>JAVMKO010000003.1:64384389-66884389 GCA_032164245.1 Sternotherus odoratus
CCTTTTTTTTTTTTTTTAGGCCTGGTCTACAGCTAAATCTTATATCAAATTAGCAGCACTGCCCAGAGACATAGTTAAGACCCTTTCCTAGAGACATAGTCCAAGACAACTTAAGCCCTGGGATAGACACCTGTAGATTAAAGGAAGAACTCTTCCATCGACCTAGCCACCACCTCCTGAGGGGTGGATTTACTGTAGTGACAGAAAAATCTCTTCCATTGCTGTAAAAAGTGACTATGCTACAGTGGCATAACTGCAGTGTAGTTCAATCTGTTCTGTTTTCCTGTAATAAGCCTCTGGAGAAAACACACATCGACTCTAAGTAGATGCATTCTAAAATCCCTCCAAATTCTTTAAAGTTACTTACTATGTGAACACCAGGCATTAAGTGCTTTAAAAGCTGTAAATGTTTTTGAATTCACCCTTACGATGATGATGATTATGCTCAGACCACTTTTGATTCCAAAGACAGTGTACAATGAAACATGCAAATCCAAGATCATTTTTAAGTCATAACAGTAATTACAGTGCATCAGATCATCAGCAGGTGTATATCACTAAGCTTCCGTGCAGTCAATAGAGCTACCCTGGTCTACAACTGCTGAAGACCTGTTCCAACAGAATGTTTATGATTCAAAACTCAGTTATCCAACATTATGTGGATTTTTATGAACGTCTTTGAAAATTCCTCTCAATTATCCAAAACCAGGAATATCAACATGGCTTATGACATTTGGAAAAAAAATAAAGATCGCTTGGAACTTTAAAGGAACAACAGCAACATAGCATCAAACTGCAAATTAGGAGCAACTTTTTTTTCAATATCTATGACATTCCAGCTGCAGCAAACTATACCATTCATTTTTGCTTCCACTGAAGCCGGAAAGTATTGGTTGAGTAGGTCATCTCCACAATAATAGGTAAGGGAAAACTGAGGAGGAACACCACAGCTACTTACCAGCAGAAAGAAAGATGCAGCCATTTTAAAAATGTCTTCCTTAGGGCCACGGCTGCTTATGTGTCTCAAATTTAAAAGACCAGCCCCAGAAAGGCATGCTGTGGGGAAAAAAATCTTAAAGGAGGACAACTCTGCAGGGAGTTAGAAGGAGCAGGATGTCACAAAGGAAAGTGCTGCTTCTGTGTTGTGCATATTTTAACAGATTATGGAAATTGTTCTTACCACTTAATTCAGAGCCTTAAAGTCAGATTCCGTAAGATTCTGAGTTCCACCAATAGCCACTGACTTCAGTGAGAGTGGGGTGCATTCAGCAACTTGCAGGATGCACGCAATAGGCCTCTGAGTTCTATAGTATCTTGGAAGATTCTTGTCTGAAAAGCCCATGCAGCTGAATGATAAGGGAGTAGACTCTAGGGAGTAGAACTGTTCCTCTAAAAGCCTTATTAAGTTCTGGACACCAAACTGCTAATCACCTTCTAACACCAGAGTGTTTCTCATTTTGATCAGGTGTGGTTCATTCAGACAGAAAGCCACAGATACTTGTCACAGGTACAGCCCATTTCCTATTGCATTTAGGATTATCTTCAAAATCTAGTAGAAAATGCCCTGGGTTTACTTCTAATGGTGCTTGTTCTAATAACATAGAAAAGAGAAATGAAATATGAATGTGGTATCCTTCACAACACATTAGCTATCCAGCTTGCAGATCATTCTGCAACACAACAGGAGAAGAAAACACTTCTCTGACTCAGGGTGAGATACATGACTAAATCTCAGCTGGTGATTTAGATTTAAGTCACAGGCTGAGGTAAGGGCACAGCACAAGGTCAGGCCAGGGCTAGGCTGATGCATGGATGTAAAGACAATGTCACTTTGTGACTGAACTGAAGTTGCCACTATGGAGTGAGTCCACAGCCTGCAGGGAGGATTCTCTTCTCCTCCCACTCCCCCCCCCCCCCCCCGGCCCTCTCCTTGAGATATCTTCTAGTGCATTACTCAAACTTGGATTTGGCACCATGTACATTAGGAACTGTATATTTTGGCACAGATGTCATTTGGTGCTCAGGCATCTAAAATTGTGGGGGACAAAAAAGGTCCTGTAGATTAACTTCTAAATAGGGCAGATAATTGTTTAGGATTCATTCTATTCCTTTTCACTTTATTGTGCTGCTGAGTTTCTTGGATTGTCACGGGGTGACTGGCCCCCTTAACAGGGAATAGATCCAGTTTACCTGTGACTAGTTAGAGCTTGGTTACACTGGCACTTTATACCACAATAAAGCCTCCCAGAGCACTCTACCTTACTACTCATCCACACTGGCAGGGCACATAGAGCGCTCTAACTCCTTGGCTATACCGGTCCTGGTACTCCTCCTTGCCAGAGGATTAACAGCTGTTGCGTATTGGTAAAGAACATAAGAACATAAGAACATAAGAACGGCCATACTGGGTCAGACCAAAGGTCCATCTAGCCCAGCATCCTGTCTACCGACAGTGGCCAATGCCAGGTGCCCCGGAGTGAGTGAACCTAACAGGTATGATCGAGCGATCTCTCTCCTGCCATCCATCACCCCCCTCTGACAGACAGAGGCTAGGGACACCGTTCATTACCCATCCCGGCTAATAGCCATTTATGGACTTAGCCTCCATGAATTTATCCAGCTCTCTTTTAAACCCTGTTATAGTCCTAGCCTTCACAGCCTCCTCAGGTAAGGAGTTCCACAGGTTGACTGTGCGCTGTGTGAAGAAGAACTTCCTTTTATTTGTTTTAAACCTGCTGCATGCCAATTTAATTGAGTGGCCCCTAGTTCTTCTATTTTGGGAACAAGTAAATAACTTTTCCTTATCTACTTCCTACACACCACTCATAATTTTATATACCTCTATCATATCCCCCCTTAGTCTCCTCTTTTCCAAGCTAAAAAGTCCTAGCCTCTTTAATCTCTCTTCATATGGGACACATCTCTCTTCATATGGTCATACACTTTAGCTCCAGTGTAAGCAGGTAGAAACAATACTGCGCTTTGAGTGATCTCTGAAAATGACCCCTAATCTACTTAAGTCAATTGACCTCTCTTCCCTTTGTTTTGAACTCAGCTGGAGGAATGCGGAAGTACCTTTTCAGAGCTTATGTGTAACTGGGCAAATCAACAAAGAAAATGTTTACCTAGTGAGTGAGTGAGAAGCAGAAGACTAGGAGCATCTGCATTTACAAGGCAGTGTGCTGACACACTCTCAGCACTTCAAAAATCCGCACTCTCTCTCCCTCCACATACACACAACACACTCCACCCCAACCCACCCCCTGCATTCAAAAAGCACGTTGCAGCCAGCTGAATGCTGAGATAGCTGCCCATAATGCACCACTCCCACTGCTGCTGCAAGTGCCGCAAATGTGGCCATGCCAGTGCGGTTGCGGCTGTCTGTGTGGACAGCTGTATCATAGGGCTGGTCTTCACTACGGGGGGGATCGACTGCAGATACACAACTTCAGCTACGTGAATCACGTAGCTGAAGTTTGCGTATCTCCAGCTGACTTACCTGCCATCCTCACGGCACGGCAGTTGGCAGCGTGCTACCCCGTTGATCCAGCTTGTGCCTCTCGGGAAGCTGGAGTTCCGGAGTTGACGGGGGCGTCGCAAGCGATCGATTTCTCACGTCTTCACCAGACATGAGAAATCGATCGCTAACAGATCGATCGCTACCCGCTGATCTGGCGGGTAGTGAAGACAAGCCCCAAAGGCAGGTATAATCGAAAGCGCTATAAAGCTACAAGTGTGACCAAGCCCTTAGTTCAAGTTTGAAGTTTGCTGCTGCACATTTAAGTTAAAGTTTTGCTTAAATGTTTAAACTTTAAGTTTAAACTTTAAGTTTTGTGACATAACCACAGTAGACCTGCTCCTGTGACTTCCTTTAAAGCAATATTTTACTTACCTGAAGTCTTTCCTCACCCACCTTCTAAAGCATTTTCTATCTTCATCTGCAGGTTATGTCGCAAAACTTAAATGCTCAGTGGTAACCTACAAACTTGAACTAAGGGCCTGGTTACACTTGCAGCTTTATAGCACTTTCAAGTAAAGGGCCCTGAGGAGTAGGGTGCTGTGGGGAGTATTCTTGCAAACGACCTGAGTTGAGGGTTGTGGGAGAAGAGCTGCAAGAATCAGGGAGAATTGCTGGAGGTGTGAATTGCTGGGGTAGGGGCATAGGAATTGGACAAGAGGAAGGGTTGACTCTTGGGTGGGGAGCCTGGAGATAGTGATCCTACAGTGGGCATAGAGAACTGCCGCATTTTAACCTATCTTATGCTGAGGAGTCTGCTGATGGTGGCCCTCTACTGATAAATTATGCCTGGAAGCAGGGCTTGAACTGGATTCAGACGGACAACATCCCTTTCCCAGTTGAGGGGAAATGACCAATGGTCTTCTCTGTGGTAGACAACATGGCCAACTTGGTTGGCCCTGGGGACAGTAGGAGAAACTGAGGCAGGAGTTACTCTTAGCATCATGGTTAGCTGCTGGAGAGTTCTCTGTTGGGTGAAGGGGCATAACCCTTGTTTCAAGCATACACTACTTTTCCAACAACATGCATTGATGAACACACAAAACCACATTCCAGAGCTGATAGAGAAGGGTACAATAAAAGGAATATTGTGTATGCAGCTCTGTTGGACATATTGTTGATCGTACATACATATCTGAAGCGGCTGAGCATATCTTATCAAATGTGCTTGATTCACTTCTGGAGATGAGTTATCAATTCTGCTCTTTACCTGTTCTACATTCAAACTGTTTAACTGCTTCAGCTAAGCCAGTGGGTTCCATTACAAATGGACTGTGAATAACAGAGATCTTTTACATCTGAGTGAGTTGCTGAGGTGAATTTCTCAGGTTGGGCCAGGACTTAGGGAGATTCAAGGCAGGCTCCCTGTTTGCAAGCCATGCTTATGTAGAGAATTGATTTAAACATTTCAAAACATTTCATTTAAACACAGGGACAACAATCTTGCAAAAAATGTTCCCAATTTTTCACCTAGCTGTAGTGATGTGGGAGTTGCTAAATTGGCTCTGCTACCTGATGATCCCAATACAGAGAGGAATCTCTTCAGGTAGCCAGTTAAGCCAGCCTTAGTGTACTTAAAGATCTTCCTCTCCCCCCGCCCCCCGATGTTGTGGCATGAGGCAGTCTAGGAAAGAGTTCAATTTTAAAACAAATGTTTTGTTTTTATTAACAGACAACTGGATGTGTTCAGAGTCTATAGACGCTATAAATTATGGTGCTTCTGGAGTATTTAGATAAGCATTTCCTGTTTTGCCTAGGAAAACTCTTCTCTTGCAGAAACCATACCCCTCCCATTGGTGCTCACTCTGCAACTTTGATGGAATGATAGGGTGTAATTTGAACTTTCCTGTTCCAGGGTAATCTTTGGAACATCATGTACCCTTGCATGCTTTTTTACTTCAAAAGGAATGAGAATCTAAGTGGAGAGCTTGCACAGTGCTTATTCATAGCTTTCCTTTCCTGGCTATAGTAGTCTGGCTTATTAGTGTCTCACTTCATAAGCACCAAATGCACATCAAACATATGAAAAGGAGCGGGGGCAACAATAGATAACTTTCTAAGGTTTTCCCATTTGAAGTATTACCTGCATGCCTGTGACCAACCATCATTGAGGACTAGTCAATAGCCTATGTACATATTTCTTGGTAATTTCTGGACAGTCCCCGGATCATAATTACCTCAATATCCATTATTATGATGGTTTAGAATGGCAAGGTTTAGGAGGCAGCCTCTCCCCACTTCTTCCACAAAGCCTTCCTATATACTAGTGATAGCTCCATGTCCCTCCACCTTCCTCCACTGGAACTGTTGCCCTGTCTTTGTTACTGTCTAAATCATATTATGAGCCCTCCATGGGAGAAGCTGTGTCTTATTCAGTGTTTTATAGAGTACTGTGCACTTTTGCAGTGATACATAAAATAGTTAATAATAATAGCAAAGAAAGATCTAGTTATGGGCAAAGATTTCTGCTTTGTCAAGTCTAATGCCACAGTGCATTCTACAGAACAAGAAAATATAGGGTGACCACATAGTAAGGAGGTTTATTTAAAAAAATATGTGAAACTGGTATAGAAGCCCCATTTAAAATATACGTATTTTTTTTAAAAGAGTCTTTTCAAAATTATCATAAATAACTACTCTAGAGTGGTCTTGTGTAATAGCTATTGTACCCAAAGAAATCAAAGGATCACTGCTGAGCATTCGCAACACTCAGGAGTATTATCCCCTAATGAACAAGGAGTACTTGTGGCACCTTAGGGCTCGTCCCCACTACGGAGGGTAGGAGGGGGATCGACAGCAGATACGCAACTTCAGCTACGTGAATCACGTAGCTGAAGTTTGTGTATCTGAAGCCGACTTACCTGCCGTCCTCACGGCGGCGGCAGTTGGCGGCACGCTCCCCCGTTGACTCCAGCTTATGCCTCCTGGCAAGCTGGAGTTCCGGAGTCGACGGGGGAGCCGCAGGCGATCGATTTCTCGCGTCTTCACAAGATGCGAGAAATCGATCGCCAAAAGATTGATTGCTACCTGCCGATCCGGCAAGTAGTGAAGACCAGCCCTTAGAGACTAACTAATTTATTTGGGCATAAACTTTCATGGGCTAGAACCCACTTCATCAGATCCATTGAACATACAGTAGGAAGATATATAGATTGATAGATATATATGTGTGTGTCTGTGTGTGTGCGTGTATATAACAGATAACATGAAACGTGTGTGTTTATATATACAGATAACATGAAAAAGTGGAGGTTGCCATTCCAACTTTAAGTGCCTTAATCAATTAAGGTGAGCTATTATCAACAGAAGAAGAGGAAAAAAACTTTTGTAGTGATAATCAGGATGGCCCATTCAAGCATTTGGCAAGAAGGTGTGAGTAACAGTAGGGGGATACTTAACATGGGGAAATATATTGCAAACATGGGGAAATAAATTCAATTTGTATAATGACCCAGCCACTCCCACTCTTTATTCAAGCCTAATTTAATGGTATCCAGTTTGCAAATTAATTCCAGTTCAGCAGTTTCTCTTTGGAGTCTGTTTTTGAAGTTTTTTTGTTGAAGAATTGCCACCTTTAAGTGTGTTACTGACTGACCAGAAAGATTGAAGTGTTCTCCTACTGGTTTTTGAATGTTATGATTCCTGATGTCAGATTTGTGTCCATTTATTCTTTTGCATAGAGACTGGCCGGTTTGGCCAATGTACATGTCAGAGGAACATTGCTGGCGTGTGATGGCATATATCACACTGGTAGATGTGCAGGTGAACGAGCCCCTGATGGCGTGGCTGATGTGATTGGGTCCTATGATGGTGTCACTTGAATAGATATGTTGACAGAGTTGGCACCGGGCTTTGTTGCAAGGATAGGTACCTGGGCTAGGGTTTTTGTTGTGTGGTGTGTGGTTTCTGGTGAGTATTTGCTTCACCTTCAGCCCTCAACTGAAACCTCTCCAGTGCTTCATCAAAGATCTACAACCTATCCTGACGGACAATTCCTCGCTCTCACAGATCTTGGGAGACAGACCAGTCTTCACTTACAGACAGCCCCCCAACCTGAAGCAACTACACACCACACAACAAAAACATGATATATCTATCTATATCTATCTATCTATCTATTTATATCTATATCTATATTAAAACACTATATATCTTCCCACTGCATGTTCCACTCTATCAATCTGATGAAGTGGGTTCTAGCCCATGGAAGCTTATGCTCAAATAAATTGGTTAGTCTCTAAGGTGCCCCAAGTAGTCCTCGTTCTTTTTGCGGATATAGACTAACATGGCTACTATTCTGAAACCTATCCCCTAATGGTTTCACTCATCATTATCCAGGAGAAAGATTTGCATGTTACCTAAGCAGTGAATGGATATTTCACTCTGTTTTTTAAAATTATAAAATTGATGAGTAAACTTGAAAAGAATGTTTAGAAATCAGGCTAAGGGAACTGAATCAGGGCTTACAAATGTTAATCAGCTTTAATTGAGGACCAAAATCTTTCTTTGTTTCCAATTATATCTGACTCACTTTGTTTATTTGTTCCTGTTTATCAAGGAAGTGCCTTTGTTCCTGAGGAAAGAAATTCTGTGGATGCCTAACTCTGAACCATGACTGACAGAACCTCGAAAAGTCTTTATTTGTCCATACGTAGCAGTGTAACTATATGATTTTGTTCTTGCTTTATCAGTCTAGCATCATTGCAGCCAAATAGATGAATAGATTATAAAGCCAGAAGGGACCACTGTAGTCATCTAGTCTGCCCTCCTGTATAACACGGGCAATAGAACTGCCCCCAAATAATTCCTGTTTGAAGTAGAGCATGGCTCTTAGAAAAACATCCAATCTTGATTCTAAAGTATCCAGCAATGGAGAATCTACCACAACCTTTGGTAGATACTCATCCCTAGAGTATTTACTCTCCTCTGCTTATCAAGTGATTCAATTAACTTACTCTATCCAGGCCCCAAGGTCAAATGTTTTATGTCAATCGTTTTCTTATAAGGCACTGCAGTTAAGAGAAACTGACCACATGATGTCTCCTGCTCTTTACACTAGGGTCAGTTCACACACACTGATTGGTAAAACCATTTCAGAGTCCCAGTCTCCTTTAACATTAGCCGCTAAGTACTCATACAGTGAATCAGGGTGTGATGGGGTATACTAGGCAACCGATGCCCCCTGCTGGAGACCCCAATACCTTGGCACACCCTACCTGAAGAAAGGTGTCCTTTCAAGGGAAGAACTGCCTAGCAAAACCACTCAGGATCAGCTGCTGGCAGAACCAATGAGAATGGGTCTTCCAGAGGCAAGAAGGGCCTGGAACTGGAAGAAGCCAATCAGGGCCTAGGAAGCCAAGTAAAAAGGGATGGCTGCATCTTCTAGGGATGAGTTCTATGTGAAATTGGGTCATAAGAGAACAGATCTTCCCTGTTTTAACCCAAGATACTTGGATTGGCATGGCCAGGATACAAACTCCTTATGCTCCTCTCTTTATCTATATCCACCTGTTGTCTCCTATCTCATACTTAGATTGTAAGCACTTTGGGGCAGGGAACATCTTTTTTTTCTGTGTTTGTACAGCGCTTACCGCAATGGGTTCCCGGTCCACGACGAGGGTTCCTAGGTGTTACATATCAGGTGGGAAGCTGTGTTAGTCTGTATCTACTTAAACAATAAGGAGTCTGGTGGCACCTTAAAGACTAACAGATTTATTTGGGGATAAGCTTTTTTGGGCAAAAAACCCAGAATCCTTGAAAGCTTATGCCCAACTAAATCTGTTAGTCTTTAACTTGCCACCAAACTCCTTGTTGTTTAGGTGTTACAGAAATACAAATAATGAATAAGGTTATGAAACTAAAAGCCTAGGAGGCCATCTTGAGTTGACTATCAATTTACTGCTGACTCGTGAGAGGTTTTACTTGTTCAGGCAAACCTGCGACCCTGTGGTTGTAAGGAGTAGGAACAGCTGTGCATCACAATTCTCATTTCTCCTGCGTATTTCAGCTGACTTTTCTTAGAATGGGTTAGTGCAAGGGCAGTTACTGTTGCTTGCTGAAGCATTAGCAAGAAGCGCTTATGTGCTAAGTCATCCGTTTGTCGCTATCGTAGTCTTGAAAAACATAACAGTCTTGAGACTAGGCCTCCTACTTCCTTTCAAAAAGGGAGGAAACACTAATTCATTTGCTTAACAAGTAGAAGAAAAAATAATAGTGATGAACAAGAGACGAGTAATTCCCTCCACTGCAGGAATTACTGAGTGAAATTCCATACTTGTATTGTATAGTTCATGTGAGGTCACCATAATGAGAATCTATGAATAAGCATTATTATTGATAAACACTCTATGCTGTTCACATTCCTATTATAGTGTGAAGAAGGTGAACATCACTTGAGGTTTTTTTTTTTTACTCTTTGTATAGTGGTATGACACATATTAATTGTACACATCCACTATCAGGAAATACAATAATGCCAAAGGGAGTTGGAATGTTGTGTAATTATTACCATCATTTTGAATGGTATTTACCATGTACTTGCCATGCTAAGGAATTAACTTAGGTCATATAGAACAGGAGCACATGACACCAAAGGGAGTTTTTCCTCTTGACTTCCTTTGTTATGTGGTCAGAGAGGCCAATTTGTTTGTCCTCTTATATCTATACTTTAGGCTTTCTCATGGTCCAACTACAGTCCAGTCTTGGATCATTAATAGCCCTAATATGTTTAAGAGTCTATATCATACTCAAAACTAGTTTTTGTGCACATATCCTACCTTAGGAATCATCTCTCTCATTGCCTCTGTTTGCTTCTGGGCAAAGGCTGATGAGAAAGGGGGACGTTAGGCTATTGAAACTCCTACATAAGGCCATGCTGGGTCAGACCAAAGGTCCATCTACCAATATCCTATCTACCAACAATGGCCAATATCTATTTGAAATGTAATTTATGTATACTCTTGCACAGGGTATGGAATGCGTTTTAATATTAATGTCTCAGGCAGCTGAGAAATTGATTTTTAATAAATATCTTACTTCAAAACCTGGAAAGTAAAGCCTCCTGGTGTGATGACTGGGCATATCTGTGCATGTACAACTTTTGAAATCTGGTAATACATATGTATACACATGCATGTGTGTATACCTTCCATTACATTGCCTTACTTTAACAGAGAGCCTTATATGTACACTTAGGCCTGGTCTACACTAGTGGGGAGGGTCAATCTAAAATACGCAACTCTAGCTACATGAATAACGTAGCTGAAGTCGACACATCTTAGGTCGACTTACCTGCTGTCCTCACGGCAGCAGCGGTTGGTGGAGGGCTCTCCCGTCGATTCCAGCTTGCACCATTTGGCGAGCTGGAGTTCTGGCGTCGACTTTGGGGACTGATTTAGTGCGTCCTGCGGAGACGCGATAAATCGATCCCCAATAGATTGATCTCTACCCGTCGATCCAGCCTTTAGTGTAGACAAGGCCTTAGAGTGACTACTATTTTATTAACATAAGTTGTTATTGAGCTGTACATGGAATGCCTCTTTAGGAATGTACTTCAACCCTTGTGACATCCATATCAGATCAGGGATAATGGAGAGTCATTAACCTTAATGACTGTTCTGACCAAACAAATAGTTATGCTAAGGAGATGGCTGGAGTGGGAAAATGAATTTGACCAAGTTTCTCTACTGGGAGTTGGAAAAGTGGACAGGGAAAATCACCAGCAGCAGACAAAAAAAACAGATGTTCACAGGAGGATATATAAACTCAAGGGTCTCACAGAGCAAGACACATGAAGCTTTGGGAAGAAGAGAAGAAAAGACATGCATGTTTTTGTAGCAGGGGGCTGGTTTAACTGAGGCACCAGCCAAAGTCAGACAAAGCTAACTCACCTAAAGCTTCTGAAGAGAAATCGTG
Source organism: Sternotherus odoratus (assembly GCA_032164245.1). NCBI lineage: Eukaryota > Metazoa > Chordata > Testudines > Kinosternidae > Sternotherus > Sternotherus odoratus. The sequence continues at coordinate 64,395,821 of JAVMKO010000003.1, forward strand.
AGCTGCAGGGGAAGGTTCCAGAGGACTCTGTCCAAGCCCAGAGATCTCTCCAGAGTGGTGAGGAAACTGTGGTAGGGAAATGTGTACAGGTGTATTTATTAATTTGTATTGAGCTGTGCATTTTTTTGTGCAGATAAGTAAAGAGTAAATTATGTTTAGAGCCTTTTACAAAATCTGTTTGCTTTCACTATCGTGTGCCCCTGTAGAGTTAAACTGTAATCCCAGAATACCCACGTGTGTGGAATTCTGGGAGAGGGTGTGTTTAACCTACAGAAAGGTCTGAGGAGTCCATACTAGTCCTAGGGCCTATGCAGTTGGATTGTGGCATCTCAGGTTGCAGAAGGGGCATGCAAGAGTGTACCTTGAGACCTCAAACCACGGGCACTGCCTGCACTCAGGTCTGATTCAGGAGGCCTAAAGCACACATGGGACCAGTGAGGCGGGCCCCGAACACACCAGCTTGGGGAATGTCCAGCCTGGGCGTTGTGTATGTGTGCATGAGAGAGACACTAAGCAAGGGGACATTCTCTTTTATATTGTTGCAAAATAGCCCCTCTTCTAGACAAGTCCATGCATTGAACATGCATCAGATGTTTTAACAGTTAATGGCTAAAATAACCAAACAATGAATAGAGGTACTGAAATTATGACTTAACCATCAAATGAAAGTCTAGCCAGGATGATGTAGTAATGTGAGAAGAGATGTTATAAGATGTATTTTTCCTTTTTATTTGCTTTTATGGAGGAACATATGCAGTGGTTTGAACAATTGTGTATGGTTTGCCACAATGATTGTCATATAATTAGATGAGCGGTTTAGTTGGTTGCTTGTGCTGTAGAACATGTCTTCATATAAAATGACATATGCGCTCTTGTTTTGTTTTGCAAGGTGACAACATGGATGAAATAACCAGGATTTTCCTCTCTTTGGATTCCCACTATGGGTCTGATCAAAAGCCCATCAAAGTCAATAAAGTCACAAGTGAAAATGAGCTTGGTCTCTTGTCCACAGTGCAAAATGATGTGTTTTGGAATGAGTTCAGGATGACTGGTGATCCAGGCTCAAGAGAAGACCCATCCTGTATAAAAATAGCAGGCTGCAAGTCAGGTCTGGGTACATCAGCAGAGCAGTAGAAGGGAGTTTCCATAGCACAGGATGTTTGACTGTGTTATTACTAATTATGACCAATGCCATTTGCCCCAACTTACACAAGCATCAAATTCACTAACCTGTAAAAACAACCAATGAGAAAATGGAGGGCTGGGGTGAGGGAAACATAAGTATAGTGTTTAGAATACAATAGAAAGTTGGGGATGTAGACGGGCTCCTCACCGCCGTCTTCAGAAATCAGGCAGGAGACTCTGTTTGGCTGAACCAGTGTCCTTTTATTTCTTTACACAGTGCAAACCCACCACCTATTTACAGAGCTATATACAGTTCAACTTAGGCCCAGCCCTCTACTTGGCTGGCCAGGGGGAACAGTTAGCTTCCTGCAGGCAACTGGTCACAGCTCTTTCCTTTCCTTTCCTCTCCTCTCCTCTCCTCTCCTCTCCTCTCCTCTCCTCTCCTCTCCTCTCCTCTCCTCTCCCCTCCCCTCCCCCCCGACTTCCTCCCTGCCTTCCTCCCTGCCAGGCTTTATATCCTGGCTGGAGGCTGCCAGGTGGGACCCATTCGGCCCTAATTAGCTCAGGGCCTCATGCTGCTAAGCAATTACCCTCCCCCAGGACTGGCGACAGGAATTTGGGGGCCCCGTACGCAGATCATGCGGGGGCGGCCGATCTCCCACCACCCACGCCCCCCCCCCCCGGCCGGTCTCCCGCCACCCGCGGGGGCCCCTCCTGGCCGGTCTCCTGCCGCCCGTGGGCCCCCCCCCGGCCGGTGACAAGGGGGTACAGCAGCGTACCGGGCCCGCCCTGGATTTAAGGGGGCCCCCCCTTAAGTCTGGGGCCCGGTACAGCTGTACCCGTTGTACCCCCCTGCCGCCGGCCCTGCCCTCCCCACCTGAGGAAGGCTGCCAGCAGAGGCTTTTCCTGCAGCTTAAAGGGGGAGCAGGGGCTGGCTCAGTAGCTCCTGGCCAGCACCTTGCTATAGGGGAAAAGTGTTGATTGTATGACAATGTTTAAAAATGTATAACATTTCAGTAAAACTCAGTCCAATAGAAGAATATATACCAACAAATCTATAATTTACCTTTTCCTTGGTTAGACCAGGCAAAATGCAATTTTACAATGACAGCATAGCAGACAAGTTGCCCTTCTGTCACACCAATGACCATCAGATGTATTTACCTTGAGATTTCTGTACGTAGAGATCACTATTTGCTTGATCAGCTACTCTGACAACTCAGCTTCGTGGATTCTGCATTTATACCTTTCCACACAAGTTACATTGCAACATTTCAAAGGATTGAGTTTAATCCCAGAAAAAGACATTTATAATATAGTTAGGGTGATCAAATGTCTGGATTTTATAAGGTCAGTACCAATATTTGGAGCTTTATCTTGTATAGGTGCCTATTACCCCCACCCTTGTCCCAATTTTTCACACTTGCTGCCTGGTCACCCTAAATATAGTAGATATCAAAATACATCAGTTCAAAGTAAATATGTCTGTGTGAGCAAACAAAAGGGAAAAAACTTTCTAATTTGCTCCACCCACACATTTACATTCCATATAGTGGAAAGTCCAGAACCATCTTTGACGATTCTTGAACGTTACTGCTTCAGTTTCTGTTACAAGCCTCTTGCAGATGAAGATGGTTTGGTGATAAAGGCAGTGTGTTTTAATTCTTCTGTTTGGCAGCATACTTTCTTGTGTATAAATATTGGAGGTGCAGTTGTGGAAGCTGAAAGTTGATTGGAAACCATGGAGTGGAGGCTGAAAATGTTTTCAAGAATTTTTGTTTGAGTATGTTATTTTAAAGCTGGTGGTGGTGCTTAGAAAGATGCTTTGTCATCCTTACTATAAGTGATGTTTTGTATTTTAGTGCTTTATAATGTCAATGACAATAAAGTTAACTGAACATTTTCAAAATTCAAATGAATGGTTGGCTTGAGTTTTGGCTGGACATTGAGATAAGTTCTTCATTTAACTGAGTTGCCTGAAACATCCCTAATTACAGTAGCATCATGATAAGAACAGAACTTCTAATTCATGGGTTTCATTCTCAGGGCTGGTGCAAGCCCTAGGCGACCTAGGGCGGCACCTTTTTTAGAGGCCCCTGTGCGCTTCTGCGTATGTCTGCCGAAATGCCACCGAAACAGATGGGACTGTGCGAGCAGCCACTGAAATACTTTTGAAGTGGATGGGGGCCATGCGATCTACCACCTTCTAGGGCAGCAAAGTAGACTACGCTGCTCATTCTACAACAGATATAGCTGCGTAGACTGTTATCCCCACACAGAATCTGCATGCCCAAACCCGCGCTCTTTCTGGTTTCATTAGGGCTCTGTGTGGAAGAAAATGGTCTGTACATTTAAAGCCGAAAGTAGTCCCTGTTCTTTCTAGGACACATCAGCAGGGATAAATTAAAGAGGCTGTGGTTGGATCCAGAGTCAGCTTAGGTTTGGTTTTGGTTTGTGGTTCAGATTCAAGTCTGAATCAGGGCTCACTTTTGATTTGATAATAACAAAATCTCAAAACCTTTCTGACATCTTGGGCTGCTCTCTTATGGTAACTGCAAGACTTTGGCTACATTCAAACCAGAAAATACACCCTCGCCTTCCAAGAGCCAGGTTTGGATCTGAATCTATACTCTCCAGGTATGAATTTCCAGTTCCTCTGCATAAATACACCTTAGTGTGTGCCTTGGTTTTTCATATGAATATCTTTTGTGCTTAGCAAATTATTAACTTCCATATTTATTTACATATTAAGGTGAGAAGAGTCCAGACTAGCTAGGTTCTTTTGGTTTGTTTCAATTCATATGTATATCATCTCTGTGTACCAGTAAATGTCATATTGGTGAAACTGAAAAACCCCCATGATGTATCAAGATGGCTTATTACTGACTCATATGGTCACAGCCCTCCAGCCATTCAGTACCTAATAAAAGTATTAACACCTAATAAAGAGGCTCACTGGAGCTCTGAAGCTAGTGATTGCTTTTTAATTACATATTTCTTTTGATTTAATAAGGTAGTAAATATTTTCTTCATCTCGCTTTAAAGCAAATATGCATCCCATGTAGTCATCGACTTTAAAATGTTTTTATTTATATCCCTCACATAACCATCACCATATTTACCCTGGGTCACATCAAGCCCCGTGTTAACCAAAATAATGCAAAAAGTGATCCTCACCCAGTTCAGCTATTTTATAAGCTGCAAAAAGAACCTTTAAAAATTAAGACACTCACATAAGTCATTCCTTGGTGTGAATATATTACTGAGTCAGAACCACCTTCACCTCAGTCAGAGCATATGTGCATTGGTGCCTGCTCATCTCTGTGGTGTGCTCCAGAGTGCCATGCTGTAGGTTTTTCATAGGAGCATGGGATTGCGCCTAAAGCAGATACTATATGATGGAATATTTTCCACCTGGGATCTATTCTGGGATCAGCTGCTGACCTGCTGTATAACTTTGAGTATGTCTCTTATCCACGCTGTGTTTCAGTTCGCAGATAAACATATTAGATAATGCTTTCTGGGCTCCATCTATCTGCCAAGGCTGTTGTGAGCAGAGCTGGGCAAAATTTTGTGTCTAGAACTTTTTTTTTTTAAATGCAGATTGGGGTCAACTGAAACAGTTTGTGAAATCAGGTCAGTTTTGGTTGAAATGGAAAAAAAATCTGAAATGTCAAAATGGCTTGTTATATTATCAAATGGAACTATTTCAGATTAGGGGGAGGGGTTTAGAATCACAAGGGGGTTTAGGTGCTATTTGGAAAACAAAGGAGGAGGTGGTGGTCCCATCCTTGTTGTCCTTCTCTTACCCCAGAAAGAGAGAGTATGAATCATTCTATAGCCTTGTGGGTAGGATCCTGAGAGGTGGGATCCTTGCTCCACTGAATTGTTAAGTATTTACATAATATAACAACTTAAACAGGAGAGCTTGAGACAGATATAGTCTAGTGATTAATATGCTTTTGGGGCAAGCTGGGAGTTCAAGTCCCTGCTCTGAATCAGGCAGAGTGGGGATTTGAACCTGACTGTCCCACATCCTGCACAAATAATTTCACCATTGGAATACAGGCTATAAGGGCAGTGGTGGCACCTGTTCCTCTGCATTTTATTGCTTGACAGGGCTGACTTGGCTGCAGCACTTAAATCCTGGACAACGCTCACAGCTGAGAATCCCAAGTTAGCCGAGAGTTCAGTGTCTAACTCCCTTTGAGGGACAGTGCTTAGGCCTCAGCCTTTCCTTGGCATCTTTTATTAGCTATCTTAGGCAGCACCCCACTTATCTTGCTGGTCTTTGTGAATCCCATTCTTAGGTGTCCAAGTGCCCCAATGGATTGCATAGGGAGCCGGGTGCCTAACTTGGGGCTACAGATTCCACTGGGCAGCAAAGCGCCTAAAGTTGAGCATTGTAATGCTGAGCCTATGTCCTCATTGTGGATCTAGCCCCAAGCCTTTAAGGGTATGTCTACACTGCAAAGGAAACCTGTGGCACCAAGTCTCAGAACCTGGGTCAACTGACTCAGGCTTGTGGGACTCAGGCAGCAGGGCTAAAAACAGAAGTGTGGATGTTCCCCCTTTGTAAAGTTTCAGAGCCTAGGCTGCAGCCTAAGCCCAAATGCCTCTTAGTGCAGTGTAGATGTGCTCTACGTCTTCAGAGTCGTATATTAGTGCAACACATTCTTATCTGAGTCCTTGTTAGAGCCACCGTTCTACCGATGCTTGGCCAGTTAGAGCAAAAGGAAAGATAATGGGCCTGATAGTCCACTCCATCACTCCAGTTTTACACCAGTCTAATTAATGCTTGAGGCTGCAGGACTTTGGCTGTGCCAGAGGGAAGTTTGTCTGAGCGAACTTCTGTCACTGAGCAAGATAAAGCAAAACGGCGAGAAAACTCATCCAGGTGGCCTTATTACCTGTAGTTAAAAAAAAAACAGAGGTGCACAGACAGACACAGATGGGAGATTGAAGCTTTAATAATAACCATTGGGAATTAATAAATACCTTGCACTTATGTAGTGCCTTTCATCTGAGGAGCTCAAAACACTTTACAAACTTAAAACTGTTGATTAGCTTCACCAACCATTCACTTATTACTGAGGATAACCCATATCAGAAATGCACAGAGTGAAGGTAAGCTATGCAGCTTCCAGGCTCCAGCTAATGCAGCTGTGAGCTAAACATCTTTCTGGAGCTCCTTTCCCTGCAACCTCATTCACCTGAAATAGGACCTGTGAAAGGCCCCTCTCTGTGCCCCTGATAGAACCTGAGGTAGCACTCTGCTCTGTCCTTCGGCTGCCTCAGAAATGTTAACACAGGGGTTGAATATCTTCTCTGAATTAGATGGTGATTGATAAATTCTCTAGGCAGGTCCTCTGCTGGTGTAATTTGGCAAAGCTCAACTGATGTCCATGCTGATCTGCACGAGATGAGGATCTGCCCAATGCGTGTTTTCATGTGTGTTTTGTACAGCACTGTGCTGGCATTCAACCAGTAATGAAGTTAGTGAATCAAATGCAAGACTGGTGTAACTCTGTTGACTAACCGGGGAGTTACATGAAACATGAATTTGGCTCAGTGTTCCTTTGGCTGATGTAGAAATCACGGTCCTCTAAATGGTGTGTTTTCTGTTTGTTCTTTTGTCAATATCTGGATGTAACATATGGAGGAATTTCTGAAAGCTTTCTTTTTAGTGATGTTGTTTTCCACTTTTTGAACTGCCAGTGTACCATGAGAAATCTGCTCACTGAAATGACTGAAAAGGCAAGATATACAGCAGAAATGGTATGGTCTGGTGCAATAAATTACAGGTTTCCTTTTCATGTATAGCACTAGAGGCGGCACTGATGCAATTAGCTACAGCTGGTTACAGAAAGAAAACATGCATCTGGGGATGGATCAGACTAGAGGGAACCAACTTGTATTTTTCTGGAATTTATCACTTTAAAAGGGGGGGAGGGGATGGGGAAAGAACTGCAATTTTCATTCCTGGGTACAACAAACTTTAATAACCTTTATATCCTCTTTTGAAACACTGAAGCTGCTAAACCAGCTTAACCTAATAAACACTTTTACTTTATTACAGAGCAATTAGCAAATACAGTCAGGTTACAGCAGCTGTTCTGATGGAAGAATCTGGAAGGGTCATTTTCTGGAATAAAGAATTTGAAAGGGTGACTTGCTGGAATAATGAACCGAAGTGTACAATATGCCCAATTCCTATCTCTAGGCTTAAAGTGTCCCATTCAATTTTCTGTAGTAACAAAGGCTCTGGATCTAATTTGCCCAGAAGCTTTTGTTCCCAGCTGTTCGGTGCATATTTATTCCCAGCGATCATGCAGGGGTGTTTCCAGTAACACAGCAGTAGAAGGGTTAGTTCTGTGGACAGAAGGTGCATATGGTAGAAGCATGGCTTAAGCCGGGATTCCCAGATCCTGGTCGTGGCAGTGAGGCACACCTCCTTCCACATGCCCTTTTCAGCAGCTTATCCTATCTTTGCTTTTTTCACCTTGCCCTCCACCTTCACCTCACACACCAATTTTTCACTATCTTCTTTGATTAGATTTGCGGGGGGGGGGGGAGGTTATTTGCTCCCTCTGAACCCAATACTTTTTCCAGAGACAGCAATATTTCCCACAAAAACTGGACCTTTCGGGGGGGGTTTTCAATTAACTTTTGATTAAAACTAATTTTTAAAATATTAACTTGCTGAGTCTCCTTTTTCTTATATTTCTGTTTCTCTGATTTACACAAGAATACTTCTGGGCAATTTTCAGTGGTGATTTTTCCCTTCTGTCTAATGTTCTATGCTTTTCTCGCTCTGGTCCTTTCTCTGTGATGTACACCAGCCACAGAGCTGACACAATCAGAGACACAAGGTGGGTAGGGTTATATCTTTTATTGGACCAATGTCTGTTGGTGGAAGAGATAAAGTGTCCAGCTTCACAGAGCTCTTCTTCATGCCTGGGAAAGGTAATGAGAGTTTCCACACTGAATATAAGGTGGGATAGATTGTTAAGCATTTTTAAGAGAGAAGTCAGACACATAGCAGGCTACTGTCTTCTGCTACTCCTTGCAAGAGATTGCAAACAGAACTTATTCCCATGTACTGGATGCTTTCCCCAGGCCCTAAGTAAATCTGAGCCTGTGACAACATCCATATTTCTTCCCCCATGGGAGTATGACAACCCATATTCCTCCATGAAGCATGCCAGGTATAATGGCTGTGCAGCATTCTGTACTAACCAGATCATCTCTTCCACTTCTGGAGAGGTGACTGGTCTAGTGGCTCTAGGGAAGAGGCATGTATGAAAATGGGAGTGTTACTTCCACAGTATTGACCTCTTTTACTTCAATCCGCTGGAAACCCTCGTATGGGTGTTTTTAGGGAATTGGGCTTCACAAAGAGGGAAAAGGCAGGTTGCTCTCCATGATATCCATCTAATAAAATCAGCTGTTTTCATACTTTTTTTTTTATCATCTTGGACCGAAATACAGTGAAACCTCCATTTAATGGACTAATTCAGGCGAGGGGGTGTCTGTTAAATGAAAAAGTCCGTTATTTAATAATAATTAAAAAAACGAGCTGTCAGAGCAGCAGCCCGACCGCCACAGGGTCGGGGCGGCAGCTCCGCAGCCCGCCCGCTGCCGGGACCCGGGTGGCAGCCGGGAGCCATCAGCCAGCCCACCCAGGACTTGGGCGGGACCGGCAGCCAGCCAGCCCGCCCACTGGCGGGACTCAGGCGGGACCCGGGATTTGGCAGCCAGCCCGCCCACTGGCGGGACTCGGCCGGGACCCGGCAGCCCGCCCGCTAGCGGGACCCGGGCGGGAGCCGGCAGCCAGCCCGCCAACCAGCCCTCCTGCTACCGTGGCCCGGGCGGCAGCCGGGAGCAGGCAGCCAGCCCACGAGAAATGGATTTGGGATGCATCAGACTTGCTCAGAAATTTTGTCCGTTGCATCCGAAGTCCGTTAAATCGAGGTTTTACTGTATCACCATAAGAGCTATTTTTAGGCATTTGGCGCGCCATCCAATTTGAACTGGAAAACAGACCCCTTCTAGTCTGAAGTCTGGACTGGATTCATAATCATGCATGGATCTTGGGAATTTGGATCTGAAATTAAAAAGGGATCAGATCCAAGGTTCCAGCCTTTCACCCATTCGTAATTATAAAAATAAGTAAGAAAAGTCAACAGTCCAGCTGCAGATCAGAAAGGCATTAGCAGAAATGTTTCCTGATTTCTTCACTTGCTCTTATTTTTAAAGTTGTGTTTAAAAGTAAAATGCCACTTCTTAGACTTCCTCCCTTGTTGCCTGCTTTAATGTTCCATCAAAACAAAGAAACCAACTGTTCACACATTAGACATATGTTAGCTTTGGGGGAAAAGCAAAGCAAATCAATATTACATGTTTTGGAAAAGGAAAGGAGCCAGGATGTGTGCCCAGACAACAAATTTCTATAATCTCCAAACCTATAATTTACTTCAGAAATGCTTGGTTACCTTGAAGAGGAGAGAGATCTTCCCAGCTTGCCAGGATAATGAATGATTCAGGTGTGAATGGAAACACTTGAAGGGAAACATAAAGATCTAAGAAAAGTTTCATAATTGTCAAGTTAAACAATGTCTCCCATGTGAATCCCCCTTGCTTCTGACACCCTTCTACGGTGACCCACGCACAAGCCTACAGAATGCCAAAAAGGACGGAGTTGAGGCATTTCAATAGCCCTCTCAGTTCTATGGTTTTAAACCAACTTAAAGAAGCCTTAAACCACAGGGAAAGGGTGAAAGCAAAGGCTAAGGAAGCTGCCAATTTCCATCTAGTTACTTACAAGAACTTTCTGCAGCGTTCTTAATAAAAATGCTTTGGAAAATGGGAAGAACAACCTGTGCTCATATATTTATACACGATGCTGAATACAGAAGATGTCCAGAACACATTTTAGCTAAAGAACAGTGGCTGCTTATGCTGCTCACGAACGGAATATTTCATGTCAACTGCTCCCTAAGGAACGCTGGCAAGGATTGTTTTCGTCAGCATTTGCTTAGGAAAAAATGTTTACAAATCCCACCAATAATAAGAGACTGGAAATTGGTTCAAGTGGGTCCTTTGGATAAAGTGGGAATAAAGCAAGTCTTTCTATATTGGAACAACACTGCCTGCTTATGCACTCCAGGATTATGTTACCTTATACAGGAATCAGAGGAGGATAAAGAGCAGAATCCCCTATGAAGTCCACTATAAAGTCCACCATGCAAATCTGATGTACTTGTTTAGAGTTTAGTTGCGACTGTACTAGATGCTATAGGAAAAAATGTAGATTGATACCAGCATCTGCCCAGGGAGCTGTCCCCACAGTCAGCTGATATGGGGTATGTTTGTGGTGGAAGGGAAGGGAGACAGTACTAGCCAGTAGTGCCCAAATGGTTGACCGTGCTAACAGTAAATGTGGTGCCATGAAAAAGGCTATGCAGTGCATTGTCCAGAGCTTGTTTCTGAGGCTTCTGCTGATAGAGGTCCTGTGGAAGTTAAAACACCACAAGATTTACCTGGTGTTTGTACTCTACACCTCCCAGTGCCAGCTTTTTTAGTCCATACTGTGTGGAAATGGGCCTGCCACTGATGCATGATGACAAACACAAATTGAGGGTTGTAACTAGATTTTTCTAACCTAGTCTGATCAAAAGAAGCATAGGCCTGAAATAGCCAGGGTACTCCTAGTGAAGTGTGAGGTGCATTGGCAGAACAATGTGTGAAGGTATCCCATTGCCTTATTCATTAGGCCTTCTTCAATACAATGCCAGATGACCCCTCCCTTCCTTGAGCACAGAATTTGCTCCCAAATTTTATCGAAAGAAAGAAAGAAAGAAAGAAAGAAAGAAAGAAAGAAAGAAAGAAAGAAAGAAAGAAAGAAAGAAAGAAAGAAAGAAAGAAAGAAAGAAAGAAAGAAAGAAAGAAAGAAAGGAAGGGGCTGCTTGCTCAGTAAGATGATCACAACTTGGCCCTCCCTGAGTTGATTGTTTCAGTCAAAGATTTAAATAATTACCACATGCAAATATGTGAGAAAAGCATACCTTCACTGTAGCTTGCATACCTATATGCACCACTGGAATATCCCAACATGGTACAGAAACGGTCGGATTGCCCAGTGATTACAGCACTAGCCTGGGATGCTGGAGATGAGGATTCAATTCCCTGTTCTGCCACTGACTTTCTGTGTGTGATCTTTGGTAAGTCACTTAGCACCAGATTTTCAAAGGTATTTAGGCACCTAGTGATACAGATAACATCTGGGGAAGGGTGGGAGAGTTTCAAAAGCAACTAATCAATGGAAGTTAGGCATCTAGACACTTTTGAAAATCTGACTTTATGCCTGTCTGAATTTTTAGGTGCCTATATACCTTTACAAATCTGGCACTGAGTATCTCTGTGGCTCAGTTCCTCATCTGTAAAATGGGGATAGTAATACTTACTTGTTTCCCAGGGGTGTTGTGAGGATACATATATTAAAGATTTTGAGGTGCTCAGATACCATGGTAGTGGGAGTCATATGAATACATAAGGCCTCCTCTACAGTACATGGTTAGGTTGACACAAGGGAGCTTACATTGACCTAGCTGTGGAAGTATGTTTGCTTAAATTTGGCTCCTGCTGACATAAGTGTGACTTAATAATACCACCTTCCCAAGCACCATAGATTCAGGGTCAATGTAGGTAGGTTAACACTACAATAGTATAGACCCTGTGTTATTTGTGTTGACTATTGCTGGAGCTGTCCCACAATGATGCACCTCGACCACTGTGGTCACCGTTGTAAACACCACTGCCCAGGGGAGTCAGGTAGCTAGGAAACTGCCCTTCCCTTTAAAACCCCATGAATTTTTGAAATTCCTTTTCCTGGTTGCATGGTGTGGCAAGCAGCTCTCCAACATAGTGTAACTGCCCAGCTGACCAGGCAGGCTACATGCTGCACATGTACCACTCTTGGAGTACACAGGAGGGGTTGGCTATCCTAGGCTTGTGGGGAGAAGAGGTTGTGCAGGCACAGCTCAGATCTAGCGGATAGAAATTTCAACATCTATGAGCAGATTGCTCAGGGCATGCAGGAGAAGGGCTACAACAGGGACCAGCAGCAGTGCCATGAGATAGCCAAGGAACTGCAGCAAGTGTATCGGGAGGCCAACAATTGATCTGGTGTGGAGCCGCAGACCTGCCACTTTTACTAAGCGCTGCATGTCATCCTCAGCGGAGACCTCACCACCACCCCAGATACTTCCAAGAAGCCCAAGTCACTGGACCCTGCCATGAACAGCAAGGAAGAGGAGTATGAGGGACAGGTGACCGAGGGTCAAGGGGAGTGAGTTCAGCATCTTACCTTTTAATTTCCTTCATGAATACACTGACAATGGTACCTGTGTGTCGTGTATCTGCAGCTACTGCCATTGTGGCCTTCAGGGTCTTCCCCCCTCCACACCTGCCGAGACAGATAAGAAGGAGAAAGAAGAGGCCTCGGATGACATGTTCCAGTAGATCCTGCAATGAGAATGAACACAGGTCCTGGAGGATCACCCTTGCAGACATCATGGACAAAGGCAGAGTGCAGATGAGAAAGGTACAGGACATGCTTGCACTTCTCAGGCAGCAAACAGAGATGCTGCAGACTCCTTCAGGTTCAACAGCCCCATGCTTGCCTCCCTCTGTACCCCATGAGAACTCTATCAGGACCTCCCTATATCTCTCCTCAACATTCAACATGGCATGAGGGGCTGTTGCACTACCCCCTGCCACTCCAGCCAGGGAGACCTTATAGACAATCTCAGCTTCTCATACACCAACCGTGTCTTTCACAGGTTAGTGGGTGTGTACCTGAAATGGAAATGACTGTTATGTACCCTTCATAAATTCTGTTCACTTATTTTATTGTTCTAAATGTGTGTGTGGGGGGGGGGGGAGGGGGGTATTTGCCTGGTGCATGTTACAGAATAAAATTCTATATTTTTTTAGGAACATAATTAGTCTTTATTAGTTAACAACATATGCTGGCTGGTGATGAGCAGGTCTGACAGCCACAGAACACGTAACATCATTCACTAACAATATTAATAGGTGTATTGGCTGTATTTTGGGAAATTGGCCCCATGCTCCCAGTCACCCTGGCACAACTTGCTTCAGTCCCATCAGGCACTGCAAAAACTTCCCAGAAGACCCTGTGCTAGATGGCAGTGAGTTGTACAGTGGGATACTTACCCACAGGGGTAAGTATACAATACAATAATACAAGCACTTCTGGTGAGGATATGCACTACCAAGGAGCCAAGTGTGTACCCACATAAGAGATTTAATAACTGTGGTGGCTGTATGCCAATATAAATTAGATTGACATAATTTTATAGTGCAGACATGGCCTAAGATAGGTAACGACATCTCACTCACAGTAGGGAATCCCCTCTGGTTGTGCATCCAAAACACTTATGGACTTATTCCTATAAACATAGTCTAAAAAGTAGATTTTGCTCTATAGTGCTGTTGAGTTTTAGAGAAGTTGTCCAGTGTTTACACAATAGCGTTTTATTTTGCTTTTTCCAAGTATTTGATGCCTTTTTTGGGTGCCATTACAGAGTGCAAATCACAAATATAAACAAAAATTATGGATGATCCCAAAAGGACAAACTGTTTGCTTTGTTCAAGGACAAGCAGCTCTGCCTTGTTGATAGCCAAGTGGAGAACAAACCCTTCCTTGCACTGCCACTAGAGTACGAGAGCTTGACAGCTCTCTGTGGTACTCTCTTTTACCTGCATTGGGCCTGAGGTGATTCATCTTTGCAATTGTAGGATGTGTTTTGTTACCCAAAAATGAGTTACCAGCTAATTTTGGCAGTTAGTGTTGTACTGGTCTTAGGAATTTAAATCTAAAGCTTTTAATCCTTGTCTGGCCTTTATAAGCTTAGAAAGGGGAAAGTATGCATGGAACGAACTCACGCTGTGGGCCCAGCACACGCATTTAACCAAAGTTCCTTTTGTTTATTCTAGTGTTTCCCATAGTGTGGGATGTGAAGGACCAGCCGGGGAGAGGCACCTCAAGATGTATAAATTAAAAAGGCTTTTAGCAATACATGGGGGAGGTGGGACTGGTTTCATTTTCCTGAACAAGGTGCTACAGGCACATGCTAAGGGCCCCAGCTTCTCAAGTCTCATGATTGCATCAGAATTGCAGCTGTGGGTTTCTTTTAGAAAATATTTCTAACTCTCACTGTTTGAAAAGGTGAATGGAGCTGTAACCGATGCTGGCCTGAGTCTGAAGACAGCCTGAAATAATAGTTTGCAAGATGCGAACTGTACCCAGAGATTTCAATAAGGTGTTAACTCCTAGACCCACTGCTCTGGGGGAACCTGCCAATACCACCCCAACAGGGAACTCCGTGAGAAGAAGAGTCAGTGGGCCTGTTTTACCTAAATAACTGGCTACATCCCTGCTGCAGTGATAAGCACTGGGGGACTCTCCATCTACCAGCCCTTTTTCTTTGGAGAGGAGAGATGCCCCTGCCTCTGCTTCTCAGGAAGAGAAACATGCCCCCTGCCACTATCTCTGCCTCACTGGAATTTGGCACTCCAAGTTGGGAGGAGCCTGGAGGGTGTTCCGAGGAATATGGATTCCCTTAATCCTGCCCTCCGGGAAAAGCCAGTTTCTTCTACAGTGCTGGTGGGATCTGTAATCAGAGCTTTAGGCTGGTCCTGGTCATGCCACAGGCTCTCATCCTGCAACTTGTCTGTCCAGGTAGAACAAGTAGGATGGGGCCTCAGTTATGCAAACAGTACTGGGCAGAGCAACACCCAACTGCTGTAGAGGGGCCTCTGTTCAGGGGCACTGGACCAGTTTGCATGGGCCCGGTGCTGATACCATTGAATCAAACTCTAAACCCTGTATATGATGGAAACCACTTCAAGCCAGGGGTGTGGCAGCACCCCAACACTCCTAGTTCTAGCACCTATGCTGCTGTTCACACAACTGTTTTACAACCAAGGGCATTCAAATAAACAGTTGAGCTGAGCTGAAAGTTGACATAGCTTATCTCCAGCCAGGCCCTCGCTCCACTGGAGAGAGGAGCTTTGGCTATCTTTCTAATGTTATGAAAATAAATATTCACTAGAAGCTTAATAGGGGCTGCCACTTTCTTCTCAAACAGGTTTCATGTAAGACATGACATTTGGCAAGTTGTTTGCTCATCTTTCCTGCTATTTCTCCTCACCCCACATTTTACAGCCACAACCCTTGAAAAGTTGAAGCTGGAAATTGGTATGTTATTTCCTCCTCACCCCCACCCCCTTTGACTTTATAGATTATGATCTCTTTAGTACAGGGACTGTGTCATCATATTTTTGGACAGCACCTCCCATATTTTGAGCACTGTCAGAATGCGACTAGCAATGACAATAAAGAGTCCTATCCAATAAAGCAATTGTGAATAGCAATGACAATAAAGAGTCAGAGGGCACATAAGCCCCATAGTATGAGGAGAAGTCAGAAAGCAGGGAGTTTGCACAGGGACTTTACATATTCTAGAGCAATGGGCCCCAAACTTTTTACCTCACCCCCCCCCCTTACCCTTATCTACACACACGGCCACTGTTGGAAGTCAGGCCCACAGTTGGGGCCTGATGCTGGGGCCAGAGTTGCTGCTCGGCTGGGAGCCAGGAGCCAAGGATGGGCCAGAGCTGGGGGTAGTCTGTGTCCAGGAGTGGGGTCAGGACCAGGACTGGAGCCCTGGGGGGGCCAAGAGTGGGGGCAAGGCTGGGGCCATGGTCAGGGTTGGGAGCGAAGCCGCAGCCAGACCGTAGTCGAGGCCCAAGGGTGAGAGGGAGACTGGGGCCTCAGCTGGGCCAAGAATCAGGGGCAGAGGCAGGTGCCACAGGCAGGGGCGGGGCCAGAAGTGGAGCTGCGGCCAGGAACCAGGCCCAGAACAGAGCTGGGGGCAGAAGAGGTCTGGGTCACGCTCCCTTCAAACCACCCATGGGAATCCCCCCGAACATTCCTCCATGCTCCCTTAGAGGGGTGTGCCCCATAGTTTGGGGGGGGGGCGACTGCTCTAGAGCTTTGATCCAGGCAGCTCTGCAGGGGAGAGAGGTTGGGGATAGATGAGGAGGGGGGCGTGCTCAGGGGATGTTTGATTCTATGGATCCAAAGATTGCACACACCTTTCCTAAGATGGAAAGGAGGCAGCAGTTCATGAACTACCTACCAACCCCTAATGCTGCAGTGGCAATTAAATGGCTGCTATACTGAGCCCTCGGGTGGAGGATTCTGTGCCAGGCAGAGCACCCCTCCCCAACCCTATTGTTATCTCCTGCTTCTGCAGGGCTGAGTGTTCAACCTTTAGTCCAGCTTTTCGGAAATGGACTCTAAATCTGCAGCTCAGCATTATGTGCACCAAAAAAATGGTGTGTGTAAATATGGAGGCTGAGCTGAAGAATCAGTCTTGGCATATCCCATCATTATTGGAAGGACAAATGAGATTTAGAAAATAGAATGGTCAAGATGAATGTTTTAATACTATTGTGCAGTTCATAAGTTCTTTTGTGACAGGTGAAAAATAAGATAAATGCTGTAATGCCTTCTCAGCAAAGTCGGTACCAGTTTCCCTCCATATGTTCATAAGGAGATTGCATATGTCCTAATACCTATCTCTTCTACAGCACTTTCCTTCAATAGATCTCAAAGCACTTCACAATCTTTAATGTATTTACCCTCATAACACCTCTGAGGTAGGGAGGTGCTATTGTCGCCATTTTACAGATGGGGACCTGAGGCACTGAGAACCTAAGTGACTTGAATGAGGGCACACAGGAAGTCCGTGGCAAAGCAGGGAATTGATCATGGGTCTCCTAAATGCTAGGCTAGTGCCCCAAGCAACTTTCACTATGATCTCTCAAATGGTCATTTTCAAATCCTGCACAACAGTGCAGGGCCCATCTTTTTACTCGGGCAGCTGCCTGGAAGGAGTGGGAAGGACTGTGCAGTGTGGTGAAGTGGCCTGTCCTTTTAGCATCGTCTGGATCTGGAAGATCTGGCTTTGTACATACTATGTGGGCCAGACTTGCTGCTGCAGGAGCAGAGGTTGCAATCTGCACTTTCTGTGCTTACAAGGGAGATTCTCCCAGGAGCTGGGCAGATAGCAGTGATATTATTATAGTTGCCCTCCCTCCGCAGTTCTGCCATAGCAGGGCATCATAAAACTATAGACATGGCTCTACACACTTCCAGGAAAAGGCACTGGATCAGCGCCTCTTCCAGCCATCCTGACCCCACCCATTCCTGTGCTGGGGCCACACCCACTTTGAGGCTACAAACCACTCCACCTGATCAGGGGTTGAGAGTAGTTTGTGCCACTATGTTTGTATTCTGGTCAGAGTTTTTGATGTTAAAATCACAAAAACTGGCTTCCAAGAGCTTATTCTAATGGAATCCATAGAACAAATCTTCCTCTGTGTGTGTATTATGTTCTGTTTAGCCCCATAGCGGTTTAATAAATAAATAAATGAATGAATGAATGAATGAATAACGCTCTGCATCAACAAAGACCAAATATTTATAAGGGTAACAGTAATGGCTAAGACAAAGTACTTGGGGCCTGATCCTACATGCATAAAGATTCCAGGGTCAGGCACACAGGATTTAAAGGAGTCAGAGAAATTGTCTATTTTCTCTCATACATATTATAATTGTAACATTACATATTTGTATCCATCAGTGTTGTTACTTGATGGCTTTGGTCATGCTGTTACATTGCAATAACCACAACTAAGTTTGACCAAAACCAATTTTAAACAAACCTGATACTCTGCTAAATAAAAGCTATGCAATAGCACATTCACGAATAACAGCCAAGTGTGTTGAACCAACAGACAAAAAAAATTCTCTTTCTTTCCTTCTCTTTCTTTCTTTCTTTCTTTCTTTCTTTCTTTCTTTCTTTCTTTCTTTCGTTAAATCTTCCTCACTTCTGATTTTGTTTTGTAGGTAGCTGGAGATCTGGTTTACTTTAAAACAATGAAGCAGGCAGAATCCCCTGAGGTAAATTTATTGAGTACTGGGAGGTCCTGATGACACAATTGAACTGGCATCAAATCAATAAAAACAGAACAGAAGAAAAAAAACAATAATTAAAACATTCTGTTAAAAAAAAGAGAAAGAAAGAACAGTAATTAAAAGATGAAAACTATTGTTTTGCTGCACTAATTACATTTTAATTTTCAATAGCTTGCTGGATAGTATAAAAGCCCATGCCTATAAAATGTCCCAGTAACAGTGCTCTTTCTTCAGCTAGCGTGATAGCTGTGTTTATGTGCTGTCGCAGAGTGGTATGTGCTTTCAACTCTGTGTGGGTGAAGCTAGCTTCCTTGTAAGATAGCATGAGAAAAATATTTTATTATTTTCTTCTCTGGTGTGGAAAATTATTACTCAACACACACAAACATATACAAACACACAGACACACGCACAATGGGCTTGATTCTAAAGCCTCTCTCTATCGAGTACCTCCATTGACTTCAGGAGGAATTTTGCACATGGAGCAACAATAGGGTCTGGCCCAGTGTATATATTGTTTTTGTCACATGCTACAGTGACAGAGAGTACAGTGCAGGATTTACAGCATTAGAAATCGTACTTAATGGGCCTGATTCTGAAGTTGCCACTGATTTCAGTGAGAGTTACCGAAGCATAGTGGCTTCAGCATAAAGCCCCTGTTATGGCCTATGAGAAATATGGAGCACACTGCTGACCAGTTTAGGGGACAGTTTATGACATTAATATAAATAATGACACACAATAAAATGTGCATGTAAAGGAGATTTCAGTCAGGGTATCAGAGATGACTCACACAAAATGTAGCCCTGGCAAAATCCAGATCCAGGCATTAGGCATGATCCACCTCTGAACTAGCAAAGCTAACGTTCTCTTTTGAATTCCCATGAAAATTGCACTGCTTTTTCTATAAATGGACCTCCCACATTTCAGGTACACCTTTAAAACAATGTGCCACTTAAAAGTGTGTCATTTTCCAATTCAGTGAGGGAGCAAATTCCCCAAAAATAATCCTTGGATTTGCAATGGGTTGAAAACATGGGAAGATATACAAAAAATAATTACTAACACTTACAAAATATATTTCAAAACTGGCTAGCATTTATGCTGCCAGATAGTATGTCAAATTAAAAAGGAGTGTATGGGAAAATATATACAGGCTTAACATATTTTAGAGAATTCGCTGACAAACTAAACACACATCCTTCAAACAATGGCAACACAAGCATAAATTAGGAAAACAGTATCTTCTTAAAGATAAAACTTTGGGAAAATTCTACTGACAGTTTCACCCATTTAAATCTCTTGCCACCAAATTCTTCTCTCAGCTACATCTGTTCAATTCTATTGAGTACTAAGGAGATATCCAGCAGTACCTGGATATCTGGACACAATTTAACCGGCACCAAATCAAAAAAATCTACTATGCTGACTACAGTAAGAAATTGTATCTAATATTCATAAAATCATAAGCAATGGGGACAGTTTGAACAAAATGTATCCACAATAGTAGCCAATATAAGGAAATTACAATTTAATTTGATCACTTGTATATATATCTATTTATATAGATATAGATATAGATCCGGTGTCTGCATTTTTCTGTAGAAATACAGGGCAATCTTGATAACTTGAGCTCCGATTGGGAAAAGGAAACAGATCAAAAAATCTCTCCATAGATTTGGAAGGATATCACGCTAGCCACTATAAATTGTACCATTTACAGGCAATGGGAAATTATAAATGAATGGTTTCACACACCAATGTTGCAACACAAACTAGATGCAAAACTCACAATAAAACGCTTCAGGAAGAGCTATTGTTTAACAAATCTTTCTCCTATCGTCTAGGCATGACCTAAATTGACAGTCTTCTGGCCTGATGTATGAAAATTGCTGCAGGATTTATTTCATGGAGACACAGTATTCCCGAAATCCCTGTTATTATGATTTACTGAAATTAAACAAACACAAATAGTTGCTTAGAATTCCGGTAAGTGCTGCAACCAATAAGTGGGTTTCATCACTATGGTTTCAAAAACAAATACCTACCATGGGAATGTGGGTCACAAGGATAAAAGCTTTAGTGGATATTGACGTACTTTATCAGTATTGGACAAATGGCAGAAATATTTGCAGGAAGATGGAACAGGTGGGAAGAACAGAATGGAAAAAAATTACGGCTCAGTCTTCAGTAATAGTGGGGAGAGCAATTTGCTCTGTCTAGGGGACCTCACCACTGAGCTCAGAGCCAGGCTTGACAACTGTACACACCTGTTATAGGAGCCCCAGATGCAGGTGGCAGCCAGGGGAAGGACAAGGCATGACTGCAGTGTGCCTGCAGCCTGACCATTCTGCAGTGCTGCCATTGTCTGTAGGGGCCTACTGCAGCAAGGGCACAGTTAGTGTAATCCTCAAGGATGCTCTAAGCTGTATTGGGGCCCAACCAGTTCCCAGAATTCCCTACCTTGTCACCTTAATGATTGCAACTCTTCTGTACTCCCCTAGGACCACTCCTGATCTCTAGGAACAGCCTCAGCAAAGAGGGATAGTGCAAAGGAATTCGATAAGATGATGGAATCATCTTCTCAGGCCGTGGAAAGATAGGTCCTTTCCATTGTCACCACTGCAGCCTGCAGTAGCGCCTGTTGCTGCCGTATGTCCTTTCCAGGATCCACCTGCTTGTCTCCTCTATTTTGCCATGGATGGAGACCCAAGAAGCTGCACAGTGTGGCACATGGCCAACGTGGTACTGTACTGGTCCTTCTGCTTACTGGGCCTTGTGTGTTTGTGGAAAAGAAGGCAGGATTTGTTGTTTGGTGTGTTGACTACAGTAAGAAATTAATTCATGCTGTCAGCAATGCTGTTTACCCTTAATTCAGAATTAAGGGCTGGATACTCCTTCCACTGATATGGGAAGAAGGGAGTGAGAGCGAATGCAAATGGAGTTATGCACCAAATACAGGGCGGATCAGCAATTCTTCCTCCAGGTGCCTGCTTCCCTTGAGCTTATGGAAAGCACTCTGCAGGAATATTGGGAGGTTGAGGTTTTATGGCTTGGCAGATCCACCGCGTGCACCCCACAGACAATGACAAATTGCTTACCAGGTTAATTCTGGTGCCAAAAAAGTAAATTTCCCCTCATCAGCATTAAATCTCTATGATTGGTCTTGTTCTGTCCTGGGGCGGGGGGAAAGGAGGGTGCCAATGCCAGCCTCTCTGCCTGAGTGGGTGGGGTTTGCCATCAGGTTGCATAGTCATCAGATCCATAGTTGTGGCCAAAGATCCATGTGTTTGGGGATTATGATTTCTCCAGATCCGTAGCCTGAACATCTCTGTCCCCCTTGCAGTTCTGTGATGATAGGTGAGATAACCACAAACAACTACTTATGGTATTTTCAAAATATTTTCTTCTCCTGCGGTTATTCCTGCCGATCAAGACAGTAGTAACTAAATGAGTGCAATCTGGCCATTAGTAAGTCCTAGAAACACAAAAAAATTGTAATGGAATCCCTTTAGTATCACTGGGCTGGGGCAGTCGCTAAAAAGCAGAGTGTGTTTAGCTGCATACTGTACTATATAAAAATAGAGCAAATCCATTGTAGCTGGAGAAAAGACTAGAGGACTTAATACAGCCCTTTCTGTCTCTAACTTCTGTAATTTTATCTATAATATGAAATGCTTAGATAAGTCAGGTTCAAAAGAATGAATATTTTATAAAAAGGATTTTTCCTTTTTTAATATGTATTAGCATAACAGTACTGATTTTTTAATGAACAAAAGAAAGTGGGCTAAATACCCTAATTTACCATGTTCTAAAAATACTTTATCTTTCAATAGGTTTTTTTGCTATTACCATATGTTAATCTGACAAATCTAAATAAGATGTTTCAAAGATACTCGAATGATGAATGAGTAGTCTGAAGCTGAATAACCAAGTGTGGTGACAATAATTTGACATTTTACTGTAATGCACATCTGTATACAAGAGAGCAGCACCAAAGTGTGTGAGTTGAGGTAAATATGAAATTAGCCTACAAGAGTCTGCTTTTTCTTCCGATAAGTCAGCTAATGACGCAGATGGGAGGTGTGATTTCAGTTGCATTTTTCCTATTCTTACCGATCCACTTATGAGCCTTTCTTGGATAATGTGAGAGTGAAACTGAATTCAAAGTCTAATGTTTTTAGACCAACTGGAAAGGATTTTCAGAACAATAATAAAGATAAAGCCAGTGAAAGAAGGTAATAAGACCTGAGCATGTTGAATGTAGAAAGACTGAGTGGAGGCATGACAATTGTCTAAAAATACATAAAAGAGTCTCTGGACAGAACAAGAAGTAATGGACTTCAACGGTAGCAGGGAACCTTTAGATTAAATAAATAGTAGAAAACATTCTGTGGGCCAACTTCATCCCTGGTGAACTTCAGTGATCTTAAACTAGGGATGAATCAGTCCTAACACTAAGGCCAGGTCTACACTGGGGGAGGCGGGGCAGTTGACCTAAGATACGCAACTTCAGCTACGTGAATAGCGTAGTTCGGTGGTTCTCAAACTGGAGGTTGCTGCTCGCTTCCAACGGGGTTGGGAGCTCCCCGTGCCGCCGGCATGCCGCTGAATTGATCACTTCCGCAATCGGCGGCTTTTTGGCAGACATGCCGTGTGCCTTCATGGACAAAAAGCTGCCGCCGAATGCGGAAGTAATCAATTCGGTGGCATTTTGGCGGACATACAAGGGTCATGCCACATGGCTGGAGAAGAAAAAAGGGTCGCGGTTCAAGCAAGTTTGAGAACCACTGGTAGTTGAAGTCAACGTATCTTAGGTCGACTTACCTCAGTATCCTCATGGCGGTGAGTCAACAACTGCTGCTTTCCCGTCAACTCTGCTTCCTCCTCTCGCAGAGGTAGAGTTCTGGTGTCAACAAGGAGCACACTTGGGGATTGATTTATTGCGTATGCACTAGATGCAATAAATCGATCCCCGATAGATCAATCACTACCCACCAATCTGGCACACCCACCAATCTGGTGTAGACGCGGCCTAAGAAGAGTTAAACACTGGAGGGTGCTAAGATGCTGTGGCTTTGCACTAGAGGCAGGGCCATAGAAACTTCAAAACGGGCCTTAACAGTGCTGTAAAAAAGTGCAGCAAGTGATATATACTGGTGCAGTTTGCAGTGTTGGTGCAGCCACGCTGGTCCTAGGATATTAGAGGGACAAGATGACGAGCTCTGTGTAAGCTTGAAAGCTTGTCTCTCTCACCAGCAGAAGCTGGTCCAATAAAAGATATCACCTCACCTGCATGTCTCTCTAATATGTGTGTGGTGGCGTTTTTAAAACATGCATTTTTAGGACTGTATATACTGAAGTTCCCAGTGCTGATGTTTAGAACCAGTGTTTCATGCTCTGTTTTAAGCACTAGCATTCTCAATTCTTTGTAAGACATTGACATAGGGGGCTGTTAGCACAGGAAATCTTTCAGAAAGTGGGGATTGTATGCTGACTAGTTTCATACCTTTGCCATGGGACAACTGTGTCTAGAGAGGGCCAGTTGTACCATAAAAGGAAACTCTCTTGGTCCCCCTAAAGCTGACTGATGTCTCCAGAGGATCTTTTTTGCAAAGGAGACAGTCTCTGTTGCAGAGTGTAGCTGCCAGCCTGCCTTGCCCATGGGGATATCAGAACTTCTTAGACCTATTTTTTCTTTAGAACACTTAAGCATATCAATACAAGCAAAGAGTAAAGCACTAACTCTGAATGTGATCACCCTTTACAACTACAACAAAAATATACAAAAGCGACAAAGAGTCCTGTGGCACCTTATAGATTAACAAACATATTGGAGAATAAGCTTTCATGGGCTAACACCCACTTTGTCAGATGCAGGTGGGTATTGCATCCGACAAAGTGGGTATTAGCCCATGAAAGCTTATTCACCAATATGTTTGTTAATCTATAAGGTGCCACAGGACTCTTTGTCGCTTTTGCAGATCCAGACTAACACGGCTACCCCTCTGATTCTCAACAAAAATATACAGTATATTTTATTTGTGGATCTCAAAGCACTTGGAAAAGATGGTGAAATATTATCTCCATGTTTCAGATGGTGTAATGAAGGCACAATGAGGTTAAGAGAGTAATTACGATCTCACAGTGAATCAACGGCAGAACCAACAGAAGACCCCAGAGCTCCTGATCCTACCATCAGATTCCCACACGTTGATTCCCACAGTTTCAACAATAGCTAGCATTGGGACTAATTTAACAACAAAAGAAAATATATTCTGCACTGGGAGATCCTCCTGTGGCCAGTTGCTTCTTTTGGTATTCATTGTAATTAGTAACATTAGTGACACTGTTATTTCATCTTTGTCATCTGTGAGGTTGTGCTAGTAGCTTATTAACAATCTGTAGGGAAACCATTATCATTATACTGTACATACATTTCAGTGCTTTTTTTAAAATATACATAAATAAGAGTGTAAACCTCAACAGTGTAAATGCATAGGATGAGGTTTTCAGATCAGTCTAAAGTACTTAAACACATCTTTCATTAAAATTAAAATTCCATTGAAAGGCTCACATATACATAAACTTTACCATGCTTTCGTTTGCACCCCCTCCAAACAAATCCCCAAAGCCATCTTACAGTCCACACATTATTGCCTCAGCCCTAGACTTTCTAGAGAGACAGACCCTGAGGCCTGTCCAGTCTGGACTGGTGTTGATTTAAAAAAACAAACAGTAAAGCATAATTGTTATGGAATGTTTTGTAGGAAAAGGGGAAAACAGAACAGTCTAAGCCTAAGCGAAAGTCAAAGCAGTGGAGTAAAAAGGAAGGCTAAAAGCTTAATTTACTTATTTTGGAACTCTTTTTCCTGACTTTCACTAAAGGCAGGGACAGTCTTTTTACTTTGTTTGTATATTGCACAAGGAAACCCCATAGCTGTCGCACTGCCATAATATAAATCAAAATAAATAACTTCTATGTACATGGCTTTCTCAGTTCTGTGCTCCCCATATCTCTGGACTAGAAGTGAAACGATGGAATGTTAACAGAACCCACTCATGGAGAAGAAGCATTTACATGCATGCAGATAATATTCCAAGTCTCTTGGGTGTCCTTAAAATTTTGATTTTTTGAAGATTTACCAGCCGGGCTGTACTTAGAAATGAAATATCAAAGTCTTACTTTTTGTTTGGCTGGTCAGATTCAACTTTTTACTCTTTTTTCAAACAAATATTATAAATAAGTGAATTTATGAATTGTGGAAGGTGCCAAGCTCTCACTTTCTCCATAGAGCAGTGCAAGCACCCCCGCGACGTCCAAGATGCCTTAGCTCTGACCCGGAAGGAGCATAGATAGGGCTGAGATGACAGTCCAATTCTCATATTCACTCCCTCCTCAGCCTTTTTGGGAAGACTGGGGAGTATTCATTAATGGCAAATTTAATGTTGATTTTTGTGATATGCAAAAAAAGGGCTGAGATCACATGGACCACCAAACAACCTTCAGTTGCTAATGACAATCACCGCCAGCCTGAGGCAGGTATGAACCAATGATACAGAGAGAAAATATTTAGCATTCTACTACCAATCTGCTGAACCAGGCTATTTTATTGACAAGTTATCTTTCTATGACGTTCCAGCTAGGGTGACCAGATAGCAAGTGTGAAAAATCGGGACAGAGGGCGGGGGGGTATTAGGAGCCTATGTAAGAAAAAGCCCCAAATATCGGAACTGTCCCTATAAAATCGGGACATCTGGTCACCCTAGTTCCAGCATCACCGACAAGCACAGGCACAACACTGAAAATAGTTATGATGACGTGCTCCTGAAGAGCCAACAAGACGAAATATATATATATATATTTGTATGATCTATAAATTGAGTGACTACTATGTTACATTTTTAATTGCAAGAAGCTGAAGAGCTTTTTTCCATAGATCAGATGGAAACTTCAGGGCAGGACATATTTTAGGATTAAAATGTTGAGACTAAATTCCAAAACACCGAGAAACATCAAAATATGCATTCAGATACAGAAGTATACATGCAGACCAGCTACTTGCTGATGCTTGTTGCATACACAAATTGTCTTCACATACTTTACACTTTCAAATGTACATGTATGTTTTGTGCAAGCAATCACCTCTTTGTATACGAATGTGCATATTTTGTGGGCACAACCTAGACACTAATGTTAAAAAGTTAGCTACGTGTGTCCCAACTATAAACAGCACTCAGCAACATTTCTCAGTCCATGAAGTCTTTTTTCCATTTGTAGGTACGGTAGTTTCCCAAAGATGATATTTTTGGGTCTACTACTGTATATTAGCTTACTAAATCAGCACACTTATTTATTTTTTCCTCTTCAGAAACATGTACTTCCTCAAATATGAGGATTTGCTTTTAAGCACATGAGATCTGTCTGATTAAATAGTCAGGCTGACATTAGTATAGCTTTGAAAAAGTTTTCTGCCATGAGCAATTCCAACAACTATTTATTTTACTCCTTTTCATTCCCCAAACATTGTATTCAGGGATAAACTTTGCCACACCCATTTGTTATATTTTAGTTCTATTTAATTGGTTCTGAGAGTCCAAGTATTATTTTATGCCTATCCTGTTCTTCTGTGGACTTCCAAATCATATTCCTTTTTCAAAACAGTTCAGGTTAGGGCACTGGGCTGAGATTCAGGAGACCTGGAAGGTGGCATTGCCACTGATCTGTGGCATTGTGGTCTTAAGCAAGTCACTTAGCTCATGTTCCCCTCTCACCCATTGCCTGTTTTGTCGATTTGGTCTGTATGCATTTGGTGTTAGAGACCCTCTTACAGTGTGTTGGTACAGTGTCTAATACAAGCTCCAATCTTCCAGGCACTGCTGTATAGAATAATAAAGTGGCCTTAAGGCCTTTAAGTGGTCAGTTCCTGAGAGGTCTTACATCAGTGGCATAAATTACAGCTGCTCCCGTGTAGCTTGAATTTGTGCAAGGGCCAAGCAATTCAGGATCAGGGAGCCACAACCAGTTTTCCGTGCCCCTTTCCCTCTCCCTCTCCCTCCCCCATTTCCCACTTCGTTTAAATGGAGCGTGGTAGAGAACTGAGAACATTAAACAAAGCTATGTAGTTTCTCATGGCACTGCCCACAACCAGTATTTCTTTCACTGCCATAGGCAGTGACTTTTAAATTTTCTTTTTAGGCCACCAGCTGTCAGATGGTAACAATTTTCATTCACTTGCTGATGAGAGCTGGTTTTGAACTTTAATCCAGTCCATGTCTTAATTGTGGAGGCAAATACTTTGTTAGCTGAAGAAACTTCAAAACATTTTTAAAAACAGCCCTTGCCTAGCAGTGCAGCTTTGAAAGGTAAAAACAAGCCAGCTAACAAAACAAACAAACAAAAAAAATAAGCACCAGTGCTGCAAAGAGCAGGAAAAGAGCATCTTGTGCAGAGAAAGAGGTAGACATTTACTAGACGTCCATGATGCTATTTCTGCATCAGTCTGACGTATATGAGAACATTCTTTCAAAGGAAATCTAGGAGTTAAAGATCATATTTACTCTATTTATTTATTTATCATCTTCATAGGATCTAGGAGCCTAGTCATGGATCAGAATGTCAATGTGTTAGGTTCTGTACAAATACAGAACAAAAAGATGGTCCCTGCCTCAAAGATTTTGCAATGTAAATATAAGACAAGAGACACTAGGGAGTACAGATAGTTGGGGGAGCACAAGGAAACAAAATGAAAAATATTGGTCAGCATGTAAACCAGGGGTCTTACCCTCAAATCATCTCAGTTCATTGTTCCCAAGACCACAAGGGAGCACTGTGATCAGCTAGTCTGACCTCCTGGCTGTACACAGACTGTAGAACTTCCCCCAAAATAATTCCTAGAGCACATCTTTTAGACGAACAGACAATTTGGATTTTTAAATGGTCAAAAATTGGCAAATCCACTTAGTAAATTGATCCAATAGTTAATTACCCTCATTGTCAACAAATTACATTATTTCCAGTCTGAATTTGTCTAGCTTTGGTTTGTAGCCACTGGATCGTGTTATACCTTTCTCTGCTAGACTGAAGAGCCCATTATGAAATATTTGTTTCCCATGGAGATACTTACAGATTGTAAATAAATCACCCCTTAACTTCTTTGTTAAGCTAAATAAATTGAACTCCTTTAGTCTGTCACTGTAAGACATGTTTTGTAATCCTTTAACCATTATTGTAGCTCTTCTCTGAACTTTTTCCTATTTATCAACATCCTTCTTGAATTCTGAGCACCAGAACTGGACATGGTCATAGGCGCCAACTCTTTTCCCTGGGTGCTCGAGCCCCTCTCTGATCTCTGCCCCGCCCTCCACTCCACCCCTTTCATGAGGCCCTTCCCCTGCTCTGCTTCTTCCCACCCCTTCCCCATCCCCATTCTAATCCCTTCCCCAAAGTTCCCACCCCAACTCTACCCCCTCCCTGCCCCTATTCCAACTCCTTCCTGAAATTCCCACCCCAGCCCCACCTCTTCCCTGTCTCCTCCCCTGAGTGTGACACATTTCCGCTCCCCCCTTCCCTCCCCCCCCCCGAATTTGCTAACGCTGCCAAACAGCTGTTTGCACTGTCCGGGGAGGGAAGCGCTGGGAGGTAGGTGGAGGAGCGGGAATGAGGTGCACTCAGGAGGGGGGAGGAGGAGAAGGTGGGTGAGAGGAGCTTGGCTGCTGGTGGCTAATCTTTCCCTGGGAGTCGGCACCTATGGACATGGTAGTCCAATAGTGGTCACAGCATTGCCAAAAACAGAGGTAAAATACTTCTGTACTCCTATGCGAAATTCCCCTGTACATGCATCCCAGGACTGCATAAGTG
The DNA here is from genome assembly GCA_032164245.1 of Sternotherus odoratus. Classification (NCBI taxonomy): domain Eukaryota; kingdom Metazoa; phylum Chordata; order Testudines; family Kinosternidae; genus Sternotherus; species Sternotherus odoratus. The sequence goes on from JAVMKO010000003.1 coordinate 64,424,881, forward strand.
TTTTGGCCACACATCACATTGGGAATTCATGTTCAACTGATTAGCCACCATGACCACCAAATCCTTTTCAGAGTCACTGCTTCCCAGGACAGAGTCCTTCATTCTGTAAGTTTTGATCTTAGATGTATATTTTTACATTTAGCCATACTAAATCACATATTGTTTGCGGGTACCCAGTTTACCAAGTGATCCAGATTGCTCTGAATCAATGACCTACTCCCATCATTATTTACTACTCCCCCATTTTTTGTGTTATCTGCAAACTTTATAAGTGATTATTTTGTTTTCTTCCAGTGCATTGATAAAAATGTTAAATAGCGTAGGGCCAAGAACTCATCCCTGAGGGAGCCTACTGGAAACACGGCTCTATGACAATTCCATGTATAAAATTACATTTTGAGACCTATCAGTTAGCCTGTTTTTAATCCATTTAATGTGCCATGTTAATTTTATATCATTCTAGTTCTTAATCCAAATGTTGTACGGTACCAAATCAAACACTTTATGGAAATCTAAATATATTACATCAGCACTATTACCTTTATCAACCAAACTTGTGATCTTATCAAAAAAAGACATTAAGTTAGTTTGATACGATCTATTTTCTATAAACCCATGATTATTTCCATTTATTACATTACCCTCCTTTACTTCTTTATTAAATGACTCCTGTATCAGCCACTTCATTATCGTGCCTGAAATGGATGACAGTCTTCTAATATCTTGGGTGATCTTGTTCACCTTTTTTTAAAATTGGACCAAAATTAGCTTTCTTCCAGCCTTCGAGACCTTTCCCAGTGCTCCAATCATTACTGAAAAGGAATATTAATGTTCAGCGAGCTCATCAGTCAGCTCTTTTGAACTTCTTGGATGCAAGTTATCTGGACTTGCTCATTTTAAAATGTCGTTATTTTAGGGCTTGGCTACACTTGCACGTTGTATCGCAATAAAGCTGCCCAGAGCACTCTACCTTACTCCTCGTCCACACTGGCAAGGCATGTAGAGCGCTCTGACTCCCTGGCTAGAGCGCTCCTGGTACTCCACCCTGGTGAGAGGGATAAGGTCTGATGTGTATGGGTGAGATGCTTCAGCATCAGTGTGAACGAGGAGTTACGTTACTGCGCTCTGATTGACTTTTGGAAACGTCCCATAATCCCCTTAAGCCAAGTGGTGACTCTTCTCATTGTTGTAAAATTGCTGCAGGAATGCGGAAGTGCCCTTTCAAAGCTCCGTTTCAGACAGCTGCAGCTTATCTGCTCCGGGGCAAAGTAAACAGTAAATGTTTGCTTTGAGTGAGTGAGAGAGAGGCGGGTGGGGGAAGAGGGGTGTGAACTTACAAGACAGCATGCTGACACACTCTCTGCACCCCAAAAACCCACTCTCTCTCCCCCCACATAAATACAACACACTCCCTGTCACACTCCGCCCCACCCCCCGCATTTGAAAAGCACGTTGTAGCCACTTCAACGCTGGGATAGCTGCCCATAATGCACCACTCCCAATGCAGCTGCAAGTGCCACAAATATGGCCACGCCAGTGCGCTTGCAGCTGTCAGTGTGGACAGACTGGAGCGCTTTCCTTAGTGCGTTCTCCAAAGGCTGGTTTAACTCAAAGTGCTCTAGTAGCCAAGCCCTTAGTAGCCTCTATTTAACATCCTCAAGACATACTAGTGGAATGGAAAGAGTGTTATCAACACAATGTGATGGAACTATGTCATCTGGTTTTTCTGCCAGCTACAGAACAGAAATATCTATTGAACATGTCTGCCTTTTCTGCATTATTATTGATAATTCTACCATTTCCATCTAGCAATGGACCAAACCATTGTCATGATTCTTTTTGTTCTTAGTATACTTTTAAAACTCTTTCTTATTGTCCTTAAGTCTGCTGGCCATAGAGTGCACCTTGTGTTTCCTTGCTTCCCTTATCAATTTTCTACAAATGCTAACTTCTGACTTATACTCATTACTATCAACTTCCCTTTTCTTACATTTGTTATATAGTAATTTTAATTGTTTATAGCTGCCTTCATTTTCCCTCTCAACCATATTGGTGTTTTAACCAGCACAACCTTCTTCCTCGATTGTGGCTTTTGGGGAATCTAATAAGGTATACTTAATTGATTCCCAATATTATTCACATTTTTCTGATTAAACTCTTCCTTTTATCTGATTTGGCTCATAATTGTTTTCAGCTTTGTGAATTAGGCCCTGTGAAAGCACTAAGTACATATATTACTGGTTTGGACTTTATTCTGCTTGCACATTATAAATATGATCAAGTCATGATCACTTGTACCTAAGCTATAATTAATTTTTAGTTCTGTGTACAGTTCCTTTTTATCTGTGAGGACAAAGTCTAATAAAAAATTCCCGTGTTGGCTGCTACAGCTTTGGAGTTAGGAAATTGTCATCTATAATGTTTAGACATTCCAAGGATGTTTTAGTATTGGTAGCATGAGACCTCCAAATATGTCATTCAAATAGAAGTTCCCCATGATCACACAGGGTTTTTTTCCCCTCACATTATAGATAGGTGTGCAATCCTATTCCTTAGTGTAATTTGCTGATCTGTAGCAGACACCAGCTAACACCCAGTCTTGTGCTCTATCTGTTAGGACACTGATCCATAAGCTTTCAAGATCACTTTCTTCTGAGTCATCAATGACTTGGAAACAGGTGATGCCATTTTTAACATAGACTGCCACACCCTCTCTTCTTGTGCCAACTCAGTCTTTCCTAAATAGATTATTACTATTGATTTTAACATTCCAATCATGATGTCCCATCAGGTTTCAGTAATACCAACTAGATAAAATTTGTACAGTACTCATAAATGAGCAATTCCAGTTTCCCTTGTTTGTCATCCAATAATAATAATTCATGTCCTTTGATTCCTTGATTAATTTTGTTCCCAACATCTCAGTTTTGTGCTCAGTGCTCATATTTTCCCTTTTTACCCTCAATATTTGCTATTAGTTTAACCTCTTCCTGATTAGTCTAGCCATCTTGTCCACGTGAATGATCTCCCTTCTACTGAGGTGGAGCCCATCCAAACTCTACAGCCTCTCCCCCTATATAGAAAGTGGACAAATGTTCCAAAAAACCCAAACCCTCCATCCTATACCATACCCTTTATCTAGCCAGCAGTTCATTTCCAAATTCTTCTGCCTCTTGTCTTTCTTCACTTATGAGGCAGGAAAAATCTCAGAGAAGATCACTTGGATAGTCTTCTACAGCATGTTTCTGAATTCCTGGAAGTGAACTACTATCTGCAGGATATCCCAAAACATAGTGTCATTGGTGTCAATATGAACCATCACCAATGGACCCTTGCTGATCGATTTCAGAAGCCTATCTTGTGTCTTGGCTCCAGGAAACCAGTACCCTGTCCTGTTGTCCGCTTGTCTCTTACAGAATGTTCTTTCAATTCCTCTGAATATTGAATCTCCAAAAAGGATTGTCTGTCTTCCTTGAGCAGTTAGATAACTCTTTGCAGGATAGCTTAATTTTCTTACAGGTTGGGCAGAGCTGCTATCCATGTGAGTCCCATACATCTTTCCATTCCCTGGGACTTGCTGGATATTGAGAGGGATCTTTCAAAGTTTCCACATCGATGATCTGGTATTGATTTGAAACCTCTAACTGTGTGGACTTTCTCCTTGTGCTCTTCTCTCTGGTAGACACAGTCTGCCCATTCTCATCTGTCTCTAGCTGTACAGAATGCTGCCGTGACCTCTTGCCTCTGGTGGTTATAAACCACCAGGCCTCCTCTCTAACTTCATGTCTCTTCAATTTCTTTGTGGTCAGCTCCATTCTTCCTTGAGCTGAAGTACTGGCATTGCCCGAACCTGGCTGGGTAGGAACTCCCTGGCTTCTGTGATCTTTAGCTTCTCTGATTTCTCATTTGTTCTCCTAATGTCTTAAAAGTTTCAGCTCGGATCCTGCAATGCACAGATTTTCTATGCAGCATTGAGTGCCTTTAACTCCCAGTGAAATTAATAAGCATTGAGGGAAGTCAGCAACCTGCAGCAAGTACTCAGTATCTTGCATGGTAGGGTCCATGGAACCACATCTTGGCTGGGTCATACATTCTGGAATGGAGCTAGCTGGAGCTGTCACTTCTGTAGGAGAAATATTATAATACCATAATACAGCAGAGAAACATTTGACATGCTTCTTCAATGCCAGCAATACTAGTTCTTAATCAAAGATATAGGGGTTAAAATACTGGTCCTACTACACTTTAGGGACAACCCCATCTCCCAAAAGATATACCTTAATGGTGGACAGGCAGCTACTGCAGTTAACAGGGTTTAATTAACTGCATTACATTTGAACTAAGAAAAATAGTTTAAAACAAATTTACAGTAGACTCTCGATTATCCAGGATGATCGGGAAAAAATTAATCTTGGCTAATAAAATCCCAGTTAATCACCATCCATAGGAAATATGGGGGTGGGGGTTTGATTCACCAGCCACCCTGTGCCAGGGGTGTTGGTTCACTGGCTGCCCTGCGCCCTGGTGGGGTTTTTGTGTGTGTGTGTGCTTGGGGCGGCAACAAAGCCAGACCCAGCCCTGAGACTTACGTGTATTTTTTTTTGACATCCTGGTTAATCCACAACCTGGTTAACCCAATCCTGAATAATCGAGAGTCTACTGTGCATGACAAAGATTAGCCTTGGGAAGGAAAAACGTGGCAAATGCTACAGTTCTTAGCCAACCGCACCTTTGGAAATTCCCAGAGTAGCTGAATCATTGGGATGACAATTAGCCGTCGGCACATTGTATTACAGGAAACTTAATAAGATGCAGTTTGCTAACAAGTCATTAAAACTTTATAGAAATTGCTCATATTGATCATAATCTTTGAACAGTAATTTTTTAATTCCAGTGGGATTTCTCTACTCCCCTGCTTTCAACGGGAGTTTAGGCTAAGTAAGGACAATGAGACCAATTCTGAACCACTGATGCCATTATGAATTTTCCCAATGATTTCCACGGGAACAGGAGCAGTGTCTATAGAATCAGATCCCCGAAAAGTAAATGTGACGTACTGGGCTCCGTCTTTCATTCATTGCATGGTCAATTTCTACCAAGAACAACACTTTTAGTTTCAGTTAATTTTTAATTAAATATACTTTACATTTTGAGTCAAGAAATGTGGGATCAGGCTCACAAAGGAAATAATGAGACAGATTTTTTGCCCAGGCTACATTGTACCCATGTGCGCGCACACACCCATACACACAAGCTAGCCCCAGGAGCAAGAAAAGAAGAAGGTATTTTACAGCCTCCTTTGGCTTTTCATCTACAGCTCATGTTCTAACTCATACACATCACAGCTAAGGACTGAGCCCAATATCTAAACAGAAAGGGAAATAATAGTGTTTCAGTATGTTGGTATGCAGTGCAGTTGTAGCTGTCACAATCCCAGGCAGGGCCGGCGACAGGGGGGTACAACGGGTACAGCTGTACCGGGCCCCGGACTTCAGGGGGGGGCCCTGAAGTCCGGGGCCCGGTACGCAGCTGTACCCGCTTGTCGCCGGGGCTGTGAGCAAGGCACGGCTCCGGGCAGCCGCTGCAGCGCTCACCAGACCCCTCCCCCGGCACCCAGCAGCCTCCCCCCATCCCCCTTCGCTTCTCCCGGCCGGCCACGCGGCCGCAGCGCATGCGGGGGTTGGGGCCCGCGGGAGGTAGGAGACCGGTGGGGGGGGGAGAGCCTGCGGGCGGCGGGAGACCGGCGGGGGGGGCGGGGGGACGGCGGGGGGGGCCGCGGGCGGCGGGAGACTGGCGGGGGGGCCCCGCGGGCGGCGGGAGACCGGGGGAGGGGGCCCCGCGGGCGGCGGGAGACGGGGGGCCGTACGATCTGCCGTACGGGGCCCCAAAATTCCTGTCGCCGGCCCTGATCCCAGGATGTTAGAGGGAAAAGGTGGGTGACGTAACATCTTTTACTGGACCAACTTTTGTTGGTGAGAGACACACAGAGCTCTTCTTCAGGTAAGAAACAGGTACTCTGGGACCTGATCTACACAACAGAGTTAGGGTGACACAAGGCAGCTTACGTTGACCTAACTATGTAAATGTCCGCACTAAGGGCTTGGCTACACTGACATTTTATAACGCTCTAACTTGCTGGCACAGGGGCGTGAAAAATCACCCCCCACGAGCGCAGCAAGTCTTAGCACTTTAAAGCGCTAGTGTAGACAGGCTCCGAGCACTTGAAGCCCGGCTCTCAGCACTCTGAGCTAATCCCCTCGTGGAGGTAGATTACCACGAGCACTGGGAGAGCTCTCTCCCAACACTCCTGCATGACCACACTCGCACTTCAAAGCGCTGCGGCAGGAGTGTTCTCGCAACAGTGCTTTGAAATTTCAAGTGTAGCCAAGCCCTAAAATTTCGCTCCTGCTGCCCCTCTATGCTGTCTTAACTCTATCTCCATGACAATTATGGAGTCAATGTTGACATAGTTGGGTTGGCGCAGTATTAGTGTAGACACTGTGTTGCTTACATCGACTGTACTGTTACTGGATTTCAGAAGCCATTCCACAATGCCCCACACTCACAAAACTATTGGTGCAAGCGTTCCTGGTTAGGATGTGCACTGCTAACATAAAGAGCAAAGCATAGATGCACACAAGGGATGTAATTACTGTGGTGGTTGTATGTAGACATGCATTAGGGGGTAGGAAGCAGGGCAATTGCCTTGGTCCCTACATCACAGGGGCTCCTATGAAGCTACACTGCTCAGGCTTTGGCTTCAGGTCTGGGTGGTGGGGCTAAGGGCCCTGGGCTTCAGCCCCATGTGGTGGGACTTTGGTTTTTTACTCCAGGCCCCAGCAAGTCAAGCTTGGCATCCCCCCTGAAACCTTTTCGCAGTCATCCCAGTAGGCCCCAGACACATGGTTGAGAATCACTGACCTACACCTTAGCACACTTTAAAAATTTCCTTCAGACAAGGACACTCCACCAGAGAAGGAGATTGCATTATGGAACAGGCCATCCAAATACATGGAGACTACCTGCTTTGATACAGAAATAAACCACTCCTCCAACTGCCTACCTCTAGTTGTCACCTACTACCCCACAATGGAACCCATATGAGGTATCATCAAACAACTCCAACCCAGGCTTGATGGGGACCACATTCCAAATGAAATCTTTCCTGAACCCCCAGGAGTGTGGGAATGTAAAGGGGGGAGGAAAGGGGAGGGAGTGGGGCAGGAGGCACTGAAGAGGGGTAAGGGGATGAGATGTGGAAGAGGCAGTAGGGAAGGGGATGAGATAGAGCAGGCAGAAGAGAAGGGGATAAGTGAGTGGGGTGGAGAATGGGGAGCAGAGAGGGGGAAAGGGAGAGTGGGGAAGGAAAAGGGAGGGGAGGGAAGGAGTGGAGCGGGGGCAGTGGGGAGAGAAAGGTAGAGGGGAGGGGACAGGGAGCAGTGGGGAGAAGAAGGAGGATGGGGTGGGGACCGGAAATGTGCGTCTGAATTGCCTGAGTGGCCGCAGCTCCAGCATACAGGTCGCCACAGCAGCAGCTCTCTTCCCCTGTAAGTTGTCCCCCACAACACCAGCAGCCCAGGTACCACTCCAGGTGGGGGCAGAGAGACAGTCAACCAGGGGAACTGGCTCAATGCCCACACTCAACCCTCCTCCCCACAATGCCGCAGTCAGACTACGCTTATGGAGGAAACGCACCTCAGGGCACTGGGGGAAGAAAAGGGGGAAAGGCAGTTCTTTCTAAGCAAGCCTATTGTATTCTGAAGGTAAAAAGCACTACAGAGAAAACATATGAAAAAGAATAAAAGAACCTGCACACATGCTAATAAGCTTACCAGAGCTTACTTCATTCAATAAAGTTTATTCAGACTATGACAGGATATTATGTCTGTATGTCATAATATACATACACAAATGTAGTTCTGTTAGGTTTTTTGCATTATGCACATATAATAATACCAAAGCACTGCATTAATCTAATAATAAGTCCCATCCCTGCAAACATTCAAGCACCAGAGTGACTTTACTTGCATGAATAGCCCTCTTGCCTTTAGTGGGACTACTCGTGTCAGTAAAGTTAGACATATGCTTATGTGTTTACACATGAAGGCTAAGAGACTGCAGTGAAAACACCATTGTCTCGTCCAGAAACTGTGTGACTAGAATGAAAGGTCTTGCAGAAAGCATTCTAGTCCAGGAAAGAGTAGGATGAATAACAGGATTTCAGGAATCTCTGCAGCTGGTCATGTTCAGGCTGGACATGGGTGTGTGAATAGAGAAACACCATTAGAACAAACCCCCCACCTCTCCCTGATTATTATCAATCAAAGCAGTTTCAGTAAAGTTGGCATTACTTTCTCTGTCTTTGCGCAAACTACTTCGCTTTCAAATTTCCTGTTATACTGTAGAATAGGGGGTGATTGTCTTCCCAATGATTCAGCATTCTGGGGATTTCCAAAAGGTGTAGTTTAATAGAAACTGATGTTGGCCACCTTTTTCCTTTTCAGAAATGAATAATTTTTTCTTAACTTGTAAATTCTTTGCTCCACCCCATTCAAAAGTAGTGTCGAACTCTACTTTATATTGACTATAGTATTTTACTTTCCAATATCATTTATGTAAAATATGGTTTTGTTGGAGCTCTCAAAGCAGCTAGTGGGACAGTATGTTTTTATGTTCCCCATAGAGAACCATTTACAAAGTAAAATATTGCTTCTCTATTTTAAAAATTATTATCTCCAGCACGTATGGCAAGCATCTGGACTACTATACAGAATAAATATGGTATAATATATCCCATCAGCTAGGAAAACTAGACAATGTAATAAACCTCAAAACAGAACACAGGAAAAAAGAACCCCAAAGTGAAAGCTAATGAAAGGCGAGTTCAGTATGGTCAAATATGAGCCTTATGAGTGAATTAGAACTAATTAAACTATTTTGGTTAAATAATATGACAGAATCAGCTCTCTAAGTCTATAGCTTTCAGCAATAACATTTCCTTGCCTTTTTCTTTGTCTGTTGTACTACCAAATTGCTTATCACTATAGAATTCAGTGTAGTTATGGTGGAGTTAGTCCCAGGATTTTAGAGAGACAAGGTGGGTGAGGTAATATTTTTTATTGGCCCAACTTCTGTTGGTGAGAGAGACATGCTTTGCAGGCACACACAGCTCATCTTCAGATTCGGGACAGGTAACCCCATCGTCATGGCAAAAAGCAAGGTGGAGCAGATTGTTTAGCATAAGTAGTTAACACATACTGTAAAGAAGAGTGGCCCATTAACACCTCTGCGGTCATAGGTAAGCATAATAGTTTGTCACAGTTATTTTTAGCAAAAGTCAGAGACAGGTCCCCGGCAATAAACACAAATTCACAGAAGCCATGACCTGTCCCTGACTTTTACTAAAAATAACCGTGACAAAATACAGCTGACTCAGGGGAGGACTGAAGCCTGAGTGGGGGTGGCAGAGACGAACTGAGTGGAAGATGGAGGGGGGGGGGGGTTTCTAACACCCACTGTCTGCAGTGGCTCGGCACTGCAAGGGCAGCCCACAGTGTCCGGGAGCTCCAGGTTTCCCCCTGCTTCCATCTCCAGCAGCTCAGAACTACAGGGGCCCACTACCTCCTACAGTGACTCAGAGCGACCCCTCTCCCCTGTCACCCACAGCTGCTCAGAGCTCCAGGACCCCAGCTCCTGAGGAAGCTGATCCACTGTGGATAAATAATGAACAAGTGATTAGACTATCCCCAGGGATCAACAGGGCACACGGCCCATCAAGGAGATCCGCTGGGGGGCCAGGATGGTTTGTTTACCCTCAGCGTCCGCAGGTTCAGTTGATTGCAGCTCCCACTGTTCTCAGTTTGCTGTTCCCAGCCAATGGGGGGCTGTGGGAAGTGGTGTGGGCTGAGGGACGTGCTGGCCGATCCCAGGGTTAGAGTACACTCCTAAGAGATGTGTGAGACCCTGTTCAATTCCTTTCTCCCCCCGGGAATTGAACTAGGTTCACCTACATCCCTTGTGAGTGCCCTAAGTAGAGAGCTAAAAGTTATAAGATCCAGTAGGCATCCTTTAAGCATACCTACCAGATTGGTCTCCACAGGCGAGTTAGGTGGGCCAACACCTATCTTCCCCCAATTTTCATGGATTGTTTTGGGGCTTAGGTGGGAAATAGGCTTACAGATGCCAAAGGGAAGCAGCAGTGCACATGCCTGGAGCCAGAAACTTAGATGTGCAGGGAAATTTTACCATGAAAATGCAGGTACCACGTACATTTACGTGCCTAGAGCATTCAGAGGGAGCACTGTGGATTGCAGAGGAGCTTGAAACTGGGACTTAGACAGGGGTGGCGAATTGTATGGGCCCATGCCCCGTGATACCCAAGCTCCAGGAAACTCAGGGCCATTGGGGCCCAGCTCCACCAATGTTCGAACCCGGGTCTCTCCCCCAGCCCTCTCTGATGCCCCTGACACAGGGACATGCTGGACACCACTTCCTGCAGCTCCTATTGGCCAGGAACAGTGGCCAGTGAGAACTGCGGGGGGCCGTGCTTGCGGACAGTCAACATTGGCAAAATGTCTCGCATCCCACAAGCAGATTATCCTGATGTGCTGCATGTGAGCCACATGCGGTCCACCACTGTTCTACACTCCCGAGAGAACACAAGCCACCAAGGTGGCTTGACTACGGAAACCTTCCTCACACCTTCCATGACCCCAAAGAGCATTTTCATCAAATATATGTCAGGATCATTCGTGCTTTCAAAGTTGCCACTGAACAGAAGTTTTCAACAGAACGCTTTACAAGTCACAGTAAAATTGGAGAAGCATGTGACTGATGCAGCAAATGGCTTGAAACAGGACATTGTCCCAATAAGTGAAGCTTTCCTTGGTGACATTAACATGGAGAAACTATTTCTTAATTTAGAAATCTTGAGCAATATTTGCAGTTCAAGAAATTGCCTGCTTAATTCAGTGAGCAAAGTGAAGCAATTTCTGAAACAAAACAAAGGCTTGAGTGACATGTTGTTAGAAGTTACAATTCTCCTGAAATTATTCTACACAATTCCGACTACAACTTGCACCACTGAGCGATCATTCAGTTGCCTGCACAGACTGAAAAATTATTTGAGAATGACAATGGATCAAGAATGTCTAAATCACTTGATATTCATAAGAATTCTCTCTCTGAATTGGACGTTGCAAGACTTCATTTCAAGAGCCTAACAATGACAAAAAGTGTTTGCTGCCTCCTGAAAAAATCTCAAAAGAAGGGGCTATATTTTAGTTTTAGAAAGTATTTGCTTTTGAGCGGAGGTTCTCAAACTTTGTGTTTCAGCGTCCCCTTTTTGACAACTCCATATGCTCACGACCCATGTATGTCTGCTGAAATGCCGCCAAATTGAATCCTTATGATTTTGTCAGACATACCATGCGTGTCCATGTCTCTGCCGAAATGCCTCTGAAACCGGAAACTATCAGTTCAGCGGTTTCTGTGCGGACACACTGACACGTATGGTATGTCCGCCAAAAAGCCGCCGAAAGTGGAAGGATTCAATTTGGCGGCAGTTCAGCAGTGTCGGGAGCTCGGGACTCCCCTGGAATCGGGCCGCGACGCCTCAATCTGGTGGTTGCGACCCCCGGGGAACCGGTGCTTTTGAGGGTTATTGATTCAAGAGTGCTTGGTTGTTTCCATATTCAAAAGAGTATTAATAAAGTTGATATTCTTAGTTAAATAATACTGAGATTGTGCAATATTGGGAAACTGTTAAATGCTTACTGTTTTCAGTCCATTTTTACAATATTTTAAATATATACATATTGGCTTACAAGGCAGTTGTGGGGGCAGGCAGAACTTAGTCCCATTCTGGGCACCACCAAAAATTAGACAAACCTGACACCGCTGAACTTAGATACCTAAGACTGGGGTTTAGGTGGCAAACTACTTTTGTGAATCCCACCTTAAATTCCTCTAGATTGGAAATGGAGTGCACTTGGCATTTTTCACCTTGAGAGGTCAGCCTTACTGGAAGTTATCGGTGCTCAGCATGTTTCAGGGGTGGCTTAGCTGTGGCAATGACTTTACCAAGGAAACGTGCAATCAGGCAAATTGCACAAAGTATAAACAAACTGTCTTCCTAGTAGGAAATCTGCATGACCTTTTGCTCCTGACACTTGGTTCCCAGCTAACTGAGCAGACAAATCAAAGCCATTCCTATGTTTACTCATTATTTGGTGAGCAGTATTAATGTGTGTGCTGCTTGGTCCCAAGGAATTTAGGAAGTGCATGGGCTGACCTATTTGATGTGAATAGTATTTGTTATTAATTTAGCTCCCTTTATTGATCAGGGAATCATTCATTAACCAACCCTGAATCTGTTTGGTCACTAAATGATTTGAATTATGGTCTCATTAGCATCAGCGCAGCTTAGAATAATGGAAACCTACACAGTATATTCTGATGTTTTTCTAGAGTTTCTTTTTGTTTTGAAAGAATCTGTAATATAATAGGAATAAGCCATTTCAAGATGTGGTAACACGATGAGATATCACCACACCCATTTTGGATGAAAGTGCGTGGCATGTAGCCCATGACTGGCAACAGCCCTTAGGTGTGGTGATCTCTCAGTCTCACCGCACCCTGTCGTGTCAAACAGTTTCATAGAGTATAGTATGAAGGTCCAGTTCTGCTACCCTTACTCACCATGAGTAAGTGTGACAGGATCTGGTGCTAGGTGAGTAAATGTTACAGTAAGGAAGCAGTATGTGTAACCGTATGATGACAGTGAAAATTCTATGATCACAGCTTTGGAAATAAGGCATTAATTGGTTTTTGACAGTTTCAGTCTAACACCTCTTAGCAGGAGTTCAAAAGCACTTTAAGGTATTCACTTTGTTTAGGTTAGTTGCAGTTTCAGGTAGTAAGTATCTATCCAATTAATCTCCTTCTCTGCTCTCGACAAAGCATATAACATTCCTTTTGCTATTCAATATTCTAAGCGACATGTTAGTTGGCAGTTTGGATTGAAAAGCAAATAAGCATTATGCAAACTGCAGGATTCTGGCACTCATATTAAGATGAGTGAGCTGGCAAGAAATTCTGCCAAACTTTCCTGATCCCAGAGAGACCTGCAAACACTAATCCAAGAGATCAGCTAACAATAACAAAACAGAACAAAAAAGGGGGAAATACATTTTTATGGGCTGGGAGGGATGCAGTTTTGGAGTCAGGAGGTGGATTTCCTGTGGAGAGCAAACTATTGGACTGCAGGGACCACAAATTAAAAAACAAAAAGAACTCTAATGTGAGACCAAGGGAGGTCCTAGAGGCATGAGATTTTAAAGGATTTTATCAGCACTGGGTCCCAGCCAGGCAAGCCTGTGACTAAATTTCTTCCTAAACATTCTCCAGAAAGAGATGAAGTTTACTGATATCAGAACATATCATGAAGACACATCCATTGGCACATATGGAGACACACCCATTAGTGCTGCTTTTGCCTGATTAATGACTACAGTAAACTTTACATCTCCATTTGATCAGGGGGGGGGGGGGAGAGGAAGGGAGTTTACAAGGCGACTCACAAAGGTACAAAGTGCCCTGAAAATCAATGGGAGTTGTGAGCCTCACTTTCATGTGGGAGACAATGTGGGTGAGGTCATATATTTTATTGAATTAACTTCTGTTGGTGAGAGAGACAAGCTTTAGAGTTTACATAGAGCTCTTCTTCAGGTCTGGAAAGGTATTCCCAGAGTACAGCAAAATGCAAGATGAACCGGATTGTTTAGCATAACTAGTTAGCACATATTGTAAGGTACCATTCAGGGTAGAGTGGCCTATTAACACCTCTGTCATTTTAGGACAAAAAGAGGATGTTAATGGGTCACAAATTGTTGTAATAAGCCATAAATCTGTCTCTGTTCAGTCCATGATTTTTAGTGTCTAGCAGAGTGATGAATTTAAGCTCCCAGGCTCATCTTTTGAAAGTGTTGTGCAGTTTTCCTTTGAGGATGAGGGGAGATAGGTCAGATATAGGGTGATCACAGAAATGAAGAAGACTTGAAGAAGAGCTCTTGTGTGTCTTGAAAGCTTGTCTCTCTCACCAACAGAGGTTGGTACAATAAAAGATATTGCCTCACCCACCTGGTCTCTCTAATATCCTGGGAAAGATCTGGCCACAACTGCACTGCGTATAATTCTCAAAATCTCCCCTTTACTATATTTATTATTGATAATATTTAGTATTATTATTGTAGTAATGCATAATGAGCCTCAGTCATGGAGCAGCGCCCCATTGTGCCAGATGTTGTACAAACACAGAACAAAAAGATCATCCCTACTAGAAAACGGTTTTCAAATATTTCATACTTTCCTAGATGGTAAAATATATCTTAAGACATTCAATTCATTTGGGACTTAGCTTTTGTTTCTGAGTTGCAGTGATTAGAGCTTATGTTCAGTTTGAAGTCTTGCACATTGTTTTATTAACACAGTCCTGTAATCTGCGTTCCTTAAATGAAGATGGTGTTTTTACTCTAAGAGGAATAATCCAGTTGTATAAACAATTATAAAACAGAAGTCTGCTATCTCGGCATTTTGGTCATATTTCTTCAAATTAACGAGGGAAAGTATTCTGGAATATCCTGCTTTTGTTCATACTAAGATCAGTCTGAAAAGATTATCCTGAACCACACAGTAATTAAATACAGAAGGCAATTCAGCTAGAACAAGGACCTCTTTGCTCCAGTTTTATTCTTTTATCAAGTCAAATGCTCTACAATACAACCTCTTGGTGTTCTAGAAAAAATCTCTTTTGGCAGGTTCATGGATTCATAGATTTTAAGGCCAGATTTAGTCCTCTGTATCTTAGGCTATCAAATTTCATTCAGTCATCCTTGTATTCATCCCAATAATTTGTAGTTTATTCCTTCACTTCGGTGTGTATCTGCATGTTTCAATTTGGTGTGTGAAAAGGTAGACTGGACTAGACTAGAATTTGATATTATACAGTGACTTTCATAGTCTAAGGCAGTGGTTCCCAAACTTTAACAATCGGTGAACCCCTTTCACTAAAATCTCGTCTCATGAACCATGTCCTAAAAATGTATATTTCCATGGATTTTCTCCCTTACCTCAGGATAAATTATAAAAGCAGTGATCTTGGAAATATAAAATTTGTTTTTATGACATGCTTATTACACACTATTTATTAATTATTCTTTATCATTAATGTAATAAAAATACTTTACAAAAATGAAAACACTCTTCCAATAACTCACTTTTGTAGCTTGTGTCACTTTTGATTAAGCCTGTTATAAGACAAGGCTCCTATCACACCCAGGATCAGTGGGGGGGGGCACTTCTGAAAAAGAGGGGGCTAGGGAAAAAAGGGGAGGGACCCATGCAGGGGGGTGCTGATGCGGGGGTGGCATGTGACCCTTATTGCCCCCCCATACTGGCGCCTCTGGCTCCTATGTTTCCTCAAGGAGTATCAGATGTGAAACCGAATGAAGGTATTTAAGAAGCCAACTCAAAGAGTTCCTCCTACACAAGCATTCAGGTTTTGAGCACTCCAAGCAAACAATGCACATTACAACAAAGCTTTAACTTGTTACTCATAATAATTTAAAATACAATACTAGCAGCCTATTTCATTTTTAAAACAGCAAAAATATCCACCTCCCTTTCTATTTTGTAAAAGGAGACTTGAAGTTTAAATCTCCTCAGTGTGATAGGTATGCTTGCTTTGATCTGCTTAGCTCTTGGAAGTCCAGGGGCTCCAGGGGGCTGCTGCTGGCCCTATGCTGCCCAGGGTCCCTATCGATAACTCTGTCCGCCATTAGGGAATTTTTTCCCCGAGAACCCCCTGTAACATTTCCTGAACCCCCAGGGGTTCACGAACCCCAGTTTGGGAAGCACTGGTCTCAGGGTATTGTGAAGAGCTGTACAGAGCATGGACTAGGTTGGCATTGCAACAATTATGTGAACAAATCCAGTAGCCATATTAGACAAATTAGCAATATTTCACATGCATCAGCAATGAGAAAAACTGATTAAAGCTGGGGGTTTACGCTTCTCGCCCAATCATTTCTTTAAGAGTTAGTATATGCTAATTTAATTAGGTTACTTTGCAATTCAGCATAAACAAATCTCTGTTTGGCTGTTTGTTAGGGTGAACACTATAAACTCTTTAAAATCATCTATTGGTGGATCTGGAGTTTAGGTCTTGTCTTCACATACAGCGCTATAGCAGAGCAGCTGCACGGGCAGTACACACAACAATGCTCCCCCTGCTGATTTAATGCCTCTGCTACGTTGACAAAATAAAACCATCTCGACAAGCAACATAGAAGATGCTCCTCCGCCAATGGTCAGCACAGTTAACCCACCTCCCCAAGGGCATGGTTAGACTGGCGCTCTGTGGCGCAAAAACCCTCCAGTAGCGCAATAATTTTCCTAGCGTACACACTTCAAAGGGACATTTTACGAAATGACTCACTGTTTAAAGCGCAAGTATTAAACCTCCTTTCCGAGAGTGATAAGCCTTTTTGCGCTAGCGCTAGAGCCAAGGGTGGGAATGTGGACACCCATGGGATCTCTTGCATGCCTCCGAGCCATGTAAAGCCATCAGCAAGCCATTTAAGGCCATCAGCAAGCCATTAAAGACAATCAACATGCCATGTAAGGCAAATGACGTGAGGTTTTATAAAAGGTTGTTTTATAAAAGCGGAAGTAGCTTTGCAGTTTCTCTCTAACAACTCACACAGCAAATAACCAGTGAAAATGCTTGCGGACGGAGCTGTGTGTCTGAAATAGACAGCCTGTCAGTTTTTGCTAACGAAAACTCACTGACAGCCAGATCTCATCTCCCTGTGAACAACTTCCCAGTTCCCCCTCGCCCCCCTCCTTTGCAAAGCACGTTGCACCCAGCTGAATGCTGGGATACCTGCCCTATCCCGCTACTGTGACTGCCGCCAGAAGTGCTACAAATGTATCCATTCTTTAGCGCTACAAGGTTTCAATCTGCACAGGCTCTAGCGCGATACCTATTGCGCTACATTGGGAAGCGCTACAAATAAACGCGCTATAATCTATAGTCTAACCATACCCCAAGAGGTGGTAGCTATGTCAGTGGGAGAAGCTCTCCGACTGACATAGCGTTGTCTCCATAGAGTTTAGGTCAGTATGACAATGTTGCTCAGTGGTGTGGACTTTTGACACCCTGAACAACATAGTTATACCGATATAAGTCTGTAGTGTGGTCCTGGCCTTAGACTGACTTTCCTACTCTGTTTCTTTTTCTCTAGCAGTTGGGCTCATCACGCAGCATCAAGGCAGTAGGGAGAAACCAACGCATTCATTTTTGTGCCTGTGGTTTTTTTTATCAGAACAGAGCAACTAGATCACAGGAGTCATTAAAATCCACTGCTCCACTGTCCTGTAGATATACTGATGGAAGAAATGTGGAGGTTTGAGCTCTTGCATTTAGGTGCTGTTGAACAGGAAGCAAAGGTCACATAGTCACATAATCATAACTAAATTGGCTATACTACGATTTTGTCTACACTACAAATGCTACACAGGCATTGGGGCAGCACTGCTACAGTGACAGAAGGTGTTTTTCTGCTTCTGTAGAAGTAGTAAGTCAGTGGATGAATTCTTCCATCAGCCTAGCAGTTTCTATACTTAGGTTGTCTTAACTACATTTCTCAGGGTGGGTGAAGTTTTCACACCCTTGAGCAACATACCTAGGTCGACCTAAGTTTTAGGTGTAGATCAATTCTAAGAGAGGTGGCAATTATGTTATGCATTGGTGCTATGGAAAAGTCTGTTAAAAGACATCTTGTGACAACATGATGGGGTTGTAGGAATTACATATTATCAACATGACCATGTTACCTGCACAAATTTCTCTATCCCTTCCACACTGTAGGGACACATAACTTTACCCAGTTCCTAGGGCTCAAGGTGCAACCCTGTTAATTTATACAGCCACCCTTACCCAATTCCTAAGGCTCAGGGCACATCTTTCTGTGGGTTGGCAGGATCTTTAGCCACTGAAAGAGCCTCACACAGTAATATTCTTATCCTCTATTTATTGACAATTCCCAAACAAGCAGAATACATATGCTAAGCACACAGTGTCATGCTCACCAATCCTGATACAGGCAGGCAGGCTTCTCCTATTGGCCAGGCAAGGTCAGTCTCTGGATCTTAGCTGCTGCACGTCACAGTTGTGCAGGAGAGTCCTGGCAGCTCTTACCTTAGTCTGGGTCTTGGAGGTGAGATCTTGTCCTTGGGGTTCCTTATCTCCTTTGGTCTTCTTCCAGACTTTTTCTTCCTTCCTTCTGCTTCTGTTAGTTCCAATCTTCTTCCTCTCCTGATCTCCTTCTCGGTCCCCAGTATATATAATGAAAGTGAGGAATACTTGTAGCACCTTAGAGACTAACCAGTTTATTTCAGCATAAGCTTTCGTGGACTATAGCCCACTTCATCGGATGCATCCGATGAAGTGGGCTATAGTCCACGAAAGCTTATGCTGAAATAAACTGGTTAGTCTCTAAGGTGCTACAAGTATTTCTCGCTTTCTTTTAGTTTACGGATATAGACTAACATGACTGCTATTCTTGAACTGGTCGGTATATATAATGAAACTTGAGTCCTGCTTAGTTATACCTTAACCAATTATCTTAGTATAATTTTACTAACCAATTATAACAAAATTACCTAACCAATCATACCCCACCACCTTAATTGATTTACACCTGGAAAAATTAATTATATAGCAGACAGAAACAATTACAAACCAGACAGGGATCACAGTGTCAAACAATAGGAAAGTGTAAGGACAATGATCACACAATGAGGATTCCACAGCACTTTCTATTGATAAGCAGTTCTTGCCAGACAGAATAGTGTTATTTAAGTTTTCTTTATCCATCTTGAGATCTGTTTCTTTATCTGGTGACAGTGGGGAGCTATCAGGGCAAAGTCCCCTCCTCACAGCCTGGTGTGATACATTTTAGATGGAATGTGAGTATGTGACTCCAGGCCTACAGCTAATGGCTGCTGCTTTTTCAGTCTGGAAGGCTGCAGAAGGCAGCTTTGGTTCAGGCCTTCCAACATGGCTACAGAAAAGCCATATTGTTACAGCCACACTTTACATTACCTTAAGCAGCTTGATCTTTCTAGCAAAATTTGGACTTTAAAAATCCAGTTAAGAGCCGGTTTTCCTCCTACAAATGATTTATTTTGTCTTCTTATAACAATAGGTTGTATCGTTTTTCTCCTTCTGAGTTTTTCCTTTGATGTGTCAAGTGCTGAAGGAAACACTGTGGACCAAATAAGGAGCCCTACTGCAGTTGGAATTCCATGTAAACAGCAGGTGCACTGAGTAGTTGAGGAAAGTTGTCAGTTTTCCAGCTCTTTTTAAGTAAGAAGAAGAGGGATATAGAAAAACATTTCAAGCACTTCATTTTTCAGAAGACATGAGATTTGGAAAACAAAAATAAAGACATGAGATGTGGCATGTTTCCTTTATTTGTCCACATCTTCCCCATGCAAATTAAAGAATACTGTACATAAATACTGCATCTGGGCATGATATTCCTATTAGGCTGCAAAAATAATCATTCTGCGACAAAGCTTCAACAGGTGTCCGGTGACTTTCACTGGAGCTACAGCAATTTACAACAGTACACAATTTGGCCAGCTGTTCTTTAGGGGAATTGTACCAGCATTTTTGTTCTTTTACAAATTAAAAAAAAAAAGGCTATTGAAGAAATTTACTTTTGCCTCATGCTTCTTGGTTTGGTCTCACCGTTACAGACACTGTATTTTAGTGCTTCCAGTCTTCAAAACTCAATCGCAAACATTAAGGCCTTGATTGTGTCTGGTCCCTGCAAGGATCCACAAGGGTTTTGAATTAAACCCGAAAAGAAGACTTCCCATACTGCACTCCTGCACTGGAGAAAACAAAGAAAATCATCCTCCTTGCACTCCCCAATGAGCAATGATTGCTTGAATCTAGCAGGGCTGCTATACTCCCGAGAAAGGACATGGCCATGGTTCTGCATTCTCTCCATACTGGCGAGCAGCGTAGGCCACTCATGGCAAGAGTGCACACTGCCCCGGCTTCTAAGTTGACTGTGTTCCCCTATGGCTCCTGGGGGCATTGTGCGCACAGTGCCATCTGACTTTTGTGGAGGGGTAATGAGCCGCTGCACTGGTGTGCACACCAATTCCATGGGCTGTGACTTAATGGCAGAATTGAGCCTTAAAGAATGAATCCTCCAATACATCTGGGAGAAAATTGAGGCTATGACGTTACATGCCCTGCTCAGGGGGGAGTCAATGTCAGCAGAGGGATGTGAACTCAGGAGTTCCTGGCTCCTGGTTCCATATTTAAAGCATGTCTTCTCTTCCGCAACTCTTTTCATAGGACCAAATGCTGGTCCCTTTTTCAGTCCTTACCCAGATATAACTCATTTCTTTTAACAGGAATACTCACGTGAATAAGGCAAGCAGAGTGTGATCCTATGGCAACTCATGGTGTCGGATACTTCCCTGATGGATTGTATTTTCTAATGGACAACCTACACTAAATTCTCAATTACTGAGGGATAATCTTAATTCATTCATATATTTGGTTTCCGCAACCAACTCTCTTTATAATTTTTCATGAGTGATGTATCCAAATACTTGGATGCTAATATTTAAACTGTATTGTTAAATGTATTTACCTAAGTTTTAGTTATTGCTGATTGTGCACTATATGTATCTTATGACTTTTAAAACAAAGTTTGTATTTGTGAATAATCTAAGCACTATATGACAGGCACTGCAGTGGAATCCCCAAGGCAAGCGGAAAAGAGGCCGTCCAAGAAACACCTGGCGACGCGACCTTCAGGCTGATACCACAACAATGGGCTACACCTGGAACCAGCTAGAGAGAATGGCCCAGGATAGAGGACTCGGGAGATCTGCAGTTGGCGGCCCATACCCCGACTGGGGTGACGGGCATAACTAACTATACCCAGATGTATAGACACTCTTTTCTTAACCTGTGTATTATAGATTTTTTTAAATCTGTTCTTAATGGGGTTGAGAACCT
This sequence comes from Sternotherus odoratus, assembly GCA_032164245.1. Taxonomy (NCBI): domain Eukaryota; kingdom Metazoa; phylum Chordata; order Testudines; family Kinosternidae; genus Sternotherus; species Sternotherus odoratus. Next base: position 64,445,990 of record JAVMKO010000003.1, read on the forward strand.
TCTCTCATTGCTCACTCTCTGGGGCTAAAGAAAACCTTACATTTCTCTAAATAGTATTCTTACTTTACTTTTTGCTGTCCAATATTCTTACTTCTTATTACTTGTCCAAAGTGCTTGAGGACAGGGGAAGGGCTGGGTCAAATGTATTCATTAGAAATTTAGCTTCTATCTAAAAGCTGGGGCTTTTTTTCAAGTAAAGCATCGAAGTCACAGTGACCTAAGTGGAAATGGAAATGTTATGTAACTGAATCACTCCGCCCCACTTCCTAGTCCCCTCTTTTTATCTGCATCACAAGTGCCAAAATCCTTGCTCTGGGTGGACTATGGCAACTATATTTTAAACCTGAAAATTAATCCAGTTCAGAGCGGTATTAGCTGCCATTGAAGCATCAGAACGCCAACCAGATGTTGCTACCCACCTGGCAAAATGCCATCAAAACCTTTTTAATTCCTTTTTCTCATTGAGGCTGGGTTCCTTTTTTGCTTCAGTCAAAGGCACTATGTCCTTAGGATGCTCACTGGATTACAGATTACATTACTGAGGGCAGAAGAGATGACTACTTTTCACACAGAGTCTAATTCAAACCTCACCTAAGCCAATGACAAAAACTCCTGGCATTGAGTTCAATGGGCTATAGATCATGCACCTACAGAGGATTATACACAACAGATTATCAATAAATATATTTAAAAGTGGAAAGAAATACATATTGGCACACGGAGAAGTGGGACAGATCCACAGGTCTTCCGGGGAGATAATCAGTTACCCAGATAAGCAAACTGAACTCCATATCCCAGCTCAATTTGTATATTATCTTCCTACCCATTTACATCCATAAAGCACATTAATGGTACTGTATACATAGATAAATAATTATTCGTAAGTAACATAACACAGAGTCTTTTTTGCTTTCCTGACAGAAAGCGTGCAGGAAGAGGATATTCATTGCAAAAGGAGAGTCTGAAAATGGGATTTGATTTTAGCTAATTCCCCTCTCCTCCACCTCTGACAATACATCTGCATTTCTGCATTTTCAGGTGATTTAGATCTGATGTAGTGATCTCAGAACCATAAAGAACTTTAAAACACTTTGAACTGTACTTTTGGATGCTTTAAGCTATCTACATCTATCATATAATTCAAGTAAATTGCTTGTGACTGGAAAAAGACGTTTCCCTTTTTTAATCATTTAAACAGAATCAAGGGTTCTTAATTAATTACTTCAGCATTCACATCTCTCTCAATCTCTCTGTCACTCAACATCCTCCCTTCTCTATTTAGCTATACTTCTCTTATTCCTCTACCATTCACATTTACCTGACATCCCCTGCATTGCTTTGCATCTTTTCCTTTTGTTGTTTTTTATGCCACTGTAACAGCCCACTTAGATTATGAAAATCAAATTTCTCCAATAAAACAATACAACACTTTTCATTGGAAATTAATAGAGCCAGGTCTCGCAAGAAAAAGTCTGGAGGCTTAGGAGCAAGGACTTTCAATTCAATTGGTTGAAACAATGTGCCAGATCTCTTGACTGTGTCTCATGTGGTTAAATTATACAGAGATTCTTTGTGTTCAAAGGCGTTAGCCTCAGGTAAAGAAATGTCTTTCATCGTGTGTAAAATAAAAATAAGCGCTGAAGTAAGAGTCCTTGAAGTAAGAAGAAAATGTTAAAACACACAGTTTGAGCCCCCAAAATCTATAAAATAGTAGTGGGCCTAACAATAATTCTGTGTCTAAGACACTTGCAAATCTGGGGGTCATAGTTTTTTTTTAACAACATTATTTTTAGGTATGTTAGAATCTAGGATTTGTGGAGAATGTTTATAAGTATTTGAAGAGGTATCAGAGGTCTGGCAGGAATGAAGTTCAGACTTAATGACCCTCAGTAGCTGTTGAAATTCTTTTGTGAGACTGGATAGCGGCTCTTGATATGAAGTGGTGTTATCTTTGACTATTTATGTACCTCTTGTCTGTATTTAGGGTGTTCAAGGCTACAGCTGATCCCCTCTATCAGACAGCTTAATAACTCTGTTGGTATTCAGTCTCTTGCACGGCTTTCAAAGCTTTCTGTTCTCCTGCCATATGTAAGAATAAGCCAGCTTTTCTGTTTCATTACAGTGGTGAATCCCACTCCACCTGTCTGCAAAATTTGACTAAGGATAAATGTATATCAAAGGTCGCTTTTTTAAACTCACTTCCCTCTTTCAAAAAACTTACTTAGAGCTATGCAAACATGATATTTGCAGCCATCACTAATAATTCAATAACAAATAAAAATAGTATACAGTGCTTTAGCTGCAATCTGTCATCATTACTGTTGATGCTGTTGTTACAATGAATAGGAATAGAAATATGGTCATTTACTAAAGTTCAATGGATGACTTTTGCACTATTCCATCATATTGCCTTCAGTTTATGTAAACACATGAACTTGGAGCAAATCATGCCTACACCCTCCACAGCCATGGAGAGTCCCAAAGATTCAAGGTTAGGGAATGTTGCATAGGAGTCATGCAATCCCTGTGCAGCATAGGTTATGGGGGCTCCCTATATGTTGGGTGGCATGAAACAACAGCAAGTCAGAGGCAGAGAAAGGGCAAAGTGCTGGTAGGCATATCGATGGCTCATTGCCTTATACAGAGCCAGAAGTGCAGGAGCACAGACACCATCAATGCTTTTAGGGATGCAATATCAGCTGCTCTGATCTGTGGGGTAGGAGGACTCCTTCACAATGGTTTCATGGATAGCCCAAATGCTGAGACTGGCTGCTTAGTACACAGTTGTTCAGCATTTGGATCTGGGTTTAAAAAATGAGTCCTGAATTCAGGGCCGGCGACAGGGGGGTACTACGGGTAGAGCTGTACCGGGCCCCGAACTTTAGGGGGGCCCCGGTACACAGCAGTACCCATAGTCATCCCCCCTTGTCGCCGGGCCTGGAGAGCGGGGAAGGGGTGGGGAGGCGGCGCGGCTCTCCTCCGGACGAGCGCGCGTGTTCCCGGCAGGAGCAGTGAGCCTGGCCGGCAGCAGCGGCGCAGTCCAGGGGAGAAAGTGCGCGCGCGCGGGGGGGGGAGGGAGGGAGCAGCAAGGGCGGCTCGCGCTCCCACAGGACCCCGTGCTGCCGCCAGCCGCTGTCAGCTGGGGGGGGGGGGGCCCGGCTGGGCTGGGGGGGCCCCGGCCGCTGTCAGCTGGGGGGGGAAGTGCCAGCTGGGCTGGGGAGCCCCCAAACGATCAGAGTAGGGTGCCCCAAAATTTCTGTCACTGGCCCTGCCTGAATTGCTGAAATGATTTAAAATAAATTGATTTCAAGAGACTGATCTATAAATTAACATTGTCTATTTTCCATTCATATGTATGTTTACATGTTTACATATGATTTGAAAACTGGTTTGAAGACATTGTGACTTTCCTTATACAAAGGAAGGTGTTCTTGAAAATATTTCAAACCAGTTTTCAAATCATAATATCCCAGCCACTTTATAAGTAAATATATCTATGAATGGAAAACAGACAATGTTAATTTATAGGTCAGTCTCTTGAAATCAATTTATTTTAAATCATTTAGGCAACTCAGGACACATTTTACTCCTTCTAATACAAATTTTTATCAATACTTACAAATAGAAGTACAACTCCTATGAACTAACAGGGAAAAATATTTTATATCAAAAGCATCTGTTATAACTAGTTCTGTTGCTCATGTTTATCATGCAATTGTCTATGTGATGGATAAAAGATTAGAACCATGGAAACATGTCTGGGAAACATATCTGGGGACTCAATAATGTTCCCATTCTTCTAAGGATGGTAGAATTTATCATTAACGTAAGTCCATTGGAGACGTAATAGAGGAAATGATGACATATTGCATATATTATGGAATTGTGTAAAACTACAGTAATACTGGGAAGATGCACACAAAAAATGTGAATGAACTGTTGGAACAAAATGAAAATTCTCCAGTGACTTTGAGAATGGTTCTCTTGTGTATCCCTGCTTCAGATGACTTTATTTTTTTCTCACAAACAGAAATCACTGAATATTCATTTTTCCTGTACAATTCTATATATCACAATGCAATAGACATCATAAAAGTTCCTGCTGGTGCATGATGGACTTTGAATTCTCACAGCTGTCACCAATGAAGAACTGGTTTACAGGCTGAGAAACAATAGCAAGGCATTAAAAAAATGGAATTCTTGGCTAGATTCAAAAGTCTAAATATTCTGTCACTTTCATTGTTGTCTTTAGGGCCCTGGTCCTGCAAAGACTTATGCACATGCTCACTATTACACAGTGTGAGTCGTCCCATTCAGTGAGTGAAATTAAGGCCATGCCTAAATCATTGCAGAATCAGGGCCAATGTCTGTAAAATCCAAGTTATTTCAGTTTTCGCAGGAATTGCTGTAACACTCCTTCCATGTTATTTTCAATAAATAAATTGTATATGAAACCTACGGATATTGGGGCATGAAATTTAACTCCCCAGCCCACAGGTAGGCCAGAGCTGTACAGCATAGAACCTCCCATTCACTATTCCAGCTTGTGGCTGCAAACTATCTCTGGCCTTGGGTTTCAGCAGTGGGTACAATAAAACTGGTCATTAACATGATTTAACTGCAAGGACAGCCAAGCACAAACAATCTTCAGTCACTGGGCTTAAAACAGGGGTCTCAAACTCAAATGACCACGAGGGCCGCATATGGACTAGTTCATTGGCCCGAGGGCTGCATCACTGACATGCCCCCCTCAATGCCCACACCCCACCCCTTCCAGGAGGTCCCACCCCTGCCCCGCCTCCTCCCCTGAGCACGCAGCTCCCAACTCCCCCCCCTGACGAATAAGGCATTGAATTTTATCTTTTATCTCTTTGAAAAATATAAATTCTCCCATTTGTCTTGGAAAACTCTCTTTTCTTCCATGAATGTTCTTTCTCTTTTTTTTTGATGAAGTCACTTCCAAGCAGTTTTAATAAAATGTATTCACTTAATAATGCACCTCACTCAAAGGACCAAACAGGAACTTAGATTTACTTCTATTAATGCACCTTCCTGGACTGGGCTGTACTCACACTCCACTCTTGCTCTGCTCCTTCAAACCCCTTCCCTGTCCCCTTCCAACCCCTTCCACAAAGTTCCCACCCCAACTCTTCCCCCTCTCCTCCCCTAGTTCAACCCCTTCATCAGGGCCGGCAACAGAAATTTGGGGGCCCCCTACTCTGATCATTTGGGGGCCGCCCTAGCCCAGCCGGGGGCCCCCCAGCCCAGCCAGCACTCCCCCCCCAGCTGACAGCGGCTGGCGGCAGCACGAGCCCGGGAGCGGCGCGAGCCGCTCTTTCTTTCTCTCTCCCTCCCCCCCGCGTCCTTTCTTTCTTTCTCTCTCCCTCCCCCCCCGCGCCCTTTATTTCTCTCTCCCTCCCCCCCGCGCCCTTTATTTCTCTCCCCCTCCCCCCCGCGCCCTTTCTCCCCCTCCTCCCCCCCCGCGCCCTTTCTCCCCCTCCTCCCCCCCCGCGCCCTTTCTCCCTCTCCTCCCCCCCCGTGCCCTTTCTCCCTCTCCTCCCCCCCCCGCGCCCTTTCTCCCTCTCCTCCCCCCCCGCGCCCTTTCTCCCTCTCCTCCCCCCCCGCGCCCTTTCTCCCTCTCCTCCCCCCCCCGCGCCCTTTCTTTCTCCCCCTCCTCCCCCCCGCGCCCTTTCTCCCCCTCCTCCCCCCCCCGCGCCCTTTCTCCCCCTCCCCCCCCCGCGCCCTTTCTCCCCCGGACCCGACTGGGGAAGCCCTACCGTGCTGCGGAGCCTCCCCACTCTCACCCTTTTTGCAGGCGGTGGTGCGCAGCTGCCGCCGACCGGGCTCTCTGCTCCTGCCGGGGACATGCGCGCTCGTCCAGAGGAGAGCCGCACCGCCTCCCCGCCCCTTCCCCGCTCTCCAGGCCCGGCGACAAGGGGGGATGACTACGGGTACTGCTGTGTACCGGGCCCCAGACTTAAGGGGGCCCCCTAAAGTCCAGGGCCCGGTACAGCTGTACCCGTAGTACCCCCCTGTCGCCGGCCCTGCCCATCATCAAAGTTCTCACCCCAACTCTGCCCCCTACCGCCCCTAGTCCAACCCCTTCCCCAAATCCCCGCCCCTTTCTCCCCCTCCTCCCCTGATCACGAGGCTCCCCGTTCCTGGCCCCTCCCTCCCAGAAACCGCTAAGCCACCAGAGAACTGCCTGGCGATAAGCAAAGCAGCAGGGAGCGGCGCATGGGTTAGAATCACGTGGAGGAGCAGGGGGGGGGGCGTTGGGAGCACGCATATTTGAGACCCCCGAGTTAAAACATGAATTATGTTCATGCATTTTTTTCCAAACTGAAAAAGAGGTGAACTTTTGCTTTGGGCGGCAAAAAATGTAAAGCCGGTCTTGCTGGTTTAGCAGAGCTAATCCCCATAACCTCCGGGACTAGGTGCTGTCCAGTGGTGAGTAGAGCAACCCCATCACAATGCTATTACTGAGCAGGACAGCTACATTCATCTCTTGGACCAGATCCTGTGGTCCACTTAGGACTAAATTATGAATTACCTCTGCCTTATGGGTTCCAGGATTAGCTAATCAAAGAAGCAGCCAATAATGGTGTCTAGACATTTATTTCTACATCCTGTCCTGAGGTGACTTGCACCCAGTCAGTATTGGGGTAGTTTTTTCAAGCATGGTATTTCTATCCATAGAGATTTTGTGGTACTGTTTGCTTCGTTTAAGAGTTATATTATACTAGCAAAAATACCCGCCGTTGCTCGGGTCCATCGGAGGTGGGGAGGGGGCAGAGACCTGAGCGAGTGCGGGGTCCGTTGGAGGGGGGAGGAGGCAGAGAGCAAACCTGACACCCCCACCTCACCCCCCTGACCAAACCCGAAACCCCCACCTCACTTACCCCTCGACCAACCCCGACTCATGTTTTCACCCCCCCCCACCCAAACCCAACACCCCGTCACCCCCTACCAACCCCAACACCCCCTGACCAACACCCACACCTCACCCCCATAGACCAAACCTGACACACCCACCTCACTTTCCCCCCCAACCAAACCCGACACCCCTACCTACCACCACAAACAAACCCGACACCCACACCTCACTTACCCCTCGACCAACCCCAAACCCCCTCCTCACAATTTCAAGTCTCTAGCTCAAATGGTGTCGAAGGAGTAAGCATACATCCGCGCATACATACACCATTTGACTTATATATATATATATATAGATTACCAAGCAGAATACATATGCTAGACATACAATACTATGCTCACCAATCCTGATCATGCATATGGACTTTCCCTGTTGGCCAGGCCAGGTCAGTCTCAACTGGATTCTGGTTGTTGAACATCACAGTCATGCAGAGGATTCTTAGCAGTCTGATCTTAGGCTGTGTCTTAGAAGAGAGTTCTCCTTCTTGGACCCCAGCTTATATAGTGAAATTGAGTCCTGTTTAGTCATACCTTAACCAATCATTTGACTAAAATATCACTAAAGAATTTTCTAACCAATCCTAATCTTGTAAAACAATTATTTAACCAATCATATCCCACTACCCTAACAGATTTACACCTAGCAAAATTATTGTAACAGACAGAAACAACCAAGGAACAAGACAGAGACCGTACAGATGAACAATAGAGAAGTGGGGACCATCAAGACAAAACAATAAAGAAATAGGGATTTCACAACCACAACTGTTGATAAGTGATTTCTTGCCAGACAAAATGCCATCAAACAAATTTTTCTTTACCATCTTAATATCTGTTTCTTTATCTGGTGATAATAGGTACTACTGGGACAGGATCACCTTCTTAACAGGCCGATATTATATTGTTTTAATGTAATTTAGATGGAGTGTGAGGATATGACTTTCTACTTCACATATCTGCTGCTCTCCTAATATGGCTGTAGGAAAAGGCTTGATCCTTACAAGGTGAATGACCCCTTCACACTCAACCCACAGGCTATGTTTATGTACTGTGTCCCAGACCCTGAAAGATATTTAAGTGTTTAATGCCCATTGATTTCAGTGGGGGTTAGGTCACTAAATACATCTGAGGATCTGCACCCCGGGTCCAGTCCAACTTTCACTGAAGTCAACAGAAAGACATTGATTTCAGTCAGGGCCGGCCCACAACATTTTGGCACCTGAGGTGGGGAGCTCAAATGACTTCCCTAAGCCCCCTCACTTGGGCCAAGACTTTGAAAGGTCTCAATTCTTCCTTTTCTACTCCTCTCCTGGTACTGCTCTGCTACCTAACCCCAATAAAGGAGAACTAACAACTTAAAATGCCTCGTTCAAAAATTTTAAGTAACACTTAACTTTCAAATGTCTGAACAGCATATGTAATTTTTCTTGTCTGAATAGTAAACCCTGGTGTTTTTATCTATTTGAATAATCAAAGTGCCGCTTTCCGTGCCTTCTTGGTTGCAAAGATTTGAACTGCTTCCTGAAGGGTGCACATTCTGGGCCAGCTCATACTCTTTTGAGATAGTTGTAAGGCCGACCAGCCTCTCCTGTGTCATTGTGAAGCATAAATGTGTTTTTATTAACTTCAGCTTGGAGAAGCTGCATTCTCCACTGGCAACTGTTACAGGAAGTGTTAGAAGTAGGCTCAGAGCAACAAAAGCATTTGGAAAGAAGGTGGTCATCTTATTTGTGCATATATATTCCAGAACAGCCTTTGGAGTTTATCTGCTGAAATGTATGTTGAAAATGCTTTCAGTTCATCACATAAATCACTCGCATCAATATCGCTCATGTCATCATGTGTCAACACTGTCTCTAGTGCCCTGCATTGCAGGTGTAGGTCTTCTTCAGGTATAATGAGGAGTTTGGGAATGTCATACAACATCTCAAATATACTGCTGTGTTCCTCGAGCTGCATGAAACTTTCTCTCACTGACTGTAATGCACAATCTAGCACCTGGTTAAAGAATTCAACTTTTAATTGTTGTTTGGGATCTCTTATGGGATTATCCAGTGCCTCATAATCAAAATGTCTTCTTCGGTATTCTAGAATGGGTGGGAAAATAGTTTCAGTGTGAAGTTCCTCTACCAACTTCTATGCACTCTTCAACTTTTTGAAATCCCTCATCTGACTGGGAAAATTGTAGGTACTGTATGACTTTGCTTGGTCCAGTTGTTCCATTGCTCCAGATATCTCAAGGTCAACACGTTGTAGTCACTTTACAACATTTATTTCAAACAATACGTCATGCCACAACACTAAGCCACACAGAAATCTGAAGTTATGTATGTTCCTGGTGATTCCATTTCCCGCTGCCACTGTTCTCCCACGAACAGTCCCTGTCGTAGCATTATCCTCCATAATGGCAACTATGGCATCATTGATCTTCTCAATTTGATGTTTGATAGGATTTATCGCCTCCACTCAACAGTCCCATCGTGTGGCACTCAGTGGTTTCAGTGTCGGAGAGGATGTTCCCAGATGTTGCTTCAAAATTTGCCATGAGTGCGTTGATGCAGAGAAAAATACATAGATACTTTGAATTACATTAAAAAATTCAGCAACCTCACTAGAAGCTGATGCTGCATCACTGACCAAGTTCAATGAATGAGAACTGCATGCAACAAAAAAAGCTCAAGGATTTAACTCTTGGATCCGTGTCTGCACTCCTCTGTTCTTTCCTCTCATGTTGGCACCATTATCATTATATCTCATGTCAGCTATCGCAATTCCCGTATCTTCCAGCTTTTTAAGAAGCACATTTGTCATACCAGCTTCTGTAGTATCATCAATGTCAATACATTCTAGAAAATACTCTCGGACAGTCACCATTGCAGAGACATTTTCACTAGGTTCTGTTGCTGCTGTTACAAAACACACCATTAAAGTCATTTGTTCCATATGGCTGATGTCAGGTGTGCAGTCCAGAAAATCAGAGTAATATCTTGCTGACTTCAGATCTGACACAATCTTCTGTTTGACTTTTGTTGCCACTAACTGTATGATCTCATTTTGAACTGTTTTTTCAAGGTAGTGGTGCATGGACATTTCCTGAGTGGTGACTCTTCTTTAGATGCTCCTAGAGTACAGCATCAAACTCAGGCATCAGCTCCACAATTTTAAGGAAGTTTCCATTGTTTGGCACATACAGCTGATCTGAAGTGCCACTGAGTTCTAGATTTTGGGTATCAAGCATTCTCACAATGGCAATGAGGCTTTTCAGAACATTTTGCCAGTAAAGAGTCTTGGATGCAATCGTCTCTTGATGCTGATTGTCTATGGTGGCCTTTAATCCTAGTCTCATCTCAAGCTCTTTCCACCTATGGAATGCTCTCTGGTGATTTTCTGCCTTCTCATGGCATGCCAGATTTCTAGCCAGACTTTACCAGTCCCTTGTTCCTGTAGATTTCAATGTGTCTGGAACATTAGACTGGAAGAGTTTGCAACAAAAACAGTATGCAGCATTCTAGGGTTTTTGAGTACATAAGCCATGGCCTCTCCACTTTGTCACCATTGGGGATTTCACACCAGTAATGTGTTGGATGGAAACTTCTATTTTCATTGTCTTTGGGGAACATAAAGTTTTTCACTTGCTGTGGCAGATGCAGTACAAGTAAGTCCCTGAGGCTACTGCTCAAGTGGGTCCACAGTCCTGGATCATCTAGACTTAAGGAACTAAACTCAGCAGCAGCTGTTTCTTGAGCCTCCGCCACACTCTTCTCTGATCTACACTTTTCCTCAGGAATGTGCATGGTTACATCCATTTGAGACGGAGATGTGGCTGCTGCAGTAGCTGCCAGGTCACTCGCACTCTGACTAACTGGAAGATCAGACATCTCCTCACCACTCACATCCTCACTGGGGCTGGAAGGCTCACTGTGAACATTTGTGTCTATGTATCTCAGGAGAGCACCTTCCTGCTTAGGCAGAAAAGCTTCCTTTGCTTTCTTTATTTTTCTGAATGCTGCCCCAGTGACGCATTTCCTTCTTTCACTCATGACTAATTTTCTGTGCCAGCTATAGTGGCTCTCAACACTCAGTTGAAGGGGACAAATAAGCAGGTTGGTAGCAGGGCCTGAGTGAGGGAAGATATCAGCGTCTTAAGGGCCTAACTGGCTCCTACTACTTCAGTTGACTGCCTGTTCTTCTCAAATGGGTTCAGGGAAGCAGCAGGAAACAGGAAGCTCCCTGAAAAGCTGATGATAATCAGTCCAGGCTCCTGGGGGTGCTAGCGAGATACATAAGAGGCTCCTTCTCCTCTCTCTCCCTGCAGCTCCTGCTGCTTTCTGTTATTCCCTCTCACCTTTTCCCCTGCCTGCCTGTTATGTTTCTTGTGCCCTCCTTCCTCCAACACAGCACTCCACCATCTCTGTGCATGCAGAGCAGAGAGAATACATATGTACCAGCAGCAGACACAATTTTCTACACTCTGGGTCGTACTGTCCTCCTCTCCTCCTCCCAGTCTGGCACCTGAGGTGGCCGCCTCAATTTGCTTCATAGTAAGCCAGTCCTGATTTCAGTAAGCATTGGATTAAACCATGAGTGAAATTTTCCAGTTGGTAGCCAGGTACTGGAGCTGATTTGACCATCCCCATCAACCAAGCCTCAAACTGAAACCTCAGTCTGTAAGCAGCAGCTCTGTCGAGTGACTCCAAACAGCTAAATCAGTAAAGAGCTGTACTAAGCTTCTCTTAGGGGGAATTTGTTTCTCACATTCAAAGTACTAAAAAGTGAAAAAGAAAGGCAATTCAGCAGAGGTAAAGTGGGGTGGTGCTGGTGGGAGAATTCAGCCTGAGTTGTGATTGTTTTGTAACAAGTTACACAATGCTTTCAAAATGAAACAAAGATGTGATAAAACAGATGCAGCAGATGCAGGAAATATAGCACTTCTAGCAAGACAGACTTTTGGGGGTAATTCAGTTTATTAATAGCATGTATTATGGAATAACAAGTTGCAGATGAGCATTACAATTTATCCTTAACAGACATTCCTTGTACATTCCTCTTTTGTTATTTCCAAAGTAAGGATTGGAGAACCTCATGGGATTTGAGGATTTGCAAACTTCACTAGCTATTCTTGTATTCCCAGGGCTCAAATTTGCAAACTATTTTTTCTTGTAATTTAAGTACAACTTTTATTTTTAAGGATGATGTAAATTGAAAAAAATCTAGCAAAAGGAAACCCTGTGATATATTTTCGGGATAATACTACCTCCCAGCAGTTCACCCCTCTTCCCTTTCTTTCCTTCTTTTCTTGTCAGAGATCTAGCAAGAGGCATGGCAAATTTTCTGATCACATTGGGGATCCACATTAGAGCTAGTCAAAGCAAACTCTGCGATGAACCCATTGGTTTCTAACATTGTCTTTCAGCCCATCTAGCCTGAGTATTATAAAGAAAGGGATCAGAAACATGCTTTCTCTCTGGACTGCTTGTTCCTTTGTTCACTCTAGCAAAAAGCTCCACAATGGTCACAAAAAGGAAAAGGCAGAGAAAGCACCAAAGGTCACATATGGTTAGGAGAAGGAGGAGCAATGTCTGAAGAGTAGTGGAGAAAAGGCAAAGCTTCATCCACATACCATATCCAAGCCATCTAGAATCAAGGAACATATGCTGTGACAGACACAAGGGCATGCCATACAGTAGGTTGTAACTTTCACATGTATGCAAAAGGAAAGATTGATAACATGTTGGCAGCAGGAAAAAAAGCCAACTCGTGTTCTTGAACCAAAGGGAAATTGATCAGTAGTTGTGCACACCATTCAGCTCCACCCCTAAAGATTTGTAATACAGCGTTGCTGGTGGTATCTAGGCTCAAAAATACTGAGAGTCACACCTATTCGACTAATAGATTAACAGAATATAACTCAGAAGGGACATCAAGTTTGACCTTCTGTATTTCAAAGGTCATAGAAATTCGCCTACTAATTTTTGCTTCAAGCTCAAACTTCTCTTTTAGAAAGAGATCCAATCTTGATTCAAGAGACTGAGAATCCACCACATCCTTAGGTACATTGTTCCAATGTTTAATGATCTTTCCTGTTTAAAAAATGGCAATTTATTTCTAATCTGAATTTGTCTTGTTTCAGCTTTCAACAAGAGGATCTTATTATGTCTTTTTCTGCAGGCCTAAAAGGCTGTCTACTGTCAGAAATCTTGATCCTACATAGGTACTCATAGACCATAATCAAGTTGCCTCTTAACTTTCTCTTGGATAAACTCAATATCTTGAGCTTCTTTTGTCTCTCACCATAAGGCAGGCTTTCCAGACCTCAAATAATTCTTTCCGCTCCTTTCAGAATTGTTTCCAATTTGTTAACATCCTTTCTGAAGTGTGGACACCAGAACTCGACACCGTACTCCAGTAATAGTCTCATACACAGAGGAAATACCACTTCTCTACTCCTACTTGATATTCCCGTTTATGAAATGAAGGATTGTATTCTCCCTCGTAACTACAGCATTGCACTGGGAGCACACGTTCAGCTGGCTAGCTACCATCACCCCTAAGTCCTTTTCCGTGTCACTGCATTCCAGAATACTGTCTCCGATCTCGTAAGTATGACCTACATTTTTTGTTCTTAATCGAATGACCTTGTTTTTGGCTGAATTTAAAAGTATGTTTTTCATGCTCAAATGAGCCCACCTTAGTAAGCAATTCAGATTTGTCTGTATAACTGACCTGTCCCCATCATTATTTACCACTCCGCCATTTGTAGATACCTTCAAGATCCTGCAATCTAGACAGATTACAGATTACCAATCCTGGACTATGGTATGTGTACTGAAAGCCCATGACTGGCTGCAGTAAACAGAGAGGTGATCCCATGTGGATTTCACATGCACAACATACACCAAGTGATCTAGCTAGTGTATGGATCGCAAAGTATCCAAAGCCCAGAGGAGCAATCTGAGGTAGCATGATACATAAATCTGCACACAGGGACCCTATCAGTTCAGAGACAACACCTCTTGCTGCATAGAAATTAAAAATAGCACTGTTCTGTGGCAGGGGTTCCACCCTTCCCTGTGCTACACAACAGTAACAGGTTAAGCCAGTAGCAAAACGGAACAAATAACATACAAGTCTTCACAATCAGGGGGATCAACACAGGCCTGAGTAACTAAAATGGCATTCTTCCGCACAGAGAACACAAGGACATGTCCATTAAGAACAATGTTGAAATGAGATGATGTTGATGCATACGGACAAGAAAATGTATATGTTAAACAAATGAAATGTCACACCAAATATACAAATAATTTATGACTAACATTATTACACTCTGGCTGCATGCCATGTTGCATCCCGTAGGCCTATCCCTAAACCAGCTTCTTGTAACCATCATTGCATGCCATCTCTACTGTTAACCACTGAAATGTGTGCAGCTGAAGAGATGGCTTAGAAAACAGACGCAGAATAAGTAAAAAAAAATCTGTCATGAAGGCAAAATGTAAATATGTTGGTTACAATTGTCAGTACCATAGTGCATAAAAGCTCTGACGGATCTGAAATGCTATAAGTATTCAATGTATCCAAAATAAAAAGACACAGATGTGCTGACAGTGGGTGATCTGTGTGTTTCTTCTCTGTGCCAATTACATGTAGCACATTGAGGTCCCCAGCTGTGACCCCACACAGATAGCTCCAGACGCAGGGGCTAATCAGTCCAATATTACATACCCTACCATACAGAAACAGTGTCATTGCAAGTGCCATCAGCCATTGGCATTTGAGGTTACATGGATTGAGTTTCCATATACACAACAAAAAGAAGGGCAAAGGCATAGTTACAATGACTGAGTGATCAGAAAGCCAGTTTGGTGAACGAACTGCAGTATGTGATGGACAGTAATGTTCACAAAAGAAGGTTATATAGACCAAAAGCAGTTCTGTGATTATGATACGTAGAATTCCCTCACCCGTTCAGTCAAATACCAAAACAGGGACAAAGTAGACCAAGGCATGAGTGAGTACACTCAGGAGACTTCTCATTGTGCCAGGACTCTCTATAAAAGATATCCTTAACAAAATCATGCCATGTGATATTCTGTGTTGCCAAAGCACGGCCGAACCATATAGCCAAATTTTGCATACCCAATACAGGTGAAGGCTTAACACTGTCGGTGGGAGAAAAAGAGGGAACACAGGGAAACTATTAAGTGTGATGACAGAGAGTTACTTAGTGCAAGGAATAGCTCCAGGACATCAATGCTAGCTAACACTTTTGAACAATCAACAAAGGAACTAAGCACCTAGAAAGATGAATGAAGCCTTGCTCAAATTTTATCAATGATATCTCTTGCCAAAACCATCCCGGAAATGTAGTACACAAAGGCATGCACTGAAGCATGGCCAAAATAAGCAAGTCAGGACTGCATGCAGTGCTTCAGCCAACATGAAGATATTTGGATCTCACACCAAATCCCTCGACATATCCAAATGTATTGGTGTAGCTGATCATAGAATATTAGGGTTGGAAGGGACCTCTGGAGGTCATCTAGTCCAACCCCCTGCTCAAAGCAGGACCAATCCCCAACTAAATCATCCCAGCCAGGGCTTTGTCTAGCCTCACCTTAAAAACTTCTAAGGAAGGAGATTCTACCACCTCCCTAGGTAACCCATTCCAATGCTTCACCACCCTCCTAGTGAAAAAGTTTTTCCTAATATCCAATCTAAACCTTCCCAACTGCAACTTGATGTTCCAGTACATCCCAAACAGACCATACAAACACAATGGTGTATCCAAATGGTGATTCAATAGTACTGTCAGCCAACTGTGCTATGTGTAATAAAAAGGGGGCTGTGAGTACACAGCGGAAAAGACTTGTACGGCACAACGCTCGTAATAACAGGTGATAAAAGCCTAAACAAATATCCTGACAAAGCCTAAAAATTAACCACTGTCCCGTGGAACTCAAACTGTCAGCACCGCAAACCAGGAAAGATCTGGAAGAGAAAATCTGCCAATTTGAAATTCTGAGAATGCTCTCAGTGCAGCTCAGCAGCCCAAGGAGAGATCACATGGAAAGAGTGGAGGCTCAGAGGAAAGTTAGAAAATGGGCGACTGTTAAAGAGATATTATAGAGCTGTGTGCATGCAGTATGCCATCACGGGATGCAGCTACTGTGGTAGGTAGTTTACCCAGCACACATACATAGCACTGATGTTGTATTCCAAGGCTTTTGCTTCACCATTACCACATAGGCTCACAATAGTCCTAGTAAAATCAAAACCACATTTCCCTGGTAAATGATGACAATCTATATGCCATGCATTGCAACCACACACATACGTGATGTGATGTTAACAGGTGCCTCTCTATCACCAACAAACTCCAGTGCACTGATACACAACTGATATAGGTTGTCTAAAAAACAGAGAGTTTGAATGATCCCTGCCTAACCTATATGTTTCTCAGGACTACTGAAAGCAGATGACAAACTGAGCACATCAGGAATAGTTTGCTGAAGAACCCAGTATGGGAAGCCTACAAATGCCAGAGGCAGGGTAAATGAATGTGGTGCTGATGAATATGGATAATTAAACGTTTCATAAAGTGCACTACACTTTAAAAAGCAGGCAGTATCACAAAGAAATCAGTCTTCCTGCTAATGCCCCCAATGGTTACGCTGCGGTTAGCCGATTGTGCTACTGGGCAGTGCAGTAATACCTCATGCGGCCAATCACAGCCCAGGTCAGAACCACACAGACTGCACCCCCCAGTTGGGCTACCTTGGTCTCCCCATTTGCCTGTTTGGTGTGACTGCTAGGATCCCAGGCAGAAGAGAACCCCTCCGCTTTATTTCATGTGTAAATAAATTAATGTAAACATGACACAACAGCTGAATATACAATCCCATAGAGTGACAGGGACATGGGGTGACGGGGGAGCTGAAATAATCACATTCTGGAATGTGGGCCTGAGCAAAGCCAGCCCTCAGCTAATCGCTCACAAGATGATGTAATTGCTGTGATCGTGGGCTCTCAAAACGGTTACGTGACTGTGCACTTCAACGCATTAATGGAGGAAGTGGAGTCAATGGTGAGCTGTCTGGTTAATGAGTACATATAGCAATTAAGGTACTGTCATTGGGCCCAAGCTGTACTCATCCCTGGGGTATCTTGACCATCATCCTATCCAGTAATTGTGTCTATTCTTATCATGCCAGGCTTCAGGGCTCCACATATGTCTTTACTCAGCTAACTACTTTCTGTCTCATTAAGCCAGCATGGGTCCTGGTTACCCAATCTGCAGATGATTTCATGCTAGGCCAGACTGAGCAGTAAAGCTCTGAGCATTTTCTTGTTGTGCTTCCTGTAATAATTCCAGGCATCTGACATTTCTGTGCCAGCTTGTGTTAGTTATGGAGAACATGGATGATCGATGACAGTGTACATGGGACACACAACACTCTTAGTACAGGAGGAACTCAGAGGAGCCATCTCTTCAAGGAAATCCCTTAGCTTCCCCAGGGCATATACAGTAGACTCTCGATTATCCAGGATCAGGTTAACCAGGTTGTGGATTAACCAGGATGTCAAAAAAAAAAATGCGTAACTTGCAGGGCCGACTCTGGCTTTGTTGCCGTCCCAAGCACACACAAAAAAACCCACCAGGGTGCAGGGCAGCCAGTGAACCAACACCCCCCCCCCCCCGGCACAGGTTAGCTAGTGAACCAACCCCTCCCCCCCATATTTCCTATGGATGGTGATTATCCGGGATTTTATTAACCAGAATTAATTTTTTACCATCATCCTGGATAATCGAGAGTCTACTGTACTTATATTCAGGTCTGAGTGAGTCTGGCCATTGGCATACTGTTCATTACAGCAGTGAGGGGACATTGAGGCTCTCTGACTTGAAGCTGGGTGACAGGCTGTTCTTTCCAGCTCTGTTTCAACAGCAGGGCTGTGTAGGGTTGTGTTCCTGTTGGTTGCCTTGTGTGATTGTTTGGGTTGTGTTAATGATTGCTGTTTGTGCAATATGGAGAGCGGTTGTGGGTTTCTGTTCAGAAACACCATGAGAAACTTAAGAGTTTCTATGGTTTGTGATGCTTATTAGAAGCAGATGCTTATGTTCCTTTCCTGCAATCTCCCAAGTATCCTGTGCTTTTATGATGTGTGGCATGTGTTTGCAGTGTGTATGTCTCTATATCCCATGTAAATAAAAGGCTACTTTCACCATTTGTGTTGTATTCATTGATAATGAGGACCTTACAACCTCTTTCTGTGGTGTTGCTCTTCTGTAGATGTTGGCTGTGGGGCTGAGGTAAGCATCTGCAGCAGTGTGCTGCTGTATGGTGTACATATGTGGACGTCTGGCGTGCACAGAGCAAATGAGTGGTAAGTGAACGCAATAATAATTCTCTGAGCTGCATCCCGACACTGGGTAATACACGGACGGTATTAGTGTCTTGTTCATGTACACTGTTCAGTGTTCAAAGCACAAGAACAGGGAGAAAGGCAGGCCAGTGAAAGAGTCCAGCTTCATTTCTTCCTCCACATACAAAGTCTTAGTCCTGTCTCATCAAGCACTTCCTGAAAGTAGCGTTCTCTAATAGACACACTCTCACACTAGAACACCCCCGTAAGGGGGTACTGGACCTTTGAGGTAGTGTGAAGGGACAGTCACCCAATTCCAGGGGTCCAGAATAACCAAGAATGAACGTTGGGTGAGAAGATGATGCTCCTGGGGAATAGTTAGTGTCTGGGATGAGGAAAGTACAGGGAAAAATCAGGGGCGCAGTGAGAAGGGGGGCTGAAGGGGTCCAGCCCCCACCCCTGTTGGCTGACTGTGAGTGGAGATCCAACAACTCCTCCCTACCAAGCTATTCCTCAGACAGCAACACAAGGCAGCCCTGCAGCTGGAGACCCTCCAGGTAACAGTTTGTGCAGCTGCATTTCCGTCCAACAAGGGAGCCTGTGCCAGAGTCCTGGCACTGCAGGCTTGGAGTAGGAGGCCCCAGCACTTCCCTGAGTCTTCTGCTCTAGGAGAATGCAGCCCAGATGTCTGGGTTTTCTATGGGGAACGGAGGTGCTAAGGATCCACAGGACTGCACAGTACCTCCCCCAATGCTCCCTGGGCTGTGCCATGCCCTGGCGCTGTACATCAAAGCACTTTCTTCCCTGGCTGCAGCCCTGAAAGCCTGCCTGCAGCTGGTTCTGTGACAGGTAAGTCAAGCTGAGCTGTGACTGCAGGGCACCATGCACCTTACCATCTTCTCCACCCCAGGAAAGGTGCTCTACTGGAGACGTGAGCTCTCCCTGGGCCCCTCCTTAGGAAAATTCTGCTTGAGCCTCTGGGAAAAACCCAGGCTGTTATTCCTTTAAGGCCCTAGGACCAGGAGCCTTGTAGAATGGACAAGGTAAGGCTCCTCTCTCCCCCAGCTGGCCCCGGCAAGTGCTTGGGATAATTAGACCCACCTGAGAAGGGCCACAGAGTGGTCAGGTGACAGTGGAAGGGTGATTCAAAAAGGAGATTCCAAGCCCAGTCAGAGAGTGCTAGCTGCTAGAGGAGCTGTGGAGGGAAGGCCTTCACCGAGATCTTTAAAAGAAAAAAAGTGTTATTGCAAAATCCCTGAATTGTGGCAGGGGAAATCTACAGTCTAAGACTGAAAGCAAAGTTCACAGTTCTAAGCAGAGCTGTGCAACCCCTTAACCTGAAGGGGACAGACTACAAGCTGAGTAGGCTAGAACTGAAAGCAGACCACAAAGGCCTCAGGAAAGAGAGCTGTGCATCCAGAGGAGAGAGTCTACTGCCATGTGAGGTCTGAACACATAGGCCCCAAGAAGGAAGACTGTATAAACCGGAAACTAAAAGGAGAGCTGAGGAATCTGAATTAGTTGGACCCAAAGAGAATGGAAATACTGTTTTAAAGACTTGGGGTGCCTGCAGCCTCTTGGGGAGGAAGCTACCAGTTATAACATACATCAGCATGCACTGACCCTTTGCACTGTAGTTTCTTGTTGTGCACTTACATATACGAACACTTGCAAACCCACAATTAAGTGTTTGACATCATCTGTGGCGTATAAGCCAGTGTCTTGAGTCCACATTCATTCAACTTCAAGGAAAACATCCTGTCCTTGAGACAGGGATTTAAATCAGCCCCACAAAACTGCCAAAAGCTGGAGGCAATTGTATGGATAGATATTAACAGAGAGGCCCGCTCTGAAGAGAATACTACAACTACTGAGAGAAAGGGTTCCTCTGAGTGAAGAAGCCACAGTTAATAGACTGCTCTGTGAGTGTGAAGAGACTGACCAGGTCTCCCTGAGGTAAGGTCAATCTGGAGACAAACAGTACCTAGATTTTTGGGGTTTTTTTGAAGAGCAAATAATCTAACCATTCTGTGAGTGGAAGGGACTAGTCAAGGAGACAGAAGATGTAGATATGATCTAGTTGGGGTTTTCCCTTCTACAATTGATCCCAGTTTGGGCAATGGTGTTGAGATTTGGGTGATGTTTGGGTATTGATATAATAGGATAGCAGAGTCTAGTTCCAAGCAGAGAAAATCAGATCTCTTCCGTACAATCAACCCAATGTCTGTTCCTTGAACAAAGCTTCAGAGGCAGAGGTATTTTTGCTGAGTCATGCTAGCAGGGAGCCGTGTGTAGAGACTGCGGGTGCTTTACCCTGGAACTAGTGGTGTCGTTTCCACCTCAGGTACCCATTCACGGCAGCACTTACTTTTAGCGTGCTAGCTCAATAACAGTGTAGCCAGTGGCAGGTTAGTCACAGGCAAGTATAATCTCATCTGAAACACTAGGCATGTACCCTGGGCAGCTAGCCCCTCCCGCCACTCACATCACCATGGCTACACTGCTGCTAATGCATTAGCTCAACCAAAGCTAGTGTGGGTATCTCTCAACTGGAAATTACACCAACAGTCCAGTGCAGGCCTGTGTGAATATTATTATAACAGCCCTCCAGTGACAGTGGGAACCCCTTGCTTGAATCATTTGAAACTGGACTGGAAAATCTCTGAGGGATAAACTGAAAGGAATAATCCTGCACTGGCGTGGAGGAGAACTAGATGACCTAATGAGTCTTTTCCATGTCTAGTTTCTATGATTCAGTGTTTCACAGTAATCAATATATATCAGTTATCTGCTGCAGGATCTGCATTGACAACAGGTTCCTGGCTGAAAGAAAGCTCTTGCTAATTACCTGACAGGTTGGGTTACACAACGAGATCTGACCTGAGTAATGTAATAGTGCATGGCACTCTGTCTAACACAACCTGTATTCCTGAAGTAATGCATTCTTCAGAAATTTAAAAGGACAAAACAAAAATAAAAAATACTTTCATTTAGATTGGGCTTCCGCCAGTGAATCAGGTCGTGGTCAGCAACCAAGCCCATTCCGGGGGCAGTTAATTAGCATGAGGCAGGTTGTTTTGTTTCCTAATGATACATTTGCAAGCAATCTGGATGGGACATATGTATTTCCACTAGTCACTACTAGTCATGGCCCTGTGGTTTCACTCTAAGTACAGGTAATTTCCATTGTGTCTATTATTAGGATCAATATGCAACAGTCCTGAGCATAGTTGCAAAATATCAGGAGAGGAAGGCTGATATGCCACATGACAAAGGGCTGAGGCATGCTGTAAACAAATAGTGTTGAACCTCCCATGGCACAACCAACTAGAAATGTTTTCCATTTTGGTCTTCCTCAAGCCAGGCCTCTGTTACAGTATGGTGGAATATCACTGCATTGACGTGCTTGGTCTATTACTTTTCACTGTGATAGACTCTGAGGGCCTAAATCACCTTTCTCTTACACCATTTTTACCCTCAGGAAATTCTATTGATTCTAGAGGAGTTACTCCTGAGTTACACTGAAGTGAGTGAAAGGAAGATTTGGGCTCTGAGAATGCATTTGTAGCCCAATTCCTGAGAACAGACAGATCTCTTCCTCTATTGTCACTCTTTGGTGGTTTTCTCTAACTCTAAAACCATGTAAACATTGGTATGAAGAGTCTCATTCACGTGACTAATTAGAGCTAGGTTCATTTCCTCAAGGAACTCAGAAGCACGTAATCAAGATGACATTCAAGAGCATGTAACTTTCAGTGTGTTGTGTAACAAGCCTGTTAATTGCCAAACAAAATTTAACTGTATGTAAATGAGTGAATTATCCACTTGGATGAGTAAATTCCCTGCTGCCTTCATTCCAGGTGATGTTGTTGCCTTCGTGACATGACAAGCATGCATGTCAAATAATAATAATGAAACATCATCTCCACCCCGTCATGAAGGTGTGTTAAGGCTGGTTGCTGTTTAACATTAAAAGTTTCAACTGCTCACGTACCATTGGCCTCTGCAATGCTGGGTTACAGCCTTACCAGTTGTGTGAGTTAATTATGGAATGGCAAAAATTCTGGAAAACATCATGATAGCTAAGCTCATCTTGATCCTATTCCATGGTTTGTTGGGAGGGGGAGGAAAAAAATGGAGCTGAGGTTCTAAAGTTAGATGATTGGAATAATTATTGCAGAGCTAATCAAATCAGTCTATAAAAGCACTTCCTGCACATAAGAAGCCCACCCTGCCAAGCTCACATACATAAATAAAACAATTTCTCAAACCAGAAACCAAAAAAAAAAGTGTCTCGTACAATAAAACTTTTAGATGTTGTTTGCTGGTTTTTGTGTGTATTTTCACGAGGCCCATTGGGTTAGAGAGAAGTTATTTTTAATTTGCATAATTAAAATATTTAAACTTTGATCAGAAAGCCTCTGATATGAAAGTAAAATAAAATCAGCAATGTTACATATAAGTTGTGTACAACATTAGAGAAAACATGAATTATTAATAATAATTTTACATGGATAGCAGTGTTACCTAGCAGTTAGAATAGTTTACTAAGAAGCAGGACTTTCTTGAAAGTTGCACTTTCTTCTCTTGATTGATTTCTTATATTTAGACTTTGATGGCACTACTAGATCCAAACCTCAATGACAATTTAGATATGCATGTAGATAGGTAGGTGCCAGTTCTAATACCATACACACTTATACATGTACTAAATAAGAATAGGAAATGAGAAGAGAGAGTGAGTGGCTATAGGGGAAAAGAGATTGGGATGTGTGAATGGTAGAATAATATGTGAGGAAAAGGGAGAAACAGAAGGGAAACCAATGAAGAGAAAAGGCATTCTTGGTCAATGTAGAATTGGAAATCTATATGATCAAATAAGCCCTAGTGTTGCTCCTGAATTTTAGTCCAAGCTGGATCCAAAATCTTGTTAAATCAATGAAAACTCATCCAGTGAGCATATTTGTGACAATACACCCAAGATTTGGTTTTGTTTTTTCTTCTAAATAAGCCTTATAGTGAGTCTATTTAATATAACGAGCATTTTAGCCATCTCATGCTGGTTTTCTGAGTAGTTTCTATTTATGTCCTGTTGAGAGATCAGGAGTATAATATGACATCATGAAAAGGTTTCCTGTTGAGAGGACTCTACCTAAAATATGTTAAAATACTGAAGAGTTTTTAAAATTGTACAATATCATAATCAAAGTTATTAACATGTTTTTGGGGGAGAAGGGATCCTTCTTTAATAATAAAAAAAACCCTAAAATAGATTTCAGATACATATCAGGCTTTGATCATCATGCTGTGCTTGAAACTAAAGTAGTTAAGTTGTAATCACACCTGTGGTCTGTCACAAGGATGTTCCTGAAATTGTTAATGCCTTGTGATTCTGGTTAACTAGTATAAAACTACTACAGCAGAATTTAAACGTGTTGGAAAAAAGTGAAACCAGCCCTTAATCATCCTGTTCATGCATGCTGATTTTTTTTTCTTGACTAATTTTTCTTGTAGTGGGAGTAATTAGCTTTATTAGTAACACTGACTACACTATTACCTTCAGGCAAACAGCTTATTAGCTGACTATCACCAAGTTTTTCTTATACTGTTAGCCTGAACATTTACTCCAGAATTAAATGTCTGCTGAATATAAGGTGTATATTTTAATACCCCATCTATAACTAAATGATTTTGTTTTAGTTGGGAATTTTCAGGGAGCTATGCACCCAATCCGGAGTTCCTTGCACACCTAAAATGGCCAGCAACTCTATTTGGCATTTAAGCTGTGCAAGGACAGTAGGATTAGAGCCTGAGATCTGCCCACGTGGACTTTACATCTGCACACAGTCCAATTTGAGTTCAGTAAGGCTCTATCAGGGATCCACCCACGTGGATCTGAATGTGAAATCTTGACCTAGATTTCCAGCTTGCCCAGCTGATCAGAAAGGGCAACAAGTTATTCAATCAGCCAGACAAACCCATGAATGGTGCAGTGTAAACAAGCCAGTTTCTTTTGTGGGATCGGAGGTGCTACCAATGTTTACCTAAGGAAGGGGGCTCAGGGAAAGGACTCCACACCAGTAGGTCACCTGTCCTGAGGTGGAGAATAATATACAGGGCTGTAGCCAGGGAAGGGATCATTGAGATGTGCCAAGCTCAGGCCCCTGTACCAGAGTAGGGTGCAGCCCAGAGATCACAGGGGGAGGTATCATGAAGCTCCCAAGCTCCCATCACTCCCGCTCTTTGTGGAAAGCCACAGCATCTATGCTGTTGATGCCTCCCTTCCCCCACTACCACCCTTACTGCCCTCGTAGGGCAGGGGCCTCAAGGAAGGGCCAGATCCTCCCCTCTCAGCCCACAGTGCTGGGACTCCCCCCTTGGGTGGACGTGGGCATCCCAGCCTGTTACCTCCTGTGCAGGAGGTGGTTCCCTGGCCATTGGGCAGCTTTGTGCTGCTGTCTTAGTCATGGCTAGGAGGGGAGGTGGATGGCAGCTGATGTGTCTCTGCTCAGAGCCAGCCAAGGGGTGAGGCCTGCGCCTCTACCCTTGCCCCCCACAGTATTCCTCATGGAACCATGATTAGTGCAATTCTGTTCCTCACTGACACCTTTCAATCTGCAACCCTCCGTAACTAAAAGAAGGCCCTATCACATGAGAAACATTGTACTTATTCCAATTCAGTGAGTACTTTCTCCAAGCAAATGGAGCACAGTAGTAAACTGGAGTTCTTAGGGATTATGAAATAAAAATTACACAAAGGAATGAAGGTCACATATCCATTCATTTACTGGGTATTACACTGCTGAATACAATAATAAGCACTGACAGCCAGAGGGCCAAATTCAGGGGTGATGTAAACAGTGATAAATTATATACTAGTAAATTCTTGGGAGTTCAAGTTGATATAATTTACTGTGGGGGCGGAACAGCAAAGTTACAATAAGAAAAGCAACCAACAAGAGCGTAGAAGAAAGTGTACAGGGAAGAAAATCCTTTCTGTTTTACTTTCTTATACCTTTCTATTATTTGCTTTTCCTGCTACAACCCTAATCTTCTTCTCCCTCAGTATTTAAGTGACACTCACAATGACTTACTGGGATTCTGTGCACACTACACCTGAATTTGTCTCCAAAGGTTCTATTCGTGGCTAATGATAAAATCAAACAAAGCATTTTACAGGTTTAGGCAAGCAGGTAATGCAGTAGAACAAATCATATTTTGAAAAGTATTTGAAATATATCATGAACAATTTAATTTTTAATGATTTAGCCATTTAAAAACATCTTGGAGACATCATCTCAAAACCCTCTCACCTGCAAACATCTTAACTTGTAGTTCACTAAGCTAAATGTAACCAAACTGTACACCACTGGAACCTGCTTCACATGGCATAGACTGAATCAAATATTCTTTTCAAGAGAATCAGGAAGAAAAGCTGTTGCTTGTGCCAGATCCTGGCACTTTCTCTTTGCTTTGTGGTGCTCCAGCTCCACGAAACATCATCAATGTGGAAATCTGGGTGGTAAGGTACTAGCACAGTGGCTTCTATACTAGCACCTGCTCCCAGCCCCGTCACAATGGGCACGTCAAGGAAAGGAGCATGGCTGAAGTGGTCTCTATGCCTTGAAAATCCCTGGCTACTGAAATGTCTCTTTAGGGCTATGGGCTGTTGATATAAGTTAGAGCAGTGTCTAATTTACAGACTGGCTGACCCCAGGATCAGGGACCTGCAAAACTGGCTTAATTGATTTTTGCCTCACACCCCTTCTTCTGTGCCAAGCACAACTCAGATGCAGCACAAGCCTTAAACCTCTGTTCCTATGGCAAAAGAAGTGGGGTAGTTGTGTGGCTGGAGTTTATATTATAAGGAAAGTTACGGAGTTGCTCTGTGGGATAGATTATATCTCTCACTAGTCTATTATTTTCAGGACAGGCTTATATACCAATATCCAAAACTCTCAAATCATTTGACAAACTGTGTATCAGACTACCGGCTGCAACTGTTTCTATAGCAGGCCTTATTCCGGCAAAACTCCCATTGCATTGAACTTGGAGTTCTGCATGAATAAAGACTGCAGGTTCCATTTAGTTTAAGAAAACAAAACTGTATTTTTTTAAAGCTTTTTTTATTACATTGTCTTCAAATGTGTCACTTTCCAGACTTGGCCATAAAACCTAGCATTCATGTCTTAATGAAAAAAAGCATTAAAAGCCATTGTTATTAAATATGTCACGTTATAAATGCACATACATTGGACAAGATTCTGGTTTGCATTCTAACCCCTTTGTACTTGGGTGGTACAAAGGAGCTAGAATCTGGTTGCAACCTGTTAGCAGGGAGTTTCTCTGGCATAGAAGAATTTTCCACTAGCATAAAGCCATCACAGCCAACTCCTGTGCCAACTGCCTTTATCCCAGCAGAAAGGGGTGTGTCAGAGCTATCCTAAACCAATGCTCAACTGGAATAAGTCAGAGAAACCCTTAGGTTGATCCATTTCACATTAGGGCCAGCACATATTGACTCTCTGATGTGCCCTCCCCCTTCTTGTGACAGAGTTAAGACAGAGGGGGTGAATCTGGCCTATTATATGTCCCTGTATAATGGACAGCAAAGATTTGGATCCACCTACACAAAACTGCAATACACAGGATGAACAGGTATTTTCCATGCAGTAAAACTTGAATTATGAAACTAAAAGTACAAGTTACACAACTAATTTTCAACATCATCTGACTTTCCTGCTCTGCTTACTTTGGTCTTTAGTTCCCTCTTTTTAAAGGGAAAATTTCTTCTTTGGTAAGCAGAATAGACTACTACATAAAATCTTTCAAAAGTACAATGATATTTGGACTTTACTCTCAACTGTGTTTAAATGGGCCAAATGTAAAAGGGTAGTTTTAACCATTACAGATGTTTATGATTATTGCTGTACAGTACTCACCTTGCCTTGTTACTCCTGGGTTCAACTCCTAATACCTTTAACTGAGCATACGCTGTGATCAGGGATGGGCAAAGGAGTTTGGGATAAAGTAATCTAACCCCTCTCCAGAGCAAATTGTTTCACTTCAGATGAGAAGACAAATATGGTAGGCCAAATCTTGCTCACCTTGCCATGCAACCAATCTTCTTGATTTCAGAGGTAATGCCCAGATTAATAAAGTGAGCACGACTGGGATCCCTGCTGTTTAACAATCCTGCTTTGACTCCAGCAATTATCCTTGTCATCCTGTAATAAGGACTGGACCCATTAGCCAAAGGAATCAACTTCTTACAACACAGCCTTTGCCATCAGGCCTACATCTAACTTTCTTTTCCTCCCACAAATCCCAGTCCTGACCACCTCCTTTGATAAAAAAAAATTTGCTGCCCTGGTGACAGCTGTTATTTCAGGCTGAAAATCCCCTTCTACAGTGTCGTCAGATAGCAAAGCACTATGATTTACTCCATAAAATAAGGGAAACTTCCAGTTTTACAGACCAGCTTTACTTGCATAAACTGTTTGTTCAGATCTAAGTTTAGTTCCTTTCCACACTTTTCCAAAACTCTGAACTTTCAATTTTTGACCTAAGGGGTGTTATGCCAACTCACCACCTCCTGTTCCTGCCCTAGCTGGGTGGGATGAAAGCATGCATGCAAATGCAGTGTCCAATTGACTGACAAGCTCCCCACTTGATGTTTTCCAATTTCAGTCATTAAGAGACTTTCTGACTACCTGGGGAAGGTAGATGGCAGAATCTCCCGCTTTCGCTGACTCAGACACACACCTGCACGCTCTTAATGCTCTAGTCTAAATAGTGGAGTGGGGAAGGTTCCCATGTGGGGCTTCTAGAACATTACATTTAAAATGTGTCACGACGTCAGCTCAATACAACGCCGCAAATGAGATCTCTTTTTATTGGATGGAGTTTCCAGTATTACAGATGGTGAAATATATTTGAATTTTCATTTAAAATATTTGCACGAACGTTATCACTTTTTATCTAACCTATATCCTAATTTCCTGCTTTAGACATTAACAGAACCAGAGGCTGCAGAATGTCTCAATTAATGCAGGGCCTTCCATTTTAATGAGGTTATCTGAGGTTTATTTTTAAGTTTGTAAAATGTGTTTTGTGGAGGGAAAAAATGCTTCGCACAATCCGAATATTTTAAAAATGTCCATCATCATGATATGTGAGAACTCCACACTGCCATCATGAAACTGTGTAAGGAGCATTTCTTTGACATGTAGCCTCATCAATATTTACTCATTCAGGTCAAACCGACTACTCAGTGCACTGCATATTCTATCATTGCTGGTAAATGGTTTCCACAAAAGATCAGTAGCACAGTCACATTCATCATGCATGGAATGAAGTTGTTGTACGTGAATGTGGAGGCCCTCTGCTGAGGCAAAACTTCTTTAATATACTTAGCATTAACTTCATTGGTACTTTCCATTTTGCCAGGACTCTGTCTGCATCACCAGCCTGGAAACTCTCTCCAGTCATCAAACTGAAGAGAGCAGTTCAATTCTGGTTGTTCTTGTTACAGGATATTTTTTATTTTCCATGCAATGACTTTTTACTAGAGCTGAAGAATAATTGGTGTTTTCACTTCAGTGGCCAAACTGAAATTCCAGGAAAAAAATTGAAACTGAATTTTTTCATTTTTTCTTGTCAAAATAAAAAACCCAAGACATTTTGTTTGAGTCAAATGAAATGTTTTGAATGTTGATTTGAAATGACATTTTTGAAAGGAATCATGAAAACAGTTCATTTTTTAAAAAGTCAAAATAAAACATTTCAACATTCCAATTTTTTCACTATTTTTTCAGGTGAAACTATTTGCTGAGTTTGACGCAAATTCACAGGTAGTTGCAGTGCCCCAAAAAGCACATTTTCCAGCTAATTTACTACTCGCTGGGAAAAAATCTTCTACTTTACTTTTAACATGAAAAGACCACAATCAGATTTTAACAAAATCCTAAAAATTGAAATGAAATTAAACCTCCATTATCAGATTATTCAGATACTCCTCTTGACAATGAGTATTATTGAGATTGGGATTGTTCCCCAAAGTAGAGTCTCAAATGCTGTGTCCAGTTCAATTTTAAATTATTGTAATAATAAAGCTTCCACTCCCCTTTGGAGAGTATCCTACACTACAGTACAATAGATTTCACTATTAAGAAATTTGCCTCGATTAATCATCCTAAACTTCCTTGTGCTTGATTTTGTCGCATTATTGCTAATTTTGTTTTCCTTAGGCAAAGGCCTCTTTGTTAAGTTTGCAGAATTTGTTTGATGATTAGGGTGTTGCTGCTCCACCTTTAACAAAACTGAATGAGACTGTCCCAGTGGCATGTGTGCTGCCACGTAAGGTATCAAAATGAGACACTATGGGTGTGTCTACCCTGCCATTAAATATCTGCCGCTGGTCTGTGTCAGCTAATTCAGGGTCATGGGGCTCAGGCTGGGGGGCAAGAAAATTGCAGTGCAGATGTCCAGAGGCCGGGCTCTGGGACTTCATAATGGAGGAAGGTCCCAGAATCCAGGGACGTCTACGCTGCAATTTTACAGCTCTGCAGTCTGAGCCCCCAGGGACTGAGTCAGCTGACACAGGCTAGCCATGAGTATTTTCTGCAGTGTAGACATTCCCTAAGGGTCCACACCCATCAAAATCAATGGAAGAAAGACAGGGCCTTGCCCCCATAAATCAGACTTGCTCATTAGCCTAAGACAATTAACCTTAACTAACCCTTACTGCTCTGTTGTTAAGCATCTGAAGTTTGAAATATCCTGTTGTTCTGCTGCCAATACAATGTACTACTTCCCCTCTCCACCCCCCACCCCAGCCTCTCCTTATGTAACCTTACTAAATAAAGACTTAAAAGACTCAAGAATCCTAAACTGCGCAAGTAAAAAACAGGCCGTGGATCTAAAGCAGGGTGTGTGATATGGTTCTGTCAAACAAGTCTTCCCTTACTAGAATCTCAGGGGGGTTATTAAACAAAAGAACCTTCTGTCCTTATTGTTTCAGCCCAGCATTCCTGGTAATAAGCACTTTCATCTGTAAGTGTCAAAATCTTAATATATGACAAATAAAACAAACTCTGCAGCATTCTTCAATGAGAGGTTTGTTCATTTTGGTTTTCAGAACATTGTGTAATACTCGCTATATTGCAGCTTATTCCATTACATCTCCACACTCGTCCCTCTCCCCCAATAAACACTGTGCTGTGACATATCCCCATGCAGATGCATCAGACACAGCAACAGCACCTGTGACATGATAGACCTGAACTGTACAGCTGAATAAATGACTGAATAATCCAAACCCAGCGGAACATGTGGTAGTCACTCCTAAGGGACTCAACCCTCTAGATCAGTGGTGGGCAATCTGCTGCCTGTCAAGGTAATCTGCTGGCAGGCCGCCAATTTGTTTACATTTGCATGGCTGTCCGCAGGTCACAGTGGCCATGGTTCACCATTCCTGACCAATGGGATCTGTGGGAAGTGGCACGGGCTACAGGTTAACCACCACTGCTCTATATGTTGAGGTTGCTCAGACATGCTCATACCATCCCATTTTACAGGCCATCTGAGACTTTCTGTGTCTGTAATAGAGACTGAACTGAACAAGCCTTTGGCAGAGCTTCATAATCACAGAAGCACAACCAAATTTTGGTGAACCTCTGATGCGAGGCCAGCACTACTGTGGACATTAGGAAGAGGACCAGGAATGACCATGCATACCAGCACCTGGCACCTTTGCACATTTACCAGACCGGTGACCAGTACAAGGAGCAGAATCAGCATCACAAGAATAATTACTGGAAAAACAGGGGACCGGAACTGTTCCTTGGGCAATTCGCTGTCATCCTGCCTATGTTACAAGCAATTTGACCGGGTGCTAGACACTGTGCCCAGCCCCGAGCCAACCAAAGTACATGATGAACTAGTCAGACAGGATGGTGCCCTGCTGGCCCCAGAATCCAGCACAGGGACTGATGGGAGCTGGCAGCAGGAGGGACAATGAAGTCACTCTGTTGCTGAAACTGGTTTCAGAGCAGGCTTTGGAGCAGGAGCAACAGCAGCACATTCTGGGGCCATACACAGAGCTAATGCATCCCTCAGGAACAGCTTGCTGCATAGCCTGCAGCAGATCCCATCCCTAACTCCAGGAAGTTTCTGACTCCATTTTAATGTTCATTAATACAGGACGGAGAGGGATTTCTGCTCTATGAACTATGCCAAAGTTGGGAGAAACCACAGCTAGCAGTGTGTATCTGCTAATGGTGGATTGTGTTCCAGCAGTGTGGCTACTCCACACACAAACACCTGGGGTTCAAAGTGGTGACTGGGAAATGCAAGCAGTAAAGAACACCTTTCAAGGGCATTTTTACTGGAAAGGCACAGATTTGTGTTGGGCCATTCCTGTTTCTTAAAAATAATAGAGGTAACAAAGAGCCCTGTTCCTGTGAGTGCACTGCCGAGCACATGGCCCCTTCCCCTTTTAAGGACCTGCTCCTTATGGCCTGCGACTAGAGATGACTTGGCTGCATCTGGTTGGTCAGACTCCACCTCGGGCAGTGTCCATGCACTGGGTGTGTTTGCTGCCTAATTAGAGTCCGGACACCTTGTCTACGTGGGAGCTCTTCTGATCTTCTATCTGTTTAAACAGCCCACTCATCCCACTAGCATTCCAGGAGGGAAGAGGGGGGGAAAGCCACTTCACAGGTATTCAAAGAGGGAGAGGAGCACTGGTGGATTAACCTATAAGCAATAAAAGCACGTGCTTAGGGCCCCAAGAGAAAAGGGGCCCCAAAGCAACAACAAAAAATGGTTACAAAATTACGAGTTTGCACGGCCTTAAATTAAAAAAAGTCTCAATTAACGTCTTGGGCCTGAGTCCAGGGCCTCAGGGCCCCCTTGTGCCTGGCTATATAAAGCTCATCAATATTTTATTTAAATGTGGCATTGCGATTTAAAAAAAATCCCCCAACGTTGCGTCGATTACACTTTCTTTCTCAGACTTCCCTCACATCGATAAAAGCCTCGCGGTATCCAAATATGTCTTAGAGCCATAGCTGTTATTCGTACGTCAGCTGAGCGCGGCCTTGCTTTTTGTGGAAAAGAAGAAAAATTTAATTCTTTGCATAATGGGAATTTCTTAGGGTTGCTTGAACTAATAAGTGAGTTTGATCCCTTTTTAGCAAGGTACATTTCAGTATACGGAAATGCTGGCAAAGGTAATCCCTCTTACCTCTCCAAGACCATTGGTGAAGAACTCATTCACTCAATGGCTCAAAAGTTCCAGGCAGCCATTGTTGATGAAGTAAATGCTCCTGGTTATTTTAGCTTGTCGGTTGATTCTACACCAGATCTATCACATGTAGATCAATTGTGTGTTGTACTTCGGTATTTGAAGAATGGGCAACCGACTGAACGTTTTTTAACCTTTCTGGAACTAAAGAGCCATACTGGAGAGGAAATAGCAAATCAGGTAATGGAATACTTAGTTGAAATTTGCAAACTTAATTTTTCCAAGTGCAGGGGTCAATCCTATGACAATGCTGCAAACATGTCAGGCCGTTACAAAGGCATGCAGCAAAAAATTTTGAAACGCAATGAATTTGCCATCTATGTGCCCTGTGCAGCCCATTCATTAAATTTGGTTGGCCACAGTGCTGTTGACTGTTGTGGAATGGCTTTTAATTTTTTCTATACAGTCCAATTGCTGTATACCTTTTTCTCGGCGTCAACAAACCGATGGAAAATACTGAAAGATTGTCTGGGAGATAATCAAATGTTAAAATCCCTCTCTGATACCAGATGGGAGGCACATGCAGTTGCAACAAATGCAATTTTGAGTTCTTTCAACAAGATTTTGGAAACTTTAGAATGTGTAGCTAATGACCAGTCGTAGAAGGGAGACAGTAGACGGGAAGCAGACAACATTGCAAACAAGATGCTAGAGCTAGAGTTTGTTTTTATGCTCATCCTATGGGATGACATTTTGCAAGAATTTTACAGAACAAGTTAAGCTCTGCAAAAAGTGGATGTGGTCTTAAAGTCCTGTGTAGATTTATACATGTCCTTAGCTCAAAAACTGCGGGCTAAGCAAGATGATTTTGAAAGAACTGAGAAGCTTTCAAAAGAAATGCTACCAGAGGGGAGTGATTACAAAACATCTCACACTCGCAAACGTATTAGAAAGATGCTACCCAATGGTGGAAATGCACCAGAAGTAGAGCTGACCCCTAGAGGAAAATTCCACATTGCCACCTATAACGTAATCACTGATCAGTTAGAAACCCAAATGAGAAGAAGCGGAGAAATATATGTTGATATTGCAGACAAATTTTCTTTCTTAAGTGATGTCCCAAATAACATCATTTCATCTGCTGAAAAAGAAAGATACACTCAGTGTTCCCAAAAGCTAGTTGAGGTCTACCCAGAGGATTTGGACACTAACCTTTCTACTGAGCTTCAGCAGTTTCATTCTTATGTGCGTCACAAGTTTATTAACACTAGCAAAAGTACATTTTCTCCTGCTGAACTTTATCAAGTAATTGTGGATGACAAAATTGTGTCAGTATTTCCAAATGTAGACATTGGTTTTCGCATCTTTTTTACTTTAATGGGCACAAATTGTACAGCAGAGCGCACATTTTCAAGGTTAAAGGGTATTAAAAACCCTAATAGAACAAGGATGGTCCAAGACAGGCTGGATGATTGGGCTCTTTTAAGTATAGAGGCAGATTTAGTCAGAGAACTGACATTTAAAGATATAATTAAAGATTTTGCTCTACAAAAATCAAGGAGGAAGTTAGTAAACAAAAATAAATGAATGAATAAATCATTATAATTTTTATAAACAAATAAATACATTTTAAGAAGTTTTTATCAAGTGTCCACTTTCAAGTTTTCAACCCATATTAAATTTAAATTATTGTGAGCCTTGTTCTTGTCCCTCTCAACTGAACTGTGTTTGGGTAGCAGCTTTGTGACTTTGCGAGTAAAAGCTGGGTTGTGAATGGGGGTGAGAGTAGAAAGGGGGGCCCATTGATTGGCTGTGCTTAGGGCCCCAGGAGCAATTAATCCGCCCCTGGAGAGGAGACAAAGGAGGAGAAGATGTAACAGACTTTTTGAACATACAGGTTATACAGAGCATACAGGTTACTGCTGCTCCTACAACAGCTGCAATGTGGATGCCAAAGGCCCAGGTTAGGAAAATTTGGGGTGAACAATCAATTGAGATGCTCAAGTCCTGAGTTCTCTAACGCAGGGTCAGCTGATTCAAGTCCCACTAACCCAGGCTCACATTGCAGTGTGAATATATCCATAAGGAATCCATAGGGGAGCCAAGATTAAATTTCAGGAATTCTTTGCTCCCAGTCTTAAACTTACACAATACCAGAGCATGCCTTTATGTAAGAGCACCTTGAAAATTGCCTTCATCTTCAGAGCACAGCAAAGAAAACTTCAGCCCCATAACTCGTATTCCAACAACGAGGATGTCAAATCAGGCACCTGTATGCTAAATATAGGGAAGAGGTACATAGCTCTGTGCCTTTTGACTGTTTTTGTTATCACTACAGTCTAACAGGCAGGCTTTGACATCTGCAGGGCATTAGGGTATCTTGCAACATTCGTGAGCAATGTAGCAGTGAATAGTTACCTTGAGATGTGGGAATGATTTCATCGTCATAATCAGCTGTGACGTGCTAGCCAGAATGAAATGGCAAAGTGCCCATGGAGAGGACCAAAAAACAAAAGTGTGTTCCTCTTCATTCATCCCAGCTTCTCTCATTCCTGCCAGCTGTCCTGGTTTCAGAGGCATCCTCTCTCTTATGCCATTTTTCTACTCTATCACTCCAATTGTAGTTGATATAATCTAATCCATTTTAATGGGGTTCAAAGCACAGCCAGATTAGTTCTCTAAATGATCCTAATAGCTTTCAAATGTCTGTATCTATGTTTTACGTCTTCAGTAACAAGAATGTAGAAGTATTTGTAGTCTGTAAAAATAAAAGGGAAAATTGGCTTCAGACACTAGGTTTATTGCCAATAAAACTGCATATAACCATTTCCTCATTTATTAACAAAGATTCTCAGTAATACAATATGAGACTAAAGCATTAGAGAATCTTAGGGCTGGTCCCCACTAGGGCTTAACGTCGACTTTAACGACGTTAAGTCGATATAAACATGTACCCATCCTCACATGCATGCCATTAAAGTAGATTTAAAGGGACCTTAAAATCGACTTCTGTACTCCTCCCTAACGAGAGGCGTAGCGCTAAAATCAACCTCTCTAGGTCGATTGTGGACTAGTGAGGACTCAAGTGACATTACTAGCCTCCAGAGACTGTCCCACAATGCTGCATTCTGACCGCTCTGGACTGCTTCACTGCTCTGCTGTGACCGTTCTGGACAGTGCTCTCAACTTGCTGCTCTGGCCAGGTAGACAGGAAAAGACCCGGGAACATTTGAATAGCTTCCTGTTTGGTCAGCGTGGCCAGCTCACCTGCACAGCTCAGTCGCCATTCATAGAAATCAGCAGCCCAAGCCGCCATGCAGAGCTCAGCAGCACAGGAGACCAACCAAAGGGGGTACCCCAGCCCACGAAGGATCCTCTGGTGAGTGGTCTTTTTTTTGCACCTCCCCTTTCCCCCCGCCAGTCTGCACAACCGCCCCGTCCCCCCCGCCAGTCTGCACAAGCGCCCCCCCACTCCCAACAGGTAGCATGTACACAGCCCGGTTTTCTTGGCTTTTAAATTTCCTGGTACAGCGTGCCCGGAATCAAACCACAGCACCTCCCCCCGCCAGTCTGCACAACCGCCCCCGTCCCCCCCCCCCGCCGCCAGTCTGCACAACTGCCCCCGTCCCTCCCGCCAGTCTGCACTAGTGCCCCCCACTCCCAACAGGTAGCCCGTACACAGCCCGTGGTTTTCTTTTGGTTTTTAAATGTCCCGGTGCAGCGCGCCTGAAATCAAGCCACACCCCCTCCCCCCGCCACGCTGCACCCCCACCCGTCTCCCCCGCCAGTCTGCACAAGCGACCCCCCCCCCCCAACAGGTAGCCTGTACACAGCCCGGTTTTCTTGGTTTTTAAATTTCCCGGTACAGCGTGCCTGTAATCAAACCACACCACCTCCTCCCGCCAGTCTGCACAACCGCCCCCGTCCCCCCCGCCAGTCTGCACAAGCGACCCCCCACTCCCAACAGGTAGCCTGTACACAGCCCGGTTTTGTTTTGAAGTTCGCGGTGAGCCCCACGCGGTGTGCTGGAGGAGGGATCCACATGGGGGGGGGGGGGTTACTCTGGAATATCCGAGTATGGCTTAAGGTTAACATGGCCCACTGCATGGTGATTTCAGTAGCCCTGTTGTGTTGAGGCTGTATGTGAGATGCTTCTGTGACTTTTGTGTGAGGCATCCAGTAACTTTTTAGGTGCAGAATATACTCATAGTAGGCCGTTGAATAATGTGGTTCCCCGTAGCATACTACTCCCATTGTGATCCGTGAATGTTTCTGTCTCATAAACTTGTGCCTTTCTTTGCCCACAGCTGCACAGTTATCTCAGAATCCGCCCAACTGCCCCTCTCGCCGTCTATCGCAGATACGGAAGCGTAAAAAGAAAACGTGTGATGACATGTTTAATGAACTACTCGGGAACTCCAACGCTGAGGCCACACGGCAGACTGAAGGGAGGGAAAAATTGCTACAGTCAAGACAGGAATCAAGAGCTGCAGCAGAAAAGCGTGAAGAACAACGTCTGGTGCGTGAAGAACAACGGCTGGAGCATGAGGAAAGACGAGAGGCACGCGAAGAAAGGCGGATGGATGCTTTGATCCGGATAATGGAGGACCAAAGCGATATGCTCAGGTTTCTGGTAGAGCAGAACCAAAGATCGCCTCTACAGCCTCTGTATAACCACCTCTCCCCCTCCCCAAGTCCCATAGCTTCCCCACCCAAATGCGGGGTGAGAACCCGGGGGGGGGAAGCTCCGGGGACCGATCCACTCTACACCACAAGCCAGCACAAGCAGCAGCAGGATGAGTGTATCCGAAAACTTTTAAAAGCTGCTGAGTGTTGGCCACCCTACACCACCCCTAACCCCTTCCCCCACCCGCTCCTCCACCACTGGGACTGCTGGTTTCCCTCCCCTCCCCACCCAATCTCGAATTTGTGATGAACCAATAAAGAAACCGTGATTTTTAAAACAGTGTATTTATTTCCTCTGCAAGCATCGGGAGGGGGGGAGGGAAAGAGGGTGCAAGGATGGCAGGCTTAGGGGCTGAGCAGAGCAAGGGACCGGGTTGTCAAACGTCATCTTGGGCACTCATGAAACTGGTTTTCAAGGCGTCCCTGAGGCACAGCGCCTCTTGGTGCGCTCTTCTACTTTCCCTGGTGTCTGGCTGCTGGTAAGCAGCAGACAGTAAATTTGCCTCCCAGCCCGCCATAAACATTTCCCCCTTGCTCTCACAGAGATTGTGGAGCACAGAGCAAGCAGCAATAACAATGGGGATATTTCTCTCACTGATGTCTGAGCGAATCAGTAATGAATTCCATCTCCCCTTCAGACGGCCAAATGCACACTCTACTGCCATCCTGCACTTGCTCAGCCTGTAATTGAACAGCTCCTGACCCCTGTCCAGGGCCCCAGTGTAGGGCTTCATAAGCCAGGGCATTAAGGGGTAGGCTGGGTCCCAATGAGAACGATGGGCATTTCCACACACACACACCCCACGGAAATTTTCTGGTCGGGGAAGAAAATCCCTTGCTGCAGCTGTCTAAAAAGCCTAGAGTTCCTGAAAACACGAGTGTCATGAACCTTTCCCGGCCACCCCACGTACAGGTCGGTGAAACATCCCTCGTGGTTAACCACTGCCTGCATGACCATAGAATAATATTCCTTCCGGTTTCTGTACTCTGCGGCCTCATTGTCCGGTGCCAGGATAGGGATATGAGTCCCATCTATAGCCCCACCACAGTTAGGGAATCCCATGGCGGCAAAGCCATCTATTGTAGCTTGCAGGTTTCCAAGGTTTATAACCCTGGGTAGCAGCTGCTCGACGATTGCCCTGCTTACTTGCATCATAGCAGAGCCCACTGTAGATTTACCCACCCCAAACTGATTCGCGACCGACCGGTAGCTGTCTGGCGTTGCAAGCTTCCAGAGGGCTATCAACACTCGCTTCTGAACTGTGAGGGCTGCCCTCATTCTGGCATTCTTGCGCCGGAGGGCCGGGGAAAGCAAGTCACAAAGTTCCATGAACGTGCCCTTACGCATGCAAAAGTTTCTGAGCCACTGGGAGTCATCCCAGACCCGCAGCACTATGCGATCCCACCAGTCAGTGCTTGTTTCCCTGGCCCAGAATCGGCGTTCCATGGCATGAGCCTGCCCTATTGCCACCAAATTAGCCAGATTGTCGGTCGCCCTACTTCCAAAAACCGCAGTGTCCCTGTCCCTGCAATGCATGTCCAGGTCCATGTCCTCCTCCTCCTCCTCCTCCTCCTCCTCCTCCTCCTCCTCCTCCTCCTCACTGTCATCAGCTTCCAGAAAGCACAGTTGTCTCCGGATCGCATTCCTCTGCAGACGATGCAGCATAAAATCCAGAACAAGGCAGGAGGTCTTCACAACGGCCAGTGCTGCAGTGATGGCATCTGCGGGCTCCATGCTTGCACTGCTATGGCGTTAGCGCAGGGCGGGGATGGGGCTTGAATAATGGGATGCCTACCCACGAGTGCACAGCTCGAAATGGTGTCAGTGGAAAAAAAGGGCGTGAAATGATGACATGCCTACCCACAGTGCAGCACTCGAAATGGTGTCGGCGTCACAAAAAAAAGGGCGTGGAATGATGACATGTCTACCCACAGTGCAGCACTCAAAATGGTGCCTGCTGGGGGCTCCGGGAACTGTGGGATAGGTACCCATAGTGCAATGCTCGCTATGTCGACACTTGCAAAAGTTGTAAGGACAGACACTGTCGACCTGCTGTGCTTTGTGGGGACGCACTAAGTCGACTTTATAAAGTCTGCTTTAGAAAATCGACTTAAGGGCAATCGACCTACTGCTGTAGTGAAGACGTACCCTTAGTTGTGCCCACTTGCCACCTTTGTTTCCTACCATGCTAAGGTGAAGACGAATGATGCAGTTCTTCACTGACTACCTAGACCCACCTTTTTTGCTGTCCTCCTATTTCATAGAGAATCACATTCATCTCAACATCACCTCTTGGTAAATCAGCCACAAGCCTTTTCACATGGTTAAAGAAAATGACAAGCACCAAACTCTGAATTTACTAGTCTTTTTCACTTTATAGACCAATCAGACTCTTCTGAATCTGGATCAGAACAGAATCAATTTTTAATGATGACTAATTTGTCTGATGGATTTAGCTTTTTCTGCTCACAGAACATCTACAACCAAATAATGATATCCTTGAATTTATTCTTCACAATTATTTATTCAACTGTTTTCAACTTTGTGGATGAATCTGTGAGTATTCGCTATATACCACTCAAGATTTGTGTTAGGATATGTCTACACAGCAAGGAAAGGTGTGACTGTAGCATGAGCAGTCATACCTGTGTTAGCTTTAATCTAGCTAGCATGGGTAACAATAGTAGTTTAATCGTGGTGGCATAGCCTTTAGTTCTCATTTTCTTGGTTTTTTTTTAAATAGTTTATGCTAAACTGAAATAAAGCACTCAGTTCCAAAAAGAGTGCCAGGCAAGGAGTTTGCACTAATTTAGCAAAATCATGTTCTACACTGATTTCATTAAATATGTGCTCAAAGTATGTGCATAAACCAGCCCTAAAATGTGATTGCTCACCAGCCACTTTTAGCAAATACAAAAGGGCCATGAATGTGGATGAAGCCAACTCATGTATAAATATTTAAATGAATATTTATGGAAAGTTTTATATGATTCGCTCACCACCGATTTAGAAATAAGGAATTTTTCTATTGCTTTTTAGAAAGGCTTGCTGTAGAGAGAGGCCCAAGCTACTGTGTTTGAATGTGACTCCAAATCCAGATTTTTCCTAAAGTTTAAGTTTGGATCCAGGGTTTTGATTGAGGCTCCTCTCTAATGTAAATAGGATATTGTCTTTGAATACACCAGGCATACAATGGGGCAACAGTCAACCTCATAGAATGTCAGACAATTTGTTGTCTCTTCTCTGTGGTGTGTTAATGGATGCTATTATCATTGCCCCTGATTAGCTCTGGCTAGCAATCACACTGGAACCTCGGAACGATAGAAATGCCTGATTTATTTCATTCAAGGCATTCCATTGTGCAAAGCTGGGATTTTCTGTTCCAAGTATTAAGTGTCAGAGGGTAGAAAGAATTTAATGCCAATTAAATCCTATAAGAATAAGCATTCTTTACACTTTTGCTGGGAGGAGTGTCAAATACCCCAGGAATGATTTTTCACTGAGATTCCACTGAAATTCAAATGGCAGCTCTACATACATTCCTGCAGTGCATGAAATAATCTGCACACAACAATGTCATTCACTCTGTGGACTAACTGAAACCACTCTTGAGACATGTGGATCTTTGCTGCTTCTTTCCCAGCTGAACCTCATCCTTACAACATGATTAATACCGGCCTAATGGCACATAACTTCTGCTTCCTAAGATTGGGATCAGACCACCAACTTGACTCTGTATTATAAATCAATGCTCCATAACAGTCAGCAATTCCAATGGAAACTACTTGGCTCCATTAAAGCACAGAACAGTTTAGATTAATTCAGGCTAGTTGTATTTCATGTAGTTTTTATTTTCCTTTCATCTGTGATTTTTAAATGAATAGACTACAGTATACTTTTTTGCCTATTTATTTTAGCAAAAACTCTTTTGTAATATGAACAAGCTGCTTTAGGAGCAGGGATTTGCCATTGTACCTTTAACAAAACCCAACCAGGATTGTGCTGGGGGGCAAAAGGTATTGTACTGCCCTACCAATGGAAGGATGGGAGACAGAGAGTGAGAATAGAAGATTCAAAACCATAAATCAGATGTGCTTATTATTCAAAGGCAGGTAAACCTAAATAACCCGCAGTGCTCTGTGTAAAGAGCCTAAACACTGACAGATCCTGTTCTAGCCCCAGGCCTACCTTGCTGCCTCCTCCCAACTTGTCCTTATGCAACCTAGTAAAGACGAAAAGACTTGAAGAGCATCCCAAACTGCTCTCCAGCGAAAGCAGGTTGTGAGTATGAACCGGGTTTTATAAATCATAACAGATTGTAACCTTCTGCTCTGATGAAGAGGGGATGGGAAGATAGCGATCTTTCCATAAACACGGCTTTAAAACACCTTTTACCTGAACTTCATGTATATTTATTATTTGTATTGCAGCAATGCTTAGGAGCCCTAGTGATCGACCAGGACCCCACTGAGGTAGGTGCTGTAAGAACACAGAACCAAAAGACAATCCCTTCTCCCAAAAGCTTACAGGCTAAGTGTAAACCCAGAGACAAGAGATGGATACATTATCAGCCTCCAGAGATTATTTTTTAAAATATTTCTTAAATAGTTGATACATCTTTAAATCTTTAACTCCACTTTAACAAACCTTTTCCTGTGTGAATACATATTTAAGAACTGTGCCATTCTTCAGTGTCTGATTGGTTTAAAACTAATTCTGAGACAATAGTGTTTTCTTCTTGACATTTGTTTTACTGTTAATGATAATGCTGGAACCTGTGGCATGCCCACATCCAGCTGCATCAGACACATCAAAATCAGTGACAGGATGGAACCAAATTACTAGGCCTTTTTGTGGCTGAGGAGCCATGTGATGCACCACAATGCAAGATGACAACTGAAACATTTTCAGACTTCAATTTAACCACAGCAAAGAAAACCTCAGGACTCTAGATCAGAGAAAGAGAGGTGTTTGCAAACTGTAAAGGGGGAAGGGATTTGGTTTTTTGCTTCTTCACAGGTTCAAGATCTCTGACTTTTTGCCAGTTGCAAAAGGGTTTTGACATCTGCATGGCATTATAAAAATCTTGTAGCTTTCAGGAGCGATGGAGGGATGGAGCAAAGGGGTGGGGATTTAGTTCCAGTGGTTGGCAGGACAACCTTTGACTGCCTAGACTGGCAAAAATAACTAACAAAAGAACAGAGAACTAGGGGCATGTCTACACTGCAGCATAAGCCTTGGATTCAAACACAGACACAAACCTAACCCCCTTCTGTCTATATATATATCTCACACTAACCTAGGCCTCGGATCAATGGCCCCAGGACCCCACTGGAGTGGAAATTCAAGCCTGAGTCAAGCCAGGACCCTATTGCTTTGCAGTGTAGACATAACCCCACTAGTTTTGTGCTCTGGGGGTCTTTCAAAAGTATCTGATCATCCCAAATGTCAATTTTCTTTGTCCTCTGGATTGTCAAATGTGGTGGATGGTAAAGTTTTCCCACCCTGCACCACAAATACACAGCTAGAGCAGCCACATTTTGGAAGAGTGGTAGGAAGGCTGGGATATGGGTGAGTAGACTCAAACTTGCACAATGCAGTGTAGACACTGGAGCCCAAATTGGGATCCAGGGTTCAATAATTCCTAATCTGGGATTAAGAATGAGTTATAGGTTAACAAACCCAGGATCTGCCAATTTGAGTTCTACTAACTCTGGGCTTAAATTGAAGTGTAGTCCCCCATCATATCTCCCTTCCTCCATGCTGTCCCCTACACATGGAGAACCCTCCCTAAACCTCTTTGTCAAACAACCTGTCTCACCTCATTCAAATCCTGTCTAAAAACTCACTTCTGGCCTCATCCCCTATGTAAAGGAAGCAAAATAAAACAACAGAACCATCATGATTTGTTCATGCCTTTCTGAATGATTGTGTTAGGTCATTGTGACCCTTGTTTTTCTTTTTCTTTTTCTTTTTTTTGCCTTGTTTGTGTCAAGTTTGGACCCCAAATCCTGCAAACACTTACCCCCATGCTTAACTTTACTACTGTGTGCAGTCCCATTGATTTTGGTCGAACTAAAAACAGTAGTACAGTTAAGCACATAAATAAGTATTTGCAGGATTGGGGCCTTCCATTGCAAATTTTTAGGGATAGATCTGTGTCCTTCCACTTTCAGTGATGAACCTACCAGACCTTTGACTGCTCAGAAATAATTACTAATAATAACAACTCTCTTCATATTCTTCTCTGAATTACAACTGTCCAAACTCATTGACTTTATATCATGCCACCATTTCACCTCTGCAAACCCACTGTAACCAAGGGTGCGCCAGGGTTCAAGGTAGCCCTCAATCCAATATGTGCTTAAGTGATTTGCTGGACTGAAGTTTTAATTAACAATTCTGATATTGTGAGATCCAAAAGGAATCTATTTCATTCTCCCACCATTCTGTTGGTTCTGCAGGGCTAACTTGAATTTAAAAAGTAAATTAATTTTTGTTCCTAGCAGAGATTATTCTAACAACACATGGA
Source organism: Sternotherus odoratus (assembly GCA_032164245.1). Taxonomy (NCBI): domain Eukaryota; kingdom Metazoa; phylum Chordata; order Testudines; family Kinosternidae; genus Sternotherus; species Sternotherus odoratus. The sequence continues at coordinate 64,489,760 of JAVMKO010000003.1, forward strand.
GAGCAGGCCTATTGGGCACAAAGGTGGGATTTCTTTTCGTAGTCACTTTTTGTGCAGAACCACAATTTAAAGTTTAAATTTGAATTTGTAACCAGCAGTTTCAAGGGCTAAGATTCGTCTCCATTATTATATCATCATTCTGAAGAAGAAAACTCAATAGTCTTGTTGGATAGTGCTGCTGAAACGAAATGTTGCGGAGTTCTACCGCTGAGACAGTGGTAAACAATTGAACCCATATATAGGCGGTGTGGCAAGAGTCTGGGAGTGCTTACAATGCAGGATGTTATGTAAAGTTATTATTTTATTCACCCATGGGACAGAGAAGGATAATATGATTCCCTTTTCTGACATCATGGCTGATATCTATTAGTTGAGTGACTTTGAGGGTAGGAAGTGTGAATTCCCACACATTATGTATGTAATTTTCAGTTGATTTGCTGTCTGGCTTTGTGTTGATAGAGATGGAAGATGGCTTGGTATAGGCATAGGTGATTGGCTGGGTGAATTTAATGGGGAAAGCAGCCAAGCTAGCAAGTTTGAAGCTACTTCTGAATCTGGAGATGTAAGCCGGAGGATGGGAGAGGAAGGAAAAAGACATATTGTTTTAGGCTCTTTTCCTGTTGAAGGAGGCAATCTAGTACATTATTGATTTTTATCACATTATTTTTGTAGCACCATAAGTACTGCATCCAGCCTCTACCTTCATTACACTTTTTGTTTATTTTGCTCGCTGTATCTCTATTGAGATGAACATGGAACTTCAACAAACTCATTACAACCACTTTTATCATCAGAATCTTTTTAAGCTCCTAATCCTGCTTTTAATCATGGAGGGGTGAGGTTCTATCTGTGGGCATGGTTAGACTGGCGCTTTGCAGCACTAAAACCCTCCAGTAGCGCTATAATTTTCGTACCGTACACACTTCAAAGTGAGATTTTGCACATTTACTCACTGTTTAAAGCACAAGTATTAAACCTCCTTTTCTAGAGGCAGAAGGCTTTTAGCGTTAGCGCTGTAGCGCAAGGTTGGGAATGTGGACACCCATGGGATCTCTTGCATGCCTCCGAGCCATGTAAAGCCATCAGCAAGCCATTTAAGGCCATCAGCAAGCCATTAAAGACAATCAACTTGCCATGTAAGGCAAATGACATGAGGTGTTGTTTTATAAAAGCGGAAGTAACTTTGCAGTTTCTCTCTAACAACTCATACAGCAAATAACCAGTGAAAATGCTTGCGGACAGAGCTGTTTGTCTTAAATACAAAGCCTGTCAGCTTTCGCTAAGGAAACCTCACTCTGCGAACAACTTCCCAGTTCCCCCTCACTCCCTTCTTTTGCAAAGCACGTTGCACCCAGCTGAATGCTGGGATACCTGCCCTATCCCGCTATTGTCACTGCGGCCAGAAGTGCTACAAATGTATCCATTCTTTAGCACTACATGGTTTCAATCTGCACAGGCTCTAGCGCAATACCTATTGCGTTACATTGGGAAGCGCTACAAAAAAACGTGCTATAATCTCTAGTCTAGCCATACCCTGTCTCATTATGAACAGCACAGATATCCCTGCCAGGTAATACACATAGCACAACGTCTGGGCTGGGAATGGCTACTTCCACTCTCTCTTCAGGAGTGGTGAGCATGAAGAGCAAGGAAGAGGTAAAAAGCTGTTGAAAACAGGCATGGGAAAGAGTGGCTAAGAAGCTGATGCTATTCATCTCACTGATACCGAGATCTTGCTGCATCTCTTTGTTGGAGTCACATGCTGTCTTGCTTAGTTAGGTGATGTACACATTACATCCTAGGTTGGTATAAATTATGTCGCTCAGGGGTGTGAATAAGTTATCCCACTGAGTGACATAAATTACACTGAGCCACTGTGGACAGTGCTATGTTGGCAGAAGAGCTTCTTCCACCGACAAGCTACCACCACTCGTGGGGGCTGGAGTAATTCAGTCTACAGGAGAACTTTCTCCCAGCAGCTTAGAGAATCTCCACTGGCAGTGCTACAGTGGCACCGCGGCACCACTCTAAGCTCTGTAGAATAGCCATAGCCTTAGACCAGGGGTCTCAAACTCAAATGACCACGAGGGCCGCATGAGGACTAGTGCACTGGCCCGAGGGCCGCACCACTGACACACACCCTGCCCTCGCTGCCCCGGCTCTGCCCCCACTCCACCCCTTCCAAGAGGTCCCACCCCTGCCCCACCTCCTCCTCTGAGCACGCAGCTCCCCATTCCCTCCTGGAAAGCGCTAGGCACCACCAACAGCTGTTTGGCAAACAAAGCAAGAGCAATATAGGAAGTTCAGAGCTAGAAACACGCGCGGCCCAGCCAGGCAGCAGAGAAGCCTCCACTTCTGGCCCCTCCGTCCTGCAAACTGCTATGGGGGGGACCGGGGGGGGGGCGCGCCAGGAAGCTTGGCGGGCCGCAGGGAAGGGCTTTGTGGGCCGCATGTGGCCCCCGGGCCGCATGTTTGAGACCCCTGCCTTAGACAGTAAGCTTTGGGGGACGGGGGCCATCTTTTTGTTATGTGTTTGTACAGCACCTAGCACAATGGGAATGGGGCCCCTAGGGCATGAACAATGTTCTGCCGTCCCATTGATCACACTGTTTGTTAGAATGGCTACCTTGTTGCATTTCTATTATTGAACTTTTTTTTTTACAAGGATAAGGTGTTGGCTTATAGTTCAATCTCCAACCTGGATGGCCAGTGGACTGCTTTTCATCTGGTCCCTATTCTTTGATCCGCCTGGCTTGGGTGGCCCTACCAGGAGTTAAAGCTCTCAGGGTCATTGAAACACACACGACTTCCCACCGCATCGATGTGCAGTCCCCAGACAATTGTATACGGCAATACATACGGAATAGATAATAATACAGTAGACTCTTGATTATCCGGGATGATCGGGAAAACCTTAATCCCGGTTAATAAAATCCCGGATAATCACGCGTCTACTGGGGGAGGAGGGGAGTTCCGCCGGCCGCCCGGGGGGGAGGATGGTGGTGGTCCCACCACCTGCCCCAGTCAGCTCCCCTGCTAGCCTAGGTGTAGGAAGCCCAGGCTGGCAGTGGGCTGAGACCCCGGCTGGCAGGAGCCTGGGGGGAAATTCCAAAGCGGCGGCAGCTTGAGTGCTGAACCCGCCACCGCTTTGGGCTCTCTCCCCAGGCTCCTGCCGCCTGCCCCAGTCAGCTCCTGCTGCCAGCCTGGGTGTAGGGAACCCAGGATGGCAGCAGGAGCTCAGACCCCGGCTAGCAGGAGCCTGTGGGGAAACTCTAAAGCGGCAGCTGGCTAAGCGCTCAACCTGCCGCTGCTTTGGGGTTTTCTCCCCAGGCTCCTGCCAGCCGGGGTCTCAGCCCGCTGCCAGCCTGGGCTTCCTACACCCAGGCTGGCAGCAAGTTGAGACCCCGGCTGTCAAGGATCCACCGGGGGAAACCCCAAAGCGGCGGCAGGCTGACTGCTCAGCCCGCCGCCGCTTTGGGCTCTCTCCCCAGTCTTCTGCCAGCCGGGGTCCTGCTGCCTGCCCCAGTCAGCTTCCGCTGACAACCTGGGCTTCCTACACCCAAGCTGGCAGCGAGAGCTGAGACACACACACACACACACACCCCGCTGACAGGAGCCTGCGGGGGGGGGGGATTCTAAAGCGGCAGAGAGCTGAGAAGCGGCAGTGGCCGAGCTCTCTACCCCCTGCTGCTTTAGAGTTTCCCCGCAGGCTCCTGCTAGCCGGGGTCTCAGCTCCCACTGCCAGCCTGGGCTTCCTACTCCCAGGCTGGCTGCAGGCTGAGACCCCAGCTGGCAAGAGGCCAGCGGGGGGAACCCCAAAGCAGCGGCAAGCTGAGCGCTCAGCCCGCCACCACTTTGGGGTTTCCCCTTGCTGGCCCCTTGCCAGCCAGGGTCCTGCCTCCTGCCCAGTCTGCTCCCGCTGTCAGCCTGGGTTCCCTGCACCTAGGCTGGAAGCAGGCTGAGACCCCAGCTCGTAAGGGGTCAGTGGGAGAAGCCCCAAAGCAGCGGCAGGCTAAGGTTGAGCCCGCCGCTGCTTTGGGGCTTTCCCTACCGACCCCTTTAGACATCCTGGTTAAGCTGCAGCCCGGTTAACCCGTGCCCGGATAATCGGGAGTCTACTGTAAATGGGAAAGCTGAACGTATCTTAATATTACTGTGTCTTTTAAGGTGAAATTTACTCCTGTACAGAAGGCCAGCATCACATCTATGCACCACTTAAGTTCTATTTTAAGAGTTTAAGTGGGCTGTGGGCTTTCTGTTGGCCCTCTGCATGGGGTGAATATCACCTGTAAGAAATAAACCCAAAGAAGGCCATTAGCTCATGTTGTTCACTGCAGAGAAGTGATTTTTGTACATATTGCATTTGGTCAGAGATAGCAATCTTTGTTAAAAATAATAATCAGCAGGTCTGATTATGATCCCACTTATACCAGTATAAATCAGGAGTAACTCCACTGAAGTCTGGAGTTAAACTACAATGAAAGCAGAGTTGGTCATAGAATTTTTTTGGACAAACCGGTTTAAACTATAAGGAGACCAAAGCCCTGAGGTAAGCGGGGAAATGGGATTCCGGGACCTAGCACAACCAGGAGGGTGCAAGAAGGGAGGACTCCAGTCTCATACTGAGAAAGTAGGACAATCAGTGAGTTATCTTAAGTGCCTATACACTAATGCAAGAAGCCTGGGAAACAAGCAGGGAGAACTGGAAGTTCTAACACAGTCAAAGAACTATGATGTGATTGGAATAACAGAGACTTGGTGGGATAACTCACATGACTGGAGCACTGTCATGGATGGATATAAACTGTTCAGGAAGGACAGGCAGGGCAGAAAGGGTGGGAAAGTTGCATTGTATGTAAGAGAACAGTACGACTGCTCAGAGCGCCGATATGAAACTGCAGAAAAACCTGAGCGTCTCTGGATCAAGTTTAGAAGTGTGAGCAACAAGGCTGATGTCATGGTCGGAGTCAGCTATAGACCACCAGACCAGGAGGAAGAGATGGATGAGGCTTTCTTCCAGCAACTAAGAGAAGTTACTAGATCACAAGCCATGGTTCTCATGGGTGATTTCAATCATCCTGATATCTGCTGGGAGAGCAATACAGAGGTGCACAGACAATCCAGGAAGTTTTTGGAAAGTGTAAGGCCAAGGGACAATTTCTTAGTGCAAGTGCTTGAGGAACCATCTAGGGGCAGAGCTTTTCTGGACCTTCTGCTCACAAACCGTGAAGAATTTTACAAGTTTGCAGATAACACTAAACTGGGAGGAGTGGTAGATACACTGGAGGGTAGGGATAGGATACAGAGGGACCTAGACAAATTAGAGGACTGGGCCAAAAGAAATTTGATGAGCTTCAACAAGGAGAAGTGCAGAGTCCTGCACTTAGGATGGAAGAATCCCATGCACTGCTACAGACTAGGGACCGAATGGCTAGGAAGCAGCTCTGCAGAAAAGGACCTAGGGATTACAGTGGATGAGAAGCTGGATAGGAGTCAACAGTGTGCCCTTGTTGCCAAGAAGGCTAATGGCATTTTGGGCTCTATAAGTAGGGGCATTGCCAGCAGATCGAGGGACGTGATTGTTACCCTCTATTTGACATTGGTGAGGCCTCATCTGGAGTACTGTGTCAAATTTTGGGGCCCACACTACAAGAAGGATGTGAAAAAATTGGAAAGAGTCCAGAGAAGGGCAACAACAATGATTAGAGGACTGGAGCACATGACTTATGATGAGAGGCTGAGAGAACTGGGATTGTTTAGTCTACAAAAGAGAAGACTGAGGGGAGATTTGATAGCTGCTTTCAACTACCTGAAAGGGGGTTCTAAAGAGGATGGATCTAGACTGTTCTCAGTAGTAGCAGGTGACCGAACAAGGAGTAATGGTCTCAATTTGCAGTTGGGAAGGTTTAGATTGGATATTAGGAAAAACTTTTTCACTAGGAGGGTGGTGAAGCATTGGAATGGGTTACCTAGGGAGGTGGTAGAATCACCTTCCTTAGAGGTTTTTAAGGTCAGGCTTGATAAAGCCCTGGCTGGAATGATTTAGTTGGGGATTGGTCCTGCTTTAAGCAGGGGGTTGGACTAGATGACCTCCAGAGGTCCCTTCCAACCCTAATATTCTATGATTCTATGATTCTATAATAACATTAGTTGGTCATGGATGCTGGCAGATCTGAGCAATTCTTACTGTAAATCTTACCAAAGAAATGTGCTTGCTTGAGAAACACACCAGGTAGTTCCCGACAAGTTTGACGGTATTGCAGATGATAAAGTCTTTCCATACAGTGGTTGTATTTTTTTTTCTTTTGGCAATCAAATGAACCAAGGGATGGTTTTAATTCAGAGTCTGGAGCAGACGCTGGGAAAATGGAGTGTCTTCAAGGGCATTGAATTTGATGGAAAGACTCCCATTGACTTCAATGAACTGTGGATCAGTCCCCAAACAAGTGCTTCAGATGCCAATCAGTAAATAAACATAAAGCTTCAATATTTTACTTAAATAATCAACAACATGATCTCACATGGGTAACTGGATGGGTCCTGCCAACACTTTATCTCTCATCTCCCCTGTTTGTGTCCTACTTTTCATTAGCTGGGTGAGGCTTGACTGTCCCCTACTCCTACTCTTCCCCCACAAGCAATTCTGCCCCTTTCTTTACCCCTATGCCTGGAACACCCTCCCAGTTCCTGTCTGCAGTGCAGCCTGCTCTCTTCTGATTCTCCTTTCAGGTAGCCTAGCCTTTAAAGAGTGATTGAAACAATGGAGTTCCACTGTGTAACAATAAATAAGCTAACATGACACATATGTCACATGAGTGTATCTCATGATCTTTTACTGTTGCAAGAACCCTTGTCCTTCCCTCGCGTAGACACCCCACCCTTCATTTGTTGTCCTCCTTTGCTCTGCTATCTCTGCGTTATATAATGTAGGGCAGGGACATGGCTAATCACTTTTTCTGTAAAGTGTCATGCACACCAGTGCCGCTGTATTAATAATAAAGGAAAGGCTGCCAGTCAGCATATTACGCTACCAATCAGACTGAAAGGCCTGTGGTCTGTACACTGTCATGTAACAGCCCTCAAGGAGTCCTTCTAAACATTTCAAATCAGTGTGCTCCAGCAAAATATGTGTGTTTGTGTCATTTGAGCATGGGACCCTACACAGCCGGACATCTAAAAGGTTCAGCCATCCATACCTGATCCCTCCTTACTGCTCCTCAAAGGAGGATTTTAGGCCTAATTGTTCTTATCTCTGCTCTATTTTATCTCCTGTTACATTCCAGCTGCCAAGTATTTCCCAGGGCTTTGGATGTTATGTTAACTAATTTAAATATATGAATATTTATTTATGTGTTTGTTCAGTTCCTAGTGCAATGGGGCCCTGATCCTTGACAGGGCTACCATAATTCAACTAATAAATTTGAAAAATTATCAGACTACAACGTAAATAATGGACCAGCTTCTCTTCTGCATTCTACCCTCTCATGCCACCTGACGCACTGGGGAGCTCACATCAGGGGAGTCAGCACATCCAACCCCAGCATCACTACCCCATCAGGCCCAGGTAGGAGGTGGGGAAGGGGCATAACCAGAGAACTCTGCATTCCTCTCCTTAGGGGTTGTTGCTACCTTGCATAAACAAAAGCAGCTTTAGGTTGATTAACCTGTTCTGGGACCAGGCCAGTGCAGAATCAGTGAACTGTTACCAGCCCCTTGACAGCCCCTTTCCTTGGTGCAAGAGAGAATTTTGACCATAATGTCCAGATATAAATCACATTTTAAGACATAACTGGTAAAGCAAATGGTAGACCACAAAATGGCAGTTATTTCCTTCCAGTATACTTTTATTGGCATATATGAAAATTAGTAAGTACTGCATTGGTGAAAATACAGATAAGAAAATGATTCCTGCTCATTTGCATATATCCAAATAAGGGTGTGATAGTTATTGCTCTATGTCTTTTAACTCTTTAACTTGTAAGAGTGACATGTTAAGTATATGCATGTGGTAGGAAAGAATTCATAGAGGGACTGACTCATTTCATATTAAGAGGTCTTAATGTTTGCAAAGTATCTTGAGATCATTGGATGAAAAGTCAGACATAAGGGTAAAATTCCTGTGGTGCACCCAGAATGCAACAAGGTTCTGCTAGCTCCAGGCGTGGAGTAGCCATGAAACATGCATAGAATTGGACGCCACACCTCCTGTATGCCACTGAGTGGGCTTGATGCATAACCAGCTCTGCATAAAACACCATAGAGTGAGGGGGCAATGAGGGAGCAGGGAGATTGTCCCTGTGTCGGGATTATGTTGATAAAGTGCTACGGATGGTTGGAAATTTTCTGTTGGAAATGACTTCTTTGACTAAAAAGAACATTTTCCATTTCAGTTGAAAATGTTCAGGTTTTTGTTAAAATTTTGTCTTAAAGCCAAATTTGATTTAAAGATGAAAAAAAAAACTATTTGGCGGGTTTTCGATAAGAACCTGACATTTTCCAAGGGGGGATGTTTTTTTCCTGACCACTGTATTGAATGCCCCAAAACCCTCCTGCGAGGCTGGGATAATAACTGTGGAGGGACTCTACACCTTCTTTGCAGTTGCTGGATCCCTTCACATTTCCCTGGGCTTTGTGTATGATTCATGTCTTTCTAAGCATTATTCTGACATGCAGTTTGGATGGACTTTCAAGTTGGAGTCTGACTTCAGGTACAGCTGTTGGCAGGTTGGCTCTCACCCGAAGCAGAATCCAGTTTGACCCAATTTTGAGGAGAGAACAGAACTTCCCCACTGAAGTGCCAATGCTTTCAGTAAATACACTGTGTAGCTTTTAATCTATTGTGGCAAATTACTCCCACGATATTGATGGATCCTGCACTTTCTCTTCTTGTGGGGGGAATTCAGGGAGCCTTTTTCTTGCCTCTGAACAGGGTATTAACTGTCCCACAAGTATCCTAGAGGGGAGAAGGGGAGAGGGAGGGACCCGGGCCCGCCCTCTACTCCGGGTCCCAGCCCAGGGGCCCTGAGGATAGCGGTAAACCACTGGGATTAGCTACTCCTTCCCCTGGACTACTTCCCTCTCCTACTCTTCAGCTTGTGGGGGGCTTCCTGCCCTCTCTCTACACAAAGCAGGTGTTCCTTTACTTAAGGTCTGGGTCTTTCTTAGCTCACCACAGCACTTCTTCAAACTCTCTCTGCTCCAACGCCTCCAAACTGCTCTCTGCTCCAACGCCTCCAAACTGCTCTCTGCTCCAACGCCTCCAAACTCCTTCCAAACACCCACACCTGTCTGCCTGAGGCAGGGGTTTTTATTAAGGTCTTAATTGACAGCAGGTGCTCCTAATTAACCTGCTGCCTGCTTCCCTATTCTACAGGGAGCCACGCCCTAATGAACCTGGAGCTGATATATCTCCCCTCAAACACTCTGCCACAGTTCCCTGGCCTTCCTCTATCACACTATTTATGTTATTTCTAACTGCAAAATTCACAGCATACCATCAAGACTCATAAAGTGACCTTAAATGATGATGTGGCTCAGCTCTCTGTTTTGATTTCCAAGGCGATGTTTTTTCAGCAAGGTCTCTGAACAGAAATACCCAGCATTGCAGATGGTTACAATTATAGGCAACTGGAGCAAAAGGGCAGGCTTCATTTATCAGTTGGGATTTTGTTTTTGTTTGGTGCGATACCTGCTTGAGAGCCCTTCCATGCAGTTGCACAATAGCAGCTTTTTGAGATTATATTTCATAGTCACAGAAGACAAAAAATAATAGTTTTAATAGGTTTTTCACAATCTTATTATCTACTTAACCTTCCAACATCATTACTCACTTAATTGCAAGTACTCTCAAAAAAAATCATAGGGTATGGTCTGTGCTGTGAGTTCATTACAAAACTTTGTCATGATAACTGGGGTTACTCCAAAGCAAGCAGTAACCTTGATAATTCTAGCTGATTCCTGTCAAAAGCTCTCAAACCACAAAGACTGCTGCTTTCGTTTAATAAGACGATTCTCCTCAGATCCCATTTATCCTCTTACATGTCTAGTGTTTGGGTTCCACCCTGCAAGGTGCTGAGCAACTCAAGAGGCACTGAAATGGGCTCCCCTTGGCTTCAGTGAGAGTTGAGGGTGCTTAGCAGTTCCTGGATTTGCTCAGCACCATGAGCAAAAAAAGAATTAATGATGAATTAAAAATGCACAGCGACCCAGCTATTCAGCTGGTGTAAATCCATGTAGTTCCACTGAAGTCAAAAGGGTTGCACCGATTTACACTAGATGAAAATCTGGCCCTCCTTATGGAAATAGCTGTGACTGCACTAAAGCAGCAGTGTTTAGTGTTGCCAGGGTTGCTGTAATTTCTCCTGTCAGCTGGGCACCTTTTAAGGAGATTTTGTCCTCCAGTGTCAAGATGTTTTTGTTATGATCCTGCCCCTAAGACAGCCCTGGAGCTAACTGTCTCGCAAATCGGGATCCATAGAGGGGGCTTCCCAAGCCCTAGCAAGTGGAGTCATTCCCCCTGCTGCATTGGTGCAGCACAAGGAGAAAACCAGGCTGAGACTAGAGAACAGTGGCGCTTAAGAAGTGGGCTGGTTTTTCTTTATCAAGCTAGCCTAGAAAGGCTGACTGCAGAGTCAGGATGGTGACTGGGAGAAGGAGAGCACAAGTAATCTCCAGTGACCTGTCACTGTTATAGTCTCTGCATTCAAAGGAGTATATGAGTTGATTCCTTTATGCAACTCCTGAGCACAGTGTCCCAATGTGGGAACCAAAGGAGGAGATAAAGCCATGTTTCCTCTCCCTACACTAGTACAGGGAGAGCTGGCTTCACTAAGCTAAAGGGTGCTGCAGCCTGCGTGGTTCCCATTGCAAAACAGGTCACTCCAGGAAAGACTGTGCCTTCTTGAAGGACAGCTCCTCTCCGATTTGACTAACTCCCACAATTAGGCCCCTTGTGTCCTTGGATATCTAGCACTGGAATAGATCAGAAGACCGTAGGTTTATCCTGAATCACTCCAATAAATCAGGAAGTAATTTCCAGTGGGTTTGTGAAGAAACTCGCACTACTGCTGCCCATGCATTATCCGTAGATAGAGGGGTTCAGTCTCCAAGGTTTTTTTTACTTTGCATTTGTATTTAAATACATATATCTGTATTCCTAATTGTAAAATGTGAGAAAGAAGATGATCTTCAACAAATACAGAGAATTCTGCCTCCAGAATATGAAATAACCTTACAGAGTCAGGAGGGTGTGCTAAAGTCAAAAATTAAATCAGGCAGGCAAAAACGAAGTTGCCTTCCTTCCTTCCCCTAATACAGGAGGTGAGACATGCTTATCTGAACATTGATACATTTGTGTTATCTTTAGAAACAAACCCTAAACTCTTTATAAATCCCAGTTAGCAGACCAGGAAGAGCACAAACTAATCTTAGCTTGAGAGCAATATAGAAAAAGTCTGAGCATGTTGGAATAATTACATTTTTCCATGTTATCATCCTATCTGAAATGCACTACAGGGAGAACATGCAGTAGTAGGCAGTCCTCCTTCACGATGAACTGCAGCCATTTCAACGTTAAAAAATAAAAGGGTACCTTTTTCGCCACGGAAGCAGAGGACTCATGGTTCTGTTTTGCACACAAGTGAAAATGAGTTTGATTGGGCCTGATTCTGCTTTCATTTACACCAGTAGAAATCAGGAGTAACTTCACTGGAAGTGTTAGATGTGAGACCAGAGCCGGGTTTTAGCAGAGCATTCTCAAACCTAGTTCATAAATCAACCTGATAGGCAGCTTCTGCTTAGGAGCTATCCATGGATCTTGCAGGTTGGAATTGAAGTTCATTAGTGCTGGAAAATTCATTACATGCCCCATTTGTGCCTGAGCCACAGAGGATGTGAGTCTGTTACAGCTAGCAAGAGACTCTTGTTCTCTAACTCAAACTGTAGCTCCTGCGTTTAGCCCTGGAAGTCCCTGTTTCAAACCTTGGTATATCAGTCAAGATGGTGGACAGCATACTGGCAGCAGCAGCTCAGGGACAGGTGGTAGGCAGCTTTTTCAGGCGGTGTGCAAGGGGCCAGTGGAACCTTTGGTGCAGACTGAGGGTTATGCTACCATGTGTCATTGGTGTAATGTCACATTTCCAACAAAAATATAAAGAGAGACAAATTCTGATTCCATTGAAATGAATGGCAAAACTCCCATTGACTTCAAAGGACCAGGATTTAACCAGTCTCTTAGTCTGGCCACAGAGCCATTTGTTCGTTTGTTGCCAATAACTCAGAACTGGCTGCATTTGAAAGCTGGGGGGGGGGGGAGGGGAACAAGTTGAAAGCATTTTTAAAAAACAGTTCTCAGCATGGCCAGAAATTGTGTGCTAAGACTTGATTACACTATCAAATTCATCCAGGCAGACCAGTGCTGGAAAATTCTACCTAAGGGAAATAGTAACTGTCTTCTGATAATAGGGAAATGAGGTACACGAGGTACACCTTTTATTGGACCAACTTAATCCCCCTTGTCTTTCTAATATCCTGGGACTGATATGGCTACAACAACATGGCTGCTTATAATAGGAAATATATAACGCATTCTGTGACGGGTTGGGTCACAGAGACCCCTTGGGGCTGTCACCTGATGTGCTAATACTACCTCTGAGCCTGTTTTCTCTGCCAGTTTGGGCCTTCAGAACTCTCCCTTGTTGAGCCAGACATACCAGTCTGCTCCAGCATGGATCCAGGATCTGAACCACATGCCCATAGGTACCGACTCCATGGGTGATCCAGCTTTGGATTGTAGGAGTGGCAGAAAACATGTATCAACATCCAGCAATTCTTTTCTTTTCTTTTCTTTTCTTTTCATAAGAAAAGCTGCTAACATGCCAGATTACCTCATTTTCACATACAGCATGCATATGTCTCTTACAAAAGTATAAACACAGATGCAAGCCAGGAGTTATTTGGCTCTGCCCACTGGTAGTGACACCCATGCACTTGCTGTAGCTAGAGAGAGTTGTGTTCTGAAGCAGGGGCAAAGAGTGTCAGAAGGAACTGTTTCCACTGTGAAGCAGAACTGAAATTATTCCTTATTTCTTTATGTATTTTGTCTACTGTGGATTGTGTAGGAGGTCAGGATAGATTGGTTCTTTCTGGACATATACCAGTTTAAGCTGCCAGCAAGATTAATTGAGCCTCAGTTCTGTCATAGGCCACTGTGTGTCTGTTAGTACAAATTCAGACAATTATTATAGTTCTGAGAATACATAAAACAAGCTTTTCTCCTCCTTCCCATTCCCATTAGATGCATGTGCCAAATACTTCACAGCACTCTCAAATCAAGATGAAAAAGTCACACTTTTGCCAAACTAAATAAATGAAAAAAATCTATTTGACAAATTACTGTTTAAAAAGTGAAAACATACTTTCACTTCACATTGTTCAGTATCGCAAAAGGGAGTTCTTGAAGGTAAACACTACCCATGAGCCTCCTCTACAATTTAGAAGGGAAAAAAATTGCATATGCAAGGCCTGGATCTTCAATAGTCTGGTAGCCAAGGTTCAAAGACTTTATATTGTTAACACCCTCTTCAGAAGTGTCTCCAGTTCCCTACCATTTCCTCGGAATACTCCCAACTCTCTGCTGGTCTAGTGGGTTGTCCCGTGATGTGCTGCTCGCTGATACTTTGCACAAGTTAAAGTTATACCTGGTGCATTCCTATTCCACAACAATCACCTCTATTTCCTTTTTGCTTCAGTACATGTTACTTTACAAATCCTATTCAAATATAAACTTAACCTTTCTGAAATAGTGGCAGGCAAATGGGGAGGTTTTCTAGTTGGTGTACTGCTGGAATGCAGTTGTATGGTACTGTGCTACAAATTCCAGCAGCTGCTGGTGCTGACTTCACCTTCCACCGACTCCTTATGACTAGTTTATGTATTTGAATTATACAGGCCATGCATTCAAACCTGCTTACTTCAAATTTGGCCCCTGAGGGTTTAAATCAGAGCTTATATTGATTTAGCAAGAACAATGCTGGTAAAGCTTACTAGGCACTTTTTACTCTTGGCACATCAATGGATAGATGCTCCATTATGTCTCCTCCAATTTGAGGGAACAGCTTGTCTCCTTTCCTCTCCAGCTAGCCTGGGCTGGGCCTAGGCCTCAAATCCTTTCCCCACCTCTGCATTACCAGGCCATCACTCCACCCCACCAGAGACAGCACAAATATCTTCTGGGAGTTTTATTGTTTCAAAACTAGAACTCCAACCTGGGTGGAGCGCTAATTGGAAGGTCACTACAGTTCACCACCCTAGGTAGTCAGAGTGCTCCAAAAGTAGGTAATAATTACCTCTGTTTTTGTCTATGTTTTTACCAGTAGAAGTACAGAGTGTGCTGTTTGAGTTGTTATGCTTTTCTTTTCTAGCTATTGCATATTTAAATTTCCAGAAGTTTGCCTTCTACTTCCAGCAGCTACCATTTTGTCTTCAGTTCAGGTACAGTGTGTTATGGAAGAGACGTAGAGAGTTGATTTTAGTTCTTTAATGTTACACTGTTTTTTCTCAGTCTAAAATAAGTGGAAGTGCACGGTTGCTCTTCGTGTGCAGAAAATATAACAGGGGTTTAGGAAACAGGAGGAGTAATTCAGTGAGGCAGAAAAATGTGACTACTAATTGTTATATAATCATGATTTGGTCACAGAGCTCACAGAATCCGTGAATCACTTTACTGGACCTCTGTGACTTCAGCTTCAGCTGTCAGTGGTGCAAGTAGAGGCAGGCAGGGCTGTTTGTCCTTGGCCTATGGCTTCAGCTGGCGCTGTGTGCCCCTCCCCACCCCCCACAGCCTGAGCCAGGACCAGACCTCAAGCAAGGGCTTACATTACAGTGTAGACATATCCTTTGACTGCTCTTGTGATACAAATAATAAAACTAGCACCTTTCTCACACATGCACATATACCCCACAGGTTGCAGCTGCAGTAGTAGAGTTAAAGGGGTTCTAGAACTTCCCAGCTCCTGAAGCAGACTTTTGAAGCTTCACCTCAGCCTTTGGGCTGCCCTGACTAACACTTGCTGCTGAGCCAATCCTCAGAATCCCCATCTTGTCCCTGCAACCAGATTGGCCACTAAATTCAATTCCCCCCACTCTAATTCAAGAAATGGGGTCTTTATCCTGTTTCTTTTAGACTGCACACAGCAGCATTCCTCTCTAGAACAAAGTCCTGGGAGCTAAGCGTTTACAGTGTTTTAAAGCTGGACAGGTATAATGAGAAGCTTTGTCATGGATTTCAGAGGCAGGGGAGAGTCCTAAAACAACCTTCTTCTGAAGAAGGTATCTTTGTTAAAGAAAAATCTTTTATCCTTACCTTCCTTAGTCCATCTTAACGGATTTCATTGTTTGATTTTAAGGTTGTGCTTTCTCTTTAGAGCAGTTATCCTGGTTCATGCAGCACAAATATCTCCTAAACCTTCCAAAACCAAATATATCATGGGAATAATTCCAGACATAAGGACAACAAGGAAGAAAGAAACACACACGCATGCATTTACATGTAAGGTATGGATTTCAGCCAATTAACATACACTGTATACATAGGTAGACATTGGTGTCATACAAATTTATGATATAAAGGAACACCCTAATTAAAGGACTACGTCTGCAGTTATATTAATCCTATCCAACTTTTGCACTCATGCTGTAATTTTATAGTCTTAGGAAGCAATTCCATATGCACAATGAACCAATGCCCAACATTCTTCATATGCATACAGTAGACTCTCGATTATCCAGGATGGTAGGGAAAAAAATAATTCTGGTTAATAAAATCCTGGATAATCACCATCCATAGGAAGTATGGAGAGTGGGGGTTGATTAACCAGCCATCCTGCACCGGGGGGAAGGGGTGTTGGTTCACTGGCTGCCCTGCGCCCTGGTAGGGGTTTTTTGTGGGTGTACTTGGGGCGGCAGCAAAGCCAGAGCCGGCCCTGCGAGTTGCGCATATTTTTTTTTACATCCTGGTTAATCCAATCCTGGATAATCGAGAGTCTACTGTATACAGATTTTCCTGCTCTTGGTCTCAAGTCCTTCTTTTGAGTACAGTGTGTAGGAAGGAAGCACCATAAGGAAGCAAAGGTAAACTTTAAGCTTGTAGCCACCTTTGCAACATGCATCCAGTAATTTTAGGATGGCAAGGGACCTGACAGCCTACAATCTGCTCTAAATTGGGTTTCAGCTGCTTGTTGCCCCCAGGGAACCATGGGCTGATGGGAATAAGCCAGTAGTTCTCAAACTTTTTGTAGTGGCGACCCCTTTCCCACACCAGGCCTCTAAGATCGACCCCCCTTAGGGGTCAGGCTGGGAGGCGGTTCCAGCAGCCCTCCTGGGACAGGGCCCGGGGGGGATTCCAACCGCCCCATGTGGGCGCCGGGAGCCCGACGCAGCAGGGGCCGTGGCTGGGATCACGGGGGCGCCAGGAGCCCAACACGGCAGGGGCTGGGCTTGGGCTTGGGCTTGCGGGGGCTCTGGCCGCCCGCCATGCCAGGGGCCGTGGCCGGGATCACTGGGGCACTGGGAGCCCGACGCGGCAGGGTCACAGGCCGGGGCCGGGCTCTGGCTCGCACGGGCGCCGGCAGACAGCCACGGCCAGGGCACGGGCTGCCTGCAGCAGCAGGGGCCGGATGCCAGCAGCCCAGGGCAGCATTCAGGGCTGGCTGCTGGCAGCAGAGGCTCACGACCCCCACTTTGAGAACCAATGGAATAAGCTCTCTGGCCATATTCCATCCCTCTTCATCCTACAACATGCCCTCTGTGCTATAGCTGCTGTAACAGTGGCTGGATGATGCTGGATCCAGTGAAGTCAAAGGAAATCTTCCCAGGGACTTAAATGGGCTTTGGATCAGGCCCCAGGATACAGTTTTCTGCCGACTCTGTGCCAGCAAGGGAACCCCTTAAACCAGGGGTGCTCTGACCTGAGAGAGTCATAAAGAATCCTTAAAGCAATGGAGAACCAAGCCCTCTTTGTTTTCTCATTGGTATTCAGTTCAGTCATACCAGAGCACAGTTTAATAAAATTGTTGGTCAAAAAATCTCCTGTCTCGATTGGCAGCTGATAATTTGGAAATGGGAAGCGTCTACAGCTGGGGGGATATTGTAAACCAAACCATCCTCCCTTTCCACACCTGCTGTGATAAAAGGGAGAAACAAGAGGAGGAGGGGCAGCAGGGAAAAAGCAAAGACCTAAAGATTCCACAGGGCAGAAACATACAGACAATGAAAGGGTGTGTTCCTGCTGCTACATAAATCCTGCACAGGGTGTTAACTCTTACAATAATAACAGGAATGCCTCCCCCTTCAGATAATTGTTCCTCTGGCTCTGTTCCTTATTAAAGTGTAAACTGAAAGATCCAAACTCATTCCTGGAGTCGTTCCACACAAGTCCCTGGAGTGACACCCGTAATGACAATGGCCCAGAATTCTTGATAGGCCGAAATACTGTGGGCACTAGAAAAATAGTCATGTTTACATACTGTGTGAAATTTGATTATGACCCAACCATATTCCCTTGCATGTGTGAACAGAAAAAAACACAACACGTTACAGCCAAGTTAGAGATAATTGTGTATCAGTGTTAGAAGAAGTGTTCACTAATAAAGGGCAAGATCGCCCCTTCTATGGAGAAACTTGAAGAAGGGATAGGTATATCTTGGTATGTCTTTTCCTTATGTGTCTGCTTTCTATTGCTTCACTCTGGCTTTCTCCTTCCTTATACATGCACTTCTTGGTAAAGGAGTTGGCTTATATCTGGAAGGGAAACATCTCCAGAGAAAAGAAAGACTGAGGGGGTTATGCCCTCTTTATTCCTCACACTAAGATGTTGCACCACAATTTTTCATAAGCGCATAGGGTGACCAGATGTCCCAATTTTATAGGGACGGTCCCGATTTATGGGTCTTTTTCTTATATAGGCTTCTATTACCCCCCCCCCCAAATCCCTGTCCCGATTTTTCACATTTTCTGTCTATAAGTGCAGTTTCCCCAAACTGTA
Organism: Sternotherus odoratus; assembly: GCA_032164245.1. Lineage (NCBI taxonomy): Eukaryota > Metazoa > Chordata > Testudines > Kinosternidae > Sternotherus > Sternotherus odoratus. Next base: position 64,507,800 of record JAVMKO010000003.1, read on the forward strand.
TTTAAATTACAGCCACCCTAAGGATTAAAAGCTGTTATCTGCTCTTAGTCCTTAGTCCTGTGCCTACTATGTAAAATGAAAAACAATGACTAGCCTGCATGCTCAGAGAGACACTTGGGGGGAGGGAGGGCTGTATCTAAAGTAAAGTTGTAATTGTTTTGAAGCTAACACAATGTAATGGGAAAGTACAGCTAGAATAAGGGACCATTGTACCTATAGTTAAAGTTGAAACAGGGCCAAAAGCAGCAGGTTGAGAATAGCTTATACCCCTGGAGACATACGGAAGTCTGAGAGTTTTTAACAGGATACCTTCATCAAGTCCCAAACCACCCTCTCTTTGTTTCCAGAGAGAGAAAGAAGAAACTGGTTCTGTGCTTTGCAGGTTTTGGCTTCTGAGCTCAGAACTAAGTTGCACATAGGAGCACATCTCTTCATGTTCTCTCCAGAGCTCATTCAAATGCTGCCACGCACTAGATGTTTAGAGTGGCAAATTGCTTGGAGAATTGTACTTCTTTGATACTGTTCCATTTCTAATAGGTTTTTTATCATTGTTCTTTTTTAATTTTTTTTTTTTATAAACAAAAGTTCAAGCTCAGCTGAAACTCTGGGAGTGGATGTCGTGTGGGGGTGGGACTTTCTCTGCAGTGTGTCCTAGATTTTCAGAGATGATTGCATTCTGTGGACTTGGAGCCAGCTCACACTTTCATGTCAGAACGCTGACTCATGTCCTCGCCTGCAGGGCAACAGCAGAAGGAGGCGGTGGTGGGGGAGGGGTGGTCTCTGGGCACTGACTTATGTAAATGAGTCTATGGGTTCTCATGGCTGTCACAGACCTCATCAACTTCTCCTATTTCTTCAAAGCCCTATGAAATGTTAATGTACGCTTGTCTGATTCTGCATAACACTAGTGTTTTCCAGTTCCCCTGGCTCCTGCAGATCTTTATAAAACCAGCATTTTTTTCAACAGAATTCCCTAAAAGAAGGGATTTTTGTCTCAATTTCAGAGACAGTTGAAATGGGTTATGCAAAAAATGAAAGACCCTCATGGCTAAAGCAATGTTGCCATATGTAGTGATGTAACTTTTGTGATTTCATTTTCTCTTTAAATTTCTACACAGTCCACTTGCCTTTTTATGAGACACTTTTGCTGCAGCTTGTGACAAATGAAATACTCACTGCCTGCACACCTGAACACGCATTGTCAAACACCAGCAACTTTGTTACTCTCCTTGGGGGACTTGTTAGAGGACCTGTCTAAGATCAGGAAAATGAAGTGCACTTAACAAATACGGTACCTAGCATATGTTAATTAACATGTTTTGAAGCACCACTTAAGCAAAAAGATATCAGTGTTTACAAAGACTTTGCACCTACTGCAGACACAGTTTAGCATCTTTAAATATGTGTTAGCTGGTCATGCTCAACCCTAGACTCCTCTACAGCTGACCACAACTAGCAACCATGTTTCAAAGGTGTTAATTCCCATCTATATTAAAACTTAATTTATAAGGATCTATCCCACACTAGCCTGCCATGGACTGACTGTCCGCCCCGTTGTCTCTGCTAATGCACTTTAACAGTTTGTTAATGCACATACTTGGTGGGCCTAGTGAATACATTTTTTTAAAAGCCCACCTTTCTTCTTAGCTTAGACAAAACTTTAAGGTGACAGGTTGCATTGTATTTTGCTGTCTTTGGCACAGTCCGTTTTAAATAACCCTTGCCTTTCAGTAGCACTTAATGGAGTAAATGAGACATCAATTAGATTTATTTTTAGGAATTATGCATTATTGAAAGCCTTAATGATATCAGATTTTCATATCATATAAAGGGGTTTTCTTTATGTTTTACATCTATGTATGTCTATACTACAACTCTGCCATTGCTTGGTCCCAAGCCCAAGATGTGAAAGGAGGAGGGTTTTGCATTGGGCTAGCAACCATGTAAAAAACGAATGCTACAGAAATGTCAACCAAATCTTCAGCGAATGGAGACGAATGGGTGGCGCCTTATGCTCCACCAGGAGTGAAGAGGATAAGAAGAAGAAGAAGATGTCTATACTACAGAGACTATACCAGCACAGTATTGTTGGTATAGCTAAACTAGTATAGCCCCGTAGTGTAGACACAGCCTACACTGACAGAAGGAGTTTTTCTGTTGATGTAGGAACAACACCTCCCTGGGGCCTGGCCTACACTTAAAACTTAAATTGACATAGCACCATAGCTATGCCAACCTAACCCTCAATGTAGATGCAGGTAGGCTGATGGAAAAAAACTTTCTGTTATTCTAGCGACCGTCCCTTGGAGAGGCGAGGTTGCTACAGCAATGAAAGAATCCTTCCATTGCTATAAGCTGCATCTACACTATGGGGTCACAGCAGCATAGAGATGGCACTATAGCTAAGCCACTGTTGCCCCCATACTGTAGACATGGCCTGAATGAATTGAGCTATGTTGACAGAAGCACTCTTCCATTGACATAGCCATGTCAATCAGGGGCTTGGTTTTTTCACACCTTTGGCTGACGCAGCTATGCTGATGTAACTTTTCAGCGTAGACCAGGCCTGTATTTAAAACTAGAAATACGACTAAGGCATTCTGAGATTTTACAATCAATAATTCTGGGCTTGATTTCCCACTGCTCTGTAGTCATTTAGGGCTGTGCAAAGGAGACATAAAATCACACCAGACGGGAGGGATAATGTTTTACACACACTTTGCACAGATATTAGTGACTGCACAAGGTGTCAGGAGATAGTGGTGGATTATGTCCTCTCTTTTTGCAAATACAACACTACCTTCAAGCACCTTTCAACTGATCTGGACCTTATTCTTCAATTAATTTCATTTAAATCTGGCCCATAGTAATCTTAAATCTTAAAATATTATATAAACCATAATCCTGCATTCTGCAAAGGGAGTTTTGGGTGTGCCATAGTAATGAAATGCTGTTAAAGAATGGGCCTTACCTCCTTGTTCTACTCCTATCTCACTGAAGAATCTTTTGGCATCATTGCTTAATATTGTTTTATAATCCTGCCAGTGTTTTAGGGCTTTATGTGTTCTCAAAGGTCATGTCCTCTTTTTCAATCAATTGGCATAGCCCTAAGTAACACAAGTTATTGGGCTCATTACAATGGAAACTGATCAAAATGTAATGGTCTGTGATATATAGGCGGACAAGCTAGATGATCTATTGGTCCCTTCTGCCCTTAAACTCTATGAATCTATACTAGTGTTAATATACAAATTAAGGGTTAATACTTCAAATCTCTCTCCAAGTGAAAAAGTCTTGTTGGAGTCAAGAGTGACACTCACTTGTATAAAGGCTATACACAGAAGTAAGTTTTTGTAAGATGCAAGTGGTAAATCTTTAATAACTGGAAAATTGTTTAGGATTTTCCCATTATATCTGGTAAAGTGATTATTTTATACTCTTTGGAAGTTCAGAGATATGACCTGAATATTCATACAGCAACACTTGAAATAATACCTATCCATTCTACAGCACTTTACGTTTACAAAGCACTTCTCAACAACCCGTGAGATAGACTATTGTAAATATTGTTATCCCTACTTTACAGCTGGAGAATCTGAGGCAGAGAGATTAAGTGATGGGCCTAAGGCTACACAGTAAATTTATGCTAGAGACAGGATTAGCACTCACCAGTGCTTGACTTCTAGCTCAGTGCTCTAGCCCCATGTCAACTCCAAAATGTATATCTACTTTTTAACATGTCCATTTTGCAACTCCCAAAATGTACACACACAATCACTATATGTACCTATAAAACCCCAATTTACACACACACAGCAGGAATTGTAAATCTTAATCAGACACATTCTAAAACATGTCCATTTGACAATCTGAGTTTAATAGTCTATCAATCCATTCAAAATGGGAACCATTCAGCCAACTTGTAAATGTTTTATATGACTAAAGAGCCACTTCAAATTGAATGGGGGGAGGGATAGCTCAGTGGTTTGAGCATTGGCCTGCTAAACCCAGGGTTGTGAGTTCAATCCTTGAGGGGGCCGTTTGGGGCAAGAAAATCTGTCAGGGGACAGTACTCAATCCTCCTAGTGTAGGCAGGGGACTGGACTCGATGACCTTCAAGGTCTTTCCAGTTCTAGGAGATTGGTATATCTCCATAAATAAAAGAATAGTGCAACCTTGAAGGCAAAATGCTTTGTCTTCTGTCAACACACATAAAGAAAGATATTTTTTTAATCAACGTTTTCTTGTTCATAATTTGCTTTCTGAAGAAATACATAGACTGACATGTCTTCAAGAATAGACAAAACTCCTGATTATGCTGTGCATCAAGAGAAATATCCTAGGAAGGGAGACAAGGTGCACCAGAGATTTTTAAAAAACCACAACATTTAGGCATTCAGTGAACCATTCTGAACATCTATTGATGACACTGTTTATTTGTGATTAGTCTGGTTCTGGACAAAGTAAATAAAGTTATACCTTTAATTGATCCAATGGCATTTGGGACTGTTTTTTTCTCTGGGATTTGTTGAGTTCGTTTTCACTAGCTCTTCATTCAAAGCCCAAATCACAAGAAGCAATCACCCCCCCCATCCCCCCCCACCCCCCCCCCCGCCCCCCGATGGAAAGCACAGCTTCACAAATTGAATCTATCTCCCCATGTTAAGTATCCTCACACCGTCTTGTCAACTGTCTGATATGGGCCATTTTGATTATCATTACAAAAGGTTTTTTTTCTCCTGCTGATAATAACTCATCTTAATTAAATAGCCTCTTATCGTTGGCATGACAACTTCCACCTTTTCATGTTCTCTGTATATATATGTGTATATATATATATATATATATATATATATATATATATCTTCCTATTACATGTTCCATTCTATGCATCCGATGAAGTGGGCTGTAGGCTACGAAAGCTTATGCTTAAATAAATTTGTTAGTCTCTAAGGTGCCACAAATACTCCTCTTCTTTTCACAGCTTCACTGTTGCTCTCCTGTCAGTACTCGCCAGAGAATTTCCTATCTCAAATATGTTTGTATTTATACACGTGATATTTATTCTGTGCGTATTCATTCATTTTCAGTCACTAAACAGTGTCATGAGACTGATGTCTCACCTACAGGAAATGAAATGTGTCATTTCCCTGTTTTCTTCTGATTTTACACATAAGCTATTATAGGAGCACTCTGAAAAAAGGCAAAGGTGAATGAAAGTGTCAATGAAAGGGAAGGCCTTGCACCATATTTGCCCACTTACTTTGATAATTGGCTCTCCCTTTTCCTCTCCTCATCTCCCACATAATCCTCTGTGATTTAAGCTACTATAACTTCCATCTGACCCTTTAGCATCCTGCCTTCTCATTTGATTTCCAGTGTTGATTCTCTCTCCCCACTCAGCAAAATGGCCACTTGTTTCCCCACATCTTCAATAGCACATGGCTGTTTCTCTGATCTGTCAATATTCCAGTTCCCTCTGTCTCGGACCAGAGCTGTGTCTTCTTTAACACTGCCCACTTGCCTCTTACCCAGCTGCTCTGTGCTTTGCAATTCATCATTTTCCAGTGGTGTAAACACATGGAAAAACTGGGAGGTGGAACTGGGTACCAGAAGTGAGGAAACAGAGGGGCTTGGTGGTGGGAACTTCTGTGGAAAACTTGGAAACAGTAGAGGCAATTTTCTGCATTTCAGCTGATTTTAGGGTATTTCACAATATTTTGTACATAGCATATAAGCATTTATCTATTAAAATAAGCTGTCACTAGCAAGTTATGCACTTTTAAAAATAAAAAGTAGATTACACTCACCAAGCACCAGTAGGACTCGGATATTTTCTGCCATGTATTGATACAAAAACACACAAAAGAAGGTTTTTAAAAATTCAATGTCATTTTTGCAAACACACATCAAAACATTTTACTTGAAGCCAATAATGACCCCTCTTTTCTTACTAAAGCAGATTATCCCCACCAATCGCCATAATAATCAACCCAGCTCATTGATTAGAACTACGTCTCTTTACAACATCTTCTAAGAAAGTCAAATATTTACTTGAATTTTATTGTATATTTGTACCCCACACATATTGTAAAACAACAGAACAATTTATTAAGGTCTCTTAGCCTTATTTTTCCATTCTTCCTTCCCTTGCCTATTTACTTTGGGCATGTCTTCACTACCACTTTAATTCGACCTTAACGACGTTAGGTCGAATTAAACGTGTACCTGTCTTCACATACATGCCCTTAAAGTCGATTTAAAGGGCCCTCAAAATCGAATTTGTAACTCCTGCCTGACGAGAGAAGTAAGGATAAAATCGACTTCTCTACGTCTATTGTGAGGCAGTGAAGAGGCATCTGAAGTTAAGCCTCCGACCTCTGAGCAGCCCTGCCCACCTAAACAGCCCCCCCCCCCCGAGGGGGCAGCCCTGCCCACCTTAACAGCCCCCCCCCTCAGGGGGGAGGGGGAGCCACGCCGCGGGCTGCTTGAGCAAGCCGGTCAGCTGCTTGATCAATTTCAGGTGAAACTGACTGTCACTAGGCAGCTGACCTGCTCGCTCAAGCAGCCCTCCGGCTCCCCCCCCCTCGGGCAGGGGGGGGTCCGGCAGGGGTGCTGTTCAGGTGGGCGGGGGGCTGCTCGGGTGGGGGGCGGGGGGTCCGGTGCAGGGCTGCTTGAGCCAGCCAGTCAGCTGCCTAGTCAGTTTCACCTGAAATTGACCAAGCAGCTGACCGGCTTGCTCAAGCAGCCCCGTGCTGGCTCCCCCCCCCCCTCGGGCGGGGGGGGGGGTCCGGCGGGGGGGCTGTTCAGGCGGGCCGGGGGGGTCCGCGGGGCTGCTTGGGTGGGGGGGGGTCCAGCATGCATTGCACTGTGGGCTACCTACCCACAGTGCAATGCAGGCTATGTCGACCCCTGCAAAAGTTCTAGGACAGACAGTGTCGACCACTGTCGACCTGCTGTCCTGGTGGGGACACACTGATTCGATTTTCTAAAATCGAATTTAGAAAATCGAATTAAGGGAAATCGACCTAGTCCTGTAGTGAAGACATACCCTTTCATTCACTCTGGGATTTCCTTTCTTTCTTCTTGCTGTTATATCTTTTCTTCCTATCTTTTTCATTGTGTTTTCTGTTGCTTTCCAATCTGTGAAAATGTTAGGACATCCTGGCAGAAACAAAGCAAATTTTAGCAATAGACCCCCTTATGAAGCCACATTGCTCTTGACTTATCCTACTGAAAGCATACTTTTTAGGCAAAGTTTTTCAATGGTAATCCATGTCATTTTGTTGTTGTTTGTTTTTTGTTAAATGTGTGGCTTTAAAGCTATGCCCTTAATCTGTTTCTGAGATATACTGTCCATGTTTAAATTCAATTGTGAACTGTTAAAGGGCAGAAACTGCTTTTTCTTTGAAGTGTGTACAGAACAAAGCACACTATAAAACCTAATAAATAATACAGTATAAAGTGATTTAACATTAGTTGGGGGAGATGGGTTAGCTGATATATGTAACACCTAAGTAAAAGCTAATCAGTTCTCAGAAGTCGTAAGTTAGACTGCCCTGAAGATCTGTATTAGCCCATGACACTCAGCCCTGATAATTTACAGAAACATTAGGTTTTAGTGCACAGTGATTACCTGGTTAGATGGCATGGATCACAAATTAATTAACAAAACCAGTTTCCAGCCGGTGCTGGTGCATTTGACCTCCTTCATACAGACTGGAGATGTATCCAATGATAAGGATCACACATCAAATACTTCATTTGATTTCCTCTGACGTTTTCAAAGATAAGAAACTCACACCTTTTTGAATGTCACTCATCTGAATGAGAAGAATGTTGCAGTCTGTGGGAGTGTCAATTAAAGTTAATTATTACTTGACTGACCTGATTTGGCATTAAATGTCTGGTAGAACTTGCTCTCTTCTTGTGAAATGGAGATTTTGCTTGTCTAGACGTATCTGATTTTTCTTGATCATCCAACTATAATGTTCAAAATCCAACACAAGCAGGGCCATCTCCAGGCACCAGAGCTCCAAGCGCATGCCTGGGGTGGCAAGCCACAGCGGGCAGCCTGACATTCGCTGTCTTCAGCGGCAGTCAGGCTGCCTTCAGCGGCATTTCGGCAGGAGGCCCGTGGACTTCCTCGCTTGCCGTGGAACTTCCGCGCTTGGGACGGAAAAAACCTTAGAGCCCTGAACACAAGATAGGCGTCCAAATCAATCCTTACAACAAAATACAACTTTCATGGCTTCGCCCTGGTATGTCATTGGTTAAAGATGTTACCAGAAGGTGGATCCTATCTGGTGGATCTCTGGTGGCTGGAGTATCCCCATCAAAATAGTATTTCCCTTTCCAGCCTGCTTCCTGGGTTCCATTAATTTTTGGAAGGTAAGCCCCTGAGCATTCTTTCTCTGTCTCTTAGTTTTCATTTCCAGAAGTGCAAAAGAAAAAAAAACCCAGTTCCCTCAGCCTCTCCTTATAAATCATGTGATCCAGCCCCTTAATCATTTTTGTTGCCCTTCACTGGACTTTTTCCAATTTTTCCACATCTTTCTTGTGGTGTCAGGCCAAAAACTGGACACAGTACTCTGATGAGGCCTCACCAATGCTGAATAGAGGGGAATTATCACATCCCTCGATCTGCTGGCAATGCCTCTACTTATACAGCCCAAAATGCCATTAGTCTTCTTGGCAACAGGGGCACACTGTTGATTTATATCCAGCATCTTGTCCACTGTAACCCCTAGGTCCTTTTCTGCAGAACTGCTGCCTAGCCATTGTAGCAGTGCATGGGATTCTTCCATCCTAAGTGCAGGGCTCTGTATTTGTCCTTGTTGAACCTCATCAGATTTCTTTTGGCCCAATCCTCCAATTTGTCTAGGTCCCTCTGTATCCTAGCCTTACCCTTCAGTGTATCTACCTCTCTTTCCAGTTGCACACTTGCTAAGGGTGCAATCCACGCCATCCTCCAAATGGTTAATGAAGATATTGAACAAAACTGGCCTCACGGGCACTCGACCTTTGGGGCACTCTGCTTGATACCAGCTGCCAACTAGACATGGAGCCTGTAGCCTGTAGCAGCGGACAACTCACCCCTGCAGTGGATCCTGCTGGTCATCCAGGAATTAGCTCTTTCCAGGGAAGAGCGCCCTCTGAAGGCTGGTGTCTTGCTGTCCGCTGGCGCCGTGTCCCTCCTGGACCCTGGTGCCCTCTTACCTGGGGTGCTGCCTCCTGACAGTTCCCCCTCACTCTGTCCATGGGTCTCCCCTCCCTGGGGAACCCCCAGCCCTCTAAGCCCCACTTTGCCTCAGTCTGGGCTACTGTCAGTCATCATCAAGACCCACTCCCTGGGCAGACTGCAATGTAAGAGCGACTCATAACAGGCAAGGGTTTTTTTGGGGGCCAGCTGCCTCTGCCTAACCCCCAATACCTTTTAGGTCTTGTTGTCAGGCCTACAGCCTGGGAGGTCACCAGGCCTGAGCTCCCTAGCTCAGCCTGCCCCTTCCTCAGCAGTGCACTGCTCCTCCTTCTGTACTCTCTCACACAGGCAGTGAGGCCCTGCTCTCTCCCAGTCTGGAGAGAGACTTCCTGAGCTCCTGGCTACAGCCTTCTTAATAAGGGCCAGCTCTGCCCTGATTGGGTAGCCAGTGACACCCTCCACTAATTTCTCAAGATGCAGCCCTCTGCTGTGCTGCTTTTAACCCCTTCAGTGTTGGAGTAGATAACCATTGATCACTATCCATTGAGCCGACCATCTAGCCAGCTTTCTATCCACCTTATAATAATGATGTTTCCTATGTAGCAATGATTTCTCACTTGCTGTATGGCTATGTCATTCATTGGAATCTTGCATGTTTTTCCAGGTTTCTTGAATACTACCATAGTGTTTGTTTTGTCCAGATTCAACTCCAAACCATATTCTTTGCCATATTCATATATAATCTCCACTAACTTCATCAGACCTTCTTTAGAATCAGCCAAAAGCATGTGTCATCTGCATAGTGATTGTTATCACCCATTTTCCATACATCTTAATACCTTTTTTCTGTTTCTTCAATTAATTTAATCAAACACTATAAATGTTGAGCTGGTGTCTGACTCCTCTCATCTCTATTACATTTTCATTTTCTATTATATCTCCTTATGCCAGTAGAATTGTGCTATTATACAGAGTTCATACCTCTCAATCACTACAGATCTTAATATGTTGGGCAATTTGTAGTGGTAGATTCTATCAAATGCTTTTTGAAAGTCAATAAAACATCAACAAATATTGTGTGTCCCATTTCAATTGATCTTTCTTGTAGGAGTTTCAGATTCATAATGGTGCTTATCATGTTTTTCCATGTTCAAACCAGACTTTTGTTTGCTTATTTCCTTATCAATATTTTCCTGATATTTGGTTTTGAACAACTAACGAAAGTACCTTAGAGGCATGCAATACTTGGCTAATTGTTCTGTAGTCTTTACAATCAAAATTTTTTTTTTTTTTGGAGTTGGGGGGAGGTTGGAGCGGTGGATACACAGTGAGATTGTAAAGTCTTCTGGCAATTCTCCTGTCTGAAACATATTCTTTATTTTCTCCAATAGAGCTTTCAAGCCTTTATCTCCTACACTTTGTAATAATTTAGTAGGTATTCCATCACAACCCAGTGCTTTTCTATCAGGAAGTCTTTTTATTGTTGCCATGATTTCCTTATCCATTATTGATGGGCTTACTTGATTAATCTCTAGTTGAGGTCTTCCAGGTATACCGTCACTGTCTAGTTCCTTGATATAGGCTCACCAACTCTCGTTCCTGTCTTTAGAGTCTACCGAATATCCATTTTTCTCTTTAAGGGTCATATTGGTCTCCTTTCATCAGTAATTGAAGGCTTCTATCTTTTGATACCTCTCACTTTCTTTGTTCTTCCGTGGTTAATTCATATAAAACTAAAAAACATATAAAAACACAAGTCAGAAAAAAGTATTGCAAGGCATCATCACTTTGAAACCTCCAACTGGTAGAGATTAAAATGGGGTTTATTTAAAATATCCTCCCTCTTTTAGCTTTATTGTTATGCACCTTTTTGCCTTGAAAGCATGATTAAGTTTCATAGAGTTGATCCTCTGCCTTCTGCCTGAGAGAAAAGCAACTCAAAGCATGGGCCCTGTAAAGCTTGTAGGCAAGGTCCTGAAGGGAAAAAAATCTTCTCTTAGTCCCTTTATATTCTCTAAGATGTCAAATATTTCCATCACCCATTTTTTACCTATTCATATAATTCACACTTTGTACCTAGTGAGGGTACAAAAGGTTCCTACTAGGATTCCATTTTTCTTCAGATGAAGTTAGCATATTACTTCAATTGAGGTTCAGGCACACTTATTACTGGTTCAGCTCCCATATTATTGTAGCATCCAGGTACTTTCCTTAACCTATAAAATACGCTTTATAATTATAGTCTATTGCATCAATATCTCTCTCATTCAATCATCTTTACAACCATCTGAGTTCATGTTGTGCTAGACATATATGTCTCGTCACAATCTGAACATGCTGATTTGGTTTGTCATTGTTACAACCATTTAGTCCGCTGTGAAATTCTATGCTAAAAGAAATTGCTACTCGCTCCTCATATCCTAATGAGAGACTTGCCTATTATGCTTGCCATAGCACATTCTGTGTCATTAAATCATGGCACGTGTTTTATGAAATACCTTAAGTTGTCTTGCCATGATAATGAAACACTTTGTAAGTTGAAGCTGGTGGTGGTGATGTGACGTCATTACAATCAAACAATCTGCAAAGCTGACATTGAAAACCCTCTATTTACTATTCCCCAGTTTATTAATAAGGTTATAAATAAGGTGTGGATTGCCACAGACTCGCAGGGGGAAAAAAATTGCAGGCCTGTTATTTACCAGGCCGCACGTGGCAACAGACTATATAGGTAAGAGATGCAAGGGGAGTGTGGGTCAGGACGTGAGCTGCAGATGCACAGAGACACACACACACAACTAAAATTAATCAATTTAAAGTTTTATTGGGGATAATTACAAGGGGTAAGGGAGCAGTTTTTGATTTACTAATAGACTTAATGAAACTTAAAACACACAATGACTAAAAATATCTACTAACAATATTTATAAACAAAGATGCAGCATTTAGTAATAACTGATACTTACAAATACAAACCAACGCATAACGACCGGCAAACGTAGAAGCTCTGTTTGAAAACATGTGAGCTGAGAGAGAGGCTTCGAGGTGATCGGGCTCGGTTACATGGGGTACACGGCATATACGGATACACGGGATTCGTTTTCATTTTCCTCTCTCTGTCTGCACATGGCAGGCAGAAACATAAGTACCAACTATGACATCACAAAAGTGTCATAGGGGATGGGGCCCAAAACTTGTTTGTGTTCGCTTCTGATTGGCACAAGCAAAGTTTACACCACGTAGGGGAGCAGGTGCCTCAAAGTCTGGCTTCGCCCCCAAAGGTGAGGAAATGCACATTGTTATAGAATGCATGCGAAACTGAATGACAAAAGAAGAGGCCAGGACAATACCGGTGTGGGCAAGTGTTACAGGATGCAGACAGGAACTGATCTGAACATAAGGCAATAGTAGTTTCAGGATAACGGCACCTGTATTCTCCCTTCATGGTCCATATAGGGCCCTTAAAGGTTTCCAGTTCCCACCTCTCTTTGGCAAAGCTCCGTGTCTCACTCCCTCCTGACCAGGAATTTTAAGACTGCACAGCTAGCTGGATTTACACTGGATATCCCCAGCAAGTGAGACTGCCTAAACAGGTCAGCATCTGTGCTTTGCTTCTGCTCCAAAGGCTATGTATTTCCCACAGTTATAAGTTACCACACAGCTCCTTCTAAGCAAGCACATTTATCCTTAAGGTAAAAGCATTACAGAGAAAACATAAAACCAAAAATGTTCCTATGCACATGATAAAAGCTGACTAGGAGCAACCCATCAGTCTTATGAGGCTCTAGTAGGTCAAGTCCTTCCAACTTTTCCATATGGATGAGGCTCCCCCTTGATCAGAAAGTCTTGTCCATTTTCTGTGTCAGAAAGAAGGCTCTGAGTCAGTTTAAACTCAGGATATTTATCCAAAAGTCCTTTCTTTGCCCATTGATCTCTGAAGACTCCCGTTTGAATTAGTATGTGCATGTATTCCCAGGAGGGAGAACCTCTCTGGGATCATTACAACCTAGCCAGTTTGTTTTAATCACCAGCCACAGTTTTTAGTTCCAGCAGGAGCCATGGTGGGCCCTTCACCAAGGAATAGACTCAATCAAACATAAACCATTAATTTAAAACAAAGAACTTCAAAGATATTGCAGGAAGTTGCCCTATCTGTCACAGTAGTATGCTAGAGAGTGCATTACTGGGAGACCCTGCGAATACCAGACCTAAGGTGAACTTGGTCCAACTTCTATTGATTTGTTGTCAAATACAGGATTCCATTTTGGATGCATGTACTGATAAATGTATTGAGTCAGATGCCTTTGTTTTATCTGCTCCAATTGTGTTATACTCTACATTAAAGGATTTAAAACAATACTACACCGCAAAAGTGACCAAAACTATTTCACAAAATCTTTCTTTCCTATTATCTATATATGTATATCTCTGACGGTAATGTATTGTGGCAGGGTGCTGGCCAGGAGTGCCTGAGCCAGCCCTGCTGGCCCTTTAAGGGGGGAAAAACCTCTGAAAGCCTCCCCTTGCCGGGAAGGCTAATTAGCCACCTGGGGGTAACCCTGGGTAACAGAGGACCTTATGTGCTGCACCTGGCAGCCTCCCTGGGGGATATAAGGCCCGGCAGGAAGGAAGCCCAAGGTGGTGTGGTAGAGGAGGTGGTGGAGTGATAGAGAGAGAGAATTAGGCTAGGGAAGCAGGACAGGGAGAAGTAATTAGACTTTGGATCCCTGTGAGCCAGGAAGAAGGGAGTTACCTTCCCGAGCTGTGGCCTGTCTCCCTGAGCTACAGGCTACTGAGCTAAACTGTAGAGCTATACATAGCAGGCGGTGGGGTTTGCACTGACTGAATAAAGAGCACTGGTGAGTCACAGAAGAGTCTCCTGCCTGTTTGTGGAGTGGGGCAAGAAGCGGATCTCTTACAGTATATTCTTTAAAATGGAGCTATGTGAAGACCATGCTTGTGGTTATTATTTCTTGATTGCCTGAACATGCAGAGAGTAACGCCGGTGGCACAAGAACAACAATGAACATTTGTCTGGGAACATTTTGACTGTGGAGGCAAAAATATTCCAGCCACAACATCAGCAGAAGGAGGAGAGTCTGGTTCATTGCATGTCTGCTGATTTCATAGTAACTGGACTGACTTCTGGATTAATGGAAAGATGCCTGAAATCCTACTAGTTTGGCCAAACAGATATAGCTCTGGCTTCTACTTGCTGGAATAAGGTAGCCAGCTTCAATACGGTCATTAGGGAAATTGGTTTTGATGATGCATCTTGAGGACTGGTGCTACAACATAACAGGTATCTACATCTTTTTCCAAAAGAAACATTAAGCCACTAAAAAAATAATTACAGCATTACTGTGTAAACACTACAAGAAGACAAAATGACATCAGAGAAGAGTACTAATGCAGCAATATCCAATAGATCACATCCCAACTTCTCCTTTAGTTACAAGCAAGAGTGCACAGAGACAGTCAGAAATTGTGCAGAATTTGAGCCAGTTCCATGGAGCTGAGTCTAAAAGCACACCAACAAATGAGAGAGATGAGTACATACAACAGGGAAGTGCAATGGACAAACTAGAAGGTTGCAAGTAGCCAGGCAATATTTTCCACACAAACCAACACTTCTCCCCCAGTTCCTTTACCCCATAACCATCAAACTCTCTCTCCCATCCTATCCCCAGTACCTCCATACTTTTCTTTTCCTCCTTAAATCTCTCCAGTATTTTCAGTCTCTTTCCACTTCCTCATCGTTCACTCATTTCTTTCCTCTACTCTTATTCCACTAACTTTCTACCACTTCCCCATCTCATTCACTTACTTATTCATTCTCCCCATGTTTCCTCACTTCTCCTTTCCTACCCCAGTCACTCACTCCTCCTGCCTCATCATTTGCTCACTAGTCCCTGCCCTCTAAACACTTGTGCCTTTAGGGCCTCATCCACACCAGCCCTCATCAAAGCTGCTCTATCTTGTGCCCATGAATGATAGCTCCCAAACAGCTGTTCCACAGTCCAGGATACCAATTTTACTCTGCCTCCTCCTGCCTACACTCCAGACAGGCATGCCCTTTTGACTGGTGGGGGGTATGGGACATAGGAATCCTCAGCTTCTGCCTCAAAAGAGCTG
This sequence comes from Sternotherus odoratus, assembly GCA_032164245.1. Classification (NCBI taxonomy): domain Eukaryota; kingdom Metazoa; phylum Chordata; order Testudines; family Kinosternidae; genus Sternotherus; species Sternotherus odoratus. The sequence goes on from JAVMKO010000003.1 coordinate 64,523,137, forward strand.
TGCAAAGGAGGACTTACCAGGGGCTGATGAGCTGGCCCATCATTTGGCAGGTGGGTAGAGAAATCATGTTTTGCAACGCAAGGAGAAACCACTGATTGTGTCATTTATGGGAGGGATGCATTCCAAAAAATGTTTCCCATCCCATGCATTGAATGTGTGGTGAGCCATGACATGAGTCGAGAGAGAGAGTAAATGACTCTGGAAACTGCAGGAAGAGACCTCCGTTGTTCTTACCAAGAATCAGCATTGTCTCATGGCACAGGAGATGTGCCATTCTCCAAAAGCCAAGTGATAGCAGCAGATAGTGGGGAAAGTGGAGAAAGTAGTAACATTCACATACATAGAAACACATCCTGGGTCTAAATTATATAGCACTGAATCCCATTATTTTTCAGGACACCAAAGATTCAAACCGTTACCTTATAGTCCCTTGTAAAGGGACAATATTCAAGAGTCAGTGCTTCCATATAGTCACTTTTATATAAGGAAAAGCTTCAAGGAAATATACAGTAACTTCATGTAAAGATCAAACAAAAGGACTTGCTTTCTTAAAATAACAGAAAAAAATTCCCTGTTTATAAGTCACCAGATTTTCCCATCTATGGAGAGAATGGGTTGGAAGTTGACCACATTGCAAAAGCCCTTGTAGAAGTCAAACAGCAATGAGTTAGTCTTTTAAATATTCCTAAGCACATTGTGTGAATCAGTGATGGGTGCAGTATATTTGTGTGCATGCGTACATGTGTTTGTGCATGTGTATTTCCCCCATAAACACTCCTTCTGAAGAAACTGGTGTATTGTGCGTAAAGAGGTGTGTGCTGATTCATCTCTGGTTACTGAGATATTGAAAAGAGTTTCTCTGAGGTAGATTAGGAGAGTGTCTAAATCCCTTGTCCCAGTTTCCCCATTCTGACTGATAACTAAGACACACAATAGCATTTGGTAAACAAATATATCAGTGTTGCTGCAGCATCGCACAGCTAAGCAGCAAGGTTGAAAAGTTTGAGACCAAAAGGCCAGGAAATTTGCACTAAAGAGCTCAGCTTGAGTGTGCCACAGACTTTTTCCATTATGATTTCCCATGAGTGCAGCTCTACTGGTGATAATGTAACACATTGATCAGTGTATGTTAGGCATCCCTGTCTGGGCCTGATCCACAGAGCATGTGAGTCTTTTTCAGCTCATAATCTATGGAGTATGGCTTTTTTTTAGTTCAAGCTTTTAATTCTGGAGATCTTTGGTTCAGTCCTTGGTGTCAACTGTTTGCAGCTGTTACAATTACAGGAGTCCTCATAAGTCCTGGAAACAGAAAAGCTAGGCAGCAGAGAAAAGGAGAGGATCTGGAGGGTTGGGGAATACCGAACAGTAAACAGGCGGTCTGCGAGCTGAAATTTCCAGGACTCAAGAAGCAGAAAGTGGGCCCATGAAAACCATAGCATGCTGCCTAAGGCCCCGATTCAGAAAAGTACTTGAGCACGTGAGTTATCCTTTCCCTGTTCAGGAAAGCACTTAATGCTCTGCTGAAAGTTAAGCATGTGCTTAAGTATCTGATGAATCAGGGCTTATGTGTGTCATTTATCCCTCTCATGACAAGTCCCCATTGAGGATAAATGCAGAGTAGCTTTAGCTCATGTGGTTGAGGCCTCTGGCCCTGGTAGGGGAGACCTCAAGCTCTCTTCCAGTAATTAACCCATGTTAGCTTGTTACAAAAGTTGGGAAATTTTAAGGCTTAATAAATTCCACAAGGGTTGTAAATTTAACGATTTTTCTTTTGTTTTGTTTTAGTTTTCATGACACAACACATATTTTAATCTACAAATGTATCTTCAAATACATTCTGAATAATTGGATATTTGCCAAATAATTCTACACTTTATTAGCAAAAAGCCATTATTTCTCTAGGTGCTACTCCTTATATAACTCTAAGTTATTGTCTTATAGTGGGTTTAAAACTGTGAGAAACATTCTGTATTGATTTCACAGCTATAATTTATAAGGAACATAATGAGTCACTGTCACAGGCTGCTTGTCTTTGTTCTCTTCTACTTCCCTCTTTTCTAAAGGGAATTTTCTTAGAAAAAAATGTTCATTTTTATAATAATTTTTGGACTGTGTCTGGAAAACAATATGAGTCAAAAGACAGTTATCTCAAAGAACAAGTGTTTTATTGTTTGTGGCCCTGTTGTTAACATACTAAATAAGATTTTTATAAAAGGACACTATATATTTCTTAAAATCACAGCCTCCCCCCCCCCCCCATCACAGGTACACAAATACCCATTGCCTAACAATAGCTTGATTATTCTAGCAGTGAAAGTAGCAAAATACTACAGCTCACAGAAACCTTTGTGCTTTGTAATACTTGGAGTATGGCTATTAAATTTTTCTCTTAATGCATTTCTAACTTTGTTTCCAAACATACAAATTATTGAGGTAAAACTGGATGATTAGGCTTGTGTTGAACCCCTTTGAAAAACAAAGCAAGACAACATGGAGGCAACAAGCTTCATAGTGGTAGTAACCTGGTAATCATTTAGAATCACTTAAAGCCCATAAAGTGACATGTAAACCTGTAGCCATACAATAAATATGGGTTTTTTTCTTTCTAATTTCACCAAGCAACAGATATTTTTACTTCCTTCTTTTCCGTCCTTTCCCTCGGGTGCTTTGTGAGAGAAACCAGAGTAATAACTTGGGGTCTGAACCTGGAAATCCTTCTTTATGCAGGTTCTCCTCATATCTCCAGTGTGGCTACTCAAATGCTGGCTGATGGGCCCATGGCCCCACACTGCAATTCACACATTGATCTGGCCCCTTGAAGTCACTGCAATGAGAATATTTATGGGCTTCACACTAGCAACACGTGGAGGCAAAGTTCTGGAGTAAGGAGTTGGGTCTGAACCAATGGCGATTGAAGTCAGCAGGAGTCTTTCTATTGAGGTACTGATCATACCTTTAGGCCCCAATTCAGGAAAGCACATAAGCACATTTCATTACTTTAATAAAACTTAAGCATATACTTAATTAACACATATTGATTAAGAACTTTCCTGAATCACAGCCTTTCAGAATAACTTATGTATGTGCACAAAAGACAGCACATTCTTCCCTAATTCCCAGGAATGACTTTATGTGTGTGTGTGTGTGTCTATGTCTGCGTGTATATATTAAATGTGATCATGGGTTTATGGTTAGCTGTTGCTGACTATGTGACTACAGATGACAGATAAGTGAATCACTACAAGAGCACAAGCTGCTCAAGGTCAGACTTGTTTTCCATTTTCTTTCGCAATGATACTTTTGTTCAAGGTTATCCACTTAAAATATGAAGAAATAACTTGGAAAATCACACAAGTGTTTAATTTGCATAAATAGAAAAGTAAATTTTCTTTGGCTGAGAAGAATTAAGCAATATTATTTATTTGGAGGCAATGTTACCTCTTCTTTTCTCATTCCAGCTCCCTTCTTAAGATGCACAACTTTCTCATGTAACACAAAGAATTCTGCAACATATTCCACTTTTAAATTGTAGAGTGTCCTATTTAACATAAATGACATGTCAGACACACACTATATGACTTGCATGTCATAGTAACTAGAAATCTGAAATACACAGCATGTAAGAGATGGCAGAATAAATCCCCATGAGGATGATTCTGACCTCGTCTTGTTGGCATAAATCAGGAATAGCTCTCTGGAAGTCCATTTACACTGGTATAAATGCTATGTAAATAAACCCAGAATCATGCCTCATATGTTCAGTAGCAGCTATGTTCCAAAGTACATGCTATGTACTTTACATGTGACATGTGTGGTGGTACTAATTAAAAACAAACAACACTGCAAACATAAATACTATCCTCACTACTAAGACAGGTAATAGGAGTTAATAGCAAGGGTTGTATATTCGAATGACATCCACTGAAGTCAGTGGTACATCAGAAGCCCGGACGATATGCCTTTACAATAACACCAGATAGATGTTTTTATAGGTAGCTGATATCATTTACAAATATATCTCCAGTGGTTTCCTTAAAGAAAATGTATCCATAATCACTTGTGTAAAGGCACTGAATGCCTTGAAGTTAGACTACTAGACCTACATCCACAGCTGAAAGTGATGAGGCTATTTGGCAAAAAACCAGAATGTTTGGTTTCCTGTCTTCTCAAAGCAATGACCTCCAGTATTTAAGGAACCAGCAACTCTTAAAGTTTTGTCACTATTTTTCTCATGCGTGCCATGGCTGCTGATCACCCATTTAATGTACATGAATTCATTTGTCACAGCAAACAGGGCTGACATGAGTTAACCTTGTTATAAAGATGAATTAGTGGTATAGTTATTTCTAAGCCATTGCCCAGAACACAAGCTTGAGTTATACTATGTAAGACACGCTAGTAACTAGACTGCTGGACTGTGCTATAGAAGACCTGAATTCTATTCCTAGCTCTACCATTAACCTGTTGGATGATTTTAGGCAAGTCTCTTTACCCTCCCACCTTCTTTTCTGTCTTCTCTGTTTAAACTGTTAGCTGTTTATGGGCAGGGACTGATATCAGCATCTGGCCCTGTGTATCTTCAGCTGCCTGAGAAGTGCCACTTTACATGTTACTTTCATATGATTTTTTTTTGTTTACTTTTAACATCTGGCTAAATGAGTCTATACTGTATGTATGACTATATTGAATATACCCATATTTTGGAGCCCTCATCAATCACATTACTTTTAGAATATTATTATTATAATTAATAATTATAATTCATAATACATATTAATGATTGTTATTAATTATTATTATTATTTAAAGTTATTTAGGGCCTGATTGTGACATTTAATCACTAGCTTCACTTTTACTGGGGGTAGTGCTTTAGTGAATCTCACTCTAGGCTTTTCCTTGGTTGGTGCTGAAGACATTCTTCTTCATCCTCTGAGTAGCTCCAGCAGTGGGCAGGCATAGGAGAGACATTGAGGCATTCTCTGTCATACATAGTTGTCAGGAAGGGAAGACCCCTGTCTTTTCTCCCTCATTGGCATCTCTGTATATGGTAGTCAGACTGGTCCTAGTTTTTTATCTTGCCCATGGGAAAGGGGAGGAGATGGGTGGCTGTGTACACTGCATGTGGCCACTTTGGGTGGCTGGTTTCTACCTAGGACACAAGGAAGCCAGTGGGGAGCACAGACACACTACAGACATTGATAGGCCCAAGAACTGGTTTATTGAGAAGCTGCATTTATAAGTTGTTAAATTGTTTTCTTATTCCTCACATTTCTTTAAAATGGGGAGTATGAGGTACTGAACGTTTAGGCAAAAGCTTGGTAGAGTAGTTCTAGCAGTTAGCTTTCCATGAATTGTGATTCCACCCTCTAATGGAGAGGATTATTTTCTGTTACTATCTAATTGTAACATAAACTGGTGTCTCATAATGTGGAATTGTATCACACTGTATAATGCATCATGAACCCCACCCCCCTCATGCATCATGATTCCAGTGAAAGGGCTCGTCTACACAGGGAAAATAATTCAGATTGAAGTAGTATTTGAATTGAAAGGGGAATAGCTGTTCCCAGTAATCTCCCTGTATGGATGCTCACATTCTAGAATAAGGATGCCTTATTCTGAATTAATTTAAACCATCATGGATTAAGCTAATTTGGAATAAGGCACTCTTATTTCTGAACAAGAATGTCCACATAAGGAGTTAATCAGAAATAATTAATCAGGAATAAGTGTTCTGAAATAATTCCCTGTGTAGACAAACCCTAGACAAAGCCGATACAAGTTGAACCCATAGGATTTCAGTGCAATAGCCCAGTGATATTATAATTGGTATAATGCTTTTGTGACTACAGGCCTGATTCTCATCTCAGTTATAACAATGGTTTTACACTGGTGTAACTACATTTACTTCAGTTGAACTCTTCATTTAAACCTGTACAAGTGAGATCAGAGGCAAGCCTTTTGAATACAGGCCAGCTAGTCACGCATGAAATAGGGAATGGGCCTTTTCCAGGCTCAGTTGTCTAGAACTGTTTATAACTGTCACTGCATGTGGCAGAGCTGAAAGAGGAATGGGAGAGGGGAAGGGAAGGGGTGACCCACTCCAGAAGCTATGACATGACACATTGGGTCACATGGTACTATGACCCTGTGCACCATGTTGCAATGCCACTCACTCAATGAGTGCAATGCCACACATCATGATGGAGGGGCACCTGGGCCAAACTTGAATGGCACTGCAGCCCCATGCACCAGGTCACAGCACCTGGAGCAGGTTGCCAAGGCCAGCCCATGAGACAGGAGCAGCAGCTGGCAGGTGAGTGCAAGATGGGCACGCCCTTCAGCCCAGCCCAGTTGCAAAACCCGTCTCTACCACTGATCACTATTCAACAGCTTTCTCTTGATACCATCACCTGGTTTGATTTGAATGGGTTAGTTACACACACAGAAGCTATTTTTAATCTGTTACAGGATGAATCCTGCAAGGTGCTAAGCATTTGGCCCCCAGTCCAGCAAAGCACTAACGCCTGTATTTAACTTTAAATGAACGGGAATACTTGGGCACTTAAACATGTGCTTCAGTGCTTTGCTGAAATTGGGCAAAGGGGCTCAGAACCATGCAGGATCAAGCTATCTTGTTATCTTTCTTCGTGGTACTAACACATTGTATAAATGTATAGCTTTTAAAGGGCAAAGCAGTACCAGTTCCATCAACTGACTTGTGCAGTTCATCTCATGGCAGATATGCCCTGGATCTGAAAAAAAATATTGCTGTCAGGCAAAATTTCAGCTCAAATGCTTCTGGTTTTGTTGAATTTTCTCTAAGTTCTCTAATGTACTATGACAAACCTATCAACACAGCACAAACAAGTAAAAAAACATAATTTCTTCTGGCATCAAAAGTTAACTAAAAATGTATGGGCACTTCTGGTGTTCCATCTCCAAAAAATATATAATGATCTTTCTGTTCCAGTTTTTTTAACTAAAATTGTTACCACCAAATAGTCATTGTTGACAGATTTGTTAAGACGTTCTTTGTTCTGAAATTTCTTTTAAATCAAGCGAAACTGTTAAAAATTGTATTCTATTAAAAACTCATCAGATCAATCAAAAACACACACAGACACACAATAGAGAAGTTAAAAATGAGGTGTTTAATTAAGATTGAAAATAATTGTAAATTGTACATATATGTGGTACAGTTATATGTCCTGCAAAGACTTATGCTAGTGAGTAACTTTACACAGCTGAGTAGTCCCAGTGAAATTATTTTATCAATTATACCAATTGATACAATCCAACAGTGCTACTCAGATGCATAAAGTTATTCACATATGTGTAAGTCTTTGCAGAATTGAGGCCTCATCTTATACATCTTTCATTCAGACTATCTCAAAACAGGTTAAGGAGCCAAATAATGCAGCAAGCAAAGTTAAGATTGAAATAATAAAAATAATAGCAGAAGAAAAGAGAAAATAAAATATAAAGCCAAGGAAGATGGAAAAATGCAGAACTGACATAAATAATTAATTAAAGCCAGTGTTTCTCAGTGACTGGTCTGTGGACTGGCTCTGGTCCCTAAGATCTCCCTGACACAGTTTAGGAAGGCAGTGAGCGTGTCCTTGATATTAAAAAGATTGAGAAAAACTGGATTAAGTTGTACCTCAGTAACTCAGAGTAAGCCAATGTTGGTGAGTATAAATTAGCGAAATCCTGAACTCTGATCCTCCTTGAGGGACTGTTCTGTAATAAAACTATAAAGTTAAGATTGGAAATCTCAAATACTTTTACAAATGCAAATAAAGCAGTTCCAAGCCAGGGGTGGGGGAATTCCAGACAGTAGGACTAGTAGCCTAGGGGTAAGAAGGCTATTGCCAGGTTCTGATCTCACACTATTTAAATATGCAGTGTTGTTGTAGCCATGTGGGTCCCAGAATACTAGAGAGACACAATGGGTGAGGTCATATCTTTTATTGGAGCAATTTCTGCCAGTGAGCAGGGCCGGTGACAGGGGGGTACTACGGGTACAGCTGTACCGGGCCCCGGACTTTAGGGGGGCCCTGGTACACAGCTGTACCCGTAGTCGTCCCCCCTTGTCGCCGGGCCTGGAGAGCGGGGAAGGGGCAGGGAGGCGTCGCGGCTCTCCTCCGGATGAGCGTGCGTGGCGGCAGCAGTGCAGTCCGGGGGAGAAAGTGCGGGGGGGGAGGCTCCACAGCACGGTAGGGCTTCCCCCGCTGGGTCCGGGGGAGAAAGGGCGCGGGGGGGGGAGAGAAAGAAAGGGTGCAGGGGGGGGAGAGAAAGAAAGGGCGCGGGGGGGGAGAGAAAGAAAGGGCGCGGGGGGGGGAGAAAGAAAGGGTGCGGGGGGGGAGAAAGGGCGGCTCGCGCTGCCGCCAGCCGCTGTCAGCTGGGGGGGGAGCGCCGGCTGGGCTGGGCTGGGGGGCCCCCCCGGCTGGGCTTCCCCCCCCCAGCCGCTGTCAGCTGGGGGGGCCCCCGGCTGGGCTGGAGGGCCCCCAAACGATCAGAGTAGGGGGCCCCCAAATTTCTGTCGCCGGCCCTGCCGGTGAGAAAGACTTGCTTTCGAGCTACACAGGTCTCTTCTGCAGGTTTGATACATATACAACTTCGCTGACTTACGACGTCACTCCTGAATTATACTGGGATGACTGAGATCAGAATTGCCTATGCCTATGATTTCCCTGTAATCTTATTATAGGTTAGAATGTAAGGACAAATACAAATCATAATGCACTTTCCAGTAATGAGGGAATCATAAAATTGTAAAAAGTACTTTTAGGTCTTTATATTTTTTAACATGGTTCAGAGACAGCTCAGCAAATACAGCCTTTCCCTCTGGGAAAATGAGTGAAAAGAGCTTCTGTCAACCTTCATTAGGACACGGCTCATAGCTAATTAGAGACCCAGCAGAAATACAGTGTGTGACTTCTAGCCATAACCAAGACTTCTAATCAGAACCAACTCTGCTTGAAACTCAACATGCACTGTGAAGAGTTGTTCCAAAATGTGTTTAGGCATTCAGAGAATGAAATAATGTGTACGACCAACGTCAATGAAAGTTTCACAGATGTAAAAAATATATATTTAACTAACCCCTGCACATGCAGCTCCGACTCCAGAAATAGTGACATTTGAGTATCAAATCATTCACTTACTACAGCTGCCATGCTGGGATACCACCCAACAATATTTAGTAAAGCTGTGCACCTGTACAGGTGTTCTTTGTGTAAGACATTAACAACAAATATCACCTTCTGCATTGTTAGAGAGCCATTACAGTTCCACAAGAGGCTGAATAAAAATGCTTTGTGATCAACAAAATTATTTCATCTTTGAAGAACTTCTCAAAAGTTTTACTTGATATCAGATTAGGCACTAGTAGTTTGACGAGTGATGGCATTTGACATATTCTCATTTGGGTGTGTATGTTTCCTATTTTTTAACCTTCCAGTCACCTTGAAGAAGCTGACATTTTCTCCCAAGTTAGTTCACTTGCTGCATGTTAATCTAAACATAAACCTCCAAGGACTTGTAAAGGTTGATTCATTGCAGTTATGTGGGAGGGCCGCATGTTAAATGAGGTAACTGCTTAACATAAAGAATCAGAACCTACCCAAACAAGAACAGGATATGGCTGGAATCTCTCTCTTTGAAGAAGCATCTTTCTCCATGGTTGTTTCTTTTTGAGAAATGGGTTCAATCCACTTTTAAAACTGAGTGACTTTAAACCATTTAATTACTGTTTGTGGCCTACATATGAATTTATAAAATTGATCTAATTTACCTTGCCTTGGATAAATGTTATTTTAAAGGATTGTGATTGAAATAAGTGAAAGATTATAGAACTGGTTTCATTTAAGCATAATTACAGTAGGAATTTAAGTCCAGATATTGCTGCCACTGACACCAATGGGAGTTTTGCCAGGACTGGTACAGGATCAAGCATTTCGGAAGCTTCCACTAACTGTTCTGCTAGTGCTTCTAACTTGCAACTCCCCTGCTACTGGAGTCCTAGATTTAAGCACACACAACAAATGCATAATACAACAGACACCTGACATGGAAAAATGTGTAGAATGAACCAATTAAAAGTTATTTTCTTGTTCTGAGTATGAACCAATAATTCCAAAGGTAAACACATTGCACCATAACCAAGCCCATAAATTACAGTGTTACACTTCTAGTAATGGCTTATTTGGGATTAGGAGTCCTCCTATGAGCAGTGTTGATCCACACCTGGTATGTTCTACATCCACTTATCATGTTTTATCCCTAGGCTTTTTCTGGCAGAGGTTGAATCTTAAAATGTTTCAGTGAGTTTTTGTGAATGTATGTGACATAACATTATGCAGTGATGAATGAACAACATTTCACAAGCAAACTACAGTGCAAAATCAAACCACAGTAGTGACCATGAGGGGCAGATGGCAAAAAGAGCATTACAAAGAAACCAGAAAAAGCACATCTAAAGTCTGACATGCCACTAAGATACTTTCTACTTTCTCCTAACCTGTCCGTGATGACTGTACAGATACACCTCCCAAGAACATTAAAGTGGAATGTAAAGAAAGAGAAAAGGGTCAGTGGTAATAAATAAATAAATAAATCCTTTCCCACATACACACACTTAATTTGTGCATATTGAATAGGGCTGTACTCCACTGAGTCTGGCTTACTTGTCTCTAATTCAGCTCTGTGCCTTCACTGACTCAACTAGAAAATCTACACTGCGAAAAGATATGCCATCACTGAAATCCAAAACAGTTATTTTCACAACCAACTTTTATTTAGCTTTTACAAAATGATAATTCCTCAAAGGAGCATCACCTCAGCCACTAAAATTAGCACCCGAGTATGGGCAGTACAAGCAATTTCTGTTTGCAAGTATAAATGCAAATTTTGCCCACATGAAATAAATGCTTGTGCTAAATGCCTGTGTGATGGTGGTCCAGCATGTGCATGTATTTATCTTGCATGTGCAATATGGGATATTGCACTGGGTTTTATTCAGATCCAGTAGTGTACAGATGGGCCAGCACTGAAGTTTAGAGCTAGAATCAGATCCAAAATTCCTCGAAGTCTGATCTAGTGTGCTTGTTTAAAGCCCATCTCTAATATGAACCATATAGATACAGGGCCTTTCATTTATGCTAGCTTTACACTGGTGTAACCCCGCTGAAGGCAATGGAGCAGGGGTTCCCAAACTTGGTTTGTGACTTGTTCAGGGTAAGCCCCTGGCAGGCTATAAGATGCTTTGTTTACCTGAGTGTTGCAGCTCCCATTGGCTGCGGTTCGCCGTTCCTGGCAAATGGGAGCTGCGGGAAGCAGTGGTACAGCCCACGCCGCATCCTGCAGCTCCCATTGGCTGGGAGCGGTGAACCACGGCTACTGGGAACTGCGAGCAGCCGTACCTGTGGACGCGTAGGTAAACAAAGCATCTTGCGGCCCACCAGGAGCCACAAACCAAGTTTGGGAACCCTGCAATAGAGAAATTCCAATTTATACTGGAGTGAGAGGAGGATTAAGTCCACAGAATTCCAAACAGCCTCAGAACAGAAAACTCAAAGAAAAGAAAAGAAAAGTATTTCCTTTCTCAAAACTAACAATTAGAATCAATTAGTCAAATATAGCTATGACATTTAGGAGAGATTTTGAAGGCATGCAAGCTGGAAATAGGGCCATATGCTCTCTTTCACCAAGTTTATGCAAAGTGAAACCACTTACAGCTTCCTGATTTTCTGCCCAGCCCTCAGAGAGGTTTGAGCAGCCTTGGGGCTGTTTAACTTGGGCCAACTGGCAACAGACCCCATGGGCCTTCCATCCGCTGAGCATAGCTGGAGCACACTGTACTCATCCACTCATCCTTCTCCCCATAAAGACATGCTTCCCTATGCCAACATGCCTCCTGCAGCAAGGATTGCAGGAATAGTGATGTTAGCTCTAACAGTGATGTTAGCTCTACAGTGGCTGTATACCTGCTGAAGTCTCCTTCATGCTAGGGTTATCCTGTCTCTGCTCCATTTGTGTCACCTAGGAGTGCAAAGAGAGCAGAGTGGGACAGAAATTCTGCCCCTGTATTTTTAAGTTAAGATAATATCACACTATATGGAAAAATTTTCACTGGAATTATTAGTATGAAAATTGTTGGCATTTGATTAATAATCAGAAATGAGCCTAAAACACACATCATATAGAAACGGCATTCTGATATATGCAGATGAGTTCCATATAAGGAATGTATGGTTAACTGGAGAGAGTGCATGACTAAAAATGACTGCAAATAACCTGTGAAAATCAAAGTATAGAATTAGTGCACAATGACTTTACAATCACAACCAGAAATAAGTCCACAAATAGATGTCATTATCTTCCAAATTAACGGCATAATGATGGCTACAGTCTTGCAAAATGGAGCAATTTTTTCCCTTGCACTAATAGGCACGCAAATCACAAACAACCTGGGGTGGCGGGGGGCGGGGAAATGAGTTGTGCACCAACTTTTTAAAATGGAGCTTTTTACATTAATCCATTTCGGATGTGTGTTATCTATTCTCTGTGTGAGGAAAATGTGCCTGATTGAAGATCCAAAAATATACTTTCGAGTTCCCTTTAGCACTTCTGCATTTTCAAACTTTGTACTTTACTATTACTACCAAATGGAAAACTTTCTTGAAGAAAAACATTTTTGTTCACCTCATACTGATTTGTTATACCTTAATTATTAATATTAGATTGAAACTGAAACTTAGATATTGTCTTAAATATGCATCAGATACAAGGTCCTTCTTTAGGAGCACCTTACATTTATTAACAGAAAACACAGCAAATTGAGGAAACCTCTTCAGATATAAATGATAATGAAATTATCAGGGTAAGCCCCTGGCAGGCCATGAGATGCTTTGTTTACCTTCTTTTTAATCAGATTAAAAATCCTATAATTTAAATAAATACATTTCCTTACCTGTGTTACTAACATTCCAAGTTATTAAAGAAACCTGAATTTGATTTTCACCATTTATGCTGCTTATTTACTATTTGCCTTTCAATCAATTTAGATAATTCTTATGATTAGTTTTTCACATTAGTTCCTACTATGTGCTTTCCAAATACTCAGGAAGAATGATCCCTACCCCAAGAAGCTCACACCCTAAGGCCCAGTGTACATTCGAAGTTGCATTGGTTTAACCATCTTAAGCTAAATTAATGTTATATCAAAGAAAATTGTCAAAAAACTGTTAAAGTCTTAAAGTCTAGTACTCAAAAAATGTTAGGGAGGAGTTGTCAGATTTAAGGTTGCCTGTTGCCTTAATTTAATCCCTTTATGTGTATGTGTTTTGATACAGTCTTTACATCATCACAAATTATTTTTTCCATAGGACCCTGCCTCATTCATCAAAAGGATACTTATTCAATTTTTCCTTTTATCTTTCTTATTCAGTGTGTAGCCCTACAACATATTTACCACACCACTCAAATCCTGAACTGATACAAAATTATTAATTTTCTCCTGGGGATTTTTCTGGTGGTCTCTGGCATATTTTACAAATATTAATAAATTTATCTTCAGAACACCCCTGTGAGATATGGGGGTGGTATTATCCCCATTTTATAGATGGGGAACAGAAGTAGAGAGAAATTAAGACTAAAATTGTCTAGTGTGTCCACTAATTTTGGGTGCCCAATTTGAGAGACATAGGCCCTGATTTTCCAAAGGCCTTAGTATTATGTGTTCAAAGCACAACTCCAATCAACTTCAGTTGCACTTGCGAGTGTTCAGCACTTCTGCAAATCTGGCCCCAGTTGTCGCAAGTTGGGCATCCAGAACATGAGGAACACACAATAGGTAGCTATCTACAAACATTTTGGACTTGTCCAGCATCACATAGGAAATCTGAAGCAGGAATATAATCCAGGTCTCAAGGGCAGCATTCAGGTGGTCCTTTCTCTTCCTGCACTCTCTTTGCCTTGTTCATTCCCACCTCATTCGCCACCACTACACCTTCCAACTTCTGCAACAGGTGATGGAGGAGTGCTACAGACAACATCCTTCCTCATGACATAACCCTTATTCAGTTCTATCTGTGCACTGAATGAGGTCAAGATAGGGCTTAAGTGGTGCAAAAGATTTCTACAAGGGATGGATTTCATTCTAAAAGACAAAAGTATTTGCTCATGGGCAGTTATATGTTGCATTAAGATGTGTTCAGTCATTGCTAATATTGGGATATTAGTGGCAAAGCACTGGAATAGAGGAAATGGCCTCATCCCACATGCTATAAATTGAGTACTTCTGCATTATTTAGTCAGGCACAAACAATAATGATTTTAGAATTTTAGAATTTTGGAATACTTATAATGACTTGTCAGCCATTCTGACAGGTTTTTTACAATGACGGTGCAGTTATTTCACTCAACTTTTGTTGTTGTTAGGCTGAAAACCTGCACATTTATGAATCAAAGATATAGGTACAAAAATCCATTTATTTAACTAAGGTTGCTGCCTTCAAACGGAACCAGATCGTGTGGCAACACTGGAAGGTCAGCACTAGCTGAAGGTGAGTAATGAGCCATAGGCTCTGACGTTGATACAAACATCTGACCATGGGGTGGACTCTCTATTGTGAGGTAGCTTTGGTAAAATGTGGAGCTGGTAAAAGAAAAAGAAAAAGGAATTGAAAGCAGTACTAGATCAAATGAAAGGGGTCACAAGTCTATGGCCACAAGTGTAACAATAACCATGGTGAGCTCTTGGGCAATCAGCCACATTATTTCTTTACTTCACACCCCCCGCCCTCTTGACTGCTTTCCGCTTGGTGACAGCTGCTGGACTGTGGGAATAGATTCTTTCTGGAACCTCCCAGTTGTGTTTCTGAGCACTGAGACATTGTCGGTCTGCAAGCTAGGCAAAGTCATTGTCCCTCTGACACATATTTATTGTTTATTATACAGAAACACTGATTTTACGTGCTTGCCCTGCACATATGCAAAGCTGTTAGGGCCCAAGCCAGCTAGGAACAGCTGCAGGACTGCTCCTTTGACTAACTTTGCTGCTCGGCCCGGGAACCAGTAAGCCCAGCAGCACTGCTTTGAAACTAACAGAGTAGCCACAGCACCTGACTGGCTGCTGGATCCGCAGTCCTGCTTATAGGCCTGGCACCCATCCCCAAAGAGTGGAAGGATAGCTCAGTGGTTTGAGCATTGGCCCGCTAAACCCAGGGTTGTGAGCTCAATCCTTGAGAGGGCCATTTAGGGATCTGAGGCAAAAATCTGTTGGATGATTTAGTTGGGGATTGGTCCTGCTTTGAGCAGGGGATTAAACTAGATGATCTCCTGAGGTCAGCTTTGGCTTCTGACTCCCTACTCCAGCTGTTGGCTATGCCTTCTGACTACAACTCTGTTTACGTAGCTCTGGCATTTGGCTTGTGCCAACACTCAGATTGTTCCTGGACTCTGCTCCACTGGACCCAGCTCTGACCGGTAGACCAAACTCTTGTTTGAAACCTCTATGCCTGACCATCCACATCCTGGTATCCTACACAAGAAGGGATTAAAAGCTGCAATAGACAAAAAGTAGCCACTAAAACCAGACTCTGACCCAGGATTTGTAAGATGCATACAGGGTTTTTCTAAAGTGCTGATCATATTAGTTTGATTATGGGCCTGATGTGTTTCCACTTCGCTTTTCTTCTAAAAGCTGTGGGCCTGACTTTCAGAGTGGCTGAGTAGCCAAACTCTAATTAAATTCAGTGATAGCTCCAGTTGCTCTTCCTAACTGAAAATAAGCTCTTAATTGTTATCTCTGCACCAGTGAAATACACAACAGACGGTGGACTAGCCTAACAGTCTATTTGTTAGAATATTGGTAAAGAGCTCCATACATGTGAAAACTGACTTTTTGCTTTCTCTTATTCATTCAAATGTGTGCTGCTAGAATATAGAGTTCTAGGGTAACATTATTTTTCACTGTGCAGCATCCTTGACCCTGCAGAATTTTGGATCACTCCAGAAGGTACAAGGTGAAAGAAAATCTGACTGTATGCAAGTATCTATTGCCATATGAGTGGAGAGGCCCAGCTTCAAATCAACCGGAAAATATACAATAAAACTGAAAATAAGACCTTCAATGTATGATGAAATAGAGGTCTTAATTTTAAATTAGTCACTAGGGTTTAAGTGAGGAATATTATCAACTGAGGGACCAAATTCTAACACGTAAGTGACTAAGTGCTATGTTACATATGTCCTCAATGGAGTTACAGAGGTGATTGAAACCTATGAAAGTAAGAGCAAAAATAGGCCCTAAATGAGCAATTGCTTTAAGAAATCAGTGATCAGTAAGTTAAAGAAAGATGGAATTAAAAAGATATTTCTAACTGATCATGAAAAGACCAGAAAACTGAGAGCATTCTAACAACTGATGTTTTAAAAGACACACTTTCACAGGTAAAAGGTACAACTAATCCCTATGTTGAGGATGAACTTCCTGCAAGATTATCATTGTAATAATTTACATTGTGGGAAAATCTAGAGGTTCCAGTCCCAAGGATAAGGTCCTATTAAACTAGGCTCAGGATGCGAATGTAACAAAAAAGTTGTCCCATTCCCTATTCCAAAAACCTTAAAGTGTGAGACTGTCTACACACCAATGGGATGTGTGACTGCAGCTCATCTAGGTGTACTCTCGTTAGCTTTAATCTAGCCTGCATGGCTAAACAGGAGTGAAAATGCAGCAGCATGGACCTCAGTGTGGACTGTACAAACCCATGTGGAAGGAATCCTGGGTACCTATTTACATTGCTAGCCCATGCCAGTCTCTCTGCCACTACCTCTTTCCTGCTATTTTTAACTATTATAGCCTGGTTAAAGCTACCATGGGTTGCTACCTCTGATTGCAGTGTAGATGTACGCTTAATATAAAATGAAACAATAGCTGAATATAGCTAACAGTTGGGGGGAAGCACAAGGAATCAGTGAGATCATAAAGATTAACATAAACAACAACCACAACACATCAGCTGTCTAGCCACTGTCAAGTGTTTTCTAGGTATCATCAAGTATCAAAGTTATAAGGAGAGATCTTTCAATCCAGAGGGCCTTCTCAGAGGTTCAAAGTTAAGCA
Source organism: Sternotherus odoratus (assembly GCA_032164245.1). Lineage (NCBI taxonomy): Eukaryota > Metazoa > Chordata > Testudines > Kinosternidae > Sternotherus > Sternotherus odoratus. The sequence continues at coordinate 64,540,271 of JAVMKO010000003.1, forward strand.
CGGATGTATGTTTTTTCAGGATTTGGGGCATTCTTATGTCTTACCATTGATTCATTTGATTAATTTGGCTACTAGTGACCATTTCTAACTGTTTTATTATTGTTGTTATTATTATTTATTTATTATTAGGGAATTCGTTCTATTTTATGAAAGGAAAGAAACTTTATTTTACAGTAAACACAAAAACCTACATTTCTGACAGAAAGTGTACTTATTATATGTTTTTGTTGTATTTTCCTTGGTCCCAAGTCAAATCTTTATCAGCTCAATTTTACTACAGCCAATGATGCATTAGGCAAAAAGTAAGCAATCACAGAGTGATCTTTAAACAGAAAAAAACATATTCTGAGAATCTATAATAGATTGCTTCTCAGATAAAAAAATGGTTTCATCTTGAGGATTGTTTTACAAGGAAAATAAGATTACGTTCATCAGTAAAATGAGGAACTTTCACAAACAGTGAAAACCAAAAGTGCTGACACAAGAGAGGAAGAATGTCACCACAGTGAGATACAAGGAAGAGAGTAAAACAAACAAAAAAATACACTTTCAACCCCATATACGTGCAAACTCTTACTCTCTCTCTCTCTCTCTTTCTTTTTCTGATGTGACTCAGGTTTTGCAAGAACAAACAAGAAATCTCTTCCTGCCAGTTGAAATGAACTGGTTCACATAGACCTTATTTTATATGAGCAAACAATCAAAGAATCCACTTTCTGGCTCATACCATTTCTAATCTGCATATTTGTTTCCATTAGCAATCAAATGCCAACCATGTACCTACAAACTGTGCACACCGTTAATGTATGCAGAAATATTCTTATGACTGTCTCCCTTTCTTCCTTCCCACCTTCTTTGTTTCACTCACCATTTGGATTTGCCTAAAACCGAGATTGGGACCTCTTTGGGGCAGGTGCTGTATTTTCCTATGTCTATATAGCACCTAGAACCTGACTTGGTTGAGGGCTTCAGGTATTCCAATAAGACAAATGAATAATAAAAAATAATGACAACAGGGAAAGGCTTTTCCTAAAAATTCATCTCCCTTCCTCCTCTTCCCTCCTCCCCATTTAAAGGACGTAACCTCCCCCCAAAAATGGACATTTAAAATAACTCCATTATATTCTTGAATAGGTCCTTTGTAGTAAAGAAATATTCAGACATGGTTCTGAAAATCCTCATGAAAAAAACCACTGCAGGGTTCAAATGAAGATCTTGTGCAAGATGCAAACATTCCTCATTATTAGATGTAATGGGTGAAAATGAAATAGTGTGAAATGGTCTCTGTCATGTGAGACTTTTACTAAACAATTTAAAGGAGATGAGCGGCAATACTCTCTGCTTCCCTGATCACTAGGATGCTTTTGAAGGATGCCTTTAAACACAGTGACTGATTTGCCCTGCTGTTTCTTCAATATACTGACATTTTTTTCTGTTCTTCCTCCCTTCCTTTCTCAGAATGATACCTTTTTAAATTTGGCTTTATTTCTGCAGTTATGGAAATTATGGCCCAATTGGGCTCCCGTTGAAGTCAATAAGAGTTTTACAATTAACTTAAACAGAAGCAAGATCACCCCTCAATGTCTTATAGTGACTTCCTTCCTCTACAAAATTTCAGTTCTGTTTGAATGCCTCCTTCCTGCAAAAAGAGCAGACCTTTATATTCTCATGCCATCCACTGTACTGGGAGAGTGGCAATCACAGGAAGGGCATCTGACTGTGGATGGTTAGATCATCAATAATAATCTGTCTCAAGTAAACAACAGCAATTACCCTAAAAATATGTGGAAAGCTAATTTTCTAAGGTATAAAAAACCCTGAAAGAAATCTCTAACATTTTCACACCAAAAATGTCCCCATATTACATTGCCATATTTACCTGCAAAAATAGGAAACATAGTGGAATTAGGTGCTCTGATATACATAGTAGAGGCCTGAGCAGGGCCGGTGCAAGGATATTTTGCGCCGTAGGCGAAACTTCCACCTTGCACCCCCCTTCCCTTTCCCCTCCCCCTGCAGCATCGCTTATTATAAACTTTCAGAAATGAATACTGCATAATGTGGCATTGTTCATTAGAATTAATACACGTTCGGCTTGAAAATTTGTTAATTTCATTATTTCAACAACCCACATGTGCATATTCGCACATAAACATATACACGCAAATACTTATCATACACACATAATTGACACAAAGTATTAGCGAAATGATGCAGCAGTACTTGCCAGAGTCTTTGATCTGAAACAACTCAATAAAAATAGTTAGCCTCAGTCGACAACCTCCGAAAACTAGTAAACTGAGCATTATAAACAGCCTGTCAGAGAGGGTAATGGCTGCGTGCAACGAGAAAGATGACGTCATTGACACTTTGTAGCATAGTGAAGCAGTACGCTTATGCCCGCAACGCAGAGCTGGCATAGGCTATAGCTGTAATGTACGAGAGAATGACAAGTTAAAATGCACGGTCAACAACGTTTCTCTTTTCTTTATTCATTCATTTTCCAGCAATAGCATAAAAAACAAGGGGGGGGCACCATTTTTTGGCACCCCCATATCTTTGCACGCTAAGCGGCCCTCTAGTTCACTTAGTGGTTACACCGGCTCTGGGACTAAGGAAATGGCAGTGCTGCAAAAGTTGGTTTGGGGTCTATGATTGTGCCACATACCTCATGCATCCGACGAAGTGGGTATTAGCCCACGAAAGCTTATGCTTCAAAACTTTATAGTTAGTCTTTAAGGTGCCACAGGACTTTGTTAACTCTGCCATACCTCATGCAGCGTATCTGAGTAGTTGGCAAAGAGATTAATTTAGGCCTCTTCATATAGTTAACTGTGTTAAATTAATGAAACAACTTTGGCCATTTGTGTATATGTGATGACCTCTGTTTGGTCATCAGTAGGGCTGGCTGGAAAGCAAGGATTCTCTTTTGGGGGGGGGGGAATTGAGATTTAGCATTTGGTCTTGTTCTGCATCATGATAAAGCCAAGACCTTTTGCAATTTTTCAGGGGGCAAAAAAAAAACAGAGAAAAAGAGAGATCCTCCCTAAAATACTCCATAATGTGGTGCCCTAAAATCTCTCCTGTTGGAACTATTCCACTTTATATAATAATTCAAATATTCATTAGGCCAAAGAGAGACTGACTCCATATCATTCTGAATCAGTCAGAACCTTGAGATTTAAACCTGGGTCTCCCATACCCCTAATCAGTGTCCTAGGCACCAGACTATTGGCTATTCTTGGGGGTCAGTCTCTGGTTTTGACCAGGATTTCACCCTGGATCTGAGCAACCTCCTAACAAAAGCATTGTCACACTGATACATTTCTGCAAAAGGTTTTGGTTTTAACTAACTGGCATTTTCTGAAGAAAAATTCCCAACCAGCTCTAGCCATGAGATATTAGTAAAAAGGGTGGTGTAGTGGAGCAGCTGCCCCACTCCAATAAGCAGGGGTTAAAAGCAGCCAAGCTAGGCTGAGTGGGGAAGCAGCCACAGCTGTGGCAAGTTCAATTAGGGCCCAGCTGGCCCTGATAAGAGGGCTGTGGGAGTCTCACTCTAGCCCTGGAGGGGGAAGGGCTAGTTGTCTGGGAGCAAAGTACCTGAAGCAGAGTGGGGGGCTGGGGAAGCTCCAGACCGGTAAACTCTCAGGCTGCAGGCCTTGTTAAAGGTCCAGAAAGGTACTTGGACTGCAGAGGGGTAGCCTGGGGTTTGGCAGTGGCAGCTGGCCCAACCTCCTTCCAATGATGAGTGGCCATGACAGCCTGCAATCTGCCCCAGTGAGTGGGGGCTAGATGATGACTGGCAGTAGCCACTGAGGCAAGGTGGGTGTGAGGGTTGAGGGTTCCCCTCAGAGGAAAGACACAGGGTGAAGTTGGGTACTGCTGAGGCAGCACCCCAAGGTAAAGGTCACTGGAGTCTGGGAGGGACACAGTGCCTGAGGCAGGTGAGACACCAGTCTGGAGAGGGTGCTCTGTTGGGTGGAAAAGAACTAATTCCCAGTGATACTCTTTTAAACAACACCAGGAGAGACATTACCTCTTCTCTAGAGAATGAACTGTTGAAACACCAGTACCATGAGCTTTTATTGAGCCAGCCAGAACTAAAGAACATGCAGAACTAAAGAGTTCTCTGCTCTTGGGACTAAGAAGAAAATAAAGGCAATTAAACAGTGACTCAGGAAGGACAGGTGTTATGTGTTTTAATAGTAGTAGTAATAAATATTTATATTATGGCAGCACCCAAAGGATGGGTTTATTTCAATGGTAGTTAGGCAACTAAATTATTTGAGGACCTTGGCCTTGGATACCTAATATTAAATATTTTATGTATTGCATGGTTTCTTAGAGAAATCTGCATTGAATATGAAAATTTTAATAATGTAAAATATTTTCTATCCCCTTCTTAATTCCTTCTTGCTCACCTTTGTTTTGAATGTCAAAAAATGGGAGAATATGTAGAAAAGACACAAAACTGGTTTGAGGGCAGAGAAAATGCCTTAGAGTGAAAGACTTAGAGCTCAGTTTGTGTTGTTTATCCAAAAGAAGATTGAGAGGTGCATTAATTACAGTGTATAAGTATCTTCATAGAGAAAATATCAGATACTCATGGGATATTTCATCTCATGGAGAGAGACATAACTAGACCCAATAGCTAGATGTGAAAGGCAAACAGGTTCAAATTAGAAAGAAGGCACAAATATTTAATTGTGCAGAAGAGTAACCACTGGAACAAACTACCCAGGAAAGAGGTGGTGTCTCCACTGCTTGATTGCAAATCAAGACTGGATGTTTTTCTGGAAGATATGCTTTAGTCAAACACGAGTTATTGGGCTCAATACAGGAGTGAAAAACTAAGGCCTTGGTTAAACAAGAGGTCAGACTAGATGATCTAGTGGTCCTTTCTAGCCTTAAAATCTATGAATCTGTGACTGATCCTTCTCTGCTAAGCTTGTGTGACTTGACTGGCCAATGTCCCTTCTACTAACCATACAACATAAAAGTAGAGGTGGTTGCTTAGTTACCTGTACATCTTGCATTTTCTCCACCCTAACCTGTGAAAAAAAATCTAATCTCCAATGTAGCTGGGATTTCCTACATCCCTTTCTTACATACCATTGGTAGGCTGTGGAGTTGATGGTGGTCAGGACTCTCTTTTGTGGAACACATAGGATTCTCTATTTAACCTTCTAGATCTATATGTGTGGTTGTAGTACCTAGAAACCATTTGTACCAGCACTACTATGTTATGTTATGGTAAGTTGAGCTTCCATCTGAATTTGTTTAAAGAATGGCTGTGGTTCTAGAAGCCAAATCACTAGACTCTCCCAAGAAGAACAGCCAAAGTAGTACATGATTAGTAGCAGCAATGGCGGTAACTTTAGACGTTTGAGGAGTCTGCAAAGAATCATCAATGGGATTAGTCTTTGCAAGACTGTGTGTTATTAAACACTACTAGTTTTCCTCTCTGTGTCCATGTGAATATGCAGTTTCCTTAATTTGAAGTTACCATATGATTATATGACACTGTTGATAAAATATACATCACCATAATAAACATCACCTTGGATAAAATTCACCCCAGTGAAGAGTGCCAATGCAAGGCCTATGGCAATTTAAGCCTATTTTGAGGGTGTAAGTGAGTCTCAAGTAATACATACATCTTGTAGATGGGAGTGAAGTGCACCCTTGTGAAATTAGTGTAAATGGTCTTGAAAAATAAAACCTAGCAACTCCTCTACAAGCATTAAAAAACGGGAAGGAGAATTAACTATACGCACATAAATTTAAAATGTCAGAAAACAGCTTTAAATGGCTACACCTGTCTTGCAAAGCGAATCATAACCGCAGACAAGGATTACACGGGAACAGAATTTGGATGAATAGACTATATTACAAAAAAATTAGGCTTCCCGAAAACTTATATAATTCATAACAGATTTTACTTTGACGGGAAACCACTTCTAAAATGCACCAGATTGCAATATTTTCCATGTCAGCTATTTAAAGTGTTCCCAAGGGAGCATGCCCTTTGCCTACCCTCCAAACTTCCTTCTCCCCATTGAGCATGGAATGCCATTATAACTGATCAAATCCAATTTTTGCTTAAACAACTTTCCCCACTGGCAGTCGCTACCCAGAGATGAAGCCTTATATGAAATGATTTTGTGAAACTGACAAAAATGGAATTTGATCTCCCAAGTGGGTCTATGCTTTCCTAACACATTCTGGTAAAGTGTAGAAGAGGTTGCATCATAAAGTCTGCAGTCAATTCAAATAGTTTTTTTCAGCTCTGCATTAGACTTTTACTTTGCGAGGCAGCATACAGTAAGTTCATACGCAGTGCTGAGCAGTTAGTCTAAAAGTCCTGTTTCCTTCATCATCACAAGGAGGAATTAAAAACACTTGGCAAGCTAGGCAGATAGACAGCTGCTTGCAATTAGATGAAGCATTATAGCCATTCTCTTAACTAACTTCCCAACTGGATAACTACAGTATGAGCAACATACCATGACAACATGCTGGCATGTTTAACTGAGCTCCATTTCTAGTGGTTTCTGTACCTTCTGTGTCTGCCCAACACTGTCTGAATCTCAACATTCCCCTCCTGTTACAATATGGCTAACAGTAATTCTACTTTGAATCAAGTTGTGGCCGCTCTTTACACAGAGGTGTAGCTCTACGGCAGATGGCTGTTTGCAAAAATGGTGCAGTTAATCATTGCAAAAATATCAGGAACCTCTTCATAGAAATCCAGTGAGGTTTTTTAAACACTTCAGTTCCATTTCCCTTATTAAACGGAAGCCAAATCCTACTAGTCTTACTCACACAAATAGTCTACTTGATGGGGCCTTTGGCTAAAAAAATGAAAAACTATATTCTCATGATTTATTCCCAGTTCAGAAAAGGTGGGAGGGATGAGGAAGGAATGTCATTTAAAGGGGTAGTGTTAATGCTAAATGGCTATGAAAGATTTCACAAACTAAAATAGCATTTACTAATAGAACAGCACATTTCGTCCAGGTTAGAACTAAGGTAATGGAAAATGCACCAGCGTTTATGTTCTTTGTTCATGTTAAATAGTCCCTTACTCCATGAGAGAATCAGGCTCTAAAATAGAGTCAATGAAACTACATAGGTTTGGTATTTCATATTTATTTGCTTTTCTTGTTCTTACTTGTGTAGGGAAGATTCAAACCATGTCCTGAAGATTTTATAATTAAAAAAAAACCACGTAGGCAAGTGATCAAGATGAAGTTGGCACACCTCTTGTTCATTTCAGGCATCTGGGGGGAAGCACCTTGGGAGATGTAGTCCAACCCATAAAGACAAGGAAGCTCAGACTATTGAGGAGAATAAGGCACCCAAATTATAACTGAAATAAGGCACAACAGAAACATTTATAATACTTTAGTTTTGCGGCATTTACTTTTACAACCAAAACAAATCCAAAAACCAAATCCTTTGTTTAATTGGAAACCTAAACTTCTATTGAAAAACAGTTTTTGACTAGCTCATTTTAAATGTCCCAGGAAGTAAGATGGTGTCAGCACAGTGAACAACAACTTATCACGCAAAACTGAATTTGTCTTGTTACAGTAGCATTTAAACCACAATCTGGAGGATGATGAAAATAAAAAATATTTTTAACAGAAATCTCATCCCTTCACCCTGCCTCCCAATATTCTGTTACTTTGTAATATTATTTGTTTAAACATACATTCTAGCAATACCTATAATGAACTACAAAAATTGGTTATTTTATTTAACTGTATCGGAAAAGATTCCTTCTTACTTTAAACACACCAGTAAACTATTAGCAAATATTGAAGGCTTAATTTACTAGCCAAGTGGTTTGGTTTCTGGAAAATATCTATACTGAGCATGAGGGAAGAAAAGAGGCAGAGCAGCTGCTAGAGAACTGGAAAGATTCAATAGTTCAGCTCAGTTGCACTTGTGTAAATCCAGAGACTTCACAGACTTGAAAAGAATTATTCTGAACTTCTCTCAGTATATCTGAGATCTGACTCTGATCCATTTGGCATCTCTAGATTTCTTAGAACTCTGCACCTAGTTTTAAAAACTGAAGTCACATTAAGTGGCTTTGTAGTCACTTTTGAGACAATATTCTGTGTCAGACATCAGACTTTTAGCACAAAATGTGTGATATCTGTGCGTGACCGAAAAGCTTTAATTTCCTTATGTGATGTGACACAAGCTTAGGCCCCAGACTTCAAACATATCATGTCAACACTTTCACCTTCCACTTTCTAAAATATTGCTGATGAGACCAAGTTTCATTTCACTGAAAAGGCCACTTTCCTTGAGAGTGGGGTTGAAGAGAGAACAACTCAAGAGGATCTAACTTTGAAATGTCAGTATAGGCTGAGGTTGCTTCCTTGGCACATTTGAGCTGAACGCTTCCCTAAATCAAACAAGCCACAAGATAATATGTAAGGAAACAGTGCAAACAATTCTCCACTTCAAAACTTGCCCTTGAAGTTCAGGTGTCAGTTCTAGTACCATGATTAAATCATTTTTACCCTCTCGCCTTTCCTTGTTTAGCTCCATTTTGTCAAAAAATGTACTCCTTAAAAGAGCTGGGAAGAAGAGAGGGAAATGATTTGCAAGCCTTTTGATGAAATAAAGACTGAATTTCAATATGCATGTTCAGATTTCATGAATGTTTGTGTGAGTAATGTTATTCTTGTGCAAGGATTCTTGATAAACACATTTTTGTCCTGTATCGAAAACTGAGTTCTGCCATGTTGATTGGCAGTGCTAGATTGTCTTTTAGGTTGTCTGTTGGCCAAGTACTGGCCTCCTGAGAACTGTTCTCTCCTATCCTATCAAAAGCATTTGTACGCCCCGCCCCATCATCATAACTCACACACTCTCTTTCTCTATGCACACACATGAATACACCCTCCACTTGTCAACTAGGTGAAATCAAAAGGTCTCCAGAACAAATCTTTTCTGCTCCTCCATGTTAATTTTTTCCTGTTTTGATTCTCATGTGCCTCCTTCTCTTAAGAGTTACTAGCAATGAGCCAGCATTATCTTTTTTCTCTCTCTCTCTTAGAAAAAGAAAACCCATGTGGTCATGATCATTTCTCCTCACACAGAAAAAGTCAAAGTTTGCAAGACTGATATTTCTGCATAGCTGATCACTGTGGACTGCTGTTAGGTAAGTTGTAACTACAACATTGACTACACTGGGATATCAGTTATCAGTATAGGTACACTGGTGCAAACCCATAGTGAAGGTACGATTTACAGTTGTGCAGCCTGAGTTGCCCTAGTGAAACAAAAGTAAGCTGTACCAGAACATATCTTGCTGCGCTGTTATAAATCGTGTCTACATTGGTAGTTTGCACCAGTACAGATAAACTAGTCATTGAAATCTCAGTGTAGACAAGGCCTAAGCTATGATGGTGTGGTCCACGAGAGGACAGTCCTCTAGTATCTGCATTGAGTCATAGAAGGAGACATTTGAGAATGGATGTTTCTCTCTGCCCATGGTCACAGGCTCAATACCTTTTCTATGAGAGATTTTACAAAAGGAGATTCACAGAGATGTTACAGTTTTTCAAGAAAAGTTATTACACTAGCAAAACAGTGAAAGTTGTATCAGAAGCTCTTCCCTTCATCCACCTATTGTTGCTGAAGAGGAGCTGATAACGTCTTCTTCTCCATCCCAAACTCTTCTCCATTTATCTATTTCCAGAGGCGCAATGATCATCCTTTATACATGCCAAACTCTTGTTCTTTCCAGTTTCTACTGAGTCAGGTCCACACACATCATGTGCTTGGGAAACTTGGGTACTTTAATTTTTCTGAGTATAGACAATAAATTGACAGAAGTTTATTTTGCAGTCTCTCCACTCTCCTCTCCTCAAAGTCCTAAATTATTATGCATCTCTGGGTGCTCCATACATTTTAATGCAAGGTCCACAGATTTCAAAGGATATACAGAATATTAAATTCCTAAGGCAATCTGGGCATTCAACTCTAATTAATGGTCTTCAATTAAGAAAATGTAATGAGTATCTTATGCCTTAAAAAAGATAAAATATCAAAAAAGTTTGCTGATTTAACCCCACAATGACTCTAGTCTAATAATTCCATAAGCCCTGTTTTATTATTCTTATATCCAGAAAATTACACTATAGAGTGATTACATGGGAGAAGACTAAATCCCCTCTAACATGGTTCTACATCATTTCTAAGGTTGACAGCAAAAGCCACTCAATTACTTGCATGGTTGGTTTTTTTGTTTTTGTTTTTGTTTATTTTTATTGTCAGATATGTTCTTGGTAAATTATAAGAAAATGTGATTGTAAAATTACTCCTATTCAGGGAAGAGTAAGGGAAAAAATAGAAACTAAAGGAGGCAGGGTCATAGGATGTTATTCCAGTATACAGAAATAATACTCTCACTTTTTGCATAAGATATTTTAATAGGGTTGCAGGGTTCTTAAATTCATAGAGTTTAAGGCAGAAGGGGCCGTCATGATCATCTAGTCTGACCTCGTGCATAACACAGGACAACTCTTCTATTAGCTGTGAAGATGCTGACCAATTCCAAATCACTACATGTGGCAGGAACTCCATCCTGGATATGGCAATTCTGGGAACAGTTTTTGGGGCATAGTGTGCTAGGGTGAAATCCTGGTCACGTTGATTTCAGTGCACCATCTGTGGTCTAAGTTTCTGTTCCAGTCAATGGACAAACTCCAGTGATCAGGCCTAGGAGATAAACCATAGGAACAGTAAAACCTGGGAGGAGGTTTGGGCTGGAATCTTTATTTAATGTGTTATTTTTATTTACCAACTTAATAAAGCCAAACCCCTTTTACAGAATGTGCAGGTTTGTCTGGAGTAGGGTCAGGTGCTTAGATACTTCAGTAGAATTGAACAGCTGGATAGCAATATACATAGTATACATAGATCTATGAGGAAAATCATTTGATTGTCAAATTAAAAATGAAAAGGCCTCCTGGGATTCTTTGTATTTGCAGGACTTTTTAAGAAACATCTATATCAGGGATCGGCAACCTTTGGCACACAGCCCGTCAGGGAAATCCGCTGGCTGGCTGGGATGGTTTGATTACTCGCAAATCCACAGGTTCAGCCAATCCCAGCTCCCACTAGCCGTGGTTCACTATTTTAAGTTAATGGGAGCTGTGGGAAGCAGCAGCCAGCACATCCCTTGGCCCACACCACTTCCCGCAGCCCCCATTGGCCTAAAATGGCAAACCGCGGCCAGTGGAAGCTGCGATCAGCCAAACCTGTGGATGTTGCGGGTAAAAAAACATCCCACCCAGCCAACGGCCTTCCCTGATGTACCACGTGCGAAAGGTTGCCAATCCCTGATCTATATCATGCTTTGCAGCTAAGAACAGCTTTTCAGGTTACTATTTTATAAGATTTACTTCTACACTTCTGTGGTCTCTCTCTGAAATAAAACTACTTGTGCTCAAAGGAAAGAGCAATACTGACTTACAAAAATTGACAGAAAGGGAGGAAATTCATTAGTTAAATCCTAAACATGACAAATAGGTGAGAAGTTGAATCAAGAGACATGCTGGGGTCTACCTATTTATCTCTCGTGCACTTTTTCCATAGCTCCTCTTCACTGTAGCATCTAAGAAAGGAACAGGTAAATTATATTTTGTATTTACACGTTGCCTCTATTTAATGCTGTCCTTCTATTGGATCTTCATTAAATACAGTAGAACCAAAGGCAATAATGAGGAGAGAAGTATTATGGATTTTTCAATTTTGCAAATTTGCAAGTAAGCAAACAACCAATAAATAAAGATTCGGGACACTGCATCAGAAAATGTGCTTTATTCATTTGTTTTTACTAGTATGGTTTATTTGTAACGGCTCATGATATTTCTTCAGAGTATATTAGCTAATGTGCTGAAGATTTATGTTTTGTATAGGTACCCTAAGGAAATCTTCATAATATGAGCCCTGCCCACTGCACTCTGGGCCTGCTTGCTCGCTCTTGTGGGGAAAATCCACAGGCCAGACCCAAAGGGAGGACATCTCAGTGAGATCCCCCTCATGGAGTCTCTTATGAATTGTTTTGTTGGGGAACCAGGGTTTTCCCTCCCACATTGTGGGATATACAAGCTATAGGTCTGTCTCACAAACCTCCTGTATCAAAGGACAATCTAAGAGCAGACCATGTGCCTCTGTATGGGAAATGAGTACCTGACCTTTCTTCTTCCTAGTAGCAGGGCCTCATCTAGCCATCTCTATAGTCCCCATCACTGTTCTATCCTAACAGCTGTCCCTGGAATCCTCTTTAAAGTTGGGTTCCCTGCAGTGAAGTGGTGACTATGGGGGTAATACGGCTTGGGCTTTGTTACCTTTCCATCGAGGATTCTGTAAGGTCATCGCTTAGTCCATTCATTGAGCACTCCTTCCCACCACATACATCCCAGGCCTGCAGAAAGTAGAGATTGCAGGATGTAGGGAATGCTGTCACAGAAGCAATTATCCCTCCTTTTTTCATGTAGCAGGGGTAAAACCCATGTACAGATTGTCCCCTTCATGTGCAGATTAAGGGGCTAAGATTGGGCTCTCTACCGTTAAATCTTTGCTGAGATGTGATGTGATGGCACTATTTTATTTTATTTAGAGTCATCGGAGATGTAGACTAGCAAAGTGAGCTTTAGCAAGGCCCTGCAGCTGTGGGTAAGTGAACAGACAGAACATCTATAGAACATCTATATATAATAGTGTAACAATTACCTCCTTCAAATGTTCTTAAAAGAGTAATACATAAATGACATTGTCTTTTCAAAGAGAAAATACTCATTTCATTTGCTGCAAACTATTTATAAACAAATGTTACTAATAACTTCAAAACACAATGGAAAGTACATCCCATTGTTTTCTGAGTTCAAAATCCCACAAATATTTAAAGCTCCATTGCAAAATAAATACTGTGATCTCCCCACATGCTATACTTGCCCCTCCCCAGCATACTACTAAAATAACAGCAGTCTTCCTTCATTACAATTTATAAGTCTAAAAAGTATTTATTTTGTATCATTTTCAGATTTTATTTCCTATGATCATATACCTGTGTGACTACTGGTGGAAAGCTTACCCCAAAGTACTGGATATTCCTCTCCAAAAATGTGGCCAAGCAGGCCTTTTCTAAGCAAAACACTAACCGTAAAATCTTCCCTAAGGACGGGGGAGGGAAGGCTTTCTTTGAAAGGGGCTTTTTGATAAAAGATTACCAGACTGAATTTGATTTCTAGTCATAAAAAAGTGAATTAAAACTTTGAAGAACCACTTGTTAGTTTCTCTCTGTTTTCAAGAGTTAAATCATTTAGTCCACTATTAGATTGAACAGAATATAAAACTAACTCTAATTAAGGTCTAATGGTCCCTTGCTGGTCCTAGGAGAATTGTGTCAATTACAGTGTGACCAGTGTCACTGCATATCAATAGCTGGAGTCTCTAATAATGCCAATAAACTATTGTCTTTGTTTCCTTTGTTAAATTGTTTGGTTTGAAGTTATAAATTAATCAGGATTGGCAACATCAGTTGTCATCCTAAATTTTGGGGCCATTATCATGCAATCTTATGGTGCAGGATTTTTCAAAGTCCATTTCCACTACCACATTTTGAATTCCTTTTTTAGAGTACAGTCTACTATTTCTCCTGTTTCAAATAGTCACACTGTAAGAAGCAGCAGAATTAAAAGATTAGCAACTTCACATCTAAATTGAACACATTCTAAGTCATGTGGGGTCTGACTTTGAATCCAAAGTCTAAGCATTAAACAAAATTGTATGTTGGCTTTATTTTTTTAGCGTGACTAATTTATGAACAATGTTGTCAATCACAAATACTGAAACTTCAAATAACTTGGGTTACTTTAAAAAAACCACCCCCAGATACTCATACTGATAGCTTATTCAGAAACCTTAGCCTCCAAAGCCAGTCTAGCTAATTAGGACCTTAGGGCCTAATCCTTGCAAACTCCATCTGGAGAACGTCCTAATTCTACTGCTACCTTTCCATGCACATCTTCCTGCCTCTCTTTTCCCCTTGTGTCCATTTACTGTTCTCATTTGCTTTCTCTGTACTTTCTAAAGTGAACTCAGCTTGATTTCTTTCCCAGCTGAGCTCTCCTGCATCATGTCAGTGTTAACTACTATATGTTATAGACAAAGGGAGGGGCACTACAAGAAATGATCGGTCATGGTACATACACCCTTAACTCTGGGAAAAGTAATATAGGTTTGGAGTTTTTGTTGTCTGTTGTTTGTTTGTTTTTAAGTTTAGCTTAGTTTTGTTAGCTTCTCTCCACCTATAAAAGGGAATTTTGAAAAGTTTTGGCCGTGGTTCTATTTGCTAATGTTTTGTATGATGATTTTTGTTTTTTTTAACTAATGCAACTTCCTATGAAGTTTGTCCATTATCTGAACCTTGTTAAGAGCAATGCAGCGTTCTTAATCATGGGCTAGTGATACAACAGCTGTGGGCTAATCAAACACGTCTGGACCAGGCATCACACCTCAGCTGGACTGTTTTAAATGCTTCTCATTTGCAATGTTGATTTACAAATAATTAAAGACCTGTGAAATCCTTTTTCTTGCAACAGTAATTCTTGATCAACTATCAGAATGAATAAGGCCAAACTGACTTAGTAGTGCAACTTACACTTGTATATAAGAATAACAGTCTGTTTTCTGGTATTAGTTTGATTGTTACACTATGAGAATAAATGAATTAGCACCTGAAGATATCTGGAAATAATGTAACACCTTACCTGTAGCAGGACCTTTCTGATTGTAGCCTGCAGTGCCCATATAGGGGAGTGAAAATATTGCACCATTGCAAACATTTGAGTATTAAATGTATGAGAAACTGTAATTTCACAGACTTTAGTGAAGCTACACCAGACTGAATTTGATTTCTAGTCATAAAAAAGTGAGTTAAAACTTTGAAGAACCACTTGTTACTTTCTCTCTGGTTTCAAGAGTTAAATCATTTAGTCTGCCATTAGAGCCTGTTGAAGAAGCCTTGTTCTAGTATTAATTCTCTTATGTCATGACACATTACTCTGAAACTGTAAATGCCCTTTAGGTTATTAGAGTTCTCGGTGTTTTCCCCAGGAACTGAAATGGGGGGGAGGGTATTTGAATTTACGGTGCGGGGGGAGAGGGTCAGGGCCGATGAGGGGTGAGCCCGTGAGAGTGAATGTGGGCTGTAGGGCACCATAGTAAAAACTTAAAAATGTTTCATAACCATTTTAGTAGATTTAACTCATGTTTTAAAATAATCACACAAATTAAAGTTGGCTACTCAAGCCTTCTGTGAAGCACCACATCTACATCATTCTTGGTTTCTTGTTATAATTTTGCACAATTCTGTTAATGAACTTCTTGAATGCAATGAGTTCATCTTTGGTGGCTTCTCATATGTCCGGTACGTCCATTCTTTCAAGCGATATGCTCATTAGTTCATTCACATGATCAGGCAGAAGGCAACTTCTTTCAGAACACAAAATTATATTCAATGATGAAAAAGAGTGCTCAACTGTAGCTGTTGTGACTGGGAGTAGCAAGAGAGGAATTCCTACTTCTTTCATCCCAGGAAACCTAGCATAAAGATTGCATCAAGCCACTACTGATGATAAAAAAAGTTGAAGTCAAATCTTCATTCATTTATCATATTCTATTCTGTTTTCAAATTCTCTATTCTGTCCTGAGCGCATGGCAGCTCCATTGCTGCTAGTGCCTCACTCCACTCAACTGTTGGTGTTCTAAATGTCAGGGATCTGTGAAAGCTCTGCAGAGGTTGAGTGGAATCTAGAAGTCGCTGTTGTAGATTTTTCAGAATCAAGGCTGTGTACTTTTTCAGTTGTCGTAACAAACACTTCTTGTCCTCTTCTCTTAAGGATTCTATTGACTTCAGTGAAAGCAATAGCAGACCCAAAAAGGGAACTTCCAAAATAGCTCCCTCTCTAAAAAATCGTTTCCATTTTTTAAAAGTCTTCATTATGTGCCAGCACTTTGTGTGAGTGCCTTTTTATTATTTAAATTACCATAAACATCAAGCAAAAATATTTACAAACTGAAATATAAAGAAACTAAGCTGGGGATCTCAGAGATTGATGTGCGATTCCAGGCGACCTGGGACTCCCCTATTAATTTTGTCAGCTTGGAAACAACAGGTTTAACAGTTTTCAAAATAGCTGAACAATATAAACAAACATTTACTTTGACTGAGCTGAGCCCCTCTCTTGCCCTGGGATCAGCTCCAGGACATTTTCAGAAAGGTTTTCTTTATCTTCTGCCAGTGTGAAAGACTTTACCTGCAAATTGACTTGTGTGTAAAAGGAAGCCATCATTCATGCTAATGGAGCCCATCAGCTTGCTTTCACTGTACCATGATACCCTGGAGCAGAAATGTGAAGCCTGTTAAGCCCAGGGTTTAGCGAAAGGATTTAACAACTCTAAAATGTCTACCTTCCCCTCTACACGTGCTAGCCCACACATTTTTGCCACAGCTGGTCAGTGTAAACCAGCTCTTAAAAGATTTTGTGTTGATTTTTATGCCTTATGAGCTGTTTGTTTAAAATGAATCTTAAAACCAAACAGCAAAAGCACAAGAAGGCAATAAAGAGCGTGAGAAGAGAATTGCCCTACAGGTATTTCTGTGGAGTAGCACTTTCCTTTATGAAAGTTACTACTGCACAAAGAACAAAATGTGACACCCGCGAACCATTTTCTCTCTTCATTGAATTTATGCTATAAATTCTGGGTAGTTCCATTCTAAAGGAATTAGAGGACGTGTGTAGAATTTATGGAATTTGAAGGCTGGGAAATGGTTAATCTGTCTGTCTAATCAAGGACAGACAACAAGTGGAGTAGCTGGACTCAACTGTAGCTATAGGAGGACTTTGATCAGGACACTCAGATGAATAAAGACAGTGCACAAAAGCTGGGCTTAAGTGATGCGATGAAACTGTATTAAAGATCATTTAACAGCGGGGGTTGACAGTTTCCCAGTGCTGCCAGACAATGAAAGGGTTCAGGGTGGGCAAATGGCAAGTCATACACCCCTCAGCCTTGTCTCTTGAAGTCTAGATCCAGCCCAACTTCTAAGAACTCACACACCCAACCTCATGCAAGAGATTGAGGGTGAAAACCTGGGTTTGTTGATATGCACTGAACCAAAGACCTTTCACCCTCCACCCACAAGCCTCTGGGTGTCCTGCACAGATTTACCCCAGAGCTTGCTCCTGTCATCTTCCTACCCCTCACTGGACATAGACCAAATCTATGACACCACTAGTCTTCCCCTGGCCAAATCGTTCTTGCCTGGTGCTGTGGAACAGTCAAAAACCCTTCAGGGCATCAGTCAGTTTTTGACTTGAGAGAAAATTCCTTCCCAGCTCCCGGTGTGGGGATCTGGCCTAGGTGGGTGGACAGCACTTCCAGAGCTGCCCAAGAGTAGCTGGAAAGGAGAACAACTAAACGAATCAGGGCCACTACCTTCTTCAAGCTGGGCAATGGCAAATGAGGGGGTGGGGCCAAATCCTGCTGTTACCCACACAACATTCTGTTACACACGCTCTGAGGCTTTCAACTTGACCCTAAATGTGTTGCCCGCACACTCTGAACATCCCACCTCTACCTAGTTCCTAGGGCTCAAGGCATAACCTGTCTGACTTAGGTACTCCCACTCTTTCCCAGTTCCTAGGGCTCCTGGCAAAAGGCACCTAACTTTGCCCCTCTGTGGGCTCCGGGCTCTACTGCTCCGTGGGCTCTGGGCAAACACCCTTTCCCCATGGATTTAGGGCTTAATCTTTTGCACGTTTATGGGGGTCTTTTACCAGTGAAAGAGCCTTACACAGTAATATCCCACTTAACCTCTGTTTATTATCAATCACCAAACCAGACTGCACACACTAGGCATACAGTACTCACCACTCCCAATAAGGCAGATGAACTTTTCTTGATGGCCAATCAGGATCAGGTTATCTGGGGGATTCCAGATTCTGCATGGTGTGATTGGCAGGGTGTTGAGGCCTGACAGCTCTGATCTTGGGGCTGTGTCCTGGAGTTGGTTCCAGAGAATTTCCTTTTGGACCGCAGTTTATATGGTGGAACTTGAGCCTTGCTTAGCCATACTAAAATATTACTAAACAATTTTCTAACCACTACTAACATATTGTAAAACAATTATTTAACCAATCATATCCCCGTCACCTTAACTGATTTACACCTAGCAAAATTAGTTACTGCAATGGACAGAAACAATCAATGAACCAGACAAAGACCATACAGCTGAACCATCAAGAAGTGGGAACCATGAAGACAAAACAATTACAACCACAACTGTTAAGTGATTTCTTGCCAGACCGAATGCCATCAAACAAAGTTTTATTTAACCTTTTTAAGATCTGTTTCTTTATCTGGTGATTGATTGTGGGTACTATTAGGACAGGATCGCCTTCTTAACAGCCCAATATTACATTGTTTTAGTGTAATTAGATAGAATGTGAGGATGAGACTTTCTGCTTCTTGGCTCATGACTGCTGCTCTCCTAATATGGCTGCAGACAAAGGCCTCAGACCTTACAATATTGCTACAGGAAAAGGCCTTATCCTTACACTGTCCTCAGTGCTCTCCCACTTTCCACCCAGGCCATATGGGAGCATGGTAAGAGAAGGGATAACCTGCTACAGGAGGACACAAGGTCTACCTGTTCCTTATGGATCTGATCAACTTCCCTTATTGAGATGAGGCATTTGTTTTCAGGGAATAAGGAAGGCTGAGGGGAAAAAGGATGGTCTGGCTCAAAGTCCTAAGGAAAGGGCGCAGGACATCACAAGCTAAAGGAACCTGCTAGTGGCCACAGAGAAGGAGGAAATATTCCTGGTAGACAAAAAGCATCTCTAGCAGGTGGCTGGTGTGGACAAGAACAAGCCATAATCATTCTTTTGGACAGG
The DNA here is from genome assembly GCA_032164245.1 of Sternotherus odoratus. Lineage (NCBI taxonomy): Eukaryota > Metazoa > Chordata > Testudines > Kinosternidae > Sternotherus > Sternotherus odoratus. Next base: position 64,559,266 of record JAVMKO010000003.1, read on the forward strand.
GCTGCAAGACGTCTCTAAAGGACCTTTTACTTTGAACTGTTAAGACTGAAGGAAATTGGGTGGTGATGAAGAACTAGGTGGGTGAACTGCCCAGGAACCACAATCATGGGAAGTAAATCCACCCTGTGTGAGCCTTAGCTTAACAGTGTGTGGTTTTTAAAAGGGAGGCAATCCCTGCTTGAGATGGCGCTAGAAGTGGAGTCAATGTCACCCTCTGTTCAAATGGCCAACAGAAGAAGGGAGCCATGGAGTATATTGGGCACTGTAGGTTAGGCCAGTGGTCTCCAAACTTTTTTGATCGTGCACCCCATCAGTAAAAGAAATTTTTGAGCACGCACCCCCAATATATGTATATTTATTTATGTATAGATTATATACATGTACTACTGTACTAATCTATTATGTACATTATAAAACATACACAACTCCCACCCTTCCCTCAGGATACCTCGCAGGGCCGGCTCCAGGCACCAGTGTGGGAAGCACGTGCCTGGGGCGGCACACTGTAAGGGGTGCTACCCCTTTTTTTTTTTCCCCTCCCTCCAGCGGCGCTCCTCCTGCTGCGCCCCCTAATGGATCATCTTGCACGCACCCCACTTTGGAGCCCACTGCTAGGCTATGGCCCAAAAGCAGCAAACAAGACCAGCAGAAGCTAACCCAACCCCTGAAGTATTACCTGCCACAGGCCCCGCAGCTGGCTTCCCAGCCATGTAAACAGGAAGGACAGCAGGATGCACAGCAGCAACAACAACTTCATCAACAACAACTCCATAACCAGGTAAAAGAGACAGGTGGCAGGGTAGGGGATTTCAGCAAATGTTCCTCCAGTCTCTGCTTTTCAATAAAGGGCCTGCGTTCCATTACAACCCCTCCATTAAAATCTGCTAGTTATAGCCTGCTGTATAAGGAAATAAAAATGTTCCACATTTCAGCCATTCGTCACATATTTTCATGACTCATATTGCAGACTGGCAGATCTGAAAGTTGAGAGCAAAGGTGGAAAGCTTTTATTTCCTTTAAGGTTTGACAACAGCTTTCCAACAAAATTTTTTGTTTGTTGTACACAAAACTGTGCAGTAAACTAATCATGTTGATAACTCTTGTTATTTCTCTCCCACCCCACTGCTTGATCACTTGGTAGAGCACATTGAGTACCAGGAATAAGGAGGCCATGGTTCTGCTTTTAGTGCTCACATTTATTGTTAATCACATTTCCCTGAATATCTGGAATAGTTCCACCAATCTGGAATACAAGCCTGGTTTCTCAGCTGTAAATTAAGAGTTGTGCCCATTTCCCATCTCCATCTGCAATGACCTTGTTCTGAATGTTGTGGTTTGATTGTGTACGTAGGATTATTCACATGTGGATACCACACTATGGTTGGGTGGTCTAATCCCTTCTCAGCCAGTCCCATGGACTGCTTCTTTGTGCACTGATTCATCTATGTCTCTCTTCATCTGATCTGATCTAAGTTCACCTGATGCCACAAAGTCTTTGGCACCAGTATTCAGTTCCTCGTAGACATTGACTCCTTCTATTCTCCACATTGTAGTCTTGCTCCAGCCCTCACTTCTTGTTCCAGGTCTGTATTTCAATGCATGCTGCACCAAAGGACCGTGACGACGTTAGATCAGCGTTTAAAAGGTGGGATGTAAGTGCTTGACGAAGGATAGCAGGGTCCTACCAGGAAAGAAAATAGGTCTTTTAAAAATGCAATTCTTTGCATTCTGTTATACCATAAAAATACACTACAGACTATAGATTGTCTGGATTTACAAATGATTTCCCAACGTTTAATCCCTCTGAATTTCTTTCTTGTGGTTTCTTACATCATTGGAACCCTTCACTAAACATTTTCCAACCATTAGCTCAGGCCTATATATTTTTCATGATTAAACAGTCTTTGTGTTTTCATTTTATCTGCACGTCACTTTTTACTTAGTGATATATCAGTGGGATCAACTCTCTCTCTCTTTCTCTCATTACAACATTTGAATTCTTCTTCTAAGAGAAATACAGATATTTCAAATGAACAAAGGGTGCCTTAAGGCAAAACTATCACTCGGGGACACATTCTGCTTTCTCCATTGACTTAAAGAAGCACCAGAGGTTCATTTTGATTCAGCCAGTGTTATGGCTGTCCAGAGAGTACAATGAATAATTAGACAATGATTTTTATTAGTATTAGGACAACCTTTAAATTGTGTATTATTAATGTATTATTATTTATTTGGTTGGTTGTTTATTAATGTATATTACAGTAATGCCTCTGGGCCCCAACCAAGTGGTAGGTGTTATACATACCTATAGGAAGAGAGCCTTCCTGCCCAGAAGAGGACAATTTAAAAATACAAAACAAACAAAAGGTGAAAGGAAAGAAGTGTATTGCTCCACCTTACAGATGGTGGCATGTAGAGTACAGACACTACACACCCAACTAGCATGGGTATAAATAGCAGCATAGACGGTGAGGTTCTTCTGAGGTGAGCTAAGTGCATCCCCACTTGTATATATCCTATACATAAGGGTCGACTTAAATCACAGTGAAATCACACATTTTTTTTCAGATTGGTCATGGCATAAATAGCAAAGAGCTAATTTCAGAAATATGTTCATAAAGTATATACACAAGTATAGTACTGTACTACTGTTATGTTTGTAAGTTGCACTGGATATATTTGAGGCAGAAGCAAGGGTGACATTCTATGGATGGGAGGGTCATTGTTTTGAGGGGTGGAGGGGATCATCACAGCCTGAAATATTTTCAAAGGGAGGTCTTAGCAAACAAAAAGTTTGAGACCTCCTGAGTTCAGGGCACTCTCCTCTACTTGCCTAAGCGGAGCCTCACTGTCCATGCTGCTGTTTATACACATGTTAGCTGAACATGTAGTGTCTGTACCCTACGTGCCACTATAAGTGCAGATGTACATACAGAGTGATTAAGTGACTTGCTCATGGTTACATAGGAAATTTGTATCAAGGCTGAGAATTAAACTCAGATTTCCTAATTTCCCATTCAGTGCTTTAACCGCAAAGCCCTTATTCCTGTCTTTTCCAACCCTACCCATAATGCATCTAGCCAATTTTAAAATGATGTACTTCCAGGGGTAGAGTAATTATCAGTGGTTCACAGTCAGATTGAATGGTCATATTGAGTGGGGTCCCATATGGATTGTTTCTGGATCTGGCTCTGTTTAATAGCTTCATCAATGATTTAGATAATGGCATAGACAGTACACGCTTATAAAGTCTGTGAACAATACCAAGCTAGGAGGGGCTGCAAGAGCTTTAGAAGGTAGGATTAAAATTCAAGATTATCTGGACAAACTGGAAAAATGGTCTGAACTAAATAGGATGAAATTCAATAAGGATAAATGCAAAGTACTTCACTTAAGAAGGAACAATCAATTGCACATCTACAAAATGGGAAATGACTGCCTGGGATGGAATACTTTGGTAAGAGATCTGGGGGTCATAGTAGATCACAAGCTAAATATGAGTCAACAGTGTGGCATTGTTGCAAAAAGAGCAAACATCATTCTGGGATGTGTTAGCAGGAGCGTTGTAAGCAAGACATAAGAAGTAATTCTTCTGCTCTACTCCACACTGATTAGGCCTCAACTGGAGTACTGTGTCCAGTTCTGAGCACCACATTTCAAGAAGGATGTGGACAAATTGGAGAGAATCTAGAGAAGAGTGAGAAAAATAATTAAAGGCCTAGAAAACATGACCTATGAGGAAAGATTGAAAAACTTGGGTTTGTTTAGTTTGGAAAAGAGAAGAATGAGAGGGGACAAGATAACAGTTTTCCAGTACGTAAAAGGTTGTTACAAGGAGGAGGGAGAAAAATTGTGCTTCTTAACCACTGAGGATAGGACAAGAAGCAATGGTTTTAAATTGCAGCAAGGGAGATTTAGGTTGAACATTAGGAAAACCTTCTTAATTGTCATGACAATTAAATACTGGAACAAATTGCCTAGGGAGGTTGTGGAATCTCTGCCATTGGCGGTTTTTAAGAACAGGTTAGAGAAACACCTATCAGGAACGGTCTAACTTTTGGTTCTCAAACTTTTTTTTCTGTGGCCTCTTGAAAATTGCTGAGGGTCTCAGCAGACCACTTAATGATCTTTCCAAATGTTGTTTGTACTCTTAGCTAACTATTATAAAGGGCTTTGGATAAAAGCGCTATATTAAAAAAACCCTTAATAATAATGTTTTTTGTTCTACAAATAAAAGCACGCCACTCATATTTTAATATCTTACCTTTCTAATGCGATGGATATGCCCTGGGGCTGGGAAGTGTGTGGGAGGGTGTCTCTCTCACTCCCCCACCACAGCAGCTCCCAAGTTGGGGCTGGGAAGGAGGGGGGTTTCTCCCAGCCACAGAGCTGAGGCTGGGAAGGAGGGACATCTTTCCCCAGCAGCTAGAGCCCTGGAGCTGGGGAAAGCCACTTCTTTCTCTGGCCGCTGCACATCCCAAATTCCTCCCAACCCCCTTTCTCACCCCACTGCCCCCTCCCACCTACACTCTATTCCCCCCAAGGCCTGCACGGCTCCAATAATTAGGTGGGTGGCCCTTCATTCTCTTGTGTGCGGCCTCGCAGGCACTCACCTTAAGGCTTAGAGGAAACTATCCACAGACCACCAGAATGGAGTTCGCAGACCACATGGACCACAGTTTGAGAACCTCTCATCTAGTTAGTCCTGCCTTCAGTGCAGGGGACTGGACTAGATGACTCTTGAGTTCTCTTCCAGTCCTGTGATTCTATGATTCTATGATTTGATGATTGTACTCAATTTGGCAGCCATAGAGGCTGAGACACTGCATTTCCTTGCTCTCTCCAGCCCAGTGGTCCCCAAACTGTGGGGCTCATCACCCTGGGGGCATGGAAGAATGTTCCAGAAGGCGTGGATGGGGACTGGGCCAACACCCACGAGCGGCAGGGAAGGAGCTGCTGGCCCCAGCTCCACTCCTGGCCCTGGTTCTCACTGGAGCTCTGTGAGGGATGCAGACAGAGGTAAGGAAGAGTGCAAGGTAAAAAGTTGGGGGACCACTGCCTAAACTCATTATACTACTCTAAGTTTAATTGTTCTCCCTTGCAGTTTGCTCCTTGTTTTCCAACATGCTTATTTCTCTTATGTAGAGCTCCTCATAGCTTCTTTTACAGCTGCTGTTTCATACAGTCTGCCTCACATTGCTCAGTTCAAGTTCCTGAATTTATGCTGCAGCTGCTGTCTTTATCAGTTTGTCGGTATGTAGAGAGAAATCAGAGGATTCGCAGCCTCACAGACATGAAATGGAGGAAACAATTCACAGGCAGGAGACAGCTAAGGAGAGGAGGAGGGTCATGGCCATAAAGACTCTGAACTGGACCCCCACCTTATCATCTTGCTTTCATAAGGGCCAAAAAACATTAGGAATGGCCCTGTAATACAAGTTGGGATTCCAGGATGCGCCAGATTTAAAAAATAATGAGATAGAAATGAGCATAGTAGATGAGAGGCAGTGATGTCTTTGTTCTTTAATAATAAGGGAGGAAAAGAGACAGAAAAGACAGGTTTCTCCTAGTGAAGGAGAGCCAACCATGAAGACATCTACCAGCAGGGGGACCAGGGTTTGTATCCGTGGCTAGATAGACACCAATTCCTCTGAAGACTATAATATTTCTGGAAGTCAGGACATAAGGGAGAACTGGTAGGACACACTGTATAAGTGAAGGCAGACATTATTCAAGTGAATGCAAAGTAACCAGAAAACACCACAAATATATATTTTAAAAAGCAAAATAATTCTGTAATCCTGCAGATCTCCATAATTTGCTGGAAAAGAACAATTAGTTCCACCTATAAAAAAAGAACGTGGCTCCTTACTTAAGGGTCTGCAGAGAGATTTAAGGCTGCTTTTCCAACTGAGAAAATGTACATGGATGTAATAAAGATCAGATTTTGATGGACAGCTTTTCCTATAGAAGAAGCTTCGAACTCATTTCAAGTTTAAAAAAACAGGGACATATGGCTGGATGGTAATGCTGGGCTGAACCCTATTTAATATCAGCATTAACTCTATAGAAACTGTTGCTATAGTAGTGACATCTGGAAGAAACCTTCAAATAGATTATTCCCTAACCTGGGTGAAGGATTTTGCCAGTGTATTCACCAAAGAGAGCCTTCAGAGCAAAACAACAAAGATGTTGTTACCTGAATTCAGAAGTTTGTGGCGTACGGACCTGAAAACATTAGAAATACACAATTAGAAGAGAAGAAAAGAGAGATGAAAACCAGGATTTGTGAATAAGCAACAAGCAGGAAGTCAAGAAACACAAGGAGAAACCCAGACTTTTATATGTTACTCTCCACTGAACGAGATCAGTAAAATCACACCTTCAGCCTAAACAGTTCCCTGTCTAGTATACTTACTGTTCATGGGCTGTGGTCAGAAAGTGATTACTTTTACAATAGATAGTATTATGACTAAAGATGAGATCTGCAGGCACAAAATACTGCTAATTGCCAGAGCACCACTGGATGTGGTGTCCCACCTTTGCTTAATATCGTTCAATACTTGTTTGTCTTTCTCTGAGTCAGAAGGTTTCTCTTGCCCAACTAAAAAGAGCCTACTAGCTAGAGTCACCCAGAAATGTAATTCTTCCTCGGACCTAGCATCTCCGTCTGTTGAAAATGTCACTAGAAAGACATTTTTAAATTGTACGTGCAGTGATAACTTAGCCCTGGTCTACACTGCAGGGGGAAGGAGGGAGAATCAACCTAAGATACTCAACTTCAACTGTGGGAATAGCATAGCTGAAGTCAACGTATTTAGGTTGACTTACCGCAGTGTCTTCACAGAACTAAGTTGACTCCTGACGCTCTCCCGTCGACTCCGCCTGTGACTCACGTGGGGGTGGAATATCAGAGTTGACAGGAGAGCGCTTAGGGATCGATTTATCACGTCTAGACTAGACGCGATAAATCGACCCCCAAAAGATCAATCGCTACCCGCCGATCCAGCGGGTAGTGTAGACCTGCCCTTATTTTTGAACACAGTTTTTGTACTGTTCACACCAGAATGAACCCAAGCACTTGTCACTACGTGGATAGTTTGTTAGCCAAACCCACTTTGGAGCAAAATTTTCCTCGCTTACATTGATGTAAACCCAGAGTAGATCCACTGAAGTCGATGGGCTTTTTGATCCACAATGTCTTGCCCATTGTGTACTCACTTAATCCTGTACAAAGTGAGTGCATGGTGGGTGTAAAATGCCTGGTAGAGTTTTTCACTCACTGTATACAGATTAAATGACTACAGCGTGCAAGACAACAGAGTTTCCAGCCCAGTAATGTTAGAGCAATTCAGGGTGAGTGTAACCAGACCCTGTAGATCACATGAAAGGATGATTAGACATTTTTGGAGGGAATGGATGTGGGGAGAGAGTTTAAATCGAGAGCTGATTGGAAAACGTGAAACCATTTTCAGGGACATTTTAAATCTTTTTTTCCCCATTTGTTATCAGAAAACACTGATGATAACCAGCTGCAGTTAAGTCTAAAACATCTATTCTTATTTTTTTTTGTATATGTGTTAAGAAAAATTATATCCTGCTCCCATTGAATACTGCCGGGGTGAAATTCTGACCTCATGGAAGTCAGTGGGAGTTTTGCCCTTGACTGCAATGAGAGCAGGCCCTTGTAGAGTTTCTCAAATGTATCTAACACTACAGCTGCAGATGCTTCAACAACAAACAAATGTTTATATATTTCATACTATCTGGTGTATTTGAAGACATAGCTATGTTGGTGGGTGTATATGAGTTGGATACTCTATGGATCTCAGTAATATGTAATACTGATTCTGCATTGAGTTGAACACCAGATGTGTTATCCTGAATGTCCAAAAACTCATGAAAGATTAAATACTTTTTCTTACCCTATTTTTCATTAAGCAACACACACACACAAGGGCCCTGCAATGTACAAGGGACAAAAATAAAGACAATCCCCGCCTCAAGTCTTTTGTCTTTTATATCTGTTTGATATAAATTTGAATGAATAGAGAAATATGTAAAAGGAAGGTAGTGTTTGTTTCTGAGAGAGGCACACATATAATCTGGTAGTGTGGAAGCCATAAAGATACAATACAAAATAGATGGAGGAAGAAAAAAAATTAGAGACTCTAGATCCAATTCAAAGAGAGTGGCCAAGAATTCCCATCAATGCCAGCTCCTGAAGTCCTTGCTCTGGCAAAACTCCCATTGACTTTAATTGAAGTTCACGCTGCAGGACTAGACTCCTAATCAACTAAGCACTTTTCATTTCAAGGTAATAAGTAGGTGTGCTGAAAATGCCATCATATCTCCAGTCATCTTCAAAGCCTAGGATGCCTTCACACCGTTTCATGGGTTTCCTCTTTCCAGTACTAAAAAAGGATGCTATAAAAGTCAAGATTTAAATGATATATTGCAATTTTATGGACTTGGAAGCTAATTTTGCTTAGAAGCATTTTTATGGACTTTGGAAGCCAAGAGTGGGGGGAAGCCAGGCTCATAAGATCAAAAACTTTCCTTTTGTAGAGAGAGGGTTAAGAGGTTTTTTCCGCCATCTCTACATCAGCCTCTTGAGTCCTCAATAATGAAAGGTATTAGCTGAAATATACATGTAATGAAGGAAGTCATTTTACCAGCCTCCCAAATGAAAGAGATTATTTTCAGTTTCTATTTACAAGGGAGGCGTGTGCAGAGCTCTTTCCCCTGCAAAGCGGTAAGATGTTTTGCCTAATTAGTTTAATTACAAAATGTACTAAGACTATTAGGGGAACATTAGGCTGCTTCCAGGTTTGAAATAGACAGATGTTAGCAGGATTAAATCACAATACTTTACAATTCTTTTATACTCAAGGAGCTCAACACTTCTTTTGTACTTACTTTTTAAGTCTACCTAGTATGTAATATTATTATATGTCTTCTTTTTCTTTCTCCTTTGGGGTCAAGTGATGTTCACCTTCATGTTAGAAGTGGACCCACTGCCCTTAATTTCAAAGCAAGCAGGATTTTAGCCCTTGGTATCACATTACTGGAGTTTGATTATTTCTTTTTTATTCAGCCATTCCTCCTGCTAAATTCCAATCAGATTCTAATCCTAGCCAAATTATGGCTGTTGTCTAAACGCTGGAGTGACATATTTTATGTACTGGGGAGGGAAAAAGCAGATGATAATTGCTGAAAAAACAGGAATCATATAAAGTAATGAGGGTTTGTTTTGACACTTTTTTGAGAGAAGTGAAAATAACAAGGATGGGGGTAATTCTGGAAACTCAACAGATGAAAATAGAGGGTATCAATTGTGGAGTTTAAGATAAACTTGTGTTTCTGTGTCAGTTTCTTAAGCTTCTTTGTGACTGCATCTATTTAAATAGTTATACCTTACTACTACTTTCTAATCATAATAATAATTATCCTAGTATTTCTTCCCCAAATATTTACAATGTATCTCTCATCAGTTATATTATGAGACCTCAAAAGAGTGGGTAACGGTAGAGTTAGACTTGTGCAATATTCGAATTCCCCAAATAAAATAAATAGAAGTTAATGGAAGATAAAATACTGGATACAAAATACAGCATGCATGCTGGAGTATTGATAGCAGTGGCAAAATTACTGTCAATTTGCTGGTACGTAAAAGGTAAATGTGTATTGAGATCTGAAAACCATTCATATTAAGCAAGTGTGATGGCAGAGAACAAAGAGCCAAGAAAGTATTTATTTACTGTATACACATTCACAATATTTCAGTTGAGCCACTGGAATAACACCAAAAAATAATTTAGACCACTACCCTTTTCAGGCCACATTATCATTGTACCATGGGGTAGTCTGAGTGAAAATCTAGTGTCTAGACATAAATACATTTAAGGGCATAATGTCATCAACATTGAATTAAAATAGTACTTTGAAAAGTAACATAAAAAGCAATAAACTTTTTTCTCAGAAAAAGAGGGAACTTCTAGTGTAGTTTGTAGCAGCTATATATTTGCCATGCATTTTTTCCTTTTTAATCTCTAAATATACTTATAAGAACCACACCAAAGATTGCCTCCCACATATCCCTCCAAGATACACACACACAATAAAATGAAAGGCTGTGAAACAGACTTGCATACCAATAGAAGCCATTTTCCAAAATTCTTCAGATGGCTAACTTGTGTATTTTACTGAATTACCCCGGAATAAACTGAAAATGCAGATGGTTTTCGGAACATTTGTTTTTCAAAAGACGTTTGGTCCTGTGGTTCCATTGGCAGCTTCTTGCCAAGTTGCCTTCAGGACTGTTCTAAGAGTGTAAGCGTAAGCATCAGTTCAAATTGTTTTCTCTCAACTTATCTCCATCAACATCTTCTGAGTCAATAATAAGAACAAACCCCAACAGACAGACTAGTTAGGAATTGTGAAAATTGTGAGCAACCATAAAATACAACCATCCATGCAATGGAAAAGCGGCAAAGTTATCAACATATCACACACAGAGTGTTAGTCTAATACGGGAAAAAGTGTGATGTAGACATACGTTTGGTGTGTGTGCAGACAAACACTCACGGACTTCCTCAAAGAAATATTTGATAAAAAAATACCGGCAAAAGACATTCGCTGTCTGTGCACAAACTGTGCTGTGTGCCTGGACACACAATTACAGATTTAAAAGTCACCATACTGCAGCAAAAAAACTTCAAGTCCAGACTGCAAAGGGAAACTGCAGAGCTACAATTCATTTGCAAATTTAACACAAACAATCTAGGACTGAACAAAGACCTTCAATGGCTTGCTAATTACAAAAATAGCTTCTCCTCTCTCCATGTTCACACCCCCCATTCAACTGCTAGAAGAATAACCCACCCTCCCTGATTGGAGATAACAAGCTGGTTCAGCCTAATTGGACTAACCTTGTTACCTCCGACCTGGTTCTTGCCTACTTTTCTATGCCTGCCTCTGGACACTTCCACTGCTTGCATCTGATGAAGTGGGTATTAGCCCACGAAAGCTTATGCTTCAAAACTTTATAGTTAGTCTTTAAGGTGCCACAGGACTTTGTTACCTCTGCTATTCCAGACTAACACGGCTACCTCTCTGATTCTGTGCTGTTCTTGTCACTTCCACTGAAACTTTGCAGCTAAAAATAACTGAAGAAACTGGTTGTTTTTCTAAAAGTTGTGCTCTAGGAATTATTTTGGGGGAGTTCTATGGCCTGTGTAAGACAGGAGGTCAGACTAGACCATCACAATGGTCCCTTCTGGCCTTGGAATCTATGAATCTATTGTCTAGTATACAATGTAATGCAATGACCATCTGATTTTGTTAAATGACTAAATCTATTAAATGATTAAATCTTTGGACGCACCAATTCATGCCAAGTGTAAACATAAGGTGAAACACTTTTATATCAATTACCTGATGATAAAGGAATAATCTTACTTAAATGAAAGCAATTACTGTATGTCAAGGCTATGCATTTAATAGGTTTCTAGGATCAGAACCATCTCTTTTGTGGTGTCTGAACTCACTTTCAATAGTTAGAGTAAATATTAATAGTTGTTGTGTAGTGCCTGAACACCATGAAATGGAAAATTGAAAAATCATAAAATAATCATTTTAAAATATTAATTTTCAACAGCACATTTAATTCCACAGGATCCCATAGCACTATATGCTCCATACTTCATTCAGCCACTTTCCTACTGTAGTGGGGCGGCTGTCCCACTTCTGCAGAACAGGGGATAAAAGTAGCCCTGGAGAGGACTGCAGTGGGGAAGAAGAGTGAAAGCAGCCGAGGGTGTGGCAGCCACAGCTGTGGCAAGCTCAATCAGGGCCCAGCTGGCCCTTATAAGAGAGCTGTGGGCCAGGAGCTGGAGAAGTCTCCTTCCAGTGTTAGAGGGAGAAGGACCTAGCTGCCTGGGAGCTTAGGGTGTAAGCAACAGAGCAAGGCTGGGGAAAGGCAAGAGGAGCTGGGGAGCTCCAGTCTAGTCTGGCAACTCTGCAGGCCTTGTGCAAGGTCTAAAGAAGGTACTGGGGCTGCAGAGGTGCAGCTGGTCTAATCCCCTTGCCAGTGATGAGTGGCCATTATAGACTGCAGTTTGCCCCAGTGGCCGGGGCTAGATGACGACTGGTAGTAGCCACTGAGGCAAGGTGGGGTTAGAGGGTTGGGGTTTCCACTGGGAGGGGAGACCTTGAGATGGAGGCACTACTAGGGGGCAGCACCCCAAGGAGGCACCAGGGTCTGGGATGGACACGGGAGCTAGCGGCAGGCGAGACACCAGCCACCAGGAGGCACTCTGAGGGCTGGAAAGCTAATACCCTAGATAACCAGCAGGGGGCGCCACGCTGGTGAGTTGTTCGCATTGCTACACCTACATTTTGTTCTTTCTTTTCATTAACAGCGTGTGTGACACAAACAGAGAGGATACGGGATTCAAGAGCAGAAGTGCTGCTACTGTTACTGCTTCCTTTTGGGAGTGGAGGTATAGGGACAGGCATGACAAGCAGCGGATGGGGAGTATGACATGTAGAAGGAAGAGGGGTGAAAGGGTCAGAGAGCATGCCACTACTCATCTCCTCACCCACACATGGAGGTGATAGTATTATAACAGCACTGGGCATTGTGCATAGTGTGCTGGCCTGGCTGCCTAATCTATTTGGTTTGAAGCTCCTTCTCCATAATAAATGTGTGGATTTGCAGTGGCCATGACTCCACACAGAGCCAGCTGTCAAGTGATACACAGTATGTCCCTAGCCCAACCACCAGACTATGTATACAGAGACCTGGCCTAGTATTAGACCCAGTTCTTCGTATTTGCCACCGCCTTGTTCCGCTATACTAGGACAAGCTGCTGCTGATGATGATTGTTATTAGCATGCTCTGGCCCTGCTCTTGCCTCTGATGGCACAAGGATTATTGAACAATAGCTGGGATTGCCTTCCTTTTTCATTTTCCTAGCAAAGGATCAGCATTTTATGGAAGCTGACAATCCACCGGTTCTTTTCTTTTCGCCTTCCCATTCCCCTTCCTATAGACAACACTGTTGCTTTCCCTCACCCCAGGTTTCCTGCAATACTGTGTCATTTCACAGAATGCACTGGTAGAGAGACATATGGCATTGTCCCTTCAGTTCCATGTTTCTCCCAATCCACTTCTGTCTTCTCTTCATGAACCTAAATACTAGCAGGAATGCCAGTGACCCCAGAAGAGAGGTGGTGGTGGTAGAAACATGGGTTCTGTAAGTGTCACTAACAGAAGGAGTGGTATTGGCAGTAACAAGTAAAGGAAATACAGTATAAGCAGCAGTAATTACTAGAGTACTGCTTGTCTTTTAATTATTGGAGGTGCAACTGCTGCTGGTGCCAGTACTCCAAAGAAATTAAAGATTATTCTGAGTTAAAGAGCTCTAATGTCTTCTCTGACATCCTGAACATATGCTGCTGAAGAGAGAGGTGAGGAAAGTGAAGACCAAGACTTCCACATGGGTTCTTTGAACAGAAGCCTGTCCCACTGGAGCTACCCTTCCCCCCACAATGCCCTCCTTCCACCCTCATCATGCATCATCTCTTCCTGGGACATTAGGTCTTGTATAGGCTTGGGGAAGGGAGAAACTCCAGGATCTAGGGCAGTCCAGGGGCAAGACACTTAAAGCTATCAGGAGCAACTATGGAAGCAGATACAGACTCCACTTCCAAATGGAGACAATGTCATTAGACGATGCCTTCTTCATTTGTTACTGTGGACATTCTTTCCCCTTTGCTGATTGGCTGAGGACTTCAGACCCCTCCCACAAGCTTTTTCACTCAAAAACTTTTTCTATGTTCTTGCTAATGCCTTCCTGCATGCCTCCTTACTTTATCATATAATACATGTCTATGTGTATATAATAAAGAGAGGGGGGACCAAAAACCCACCCCAAAATATTTAAAAAAACAAATAAATGAAAAATAATCCTGGGACTAATTTGCTCTGTTTTTATGATTAATCCCTTTCTCCCACTCTGTGTCTGTGCTGACTGTTTATGTCCAGGGCAGCAAACATGCAGAGCCAGTTGCAGGATCAGGGTCTTAGACTGTAAACTCTTTGGAACAGAGACTGTTTCTTACTCTATGGCCCTGAGCCCACTTTGAGAAAAGCATTCTTAGTGCAGATGCCAACAGCCCTTAAGTTTGTATCGTGACTAGCACAATGAGGCTGAGGTCTACAGGCACAACAAATAATACAGAACAACAAAATTCATTTCCTGCCCCAAACTATGACATAGCACTGTTGTGCACTGTTGGTTATCATCATCCTGTCCCACAGGTTTCCTTGGAAGGCGAGAGGATTCAGTATATACAGCAGGGGTGGCCAAACTTACTGACCCTCCAAGCCACATATGACAATCTTCAGAAGTTTGAGAGTCAGGGCGACCTGCTGGGGCCCAGGGCTTAAGGCATCTCCCACGGGGCTGAAGCCTCAAGACACCCATCCCCACTGGGCAGAAGCCAGAGGCAATGCATGGTGGGGGCATAGGAGGTCATGTTGCCCGCCCTCCCCCGATTTTTGCCAGGATTTGCTAAGCCTACTCGGTCATATGGTACCATCAGGTCCCCTCCCTGTGTGGCAGCTGCTGGAGCCAGCAAGATGGAAGCTACGGCCATAAGAAGAGGCAACAGCGAACAGCTTGGAACTGCAGCCTCCTTCCCTGCAGCTCCCAGCTGTTTGCAGCTGCCTCTCCATGCAGAGCTAACAGCGGGAGGTGCCCAGAGCGGGACACTGAGGGGAAAAGGGAGGGTGTGCCTGGAGGCATGAGTCAAGCTGTTTGGTGGAGGGCAAAGCTTTAAATTATGCCCCCCCTCCCCCCCCCCACACACACTCAGTGGTCTCTGGCAGAAGCCCCTAGCCCAGGGGTCTCAAACATGCGGCCCGGGGGCCACATGCGGCCCGCAAAGCCCTTCCCTGCGGCCCGCCAAGCTTCCTGGCGCCCCCCCCCAGTCCCCCCATAGCAGTTTGCAGGATGGAGGGGCCAGAAGTGGAGGCTTCTCTGCTGCCTGGCTGGGCCGCGTGTGTTTCTAGCTCTGGACTTCCTAGATTGCTCTTGCTTTGTTTGCCAAACAGCTGTTGGCGGTGCCTAGTGCTTTCCAGGAGGGAATGGGGAGCTGTGTGCTCAGAGGAGGAGGTGGGGCAGGGGTGGGACCTCTTGGAAGGGGCGGAGTGGGGGCGGAGCCGGGGCAGCGAGGGCAGGGTGTGTGTCAGTGGTGCGGCCCTCGAGCCAGTGCACTAGTCCTCATGGAAGGGGTGGAGTGGGGGCACAGCCGGGGCAGCGAGGGTATGTGTGTGTGTCAGTGGTGCGGCCCTCGGGCCAGTGCACTAGTCCTCATGCGGCCCTCGTGGTCATTTGAGTTTGAGACCCCTGCCCTAGCCCCATTACCCCACTGCAGGAAAGAAGCCCTGAGCTTCCTCTCCCCTACACTCCGCCCCCCCCCCCCCCACACACACACACAGCCCAGTCTGGTAGGTGACGAATGTGGGGCTGGGGACCTCCACAAGCCACACTTTAACTGTAAAAGCCACTTGTAGTTCACAAGCCACAATTTGGCCACCCCGACATACAGAATGTAAAAGCTCTTTGGGTTCTCAGCGATGTAATATATTGTAAAAATATAACTTGTTAGAGCCTTGATTCACATATAAAACTCTCTGTCTTGATGTCTTTTTGCCCTCAAACTCACATTGGCTTCAGATGGAATCCCAAATATGGATTACTCACAAGATATGACCTGCACAGAAAATGTAAATGTTAAAAATCAATATAGGCCCCATCTTACGCCTGTTAAAATCTATGTCCGTTCCCCATTACATTAATGGTGCAGGAGCAGGCCCTATAATATTTTCATGTGTAGAAACTTATCTGTAAAACCAAATAATGAAAGGTTTGAAGTTTTTTAATATCCTAAAGTGATCCAAAATGTCCTTTACAAATGGGCCATGTTAAAGTTTTTAAGCCAGGAAAATATATATGAAACAAACCTCTCCTGTTTCCTGTATGCTCTTACAAATCTAAATAATTGGCTGAATTATTTAATTTTGAAATCTTCCTGGAAGAAGAATGTCCTAGCTGAGACTTGGCCTGCCAAGTTTAAGCCACAAATACATTTTTCTATGACCATATAAAACAGTGAAATGTGTGGTATGTAATGAGAATGATTATACAACCTTAATTCTGGAGGTACAGATGTACATTTGGAGTAAGGCGAGTACCCAATAGTGTAACCAGCTTTGATGTTCTATATGTAATTATATGTAGATTTGTCACCTCTTACTGCCATATTTTACAAAGTCATAACACTGAACAAGCCAGAATGGTTTTTATTTCAGAATTAGTGCTGACAATTTACACTTCTACCAAAAAGTTAATTAAAACTAGCCAGACTAAGTATCTGTGTCCACAGATCCACAGGCACATACACCTAGTCTGTCTAGTTTTAGTTAACTTTTTGGTAGAAGTGTAAATTGTGGGCACTAATTCTGAAATAAAAATTATCCTGGCGAGTGCAACTTCTTTGGAATATGGCAGTAAAAGGTGACCCCAAAACAATCATGTTTCCCTGTTGTTATTATAGTAGGGCCTACAGGCCCCAAACAGAACAATTTTCAAACTGAATATGGAAAACTTCACATCAAACAATGCCTTTTGTATAGTTATTTGCATGTTTCTGATCTTCAGTTATTTCTTGGTGAAATCAAAGATTTTACCGTATGGAGAACCATCTGGGAATCAGAACTGTTTAAAAGCCAATCCTGAATCAGAACAAACAAGTCCATTATAGATGAGTCTCTCTCTTGGCTTTTTGTTTATTAATAGATCAGTTCTCTTCAATAAGGCTGGAAGGAAAAACTCCTTTTTAAAGCGATGAAATGAAGAGATTCGCAAGTGCTGAAACCCCCTGATCTGCCCAGCTCTCTCATCACTTGATAGAGGCTTAACGTTTCGCGGGTTGTACAATTCAATGGGGAAACTTCCAGCGCCAATTACACACAGCCTCGGCCGATTTCATAAATACCTGAACAGAGAAGGCTGGTCAAGGGGCCAGTAACCTCTCACCTGCGAGGCCCCCGGGCCTGTCCCGCTAGCAAGGCCGCCGGCCTGAGGACACAGGGACACATTGTATTCCCTGAATCGCTGAATCAGCCGCGCGGAGGTTGCTTATCTGAGCACTAGAGCGGCTGCACTTCCCTACATCTTCCTGGAAACCAGAACGGACCCTGGAGGAGGCGGCGGGTTCCGCGGCAGGTCGCGGCCACAGAACGTGCGGGGAAGGGATTCCAGGCACTGGAACCGGTTTCTCTTTCGGACGCGTTCTCACGGGGAAAGCAGGGGAGACGCGTCTGCGGACCTGGGGGGAAATCCAGCCGCACGCTGGGCTCCTTGTTCAAACTCATCCCCGACCCCAAACGCTTCGCCTCCCTCGCCCCCAGGGGTCGAGTTGGTTAATGCGCTGAGCCGGAAGCGCTGGTTTCTCTGGACCGGGATGAGGTTCAGCCCCGGCAGGATTGCTCAGCGGCTCCTCTGTCCGCGCTCCCCCGGGCCCACCCAGCAAGGCGGGGACAGCCCCTGGGCAGCGCTTTCCCCGAGCCAGCTCCTCGCACCCTTCGGGGAACCTGCCGCCCGGCTCAGGGCGGGGAAACCTCCCCCGGTGAGAACAAGGACAGCACAAGCAGCAGCCTCCGTCCCACTTAGCTCACCCCCCGCCCCAGGTAGCCCCCTCTGAGCACACACCGCAGGCAGTGCCGAGCTGTCCCAAGGTGGGTCAGTGACTCCCGCGCCTTCCACGCACGGCTGGGTTCACGTGGGGCTGTGTGTGTGGAGGGGCCGGGGGGAGCGGATACCGATTACGGGTCCTTCTGTAAGACCGGGGGGGGGGGAACTCCCGGCACCTAGTACGATTCGGGTTGATCTTCCCCGGGGGTTCCCTTCCGATAGAAAAATGCCGCTGGATCGGATATTTCCCCTTGAGAGTTTTTAACTTGGTCAATTTCTTTTTAACCTGCTTCGGCTCTCGGCTGAGACTCATAAGATTTCTCCCTCTCCTCCCCCTCCCCCGGGTTCATGGAGCTTAGCTGTGTTTTTTGCATATTGACCCCCGCCCCCCAGATGTGCAATAACTCTTCTGGTGCACGTGCCTTAGCTTTTCCCCGCTGCTTCCCTCGCGGCTCTCGGGGGCCGAGAAGAAGGTGGCGGAATGGGAACGTCTTCTCCCAAATCTTCAACAATACGTGGTCAGAGCTCAGTTGTAAATAACGGTTGGCAAAAGCTCAGGCAGCGTCTCATTGCAATAAAACGGATTAATCAGACCGTTGCTTAGTGCTTGGGCTTGGTTGAAGTCACTTCGGCAAGGGAGACATAGGTTTATAGGAAAACCCTGTGGATGCAAAATCCTCCCTAGCAAGTTCTCTCTCCATCTCCTCCGCTTCACCAGCCTCAGACACATGCGGAGCCAGGAGTCCCGGATTCGTGGCCACATTTTGTCTTGTCAGTGTGTAGGGATGTTTGCATCTTGTTTCGCGGCGGGATCAAGTGAACATTTGCTTCTGCTGCTCAATCTTTGCAGAATTGTTTCGCTTGAACTAATAAACACGGGGCGCTGCTGATTTCTCGCTTTGCTTCGTTGGTTATGAAAATGGCTAGTAAAAGCTGGCGTTCGTTGCTGTTAATTAGCAACTCTGTCAGGTTGTTTTTAAAGATGCCGGAAAGACAATCCCATTATCCATCACATGCAAAAACTATTTTACAATAAAATAATCTCCTCCTCCTTATTTTGTTGATGTGGAACCATGGGGGGGGGGGGAATCCGGGAACATAATCTCTTTATTTTTCTTCTCTCTCCGACTATTTATTTATTTACTTATTAACTTGTGAATTGGTTTCTTTCTGTCCTGACCATGACATGGTGAAATCTTTAGGAAAATCGCCTAGGACGACGATTTTGTTTTGTTCAGGTTAAAATGAACGTGCTTGAAGAACGGTAGCGCTAGATCTATTCTAGGGTTTACATTTGAATCATACTACTAGTATTAGTGCCCTGTGTGTGTGTAAAAAGGTGGGAGAAAGTTGTACAGTGAAATCACACGCTGTTTGTAATAAACGAGTCTGGATTGCTGCTAATGCAGGACGGCTCGTGCCAAGGTTTTGTTCGTAGTATCGATCACTCTTGCGGCCACAGGTCCCATTCCTCTCACACGTACTTCCTGTCAACGCGCTGTGTTCGAGGGAAGGTGCGGATCGAACTTCCCAGCCGCATGATGGATCAGAGGGGAACCGGTGTTTATCTTTTCCTAGAAATCAAAGGCAAAACTTCCCGTTGGAATTGCTGCTGCCCGTTGCCCTCGGAGGCTGGCGGCTTTCGGGTTTGTCCTGAAAGCTGCTCGTGAGGAAAGGAAGGAGACTGGGGAAGGGCAGAAGGCGGTCGAGGAGCAGGTGTATGGGGAACCCAGGAAGGGAACTAAAAAAGGCCACGAGACAGCAAAGGAGGAAAAGAAACATAAGCCAGCGCAGTATCCATTGTTAACCAGATCTCCGGTCACCTTCTGCATACAGCTGCGCATACATGATTAAGGGTTTTTCATATGTTTCATACTGGGGAAAGATCAACCATGCCAAAGCAGGCTTTCTTGGCGTGCTGTTTATTCTTTCATCTGTGGTGTGTCTGCTTCCCCTCCCCTCCACTTTCTATCTGACCCTGCGATGACCAGGGTAACAGTCCTCTGCAGGTGGCGCCAAGGAAGACTGGCAGCAGGGGAATAAGACACACCGTTGTATTAAACACCCGTAGCAACACAGAAAAGAAAACGTATGGGGGGGGGGGGGAGTGCAAAGGTAAAATACAAACGAATTCTGCCCGTGGGGTCGGAGGGAGAGATCTGTCCAGCAGTGAAGGTTCTTGAAGGTGCATGGCTCCGTTTAGGGGTTCCCTATAGCTTGCTGGAATGAAAGCCTTGTTCGGTCCAGGTGAGGGCTACAGTATTACTCTCGCTAAGGACGTGTGAGGTAGTTAGGTCCCCATGCAGATGACGCTCCGGATCTTTACTTTCCCCACCGGAGGCTTCTTTTCGCTATTCTCCGTGAACGCGTCGCTTCTGCGGGGGGCTGAGTCGGCTGCCGCAAAATGTTCCCAGAAGCCGTTGTAAAAGATAAACTGTACCTGGCGCCGATTCCCCACCATAAAGCCTGGCACCATGCCCCCCCCCCGCCCCTTTTCCCCGCACACTAAATGACTGGTGGAGTAACGCCGCTAACCCGCACCGTTTTATGCGTTTATGGTTCTGAAAAGGCACACTACAAAGGCACTTCTTCGTGGTGTTGGTCCGGGATGGTGAATCACGGGCACGGGGTTAGTTTCTATTGCCAAGGAAATACATAACGGCTGGTGTCGGGAAGCAAAGTCTCGGAGGAATCTTTTTTTCTCCCCTGAGGTTTTGCATGAAAAAAAAAATCCCGGTAAAGTTTTTGTTTTGAACATGTGCCTGACTGTATTTGAAATCAGGAAGTCCCTCGGAAAACGAGCCCGTTTGGTCCGAGAATTACCTCGTTACCCAGCTTTGGTTTTGCTGTAGGGACTGTGCAGCGGAACCACGCGAAATGCGAGTAGGAAGAGAAGTTCCCGGCAGTTGGATGGCTTGAAATGCCTCGCTTCAGAACATACCGTAATTTCTAAACCCAGTACCCATCTGTAGGGCTGCGGGCAGCTCCTCCGAAGCTAAATGCCCGTGTTGTTATCGCCTGGTCGAGCCTACCTCTGGGGTAAAGCGACAGTGACCTTCTAACAACAGACTCACCTTCAGAAGTTAGACATCAGTTGAGAACCCGGGGGACTGCTGATGACTTGCTAGGTTTACTGCCACGGGTGGCGTGTTGTGTATTCCCCGGTATCTGTCCAACAATTAAAACCTCCCTGGAATCTTGCTGGGGGTTAGGTGAGAAACCACCCCAACCCCTCCTCACACCCGCACCTGGAGTTCGGGGGGTGGGAAGCCCTCCTGAGAATGTAGTGAAGGGCAACGGATTTAAAACCCCTTTAGCCCATGGGTGTGAGAGCTTGATATCCAAGCCTAAACATGAAAGAAATCTCTCCCACCCACTCACAGGGTTAAGGCAGCTTTGCTCCGCACTAACAAGTTTTAAAAAGCGAATGTATTACTTTAAGGACAATAGAAAAGACATCATCAATTAAATCCACCAGACAGGGACCCATAACAGGTAAAGCCAGCACACAGATTTACAAAGTATTGTCTCTTTTTCCATGTTATCCTCTGGCCTGACTTTTCAGCCGGCTGAGCACCTCCAGCATCTATTGAGGAGAATTATGGGTCCTCAGTAACTCAGCAAATCAAGATATTAATGTGCCGATCCCTTGGATCAGGGCCTCCCTGTCACTCGTGAAAATACAATCGTCCTGGCAATAGGCCCTGAGGGAAATGTGAAACAAGTGTTTTTTCCTCAGAGCCAAGGCAGGGAGTGAGTGGCCTTTTGAGTTCCAGACTTTAAAATGCCATTAGGGTACAGCTAGCCGCTCTTTATTGTAACCATTTCCTCATAGGATTGAGTGTGAATCAGCAAAGGTGCTTCCTCGGGTCTAATGCAGTGAGTGTGGGATTACATATTTACTTGCCATTAGGTTAAAGGCAGGCAACCCTTCTTTTTAACAAGCTGGTCAGTACACACGTGGGTTTGTCAGATTCGCATTAGGTTTTCCAAGGCTATCACAGCTGAACTGTTGTGATCTTCCAAAGCAGAGTCCCTGGGGACATTACCCAATGGCTCCCTTAAGATGTAGGCTGGGCTGGTGTTGGGATAGTCGGGTTAGGAGGGAAGGTAAAATGTCTGTTTTATTTCATGTCACCAGATGGGAAAACGGTCCCAGAGATTTTGAGAGAAACATTTCCTGTCTTCTTTTACAGCAATGTATTTTATGACCATTTTGTTGCTCATACTCTTCCCCTCTGGACACTGAGCACGGTAAGGTGACACCTTCAAGCTGTGGAGCAGACATCTCCATTAGCCTCAGTTTCTTTATCCCAACCTAGTCCTCCACTCTTCTTGCTCTTCTGCGAAAACTTGCCTTTTACCAGCTGTCAGACATAACACTGGCAGTTGAGCGTTCCCTGGATGGATAGGAGCATATTTGCTTAAAAATCACTTAGTATTTATGCCTCGTTGATTTTTTATTATCCCTTTTTACAATGTCTCTCACTTTAACACTAATTCGCAGGGAAGGCGGGACTCCTCGATCAGAAAATCCAACTGGGATTGGAAGGTAATTTCATCAACTGGAAGGGAGGGTAATTTCATCAACTCAGATCCCCAGGATGACTCCCTTCAAAGCCATTTTGGAATAAATAATTAACCCACCACAACGTGATCCCAGCTACCACTGCGGGGAAGAGGGGGACAATTGAATGTCATTACTAAACAACATGTACTACCCAGTAACAAACAGGATTAACACAGAGAGAAAAAGTGAGCATAAAACCATGCTGAGAATCCGCAGGTACCAGTGCAGATGGGCTTTTCCACTGTGGAAAGTCCACGGCCGCAGAACCCCAGTTTCCTCACCGGGGAATTCAATCCCAGACGAAAGGTGGGATTCCGGGGAAAGTCTACAGAGGTGACTGTCCAGAGCCATCAATGGACTTCTCTGCCGCTCGGGCTTTTCTCTCCTGCCCCAACACACTCCTTCCCAAATCCCGGCATACCCCTCACAGGTCCCTACAGCTGCAGAAGCCATGAACTGTAAAGTTGCATAATTTACAAGTGGCACGTTTATTTATGTTAGCAAAGACTAGAGGAGGCTTGGACAAACTTCAGACAGGTGTAACTAAGCAAGGGGAATGGGGAAACAGGATGGCAAATGTAAAACACTGCAGGCAGGAAGGAATCTAGGGAAGGAAACTAGGGTCTAAAGGAATAGTGACAGAGAAGAAACATGGGCATGATTGTGGACAGCTCAGTGTGAAGCAACAGTCGACAAGCCAACTAAATATTAGAATGCATAAGGAATGGGATGAAGAAACATGCTGAAGGTATTATAATGCCATTACACAAATCAGTGGAAAGCCCTCACCTGGAGCACTCTGTACCCATTCTGGTCATTCTAACTCACAAAGGAAATCTTAGAAATAAAGGAGATTCAGAGTCAAGCAACAGGAATGATTAGAGGCATGGAATTACTCTCATATAAAGAGAGATTGAAAAGACTGTGACTTACCTTAGAGAGTAGGGTCCTGCTTCTGCTCTCATTGAAGTCAGTGGCAATGTTGCCTTTGATATAGCTGGGTAGAATGGAGATTAAATGAACAAGAGGGGGCATAAGAAAGGTAACCAGTGTTAGAGAACAGGTATACAGGAACCTGTAGTGCTCTCTCTCATAACACAATAAGAAGAGGACATTGGATAAAACTGAAAGGTGGCAAATTGGAAACTGATAAAAGGATTTTTTTGCACAATGTGCAATTAACCCATGGAACTCATTGAGACAAGATAAGGTTGAGGCCAAGTCTCAAGGAAGGATTGTACATTTGTGGATAACAAGAATGAGTTATAACAAGAAGAAATTAAAAAATCAATCATAGCTTTAGAAGAAATACAAACAAACTTGACTTCTCCATAACTACCTGTTCCAGGGGCTTCTCCATCTTCCTCTGAAGCAGCACATGCTGACCACAATTTGAGGAAGTCTACTAGATTAGATAGATCCCCGGTGTGAGCCACTAGGGCAATTCCTATGTTCCTATGTAACCCCTGCAATCTGCATATTCCTGGAGGTCTTTCTAGGTTGCCTTTATGGTTTTGGAGCCTGGAATTGGACCCATAGTAGCTAAGTGCCAAATATTACCCTAAAATACAAAATGAAAAAAATCCCTCTCTTCTAGTAACAGCACCTGTTAGAAGCCTAACTCCCATCTTGAAAGGTGACTTTGACACTCAGAAACATGAATTGCATTGACTGTCAGTGAAGCTTATTTTCTTAAGTACTTAGGGGACTTTTGAAAATGAGTCGTAGATGCTTTTGAAAATTTTACCAATTACCCAAAAAGTATCATTTATTATCACAAACTACCTCCCTCATCAAACTATTTTAAGAAGGCAATCTCAATGGTTCTTCACTTGTGGCAGAATGATTTTAAGGTTCTTGTCCTTCTCACATACTTGCCACAGTTATAGAACTTCAACAATATTAGAATTTTATACTACTACTACTGACTGGGCCTTTAGTAATTTTAAATGAAAGTACAAAGATTACAACCACAATAAAATCTCCTTGAAATTTCAATCATGCATATACAAAAGGGGGAAAGAAGGCATAATGACACCCCAATATTTTTCTTGATTTTAATAATAATTCCTTGCATTCATATATTTTTATTTGGATTTTTTAAAATATAAAAGAACACTTATGCAATATTCTGGATGCCATTGACAAACTTTTTTAAATTTAGTAAAAAAAACAAACATAAAGAGCCACCCAGTTCAATTTCCCCAGATTGATTTAATCTAGGCATAACATCAATATAACAAACATTAATCATTTCACACACACAATGTCCCAAGTCCCACACCTCTACTACCCAGCTCTAACCAACACCCACACTTATTCATGGGCAAGGCAGAAGGAGGGGGGGGGGACGAGTTTGCAGCATGCTCTGAAGGATAATAAACCGGAGCTGTTATGGACCTGTGGAGCATGTGGGTTACAAATGTCTAGGGCTCTAATACGGAGCAATCTGCAAACCTCTCCCCGATAATATGGACGGGGCTAGAGCACAGGTTCTTCTGCTGGCTGCAACTGTATCACAATGTCATAGGGAGAGAAGTGATATCTTACACAGGTAAGTCCCCAGCCATTTAGAACTGCTGAAACAGGGTGGAAAATATTACAAAGTGCTATTTGCATCATACAGACAGTTGAAACTGAGGCAGTGACTTACACAAGGATATAGGATGTATGTGTCTTGTTCATGAATAGAAAATTGATCTAACTCCCATTCCTTTGTTTTAACTCACAAGATTACTTTTCCCCATTCCTTTTAGTGATGAAACACCTATGCATGTCTAAAATAGTACTATATATTATTTAAATTCAAGGATTGCATACCCGGAGTATTATAGATCTTTGGTGGCATTATATTCTTTTTGAAGATTAAATCTGAATTAGTTGGCTCAGCTGCGTAAAGAATGAGGACATCTGTACTCCATATTCAGGCATTTGGTCCATGTTCCAATATTCATTAGACAAAATACTGGGGTTAACTTTAAAAGTTTGTGCATGGTATTAGCTTTATTAAAAACTATGTTTTAACTGCTTTGGGGTCAGGATCATCTGATAGGCTGTAGGGGAGAATTTGGTCCTTGCAGTGATATGGAAATGTACCTTACTGTGCTCTAGCCACAGGGAGAGTTCTGGTGAATCTGAAGTAGTACAAGACATTGACAATGCAGAAATAGGAGCTGCTACAAAATATTTTTAATAAAGAGGTTTTATTATTGGTGTCAGCAGTATGCTAAGGGCCATATACTACCCCACATCAATTAATGGAATTACACTGACCTTATGAGAGTTCTGCATAACATAATGGATACATGTTCCTTTTCACAAAATTTAATCAAATCTGTGTTTCCAGGGGACACAGATCTCATTAAAACAATAGATTCTGAGATGGGTCGTTTGATGATTTGACATGGCTAGGGAGACTGACTTAGCATGGTTAATTAAGAGAGCATGGAAAAAAGGGAGTTAGAATTAACCTTGTCCCAGAGCATTTTCCAGTAGGTTTCCTGTTCGCTTCAGAATGAAATGTTAGTGGAAATGATGCAGTCCACTGCCGTACATGAAGGAGAAACAAGGATTGTGGGTATTTCAGAATGGAAATACATTTCATGCATTTGTTTGGACTTGTCTTCTATTTTTCTAATGCTGGCAAACTGCAGTATTGCTGAAGAGATGCTGGCTCCGGAATGCTACATCTAGACTGGCAAATGCAGGCCATTTCACCTTGGATTCCAATCCACTCTATTTCCAATATGGAGTATTAAAAATACTTTCCCATCATGCAGCAACAACATTGTAAGTGTCAGAACTTTGTAATTCTGAGGTGCAGAAATTCCTTAGTCAGATAGTCACACACTTTTTTGAGACCACTTTTCCTAATGTTAAAGTAAAACAGACAAAAAACACACATAAATGATGTAACTTCATACATTTTAGGCCCAAGTTTATCCTCATTCCAAGTAAAAAATATTTTAAATATTTAGTATAAAAGCATTGTCAAGACAATAAGGTTACACACAGATGGGTTGATTTTTTTTTTTTTTAAGGAAACCAAAAATTTTAAAGCTCCTTCCCCTCACTTTCTATTGTGTGCTCCTTTTTCTTTGCAGTCTTCTATGCAGGTAGAAAGGTATGACACAAATGCAGTTGGGGGAAAACATAATGCTCTTCCTAATGATGTTTGGTGATGTTTGGCTAGGATTGTTTTAATCTTTTCACAAAATCAGATGACAGACTGCCTGAGTCATCTATTCACTCTCCCTGCAAGATGCTTTATGTGGATTGCTCTTGACCACCTTCACTGATAATGTTTCAATGTTCTCATTTGGTAAATTACACTGTTGTTCAACAGTGTTTCAATTATTGTTAAAATGTTTTCTTTCCCCAACTCAAGGCAGTAGTCCTGTTTAGTGATGTTATGGTTACAACTAGAGAGAGATGGTTAGAGCCAGATTCTGTCAGATACTCAGTAAGTAGTATCTTACTCTGAATGTGCCTGTTGATTTCATTGGGATGTCTGGCAGAGTAAGGCGCTACTCAGTGTGAGTAAAGGTGGCAGAATTTGGTCCCATGTTTGAAATGGGAAGATTAAGGGACTATCTGATGGAATTATGAATGGCACAGAGTAGCACTATTGTGTACTCCTAATGAAAATTCCACATATTAAAAGGACATTGGAGAATACTAAAATTAACAGGGACTCAGTTTAAACGTAATATTTGTTTACACAAAGAATAATTAATGAGTGGAACTCACTGCAGCAGGCTACTGTTAAGGCACTACCATGCAGCCAAACAAGAAATAAACATTTATGAATAAATTTCATTTTCAGTTACAGTAACTAAGACAAAAATGACAAAAGCTATCATGTCTAATGGTTCCAGGCATAAACTAGGTCAGAGAAAAAAATCTATGGTAAAATATTATAATATTATCTGAGATTTTACACCTTCTTCTGAAGCCAGTGTCATTGACCGTGGTTGCAGGCAGGAATCTATATTATATAGCCTTTATTCTTTTCCTGGCAGTAATATACTCAAAACCATGACCCCAGGTATATTTTGCCCATTCATGGAACCTACAAGTTGTCAGAAATTGCTCTTTCTCAAGTAGTCTTCCATGATATGGAGCAAAATTTTAATGCACGCCAGTGTCGTACAGCATGTATGTGCCATTGCTCATCAGCTTTACAGCTGTGTTTATGACCAGTCCCCAGGGGAATAATGTGGCTAAATATTACTTCATTAAAGGCAATGAAGGTGAGATGTTCCATGTTTGGCAACTGCTGATAGAATGACAGAAAGCAAGAACTTAAATAAAAGCATTAAAAAGTTAGTGCCAATTGATTCATACAAGGCATCATGTTCTCTCTGAATCTTGCATGTGAGATAATAAATAACAAAATAAGTGCTATCACATCTTTGTGTAATTGTTGAGAATTATCCATTCTGTTATGTGTCCACTCATCTGACCATCTCCCATTATCAATGTAAGTGTAGTGTAGGTAATCATAATTTCAGGGGAAGTGCAAGAACTGTTGAATGGAGGAGGAATACCCCTCCCAGTTGGATCCTACCATTTGAATTATGCCAATATTTTAACAAAGGATTCTCTGAAAATTCCCCCCTCCCCTTAATAGTTGATAGTTCAGTATACCAGAAATATAGCCAGGCTGGGTAGGGATGGTGTTCCTAGCCTCTGTTTGCCAGAAGCTTGGAATGAGCAACAGGGAATGGATCACTTGATGATTACCTGCTCTGTTCATTCCCTCTGGGGCATCTGGCATTGGCCACTGTCGGAAGACAGGATACTGGGCTCGATGGACCTTTGGTCTGACCCAGTATGGCTGTTCTTATGTTTTTATGAGGTTGCTTGCAGTGAAAAGAAGGGGAATCTAATCATTCCCTTTCCCATTTTAACAAAGTCACTACATCATAACCAAGAAGTGAGGTGACAACATCTGACATACTTGTATTAAAGTGCACATGCTGAAAATGTTTACACTTCGCTCCTAAAATTTATACTGGGCCAGCTTCATCACTAGTATAAACTTGGGTCACTGAGTATATTGTTAGAGTAGTAGCCTGTTGGATGTGAGTATTCTTGGATGTGCAGGGCATGTGGGGGGGAGGGGGAGATGGGGAAGACCTTGAAAAGGGACCCAAGATTATCTTGCATGGGAAACCTTTTGAAAATACCTGATGCGATTTGCTATTCAGAAGGCTGAGCACTTGCTCTGAAGCTGGATTGTTATCAGCCCTTAAAATAAACCCTCGCTGGCAGCGATGATTAAGTAGTTTCCAGAGTGGGTGTGAGTTCCATCCGAAAGCAAGGAAATCGTTCCAACCCAGCCTTCAATTTGGTCCTGGAATATTAACGAAGGTCCCCCGCAACCCCCCTCCAGCGCACCACTGGGAGGCTTCCCACCAGCAGGCTCCTTTCAGTCTCCACGTCCTCCCCCCCTCCCACGCCTTCTATTTAAAGTAAGACAATGTGCTTTACTGCAAGAGCTCCCAGCCCCAGGGCTGTAACCTCTGCGGGGGCAGCACAGCTAAGTCACTGCCACACGCAACCGGACTGTTCGCCCGTCCCTGCTGGGACTGGGGCGCGGGGAGGGCGAGTGTGTGTCTTAGTGCGTGTGCCCTGAACTGTACTGACAGCAGGAAGCCCGAGCTGGGGAGGTTTCAGGGCTCATCAATCACCTCCATCTTTTGGGGGCAACCTTTCTACCCCTCCCCCCACAGTCCCATTACACCCGGCCTCCTGTCCCCTCTCCAGGAGACACTGTCACTTTCCCAGACACCCCACTCCCAAAGGCTGTCACCCCCTCTTCCCCACCATCCTTCCTCCCTCCCCCTGGATCCCTCGCTCTGGGACCGAAGTGAAAGTGAAGCAGCTCCAGGGTGGGGGTGGGGTGTCACGTGACGGATGGGAAGCTGCCCAATCACGGGGTCTGGGCAGGGTGAAGGGGAGATTTGGGGAGCTGGTTATCCCCCCCCCTACACACACACACACACACCCCGCCCCCAGGTCGATGAAGTAGCCGGGGCAGGAGCGCGGCGTGTGATTGAGGCGGCGGCTGGGTGCAGCCAGTGCTACTCCCGCGCAACACCTCTCACCCCCCTCCCCGGGGGGGCAATAGGCCGGCGAACTCCCCCCTCCCCGGCAGTGTCTCTCTCCCCTGGAGCCCGGGCCGCCGCGGGGCGACTGTGAGAGCGCCCGGCCCCCCGGGCAGCTGCCCCCCGCTGTGAGGCGGTGGCGGAGGAGGGGCGGGGCCGCCCGCGGGGATTTAGCCGCTTTCTGGGGCCCGCGTCCCTCCTGGGGTGGCGCCTGCTCCCCACACCCCAGCTCTGGGCTCGGTGCGCCGGCCACCCCGCTTCCTTTTGTGCCCGGGGAGCGATGAAGCAGGGGGCTCCCTGCTCCCGGCAGCCGCAGCCTCCGCCTGCCCCCAGCGCCCCGCAGGTAAGTTCGGCGCGGGGACCAGCGGCCAGGCAAGAGGGCGGGTGGGGCCCTGGAGCCCTGCCCCCCTCCCCCAACCACACCCCCTTCCCCTCGCTAGGGGAAAGTCTCCCTCTCTCTCCCGGGCTTGTTACAACTTTCTGGAGTAGCTGCCCCTTCCCAGCGTGTTCCGATTGTTTTAATACCCTCCCCCCCCCACCCTTTCCTGCATTAAAGCTGCCCGGGGCCTGCTCCCCTGGGGGGGTGTCTTTCCCCTCTTCAGATTTCACCCCCTCCCCACCCCCGTTTGCATTGCTTTCTGGTTTCTAAGGGATTTCCTTCCAACCTGTCTGTAGGTATGTTTGTGTAACCAGACACTGAGAGTAGCTGTCTGCTGGAGAATTAACTCGGTCCCCCAAAGCTTCGTTTGCATTCAATAGAGGTGTTTGTTTTGCAGGTTTAGCCCTCCAGGCGGGTGGAAGAAATCGCCCGAAAGGAACCACTTGGAAGATTTTGTTTCCTCCTGTGCAATCCCGCTAGATTTGAGCAGGTGGGGGATCTGTGGGGGATGTTTTTGTGGGGGGCTGTTTGGGAGGGGGGACAGGGGAAGAGAACGGAAAGTGGAGAGAGTCTGATGTAGTTTTCCTCCTCTCTTCTGAACGCAGGGAAGATAGATCGAAACTCTTACTGTTGGTTCTTAAAAATAAATAATACCGATGCTGGCGGATCTCTTAGTTTTTAGAGAAGTGGATTATCTCCAGGATTAACGTAAAATGTTGATGTTTGAGGAACTGCTGTTGCTCAACCCGTAAATAAAGTGGAGATGTTGACAGATTGTCTAGCCTCTGGTAAAAGAGAACAAAAACAGTTCATTTCTTAAAGGACCTCAGCACTTGGGAGGGTGGAGGGGAGAAGAAGGAGTTTAACGATTAACTTTTATCTGGATTTATAAATAAATTGAAACTCTTGTCACTGATGCTTTTTTATGTCTTTGCCTTTCCATGGCCCCCCTCGCATAAGCTGGTGAAAGGCACATGAAAACGCTGATGCGCACATTAATTGGACAACGGGGTGATTTTATTGCTCACTTGTAAAAATAAATGTCACGGGAAAGTTGCTGTTTGTAGTTCAAACGGTGAGGAACTAGTCTGGACAAAACTAGCAAAGTGGATGGTTGGATTCAAATTCTGCCCTGTTACATTTGGAGTTTGTTTTTATTTTTCTAGATCATTCACTTGAAGACGCTGGAAGACGATTTGCAGAAAGGTAAGACACGTTTTCACCAAAGATTAAAATTCAAGGCCATATCGTGTTTTGTCATGTAGCTGAGGCCCATTGTCTCAGCAAAACTCATATATTTGTTCAACTGAACTAATGAATGGAGTAATGCTGACCTATTACTCGGCACTATTTGAACAAATGGGGTAATATAAAGTATTTAGCAAGCATGTCGTTTGTTTCAGTTATACACCGGGATGTTAGAGCTGAGGAATTCTTCCTATCCAAAGAGAACATACGTTTTCTTTAACAGGGACTCAAGAAGATGATGAAAACATGTTTTCATAATTTTCGTTTGTTTTTCCACGCATGAAATTGATGTCTAACTTCACACACCTAATACTCAAGGTGTCTCAAATATACACTTAACTTGACTTTGGTATAAACTGAAAGGAAATAGTTGTGCATAAAATACCTTCTTCATCGCAGCTTTACAATGGGTCAAGAAAATACTTTCTATAATTGTTGTAAATTGCGTGGTAGCATCAACCTTGTTTTGATTTAGATTAAAAACAAATGTGTTAGTTTTATTTCTTTTGAGGCAGCTTAATATAAACTTTATTTTTAAAGTAATAAACTGTAACAAAATCATTGGATTCACCAGGAGTTTTCTACTTTTCATAGGTTAGTCATGTGAAAGCAATACTTTTTGGGGGAGGGTAGTCAGTTAGACAAAGCAACTGTTTGTTTATAATTGCAACATTAACATAAGCGAAACATAGGACTACTATGTATAAATGAGAGCCCTAACATCATTATGCTTTCCCATTTTTTACTATTTAGGAAGGTAGTTTCTTTTATTTGACTGTGATAGTTTTCTTTCTCCTCTCTGCCAAACGGAAACATAAGGAGTGAACAGGACAGTTCATTCTCATCATTTATTTTGAAAGAGAAGTTTGTATGGTATTTTCAGATCTGAGGGAGTTCCTCTCTTTCTTTGCCAGCAGCAAGTGCGTTGATATACTGAGCTGAAGAACTTAGGCATAATGCCAACTTAAGCTATTTAAACGGCATGGTTATTAGTGTCTATCCTGTCCTTATCACACAGTAGTTGTCTCTAATAAACTGAATGTCCTCCCAAGTGATAATCGTGTCTGACAAATTAGTTCAAGTATTAACTGTCTATTCCAAATGAATTCTGTTTTAATTTGATAAATGATAAATCTTAATTCCATCAAAGCTATAAAACTTTGCAAAATGCAGAGAGGATTTTGAGGAGATTTGTCTTACAAATAAGACAAATTGTGTTAATTTTATTTTTAGTTATACCATATTTACAAAGCTTTTGCCTCAAAACAATTTCTATTTTAGCATTTGTAAGAGGTAGTTGTTACTGAATCCCACAAATTATTACTTCACAAATTATTTGCTCTTTTAATTTTTTTGTTTGGAAAAATTATTTAAGCCGGTGTGATACCCCAAAAACATGTAGCAAATTCTATAACTTTTGTATAGAAAGTGTTGTAGCTAGAAGTGTTAATGAGTATAATCTATTATAGCAGTTTCACTTTTTGACTAACTAGTTGCACAATCCGCATTTTAAAAAAACCAAAGGTTTATTTTCTTCATCAATCTGCTAGAGATATCTTGTGTAAGAAACTATTACATTTTCCAGCTGAAATAATAGTGAATTTATTTCTAGAAATAAATTAATAAAATTGAGATAAATATTTTTTTCGTTGTTTGATCCTAACCAATAATAAGCATTTTAAAAAAACCTAAATGACTTAATGCAGACTGTAATTTTTCAGTACTCCTCATGTTAACATGTTATTTTTCCTTGTAGAATTACTAGGTAACATTACAATGCAATGTGAAAATATGTGGAAGCAGATGCATTAATAAAATTAATTATAAAATACAGAAATAGTAACTGAGTATATCCTTAGGATATGAACATTTATGAAGAGATTTATTACAGAAGAGTTGTACTCTCAATTTGCTGATTCACAAACCTGCTAAATCTTGCCAAAAGCTTCAGTATCACTCATGTTCTCAGCAAACTGATAATAGCACAGTGCTGTAGTGTGAGGTCTCATGTTTGAGCCTTCCTTACTTTCACAAAATCATTACAGTACAGTTACTATTCTTGGAAAGAGTCATAAATAGACAACTATATTTTTTCAACATTAATGAACAAAACAACATTCCAGTAATGCTGTATACTTGATTTCAAGTTTTATTAATTTGCAAAATTCACACAAGTGGCTAGAAGACAAATGCAACTTAAGGTTCTATCATGTCTTAACAGCATTATGGTCAATTAATAAAATCATTTCTCTACAAACTGCGTATTGATGAAAGACTCTTTACCATTTGTTTTAGCATTTTACATTAAGCTGATCAATCCTACATAGCCACAACAAATGGAACCATTCTAAATGTTAACTTTTTAAAAAGTTTAAATACAAAATATTAAGTAGTTGTTTTTGAAGTATTACACTGAAACACCTGGAACCCAGCAAATAGCACAGAAAAAAGTAACTAGCATTGTGTAGCAGATATCTTTATTTGTTTCTGTCATTAATGCTATGGATTCAGTTGTCCCAAATGATATTTAGGAAGATAATGGAAAATATTTAGGTGCTGCATTTCCAGCAGGAACTTTGGATATAATGATAAGTTGCTATTACCGGCATGTTTTCACTAGAAGCATTAACATTATGACAATTGTTTCTAACCTTTTGGTGCTTAAGTAAATATTAAAGTAAATAACTATCATGGATATTTGGCTTCATTTTTTGCAAACCTCCGAGTGCTGGCAGCTATTTTAGTTTAATATTTGGCATCTTTTTTCAATTTTTTGCCTTGAATATTAGACAAAATGTTTGTTTCAAAAGTTGTTTATACTATATGCATGGAATGTATGCCTAAGCATGAAACCATATGGGAGCTATTAAGAATTTTTGCCACTATTCTTAATTCCTTCACCTTATTCAAGTCACTCTTAGGGCACATCTTCATTAAATGTGTCATATTAGAATCCATATTCTATTCATGTTCATAGTCGTATTCTATTATAATAAAAATGTCCAAAGACCAGGCTTTAAAGATCCTCTTCTGCAAAATCATGTATGAAAAATGTCTTACATGCACAGAAATACACACACAAAGTATTTTGATCCATAAAAATATATATATGCATGCCTAAACTGAGTAATCATATTACCACATCTCCATAAGTTGTGTTTTGTTCTCCTCACTTGTTTGCCAAGTCCATCACTTGCTACAGCTTAGTAGCAAGAACTATGTTCATATAGCGTGAGGCACTCCAGTGAAGTCATTGGGACTATTTTAAATAATAAGCAATACACTTGGAGGGGCTTGTAGAACGACTGGTCCTTGTACTGAAAAATCTGCAGGGCGGAAACCTGTTTTTGATGTATTTTCTGTAAAGCGCCTGGCACTCCTGAAGATGCTACAACATAATAAACTTTGATAATGTGCTTAGGTTTGTATCTTTTATTAGGGAATGTGGCTACAAAGCTATTTAAAGCACAAAGAAAAATACTGTGACAGAGTGGCTTCTAGCTAGGGCAAGATGTGCTTTAATTGCTGTGGAAGCCTTGATTCTAAATGAATCACTATTTTAATAGACCATACCTTCTGTAAAGCCACTGGGCTAGATCCTCAGCTGATGTAAATCAGTATATCTACATTGAAGTCAATGGAACTATGCCACTTTACACCAGATGATGTTAGTGACCTTCTTGGCTTTAACAGTTTTCCTTTAATCTTCTTGCCACTTAAAGTTTTACTATGATCTACTCACATTCCAGAAGCATGGAAGAATGAAGACAGAATTACATTGTCCTTATTTTCCTCCTCCATTCAGCCTTTGGTGGCTTTTCTCTTATAATGGGATTTGTTTTATTAATCATATATGTTGTAATCCATCTCAGAGCAAATGTACTTGTCCTTCTTAAAATCAGACATTTTTAATCACACCTGAATAGAAGTGTTATTATATTTAGAAACATTTGTGTCTTGTCTAGCTTACCAGATGTAGGTGTGTTATAAATAGCTTCCTGATGATACTGCATTTGTGATTAAAGGTTCCTAAAAACTGTTGTTGGCAACCCTCTTATTATCAGCTTGTTTGATGTAAAGGAGTTTAGAAAGGGTGCCCCCACATCCACTCTCCCCCCCTCCATGACTTTGTTTGCCAAATTCTTGACACTTTTCTTAACCAGGCTGCAGTATCGGTGCTAATAAGTTACACATCTAAATCTGTTCATTTTATGTATTAAGAATAGTAAGCCTACTTGGTCAGTAAAATGGAGAAATAATTGTTTCTCTTTATCAGCTACCTAATGAGCATTTGTGAGGGCACTGTTACTAAAATAGCTCATTTGCAATGGTCAGGCTAAGTTTCCTTTCCCTTTGAAAGTATAATATAATTTGGTGGACTGCTGCCTACATTCTTTTAACAGTTCTTTAAACAAAAAAGTTATTTTTCTCATCAAAATGAAGTATTACTATATGAAGTAGGTATTGTCTTCATACAGTTGTCAGAATTCATGGTTTTGGAGAGCAGAGTGAGTTTTGAAGATCTTTGTGTGAAAAAGAGGGCTACGGGTAATAAAAAAAATCTTCTTCTTTTTGAACATTTTTTTCCCACTTAGCAGTGCAAAGAAGGGGCATTGCATACATATCTGGTTTTTAAATCAGCCCCCAGTTATTCCTGGGGCTTATAAAAAATAATAGCTTTGAGGGGGAAAGTGTAACAAGATTGATATGGCGGTCCAGATACAATAGTGATGAAGTGTTATATAAATACTAAAGAAAGCGAGGAATACTTGTAGCATCTTGGAGACTAACCAGTTTATTTCAGCATAAGCTTTCGTGGGCTATAGCCCATTTCATCGGATGCTATAGCCCACAAAAGCTTACGCTGAAATAAACTGGTTAGTCTCTAAGGTGCTACAAGTATTCCTCACTTTCTTCATGGGTACAGACTAACAGGGCTGCTATTCTTAAACCTATATAAATACTGTATAGACAGATAAAGAGCATGCATAAAAACTACAGCTTAGTAGCAAGAACTATGTTCATATAGCGTGAGGCACTCCAGTGAAGTCATTGGGACTATTTTAAATAATAAGCAATACAGTCAAGTGTAAAAGGACACAAGCACAAGTACAGATTTCCCTTTTCAGTCTAAATTAGTAAAAACTCTATGGGTAGACACTGCTTCAAAAGGCCACGAGTTGATGCCTTTATTTATTTATTTTTATTTTATTTTATTTTATTTTAAATTTTTCACTGCATGTCTAAAATAATTTTTCTCCCAGTGATGTGGTTTGCCAGTGAGATAAAATGTTCTTACTAAATTCTAAATTTAAGGATAATGTTGCCAAATTGATCTTGAGTGGAACAGTTTCAGAAATGTCTGTTTTTTCAATTCAATGTCCTTAATATCTGCTGCAGGTGGGGGGCTTTCAATCTTCCTTGCCTATTTTTTCTGTCAGTAAATACTTTGTGTGTTACTTTTTACCTCACTTACCCTTAAGGGGGCATTGGCTTCAATTGAACTATGATAATTTACACCAGCTGAATATCTGCCCCAAGATGTGATACTTCATGGCTAAAGGCATGTCTACACTTACCTCCAGAGCGATCGATCCAGCGGGGGTCGATTTATCACGTCTAGTGAAGATGCAATAAATTGACCACCAAGTGCTCTCCCATCAACTCCAGTACTCCGTCAGAGCGAGAAGCGTAAGCAGAGTTGACAGGGGAAAGTCAGAGTCGACCTACCACAATGAAGGCACCGCGGTAAGTAGCTCTAAGTACGTCGACTTCAACTATACTATTTTCGTAGCTGAAGTTGTGTAACTTAGCCCTGGTCTACACTGGGCAGGGGGGAGGGGGTGGGAATCAATCTAGCATACGCAACTTCAGCTACACAAATAGCGTAACTGAAGTTGACATATACAGGTTGACTTACTTCGGTGTCTTCATGGCACTAAGTAGCTCCCCCCGTCGACTCCACCTGCTCCTCTCAGCGTGGTGGAGTTCCGGAGTTGACAGGAAAGGGGTCAGGGATCGATTTATCATGTCTAGACAAGAAACAATAAATCAATCCCTGAAAGATCGATCTCTACCCACCAACCTGGCAGGTAGTGTAGACCTGGCCTTAGACCAGGGGTTGGCAACCTTTCAGAAGTGGTGTGCCAAGTCTTCATTTATTCACTCTATTTAGGGTTTTGTGTGCCAGTAATATCTTTTAATGTTTTTAGAAGGTTTCTTTCTATAAGTCTAAATTATTGCTGTAAAGTAAATAAGATTTTTAAAATGTTTAAGAACCTTAAATTAAAATTTAAATTAAAATTCAGAGCCCCCCACAGTGGCCAGGACCCAGGCAGTGTGGGTGCCACTGAAAATCAGCTCGCATGCCGTCTTTGGCACATGTGCCATAAGTTGCCTATCCCTGCCTTAGACTAACTTAGTTTGCCTTCCCACTCATCCCCCTCCCCCCCCACGTAGACCAGGCCTAAGGGTCCAATCTTGCTAACATTCACTTGCACTCAGGGGTACCGGAACACTTTTTATAGTGGAGGGTGCTGCTGAGAGCTATTGAACCAAACTCTCCCTGGATATAATGGAAACATCTCAAGTCAGGTGTGCTGCAGCACCCCTGAACCCCTAGTTCCAGAACCTATGCTTCCAATGAAACGATGCATGGGTAGAGAACATTTTATTGTAGGCTGAATTTGACCCTTAGATTTTAGTCCAACAAAATTTCCAGAAATCATAAAAATGTAAGAAATAGTTTGATATCAAAGTGAAAGTCTTGTTATTTCATTATGTTCATGATTCTCTTGAACTTCTGCATTTTATTTGGCATCCTTTAGCTAAAGGAGATCATGCTAATTAGATTAAGTTAAGGGGCATAAACTTGCATCATAGGTTTCTGTGCTGACAATGTGTCTTTTGGCTGTAAAAGGTTGCCTTGGGATTTAACATGAATACTGATAAGATAAACCATGTCTGTGCTCAGTCCTTAAGAATGTAACTGTAAGAAAACAGTAGTTGATGCAATGGAGAATAATTTCTATAACTAATAATTTCTATAATTCAACTTTTTTTCGTAATTTATTAAACTGCATCAATATAGAGATGTGGGAGATGTAGACATTTTGTGATACTGCTTTTTTTGGAACTAGAATAAGAAATTTCAAAACTAAAACAGAATTTTTGCAGAAAAATAGTAAGTATGAAAATTAGAAATGATTAGGCTTTTATGTACA
The DNA here is from genome assembly GCA_032164245.1 of Sternotherus odoratus. Taxonomy (NCBI): domain Eukaryota; kingdom Metazoa; phylum Chordata; order Testudines; family Kinosternidae; genus Sternotherus; species Sternotherus odoratus. The sequence continues at coordinate 64,597,563 of JAVMKO010000003.1, forward strand.
TTTTGCTCATAGTCAAGCAGAATACTTTTGAATGGGTTTTTAATACATTTTTGAAAGAACTTTTGAAGCTGCTTTTTAAAAGTAACAGAAGAAATTTTAAATATAATCCTAGATTGCTCCTTTTCTGCAATTATTTATTTAGGGATTGATCTTGTAGGCCTATATCAATTTACAAGCTAAGGGCATGATTCTGTAACACTACCTACCCACACACTCATTCATATATAGAGTAGTTCTTGCATATTTAGCCTGTGCAAGGCCTACTCACATGCCTCCATCATGTAAATACTCAGTATGAAATCCTGGCCCAATTGTAAACAATAGCAAAACTCTCATTGACTTGAATGGGGTCAGAATTCCACTCTTAGTGGCTCATTCTGCAATCAGATCTTCATAAGGGCAAAGGTGCAGACACATGGATCCATTCTTCTTCTTTCCCAGGACATTATGGACATAATCAAACTTCTCACAAACTTGCTTTTCTTCTTCTTCAACCTTCTTCATTGCCCCATTTTCTTCTTCAGTTAAAGCTTTAATTTCCAAGGCTATGTCTATACTACCAGTTATGTTGGTATAACTTATGTCATTCAGGGGTGTGAATAAACAACCCCTGCTGAGCGACATAAGTTACATCCACATAAGCACTGGTGTGGATAACGCTATGTCGGTGGGAGAGCTTCTCCCACCAACATAGCTACCACCGCTCATTGGGAGTGGATTAATTACATTCATGGGATCATCAGCATAGAATGACGACACTAGAAGGTTTACAGTGGTGCAGCTGCATTAGTACAGCTACACAGGTGTAAGCTTGCTAGTGTAGACATAGCCCAAGAATTTACTTCTCTGAAAACCCATATTTTGGGCAGCTGTGTCCCTGGCTTGTCTTTGCTGCATCCTCACTTCATCCAATGCCCGCGAAGGTTTTTCACGCTGGTTAAAGAGCTCTGGCAGTCTGTTCTTCAGATATGACTCCTTTTCTGCCTTGACCTTCTGCATTGGGCCTATGGTGCATGGCTTGTGGCTGGCCATGGAGACCCAGCAGACGTAGCTGATGTGCTCCTGGCAGTAGAACTCTAGGAGCTCGTTGTGCTCCAGGCCCTTCCTCTGCGGAAGGTCCATCATGGGCAGGTGCAGCTGGTGACCCCTGAAAGCCAGGCTCTCTTCGTCAAGCTTCAGGTGCTCTAGGCAGAAGGGGGCCATGCAGGTGAGGTAGGCTGTGGCAGCCACTGCCTCTGGACAGCTATCATAGGCTCAAGTCCGAGCCTTTCTTCTCCTCAGTCTGATCACCAGTTTTGGAGCTGTAGAACCACTCCAACACTTGGCACGACATCGTGTTCCAGTTGCAGGATGAGGGCCCGTGATTTTAAGCCAGTGGGGCTATGCACAACCATAAAGTTATTTGGGTGAGTGTTTGCAGGATCATAGCCTTGCCTTCCAACTCCTTCCTTACAATTTCCAAGTGGAAGCAGATATGCTTCTTATGCTGCTGGCCCTAAAAAAGCAGTTTTTTAAAAAAAACATAAATACCTTTTAGATCAATCTGTCCATCTCTAACAGAATCCTAAAACATGCTGCTGGGTACTTTTCAGCTGTTAAATTACATGTTTTAATATGTCTTTTATGGAATTTATTACTGCAATAAAAGGAAAGACCAGGATATCTGACCCAATTGCTGGAAAGAACATTGTTCTATAAGATCACCTAATTTTAAAAAAAATGAATTGGGATTTTATGGAGGTAAAAACAGGTAATAGCTTTCTTCTCCCCTTTTGTTATTCAAGTCGGGGGAGGAACAATAGGTACTGTTTAGAGTCAGGAGCTACTCTACTAACCTCTGCAGCTGTTAAAATGCCTGCAGGTTTTTAGATGGTGGCTTTTATACTTTTAATTCAACTTTTGTTAAAAAAACAAAAGACAAAAAGAGTAAGGGTAGGAATACAAAACCAAACTACTGATCATCATGGAATAAAATTGTTGGAGAGGAAAGCTGACTATTGACTCCTCTTAGTGGTCTCTCTTTTCTCTCCTCTACTGTATTGACATTTATTATTTATGAGGTTTTTAAAAGAGAGGGGAAAGTACTGCCTCCACTATAGAGCACTCAAACAGGCGACTGACCTTTAAAAGGTAGGCACACTGTCTATGGTTTTGGTGTTTTAAAACGTCCACCTCCCAAAAGAGCAGTAGTTTCTACATGAGTCTTGGAAAATATGTTTCATGCTGTTTCTATACTGTTCTTTTTTGTGTGTGTGAAGGTCTGTTGAAGTAGTATTTTCTTCCCACACCATTTTTAGAGAAGACAGTCTTGAGTATCCATTTCCAAAATCCTTTCCAGCCGAAGGAGATGGGGACAGTATATTGTACTAACTAGGCCAACTTGAGAGAGCTGCTTTTTAATTACTCTTTGAAATATTCCTTTCAAATATACTGTGCATGAGTATAAGAAACTGAAGCATGTCAGAAGCATGTATAGAGCACTTTTTGACAGAGAAGAAAATTATTATTACTACTGTGTGTTATATACTCTTGACATTTATATAGCGTTTAATCTTTTCAGAGCCCTGTAAAACACATCTATAGATGGATATGAATATCCTTAACACTCACATTATCATATTAATATATTTTTTAAAAGGCTGGGGAGGCAAAGCAACTTTTTTTACCCCACTGTCTAAACTGTTGTTGAAAACTAGGAATTGTGGTGCCTAAAAGGGTATTTTCACATATGCTAAAAGCATGGGCATGTCAAGTTAGCCTTGAGCACAGGGCTCTCCAACACATAAAATCCAGTAGCAGATTCTTTTCTCATGCTTTTCACTATCTTACTCTGTGAGTAGTCCCAAACTGTCTGCAAAGTACACTACTACTCAACGAGAGTAAAATCAGCAAAACAGACTGGTCCTATCCTTGTAGATGATGTTTTATGCAGTGTGTTATCAGGCAGGCTGTATGTGTTTAGAATACCATACTTACACTGATACTTTGTTTTCTAATACTGGTATGATCTGGGGAGAGAAGGGGTCACTTTTTTGACATACTGATTTTCAGTGCAGATGAAGGTTGTGGAATGTAACAGTTTTAGGAATGTACACCTGTGAGTATAATAGGAAAGTATCTGTTTGTATATTTTCACCACTGACATTTAGATCAAAGGTCCTCAAGGTGTTGCTGTAGTGAGAAAAGGGAAAGGGGCCAGGCAGCTTACCCATCCTGACCTTTCAACTTGCTCATTGTTAGCAAGTTTTCACTAGAAAACCAGTCACATCTCTGCTTGGTTTGGGATGACTTTCTTTCAGGGATTTGCTTATTATGTATGTGTATTCAATTCAGGATGTGGCAGATTGAGGGCTGGTAAGTAATTAAAAGAAAAAAACTAGCAACAAAAACCTCTAGTCAAATATTGAAACTGATGCCTAATCTTTCAACAGAGTGCATTGACCTATTGTCAGAAGGACTTAAAACCATTTTGTTCAGAGGCAATGAACATTACCACGGGACTAATGATGTTAGAAAGGCTAGTGAATAACCTTTCACAAATATATGCAGGTTAAAACAAAATAGCTAAGGCAAAAAAACTATCTTCTTGTATTCTAGTTTACTTACATCTAAAAATAACCTATGCCAAAATGGAGGAGGATTTCTTTAGTTCCTTGCAGTTGTTTAATAAATCACAACTTTCAAACCTGGTCTTGCAACATTTTTTTTTCTTGGATAATGGAGAAAAATGATCATGTGAGAGACATGGTGACACTCGTTAAAACTTCTCCTTCCATTCTTTATCATTGTACAGTATTTTAAAAAATCAAATTAAATTAGAGTTGGGACAATATGGTTGTAACTCTGTTTAGTTTCTTTTATTTTTATATTTAAGCTATATTGGATTTGTGCTATTTAAATGTTTAAATGTTTGACCGATACTTCTCTCTGTCCTAGTCAAACTTACTTTTTAAAGCAGAGGCTTTACATGTTTATATTATTTATTATTATTTATTTAGACAGAGCTAACACTTTTATATTTCACTGTCAAATATTTGCTTGCTATGACTGAATGAGTTTCTGTAAGACGTGGATATCTTACATGAAAATTTGAAGTTGCCCTTGTCACAGTCATGAGTGATTTCCTCTTAGCATTACATCAGTCATTTGGCCATTTTGATTTTGGCAGCTTTTGATATGATTGACCAGGGTTTGTTACTTCAGCACCAGGGCCTTGTCAACACTAAGGGCATGGCTAGACTTCAAACTTCAAAGCGCTGTTGCGGGAACGGAACGCCTACCGCAGCACTTTGAAGTGTGAGTGTGGGTTGTACGCCTGGAAATCCACCTCCAGGCTCCAGTGCTCAGAGCCTGTCGACGCTAGTGTTTTAAGTGCTCTGCACTGAGGGGGGTGATTTTTCACCCCCCTGAGCCAGCAAGTTAGAGCGCTATAAAATGTAAGTATAGACAAGCTCTAAGAAATGTTAGGAAAAAAATTCCTGCCAAGTTTAACTGAACAAGTGGCAACATTGTAGAAATCTTAGAAAATAAATCCTGGAGTAGACATGGCCTAACAGAAATAGCTTGTGTGTCTGGAATGGTCCTCAAATGGTTCAAGAAATACCCGTATTGTCTCTCAGGTATTTGAATTGCTGTTCTCATCAAGGATCTGTCCTACTTTCCATGCTCAATATATCTGAGATCTTCTGACAACTTTTTTAATCCATGTGCTGATGATACACAACTTTGTCTGTCTTTCCACATGGAACTGCAAGTTCAGTTTCTGCTCTGATGAATTCCTGGACAATATTTCCTGCTGGATGCATTCAAGCCCAGAAAATCTGGAATTTTGGTGGTGGGAAGGTGCCAATGTTAGGATGCTTTTACTGAGGGGACTCTTTCAGAAGTTGTGAATCAGATTAAGCCAGTCTTACTTTTGTGCACACCCTTCCCATGGAAAGACATGTGCTGGACATGATTAGCAAGTGTTGGTTTTAGCTGTGCAGAGTGCACAGTGTGTGCCTCTAGCTTAGGGTTTCTCAAACTGGGGGTAGCGCTCCCCGGGGGGTCGCGAGCTCCTGCCGCTAAAACTCGCCGCGGCGGGGCGGGGAGGGGAGGCCGGCGTGCACCCAGCAGCCCACCCGCGGCGGGGGGGAGGGGGAGACCAGCGCGCAGCCGGCAGCCCGCCCGCGGCAGGAACAAGCGGACTGGGGCGCACCGGGGTGCACCCAGCAGCCTGCCTGACCCGGGTGGAGGGGGGCCCAGCGTGCGCCCGGCAGCCCGCCCGCCACGGGGAGGGGGGACCGGGGCGCACCCGGCAGCCCGCCCGCTGCGGGGAGGGGGGACCGGGGCGCACCCGGCAGCCCGCGGTGGGGGGGGGGACGGAGCGCAGCCGGCAGCCCCCCCACCCCACGGCGGGGATGGAGAGGGGACGGAGCGCAGCCGGCAGCCCCCCCACCCCACAGCGGGGATGAAGGGGGTGGTGGGGCACAGCCGGCAGCCCGCCCGCGGCGGGGGGGGGACGATGACCAGCGCGCACCCAGCAGCCCACCCGCCGCGGGGAGGGGGGACCGGTGCACACCCGGCAGCCCGCAGTGGAGGGGGGGGGATGGAGCACGGCCGGCAGCCCCCCCACCCCATGGCAGAGATGGAGGGGGGGGCGGGGCACAGCCAGCAGCCCGCCCGCGGCGGGGCAGGGGACGACCAGTGCACAGCCGGCAGCCCGCCCGCCGCGGGGAGGGGAGACCGGAGTGAGCCCGGCAGCCCGCCCGCCGTGGGGAGGGGGGACCGGGGTGCACCCGGCAGCCCCCCCACCCCACGGTGGGGATGGAGGGTGGGCGGGGCGCAGCCGGCGGCCCGCCTCCGACGGGGACTGGAGGGGTCGCGCCCCGCCCACCCAGCCGGAAAAGGGGTCGCGGTCTCAAAAGTTTGAGAACCGCTGCTCTAGCTCATGATAACCTTGCAACAGCAACACGTGCTGGTGTGATCACAAGGCTGAATTATTGTAATTCCCACTTAGTAGAGTTTTCAGCAGGGCTTCTCCATTGTTGTTCAGAAAGCAACAGCATGTATGTTCACTGGCTTGAACTACTATAATTTTATCATGCCAACATTGGCTGCCTATGAAGTGGTGGGTTGAGTTTAAGATGGCACTCCTGAGTTGTTTGTTTTTGAAGCCCTTAATATTGTAGGCCCTGACTACAGTATTTTCAAGAACAGCTTCTTGAGGCTTAGTCTGATGGATGTTTGTGTTAAGACACCACCCTGTTTAGTGTATCTGATGAGGATAGGAGAGCAACCTTTGCTGTGCTGGGCCTTAGGGTGCTCATTCCACCCCAGATATCCATCAGCTCATTCCATCTTTTTCCATTACTCAGAACCTTATTACTCCAAAACTGAATTCTAGTTTAATCACTTCTGGCACTAATATATCTTTTCCTCCCCCTTTTGACCTTTCCTTTAGAACCTCTCCCCCCACCTCTACTATTTTTAACTACATTTTTAAAGAGTGGTGTTTTAATGGTTTATTATGTGTCTGTAATAAAGCACACACTTTTAGGCACTTTGTAAATTACTCCCAGGCAAACAAAGTCCTTTAAAAAAAGCTTCTGTAAAAACAAAACAACTCTTCTCAAATGTTTTCCTAAAATTCCTTATGACGGCTAGTGACCAAGGCTTTGTACCACAATAGCTATGTTGATTAGGGGGTGATTTTTTTAAAACCAAAATGGCTATACTAGTATATCCCTTTTTGTTAACACAGGCCAATATAAAGGTGTCTTGTGCTTTATTCCTCTTTCCGTATGGCCTAACCTCTATACCCTTATAATTGTATCCACAATAGGTGGCTTGTACCACTATGGTTAATACAGTATGATTTTGTGTTAGACAAGCCCTCAGAACAAACTTTTAGTTAGCCTAGCTGTGCACTTCTGCAATTACCAGTTGCTGTGAGAGGCTTGGCAATACCAGGGAGTGTCATGGCTACTGCAGCACTGCTATAGCAGAGCAGACATTTTAGATGAATCAAGACCTTTATTTGCACTGTTTACGTACAGTGACATTTTTCTTCCAGTGGAATGTGCCACTTACTATGTTTCATTCTTATGGTAATCAGCAAGGGGGGGGGGAGATGGGGCTGTGCCCTTTTCAACTTCTTTATGAACTAAGGAAGGTCTAAAAGTTTCTGTCTGTATGTTCTTCTAAATAACAAATCTGTTAAGTTTTGTCTTCTCTGTTTTGCTGCGGTGTCAGTGGAGGACCAGAGAACTAAAGTGGAAGATTTCTCAGCATTAATTGCAGGGTGGGAATTTTGAATCTTTAATAATGAGATTTTATTATTTTGATGAAGAGTTTGAGTTAAATAAGTGGCCAAAAACCTGGTCAAATGAGAACCAGAGTTTTAAACATTTTGATTGAGTTTCTTCCTCTCTCAATTGCTCAGATTTCACTTCCTTGATACTGTGATGTCAAAAAGCAACAAAATATCAATTTATTCCCAGAGTCTTCCAGGGACAAAAAGATGGGCAAGCAATCCTGAATTTCTAAAATAAAAATAAACCAGGAGAAAATACTTTTAAAAAGCCTTGCATCATCTTTATACATGAGAATGATGTTAAAAAGGACCCAAACCCATTTTATCCCTTTCATGGACTTTGCTATATTCTAAGGGAGTGCACAATAAAAGTGATTTTTAGACTTAAATACATACAGTTGGATTTTTCTCATTAGACAAGAGAGTAGAGTGACACACATTCAAGAAATCTCCCTGCCTCATTTAAACACCCTTCCTTATCAAAACTCCATTTCCATGAATGATGGAGCTTGGCTCTTGATTGGAGAGTGAAGTATTAAAGTACCTTATTTTCATGTGCTAATGAAGCAGAATGTGGCTTTAGGGGGTTTCTTTTCAGTGAGGTAGCCTGTTTTGGTTATGCACATCACCTTCTTATGTTTCCTTCCATGTCTCTGTCTACACTCAAATGGTGGTCTTAATGGGTAACAGTGGCTAATCAGTCTGCTTGACAACAAGCCTTGGCCCTCTTCAGCTCAGCAGGAGAAGCACTGGCCTGTAATTAGTGGAGTCATCAGACCAACTGCTTGGCTCAAAGTGATTTCTTCTGGCACCTTTTACAACAACAACTTTATATGCAGAAACTCTGTGATGTTTTTCCTTAATATTTTTACATGCCACAGAACTAATGTAGACTGGTAAATCCTCAGCATAAATGGTCAGCTTAATATACAGTACATCTGAATAACTGCACTAGGAAGTGGAAATATAAGGCTTAAGTGTTGGCAAACATCAATATTGAAAGTTTATGTATATTTCTGACTGAGACTCAACTGATAAAGTCAAGAATCTTAAAATTTTTGAAACACTGACTTCAGTCCAGATGAGGTAAGAACTATAGTCCTGGTCAGTAGAAGACTCTGATCCTGCAAAAACTTAAAAACCTATGTCAGTACCTTTACTCCCATGAGTAGTGCCAGTTAAATCTATGGGACTACTCACATGCTTAAAGCTAAGCACATACTTAGGTCTTGTTCACAAAGTACTTGAGTGCAGCACCTTACTGAAGCCTAAACCCAGTAGCAAGTTCTGGTAGTACTCTATAATGAAGGTTAACACCATTACTGAGGGAAACTGTGGGTTTTTCTTAGCAGCTATATGCTGGGAACTGTTATATTGGTCTTTACCACAATGGCTGATGGGGAAAATAATTACTCTGGAATTACTCATTGCCAGTTATGAAGGTGAATTGGCAGAAAGTGATGAATTTCCCTTTTCTCCTTCACAAGAAAAAAGAAGGAACAGGGAAAACTTTAGAAAGTACATGGTAACCAATATCCAAGTCTGGATTTTACTCATTTGAGTTCTAAAGAAAGTGAGGCACCTGATAACTGAGCTAAAAAGGAAACTTGTCAAATCTTTTTTTTAACTTTCTCTTTATTTTTTAAAAAAATATTTTATGTTTAATGCAGTGCCGTCCCGTATTTGCTTTTTGTTGTTGTTTTGTCTCCGCTGCTGCATGATTGTGTACTTCCAGTTCCAAATGAAGAGTGTGGTTGACCGGACAGTTTGTAACTCTGGTGTTTGTAACTCTGAGGTTCTACTGTACACCTTTTGAAGATTTTCTAACGATTATACTATAGCTGACTGAGTCTCCAATACCAATTATTAAAGACAGCTAATAGGAAGAAAGATGGAATGCAATAGTAGAGACTGACGAGTATTTCTGTAAGAGCAAATCATGTACCTACGGTAATATGTTAGGATTCTTTACAAAGACAGACAAAAAGAAAAGGGGAACAAATTAATATAACTTGAGACTTTCGGATAGCTATTGATAGTTCTTCATAGCAGTCTATTAAATAAACGTAGTAACTACAGGATCAGAGGTAAAGTCCTGTAATGGGTTCAAAACAGGTTAAGGGATTGGAAACAAATAGTAACAGTTATCCTATTCTCAGCACTGAAGGAGGTGACTATAGAAGGTGCTGAAGAGATCCTTACTAAGAATGGTGATCAGTATATTGAAGCAGATTTGATCAGTGAGGAGCCCTGATAACTCATGTTGGAAGGAACAACTTACATTATTTCCCCCCCCTCCCCCAGAAACATAACAAATTTTGTGTTCCACTCTGGCTCCTTTGACTTTTAAGTGGAAAAAGGTCATGAATCCAGGAAAATGGTCCCCAGGAAATTCCTCTGGTATTGGGGAGATTCCCACCTTCCTGCCATTCCCCTCTACAGGGGGAATTCCCAAGTGGTATAGAACCTGTGTATCAGCTCTGTGCTATCCCATTCCCAGTATAGGAGCATTCCTGGTAAAAATGAGATGTGTCTAGAGCAGTGGTGGGCAAACTTTTTGGCCCGAGTGCCACATCAGGGTTCAAAATTGTATGGAGGGCTGGGTAGGGAAGGCTGTGCATCCCCAAACAGCCTGGATCCACACCCTATCTGACCCCCTCCCACTTCCTGGCCCCTGACTGCCCCCCTCAGAACCTCCCAACCCATCCAACCCCTCCTTCCTTGTCCCCTGACAACTCCCTCCAGAGACCCCTCTGCCCCTAATCACCCCCCAGGACTCTACCCCCTATCCAACCCCTCTGCTCCCTTTCCCCTGACTGCCCTGACCCCTAGCCACCCCCCGCACCTCCTGATAGGCCCCTTGGGACTCCCACACCCTATCCAATCTCAATATATGGCCTGGAGCCAGACACGCTGCTCCAATGTGCAGCCCCCCAGAGCACTGCTCATACAGCACACTGAGGCTGCGGGGGGATAATGGGGTGGGGGTGAGGAGTTAGCCTCCCCAGCCAGGAGCTTGAGGGGGGCGGACAGAATTAGCACACAAGTCCAATGTGGCCCGCAGGCCATAGTTTTCCCATCCCTGGTCTAGTCTAGAGCACTGCTGAACTCTGGCTATCAGAATAGCCTTTTGGGGCCAGGAGGAGCTGGGCACAAGCTACCCTCCCCTGCATGGCTACCCCCCCAACCTTTCCTGGATTGAGTGGAACTCAGCCAGAACAAAGTTTGTTTAATATTTTAGCATAGACTCAGATTATTCTATATCAAACTGTTCGAGAGAACTTGTGATACACTAAGGAAAAATAAAGACAAATGTCTTAGTGGACTAACTCCTGACTTGAAAAAAATATACTATTCCTGGACACTACTGGGTTCTGATTGGTTATAATGACTCAAGAGTTATCATTAAGGACAGCTTACTGAAAACATATCAATATGTAATGATCTTGTATGAGATTAAAAGGACACTGCCAATTATAAAATCTCTATCCTTAACTTTCATGTACTTATCTGTTCTACAAAAAATGACATTTAAAAAAATTAATTTTCTGCTGCTGTTCAGGCTGTTTAATTTACTTTTTGCATATCTCTCAATTTGAATAATGAAGCTAAAGTATGCATTTAACTCCTGTCAGTTTCACTTTAACTTTCTGGTCCTCTAACACTTAGCACAATGCTTCAGTATTTGGGTTGCAAACACTGCAGGGGTTGTTTACTTTACAAATGGTTCTACTGGAATTTTTAAAAAAGTATGAAAACATTTCAATCCATTTCATAGTTTGTAAAAGTTTTAACACAAAAGCAAAACTTTCCACTAATTGTCACCCACAACATTCTTTTTAAAAAGGGGGATAGGCCCAGATCCACAAAGGTAGTTAAATTTATGGAGATACGCCAATCTCATTGAACTGGAAGGACCTTGAAAGGTCATTGAGTCTAGCCCCCCTGCTAACACTACCAGGACCAAGTACTGTCCCCTGACAGATTTCTTGCCCCAGGTCCCTAAATGGCCCCCTCAAGGATTGAACTCACAATGCAGGGTTAGCAAGCCAATGCTCACACTGAGCTATCTCCCGCCCAAGGTTTACTTAGGCGCCTAAACCCCAGACTTAGTTGCCTTTATGGACCTGGGCCTATCCCCCTTTTTTAAAAGTCCCAGTTTTGTCTTCACTGTGATCCACAGAACTCCTGCTGCTGAACCCTGTAGGTGCCTAGATTCACTCAGTGCCTAAATTTTCAAAGTAAAAGTTCCCTCAATGCCTTTGTTTCTGCCTCTGAGTATGCACACTGCTGCCTCCCTCTAGTCTAGGCACCCAGGATCCTTTTTCTTGCCTAAGCCCCAGAATGATTTACAAACTGGAAAAGATAATCAATCAATCACCTAAGGGCATGTCTTCACTAGCAAGGTGGCAGCACTTAAACAAATGTCTCCATCCAGCCCAGTATCCTGTCTACTGACCGTGACCAATGTCAGATGCCCTGGAGTGAGTGAACCTAACAGGTAATGATCAAGTGATCTCTCTCCTGCCATCCATCACCCCCCTCTGACAAACAGAGGCTAGGGACACCATTCCTTACTCATCCTGGCTAATAGCCATTAATGGACTTAACCTTCATTAATTTATCCAGTTTTCTTTTAAATCCTGTTGTAGTCTTAGCCTTCACAACCTCCTCAGGCAAGGAGTTCCACAGGTTGACTGTGCACTGTGTGAAGAAGAACTTCCTTTTATTTGTGTTCTATTGCAACACCTAAGTCCCTTTGTGGATCCCATCCATAAAACATAAGGTAGATAATATATAAATGGCACCTCTCATCTTGATTCTTGAGCTAAGTGCTGGGTCAATTTATTTGCATGAGTGAAGTTAAGTTTATTTTACAATGGAGTGTAGTATTTTTGCTGAGATTTACCCTTGCATATTTGAATTAACTACATCTGGTGTTGGACTTCAAGGTTGGAAGCAGTTGTTACTGCATCTGTAGAACACTAGTAAAGTACAAGTTGCATCCTTCTACAATACTTACTTACTTATGTATTTGCTTGCTATGTTCAATGTCTGTTTTTAAAAACTTTTTATATGGTCTTGTGTGTATTTTTACTTCATTGTTAAACAGACAAGCAAGCAGCCTGTCATCTGCCTGGCTGTATTGCCTGTAAAACTATTTCATGTTAAAAACATTAAAATATGCAAAACAGATACCTCTCACAGACAAACCAGCAATAGAAACAGTCCATAGAACAGATTAAAATAATTAGAGGCATTTTGGGGATGGAAGAGCTTCCACAGGTGAAATGAGCACCAAGGTAGAATTAAGGTCTTGATTGCGCAAACAAATGACCTCATGCAGATGTGTAGTGCCATTGATCTCTTTGTGGCACCATGACAGAGAGAAAGTCTCTCTCATGTACCCCAAACTATTTAAAACTTTAAAAATCAATACTACTGCCTTGATTTCTACTTGGAAGCACTTAGGCAATATAAGCATAAAGCTCCACTTAAGAAGACTGCCACATTTTAGATTTTGTTTCAGCTTCTGAATGATCTTAAGGTGTAGCCCAAGCACAACATATGAAAGTATCCTAATCCTGAGGTGTCAATAGCATGGATAAGTGTAGCAAATCCCCCTCTGAAAAACAAGATCACATACTTTACCAAGCATGGATAGTAGTTGCATCGAAGAGAGTTTTTTCTATCTGGATATCCAGTAGCTTGAGACCTAATAAGAACCCTAAAGTGTAATCTGAATTCGTGTATAATGGTTGCATCATCAATTAATGCTGATATAATACCTTCCTGTTGTTTTCTCCCATACCATAGTATGATTTCTATCTTGAGTGGCTCAAGTCTTAGACAGCTAGCCATCATTCAAGCCCCAATCACCATCTGACACTGGGTAATACCATTGTAGTGTCCTAACCACAGAAGCAGCAGCAGGAGAGGTGATAAACATCTGGATAGCATCCATATTGTTTGCTAACCCTCATAGTGGTCTCCCATACACATTGAACAAGAGTGGAGGCGCAGCAGAACCCTGCCTATGCCACACAGAGCCCTTCAGGTGGATAAACAATAGCTGACATTCACCCTGTGGTTAAATTAAAAGCAAAGCCACTTCAAAGCAGTTCCTTTTACTCAGTCTCCCTCAAGCCTCGCCCCCTAGAAACCTCAACCCTTTCCTCTCCCATAACAGAAACTCTGCCTTTCCCTACCCCTTCCAAGGAGCTCCCACAAACAGCACCTCTTCACCTTTGCAGAAAATTCTGCCCTTTCATAGCCCGAGCACCGCCTCCAATCCAGCCCTCAACAGCTTCTCCCTGTACTAGCCGCATACCAGGACCTTTGAGTGCCCATCTACTCCTTTCCACATACACAACCCTGCTTTCTCCAAAGCTGTCTGCTCCTACTCACTGCTCCTTGTAAGCTTCCTTTAAGGGAAATTACTGGGTTTGGGCCTATCTAACTTGACAACCTATGCCTTGACCATTTTTATTGTAAAACTTTTTCAGGAGGTTGTAATTAAAGGGCTTTAATATACATTAAAATAAAACTTGGCACAAAAGCCCAAGCATGTTATATGGTGGATCTGTGATGGGAAGATTCACTTAGAGGCATTTGCATGGGCAACTCTCTTAAAAACAAGGAATGTGGCTTGTCTGCCCAGTTTTCACTGACCTCTCCATTATTCCTTCTTTTGTACTTCTCCTCAACTTTTGCCCTTCACCTCTACAACTACCTGGAGAAGAGTGGAGAGAAAGTATCCTTAGGACAGGAGTTCTTAACCTTTTTCTTTCTGAAGCTCTCCCGCCCCTCAACAGCTATAAAAACTCCATGACCCAGCTGTGCCACAACTGTTTTACTGTATATAAAAGCCAGGGTTGGTGTTAGGGGTAGCAAGCAGGGCGATTACCCAGGGCCCCATGCCACAGGGGGCATCAAAAAGATAAGTTGCTCAGGCTTCAGCTTTAACCCCAGCTGGTGGTGCTTGGGGCCCTGTACTGCAGTTCTGCGCAGGAGCGCTTTGGCTTTCTGCCCTGGGTCCTAGTGAGTCTAACACCAGACATGCTTAGCAGACCCCCTGAAACCTGCTTGCAGCCTCCCTGGGTGCTTTCAAACCTCTGGTTGAGAGCCACTGATTTAGGAAAATAGTTCACTAAGATTCTAAAAGCAGTCATACTTATGACTAACAACTATCCTTGCAGTTATGCCAGCTAGGTTAAACAGTTACGTGGACTAGCAATTCTTATGCTTCAGGCAAGAAGCAGAGTGCCAGCTTGTGTTGAAAAGGAACAACCCATTCACAGATACCATTGCACAACTAGCCAGGTACAGTATGAGTTTCCCATTTGCCTCTAAGGGATGAACCACACAATAGTGACAACTGTGATTTTGTAAACCGAGAAATGATCTATTTAACTAAATACAAATAGCATGGTCCTTTTTGGTTCCATAGAGCAGCTTTCTGCCACCATAATTGTTTCTGTGTCCACATTCACCATGCTTCGCCATTGTCGTTTTATCACTGCTTTCTAGTAAAATTTGGGTAGCTATCCCATAGTGCTTCAGCAGAGGTCAGAGTCCCTAAGGAATATGCACACAGAGCAATAAAGGAGTGCGTGGGGTAATATATTCTAATATGTCCTACTGGACGGACAGCTGGAAAGAAGGAGAGCCAATCAGACTGCATTATACTTTTCTGTACTTCTTTAGAATTCAGATTTAATTGTAAGAAATTCTTCAACGTAACAGACTGCCTAACTCTTAATATAGGGACCTAGTGACACGTCAGAGGACAATCATCTGGCTCTATTAAGGCAACAAACTGCAACACTTGGACCTCAAAAGAGGAAATGAACTGATAACTGCTAGCTCTTGCACCCCTTTGGGCAGTGACATGCTGAAAAAGAAGCAGCGAGGAGGTGTGCTTTTGGCCCTTCTCCCACCATCCCCATCCCCGGGCTAATGGAGCAAGGCAGCACACCAGGCAGCAGAGCAATATGCAGATACTGTACTGAGGTCTCATGATATTAACGTTATTATATTTTTGAAAACATACCATATAAAAGACAGTCTGAAGAATTATTATATATAATTGCAACTGCAGCTTTCACAGTGAATAAAGTCTGTTTTATGATGCATTTAGTGAAGTATAAAGTCTGTTTTATGATGCATTTAGTGAAGCTTTTTGGTGTTTAATCATTCACTTGCTAATTGACGAAACTCAGTAACTTGTAAAGTCTCCCAGTCATTTGTGTGAATTAGTGAAGGCCCAGAGTCTGAGATGGATGTTTCTTATGTTTGTCTTCACTCAATTAAGTGTGAACTTAAAGATGCTGATGCTACCTAGAGCCCAAAGAGCTCTGTTTCAACCTGACTGGATTAAAGGCCTCTCTCCCTCCAGTCCTCCTGAGCAAAGTAACAGTCAAATGGTAACATGCCTGACTTCCGGTCTTGGCTGGTATGTTGGCAACAGGTGTGGTTTGACTTAGTCACTTTCCACAGCTGAGGCTGTAAACAATTTAGAAACCAAAATAGGAAAAAGGTTCAGGGAGTTCAAAAGACAGCCTCCTGATCCATGTGCAGTGGATTCCTCCTAACCCTTAATCAGGTCTGCATTAAGCAAAACAGAACTCTGTTCTAGTCTTAGATGTCACTTGTCAACCAGTTGTTTTCCCAAGGGCTCCTCTCACTGCAATAGATAGCACAAGTGGAGGGAGGCTGCAATTCTTTTTTTCTTTTACAAGGTAATAATTCCGTGGCTGCTGATGGAAATAATGCCCTGTGGAAAAAGGAGATTCACACATTGTTGCACTAATCCATAAACTCTTATAATCTTTTCTTTTTGATTTTTTTATTTTATTTTTGTGTATAAAGTAGAATGTTATCCCTGTATTATACCTATTTACATCCCATACTTACACACACACACACACACACAATTCTCTATCCATGATAGGCTGAAACTGTAGTGATGGATGGATCCGGGTTTTGTCTCTTATCTCTTTAAAGGATATATGAGAAGCCGAGGGTGCTAGTTCAGTTTTTAAACAGCACTGACCTTATTTGTTTAGAAATAGTTTTCAGATGAAGAAAGCATCAGCATTTCTTTCCTCTTTTTAGATTGGGTGTACATTGTCCCTAGGATTTGGTTATTTTAAAAACAAAATATTTGAGCTGAAAGGTAATATTTATGGCTGCCAGCTAATAGAAAACACTTCTGCCCTGTGTGTGTGTGTGTGTGTGTGTGTGTGTGTGTGTGTGTGTGTGTGTGTGTGTGTGTGTGTGTGTGTGTGTGTGTGTGTGTGTAATATGTGTTTGAGCACACAGTAACACCCTTCTGGGTTGACCTGTAATCACCGTGGCTTCACTGACTTCCAGGGCCAGCTCTGTTTTTTGCCAAAGCAAAAAAAAAAAAAAATGGGGAGGGAGGAAGGGAGGGACACGGCCGGAAAGTGCCGCCCCAAGATTGGCCAGAATGCCACCCCTTAAGATGTGCCACTCCAGGCATGTGCTTTCTTTACTGGTGCCTGGAGCCGGCCCTGCTGTCTTCACCTTTAATCCTTTCCACACCAAAATGAATCATTTCAATAAAGCAGTTACGTTTAGATCAAGGGGAAGCTGGGTGCAGGGAAGTTTATGGCAGGCCCTTGCCATTCTGACCCTGGACAAATGTCCCCTCATTCCACAGTGATGGACGGTGCAGCAGTTCAGCTCATGTCAGTTTGAACTTTGAAGGTCATCCATGGGAACATATTCTTTCTTTAGAAAGAGAGCCCAAAGGGAATGTTGATTTAGTGACATCTAGCAAGGATTGACTCTGTCAATCAGTGTGATAATGTTGTACCAAGGGATGACATTAGCATTGCGTCACTAGATCTAAAGCAGGAGAGAAAACAGTGGTTCAACTACATAAAACCACTTCTCCTGGGATACTGACTTGGCCTAGCAGATAGAAAGGGGTTATTTTGGATTAGACATCTGGTAGAAGAGAGCAACTACAATCTCCTTCACACCTCCACTCTACTGTACTAGTAAACTGTGCAGCTAAGTCAAAAGAATTTTCAAATTTGGTTCCAAATGGATTCACAAACTTTTTCCTTTGGGAAAAAACATTGGTGTGCCTTGGGGTTTGCATGAATCTGTAGGCCTTGAACTTCAGAAGGCTGTGGGTTTGAACAAACCCAATTTTGCAGTGTTTGAATCTCATTGTAAATCTATACATGTGGTTTGGTTTATGGATTTGCAGGAGCCAGAAGTGACACTGGTGAACTTACTGGATTTTTAGGGTGGAGGCAGGAGAGTTGTTTTTGGGGAGAACACCTTAAAAAGAAATTCTCATACTGTTAAAAATAAATAAATGTGGAGGGGAGCAGGAGAGTGGTAGAGGAGGTGGAATGATACCTACAACAGCAGTTGCACCTGGAGGAAGGTGGAACAAATATTAGCTAAAACAAAGACAATTCTGATTTCTTTCTACCATTCCACAAAACAGTCCTTACCTGAGAAAACAGGTGCTGTGTTTTCTGCTACCCATAGATTTAGGCTCCTTAAATATAGAAGTGTGTGTGTGAGAGACTTTTCCCCAGCAAAAATTATAAATTTACCAAGGAACAGTGGCCTCAAAATGATCAGATACCTCAATACAGGGGGGGAAAAAAGGGCATTTCACAAACATTGCAGGATGCTAATAAAGGCGAGGTAAACCACTATTGGCTCACAAATCCAAGTCAAAGTCTGCACAAGTTTGATTTTGAATAAGTTTTAATTGAATAGTTACTAAAGCTCTATTTAGACTGGCAGCGGTGGACCTTTATTGCAGAGATTGCAAACTTGTTCAGCAGGAGGTTATTTACATTATATATGATTTGCCTTGATACAGTGGGGGAAATTGTCAACAGAAGTTTCATTTATTAGCTTTTCTGACAAAATTATATACTCATGGTAATATTTTAAGAAATCTGCTAGAGAAATCAAGGATTTTTGCACACTGAAGAACCATTCTTTTGTGCCTGTTGCATTTTTTAATTCAGTATCCAAACTGAAATAAGTGCTACTCTTTTACCTATCCTCTCATGGATACAACTGATATGAAGATTTCTCCCCTCCTTTACCTCTTCGCCAGGGGATTATTATAATCTCTATTCTTTCTTGTAACCCTTCTTTTCTGCAAAGAAAATATAACAAAACATGGCAATTTTACTTACTAACTAAATGTACTGACCTTAACTTTGTCTTCCCTGAATTTCATTCCCTTTTTCATATCTTCCGTTCCCTCCTTCCATCTCAATTTTTCATTCTTTTTTGTTGTTCTCATCCCCTTTTCCATCTTTCTGTCTAGTGTTCTCTTATGTCTCTCCTGTTCCTCTCACTTCTATTATTGAAAATAATTCTGTTTTCTTCTTATCTCATTCTTTCTGAGCTTTTTCCAACCCTTGTTCTTTCTTTCCTGTTTCCTCCGTGTTCTAACATGTCTTCCCTTCCTCTGCCTCTACTTTTCAACTTTTCCCTGACCATATCCTATTCCTTCTCTCTAGTTTCTTACCTGCCCTGGCTCCATATTTTCTCAGTTGTCTCCCCTCAAGATTTTGGTGTTTTGGTCAAACTGCCTCTATGAGGCCTCAGTGGTATTGATGTGTTGTCTGCAGGCTGCCAAGACATCCTCACCCTTTTCTTTGGATCTAGCCAAGAACAAATTAATTGCTTTCCTCTGTGGTGGCCAACTCTTCCTCTTTCAAATGGACCTCAGTGTTGCTGTGTATATTATGGGACATCCCAAACTAACTCCCCTGGAATAGCATGGGGAGAGTCAGGGGATTTTGCGATGGAACAGAAGATGGAGGGAATGGAGAAAGACAGTTTCACGGCCTTTATGGAAATGCCTGGATTGTCCTCAAGGCCGGCGACAGGAATTTTGGGGCCCCGTACGGCAGACCGTACGGGGCCCCCCCGGTCTCCCGCCGCCCGCGGGGCCCCCCCCCCCCCCCAGTCTCCCGCCACCCGCGGGGCCCCCCCGCCAGTCTCCCGCCGCCCGAGGGGCCCCCCCTGCCAGTCTCCCGCCGCCCGCGGCTCCCCCCCCGCCGATCTCCCGCTGCCCATGCCCCCCCCGCCCCCGGTCAGTCTTCCGCCGCCTGTGCTCCCCCCGTCTCCTGCCTCCCGCGGCCCCCCCCGGCCGATCTCCCACCGCCCGAGGGCCCCCCCTCTGCCAGTCTCCTACCTCCCGCGGCCCCCCCCCTGCCGATCTCCTGCGGCCCCCCCGGCCGGTCTCCTGCCAGCCGCGCCCCCCCCCGGCCGATCTCCCACCGCCCGAGGGCCCCCCCCTCCGCCGGTCTCCTACCTCCCGCGCCCCCCCCCCCGGCCGATCTCCCGCAGCCCGAGGGCCCCCCCCTCCGCCGGTCTCCTACCTCCCGCGCCCCCCCCCGGCCGATCTCCCGCCGCCCGAGGGCCCCCCTCTCCGCCGGTCTCCTACCTCCCGCGCCCCCCCCCTGGCCGATCTCCCGCACCCCCCCCCGCCGGTCTCCTGCCTCCCGCACACACCCCCCCCCGCCGATCTCCCGCGGCCCGAGGGGCCCCCCCCGCCGGTCTCCTACCTCCCGCGGCCCCCCCCCCGGCCGGTCTCCCGCGCCCCCCCTGCACCCCCCCTCCGCCGATCTCTTGCCTCCCCCCCCCCCCCCCCCCGGCGATCTCCCGCGGCCCTCCCGGCGATCTCCCGCGGCCTGTCTCCTACCTCCTGCGGCCGCGTGGCCGGCTGGGAGAAGCAAAGGGGGGCAGGGCTGGCTGCTGGGGGCCGGGGGAGGGGGCTGGTGAGCGCGGCAGCGGCTGCCCGAGCCGCGCCTCGCTCCCAGCCCCAGGGACAACGGTTACAGCTGTACCAGCCCCAGACTTCAGGGGGCCCCCCCTGAAGTCCGGGGCCCGGTACAGCTGTAACTGTTGTACCACCCTGTCGCCGGCCCTGATTGTCCTGCGTAGTGAAAGAGCAGGCTGCCAAAAAGGCGCACACCATGTGAGCAGGAGATGGAAGGAATAAGTGACAGAATGCTTTAGTGATGCTTAGTGATTCAGTTTGAGCCCTTATGTAATTTGTTCCTGGAGTTTGCAGGTGGTGAATGAGGGGTCTGTGCTGTGGGGAGGGGCTATGCATGTGTAAAATTATTCTGGGTGCTGCTTGTGTTGTGAGATTCATATTTATTTCTACAAGTTGCAACTGGGCATATGGTTGAGGCAGTTGGGCCATACAACCAATACACTTTTCATGCAAATTAGCTGTAAAGTAAGAGTGGTGATAGGTTGAGTTATCTCTGACATCACAATGGTCTAGGACTTTTAGCATAGCATAGATGCCTTACTGTAGCTGTGCACCGTACTGATATAATTCACAGAGTCAAAATGTCTGACTTAAAAACTGGACAGTAACAGACTGTGAAACTCAGCAATGATTCAACCTGGTGATATTCTGAACTAAAAAATGGCCAAAAAGCACGTCGCTGCTTCCATTGCTTCACACTGACTCAATGGACATTTTAGGCTTCAGAGTGACGCACAAAGTGACATTCCTAGAATCTTATTTTATAGATGAGTAAAGAGATTATTTATAAAAATAGCGGAAAGGGAAAAGTACACTATTACAGATGCTTGATTCTTTAAACAAACATGACAAGCAATTCCCTAAAGTCAGAAAACTGCATTTTTCCTGTAATGCTTTATTTATAAGGGGTCCCTTACTTTTCTATTTCTAATGCTGCAAAGTGTTTGTGATTTCCAGTATTTTGTATTGCTCAGACTTCTGAAAGTCTCCTCTCTTTCTCATTTTCCCAAACACTGCCATGCATTTCCTGTGTCTCATGGTCATCACACTTTCTTTACAATTGCTAATTATATCTAAATCTTTTATTGTTCTTTCTTCTCAACTGCAACACAGTTTTGCTTAAATTTCAATTTTATTTATTATTGTATTTTTTCCACCTCATTACCATTCTTTATTACAGTAGTGCCAGATGAGATTGGTGACCATTATGTTATAGATACTATCCAAACAGTCTCTATCCCAAGAAGCTCACAATCTGAGTAAGAGCATGTCTTCACTGGCAATGTAAAATCACTTCAGTATGGTTTATGTAGTTGCAGCATTGCATTATGCTTCTAAACAAAAGAAAAGAAAATAGTTCAGATAATATAAGTCTAATAAAGTGGCTGTTTGGTTATAAATTTCCACTAAAGAACTTTACAAAGGTCAATCAAATGTATAATTTGAATCTAGTGAAGTCATTGACTACTGAATTTAAATTGTTTGATATCTAAACCACAACCCCAGAGCCAATTATAACAACAAAAATAGAAAAGGAAAAATAAGATACTTAAAATGATAGGGAGTTCATAAATTCTTCAGCTTTTGCAGCCTTCTGAAGTCTCATAGAGTAGGAGCTGGAACTTACAAACAGCCAGATGTCAGTGATCTGCTAGCACACCATTTCTTTACAACAGGCCTCCTTTGGGTGCAAGGAGAGACTGGTCAGAGTCTGGAGTGGCCTGATTGTTGATTTCATTACCTCCTCTTCCCTCAAATGGCTTGTTGACTGAAAGGCATTACCGTTGAAAATATAGTTTATGAATTTTATTTGTTTCACTTTGCAGTACATTCCTCCAAGTTTTTGGACAAATCAAGTGTGAGGCCTGTCTTGGAGCCATGCAACTCAGTCTAATCAAATTGGAATTAAGTCATCATTAGCAAGCATCAACTTGAAAGAGTCTCCCTTAATCTAGCCATTTGTTATTTTCCATATCATAGAGACTAGGTCCCATATTTTTTAAAGGTAACTTAGAGTTGCAATGCCTAAGTCTAATTTTCCAACTGTATTTAGGAACTTAGGAGTAAACTCCATTAACAGGGCAATGCCTAAGTATATTTAATAAATCTGGGCCTGGGTCTGTGGCCCCCCAAAGCCCAGAAAAATAAAACCACTTTTGAGGACGCTGGTACGGTCTCATCTGGGTCAAATGTCTTTTTTTTTCTTTTTCTTTGAACTGTAACCAGATTTTCAGTATAAAATTTTCACTAGAAATTCAGTATGACTCCCTGTAAAAATAACTAGTGGAAAAATCCTAGCACAAGAAAACCAAGCACTCATTCATTCATTCATTCATTCATTCATCAGCAAAATAAAAATAAATTCATCTTCATTTTCTCCTCTGCTAAGCTAATAGACAAATATTTTTATTTGTTTTTCAAACAAGGTAATTCCAATTACCTTCCTTTCTTGGAATTTGGCTATTCCAGACAGCTTATTCCCTGAAATCTAAATCTTAATAGAGAACAGTTACCTTAAAGTCCGTGGTTCCCAAACTTTTAACAACCTGTGAACCCTTTTCACTAAAATGTCAAGTCTCGCAAACCCCCTCCAAAAAATGAATATTTCCAGGGATTTTCTCCTTTACGGAGTATAAATTATAAAAGCTGTGACCTTGGAAATATATAATTTGTTTTTTTGACAAGCTTATTACACACTATTATTATTTATTTATGAATCATTATAGTATTTTTATTACATTATGAAAATGGCAACACTCTTCCAGGATCTCACTTTCGTAGCTTGTATCACTTTGAATAAGCCTGTTATAAAACAAGGTTCCTATGTTTCATCAAGGAGTATCAGATGTGAAACAGTCTGAAGGTATTTAAGATGTCAACCCAAAGAGTTCCTCCTACACAAGCAACAGTCCAGGCAAACACACATTAGAACAGGGGTTCTCAAACTGTGGGTCGCACCCCTCAGGGGGTCGCCGGCCGCCTCCCGAGGGGTTGCGAGCTGATTTTGCCACCGAAAAGCCGCCATCGCGATCGCTTTCGGATCCGGCGGCTATTTTTGGCAGACATGCCGAGTGCTCCCGAAAGCGCTCGGCATGTCCGCCGAAAATAGCCGCCGAATGCGAAGTTAATTTATTCGGCGGCTTTTCGTCAGACGTGCCGAGTGCTTTCGGGAGTGCTCGGCATGTCCGCTGAAAATAGTCGCCGAATAAGTACTTAATTTATTCGGCGGCTTTTTGGCGGACATACAAGGGTCTGCCACGCCGAGGGACAACTTAAAAAGCGGTCGCGGTTCTCAGTACTTTGAGAACCCCTGCATTAGAACAAATCTTAAACTAGTTCTTCATAATAATTTTCAAAACAATTCTATCTGCCTATTTAATTTTAAAAACAGCAAAATTTATCCACTTCCCTTACATTTCTTAGAATGAGTCTTGATGTTTATATTTCCTCAGTGTGATAGGTATGCTTGCTTTGATCTGCTTAGTTCTTGGAAGTCCAGGGGCTCCAGGCTGCTGGCCCTGTGCTGCCCGGGATTCCTAGGGACAGCTCTGTCCGTCATTAGGGAATTTTTCCCCAAGAACCGCCTGTAACATTTCGCGAACCCCCAGGGATTCACAAACCCCAGTTTGGGAAGCACTGCCTTAAAGTCATCAAGATTAAACCTGTTTAAAAAAAATTAATTTTAAATAAATCTGTATAGTCACACAAGCTCTTCTCACATTATGCTGCTGGTGTAAAGTCTCTCATGCCAGCAAAGCATAAAGTATAACTTTTTAGATAAGCTAAATTCTGCCATATCCTTATCTTCCCCTCATACGATGAGTGGCTGACATAAGAAGTGGCTACAGCAGCAGAGACTATGCCTTCACCAGGGCAATCCTCCAGCTAGTTTAAAGCCTCTTGTTGCTGTGTAAGACTGTGTCTGCACTGCCACTGTCAGCGCTAAAACTTTAGTCATTCAGGGATGTGAAAAAAACAAAGTTTTAGTGTGGAAAAGCACCAGTATAGACAGCACTTTATCACCGGGAGTGGCACTCCAGTGATAAAGCTACCACCATCTCATTCAGCTCTCCCTCAGCTCTCTCCGGCGATAAAGAATGACTATGCTGCCCACGTCCCAGCACTGCCACAGTCATGCTATAACATGGGCAGTGTAGACATACCCGGAGACTTTGGCCCGAAGTGTCATGCTCAAGCTGACACAGGAAGTCTGGAAATTAAACCCAGATCCACCAAGTCCAGTCCAGTGCCTTAACTACAGAGCCATGTCATTTCAAATCTCCATTGAAAAGAAAGTCAAAAGTTTGCTTAGGTTTGCTCCATGTGGATTTGTGACATGCCCTGACTTTACCAAGCTTTGTTCTGAATGTGGGAGGTCTAAAAATACAAAATCTCAAAGCAGAACTGTAAAGTTCTAACCTGGTTTTGTGTTGAAATCATGTAATTTCAGTACAAAAACATATATTAGCCCAAGGTTTGTTTCGAAAAAGTCACTAGCTTTATCAAATCTTTTCTTCAAACATGGTCAAAGTTTGGACTTTGCAACAGAACCCCAAAGAAGCCAAGTTTTATGAAGTTCCATGTTTAATTATACACACCGACAATAGTTCAGCACAATGTGTACCAAAAATATGTATATATTCTCACTTTGCTCTGCTAAATTCTGTGTTTATCTAGATACATTTATTAAGTACAGTAAACCCTCAATTAAACGGACCTCGATTTAACGGACTTCGGAAGCAATGGACAAAATTTCTGAGCAAGTCTGATGCATCCGAAATCCATTTCTTGGGGGCTGGCTGCCGGCTGCCGGCTGCCGCCCGGGTCCAGG
Organism: Sternotherus odoratus; assembly: GCA_032164245.1. Classification (NCBI taxonomy): domain Eukaryota; kingdom Metazoa; phylum Chordata; order Testudines; family Kinosternidae; genus Sternotherus; species Sternotherus odoratus. Next base: position 64,622,487 of record JAVMKO010000003.1, read on the forward strand.
CAGCGGGCGGGCCGGCTGCCGGCTGCCGCCCGGGTCCCGGCAGCGGGCGGGCTGGCTGCCGGCTGCCGCCCGGGTCCCGGCAGCGGGCGGGCTGGCTGCCGGCTGCCGCCCGGGTCCCGGCAGCGGGCGGGCTGGCTGCCGGCTGCCGCCCGGGTCCCGGCAGCGGGCGGGCTGGCTGCCGGCTGCCGCCCGGGTCCCGGCAGCGGGCGGGCTGGCTGCCGGCTGCCGCCCGGGTCCCGGCAGCGGGCGGGCTGGCTGCCGGCTGCCGCCCGGGTCCCGGCAGCGGGCGGGCTGGCTGCCGGCTGCCGCCCGGGTCCCGGCAGCGGGCGGGCTGGCTGCCGGCTGCCGTCTGGGTCCCGGCAGCGGGCGGGCTGGCTGCCCCCGGCTCCTGGCTCCCGCCCGGGTCCCGCCACTGGGCGGGCTGGCTCCCGCCCAGCGGGCCGGCCCCTGGCTCCCGCCCGGCTCTTGCCCGGCGGGCCGGTTCCCGCCCGGCAGGCCAGCCCCCGGCTCCCGCCCAGCGGGCGGGCTCCCGGCTCCCGCCCGGCGGGCTCCCGGCTCCCGTTCAGTGGGCAGGCTCCCGGCTCCCGCCCGGCGGCCAGGCCGGCTGCCGGCCCCCGGCTCCCGCCCAGCGGGCGGGCCGCTGGCTCCCGGCTCCCGCACGGGTCCCAGCAGCCGGGACCCGGGCGGGCTGGCTGACGGCTCCTGGCTGCTGCCCGGGTCCCGGTTGCGGGCGGGCTGCAGAGCTGCCGCCCCGACCCTGTGGCAGGCGGGCTGCTGCTCCGACAGCTCGTGTTTTTTTTTATTATTAAATAACGGACTTTTTGATTTAACGGACACCCCCTCGCCCGAATTAGTCCGTTAAATGGAAGTTTTACTGTACTATGCAATTTAAAGCTGTATTTCTTTCCTTATTTGTAACAGCCAGGGTATAGGCAGCCAACCCAGTAGAATTGCAGGGCTGGGATAGAAGGCAAGAGTCAGAACGAGTCACCCAGCTCCTGACTTGTCTTAATATCAAGTTCAAGTTTGGCCATGGTCAGAGGTAGGAGAAGATCTGTAGCAACAATAAACCAGAACCTGCATACAGCTCCCTGGGCCAAATTCTTGGATTAAGTAATTGGTGTGGACCAATCAAGTGTCTGCAGGGTTCTGTTGTTCTGGCCTCTTTCGGTGAAACTTCCTGAGGTGCTTATCCTTCCAGTAGTTAATGGGTGCTACTCCAAAGAGCAGCAATGGGGAGGAACTAGTTACTCAGGATTTCTCAACTCTGGGTTCTAGACTCACAGCTCCTTATACCAGTGGGGCAATAACAGAATTTGTATGTATAATGCATTGGGTGGGGGAGTGGGCTTATGAACTGCATATCTTAGAGCAGCACTGTGTTCTTTTATCCAGGTTCAAATGTTACTTTTAGCTAAACATAAGGTAGGCCCCAATCCTATAAACAGTTAATGCAGTTACTCATGGTAGCAAAGTTAAGCATGTTCATGTTTGCAGGACTAGGGCATTAGTGTAATAGATGGCATCATTCATAACTTTTCTTTTTTGCCCCCAAATGGTATATATTTTGGGTTCTCTGATTCTGTGTTGGACATACATGGATGCCACTAACTTATGTTCCGAGATAAGAACAGTTTGGTTACTTTTGGAAAATCATGGCTTGGATTATGCTTTTGGCTTGAAATTATTAATAGGCACAAATGGTATTTTGTCTAATTTGTTGTGTATTTACATCATGATCTATAATGTGTTAATTTCAAAATCAATTTCAGCAAGTGTAACTCACACGCCTCCTGGGTGTGGTGTTCTGTCCCATCTAGTGGCACTGAGACCACTTAGAGAGTCTTAAAATGTGTCTGCTCCACAGTCTTAGCTAATACGCAGTTGGCTTTTAGCTCATGTTATAGTGTCTCATGCGCTGAGGTCCTGGGATTCGATCCCACCTGCCAATGATGACCAGGGTCTTTTGGTGTTACTCAAGCTTATAAGGGTTTGTCTTTGACTTGGTTATGAAGTTTGGGTTGGTTTCCCTTTTTTGTATGTAAATATCCAAAAAAATTAATGCTGAGAATTTCAGGTATCACCTAATTATTCTCTTTTGTTGTGGCTATTGATATATTTATGTTACTCATCCTGCAAACACTTAAGCACATGCTTAACTTCACTACCAAATTTGGTCCCACTGAAATCAATGGGACTGCTCACAGTAGCAAAGTTAAGCAAGTGTGTAAGTATTTCAGTGATTGAGGCCTAACACAAGAAACCATTATTCTAGAGCTTGTTTGGCTACTCTTGCAGCATAGTTTCACAATGTCTCAATGTTCTGCTTGTTAGTATACATTTTACAAATAAAGTACCTTCCATGTATCCTGTCAGTTTAATATTCCTGTCAGAAAGCTATAGAAATTAGGGAGGGAAAAGAACTATAGATCATCTAGTACTGTACATCCATGTGCAAACTATTTCTTTTATTCCCGACTTTCTCCAATAAAGTTATTCTAATATTTATATTTGAATATTTCATAGTATTTGCTTTTGTATATTTTATAATTTGATAGCCTATCAGTTATCTGCCATCAAATATATAATTCGAAAAGGATCTCCTTATTTGGGAAGAAAAGTCACAAAAATTCTTCAGTTCCCTTAATCTCAAGCTGTTAGCAATACAACTAAAGTTCACAAATTGCTGTTTTTCCTATAGAAAGGGACTGTTAGCTACGCTGTTTTATAAACTACCAAGAAGGCGTAAAACCCCATACAGTTCTGACTGTTCCTCCGTACATGGAAAGTACAAAATAATTTTAAGAACTGCATTTCTCTTTTTTACTCAGTTGATCTTCCAAATATGATTTCAGCTTTATTCTTGTGACAAAGCAAAAAATAACTGAAGACTCTGCCTTTTCTTCTTTTTCACATAGGCATTGGAGTTCTCAAATTAGTCTGTAAATTCTACTTTTCTTTGAATATTTTTTGTTTGCCTGTCTGGGTAGGAACTAGGGAAAGTAGTGAGCTTTCTGAACATACAGTACAAATTAGGTCTTTAGAAAACCAAAGTGTCTCTTACGAGTGGCTGTATTTTAGTTCTGCCAAAAGAAGGAAAAACACAAGTGTGCATACTAAATCAAGTAGTCAAATGTGTGTAATCTCATGCCAAGAGTAAACATGTATAGACTTTACAGGCTTGCTGACACTAGATACTATGATTTTTTTTTAATGTACTTTGTCTTCACAGAAGTGGTTACAAGGGATAGTCAGAATCCAAAAGTGAATGAGAGCAGATTTATTTTTCTTAAAGTGCACACTAGTTTAAATTTTGATGGTGGGGCAAATCTAGCTTGAGTCTGCTGTGGTTCTTTTCCTTTTGACTCCTTAGAAAAAAATTACTTAAATACATGTAATACACTTACACTGTAAAAAGTTACTAAAGAGTAAAAATATAGTAAACTAATAAAACAAGGCAGACCTTTTCCTTGTTCAATAAAGAAAAAATAGACTGTAGAGGTTAAAAATGTAACAAATTAAAAAACTATCATCTTCACTGGTATAGTATTCGATTACTAGACGAAATCATAGAATTACTGCATCTGGGAAAAAGTACTTCTGAAAAACTATACATTCTCAGACTGTGTAAAATTGAACTAACTTGTTTGAGCTAGGTAAACTATACCTGTAAAGAAAATGAGGAATACTTGTGGCACCTTTGAGACTAATCAATTTATTTCAGCATAAGCTGGTTAGTCTCTAAGGTGCTTCAAGTATTCCTCATTTTCTTTATGGATACAGACTAACACAGCTGCTAATCTTAAACCTATATACCTGTAATAAGCATGAAATTGAATATTGGCTGGGGTATGTCCCAGAGGGTTATAAAGGAATTCTTGATACAACTGTAGCATCATCTATGTATCTAGTGTGGATTGCCATGTGACATCTAGGTACTTATTTTGCCCATATAACTGTGGTATCTGAGTGCTAAAAGAAATGTGTTCAAAGTTCAGTGAGAGGGACTTGTATTCTTCAATCCTCCCTCTAATTATGCCACATGAATGTAAAAGGAAAGGATGTTTCATTTTTGCTTTCTCGCTCTAGAGGAATGTCACCAGATCATTCTGATGATATTATTTTTGTTAGGCAAGTACATTGAGAGTGTCAGTGATTGACATAAGCTTTATATAGCACCTTAAACACATTACCAGAGATCAGTCTGGGTGGTACTCAGTTTGCAAGGAAGCCACATCCCTTTGGATTTGTCATGATGATGATGAAATACAATGAGATGTCTTTACATTTCTTTGAAGGAGGTGAGACCTGGGATTGTCTATCTCTCCGATGCAATGGTATATGACCAAATTGCAACAATACAGTACTAACTTTTTGATGCAGTCATACAAAATATTACAGGATGCATCCCCTGGTGCTCCAGTGTTCCACCTGATATACCAGAGATGGAGAGAGGCAGAAGTGATATTACCCGTCTTTATCGCTGCCATGCTGGGAATCCTCTGTGCAAGTTAGAGCAGCCACAGGGCAGTTCCAAATTATATCAACTGGAACAGTCCCTTTTAACTTAAGTTTGGAAAGTGCTGAGCATCCACACCTTCAAATGATATCAACAGGAGAAGCAAGCATTCATCAACATTAAAAATCAGGTCCCTATGAGACTGTTTCCATGGCACAGGATTGTCAGCATGCCCTGGCTACACTCTTGACATACCCCTTATGTGGGAGCAGGTAGAAAAGGACTGCCTATACTGGTTTTGTATCATAAATGAAATTTCTGTAGGGCAGGGGAATTCCCACCTGCCACTTTGGGGTAGCTGTGCCATCAGAGTAGCAAAGTAGATTTAAAGAATACTTATTTGGGCCTCTGTAGGACTGTGGATGGTGAGAGCTACTAGTACCTTCTCACTCAAAGTTTGTGTATGCACACGTACAAACCCATGTACTATAGGTTAGTAGGTCAGTAGGCTTTCTCAAGAAAATAACAATCAGCTGAGAGGAGCTAGGACTTCTTCATAAGAGGGGTGGTTGGCTGTTAAGTTGCTGACTCTTCTTGTTTATTTCCTGAGAGCTGGGGTAGGGGGAAAGGTCATGGCAAATTCTGAAAAATTGTAGAAAATTCCTTAGAGAATCTCAGGGAACTTCCTCTTCCCCTCCCCCTCCAGCTTTTTCCATGTGAAAAGGAGAGAACAAGCTACTAAAGGTCACTAGAATGCACATACACACCTGAGCAGGTCACTTAGCCCCAGGAATCCCAGTTTATTTGGAAAACTGCTTCTTGAAAAAATGTACAAACATTTGGTTTAGTCCAGAGCAAATTTCTTTAACTTTTGTGAGCTTTGAATCAGGCCCATAGTGATAAATAACAGAATGTTCGTTCTGGCACAGCAAATTTTTTAAAGTCCTGTTTCAAAATCTGCTAGCACTGAGCACAGTCACAAAAGTTTTGAGGCGGGAAATCATTCTGAGCTAGGGTATCTGAATAAACCACCGCTCTTACAAAAATATCAGGTGAGTTTTAAAGTCAAAGCACAGGAAACAAGACTTTTTGTTTTTAGAAGCTCATCTGCTGTATAACCATCCCCAAACATTTAAAAATTCTAAGTCAGTTCCCCAGTGCTGAGACTGACTTAAAAATCAAAAACTTTGTGCTCTTTTTAGTAGCTTTCTGTTTTTTGAGGATTAGAGATCACACTTTCAAGCTTTTTTCCATAGCCATGAGTTGGGGGCTAGAAACTCACTTTTTTAATGGAAGCTGAAATTCCAACATAATCACATGGCTCCAGGAACCATGGACTTTACAAAAAAAAATCAAAAGTCACAAAGACTTGCAATAAAACCTCAAGAGTTTCCAACACTGGATTTGTATAAAGCAGTGTCCAGTGGTGGGGGGTATCCAGCTTTTCCCAAACTCCCAAATTAAGATTTGATCTGTGTTCCCCCTAGTATCAAATGTGCCAGACCACAGCACCATATCAGCCTTACACCTGCCTTTCTGTGTGTTGTGTATGTGTGTGATTATATTTATTGTGCTTGTATAGTGCTCCTATCACCATGGTAACTAAGCACGACATCTGGAGTGATTTCCCTATCTCTTGCGATGATTGTGAATCCATTCCTCATTAATGGCAAATGTGTTTTTAAAAAGGTCTTTTTGCCTCTAGATGTCAGATACCAACTAGCTATGTTACTGTAATATTAACATCAATTCCTTAAAACTTTAGCTTCCTCAAAACACACGATTATTTGCCCTCCCCATTGTTTCTATAAAGCAGGAGTTTGTATTTTTGTGTAGTTATTGATAATAAATGCAGACACAAGGGAGGCCTAAGAAGTGTAAATGAAGATCGAGATAAACATATAAGATACGTTGTGAGAAGGGGTAAACAGAAAATTGTCCACATCTGTGGGAAAATATGGAGGAGCCAAACCACAAACAGGAAAGAAAATTGATAAATCTAAACAATGAGTCGTAGCAGTGATTTGTAGCGAATGTGATTCTAAAGAACACCGTGCATCACAGCTGAACATCAAATACACCAATATTGGTTCCTCATTTCCCCTCACCCATCCCTCCTTCCAAAGCCCGACTTCTGCTCTGCACTGTATTTGTTCAGCAATGGACTTCATGCGATTGATTCAGTTCTCATTAAACTGATTTACTGGGCTCGCTGGCTCTGCTCAGTTTCAGTTTATTCCTACTTTGTTTAAAATTCGGGAAGTGCTGGGGGAGGGGACAGGACACTAATGGCTGCACTTGTGCAAATGGAGTGGCAGCTGATTTATTGCAAAGGTTATAAAGGAAAAGTATTAAGTGTGTTCCATTCTGCTTGGCAAAGCCATTCTGCACAATGTCCAACAAACCCCTGAGAGCCCTGTTTTGCAAAAAAGAAGGGGGATGGAAAGCTCCACCAAAGATGTGCTCTTCTTCTTTTGAGCATTAATTAAGACTGTAAATCACAGGCAACATGAAACAACTGTATCCCACAGAACGTGGACAGTTGTGGAGTTCTGCTGCGCTTGTGTGATCAGCTTGAATACCTACACTGAAGCACTAATGGGAGGACAAACTTCAAAGGAAATTTTTGGCATGAGGGAGAGGTCTGCAGGATCATTACATGGATAAAGTTGTAAAGTAGACTCCTCCATGCAAACTAGGGGGTGAGGAGATGAAAGTTTGAAAGTTTTATAAGAACTTGGACTTTAAAAACAACAACCAAAAAAAGCACGGCATAGTCTCAAATTGATTTATCATTATACAATCTTTAGATATGTTTGTTTATATTTTGATTATACAAGTGGGGGGAAAGAAAGAATCTGTATATGATAATTAGACACATTGATAGTCTCTACAAATAAGTTGCTTTTCCACTTATATAATTAAAAAAACATTTCCCACTGTTTTGGCACATTGTGGGCACAGTCTTATTCCTTTTATAGATTTATAGATTTTTAAGCCCAGAAGGAATCATTAGGGTCATCTAATCTGATCTCCTACATAACACAGGCCATATAATTTCACCCCATAATTCCTGCAACAAGATCATGGCTTGTGATCGAGCCAGAGCTTATCTTTTAGAAAGACATCCAGTCTTCATTTAAAGACTTCAGGTGATACAGGACCCACAACAACTTTAGCAAGTTGTTCCAATGGTTAATTACCCTCATGATTAAAAATTTGCCCCTTCAGTTCTAGTCTGAGTTTATCTAGCCTAGCTTCTAGTCATTAGACTTCATCAGAATTGCTCCAGTGTAACGGAGAAGAGAATTTGGGCCATTCCATCATTTACTATTCATTTTTCTTTAGAGCATAGTAGTTTAATCATATGTAGTGCATTGAAGATTAATGGCATGTCCTTAATAATTAAGTCACAAGTAACATATTTACTAGTACAACATATTTTCATCATTATAAATAAGCTGTTGTCTAACTAACTGGTGTCCTTAATTCCTCAGAGCATTCTTGCTCTGCTCAATGTGGTTTTCTAGATCTAATTTGCAATGCTGGAGATTCCAGATTGGCTGCTGAGGTTAGTTCTCCTTCTAATGGAATGTTCTATTATAACAGAGATGTTCTGCTTAATTATACAGGCTATATGGGGAAAAATTGTAAAAACAACTAACTCTGGAAGGAAAAAAACCCGAGAATTATTTATAGTTACAGTACTATATTGCATTCAGGAGATCTCTTGAGTATCCAGTTTTTTGTAGTGTAGCTGTTGCTCCCATTGAGCTTGGTAGTTTTATACCACTCATAGAACAACACTCTGACACCATAACAATACCCCAGGAATATCCATCTTAAACAATTATAAGAATGATATATTTTTATGTGTAATGAGGGAAAACAAAGATTTTTTTTCCAATATAGGAATGTCTGTACTAGAAGATTTAAAGAGTGGGAATGAGAATACAAGAGTCTCAGATAAGAAATAGGGTTAATAGTAATTGGATTTGTTGTAATTTACTGGGGGGGAAAAGCTGATCTGTGTACTGTTTATGTTGAGACAAAAAGCACCACCTGTCCTTTCCTTTAGCACTACGGGGGTACTACAAAGCAAAAGTTACATTGTACCCCTCACCTTTATAGTAGAAAATGACACTACTTATCTCTTTATATTTAAAACACTATCCTTATTATTTGGGCACCAGAGAATTAGTAGATTAGTGTATTATGTCTTCATAGGAGGTATCTGAATATTAATAGTCCCAGCGCCCAGACAAGAATAAAAATATTCTTTTGTGTGTTAAAGAGTAGAATCCTTTCTTATTACTAATGAGTTCAAAAAGGCTTGTGCTTTGATGGCCAGCTGTAAATATTTTAAAGGACAATCACTGTCTCGTATTGCACCCATCATGTAGGAAACTTTGTCCAGCAGATTAGAATCACTTATGAGTTTTAGTAATTTCCTCCTTTCTTGCCCCAAAGTTTTGAAAACCTCTTTTTGCAGAAAAGCAGTATCCAGTGTTCTCAACTGTGTTTAATTTGTGCTGTGTTCATAAAAAAAGGCTCAACAGCCCTGTGAAATTTGTGTAATAATACCCAGCCCTGCTATAGCCCTTTTCATCCATACATTTGAAAATGTTATTCCCCTTTTACAGAGGGGGGAAAGAGAGGTACAGAGATGCAAAGTGACTTGTAGACGGTGACCTAATGGCAGAACCAGGTATTGAACCCAGGTGTTCTAAGTTCCAAGTCAATATTCTGTCTACAAGACCACACTAGAAATGGCTTAGCAATAAACTAGGGTTACCAGATGGATGGTTTTCGACCAGACAGTCCCGTTCAAAATGGGGACTTGATAGAGTGTGGTCAGCACTGCTGACCAAACATTGAGGTCTGGTCTACACTGGGGCAGGGGTGTCATCGACCTACGAGACACAACTTCAGCTACGTGACTAGAGTAGCTTAAGTGAGCATCTCTTAGGTCGTCTTACCTGTCCATCCACACAGCAGTGAGTTGACTGCTGCCGCTCTCCTGTCCACTCCACTTCCGCCTCTTGCAGAGGTGGAGTACAGGAGTCGATGTTGAGTGTGCTCGGGGATCAATCACTACTCGCCAGATTGTTGGGTAGTGTGGACGTACTGTAAAAGTCCAGTTACCAGGGTAGCCACGATCAGCCTGCCTGCCAAAAGGACAGGAAGACCAGCAGCTGCTCAGCATCTGATGGAGTGCCTCTGTGATGGTTACAGTGGGCCTCTTGTAGCCTGGGGAGGTGGCTGTGGCTAAGAAGGGGGCCAGCCTGGGGCTGGGGAAGAGGAGCACCTAGCTGTTCACACGTGCAGAGCGGGCGAGGGGAGGGCCAGCTCCGAGCATGCCAGAGAGGCCGCGGGAAGGAAGGGGTCAGTCTGCTACCTGTGGGGCACAAATGTTGGGCGAGGAGCTATTTGGAGAGCAGCCCTTGACTCCACTCTGCTTGCCGGAGACCCCAGAATTAATATTTCCATGTACATTTTCTGGAGCCAGCCAGAGCGACCGGGTCACAGCTGCCGGAGGGAGGGAGCGAGAGAGGGGAGGGGAGTTGATGGGTGGCAACAAACAATATGGCAAGTTCCCCATATGGAAGCAAACAGCTCTCTATCCCCAGTTCCACAGACCCAAACGGGATGTTTGGGACCAGCTCTTGCCTTTGTGTTGGGTGCCTAAAGGAGCAGGCAGGGGGAGCTGGACTCCTGGGTTCCCTCCCTGACTCTGGGAGAGGAGTGGGGGCTAGTGGTTAGAGCAGGGGTGGGCAAACTACAGCCTGTGGACCACATCCGGACCACAAGACCATCCTGCCCGGCCCTTGAGGTCCCAGCTGGAGAGGCTTCCCCCGGCCTCTCCCTCCCCCGCTGTCTCCCTCTCCTCCTCCGGAGCCACACCACCATGTGGGCAGCACTCTGGGGGGCGGGGCTGCACACTCCAATAGATCAGCATGGCAGTGTGTCTGGGCCTGGCCAGACATGCTGCTCTGAGCAGAGAGGTTCGGGGGGCAGTCAGAAAACAGGGAATGGGAGAGTTTGATAGGATGTGGGGGGGCTACCAGGGGGGCTATCAGAGGGCAGGGGTGTAGATAGGGGTCAGGGCAGTCAGGGGACAAGGAGTAGGGGGGTTGGAGGTTCTGAGAAGACCATAATAACTCTCAGCCTCCCCCTACCCCCACCCCTGCTGCTCTAACCACAAAACACCATTCTCCTCTCTGAGCCAGGAATAGAGCTCAAAAGCCCTAAGTCTCTTCTCTCTCTCTCTCTCATACACACACACATGCCCCCCTTGCTCTACCCAAGGGGTGGGAAAACTTTTATCAGGGTGCAAAACTGTATGGAGGGCCAGGTAGGAAAGGCTATCCTCCCCAAACAGCCTGGCCTCCACCTCCTCTCACTTCCCGCTCCCTGACTTCCCCTCAGAGAACCCCCAACCCATCCAACTTGCTCCTTGCCCGATTGCCCCCTCCTGTGACTCCTGCCCCTAACCGCCCTCCCCAAGACCCCACTCCCTATCTAAGCCTCCCTTCTCCTTGTCCCCGACTGTCCCTTCCTGAGACTCCCCCCACCCTAACTTCCACCTGACTGCCCCCACCCCTATCCACACCCCAGCTCCCTGGCAGACCACCAGGACTCCCACACCTACTTCTGGGCTTTGTCCTGCACAGAGAACTACCTGAGACCAAAGATCGGATTCTAGAAAATTTAGGTATTTCCAAACATCCAGTTAAAAAATGTAAAGTGCCACTGCCAACCAGAGATTGCTTGAGTAGTTCAGAATATTGGCCTAGGTGAGCCCTGGAATTAAAGCTCTCCCTAAAAACCCCAGGCCTGTTCTTACTGAGATAATAATCCTTCTGATGCCCAAGGGAGTTTTGCAAGTTGAAAGATTACAGGATAGGCCCCCACCTTTGTAACACGTACTGCCAGCAACTGTTTTGTAGCTTTCTGTATGACTCTTAAGACTGTGTACATGCCGAGTGGGATTTTCAAAGCACACCATGCTGGACTAGATGTGCTCCCACTGCACTCAATCAGAGTTTTATTACTGACTTCAATGCTAAGAAAAACACACAATGGTAGCAGAGCTGGGTCAATGATGAATACTTTTGAAAAAATTCCTCTAGATTTAGAATGGAAAAGTGCCCCCCAAAAATGTTGCTTGTCCGCACTGGAGAGGTCTTCAGCTTATAAATAGAAGCAACAAAGGCAATCAAGTTTTCCATATATACACGCAGTCCTGTGACAGTGAGGCAAAGAGTGCTTAAGTTGTGTCAAGGCTTGCAAAGGCTGAGTCCCAGCACCTCTAGGCTTAGCAATTCATAACTCCAGCACCTGTGGACTTGCTGCATCACTTATGTAAAAAAAGTTGCTTGAACCCCAGCATATTTTTCAGTACAAATTAAGCACTGGTAGCAAGTCAAACGTGAATGGGTTGATTCTATGCAAAGCTCAGTCTACCAGCCCATCACTTCCTGGTGCAGTTCCCAAACTGCAATTGTTTCCTATATTGAACATTTGGCTCTACCTCTTGGCGTGCCAAGGTAGGATAGAGCACATCACTAATTTATATGATTCTGTGATTACTCATAATTATTTGTATTACCAAAACAGGACAGATGTTACAATATCTTCCCTTCTAAAACACACCCTTCTTAGTATGTCCCAGTTCCCATTTTCTTGTGTAAGAGTTCAAGGCAGCCACTTGGACCAGTGATTTGGCCTCATTTCATCACCTGGAAGTTGACTGGTTAAAATCTAACCAGTAATTTCACACCTGATATATTTAGTAACACATGACAAGAACTGTGAGCTAAATCAGTTTCTAAAGGCTGTAAGAAGATAAAAATTCCCTGCTCTGTCATAGAATGGAAATGAGTATACTTCAACCGCCATCCCTCTTAATCTGTTAGCCAGTCTTAGCAGCTTACCAAGCCTGTATTTAACCTATTTCCCTAATGGCAATTAAGAAATGTTTTCATTTCACAGAGAGAGGATTGCCAATAAAATCCCCTTGTCCCCCCCCGCCCCCCTTGCACTTGTTCTCTCCATCCCTCTACCCCTTCCTCTACCCCTTCCTCTACCCCTTTGCCCAAAGCATCCAAAGCATTCCCTGTATGTTTGGGCAGCATGCAGTGAGGAAGAAATGATTAAGCAGCTGAATGTTTGAAATCCAGCTAAATGCATTGATTATTATCTACTTAGGGCTTTCTTATCTTGAACTGTGTAGTGCTTAATGGCAGGTCCATTGTTTTCAGCTCAAAGGTATTAATGAAGGAATCAGGGCATCAGGCTGATGTCATAGGTAGCTGAAAGGTGACCTGTTGGACTGATTTCTCTGACTCCGCCCCTTTCTAAGACCTTTCCCCCTAGTTCAGTAGAAGGGTTAGTGTTTTTAAAGATTAAAAAAAAAGTCAGGTTGCATTTGTGTGTCTGGTAAAAGGATTGAAGAGGCTCCTAAATATCCTGCTTAAAAGATGTACTCATAGCTTCTGCTCTACTTTCTCACTTGATAAAGACTCTCACAGGCTTGCATGGGGCTGTATGTGAAAGCAATCTGCCCCTGTTCACACCTGTAGTCGAAACTGTCCAGTAGACTGCAGCGTGTGGCCTGAGCCATGTTGCTGAAGGTGAGGTGTACAGTTTATTTTCACTTTGGAAAAAAAAGCTGTAAGAAAGTAGCTGTTACCAAGACTTACTTTTTGACAAAGAAGTTTTGCTTTTAAACAGTACCTCTCCCTTCAGTAAATTATAGGAGTTAAAAAATCATGTTTACATAACCAAGTGACAATTTTACTTTTTACAACCTCCGAAGGGTAAAACTGCAACTCTTTAAAAATGTACACAGTTCATTAAAAACAAATTTCAGTTTATTTTGGATGATCAGATTCCTCCATTTATATTTGAGGTTATGTTGTTAGGTAAACGCTGTTCACCATTGTATAACATAACCAGTGAGAGCAAGAAAGATTTGAAGTATCTCTTACAATTTATCCTACATGGTTATGTTTGTATTTTTACAAACACTTTGATCTTTGTAACTCTGTATGTGACACACCATGATAAATCTCAACCTCTTCCATTTATATTTTTATGTGGCCTTGCAGAACATTTTTGCTTTTCTTTGTTTCGAACCAAACTAATCCATGCTGCTTATTCTTACCTTTTAAACTTTGCACAGTAGTGCCTTACTCACATTTATCATGTTCAAGAAGAAGACATTATTAGATCAAATACTTTTTCCATTTACTCAGTTACAATTTTTTTTTAATGTACTGTATTACCAAAAGCAGACATCGAAGTTCTTGTGGTTTGGAATTGGAACAAATAAAGAACAAAATTGTTTTTAAGTTGTGGTGTCCTAAGGTAGCAGATCATGTGTGTGTGTGTGTGTGTGTGTCCAAGTGAGCCTCAAACCGGAATGAAAAACATGCGTCTTTCTTTTTTTGCCATTTAATGAGACAGCCTTTTTCTGTAACACATAATTTAATCTGTATCTTTGTAACTACACTTAAAATTAATGTCTGTGCTGGCGTGTGATTAATGATTTAGGGCTTTTGTGTTATATAAATGAATGAGTGAAGAGTCGACTCCTTTTTGGCTCTTCCGTTTCAGTTCAGTTTCAGCCTCTTGAGGGTTTGACCACCCATTGCAAAACCTAGTGCTCATTTGAAGGACACTTCTGAGTAGCTCATTAGCAAACACTAGATAGCAGAAGAGAAAGTGGAGGCAGGAAAAGAGAGTGGCACTGAATATTAAAAGGTGAGTAAGAGCTGGCCAGATCAATATGATATTTTTAACAGTAGCTTTGCAGAATAGTCTGGTGGAATCATTTGGTTTTTATCACAAGAAAAGTAAAGAACTGGATTACACTACATTTAACTCATCTTGTTTATAATCATATCTTGCATTTGTTTGAAGGGTATCTCCTAAGAGAATCTTCTATCTGTTAACATTTTAAGTTAGACAAATTGAAAGAGGGAGGATTTTAAAAAATGAGTCATTGTGGATTGCAATCTATTATTATAGGCCAAACTAATAATTGATCAAAATCTGTAATATTCCCTGTGTCTCTCATTTAATCCTATAGCTTCCCAAGAATCAGCAGTAAAAATCTATTGAAATGTAAGATTACCAAACTGAAGCAATCAGACTGAAGTAATTAAGGAAGGGGACCAGTGTTTTTCTGAGATGACAAAAGTCATCTTAGTCAGAGTTTCTTATCTTGAAACAGTTATTTCACAACTGGGTTTTAAAAAACTACAACCCCAAACCTGTTTTTCTTGTTAATTAAAATCTGAGGAAGCATATTTTGTCTCATATTTGCTATTACCTTCAATCTTTCCTCACAAAATTGCATTGGGATTTTCAGAGGAAAAAGTGCTTCGTTACTTATTCAGTAGTATAAACTTATGTATCAAAATCATTGGTGACATTTTTGTTTCATGAATTTATCTTAAACCTAAAAAGTGGGAGGGGAGGAAGGTTCCGTTTAAAGGTCAGAATATTTCAGTATTTGAATCCTGACATTTTTACTTCTTTCCCCTACACTACCCTAGACCTGAGACTTAGAAGCTTTTAAAATGTTTTATATTCTATCTAGTTTGTATTACAATACTTTAAACTGTCACATGTTAAATCCTAGATTAATTAAATATCAAAGTAAATTTTACAACATCCTATGTACAAAAATATCACTCTTGGAAGACATACAGCATTTTGGGTGGAGGGGAATTCGAGCACTGGCAAAATTCAATAAAGGTCTCTTAGTGATAATTAATATAGAGAGAGTCAAACATGGGAGGAAGGTACCTTACAGATAGTTAAGATCTTGTGTCTGCTTCAGAAACTTTACAGTCCAAGGTTCTGATTCTGCAAGGATTTATAATATGTCAGTAGTCCCACTGAATTCAATCAGACTACTCATGTATGTAAAGTTACTCACATGCATAAGTGTAAGCAGGATCCAGCCCTTAAGGAGTGCTCATATACAGTACACAGCCTCAACCACATTAATTCTTAATTTATTTGAGGTTCAGTAATCTGGTTGTTTATAATATATTTAAGAAATGTTATGATTTGGGGTTGAAAATTAAAATACAGTGGCTTCTCTTCCTTAAACAAGTTGAGGACCATGTGATGTTTTTTAGCTTGACAGTCTGTAGGCAGACTAGTTCTGGTGATTTTCTTTTGTGTCTGGCATAACTGTCAAGCAGATTTAGCTCATCTGAAGTTATATTTATTTGCTTATCATTCAAGCCGGGAAGAAAATAGTGATGATCAAATTATGTGATAATGCGAAGGGAAAAGTGTTATCCTCTTCCTCATTTGTCATGATGCTGATGATATTGGGTTAAATTAAGAGCATTGCCACTGAAATTACTTTCAAGGCTGGAAAATTTAATCAGAAAAGGCCTTGGTAGCTATAAATTTGTGGCAGCAGTCCCTAATTCATCTTGTAATTCTATGACAGGCTCCAAATTGCCCGTATTTGGATCACCTCAATGAACAGTTAATGAAAGAGTAAAGGGAACATGAAGGTCAATCATACTGAATTCCTCTCCCTAACCCTCAATTTTTATTGTAACAGATATTGATTTAATATCATTCATTTAACAGAGCTCTTTTTGTTTCATACATACTGAAAGGTGAACAATTTCGCTCTTGGTTTCTTTTCTCCCAGTATGCACAAAACATTCCAGACTAAAAGCTCCCCATAGTCAAAATATATCCCTAGAAGTAACTAACAAAAATCCCACTTCTAGCCTGATAGCTTTAAATTCCTATCTTTATTTAAGTATAAGAATATAACTTTCAGTGATGGCATTGGCTTCTGCATACGTACATTGCTGCACTGACCTCAGAATTTGGCCTAACGTGCATGCATCTGAAAACCTTTTTCCAAGCTAAAAAACATCCCATTGTCCTCAACTTGTTTAAGGAAGAGAAGCTACTGTATTTTAATTTTCAACCCCAAATCATAACATTTCTTAAATATATTATAAACAACCAGATTAGTGAATCTCAAATAAATTAATGTGGTTGAGGCTGTGTACTGTATATGAGCACTCCTTAAGGGCTGGATCCTGCATACAAACCTCAAAAAAATGCTTTTTAGCCCCCTGTGTGTAACTTAACTACATGGTAAAAATTATAAGTGATGAACCCCCATTTGAGTACTGTAAAAGTAAATCAGGAGCTAACAGCATAAAATGCCATTAGGAAATCCTATTGGTCAATAGCTGGGTCAACCTTTTTGTTTATGAGCCACATCACAAGTAACCTCGACAACTAATGACTGCTGACCAGACAAAATGCAAGATTTTCTAACGACCTTTAAAACACTGTGATTCAATTTAATAGTGGGTTATTAACAACAGGTGGGTAAATAATAATGTCAGGTAACCTTGTCTCTTTCCTGCAATATATCATCTTCTTGCTTTCCTAGTTTGAGTGTTTAAAAAATACGTTTGTTAACTCTACTTTCTCTTTTTCAGGATACCTTGTTTCTTTGAAAGGTTGACAGCCTTACCTCTTTCTCTCCCTCATTAACTTTCCTCCCCTCTTCCCTCCTTGGCTTCTTGCTCTCCTTTTTCCTTGCTTTCATGTTTTAATTCTTTCAGACTCCTCTTGTTGCTCTGTCTCTTCTTCCATTTAGCTTCTACTTCTTCCTAGAAGGCTTTTTAGCTTGGGGTTTTTTGTTGTTGTTGTTGGTTTCTTTGTTTGTTTTTTGTTAGAAGTACACTAGTGACCAGAAAGAAGAGAAATGTTGGAAAGGTAAAAGCAATGGTCATTCAATGCAAAACTCCTTGTATCACTTCAGTCACAGCAGGAAGCCCTGCTACTTCTGATAAAGCTAGATCAGGAATCTCCTACAGCTTCAGGGTCAGGTCTCTTCCTATCAAATTAAAGCTAAAAGCTATTTATTGCAGGGGAAAGACTGGAGGTGAGAGAAGTGAGTGGAGAAGGCCACTTTCTCCTGAGATGCAGGGAAAGCTGGGAGAGTTTATTTTTTCAAGGCAAATGGTTAGGGGTAAAGATTCAGACCTATTCCCTAACGAATCTCTCTTGTACAACCCACAATAGGGACACATTGACTAAAGGGATGAAAAATTAACTATAAGAGTTGTCTGTTTTTTTCACTGTGGTTAATGTATAGTCAAGGGTTGCCGCCACCATTTTTAAGCTCTTTAAAAATAGCTGTTCCCAAAAGGCTCTCATTTAGAATTTCACTTTGTTTTTTAAATAGACTGTTGAATCATCACAAATTTACCAGCTGTAGTACAGCCGTGGTCATTCAAAGTTTAACATTCACCAACAATTAGTCCCCTACAGTCGGTGAGATAGAAGCCAAGCTGTGCAGGAACTAGAATTTCTGTTTTGTGGGAAATCCTGTGATTTCAAATTTAGTTTAGTTCTAAATTGGCACAAAAGCAGAGAATTTCAAAATTTCTTGAAGAACAAAGTCATACATTTAGTTTTGGGTCATTCTAAACAATTCACTTCAGTTTTGACATTTAAAAAAATTTAAATGTATAATAAAATAAATTTCTAATTAAAAGTCATTTTGAAACTAAAAATGGAAACAAAACATTCCATTTCAAAAAATGTAAAAACAAAATGTTTTGGCTTTATCAACATGCATTATTTTAAAAAAAATTCAAAATGAAATGTTGAAATTAATACATCTCATGGGAAGTTTTTGTTTTAATGAAACAGCATTTCCAAGTGGAAAAACTCCATGGGTGACCATCTCATCCTTTGGGTCCTATTATGTATATTAGCAAATACATAATATAAAAGTCATACAGAAAAGTCAGCTAAAAAGGTCTACTCATCCCACATTAAAATATAAATGAAAACATAGCTACCAGCAAATACAATAATAAAATGAACTCATAGCACACATAACAAACCCACCAACCCTCAGCCTGTCCTCTCCCTAAAAGCTTGGAGAAGAAAGATGGGTTTTGCAATGAGTTCATAAGGGTAACAATTCTAAACTCTGCAGACCCAGGGAAGAATGAATTCCTAAATCAATGATCCCTCACAGAGAACTCCCAACCAGCATTCGCCACCTCATTTATATAAGGGGAGCTCCAGCTAAAGCACTTTTGTGGATCACAGATGGCAATGGGGCTTGGGAAGAAAGGTGGTCTCTTGGGACCAGTCCTACAATTGAATCTGCACTGGTGAAGCTTTGTGTCTGCATGATTCCCTTTAGAAGTCGATGAGTCTGTGCACAGGTACAGAGGTCCACCCACATGAACTCAGTTGCAAGACTGTAGCCTTTGGCAGTGCCTAATTTCTAAGGAAAGTGGTGCTGGGGCTCAAGCAGTTTTTTTACACTACTAAATGATGCAGCAGACCCGGAGGTGCTGGGGCCATTACTGCCAAACCTAGAGGTACTGATGCTTAGCCCTGGCAAGCTTTGGCATAAATTAAGCACTGGCATTAGGTAGTAAGGATATGCTGCCCTTAGTTTATTTATGCAACCCTCAAGAACTGCATAGACTTAGGGTTGTCTATGGGTATGTCTACACTATGAAATTAGGTCAATTTTATAGAAGTCAATTTCTAGAAAGTGATTTTATACAGTCGATTGTGTGTCCCAACTAAGCGCATTAAATCGGCGGTGTGCATCCTCAATATCACAGCTAGCATGGACTCACGGAGCAGTGCACTGTGAGTAGCTGTTCCACAGTCCCTGCAGTCTCCGCTGCCCATTGGAATTCTGGGTTAAGCTCCCAATGCCTGATAGAGCAAAAACATTGTCGCAGGTGGTTTTGGGTACATGTCGTCAGTCTCCCCTCTCTCTGCCTCCCTCTATCCCTCCATGAAAGCAATGGCAGACAATCATTTAGCACCTTTCTTCCTGGATTACCCGTGCAGACTCCTTAGCACAGCAAGCATGGAGCCTGCTCAGGACACCGGTGCTGTTGTGAGCATTGTAAACACCTTGTGCATTATCCTGCGGTATGTGCAGAACCTGGCTTGGAGACGCCAGCACGAAGACAATTGTGAGGAGGACATGGACACAGCACAGGATGTGGCAATTGGAACATCATGATGACAATGGGGCAGGTTCATACAGTGGAACACCAATTCTGGGCCCAGCAAACCAGCATCGACTGGTGGGACTACATAGTGTTGCAGGTATGGGATGATTCCTAGTGGCTGCGAAACTTCCACACGTGTAAGGCCACTTTCATGGAACTTTGTGAGTTGCTTTCCCCCACCCTGAAATGCAAGAATACCAAGATGAGAGCTGCCCTGACAGTTGAGAAGTGAGTGGAAGCTTGCAACAGTTGAGAAGTCCTGTGGAAGCTTGCAACGCCTGACTGCTACCGGTCAGTCACGAATCAATTTGGAGTGGGCAAATCTCTTGTGGAGGCCACTGTGATCCAAGCAGCCAATGCAATCACTAACCTTCTGCTAGCAAGGGTAGTGACTCTGGGAAATGTGCAGATCATAATGGAGGGCTTTGCTGCAATGGAGTTCCCTAACTGTGGTGGGGCGATAGATGGAACGCATATCCCTATCTTGGCACCGGAATACCTCGCCAACCAGTATGTAAACAGCAAGGGGTACTTCTCAATGGTGCTGCAAGCACTGGTGGATTACAAGGGACGTTTCACCAACATCAACGTGGGATGGCCGGGAAAGGTGCATGACGCTCGCATCTTTAGGAACTCTGGGCTGTTTGAACAGCTGCAGGAAGAGACTTACTTCCCACACCAGAAAATTACTGTTGGGGATGTTGAAATGCCAATAGTTATCTTTGGAGACCCAGCCTACCCTTCTCCAGCTTCAGGGTCCAGGAACCCGCCTTGGGAGGGTATTGGCTCCAGGGTGATGAAAGGTTCCTGGCTGCCAGGGAGAATGGATTCTCCACTTGCCTGCTGTGCATTCTCTTCCTCCTCCTCCTCTTCCTCATCCACAAAATACTCCTCCCTGTTGCGTGCAACTGCCCCCTTGCAGGTGTCCACAGACAGTGGTGGGGTAGTGGTAGGGGTCCCCTCTTAGAATGGCATGCAGCTGATCGTAGAAGCAGCATGTAAGGGGCTCTGACCCAGAGTGACTGTTTGCTTCCTTTGTCTTTTGTAAGGCTTGCATGAGCTCCTTAACTTTCATGCGGCACTGCTGCGTGTCCCTGTTGTAGTCTCTGTCCAAAATGCCCTGTGCAATTTTGGCATATATGTCAGCATTTCTTCTTCTTGAATGGAGTTCTGCCTGCACAGATTCTTCTCCCATTCAGTCCATGCTGGAGCTCGTTTGCAATTCTGGGACTGCATGGTCACCTGTGCTGCTGATCTCGCCACACTGATGAAACTGGAAATGAAATTCAAAAGTTCCCGGGGATTTTCCTGTGTACCTGGCTAGTGCATCTGAGTTGAAAGTGCTGTACAGAGCAGTCATATTGGAGCATTCTGGGATAGCTCTTGGAGGCCAATACCTTCGAATTGCATCTACACTACTCCAAATTTGATTCCACAAAGTAGATTTTAGTGCTAATCCCCACACTAGGGAGGAGTACAGCAGTCAATTTTAAGAACCCTTTAGGTCGACGGAATGGGGTTGGTTGCATAGGCGCATTGAGTATAAAATCAACCTAACGTGGCTAAATTCGACCTAACCTCGTAGTGTAGACCAGGGCTACGGCCCTAAATTGGCCAGCACATTATATCAATCAAATCTTTGTTGATCACAAATTATTTTTGCTCTGCTTCAAATGAATCAGAGGAAAGTGAAATGTTGTTGCCTACTCCCCTTCTTTTGGCATTAAAACATAGCATTATTCACTGATAACATGTGCCTTCAATTGTGCATCTTCTGAATTTTCACAAGTAGCCAGTCTGAGAAAGCTGAGAAATCTGACTGGAAGTGACCAGGATTTATGCAACTTATTCTTGCATTTTTTTTGTGTGTGTGTGCATAGCTTACGGCATTAGATCTTTTATGTAAAGTTGGTATGAAGGAAGTGATTTCAGAGTAGAAAAATTGCTTACAGAAAATCTTGGAAATGTTTGTGTTTGTTCGTTTTAGCACCCACTAACTATAGCCCTAACTAAACAATCTTGTACTTAAATACTAGTCATTTATAAAATAATCATTCATAATTAAAAATAACAATAAATATTCCTCATTGTGAGAAGAGATAAAAGTATTAGTGCTGATCCTGCTGGCAGGGTTTCTTTTTTACAACTGATTCCTCTGTGGAATGCTAATCAAGTCCATTCAGAAAAGATTTAATTAATTTAATTAAAATCTGTCAGATCCAACTGATTAGCCTGACATCGAGGCCTAGATGGAGGAAGCGGGCTTCTGGATGGTGCTTCTGTTGCTGCTGCTGTTGAAGTGGGCTCGCTTTCAGCAGTTAAAAGTGGAGAGTTGCTAAAGTGATCAAAGCCCTCTATCTTTCATTACCATTGGAATAAATGTTATGATTCCCCCAGGCCAATGATCCAGTTTCTTAATGTTAGAGAATATTCTATAATTCAACAGGACCAACAATTCAGGTAGTGGCAGGTACCCAGCTCTGATTATGACTGAAGGAAAGAGTGGGGTGACCTTTCTTAGCCCTTTGACAGCTGGAATACAGATTAAACATTTTTCATCCCTTTGCGATCCCCTGTCTTAATCATTGGCCATGACCACTGCACACTTGCAGGAAAGAGACAAAGGCCATTCATGTGACCCCTCCAGTGATTACTGTTGACACAGGAGGCTTTGAGATCCACATTTTATAGTGGCAGAGCAGTGAGTGACCTCTCTGCTGCAAGGAGGAGGGAAAGCATTGCTCCAGTGCAGCACTCTCCTGAATGCTCTGGGGATCAAATACTATTAGAAGCTTCTTGAGGGGAAAAGTGAGTATACACCTGACAGCGGGCAATGTTCTTTTCCCCATCAATGACAAAAGACAAGTGGAGGGAGGAGAGTGAATTTTCTGTTTATTGAAGGGGGTAATCCAGACTAACTACTTTCTGCTGTATCCTGACTGATCTCTGGAATCCACTATTGTAGTGAAACATTTTATACTCCTAAGAATGATAAATATCAAGCAGTACCAAATCCAGTACATGCAAGCTTTCAAATTTTCTTTGCTTTCTAGCAGATCAGAAATACATGATGGAGTTCAAGTAGTAGGAAACACACAAGTTAAATGCTGAAAAAAAATGATTCTTTTACCCTAAGAGTACATGCTTCCATATAACAGAAAGTCTGATGTCTACATTTTGCTAAAATGCATAATACTGAAAATATTAGGACAACTAGAGTAGGAAAGAAATTGGGATGCATTTGGGAATATTGCTAGATTGTTCTGCTTTAAAAACATTTAAAGTATTAATCTGGTTAGAAAAATCTACCCTTTTTACTTAATACAGATTAAACATTTTTCTTAAAGTATACCAGGGAAAGCTTACTTCTAAACTGTTTATTTTATTTACTTATTAACTGTATTGATAGGGAGGATGGGAGATATGACCATTATGTAAAATGGAGAAATAATTTAACAGTTTAAGGAACACTTGTTGTGCTTCTCAGTTTTTTTTCATATACAAGTTGTTGCAAGTGTGTATATGTCAGAGCTGTTCACCATTGGAAATACTTCATGCATATGGGGAATTGTTTATCTTAATTTCAGAGACTAAACTGAGCTTGAAGTTGAGGAGTTGCATCCTTAAATATTGGACTGAGCTTGTCTACTGAAAATGTCAGGTACTTCCTCAAGTACACAAAGCTTCACAATCCTACAGCTTCTAATAGTGAGTTGTAGTTTCCATGGCAAACATCAGGCTAGTCAATACAATCAGTTTTTCTGCTCTTCTCTCCTTCCATTCCCCTTGTCCAACATCCACACTTATGCACTTACATTAAATTTTTCATCTTCAAAGCAGTTTGTAAACATTTTATATCCACAGTTATGGGCTAGATCAGGGGTGGGCAAACGTTTTGGCCCGAGGACCACACTGGGGTTCAAAATTGTGCGGAGGGCTAGGTAGCAAAGGCCCCGCCCCCTATCTGACCCCCCCACCCACTTCCCGCCCCCAGACTGCCCCCCTGACCCATCCAACCCCCACTTCCTTGTCCCCTGATCGCCCCCTCCGGAGACCCCCCTACTCTAACTGCCCCCCCAGCACCCCATCCCCTATCTAGCCCCCTGCTCTCTGTTCCCTAACTGCCCTCTCCCAAGACCCCCCATCCATCCAAACCCTCCCCCCCCAGGACCCCACCACGTAAGCCCACCCCCTTCTCCCAACTTGCTTACCTGCTGAGCCGGGCACCAGCCCCGCGGATTGCAGAGCTCCACCTGTCCCCTGGGCTGGGAGCACGGGGCCCCATGGCTTGCAGCAGTTTGCCCAGCTCCCGGCTTGGGAGCATGGGGTCCCGCGGCTTGCCACAGTTGGCCCGGCACCCATGGCCGGGAGCGCGGGGCTCCACGGCTGGCTGCGGGCCCGCTGTCTGGGGCGGCGCTCCAGCTCTGTCCTCCGGTTGGTGCAGTTTTCCCACCTGGGCTAGATTCATCAAAAGGATATGGCTTGTAGCTGTTCAGATTTGGAGCCCTGATTCTACCAGGACTTGCACCTGTGTTTTAACTTTATGTCCTGTAAATAATTCCATCAGTACTTGGGTTTAAACGAGCTTCTTATCAATATAATTCTACAGTTACACTGTTGGCAAAAAAAAAAAAAAAAAAAAAGCAGAAACATGTCTACATTTCATCTGTGGCTATAGTTCCTGATTCCTAACTTTCCAGCTTTATGGCAGTGGCCGTCCAGTTGATATGGATATCCTTGAAACAGGCAAAGTAGCTTTAATTTGAACAGCGAACCCTCCAGTAAATAGAGTATGTTTGGTCAGGGGAAGGTCTTATCACTGGGGAAACATGTTTTATGGAACACATGAGTGTCAGAAGGGTAGGGCAGACTAAATGCCACAGAAAATAAAGAAATTGGTAAATGTATGTATCATTCTTAAAATATTCTTTTCCCTTCTCTGTAATATTATACTGTCTGTCTACCATGCTGGGAAATCTTGGAGTCTCTCTCTGGCCCTGATCCTGCAATGAGCTCTTGTGTGGGCACATGGGTCCACCCATTAGGAACTCATTGCACCAAAGGGGATTTAGAAGACAGTATCTTCAGTCATGTCTCCTGATGATGGCTATGCCATGGCATGTGGAGCTTGTTCTCATTTGACCCCCTTTGCATCAGCTATTGCAGGCACACAAAATCCTGAAGTATGGTATGCTCACTGTACACCATTTTTTTTACTATATATTCTCTTTCCTGAAAATCTCCCCACTTCTCCATTCATTTTTGTTTTAGGAGGATATATAATTAAATTATAATTTAGTTTATTTATCAAATATTTTCTTTTACATTGTCAAATTTAATCTTTCAAGTACCTATCCTGAGAAAGCCAAAGGCTCCCCAAGGCCTGGAAAATATCACTTCCCATAACAGAATGAATCGTTGGACCTGAACACTGGTATTACACAGCTTTCTAGGGATGAGTGGGTTGGGAGAAGAGACTTGTATTTTTTAATGTTATTGATTTTTTTTTATTTGTCTTATTCCAAAAAGTCATTGCAAATTATGAATTAAAATAGTGTTCCATTTTCCCTTTTTGTGTCTTAACCTAAAATCTGTGGGGAAACTGCACTGGATATAGTGTAGCTCCTTGATTCTGGGCCCCAGTTTAGACCCCACTTCAGCAAAGGGCTTAACTTTAAGCACATGTTCATGTCTCATTGAATTAAATAAGAATTAAGCATATAATTAAGCACTTTGCTGAGCAGGGATGGGCTTAAGTATGTGCTGTAAATTAAGCATATTCTTAAGTGCTTTGCTGAATGAGGGCCCTAACATGAAGAAATTTCTGTGCTAGAAAGATGCAAAAAACTAAGGGCCTGATTTTGACCTTAAAGTGAAATAAATGAGGAATACAATAACTCCACCGACATGAATGGAGTTACATGGATGTAAAAATGGTGTAAAATCAAGCATAGGTTTGTGGTAAAGGGACTGGAGGTGATATGATCTCAATTCCTGGCTCTGTTTTAGACTTACTGAGTGACTTTTGGCAAGTCACCTATGTTCCAATACTGAACCTGTCTGTGCACAAGTGAATGCCACCACCCACGAAAAGTCTTAATTAAGTTAAAAACTGTTTTGCTAAATCCAAAATTGTAGAATTGGGAAGTCGCCTATGCCTCTGTTCTTTGTCTATAAAACGGACACAATAACACTTCCATTCTTTCACCCTTTGTCTGTCTTCTCTTTGTAGACTGTAAGCTCCTTGAAACAGATTAGTGAGCCCAAAGAGGGTTGTTAGAACAATTTTGTTTTAGTTTAATTGCAAAGCCTTTTTGCTAGCATTGAATCCATGGTTGTCTAGAAGTTTGGACTTAGCAAAATATTTTTTGTGATATGACCACAAATCGCTTACAACTAAAGATTTATTCATATTTTGCATTGAAACAAAACAATGGCACCATCATAGTTTTGTTTTGTGTTGGGAACCTGTTTCACTTCCAACTAACTTTTATAAGACTACAAAAAGTTGTAAAAATAGAACTTGTAGAAATGTGATAAGTTTACAATTTATAAATTGACTGTTGCTACTTCAGTGTACGAAAATTAGACTTTCCTAAATATCAATATGCTCTTCAGCAAATTTATCAGAGGAGGGGAGAATGACCTTTTTATACTGACTGCTTTTAGGGGCTAAAATATGCATCCCTGTAGGTTGAATTTTTAATGTTTGTCTATGTAATCGTGATCAGTTTTCAATATATGTAACAAAAACAAGATGGGTGATCTTTTATTGGACCAACTTCTGTTGGTGAAAGAGACAAGCCTTTAAGCTTACACAGAGCTCTTCTTCAGTATTTAGGTTTAACTAACTACCACGTGAACAAACAAGAAGCTTGTGTCCAAGCTTAGTGTAGTACGCATTGTTTGTGATTTTTCACTTTTTAGGCACTTGTGATTTTCTGTTGTGTTGTGCCAATTCGTTTAGGTACTGCTATCTGAGTACCAAAAGTGGTTGCCCTAAACTGCACATGAGTGTAAAAATATGTTAATAAGCACCCATGGCGAATGTAATTTGATCTTTATGGGGTTTCGTTAATGGTTAGCTGTCCCTGATGAACCTGTGCTCCTTAAACAAACATTTCTCGTGTGGGATGAGCCGCTTCCACCCCCCTCAACCCCCACCCCCACCCCCGCCTCCTTCCCCCATCCCAGACAGAGCTTAGCAAGGCTGTGAGACTGGGGCTTTCCTCTTAAGCAAGTAGAAGACAGCAGGAGGGCTTTCACTGTCTCTTCAAACAGGAAAGGAAGGCATCATGTGTCTAGAATTGCTATTTTCAAATAAAGACTGGAGGGATGGAGGCCAGGGTCTCCTATATGTCCTGAAGTTCACAGGGTAGCTGACCGTACTCAGCTGTTATTTTGCTTGTTTAACTGACTGGTGTTCGAACAGGTGCCCAATGCAGTATAAGACTGATTGGGATAGCTGGCATAACTTTGCTATCATACTTCAAGACAAGGGGAAAGAAAAAAAAGCAAAAACATATTTTGCACAGGAAGTGACAGTATGGGGATATTCTGCACAGTGACTGAAGGGGCAAAATATAGTGATGAAGCGCCGCACTTTCTAATATATATGTGAAAACAAAGAGGCTGTGTGCTGATCATCAGATAACAATCCTATTTCTTGTATGTACTATATATGATGGCAAAACTTTAGAACTCTGCCACAAGAAGTCTCCACATATTTGAACAGTAATAGCATTGCATTACCAACCTGCTCAGCATAAGAGGTTTAGATTAGGGGTAGATCTGAATCAAAACCTCAGCCCTCAAACTTTGGGGAACTTTGGACCTGGATCTAATTTTTACATTACTGGGCTATCTTTTATTTAAACTTATTTTAAAAATAGAGTAGTAAATCAATTTTACACTCATTAAATAATTGTTGTTCTTGCTTACTGTTTCCAAATTCTTACTTTCTACATGTAGATGGCTGATATTCAATGCAGAATATCATTGTTGGTTTTAAATCATGTCTAGGCTAGAATCAGTGTATTTTAGCCTTTTTTTTTTTTAATTATAGTCACTTGGTGTATTCCAGGTTTGTGACCTTGGGTAGTGGTATAGGATAGAGATCAGCTAGCCTGCAAACTACTCCCTCTTTGCTTATGACTTCCTGACTTTAGGCAGTATAGCTCTTTTTGCTTTGATGACATCTGCAAATATTTGCCCTACAAACAAATGAGATTGCTTAGCTCTGAATAAAGTAATAAAATTATAGCTATGTAGCTTCCACAAGTGACAACAGCAGCAGCTGTTAGGAAGAAAACTTTATAATGTAATTGGAATTTGACAAGTTAAAGCCATTTTTACTATCAAGATAAAAAATTCCTTGTCTGTTAATATGTTATAGTCTTTTCACATTTAGGCACTGATATAAATATATTTAATTCAATGGAGTTACTCCCGACTGTTAGTGAGAAAATGATCAAGTTCTAAGAGAATAAAAAAAATCTAACTTACTTTTCACACTTGATGCTATTTTTTACAGTATATTTCATTTTACTCAGGCTACACAACAAAACTAGACTGGTTGGTTTCACTATTCTTATATATTCACTATTCATAATAGTTTTACTCTCTAGTTGTCATGCTATTAAAGTTATAGTGCTCACAGAGAAAGTCTAAACAAATTTTCACTGACTTTAAAAGGAAATGTTTTGGGACAATTGTGTTCCAATGATGTTTTTAAAAATCACTTTTAGAAAGCAAAACCTAAATTTTGGACGGTGGACCCCAAATTATGGTAGTATCATGTTATCTTGATAGACTAGTCATACATGACTATTGATGATGTAATAGTACCATTGATATTACTGTAAAATTGAGAATGAAATAAAAGCAAATGTGTGTATTTGAAATGGATCAAACAAGAATTTTGCCAGTCCTAAAACATGACTGATTTTGTAAATTCCAAGTGATTTTTGCTTAATTTAGGTGGAAGATGCACTACATTCAGGAAATTATAGTCACACACTGGCTACTCTGATGTAGTATTTTATGAGTTTCAGATTTAGTTTAAGTGAATTTTATAGAAGGGGCAAGGCATGAAATCAAACTATCTAAAGCAAGTCTGAGATTAAGAATCTGAAATAAGAGAATGTCTTTGGACTAAATATTTATTTCTTCTATTTGTTTATCAAACAAAAATGTATCCTGAATCCTGATCCTATTTTTTTGCTATTTAGCCTGGAAGTGCATCTTATTAAGTATAGCTGTCTTGAATACTGTTCGGTGTTAGGCCATTTTACTTTGATTAAAAAGAATGAAATCTAGATTCATATGGGAAAATACATTTTGAATATAAGAGTCTTTACTAACATTTATTTTATGGCAATTTTATCAGTTGCAGCTGCCAAATATTTATAATGCTTTCCCTGGGTGGAAAGTTTATCTGAAATCTTTAACCTTCACAGAACAGAGTGTAGGTCCTAAAGACTGTCTGGGGTGCAAAGGTTATGTGCTGCTTGTAAAATATCTCCAGAATAAAAGCCCATTTGAGCCATCACAGAAAGAGAACATCACTACTGGGTTTGTGCTCTCCCCTGCACCTCACCCTGAATGAGATTTCATGTACTGAAGTACCTTGCTGGATGTAAAAGAACAAGAATAAATATGAGATGGCTGATGATATTGATCTACAACAGAGCATCCTTTTATAGTACAGTTGGACCTCGCAATACCGTGCCCCACGATAGCGCAAATCTGTTTATGGTGTGGGGCGCGCCTGGCTCCCGATGGCAGCGGCAGGCGCTGCTTTGATGCAGCGGAACCCCACAGTACCACGACCCCGCGTTTATCGCGATCAGGTTTTTTTGTATCCCAATCGTCGCGGTATTGCAGGGTCCGACTGTATTTTCTTTATTGTGCTTAACACCATGAAGAATAACAAATGCATTCTGGGTACTGTATATGGGCCTCATCAAGTGTCCATCAGTCAGTAGAAAGATTTCCATTGATACAAATTGGATTTAGATGGGACGTAAGGCCCAGATTTTTGAAGGCATTTAGGTGTTGCTCAGTTCACCCTTACAAAACCTAATAGTGGGATTTCCAAAAGTGCCTACGCACTTTTCCACTATAAAGGATTTAGACAGCTAAGTCTCACTTTCAAAAGTGCTTTGGGTGCCATTGATTTCAATGGGAGTTAGGTGCCTAACTACCTTTGAGGACCTGGGCCATAGGCATTTTTGAAGATCCTGTTAGGCAGCTATCTGCATCCTTGGGTGAGTAAACACGTTTTTAAAAATCTAGGCTTAAGTGTACATCTATTTGGAAAATCATCTTTCAAAGGAGCTTTTTGACCCAGAGTGAGTAATCAATTCCTTATTCTGTATAAACAGGTCCATGAGTGCAATTGCTGTTTGCCACAAGCATTCAAACTTCTGTAACATACCATCTTCTGCACCCATTTTTTAATGCTACAGAATATAAACTTATGTCTGGTAAAATTTTATAAAGAAAACCTGACTGGAGGAACAGCATTTCCTTTCAGTTTATATCATAATACATATTATTCATCTCCCTCTTCTATTTTGTGGGAGTGGGAAGGAGGGAAACTAACTGAAATTAATTTAATATAAAGTTCTAAAGCAAGCTATTTGACAACAGCGTTATCTGTAAAGCAGCTAACGCTTTTTAACAGTCAGTAGTTAATTGCATGGTGTTTGTAACATAATATGGTCCTGATCCAAAGCCCACTGAAGACATTGACTTCAATGGGCTTTGAAAAAAGGCCTTGAGTGACCAACTATTAAATCTGTCCCTTAGTAGTAAATGATAATTGATGTTTCCTCTGTAAGCATACATCTCAATCCTTGAAGGTCCTGAGTACCCTCACCAAAATGATTCCTAGGCACCTTACAGGATCAGGCTCAATGGTTTTAAATTAAAGGTTTATTTTGTGGAACATGCAATTCCCGGATATGTCTGCTGAGCAGTATAAATTGGAATATGAGGGACAGTTTGTGTGTAAATCTAGTTTTGTTGCACTTGGAGAGTTTAATTTGCAGCCTGTCTTAACCAAACATGGAAAATTGCTGTAGGAGGTGGTTTTTGATAATACTTAGCTCTCATTATTTTAACACTATTTTGCAACACAAGCATTAATGAATGATTAGCTCTTACCGAGACTCTTAAACACCAGTTTCTGACATACCTCTAATCTATAGTTATTCATTCAATTCTGTGAATATAAGTCCTGCAGAAAGCAAGCAGAATGGCACATCAGCACTACTAATTCTTAAAAGGACCTTGTGTTCCCCAGTGCTTGCCAATATCTGTTTGTTGAGTGATACAACAGTTTGCTAATTAAACAGCTCACAGTGGTGTATGGAGCAGAACTTGTGGACATTTAACCAATTGAACAATTTATTGCTGTAATTGAAGGGGTTAGTTGGTGTTTATTAACTAGCCTTCCTGTCATGTTTACTGATGAATCATGGGAATAACCCTTGGCCCCTGACTTTTGTTTTTAAATGTTCCATAGGTATTATTGACATTTCAGTTGTCAGAATTCCAAGTTGTTACTCCAAGGTCACAACTTTACTTAGTCCCATTTTGCAAATTCAGCGAAGTTATTGGCTTGTTTTTGCTGGGGTGGAGATATTGTATTATAGAGAGGTGACTATCTTTATAGCACAAAAAGGAGATTTTTACTTAGAAAAACCGTGAAAATCCCTTTTGCTGATCTGGAGATTGGTGAAGTTTCTTTTAGAAAAATCTGAAACTGCTTCTTGTTGGAAAATTAGTTTTAGTCCATATAGTCTTTGTGTAGCCGTTTATTTTCCTTATTCAAGCATTGTCGTTTCTGCTATCTCCATCATCATTAGAGCAGACTCATAGGTAGGAAGGAGAATGACATTATTGCTGTGCCATACAGCAGGGATGCCCATGAAATGTGTAAGGCACATGCAGTTTCTGGACACAGATCTGAACGTTCAGTGGAACAATGAGTCCTGATGATGGCAACAGGCTGTTTCTCCCACTTCTAAATGAAAGCTGTTTAACTAGAACTAATTGGCCGTTCCTAACATGCAATTAGCAAGGATATTAATCTAGCCCTGACAAGTGTGAAAATTAGGGGTTTTTTTCTAGCCCACTCAATAGACACTGCATTTGATTCAGGTTCTCTTATGGCTGATCAATTGTGATTATAAAGTTGCTTGGGTTTTAATGTGTCAGAACTGAAGAATAGCCCATTTTTATCAATCACATTGGACTCACACAATGTAACGCAAGAGAAGTTGATGGGAAGGAAGGCTTAATACATCCAGAATACTTGCTGTCAGTTCCACCGTCAGTAAAGGAAATGTTTGCTTCCTTCTTTGTTTGTTTGGGTTTTTTTAATTAGAAGGATGGTCAAAACTATTATGAATCAAAATTCAAGCTGTAATTGAATGTAACTGATTTTCTATTCATTCTATAGTCAGCACTATGACCCACTCTCTTCCACAGCTTTCATTGCTTGTTTGTTTTTGTGGTTAATTTTTCTTCATCCCACCTCATGCTGAGCACACGGCTGAGTATAATGGGGCCCTGATCGGGCCTTCTAGGCTCAACCACAATGCAGATATTAAATAGTGACAATTAATAGGCTTCTGATATTTGGATTCAAGAAGTGATCCTCATCTGTTGTAACACAGTATTGCTCCTTTGCAGCAATATTTAGCTCAATGGATCTGGGCCCTTGAGTTCAGCAAAACATTCATTATGAATTGCTAAAAGAGTTCCACTGAATCTGCAGACAGCTGTGCTAAGTGAGCTTTATCCTTAGAACTAGACAAGGAAATTTGTATTTCCTGTTTTAATTAGAAAGGACTTTTACAATACAAGAATAAAAAGACAAAGCCTACCCCAAAGACATGCATCTGTTTTACATAAAATGAATGCAGTATAAGTGTGAGAAATTGCTTGAAGATGGTCTTGATATCGAGAATATGCAGTGTATGTACTTCATAGTCAGCTGAAGCTTTCTTTGCCAATAAGGTTGGGAACCTCTATATTTTTTTTCTTCTCTGAGAAGCATGTTAATGGTACTTCCAGAAGGATGAAAAATGTCTAGACTTTTGTGATATTTCTTACAAGTGTGGGGCAGTGGGTGAATAAAGGAAAGAGAGAGCTGCTCCCTTTTTTAGGTGTAGAGCAGCTCCGTAGATAGCATGGCCAGCCTGCCTGCACTGAGTGTACTCTACAGCTGGCTGCTGTCGTCCATCTTGGAAGGCGGGGGCTGGATTGGAAGTGAATGTTTTCCTAGGGCCAAGTGATGGATTAATCCGGCCCTGGCTGTGGGAACCAGATGGGTCAATTTGATGTCAAAACTGAGTAAAAAATTATTCAGTTTTGCAAGTTGGTGACTTAAATTATCTGAATGAGCACAATGAAGACATTTGCTGCCTCTTCCTTAACCCCAAGGAGCTTATGTAGTTTTTAATCATAATTTGATAGTATTTTCATTCCTATTCAAAATTTCTGTATCAGCAAGTTATTTCAGAACCTACGTTTCAAAATTGCGTTAATGTTTTTTCTCTTGCTATTTTAAAAAGTAATAATGATGTGGGGGAAAAAACTCCACCTTTTCCAGTTCTGACTCATTAACAGTATGCTCCGGCTTCTGCCATCTGAGCAGAAAATCGTTGATCAAAATGTTATCTAAATAGTAACCTAGTAGTGATGGAAAGCTGCAGCTCCTTGCAGTGCATCTGCAAAGAAGCAAGAGAATGAATAATAGCCACCACTGTCCTGAGTTTGAAAAGTCAGAGGAAATGGCAACAAGGAAAAGCAAATGAAGATGGATGAAACCCCAAAAGGGTGAAGGAGATCTCCTCCGCAGTGGACAGGATTGACGACTGACTCCTGGGGCACCTCAGCTGTTGCTTTTCATAGTGGTGTTTTGAAAGGGCAGTGTTTCAGAGGAGTGCTTCCTGACTGTGACCGCTGCACAGCACTTACAAATGCTGTGTCGGTCAGTCAGAGGTCACTGCAAGTTGACTCAACACCTCAGATGGAGAGAAAGCTTTAGGGACTAAACCATTTAATATCACTATGTCTCAAAGGCACTCTGATAGTTCAGAGCCCATTATTTGAACGCTTTTCAAAATAAAGTGGTGTGTTTGGGTTTTTTTTAACACTAAGGGTCTGTTTAGTGTTTTTTGGTTCTCCTTCTGCCAAAAAGACTGATCCAAAATTGATTTGGTTTCTCCCAACTTCATGTTTTATTTTTCTCTTTTATAGCTTAAGTAGATTTCTTTTCTTTAGTTTGTCCCTTTGAAACTCTGGGGCCAGTTCTGGCCTCCAATGCAGTCCCTAGGGGCTTCCATGATGGTACAAGGGAGAAGAGCCCTGGACAATACTTTTTAAATCCCACTGCCACTCTGTTCCCACATTGTTTCTTTCATTTTTATCCTGGTCCCACCTGCAAAAAACCTTAGATCCTGCAAATCCCACAAGAGAGACAGATTTCCCCATGCTACTTAACTGACTTTAAGTTTTTTTCTCCTGCTGATAATAACCCATCCAAATTAAACTGCCTCTTAGAATTGGTATGGTAATGTACAACTTTTTTTGCTTTCTGTGTGTATAAATGCACCTATCATTTGTATGTTCCATTGTATGCATCCGATGAAGTGGGCTATAGCCCACAAAAGCTTATGCTGAAATAAACTGGTTAGTCTCTAAGGTGCCACAAGTATTCCTCATTTTATTTTTAAAAAATGCATAAATGGAATTCTGACACAATTTTAGCCCTAAAAGAATAAAACCAATCTTGCTTAAACCATGTAAAAAAAAAAACCACCTTCAACTCCTGTTGTAATAGACATCAAATCTCTTCCTATACCTGGCTTAAATTTAAGTATTAAAACCTTTATTTATTTTTTTAAAAAAAGAGAGAGAGAAACTTGCTTTACATTGCTGAAATTCTATTCATGACAAACTATCATGTGTATATCACATGGAATGCCAAAACAAATTGCACCACAATTTTGCTTTAAAAGGTACGGATTTTTTTAATGATTATAAAAAGTAAGTTTAAAAAAAAAAAACCTAGAATTTTTAAAACTGCTTAAGCACCATTTTTACCATTCTTCGAAACATACCATTCAAGTTATTTATATGTCAGGATTATTATTGCTTTTTGAAAAACATTTAACAGAAAAACTGCTCACAGCACTAGATTCCTGATGCATATATATATTAAAAAGAGGGTCAAAGTAAGTGATCGGTGTAGCTAACCTTGCATTCCTCCCCCACCCCCTGCAGTCTGGTGGGGTTTTTTTGCCCATCCAATTCTACCCAGCACTCACACCAAAGTACATTTTACCAGCTCCTGCTATTATAACAATGGGTCCTGCGGGACCCACAGGACCTAAGTCCCGCTGTAGAGTTCTGCGTGGGGGCAGAACTGCACAGGGGTAGGGAAGGAGCATCCTTGCATAGCCTGGATCCTTGCAACCCCAGCCCAGGCAGCATGCCAGGCCAGAGTGTATCAATGGCAGCATATAGTGCCTAATGCTAAAGATATTCTGAGTAGCTGTGCAAGGCCATAGACAGCCTTGAGGAGGTTGCCATAATCCCTTTAGCTGCCCAGAATCCAGAGTGTGTAAAGGAGTGAATTACATGCTACTTTGTGCTGTCGGCAGAAAATACAGACAGTTAAAATGTAAAATGTAAATCTGTGAAATCAAGATTAGAAATTACTTGTGATGTGTCTGATGCCTGTGTATATAATGAAAGTCCCATCTATGTATGGGACCAGATTCAGATCTCTTGTTGCAGGCTGGAAATAGAGTAGCTTTATTCACAATAAAATAAAAATAAAAATAAACAAACATGAAAATGAATGTTAGAAACAGTGCACAGTAATCCATTACTTTTTATGTTGTTTTCCGTTTACTTTATACTGCTCCTACATTTTTGCTTTTCAATAATTTGAAGATTCCTGTCCAAATGGGGCCGAAGGTGGATATTGCTACATTGGTTTGCTCTTGGGTCACATTCCATGACCAGAAAGGCTAAAAGCCTAACTTGTTACAATATAAACTTGGATTCTAAACAAAAGAATTGGAAAAGTTTAGATTCTGAAGCATGAGATTTGAAATCTACAGCAAATTCTGCTGTTCACAGACTCCTCTGTCCATGTGAGTAACACTTTTGGAATGTGTATTTATTGCATATGTCAATAGATCAATAGACACTTTCAAAAATATTATATGGTGTTTCCAATAGAAGTATCCCATTAACTAATTTTTTTCAGATAAAAGCTTACAAAATCTTAAGGTTTTACATATCCTTGGCAAATTATTTATGGGGGGGAAGTAAGAGGGCCTGATAAGGTTATGGTGTTGATTCTGTACATTTCCTCTATTTTTGTGGTTAAAAAGAAATTATATCATGTTGTTAAGTCAAAGCGTAGCCTGTGGAGTTGAACTAAAAAGAACCTTTAAATGGACTAAAATTCCCCTTTTGGTAAAAGAGGAAAATACGCAGTGGCGACATAGGATTTATTTCATTTAAAAAGTTGGTTTAGGTATATTAATTTGAGTTCAAAGCATCTTTCAAAGGATATGATGCCCACATTTTTTATTTTACCTAGTACTGAGCATCTGGTGTGGACTGGTTTGTGGTACTGAGAAGAAAAGGAAATACATTATTCATAGATGAAAGGAGTGAGGGAGAATCACTGTCCTGACTAAAAATAGACTTTTTCCACCAGTTAATATCAGCTGGAGGTTTAATTAAACAGTAATTGTCTAAAAAGACACAATTAACTGTGACTGTTTCCTCTTGGAGGCCAGGCTCAGTGGTGAAAGTTTAAGTATTGTTCTTCAGATAAGGTCCTGAAAGCAGTTTTCCTGGATGTCCACTCAGCACTTCTGTAAAATGTCTTCTCTGGGTGCTGAGCTGCAGACAGACATAATCCAGGCCTATTCACAGGGCAGCAGGAGCTTTTGGATATGTAGCACTGGAGGATTTTATGACTCCATATCGGATACAAGCTGCCTCACCTCTTTGGCTAAAACTCTAACCCAGTGCTCAGAGATTCCATGAGACAAATGGGTTTAAATTAAGCAATGAAGCTGAAGTCTATAAAAGTCAGAACATGTCTAATAGGCAACATATGTAATAAGACTATAATGTTATATCTAATGGGGCAATTGAAAATCCTCTCTAACGATCCCTCTTCAGGTGTGGATCTGCAGAATTAAAACCCAGGGAAAGATAAATCAGTTAAATAAGTGTTTTCCATTTTCTAGTTAAGACTCTTGCCTATTTTTTTTAATGTATATTTTGCTTTCAGTACAAATACTGTTCTTTTTCTTGTGTGCCTCCCAGTATTCCAGCACACAGATAACGGGCACAGACTTTTTTATACACAGTGATTAAACTAGTTAAGCTTTCTGTAGTGGTTTTTCTCTAAAGGACATCCTTGTGCTTTATAAAAAATAATATGTAGCACTTGCAAAGCATTTTTCATATTAGAAGTATTTAAATATTACCTGATTAATCTTTGCAACCACCCTCTGAGGCAAGGAAGTATAAATACACCTATTTTATAGATGGGGACACTGTATCATAGTGAGGTTAAGTAACTTGCTCAAAAGCCACAGAAAAAAATCAGTATTGGTTCTCAGATTAAAAATTAGGATTCCTAGGCCTGGTTTTAAACCACTAGACCACACTGCTCCACAACACCTTTTTGAGTTAGGTAAGATTATTTCCATTTTATATGCAAGGAAACTGAGTCACAGGGAGGTTAAGTGACACAACAAAAACCACACCGGAATCATGTGGCAGAGCTGACCATAGATCCCAGATCTGCTGACTCCAGGGCCTAAGATTTAAACCAGGGGTCGGCAACCTTTTGGAAGTGATATGCCGGGTTTTCATTTATTAACTCTATTTAAGGTTTCATGTGCCAGTAATACATTTTAACATTTTTAGAAGGTCTCTTTCTATAAGTCTATAATATAGAACTTGTTGTATGTAAAGTAAAAAAGGTTTTTAAAATGTTTAAGAAGCTTCATTTAAAATTCAATTAAAATGTAGAGTCCCCCAAACCAGTCACCAGGACTCGGGCAATGTGAGTGCCACTGAAAATCAGCTTGCTTGCTGCCTTTGGCACGCATGCCATAGGTTGCCTACTCCTGATTTAAACAGTAAACTCTGCTCCCTCCTGTTATATTTTAAAATATTTACAGTAGGGTGTCTATTAAATGAAGAAAAGCTGCACTAGAACTCTAACTTGTATCTATACAGTCGAGTGCTATTTTTTTTGCAAAACAGTTGGGCTTGACTGTAAATACCAGTTTGGCACCTATCTGGGAAACTGCTAGCCTTCTCCTATCCACAGATTGGAAGGATAAAATCTGAGAATGCCCACTGAGAATATAATCCATGTCTGCAGGGAGTTCAGAGATTTCTTCACCTCAAGGAGGTTGCTTTGGAACCTGGGACTCTCTATTTAGGTTCAACACAGTATACTGTACATACCTAAATTAACAAGTATTGGCTGCTTTTAAACGGGGAGGCGGGGAGGCTGGAGGCTGTTAGCTAACAGTGGTACGGTGATTAGATTGTCAGTTTCTTTAATGTTTGTCATCCAATTGTATATCATGAGGTCCTATTAGATTTTGAAACAACTTTTGAAATGCATCATTTTAATTACTCATGAAAAGCAAATATTTGACTGGGCTTCTTACCCAATAATCTTGTCTCACCCAATAATTCATCTATATTTATCATCTTAGCTGAATAAAAACTGGGTCAATAAACCCTCGGATAAGAGGTTAAAATAAAGGAAGATTGAGAGTCGATTGCTTCCATATTTTGAGCCTATGACTTCCAAAATCAAAGGCCTGCCCTAGTAATCCTAATGGATTGACTTCCAAAATTCCTTGGATTTGTACTGCTGGACTTGCCCCTCTCTAGGGCTTAGATGAATCCCTGCAGATAGATTTTCAGGTTTATATGCTGTAATACCACTTAGTCCAGCTGTAAATTTGTGGTGGCTAAATTAATACAACATTATAGGAAAGACCCTGCTATGCCTATGGAAGTCCTAGCTTGTATTTCAAATACTCAGGAAAAAAATGACCTTTTCAATTAGTTTGTTGTGTGGCCTGATTGACGATCAGCCCCCATGGCTAACAAAGCTTTTTCTATAGTATCAGCTTGCTCCTCAGCTAACAGGACAAATAGTGATTCTGTGGTTGGTCATTAACGGGCTAGCCATCGGGTGGGGGTTTTGTTCTTAAATGGGGACTTTGTCTTATCCCTGCTGTTTAAGCCCCCTCCAGGCACTCCTCACCTGTCATATCTGTCATACATTTAATTCATCACGCTCTCTGGTCAAAAGCTACACTGATAGTATCAAAAGGAGAGGAGGGGGCTTCTTATAACTTTAGTGATCAAAGGAGATTACCAAGAAAATAAGATTTTAATGAAGAAGGCAGGTTTGGGAAAGAGAATTTAATGCATTATGATTCACTAACATATAAAGGTTAATTTTATCCCCTGGCATTGCATAATGGTATACCAAACTACACAAAAATAAGGGTGTCTGGATTTGTTGTTTTTTATTTTTAACTGAAAACTGGGTTGGACAAGATACAGAAAATGTTTATTTCTACTACTAAGGTTTATTTCTACTACTAAAAACACCATTTTTTAATAAAAGTGTAAGCGTAAGTGTTTAAAAATTACAAGTGTGTTACAATGATGACAGATGCACCAAGCAATCCTTTGCCATCAGACCCACACACAGCAGAATGTTAGTACTCTCTTTGCTCTTTGGATTAGCTTTCTGGAATATTAGTCACAATATCTCTGTAAACTTGGGAATACTGTTGTCAGAGACAAACCAAAAGGGAAATTTCCAGTTCCAGATTTGAGCACCACAATACTGCTGTGATGAGTACAGAAGCAAGGCAAAAGATGAAGAAATGGACCCTCTGTGTTCACCGGTATTTTGTCAGGAAATTAATCCTAAATAGAGTCTCAGGAGTGGGGAGAGGGTTGCTTACATGTTTACAATGAAAAATGCCAATAGCATTCTTGCTATTTTTGTGTGCTTTTTAGTAAGCTTGAAGTATCTAATATTCACTGTACAGTACACTGATTCAGGCTTCATTTCAACTGAAATTTTAGTCTTTCCATAGTGTGCCTACCTAAGTCTAGACTGATACTCAAGAACAGTTAACTCAATTTTCTAATAATTTAAAATCAGCCATTGGTAGGTTATGTATATGTAGTATGCAGATGCTGATGCTACCTGAGGGCAATGCTAGAGTACTGAGTGGTGAGAATCTTTCAGAAATTCAATTAATTGTAAAGATATTAAACTGAAAATGTAAAGCAGAGATTCAGTAACTATTTAATCTCACTGCAGTATATTGCCAAACATGCATGTCAACAGCAGAGTTACTTAATTTATTTGAAAGCTTTGCATAGTGATACATTCTCTAAATACTAAGTGTGAATAAATGAAAGAACAGTTACTTGTATTACCACAAAGGTTGCCATCTTTTATGGAAAGATGGGGAAACGTATCAAATAGTCTCAATATAGATTAAAAATATACAGTCCAGGTTCTCAGACCCTGAAATCAACAGAGCTATTCCAATTTACATCAGTCAAGGATCTAGCCCATATAGTTTTTTTAAAATATAGTATTGTTTGAGTCTAGTTACACGTGTAAGGAACATGAAGGAGGAGATAACGAAAGCCTAGTCGGGCTTGTCATTGCAGGGGTGCAAACCTTGATTCTCACTTTCCATTCAAAGACACTCACCTTGCAGTACTTTAACCTGAATGTGGATTACATTATTTATCTAAGAATTTAAACATTGTGGACCAAGGCCTAGACTTTTAAAGGCTAAGTGCCTAATAAATACTTCTAAAAATCTGGCCTCGTATCCTCAGCTCATGTTAACTGGAGTAGCTTCAATGAAATCAACAGACCAATGCTGGTTTACCTCAACCAAGGATCTGGACCTAAATATCTTGCTAAATTTGGAGCTGACTTCATATGATTTTCCTGAAGCTGAAACATAACTTTAGTTAAGTGCTATGTTACTTTTCAGCAGCCCCTGGTTAAGGCCCTTTTACACTATAAATGAAACTAGGTCTCATTGTAGGTGTTCTAAAAGGTGTGGAAAACTGTACTGTAGGCTGAGTATCTTAGCCCTTGCCTGCACTAGGGAATTTATCCATAGATGACAATAGGCACAGCCAAACCAGAACTGAAAATAGTTTTATGTATA
The DNA here is from genome assembly GCA_032164245.1 of Sternotherus odoratus. Lineage (NCBI taxonomy): Eukaryota > Metazoa > Chordata > Testudines > Kinosternidae > Sternotherus > Sternotherus odoratus. The sequence goes on from JAVMKO010000003.1 coordinate 64,663,313, forward strand.
TGTGTTTACAGGATCAAACCATGTTCAGCACCATTTCAGAAACAATGGTTGAGCCTTACTTGGAGTGAGGTACACTGAGTCTTCCTGTAATGTCACACTCACTCAGATGCCACAAGTTTATGGCCAAACTAAGTGGAGTTATAGTTGGGAGAAAGGCATGTTTTAGTCATTTCTACCCTTGTAGCTAAACTGTTTCCAGAACTGGTTTAGCTAAACCCATTGCTACTAATAATGTAGGGTCTGGAGGGCTCAGTGGCTTTTACTACTATGTCAACCAGATCTGCTTAGAGTAAAACCTTGTCTCCATGAAAACTCTGTGGATTAAACTAAATCTGTTTAGATGAAGTTCAGAAACTGACTTGATCTAAATAAAAGTGTTCACACAAAGGGGTAGCACCAATTTTTGTCAAATAGCTTCTAAATCAATTTAGTTTAATAAAATAGTGTGCAGTCTTAATTAACACAAAGATAAAACCACCAGAAGCTGCCAGAGATCTGTTTCTACTAAGTTTCTCACCAGCCCCAACACTGATTTAAATGAATTGGTATTGGCACCAATGAGAATTGTTTGGTAATATTCTCTGATGTAAACACAACCAGTGTGTATACCAGACTCGCATACAATATATTGAATTAAATGCAGTTGAAATACTTTCCAGCTTTAATTCAAAAGGAAACTCTGTTTTCTTGTTCTAAATATGTTATGGCACCAGCAGTTAAATTATACATAGACACCCCCCTTCTCAAATTAGGAGTTCAGTTGAGTTATATGGTACTTCATCTAAGGGTATGTCTTCACTACCCGCCGAATCGGCGGGTAGCCATCGATCTTCTGGTGATCGATCGCTCGCGGCGCCCCCGTCGACTCCGGAACTCCAGCTTGCTGGGAGGCGCAAGCTGGAGTCGACGGGGGAGCGCACCACCGACCGCCGCCACCATGAGGACGAGCGGTAAGTCGGCTGCAGATACGCAAACTTCAGCTATGTGATTCACGTAGCTGAAGTTGCGTATCTGCAGTCGATCCCCCCCCCATAGTGAAGACCAGCCCGTACACTCCAATTGCTAGTCTTTGTTAGATTTTGTTCTGATTGTTAGTCTTAATAGACATTGGCAGGACTGAACTATTTACATTAGGAAGTGCTTTCTAAAATAATGAAAGTCTACATGTCAACATATAGAAATCAAATGGCAAAATGATCTACTTTGCTTATATCTACAAAGCCAGTTATTTTCAGTAAGTTCCTAAAATGTTCTGTGGTTGGAGATTTCTTTTTAAATCACTTTCTCTCCAAGTTAAGTCTGTGTACAGAAAACTTACCCAGTGTGTTTTAAAAACCAAAAGGAAAAGTATACCTGTTCAAAAGAATAATTTCAAACTGTCACCCCCTACCTGAGTGGGGGAAAAAAGGATCATCTGAAATTAGGCAAAAGTTTTCTTCTGCAGCAGAACAAAGTCACTGTGCCAACACTTACTAATGCAACCCATCAACTGTTCCTATAGGTCATACTTTATTTTCTGTAACAAAGCTTTGATGGGGGTTGGGAGGGTGGGAAAAAGAGAGACAAGCTCTTCAGAGTTCAATGACACGTGCCAAACACGTGGAAGGTAAATCCCCTAATTCAGTCTATTCTTCCAGCATTCCCTGGCAGGCAGCCAAGCTAAATGTTTCTGCTGGATAAAAAATGTACTCTTGTATGCAGCATTCTCTTAACAGGGTGGCTGTCTACTGTAGCAGAAAGGGCTCCTCCACAGGGAAAGCACTGCAAGAGCTGACATGTGTCTTCTCTTATCTATTTATTTATTTTATTAAAAAGGGTCTTTATGGGCTGATTGGATTAACTTAGTGAACCCTGGAGGAAGAGAAAAAAACAAATTGGGAAACTGGTTTAGCGCCCCCACCTTTTTTGTCATCTTCTTTTGGGATTTCCTGGCTGGCTGCCACCTTGAGTCTGTTGAATGTTCTTTAGATAAATCAATTAAAAAGGCTTTAATATTTGATTGATTGGAACACAACATATGGACTGCTGATGCTGGTGTCATGTGGTGCTTGCAGTTAATTGAAATGATTAATAGTGGTGTTAATTTCTTTAAGACTAATTGAAGAAAATAATATAATTGGAAGCATGGACTTTAATATTTTTGTTGCTGAAGCATTTTTAATAAACATGCCCCTTGAAACTATTATGCTTTTGTAAAAAGTTACTAGACACAGTGATTTGCAGAATATTCTGTGCTGTAAATTGGGGTTGGGGAGTACACAATTTTTATGTAGGTTCATCTGAAACATTACTTTTTGGGGAAGGGTGGAGAGGATTGTATTTCAGTAACCAGCATATACTGTGAGTTTGATATTCAGTTGTCTTTAGATCCTTGTTCAGTGACTGGACTTAATGATGAGGTTGGTAAACCAGTTCACTTTACAGCATACACCACTGGGAAACCTAGCTCCAGAACCTAATCTGGATTCTCTTACAGCCCGTAAGGCTGGAGCCTCAGCTAATGTCCTTTAAAGCCAATGGAGCTGTGTCCAGCTGAGGATCTGACTCACTAGTGTCTAAGCAAACCTCAAAGATAGTAAGTACAGACATTTAAGAGAAAATGCTAACAGGACTGCATTAGTGCACAGGGCATCCATGGTTTGATAACCACTGCTGCTGCCATCTTTTCCAGAAGGAGCCCAGTGTCTATCCTTATGGCTGGAACAGTAGAGAATTTTACTGCCAGAAACAGACATAACATGGGAGAAATTCAGCCAATTAGAGTGAAAGCGTGTTCTCACTTAGGACTGATCTACACACAGAGTTTGTACCGATTTAACTATCTTAGTTAAGGGTGTAATCTTTGCAAAACTGGTTAAATCAGTTCAACCCCTAGTGTGTATACAAATATATCAGTAGAAAGGTGCTTCATATTGGTACAGCTCATTCACTTTCCCTTGTGGAAGAAGACCCTTTTATCCTGAAATAACTGCATCCACACTAGGGGTATGTCTTCACTACCCGCCAGATTGGTGGGTAGCAATCGATCTTTTGGCGATCGATTTATCACGTCTTGTTAAGATGCGATGAATCGATCGCCAGCGGTGCCCCTTTCGACTCCAGAACTCCAGCTCGGCAAGAGGTGCTAGAGTCGACGGGGGAGCACGCCGCCGACTGGCGCCGCCATGAGGACAGCAGGTAAGTTGGCCAAAGATACGCTGACTTCAGCTTCGTCATTCACGTAGCTGAAGTTGCATATCATTGGTCAATCCCTCCACCTGCTGTAGACCAGCCCATGGGAATTTCTACTGCTTTAAGGATACCAATATCATTTTGTGTTTAGACAAGTTCTACATGCCAGTTGGTTGTTTTACCAGTTTTAAATATTTTCCTGTGTCTGTTGTATTGATAATTACTGGTGAAACTCAACCTTCAGCTGAACCATCAAAGTAGCTTGTTGGTTTTAGACAAGCTTTTGAAGTTTTGTTTTAATTCTCCCTTTTGCTTTGTATCCTGATCAAGAGAGAAAGAGATCCACAAAGTTTCCTTTCTCCAGCTCTCTCCACCTGCCTTGCCTTTTTCTCTTTCTGTCAACCCATATCAAGCAGATCCCATTGGCTTTTAACTCTTCCGTCATAAGATCTAGTAATGTGGCAGATTGGCATAAAACTAGTTCCCTTTATAGCTTGCATTGGAAGGGCTTCCCCAATCACAAGTGTCCTAGAGTTCATTGTATGTGCCTATCTGTATATCTGTATCATTCTTCATATCAGCATTCTAGGTACTTATCCTGTAAATTTGGCCTGTGTGGTGATTGTCCATAGTGGATTCAGCAGTCCACAGTTTTCAAATTCCAGAAAGCTCTCTGCTTGGTCTCTTCCTCCTCACTTACCCTCAAGTCATTATTTTGACTATTATGGGAAAGATTTAGCAAACAATGAATATTTCAGCATCTTGTAAAAGCAGTTAGCAATGGGTGAGTAGTCCTCCTCTATGGCCTCATCTAGATTAGATTTGGAAGGTATTAACACATGTTAACACTCTATGATCGGTTTAACACATGTAAAAGGCCTTGTCTATACTAGGTTGTTAACATGTGTGAGCTAACACCTTCCAAATCCTAGTCTAGACAAGGCTTGATAGCCCATTTCACAAGTAAACCTACTTAACTGAGAATGCTGAATTTTCAGATCTCAAATGCTTTGCCTTAGTTTTGCTACCTGCCTTTTCCAAGAAGACAGCAGCTTCTTGGCTGGCCGAGGCTGGAGAGTCATTCTCTGATATTGCAAAAGTGACAAAGAGTCTTTGCAGAACCAGACAAACACAGCTACCCCTCTGATACTAGACACCTCTGATATTGCTGGTTTGTGATCTATTGATGGCCTTGAATTGACATCAGAAAGGAACTGGCAGCTAATGGATGGTACAAAGCAGTGGTGCTCTGTGACTTAACCCTGCTGAGGATCTAACTAGAGAAGGTCGGAGTGTGTGATACTCACATGAGGAGCATAAAGGCAAGAACCAGCAAACACTCTATCTGATCTGCTGGACCCCATAATAGGAAGGATAGAGCACAGTTACTACAGTGATGAGCAGTATAGAAAATATTTAGCTCTGGATTATTTAAAGAATACGTTATGACTTGAATGAAAGGGTGTGGAATCTTTTTGAAGTTGTATGGGTAAGAAAGGAAGACAGTGGTGGTGGGGTCTTCATCCAAAGAAATTCAGATTTGGGAAAACACCTAAAGTTTGAGGTGTTTTATTCTCCTGGGGACTCACTGCCTTCTTTTCTCCTTCTCCCTCCCTGTCTCCAACTGCTAAAGTAGGAGAAGCATATTAATCTTAAAAAAAAATCACATTTTGGGTCAGAACTGTCCTCTTGGGAGGCATTTGTAGATCATCTTATTGTTTTTGTTTGCATTTGTGGTCCTGCTTATATTTGTGCATCTACTTCAAGAGTCAAAAAGGTTATGTTAACCCAAAATAAATGAGAACAGATAAGTTGTGGGAAAATTCAGGATTAAAAAAAAAGGCAGGATGATTTTAATATTTCATACATTTCCCACACAGATTCTTAGTGATGCTTTGAGGGAGCTTTCTGCATGTGTACAGACTTGAGCTTGCCCAGAAGATGTGTCCTGTTTTGTGTGGGCATTTTAGGACACTGGTTTACCAAAACAGATGTGTGCTACTGGATTTTCATTCATTTCAAGAAATGTATTATCTTGCTTTATTAATGTGAGCACTTTGACTGCACCTTCTTCCTCTGTGCTTAGTTCAGGGACACTGATTTTTCTAAATATTACTGGTTTGGGTATATTTTGGGACTCTTCTGGCATGGACAGAGAAGAAACTTTTTAAAAATTAATATTTAACATTTTTGGTTAAACTAGAACGCAGAAATGAGTGTGTGACTATTAACTGAAGGTTGAATTACTAAGGCCTCACTTCTGCAATTTCATTCATGCAAGTTGGTTCTTGTGCCCATGCTGAGCAATGAGGCTGCGCATGAGTTCACAATAGTCATTATAAGATTGTAAAACTAAATTGCAAACTCCTTGCGGCGGAGAGCTTCATCTACTATATCTGTATATGGAACTATACAGTACTTTAGAATTACAGTAAAACCTCGATTTAACGGACCTCGATTTAACGGACTTCGGATGCAACGGACAAAATTTTTAAGCAAGTCTGATGCATCCGAAATCCATTTGTCGAGGGCTGGCTGCCGGCTCCCGGCTGCTGCCCGGGTCCAGGCAGCAGGCGGGCTGGCTGCCGGCTCCCTGCTGCCGCCGGGGTTCCAGCCGTGGGCGGGCTGGCTGGCAGGTCCCGGGAGCCGGGAGCCGTGCAGGCAGACTGCCGGCTCCTGGCTGCCACCGGGGTTCCAGCCGCGGGCGGGCTGGCTGATGCCTCCCGGCTGCCGCCCGGGTCCCGGCAGCGGGCGGGCTGTGGAGCTGCCGCCCTGATCCTGTGGCGGGCGGGCTGCTGCTCCGACAGCTCGTTTTTTTGTTTTTTTTTATTAAATAACGGACTTTTGGATTTAACGGACAACCCCTCGCCCGAATTAGTCCGTTAAATGGAGGTTTTACTGTAGTTTCATCTAATCTAGTGTGTTGAAGTGGAACTATAGAAAGAAGAATAGCACCCTGAGGAAGCTAGATTTGTAAATATCCAAATCCTTATATGTGATCTATATATTCTTCTCATATTATCATTCACATACAAAAGAGAAGTGTGTGTACGTGGCAGTGGGGAAATAATCTGAAACATGCTATGTTGTAGACAGGACTAGTAGCACCACCTATTATTATTAAGATTTCCAAGCACTTCCCATTGTAAGACCCTGCTTTCAGCTGTTTATAACTTTAATATTTGACCATTTGGTCTGAAAGTTTCCATGCTGGGAGTCTGCCTCAAGCTGATGGGCTTGTGGGGGGAATATTTCAGCCAAACTGGCTTAATCATTTCTGAGAGCAAAGCTAAAGAAAAGCACGTTGTATCCATGCTTTAGAGCAGGTACTTGACAGGGAGGTGGCCGTTGTGTCAGGGATGTGCCTTTTGACCTCCCCCTGAGAAGCCACCCAAATTTGGCCAAGTTATTAGCCTTTGAAAATTGCCCAGTAGCAATTTCTTAGATGCCCAGTAGCAACTTCTTAGATTTTAGCAGGAAAATTCCTCAAAGATTCTGTTTGCACAAGATATGCTCCAGTGCAGTGCTGACCAGGACTTTCCCTGCAATCGCACCTCTGTGCTGATACGGACTATGTTGGGTCTGGGTCCGGGCACCTGAACAGAGACCAAGGAGACTGTTCTGTCCTGTCAGTGGCTCTCACTAGGCCCGGGCAGTGTGGAGGAGGAGGAAGCTGCCTGATTCAAATGAAGAGTGGAGAAAGAGCGAGATGTGGGGGGTAGAATATATTAGGACAAGGACCAGGGGGGTTGGAGAGATGGAAATTGGGGCTGGAGAGTGGCAGTCTCGGGGAGAGGGACCTGAGTGTTGGGAAGAGACTGAATTTGGATGGGTATGGAAACTGGCACTGAGCACTAGGGACAGAAGCTGAGTGATGGAGCCAGGAGGAGAACTCCAACTGGCAGAGAAAGGAGACTGAAACTAGGAGCTGGGGGGAATGGGGGCACTGAAAGCCAGTAATGGGGCGAGAAGGGGGGCAAGAAAACATGGACTGGCTGGGTGAGGAGACCAAGAGGGAAGAAAAATCTGAGAAAGAGCCAGGATGTGAGGGGGAGAACTGAGACTGTCCGAACAAAGAGACTGAGGCAATCAGCTAAAAGGGAGGGATCACTGGGATTGGATGAAGAGCCTAGGGCGGAAGATTGGGATTGAGAGTCCAGAGGAATGTGGAACATGAGCGGGAAGGACAGCTGGAGGTTAGCATGTGGTGGAGACATTTATTAGATGAGGAGCCTGGACGGAGAGGGGGGGACTTGGGAGTGGCCAGGCAAGAAGACGAGACAAGGAGCTTGTAGGTGAGGAAGGGGAAACTGGGAATGGTGTCTGATTTGCTGAAGCTGCTAATGGAGTGAGTGGGTGTTATGCTTTGAACACATGAAGGTTGTTACATATTGCTAAGAACTCTGAAAAAATCAGGTTTTAGGCATCTCAGATTGGGCACCCAAAGTTAGTGGATACTTTTTACCTTAATCTCTGTGTTCTTGCTCAATTAATAATTAACAATATTCCCTCATTTCACAGGGATGTTGCAAAAATAAATTCATTTATTTTGATGCACTCAATCACTGTAGTAACGATTGTTATAAAAAAGCTCCGAAGGAAATTTTATAATTCTATCTTCATAGCATGGTTTGAAGAGTGTGCAGTTAAATAAGGCCATAAGGAGTAAAAAGCAATAAGGAGAAAATGAAATTTTGAAGACCTGCTGATTAATTGAGCACTATCATATACATATATGCAAAGAATTAAAGTTACACATGCAGCTGTATATCTGGCATTTCCTAACTTTTGAATTCTTAGCAACCTTAATAATGTCCTTTAAATGTATTTTTTGTGTAATCTTATTATATAACAAGGCCTTTTAGATTAGGCTATTGTTTTACAAATCTGATGGCTCATTACAAGTCTTTATATAACATTGACTCAAGGCAAGAAGGCGGAAGAAAGAGAAAAAGTAACTGCTGGAAGTTGAAACTCTTTCCCTGTGTTTGTGCAATGTGCTCTATTTTGAAACCTTTTGAAACCACATTTTTTGATGTCTTTCTGATCAGAAAAATACCTTTGGGCAAATATTGTTGACTTCCAATGGAAATTAAATCAGTGAACTAGAGAAATATACCTACTGTATTAGAAGCTGTACATGAGTGTAGTAATAAATCCTTTATAAACGGACTCTAGCTTTCTGTCCTTTTTAAATTTTTTTTTCTCAGTTGTTGCTGTAGTTTAAATAATTGGTGAGATTGCATCTTAAAAGATAGTTACTTCATTCAGTTTATATATAATTAGAATCTAGAATATTTATTCAATTTATATAAAATTGGAGTTGAGAAAATGTCACATAACAGACCACTTATTCAATTCTGGTCTTTCGGCTCATGAATTCTCCTTGAGCAGATTACAGTTTTCACACATTTATTCAAAAATGTAGCTAAGTAACTGTAACAATAATTCATTTGGTCTGCTGATATTTGTGAACAATTTGTTGCATGTATTAAAAATCTGCAGTGTTAGTTTTGGTTGGACACACTGATATGTTGTTTCTGTTCCCCGATTGCATTAGCGTCACTTCTAGAATTTTGTTTTAATTCAAATACACAATACCAATTCAAGATTTGTTCTGGGCAAATAATCTCCCAGAGCCTGATTCAGAACCCAAGGAAATCAAAGGGTGGATTTTAATCAATTTCACTAGGCATTAGATCAGTCCCTATCTGATGTTTTTGTGACATTCCTGACAGTCAACTTATTCAACTAAAGTATTGGTGGAAAGTGAATGGAAAACAGGTGCAAACCGAGCACAACCATTTTTCAGGCATTAGCCACAAGTGCTGTGCCATAGATCAACAGGTAGGGAAAAGGACAGCTACTCAAACTGCAACCCATATTTTACATCTCACTTTATATTCTTTGGGTCACCAAATAGTTCAATATAGAAAAAAAATGAAATGTAGCATATGTGTATTAGTGTGCATAAAAGTCAAGCAACTGTACACTAATATATCAGTGAAAACAATAGTATGAGACATTTGAGCCAACAAAGGCATTTTTAAGCTCTAAATTCAGAGCAGATACTTTTAAGTATGGAATAAAACCTATTGTTCATATGAAACAATGGGGGCAATTAGGTGCCAAAAGGGTAGTGTACAATGTTTTAATTTACCTTAATTTTTAAACCCGTCTTGCATATCTTAAAACATTATGACAATCAGAATTATCAGGCCACTGGGATGAGAGGAGTTTGTTTTGTTAATTGCTCTTGCTAAGCCTAATTACTTCATGGGGTGGAGTAGATGTGAAGGGGAGGGGAAATCTGCTAGCAAGAGGAAATTCTAAAGTCCTAGGAGCTGTTTCAGGGAAGGCTAGCTGAGAATGCGTGTGCGAGAGTGAGAGCGCGGGTGTGGTGTGTATGTGGGTGTGCATGTGCGTGAGTGACAGACATTCCATAGGGACTAAAATCCTGGGATGTACAAACTGGAGACTGGAACCTGTTCCAGGTAGATACATGGAGGTACTGCTAAACAAGGAAATATGTTGTATTTGTCTTTGTGCATTAACTAATAGCATGTAGCATTATGACTACCTATTTTAATGTTAGTTTCTTAGTTTCATGATTAGTTTTGTATTAGAAAGGCCTGTTAAATGATGTGCTGTGATATTAACTCTTGATATTACTGAGTTATTGTGGTTAGTTTGATTTATATGTAGCTATTGATCTATATTGGCAGTACATCTTTCCTTTAACCATTTTTCCTTATCACTGTTACTGTAGCAAAGAGACACTTAATTAAATAACAGTAATTGTTTAGAATGAGTTATAATGAAAAGTAACTTCCAAAAAGTCTGCAGTGCTTGATATTGTATTGATTAGTTTGAATGTTGTGTATTATATTGTTAGAGAAGTTCTGAAGTATGCTTGAATAGTATTGTAGGACTACTTTTTCCCCTGGGACCTTCATGGGTAAAAGCACTGTATCTGATAAGGCTGTCCCAGTAAGCAAAACTGTAAGTAAACTATTATATAACAATTATATATTATTCTTAGGATATGTTACCATACTTAATTGCTGCATACATCATTGTGTGAAGGGAGGAGACTAGAAGAGCAGAGGAGTCACCCTCTTGTTTTGTTTAATCATAATGTATGCTTTTAATAAACTCTTTAAGTGACATGAATTGACTAGTATTATAATAGTACAGGAGAAGAAAATGCTACTGTTGCTGCTATGACAGTTTAATGGTTGGGTGGCTTCAGTAGGCTTCCCTTTGCTTGCTGGAGATGCTGGTGGGCAAATGTGTTTACTTTTTCCTTAGTATTTATACTAGTTAATGTGTTACATCAGATAAATCTATTTCCTGAGTCCATCTTTCAGCTTGCTCTCCCTTCCTTCCCTGGTTGACAAATGGCTTGTGTTTGACACAGTTTTATCAGTTGAGCCCCTGCTGGGTGCTGCGTGCCTGCCTGTTTATGCTTTATCATGAAAAGTGAATTATCTGTAATATTTTGTTTCCATTCTAGCAGTTGGCAGGCCCCTAGTGTAAGGACTTATTTAGACTCCATAAGAGTCTGTCGTCTTTCTTCGCAAAGCCCAGTTGTTATTGTACAGGGCAACAATAGATTGAGAGCTTTCTGTATTGCAATCTGCTGCTGTCCCACTTTTTGGTGGGTTGTTTTGTTTGTTGTTACGGCTACATATGCTAAAATAAAACTGAGTGGACATGTGCAGTATCCTAAACTGCAATCTGAAAGGCTTTATGTTAGTTGAGGATGACATAAATTATTTTGTGGGGGCCTCTGATATGATTTGAACTAGGTATAAGATTACAAGCAAAAGGGAAAGCATCAGCATCTTGTAAGTAGAAGTTGCCTAAGGAAGGGCTGTCAGGAGCAGGATTCTACTGATTTATTTCAATGCTTTAGGAATTAATTAATATTAATGGAGTAGCTGTTTCCTGCATTCAGATGATACAATCCACACTCTAGGTTTTGTTTTGTTTTGTAAAAGGTAACCGAGACTCCAGTTTTAACACTTATTTGCATTAATACAAGGACGATAAGCTAAAGTTAAACAGACAGAGACCCCTGAGTGTGTGAGGTCGGCCTCTCAGAGTTCTGGAATTTAGTGTTATATTTTACATATAGAGCGTGGAAAACTCTTGGGTCAGGGCAGTTTGTGAAGAGGTAGGAGAGAGGATCTGCTAGATATTTTACCAGATGAAATTGTTGTGGGGCAGAAACCAGCTCTGTGTGGGTGAGTGAAAGATCGTTATCTGAATGATTTTAAGGGATGCTAACTTTGAATGTTCTAAAGACAAAAAAAATATTGCCAACTTCGAGTGTTGAAAAAACACGTCAGGGTCTAAAAGAACTCATGAGATTGGCTGAAAACTCATGTGGGTGTTTTTTGTTTTGTTTTGTGTTTGTGGGGTCTTTCAGCATTCCTCCCTTTCAGTCATTAGCATTCACATTTTCAAACTTTGCTCTGCCACAGGAGGGCTAGAAGCATACTTAAAAAAATATCTAAGAGTCTCATGTAATAACAGGACATGAGGCTTTAAGCAAAATGCCAAATATGAGAATCATTAAATTGTGAGAGTTGGCAACACTGTGAAAGGACCATTCTGATCACATAGTCTGACCTCCTGCAGAATGCAGGACATAGATTTTATTCAGTTATTCCTGCATCTAGTCCAATAAGAACATCTTTTTTTTTAAGAAACTTAGACAGGAGTTGTACCATCTAAAAGAATAATCTAGGCAAGGCACCCAGTCTGGTAATGACAACAAAATAAGCAAGATAGTAGATACAAGGAACATCTCTGAAGCCCACGTAAATACCCACAAGTATGGCAGCTAAGATTGATATGGTGATTTGAATTGTCAGCGTGCGTCTGCTCCGCTTGTTGAACCTAATGAAAAGTAGAGTTTAATCAGGGGTGTGCCAAATTGAGCATGATTAGCTGTTATTGCAGATTAGTGCATTGTCTGGAGCTTCAGAATTATTGATCTGGGTGTTGTGTTCTGATGTTTTCCTTGCCCTCTACACTAACCCTCCTCGGTGTTCAGAGGAGGGGAAAGGGAGGAGGAGGAGAAGGAGAGAGGTCCAGATGGGAAGAAAACAGGTCCTGAAAAGACCACATAGGAACTAGGTCAGGTACTCTGGAGATTAAAGAAGCATGCTTCATCCCTGTGGGCAGGAGGCAGGGGCAAGTAGCATACAATTACGAGGAATTAGAACAGCAACAAGTAGTGCAGATTTATCGGCTTTAATTGTCTATTGTCAGGACAGAGCCCTTCTTGTAGATCAGGCTGCAGCCAATGCCTTAATACCTCTAATGGACTCTATTGTGGGATTATCTCTCTTAAGGACAATGTATTTCTTTAAAACTAGTTGTTGTTTTTGGGTTTTTTTTTTTAAAATAGATTCAGTCCAAGGTTTCTCTCTTTGATTTGTTGCATTCTCGCAGGAAATAGCCGAGAGCACAGTGTTGCTGTTCTGTCAGCAGCAGTATTCCTTTAGGGGAACTGAGAGATACCTATTGAACATTAACCCTCTTGTTCCACCTACTTCGAAGAGTCCCTTCAGGAAACAATAGCCTGTTGATAAAGAGCAGAGAAGCAAGGACACATGGCTTAAGAAACTCTCTGCTCACTCTATTCTAAAAGCTTTCCTGGGGTTTGCAAAGTAAACATTACAACATTTAAAGAAGGATAAGGTGTCAACTATTTGTTGTGTTTAATAGCAGATGAATTCTTCTTCCCTCCCCACCCTGCACACATCAAGTACACAAGAATGAAAAGACTGTCACTTTACCACTGTTATGAAGAGGCAACTATATGCTTTATTGTGAATAGCAAGTGCAAGTCCATCTTTTTCAGAGCCCTTGTTGCCATTCAATTTTAAGCGTATAGTTACAACTTCAGATCCCTTCGGCCATAAATGAATTTATTTCTACATTAAGCTCCTTTACAGTGTGAATTTTTTAGTTTTTAATTTTGTTAATCTGTTTTGAAACACACTCTGGGCCAGATCCACAGCTAGTATAAACTCACATCGCTCCATTCACTGCAAGAAGAATGGATCTGGCTCTTTTCCTCTAATGTGTCTGTCCCCACAGTATCCGGCTGCCTAAGCACTAGTTTAAATAAAAGCAAAATTGAGCAGGAAGGAAAACTAGGGTCTGCCACACTGTGGTTCAAGTCACTCTTACTGTTGGGTAGCTGTGTGGGATGGATCCTGAAAAAAAATCTTAAGCTTAAAGTCAGGAAAAGATCCTGGCTGGGTCTAGCATATGCCATATCCCAAGACATCCCCCAGCACATATCTGCCTCTGAGAAGCTCCCACATGTATAATGCCACTTTTGTGATGAATCTTCCCTCCCTTATTAGATATGGAGGTGGGTCCTTTCATTCAATCCTTTTTCTCCTCCTTCTCCACCCAGAACTCTATTTTCCTCTCCCCACCCTAAAACTAAAAGAGAAGTCATATGGCATGGTCTCTCTTGAGATTTCTTCCCCAGCACCCTCACCCTAGTCTGCAGAAGGGAAAACTAGAGAGGAATAACCTCGTCCAGCCCATCTTCTTGCCCTTCCACACCAGATAGACACAAAGGGGATGCCTTTCACAGCTAAGTCTTGCCCTCCACTATAACCATGTCTACACTACCAGCTGGATTGGCGGGTAGAGATCGATCCCCAATGTCAACTCCAGAACTCCAGCTCACCAAAAGGTGCAAGGCAGAGTCTACGGGGGAGCCCGCTGTTGACTGCTGCCACCGTGAGGACGGCAGGTAAGTCGACCTAAGATGCGTCGACTTCAGCTACGCTATTCACATAGCTGAAATTGCGTATCTTAGGTCAACCCACCCTGCTAGACCTGGCCTAGGAAAGAGGTGTACAAAGGTAGCCCCACTCAGGTTGATCTTTCCTTCCCCCACTGAAGGTCTCTGAGGCATTGATTTTTGGCTTCTTTCTGCTTCAGGAGGGACCTTTTCCCATGAGTGGTTGGTGAGGATTGTTTTGTCTTGATCCTAAGTAATCTGAACTATACTTGATTCTAATAAAGCCCAAGTGAAAACCAAAAACTAATAAAATATTTTATTTGGTTTTTTTAAAGGGGGATTTTTAAAAACCGATGGAATGACACTGATATAAAGAGAGAGATTCAATCTTGCACCAAACTATAACTGAGAACATACCCAACAGTGCTGCCTTTGCTATTGCACTGCAGAGTCAGAAATAAAGAGGAAAGAATTTGGAAGCCTTACAAGGAATGACCAAAGTGCTCTGTAATTAAAGGCCATCCCTGAAAGCTGTATATATGAATTCAAAAGCCTCCCAGCTACAAAGCACACCACCTTAAACTTCCTGGCAAACACACTCCGTGTAGATTTAAATGAAATTTAATTTCTCTCCTTGTAGGCAGCATCACACTGAAGTAGTCTATAGAAAGAGCCTCTTTTAGATCATATTTGAAGCCTATAGTGCTTCTGCAAGGTCAGGACAGTATGCACTGTGAGCACCAGGTTTTAATTTTAACAATTGCAAATTTCACGGCACGGTGACCACGTCTCTTTTCTTTGTATCAGCTTCTGGTCAGGTTTTCAAAAATGCAGGTAAAACTGAGTGGGAAAACTAAGAGGAACATCAACTTGAATATGGAAAAAAATCCTTCTTTGGGCCTTACTTCTAAAGCATCTTCTAAGAAATGTGTAGTGGTCCAAAGACCCCAGTTATTTTCTTCAGAGTGATGACCACAGTTGGTCCCCAAATGTTTACCGGGGTGAAGATGTCTATATACAGGAAGTGGGAAATGGGGTTAGGTCTGGTTATTGCTATTGATATGGTCAATCTTCCCCTGACCTTGTTTGGGTAAGGGAAGGGGAAGATGTGAAAATGAGACGGTGCTTTAATCTCTCATGAACATTTTTATCTCCCCTCCAACTTTCTAAAGAAGTTTATTCCACTGGAGCCAGCTTCTCAGATTCATTCTCTCCCCCCCTCCTTTCCTGGAGCCAGCTTCTCAGATTCATTCTCTGCCCCCCTCCTTTCCTCTACACTTACACAATCTCATAGGCAGAGAGAAAATAAGGCAGCATCTGAAGCTGAGTAGGATCAGTTTGTTGTTGAGCTGAAGTGGTGATAGCATCAAAGGAAATGGATGGGGATTTCTGAGATCAGAGCTGTTAGGGCCATTCATGATTTGTTGCCAGGCTGAGCTGCAAGAGAGATCTGCCTGAGAAATGCTGATTAATAAGGTAATTGAGGTTTTCTATGAGCGAGAGGGGAAAAAATGAAAAAATGACTAAAAATGTTCTTTTTGAAATGAACATTTTGAGATTGCAAATTCCAGACAATAGCAGCAGCTACTGCTATGAACGATTTCTATACAAAAGCAGCAAACTGCCAGTCGAGTAAGATGTCTTTTTATGTGTCTCTGTAGGGAGGAAGGTCAGAAGGTCAGTGTCTTTTTTTTTCATGATAAAGTTTCCTCATGCTTGCTACTTTAATACAGAATCTTTACTGTTCGTCTTTATGTCCATCTCTGCTTTCCTTAACATGAGAAGCTTATTTAGTTTTATTCCCGATCATTAGAACAAGACCTACATGAAAGTGAAATCCCATCTCCTAAACTACTGTAGTTCTGCTCTCAGGCCTTTCTTAGCTTTGCTAAAACACCTGGAGCTAATTTCAGGGTTGCTTTGCTGAGTGCCACAAAACTATTTGAAGTGCGTATGCTCCATAAATTCCAGCCTGCTCCATCATCTCTGAAGGTGGATTAAAATTGAGTTGGATTGGTGGCATCCTCCTATCATCCAAATAAATATTTTGGTTTGATTCAATCGTTCTTCTTTCTCTTACTCACTGAAAAAAGTAGCCTCATTTCCTTGAGGCAGACTTACCTGCCCCCCCCAGTTTTCTTTTGCTTTAAGTTGATCAGCCCTTGAATTGTGTGTGGGTTACCTTGGAACACACAGGGGTTTTTTTTATGTTGATAAGGAAGTGAAAACACTGAAACATCTGCATCTCAGAGTGAGACTATTTTGTGTGTGTGCGTGTGCAAAAGAACCACTTCAGTATGACTACATTGTTTTTCTGCTGTATGTGGGGTGACTCAGCATCAGTTAATTAACTCAATCAAGTGGGCTGGTTTTCTCCTCTTCCGATTTCAGAGTTTTCTAGACCTTATTTTGGATGTGTCTTGGTTATACCCTATATATCCAATGACTTTTCTACCCGTCAGCACCAGTGCCCTTGCCACTTTCTTGTGGAATTACACACTGGTAGCAGTTAAGCCAGGACACTCGCTCGCAGCAGTTGCCCTACTTACATCCAGTGGCATGAGCCCTTCTGTTTTAGAGCATGCGGAAGGTCTTTACACAGATATACTATTCTCAGCGTTGCAAAACCTAGGGAGGCAAATAATCCTTTTCCACCTTTCTTTTTATCAGCACAACTGAGAGGTGGGTTGAGAGTGAGAGGGAGCTGTGTATACACTTGAGAGAGCTAGCCATCTGATTTCACAAAATAGTATTTTTCTGATAAGAAATAGGAAACATCCGCATAGGCTTAAACATATAAACATGTGTTTGTGGGGGGAGGGGGAAGTAAAACTTGCTGCATCCTTAGTAAGAGGAAAGAAATTATAAATATGTCTGCAGATGTGAGGCAAGAAGGAAAAGTAGGAGACTTGCCCTTCAGTGAGCCAACTGGTGTTTGTAACAGGGTGGCTGACTATAAATGGAATTGTGCATCATTGTTTCTCCAATCTGGAGGATTCCTCACTGAAGAGACAGGACCACTTGAAGGAAGTAAGGCATCTGGTTGTTTTGTAATGAGAAGCAGGAATGCTCTTAATAATAAACAAACAGGACATTGTATGCCATCATCACAGGATGTCCTTCCTTCAGTCACACACTGACTTGGAGAGAAGGAAAAAATTGACAAGGGCTCAGGGCCCACTAATGACTATACCAATCTTCCTCTACTAGCAGCACACTCCAGTTGAATACTATCTAATACAAGCTTAGTACTGAATTGTTTTTTTACATATTGTACTTAAAATTTGGTGCATGAATGTTTGTGGATTTTTTACTAGGTGTTGTTTTGTAGGTATTTAATACGCTTCCCCATTTATTACTTAGAGTGGAGGAAGCGGCTATCTTTTTTTAAATGGATGTATTTTTCCTAACTTTCTGACTAAATATCAATGTAAACAGATTTAAGCATAGAATTAACTTGTAGCCCTCACATTGTGGAAGAAATCCATTTAAATCCTGAGACTCCTGAATTGTATCAAATAAAATACCACAGTTGTTTCGATTTATTTGTTGGAAGCTTTTAATGATATTTTTATATTCTCTAACCTGGAATTGCTAGTTTAATGGCACCTCTCTTTTTTAATTAATGAGAAAATTAGATGTGTCTTTCAGACCTCACAGTTCAAAACAGTGGGGCAAATTTCTAGTAGAAACTCAATGAGAGAGCCATAATAATACTAAAGCCATATTTGTGGTTCATGTGGAAGTAACGCTAGCTAAAGGGAATGCTAATATCCACATGTAGTAAGAGGAAAAACGCTGTGAAATGTTGTCAGAAAGAAAAAAATTCCCCTTGGCTAATCTCCCTATGAGTTACAGGTATAGATAGCCCCACCCCCTGCTTTTGGCAGCCGGGACAGTGAGTAAATCACAGGGAGGGGAAAGGAACAGACTGCTTAGTTAACACAGAGACTGAAAGTCTTGTAACACAGCCCTCCAGTGTTTCGGAGAGGCAAAAGCAGTAAGTGCAGCAGCAGCACCTGTCTGACAGAAAAAGAGAGAGAGGCACAAGCAAAAGGAGTTAACTCTCTAGGTGTGAGTCAGTCTTACTCTAACATACCCAGTGGAAGGAAGAAGAAATGTTTACTCGGTAGATATGAGCGAGACTTATCTTAAACGTGGAGCTTCTGTCTGGAAACATTTGTGGACTCTACCTTGGTAAGGAACTTGATTCTTTTTCCCCTCCCCCGATCTATTATTGACTTTTTTAATGCTGTGTTAATCAATAGATTAATCTAAACACTCAGAATAAATAGCAAATGTTTCTTGTTAGCGTTTTCTGCGCTGATTTAGACCTAGATATTAACCCTTTCACTTCTAGATGCAACTGTCAGTTCACTGGAGTTTCAGTATTAGTTTTTATTTTCATCTTGATATTCAGAGTCAGTAAATATTTAGCTGATGATTTGATTTGGCTATAAATTAGGCCAAAATGTAAAGAACCAGTTTCTTCCACCCTATAAAGCTAGTGGAAGGCATTATTTTAAAAATATTTCAAAAATTAAACGTTGTGATGCAGTATAAATGGGGTAAACTTTGTGTAGGACGTTTTTTGACATGGATCTACATTATCCATAAAAGGTCTTGGAGTGGTTACTGGATGCTTTATTTTAACTAAGAGTCCTAGATTGACAGGGATAAATTCTATATCCTTTTCCCCAAAAATGTTTCTTTTTATCTTGTAATCTTTTATTATTATTATTATTTTTGGGTTGGAAGAGGGAGGTAGAGGAGTGAATGGAGGAAATTCCATAATAGTTGAATATTTTTAAAGGAAAAATGAGTTTTTGATCCTGGATTTGAAAACCATTTGCCAGTTTAAACAGTGACTGCATTCTTTAGTTCTACTTATCTGGCAGAAAGATGATGTTGTAATACCTATCTGACAATTTGATATTGTGTCTGTCCTAAATAGAAACAGGCAGTCAAGAACTTGATGGAATTTTCTCACAAGGATTCTAACTAATGCCTTAAGCATATAATTCTGTGAAATGTCATCAAGACAAAGAAACATAAGGACTTTTTTTTTTTCCTTTTTGGTCCAAGCGAATGTATTCCAGTGACTTGTGAAAAGCTTCTGCTGCAACGCTGTTGGCAGGATGTCGGCTTTTTCAGCCTTCCATGCCAAAGGATAAGAGGACGTCAGAAGGGAGCCAGGTTGTTTTGAGAGTTGTTTGTGTGTTGGAAGCCGGTGGGAAAGTTCAGGCTTCTCCATTTGGAAAAGGCTAGGCTGGGTTCCGCTCTTCCAACATGCGCTTTCCATTTTTAGCTTCGCTCAGACGCAGACAGCAGCTCCTTCCTCTTCCTCTCCTTGTTTGTGACACTTTTTCTGAGACAGCTTTTCCACAGGCACTGAGTGGTCTTGCGGCCATGACCCCAGATATTCTTGGGCATATTATTGGCCTTCCAGAATTTCTGCTGTGAGGTGTTAAGAAAAGGACCTGAGAGAGGTAATTCAGAGGCTGATCTTAGGGATTTCCCCCCATATTTTTGATTCCCTTATTATTATTATGAAGGCTGGCATTTTAAGATATTGCTTCAGAAAAGGCAACATCGTTTTATATTGCCTTTTTTTTATTATTTTTTTGGCTATTACTCAACTATACCAACTGTACTGCATACGCTTTTAAAGTGCCACAGACTGCTGTGTTAGTCACACTGTCTCAAAGGAAACCACAGAAACTGAAGGACAATGAGGATTAAAAGATTTTTTTCTTCTTTTCCAGGCTGCCACACAGTGTAGCTCGGACGTTGTGAGTTCCCACACACTGGTGAAAGGGACGGAGTGGGCAATGAAAATGGACATGGAGGATGCTGACATGACTCTGTGGACAGAAGCTGATTTTGAAGAAAAGTGCACATACATTGTAAATGATCACCCCTGGGATCCCAGTGATGATGGAAGCACCGTAACTCAGGCAGAGGCATCCTTACCAAGGAATTTGATTTTCAAATATACATCGAACTGCAAAGAGGTAAGCAGCCGTCTGCTGGGGAAGGTTGGAACCCAACAGCCAAATCACAGTGCTTTGGAAAGTGAACGGTTCATAACGCTTCCACTCGCAAACCACCTTCAAAAAAAATGCCACTGGCATTTTAGACAAATCCTTATAATTCTTTAAGGAACTGTAAACAAATAACCCATCACTTAACACTTCCATGGCTAAGTCACACATCCCTAAAATTGGTTCTGTACCAATTAGCAAACAGTTAAATCTTTAGGCAACTGCATAAGCACATTTCAAGTGTGGGTCGTCCTGCGTCCCAGTTTCTAGACTGCTGTTGGCCAGTCATTCATTGCCTCTGGACGAGAGATTAAAGCGCCTCGGTTGTACAATAGCTTTGAAAAGGGAAAAAAATATAATTCCTGGAAACATGTTTAATCGTTTTCTCTTCTTTTATGAAATTGCTTTATTCTTTTAATGAACTTGCTTTATTTGCAACTTCCTAAATTCTCAAAACTCTGGCCTAGCTATTAATGAAGTGATGGTAAAACTGTTGCAAGATTCACGTAATGCTGTGCTGTGTCTGCATGCCTTAAATTAACTTTTGTTTATCTGGGGCAATACCTTTACTTGTAGCTAGACATGCAAGTATCCTTATCTCAGGAGTGGGTACATTCTTTTGTTGTTGTTGTTGTTTCAGAAGGGCTGGAAAAAAATGAGCAGGGATGAGCAATTGGTCCTATGTTTACTCCATATACACCAGCTATTATAGCTAGGTGTGATGTTCAACAGGGTAATAATCCTAGGGACAACCCTTAATTTCTCCTTGTCCTGCAATTTGTGGTGGAGCAACTATTACCTGTACTACTACTATGGCTAAATATACTGACCACAGAGCTAAAAAAAGGATGTAAATTCATTCTTGTCTAACTATCAAACATGTCCTCCCAAAACAAGTACATGGAGCAGCAGAATTTGGCCCTACAGAGCAGGCTAGAATATATAGTGGTTTGGCAAGAGGTTAAGGCTAAACATCAAGTGGGAGGGAGAAAGGTTATCCTCTAGAAATCTGAAGGGGAAAGGAAGCTTAAAAAACCAAAAAAGCAAAAATTGCTCCTTGTTTGTGGTTTTTTTTTTTTTTTTTTTTTAAGATAAATATTTTTGTGGTTTGGGAGATGAAGCTGTAACTCTGTGATTAACACATTTCCATATTCATTCTGGGTGCTGACATGAATATGCAGTTTGGGATCATTTAAAAAAATTTTAAGTTGATGAAAAGTTTTTTCAATTCTTCCTTATAAAATATATCCAATAAAATATGTCCTTTTACTAGAGGGGGTCTGAATACAGAACATCCCTTTTTTTGTTTACCAAAGTTCTCCCATTGTACTTGGCTTGTGCTGAGCAGTACATAGAGTTAGAAACAAAAGGAACTTTTGATTCCTTTCATTTTATTCCGCAGCTCTGAATGAAAGAGCCAATCTGATTATCCCCTTGTATTAAAGCAACAGTACTTCATTTATAGGTTTGCGATTCACTTGTCAACATAGTGAAATAGTAGCAGATTGCATCAGTCACTTCTATCACAGTATCTTTTCTTAATTTGGCTCTAAATATTTGTTTTTCTGACTGATTTTGCGGATTGGTTTTCCTTTTCTGCCCTCAATTTTAGTAACCTGGTTTACATGAATAAGTGTTTGAAGGAGCGGATTCTTATAAGGGGAAGGAGAAGGGAAGATGCATGAAACTTGATTCTGATCTTACCCCAGCCCACATCAGTGCCACATCGGTTTAACTCTAATGACTCTAAGTTATTCCTGATTTGCAAAGGGTTGAAGTAAGAATTGGGCTCTATGTGTATGTGTGTGTGCACACGCATGCATGTGAACATGGACCCATGGATTGTGCAACTGAGTTGTCTTCACTGTTAACTTTGGGTAAAGATTGCATCTTTATCTTGAAGAAAGATGTGAGCACTGAGCCAGTTTATTGACCAAAAACATACAGCACATGGTTTATGAAATATTAAAGCTCTCATGATCAGATCTGTATTTTGTAACCTGTGTCCTAAGGGACTAGGAATACTACAATGTTGTATGTGCAGACTTGGGTGGGTTTAATGTTTGTTTGTTTGTTTGGGTTGGGTTATTTGCTTAGTTTATTTGCAGGGTGAAGGAGTTGGTTTTTGTGGGTTTTTTTCCTTGTGGTTCATCTCGTAGCTCTTCTAATTCAGTAAGTCCTCCTTAAAGACTTTTATTGAAATGGCAAGAGATTCCATGACACATCATACTTTTGTTTATTCTTGGACCTTGCCCGGGGATTTATTTATTTATTTGAAGGTCACGTTCTTCACTATGAACTCACGATATACATCAATATCTTTTTAAAATGAATTGCTTCTAGTCTTAACATTTGGAGTTGTTAGATTTACATGAAGACAGCGGTATGTTTTTATGTGGCAGTTAGCACTTTTCTCCATGTTAGCAATTAATGAGGAATAAAGTGATATACTTTCAAATATTACATGTGAGTAATCTTTTTAAGATAACAATTTTAAAACAGTTTTTTCAGGAAATTTCCTTCTGCCTCAATCTTCTTAAACCCCCCTGACTTCTTAGTATAAAAAGTCAGTTAGAAGGTTGGGACCATCAACACACCATTTATCCTGTTGTTTTTCCTGAATCTGGAAAAGGATAAATTATGAGGCGTTTACAGAATCCATTACCTGTAGCATAAGATCCTTAATGCTGTACTTTCTATAATAAGGCTACTCTTCAAAGGGATTAGTACTGGATTCCGAGCTGTTTTGACCAAGTCTATTATAAACTGCTTTAAATATACACCTCGCTAACCTCATGCACTTGCCCTTTTACAGATAATTCACTGAAGCTGTGTTTTATTTCTATCTTAGATAATTAAGGAGGATATCATCAGAAAGCATTTCCTCTCACTTTAACACTTAAAAAAAATTTCGCAAGCTGCAGGTCTTGGTTCAGCTGCAGTTTTCTTCAGTCAATTTAATAAAAACATTTGTACGCTTTAAAACAAAATGTGAACCAAATCATCATTCCAGATTTACACTTACAATTATTATGAAAATAAATAAATTGAATGGGGGTGAAAAAACATATAATTTATCAGATTTATTTAAGAGCATCCCCTTTTCTCACAAGTAATATGTGTTATTGGTTAACTCTCGGCGCTTATCCCAAACAAAGGAGTGTAAATGTTCCTCAATGTTTTTAAAATATCAAAATGAGAATCTGAGGAATACTGTTTTTTGTCTGGGAGCCATGACTTGTCAGGATGTGCTCTGTGACCCAGTCCATTGACAAAGATGGATATGCTGAAATGGCAGGGAGGTCGGTGCTACCCATAAAGTATCTAGTGGAATGGCTTCTGTGGGGGTAGATGAAGCATGAAAGTGTTGAAGCTTTTCAACTTCTCACTGATGTGTTTATAGAAGGCATACAGCAGCCTGCCCCAGCAGTAATTCATTAGGACCCTGGTCAGTTCCAATGGTGTTTCCTTCCTGGGTTAGGTGAACACTGTCATTTAAATGGCCTTTTTAACAAACCTGAGTTCAAGCTGAGTATAAAAAGCAATTATTTAACATCTACATATAATGTACCAATCAAAACACAGCAGTGCTTTACTTGTAGACAATATTGGACAGGGCCACTGAAGATTCTGCAGTTTGTTGTTTGCAAGAAGGCAGCTGTCTGCTCTTCTAAATGCTGGCACCTGGGTTATCTTAGCACACACGCATTGTGTTCATCCTATAACACACTAAGTGGGGTGAACGTGTCTTAACTCACTTTAGTAAGGAGCATAGCTTATATACATAACATAGAAAATATTTCAAATCATGAGTCTAAAACGAGAAACTATTTTTTATTGTAGACATTTTCCCCTTATAATGGAATTAATGATGTGTTTGCGGCAGTATTAAGAGTTTTGAAGTGTCTATAGCTTTAAAAGAGAGAAACCTTTTAAAAAACACTTAGAAAACAGATTGTTTTGTTGCAAAGTTTTTTAAATTTTAGATCCAAAGATTTAAAAAAATTCTTAAATCCTTCATATTTTTAGTAGTAGATTACTTGTGAGAGGAGAGCTCATTATCAGACTCACGTTCATCCGCAAGATGTGATACCTTCACACAGTATCCTCACAGTTCACAAGGAGTGTGCTGAAGGACACCTTGTGGTCAGAAGTTTGAAATGTTTGCTCTGTGTCTGTCTGTTTTTGGCAGCGAAGGCCCAACTTCCTTTCTGCTTTTGATCTGTAGCATTTTTTCTGATTTGTTTACAGTCCTTGGCAACCTTGATTACCAACAAAGAACAAAGTACAGTAACTAAATCCCACTACACTGTGGTATGGCAAGAGCCTCTTTGATCTTGATTATGGCACAGGACCAGTCTCCTGTCTGGCATGAGATCTAGAACCCAGAGTTGTCTTAGTGTCATCCATGTTCCTCTGCTGGCTTGTGATTTTCAGTGTAATGCTACTTGTTCATAACAGTTGAGCCTTTAGAGACATAATTTATACTATACATTCTGATCAGAAACCACAGGCGGCAAAAAGTAGATGAGCAAGTTTAGTCTGATAGTTAAAAAAAGAAAAAAGTGTGTTCAGACTTCGCACATACTTGGAAGATATTTTAGCGTCATATTTTCACATTAATTATTGGATGATAAACCATATTAATATTTTATATATTGGGAAAGAATCAAATGCTATATATAGTACCTGTAAAAAGAGGATCTGCTGTGTCAGAGACGCCAATATAGTAAATGTTTCAAGTTGACTAGTTCAAGCAGTAGTGATTTCTAGACATTCTGAGAATTTCATTAGATATTTTATTAAGACCAAGACATTTTAAAACTGTGAAAGAGCTAAAATATACCTTACAGTTAAACTGCTATGAACTTTTCTAGAAAGGGCAGATGGATGTAAATGAAGGTAGATGGGGAAGATGAAAAAGAACATCTGCCTTTTTCAGCTCTCTATGAGAAATGTACAAGGAGGATAAAAATAAAACTGGGCCACTGAACATGTTTCAACTTGTGGTAGGTGTAGGAAAATTTCTGGAAGTCCCTTTTTATGTCTCTCTCTCCAGTCCAGATGCACGAATCTCTGTGTGTGTGTGTGTGTGTGTGTGTGTGTGTGTGTGTGTAATCACCAATCCACTTCCTAATGGACTATACTTGATTCCTCAGTATTTCTTGTTCATTTCTGTTTCCCATTTCACATAAAACTTTGCTAAGAGTTAATTTATTTTCAGTCAAGAAGTCAAATAAGATGTCTTTGGAATATTTATCCATAGACAATGTACAATAAAACTTTACTAATTCTAATTTCACTAATACACAAACCAATAATGCTCTCTTTCTCCCACACACAAACAAAACAAGCATAGCCCATTTTTCAGCAAAGATTTAACAGCAGAAACTGTGGTTGGGTTTCATGTTACAAAGCATAGTTACTTTTACAAAATACCATGTACAATGCAGAACATTTGCTAGGGCACTATGAAGTGCTTCAAGTAAACCTAGATGCTTACTCATATGAACAAAGTACGTAACTGTGGTAATCCTTAAATTATTTGGTTAACTGTGTTTATCTGTGAATTTGCAGAATTAAGGAATCAACAATGGGCTTCCAGTTATTAATGCCAATCAGCAAGGGTCTGCTGTAGTTCTATTGCAGGGATCGGCAACCTTGGCTCGTGGGATCGCAGGGTAAGCACCCTTAGTGTGCCCCGCCAGTTTGTTTACTTGCCAGTTCACCAATAGCGGCTCCCACTGGCTGCGGTTCGCCGTCCCAGTCCAATGGGAGCTGCCGGATTGTTTATTTGCTGGGCCTGGTAAGGGTGCTTATCCTGCGGTTCCGTGTGCCACGGTTGCCGATCCCTGTTCTATGGTTTCATCAGTTGAGCTGGCATAATGAGAATAATGAGAATTATTACCTAGTAAGGTGTATGAGAGGAAAATGTTTAATTGGCTTTACTACAAAAATTCAGTAAGATTACCAAACACCCTGTTTATTTCCCCTCCCTGCTTCTTAAGCAGTCTTGCAAAGTCCTGATTTTTTTTGGTTTACAAAATTATTCTGTTTATAACACATTGTTTAAATACACAAAAATTCAGAGGACTGGTGGAGAACAGGGAAGGACAAAACCAAGAACGCAGCAGTGTGTTGTAAAGGGTTACTCAAAGGCACGTTCTTCTGAATAATGATGAATTGCTTCCTGATTTGTGGTCAGTGACTTTTTTAGTATAATTACTGTCAAGGAGGAAGCTGAACAGCTAGTATATGTATCTTAAACGTGGTACAGCAGAGCATTTTCACCAAAACCCTACATTTCCTTGACCAGACCCACGTAACACATATTACAGGAACCTCTGTCTCTTTTAAAGACAGTAATCTGTGAGTACACTTTCCCAAAGTCAGTTCATATTGTTTGTTGATTTTAGTTGTATGGTAATGGAAGAGTTGTAGGTTTGGGATGTGTGTTTTGGGTTTTTTTTCAGCCATTCAGCAAGATACCAGAGCACTAAAAGGGGTTCATTTTTATCTAGAAATGGAAACTGCACTGAACCCATTTTACTAGAAAACTACAAGAGAGAGGTGGTTTCAGCACATTGAAGTGCTTACTATTGGTTTCTGAAACTAGAATTTTGACGTTCACCTTTGATAAGAAAAGCTGTAAGTGGTTGGGAGTGGTACTAATATCAGTAGGTTAGAATTCTTTAACTTGCTGATTTTTTCTTAACTCTGAAACACCTGACCTTCTTGTTTTAAGAGAAAAAATTGCTTTCAGTGATTCTTTCTGTTTCTGCTTACAAATTCAAACACATTTCCATAAGGCAGTTTTTCATTATTTATGCACCTGAAGCTCTATTTCACTACTGGCCTCCATATTTTTCAGCAAGAAACTGTAAGTTGACAGAGTTTTTCATATCAGATGTCAATGTGGATGTTAGTGTATTTCTTCTTTGCTGACCTCTCATCAAAAATATATTGGGTTTGGGGTTTTTAGTAAGAACAGGAGTGACTTTTGTTTTCTATTGAAGATGGGATGATCATTTGCTCTTCTCCTCACAGGTTACTGCAGTTGTAAGTAAAGAGTACATCCCAAAAGGAACACGTTTTGGACCCCTGGTAGGAGAGATCTATACCAACGATACAGTTCCCAAGAATGCAAACAGAAAATACTTTTGGCGGGTAAGCAGCAAAAAGACAGCTCCCTGTTGATGCAGTAAGCAGATCACTAAATGAGTACAGCTGAAAAGCTGGGTCACTTCCCGTTTCAGACCGGTGTGAGTGCAGGGGGCAGCTTCTTTACTCTGCCATATAAGAACAGAATTCTGAGTGAACAGTGGTAAACTAAGCTGAGTAAACCTCTGGCCCTCTTGGAAACAGGGACTGTGTGGGTGGAGAGTGAGGGAAATGCACAACAGCTCTTGGCTCTGTCTTCTGCTACACATCAGTGCTTGATCATATAAAGAAGTAGCTCTGCTGCTTGCTGTCAGGGTAGGTTGATTTGCATTTCTACACAAGGAAATAGTAATAAGTCATTATTTAAGACTAAGAATGTCATGTATTCTTGATTTCTAGCTAATATGTACTTGAGAGTGAGTGGGACACATTGTATAGTTATATAATCTTTTATGCTGGAATTATTAAAATCTGAATAACTTTTTAAGCATGTTTCAAACTCAACTATTGTAAAACAGTGTTTATCTCTTCAATATGTGTATTTTAAATGAACAGATCTTTCTAGGGCCAGTTGAGAAAATGTTGCCAAACTGGCTGCCTCATCATGTTCATGTACCCCACTAATGACAGGCAGAAATGTTAATGTGATGTTTACTGCTCATAAGGTAGCGCAGCTTGGTGTGGACTAAGAATCTGTGTGTGCTAACTGAGCACTCTGTGTTGATAACTTAGGCACTGGGGGAGGGGGGCAAGGATAGCTTCCTTCCCTTCCCCCCTCCATTTATCTCCCGCCATCCCTTTCATTCAGTCCTTCCTCCCTTCTCCTGTTAATTGGGACACCTCCGTGAACTAATCCCCCAACTTCCTCCACAAATACTTTACCAGTTCTGTATACAGCCATTCTGCTCATCCCCTTCCTTGGAACTGAACTTGTTGCCCTCAGATCACTAAGCTGGTCTACCACAGGATTTGATGCAAATGTGGCTGAGTGGGAAGAGAGTTTGTACTCTGTATCTGAGCTTTGCCACTGGGAACCTAATCAAATGGCTTCATAGCAAGTCTCAGGTTTGCTCTAATTGTCCTGGCACTTGCATGCATTCTTTATATAGAAAGACTATGTGTGCATAAAACCATAACTTTACTTTTAGGCCTGGTCTACACTGGCAGTGGTGTACATGGTATGTGTTGCTACACACTTCAGTAAAAAGCAGGCTGCCTCCACACTGCTACATGCAACAGTGTACGTCTCTAGCTGGGAGAAGACAGTGGAGAAAGACTCTGGCAATGTAGACAGGGGAGGCACGACTTGGGCATGTAGGGAGCCGTGTACGGTACATACCCTAATGTTCTGGTGTGTCTTTACTCGCCTAAGCAGTGATTTGTCAGCTATATTGCTGGTTATACTTATGCTGGGGGGGCATGCAGGGTACATACTCTACATGCTGCCGTAAGTGTAGACATAGCCTTGGTGATCTTTTCGATAGCTCTTTTTGAGGCCTCTAAGGAAAAATTAAGTAAAGTAATTACCCCATTTGGGTGTTCTTATACTTTCTCCCACACAATTTTACTCACTGGCACATGGCTAGTAATTAACATGAATGTTCACAGCAGGTGCAGGAGTCGTTTTACACTTGTGAGACCAAGATCTTGTACTTAATTACCAGAGTCTAGGTCCCAGAAGGGACTTAGGTGTGGCAATGCTGAGTGTTGCAACACCTAACTTTTAGGTGCCCTGAGTTAGGTGGCCAGGCTCCTTGTGCAATGAATGGGAAGAACTAGGTACTAAAACAAGGGTTTCACAGATGCGAACAAGTTGAACAAGGAGTTGCCTAAACTAGCCCATAGGAAATGCTGAGGAGAGGGAAGATATTTTTAGGTGTCTATTTCCACTCAGGTTTCTTTTGGAGTTGGGCACGTAAGCCAGGTAAGTCCTTTCTCACGAAAAAAATAGAGAGAGAGTCGGTCACCCACCCTATCCCATTATAGCCAGTAGTGGCTAGTGCACTCACATGGGCCATGGGTGACCTGTTTGCAGATACCTGCTGTGAACTTGAACTTGAACACCAGCCTCTGGAGTAAATTTGCTCTCTTTCTGAACTTTAATATTTAATTATTTTAAACCAAGTGGAGCAGCTCCAAGAAGAGAGCGATTGAGCACCCCTCAATCCAGAAGAGCCATCAGTCTGGTAGTCAGGGTATGCACCTGGAATATGGGAGAACTGGAGTCAAATCTCTGCTCAAATTGGGCAACATGGGAATTTGAAAACAGGTCTCCCATATTCTGGGTAAGTATTCTAACTACCAAACCCTTGGGCATTCTAGGACACCTGCACACCAGCCAACCACAACCATTTCCCATCTGGTTACTACTGCTGGCTACCTTTTGTGCAAGGTAGGCATGGTCTGAAAATGCCTATCTGGCCCCACAGATGGGGAAGTGCCTGGTTTTTGATTTAGGCATGAGGGAGGGTGCCAAGCAGCTCAGCAGCACAGGCTTTAAGCAAGTTTGCACATGTCCAGCAGCAGGAACTTAGGTGCCATGAGACATTGCCTGCAGAAAGTCAGGCACATGAGGAATTTGGGTGCCTATGCCTTTATGTGGTAGCTGACTGGGTGATTTGAGGATCTAAGTGTTGGACTTAGGTGACTTTGTGGGGCTCAGTCCAACACCAGGAGAAAGGAATAATAACCTGTGTAACATTACCTGTGGGAAATAATTGAGCAAATATTCAGAGAGGTTTTTAACTATATTCCAGGATTTTAGTCCTATATCGCTGTAAGAAAGATGACCTCATTTTTGTGATGTTACTTTGTTTCAATGTAAAGCTTCTTGGAAATAATAAAGGAGTCTTCTAAGAGTCATTAAACTTACTATTATAATCTCTTGATTCAGTACAGACACACTGCCGTAACTCAAATGAATTCCTTCCTCAGGGACTGAAACAGTCTTGCACATGCAAAGGAAGCTGTGGGAGATAACTTCCCACATGCTATAAAAGGCATCCTGATTTTGCTGGCAGGAACAGGAACATCTGCTCTGTGTGAACATAAATGTTCCATGCAAATTACACACACAGATAGGAGAAGGGGGACATGAGGGCTGTGCAAACCTCAGAGTGACATCATTTCTTGTAACTGTACTATGAGTCAGCACATTTTTAATCTTCTTGATAATGTATGGAAATCTGGTGAGATGGCAGAATAAGGTTTTGTGGGGGTGTGTAATGTGACCTCATGATACTGATATTTTCTTTTTTTAAAAGAAATACAGTAAATTGTACTATCTATGGAAGGGTAACTGGAAGACCTTCAGTGTAGCTTTAGAAAGCAGCTTCCGTCTCTAGTAGAAGTGCACAGCAATGGAACCCCAAGTTCCTGGAAGTTTGCAAATCGGCGTAAACAAAGAAACTTGAAAACTCCTCTTGATAGCAGAATTCACCCGGCTCTGTTCCATTTTCTCATAACAAACACACCGCAAAATCTCTCACTAGCTTCTTTGATGAAGCCACATGTATTTCCCCCTTCTCAATTTACAGGAAGTTACTCTTAAAAGAAAGTGATTCTGGTGTTTACTGCCTGCATTAAAGGGCCAGGCTGTCTTTTTCCTTTTCTCTCCCCCCCCCCCCCCAGTTGATTCTTGCCGTTACTGTTCAAATGAAAAAGAAAGTAGTACGAGCATAGAGACAGAGAGATGTATTTCACTGATGAGATCAAATATATTAGGTCTGTTCTTTAGAAAGAGAGAGTTTCTGCCTCAAAGAGATTGCAATCTAAAGTCCAAATGGCTCACAATCTAAGACTTTTACCCGATAATTTATTGTGCAACTCAGGCATTCTTAAATGGGTTATTTCATCAAGTCGTGGCTGAACTAATTATTTACACAAATAAGCAATCTTAATTCTAAAGGACATTTGTTGAGTTCATTAGATTTTCAGTTAATTTTCATAGTCTTATAACTTTGACAAATGACCTATTCACTCATTGAATTGGGATTTTCTTCTTGAGCATGTTGCCAAGAAGTTTTATATGTATTTTTTTAAAAAGTACATGCCTAAATATGTCTATTGAGAGGAAAAGTGACTTTCATAGACTGTGAAATGCTGGCCAGTTGCCAGGTCTTCAGTTATGGCAGATGAAGTTCACCTTAGCCCCACCCAGCTTTTCCAGAAAAAGGCTACATTCCAAGTGTGAGCAAGTGTTACTTTAGGACTGTGGAGGGTGGGGTGGAAGATGTTTGCATAGTTTAAATCTTGGGCGGAGGTGGTAGGAAACTGCAAGTACAGAGGCCATAGTAAAAACGGAGAAAGAGACTGTGTTTGACGTAGCCTAGCTAGTCAGTCTTATAGACAGGTGACTCAAAGCATTAATGCAAGCACACACTCAAACCTAAAGTCAACAGTATCACACACTTGTTGGATCATAGCAACAGAAAAAGACCTCTAAGGTAGACTTACTTCAGACAACTGTTCATGTTCTGTGGCTTTCATGTGTGCACATTAATAGAGCAACACATTGACTAAACATAAATGGAAAAGGTAACTGGGTGAGCATACCTAATCTAGAGTGAGCATTATTACTCTTAATGCTAGAATGTCTTACTTGGAAAGGGGACACCCATTTCAGCCTTCATTTTGTTGGTGATTTGGTTGATTGTGTGGTTTTTTGTGGTTTTTTTAGCCTCTTATTTACCATATGTACTGTGTGTGTGTGTGTGTATACACTATAGATATATATTCATAATAATCTGCTCTCTTCTAGATCTATTCCAGTGGTGAGCTTCACCACTTCATTGACGGATTTAATGAGGACAAGAGTAATTGGATGCGCTATGTGAACCCAGCCCATTCTGTTCAGGAACAGAATTTGGCAGCTTGTCAGAATGGAATGAACATCTATTTCTACACAATCAAGGCCATCCCTGCCAACCAAGAACTACTTGTGTGGTATTGTCCAGACTTTGCAGAAAGACTGCACTATCCCTCCTCCAGAGAGCTGATGATGAATCTCAGTAAGTGGATTACAGTATAAACAAAGAATGCTAGTAATGTCTCTTCTGCCTATGTGATCTAATAATATGTTGTATAATTATATAGCTGAATCATCTGTTGTGTCACAGTAGGTGGTTTGGAGTAGAAAGAAGGAATTTAAAAACAGTTTGTTGAGCTGTTTAAATATAAACTGATTATTAAAAATGTAAAGTTATTGGTTTATAATCTGAGAATTATCTGATGAAATCCTACACAGACAATTCTTCTCCCCCGCCCCTCCCTTAAGAATAATTGACATTGCTGCATGCTGAGACTTTAGAGATTCCAGATTTCATGGGTCTATTTAAAAAACGTTCTGCTTTGAAAATGTACACAAAGCAATGTATATTTGGGTTCCAAATGGACTGTTGTCCTTCCCGTGCAAGGAACTGCACCCAGGCCATGTGCATGTCTTTCAACATTTATGTTGAACTGAGAGTTTGTTCTAACCTTTCTATCATTTCTGATAACAAAACTCAGTTCTCTCTCAGATCGGTTATTGTGGAGTAGTTTAACACTTAATGCTAGAAAGATTATTTTTAAATTTCTTTCCTTGTGTGTCAAAATTGTTAGTGGTGTGAAGATGCATGTCCCCCCCCACCCCCTCCTTTTTTTAAAAAACTGTGTGTTCTGCCATGGTTTCTGAACATCTCCAACTTTAGTCTTTTACCTTTAAATTTGATTCACTACTAGGGTGTCACCCAGAGCTAACTGAAAGCAGCAGAAAGACCAATTGGCTTTAATCAGACCGGTAGTAGATTTAATTTTCTGTTAACCTACATAATATGCCTATGTCTATGTAGGAGTTATAAACAAAAATTATAATACATTTATTTTTATATGAAACTAGCGAAAATACCCGGCGTTGCTCGGGTCAGTCGGAGGTGGGGAGAGGGCAGACAGCTGAGCGAGTGCGGGATCCGTTGGATGGGGGCAGGGAGCAAACCTGACACCCCCACCTCACCCCCCCGACCAAACCCGACACCCCCACCTCACTTACCCCTCGACCAACCCGACTCACATTTTCACCCCCCCCCACCCAAACCGAACACCCCCACATCTACAGCCTACCAACCCCAACACCCCCTGACCAACACCCACACCTCACCCCCCGTAGACCAAACCTGACACACCCACCTCACTTCCCCCCCCCAACCAAACCCAACACCCCTACCTACCAACACAAACAAACCCGACACTCACCCCTCACCCACCCAGACACCTTCCCACACCCCCAGACCAAACCCAACACCCCCGGCTCACTTACCCCCCGACCAAACCCGACACCCCCACCTCACTTACCCTCCGACCAAACCCAACTCAGGTCCGTCGGAGGTGGGGAGGGGGCACAGGCCTGAGGGATTCCGGGGTCCGTCGCAGGTGGGAAGGGGGCACAGAGCTGAGGGATTCCGGGGTCCGTCGCAGGTGGGAAGGGGGCACAGAGCTGAGGGATTCCGGGGTTCCGTTGGAGGGGGGAGGGGCAGAGAGCTGAGCGAGTGCGGTGTCTGTTGGAGGGGATATTATGACATCATAACTATGTCATAGAGAACAGCAGCTGCCCAGCTGATGTGATTGGCCTTTAAATAATTTTACCCCTGGGGGGCATCGGAGGTGAGATTTGAAAAATTTTCGACCCTTACGGTCATTAGGACCCCAAGACCTCTAACTGTACCAAATTTCAAGTCTCTAGCTCAAACAGTGTGGAACGAGTAAACTTACATACATACATACATACACCATTTGACTTTTATATATATAGATGGAATTCACTAGTATATCTGTTGATTGGAGAATGGGTTATAAAATGTCAGTATTAGTTTGGGGATGGATCAAGATAAAAATACAGTCCCCATCTTTGTATACAGCACAGACTGGTCAGGAATTGCCAATACACATTTCTCCTCCTTTGTACTTTCATTAGTTGCTTCCCACCCTCTTAGCGATTTCAAAGCATGATGGCTCTTTTGAAACACTAGAAATGCTTATTTAGGTACTAAGGATCTGAAGTTCCTGAGTTCCTTACTCAAACAATATTGATTTTCTGACTGTAACCTTATCTCAAATGTGATTTTCATTAGCAATTTGGTTTCCTCTTATAGCGAACTGTGCAGACCTATATCCATGGGACATGAATGAGACATGTCAACAACATTAGAGGTTAATTAGGTCACATGTACAAGTACAGTGGAGCCCCGGTATAACGCGCCCCGCGATAACGCAAATTTGGTTATCGCGGTCTCATACCGTGGCTCACTGGATATGCCCCTATGTCCTAGCACTTGGCGGCGGCGATGGCTTCTCTCCCCTGCTGGGCAGCGCAGATAGAAGCTGCGGCCCGCACCTGCCACGGACAGAGAATAGCGGCTCTCGCAGCCTGTAGCCCCGGAGTTCCCTGTCCCATGCAGACACAGGCCACGGCTTCTCTCCCCTGCTGGGCAGTGTGGAGAGAAGCCGTGGCCCCGCACCTGCTGGGGACAGAGAACACCTGCACCTGTCCAGAGAACCCAGAATTATTTATTTATTTATTTATTTTTAATTCTGAGAAACCCCACTATAAGGCAACCCTCCTTTTAACACAGTGGGATTTTTTGGATCCCAACTGTCACATTATAGCGGGGTTCCACTGTAGTTTGCAAACATATAATTCGTCACATTTCAAAATTTATCTGTGCATCCATTTTTTTCCATCTCTGTTGGCTTTTTGTGTTACCTGTACTTCCCCCTGATACAGCAAGATATTTGTAAAGTGCTGACAAATACTCTGTTGACTATTGTCCAGATCGCTGTGTGTGTCTGGAAGCATTCAACATCTGTATCTTTCTGAAACTATTCTGTAAAAGTAGGTTTCAGACCTGGATTGGAAGTCACTGGCTGTGTAAGGGAATGTACTGTTTCCTAACAGTTCTGTGTACTTGAAAATAGACTACAGAGAACATCCTATATTGGCATGTGGCTGGACATACAGGCTAATAAGTCTCTTCCTCTTCTGATTTTTGATATTCCTTATAAACTCTCTATCATTTTTATTAATTATATTTAAATTAGAGATTTTCCTTGCCTTTCACATGTACAGTTTAGCAATAAAGAGAAATGAGCATAAGTCCTTTAGTTTTTTTAATTGGCTACCTTCCATTATTAGCACTGGCCCTCCCCTGTTAATCAAATCTTGTCCACACTCTTCCCCTTCCCTTCCTCACCCACCCATACCTATGATAAATATGTTTGGGCATGGAGGCCTACAGTTAGGTAATAAAACCTTCACAATAGGTATAGAGCTGTCAATGGAAGATTCAACAACTTTTCTCACAAACTTTTAGAAAAAATCCATTGGACCATCAGATGTTTGTGGTCTGTTCGTTAAAGGTATAATGTAGCATTGCGAATGATACAATGGTGCTGGAACAATTTTTTGTAGTGCGGGTGCTGAAGGCAGAAACCATGTATTTGGGTTTTTATTACTACTTCAAACCAGAGGGTGCAGTCGCACCCATAGTTCTAGCCCTGATATTTCCTCAGATTTAATATCAGAGATACTACTATACCAGCATTAATTCTAACAGGTGCTTTAGCTGTCCTCTTCCTTTTCCAGCTGCTAGCTCTTGCAAGTTAAAATTAGCAGAGACCCACCAATTTCTCCAGCGTTCCAGAGACACCTCAGGGGCAGTCTTCAAGCTAGGAAAAAATCCAGAAGGCCTTGTCCTGGACTGTTAAGGCCCTGCACAAGCTGTAGTTTGTAGACTTTCAGCATCTCCAGTGATAAAACAATCAAAGAATTTCCTCTGTCTTAACAGAAGCCCTTAATTGAAGGAAGTTCTCAGAACCACCACATAGAACACACACATGTAGACATACCCACTTGCCTCCATGAGGACAAATTTTTAACTTTAAATATAAACTTTCATGTTAGTTCATTTAGGCTCCAATTCAGGAAAGAATATGTATTCAGGATAGCATTTAAGCACATGCTTAATTATGTGCTTTAGTGCTTTCCTGAATCAAGCCTGAGGCCTCTTTTCTGCTCATTTATGCTCAGTGGGACTACTCATTGTGGTAAAGTTGATCATATGCATAAGTGTTTGCAAGGAGATACAAGGTGTTTGTAGGATCAAGGCCCCGATTTGTCATAGGGGGAGAAAGAATAATCTTACCATTTACGTATTTCCATCTTCATTTTTTCTTAATCTATTGACATTGTTTTGAATCAAGATTTGAGTAATTACAACAAAGAAACTCACCTTCAAATAGTTCCTACATTACCTGTTGTGCAATATATGTTTTAGGTGTCATGACACATGATTTCTACATTCTGTGGACCAAGAAATAATTTCCACTATTTAATCAAACCTGTTGCATTTACTGAATAATGATTCCAAATGAATCCTGACAGTCACTAATAGTCTAAAACCTATCATGTTTTAATATAACTGGCATAGAGTCAGGACATTTGATTGTGGTCCCTCACGTTCTGTGGAGCATCTCTGTTTTAGAGTTGTGTGTGAGGTTGGGTTTTGTTTTGGTTTTTTTTGTTTTTTAATTTCTCCCAAAATAGAATCACATTGAATCAGGACTAGGGTGCCCAGATGTCCTGATTTTATAGGGACAGTCCCAATTTTGGGGTCTTTTCCTTATATAGGCTTCTAGTACTCCCCAATTTCTACCTCCCCCTCCACCCCGTCCCGATTTTTCACACTTGCTGTCTGATTAAGGTAATCAGGACATGACTCTGTGATACAATGTCCTTCATTGCATCGTAAGATGATGCAACAGCCTGTTGTCCTGACAAGTTTGTCCCATCAGACAAACACAGGAAGGTGACACCCTATTTTGATAAACCTGTTGGAAAGGTTTGGGGATATAATTTGCAGACCTAACAAAAGCCTTTTTAACAGAGAAAGAAATGTTAAAGGGATAGCAACTGGATTTAAAAAAAAAATCATACCTGTGCTGTCTGTTAACTTTTGAACAAAACATTTAAAAAAAAATTAGAGTAAATTTTCATTCTATCCTGACTCTCTTACATTTTGTACTTCTCTTTGCTTAAAACAGTTCAAATAGGCTAGTTATTTTCCCATTTGTTTATGGTCAGTTTCACTTTCTGGTTTTAATGTATTAGGACAAAGCTACAATGTTTGGGTTGGCAGGAAACAGTAAAAAAAATTGGAA
Organism: Sternotherus odoratus; assembly: GCA_032164245.1. Classification (NCBI taxonomy): domain Eukaryota; kingdom Metazoa; phylum Chordata; order Testudines; family Kinosternidae; genus Sternotherus; species Sternotherus odoratus. Next base: position 64,700,660 of record JAVMKO010000003.1, read on the forward strand.
TCTTAAAAAGGTCATGGAAAGATTTTATATAGGTTTTGTAAGAGACCTAAATTTGGGACTAAATGTTGAGAATTAAATTAAGACTTCTTTCAAAGACCTTCCTTATGCAAAACATTTCTTTAAAAATCAAGTCACACAGTCTTAGACCCATTTAGAAAACAGATGATCAAATTATATACTTGTAAATGTTGGTCTCCATTCTCGGTTTGAGTGGAAACATTCTTTGTTTTGCCTACTTCAGAACTTCTAGGTTCTCTTTCTACTAGCAAAGGAGGTTCTTAATTTAGATCGAAAATGTGAATCGGCATAATTAAACTTCACCACTCGAAGTGTTGAGTAGCATTTTACTCTTGAAATGACTCTACCCGCCTACAACGGTTTTTCAAGTTTTTAGAAAAAACAGATCTTTTGTTTTTATTAAATCTATCTGACTCTACAGCTAGGAGAGGAGTAAATGAGAACAAAAAACTGAAAGCTATTCAGTTATTCAGCTATTGCTGTAAAATTAGGCCCCAAACCCCATAAACTGGAGGGTGCTGAGGGGCTTCAGACATAGCCTTTCTTAAACATTGTATTAAAACTTTTGAGGAACAAGTGTTTTGCCTCTGTCACTTACTGTTCTAAGGCCTGATCCAATATCCGTTGGAGTCTTTCCACTGACTTCAGTGGGAGCTAGCTCAGGCCCCTGTGAAAGGAGCATCTTTTTGTCACTTCAGTAACCTAATGATGCTATCCATGGTTCCTGTTTGTCACAAACCTATCAACTATTTTGTCTCAGACCAGAGACTCTAGATAGATGTGTGATATGTGTAAAATAGGGGTTATCATCACCAATGCTTAAAGGAAAAAACCCACTTTGGTAAGGAATAATTTGATTTATGGGTACTTTAAGAATAAAAATTACAAACCTTCAATCCAGGTTTCAATCCAGCTTGCCCAGTATGACACAGGAGACTTTCTGTAGAGGAATACTACCACCCACCTGACCAGGATGGTGATAGCGACTGTGAAATGCTCAGGAAGATTAGTAAGATCAGTAATAATGGAGGATTTCAACTATCCCCTATCCCCATATTGACTGAGTACACGTCACCTCAGGACAGGATGCAGAGATAAAGTTTCTTGACATCTTTAAATGACTGATTCTTGGAGAAGCTAGTCATGGAACCCATAAGACGAGAGACAATTCTTGATTTAGTCCTAATGGAGAATGAAATCTGGTCCGAGGTGGTAATAGTGACCATAACAGAATAAAATTTGTCATCCCCGGGGAGGGAAGGAGGAAATACACCAAAGCAGCCAAACACAGTACCATTTAATTTCAGAAGAGCAACTACACAAAAAAGAGGACATTAGTTAGACAGAAATTAAAGGTACAGCACCAAAAGTGAAATCTCTGCAAGTTGCATAGAAACTTTTTAAAGACACCTTAATAGAGGCTCAATTTAAATGTATATCTCAAATTAAAAAACCTAATAAGAGGACCAAAAAATGCCACCATGACTAAACAACAAAGTAAAAGAAGTAGTTAAAGGCAAAAAAGCATCTTTAAAAAGTGAAATTAAATCCTATTGAGGAAAATTAAAATGAGCATAAACTTTGGCAAGTGAAGTGTAAAAATATAATTAGGAAGTCCAAAAAAGAATTTGAGAACAGCCAGCCAAAGACTGGCTGTTCTCAAAAAAAATTTTTTGAACTACATCACTAGCAGAAAGCCTGCTAAACAACCAGTGGGGCCATTGGATGCTATAGATGCTATAGGAGCATTCAATGAAAAGACCATTGTGGAAAAACTAAATGAACTCTTTGCATCGGTCTTCACAGCTGAGGATGTGATGGAGATTCCCAAACCTGAGGCCTTTTTTTAGGTGACAAATCTCTGGAACCATCTCAAGTTGAATGTCATTAGAGGAGATTTTGGAACAAGCTAATAAGTTAAATAGTAATAAGTCACCAGGAACAGATGGTATTTACCCAAGGATTCTGAAGGAACTCAAATGTGAAACTGTAGAACTACTAACTGTGGAATATAATCTATCATTTAAATCCGCTTCTGTACCGGATGACTAGAGGATAGCTAATGTGATGACAATTTTAAAAAAAAGATTTCAGAGTTGATCTCAGCAATTACAGGCTGGTAAGCCTAACTTCAGCATCAGGAAAATTGCTTAAAACAGTAGTAGTAGAACAGAATTATCTGACACCTAGATGAACATGATTTGTTGGGGAAGAGTCAACCTAGTTTTTGTAAAGGGAAATCATGCCTCATCAATTTATTAGAATTCTTTGAGGGGGTAAAACTAGTATGTGGAAAAGGGTAATCCAGTGGATACTTACATTTTCAGAAAGCCTTTGACAAGGTGTCTCACCAATGGCTCTTAAGCAGGAGTGGTGCCAGCTTTTTTGCCTCCGTAGGCAGCAAAGAAAAAAAAAAGGCGGAGAAGCTGCCGCTGCTAAATTCCCGCCTGCAGTGTCAGCGGCGTTGACTTGCTGCCAAATTGGCAGCAAAATCAGCGAGCAGCCCCCACCGCCAAATTGCCACTGACAGCGTCAGCAATTCACCACCCCTTAAAGGCTGCTGCCTTAGGTGGCCGCCTAGGTCACCTATTGGCTAGCGCCGGCCCTGTTCTTAAGTGAAGTAAGCTGTCATGGGATAAGAGGGAAAGTTCACATGGATCAGTAACTGGTTAAAAGATGGGAAACAAAGGGTTGGAATAAATGGTCAGTTTTCAGAATGGGGAGAGTGGTGTTTCTCAGAGGTCTGTACTGGAACCAGTATTGTTCAACATATTCACAAATGATCTGGAAAAAGTGGTAAATAGTGAGGTGGCAAAATTTGCAGATGATACAAAACCACTCAAGACAGTTAAATCCAAAGCAGACTGCAAAGAATAACAAAGATCTCACAAAACTGGGTGATGGAACAACAAAATAGCAGATGAAATTCAGTGTTGATAAATGAAAAGTAATGCACATTAGAAAACATAATCCCAACTATACATATAAAATGTTAGGGTTTAAATTAGCTGTTACCACTCAAGAAAGAGATCTTGGAGTCATTGTGGATAGTTCTCTGAAAACATCCATTCACTGTGCAGCAGCAGTCAAAAAAAACCCTAACAATGTTGGGAATCATTAAGAAAGGGATAGATGATAAGACAGAAAATACCATATAAATTCATGGTATGCCCATATCTTGAATACTGAGTGTATATCTGATCACCCCATCTCAAAAAAGATATATTGGAATTGGAAATGGAAAAGGTACAGAAAAGGCCAACAAAAATTGTTAGTGGTGTGGAACGGCTGCCATATGAGGAGAGATTAGTAAAACTGAGACTTTTCAACTTGGAAAAGAGATGAGTAAAGGGGGATATGATAGAGGTCTATAAAATCATGACTGGTGTGGAGATATTAAATAAGGAAGTGTTATTTATTCCCTCTCATAACAAGAACTAGGGGTCACCAAATGAAATGAATAGGCAGCAGGTTTAAAACAAACAGAAGTATTTTTTCACACAACACAATGTCAACCCATGGAACTTGTTGCCTGAGGATGTTGTGGAGGCAAAGACTTAAACAGGGTTCATAAAAGAACTAGATAAGTTCATGGAGGATAGGTCCATCAATGGCTATTAGCCAGGAAGGGCAGGGATACAAAACCATGCTCTGAAGTGTCTCTAGCCTCAATTTGCCAGAAGCTGAGAATAGATGACGGGATGGATCACTTGATGATTACCAGTTTTGTTAATTCCCTCTGAAGCACCTGCCATTGGCCACTGTCTGAAGACAGGATACTGTGCTAGATGGATCATTAGTCTGATCCTGTATGACCATTCTTATGTAGTTTCCCCTCATTACACTCATTTTACACTATACTGATGTACTTATATACGTGTTTCATCTGTCAGATATCTCCCGCTGCAGTGCTGTGCTCAGGTGAGATTAGCATATACAAGGAGAAAAGTATTTATGAGAAAAAGGTAATATGCAAATTCAAGAGTCCTAGCATGCTTATACTTAAAAATACTCCTTAAATAGTTGAGGCTCCTGTTTACACACTGAAATTAGTAGGAAGGAAAGTATTATTGAGATCCCTGAAGGAAAATGGCAATTAAGTTCAGTCTGTCAAGTGGCAATGTTGGACTATTATGCAAAGAAAATTACATTCCCCGAATAGTCTTTCTTGTAGCTCACTCCTACACGTAACAAACGTACCTTACACACCCTAATTGTTTAATCTCATCACATGGGAAGATTCATTCCTTCAGCTGAGACAGTCTGGGTTCCTATATCATTTTTCCAGCAGGGCTGTCTCTTCTTCTTCCTCTACCTTTTTTCTTTAAAAAACAGAAGTGACAATTTGAACTTCCTGCTTGACGGGCCTTACTGATATGGGCCTGATAAGCTGATATTTATTTTTTGTCTAGTGGCTTCAAAGCCCTTCTCCTCTACCAGCTTTCAATACCCCCGATCAGTATCTTTTCTGATAGTGTCACTCTGAATGTTTGCTCTGTGCTGCTGGCTCAGCAAGGAGCAACTGATAATAAGACAGAGATAACATTCTCCTAGAACTCCAGGAGGGAGGCATGGGAGCTCTTGAACCCAGCAAACTAATATATTGATATTAAGAATTAAAATTCTGGTGGTGGGGGTTCTATAATTGAGTACTAGTTCACGAAGACAGACAAACATTTCAAGTAAAACAGATTTTGTGACTTTAAAAATAAATAAATAAAATGGTCTCTAGGTTGTTATTTTCTCTCTCCTATTTTAATGGGATGAGTGATATTTTACAGGGATAAGCCAGACTCTTTGTTTCCTGAGGCATTTCCCAGAAATATTGGCCAAGGAGAAAAAGGAAAATTCTTGCTGCTATGAAAAGTGGCCTGGCCTGTTAAAAGTCCTCACATAATAGATAAGGTCTCCCATTTTTTATTTTGTAGGGTCTCAACGAAGGTCCACTAACTCTCACACAACTGCAAGGTACTCCTTTAAAAAGTGAAGCGTTGAGAGTTCCTTGTTTGTTATATTAGTTGTAGTAGTTATTAAGGAAGTTGTGAGGACTTGAATAATTATACTGCTGTCTAGAAAGGCAATTGGGAAGTTGGTTGATCTGTACTTCTGTTTGTGTTTTCTAGATAGTATTCTAATTTAAAGCATTTGATGCTTAAGAATATGGACATTTCTATACATTGAATACATTTTTAAGGTGTAAAAGCTACTCATGATTTTGGAATAGTCATTGAAAACCCCACATATGCCAGATGCTAGTCTCTTGCCTCTTGATGAAGATTGGACTTTTGAAAGTTAATTGTTCTAAGTGGAATAAGTCTTTTTTAACCCCAGTGTTTTTAAATAAAGGATCCTTTTTTGCCTTAGTGTAATACTGCAAATTATAGATTCACTGATTGATGCTCAGTGTTCAGACAACAAACCTATGACAAAAGGGGCAGTGTTTACTGGCTCTTACTATGTTGCATAGTAGTTTTAGCCAATCCACAAAAAATAAATAGTTTTTATATTGACCAGATCAGTTAAGGAAAAAAAGTCAATAAGTAGAAACTCTGCAATACTATCAAATTGCACTGCTTCCTAGTATCAACTGATAGCAATTTATCATTGGATATGGAAGAATGTAGAGACAAACAGTTGTGAATATATTATCATTCTTATTTGTATTACCATAGTACCTATTTGCCCATGTCATGATTGTATAAAGCTTCCCTTGTGGTTTATCCTGTAATAAAACATCTTACAAACAATCACTGTATGGTTATATAACTACTAATTGTAACGGGCAAAGAGAGAGAAGAGAGAGAGCTAAACGAAAATTCTTTATATTAAATACATCTTTTATGGTAAGTTGTATATCACATATGTCTGGAGAAGTATAAAGAGATTCTGACAGTAGATAACCTAAAATGGCTGTTCTGAACAGATTTAAATGGACACTAGCAAGTATTTTGTTTCAAAATGTAGATTTCGGGGGGGAGGGGAGGGGAATTGACTTAGGCTGGAGCCATGAATCTTGCTTTCCTTTGCTCTACTTCGGTGTAGTCTTTGTAAAGTACAGCTGGAAGTAAAGGAGTTTTGCACACACTGAATTCCACAGAAAATCTGCAGTAAATAGCCTGCTTTGTTGTAGATGTTACTAGGCAGTATATTGAATGACTAATGGTCTGTTTACTGCAGTAGAATACCTTCTTTCTGAAGAAGGCTTTCATCCTAGCCAGTCCCATATTTTTTCGTACTGTAAGTAATTGAACTGGTTGGTGAAGTGCCTGTTGTGGTTTGGCAAAGGTTGATTTGCCATGCCTTGCTATTCCAAGGAGAAGCATTTCCGAGAGCTCAAGCTCTCCAAAGGCTTTCTGTTAAACAAGAATTTGTTAATAATATAGGTTTATCCCAGTTATTAGAAATCTATTGTATGTAGGGAATTTATAGCGGATCTACTCAAATTCGGGCGGGAGGGGACTGACAAATCAGTTTGAACATTGACGACTGCCACTTTCAGAACGAATCATCATCAGACTGCTCTAACTCTGTGTATACTTGCTGATATCCTTTATATTAACAGTGTATATCTGACCTTTTGTTAACTCTTTACATCCCAAAGTAGTCCTCCTTTGCACAGAAGCTAACTTTTTTTGGCTGAGTTAAAAGATTGTACTTGACGAGTCACCTGTTTTTCTGACCTTCTGGTTAAGCTTGTAGAGGGACATAGTACTTAAAAATGAGGAATGTTGTTTCATATTGACTTGTTAAATAATCATTGCCCTGTCTTTGTCTTTCAGCACAAAGCCACGTTAATCCAAAGCAGCAAAGCACTGATAAAAATGAGCTTTATCAGAAAAGTATCCCAAAGAGAGAGCACAGTGTGAAAGAAATCCTGAAAACTGAACCCAACCATTCAAAAGGGAAGGACTTATTCCAGACTAACATTTCACCAGTTACTCCAGAAAAACACTTGGATGACTTGAGAAAAAACTATAGCCCGGAAAGGTCTTTCTTTCCTCGTGTTGTCTATCCAATCCGACCTCACATTCCAGAAGATTATTTGAAAGCTTCCCTAGTTTATGGGATGGAAAGACCTAGCTACATTACTCACTCACCCATCCAGTCTTCTACCACACCGAGTCCTTCAGCAAGGAGCAGCCCAGACCAAAGCTTAAAAAGCTCAAGCCCTCACAGCAGTCCGGGGGTTACAGTTTCACCTCTGGCACCTACTTCTCAAGAACACAGAGAATCTTACCCATACTTGAATGGACCCTATAGCTCAGAAGGATTGGGGTCTTATCCTGGATATGCACCCCCTAACCATCTCTCACCAGCTTTTTTATCCTCTTATTCCCACTATCCAAAATTCCTGTTACCTCCTCCGTACAGTATGAGCTGTAATAACCTGAGCGCTTTGAACAATATCAATGGCATCAACAATTTCAATCTGTTCCCAAGGATGTATCCTCTCTATAGCAACCTACTCAGCAGAGGAGGCCTTTCCCATCACATGCTGAACCCAGCTCCTCTTCCAAGTTCATTGCCACCTGAAGGAGGTCGTAGCTTGCTACGACCTGATCATCCAAGAGACTTTCTCATACCAGCCCCTAACAGTGCCTTTTCCATCACCGGCCCTGCTGCCAGCATGAAAGACAAACCATGCAGCCCCACCAGTGGGTCCCCCGCAGCTGGCACAGCAGCCACTTCAGAACACATAATGCAACCTAAACCTACCTCAGCAGTGTTGGCTGCCACCAGTGAAGAAGCCATGAATCTCATTAAAAATAAGAGGAATGTGACTGGTTACAAAACCCTTCCATATCCACTGAAGAAGCAGAATGGGAAGATCAAATATGAATGCAATGTTTGCTCCAAGACCTTTGGCCAGCTCTCCAATCTGAAGGTAGGCATTAAGGCAACAGCCTGATTATAAGGAAAACATTCCCATCTTTAACAAAATGTATTACATTTCCATCATGGAAGGTTTATATTTTTTCCTGTAACTTATCTGGCACTCTTGCTTTCCTTCTTTTAAGAGACAACCAATTCATCTAGGTTTCATCTAGGTGGTAGTAAACACGATGGGTTTTAATTTTTTTCTGAAAATGTATTATTTTTTTTTAAGGTTGAAGTGGCCTTAAAAAGTAACCTGATGATTCCCATGCAATGTGTTCTGTCTGTGGGATGCCTCTAGTAACTTTGCAAATGTTTGAGGGTTTTTATTTTCAAAGTACTATCTTTGTAGTTATTGGAAACTACAGTAAATGTTTTGTTTCTCATTAGGTCCACCTCAGAGTACATAGTGGAGAGAGACCGTTCAAATGTCAGACTTGCAATAAAGGGTTCACTCAGCTGGCTCATCTCCAGAAGCACTATCTGGTACACACAGGAGAAAAGCCTCATGAGTGTCAGGTATGTAGTGTTTCATGCACGGCGAGCTCATCTGCTTCACTTTTTGCCTGCTTCAGCATCTGCCAGACAAGCTGTAGGCCAAATGCTTCTCAACAAGATTAAGAAGTTAATTTGGGGGTGTTTGTTTTAAATGTGAAAGTCTGAAGGTGCAGTGGTGGCAAGGGGCTTTATCAACACGCCAGGCTTTCCTATTTATCTGCAATTACAACCCAACAAAAACACACACACCCCCGCCCCCCACTCACTCACTGTTTGTTTTTTTTCCTGTTGCCTCCAAAATTAGGTTTGCCATAAACGATTCAGCAGCACTAGCAATCTAAAGACCCATCTGCGACTCCACTCTGGAGAAAAGCCTTATCAGTGCAAGCTGTGCCCTGCTAAATTCACCCAGTTTGTGCACCTGAAGCTGCACAAGCGTCTCCATACCAGAGAACGGCCACACAAGTGTGTCCACTGCCACAAGAGCTATATTCACCTCTGCAGCCTCAAAGTCCACCTGAAAGGCAATTGCCCTGCAGCCCCTGCCCCTGGCCTCTCAATGGAGGACCTGAATCGTATCAATGAAGAGATTGAGAAGTTCGACATCAGTGACAGTGCTGACAGACTGGAAGACGTGGAGGACAATATTGATATGGCATCTGTTATCGAAAAAGAAATACTGACGGTGCTCAGAAGAGAGATAGAAGGAGCTAGTCTTAAAGTATCTTTGCAGAGGAACATGGGAAATGGACTTATCTCCTCAGGATGTAACCTTTATGACTCTTCAGACATGTCAATTATGAAGTTGCCTCATGGTCATCCACTACCTCTGTTACCTATAAAGGTCAAGCAAGAAACAGTAGAACCAATGGACCCTTAAGACTCCCCCCCCCTCCCCCACAAAGAAGTGATTTTTATTTATGACTTGGCAAGTCAGGGTGCCTGTAGCAATTGCTTGTACATAATTTCTATGCTGCGAAGCAATCTTGGCTTACAGTAGTTTCCCTCCTCCTCCAGCTGAAAGAAGGAACTCCAAAGTTACTGTATTCTCAGGGCATGAAAAGAGGCAAGGACTATGTATTGCCTCTCCACTTACTAAAAGACAATCCTCAATCCAGAATTACCTTTTCAATGACAGTACTTCATAATTTATTATGCAATTTACCATTCTAAAAGCAATAATTAGCAAACGTTTACAATGACCAGAAAATTCCTTGTAATTTTGAATATAAATCTTTATATTTTTGTCTTGTGGCCATGCTTTGTAGATATTTTTTTTTTCTGTGCACATCTGTTTTAAAAACCTAAGAGTAGGGGGGAAATGTTACTTCAGTAAATGTGTCTATGTACCAGTGTTTTTGAAAATGAGGTTTTTGTATTGCCAAAGGTGGGTATTTGACATGTTGAATGGTTTGAAAAGTGCTGTGTACTTTCATGGAGCAGGTAGATATGCAAAATCATGCTTCCTCCTCCCCCCCCCCCACTCAAAAAACATGTTACTAGCAGTTAACAGGGACAAGAATACCATACCTGCCTCTCTGTGAGTTGTAAAGAGATTCTTCTACCTGCAGCACTACCCATAACAGATGTGTAATAACAAATCCCCAGCCTCACATCAATAATACAACAGACAGGCTTTTAGAAAACAATAGTAGACACGTTACATTCTGCAACTCTGTAATGACCCAAAGCAATGCATGAATGTGAAAAAGTGGCTTTTTTAAAAAAATGACTATTAAACTTTTTTCAAAAACAGTTTAAAAGTCAAACATATCCCAAATGTGCTGCCTACACACACACACGCACACACACACAACACCCCCTTTCCTTGGGCAGAAGGGGATAATGAAGTCTTTCCTGGCACTTTTTTTTTCTTCCTGTACGATTCAGAGTTTCCTTAGTATTTGTGTTTGTACATTTTGTGGTTAATTTAATTAAAGATGAAAAGGGCATTGGCAAAGTTGTTGAACAACAATTACCTCATTGCGTGTGTCAAGTGGTGCAGAAAATGCTGTTTTATCTAATGCTTTGCTACTTTAGAGAAGAAACCAAATGTTCACAGAAAAGATAGAATGCACGTTATTTTATCTTTTTGTTTTGCTAAGCCCAAAGATATCATGTTGGCATTGGAGGTGTAGCAAAGAACACGTGTATATTTATAGCTATATTTATACCACTATACCATATATGTATATAGATATATATTTATACCACTTAAGTTGTGAGCCAAACCATGTAATAAAACCTATTTTTCATCTAAGCGTGAAGATCAAATGTTCTCCAACTTTGCATATCATCTGATGCGCCAGCATCAGAATGCTGCATTAAGGCATTTATTACTTGCTAGTACACATGCACAGTTGCTCATTTGGGGCCTGATCTTGCAAACACTTACATTAATAACTTTACTGATGTGCAGTCTCACAGAACTCAGTGTGATTACACACTTCATAGTGTTTGCAGGACTGGTCTAGGGTGACCAGATGTCCCATTTTTAAAGGGACAATCCCATTTTGGGGGACTTTTTCCTGTATAGGCATCTATTACCCCCTACTCTGTCCCATTTTTTCACAGTTGTTATCTGGTCAACCTAACTGGGTCTTGGATCTCCTCATATCATTGCTGGTTGGTTGGTTTTTTGAATAACCAAATAACCAGAAAGCCTAACTGAAAAAAACCTGAAAATAAACCAAAAAAAAAAACAAAATCTCAACCATGTATGGTATAAATATAATACAGAATGGTGAAGAGTGGAATGAACTATTTAAAGTAATTTGGGTTATTTAGGATGACCCTAATGTCTCATTTGCTCTGTCACTTGCAACTTGCAGAAAAATAAATAGCATTATTACACCCTTTACCACTGTATACATTCTGTCGTTCTATCTACTTCTTATAAATTATAAATTCTAATGGACCACTTCATAAAGCCAGGGTTTGGGGATTTTAATTTTTATTTTTAAATGTCATTCTAATGCCTTCTACTAATAAATAAATAAACCTCAAACCTAAGAAAATCCTAGGAAGTCTCTAAATATAGCTTTTGAAGGACTACAGTTGTACGTTCATTACATTTCTGTTCCTATAAATTGTGAGGCTGACATCTTTTAATGTAGCAATGGTTCTGAAAAATAGTACTTAACTATAGGATAAACCAAAGTATCACTACTGTCACTGGGCACACACTTCTCCTTTTATTTGCCTGTAGTGCTTTCTTTGTATTTGTTACAAATTTTACAAAGATTTATACGCATCAGCTTTAAGAATTGTTACTACTCTTTGCTGTTTTTTCCACTTCCCTTAGAACTTTTACATGTGAATGTAGCAACAATCAACAGTGTTTTTTTCCTCTTTTTAAGAAAGACTCTGACCAAAGTTAACAAGCTTTTTACTTTGCTAGAATAACAAACTATCTTATGTTTACGTACTGGTTTACATCGTTATTTATGTGCGAATTGTCAAAATGTAAATTAAATATAAATGTTCATTGCTTTATTAATGCTTCACTTGTCTTCGATGTCGTACGCTGTCTGCACACGCAACTGATTTTCAGACTACATTCTTACCCGTAGCCACAAATACGTTGCATACTGACAACTATCATGTCGTGAATAATACTGACTTCTGCCTTTTGTGAGTTTTTCTTTCTATAATTCAGATGCAACATATAACAATGCCAGAGTTGAGTATAGAATTTACTTAATTAAATCAATCTCTTTGTTTTTAGCCTATAACACTTTCATTCTTTTCTTCAGAATGTCACAAGTTATGATGAAAGCATTTTTACAATATCTGCCTTTCAGAGACGTGACCAGGGTTTTAATATTACATCTTTTTTCCAAATGCTTATCATTTCTGGCCTGAAACTGTAACCACTGGGACCATACTGAGACAATCACAATGTTTGCATGAGACCACTTAATCCTGTATTAACAAGGTGGGAACTACATGCAAAATATCTCACAAAATAGATGTGCGTATGAGCTAATTCTAGAAAGAGTTTGAGCTCGCGCAGCCAAACTGAATAATAACTTTGTGAAGCATCCCCTTGTTAATTCCATGTTTGCTACTTCCATCATCCATTACCGAATCGAAAACAGAATAGGCCATGTGGCATCCTTTCTTACCTGAACGTTAAGGAAATAATGTTCCTTACACTCAACACTGTATGATGTTTTAAAAGTATTTCACTGTCCTCTTTAAATTCATTTAAACATCTGTCTCAAGAATTTGAAATATTGCCAAGAGCGAACTGTGGAGTTAAGAAAACCAGAGCACTGTTGTCATAAATGTGCCAAATGGTGCATGTTATACTCTTTTATTCTACAGAGCAATTGCTGTAATATTTTTTTTAAAGTAGGATAACCGTTACCGCCATAAATCATAGTTCATTACTTGGCAAGGCATTGCTTTGTGCGGGAGAGTTATGTCCTGGGGACACTGGTAAGCTTTAGAAGATGTTTAATAAACCACATTACATAAAAAGACAATGCACATTATACCTCGCAGCCTCATTAGCCTGAAGTCAGCAGCTGTTGCATTTGGTTTTGGTGAAACTGAAGCTAGTTAGCAGGCATTAAAGGGAGCATATTGTGCCCAGAAATACAGTGGGCTTAAAAAAAGGGGAGGGGGGGTTATTAACTGTATAAGAAGCAAAGTGTGCAGGTAACAGACCTTTTTTCTTCCATTTGTTTCATAGGGACCCCAATCCTATGAGGTATTTCGTGCTTCCCACCACAACACTAACCACTGAAGAAGTGGGATGCTTGGTTACTGTACATGCTCAGTTATAGGCTTACAGAAGGCTTGGTTGGAAATTCAATTTTAAATATTATAGAGGAAAAGAACTCTGATTTCCAATGGTTTTTCAGCTGAGCTTGGGCTAACACCACAAAAGAACATAGGCATTGCAACCTGGGAGTGGGGAGACCCATGTTCAAAGGCCTGCTCCACAGAGGGAAGAAGAATCAGGGTCTCCCACATCCGAGATAAGTACCCAAGATACTGGGTTGGCTATAAAAGAGAACGCCACCTTCTCGTGTATAGAATTAAGCTTGCTCTGAGCATGCCCACTAGATCATGCCTTGTAAGCAAGGTAGGTGAGGCGCTCTCTAGTTGGAGGGGCTGCTGGGGCTAAGCAGTAAGGCAGGCTCTGAGCTGCTGGGTGGAAGCAGGACTGAGGCACCTGTGCACATATCCAGCCACCAAAACATAGGTGCTGAGGGGTCCTGATGGCAAAAATATAGATGCCAAGGTGCTTCAGGGGCCTACAGTTACACAGCAGTTGAGTAGTGATTTTAAGGATCGTAGACATCCCCGATTTAGGCACATGACTTAAAAATATTTTCCATCACTACTGAGTGATTGAGAGTCGTAGCTTCGGGCTAGACTCTGGGCCAGAAATGAATGAATCCTCTACTGCTGGCAATGCTGAACTAGAGAGATGAAAAAGGAAAGAGTGACCCCATGAGTTATCATTAGGCTATAAAGCCTTTTAGGTTTAGGTTACTAATTTGAAATCAGTGGGGCACCATGCCAATCCAGGGGGTCCATAGGCACAGTGCTCATTCCGGAATTGGGGCCTAAGACTTCCTGTTCAGAGGCATTAAATTGGAAAATGTTTTTTTTTTTAATATATGTAAAATTATCTAATTATTGTTAGGCATGAAACACTCCGCTCAGTACTGTGTAGGATTAAACCAGAATGGAGTCTATAAAGATAAATTGTGTCCCTATAGCTTGCTAGAATGCTTAAAAAATTGAAAACATAATCATTGAGCAAGGACACTACATTGGTATAATTTATTTCAAATCACAAGAATTTTAATAAAATAATACAGGACACGAGACAATGAGGGAAATACAGCTGTGCTGTGATAAGCACTAGTGATGGCTCTTAAAATGATCAGGAGATGGGGAAAATATAAAGAATGATTGGCTAATTCCTACTGTGGAAAGAAGGGAGGGGTGGGGTTCAATATTGTACAGCTTGCAAGAGGCAGTGAATTGCTAAGTAGCACAACACAGTGCTGCCACAGTTCTAGGTGAAGGCTGTGAGGCACTCTAGAAGGGCCTAAATACCTAGGAAATTGAGTAACCCAGAAACAGGTGAAGATCAATAGAGGCAAGTGCAAGAAAATGTGCAGTGGAAGAAGGAACAAGTCACAGTTGGTTTCACCTCCCCATGCTGGAGACCACTTACTGGCTCTAGGCCAGCCTTTGCTGTGAGCTGCCATGTTTGATTTGCAAGCCAGTAGATGACAGATCAGTGCAGTAGCAGGTGTGAGGTGGAGGCTAGGTTGACCAGATAGCAAGTGTGACAAATAGAGTTGCTAGGTCGAAAAGGGACCCAGGTGGCTTTGATCAGCACTGCTGACCAGGCCTTTACAAGTCAGGTCAGCAGCACAGTGGGGCTAAGGCAAATTCCCTGCCTGCCTTTGCGCCATGCAGCTCCCAGAAGCAGCAGCAGCATCGCCCCTCTCAGGCTGCTACACATGGGGCAGTCAGAGGGGGCCCCATGCCCGATTCGCCCCAGTGCCAGATTCCATGCCAGATCTGCCACGGTGCCAGATTCACAGCTCTTATTGGCTGGGAACCATGGCCAATGGGCGCTGCGGGGGTGGCACCTGTGGATGGGACAGTGTACAGAGCCGTCTGGCTGTGTCTCTGCAGAGGGGGGCCGGAGAAGGGACATGCCGTTACTTCCAGGAGCATCCTGAGGTAAGCGCCACCCAGAGCCTGTACCCCTGACCCACTCTGCACCCCAACCCCCTGCCCAAGCCCTGATCCCCCCCCACCTTCCAAATTCCTCAGTCCCAGCATGGAGCCCCCACCTACACCCCAAACCTCTCAGCCCCTAACCCCACTCCAGAGCCTGCACCTCCAGCCAGCGCTCTCACACTGGCCCCGCTTCAGCCCAACCCCCTGCCTCAGCCTGGAGCCTCCTCCTCCACACCACTCCGCCTCCACACAGATCCCGCCCCCCCCCCCCACCAGCACGCTAGAGGCTGCACCCTCCTCCCCCAGCCGGCGCCCACACCCCAGCGCGCTGAGCCAGCCCTGTGAACATGGGCGAGTGAGAGTGGGGAGAGCGAGGGACGAAGGGAGGTGGGGATGGCATGAGCAGGGGTAGGGCCTCAGAGAAGGGGGCGGCGCAAGGGTGTTCAGTTTTGTGAGAGTATAAAGTTGGCAACCCTAGTGACAAATCAGGCCAGGAGGTGAGCGGGGGGGAGGAATAGGCTCCTATATAAGAGAAAGCCCCATATATTGGGATGTCTGTATAAAATCAGAATATCTCGCCACCCTAGTGGAGGCCTACGTATGCTCTCTACTGAAGAGATACATTACTATAAACATTTGTCTACTGAGCAATTGAGGGCGGAAAGAACCATTTTTTTGGTATCCATAGTGGGAGCCTATGAAGGGTCTAGCTGTAAGAGGAACTGACGCCACTTTAAGGAAGGGAGCAATTGTGCAGCTGTGCGCTACAATTTTGGCTGCAATTTTACATAAGCACCATTTCCCTTGAACAGAGTTTGGACAAATATAAGGACCAGAGCATTGGGGAACTAGGTATTAAGCAAAAGTATTAATTGTTTCAAAAGAACCTGGCCTGAAAAGCAATACAAAAACGGTATGTACACCAGGAAGGGAAAAGTTCTTCAAAAGAGCCTACTGGATGTTGTTCACAGTCCTTTAGCATAGCTGGGTTAGTGTAATTATACTCATTTGACAGATGGGGAACTGAAGCCCTGAGAGGTGAAGTGACTGGCCTGTGGCTGGTGAGGCTAGGGAGCAGTTAGTGTTTTCATTTTGGGGTTGTTTCCTCTCCCCCGAGGCAAACTTGGAAGTGGGAAGGATGGGGGTATGGCACAGAGAAGTTTTTCTTTTAAAAGAAAGTAGGTTTCCCGCAAGATGATACAACAAAAGGACTGGGCAAAACAGTAAACAAACAAGAAGAGGTACCATGTGTGCCCCTTCTTTCTGCCTTTGATTCTGAAGAGGGCAGGATGGCCTGTGGGATGACAGGAAGTGTGACGACGACGATGGCGACGGGAGGGGGCAAAGGATAGCTCAGTGGTTTGAGCATTGGCCTGCTTAAACCCAGGGTTGTGAGTTCAATCCTTGAGGGGGCCATCAAGGGATCGGGGGCAAAAAATCTGTGTACTTGGTCCTGCTAGTGTAGGCAGGGGACTGGACTTGATGACCTTTCAAGGTCTTTCCAGTTCTAGGAGATAGGTATATAACTCCATTTAAATAATAATAATGGCAATCTCAGAAAATCACTTTCCTTCAGTCACGGAACAAGGAAGGCAGTTTTATTATAATGACAGGAATAGAAACTAGGTTAAAAGTTTCTAAAATGTTAAGGTTGCAAAGTCAAGCATTGAAGTTAAGAAATATCATTATTAAGGATGCCTGTGTGACTTTAATTCAGCCCTCTTGTGCATATGGATTATGATGCAGGGTTTATTTAAATGATCATATACTATAGTTTCCATAGGACCGCTGCCTCATTCAATGAAATACCACCCACACGCCCTGCCCCTACCGCAGCTATCTTCCGCACCTATCATCGCCCTCGCCCACCTCTGCTCCTCACTCCTCTGCACTCCGATCAGACTGTTTTTTCCACCTCCTCTTTGCTGCCTGGCCACAAGTAGCGGGAATATTGAGGGCACAGGAGAGTCAGTCTCCCTGCCATAACAGCCCTTGGTTACCAGGAGGGGCAACCACAGGGAAAGTCCTGAGTGTAGCATGCTCAGTGTAAATGGAATCTTCAGAGAAATTAGCTGCTGATCTCAAATGAGCTACTGAGCTTGTACAAACTGAGATGTTTCAAAGGCATATAACTTGGCAAGATCTGGGTGGTCTTCAATGGCAATATTTAAAAGGCACACCCCTGACACCAGGGGAATCCCCTGCCAAATTTCAAGGCCCTGCTTTATAGCACAGAGTTGCTAAAGCGTCTCTTTAAAATGGTTGTCATTTTTTTAAACATGCGCAAAATAGTGTATTTTTCACAAACCTCATTCCCAGAACTATTTTAGCTGAAACTTTCCATAAAAAATTCAGGCCGAGACAGACACCCAGCATGGAAAATATCAGCCCAGTTGGTTAAACTGAAAACCGGGTCGTATATTGGACAACATTCTTAACTATAGATGTTGCTGCCTGTTCCACTTATTATAAGGAAAAGATTATCCCTAAAACTCTCTCATTCCTTTGAGCTGTAGAGCTTCAGCTTAGAATCTTCTCCTCCTGCCTTGCTCCCTGTGACAGAATTAAAGAACTAAACCGTGCATCTTCACTGAGAGAAAGAGCAGAATGTAGGAAAGGGCACCTTGAAATTGTGTGTTCTAAGGCTGGGGAGGGGACTACTCCCAATTTTGCCCGGGGGGAGGCCATCCACAAATTGTTATACATGGGCTCAACAGAGAGGCAAGTGACCTAAGTGGCACAGACCATAAACTTCCCTGTCACCACCTACAGGTGGAACGTGTTAGGAATCTTGTATTACGGCTACCCATGGATTAGGAGACTTCGTTTTCCTGGGCCATCTGCTTTCAGTACCACTAAAATCTCTTAAAAATAGGAGAGAAAACATCAATAAAAATGTTTTTTTATGTTTATATAAGGGTGACTGAGTATTACATGCTATTGTGCCTCTGGTGCATAGGGCAAAGCCATTAGTTCCTTGCTAATTGTATTTGTCAAGATTATGGAATGAGGAAATCATAAACTGGGTTAAAAAAATAACATGAAAGCAAAATGACTCACCAATTATGGAATTTAGTTATTGGAAAACAAACAATGGCAACCCTAGTCTATGGTTTCCTGATATGTAATAAGCCTTTGTCAGGTGAGTTTTAAAAGGAAGTAGGAAAAAATTGAAACTTTCTGCATGTTTATGTCTCCAAAGAGAATAAGGCCATGTCTACACTAGCACTTATGTCAGCAAAACTTTTGTCACTCGGGGATGTGAAAAAAACACTCCTCTGAGTGACATAAATTTTGCCAGCATAAGCACTCATGTGCACCACTGCTCGTTAAGCTGGTTTTATGTCAATGAGAGACATACCGCGGCCAAACAAATGCTCTGACAGCAGCACAGCTGAATGGGTGCATTTGTGCTGCATTAAATGGTCTTAGTAATGCCACTTGGGCCTATGACTTTAAACAGAACTTAAGCATGGTCAGGGCTGGTCAGTGTTTGGATGGGAAACTGTGTACTTCAGGAAGTGATGGTGTTAATTTGGTAAGAGCATAAGAATGGCCACACTGGGTCAGACCTAAGATCCATCTAGCCGAGTATCCTGTTTATCAACAGTGGCCAATGTCAGAATGAGGGACATGAACAGAACAGGTAATCATCAAGTGATCCATCCGCTGTCACCTATTCCCAGCTTCTGGCAAACTGAGGTTAGAGACACCATCTCAGCCCATCCTGGCTAATAGACACTAATGGAGCTATCCTCCATGAACTTATCTAGTTCTTTTTCAAACCCTGTTATAGTTCTGACCTTCACAACATGCTCTGGCAAGGAGTTCCACAAGTTGAAGATGCATTGTGTGAAAAAATACTTCCTTTTGTTTGTTTTAAATCTTCTGCCTATTAATTTCATTTGGTGACCCCTAGTTCTTGTGGTATGAGAAGGAGTAAATAACATTTCCTTATTTACTTTCTCCACTCCACTAATGTTTTTATAGACCTCTTTCATATCCGTTCTTAGTCATTTTTTTTCCAAGCTGAAAAGTCCCAGTCTTATTAATCTCTCCTCATATGGCAGCTGTTCCATACCCCTAATCATTTTTGTTCCACTTTTCCAATTCCAATATATCTTTTTTTAGCTGGGGTGACCACATCTGCATGCAGTATTCTCTGGCAGATACAGTACCTCACTGCCCCCTAAATTAAATGATAGGTTGGTGTTTGGGTCACTGTGTTGCTGAAGGTTCTGTCAAATCAAACTCCTGACCACTTGGAATCATAACTTTACAAGTCTTTATAGTTAGTCTTTAAGGTGCCACAGGACTTTGTTACCTTTACAAGTCCTGTGGCACTTGCTTCAAGAGTAGAGCTGTTACTCCCAGCATTCTGGCCAAAATCCAGTGTGTGTAATTCTACCTCCTTAAGTACCTGACTGTAATTTCAGTTGGATACACCATTCTTTTTCGCTTCCTTTCCTAAACTGTTTTGTTTCGAAAATCAAGGTGATTATGTCTGGGGACCGGCCTTTTTTACAAGGAAGGTGGGTGTTGCAACTTCACACTTTTGGTAGGAGTCTTTGCCTCTAGGACAGAGGCAGGATGACCTCAAGCAAGGAGCACAGTCTCTCTTCCCCTCATTCTTTTGTCGGACTTGGAAAGATAGTTGGGATTCTAGGCCACCTAACTAGGTGTGATCATATAAGCATACCTAAGGAAGCCAAACCAGTATGACTTCCTTATTGTGCAATGAGTAGAAAAGGCATCCTGCTATGGAACCTGAATGCAGGCCTCCGTGTCTTTTCTCATTAATTGTGAATAGCCTGGCGTAATTTCCTCATCCAAGTACTGAGTAAGATTCCTTACAGCATTCCAACCCATTAGTGGCTACTGGGCTGGGAATTAGTTGTAGTAGGTTTAGAAATAGAGCACAAAATTTAGCTAGGAAAGGTTATGCCTTTAATCTTTGCAGCATGCATTGCATTTGCCAGATATGATGATGTATTCAAGTATACCGAAACCTTGCTTAAATGAGAACTCAAGAGACTAACAGAAAGCAGTTTCTTAGCAGAGAGAAGATGGTGGTTAGGGCTGTGCACCAGACTCTAGAGAGCTGGGTTGAGTTCCCAACTTTACCACAGACTTTCTGTATGACTTTAAGCAAGTCACCAAAGCATTCTGTGCCTCGATTCCCCAGTTTAAAATAGGGATCATACTTGTTGTCTCCCCCCTCCCCCATTCCCTGTCTTCTGAACTTAGATGCTCTTTGGAACAGATTCAGTCTCTCACTCTATGTGTTCACAGGGACTAGCACAAAGGGGTCCTGATCTCAGCTGGGGCCTGGAGACCCCAACCATAATACAATTAATCATCATTAATAGAGATGATTCCTATTAGGGGGCTAACTGGGGGGCTTCCTAACGATGGTGTTTTTTACTCTATTTGCATCTGATAATAATAATAAAAAAGTACAACATTTTGTGGAAACTGTAACCAGGTGTGAAAGGGGCAGAGATACATGAAAAGTGAAAATTTGTCTTTTAACTAAGCTGTTAAAAATTAGTTGAGTGTTCAAGAGGGAAAAAGCGCATGGGTGTCAAGTCATTTATAGAAATCATTTTGTTCATGGGACCCAAGAGCTGCAGAATGAGACTCCTCATCTAACCTATATTGCAACAATTAGTGCACGTCTGTAGCTGTGGGTGTTATGTATTTTCTACTTTACTGGTAAGTTTCAATTTGATTCTCTTTCAGAAAGATGTGGGGGCATTTTGTACTTGTCTTATCACTTCAGAACACAAATAGCATGACTTTATAACGTACCCTGACTATTGACACTGCAAAACAGATACAACTCTCTTTAAACATAAAAGTGACCCAAGTAACAACCAAACTGTTTCTCTTTCCCCCGCCCGCTCCACCACTCCCCTCTCAGCCCACCCAGGGCACCAGAAATTCTAACTTACACTTACCAATACTTAAAGAGGTCTTCCCTCCAATTTCTCTGTTCAAGACCTGAAGGTCATTCTGTCTTCACCAATGACATTTCAGTTCTACTTTACATCCCCACAGGAAGCCTCACAATGTGTCGCATGTACATCTGAGGAGAAGAGCCACCTAAACATAAGTGATCTGTCTCCTGCCATTCATCTCCACCCTCTGTCAAACAGAGGCTAGGGACACCATTCCATACCCATCCTGGCTAATAGTCATTAATGAACTTAACCTCCATGAATTTATCCAGTTCTCTTTTAAACCCTGTTATATTCCTAGCCTTCACAACCTCCTTAGGCAGGGAGTTCCACAGATTGACTGTGTGCTGTGTGAAGAAGAACTTCCTTTTATTTGTCTTAAACCTGCTGCCCATTAAATTAATTTGGTGGCCCCTAGTTCTTATATTATGGGAACAAGTAAATAACTTTTCCTGACTCACTTTCTCCAAACCACTCATGATTTTATATACCTCTATCATATCCCCCCCCCACCCTCTCCTCCTTTCCAAAATGAAAAGTCCTAGCCTCTTTAATCTCTCCTCATATGGGACCCGTTCCAAACCCCTAATCATTTTAGTCGCCTTTTGCTGGACCTTTTCTAATACCAGTATATCTTTTTTGAGATAAAGACACCACATTGTATGCAGTATTCAAGATGTGGTCACACCATGGATTTATATAAGGGCAATAAGTGCACACACTTCCACTCTCTTCAGGGCCTGGCACAATCTGTCTCCAGAAGTTTATTATCCCAAATGTTTACTCCCTGCTTATATATTTGTATCAAAAATAAACTACATTTAAAAAATATAGCACTAGAGGTACGCATAATGCTTTATGGAAATACTAATCTCTTCTGTGTAAACTATTATACCACCCTCATCCCAGAGTGCCTTCCAGCAGTGCATTATGTGGTGTGACTAGCATCTGTCAAAAGTGGTTCATTCACTCATGCTCTCCCCAGGGGGAGAAAGGTGTGTGTAGTGGAGTGTTTTGTTACAGTAGGTTTTTAAGTGTACATGCTTCTCTATGTTTAAGTTAGAAAAGGCAAGGAGGAAGACACACATCTTGCACTTGGAGTGGAGGATGGTGAGGTTTGGAAGGTCCTTTGCAGAGCCATCTTTACCCATACACAAAGTACGCAGCTGCGAAGGGCACCAGGAAATTTGGGGCACCACATTTCCTGGTGCCCTGCACAGCTGAGTGCTGCTCCAACTCTTCCGCAGGGCCCCTGCCCCACCTCTTCCCACCCCCGGCTCCGCCGCAGCCCTCCCCCCCCCCCCCCCCCAGTTCTGCAGCAGGGCCGGGCCTGCTGTTACCGGCAGCAGGAAGTACAACAACCTGGCCCCAGTCACGCCGCTGGTGAGTGCTAGTGGGTGGCTTCCTCCTGCACCCCAAGTCAGCCCCCTGCCCCCCCAGAGGCCTACCCCGTTCCCCCATGGGGTGGGGCTGTGTATGGCCCCAGAATAGCTAGGGATGGCCCTAGTCCTTTGTTCCTGTGGGACTTGGTTCCAGTCACTCTTGAGAAAGCTTTGTCTCCTGCACATATGAGCTTGACTCTTGAAATAAAAGGTCCCTAAGCTGAAGTGTTTACAGTAAACAAGCTTGAGACTGGAAACCGTTACTTCCATCTGTAGTCCCATTAACTTCAATGGAAAGTAAGTGCCACATTAAAGGAGGGCTGATGGAAATCTGCGGGGAATTTCCTCCACAATCTGCAGCAGACCGAGGGGATTTAACCAGCACTTATGGGGATTTTTCCTCCCATATTCTACCTGACTTTACTTTAGGTCTTTAATGCCAAATATTGTAATCCATCAAGAGGCTCACTAATAAAATATGTTATTTCTCAAGTAAAAGTGCATACTTCATAGAAATAAAAATCAACAGCTAACAGCAATATTTAGATAGAGTATCTCTGTCCAAATTGGTTGATGTTTCCCCATCCTGCTGCCAAAGTCAGAACTGACTATATGATTTGCTGAACAATCACTTTTGTTGCCTGTGCTTCCTGGAGAATTGTATCGAGCATTCCGTTATTGTTTAGAGCCCTTTCCCCCAAACAACACATTGTCTCCATACGTATTTATATGGACTCTATCAGTGCACCATCTGAGCTATTCAGATACAGAAATTAATTTACCCTCACAACACCCTTGCTCAGCAGGGGACACACAGCTCCAGCTTTGCAGAGGAGGAACTCAGGCAGAGGTTAAGGCTGGGATTTTGAGAAAACTCCATGGAGTTTTAAGGCCAAAACACATTCAAATTCACAGATAGCCAGCCAGCCACTGAACACCTTTCCGCTCCTTTGAAAATAGCAGCCTGAATCACTTGCCTAAATTCACACAAGAAGTCTGTGGTAAAGCCTCCAGTTAAACATAGCTGTCCCAAGTCCTATTTGGTACCTTATTAACAGGATCAGCCTCCCTACCACACACTCACACTCTGTAAAAGGTTCTAAACATGAAAAAGGGAACATCTCAAACATGAGAATTTTAAATCCATAAACCCCAATAGGCATGGACCCAAGCCACAAAGTTCAGATCCAGATCTGAATTTCCCCAAAGCTTAGAGAGTTCAGATCTGGGATTTTCAGTCAGCACTATCTCTAGTTCACATCTCCACTGAACCTGATCATCTGAGTACATCTGTACTCAAAATTTGTACAATATTGTGGATTTATAGGCTTAAATATTTTAATGGAAAATTTAATAATTAGAGGTAAGATGGAGTCAGGAGGAAAATGGGTTGGGAGGAGGTCATGACTGCTAGGCTCTGTCATCAGCAACACCATTAACTTGCAGTGTGGCGTTGAACAAGTCAGTTAATCTCCCTATGCATTACTGCACTCCTCTGCAGCATGAGTATAAAGACTCATGCAAGTTCTAGTATGAGGCTAAACTAACCAGCAATATGCCACCTAATTGCAAATATTTTTACTATTCCTAGCAAAAGTAGGGTACTGAAAAATCCATTGGCTGGGTCCAAAGCTTAAATATCAATTTTCTCTCCTCACATTCCCAAAAAGTAATTATGTATGAGATAACATTTCCAGTTGCAAAGGATAGTCAGATCTTGCCTGATTGATTCATTTTTCTGGCCTGCAGTTTTGAAACATAGGAGGGACATAAGGCCAGTTCCTGGAGAGTAATTTAAATTTCAAACAAATACTTACAGGACAGAGAGTGTGAGTGAGTGAGTGTGTGGCATTTGCCCATATCTACTTAGGACTCAGGTTGATGGTGTGAGAAGCTGAAGAGAGATCTTTGGTTTTGCAGAAACTAATAAGTTGTCGAGAGCTGTTTCCTTTTCTGCAGCTCAAACAACATTTACCACTTAGGCTGCATGCAAATAACTTCTGCAGGAGCTTTACTAATCTACCACTTAAATGCAGCTAGAAGGTACGAAATGGCAGTTCAGTTTTTATCTTTTTATAAAAACAATGAAAGCTCAGTACTGAACAGTCTCCACTAGAATTTTTTGAACTTTTAAAATACAGTCTCATGTTAGAGGACAATAGTAACAAACATTACAAGAGATTTATAGTTTTATGGGACTGGGCTGATAGTAGAGTGTTCATCTTCTTTGGTCTGATCTACATGTGGGTTCCAGGCAAAAACTGACATTATCGAAAGAAAAGCGTTCAATATCTTTTCATATAAACTACAGCTGGTCAACAACTATTCCCAGCTTTAAACATCATATATGATCTCTCATCTGTTGCCAGAAATATTATGCACTATTGAAAGGCTGGGCCCCCAGAAAATGTGCTAAAACCAAGTGGGCCGTCACTTCACTTAGCTAAGAAGCAAACGGACACTGGAAAAGATGTTCCTCTCTAGATATCTAATATAGAGAGCAAAAATTATTTTACACACACACACACACACACAAGAACATAAGGTTGAAAAATCAAGTACTCAATAATCAGAAAATGCCAGTCTAGGTTGCCTGTGCATATGCATTATAATATCATCTTTAATTATATGAACAAATACTGTTTTCTCCACTGGATCCCTGCCTCCTTCAGTGCACAAAACGGAGGGAGCTCACTTAAAGAGGAGCTATTCAATATTTTGTTTTATTCTCATTGTTCAGTGCTTGGCCTTAGCCTTATTTATGGCACACTATTCAAACCATTTTTGAAGACAGAATTATTCATTTCCTCTTGAGCTTTTCTATGCCCCATTCATCACTATAGTATCTGAATGCGGGATGGATAAATATAGATAAAAGAATGTTGGCTTTAAAAAAAAATCACATTTTTATCTAAATTGAATTTTTTAAATTTAAATTAAACACAGGTTTATTTTTTAAAAATTAAATTTTAAATGATGACAACCTATGTTAAGTCCTAAATTTATTATCTATTAAAATCACTTGACTGAAATAAAAAAATAATATTAAGCACTACATGTTTGCTGCCAAGTTTTAAGGAAATTGAAACCACTCACCCAGTGGAAGTCACTGGCTAAGCACCTGGAGTTTACTGAAATGCTAAATCAGCTTTGGATAGCAATAGCTTCTTCTGCAACTGCAGAGATATTTTCTTCATTTGAGTTTATTCAACTATTTCAGTTCAATGACTAGTTCATTCAAAGTTATGAAGCCAATGGGAGTTGAAAAAGCAGAAAAGCTTGTTTTTCTCTTCCAATTGCAGAATAAAAATGGTACAGTATATAAGAAATTGAGATCTACTAGTTCTAAAATCCTGAAGGACATGGTAACCAGAAATAATCAGTTCAATTCACAAACTACAGATAATACTTCCTCTATTTAATAAATCTGTGAGTTTTAAATACAATACATGTTGTGATAAACATTCTGATAATTTTTCCGTTTTCCAGCATAGTTAAGATAGGTTTTATTTAACTAACAAAAATATTTTAATTGATGGGTTTATTCATTTTTAGCTAAATTTGAAGTTCCATCCACATAGACGTGATACAAATCAGAATTAAAAAATGTAATCTAATAAATAAGAAATGCATCCTTCATTTTCTAACAATAAAAATATAAAGATTAGGAATCTGAATAAATGTAAATGAAGATATATAATAATTACTAAAATAAATGGATATAACATATCCTCCTAGCTAGCAAAAACAACCAAACAACGTAAAAGCTATATTTACTTGCAAACCAACATATTTTAATGGTCACTCACCAATGACAATCAACCTTTCTTTAGGAAAAGAACTAAAAAATACAAACCCAAAACAAGATAAAAATCAATTATTTAAATAAAGGTTTCCTGCTTGCCAATTTAAATAATCATTAAAATTGGTCATTAAAATCAATCCACCTTGCCTGAATGCTTCACAGACCTAATTAGTTTACCTCCCCAATACTGCCATGGGATGACGTGGTGGTATTATCCACAGTTTACATTTGGGAAACTGAAGTCCAGAGATTATAAATAAAT
Source organism: Sternotherus odoratus (assembly GCA_032164245.1). Classification (NCBI taxonomy): domain Eukaryota; kingdom Metazoa; phylum Chordata; order Testudines; family Kinosternidae; genus Sternotherus; species Sternotherus odoratus. Next base: position 64,727,180 of record JAVMKO010000003.1, read on the forward strand.
ATTTATTATTAAGCAGCACTTTATATGCTCAAAGCACAGCTCCCACTGACTTCAGGTACAGGTGCGTCTTAACTCAGGCACCCAGCAGGTTCCCCCTCCTAGAATACTCTAGCAGCATCTTCCTGAACACACCCTTCTACCCCTTCTTTACTGACAGCCTTGTCCTTTATAGGTAACACCATCCCCTTCTCAGCTGCACGTTTACTTAATAGGGTGGGCTGGTCTTTCAAATATTCATGCCTAATATTGTTAGCTTGTAGGGTTAATTTTCAGGTACTAAAGATTTTATTTGATCATTCTCATTTATTCACCACTAGCGAAAATACCTGGCGTTGCTCGGGTCAGTGGGAGGTGGGGAGGGGGCAGACAGCTGAGTGAGTGCGGGGTCCGTTGGATGGGGGAGAGAGCAAACCTGACACCCCCACCTCACCCCCCCGACCAAACCCGACACCCCCACCTCACTTACCCCTTGACCAATCCCGACTCACATTTTCACCTCCCCACCCAAACCCAACACCCCCACGTCTCCCCCTACCAACCCCAACACCCCCTGACCAACACCCACACATCACCCCCCATAGACCAAACCTGACACACCCACCTCACTTCCCCCCCAACCAAACCTGACACCCCTACCTACCACCACAAACAAACCCGACACCCACACCTCACTTACCCCTCGACCAACCCCGACCCCCCTCCTCACCCCCCCAACCAAACCCAACACCCCCACCTTACCCACCCCACCAAACCCAACACCCCCTGACCAATCCCAACACCTCACCCCTCGCCCACCCTGACACCTTCCCACCCCCCCAGACCAAACCCAACACCCCCAGCTCACTTACCCCCAACCAAACCCGACACCCCCACCTCACCCCCCCCCACCCAAACCCAACACCCCCTCACCCCCTGACCAAACCCGACACCCCTACCTCACTTGCCCTCCGACCAAACCCAACTCGGGTCCATCGGAGGTGGGCAGGGGGCAGAGAGCTGAGGGATTCCGGGGTCCGTCGGAGGTGGGGAGGGGGCACAGAGCTGAGGGATTCTGGGGTTCCATTGTAGGGGGGAGGGGGCACAGAGCTGAGGGATTCCAGGGTTCCATTGGAGGGGGGAGGGGGCAGAGAGCTGAGTGAGTGCGGTGTCTGTTGGAGGGGGTATTATGACATCATAACTATGTCACAGAGAACAGCAGCTGCCCAGCTGATGTGATTGGCCTTTAAAGAATTTCACCCCTGGGGGGCGTCAGAGGTGAGATTTGAATTTTTTTTAACTCTTACGGTCATTAGGACCCCAAGACCTCTAACTGTACCAAATTTCAAGTCTCTAGCTCAAATGGTGTGGAAGGAGTAAGCATACACCCATCCATACATACACGCACGCACACATACACCATTTGACTTTTATATATATATAGGCTGACCATACATCCTGTTTTGAACGTGACAGTCCCGTTTTTTTCATGTTTTTGAACCGTCCCGTCTTTTTGTCAAAAATATCAATTTTGTCCCGTTTTTGGGGCAGGTGCAGGACTCCCAAGATCTTAGGTGAAGAATCTTGCTACCTAAGGACAAGTATCAGATGTCAAAATCTCCGATGAGCAAACTGCGCTCATCGGAGACTTTGACATCTGATACTAGTCCTTAGGTAGGGAGAGGAGGCAGTGGACGGAGGGAGAGAGCAGGGAGGAAGGGAGGGATGGAGAAGGGGGATGGAGAGAAGGGAGGGATGGAGAGAAGGAGGGAAGAAGGAGAGGAGGAGGCGGCAGCGGGCGGCGGGTTGAAGTCGATGGCGGAGCGGAGCTGTCCGGAGCCACAGCCGGGGGCCGAGCGCGCCGGTGGTGGCGGGGGCCGGCGGACGTTTTATGACTCAATCACATAAATTCAGTTATGTGATTATGAGTCATAAAACCCAGCCGGCAGCCCCCGGCTGTGGCTCCGGACAGCTCCGATCTGCCGTCGGCTTCAGCCCGCCGCCCGCTGCCACCTCCTCCTCTCTATTCCTCCTTCTCTCCATCCCCCTTCTCCATCCCTCCCTTCCTCCATGCTTTCTCCCTCCGTCCGCTGCCTCCTCTCGCTCCCTCCATCCCTTCTCTCTATCCCCTTCTCCATCCCTCCCTTCCTCTCTTCTCTCTATCCCTCCATCCCTCTCTTCCTTCTCTCTATCCCCCTTCTCCATCCCTGTCCCGTTTTTGCCATCCCAATGTCCCGTTTTTGTCTAAAGGAAATATGGTCAGCCTATATATATAGATATCTTCCCCTTCCATCTTTATTGTATACAAGATTAATTTGATTAAGATTCTTAATTTTAAGAAATTCTGATTGATATATTGCCCTTCAAAAGATGATTAAAACAGCCAAAGGAGCTGGTGGGGGGAGGGAGAAGAGAACTCCTCTTAGTACATATGCAAATTAAACCTACCCTTTTGTCTCAAACTACAAAAGGTGGAACTAATATTGGGAGTGAATCTTATGTTTAGTCCCTTTGCTGCTTTTAAATCATGGTGAGTAAATGAAAGACCTGCTTTTTATCTTCTTTTGGAACTCAGTTAAGATTCTATTTGGTAATACAGTAAGTGAAATTAAACTGGTTGTTGCAGTTTAGCTTCTCTGTGCCATTTCCTCACATGAACCAATCAGTCCAGAGTAATACTTGAGAGAGATGAGAAGGAAGGGTGAATACTCTCACCCAACCAGCCCAATAAATGTGTCATGTCCCTAAAATAGAGTTGTCCCTCCTCTTCTTCCTGTTCCTTAGCACAACTCTGACAGTTTGAACAGTATTGGCAATATTTGAGCAATTCCAGGGGGAAAGGTCAATACGTATTAACCTCAAACTCAGGGTGTGTTTTGCTTTGTACCAACAGGCACTCATGATGTGTGATTATTGCACAATAATCATGAACTCTGGAATTTCCTCTTTCAATTAGAACATGACCTGTTTTGTTTTAATTTAGCAAAGGACGTTGGTATCATTAAATCCCATGATTAGGTTGATGTCTTCAAATGGAACCTCTCCCATCAAGACAGTAAGGAGATTACAATGAGAGAAACTTCTACAATTATCACTTTCATAAATATTAAGGGATACATCCTGCCTTTGGCTTGCTGGTGCATAAAGAGGGAAAAGGTGGTGTGAGCCCCAAACTGAGCAGCTGCCTGAAAAAAAGGTACATTTTTCATGAAAAATTTCACAGAGATTTGTCCCTTTTTAATTTAAAAAATATTGACCAGTTCAAGCAAGCAGTCTGGGCTGCAAATTGAGTGGCCCATCATAACCTAGCCATGGTGCTCAAGACAGCAATAGATTAAGCAATAGATTAAAAAAATACTTCTGGTTAACATACATGGGATTGTGATTGACAAGGCGAGGAGAAAAGCCCTCTCCAAAGCCAGAACACATGGCACACCTAAGATGATGCCCTCAGGAACAACCTGTTTGCCAATGAGCTGTGAGCAACTGAAACCTGCTGAAAGCAACAGCTAAAAAGAGCCCAGATAAAACAATGAGTAAGGCTGCTGTGTGAAATACTACCCAGCAGCTGCAGGATTTCTTGGAAAGTGGATGCACTAACCAGCACGTCTGCTCCCCTGCACAGTGCAGATGTTTGGTTGCTTACATAGAATTTGGCCTTAACCCAGCAGAAATATTAACAGAAAAAAGGGAGGGATATACTGTAAATGGTGCTTAAAATAGATGCGTGTTGGGTTTTGTTTGGTTGATTGATTATTATTTTTTTCCACAAAAGGAAATGCACAAAATTGGAAGGTTCAAGATGCCCTGCTCTTCCACAGACTTCCTGGGTCCTTGGGCAACCAAATTTTCAGAAGTGGCCAGTCCTTAGGGGCCCAACGTGAAACACTTAGATCCACAAAGGTATTTGAAACCAATGGAAGTTAGAAACCTAATACACCTTTATGGATCTGAGCTATAGTGACTGATTTCAGAGATGCTGAACACTCAACTCCCACTGACTTCAATTAGTGTTGTGTGTACGCCGAACTTCTGAAATCAGTCTCTAGGGGTCTCATGTCAGGCACCAAGAATTGGTAGACATTTATGAAAATTTTGGCCTAATTTCTCCCCCTCAGTGAAATAGGATAAGACTTCCCCACTAGGGTGTAATGATGCTTTAGTTCAGGGGTAGGCAACCTATGGCACAAGTGCGAAAGGCGGCATGTGAGCTGATTTTCAGTAATCAGAGAGGTAGCTGTGTTAGTCTGGAATTGCAGAAGTGACAAAGAGTCCTGTGGCACCTTAAAGAGTAACTAAAGTATTGAAGCATAAGCTTTCATGGGCTAATACCCACTTCGTCAGATGCATGCAGTCATGATTTTCAGTGGCACTCATGCTGCCTGGGTCTTGGCCACCGGTCTGGGGGGCTTCGCATTTTAATTTAATTTTAAATGAAGCTTCTTAAACATTTTTTTAAAATCTTATTTACTTGATATACAAAAATAGTTTAGTTCTATATTGTAGACTTATAGAAAGAGTCCTTCTACAAAGGTTAAAATGTATTACTGGCACGCAAAACCTTAAATTAGAGTGAATAAATGAAGACTTGGCACACCACTTCTGAAAGGCTGCTGACCCCTACTTTAGTTATTGACATTCATTATACATTTTGAGATCCTTTGGTGGTGAGCACTATATAAGTCTTAGATTATTACAGTAAAACCTCGATTTAACGGACCTCGACTTAACGGACTTCGGATGCAACGGACAAAATTTCTGATCCATATCAGACAACAACCCCTCCCTGCTGCGGCCCCGGTCCCCTTCTCTGGCGGCCATCTGCTGGCTCCCGGCTGCTGCCCCAGTCCCGGCAGCAGGCGGGCTGGCTCCTGGCTCCCAGCTGCCGCCCGGGTCCCAGCCGCTAGTGGGTTGGCTGCTGGCTCCCGGCTCCCGCCCGGGTCCCACCAGCGGGCAGGCTGGCTGTCGGCTCCCGCCCGGGTCCTGCCAGCGGGCAGGCTGGCTGCCGGCTCCCACCAGCGGGCTGGCTGCCGGCTCCCGTCTCCCGCCCAAGTCCCGCCAGCGGGCGGGCTGGCTCCCGTCTCCCGCCCGGGTCCCGGCAGCAGGCGGGCTGGCTGCCGGCTCCCGGCTGCCGCCCGGGTCCCGGCAGCGGGCGGGCTGGCTGCCGGCTCCCGGCTGCCGCCCGGGTCCTGGCAGCGGGCGGGCTGGCTGCCGGCTCCTGGCTCCCGCCCGGGTCCCAGCAGCAGGCGGGCTGCGGAGCTGCCACCCCGACCCTGTGGCGGGCGGGCTGCTGCTCTGACAGCTCGTTGTTTTTTTTAATTAAATAATGGACTTTTTGATTTAACGGACACCCCCTCGCCCGAATTAGTCCGTTAAATGGAGGTTTTACTGGATTACTATTAACAGAATTGCTATTGTAAAAGCAGTAAGTTCACTAGCTCCAGTGGTTATAGTCAGATGTGCACTTTGCAGCATAATATCAGCTCTGGTCTCCAAAGTGCCTTCCTCTCTGACCCAGAAAAAGTAGACCATGAAATTAAGGTTAGTAACATGGGACTGATAAGTCACTACATCCTCATATGATGTCTCATTACACATCAACTGGGTTTCACTATATATTTTACACTATGTAATATACATTTTGCTGTGCACCACAAGTATTTCAATATGTAATATTCAGAAAGTGGCAGTTTACACTTAAAGTTTCAGTATGTGGTGGGATATTTCAATACTAAACACAATTTCACCTTTCAAATGTTATGCACTGTAAAGGTTAGTTAGAAATGCTTTACCATATGTGGTGTTATTTTTACAGAATATGATTTAATGCTTCATTATTCTATTAGTATATTTATTTTACTATACATATCAATGTGTCATACACTCTGAAGTGAGAATGTACTAAACAAACACTACATAAGAGGTATATAAGCCTAATTTGTTTCTTAAGTTAATTTATCTAAACCTAATTTTACTACATTTAACTTATTCTGATATTTTAATGTTCATTCCAGTGACTCCACTCAAAATAATACATGTAAATAAACCTCTTAATAATAAAGAATTTCCAAAAACAAACTAATAACTTACACTGAAGCGCTTTTAAATGAATAAATAATCAAAGAAATTATCTTATTAAATGAGACTCTGGAAAACGGGCCTCTTAGATGAATGTATGTTATATGTACTAAATCAAAATAAAATTAATTAGAACAGAAAAACCTCCCAAGAATCAATTGTTAGAGCAACAATTTTGGTGCGGCAAGGTTATCTATATAACTGCTCTTTCCAGTACATTGTTTACATCATCACTTAAAATACAAAAGCAGGAGAAATAGCTGCAGAAATTAGTTAGTTATGCCCAATCGGGTATGGGCCGCCAACCGCAGATCTCCAGAGTCCTCTATCCTGGGCCATTCTCTCTAGCTGGTTCCAGGTGTAGCCCATTTTTGTGGTATCAGCCTGAAGGTTACGTCGCCAGGTGTTTCTTGGACAACCTCTTTTCCGCTTGCCCTTGCGTCCATCTTGTCTCGCTAATACCTAATAGGGTCAGGTTGTTGCTTCTCATCTCTGCTGCAACCTGCCCTGTCTTTCCTGACTCATACATGGTCCTCATGTTCCATGTGCCGATGGTAATCCTCCTGGTTATAAAAGGGTGATCGGCTTAGTGGCTTCCTCGCGGCTTTCACCACCCAGTGTCATGTGTCTTTGAGTTGAAGACCCTTCTTTTTCCAGGCTTAAAGTCTCTTATCTCTATTGTTGGCGTTTCTGTAGCACGCTGATTTTTTTTACAAGGTGGAGTTGCTAGCCCCACGCCCAACCCTCCTCCTTTACCCTGACTTGGGACAGGCAGATGGCCCCGAAGGACCTCTCTGGTGGAGTCTGCAGAAATTAAGACACAAAATAATCTTCACTTAAGAAATGGGCAGATTACAATTGTTTTGAGATCAGCCAATCACACTGTACATTTTCTGTTACCATGTTATAACTCATTAGTCCTCATGCTGACAAAGCCTTCACTAGGTGTTAACAAAAGGGTATTTCACTGCAATACTACAATGGTAGCAAACTGCAGATGTGTTCATAGTCATTGGGTCAATCAATTTTTTCACACGAGATTCGCCGGCTATAGACCACATAGAACACATCTGAAAGATGTGAATCAAAAAGCAAGAGCATGGCACCCCAAAAGTGATTATATGACAAGGTAGGCCAAGTGAATAGAGCCCCGCACATCTGCGGATATCTGCTTCATATCTGTAGATATCCAGATGCAAATATCCACAAACCATGTTTGCAGATTGTGGACCAGATGCAGGGCCTCTACAGGTAAGTCCTCATTGAAAGGACCAACTCCAGTGATTTCTGTCAAAGCTGCTATGCTAACACTTGTACACAGAAGTAGCAGAGTAGCCACCACACTGCCCAATATATATGCTGGCAATTAGAAAAAAAGTAGTGGGGTGATGAAGGTTTGACTTTTCTTCCTCTCTCTCTCTCTAATGCCCACATGAAGCTGAAGATTTTTTAAGGGACCCACTTTATTCAGGGAGTGGCCTAAGAAGAGGCTGTTGGAAAACAGCACACTCCTACCCTACAACAATATCCATTCAAAGCTCCCACACAGTTAGGCACTTCTGTAACACCTATCATAGAGGGTTATTGTACAAGGATATTAAGTTGAGCATTAGTACCCCTGAGGTTGGTCAAGTGTTATCCCCCTTTAGCAGAAGTAGTAAGCAGAGTGAAGCTGTAGACAAGTCACCTAGTTATTGAGCAGACTGGGGTTAGTTATAGCCTAGGACTTCTGACCTGATTCCTTGTCCCATGCTCTGACCAGCAGATCTCACTGGCTCTTTGCCACATAGTTTAAGCACCTATTAACCCAGAAACAAAATAAAGAGCTTGGAATGCTGGGTGTCAGATTTAAGTGTGATTGTTTTAAGTCTTCTAACTCACACTAGTAGCTTATCTATATTCTGGGGCCCAAGACACTGATTTTCCACTGACCTAGTGGAAGGACTCAAGTGAATAACTTAGATCTCAATATACTGAACGAGTCATCAATTTCTGATCTTAAGAACAAAAATTGGCAAGAAGTGTGACAAATTCAGACAATGCCACAGTGGTTACATTGAGCTTGCTTTCAGTTCTCTTGTAAAAATGCAACTCGGTTTTAAGCTAGCTCTCGTTTTTAAAAATGTTTATTTTCGATAGTAGCATATAATCATGAGTGTTTCAATAGCAGCATATACTCATGTGTGTTTCCGCAGCTAAAAGAGAATTGAAGGCAGGAGGCCTTTCCCTTCTGAAGTAAGAATTTAAGATATTTAAACTCAGTCATCTGGAGCCTCCATATTGTCTCCCACCCTTTTATTCTGAATTACTGTCATTCCTTACTTACAGACTATAAAGTGATATAGAAAAGATCCCCTAGTCTGGTGACACTTTAGAGAAAAACCCTGAACTGTCAGGTGTTGTTCATTGACATAATTGGAACCAACAGGCCAGATTATGCCCAGTTCCTGTGTGGATGCCTAAGGAAGGTAGACGGCATTTCCCTCCCTTGTGCCTTCCACAGGGGCTAGGCACAATGGCTGTCATTACACATATTTAATAGTGATATACACGTACTATGATCATAAACAATAACTCAGATCCCTAGCAACTGCCCTAGCGACGATAAAACTGTATGGCAAGTATCTTTGGTCCTTCATCAATATAACCTGTGTCTGCTTCCTGACTTTCTATACCCGAGTATAGACCATAGCAACTTATTTAATGGACTGGCAGCATCTAAATGATCAATCACCAGGCCACAGAACTATGGGAGCTAGTCATACAATAGCAGAACAGGCCATGTGCCATAGTGCCTTCTTACCCAAGTCATAGCAAATAATCTCTGCAAGTGGCAAAAGTATAGGCAAACAATGCTGTTTCACTGGTCATAAAAGATATGCTGACTGGTGGAAAACATACAAAGCTATTATAACTTGTCACATTTATGCCACAGTATTTCAGAGTACACAAAAATTCCACACTTGCTAGAATACATAAGAGAACAGATACACTGACAACAGCTCTCTTTGTTAGAAATAATTAAGATGTTTTAACATTCTCAGTTAACATGAGGTAACACTTTGCAGTGGTCTGGTCTTGTTTAAATTCTTTTGAAACTATATTTTAAAGGTCTTAGACTTGCATTCTTTTATATGACAAAATGTGCAGTAACTGTATATGTCTCCCCGATGAAGTCTCATGTAATCATACTTGTGAGAGCTGTTCTTCTTCTTTGATGTTGTAATCTCAGACTGTGCAATATTCATCCTCTCCTTTTATTTACTGAAAACTGCACTCTCCAGCCACAACAGTTTGCCAGTACTGTGGGTGGGAGAATTAGATTTCCAATCCAGTCAACATTCTGACAACTATGTCCTCCCCCACTGAGCCTCAACCTGAGTCTGATAATCTGGAAATGTTGGGTTAGGCTGTTTCAGATGCAAATAGTCTTATAAAAGACTTTTGAAATAACTTTCATTTATGAGATGTGAAAACGTTGCCTCAGACCTTCTGGACACAGCACTAAAGATACAACGGGAAAGAGGCATTGCTTTATTATCCATGTATGCACGCTTTTAGTAGTCTAGCTTCACTTAGCTTTCTAAGGGCTGGTCCCCACTACAGCTTAATGTCGACTTTAGTGACGTTAAGTCGATATAAACCTGTACCCGTCCTCACATGCATGCCATCTGCGTCGATTTAAAGGGCCCTCAAAATCTACTTCTGTACTCCTCCCTAACGAGAGGAGTAGTGCTGAAATCGACCTCTCTGGATCAATTGTGGACTAGTGAGGACGAATGGGACGTTATTGGCCTCCAGAGGCTATCCCACAATGCTCCACTCTGACCACTCTGGACTGCCCCACTGCTCCACTGTGACCGCTCTGGACAGCACTCTCAACTCGCTGCTCTGGCCAGGTAGACAGGAAAAGACCCGGGAACATTTGAATAGCATTTCCTGTTTGGTCAGCGTGGCGAGCTCACCTGAACAGCTCAGTCGCCATTCAGAGCAATCAGCAGCACAAGCCGCCATGCAGACCTCAGCATCACAAGACGCCATGCAGAGCTCAGCAGGACAGGGGACCAGTCAGAGGAAAAGAGCTCCAGCATGGTCCACTCGTGAGGTGCTGGATCTCATCGCTATCTGGGGAGAGGACTCGGTGATGTTGGAACTCCACAACAACAAACAGAATGCCAACACGTTTGCCAGGGTCTCCAAGGCCATGCTGGAAAGGGGCCACAACAGGGATGCCCAGCAGTGCCGCGTGAAAATTAAGGAGCTGAGGCAAGCGTTCCAGAAAGCCAAAGAGGCAAATGGACGCTCGGGGGGTCCGCCGTGGACATGACGGTTCTACAATGAACTGAATCTGATAATGGGGTGTGCCCCCACCACCATCGCACCGGTCTGTGTGGACTCCACACATGGGAAAATGGCCAGGGACGAGGACGATTCGGATGAGGAGGCGGAGGATGATGCGGAGGGAAATATCACGGAACAGCAGGATGCAAACGGAGAAACAGTATTATTACCAGACAGCCAGGAGCTGTTTATCACCCTGGATCCAGTACTCAGCCAACCCTCCCAAGCGGGTACCCAAGCTGGCGAAGGGAACTCTGGTGGGTGTTTTTTTTTTTTAAGGGATTACATGACTCATGATTTTTAAAGGAAGCATTTATTAATGATTAACTTGCCCTAAGGACTTAGCGTGCTTTCATTGCTGGTCAGTTTCTACTCAAAGAGTTTGTCAATATACTCCGGTATTGACCGGAAGTCCTCCATGGACATTTCACTGAAGCTATCCAGGAGGTAGCGATGAAACTTCCGCACCAGATTTCTGGGGAGAGCCACCTTATGTGGTCCCCCGTGATAGGAGACCACCCCACGCCACAAAAGTAGTAAGTAGTCTGGTATCATTGAGCAGGCTAGCATTGCGGCGAATGGACCAGGACTTTGCAGCGACTCAAGGAGCATGCGCTCTCTATCTCTCTGAGAAATTCTAAGCAAAGTGATGTTTTTCATGGTTGCCTGTTTGAAATACGAACTGCAATTAGTCTGGACACAGTGAGCGAGACAGCCTGTAAGCCCCCCAACCCCCCCCCTTTCACCCCCGCGAGCCCATTGCGAGAGCAGTTAGAGGAGTTTTGAGCCTACAAGCGGATGCTTCCGCAGCCAGCCCGAACCCAGAGAGTTTTTTTTTAGTTTGCATTTCGCGGTTCACAGGGAGCCACGCGGTGGGGGGGGGGGAAGGAGGTGGGGTTACCCTGGAATATCCGAGCGCTGCTGTAAAGAGCTTACCATAGCAGGCTGCATGGTGATTTCAGCAGCCATGGTGAGGCTCTGTGACTTTTGACTGATCCAGTAACTTTTTGGTGAGGAATATGACCTTGTACAGAAACCATATCAGGCCTGTGAATACTGTGTTTCCCCGCTGCATAGTAATCCCATTGTTCTCCGCGACTGTATGTGTCTCATAACCTTATACCTTTCTTTCTTCACCAGCTGCACACTTATCTGTGAATCCTCCCTCTTGCCCATCACGCCGGCTAACACAGATACAAAGGCGTAAAAAAAAAAACACGTGATGACATGTTTAATGAACTTCTGCATAACTCTCATGCTGAGGCCGCACTGCAGACAGAATGGAGGGAAAAATTGTTACAGTTAAGGCAAGAATCAAGAGCTGCAGCAGAAAAGTTGCAGGAACGTGAAGAACGGCGGATGGATGCTTTGCTCCGCATAATGGAGGAGCAAAGTGCCATGCTTCGTTGTCTGGTGGAGCTTCAGCAGGGCCAAAGATCGCCTCTACAGCCTCTGTGTAACCACCTCCCCCCCTCCCCAAGTCCCATAGCTTCCCCGCCCAGATGCGGGGTGAGAACCCGGAGGGGGGAAGCTCCGGGGACCGACCCACTCTACCCCACAAGCCAGCACAAGCAGCAGCAGGCTGAGTTTCTCTAAAAACTTGTAAAAGCTGCTGTCTGCCCCCCCCCCTCCACCGATGCGACTACTGGTTTCCCTCCTCACCCACCCCTTCTTGCCTACCTTGCCAGTGATCCCCTGTATTTGTGATGCAGCAATAAAGAAACCATGATTTTTAAAACAGTGAATTTATTTCTCTGCAAGCATGGGGTGGTGGTGGAAAGAGGGTGCAAGGACGACAGGCTTAGGGCTGAGCAGAGAAAGGGAGCGGGTTCTCAAACGCTATCTTGGGCAGTCATAAAACTGGTTTTCAAGGCGTCCCTGAGGCGCAGCGCGTCATGGTGCGCTCTTCTACTTTCCCTGCTGTTTGGCTGCTGGCAAGCAGCGGACAGGGAATTTGCCTCTTCCTCCCAGCCCGCCATAAACGTTTCCCGCTTGCTCTCACAGAGATTGTGGAGCACAGAGCAAGCAGCAATAACAATGGGGATATTTCTGTCACTGATGTCTGAGCGAATCAGTAATGAACACCATCTCCCCTTCAGACGGCCAAATGCACACTCTACTGCCATCCTGCACTTGCTCAGCCTGTAGTTGAACAGCTCCTGACCCCTGTCCAGGGCTCCTGTGTAGGGATTCATAAGCCAGGGCATTAAGGGGTAGGCTGGGTCCCCAAGGATAACGATCGGCATTTCTACACCCACCACAGTAATTTTCTGGTCTGGAAAGAAAATCCCTTGCTGCAGCTCTCTAAATATCCTAGAGTTCCTGAACACACGAGCATCATGAACCTTTCCCGGCCACCCCACGTACAGGTCGGTGAAACGTCCCTTGTGGTCAACCACTGCTTGCATGACCATAGAATAATATCCCTTCCGGTTTCTGTACTCTGCGGCCTCGTTGTCCGGTGCCAGGATAGGGATATGAGTCCCATCTATAGCCCCACCACAGTTAGGGAATCCCATGGCGGCAAAGCCATCTATTGTGGCTTGCAGGTTTCCAAGGTCTGTACCCTGGGTAGAAGCAGTTCGACGATTGCCCTGCTTACTTGCATCACAGCAGACCCCACTGTAGATTTACCCACCCCAAACTGATTCGCGACTGACCGGTATCTGTCTGGCGTTGCAAGCTTCCAGAGGGCTATCGCCACTCGCTTCTCAACTGTGAGGGCTGCTCTCATTCTGGTATTCTTGCGCCGGAGGGCCGGGGAAAGCAAGTCACAAAGTTCCATGAACGTGCCCTTACGCATGCAAAAGTTTCTGAGCCACTGGGAGTCATCCCAGACCCGCAGCACTATGCGATCCCACCAGTCCGTGCTTGTTTCCCTGGCCCAGAATCGGCATTCCATGTCATGAGCCTGCCCCATTGCCACCAAATTTGCCAGATTGTCGGTCACCCTACTTCCAAAAATGTCAGTATCAGTGTCCCTGTCCCTGCTGTGCACATCCAGGTCCATCTCCTCATCATCACTGTCATCGGGGTCCAGAAAGCGCAGTTGTCTCCGGAACGCATTCCTCTGCAGACGGTACAGCATAAAATCCACAACAGTGCGCGAGGTCTTCACAACGGCCAGTACTGCAGCGGTGGCATCCGCGGGCTCCATGCTTGCAGTGCTATGGCATTAGCGAAGCGCTTAGAAAGGGCACAAATAATGGGATGCCTACCCACAGTACACCGCTCAAAATGGGGTTGGCGGCACAAAAAAGGGCGTGAAATTATGAAATGCCTACCCCTAGTGCAGCACTCAAAATGGTGCCTGCTGGGGACTCCGGGAACTGTGGGATAGGTACCCACAGTGCAACACTCGCTATGTCGACGCTTACAACAGTTGTGCGGACAGACACGTCAACTTGCTGTGCTTTGTGGGGACACACAAAATCGGCTCTATACAGTCTGCTTTAAAAAATCGACTTAAAGGAAATCGACCTACTGCTGTAGTGAAGACATACCCTAATTAACGCTTAGCTGGCACAGCAGTTTTTGTTTCAAACAAAGCCAGAAAAAGAACAGATAACTTTAAACTGAACCCATTTAAGAGAAAGCTCTGGGCACACTTAAAATGAATTTTAAAAACCCAGTCTTTACACTATCGTGCTCACTTGTTCTGTATCTAAATAATCCATAAATCCAGATGCCAGCTGCAACAAAAACGTCTTTGGTGAGCGTGGGAAGCTAAAAGTCTGTGTTTCCTATTAATTAATAATTATTTTCAGCCGTTTTGGCAAGTGATTAAAACAAATTGTCTGCCTTTAATGTTATAATATAAAGTTTCTCTCTTTAACGTCTTAAGAATCAAGTGGGAATTGCCTCGTTTGTAGAAAGGTCTCTCTTGACTGGACAGTATTTTTCTGAACAAAATGTACAAATACGATACTTCATTTTAGATTGATAGCTATAAAATTCCCATTAAAATGATTAATTGATAATAGGAGTTGAGAGAACAGGATAAGATGAGCTAATTAAAACTATATTTAATGTCTTAATTGAACATGCATAGTCTTCAGATTCTACTATATATTGTACATCTGTATATCATCTACAGCAATATTATGTTACTCTGTTAAATTAATCTCTGATGAAACTTTAACTATGGTCTCATGATGATTCCATCATAATTTATGATAGCACTTTTCATTCCAAGACACTTTACAAACTAATACTCAACCACAAGGTACTACTAACTCACCTACGTGACAAAGAAGGAGCAGATGGCTCAGCACTGCAGTGACTCCAATCATGCATCTCCAGCAGAAGTCCGAGTGGTGATGAGTAACTGCTTTGCCTCTCCCAGGGCCCTCACCTGTGAAGTTCCATAAAAATCATACTGTCCCTGCCTCTCTTCAATATCTATGTGAGATAACTATGAGAGACACACACACACTATGGGTTCAATATTTCAGTGTAATTGGCATAACACTAGCAACCGAACCCATAGAGTGTGTCTATCTCTCACAGTTCTCTCATACAATTTTCAACTGATGCAAACACTGCCACTATTAACATTTCAGGATGCAGCCTATGGGAAATTAGCTCTTGTATGAAGATGACCTATCCGAAAAAAACCAGGCAAGACCTAAAGTGATACTGAAGATCTGGCTAATATGTTGCTAATAGTGAAGGTATACAGCCCCCATTCATCACTGTGTTGCGAAGCTTTGGGGTTATGTTTAACTCCTCACTAAGCTTGGATGACCAGGTATCATCAATTTCCAAAAATGCTTTCTTTCACTTCTAGCTTGCTAGTAAGCTTTATCCATCCCAGATGAGAACCCCAGTGGTCCAGGGCCAAAGTGATCCAGGTATTTGTCACTTCTAGACTGAATTACTGCAACTCACTGCATCTGAAGCTCAATATGAAGAGGATACACAGACTCCAGCTGGTACAGAATGTGACTGCTCGCTTTTTCTGTGGCTCAAGCCAATTTGAGAACATCAGACCTGTGCTCAAATCCCTCCACTGGCTCCCAGTCAGTTTCCAATGCCAGTTTAAGGACTTGATCCTAACTTTCAAAACAATTAATCAAGCCTTAGCTTCATCAAAGACCAAATTTTGATTTATGAATTCCTAGGACACTGCTCCTCTGCAATAATGAAAATTATAAAGCTCAGACCAAAGAGCTTGCAAGCTGTGAATAGAACATTCTGTTGAGGGGATCCAATAATGAAACAAAACTTCCAGAGGTGGTCAGATGAAGCCACAGCCTATCTTTAGGAAATGATGTAAACCTTCCTCTTCAAAAGAGCCTTTCCAGCATAAGTAATATTCACAATTCAAACACCTTTTTAGCCCGAAACCTCTACCCCTTCTCCCACAAAAACACCTAAAACCAAACACTATTTATCCAAGAAAAGCTTTGACCCTAAAAGAGAGAGAAATTCCAGGTCATTACACAAATTGAATCTATGTATCCTAACACCTTCTTGTCAACTGTCTGATAATAGGCCATCTTGATTATCACTACAAAAGGTTTTTTCTCCTGCTGGTAATAGCTCATCTACATTAAATAGCTTCTTAGAATTGATATGGTAACTTCCACCTTTTCATGTGTTTATATATACCTGCTTACTGTGTGTTCCATTCTATGCATCTGATGAAGTGGGCTATAGCCTATGAAAGTTTATGTTGAAATAAATTTGTTAGTCTCTAAGGTGTCACAAGTACTCCTGTTCTCTTTAGACTCCATGAAATCTATTAAGGATTTTGCTATTTATATTGATTTTACCTGGCAGGCACTCAGATACTTGTGATAGGTAGCAGTATAACACACTAAAACACAGACATACATATATACATAACCCATTTGCGTCATCCAACATTAATGCAACATTCTTGCTGAGAAATTTCTGTTCATTTCTGTTTCCTAATAATTTTCTTCATCTGGGGACAAGGCTTCGATTTTGATTCTTTTCCTTCTGAAACATGCTGGGGGTTGTTGGCAGCTTCCTCTAGCAGTTGGCTTTTATCCTTTGTCCTAAGGCTGGATGTACTTGAATCTGAGATGCATTGGAAGAAGAGCAACTGTAGCCTCTGAAGTTAATGTATGCTGACCGCTGAATGTGGATGGGTGTGTAACTTTTTGTATAGAACCTTCAAGATTAAAAAGTTGTTGGAATCATACAGAATAAATTGTGGCATAAAATGGGATTCTGTACCAAGGACATTGTGTCATAACATTGCACAACAAGAAATCAGAAATGTTAAGCATAATCCACAGGATCTCATCGGGGTGTTGATATTGAAAAGTACAACAAAGGCAGAAATTCTAGTTAACTATGAACATTGCCATTGAAGATAAATGGTCTTCAAATGGGAAATCTGTAATAAATAGAAAATAAAGTGCAAAGACCATATTGACATGAGGTAAAATTCCTGAACATGCTTAGTCCAAGGTTGACACAGATCTATTTGAATAATAGAAAAGATTGTGTCTTATTAGTAAACAACACAAAAATGTGTGTAAGTTGAGATACGCGGATACTTGTATTATGCAGTAATAAAATACTGCACATCACAGTTTGTTTGCCATGGGTTTTCAGATGAGTGATTAACAAAATGTCCCACAATTCATGAGTGGCTTATTTTGACCATTTTAAATATATCTGTTCAAACACACCACATCACACAGTGTAATGAGATAGAAGTAAAATCAGTTAGTGGATTTTTTAAAAGCATCTTACTGACTTGGGAGCACAAACCTCATAAAAGTCTAAACTTCTGCACTTAAGTCACTCAAGTGCTTTTGAAGCTCCTACTGAATGTAAATTACTAAGTAGCTAGGGAGAAACTTAGGTGTCAACAACAATTTTCTCTTCCCTCCATTGATGAGTCCCTGATCCATTTTAGTGTAGTACTTCACCTCTCATAGGTCCCTATATTCAGAACTGAACACCTAAATCTCATTAGTGACAAAGAGTCCTGTGGCACCTTAAAGATTAACTAAAGTATTGAAGCATAAGCTTTCGTGGGCTAATACCCACTTCGTCGGATGCATGCAATTTCAGACTAACACGGCTACTTCTCTGATTCTTAATCTCATTAGGAGTTGTATTTTCCATAAAGCAGAGTAAAATTTGTATTGATCCAAAATGTGGTAAATACTACATTTAAGTTTAAGAGGGGGGTTCTAGTCCATGTAGACAAACCTTTATGGACACTACACTTTTGGGATAGTGGGTTTAATATTAGTGCTGTAAACTGGATTCTATTGACAAGAACTACATTAATAATAAAAAAGGCAGTACACATTCATCATCAGAAACCACTGAAATGATCAAAATCATGCAATTCCAAATATAATCAAATGATATGTTGAAGAAAAGACAGTTACCTTTCGCAACTATTGTTCTTCGAGATGCATTGATCATGTCCATACCCCACATGCACCGGTGCTGGAAGTTTTCCCTTGAGTGATATCTGTAGGGGACTGGCTCTGGCACGATGCGCATATGCACCGCTGGCTCCCGCCTTCAGTTCCTTCTTGCCAGAAATCCGACAGAGGGGAAGGTGGCGGGTCATGGAATGGACACAAGTAACACATCTCAAAGAACAACAGTTACACAAGGTAACTGTCTTTTCTTCTTCAGTGCTTGTTCATGTCCATTCCATTTTAGGTGATTCCCCAGAAGTACCATCAGAGGCAGGTAGTTCATAGAGGTGTTGATTGCAACACAGTTCTGCCAAATCCAGCATCATCTGATGATGGTGTAATGCATCGTGAACATGTGTACTGAAGACCACGTCGCAGCCCTGCAGATGTCCTACATAGGGACGTGTGCCAAGAAGGCAGCCAAAGACACCTATGCCCTAGTCGAGTGAGCCTTCATTATCGGTGGAGGCATAGCCTGTGCCAACTAGTACGCTGCAAGTTATTATCCAATTCAAAATCCTCTGAGATGATACCGGAAGGCCCTTCATTCTGTCAGCTATCGTGATAAAGAGCTGGGTCGATCCATGGAAGGGCTTGGTGTGCTCCAAGTAGAAAGCCAGGGCACCCTTGCTAGCTAGAGTGTGCAGCTGCCTCTCCTCATTGATCATATGAAGCTTTGGACAGAACACCAAGAGGAAGATATACTGGTTGACATGGAAGTACACCACCACCTTTGGCTGGAAGACTGGATGGGGTCACAACTGGACTTCATCCTTGTAGAATACAATTTACAGGGGATTGCATGTGAGGGCTTTAATCTCGGAGACATGTCTCGACGAGGTAATAGCTACAAGTCGTGGAAGATTGCATTCCAAGTGGGAAAGGGAACAAAAACTCAGACTCATGGAATGAACCTGTGAGCCTGGGGAGGACCAGGTTGAGGTCTCATTGGGGGACCAGGTCCTGGATCAGTGGAAAGAGTCTTCCAAGGTCTTTAAGGAACCTGATCGACATCTCATGTGAGAACACTGATCCTTCCTGGGATGAGAGGCCATGATGGCTGCCAGGAGAATCTTGATCAAAGAGAAGGCAAGATCTTGGTGCTTTAAGTCAAGCAGGTAATTCAGAATGGACTGCAGAGACGACTGGGTCAGGGAGCTGCTGCAACACCCAGCAGGAGAAACACATTGCCAGGTAAGTCTTCCACTTTGCCAGGTAAGTCGCTCTGATGGAGGGCTTTCTGCTCACCAAGAGAACCTGCAGTACCTGACTAGAGCAGGCTTGTTCTTCTGGATTCAGCCATGCAGCATCCAAGCTGTGAGGTTTGGGTGTAGGAGTCAACCGTGAAAGTAGGTCTGGGTGGCTGGGAAATGGCCACGGGGCTGCAATGGCCAGGTTCATGAGCATGCCGAACCAATGCTGGTGAGGCCATGCTTGGACGATCAAAATGACCCCTGTTTTGTCCCTCTTGATTTCTGGGAGACTTTGCTGATGGAACTGGCAGAAGGTATACATCAGGTCCCCGACGAAGACAGGAGAAAGGCATTGGATAGTGAGCCTCTACCGAGGCCTTGGAGAAAACAAAACTGATGACACTTTCTGTTCTGTCTAGTGGTGAACAGGTCCACTCGGGGAGCTGCCCATTTCTGGAAAACCATTCTGATGACCTCTGAGTGAAGCAAATACACCGGACCCTTGCTATAGCGTGGGTTGGTGTACAGCACGGTCGTTGCCATGGATCCCAAATTTAAATATCTAAATTGGAATCCATGGCAATGCATCCCATGCGTTAGCACGGGACTGCGCATGGATCCCGAACCCCAGACTATAACAAGGGTCCAGTGTATCCTGTTCCTTTTTGGTCCATGGCCTGAAGCTCTTGCAAAGGCAACACTTGTCACTCTCATGGGTTTCCCTTAAACACTTCAGGCAGCTTCTATGAGGACCACTGACTGTTTTTTGCAACAGTCACAAGGTTTGAAGCCCGGGCACCAGCACATATCCCATCCCTAGGCTGAGTCCCGTATCGGACCAACTAACTATTTCTAACTTAACACTAAGGGAACTATTAACTATACAACTTTAAACAACTGTATACACCAAATTCAGTATTAGACCCAGTAGAGACAGGAAAGCCTGCCAAAGCAAGGCGACATTCCAGTACTGTCACTGGCGATAAGAAGGAACTGATGGAGGGCGGAGTCAGTGCCGCCACTTATTCTGGTGAATATGCACACCACACGAGAGGGCACCACTGAGGGATACCACTGGAGAATAAACTTCTGGCACCGGTACATGTGGTGAGCACACACACATACAATGGAATGGACATGAGCATGAGCATGCAATCAAACATTTATGCTTTTTTAAAGTAAATTACTTACCACAACCAAAAGCAGAGATGGAATAGGAGGTGGGAGAGTTATGTAGTAGTATGGTTCACCTCTCCAAGCTACAAAATTTAAGCTTTCCAAAAAAAAGTAAGAGTAGTCTACACAAAAACTTGCAGTGAAATAAAAGGTGTGAATTAAACCCAGTACAGGCCTTTGTGTGTACATTCATAGGCTTGCACTGAAATAATTAAATAGGTTCTACTTCAGGGGTCGGCAACCTTTCAGAAGTGGTGTGCCGAACTTTCATTTAATCACTTTAATTTAAGGTTTTGTGTGCCAGTAATACGTTTTAACATTTTTAGGTCTCTTTCTATAAGCCTATCTATATATATAAAAGTCAAGTGGTGTATGTATGTATGTATGTATGTATGACTGCGAACTCCTCCCGCACCGTTTGAGCTAGAGACTTGAAATTTGGTACAGTTAGGGGTCTTGGGGTCTAGATGGTCATAAGGGTCGAAAAATTTTCGGATCTCACCTTTGACGCCCCCCAGGGGTGAAAGTCTTTAAGGGCCAATGACATCAGCTGGGCAGCTAGGTGGTGATGATGTCATAATACCCCCTCCAACAGACACCGCTCTCGCTCAGCTCACTGCCCCTCCCTCCTCCAACGGAACCCCAGAAATCCCTCAGTTCTCTACCCCTCCCCCCTCCCAGCGGAACCCCAGAATCCATCAGCCCTGTGCCCCCCCCACCTGCGAAGGTCCCCGGAATCCCTCAGCTCTGGGCCCCCTCCCTGCCTGCGATGGATCCGAGTTGGGTTTGGTGGGACGGTAAGTGAGGTGGGGGTGTTGGGTTCGGTCGGGGGGTGAGGCGGGGGTGTTGGGTTTGCTTGGGGTGGGTCAGGTGGGGGTGTCGGGTTTGGTCGGGGGGTAAGTGAGCCGAGGGGTGTTGGGGTTGGTCAGGGGGTGTCAGCTGTCTGCCCCCTCCCCACCTCCGACTGACCTGAGCAGCGCCGGGCACTTATGCTAGTACTATATAACTAAGCTCTTGTTGTATGTAAAGTAAATGAGGTTTTTAAAAATGTTTCCGAAGCTTCATTTAAAATTAAATTAAAATGCAGAGACTCCCATTCTGGTGGCCAGGACCCGAGCAGTGCGAGTGCCACTGAAAATCAGCTTGTGTGCCGCCTGTGGTACCCATGCCATAGGTTGCCTACCCTTGTTCTAGTTCATCCCTCTTGCTATGTCAATATAAGCTTGTGTGAAGACCAGCCCTAAATCTGTTATGTTGTGAAGAAAAGTTCAAAAATGTTATTGAGTGTATCCAAATTCTGAGTTTGCAGAGAGCCTGACTCCCCCCCTCCCTCAGTTCCTTCTTATCGTCAGTGACAATGCTGGACTGTCTCCTTGCTTTGGCAGGCTTTCTTGTCTCACTGTGTTTAATACTGAATTTGTTGTTTAAAGTTGTATAGTTAATAGTTCCCTTAGTTAGCAGGGCATGTAAGCCCCACAGAGGGAAGCCAAGTCCAGCAGAACCCCTGAGTGTGATCAAACCCCACTTAGTGGGAGATGAAATCAAGGAGTCCAGTCCACTATCATATGCTGAAAACACACAGACATCCTCTCTCTAAGGAAATAAGCAAGTAAACATAGCTTGGAATAGTGCCACTGAGTTTCCCCACCTTTATTTGATCCTTGAGCAGAACTGGGAAATCAACACTTTCACTTACGCCAGTGATACTATGGTTTCTAAATGAAAGGACATATGAGAAATACAGCGGGTACAACTTTGCTTATTGCAGAGTTACAGCTACTCATCTAGTGCTTGACTTGAGAACAACAAAGAAAAATTGAAATATAATTCTGTATGTAATAAAACTATTTTACAGATTCCATAATGTGTAAAGTCCTTATCATTGACTGGATGATTCAGCAAAACAAACCAATACATTAGCAGAGAGGAGGAAGCCATTGCATATTGTTTTATTCCCACTAATGGTGCCACACTGTGGAGAGCAGCAGAGCAAAGGTAAAAATCTGGTATATATTAAATGTTCTCTTTTTTTAGTCCATGAAACCTGATTCAGAAGATTTGTTTAACTCTTCTTTCATTACATTACATAGTCCTGGAAGGACTAGAAAATCTCTTTTCTAAGAGCAACATCTATCACAGGGGTGGGCAAACCACGGCCCGCTCCAGCGGGGGAAGCTGTTCTCGGCCTCTCCTCTGACTTCCCTGCTGTCCTGGAGCCTCAGTTTGCCTGAGCTCCTGGCAGGGGAAGCTGCTCCCAGCCCTCTCCCGCTCATGTAACACTCATGGCTGGCCTCAGTCAGCTGACTTGGGCTTATGGAGGTTGGGCTGCAGGGCTGTAAAACTGCAATGTAAACATTCAGGCTCTGGGACCCATCGCTCTCACAGTGTCCCAGTGCCCATGTTCCAGCCTGAGCCTGGACATCTATATAACAATTTTACAGCTCCGTGAACCCAAGTCAGCTGACTCGGGCCAGCTGCCAGTGTTTAATTGTAGTATAGACAAACTTTCAGTCCACGGCAGACTAGTGCAGGGTAGTTTTACACTTCAGTTTGCCACAAAGTAAATGTTTATGTATTGTAGAGAAAGCCATACAGTTAATGAAGGTGGATGGTAGATTATTAATCATTCCTCTCAGAATAGTTTTATAAAACACTACACCCAATTGTGGCTGCTTAGCCCAGAATTCAAAAATAAAAAAGGTTTCAATGGTACTGATAACACACCTAATACTTGCTTGCAATTCTAACCAAAGACTAGCCTGAGAAAGAAAGTTTTTAACAATTATTATACATTGTCTGAACTTTATTCTGTTATAATGTATGCAATGTTCATAAAATTACAATAAAATGTTCATAAAAAATACAATACCCCCCCCCCCCCCGCCGCCCTCTTGACTTCCACAACACAGAAGGTTCCAGTATGTTAATCCATAATTTACTATATGGCTGAGCAAAAATAGAATGAGTCAGCCCTTTAAAAGAAACAAAATATGTAGGGAAGTAACAAAAAATGGTTCTGCAAATCACATTTAGGTTTCACTGACAGAACTCCCCCACCACTGGCAATTAATCGAGGCATCAGTCGGAGATCCTGGGCAGAGAGGAAAGGGATACTGTAGCAGGGTAGTTACCCTGCTCTGGCCAAAAGGGGCTTAAAACAGGCCAGGAAAGGGCTGTGGCTGGGAGCAAGCATCTCCCAGGCTGATTGAAAAAGCAGGCTCAGCTGGGGGTCACGTCCCAAAAAGATTCCACTGGCCCGATAAAGGGGAGGGAAGCCAGGAACTACAGAGAGTCTCCTCTAGCTGTGCGGGGGGATCCAGGAGGCACACTGGGCCAGTGGCAAGCGGGACATGGGCCTGCAGAGGGCGCTCCGAGACTGGAAACGCTAATTCCCTGGATGACCAGCAGGAGGCACCGCAAGGGTGAGTCACCAGGCGCTTACAGATACCTACTACCACGAAAAAAGCTACATTAAACTAACACCTCTTTAGCAATGAGCATAATATAACCAGGAAAAAAAGAGGTACTGTCCCTTTTAATGAAGAACAAGAAAGAATAAAGAATGTAGTAAGACACCACACATAAAAGAACAGTATCAGTCTGATGCAAAATAAGAAAAGTAAAACACTTAATGGAAGCTAGAGAACTGAGTAAACAGGAAAGCTTAGTGAGATAAAAAAGTTGCCTTTGTCATTTTACTCCCCACTAGTTACTTTTCTCTCACACCCCACATCCACTGTTTGCTCTTGTTTATCCGTCTCCTCCTCCACATCTGCTTCTTTCATTGTTTTCCTATAGGGCTGCTCAGTTTGTGGTAACAGTAGAAAGAAACTAACTTATGTCTCAAATGCTGAAGAAACAGAACAGAACAGAGTCATGGAGTGCTTTAGAGATCAGGATTTTAGTCACTTTCATTCTACAGTTTCTGCTACTATTAAGTGCACAAAGGAAAAAAAATTATCAAAAAGCAGAGGTGGGTTTCAAACTGGTTGAGGGAATGAAGCAAGTGAAAGA
Organism: Sternotherus odoratus; assembly: GCA_032164245.1. Classification (NCBI taxonomy): domain Eukaryota; kingdom Metazoa; phylum Chordata; order Testudines; family Kinosternidae; genus Sternotherus; species Sternotherus odoratus. Next base: position 64,751,379 of record JAVMKO010000003.1, read on the forward strand.
TAAAAAAATAAATGAAAGTTCTTGAGATGAAGCAAGCCAATCTTGCAACATTATTTTATTGTATGCCTAGTAATAAACTACAAAAGAAACCCATATCACTTTCTAGAGTGTGCCAAGTGCATGTCTGAATTTCTGGGACTACTCCCATTACTTGATCCCCACCCATGATTTGTCTCATACAGACTTCTTCAGAACTTGTAAGGTGTCGAAGCACTTATTTATTAATTTATTTAGGTTTCTGAAAATGATAAAAAGGGAACTATCCATATGCTCTAGATCAGGGTTTCTCAAACTGGGGGTCGCCGAGCGCTCCCCGGGGGGTCGCGAGCTCCTGCCGCCGCTACTCACGGCGACTGGGGCCGGCGTGCAGCCGGCAGCCCGCCCGTGGCGGGGACGGGGAGCAGCGGGCAGCCCGCCCGCGGTGGGGACAGGGAGCCGGGGCGCAGCGGGCAGCCTGCCCGCGGCGGGGACGGGGAGCAGTGGGCAGCCCGCCCGCGACGGGGACAGGGAGCCGGGGAGCAGCCGGCAGCCCGCCTGCGGCGGGGACTGGGGCCGGGGCGCAGGGGGTCAGCTTTTTTCGTTTTTGTTTAAAAAAAAAATCGGCGGCTTTTCTGCGGAGGGGTCGTGTCCCCCCGCCGGAGCACAAAAAGGGGTCTTAACAAGTTTGAGAACCACTGCTCTAGATGCTCTTGATGGAACTTAAAAAAATATCCTAAGTTCTGATTTATCTTCACTAGCATTGGTTGTATAGGGCTGCTATACAAGATCTGAGTTTCAATTCTGCTTTAAAAAGCAAGGAATACTTGTAGCACCTTAGAGACTAACTAGTTTATTTCAGCATAAGCTTCTGTGAGCTATAGCTCACTTCGTCAGATGCACAGAATGGAACAGAAGTAAAGTGCATTTATACACACAGAAAGAAAAAGAAAAGAAAAGACACTATTAACCAGGGGCTTACCAGAAGTTCAGATTGGTTCTCTCATTACAGTAATTAATTGCATTTCCTGAGTTACTGACAACAGATCTCCATTTCAAAAGGTGTATTTTTCTCCTAGTGATAATGGACCATCTACATTTAACAGCCCTCTTAGAATTGGTATGCTAATGTACAATTTTGTTTTCTTTTCTTTTCTACTATATAAAATGTAAAGCCTGGCACGCTAGTCGAACCACTCTTAGCTCCCTGACGTTGATGTGGAGGCGGAGATTGGCCTCTGACCAGCGGCCCTGCGTTCTGAGTTCGCTGAGGTGGGCTCCCCAACCCAGAGACGAGGCGTCCGTCACTAGGGACATGGATGGGCTGGGCGGGAGGAAGGGAACGCCCTGCCAGACAATGTCCTGATTTTCCCACCAGGTCAGAGCGTTGAGGGTAGCTCTTGGGATGGTGAGAAGGGCGTTGATGCTGTCCACGTTCAGCCTGTAGACCGATGCCAGCCAGGACTGGAGCAGGCGTAGCCGCAGCCTGCCGTACTGGGTGACATGCGTGCATGCTGACATGTGACCCAGTAGGCTGAGGAACACCCGAGCCATTACCATAGGGAAGGATCGCAAGTCGTGGATCACCGACTGAATGGCCAGAAAACGAGGCTGTGGGAGGGATGCCCTTGCCACGGTAGAGTCCAGGAGGGCCCCTACGAACTCGATCCTCTGAGTCGGTTCCAGGGTAGACTTCCCCTCGTTGAGGCCTGGATCCCGAGAGTTGTCTAGGACCAGAATTTGGTTGGCCCTCCTGCCCCAATCACAGACCCAGTTCCCGCTCCCGTCCCAGCCCCAAGCCTGGTCCATACTCCTGCCCCGTCCCCTGCCCCTTCCGCTCCCATCATTATTGCCACCCCCGAGGTCGTCCCACTATCGAGCCATTCGGACGACTTTCAGGGGGTGGTTCTTGAGTCTCCCACCCCCATGGACTTGGGGGCTGCGTCACCCCCTCCGCCGCTCTCTTCCACACCGGAAAAGGAGACAGGTCACCCGGCGTGACTGCGCCGGGGTTCCCAGCCTCTATCACTCATCTCAGTGGGCCACGAAGTCCCTTCAAAGGCCCTACCGGAAGGCAGCGGCCGCTCGGCTGCCAGATCCCCCTCCGCGCTGAGAGAAGAGCTGCGCCACTTCCTACGAGACACTTGTGGTTCGAGGGAGAAGGTGGAGCTCGCCCTCCGGCGCTGGGGGGATTTCCATGACATCCTCCAGGCCGTGAAGGCCCTTTTGGGGGAGGGGATAGGGCCCAGGAAGCAGAACATGCTGGCCTACCGGCGAGCTCGAACCTTCCGCAACTCCCTGCTCGCCTTCGGGGTCGAGCACGGGTTGTTGCAAGACCCGACGGGGGACGCCCACCCTTCTGCCTGTGAGGATGCACCCCAGCCCTCACAATGAACTTCACCATCCTTGCCACCCTAACCACCAAAGGCTAATGGGTGGGTCCTCGCAGGAGCTCTCGGTTCTCCCTGCGAGAGGGTTCTCCCCGCCCGCCCCTCACCCCAGGCCCTCCAGAAATGGCACTTGGGCTCCGGCTTCGTGAGCCCTCCCGGTCTTCCTACTCCCGTACCCCGAGCCGGCTGCACACCTTGCAGCCGGTCTTGTTTCAAACCGCGCCGAGGAAACAGCTGTACACGCTCGTGCCTCACACGTTCCATCTCCTCACCCTCGCGTCCCGCCCCGATACCAAGTGGCGGGACTATCTACCACCGAACGAGGGTGAGTGGCCCCGGTGGACCACCTTCCGTTCCACACTAATTCCACGGCCCGCCTGGGATATTAGTTGGCGGCTCCTTTATGGAGCCGAGAGCACGGGCATGTACTTGGCGCGGTTCCTTCCCGTGCCTGACACCTGCCACTTCCATGGCACGAAGGAGGACCTGGCGCACGCCCACCTTGAATGCGCCAGGCCGCAGCCCCTATTCCGGCTCCTCCAGAACCTCCTATTGAGGTTCTGGCTGCACTTCTCCCTCCACCTTCTTATTTTGGACACCCCATCCATGGCCCCACAAAGTTGCAAGACCTCCTCGTCAACCTCCTCCTGGCGCTTGCCAAAGTCACCATCTATAACACCAGGAGGAGGATGCTAGACGGGGGGGTCCGGTGCGACTGTGGGGTCTCTTTCAGGTCATCCGGTCACTCGTTCAGTCACGCATCCAGGCAGAGTTCCACTGGGCAGCGTCCACAGCCTCCCTCTGCGTTTTCATGGAGCAGTGGGCGCTGAGCGGGGTTCTCTGCTCGGTGTCCCCATCCTGTACCCTCGTTATGAACCTGTAACCCTCACGCACTCCCCTGTCCTTTTTTTCATTAGTTGTCCCCCGTAATCAATTGGCCCCGGGTCTAGTGTCCCTCCTGCCAGGCTGGGGGAGGGACTTCAGCAACAGGTGGGCTTAGGCCCACCCACCTCCTGGGTAAACCAAAAGGTGCTGAGAGGAAGATCTCTGACATCCTCGGTTATCTCCCCTACGACCCCTTCTCGATTGGTCCCGCCTGGGGGGTGCCTGATAAAATTGAGATGGGGGGGCGGGAGGAGGTTTGAACGGTCTTCTCTGAGGCTGCGGGGTATGTAGGCCTAGAGATCTCAGGGTGGACCTCGAGTCCTTCAGGCTATGAAGTTTCTTATCAGTTTCCTGGGCAAATAATCCCTGCCTGTCAAAAGGTAAGTCCTGTATCGTAGCCTGGACTTGAGGCAGAATCCCGGATACTTGCAACCATGCCCCGCGTTGCATAGCTATCGCAGTTGCCATTGTCCTCGTTGGCAATCTGCGGAGTCCAGGGCCGCCTGAAGAGCAGATCTAGACACTACTCTTCCTTCCTCAACGATAGCCTTGAATTCGGTGGCTGACTCTTTAGGGACCATGTCCTGAAATTTAGTCAAAGCCGACCACGAATTAAAAGCGTATCTGCCCAGGGCAGCCTGTTGGTTTGAGATCCTCAACTGCAGTGCTGCCAAGGAATAAACCTTTCTACCGAACAGGTCCAGACTTTTAGCATCCTGGGACTTGGGTTTAGAACCCATCTGCCCCTGACGTTCCCTATGATTGGCAGCTTCAACCAAGGTCCCTGGCTGAGGGTGGGTATACACATGGTCATAACCCTTTTGATGGGCAAAGTACCGTCTCTCCACCCCCTTGGCCGTCGGTGGGATAGATGATGGAGTTTGCCACAGGGTGTTCATAGTGGACTGGACAGTCTTTATAAAGGGCAGAGCAATACGTGCTGGTCCGTCCAACGACAGAATGTCCACTGTAGGATCTACATCCTCCTTAACTTCCTCCGCCAGAAGATTAAGATTTTATGCCACCCTACGTAGTAAGTCTTGGTGCCCTCGAATATCTATAGGCGGGAGGCCTGAAGAAGAGCCTGCTACTGCCTCGTCAGGCGAAGAAGAGGAGGAGGTCGCTAAGTGTGGCTCCTCCTGACCCTCACGTTCCCTCTGGGACGGCTCGTAGGGGGTGACAGCCTGGGCAGGTTGGGCTAATCGGGAGGATGGGCCCTCGACTCCCGAAGGACCCGGTACCTGCTCTTCCGGAGCTGTCTCCGAAGGCGGTGCCGTGGCTGTGGCCGACATAGGGCTTCGCAGCACCGAGGGCAGCAGCGCCGATCCTGAAGTCAGGCCCTGTACCTGATGATACACCCACGGCGGCCAAAAGGGCCACGGCACCGGGACTTGACACTGCGGAGGCCAGGAGGGGAGGCTCGGCTGACGGGAGGAGTGTCGGTGCCAGGAGAGGTGGTGTGATTGCGACGTGTGGCGACTACGACCGGATCTGAAGGAACCAGAATCGGACTCAGATGAATAGTCCGATGCTGACCACGGTGGCGTGTATCCTTCCGGTGCTGTGATGCAATGTCTTCGAAACATTGTGGGCTTCCCAGGATGCCGCACCGCAGGGACAGAGGGGAGTTGCACCGTCTCCAACAGTGCCGGGAGGATGGGTGCCGAGGAGGTCCACACTGTAGGAGCTGACACAGTCATCAACGTCGGCACGGTTGTCGTCGGCACCGCAGCAGTCTGCATCGGTGGAATGATCGGTGCCGAGGGTCGGGTTACCGGTGCCACGAATGGTGCCGAGGTAAGGTCCCGCGTTATATTAATAAGGTCCCTGGCTGCCTCGAAGGTGTCTGGGGTTGAAGGCATATCCAGGTCCTCTACATCACCTCGTGGAGAGTGCGCAGCCCTTGGAGAAGCGGGCGTATGTGCTGAGGTGGATGCTATGTCCCGAAACTGGGCGCACCGCTGAGGGCTCGTCCTGGGCTCTACGGGCCTGAGAGCGACCTCTAGTCTTTTTCGATGGTACCGGAGATTGTGACCAATGTCTCCGGGAACAACTAGCGTGGCGCAGTGGAGATCGGTGCCGGTACGATTTTTGGTCCTTCTTCGGTGCCGCAGGGTCTCGGACTGATGCCGGAGCAGTGCGCACCGTGGTGGATGGGGGATCCGAATGGGGTTGCAATGCAGGCTCCATTAAGATCAGCTTCAGACGAAAATCTCTTTCTTTTTTGGTACGGGGTTTGAAGCCTTTTCAAATAGCACACTGTTCTGTCTGGTGACCTCCTCCCAAGCACTTAAGACACTGGGAGTGGGGATCACTGTTGGGCATAGGCTTCCTGCACTTTTCACAGGTTTTAAACTCTGGCGCCCGAAGCATGCCCCGGTCACGGAGTACAACTGTACTAACTATAAACACTAACGTGAACTTTATAAAACTATTAAAATTACTAATCTATGAACTACAACTACAGTAACTGATAACAACTATGTACACGAGAACCGCTATGAGTGAACTAGCACAAAACACTGTTCCAGCAACCGCCACGAACGGAAAGAAGGAACCGAGCGGGGGGCGGGTTGGCAGGGTCATATATACGTTTCTATAAGGGCGCGATTCTAGGGGTCTCCCCTGCCGACCCGATGGGTACTGCTAGGGAAAAAGCTTCCGGGACCGTGCATGCATGGTGCACACACACTTGTTGGAATGCACATGACCAATCACTCGAAGAAGAACTTAAAATACTAAAATATCAGCAACATCACAAAAGCGAATAATACATATACTTATATGATAGCTTTAAAATCCTCTTGCTTTTCCATATATTGTAATACAGCATTCACTCTCAGCTATGGAAATTCAAAATTCACATTTGAGCATTTGAATCTTCACATCTTTGTGTAGCTCCCTAAAAGAGTTTAGTCCATATTTTAAAATGTCAATGACATGGTTTCAAAACCAATCACGCATTAAAAAGGCACCTAACGTATTTGTCTTAATTTACAAATACATACATGACTAGCACAATTTTTTAAAATCTTTTTCATATACTTTTTCTGGATTTGGATAACTTCTTGACTATTTGTGAATAATATCTTTCCTACCCTAAATATCCATGAGTTGGTAACTCGATCGCTGGAAGGAGTTGAGAGGACTTCCAAAATTTTCATTTCTAGCCTGCAAATAACATGAGAAATTTCAAGCCAAAGGATACTTGAGCAAGTTATACTGTTAAAAAGAAATCTGCAAGAAATGTGCTATTGCATCTTGAACTGGCCCAAGCAACATTAAAACGTAAACCGATGTCATTACAGTGGATTGCACAATTGTCATAATTGTTCCTCTTTCTTGCATACTTTGATCATAACAGTTATCAATACTAAAATTTAATTATGAAAACTTAATTATGATAAATAACCCATTAAAATGAACAGGAGCAATTCATACTTCAGTTATTTTCCAAGCTGCACCTGTTTTCCTAGAGACAGAGTGAAATGTTGAAGCCAACAACAGAACTCTATTGGACTTTAATGGATCCAATATTTAATCTATTTTTTAAAAACAAATATGAAAGCTTAGGTTCTGGAGCAAATGGATCAGTCATCGGGGAAGAGTCATCTCCTTTTAACAATGGGGAAATCCAACTTTCTCTCCTCCATCCTGGAGAAATAAAATGGTAGGCACTGAAAAGTCAAAACTGGTATTTGTACTACTGCAAACTGTACTTCAGTGCTCTCCTGTCACCATCACCTCGCCGCATCCCGCAACACCCATTGGACCGAGATGGCGAACCGTGGCCAGTGGGAGCCACTATCAGTGAAACAGCAAGTAAACAAACCGGTGGGGCCCACTAAGGGTGCTTACCCTGCCAAATGCCCAGGTTGCTGATCTCTGGTTTACAGGATCAGGGCCTTAGTTTGTACCCAGATAGGGAGACAGAGATATTACTGATATTAAAAAAAACAAGACCCAATACTCAAATCTGCTCTGTAAATTATGGACAAATTTCATCATTGTTACTGCTAATTCTGTATATATTTGAAAACAGGGTTACTTACCTGTAACTGTTGTCCTTCGAGATGTGTTGCTCACATCCATTCCACTATAGGTTAGGCACGCACTGCGGGCCTGGTTGCCGGGTAGATTTTCCCCTAGCTGCAGACTGGGTGAGCAGGGAGCCCCCTGGAGTGGCGCCACTGAGGCACTCTATAAGTACCCCTGCGACACAGTCAGACCCTCAGTTCCTTCTTTGCCGGCTAATCCGACAGTGGGGAAGGAGGGCGGGTTTGGAATGGATGTGAGCAACACATCTCGAAGAACAACAGTTACAGGTAAGTAACCCTGTTTTCTTCTTCGAGTGATTGCTCACATGCATTCCACTATAGGTGACTGCAAACAATACCTAGGAGGTGGGGTCAGGTTGACCCATCGCTGATCGTAAGACCGCTGACCCAAACGCCGCATCGTCCCTGGTCTGCTGGACTATGGTGTAGTGGGCGGCGAAGGTGTGGACAGAGGACCAGGTGGCCGCCCTGCAGATGTCCGTGATAGGGACTCCCTCCCGGAAGGCCACAGAGGACGCCTGCGCTCTCATGGAGTGTGCTGTTACTCTCTCGAGCGGCTTGCAGGTAACAGGTATGCCAGGTTACAGGTATGAATGCACGAGGTGATCCAGGAGGAGAGCCTTTGGGCTGAGATTGGCTGGCCCTTCATCCTCTCCGCAACTGCTACAAAAAGTTGGGTTGTCTTTCTGAATTGCTTTGTTCTGTCTAAATAAAAAGCAAGAGCCCTCCTAACGTCCAACGTGTGTAATTGCTGTTCCCATTCCAGAGGTGTGTGGCTTAGGATGAAAGACTGGGAGACAAATGTCTTGATTAACATGGAAGGGAGAGACCACCTTAGGCAGGAAGGCCAGGTGGGGGCGTAGCTGCACCTTGTCCTTATGGAAGATAGTGTAGGGCGGCTCGGAGGTCAGTGCACGGATCTCTGACACTCTACGAGCCGAGGTGATAGCTACTAGGAATGCCACCTTCCAGGAAAGGTGGAGTAAGGAACACGTGGCGAGGGGCTCGAATGGGGGCATCGTGAGGTGTGAGAGCACCAGGTTTAGGTCCCAAGGTGGAATGGGACGCTGGACGCTCGGGTACAGCTTATCTAGGCCCTTAAGGAAACGGTATACCACAGGGTCGGAGAAGACTGAGTGGTTTGACTGACCCGGATGGAAAGCCGATATGGCAGCCAGGTGGACCCAGATGGTGGAGGAAGAAAGGCCTTGATTTCTGAGGCCTAATAGGTAGTCCAATATCCGTGGGATAGTAGCCTCACTTGGGAGAATGTCATGTTGTCTGCACCAGGCAGAGAAACGGGTCCACTTGGCGGTATAGGTACTTCTGGTGGATGGTTTCCTGCTTCCCAGAAGGACGTTCTGTACCTCGGCTGAGCATAAGAGCTCAGGACCTCTCAGCCATGGAGTAGCCACGCTGTGAGGTGAAGGGACCGCAAGTCCGGGTGCAGGAGGCAACCGTGATCCTGGAAGATCAGGTCTGGCCACAGCGGGAGGCTGATGGGAGGGGCCCTGGATAGCCGAAGGAGGGACGCATACCAGCACTGCCTGGGCCAGGCTGGGGCTATGAGGATGACGTGTGCCCTGTCCCGTCTGATCTTCAGGATCACCTTGTGGAGAAGCGGGATCGGAGGGAACGCGTAGAACAGGTGCCCCTTCCAGGGTAGGAGAAAGGCATCTGTCAGGGATCCGCGGGAGCTGCCTCGGAAGGAGCAGAACTATAGGCACTTCCTGTTCTGTCTGGAGGCGAAGAGATCGATGTGGGGAAACCCCCACCTCAGGAAGATCGGCCGGATGACATCTGGCCGGAGGGACCACTCGTGAGTCATAAAGGATCTGCTGAGATGGTCCGCCAGGGTGTTTTGGACTCCGGGGAAGAAGGAGGCCACAGGGTGAATAGCGTGAGCTATACAGAATTCCCACAGGAGAATCGCCTCCTGACACAAGGGGTTGGAGCGGGCCCCGCCTTGCTTGTTTATATAGTACTGGGCCGTGGTGTTGTCTGTCAGTACCGCTACACAATGACCTTGCAACGTGTCCCGGAATGCCTGGCACGCGAGCCGGACGGCCCTCAGCTCCCTGACATTGATATGGAGGCAGAGATCTGACTCCGACCAGCGGCCCTGGGTCCTGAGTTCCCCGAGGTGAACTCCCCACCCTAGGGACGAAGCGTCCGTTACCAGGGACATGGACGGGCTGGGGGGAAGGAAGGGGACCCCCTGGCACACATTGTCCTGGTCTTCCCACCAAGCCAGAGCGGATAGGGTGGCTCTGGGAATGTAGAGGAGGGTATCCATACTGTCCCTTCTCGGTCTGTAAGCCACTGCGAGCCACGACTGAAGTGGGCGTAGCCTCAGTCTGGCGTGCTGTATGACGTGAGTGCACGATGCCATGTGACCTAGCAGGCTGAGGAAGACCCTGACCGTAGTTATCGGACAGGTGTGTAGCTGTCTGATGGCCGACTGGATGGTGAGGAACCGAGGTTGAGGTAGGGATGCCCTTGCTACCGTAGAGTCTAGCAGGGCTCCTATGAACTCTATTCTCTGGGTTGGCTCCAGGGTGGACTTCTCCTTGTTGAGGAGGATTCCCAAGCAGTCGAACGTGCTGATAACAAGTCGCACGTGTGCGGACACTTGGTCTCTGGAGGTGCCTCGGATCAACCAATCGTCGAGGTACGGGTATAATTGTACCCCGCGGCGCCGAAGGAACGCCGCTACCACCGCCATACACTTTGTGAATACCCTGGGTGCGGTGGACAGGCCGAAGGGTAGGACAGCAAACTGATAGTGTTCCCCCGCTACCAGGAAGCGGAGGTAACGTCTGTGTGAGGGTTTGATGCTCACGTGAAAGTAAGCGTCCTTCATGTTGAGGGCAGCGAACCAGTCTCCCGGATCCAGAGAGGGAATGATAGTGCCCAAGGTGACCATGCGGAACTTGAACCTGATCATGTGGGTGTTGAGTTCGCGCAGGTCCAGGATGGGCCGGAGGCCCCCTTTCGCCTCGGGGATCAGGAAATAGCGGGAGTAGAACCCCTTCCCCTTGAACTCCTCTGGTACGGGCTCGATGGCTCCCAGTGCGAGGAGCGACCTCACCTCCTGTATGAGGAGTTGCTCGTGAGAGGGGTCCCTGAAGAGGGACGAGGAGGGTGGGTGGGTGGGAGGAGTGGCGGAGAGCTGGAGCGAATATCCCACGTCCACCGTGCGGAGGACCCATTGGTCTGAGGTAATGTCCGACCATGCACGGAGGAAGTAGGACAGACTGTCTCCGAAGGGAGGATCCAGGTTCATGGTTGGTGTACTGCCCCCGGGCGCACCATCAAAAGTTGGATTTGGGCCCCTGTGAAGGCTTCGAGCCTTGTTGCTTCCCGCCCTGCCTAGGCCCTTGCCGGCGGCGGTAAGGGCGGCCTCTCCTGTGGAAGGAGTCCTGGGGCGGGCGCGCAGGTGGGAAGAATTTCCGGCGTGGCGGAATGAAGGGGCGCCTCTGAGGGCCTGGGGTGTGCATACCCAGGCCTTTGAGGGTTACCCCCCTTGTCTTTGAGGGCCTGGAGATGGGCATCCGTATCCTCCGAAAAGAGGGATTGCCCTTCAAATGGGAGGTCCTGGATCTTAAATTGCATGGCAGGGGCTAGGTTGGATGAGGAGAGCCATGCTGCCCAGCGGAGGGCTATGCCCGAGGCCATTGTTCTGGCCATGGAGTCGGCCGAGTCCAGTGCCGCTTGCAGGGCATGACGGGATATGTCCCTGCTTTGGAGCAATAGGGCCCTGAACTCCTGTTTGCCGTCCTGCGGGAGAGCAATCTCAAACTTAGTAAGGGCCTCCACAGTATCAAAGTGGTGCCTACTTAGGAGCGACTCTAAGTTGTAGGCCCCTGGAGGAATAAACTTTCCTGCCGAAATAGTCCAGCCGTTTGGCCTCTTTGGCTTTAGGAACCTGGGCCTCCTGCCCGTGGCGCTCCTTGTTGTTAACTGAGTCAACCACCAGGGAGGAGGGCGTGGGGTGAATATACAGGTATTCATATCCCTTGGCTGGGACAAAATAACGCTTCTCCACCCCACGAGCAGTGGGGGAGATAGAGGCGGGGGTCTTCCAGATTGCCGCCGTGTGGAGTTTAATAGTGTTAATGAACGGCACTGCCACCCGTGCTGGAGTGCCCTTAGTTAACATGGTGGTAACCGGGTCCTCCACCACCGGGACCTCTTCCAAAGGCAGGTTCATGTTCTTAGCAACTGCCTGGAGGAGATGTTGGTAGTTGGAGAGGTCCAAGGTGGGCGGGCTAGTTGACGAAGTACCCACCACCGCCTCTACCCCTACGGGGGAAGCGTAGGGACCCGGTTCCATAGGGCTACGTGCCGTGGAGGGCTGGACTACCGATGATGGTCCTGCCACCACATCCACTGGACCCTCTGAGCTCACCGGGAACCCTGGCTCAGACTGGGTTTCCCTGGGCTGCTCGTACCCCCAGACCGCCCACTCTGGCCAGGCAGGGTTCTGGGCAACCTGGACTGGTCCCACCAAGCAAGGGGACACTGAGGCAGAGGAGGAGTGCTATGGGGCAGCCGCAGTGGCCGACTGTGGTGCTTTAGGCGGAGAGTCACGCCGGGTTCGCGTGCCGGCGGACTCTCTACGCTCACGGTGCCGTGGGCTTCGGTGCCCATCCGAGGAGCAGCTGCTGTACGAGCGGTGCCGCCTCGGGGAGTCTCGGTGCCGAGACGATGACCGGTACCGGGAGGACCTTCGGTGCCGCGACGGGGTCCGGTGTCGAGGCGAAAGTCGGCGTCGGCGTGGACTGGAGCGTCGACCCTGACGGTGTCTCGACGCTGAGCGGTGCCGAGGTGACCGGCGATGGGCCGAGTAGGACCGGTGCCGGGACGCCAAGTGGTGCCGGGATGAAGAGCGGCTTGGCGAGCGGCGTCTGGGGCGGTCTCTGCGCCAGCTGAGGGACCGGTGCCGGGAGTGCAACCGGTGCCGAGAGTACGACCGGCACCTGGCTGTACATGGGTGCCGGGACTCCGATCAGCACCAGGACTCGGACCGGCGGCCAGAGCGCGAGCGGCGCGAACGGCCGTGAGGAGACCTGGAGCAGGGTCTCAACTCCATGCGGCGCCGAGACTGCGACCGGTGCCAGGAAGCTGACTGGTACCGGGAGTCTGATCGGCGCCGCGAGATCGAGCGGCGTCCATGCCCTGCCGGGCTCCGACCCGCGATCTCAGTCTCGGTCATGGGCGGCTTGCCCCTAGACCGGACTTGTTGCTGAGGGAAGCTGCTGCGGAATCGGCACCCTGAGTGGCGAAACCACTGGCACCGGACTCGACGGGGCCTCCTGCGGCGCCGGAGTCAGCGGTGCGGGTGCGGGCGGCTGGACCTCGGGTCGGCTCCCCGGCGGCGACGGCGGTCGCGGTACCGGCGGCTGCACACGGTCTGGCGCCGGAGTGGGACAAGGTTGAGAGTCCCTCCTTCGCTTGGCGCTGGGGGAGCGCGACCGGTGCCGAGGCTTAGCCTTGGTCGGCTTGGGTGCAGGGCCCGGTGCCACACTCAAGTCCGGAGTAAGGGCCGCCTCCATCAGGATGTGCCGCAAGCGGGATTCCCTGTCTTTGCGGGTCCTGGGTTTAAAAGTCTTGCAGATTTTGCAGGAATCTGCCAAGTGCGCTTCACCTAGGCACTTGAGGCACTTGAAGTTTGGGTCACCCACAGGCATGGGCTTCCCACACTCCGCACAGTGCTTGAATCCTGGAGCCTTGGGAGACATAGGCTCCGGCAGCAGGGAGAACCCCTGCACTTAACTTATTTACACTATAAACTATGCAAACTAACTAACAACAACTACTAACAAGAACGATTAAGAGAACAATAGACGAATAGCTAGGAGATAAGGAGAACGCTTAAGAGCAGAACTCCTGTTCCGACTACCAGCTCGAGTGGTAAAGAAGGAACTGAGGGTCTGACTGTGTCGCAGGGGTAGAGTGCCTCAGTGGCGCCACTCCAGGGGGCTCCCTGCTCACCCAGTCTGCAGCTAGGGGAAAATCTACCCGGCAACCAGGCCCGCAGCGCGTGCCTAACCTATAGTGGAATGCATGTGAGCAATCACTCGAAGAAGAACAGTATTAGTCAAGGTTATGTGCTGTAGTCTATAGCACAATTAAAATAAATTTAAAGGAGACATACAAATATCTTAACAATAGTGTCTGTAAAAGTTAATTTTAGTTAAATAAGCACTCTGTCTTGAAGTTATTGCTAAATTTACTTTAAACTTCTAAGCCTGCATTTTAGACCAATGTTAACTTCTTTAATGTTTGTTGTGTTTAAATAATTCTTACATGTTATTTTGGAAAGTATCTGAGACAATATTTAGAAAAGCTTTGTCTTTTTTTTGTCAGTCCTCTTATTCAGTTTGTATATTCATTGACACAGGCTGTTTTACACAAAATGCTATTTTTTGTGGGATAACTTTTTTTTTTTTATGACTCAGGGTTCAATTTTTAGCTTTAGCAGGTGTCTATAAACAAGAGTGTTGTCAACCAGATATACACTTCCACAGCTTTGAGGTTTATTTTTGTAATTATGAAAATGACAGGCCTGCAGAATGAAAATTATTCGCATTGCTGTCACAGCAAAAGATATGCACAGAAGGAAATTAAGACTATTTAAACTGGTATACAGTCTATAAGTAGTGATCAATTGTATTAACCAACTGATGGGTTTTTGGCAGCTAGAGTGAAATACACTGTCTAGGTCTTAGTGGACAGGCATCCACATTACAACTGACATCCTGGTTGAGTGTTTCACACAAGTTGCTGAAAATTAAATAGCTATTGAGAATGAGCGCCCTCAGAGGTGGTGGTCTCTGCAGAACAGGATTGAAGTACACTGCATATATGAAGCAGTGCCCAGTACTGTTTAATATGCTTTACCTGTTCTATGGATACATTACCAGCTAAAAAAGCACCACTGTAGTCGATGGAGTGGTGTTGATTTAGCGGGTCTGGTGAAGACAAGCTATGTCGATGGGAGAGTGCTCTCCTGTCACAGTCTGTACTTCACCTCCCCAAGAGTCGGAAGCTATGTCTACAGGAATGCATGTCCCATTGACATAGTGTGGTATAAACACTGCTATAAGTCGACTTCAGTTATGTAATTAGCATAACTTAGATTGACTTACAGTGTTAGTGTAGACCAGCGCTCAAGTTTCTAGGGATATCTGTGGAAATGACACTTTTCACGAGCTCCAAGAATTAATTTTGTAAATAGACTACATTCATCATGTAGAGCAATACTATTTTTGATTCTGACTAGCTTAGAGTGAGTTTGTTTTCTCAAGAATTATATCACTTCAAACTTCAGAGTAACACTTAAATTAGACCTCAATACATTTTCTGTTCATATCAGATTTAATATTCATACGCAAATGGAGTAAAAATAAAACTATTCTGAAACGTAGAAACACCCTGTGATTAAACTCAGATAAAACAAGCACCTCATTTCATTCTTGTGATGTAGGTCTTTTGTTTAGATATGTAAGTTCACCACTTGTATATGTAAATAAGACAATTAAACCACATTTGCTATACTTGTAAATGTACTTTCCCGTCACCATAGATCGCAAATCTTTTTCAGTGCCATTATGCTTATTATTGATACTGAAAAATAAAGGACTCAAGCTTTATTTTATTTTTTAATAAACTGTAAGGTTGAAATAGTTAAATAAAAAGAAACAATATATCAAAGCCAAGCATTACATTTTTGTATTTGTTCCATACCAGGTGTTAGAGGCTTGACTTACTACTGTGTAAGGGCTTTGAGAAGAGACCCATACATTTAAAATGCTGGTGTTGTATAAACAGAGCATGTGTAAAGACTGGCAATGGCTTACCACCATTTACTTTTAAACAGACGAAACAGTCTTCATAGCTCATTTAATGCGCTGCCTCCCTTGAAGTTCTTTATTTTGTCTCATTAATAGAAAAATTATATTGTATCAGTTCCCACAAGCCTTCCTTTTATACTAATGCTCTACAAAATATTTGCTCTCCCCTTTGGCAGTACTTTGAATTTTTCCAGGATATTTAGGCACCTTCACTTGAGAAAATTTGAAAGAAATCAGTCAAAATATTGTGGAGAATACGCCAAACATAAATGGAAACTAGAATCCTTCAACAAAAATGTCCAACCATAAATGAACTCTATTCTGAATAAAACATAGATCAATGTATTTTTTCAGTTTTTTAATCCCTACAATGCACAGATTAAGAATGTAGCTATTTCACTATTCCTTTTCCTCTTTGACTTTCCTTAATTATATTTCCTCATTTACGTACACTGTTAAAAAAAACCTTGTTTGTTTCTATTTTACTCTTGGTCACACTGATTTTTTCCTTTGGGGTTTTATGCTTTTTCTGTTCTCATCTTCACTTTAGCTCAGCGTTCTTCAATCTTCTTGCGCAGATGCCCCTTTCCTGGTCCCACGGGCAGCCCCTGGGTGTGTCCGCCGAAATGCCGCTGAATAGAAAGCTTTCGCTTTCTTTCGGTGGCATTTCCGCGGGACAAAAATAGACTGTGACTTCGGCAGTCTCCCAGGCGGGATCGGCGGCGGCGCCAGAGTCTCGCACACCCCTGGGGGTGTGCTCACCCCATTTTGAAGACCACTGCTTTAGGGCAATGTTGTTTCTCTCCTTTCTTTGTGTACGAGTTTGGTTTTTTTACTCAAATACATGTAAGTGCTCCTAAAAAGAGGACTGGGGGAGAGTGGGGGCAGAGAGCAGTATGAGCTATAAGAACATTTGCAAGTCAAAATTTCAAGAATTGCAAATGTTTGCTCTTTTTTTGAGAAAATAACATGTTTCTTTATAAAAAGATTTACATGACAATATGCTTACAACATACTTTTGTCTGCAGCAACCAAGAATAAGTAAACAGAGTAATATGGCTCATGTCAAGATGAATGCAATATAAAATAAAATTTAAAAAGGTAGGATCGCTGTAGCAACTGCAATGATGTAATGTATTAAAAATTTACAAAAATTGGAGCATGAGTTTCAGTAACCTATAAATATATTTGGTAAATTAAGCAAAATCTATTGCAATGAGATTATAAAATCTTGATACTTCACTTGCTGATTGCCAAGGGACCACATTAGGAAACTGAACTCACAATGAGAATTAGCTCAGAAAAGGCTTAATTTTCCAATATTCAAAATTGTTCAAAAACAGGGCATCTGTTTATCATATCGTGATTTAATCAACTTCTAAACTATGGCAATAAATGGAATGGTCTGATAATCTGCAACATTCTTTTACATTTTTACTGATTAAAGAAAAAATTCTCTCAGAAAAATATTTAAATTATCACAAGGATGCCACAACTGATCCTGAGCAAATTATCCTACACCATTACTATTCCACTGAAAACTAGTTTGAATGATAAACATACACCAGGGTAAATTCAGTGATGAACTGTATATAAATCAAAAACACTTGCAACTAAGTTGTGCATGTCTTAAATGACAAAATATGCTCATAGATTTTATTTAAAAATTTCTCACTGCTTTTTATCAAAGTTAAAGACAGTTTTCATGCCAAGTGACATACCGTAAACATGAAATTCCTATTATGGAAAGATGGGTTAACTGTAACTTGATCTTTTACAAAAAACTACTAGAAGTTATTGATCACATAATTTCTCCTGGTATCTAATTTTCTAGAAAATTAAACCAATGTTTCCATTCTAACCAAAGCTGAAATATTGTCACATTAGGAAAAACCCTTGTTTATTTGTTAATCAGAAATACAAATCAAGTGGCACATATTTCCATTTGCTCTTCAGGCTAATAGTTTCAGCTTCATTATATTTTACAAGAAAACTGCAGACTTTCAATGGTCCTGTAAAGTCTTTCATGTCACAACTGAGGTTTAATGACGGCAGTGGAGAAAAGCAGTGGTGATGCAAACTAAGACCAACCCAATTGTTCTTATCTAGTGATGGGATCTTTTTTCCTGTTTGGCTTGCAGCAGTGAGGTTTTTCTGGTCAGGTTGCCTCCACCACGCCTGACATAAGTAAAAGGTTGACATGCCCTGGTAAATCCAGCCTGAGGATAATCCTTATCTCTGATACAGCTGATTCTTCAATCTGTAGGTTGGGGAATAATACTAATGTGAAGAAAATTATCAGGATAGCTCATATGTTCACTTAACCACTGTACTGGTGTCTCAAGCATCGGCTCAATTCCATGAACCATCACTTGATTCTTCTTATCTCCATCTAATGCAAAGAAAAACAAAGACCACTAATCAATAATTTACAGTTCAAAACAGCTTTAAGTTTAATTCACTGTATGCTGAAAGTCATTGCAGCGATAAAGTGATGAATGGCTTGCTACTACACATTTAACTGAATGAAAAGCAGGAAATACTGACTGGAGAAAGTTGAAATTGCAGTTTGCATCATCTAAAACAGAAACGGGGTTAAAATGAATTCTGAGAAATTCTGTTACAGTGAAACAATGAAAGTGTCCATTGCTTACAATTTTCTCCTACAGTAATGATTTGTTCTTAATAAAATTATAAAGACACCTCCACCTTCCCCACCTACAGATATCATACTTAAAAATCTGCTCAAATGACATCTTGCTTTAGTTAAGAAAAATATAGCTATCAAATCTAAAGAACATGAAACCTCAAGCTTAACAGTTAAAACTAAAACGTACATGCTTTTATAGGGGTTCTATGGAAACAAAAGTAACACACACAATAAGTCACTATATCTATTTCTATCTATAAATAAGTAGAATATTTCTGGAGTACAGTTGTTTTAATAAGAATTACTAAATTTAAAAGACTATGGCAGCATTATCGAGAGTTACTCAGAAAGTTAACTGAAGTAATCCAATTTCTCACTAACAGCTTCATCTATTGGGATAATTATGCTAGCAAATGAATCCTAGTTCACGAGCAATAGAATCTAAGAATATTTCAATTCTCTTTACTTATAACTTGCCCTGAAGGATGAAAAAGCTCTGATCCTTATATTTAAAGGATGGGAACCAGTTAAAACCATGACCTCATGGCCACGTGCTGAGCCAAAACTAGCTTTAAAAAAGCTTGACAGATTATTTGAGTCTTGAAGTGAGAAGTAAGGTATTTTGAGATCTGCTTCAAAAGTTGGTTAAAGAAAATAAACAAGTGAACTGTCAATGTTTAGATGCCACACTCAGACATCCTTATACTTACTATAGGACTCTACCATAGAGAAATCTGCACAAATGTCACTGCCTTCCCTATACCATCAGTTACAAGCCTCCCATTTTCGCTACAGAATTGGCTACAGAAAGAATTTATATAAGATAGCAGAATTGGCTACACAAAATGCATGTAAGATAGCAGAATCTAGAAAATGAACGCAAACTTGCTGACTCTGTCACGCAAAGAGCTGGTTACAACATGGTTCCTAATACATAGATAGGATCTTAACTGTGTTTTGTAACCAGAAGAAAGCCTTGACAACTCTGTCATAACATGTTCTGACAGCTGGTTTGCATGTATCTCTGTCCTCACTACAGTTCAGATCATGCTAGCAACAGCTATGCTTGAACCTGGTTGTTGCTAGTATGAAACTGGTTTCACAAGCTACTAGACAGGGATTCTTGCCCAAAGTACTGCATTATAAATTACCTATGGGGTATTATATATCTCATCTTGGTTAAAATAGCTCAGTGTTTAAAAAAATAAAAACCTTGTTCCACATACAAAGAAACCATCCCACAAAATCCCTGATTAAACACATTACTTATTAGTTTGGCTTAACCTTAGGCCTTGGTTCTACAAATGCATATATCTGCAAGTAGTCCCATTCAATAAAATTGAGCCACTTATTCACATAAATGTTTACGGGTTTGGGGTCTTATTGTGGAGAGTGAATAAAATGGGCATGCTGCCATTTTAAAATAAGATGCGATAATTTACACTAACAGACATTTTGCTGGGTTTGAAACATTATCTGTCAAGCTGTCATCAATATATACAGGGCCAATGGTATAAAAGAAATGATAGCTTGCACTAACCATGTGTTTACAATGGGAAGGTGGGATGCCCTTAATATGGTTAAAACAGACATTTCTTACCAAATATTGCATTTTTTTTTACAGCTTTCAAAACAAAGCTTCCCTTTTATAATACCCTTTTGGCCAGCTACCTTGCTGGAGAAATTATTTTATAGCAAAATTATTTTTAGGAAACAACTCCATCTTATTCTATATTAGATGTTACTTATCCAAGGAGGTTTTTCTGGAATGATTATTACTTCTGGACTTTGATGCACTGCTACACTGTGGCCAATCCATGTAGCTCTGAGGAGCAAATGCATTTGGCTTGAGTGAAAAATGAATAATAGGAGCAGGACATTTCGTTCCACAGACCAGTAACCTATATTGTTCCAAGATACTTGGCCATGGTAACATTTCACCGTCATCAAAATAAATCATATAATTTAAATATTGTAGGACTCACTGCTACAGTTTTTTATTACAAGAATGTTCAGCTGAATATTCAAAGGGGACCTTTAATACTAGTGTAATTTTAAATATACTTTATACTTTAGGTCAATCATTGTTTATAAGATTAAGTTCTCTTTCCCCTTTTTTTCAAGCAAACATAAATAAGGGCTACCATTCCATGTTTTTCTCTATTTAATCAAATTATAACCCAATTTTTAATGCTCAAATTTAAAGAGTAACAAGTT
This sequence comes from Sternotherus odoratus, assembly GCA_032164245.1. Taxonomy (NCBI): domain Eukaryota; kingdom Metazoa; phylum Chordata; order Testudines; family Kinosternidae; genus Sternotherus; species Sternotherus odoratus. The sequence continues at coordinate 64,771,414 of JAVMKO010000003.1, forward strand.
TTCATTGCAGCATGAAGAAGAAGTAGGATAATGGTGAGGAAAATGGTTCTGACAGGTTTTAAATAGTAAAAGGAAAATGCCAGAAAATATGGGCAAAGCAAACTGATTTTTCATATAAAATTTCTATGATAAGTGCAAATATCTTCAAGTATTTAATATATTGGAAAAATGCCTCCACAACTAGATATCTCCAAAATAATAATTCACAACATTTATTTACATAGCTGTCAGTCCTATTATTTTTGCATATGGATGATTCTAGTGAGGATGAAATTGTAGATTAATGTGACTGGATTGAGCCAAGAAAAATTAGGGCACACAGCTCTACTTCTTGGCTCACATCTGCTAAAACTACTGTAATTCATAATACACAATCTCTAGTCTTTAATGCTTTAATAAATAAAGATTAAAAAAAAAAACAATTTAAGTATGTTCCACAAACTAAGAAAAGCTAGGAAATTCAAATTTAAGATTGATATATTGCCTTCAAATGAAAATTAAAAAACACAAGATAAATTGATACAATTTGTGTGAATTATTCATTCCAAGGCCTAATTCACTTTCCTTACTCAGTTTATCACAAATTAGCCTTAAAATAACTAAAAATTTTAAATTAAACGTTCATGCAAGAATATGAACTATGGAAGAAAATGGAAAGCATATTACAAAATAGGTATTAGAAACTTAGCAATAAATGTTTCATGAAAAATTATTCATTGAGTTTGCACATAGAAAATATTCTGCCGGAGATCACATTTTACAATGTTATTGAGACAGCAGGCAAAGACCTGTTTCAGGCAATATTTGGAAGTAATGGCTGCCAGCCCAATTCTCCCTTCCTTCCTCCCTCAAACATCAGTAAAGTAGCAACAGTCAAGTAATGGGCATTAATTGGACACATCAGCCAGTCAATATGTGCAATCAGACAGGTAAATTAGGACTGAACCCACCTATTGTAAAGCATCATTGGCTAATGACACTACAGCTGCAATTTATAATAAACTATTTTCAGTTTCTTATTGTAAGACCTCACAGTTATTATAATGGCATTGGATAGGGATACCTGACTCTGTCCCACTCTGGGGCAAAATTGTCAACACTTCTTGCTTTCTCTGGCAGCAAAGAGGTGTTTGGATGGATAACACCACTTCAGAAACACATCTTATATTCTGTTGTCATTTATCAGTCAATCATGGTTGCTTGAAAATTATCTGTTAAGGTGATCTACCAGCATATTCTGCAATCCTTGCAAGTGGTACTGCTCTCATGGTAATTTTCTGGTGGAGACAAAAGTTCCACAGACTTGCAGCCTTCTATCTCTGGCTTATTTATATAACCCTGGCAGTCAGGTTGTCTTTCACAATATGCCTTGTCAGTCATTTTAGAAGCAGGAGAAAAGCTGAGCACCCAACAAATGGCTCTCTCACATACTTTGTGGGCAAGTCCCTTTGCAGACTTTCAACAAATGTAATGATAAGCTGTATCTTCTTGGCTAATATACAGACTTCAGCCATACTTTCATGCAATTAAGGTAAGGTCTGGCATGCTGAGTTGTGCATATGCAGGAGGCCATATGGCCTAGCAGCTGGAAACAAGCTCTCATCGATGTTCTGGGGTGAACTTCTAGGAGGATGAATAGGTCTAGTATGGCTTGAAATCTTTCCTGTGGTAGATAAAACCACTGCTGATGTGGAGTCCAACATAGTTCTTAAAAATGCTGCCCTTTCGATGGAGTCCATATAGGACTTTTCTCTGTTTACTTTCAGGCCTAGGGAGGCAAATTGATGCAGAGTCCTTTGACCAGAGTCTGTTATTCATTGATACAATGTTCCATGAATAAGACACTGATCCAAATACGGGAACAACTGGCCTCCTTGTTTCCCGAGGTAAACTGCCACCACCACTAGGCATTTCCTAAGTTCCAATAGTGCTGTTGATAAGCCAAATGACAGCACCCTGTACTGATAGTGGAAACTGCCCACCTGAAACCTCAAATACCTTCTCTGGATAGGGTAAACTGCTATATGAAAGCAACCTGGAGTTTGAGAGCTGTACACCTCGAGTTTGGCTCTATGGTTGGAATTATTGAGGCCATAGTCACCATCCTGAACTTGAAGGTGTTCATTTGTCTCTGGATCCACTGTAGGTCACCAGCAGCCTTTTTGGGAATCAAAGTAATGAGAATCAAACCCTTTTCCTGTGTTCTTGAGGAACTTTATCCACTGCTTTCAGATTCAAAAGTGATTGCACCTACTGACAAGGTTCCAAAAAAGGGATGGAGAAGACTGTTGGGAGGGGGTCTTAAACTAAATGGAATAGCATACTTCCTGATTTACAGACCCAGTGGTTCACAGTGATAGGTCTCCAGAACCCAATGAAATTAAAAATGATTCCCAAATTGAGGGTATAACTAGAAGACACAAATGAATTTGCATGCTGTTCCCAATCAAGAAATAAAATATGTTCCCTTGATGATGAAGAAGACTAATAGAGCTCCCTCGTGAGGTGGAGAAGGGGATCTAGCCCTGGATTGGGAAGCAAACATTAGTCTTCTGGTGTGGTATGTCCCCCACAGGGCTCAAAAAGACCAAGGATATGGATAGATGTAAGGGGAGGATATCAGGGAGTAGAATCCCCCTGAGCTTCTTTTCCTAAGTCCAAAAAAACCCCACCTCAGCTTTTGACTCCTTTTCTGTTTGAAATAAATCCTCTTGAGCCTCACAGGAAAAGAGTAGCAAAAGGCCCAAAAAGGGTTCCTCTTGCACTGATTAGTGCCTCAGGACCAGCTCCCTCAGTACCCCCTTAAATCAACTGGTACCAACCTCTTGGTACAAAGGTCCCCAGTACTGATATCCTTGGTACCATCCACTCTGGTATCAATGCCATCTACTCACTTATCCTTGGCAATAAAACATTTGGGACTAAAATCCTATATGGTGTTGAAAGACCTATTGCATCTCTTCAGTACTGGACTTCCATTATTAGGAGTGATCAAACTGCCTCTTTCGGCATCAGCGATACTGACCAAAGCACAGTCTAATGGAGATTCTGGCACACCAGCTGATACAGCTCCGCTTCTTGGAGAGGACTACTCATTTAATTCCTCAAGCTATAAGGGAAGTAGGAAGGCTTGTTAAGAGTGCTTTAACTTTTTTTTTTAATTCCTGTGTGTTTAATAAAAGTTTTTTAGTAGTGATTGCTACCATGGGAGTTAACTACCTATAATAATGCAAAACCCAAACCACACTGAACTGTTTAAAGTTTTAGAAGTTAAATAAGTGTTTTAGAACTCCTTATACCTGGTTGGGACCAAGACACCACTCCCACCCAACACAACAGTCAGACACACAACTTCATGTATCTACCATTCTAAAAATATTTTTTTAAAGTTTTCACAAAAATCTTTTCTTGTATCCCTTCTCTTACAAGTATGGAATTTCTCCCCTAACCAAATGCTGCATTAGCTCTTAGTCCTGGATCACTGACAGAATTAAAAGTCCATCAGTTTGTAAAACATCAGGACCAGAAATGGAAGCTTTATACCCTAGATACTCAGGAATCTCCCCCAAATCATTACAGTGGGAAAAAAGCACTTATTTTTAGCTTGAACAGAACACACCTTAACTACATCATTCTAGCAACAACAAAAACAAAGTTCAGATTTTTTAGAGATCTCTATAGAGGTTTCATAAATTTAAAAACAACAATTTCTCTTCCCCTCTGAATCCTGTACAGCTGACCTCATGGATCTAGGTCAGCCTGAATACACAGCTTGGGAGCTAAATATACCATGGATCCATTTCTTTAAGTAAAGTATTTTTAAAACAATTTTTGTATAAATGCTGGTATAGATAGAATAAATACTGAGATGCTATGGTAAGGTTTTATTAAGTTTGCAAAGACATATATAGCTTCATCATTTTCAACAATATGGGTTATCCCAAACTCACAGCAATAAAACCTCCCACACCATGTCATCAAATATTCTTTATGAATATGTATACAAAACCACACATATACTCTCTCTCTCACACACACACACAAAAATATGTCTCACACACTTCAAGAATACTGGCAAGAATTTCATTCTTAACCCCTATTCATTTTTTTGCTTAATATTTGTTAAACCACCACATTTAAAATCATGGATACAATCATGCTTTAATTCTGTGTGGTTTTTTTTAATGTTCTTTTCAACTAATCAAGTAAGGATGACCATTTGTAAGATGGAAAACTGGATAGATTACTTGCATTGCCAGCTAAAGTGAAAATATAGCAACTGGTAACAGGATTATTTATTTTTATCAAAGCAGAAAAACTGGCTAGTTTATCTTCAAGGGTTAATAAACTCGTCAGAGTAGGACATTCAAAAGTAATTATAGTAATAGGTTAAAAACATTTGCCTGCAAGGTGATGGGAAATTTATACAGAGCAAAAGCCTAATGATTACCATGTCATGTTTGTACCTTTTCATATTTAACTGGAGGAAAAAAAACTGATTTGCCATTTTTACTACATTAGATTACATATAATACTGTTCTATGTTCTTTAACAAGTTCTTAAACGGACAACCAAAATAGAACAGCAAATGGAGATGAGTTATTCAATTAACCTAAGAGAGTCTGGTGAGTTTTGTTCTGTGTCTGACAAATTCTTTAACCTTTGTAAAAAATCCAGCTAATTGAATCCATAGATGTGAAAACCACAGGCTGAAGTCTGTGCTGCATACATCATGCTGAAGGATTTCTGCCTCAGCCATGGCGGTAATAGTCAGTGAGGTCAGGTCAAAGAGGGTTAAACTAAGTCAGGATATAGCCAAAGGAATACATCAAACACGGATTTTAAAAGGGCAATTAATCTTAGACAGAAATGCTTCCTGGGGAATGAGATCTCAATCTTAAGAGCACACTACATGATGTAGCAGTAAAAATGTACATATACAAGCTTAGAGAGCTTTCATCCTGTGATCACAAACAGAAGGGGAGTGCTGTTTATCAGAGAAATACAAACCCTTTCTAAAATACTTACATTAACTTCTTCCGGGCCTGAACTTATTGGGAAATAAATGCCTTAATGAATACATAATATAGTTTGCACACTCACATCAAGTATTTTCTGTATAGGACTACAAGTATTTTTGCACTGCTACTGCCTAAAACCTGAATTCTGCAATGGTAAAATTGTTCCAGTTATTCCTGAGAATTTAAGGAAGGCTGGGTAGAGAGGTATAAGGTAGCTGCATTACAGATCAGTGGTAGCTGCTCCATAGTTAAGATTCCAAATGAGTTTTCATTATAAGGCTCACTTTGGTCCTTACGCTCTTTTTAAATCGCCGCAAAAAAAAATCAGTTTAAAAATTAGTAGATACCAGCCTTGAACTGAATCAGATAAAGGGTTCATAACTGGTACCCTAAAAATAAAGCTGCTTACTTAAAGCATTCAAACAGCAATGTTTTTGCCACTTGGTAGAAAAAAAACAGGAAGATACAAATAAGTGATGAAATTTAGTTCACTGAACTCTTGTAGCAGGCATTTTATGTATTCAAAAGGTAACAGGATTACAAAGCATATCTGAAGAGTTAATATTTTTAATTAGTAATGTTAGGACTCATTCGCTCTGGCAAGCTTAATAATATCAAACGACTGCTTGAGACCTTAGCTTTAACGTAGAGAAGTGTCTAGCCTTTTTTTCACAGAAATAGACTTCAGAATGCAAGCCAGTCATGGGAGAGGTCTGTTATGGAAAGGAGGAAAATTTTTCCACAAAAATGAAGTTAATCAGATAAGCTTTTAGTAAACGGAGACACTTAAGATGGTGGTGGTGATCAGAGAGCTACATCCTAGCTTTAGAACAGAGTGAGAGACCATCAAAGTGATGTTTAGTGGATTAATCTATTCCATGGTAGTGATGAGGCTGTTCTCTGCTCTTCCCACCATTTCCCCTGAGCTCCTCTTTTTCCAAGACTCTCCCTTCTTTTGTTGATTTCTTACTATAAGAGGCTAACTTCCTATGACATTTACTTTAAGGGGTCTGCAAGATATGTAGATGTAGAAGGGGAGCAGTGGAAAAGGAGAAAGAGGAATGCAAAAAGGGAGCACGTGAGACAATATCAAGGGGCGCATTGCATTCTATAGACACATTAAGAGGCCTATCCGATTCCCTTCCCAAAACCGTGATAGGGCTACATATCCCTTATCATGCTCTACACTTTGGAATAGTTTCTGGAGGCCCCATCCCCTGTAAGCCTTATAGGATTGTTGCCTTCTCCCAAAAACTTCAATAGGTTCACTGGGGAATACCTCACTATTACCTCTCCACAGCCGTCAGTCTGTGAGGCCCAATGCAGGATTTTCAAACTTTTCATGATAATGACACCTCAAAATAAAAAACTGTCAACCCCCTTTATATTTTGTATTCTCATAGCAAATGTATCAGTGATAACAATGCTAAACCTACATAATTTGCGTGTTTTAAGAGACTGACAGAGATAATTTAGTCTTGACAGAAAAGGGTGTGCAAGGAGTAGGAGAGAGAGAGAGATTTTCTTTGCTTTACATTGCCATATGATTTTCAACACCTCACAACCACCATGATTAACTTTCATGACCCTGTTGAAGGTCACAAACCACCAGGTGAGAAACATTTGCTTAACAGATAAGACACTAGGCTGGAACTCATGAGACCTGGGTTCTATTTCAACTCTGCCTACCTACTGTGTAACCTCTTACAGGACACATCTGTGACTCCATTTCCCCTCCCTCCTTTGTCTATCTTGTCTATTTTAACTATAAACTATTTAGGACAGGGACTGCATATCTGTACAGTGCCTAGCACAAAACAGCTCCAATCTTAGTTGGAGCTTCAGAAAAATACCAATAGACAAATAATAATTAGTGCTTGTCAGAAAAACCTCTGAGACAGGTTTGTAGGAATGTGTAAAAATTAAATTTTCCACCAAAATGGAAATCAGGATGTCCAGACTCTGCGGCTCCTGGCCAGGCACCAGGCAGATTCCCCTAAAGTGAAGGCTCCATCCCCTTTTCACAGCGAATTTCAGTTTTAGATTTTTATTCCAGTTTGGAATTAAACTAAGTTAGGAAATAGCTAAATCTTCTGTGAAATGGAATATGTATCTTCACCCAGCTCTAATATGAGGCTTGGCAGATCTTGCTGTGCCTGAAGAGAGTCATTAGCCCTCTGACAAGCTTAAACAGAACAGGCTCAAGACGGACTATAAGAAAATATATTGGCTGGCTGAAAATACAATTTAGTTCAGGGTCAAACAAGTTTCCTAAGACCTCTCAAAGGGGTGCTCTGAGACACCCTATCCTAAGCTTCTCATCTCTCCATTTCCCATTGTCTTGTGCACAAGCACATAACTTCTGAAATACTCCCCAATTCCACAGAAAGGGAAAGAGTGCTCTTCCTGACCTTAGCAAAACTGCTGGGTGAAAGAGGAAAGGTCAGGAAGGGGGCTGGGGTTCACAGAAAGGAAGAACTCCCCAGTAATGTTTGCCATCCTCATAAGCCTTAGCCTCACTGGTAACTTACCATTGACTAAATTTTAACAAGTTTCTGTAGTCTCATTAGAAGCCTAATATGCCTGCTTTGGCAAAACTGACTGTCCCAATGAGTTTAATTTTTGCTTAGAAGCCTATTAAGCCTGTGAAGGAGCCCACAAAGAATCTACTAAGGTTCAGAGCACCTCAACAGGGTCCCTGACGCTCAGAGAGGACAGTGAGGACTCATGAGACTTCTAAGTCTCACAGTGAGGCTCAGTTATAAGCCTCCAACTGCTTGTAGAGGATGTTGTGTAGGAAGGACCTTAACCATCCTCAGAAGGCTCAGGAAGAGAGTAGGATGATGGCCTCTTGATGATTCACCTAAGGCTTGTGGGGCTGCCATTCTCCCCGAGCTCACTGGAGACACTTGCAAGAAGCCTCCAAAAGGGTGTAAAAATTGGTAGGCTCCTGGCAAGGCTCAGAAGGCTTAGCAGGCAGTCAATGCACTTAAGATTCCAATGAGATCTGCTCCCCTTGTTAAGGAGGTTGTATTAGCAAGGCGATTCAGAAAGTCATGAAGGAAGAAGGAATGTGCCTTGTATAAAAACTTCCTTTTTAAAGTCCTATGAAAGAAACTCCAACTCAAGACAGATTTAGAAAGCTTGCAGGCATATCTCAATGGTTAGAGTACATATCATCTTTCAATAGCATTAGTTTAAAAAAAGAAAATGCATAAGTAATGAATTATGTATACATTATAGAAACCCAGAAATCAGTGTGAAACTTAGAAATAATGAAATCCTTTGAAAGCATGAACATTCACAATTAAAATAGCCATACTACCCTAACTTTACCCCCACAGAAATGGCAGCATATCTTCCCCAAATGTAGAATATTGGGCTCTATTATTCAGTTAGGCCCTACAATTCCATGAGGCAAGTAGTTATCCAATGTCACAGCAATGTCTCCATATACTTCCCTCATATACCCAGATCATGAAATCATAGCACTTATACAAAAAGAGCAAGAGTTAAAGTAGTGACAGGTCACCACATTTGATTATTAGAGACATTATTAGAGAAAATGTCTAGAACTAATGATGTGGGGTGCACAGTTTTAAATATGCTACATCTCTAAATGGGAAAATAACTCTGCCCCAAAGAGATATTAAGGCAGGTTTCAAGAATGAGAGTTAAATGTTAGAAACACAAAACACCGAGAGAAGGTTACACTTAGAAGTATTTCTTTACTTCAAAACATTTGGGTCTCTAAGTTTACTCTCTCATCTCTTAATTTTATTTCCTGTAAGTTACATTTCTAGAGGATGACTGGTGTAAATGAAGGAATCAAAAAAGAGAAGGCAATTTCTTTAAGATGAAAAAAATTATCTTATTACCAAGTCTTTTCCTTTATAAAACTGGAAGTAGATTATTAGCTATGCAAATGCCAGTATTCTTTATTTCTGGAAATTTTACAGCCCACTTGATTCATGTAATTGCATTAGAATTACTGTACCACAGGAGTCTCAAACTCAATTTAACTTAGGGCCAGTGCCAGTCTTCAAATCCTTCCATTGGACCAATAATGTCACTGAAGATGGTGTTCAGAAAATAAAAAGTTTATATTGTACTAGTGAAAATACCTGGCGTTGCTCGGGTCAGTCGGAGGTGGGGAGGGGGCAGAGAGCTGAGCGAGTACGGGGTCCGTTGGAGGGAGCAGAGAGCAAACCTGACACCCCCACCTCACCCCCCCCGACCAAACCCGACACCCCCACCTCACTTACCTCTTGACCAACCCCGACTCACATTTTCACCCCCCCACCCAAACCCAACACCCCGTCACCCCCTACCAACCCCAACACCCCCTGACCAACACCCACACCTCACCCCCCGTAGACCAAACCTGACACACCCACCTCACTTCCCCCCAACCAAACCCGACACCCCTACCTACCACCACAAACAAACCTGACACCCACACCTCACTTACCCCTTGACCAACCCCAACCCCCCTCCTCACCCCCCCAACCAACCCCAACACCCCAACCTTACCCCCCCACCAAACCCAACACCCCCTGACCAACCCCAACACCCACACCTCACCCCTCACCCAGCCAGATACCTTCCCACCCCCCCAGACCAAACCCAACACCCCCGGCTCACTTACCCCCCGACCAAACCCGACACCCCCACCTCACCCCCCGACCAAACCCGACACCCCTACCTCACTTATCCTCTGACCAAACCCAACTCGGGTCCGTCGGAGGTGGGGAGGGGACAGAGAGCTGAGCGAGTGCGGGGTCCGTTGGAGGGGGGAGGGGGCAGAGAGCTGAGGGATTCCGGGGTCTGTCAGAGGGGGGAGGTGGCAGAGAGCTGAGGGATTCTGGGGTCCATTGGAGGGGGGAGGGGGCAGAGACCTGAGCGAGTGCGGTGTCTGTTGGAGGGGGTATTATGACATCATAACTATGTCACAGAGAACAGCAGCTGCCCAGCTGATGTGATTGGCCTTTAAATAATTTCACCCCTGGGGGGGCGTCAGAGGTGAGATTTGAAAAATTTTCGACTCTTACCCTGATTAGGACCCCAAGACCTCTAACTGTACCAAATTTCAAGTCCCTAGCTCAAACGGTGTGGAAGGAGAAAGCTTACATACACGCATACATACACGCATACACCATTTGACTTTTATATATATAGATTTTTTATTTCCAATTTCTCAGAAATAAAACGGTCATACAACTTTATACAATTCTTCGCCTGCCAGAGGCTTTTTAGTGTTTGCCAGACACCTGGCAATGTTTCAGTTCTATTCGTTTGTTGATGTTTGGCCTCAGTGACCGACCAGTTGAAACCTTCAGGATTGCAGCAAGGTGTGCATCAGATAGTTGTGTTTGGTATTTTGACTTGTTTATATTCACTGGGGAAAAAAGTGACGCTGCCTCCATGGCTGACTCTGCCTGGTGACTAGTGATGGTATCTTTCTCCCGCAACCCTAGCCAATAGAAGCTGTGGGGGGCAGCACCTGCAGCAGACATTGCCGGCAGTATGCGTCTCTCCTCTGCAGTAATTTGCAGGAATCTTCTGACCCTTTCCTATAATTTTGCTATCTTGTTAATATAATGCATTTAGAAGACGCATTGCATCATTTCTTGTTAGTGGTAGCTTTTAGAAAAGACATATGCCCTCAGATTAGAATTATGACAATACACATTGGCAAGATTACGTGTGTTATACCTGGATATTTTTCAGTAGACAGGAAGGTACATAGAGTGTTTTAGGCCAAACAGTAAGAAGTTACTAGGAAGGTGAAATCTTCATTTTAAGTACTTAACTTCTTGCCACTCATCCATGCTTACCAACAAGACACGTAGAAAGAACATGCAGCTATACAACTATCCACTGAAAATAATAATCTGTTCTTAACTTAACTGTAATTTCAGTCTGTTCCTCTGCCAAATATTTCACTTTTATTATACCAATGAAAGGATTTGTCTTTCCTGCTGCTTTCAGTTTGAAAATCTAAAATGGAAGTTCTGATAAAGCCACAAACTCAACTCTGATAGGCATCTATAAAAACTAAAAAATAACTATCTTAATGGGTATCTTTAACATTGGAGAAAACTATCAAATATGAGTCAAAATTGGAACTCTTATCTTTCAAATGTTTCCCATGACTTTTCTTAGCATGTTTATTAGTTATCATCGCTAAGTGTTAAATCTTAGGTTTGTACTGTCAACACATTCTCTCTACTTGATTCTGCAGAAATGCAATAACTAAGTTTGTTAATGAAAATAAATGCAGTTATAAACTGATACCACAAAGACATAAGTATGATTTTACTGCACAATCTCAGTAAGGTGCTGGGCTGGAAAAATTATGTCCTAACCAAAAATACCAATATCTTCAACAGCAATAAAGATATACACAAACATATTCTGCAAAAGACTTATTCCTGTGTGCACTGTGCCCCACCCCAACTTGCTTCACTAGTGCAATGGGAAAATGTATAATAATATGTGTTAATCACAGTGTTCACAGAATCAGGTCCAAAGTTTATCCCAGAATAATGCTCCCTTTAAAATGTGAGGTTTTTGTACAGGACCAGAAATTAAAACACCTATATATAAATGACTGTTCCAAACATTTTATTTTATTCCGACTGTATAAATGGGAACAAAAAATAGGGTTTGTAATAATGATCCTTTCATATCACTCAAGCCTGCTATGCTAATATTCAGACTTCCTGCTAAGTGTTGTTTATTAATATAGCTATGTAAGCATTAACATAAAACTGAGGGCAAGATTCTGCCCTGACATACTACTTATGCAAATCCATTAAAGTACATGGATTTCCACAAAGTAGAGCTCAGTTCAGGAAATGGTCCTACATACTTATGCTTTGCTGTAGGGGCAAATCAGCATTTTTCCATATTTAATTAGAATTGAGACTAAACTTGAACAAACAAAAATCCCAAACTTCAGAAACAACAAAAATACATGGCAATTTGCTCCAGGAATGATTATAGCCATTAGTAGAGAGCCTTGACCAAATAATAATTTTGTATGGATACATAATGGGCAACATTCTTATAAATAATAAATCATTAGAAGAAAATAAATTCTACTGTAAATTCAGTTTACTGTACCATGGTATGCAGTTGATGCTTTTTTGTTTCAATTTAAAGATCATGTAAATTAATACATAGACAAGTCCATTTGTATTTACAACAAAGAAAATCTCTACCAAATTGTTACCTCCTTAAGTGCTATCCCACACCAAAGAGGTAACACTTCATCAAATTACCAGTCTTTTGAGAACAGAAAAGAAGAAGATTCCTAAGTTTACCAAATACTGGATAATAGTGACCCAATATTAATTTTTTTAAATGTCTGATAAGGAGTAAACACAAATATTTAATTCACCTTTTCTAGATATTATTTAATATTTTTATCTCATATTTTACCAAATTTAAGGTACAGTAAAACCTCGATTTAACGGACTAATTCGGGCGAGGGGGTGTCCGTTAAATCAGAAAGTCCGTTATTTAATAAAGTAGGTTTTCCGAATGCATATGTTAAAAAATTGACGTTTGTGTAATTAAAATTAAGTACTGTATGTATGAAAAGTTTAATTTCACAGAAAAGTGTTCTATATGTATTATTGCTTATGTACTCACCGTAGTTTTGAGACTGTAATAAACAAGTATGCAATCTAAATCGAAATAAACATTTTTTCGAAAATACTTTAATTATATTTAACTAAACAAATAAACAATGTTCTTAAAAACAAAACAAAATTTAAATTTTATAAAAACACTTTTTTTCCCTATTTATTCGTCTTCGGATGATGATATATCCAGACACTCCCGTTGTGGCGTGACATTAATGTTCGATGTCGAGGCGCTTGCTTTAAGTAATCCTGCTTTGAAAAAACTATCAACTTTTGTTTGAACTTTTGAAGTCTGCTGTTTTTTTATAATTAACTCCCTAAAATTACGAAAATGGGTGTAATAAAGCTGAATTTCGTTATCTGATGAATTGTCAATAAATGTTATTAGGTCATCGAGATGTGATCTAATCACTGATAACTTTATTTTTGGGCGTGTTGTTTCTTCTTCCTCATTATCTTCACTCCCATCCTCATCTTCCAAGGTCATTACCTCATCTGCTATTTCACTTTCAGTCATGATGTGATACCCAGGGTCACCTTCATCTTCTTCTAACACTGTAAAACATCTTCCTCAGCTACTTCTTCTCCACCAATAATCTGTATTGTCCTACAGTAATCAGTAACCTCTAGCCCTTCTAAATCCAAGTCTGCATCTTCGTCGTCAAGCAAATTCTTCCAACCATTTTCCAATGTTTGCACTTTCACTTCTTTCCATGCTGCAGAAAAATTAAAAATTGCCGATTTTAAACTGTAACTCTAAGTTTTGTAAGGTACGCTGTCCTCTTGTATCTTCTTCATTATCATCATCCTGCTATACAACCATTACTTACTCTAAAAACTTTTTGCGGTATATTTGTTTGGTTGCCAGAATTATCCCCTGGTCCATGGGCTGGATAAGTGATGTTGCATCTAAATTTGCCATCTTCTGAACATAAAATATTTTCAGATGGATGAGCAGGAGCGTTGTCTAAAAGCAATAAACATTTCACATCTTCCGGTGGTATTCCAAGCTCTTCGCCTTGAAATTTCCTGACTGCAGGTACAAATTCTTCGAAAAACCAATCTTGGAAAATCTTCGAGGTGAACCACGCCTTTTTAGAGTTATAATACAAAACGGGCAGATCACTCATTATATTTTTTAAAACTCTAGGTTTACGAGATTTGCCAACAATTACAGGTGTCAGTTTATGCGATCCATTGGCGTTGGCACAAAGCAGCGCCGAGATCCTGTCCTTGATGATTTTTCTTCCAGGTGTCGATTTTTCATATTTGGAGGCTTGTGTGTTTTCAGGCAGAGAACGCCAGAACAAACCAGTTTCGTCAGCATTGTAAATCTGAGACTGTAATAGCATTTCATTATTTATACGTTCTATTAATTTTTGCCTAAATGGTTCAATATCTTCTGTTGGAGCACTTGAAGCTTTGCCGTAAATTCATTTGTTCATAATTCCGCGCCTTTTGCGAAAGAGCCAAAGCCATCCATCACTTTCTTTGAATGGTGTGTTCATATGATTTGCTAATTTAATTGCTGCAGATTTCAATTCAACTGCCCGAACTGGAACCTCACAAGAACGTTGTTGTGCGTACCACTTCAACAATGCTTCTTCAACTGAAGTTTCACATGCCAATTTCATATGTTTTCTGGGATTGGTGTTTGCACCTACATCACATATTAATGTAAATTTTTTATTTTGTCTGTTTTTTTTAATGTCCGATACAATTTGCTTTTTTATGCCATATTGCTCATATACGAGACACAGACACTCCCGATTCCAACTTTTGTATGACTTCTAATTTTTGATTTAGCGTTAAATTAACTCTTTTCCATTTCTCCATATTTTAAGGTTAGGGTTACACGGATGTGTTTTGCCACACATAGATACATAAATTTAAATTTATACGGAATAGGTCCAGTCACCTCGAGTAAACAAATGCACAGGGCTGGGGCCTGGCTTACCACAGGTCAGAACATCCACCGGCACGTGTTAAAAGTGCTGCAGAAAGTCACGCCACAAAACTCATTATCGCGGAATGAGGTGTGATCACGTGCTCATCCAGGGTTTCTCAAAATGGGGGTCCCGAGCTCCTGCCGCAAAAAAAAAAAAAAAAGAAAAGAAAAGAAAAAGAAAAAGAAAAAAACAAACAAACCGAGCTGTTGGAGGAGCAGCCCGCCCGCCACAGGGTTGGGGCCAGCAGCTCCGCAGCCCCCCGCTGCCACAGAGACCGGGGCCGCAGCCCGCAGCCAGCCCGCATGCTGCCGGACCGGGGCGGCAGCCGGCAGCAAGCCCTCCTGCTGCTGGGACCCGGGCGGCAGCAGGGAGCCCGCAGCCAGCCCGCCAGTGGCTGGGACCCCGGCGGCAGCCGGGAGCCAGCCTGCCCAGGTCCCGGCTCCCAGGATCCGCCAGCCAGCCCGTGAGCTGCCGGGACCCGGGCGGCAGCCGGGAGCTGGCAGCCAGCCCGTGAGCTGCCGGGACCCGGGCGGCAGCCAGGAGCCAGCAGCCAGCCCGCCAGCGGCTGGGACCTGGGCGGCAGCCGGGAGCCAGCCCTCCTGCTGCTGGGACCCGGGCGGCAGCCGGGAGCCGGCAGCCAGCCCGCCAGTGGCTGGGACCCCGGCGGCAGCCGGGAGCCGGCAGCCAGACCACCAGAAATGGATCAGGAATGCATCAGATATGGCTCAGAAATTTTGTCCATTTCATCCCAAGTCCATTAAATCGCGGTTTTACTGTAATAACAAAGGGGTTTTGTGTGTAGGCAGGCTTTGTTTGGGGCACTTTATTCTTCTGGCTTATAGGGTCTGCATCCTTCATTTATCAGACCTGACAGATGAGATTTTGTGCATGGGCCTGTTTCAGGGGTAGTAAGCATACCCTGGATGCTCTCAGTGTACATGAAAAAAAAAATCAAGCCTTTTTCTGGATTTTTCTTAAAATAATGGAGAAAAGAATTACACCTTTTATCCCGAGGTAGAAACTAGTTGGAAAGAAATTTAAATGCTTTTATCTTTGTAAACATTTTATTTCTTATACAAAAATATTTCCAATGTTTGTGGACAACTATTTTTAAAGGAGTAAATAATTTAACTAAGACAAACTACACAAAATCTGTTCCTGAACTGGCTATAGACTTACCTGCAAATGTTCAAGTGGAAGTCTTTTCAGGACATGAATGTCACTTTGACATACTTACTACATGTTTCCGGCCTCTTTGCATTGCTAGAGTACAAATAAACTAAAGAAACACTATATTTTAATTTATCGTTGTAAACAGGAGCTTTGGTCTTTTTAATTTTGATAAGCTTAAAGTTGGCTATCTAGAGGAAATGTTTTTTCTTGTATGAATATAAATGATTTCTCATTATTTTTGTGATGGATTTGTTTTTCTTTCTATTTTCTGATGCATGTACAGATATCTAGACTTGTTACTATCCTCTTCCCCTCCTCCCTCCGCCCCAAATCTAGTATTTCAATTTATAAGTATTGGGAAAATGTGAATGTGGGAGAAAACATTTAAAAGGGAATAATCTGAAGACTCTTTCAATATGGATTTATAAAAAGAGATGAGAATAACAAAATTCAGCACTGAAACTTGTGCTGTTCAGTCTCTCTGTTGGGATCTTCAAAAGTCCCTTCTGAAATTCCACTCGGCTTACAGAGATCATTGCAATATGTTAAAATACCATTTTCTTAAGGCAGCACTTGCAGTAAAGCTACTAAAAAGATTCTGTACTCATAGATGAGCATACAGTGAAACCTCGATTTAACGGACTAATTCGGGCGAGGGGGTGTCCGTTAAATCCGAAAGTCCGTTATTTAATAATTTTTTAAAATTATTAAATAACAGGACTTTCGGATTTAACGGACACCCCCTCGCCCGAATTAGTCCGTTATATCAAGGTTTTACCGTCAACCCGCCCGCCCGGGTCCCGGCTGCTGGGACCCGGCGGCAGTTAGCAGCCCGCCCGCTGGGGTCCCCGGCTGCTGGGACCAGGGCGGGAGCTGTCAGCCCGCCCGCCCCCGGCTCAAACCGCGGCGGCCGCTGTGAGCGGGCAGAGAGCCCGCAGGGCCCCGGCTCCCAGGACCCTCCAAGGAGGGTGAACGCTGCCGGGGGCCGGGCAGCAGCCCGCCCCCGGCTCAAACGGCGGCGGCTGCCGCGCGCGCGGGCTGACAGCCGGAGGGTCCCGGCTTCCGGGACCCTCCAAGGAGGGTGAACGTTGCCGGGGGCCAGGCGGCAGCCCGCCCCCGGCTCAAACCGCGTCGGCTGCCGCGCGCGCGGGCTGACAGCCGGAGGGTCCCGGCTCCCGGGACCCTCCAAGGAGGGTGAACGCTGCTGGGGGCCAGGCGGCAGCCCGCCCCCGGCTCAAACCGCGTCAGCTGCCGCGCGCGCGGGCTGACAGCCGGAGGGTCCCGGCTCCCGGGACCCTCCAAGGAGGGTGAACGCTGCTGGGGGCCAGGCGGCAGCCCGCCTCCGGCTCAAACCGCGGCGGCTGCCGCACGCGCGGGCTGACAGCCGCAGGGTCCCGGCTCCCGGGACCCTCCACATAGCCAGCATGGTGCCGGGGGCCGGGCAGCAGCCCGCCCCCTGGCTCAAACCCCGGTGGAACCCTCCACAAACGGATTTCGGATGCATCAGACTTTCTGAAAAAATTTGTCCGTTGCATCCGAAGTCCGTTAAATGGAGGTCCGTTAAATCGAGGTTTCACTGTATTTATAAATCTTTAGTTTAGTATAAACAAAAATTGGTCATTAAGAATAAAGTTGCTTTTAAAAAGCAAATGTCTTAAATTAATTTATATTTCAGAACCTGCTGAAAATAATGCAAGTGCAGATAATTTTCTAGTACAGAACTGTCATGAGTGTAAAGTGCTGGAAAGTGTTATTCTGCCTGTATGGGGTTAATGTTACCTGAGAGGGAGTGACGTAAGAGCCCCGGACCATGAGGCAGAGGGAGGGAGGGAGTTTTGAGTTTTAGTTTCCTGCCGTTCCAGCGTTGGCAAGAGAACCAGTTTTTCGCCTCTAGCTATGGAGGATGAAAAACTTCTACTTTCCTCCCTATATTCATAACTAGCTATGCTGTGAGTATAATATGTTGATTTCCATAAGTTTCTGTACCTATTTAGAGTGTCGCTAACCTTTTCAGAGGGGAAGTTAGAGAACTCTAGATTGTGAAGTTGTATTGTAAGTGTATGCTGTATTCTCTTTTCTTTATTAAATCTTTTTAGTTATAAAAAGATTTGGTTCTTCTCACAAAGAAATCCTAGCTTGAATTTAACCCAGTTCCCAGGTACAGAAAAGTCTGTGTGTCTAAGAGGAAGGCTCACAGTGTGAAGCCTCAGGGCGGTTTCTTATCTCTCTCGGTAACAGATGGGAGAGGTAAGGGGGAAGGAAACAGCCTGTAAGTGTCCCGGCTCTCAGGAGAGAGAGACGGAGTTTGGGAGAGTCTGGGTGCCCCCCTCTAGGGTTTTGGAGATACACCCGGATGGTGTCAGCGATTCCCCAAGTTCCCAGCTGGTAGAACTTGGGGGTGTGAAGACTTAACTTAGGCTACAAGAACCAATGAGACAGCTGAGAGTAATTAGGTACCAGTGAACAGAAGACTGAAAGTGTGACCCAGTTACAGCAGTTTTGGTCTTCAAATTTTGCCAACTTCAACTAAAAGTTCAGGTCTCTTTCAGTTACTTGCAGTTTACTTTCCACTACTTTGAAAGTTAACTGTCACCACACCCAGCATCACCTCCTACATCATAAGGAAGCAAAAGACTACACCCCTTTGTTTCCTTACATTTTATGTTCTCTTAAATAAACAAACACTAATTATCCTTTTGTATCTGATCTGTTGTTCTTTGCTGGGGAAGTGGAATACAATGGTTCCACTTGAGTTGTGCTACCATCACTTGGTAGAAAAATGAATGTAACATGAAAATGTAGTAATCATTTTATATAGTCTTCCCAGTGTTGCATGTGAAGGAAACAAGGGGGCAGAAACATTTCTCCTTATGCACCTTGCTCTTCAGTATAGTTTTTATTTACATAATGATTTGGTGTTATGAATAATGCATCTAAAACTGCAGAAAATTAAAGTAAACATTGCAAGTATGGTTATTTTCATTTTCTACTCAAAGGTAGCAAAGGAAATAGATTTACTGAAGCTTTTACCAAAAACAGTTGAATAAATGAGACATTAACTACGGAGCAACAAAACATATCTTTTTTTTTCTTTTTTAAAAAAAGGGTTTCAGAGGTGATTTTAGCAATTACAAGCCTGTAAGCCTGACCAGGCAAACTGGTTGAAACTATAATAAAGACCAATATTGTTAGATATATAGATGAACATAATTTGTTGAGGCAGCGTCAACATGGTTTTAGTAACGGGAAATCAAGCCTCACCAATCTACTAGAATTCTTTCAGGGGGTCCACAAGCATGTGTACCAAGGAGATCCAGTGGATATAGTGTACTTATATTTTCAAAAAGCCTTTGACAAGGCCCCTCACCAAAGGCTCTTATGCAAAATATGCTGCTTCGGGATAAGAGGGAAGGTGCTCTCATGGATAGGTAAATGGTTAAAAGAAAGGGAAAAAAGGGTAGGTATAAATGGTCAGTTTTCAGAATGGAGAGAGGTGAACAGTGATATCCCCCAGGGGCCAGTTCTGGGACCAGTCCTACTCAACAAATTAATAAATGATCTGGAAAAAGGGGTAAACCCGTGAGGTGGCAAAATGTGCAGATAGTTAAGAACCAGGCAGACTGTGAAGAGCTACAAACGAATATCTCAAAACTGGTGACTGGGCAACAAAATGGCAGATTACATTTAATGTTGACAAAAGCAAAGTAATGCACATTGGACAGCATAATCCCAACAATACATATAAAATAATGGGGTCTAAATTAGCTGTTACCACTCAAGAAAGAAATCTTGGATTCATTGTGGATAGTTCTCTGAAAACAGCCACTCAAATGTGAAAGGCACTCAAACAAGGGAACAGAATGCTGAGCAAAATTAAGAAAGGGATAGATAATAGCACAGAAAATATCATGTTGCCTCTATATAAATCCATGGTATTCCCACACCTCGAATACTGTGTGCAGATGTGGCCGTCCCATCTCAAAAACATATATTGGAATTGGAAACGGTTCAGAAAAGGGCAACAAAAATGATAAGGGGTAGGGAACAGCTTCCATCTGAGCAGAGATTAAGTAGTCTGGGACTTTGCATCTTGGAAAAGAGACAGCTAAGGGGAGATATGATTGAGGTCTAGAAAAATCACGACTGGTGTAGAGAAAGTGGATAAGAAAGTGTTGTTTATTACATCTCATAACACAAGAAACTAGGGGTCACCAAATGACATTAATAGGCAGCAGGTTTAAAACAAATAAAAGGAAGTATTTCTTCACACAGCACATAGTTAACCTGTGGAAATCCTTGCCAGAGGATGTTGTGAAGGCCAAGCCCATAACAGAGTTCAAAAAAGAACTAGATAAATTCATGGAGGATAGGTCCATCAATGGCTACTAGCCAGGATGGGCAGGAATGGTGTCCCTAGCCTCCGTTTGAAAGAAGCTGGGAATGAGTGACAGGGGATGGATCATTTGATGATTACCTGTTCTGTTCATTCCCTCTGGGCACCTACCATTGACCCAGTTGGGCCATTCCTATCTTCTGCTATGCCCCTGTGCCAAAGGCTAAACTATTTATAGACTGTTAGAAAATAGGAAAACTAATTATTATTTGTCATCAGGTGGAACTCAACCATCGTAGAGGGAAGGGTGCAATATACATCTCCCCTACCTCTCAACCCATTTTTAACCCAATCTTAAAAAAAAGTTACTATTCTAATTCTCTTACTGTTGTTGGTATAATGTAATTTTGGAGAATCAGGAAGGGAATAACACAGATACTTACAGAAAGCATAACGTTGGTTTTGGCCAAACATCGCAACATATAAAGAGACCATAGACAGAGATTTGGCCAAAGTAAAATCTGCAACTTTTATTTGGTAAAACGGGAGGAATAGGCAGGTGGTTCCTCCCCACACAAACTATCTGGAAACTTAAGTGTAGTGCAGTTCCTGAACATCTGCACAGGCACACCAATCCTTAAGAGGCAGCTATTCTAAGCCTCCTCTTGTGAAATTCACCAGGGATTCAAACCAAGGACCCCAGATCCTCCCTTACAGGGGTTTTTTTGGGGGGGGGAGGGGAGGGCTTTGGGGAAGGGGAAGAGGGATGAGAATTTAATCAAGGAATGACTTCCTCCACCAGATAAAAAAGCTCTACCCTCGCCATGCAACGTGCAGTAAAGGGTTAATCAAATACTATCCAGCCAATGACTGGGTCTGCTGCAGCAACTCTGACACCCCGCTACCGCAGTTAATCTGCACTAGATGGAGGCTACACAGTTATGATAAGTGACTACCAATATTACACTATCACCTCATGTGCTCAGAAGAAGGCAAACCCCACACCTTTAGCTGCCAGTTAAAGGTCCTTAAAAGAGCTCTGGATTTTGGCCAGTGACAAGTGGGAAATCTAGCAGTAAGAAATAGAGGCAGGGGGCTGTATGTGTAAGGGGGAGGGGTGCTCAGTGAAAGGAAGTCCAAGAGACCGGCCAAATGGGACAAAGAAAAACAGGCACAAATGGCATCAGTGCTGCAGAGGAGCAATGCAAGTTGCCTTTCTTTTCACACTGAGGGTGCCATCAGGTCAATGAGATGTGCATGCAGGGCATGAGATGTGCAAGCCAACTGGGCAGTGGAACTAGGGGACTTCAAACTTTACCTAAGTTCTGTTCATTTACAAGCTTATTGAGGGGAAATGATGTGGCAGTGCTGCTCTTTCCCAGACTAGCCAGGACCCCAAAGATGTGTCTTTCTTCCAATGATCCAGTTAACCCTGCCCTGGAGAAGTAGAGATGGGTAGCTACATTCACTTCCCATCTAGAGTTGTTCAACAACGTATATTCCAGACCTGATACAGCACTTATCACTTGTGACAAAAGAGACTAGCAGGCAAATATCAAAATATAATTTTCTACCTGAATAATTTACTGTAAATCAGTGCTTAGAAAACTGAGGGAGAAAAACAAAACAATTAACATGCAGTCTGTAATAGGACTTATTAAAAGCTTAAAGTTAATTTAAAACAGTTGACCTCTAAGGGACGCTAATTGCATGACATCACTCAGTACCGCATATCAAAAACCTAATTAACAGAAAAATTCTGGAAGTCTTTTAATTTTTAAAAGCACTAATGACATTTCTGCAGAATGACGTTAATTTACGGATTTTCTGAATGAACAATCCTGTGAAAATTGGGATTGATAGATAACCCAATATTTGCATCATCACACCCAAATGTTTACCGTTTGAGTCCACAAAGCAGCATTATACAAAAAATGAAAAAAGACAGTTAACTTTTGTAACTGGTGTTCTTCGAGATGTGTTGCTCATGTCTATTCCACAGTAGGTGTGCATGCTCGCCATGTGCACTGGTGGCAGAAGTTTTTCCCCTAGCAGTACCCGTAGGGGGAGTGCCCCCCCAAGATCCCTGTAGTGGTGCCACCTTGGCACGCTATAAGGAGCACTGTGTGCTCCCCTACCCTCAGTTCCTTCTTGTCAGACCACTCTGACAGAGGGGAAGGAGGGCAGGATGTGGAATAGACATGAGCAACACATCTCGAAGAACACCAGCTAGGCAAGGTAACTGTCTTTTCTTCTTTGAGTGATTGCTCATGTGTATTCCACAGTAGGTGATTCCAAGCGTTATCTATTGGAGGTGGGTAGGAGTTCACAAGTTCCCGGGATGGAGTACCACCCTGCTGAACCCAGCACTATCCCTGGTTTGGGAGACAATCACATAGTGCTAGGTGAACGTGTGATCTGAAGACCATATGGCAGCCCGACAAATATCCTGAATAGGGATGTGGGCCAAGAAGGCTGCTGATGAGGCCTGCGCCCAAGTGTAGGGTGCCTTCACAACTGGTGGTGAGGGAACACCCTCCAGGTCATAACAGGTATGGATGCACGAAGTGATCCAGTTGAAAAATCGCTGCGTGGAGATCGGCCAGCCCCTCATGAGCTCGGCCAAGGCTACAAACAGCTGTGAGAACTTCCTGAACGGCATGGTATTTTAAATTAAATTATTTTTTTTAAAAAAAGGAAGATGGTCAAAAGTAAACTTTTTGAAAGTATGCAAATAACTCACGGGTGCCTAAATCACCTCTGAAAATATGACAAGCTTCTAATTCACTTGGGAACTTCTGAAAATGTTAGTCCAAAACAAGTTGTATTATTTAGCCCTTATAACACTCCTTACTCCTGCGTGTGTGCAGAATTCATATCCCCTGAAGATTTCTTTCCTTCCCAACAGAAAAATGAGTTCTGACAGGGAAGCAAAGGGAAGCCACAAGAACCTCTTCCCAACAGCACGGACAGGTTGGTTCAGGTGCCCAGAGCAGATGGTAGAGATGTAAATCACCACGCGGGGGGCAGCACTGGGCAGTCGTACGTGAGCAAGAGAGAGACACTCTGCTCCTCTTGCTCGCTACTGCAGCATGCTCAGCATGAAGGTGTAGGGCTTTGGGGTGTTTCTGAGGAGGCAGGCTCTGTCCCCTCAGGCAGAGCAGAATGTAACAGTCTATCTGCTTAGTGAATTGCTCCAATGGTCTTTGTGAATTTCCTCAGGTGTATAAAACAGGTATAAAAGTTTTAAGGCTCCTTTACATTGCCAGAGTGATATAAAGGACAGCATGGTTTATAAATGCTTATGGTGCTTCAATGATTAGAACTGGTGTAAAATTTTGTACTGAAAAAAATTCCTATCAAAATGTGCTTCATGAACTGTTTGCTACTGATCTTTCTGAAGATTATCAGTAGCCAACATAAATTATGAGCTTGAAGCCCCAGCTCTCACTTGCTCTTCAGTGGCCTATGAGGGACCACAGTGTATATGGCTGCATATTTGTTGACTAATAACTAGAAATAAAGGATGAAACCTAGCTATATTATTATTAGGCAAAAGGATTTGGGGATTTCTTCCAATGCTCCCCACTTTCATTCTCTATCCATTATATTGTAGTTTAAATAAATTACCTAAATAACTGAAACCAGTATGATTATATTGCATTATTTTGACAAATAAAACATGCAGAATTTTGCAAAATTATAAAATATCGTGGCAGAATTTTTAATTTTTTGGTGCAGAATTCCCCCAAGAGTAACTCCTCCTCACTTCTGCTGAAATAATGTATCATCAGAAAGTACGAATCCTGAACCTTCAGTATCGTAGCTTATACTTCTACAACACTTCAGGTACATAAATAAGGAACAGTAAGAAATACTATCTCATGCTAGCTGTTTATAAAGTACCTTCAGGAATAATTGCAGCAGGACAAACTTCTTTTAGGAGATCTCCCAAAGTATTTAGCTGCCCATTTGCAGCAACCGGACGAAATAACTTCTGTATAAACGGTCGTTCCGTTGTTACCTGTTTTTAATACAAAAAAGTTAGTAAAACTGCAGTTATTTAAGCTCTAGGGAAGTGAATCAATCATACCACTTTCGGGGGGCTAATGTTTGGCATTTTAATGCCTTACACATTTTTGCCTCTGTTTTCTATCAGACACAGAGTGCTACAACTAGTATGACACAGCTTTTAACAGTTTTATATGTTGACACACTTAATAGGAGAATGGATCCTGGATATACTTTTGAAGACTGCTCCCCACCATACTCCCAATTATGTCACTCAACAACCCTTCTCACAAGAAATGGAATGTCATAAAACGATGATGGAAAATGAAGTTTGAAAAATCAGCTTTATATCTTAATAATGGTCAGATGTTAGGTATGGCAGTCAAAACACTTACGTTCTATCATTTCTAAAAACATGGGAGACAAAAATAAAGTGCTCCTTAATTATGGAATGAATTAACATAATTCTAACATAACTAACAATTATGTAAAAATTTAAATTGGTTATTACTTGTATTTGCCCAATATGTTCATTATTTTACCCCCATGTGACTCTGCTAAATGAATTAAACGAAAAGGTTCTATCCTCCAATATAATATTTGAGGAAGGTATGCAATACTTTTCAGAACTGTCAGTCATTTTAGAGCTTAAGCCCCATTTTCAGAAGTGCTTGAGGCACTTAGATTCTAAGTTGATTTTGAAAATGGATCTTAGGCATTTGAAAATTTTATACTTAGGTTTTTTAAACTGTAAAATTGACTAATACAAATCTAGCTTGTCGACAACTTTTTAACATGTTATTTAAGAAAGCACTGCAATATGCATGAGCCAGTTACCAGTATGATAAAATACTAATATTGTATAGGTTACAATATTACATTACTTAATCATAAAATGCAAATTGGTATTGTTGCTAAAACAACATAAAGAATTACATTTAAGTATAACCGTAACATTAGCTCACCTGACGAATGTGCATAGGATATTAACCACTAACTTTAGCTGTTATGGATTTTATTTGTACAGTATTTAGCACAATGGGGACCAATCTGCTTTTAATATTACCACATAAATTTTAAATAAAAAAATAAATCTCAACCTAAGCAGATCTTGACTTGGTTAGTATTCACATGGAAGAGACCTCCTATTAGAGCCCAAATGCAGAAGAAAACAGTAGCCCCTCTTTTCATAAATTAGTATTATGCCTGTTCTTCTGGACATCCTTCTACTTGTGGTCATTACTTTCTGCTTACCAAATTCTTCCTATAGTTTCAACTAGCTACAGTATTTTTCACTTCCTAATCCACCACAATATTTAGTGTTGGACTGTATTGTTCAGTAAATCAGAAGCTGGCAAAGTTAATCCTATATCAAAAATCAAAAATACCCTCTGGTGCATGAGCACGGCTCCAGAGGCAAGAAATTGGTTCACAGTTTGCAGGCACTTTGTACTAATATTGACAATAAAATAATTTTCAACTACTTTTACAAAAGCAAATATTCAAACTATTGGTCAATATATTTTCTAGGAAGTTTAAATTATTTATTGCTATTAAACATAATAGTATTAAATAAGATCTATACAGCACCATAAATGTGCACTTCAGAGGATATATGAAGACTGAGCCACATTCCAAGAAGCCCTTACAATGTTAGGAGATAAGTAGGAGCAACATCGGAAAGGGACAAAGAGTCCTGTGGCACCTTAAAGATTATCTAAAGGATGGAAACATTGAAAAGGGGCAGGAGAAATATATTAAAGATTGGGAGCTGCTCAGATATTTGGTATAGAAATGCAGGTCACAATAAATAAAATAGGACTAAGAAGGGAGCTAAATTGAGGGGGCTGTATAATTATATATTAATTTAGCAATGAAAAGTTCCTTTACTTTTGCTCCACAATCATATAGTCTAAAAAAAGTCACCCCATCTTCCTTGGTTCTTTCTGGCATCAACAGCACATCAAATACTGCATAAAATCCACAATTAGATTAGCCAGACATTTAACTCAGGATGCAGCTTAAAATGAAAAAGCATAACCCACAAAAACCATAGAGTAACCAGATTTTCCATCTAAATGAAAGTCTTGGGTTTCCTAACTAAATATTCTGCTGTTACCCTAATTGTACTTCAACCTCTGCAAATTACCTTACATTCTGAACCCACACTAGAAACAGCCTTAAAATTCCCATATGAGGACAGTTTGGCAACATGAAAATGTAAAACTTTAGTCTTTCCTGCATACTACATTATACTTTCAGCAACACGCCAAAAATGATATTCCGCAGAACTTTTGTAATGATCAACATACTTTAAAACAATTAAAGTGTTTCTGATAGAGCAATAGTTTATCATTACTTTTAAACAAGTGTAAACTTAACCACAAAGCTTTAAAATGAGATGTTGGCGTTCATATAATGATTTAAGTTTCATGTATGTAGACTACTACAGTCACATTAAAGTGCTCTAAAAAAAAGAAATATATTATACTTTTTACATAATTGTACCAATTTTATGTATTATCCACTAAAAAGTATATTTTTCTGTGCAATACTTCCTAAAAAATGTCTTTGGCTTTGCATAAATGCTTTAAATTAAAAAATAATAAAAAAACCCAAAAAAATGTTTAGGTTACAGGTTATAAAAATAGCTTATATAATATTATATTTTTAGATTATATTTTTAGTAGAGGAAAGGTAAGGCAGAACTCACTTTGGTGGAAAAAAAGGTAGACACTTTGGACCATATACTGCCTTCATCTATACCCTTCAATGTCAAGAGGAGCTGTGTACATGCTTACTGAGAAGACAATACAGTCCAAAGTTTCCAAGGTCAAGCTTTTCATCCTCACCTTCAATTTGAGGACTCAGCTTTCACCTCTCTCCCCCATTCCACTCTCATACTTTGTTCACTGCACCAATGTTTCCCATCTTGGAGCTTCTGTTTGGCTGTTTACACTATTGAATTATTAGTAAACAAACAGGTTGGCCACCAATATAAGAACCAACTTCACAGTGTGTCCACAATATTTAGGGCTATTTTGTCTAACATTCACATTTGTGATTTAATAAAAAATTGCAGTTATTGCCCTCCGAGTATCTCAGTTCCCAGAGGAGTTCTCCGAAGCAAGGGTTAAGAAGGCCTTTGGAGACTTCCAAGAACCAAATGACTGTGGAAGAAGAGGTTTAACCCCCATAAATCCCTTGGTGCCAGTGCATTTCAAATGGAGGCCAGCTTGAATGTTCAATTTGCACTCTTTGAGCAAGGAGGAGTTTTTGAAAAGCTATCAGGAGCGCCTCCACATAGCCTGACACTCCAATGAACTGGAGATTGTATTATTCAACCGTAATACAAACGTCAGTAAATTATCATGGCAATTTAGGTCACACAGAGTGGTCAGGTAATGAACTTCTCCTTGCAATTGAGATGGAAAGGACATAATAAAATAATGCTAGATCAGTGCAATAATAGGACAAAGGGAAACAAGTATGTGGTGGTCATATAAATGGACTAACAAAAGTTACTTATTACAGACTAACAGGATGATCAAAAATCTCTTTGCAGAGGGTCTCACCAAGGAAAAAAATGCAAATTTTGAGAGAACATGGGAAAGGCCATTACGTTTTCAGTAGTATAATTCCTGCTGATATCAGACAAATAACTTAGGGGAAGGAGAACGAAGATCTGAGTTTCAAATTATGATAGGCAAATATACATTGCCCCAAAATATGATTCCAAAGCTAGAAGGCTTGCTTTGTTTACTTTGGTCCCATGGGTTAAGATAAAAAATGCTAAGATTAACAAGTAGCTCCATGAGACTTCTAAAGCTTTATTTCCTATCCAATATCAATCAAGGACAGACAATATAATTATTTCCATAACTCTCACAGCCTGCATTATTTGTACATTTATTTTACATATTGTCTGTCAGCAAAATATGCTAATAATTGTTTATTATACATTAAACAAGACAGCCTGAAAGTTAACTGCAGATAGGCAAAAACAGACAGCAAAGTGTGGAGAGGGAAGCGAAGACTGGTGAGGCAGGAGGAAATGTGAACACTTTCGCTCTTAAGTGACACTTCATCTGCATGTTTACAACCACTACTTATGAAGTTCATAAGATCCTCACAACACTCTTCCCCTAGTTCTCAAGCCTACAAAATCAACTCCATTCATGTATGTTACCACAAAACACGCTAGCTTGTGCCATCCTTGTCCTCCTTCTACTAAACGCAGTTAAGCCACTATTCTCTAGATCCTGAATCCATCCAGATTCTGGCAAAATGTCGACCAACCACCAGACTATCTTTCTGATCCACCCTCCTCAATCTCCATGTGCCTTTCTGAGATACTATATAGCATCTCAGTGCTATCCAAAAACAATGCTTACCCTGTGAAAAGGCACGTCATGAGGATCGGTCCAGTGGAGAATATTTTTGACCCTGACCCAGACCTACTGTTATTCATCCGGGTCTTACTGTGAGGTTATAAAGGATCTTCAACAACCTTTCTGCTAACAGATAAAGCACAAGATGGGGTATTAGTTCTGCTACAGACCACCAAATCACGAGGAAACAGGATGACTGTGCCTTTTATGCACCTATCAACAACAAGTACAGAAAAATACCAGAGAGGTAGCCGTGTTAGTCTGGAATAGCAGAGGTAACAAAGAGTCCTGTGGCACCTTAAAGACTAACTAAGGTATTGAAGCATAAGCTTTCGTGGGCTAATACCCACTTCGTCTGTTACCTCTACAGAAAAATATGTGATCCTGGGAGAAAAAAGGGGGGAGGATTTTTAAAGTTTTGTAAGAACAAAAAGAATCCTGACAACAGTACTAGTCCATTACTAGATGGAAATGCAAGAATTATCAATAATAATACTGGAAGTGTTCAATAAATATTTCTGTTCTGTATTTGGGAAACACAGATGATATCACATCAAATTGTCATAACATTCTTTACATTCTATTAGTATCTCTGCTGGTTGTTAAACAAAAACTACTGAGGTTGGACATTTTTAAAACAGCAGGTACAGTTAACCAAGAGTTTTAAAATAGCCATCTGTGAAGTTTGCTAGACTGTCAATGTTGATTTTCAATACATCTTGGAGCACTAGGAAAGTTCAACTGGAAGAAAGCTAATGTGCCAATTTTTGAAAAGGGTAAACAGGATGAGCAGGGTAATTATAGGCCTGTCAGCCTGACACTGATAATAGAGGGGCTGATATAGCACTCTGTTAATACAGAATTAAAGGAGAGACATTAAATTTGTGAAAATCAACATGGTTTTATGAATTCTACTGCTAAATTATTCTTTATCTTAATCTCTAAATACTGCTTTTGTAAACCTTCATCATTTTGAAGCTGTCATGCCGTCAAGTTGCAGGGTGCCAGGCTTACTAGATAATAGAGCTAGTCAGAATTCTTTGAAACAAGAACTAAATAATAGTTTTACATCTTCATTCTGTAACTAAAACCATGCAGTAACAGGAAGGAGTATAAACATGCTCAGCACACATACACAGAAGATACCAGAAAAACTTACTCACTGGCAGGATGTGACAGATTTATGTGATTCG
Source organism: Sternotherus odoratus (assembly GCA_032164245.1). Classification (NCBI taxonomy): domain Eukaryota; kingdom Metazoa; phylum Chordata; order Testudines; family Kinosternidae; genus Sternotherus; species Sternotherus odoratus. Next base: position 64,801,137 of record JAVMKO010000003.1, read on the forward strand.
CAATGATGTCAAATACAAAATTAAAAACGTGATTTTTTTTCAATACATTTAAAATAAATTATGTATTTTCAATCACTATCAAAAAGTTATATTTTCTTACAGTATTTACTGTACTATAACAAACATTTTCATTTTATCTAGCAGTTGTATCAGGACTTCAGCAGTTAAACAATGAAGATAAGGCTTTAGTTGTGCAATTAGTCATTTTATGTTGATAACTCGGGTGAAGTATATGTTCCACATTGTCTTAATTTTTTGTACAAGTACCTTGACATATTACGAATAGAAGAATAGAAAAATAAATACCCTAAGACATTTAAGTAGTATTGATAATAGTCATATACACTTTAAGTTAAGCACATGCATAGGTGCTTTGCTGGATCATATTCTAGAGATGCCTCTGTGACCATTTGTCTGTATATCTGATTTGAATAGTATCATGGCAACTGTGCACTTAAGTTACATCTTCCAAAATTCTCCCACATTTATGGTTTCCTACTCCAGAGATCACATGTTCATGTAAAACAAGCAGGTAAAGTTAACCAAGAGTTTTAAAATAGTTGTCTGTGGAGTTATAATGGAATCTGTTAAAAAATGCTTTCTAATAAAATTTATAAAATGTAAACTTGTTCAATGACTCATCATTCTTCTATTACAGATGAGTATGCATCAGCTACTCCCAAATATATATTCTAGTTACATACAATATGCAGATAAAGTTTGAAAGTAACCAGACTTGTCATTATTTAGATTTTGAAGACCTTAACTTGCATATAGCCTCATTAAGGTAAAAATTAAGGATTATACATTAAAGTATTAACTTTCACAAGGTCTATGCAAGTTTGAAGTTCTTTAAAAATTAATATTTATTAGAGTAAACCCTCGATTTTGCAGACCTCGATTTAACGGACTTCGGATTTAACGGACAAAATTTCCGGTCCGTATGTCCTATGTGAAAATTAACACCCTGTTAATTTTAAAATGCTTTTAACCAAGATTTGCTTATAATTAAATTAACAGGTTATATTGGTTATTAATTCACTGTTACAGTAGACTCCTGATTATCCGGGTGCGGGTTAACCGGGATGTCTTAGCGGGTCGGTAGGGGAAGCCCCAAGGCGGCGCGGGCTCAGCCTTAGCCTGCCACTGCTTTGGGGCTTCTCCCACTGACCCTTACGAGCTGGGGTCTCAGCCTGCTGCCAGCCTGGGTGTAGGAAACCCAGGCTGGCAGCAGGCTGAGACCCCGGCTGGCAGCGGGCTGAGACCCCGGCTGGCAGGAGCCTGGGGGGAAAGCCCAAAGCAGCAGCAGGCTGAGTGCTGAGCCTGCCGCCGCTTTGGGCTCTCTCCCCAGGCTCCTGCCACCTGCCCCACTCAGCTCCCGCTGACAGCCTGGGTGCAGGGAACCCAGGCTGACAGCGGGAGCAGACTGCGGCAGTAGGCAGGATAGCCCGATGACAGGGAGAAGTATCTCTCTGGAAATGGTGGTGATGATGGGTATGAGTCCAGCACTAATGTTAATGGAGTCAGTGCCAGTATCTGTGTTGATGCCAGGTCTCAAGCTGGCAGGAGCTGTAAGAAGGTTCAAAGGCATATCTCAGTACCAGAGTGGATGTTGGGGTTGATGTTGGTTCCAAAGAACTTGTCTCCTATGCCTTTGAACTAATCACTGGTGTCTTGGTGCTATCCCTCATCAATACTGAGGATTTTGAGAGATTCTTTATGTCTTGAATCATTTCTGAAGGATAATCACATTCACTGACCCAAGCTGTGTTTGTGCTTGGTGTGGGACTATATTTCTGTGTTGGAGGATAGAGGTGGTCTCTGTCCTTGAAGTGGTGGGGAGGTTGATGTAGTTGGTGTTGAGTATGCTGGCACCATCAGTGATGGTTTTTGGTGCTTTTTTTTGCCTTCTTTTTGCAGCTGAAACCATGGCATGCTAGCTGGGGAACTCACCGAAGACAATTTCCTTGGTTCTAGTAGGGAGAACATCTCCACTCCCAGATCTAAAGCTACCTTCCCGGATTGCTCCAAGAGGTGCAGTTTGAGTTTTGGGATTTCCAGGTGTGGGATAAAAAGAATAGTAGATAGAACACGTCAAGGATACGACTCTCCCAGAGGCAGAAGAGAAATCTATAACAAGTATTAAGATATCGCAGGAAGGACAGAGTTTAAACCCAGTGGGATTTGAGTCCACCACAGCTAATAACTGGCGTGAAGTGCCTCATCCAGCTGTTTTTGGGAGGGTGGTCTCTCCCTACTTTCCTACTGCTTTCTATTTCTTATGTGTATGGTCGTGAGCCTGGGGGGGGGGGGGGGGAATGCCCAACAAAAAAGTCTAAAACAAAGGGACCAATAAAAGAAGCAAAGAAGAAGAGTTATGAAAATCATAAGCAAATAGGGCACAGTCCAGGTTATGTCTCACTGGTTTGGGCTAAAAGAGGTAACTGAGGAAGGGTCATGGCCACACTACCTTTTATGTCCTCACACAGGAGCAGAAGGCAGCAGAGGGCGCATGCCCAGGCTTACTGGACACTGCTTTCCAAAAGACAGAGCTTGTATGAGTGAGGTTAGGGGTGTGTGTGTGTGTGTGTGTATCTACACTGGGATCCATAACAACACATACTTGAACAAACATTTCACCACTTTTCTACAAATAAGTATTTTTGTTAGAGAAATAGTCCTGCAGTGATTCTTTGACACACACTAAAGATTCCAAGCAGGCTGTCTTAAACAGTTAAAGATAGCAATACTTTCCTAATGCCTTTATTATTAATCTAAATTTCACATTCCTTGAAACATGTAAAAATTTATATTTTAAATTTAGCTGTCAAAATATTAACATGAAAATATAATACTAATGCACAGAAAGCACAGCCCAGAAAAAGAATTCAACATATGTAGTTGAATATATAAGGAACATTTTAAAATGTCAGCATGTTGTAAATATAACAAGAAACAAATAGCTAGATATTTAGCCAAATTAATTAAAATTTTAAAAAACGTATACTCAGCAATATATCCAACTCACATCAGCTGGACATGTGGCAAGGAAGCAGCCAGCTAAGAACTTCAACTAATTGCTGCAGTTTGGTATTAGAACACTTTCAGACATTTCTTACATTTGTTAATTCAGACCATATTCCTAGACTACGTCAATACCCTCTCTTCGCCTTTTCTTTTGTTTGGTTTGTTCCATGTACACAAATTTATTTTCAGACTGCCTGAAAATATTTATTGGTCTTTCCAACAGACTCAGAACAGTGTACACCTTTGCTTATGCGGACTTTTCAGTTTGCTTCACAAATTTAACATGAATCTTTTTTATTTCAATCTAAAAAAAGGAAATTAAAACTCTGAAAATTATGTAAAATATTCTGATCTAGTGGAAATGTATAACTAGGCAGCCTTAAAATGTGAAATTAAACTAAAATTCACAGTTTTACTATGCAGAGGGAATTACCAAAGATGATTATTTTAAATTTTTCATTATGAACTAGACTGCTTTTTGCCATAGCTCCAAACAAGGGGTAGTGCATAAACTGCACCACCTCAGAAATAATCCCAGAAAGAGTCATGCTACAGACCCACCCATCTATATATATAAAAGTCAAGTGGTGTATGTATGTGTGTATGTATGTATGTATGTATGTACGTATGACTGCGAACTCCTCCCGCACCGTTTGAGCCAGAGACTTGAAATTTGGTACAGTGAGGGGTCTTGGGGTCTAGATGCTGGTAAGGGTCGAAAAATTTTCGGATCTCACCTCTGACGCCCCCCAGGGGTGAAAGTCTTTCAGGGCCAATCACATCGGCTGGGCGGTTAGGTGGTGATGATGTCATAATACTCCCCTCCAACAGACACCTCACTCGCTCAGCTCACCCCTCCCTCCTCCAACGGAACCCCGGAGATCCCTCAGTTCTCTGCCCCTCCCCCCTCCCAACGGAACCCCGGAGATCCCTCCGTTCTCTGCCCCTCCCCCCTCCCAACGGAACCCCGGAGATCCCTCAGTTCTCTGCCCCTCCCCCTTCCCAACGGAACCCCGGAGATCCCTCAGTTCTCTGCCCCTCCCCCCTCCCAACAGAACCCCAGAGATCCCTCATTTCTCTGCCCCTCCCCCCTCCCAACGGAACCCCGGAGAGCCCTCAGTTCTCTACCCCTCCCCCCTCCCAACGGAACCCCGGAGATCCCTCCGTTCTCTGCCCCTCCCCCCTCCCAACGGAACCCCGGAGAGCCCTCAGTTCTCTGCCCCTCCCACCTCAACCCCGGACTCCATCAGCTCTGTGCCCCCCCCCCACCTGCGAAGGTCCCCGGAATCCCTCGGCTCTGGGCCCCCTCCCCGCCTGCGACGGATCTGAGTTGGGTTTGGTGGGACGGTAAGTGAGGTGGGGGTGTCGGGTTCGGTCGGGGGGGTGAGGTGGGGGTGTTGGGGTTGGTCAGGGGGTGTTGCGGTTGGTGGGGGGGTGAGGTGGGGGTGTTGGGTTTGCTTGGGGGTTGAGGTGGGGGTATCGGGTTTGGTCGGGGGGTAAGTGAGCCGGGGGGGTGTCGGGGTTGGTCTGGGGGGGTGGGAAGGTGTCGGGGGGGTGAGGGGTGTGGTGTGGGTGTTGGGTTTGGTCTGGGGGGGGGGGGAAGGTGTTGGGGTGGGTGCCCAGACCAAACCCGACACCCTCCCCCCGGCTCACTTACCCCCCGACCAAACCCGACACCGCCACCTCACCCCCCCACCAACCGCAACACCCCCTGACCAACCCCAACACCCACCCCTCACCCCTCACCCACCCCAACACCTTCCCACCCCCCCAGACCAAACCCGACACCCCCTGGCTCACTTACCCCCCGACCGAACCTGACACCCCCACCTCACCCCCCCCACACCAATCGCAACACCCCCAGACCAAACCTGACACCCCCCGGCTCACTTACCCCCCGACCGAACCCGACACTCCCACCTCACCCCCCCAAGCAAACCCGACACCCCCACCTCACCCCCCCACCAACCCCAACACCCCCTGACCAACCCCAACACCCACACCTCACACTTCACGACACCTTCCCACCCCCCCAGACCAAACCCGACGCCCCCCCGGCTCACTTACCCCCGACCGAACCCGACACCCCTACCTCATCCCCCCAAGCAAACCTGACACCCCCACCTCAACCCCCCACCAACCGCAACACCCCCTGACCAACTGCAACACTCACCCCTCACCCACCCCAACACCTTCCCACCCCCCCAGACCAAACCCTACACCCCCCGGCTCACTTACCCCCCGACCAAACCCGACAACCCCACCTGACCCCCCCAAGCAAACCCAACACCCCCACCTGACCCCCCGACCAAACCCGACACCCCCCCCGCCCCCGGCTCACGGTGCACTGTGTAGCACACAGATTATTAAATACACTGTTCGGTCGGGGGGTGAGGTGGGGGTGTCAGGTTTGCTCAGGGAGTGAGGTGGGGGTGTCGGGTTTGGTCGGGGGGTGAGGTGGGGGTGTTGGGTTTGTTTTGGGGGGTCAGGTGGGGTTGTCGGGTTTGGTCGGGGGGTAAGTGAGCCGGGGGGTCTTGGGGTTGGTCGGGGGGGTGGGAAGATGTCAGGGTGGGTGAAGGGTGGGTGTTGGGGTTGGTCAGGGGGTGTCAACTGTCTGCCCCCTCCCCACCTCCGACTGACCCGAGCAACGCCGGGCACTTATGCTAGTCTAACATAATTCCATTCCTACTTCCCCCTTGCTCCAGGAGCATAGTTTCCTGCTATGAACTCAAGGTACGGGTGATGTAACTACAAAGAGTATGGTCACAACAAGAAATCAGAGTTGGTTTGAAAGTTCCATCTGGAAAAGAAAATCTGACATCATCTCATTACAAAATGAGAATAAAAATGGAGCGGAATATAAATGAAACATACAAGTCAATGTGTGTTGTCCAAACTGAGTGAAATGCATAGAGAAAAATAATCAGCCTATAGAATTCTTTTTAAGTGACCTAACATGACAGTATCCCTACAATGTTCTCATTTAAATTAAGAATTAAGGCAGTTATGCCCTTATCTGACTCATTACTATACTGTGATGCATCCCTTTGAAGGAATAGTTAGTGCCTGAAACCTGGAATTTTCTGATTTTTAAAACTGAACAGTTAAATGCTAAGAGTTTTGTGTAGTGACTAGAGACATTGGTTAAAATCTGAGGTTCTAAATTGAGCTCTGCTGCATACAAATTTACATATATTCAGTTTGTTGCCAGAGACACTGGCACCAGACAGTTCAAAGTTGCTACCTTTAATTTGATTTACTACTTAAGTTTTAAAGTTTTATATAAAAATCCACATACCAAAGGGTACCAATCTTTGTTCAAAAGTAGCCTGCAAATCTGTATTTAGGAAGGACTAAGCACATAAGAAGCTAAGACATTTTCAAGTTATGAATAGCCAAAGACATTAAATGTCACAAAAAGTCAGATTTTTCATTCAGTTACATTATAATCCAAAACAAAATTTCAGTTTTCTTCTCATTTTAAAAATAGTGTAACAATTTTCACAACAAAAATTTAATAAAGTTAGGCACTTAGATGTCACAGGGACAGGCCCTGTAAGACCCTAAATAGATTAAAGAACAGATCAGATGGGATGAAAATAGAGTGTAGAATGAAATAGTTCTTACTGGTTTAACTATGGATTATGGCTCTATAATGGAACACTTCCAATTACATTGTATGTAGCCTACAGATATACACTTCAGACTTGTTAAGGTATTAAATAGTATACCACTAATAAGGTGATTTTCACATGAGAAACTATTTACTGGCCAAAACAGGATATTTCTTACTAAGACCCAAAATAGCCAGTGGTATCTAAAACTTACTTTCCAATCCAGAGCTTCACTCCTGCACTGAGAACCTTGTGGGCACAGAGTTAAGTTTGCCCAGAGCCCCACTGAAATCAGAGGAGCTTCACATGGGTGTATAGCTGTGCCCAGGCATCTCAATGCACTACTGAGGCTCATATTACTTAAGATAGAGATGGGCAGACTGCATAAGGTGAACAAAACCTATTTTCATCAAATCAACTTTTGATATGGCTGTGCTAATTCAAGACATGTAGGGCTGGTCTTCACTGGGGGGGGGGGGAGATCGGCTGTAGATATGCAAATTCAGCTATGTTTATAACATAGCTGAATTCAGCGTATCTACAACCGACTTACCTGCCGTCTTCACGGTGTCGGCGGCACGCTCCCCCGTCAACTCCAGCTTGCGCCTTTTGGTGAGCTGGAGTTTTGGAGTTGACGGGTGCGCCGCTGGCGATCGATTTATTGCATCAATTGATCGCCAAAAGATCGATCCCCCTCCCCCCCCCGCTTTAGTGAAGACAAGCCCGTAGTTAGCTTGAGCTGATGTTTCATGGACCCTTCCCGCTCCTTCTGAAGCTTCTCTCCCTTTCTTAACTCCTCCAAACCACATAAGTTCTTCAGCAGCTTCCTTTGCTTAAGAAAAATTAATGATCATTTTAAACAGGCATTTCATAAGCCATACACATACTGCAGGCATTTTGTTTCGTACTGAATTTCAACTAAGTTGCTGTGTACTGCAGTATATTAAAATATCAGGGAGGTAGCCTTGTTAGTCTGGAATAGCAGAGGTAACAAAGAGTCCTGTGGCACCTTAAAGACTAACTAAAGTATTGAAGCATAAGCTTTCGTGAGCTAATACCCACTTCGTCGGATCCAACGAAGCATCCGACGAAGTGGGTATTAGCCCACAAAAGCTTATGCTTCAATACTTTAGTTAGTCTTTAAGGTGCCACAGGACTCTTTGTTACCTATATTAAAATAGTAAATTTAAAAGGACACTAACATTTAATTTGTTCTTCTATCAGAGCTATGAAAAGTAAATACTATTAATACCAAACTGAAATTTAATCTATTTATGTAAACAGTACTAAGATAGTAATTTATGAATCCCCCCCCAACACTCAATCAATTCTCTTCACCTAATTTTCAAAATGTAACAGTAGATTTTAGAAAAAGGTAACCCCCTAAAGCATGCTGTTTTTACACATCTCTAAAACACACACAATATGAGGTTATGTTCTGATGCAGAATACTCATGTTTCTAAAATATTACTTATTCATATTCATTGCTATTGCCTATGGCTATTCAGAGTAAGTCACTGACTGTAGTTCTGAGAAAGCTTATGACAAATTAGCACAACTGTAATAATAAAAAAGCCTTCTCACTTTTACTTCGGACCAGAGGGATACTCCAATTTTCCTTTAGGCCACTTAAATTCCTAGCTAACTTTCTGTAAATATTCAGTTCCTTAGATAAACTAACCATATTTTCTGTCACATCAAAATGCTACTTTTCAGAAATATATTCTTTTTAAAAAGCATGAATATATTCAGGGATTAAGTGTACATTACATTACATTAAAAAGCCCTTTTGTGAAATTTGCATTGTAAGAAAAAAGTTACACAATCATTTATGGATCGTCTACACAATAGCAATTTGTACAGTACCACAGTAAATACAGAAACTTGTGTTGTGTTGCCCTCTTCAGGTCACTGACCATCACATTAAATAGTTCTCTTCAAAGATCAGTGATAAACTAAGTGTGATACCCCCATCCTCTTTTGTTATGCAGTCATGAATTAAGGCATTTAAATAATACAGTAAAAATGTTTACTCTTTACTAAGACAGCTAGACAGACAACAAAGTAAATTTGGTAGACCTGTGTCAAGTTTCAAGAAATATCTACTTTATAACTTTTTGGCTAGAGTAGATCCTAATGCCGTGGATATTTGAGGTATTTGTGGTCGCCATGGCTGTGAGTCTACACCCTTCTTGATTAATAATTAAATTTGGATGGGCTTGAAAGTATATTTGTAAATTAAAATTGTGTGTCTCCTTTACATCAACATTAATGCAATGAATGTATATATTGAACTCAGGTGGAGCTATGGTAAATATCTCATCAGTTCTTCCATAACAACAATTTCTTGTTCTAAAGAAAAAATATTTTTCTCTCTACAGAATTTACAAGTCACCAAGTACAGTAAATCAGCTGCCAGCTAGGTAATACCAAGAGGAAGATTAAACTTTCCTAGAATTCAAGAGATATACTGTGTATCAAAGGATGAACAAAGGGTATCTGCTGTATCTCAGATGCAGGCTTTGTCGGTGGTTAGAGAAACTATCTGTAGTCCATTTTGCTCCCCAGGATTGTACTTCGAGGAAGTGGAGAAGGAACTGGTATTATAAAGTAAGGGTGGAGAGGAAATCCTAGAATCTCTCTGCATAATTCTGGGTGGTTACAGCATTGTACAGGTAAAGCAGTGTGTTTAGATACATAACAGTATTGGAGACATCAATACTCCTTCAAATTCTACATTTATTAAGGAGAAGTAAAAGGGAGCAAAAAAGGGCCTGGAGCGCATGACTTACGAGGAGAGGCTGAGAGAACTGGGATTGTTTAGTCTAGAAAAGAGAAGACTGAGGAGAGATTTGATAGCAGCTTTCAACTACCTGAAAGGGGGTTCGAACGAGGATGGATCTAGACCAGGGGTGGGCAAGCTACGGTCTCGCGGGCCACGTTCAGCCTGCAAGACCGTCCTACCCGGCCTGCGGCGGGAGGCTGCCCCTGGCCCCTCCCGAGCCACGCAGCGCAGGCAATGCTGCGGGACCGGGGCTAAGTGCTCCACACCCCCCATGAGACGCCCTGCAGGGTCAGCGCTCTGGCGACCGGGGCTGTGTGCTGCCCCTCCCCCGGAGCCGCGTCGGGAGCTGCAGCTGCCCCTCTCCCCCAGAGCCGTGGCTGCGCGCTGGCCTCTCTCCCAGAGCCGAGCGGGGAACGCTCTGGGGGCCGCGGCTGCGTGCTGCCTCCCTCCCCTGGAGGCACCTTGTGCGGGCAGAGCTCTGGGAGCCGGGGCTGTATGCTTCCCCCCCCCCCCAAGCAGCTGTGGTAAGAGGGGAGTTGGGGGGGGTGCCAGGGTGGTGGCTGGGGGCGGCTTTGGAGGGGGCAGTCAGGGAGCAGGGTGGGTTGGATGGGGGTGGGGTTCTGGGTTGGTGGTTAGGGGTTGGGGTTCTAGGGTGGTGGTTAGGGGGTGGGAAGGTGGGTAGGGGCTGAGGCAGTCAGGGGACACGGAGCAGGGGAATTGGGTAGGGAGTGGGGTCCTGGTGGTTAGGGGTCTGTGGAAGGGGCAGTCAGGGGACAAGGTGGGGAGGGGGCTGGATTGGAGGCAGGGCCTTTCCTACTCAGCCCTCGATATAATTTAGCAAACCCAATGTGGCCTTCAAGCCAAAAAGTTTGCCCACCCCTGATCTAGACTGTTCTCAGTGGTACCAGATAACAGAACAAGGAGTAATGGTCTCAAGTTGCAGTTGGGAAGGTTTAGATTGGATATTAGGAAAAACTTTTTCACTAGGAGGGTGGTGAAGCATTGGAATGGGTTACCTAGGGAGGTGATAGAATCACCTTCCTTAGAGGTTTTTAAGGTCAGGCTTGACAAAGCCCTGGATGGAATGATTTAGTTGGGGATTGGTCCTGCTTTAATCAGGGGGTTGGACTAGATGACCTCCAGAGGTCCCTTCCAACCCTAATATTCTAGGATTCTATGAAAAAGCCTCTACTTCAGCAGTATCTATTAGAAGATAATGAGATTTAGTTTTGGTGTAACTGGCAACTTACATTTATATAGGTTCAAGAATAGCAGCCATGTTAGTCTGTATCCGTAAAGAAAGTGAGGAATACTTGTAGCACTTTAGAGACTAACCAGTTTATTTCAGCATAAGCTTCCTGGGCTATAGCATCCGATGAAGTGGGCTATAGCCCACGAAAGCTTATGCTGAAATAAACTGGTTAGTCTCTAAGGCGCTACACGTATTCCTCGCTTTCTTTACATTTGTATAGTAGAGGGAGAGGGAGAGGGAGAGGGAGAGGGAGAGGGAGAGGGAGAGGGAGAGGGAGAATATCTATAAGATTAGAAGTAGTATAATCAAACCCTCCAGGTCTTTTGGTTCACCAACTTAAGACTGCCCATTGCGCTGATCAGTTATTTATGATTTTGCTGCTTTGACTTTATAACTTTATTCTATTTTCAGTGTGCTGTGGAAAATAATAGGATTATAACTCAGCTCTAGTTAGTACTTTTAGAAGAGCTGCTGAAAAAAGACTTAAAATGACCTGTGGTTAGTTTAGTTCTGAGTTACCAAGTGTTTATTTTTGCCTTGCCTTGCTCCCACACACCATTAAATTTGGATCCCACACGAGGTCTGATTCATATTATTCTTTAAAAATGTATTTTAATAGATATGCTTTGCAAAGAAAACAGCTTTAAAATTTTGAAAATACCAATCCTTTACTGAAAGGTGTATTTGAATATTAATTTGTTTTCTGTTTCTTTAACAACTTTCCCCATTTGAGCACTGTTAGAACTAGTTTTCATCTACTGAATCTTTATTATGATCCAGTTCATTCCCTTAGATGAAAAAACTCACATGCAGGTATGAGGTTCCCTTTGCAGAGTTTCCTCCAGATTACTTGTGGTGAAGGGAAGAAGAGAGGTCTCCCCCGGTCTCCCCAAACAGAAAGGGGACTGAAGTCCTAGAATCCCAGTGGCTCTCAAAAGACACTCCTGAGGCCACACACGTCCCCACGGGCCCTGTGGTTCTTTACATCCTACCAGCTGTCTGCAACTGTCCATGACATAATTGCCAACATCTGCCCCAGAGTCTGACCCCTTAAAAAGACAATTCCACAATACATAGGGTTCAGTGCATAACTTAATACAGTAAATAATTTAGAAGGTGCTCAAGCTATATTGGTAAAGAAAATAAGTTACGCATAAAATGTTTGCTGACAAGGAAGGAGTATCAAAGGGTGGGGCTCTGGGGAAGAACAGGGAAGGGGGTTGGGGATGAGGCAAAGGAAGATGGTTTATGGAAAGGGTAATAAATGGGGATGGGTAGTAGGGGCCTACGTCAGGAGGAATGAAAGGATAGGGGTTGGCAAGGGGAAGTGTCGAAAATAGGGAAAGAGGTGTCTGTCAGCCCTCCATTCTGTATACACCAGGATCTGGGGGAGGGTCTGAAGCCCTCTCCTTACCCCCTGTGTGGGTGTTGCAATCTTGGGACCCATGTCACTCTAGAGGAGTCTGCCTTACCTGTCCCCCTCCATGTAAGCCATGATACAGGCTCCCAGTCCCTTAGAGAATATCTGAGTCCCAAGTCTTTGTGAGTTTTCTGGGAATTAGGGAACCTTACTCCCATAGGAATATCTGAGCCCTCCCCCTGCCTTCTTTCAGATGAGCAAGGATTGGGGGCCTTGTCCTTTTGGGAGTGTCTGAGATCCTCTCCTGCCTTCCCTGTCTGTGCCAGGATATGAGGGGCCCCTATCAGTTTCTGTTTCCCTCATGTGCCAAAATCTGGGGAATGGAGTGGGGATAAAGGTAACACAAATTTAAAGTCTGACATTGAAGAACTGAAGGTACACATCACCTATGTGCGGGTGGAGGGCTGGCCATAATGTGGTTGGGGGGGAGAAGGCAGCTTAGACAGGGGAAGGAAGTCAGGCTTGGGACAAGACTGAGAAACCTGGCGGATGCAGAGATGCGGGCCAAGCTATGGGGGTGTAGTAGGTATGTGGGTCTCAGTCCGGTGTTTATCTCAGCCTTCAAAATCAAGGAAGTGTGCACTAGGCTGCTGCCTGTGATGTGTGTATACAGCAGCAGGCAGAAAGTGACAGCAAAGAGCAACTTATTACATGTTAATGTCTTCTACACTGTGAACTAATGGCTTAATGGGACAGGAAGGGGAGAGTGATCTTGAAATGCCATCGGGGGGGTGTGTGAAATTATGTTATGAGGATGGAGAAAGAGACCCACTCTTCTCTCACACCACTTAAAGTAATTATAAGCACCATCTTGAAAAAATCCTGTCAAGGTTATGGGACATGTGACATGTCTGCAATTTCTCTCACCAACCCTCTCAACCACTGTGCACTGCAAACATTTCAAAGCAGAACGGTTATCCCTACTGTACTACAACATAATGCACAGGATGGAGCAGGAGCTCTTAGGAAACACATAGCAATTATGCGGCCTTGTGGAGAGACAACAGGACCGCAGCTATTCCTGGCTCTGCCATTCGCCTGCTGGATGACATTGGGCAAGCGATTTTACCTGACCATAAAATGGGGATGAGGACGTTAAGTTCTCTAAGATCCAAGATGAAAAACGCTACATAAGAGCATAGCTGGCTACGTCTACACTGCAATAAAAAACATGCAGCATTTCTGCAGCTGGTCCAAGTCAATGGACTTGGAGCTATAAAATTTCAGCATAGACATTCAGGCTCGACAGGAGCTCGGGCTCTGAGACTTCACAAGAGCCCAGGCTTCAGCCCAAGTCCAAACATCTACAGTTCTATTTTAGCCCCACAGACTGAGTCAGCTGACTCGGGCTCGGAGACTCGATGCTACAGGTGTTTTATCACAATGCACACATACTTTGTTATTATTTAGCCAAAGTAGCATATCAACTGCAAGCCTAGGTGACAACTACAAATGCCTAAATGGCCAATTATTACTATTGCAAAGATTTCTTTGTCTGTTAAAAGAAACTAGGAAATTCACTGACAAAAACCTTTGTTAAGGCAGTGTTAAAGTTGCCCAGAAGTACCTCATGCCTTTCCTGAACATCGAGCTCAGCAAAACTCAAGCCACTGAAAACCAGGAAACAGTGTTAAGGTACATGCCAATACAGCTTTAACTTTGCCCTCTTTGAGGGGGACCCAATGATGCCCATAATGCACATACTCATTTCTGCCTTTCCAGACGGTGCACACTCAGAGAACAGACACACATGATAACTGCAGCACAAAGTCTAATATCTTCTCTTAGTCAAGTCAAACTTGTTTTTAGGTGAGCTGTACTGACTAGGAGCTGTACTGACTAACTGAACTGTTCTATACTCTAAACACAGAGCCTACTCCCCAGAAATAACTTTGTACGTGTTAAGTTTATGACTTTCTTTACTCTCATTTTATAACATTATCAGTCCTTATTACTGGATTCCATCTAACATTATACTTTCACTTACTCATCATTAAAACCACAGACTGCTCTCATATCCCACCTCACTGCTGACAATCCCCATGGTTAGATGACCCCTGATACTGACAACTTCCACAACTCAGTGCTGCAATAATGTATCTGAGATCCCTTAAGGTACACATGCACCTCTTTCCTCAGATCACACTGATAAGGGGGCTCAAACACAGATTTCATATCATCTAATCCAATTAATATCTACACCATTTAGTACAATTGAATACTCAATCCATGCAACTAGAGTATATGTAGGTAACGCCCAAAGAGTACTGCCAGCTCCAGAAGAGCAGACTAAAGGCTGAATTCAATGTGAGCAGTTTTGAATAGTTTGGGTTTTGAAAATCCCACCCTATCCAATAAATACACATATTGCCATCATCAGCAAGTACTAATTGACAGATTGTGGCTGTGCACATTATCCCTGCAATGTGAAGCACCATAATGCAACACATAGTATTGTGCTCCATCCCTCTGCAAGGAATCCTGTCCCAGCTAGATGATTCTTTGTAGCGGAGGACACAATGAACTGCATTTCTACTTCCCACTGTTTCAACAAAACAAGGCAGGATTAGGCCTCACTGCTCATCCTTCCAGATCTAAACTACAGAATTTGTCATTAAACCTGAAACATTCTGTGTGCGTCTCTGTGAAGAGAAATGAGGGGATGTTTGCAATGCCAGTATGGGCTTTACATGCAAAGATATAAAATCAGTTTCATATGGGGTATGGGATCCCTACACTATTTAATCAGTACTATCTCCATTTAACAAGTCCATTTCTGTTGCTGCGAAAACATTTCTTAGCACCAAGCAGTAAACAAATTAGTCAGTGACCAAAGATGATGCTAGGAGAAAATTGCATCTATAGATTTTGATGCACACATACATACAGAGCTTACCATCTGCTAAAATTTCTGATAGCGCTCACAAAATAACTGTGACTTCCGTTCTCAATCTTTAAAGTTTCACTATGACAGCAAATTTGTCTTAATTAAATCTAAACTCAAAGCTACTACAAAACAACTGTAAACTTTTTTAGATTTACAAATTCTAATGAAGCATTTAGATCCAGTATAAAGTAATACTGATATATTCAGCATTAACAGATATCCTTTTTATAGTGACTGGTGTAAAACTTCAACACCATTAATTATTTACAGGATACATTTTGGATGTAATTTATGAAGACAGACCATCAAAATAAAAGAGAATCAGTCAATCATGCTAACTGAATTTTGGATGCGTATATAATAGTACTTTAAACTCAACTCAAAACGTAACACCAAACTTCATGCCATAAGAAATCAGAAGGCACAGAGGAAAGAAAAATTAAAGAATTCCATGACTTTTCTCCAGAATCTTAACATTCTCCAAAAAGAAAACTCCTGGGCAAAAATAAAGAGACTAATTGTATTCTTACATTAGAAATAAACAAATATTGCAGATAGGTTTGGAGTTGAGGGATGGAGATAAGGAGAATTCTCAAAGATTCTTATAATCCCCAAATGTAGCTACAGTCTCCTAACCTAATTTAAACATTCTGTAAACCAACATTTATGGAACTAAAAATAAAAAGCAACTAATTTACTCAATTAGCCATTTATTAAGTTTGGAAATACCAGATTAACATCCTATAAATTCTCCAATCTGCTTTTCGATTTATTAATCAGCATACAGTGCAAACAGCAGAAAATGGACAAACTCATTTTACATTTTCTTTTAGAAAAAGGGACAATGATGGCCTGTTCTGTTCATTCCCTGTGAAGCACCTGGCATTGGCCACTTTTAGAAGAAAGGATACCAGGCTTGATGGACTATTGGTCTGACTCAGTATAGTCGTTCTTATGTTCTCAGAATGACATACCGTATGTTCCGGCGTATTGGACGACGGGGCATATAAGACGACCCCCCAATTTTTGCTATAAAAAGCCGGATTACAAAAAAAAAAAAAAAAAAAAAAAAAAAGCGCGTGCGCCCCGCTCTCCCGTCCCGGGCGCTCCCAGTGGAGCTGCGGGGAGCCGGCCCGGCTCCCCCAGCCTCGGCTCAGGCTCCGCCGGGCAGCCTGAGGGATCGCTGCGCGCCTGTCCTCCCTGGGCGCCCCGGGTCCCGAGCTGCTCCCGTTCCCCGCCGGCCCCGGACACCTGCGGGTGGGCTCGGGGGGGAAGCGCCGCCCCGCCCGCCGGGTCACCTGCAGCCGGCCCAGCTCCCGGACCCTGAGCACCGGGAAGCTGAAGGTGCGGAAGCCGCAGGGACTGGGCGGCAGCTCCTCGGCCTCCTCCACTCCCCCCGCCCGGACTCGCTCCCCTCCTCCCACAGGAGCAGCCGCCGCCATTTTGAAAACCGTAATACCCGGCGTATAAGACGACCCCCTAATTTTGAGACGACTTTTCCGGGGTTAAAAAGTCGTCTTATACGCCGGAATATACGGTAGGTAAATGTGTAGGTTAATGTGAAGGGGTTTATAAAACAGACTGAATAAAGTACATAGACAGTCTTTAAACAATTTCTGTATAATTTGCAAAGGCAGGAACTTTTAATTCTGAATCAGACACCACAATTTACAATTTTACACTTTAATAAAGAACTACTCTCTGCTACTTTTTAGTGTGCAACCATCTGAGACAAAGGTAGGAAACCTATGGCATGCGTGCCGCCTTCAAAACACAAGCTGATTTTCAGTGGCACTCACATTGCCCGGGTCTTGGCCACCGGTCTGGGGGACTCTGCATTTTAATTTAATTTTAAATGAAGCTTCTTAAACATTTAAAAACCTTATTTACTTTACATACAACAATAGTTTAGTTCTATATTATAGACTTATAGAAAGAGACCTTCTAAAAATCTCAAAATGTATTACTGGCACGAAAACCTTAAATTAGAGTTAATAAATTAAGATTCGGCACACCACTTCTGAAAAGTTGCCGATCCCTGATCTAAGGCCTGGTCTATACAGGGGGGGGGGGGGGGGATTGATCTAAGTTACGCTACTTCAGCTACGTGAATAATGTACCTGAAGTTGACGTACTTAGATCTACTTACCATGGTGTCCTCTTTGCAGTAGGTCAACTGCGGCCGCTCCCCCATTAACTCCGCCTACGCTTCTCGCTCCGGTGGAGTACCAGAGTCGATGGGAGAGCGCTTGGTGGTTAATTTATTGCATCTTCACTATACGCGATACATCAACCCCCCTACTGGATTGATCGTTCTGGAGCTAAGTGTAGACATGTCCTAAGTGTGGGTTGTTCTTGTCTTTACAAGCTGGGAGGCAGACCCCATGTCACTGACTAGCTTAGCTTTGACTATCATAGGCTTTCCTCGCTATATGAACTACAAAAAATTTTCCGACTCCTCACAACAGTAGCAGGGCACTTCCGTACTACCAGCTATCACAAAAACATTAAAAATGCATCACTGAAAATCTCTAATAACCTAATTCAATTCCTTTTTCAGCTTACTTAAATTTGCACCTTTTTCAATATTACACATTACATTTACATTACTAAGTATGCTATCAGCATAGTTAAGTAGTATTTGGTGTTAAAACTTGTCTTTTCAAAATAAAGTAGAGTGATTAGAACATATCAGAGCAACAGACGTTCCAAGTGAAATTAGCAAGGTGAGTAATTTTTCAGAGACACTATCTACCCCACTTGCTCTCTCATGGGGCCTATAATGACACAAAATAAGAAGCTTATGTAGAGGCTGAGGAAAATGTTCCTCCTTAAATGTTTGCCTCAAGTTCTTCAGTTGAGGATGAACTCTGCCTGTTTTGTGTACAGTGGAGCCTTCAAGGACAGATACTTCAGCAAGTTTTTCAAGGAGGGCTAATTTCTTATTAGTCTACAAGAGGGACAAAGTGGGTGAGGTAATATCTTTTATTAGACCAACTTCCACTGGTGAAAAAGACAAGCTTCTGAGCTAGAGAGAGCTCTTATTTCAGGTCTGGGAAAGGTACTCAGAGGCTGAGCCCTGGTCTACACTAAAGAGTTAGGTCGACATAAGGCAGCTCATGATGACCTAATTCCATAAGCATCCACATTAAAATGTAGCTCCCACTGATTTTACTCACCCACTACACTAACTTAACTCCATCTCTGTGAGAGGCGTAACACTTAAGCTGATGTAGTTAGGCTGATGCAGTGTCAGCACAGACACTGCGGTACTTACATCAACTGTTGTTGTCTTTCAGAAGCCTTCCAACAATGCCCAACACTGACAGTTAAATCAGTGCAAGCACTTTTGGTGAGAACATGCACCATAGAGTGGACATGCAAAAGCAACTGAATTACTTAGATGGTTGTACGTCAATGTAACTTAGGTTGACTTAAATTTTGTAGTGTAAACATTCCCTAAGTCTTACAGACGAACACTGGTATACAGTAGAACCTCAGAGTTAGGAACACCTCAGGAATGGAGGATGTTTGTAACTGAAAATTTGTAATTCTGAACAAAACATTATGGTTGTTTTTTCAAAAGTTTACAACTGAATATTGACTTAATACAGCTTTGAAACTTTATTATGCAGAAGAAAAATCCTTTTTTTTTTTTTAGTTTACATTTAAGATGTTACTGTACTGTATTTGCTTTTTTTTTTTTGGTCCTCTCATGCTGCCTGATTGCATAATTCCAGTTCTAAATAAGGTGTAGGGTTGGCTGGTCAGTTTGTAACTCTGGTGTTCCACTGTAATCATGTAGCTCAGGCCTGAGCAACATAATTATACTGACCTAACTCACAGTGGAAACACCGCTATGTCAACAGGAGAAGCTCTCTCGTCGCATCATAGCGTCTTCAGGAAAGCAGTGAAGCTGTGCCACTACAGTGCTCTATGTGTAGACAAGCCCATTTGTCACACCTAAATACAAGGTGGAACTGATCGTTTAGCATAGGTAGTTAACACTTATTGTAAGAGACCATTCAAGATGAAGTGATCCAATAACTCCTCTGAAGTCATAGGACAAAAAACAGGGGTTAATGGGTTACAGATTGTTGCATTAAGTCATAAATCCAGTCACTTTATTAAGACCATGATTTTTAGTGTCTAGAAGAGTTATGAATTTAAACACCCAGGCTAGTCTTTTGTTTTATTTATCTGTAAAGCACTTACCATACTTTTGTGTATTGTGCACCTATTTCTGGCACAATGAGCAACAATTACTTATTAGGATCAAGTGAGAGTACCAAGCGCTATGGACTTTCTTCTATTTCTTCAGTTAATTCATGCATTTGAACAGCCGGCAAAAGTGAGCAAACAGACCACCTTATTTTATTTTGCAGCTAAAAATAAGTGGACTTATCATTCCATATGGTTTATTTTTATGACATTTGACAGATCTCAGCATAACAACAGTTTTGTAAAACATGAGGCTTTTCATATGGTTTCCTACCTGATATATTCTAAATGGGATGTAGCGAAATCCACTATCTTCTGGAGCATACTCCATGAGTTTCCGATTTATGGCCCAAAATTGGTCAAATTTGTCTGTGAAAGTGAGAGTTGTACTTATTATTAGTATTAATAACATATATGCTTCTTTACTGAAAAAGAGACACAAAATATGATAGGAAAATGGAGCATCTAAACCCCCTTTTATCACAGAATATTTGCCCATGAGTAGGTTTTTTCCCTTATGATTCTTTTTCCCTTATGATCCCTATGTAGTCTCAAGGAGAATTGCCCTCCCATACTGCTGAAAATAAACATAGAGCAGGTAATCTATGATGTGCTACCACAGCCACAATGTGATGACTTGTCAGAAACTAAAGAGAAATTGACTTCATTTCAATCTGCTTCTTCCAAGGATGAAAAATATTGTGCAACTCAGCATTAACAATGCTGCTATTTCAAGCGAAGCAGATACTGCTAGTGCTCTCTGCTCCCCATTTTTTCATATTTAACAGCTTTGTTAACTTGAGAGGAAAAATCAGGTGCAAAGTGCAGAGGACCTAAGAGCAGAAGCAGCAACATGGAGACAAAATTTATTTTTGTCTCTTGACATTTGCAGTTAGAGAAGGTCCTTTAGGATAATCTGCTCTGGTACTCTAGTAAATATGGAAGCATTTATAAACAGAAAAATCATAGAAGAAATGTGTACCATTTTGATGGAACAACCTGAAAAGTAACAGTAAAAGTTTAATATGTTCAAACATTGATTTTTGTATGTTCTACACAGTAATTTATATTAAATGTTAACAGGTTTGAATGTTGGTAATATCAGAAACAAGTAGTTTCAGAGAGCATACATTCTCTCCCTGACAAAGCACAGAGTGCTGTACAACACAATAGCATTACAATATGTAAAACAAATGTCTTAATTAAAATAGAATAAGGAAAGCACTTTAAAGGGCAAAGAGGATATTCAGATAAGATCAACCACGCAGAACAAATACCAAAAAAAGGAAGAGGAGGGAAATGACATCTGAGGAGCTAATTGTGATCATACTGAAAAATACCTTTAAAATTGAGAAAGGTTTGTTATTAAGTAGACAGAGATATAGAGACATTAGAGCTCTAGGGGCCACAAATTCATGATCAATGAAGCCGGCTAAGATGAAACTCCATCTCGTAAAGAGTCATCCAGACTTGTTGCAAAAGGATGAAGATTATTTTGAGCGGTGGTTATCAGGTCTGAAACGACTGCGCCTCAGTTCATCAGGTGCATTCTACAAAAATACAAGTAAGGCAGTGACTGCTCCCTACATTGTTGCATACAAAGTTGCACCGGCCAAAAAGCCTCATACCATTGTAGAGCAACTTGTGCTCCCCTGCGCAAAAGAGATGGTGTGGCTAGTTCTTGGCGAGGAAGCAGCAAGGAAGCTGAATGATATATCTGTCTCTAACGACACAATACCGAGACAGATAAATGAGATATCACAGATCATCAGTGAACAAGTTGTGGATGATATAAAGAAGTCTCCATTGTTTGCCATACAATTGGATGAACTGACCGACATCGCATTGTGCTCTCAGTTATTGGTGTTTGCACAATATATGGTTGAGGGAGAATCCAAAGAGGAGTTTCTTTTTTGTAAGACTCTTGATACCACCACAAAGGCTCAGGATGTGATGGAAATTGTTAACAATTTCTTTGAAGTCTATGGTCTTGATTGTGCAAATCTTATGGGTGTCACCAGTCATGGTGCACCTGCCATGCTGGGCTCAAGATCAGGCTTCCAAACATTGGTGAACCAGTGAGCTCCAATGGTAACCAGAGTTCACTGCTTCATTCATAGGGAAGATCTGTCATCAAAAACATTGCCTGAGATGAAACAATCAGTACCGGTTGAATGTCCAGACACCTGGAAGTCCTCAGAGTATATTGGAGCCCTGCAAGTGAGTTGGGCATCTCGGACACGGCAAGGTCTCAAGGAAAGCTAAATGCCTGAGGTACTAAGAGTGTTACCAGTATGATGTCCAAGCCCACAACAAAGTAATAGTGGCTGAGGGAGTTGATGGTACAGTAAACCCTCGATTTAACGGACCCCGATTTAACGGACTTCGGATGCAACGGACAAAATTTCCGATGCATCCGAAATCCGTTATTGGGGGCTGCCGGCTCCCGCCCCGGGGAGCCGGGCAGGAGCTGTCACTCCCCGCAGAGGTTGACAGCTCCCGCCCGGCTCCCCGCAGCGGCTCTCCTGGCTGCCCGGCTCTCCTGGCTGCCACTGCAGAGGGCTCCCGCGAAACGCTCTGGCTGGGCAGGAGCTGTCACTCCCCGCAGAGGTTGACAGCTCCCACCCGGCTCCCCGCAGCGGCTCTCCTGGCTGCCCGGCTCTCCTGGCTGCCACTGCAGAGGGCTCCCGCGAAACGCTCTGGCTGGGCACTGCCAAGCCCTGGCTTCCAGGCGCTTCTGCTGTGGCCTCAATGAGCTGGGGTGACGTGTCGCAGGAGCCCTCTGCAGCAGTGGCCAAGAGAAGTAAGCCTCCTGCAGAGGGAGATGGGAGAGCATTGAAGCCGAAGCAGCAGTGACTGGAAACCAGGGCTCAGCAGCAGCCCAACCAGGCAGCAGAGAAGCCTCTCCACCCCCGAGTGGGCTCCGTTGCCCTGTGAGCAGCCAGAGGTTAGCGCTGTTCCATGGCTCTCTGACCAGCTGCAGCTTCCTGGGCTTGCTGCGCCACCCCCTGCCTGCCATGCCCCACTACCGGTATCCCCCGCAGAGGGTGCCAGGCTCGGGCAAGGGGTGGCAGGGAGGAGAGTCTGGGAAGGCTGAAAGGAGATGGAGAGAGGAGATGGGGGGGGGGGGTTAGAGAGGAGCTTAGGGGTGAGAGAGTATTGAAGCTGAAGGGGTGGAGAGAGATTTGAGGAACAGGGCGCTGGGTTACAAGGATGAGTGGGGGGACATTTAGAGATGGAGAACGGGGTTATGGGAGGTGAGTGGGGTGAGATTTAGGGGGAGGGAGCAGGGTTATGAGGGTGAGTGGGGGAGATTTGGGGATGGAGCACAGGGAGCTGGCTACAAGCATGAGTGGGGGGAGATTTGGGGAAGAGGGAGCTGGGCTACGGGGGTAAGTGGGGATGGGGAACAGGGTTGTGAGGATCAGTTTGGGAGAGGGAGATTTTTATAAAATTATAATTGATATTAAGCTGAGATGGACTGAAATTTCTGTCAGATTTATCAGCATACTATATTTGAAAAAAGCTTGAATCATCTGAGGCTGGTAATTTCTTCTTAAATTAGATTTGTTTGCTTGTGTTTCCAGCTCTGGACTTCCTGTATTGCTCTTGCTTTGTTTGCCAAACAACTGTTGGAGGGAGCGGGGAGCTGCGTGCTCAGAGGAGGAGGCGGGGCAGGGGCAGGATCTCATGGAAGGAGTGCAGTGGGGGCAGGGCCAGGGCAGTGAGGGGGGGCGTCAGTGATGCAGCCCTCGGGCCAGTGCACTAGTCCTCATGCGGCCCTCATGGTCATTTGAGTTTGAGACCCCTGATTTATAGAATTAACATTTAATTTAAAGTGGGTAGTTTTTGGTGGTTTGGCTATTGAAGGATCCCTATGTAATGTGCCAAAATCATTCAGTGTTCTTGTATCATAAAAATGGAGAGCCAAACAACCAACAGTCATGATGCTGCTGTTTTGCCAATGGAACATAGAAAGAGTTAGAGATAAAAATGTGCCTTGCCTTTCTGTGACTACTGTCTAGCTGTTACCCTTTTCAAACTAAAAGTATGTCGGAATACTGACAAGATATTTGGTATCTAGTATGGAGACGACTTTCACTTTTAGTTTTACATTGCCACAAGTAGGAAAAAAAGGTGTTTTTCTTCTTTTTTATAAAGGAGTCTTACAATCACTTTTTTGATGGAAAAGTCCCCACAATATGTTGACCTCTTGCCAACTGTTTTATTACTAAAGAAATTCAAATAAGTAAATAAAATTGTCCAAATGATACTTCTGAGCACTGCAATGTGAACTCACTGTTCGGAGAAGTTGGCAAATTTGCAGGTATTTCCAAACTACTTCCAGGTATTAGATGATAATGATCTGCTATGGAGAACTAGAAGGTAATTTGTTCCATGGTAAAAGATTCAGGCTAAATAACTGCAGAGAAATAGATGCAAATGGTGTCACATGACAATATAGCTTTCATATCCCATCTTATGGAGCTGACTGACAGACATTTATAATGGGAATAAACTGTTGATTCTTTACATTAATACATGGCATTCATTCTTTTGAGGATGACCTCTAAAGTAAATGCAAACTAATACCATGTGTCCTTCAATCCATTATTAAATTGGTTGATCTCTTATAGGCATCACGGAAGAGGCACGTATTGAAGAGAGATCTGAAAGCAGAGAGATTAATGACCTTACAGACCAACAAAGGAAGGCTTCCCATGCATATAGTTATTTAACTATGAACCTGATTTTAAACATGCAAATTCAAAACACATTGAAATTAAATTCATTAATATTAAATAAAAGTCATGAAATTTACAAGCCTATAACACCTTGTTATTAAGGGTACCAGCTTATGGTTATATTACCTAATTATGCCTATTTATTGGAAAAATATATTTAACTAAAGTAAATATGGGATTAGGACTTTACTGCATACTGAAATTGTGCCTTTGGGATCAATTTGAGCTGCCAAGCTGAAGAATCACAATTCTTCATGTCCAAACTGCAAACAAGACACCTAATATAAATAAGGAAAACTTTAAAGTGCTGTTTAAAATTAGAGTGTGTAGTAACATGGCTTAAAAAAAAAAAAAGGGCAGTTTAACTTTTAAATTCCCCCCTCCAAGGCATTTATCACAATGGAACGGGCACAGTTCCAGTGGACAAAGAACTCTCATATAGTTTTATATCTCTCTGGAGGCCATTTACCAATGTTTTAAGAACATAAGATGTAGACGCCTTTGATCCATCACATCTACAAAGCACAGTAAAGCTGCTGGTATAATGTAGACAAGATACAAATGGCCAACCATCAATAGCAGCTTGAAAATGTGTTACAAACATGATTATCTGAATTACTGTTACAAGGGAAAGTGACAGGCTACAGAGAACAGCCTTCCTAACAGAGAACAACTTATTGTGGGAAAGAGTTAAATCTTTAAATAATTTTCTTTCTGAAAATTTTAAAATTTGAATTTGTGCAATATCAAAGTTTTTTCTTTACTTGACAATGGAAAGGAGGATGGAGAGTATACATATGGGAAAGAGAAGTCTAGACAGGGATGGAGGGAAGGGGAAAAGAAACTTAATGAGAAGGAAGTATTATTGTGGGAATGGACAGAGAGATCAAGGTTTAGGGAGGCAAGGCTAAATGAGAGAAAACTAGGTATGGGTTAAAGAACTTGCCTTGAGGCCTTATAAAATTTAAAAATGAGCCTTGTGGTAAATAGGAAACAACACAGATTAGGAAGAGTGATAAGAAGAAATTTTCAACAACAGATAAGGAGATGGATAAGAGGCAGAAAAACCAGAAATGAACTCAGAACAGGTAAAACAGAAGATAAAGAGTAGGGAAAAAATAACAACATTACATGGAGGATTTAGAAGTTAGTGAACTTAGTGTTTATATTATTTTAGTTTTCTGAATAATGTTCCACAACTACTTTTTTGGGAGGAAGAGGTGATAACACAATATATCTATATATATAAAAGTCAAGTGGTGTATGTATGTGTGTATGTATGTATGTATGTATGTATGACTGCGAACTCCTCCCGCACCGTTTGAGCCAGAGACTTGAAATTTGGTACAGTGAGGGGTCTTGGGGTCTAGATGCTGGTAAGGGTCGAAAAATTTTCGGATCTCACCTCTGACGCCCCCCAGGGGTGAAAGTCTTTCAGGGCCAATCACATCGGCTGGGCGGTTAGGTGGTGATGATGTCATAATACCCCCCTCCAACAGACACCTCACTCGCTCAGCTCACCCCTCCCTCCTCCAACGGAACCCCGGAGATCCCTCCGTTCTCTGCCCCTCCCCCCTCCCAACGGAACCCCGGAGATCCCTCCATTCTCTGCCCCTCCCCCCTCCCAACGGAACCCCGGAGATCCCTCAGTTCTCTGCCCCTCCCCCTCCCAACGGAACCCCGGAGATCCCTCAGTTCTCTGCCCCTCCCCCCTCCCAACAGAACCCCAGAGATCCCTCAGTTCTCTGCCCCTCCCCCCTCCCAACGGAACCCCGGAGAGCCCTCAGTTCTCTGCCCCTCCCACCTCAACCCCGGACTCCATCAGCTCTGTGCCCCCCCCCCCTCACCTGCGAAGGTCCCCGGAATCCCTCAGCTCTGGGCCCCCTCTCCCCCTGCGACGGATCTGAGTTGGGTTTGGAGGGACGGTAAGTGAGATGGGGGTGTCGGGTTCGGTCGGGGGTGAGGTGGGGGTGTTGGGGTTGGTCAGGGGGTGTTGCGGTTGGTGGGGGGGTGAGGTGGGGGTGTTGGGTTTGCTTGGGGGGGTGAGGTGGGGGTGTCGGGTTTGGTCGGGGGGTAAGTGAGCCGGGGGGGGGTGTCGGGGTTGGTCTGGGGGTGTGGGAAGGTGTTGGGGGGGTGAGGGGTGTGGTGTGAGTGTTGGGTTTGGTCTGGGGGGGGGAAGGTGTTGGGGTGGGTGCCCAGACCAAACTCGACACCCCCCCCCCCCGGCTCACTTACCCCCCGACCAAACCCGACACCGCCACCTCACCCCCCCCACCAACCGCAACACCCCCTGACCAACCCCAACACCCCCCCCTCACCCCTCACCCACCCCAACACCTTCCCACCCCCCCCCAGACCAAACCCGACACCCCCTGGCTCACTTACCCCCCGACCGAACCCGACACTCCAACCTCACCCCCCCAAGCAAACCCGACACCCCCACCTCACCCCCCCACCAACCGCAACACCCCCTGACCAACCCCAACACCCACACCTCACCCACCACGACACCTTCCCACCCCCCCAGACCAAACCCGACACCTCCCCGGCTCACTTACCCCCGACCGAACCCGACACCCCTACCTCATCCCCCCAAGCAAACCTGACACCCCCACCTCAACCCCCCACCAACCACAACACCCCCTGACCAACCGCAACACTCACCCCTCACCCACCCCAACACCTTCCCACCCCCCCAGACCAAACCCTACACCCCCTGGCTCACTTACCCCCCGACCAAACCCGACAACCCCACCTGACCCCCCCAAGCAAACCCAACACCCCCACCTGACCCCCCGACCAAACCCGACACCCCCCCCCCCCCGGCTCACGGTGCACTGTGTAGCACACAGATTATTAAATACACTGTTCGGTCGGGGGGTGAGGTGGGGGTGTCGGGTTTGCTCAGGGGGTGAGGTGGGGGTGTCGGGTTTGGTCGGGGGGTGAGGTGGGGGTGTTGGGTTTGTTTTGGGGGGTCAGGTGGGGTTGTCGGGTTTGGTCGGGGGGTAAGTGAGCCGGGGGGTCTTGGGGTTGGTCGGGGGGGTGGGAAGGTGTCAGGGTGGGTGAAGGGTGGGTGTTGGGGTTGGTCAGGGGGTGTCAACTGTCTGCCCCCTCCCCACCTCCGACTGACCCGAGCAACGCCGGGAACTTATGCTAGTTATTGATAAGATTCAAGTTAATTTGTTGCAGGCATGTAACTATGTCAGTGGGTCAGTTACTTTGAAGAATTATTTGACACAGCAGTAGGTTACGTTCTCCTGATTGTCAAGCCCTGAAGATTTTTTTTTTTTTAAGATGTAAGTAGGATACAACCTCTGTAATTATCTTCGCTTAATGTATAAGCTCATGTATTGAAGTTTCACTGTAAGTGTTCTGTTTTACTGCATTAGAAACTGCCCATATATTTTCCCCATTCCAGCTCATCAATGTATCAAGATGAAGCTCAAGAGATGATATGCAAGGCATGAGGCCAAAGAATATTTTTTTCTTTAAGTAGAAACAGCAACTGTACTTCTTCCCATTGCTCCTATGTGAAAACATACATCTTATTACTTAAATATGGAATGTAACAAGACTTCTATTATGACCAAACAATGACATATGTTGGCAGCTGTAAAGCTAGGCCTAATAAAGGAATTTGATTATTATTCCATAGAACACCCTAACTACCATGTCTTGAAATGATAAAATATTAATTTCTAAAAAAAATGTGGGATGAGAAAAATACTTGCAAAAAAGAAAAACAAAAAATCAGGCACATGAAAAAAACAGTTACAAAAGTCCAAGAATTTTAGTAATGATAACCATCATCATTTAAACATTTCAGCAACAAAACACAGATATATTTTAAAGACAAATCTGAAATTGCAAAAAAGGAAAGCTTTAAGATACCATTTCATTAACCTGTTCGAACTTCTCTCAGCATGCCTCAGACAACTGACTAACACTGTAGGAAGAAGAAGGAATCAATAAAAAGTAAAGTAATATAGTAGTTTTACAAAATATTTTTTAAAGATCCCTGTATTTGTGTCTACCAGATACTTGAAAACAGAAGTTGCAAAAGGCACAGAGGCGGATGGGAGGGACACTGAAGGTAAAGAACCCTATCATAATTACTGCTTTCTATAACTCAATCACAATAATCACAGCTTTTAAAAGTTTTATACTAAAAATCTGTATTTTCTTTTTAACTTTCACTAATTGTATTTTCTAGCAATATTAATTAATATTTTCATTTAGCGCTATGTCTTGCAATTCTAATGGAAGACTCCTAAAAAGAATCATCACTTGGGCTGGCCTAAAATGTAAATCATGCTCTCCATAAAAGACATGTAAAGCTAGTGTTCTCCTGATTGTTTCATAGGACTGTGATAATCATAGAACTGGAAGGAACGTCAAGAGTTCATCTAGTCCCCTGCACTCATGACACGACTGAGTACTATATAGACCATCCCTGACAGGGGTTCGTCTAACCTGCTCTTAAAAATCTCCCATGATGGAGATTCTACAACCTCCCTAGACAATTTATTCCAGTTCTTAACCATCCTGACAGGCAGTTTTTCCCAATGTTCAACCTAAACCTACCTTAGTGCAATTTAAGCCCACTGATTCTTGTCCTATCCTCAGCAGTTAAGAAGAATTTTTCTCCCTCCTCCTCGTTACAAACTTTTTTGTACTTGAAAATTGTTATCCTGTCCCCTCTCAGTCATCTCTTTTGCAGACTAAATAAACCTAGATTTTTTCAATCTTCCCTCATAGGTCATATTTTCTAGACCTTAAATCATTTTGTTGCTCTTCTCTAGACTTTCTCCAATTTGTCCACATCCTTCCTGAAATGTGGTGCCCAGAACTGGACACAATACTTCAGTTGAGGCCTAGTCAGCACAGAGTAGAGTGGAAGAATTATTTCTCATGTCTTGCTTGCAATACTCCTGCTAATGCACCCCAGATAATGTTCAGTATTTTTTTTTTGCAACAGTGTTACACTGCCCCAAAGCCTTTTCCGCGGTATTCCTTCCTAAGCAGTAATTTCCCATTTTGTATGTGTGAAACTAGTTGTCCTTCCTAAGTGAAGTACTTTGCATATGTCCTTACTGAATTTAATCCTATTTACTTCATACCATGTCTCCAATTTGTCCAGATCATTTTGAATTAAAATTCTAGCCTCCAAAGCACTTTCAATCCCTCACAGCTTGGTATCATTTGCAAACTTTATAAAAGTATACTCTCTATGCCATTATCAAAATTACTGATGAAGATATTGAACAGAACCAGACACAGAACTGATTCCTGCAGGACCCCATTCATTATGCCCTTCCAGCATGACTGTGAATCACTGATAACTATTCTCTGGGAACAATTTTCCAACCAGTTATGCACCCACCTTATAATAGCTCCATTTAGATTGCATTTCCCTACTTGGTTTTGAGACGGTCATGCGAGACAGTATCAAAAGCTTTATTAAAGTCCAGAAATACCACTTGTACCACTTTCCCCCATTCACAATGTTATCACAAAGAAAACTATCAAATGTTTGTTCTTCACAAATCCATGCTGTTACTTATCGCCTTATTATCTTCTAGATGTTTTGAAATGGATTGCTTTATTATTTGCTCCATTATCTTTCTGGGTACAGAAGTTAAGCTAATTGGTCTGTAATCCCCCGGGTTGTCCTTTTCCCCCCCTTTCTTATAAACTGGCACTATATTTGCCCTTTCTAGTCTTCTGGAATCTCTCTGGTCTTCCATGACTTTTCAAAGATAACTGCTAATGGCTCAAATACTTCCTCAGTCATCTCCTTCAGTATTCAAGGATGCCTTTCATCAGCCCCTGGTGATCTGAATACATCTAACTTGTCTAAGTAATTTTTAACTTGTTCATTCACTATTTTAGCCTCTGATCATACCTCATTTTGACTGGCATTCACTATGTTAGATATCCAATTACCACCAACCTTCTTGGTGAAAACCGAAACAAAAGTAATTAAGCACTTCTGCCATTTTCACATTTTCAATTATTGTTCCCCCACTTCCACATTGAGTAATGGGGCTACCCTGTCCTTGGTCTTCCTCTTGTTCCTGATATATTTGTAGCATGTTTTCTTGTTACCATTTATGTCTCTAGCTATTTTGATCTCATTTTGTGCCTTGGCCTTTCTAATTTTGTCCCTACATACTTGCGTTATTTCTTTATATTCA
Source organism: Sternotherus odoratus (assembly GCA_032164245.1). Taxonomy (NCBI): domain Eukaryota; kingdom Metazoa; phylum Chordata; order Testudines; family Kinosternidae; genus Sternotherus; species Sternotherus odoratus. The sequence continues at coordinate 64,831,286 of JAVMKO010000003.1, forward strand.
TCCTTTGTAATTTGACCTACTTTCCATTTTTTGTAGGACTCTCCTTTGAGTTTTCGATCATTGAATATTTCCTAATTAAGCCCGAGTGGTCTCTTTCCTATCTTTTCTACATACTGGGACAGTTTGCTCTAGTACCCTTAATAATGTCCCTCTGAAAAAACTGCCAACTGTCTTCAATTGTTTTCCCCTTAGACTTGCTTCCCATGGGATTTTACCTACCAACTCTCTGAGTTTGCTAAAGTCTGCCTTCTTAAAATTTTCCTGTTCTTTATTTTCCTGTTCTCTCTCTTACTATCCTTAGAATCATCAACTCTATCCTTCCACATGATGACTTTCACCCAAGCTGCCTTCCACTTTAAAATTCTCAACCAGTTCCTCCCTATTTGTCAAAATCAAATCTAGAACAGTATTTCCCCAGTAGCTTTCTCAACCCACTGAAATAAAAAAAATGGTCTCCGATACATTCCAAGAACCTGTTGGCTAATCTGTTTTATTTCCCCAACAGATGTCTGAGTAGTTGAAGTCTCCCATCACCATCAAGTCCTGTGCTTTGCATGATTTTGTTAGTGGTTTAAAAAAAGCCTCATTCATTTCTTCTTCCTGGAAAGGTGGTCAGTAGTAGACCCCTGTCATAAGTATAAAGTAGCCTAGAATTACTTTTCACCTGTAAAGGGTTAACCTGAAGGTAACCTGAGAGGGAATGACAAACCGGAGATGCTAATCAACCTCGGAGACAATCTCGTGCTGTTCGCTCTGGCTATGGGATGAACCACACCTATGTCTTTACTCTACCTATCTATAATCTTCTAACAAGTCAAGTTCAGTAGTAAGTGAATTATATGCTTGAACTGCATCACTTGATAATTGATCCATGGGGTTTCTTATACTGTTACGCTTTAGCAGAGGAAGAATTCCCAGGGAGGGATCAGTGATGCTGTGTGGTGCAAGTGGGTTTTTTCTATTGATTTCTGTACATTCCTTCTTTCTTTTCTGTAATTAAAATCTTTCTTTTAAGACTCTGACTGCTTGTTTCCATTGGATAGATCCTGGTTTGGATCGGGCACGTCTCACAGAAAGTGAGAGGTGGTTTTTTTATGGGGTTTTTTTTCCCCTCAAGCCTCTCCCAGGTAAAGGGAAGAGTTTTGAGGGGATTAAAGGAAGGGTTCCAATTAACCCAAACCCATTGTTTTGTGGGCTTAAATTGGTGGTGGTAGCCGATATTCCAAGTCTAGACACAGGAGAAGTTTGTGTTCTGGGGGAAAAGTTTTAACCTAAGCTGGTAAAATAAGCTTGGAGGGTTATTTCTGTTTTCATGCGGCTCTCCCCACATCTTTACCCTAGAGTTCAGAGTGGGGAGGCAATCCTGACAACCCCCTACTATGACATCACCCTTGTTTTTTACCCCTTTTGTCCCTAGCCACTTTCAACAAGTCTGTCTCCTATTTCCATCTCAACCTCAGTCCAAGTGCATACATTTTTAATATACAGTAAAACCTCCATTTAACAGACTAATTCGGGCGAGGGGGTGTCTGTTAAATCAAAAAGTCCGTTATTTAATAATAATAAAAAAAAGAGCTGTCGGAGCAGCAGCCCGCCTGCCACAGGGTCGGGGCGACAGCTCTGCAGCCCGCCCGCTGCTGGGACCCGGGTGGCAGCCGGGAACCATCAGCCCGCCCGCCCGCTGGCGGGACCCGGGTGGGAGCCGGCAGCCAGCCCGCACAGGTCCCAGCTCCCAGGACCCGCCAGCCAACCCTCCCGCTGCCGTGACCCGGGCGGCAGCTGGGAGCCGGCAGCCAGCCCGCCAGAAATGGATCAGGAATGCATCAGACTTGCTCAGAAATTTTGTCCGTTGCATCCGAAGTCCGTTAAATCGAGGTCCGTTAAATCAAGGGTTTACTGTATAAGGCAATACCTCCTCTTTTTTTCCCTTGCCTATACTTCCTGAGCAAGCTGTACCCTTCTATACAATATTCTAGTCATGCTTAGAATCAGAGAGGTAGCCGTGTTAGTCTGGAATAGCAGAAGTGACAGAGTCCTGTGGCACCTTAAAGACTAACTAAAGTATTGAAGCATAAGCTTTCGTGGGCTAATACCCACTTCGTAGAATGCAAGCAGTGGAAGTGTCCAGGCCCACAAAAGCTTATGCTTCAATACTTTAGTTAGTCTTTAAGGTGCCACAGAACTCTTTGTCACTAGTCATGCTTATTATCCCACCAAGTCTCTGTGATCCTATATCATAGTTGTTTATTTACTAGCATTTAGAGTTCTTCCTGCTTATTCCCCATACTTCTGACATTTAAGATACTATTTGATCCCCCTCCTGCTCCCCTCCCCCCTCCGGTTCAGTCTTGTCTCTTCCTTATCCTTAACAGTCCATGCTCCTGCAAATTCAAAATCTTCTTCCCGGTCTCTATATTTTTGACTTACCTATGGGCTTTGGTCACCTGCCCCCTTCAAACCTAGATTAAAGCTCTCTTCACTAATTAGCCAGTCTATATCCCAAATATGCTCTTCCCCTTCTGTGATTTGTGGAGCCCATCTCTGCTTTAGCAGTCCTTCCTGGAACAGCATGCCATGGTTAAGGACGCCGGGGGGTTGCAAAGGGGAAGCGATTCCCAGGGGCAGTCAGGGGACAGGGAGCGGTTGGATGGGGCAGAGGATCTGGGTGGGCGGACAGGGAATAGGAGGGTTGGATAGGGCGTGGGGGTCCCGGGGGTCTGTCAGAAGGTGTGGGGGTTGGATAGGGGTTGGGGCAGTCAGGAAGCGGGGGAGGGGGTTGGGTAGGGGTTGGGCAGTTAGGTTGGGGGGGTTGGATGGGTTGAGGGTTCTGAGGGGGGGCAGTCAGGGGCGGGAAGTGGGTGGGGGGCTGACAGGGGGCAGGCTGTTTGGGGAGGCACAGCCTTCCCTACCCAGACCTCCATACAATTTTGCAACCCCGATGTGGCCCTCTGACCAAAAAGTTTGCCCATGTCTGTGATAGACTGAACACTTGGGCTGGCAGGTTCTTGAAGATAGAAAAGGAAAAAGAGCACCACATCTCACCTTGGGCCCACTAGGAGCTCTGACAAAATCTTTAGACTATTTGTAGTGTCTCTTTCTCCCTTTGAGTCTTATTGCCGTGTCTGTGACAGACCAACTGATTTTAGGTGCAGGGAGGGAACAGAAGAATACAAGACTGAAGGAAAGATGGCTGCAAACTCAAAAGTAAGATGGAGTAAGTAAATGGTGTTATAAGCACCAGAAGGCGATTCTGAATTTGATTTAGAGATGACACAATGCTTCTATTTTCCATCACCAATCTGGTTCCATTTCCTGGTGAGGGAGAATTGTCTGAACATAACATTCTGAAAACTCTGAAGCATAAAGATTTAGGAAGATAAGGAAGGTTGAATGCAAGCACCAAGAAAGGAAGCCCATAAGGAATGAATAAGAACTTCAGAAGAAACAGGGTCAAAGCGAGGAGAAATTCTAGTAAAGCTCCTGAGACTGCAACAGGCATTATTTACAGACAAGAGAGGTGTGGGAAAGAAACACCACCTTCCACAGTGGAGGTGTATTCAACATTCTGAAAATATTCAGTTGTTTGGTGTGTTTTTCTTTATATTGGACACAAAAATAGCAAGTTAGAAAGGGAAAATAAGAAACTAAAACCAGTTTCCTTCTCAAATGTAATTTGCTCCGACATTCATGTGTCCATTCCCTAAAAGCAAGGAAATAGCTTAGCCCTCTCCCAAGTTTACCCAAATTCCTACCAACATAGAAAAATACTATTCAAATTTTGAGAGAGATATGAGGACTGGATGGTGAGAAGAAAAAGATGGTTTAATGATTAAAGAACTTGTTACCCTCCCATTCACTTGTTCTCCTACAGCACCCCTGGCAATTTTCCAAATAAATATTATCTGCTTTACTAATTTAAAACAGACAACTTTTGTTTAGGTTACAAAACTCCATTTGAGATTAGGGTGATCTGTTCCTCATTGTCAAAATGTGCTGGTCAACTGTGACATTATAACATAATTTACAACAAAATATATTGTAGGAGCACAGTTAGTAAGTGTCTCTAATGCAGGGGTCTCAAACATGCGGCCCGGGGGCCACATGCGGCCCGCAAAGCCCTTCCCTGCGGCCCGCCAAGCTTCCTGGCGCCCCCCCTCCCCCCCCGGTCCCCCCATAGCAGTTTGCAGGACGGAGGGGCCAGAAGTGGAGGCTTCTTTGCTGCCTGGCTGGGCCGCGTGTGTTTCTAGCTCTGGACTTCCTATATTGCTCTTGCTTTGTTTGCCAAACAGCTGTTGGTGGTGCCTAGCGCTTTCCAGGAGGGAATGGGGAGCTGCGTGCTTAGAGGAGGAGGTGGGGCAGGGGTGGGACCTCTTGGAAGGGGTGGAGTGGGGGGCGGAGCCGGGGCAGCGAGGGCAGGGTGTGTGTCAGTGGTGTGGCCCTCGGGCCAGTGCACTAGTCCTTATGGAAGGGGTCGAGTGGGGGCAGAACCGGGGCAGTGAGGGTATGGGTATGTGTTAGTGGTGCGGCCCTCGGGCCCGTGCACTAGTCCTCATGCGGCCCTCATGGTCATTTGAGTTTGAGACCCCTGCTCTAATGTATATTAACAATATATAGGATAATATATATTATATATGTATATATAGGATCATGTATATTAACAATCTTTTATTGAGCCCTGTGTGTCATGTATATTCAGCACAATGTAATCCTAAAATGTTACCTCAATGCAAGATGCTAGCTATTCCTATTTATTATTTTACAATGCCTTAAGAATGCATCTTAAAATATTTTAGACATGACTCAAAGTGGTAAACAGAACAGTAGGATGGGGTTGAGAGTGTAAGGATGTAAAAGAGTAGCATACAGTAGTTTTTTAAATAAAAGTAATATCTCTCTTAGCTGTCCAACTTCTTGTAAGCATTGAAATAGAAAGAGGTATTAAAGATAATTTATAGGGAACATGTTAAAGTAAAAAAAATGTGTCTTATCTTCTACAATATATAAAAAGGCCTTACAATTTATTTATTTTTAAAAAAAGCTCCTGCTGCTTATTTTCTACTTCAAGTATCACAAACAAAGTCTGGTCTTCTTCACTGGTTTTGCTTGAGAAGTCCATGAACATTTACAGCATGTATCTTATGAGTAAGGCTGCGTGTCTGTCATAGAGGTCATGGATTCCGTGACTTTCTGTGACCTCCATGACTTCTGCAGTGCCGGCACAGCTGGCTACGGGACTGCCCAAGCAGCTCAGGCAGCCTCTGGGCCAGCCATGCCAGCTACTCCTGGGGCAGTCTCAGGCCACCATGCCCCTCCCCAGTGGCAGTAGTTTGGGTATGGGAAGGGGCTGAGGCAGGAGGTTGTGGTGTGAGGCGGTGTTTACTTCGGCATATCCCTAACGCTCCTAGGCGGAGGAACCAGGGAACTCCACTGCACTCGCAGTTCCTGGCCAGTGGGAGTTGAGGAGTCGGTGCTTGAGGCAGGGGAAGCGTGCAGAGCCTCTCTGGCCTTCCCTCCTGCTAGAAGCTGCAGGGATATGCTGGGGAGCTGTGGGGAGCCAGTTAGGGAGCCTGGCAACCCCATCAACCCTCCCCACCCCCAGCACCAGTGGGGGTCTCTGTGTGCCACCCCCTGCACCGCCAGATCTCCCACGGTGCCCCAAGACTGCAACCCCCCCCCACCTCCTGAATACGCACAGCTCCCAGGTCCAAGTTTTAGTTAGGGGTATATAGTACAACAATTTGTATTATGTACCGTGAATTTTTGTTTACAGCCCATGAACTGTCCATGACTTTTACTAAAAATATCCATGACTAAAACATAGCGTTACTTATGAGCTCTTACATCAAATGAAAAGCAGGTATGCTGAATCTTTAACCAAAACTTCCTTTAACACTTACAAATTCTGTTACTAATAGTTTTTGATAAAGTTTTGAACATTTCAATAATTTCCCCTCTTAAGTTGTTCAGCTTTCACTTTCTTGATCCTGTGACATTTCAATATAGACAAGCCCTGAATTTCTAATGCAAAAAGCAAGCCAAAGAACCTATTAAGCCAATCCCTATCCACACCAAAAAAACCCCAAAAACCAACAACCTGTCAGGCCTCCTTGATCCATCATAATGATGGAACAATAAAGTGACTCAGAGGCAAAGACAGCAATAAGAAATTTTCCTGTAATTAGAAATATAGATACAACTTTGTCATCAAAACACTCTCATGGATCTCTTATTCAGCTCTTCCTCTTTGCTCCCCCAAAGTTTCTCTCCTCTGTTCTTCCTCCCTGCATCCAGGACTAGTGTGGAGCACACACATATCCCAAGGGAGCCAACCCTCTAGTTGAGAAACACCAACTTAGAAATAGGCCTTTAATGATGTTGAAAGGATAAATGAGATCACCACAGGTGCATGGGCAGAGACCTGATCTCTTCCCTGATTTGGTGGCTGATCAATAGGCCAACCAAAGGGTCTGAAGAATATGACATGACACCAGGTCAGGCAACCCTAACACAAAATTTGTCATAAATCCACTGTTACTTCTCCTCCCTTAAGGGACACTAGGGCTGCAGACAGTGTTGCTGGAAAGTTATCCATGCAACCAGCAAGGCAACTGCAGTTAAGTTAGAAAGACAGACCCAAACTAATCTGTAATATCTGTAATATTGATCGTCCCTTCTGACATCAGAAAATTATGCAAACTTGCTATTTACAAAAAAAGCACAAGTTTAATGTCTTAAGGCATCCAATAAGTTTGATATAGAGTTGCTAATGCTAGCAGTACTTAAAAAAAATGTAACTACCATTGTTTTTGTTTAAGATATGAAGAAAATTACTTGAAGTTTCATAGAAAAAACAATCTGCAGATGTGTATCATAAGGTATGAAGCAGTTATCACAAATGCTACTTTCTTTTCTTTTTTGTGGTCATAAACTGTGTTTCAGAGAGAGGCTTAAAATCATTACATCTAAAACGAAAGCCTATAAAAACATACTGAAAGGTACAGCATGTCTTAAAAAGAGTTTTCTTAGTTTCACAAGCTTTTCTTATTTCTCTTTTACGGAGAGCTGAGACATTAAAATTAGCATTTGAAAGTATTCAAAAGCTTGTTAAACTTCTCATTTGGATGTCAGGTTCCCCAGGTGCTATTTCTCACAAAATACAGTGAAACCTGTACAAAACCAACCTTAATAGGCAAACTTCTGTCTTAAGACCACCATTCCCAAACATACATAGTACAATTCTGGTTCACTATAACTGATAAACATCAACTTTTGGTTTATCCCTTAAAGATATATGCAGTTACAATGAAACCTAACTTACGTTACACTTATAACTGAGCTAGATGTTTCTGAATACATATTCTAACATGTAGCTAGCAAACTTTATTTTAGTTAAGATGACCTTTCACAACTGATTTTTTAAACCATTGTAACAATATAGACTCTATAACTAGCACTGTCAAACATTCTCAGCACTTAACTGGGCTTGTTGCTAGAGAATAAATTCAATTAAGAGGGTACTAAAACAAACCTTATTTCACTTGATATTATACATTTGATTCCTCTATGAAAATGTAATAGTAGAATGTGCCAAGAGAAGTTATAATAGGTTCATTCACTCCTCAATATAGTTTTTATAGTAATCAAAAAAATTATAGAAGTATAGAACTGAAGGGACCTGAAGAGTTCATTTAGTCCATTCCCTAGGGCTAAGGCAGGACTAGATATTATAGACTGCCCTTGACACCTGTTTGTCTAACCTGTCCTTTAAACCCTCCACAACTTTCCTTGGTAACCTATTCCAGTATTTAACTATTTTTATAGTTACAAATTTTTCCTAATATCTAATCTGAATCTCCCTAGCTGCCAACTAAGCACAGTACTTCTTGCCCTAACTTCAGTGCATATGGAGAATAACTGATCAACAAATTATGCCTTGAGGTATCCTTACAGGATTCTATAGCACCTGAATAAAATCATATGTCAAATGAGGGACCTTAATTCAAATTATTTCCTTTCTCTAATATGCCTGATATACCTTAATACTCAGTTGGTAATTGTGTAAATTGTTCACTGTACCTTTTATAAAGCTAGTCATGAAATAAGAGCAAATAACTCCCAACACAAGGCATTACTATGAGCATTTGAGTGTTGGGATAACCATACAAATGGCAAGTTTCCATTTCCAAAGAATGTTGAGTCCAGAAAACATTAGCGGTCTCAAAACAAGAAGCAGTTATGTAGGCACAGTGCTCTACTCCATTTCTCTTGAGTACAGTTGTTTATGATACAGATGATGCTGTTATTTTGTTTGATGGATATGAGTATTGCACACCATTTTCTCAACATACAACTTTTGCAAATCAGTAAGAATGCATATTTTCAGGGCAATCTGCCCTTTTAAAATCCTTGACTTTTAGGAGTAATATGGTTTTCTCTCTCTCTCTTTGCCCGTCACCCCCCAGCCGGGGTATGGGCCACCAACTGGTGTTGGTGTTTCAGTAGCAATTGGTTCCCTTACAGAGTGGAGTTGCTAGCCCCACGCCCATGTTAAGCCTACAGCACCTGGTATTCGAAGGAGGTCTCCCATCCAAGTACTAGCCAGGCCCGAACCTGCTTAGCTTCCGAGATCAGACGGGATCGGGCGTGTTCAGGGTGGTTTAGCCATGTATAATATGGTTTTCAGTTAGCTAAAATTCTGTATTTACTGTTAATATGAAAAATGTCACACACCCAATTAACTGCATTTATATCAAAATGGATCTTCACAACTAATCAGAATAAGGTTTCCTTTTTGTTTGTTTGTTTTTTACTGACCCAAACTTTAAAGCTATTTCCCACTAATTACAGGATGCAAATCTATGGAATTGTATTAATTCCATTACATCCCTCAGAACTCCACCAACCACATGTCAAACTATCATGACTCGTTCATTTTCCCATTGACCCTTATAGGACCCAAAACATCACTTGGTCCCCAGGGAAGACATCATCAGTAGTAACAGTATTTTGGGTTAACAAACTCAGAGGTTAGTTATCTTGCAAGCCAGAAGTCACTTCAAATGGCCAGAATAACTCAATCATTTTTACACTGTGACATTAGGGAAAAGGGAAACGCCCCTCACAAATTCAGGCCAACATTTTATATGTTAAATATTAACTAATTTCCTGACTTTATTGGATCTCAAGCTTAACATGAAGTTTTACACTAAAAGTTTTTTTAACTGGCATGCTAGGGAAACGGGAGTGCAGAGGGGTTTGGAGTGCAGGGGCGGGGGATGTGTGTGGGGTTGGGGCATGGGACGGGCTGCAGGGCACAGGCTCTGGGGAAAAGTCTGGGTCCGGGAGGAGGTTTGGGGTGCTAGAAGGGGGAGGGGGCACTCACTTCCAGCAGCCACCTGTCCCTGCTGCTCCTGGTGGTGGAGGCACGGCACGCTTCCTCCGGCTGTAGGCGCCTCCCCCTGTATCACCCATAGGCCATGGTTCCCAGCCAAGGGGCTGGGAGCTGCAGGGTCAGTGCTCAGGAAGGGGAGAGAGAGGCAGCATGCCACAGAACCGCCTGGCCGTGCCTCTGTCAGCAACAGCGGGGATGGGGATCCCAAGCTCCTCCCACACCCCAACCCCCTGCCCCGAGCCCTCTCCCAGACCCAAATTCCCTCCCAGAATGCTCCCCAGAGCCCTGCTGGCGCCCTATGAACCACATTATAAACCAGACTTTCAGTGCAGATCAGAAATGCCGGTTTATAGAGTTTGCTGGTTGGTGACATGACAGATAAAACAGCTTTTACTCTACTTGGTTTACATTCAAGAGTTTTCCTTGTGTTTCTCAAGTTAATATGCATTTTGACATGCTTTACATATTCATATATAATGTACGTTTTATATATTAAACTAATTTACATATTTGAAGGGTTTTACCCCAGGGGAATTCTGCACCACTGCACATGCAGAATTTGCACAGAAATTAATGTAGTACACACAGAATTTCCTTTTTCTCCCGCAGAAATGGGCTGCAGTGCTACTGGCCATCACTAGGGGCTCCTGTACTCAGAGGAGCCCAGCGTGGGGGTGGGGGAAGGGTTTCCAGGCAGCTGTAGTTTTAGCACACTCTGAAGGAAGGAGGCTGCATGCAGGAAACTCAACACAAACCCAGGACCCAGCATCAGGCTGTTTCTCCGTCGGGATCCCTTGGTTCCAGGGGTAGAGGAGTGGGTGTTTGAACTGCGTGAGGGGGCATGCCTGGGCACTGGGGAAGGAGGGTGTGCAAGTGTCTCAGCAAGGCGAGGGGCTCTGCAGCTGGACTCTGGGGGGCCCCATGGTTGGGCTCTTGGGGGATAGAGTGTGTGTGTGTGTGTGTGTGCGTGATTTGGGGTGCAGATGTCTGGTCTGGAGGTACCTCATGGCTGGGCTCTCAAAACTCCATCTTGTATCTGGGATTCTACACAGGGAGAGGGAGGGGTGTCCACTCACAAGAGAAAGTCTATTTAAATCCTTGGGAGACCCCTCCACTTGGTCTTCAGCTGGCTCAAGAGACAGCCTCTCAACCCCCAAAGAATACCTGAAAGAAACTGGAACAAAGGACAGTAACTACATGGGGTGTGAGGGATTGCTGGACCCAGACTAGAAGGAGACTAGTCTGTAAAAGGAAGTTTACTGGAACTCCTCTGAGGGTGAGGTTTTATCTGTATTCACTTTTCTTACTGTAACTTCTATGATGAAATAACTGGCTCTGTGGATGAGGTTGACTTTAGCAAAGCTTTTGATATAGTCTCCCACAGTATTCTTGCCAGCAAGTTAAAGAAGTATGGGGTGGATGAATGGACTATAAGGTGGATAGAAAGCTGGCTATATCGTCAGGCTCAACAGGTAGTGATCAATGGCTCCATGTCTAGTTGGCAGTCAGTATCAAGCGGAGTGCCCCAAGGGTGAGTCCTGGGGCAGGTTTTGTTCAATATCTTCATTAATGATCCGGAGAATGGCGTGGACTGCACCCTCAGCAAGTTTGCAGAGAACATTAAACTGGGAGAAGTGGCAGATACACTGGAGGGTAGGGATAGGATACAGAGAGATCTCAACAGATTAGAGGATTGGGACAAAAGAAATCTGATGACATTCAACAAGGTCAAGTGCAGAGTCCTTTACTTAGGACAGAAGAATCCCATGCACTGCTACAGACTAAGGGCTGAATGGCTAGACAGCAGTTCTGCAGAAAAGGACCTAGGCGTTATAGTAGATAAGAAGCTGGATATGAGTCAATAGTGTGCCCTTGTTGCCAAGAAGGCCAATGGCATTTTGGGTTGTAAAAGCAGTGGCACTGCCAGCAGATCAAGGGATGTGATCATTCCCCCTCTATTTGGCATTGGTGAGGCCTCATCTGGAGTACTGTGTCCAGTTTTGGGCCCAACACTACAAGAAGGATGTGGAAAAATTGGAAAGATTCCAGTGGAGAGCAACAAAAATGATTGGGGAACTAGAGCACATGACTTGAGGACATGCTGAGGGAACTGGGATTGTTTAGTCAGCAGAAGAGAAGAATTGGGGGGGGGGGGGAGGGGCAGATTTAATAGCTGCTATCAACTACCTGAAAGGGGGTTCCAAAGAGGATGGAGCTAGACTGTTCTCAGTGGTACCAGATGACAGAACAAGGAGTAATGGTCTCAAGCTGCAGTGGGGGAGGTTTAGGTTGGATATTAGTAAAAACTTTTTCATAGAGGGTGATGAAGCACTGGATTGAGTTACCTAGGGCGGTGGTGGAATGTCCTTCCTTAGAGGTTTTTAAGGTCAGGCTTGACAAAGCCTTTGCTGGGATGTCTTAGTTGGGAATTGGTCCTGCTTTGAGCAGGGGGTTAGGCTAGATGACCTCCAGAGGTCCCTTCCAACCCTGATAATCTCTGATTCTGGGATTCTATGATAAGGGTGCAGGTATCTGACCACACCTGCTGGGCTCTGAAGGGAAGGGGACAGAGAAACAGGGGTTTCTTTAACTCTCTATTCCTCTGGGAAATTTTTTGTGTCTCTGTATTGTTACTAACAGAGTCACTGATCGGTATTTTGAAATAAGTTACCAAAACAATTGAAGCGGATGTGATTTTAATATTATAAATATATATATACACATGTTATTTTGACAAATAAAATATGCAGAATTTTAAAATATTGTGTGCACAATTTTAAAATTTTTGGTTCAGAATTCCCCCCAGAGTAATGATTTATATCTTGTACAAGATTAACCAATATTAACCAATGGCATCTTGTAGAAATCAGACAGACAACAAGATATGAAAATATATTTGAAATCATTTACCACACAAATACTGTAATCTTTTCTATTAATCTAATCAGCAGATAGTGGAACAGCTACATCCTGTAAGAAATTCAGTTATAAAGGAGTTTAGCTGGCAGATTAACATTTCCCAATTTAAATTTGGGGTGGGAGAACAGACAAGATTATTCATATGCCAGAAATTGTAATGGAAGTTTACCCTTGTTGCCCCACACATGATCTCAAACCATAAACCAGAGGAACTACTTTTTTTAAGTGTTAGAGATAATTAGTATTGAGTATGAATTAAGACCTGGGCGCCTCCCAAGTTCAAACTGGCAGTTGCATCAAACTACATTATCTATGATGTGATTCTGTGATATGAACTGAGTCACAATCCAGCTTATTTCTCAGAAGATTTCAAGCTAGACTTGCATCCTGGTACCAAAGGTGAAGAACAGTTGGATCTCCACTAAATTGCTTAGCCCTTTGATTAGACTACAGTGTAGAAAATGCCATTTTACATGACTCTGCTACAGTAATTCAGATTTTGAAGAAAAAAATTTCTAACATCCTACTAAATTGAGATTTCTTTAATTTGACATGTTGTATTTACCATTCTGTAACCCCATCCAGAGCTGCTTATGATCCTTTTTCTGCATCTCATTGATGACTTGACTTTTGTGCTTTAAGGCATCTGCTTCCTTTACACAGGACATGAAATGAGCTTCAATCACATCTTTAGAAGGACAGTGCAGTAGGTCCTTTTCTGGGAAATTCTACAAAACAATTTTCAGAAGACAGACCAAAAGAAGTAAGTATATTGCACATCTCTTAGTAATAGACAAAAAAAACCTATTTTTCAGCAAGCAGAGACAAAGCAAATAGATCATTAATCCTCATCCAGTTTATAGACTTCAGGTTTAGTCACGATACCTATTTGTGAATTAAGAGATTTAAGTCTTGAAAAAATGATATGTAATCGAAGCATCATTTAGATTTCATTGCTTCACTCGTGGAAGGAAAAACACCCCTAAAAATCAAACTGGAAGGTTTTCAGTGCTTACATAGTATTTGACACCTTTTAAGTTTTGATATCCTATGCTGGTCATTTCTCTGCAACAGTAGACAATACTGTAAGTTACCTCCTCACAACAGCATCTCTCCTGAGGGCCAGTTTACCAGTTTCTTTCAGTCATCCATTTTTGTTTCCTCCATTTGGGTACCAAATTTTCAACACACAGTGTCAGATACTACATATACTACGACAATATAGGCAAGTCGAGCCTTGTTCTAGGATACAAGCTGCTGAAGACCTTACTGAAGAAATTCAAGTTCTTGAGAAAAGCTTCTTAAGAGCCATACAGAGCTCCAGCATTTCAGAAATGGGGCACAGAAAAGGGCCCTGACAAAGAAGGGAGCACCTAAAGGGAAGGCTGGCTCAAAGGCTTTCTGAAACGAGGAGAAACCACTCCAAAGCTCTAAAGATCATGTGTCATCCCCCTTCAGGATTGGGAGTAGAAGTAACCTTCAACCTCAAGAGACACAAAGTATCAAAACACACCTTTGGAGATGCTGATTTGAATAAACTGGCGTGATGACCTTTATCTGAATGAGATAAATAAATAAATAAATAAAATAAATAAATGGAGATATACCAATCTCCTAGAACTGGAAAGACCTTGAAGGTCATCGAGTCCAGTCCCCTGCCTACACTAGCAGGATCCGCCTGCCTACACTAGCAGGATTGAGTACTGTCCCCTGACAGATTTTTTTGCCCCAGATCCCTAAATGGCCCCCTCAAGGATTGAACTCACAACCCTGGGTTTAGCAGGCCAATGCTCAAACCACTGAGCTATCCCCCCCCCCCCCCCCCCGATAATTAGCTAAATTCATGAAGGCTAGGTCCATCAATGGCTATTAGCCAAGATGGTCAGGAATGCAACTCCATGCTCTGGGAGACCTGAGCTTCTCACTGCCAAATGCTGGGATTGCACAACAGAGCACTGGGACTGGACAACAGATCACTGATGACTGGGTTGTTCTATTCCTTCCCTTTCCAGCATTGACCACTGTCAGAAGACAGGATACTGGAATAGATGGTTGTGACCCTCTGGATAGTGTGGGGGTGCCTCAGTTTCCCCAATGCATTTCTTGAGTGTCTATGTGGAAGGATATGTAGTTGGTTCAGAGCAAAGTGACAGCATAAGCAAGTAGATCTGCCTTGGGGCCTGACCCTCCCCCTTTCTGAAAGGTGAGGGCTGGAAGTGTTGAATAACAAAGAGGTCTGCTGAACCTGTTGGATCTTCAGCTAGCCTGGGAAAAGAGACAAAGGGAAAAGGGGAGGAGGGGCTAGAAAGGCAGAGACAGTCTGCAGCTGGCTGGGGAAAGGAGAGGAAGGCCGGGGAGGCAGGCCCAGACAAGGTCTGGCCTTCCTGGGCCCCCAAAATGGATCCATCTGAGGGGTCCGGTTTGCTGTACGTACCAGCTCTGTGTTAGATCACCTGTCGACTAATAAACGGCTGGCTGAGAGTCACGTCTGACTGTGGAGTTGGGGTGCAGACCCATGGGCTCCCCCAGGACCCTGCCTGGGCGAGCTCGCTGGGGGAAGCGCACGGAGGGGCAGAAGGTGCTGACTGCTCAGAGGTCAGACCCAGGAAGGTGGAAGCTGTATCTGTGAAGCTCCTAGCCTTGGAGACAGGCTGTGTACGGAGAGGAAGTTCCACCCCCTTCCCCCCCCCCCCCCGGAGTCCTGACTGGCTTCATGGGGAGCAGCGCCAGAGCATCGCCCCAGGCACTCCATGAAAATGGTTCATTGGTCTGACCCAGTATGACCCTTCTTATGGTCTTATTTTAAGGGTCAATAATAATTTCCCTTATTTTTATGAGTTTCTGCAATAGAAGGAAAAGATTGAAATTCTATGAAACAGCTCCTCCTCATGACAAAGACCCAGACACTGCAAAAGGTCATGGCTCATTGGTCTAAGTCAGAAGCTCCCAAACTATTTTTGCTGCATAGCAATATTCCCTTTACTTTTTTAGATCCAAGGTGGAATGAATTTTTAATTACATTTTAATTCAGAATGTAAGGTTTTCTGTTTAGTTATTTGGGTTCTCTTGACATTCCGTATCTTAACTGTAACGGACATCACCAAATTTATTTACACCAATGGAATTACCGTACATAATTTACAATACTTAGCCAAGAAACAGTACAGTGTCTTCCTTACAACCAGCAACACTGAATTACTATTTCTATGAAGTTGTTCCAGAAACATATCAGCTAACAAGTTTCACCCAGTCTGGTTTCATACTCTGTTCCACCTAAATATATCTGTCAATTCTATTTTACATAACACCTGTTAACATGTTAACAGTCCCTCACAGAGACTGAAAAACTTCTTACTGCAAAAATCACACTGATAACATGGTCTAAGGGAAAAAAACAGTTGATCCACTAAGTCATCCATAATACAAATAGAGTGAAATGAATAACAGATTGCAAGACCATTCCCTATCAAATTATTGTTTCTGTGAAATTTTATTGAACCCATATTTCTAATACATACAATCTTTAAACTTATGAATGAAGCTAAAGATTTATTTTAATCTAGTAGCAGAGTTCTCTCAAGATAGTACAATCTACATACACACACACACACACACATCTCTTTAGGAGAAGCTATTTTACTCCACTGCTTCAATTACAGCCTAGGGCTGTTGAGGGAGTCAACAAGCATGTGGACAAGGAGGATCCAGAGGATAAAGTGTACTTAGATTTTCAGAAAGCCATTGACAAGGTCCCCTACCAAAGGCTCTTAAACAAAGTAAGCTGTCCTGGGATAAGAGGGAAGGTCCTCTCATGCATCAGTTCCTGGTTAAAAGATAAGATACAAAGGATAGGAATAAATGGTCTGTTTTCAGAATGAAGAGAGGTAAATAGTGATCCCCTCTAGGGGTCTGTACTGGGACCAGTACGATTTAACATATTCATAAATGATCTGGAAAAAGGAGTAACCAGTGAGGTGGCAACATTTGCAGATGACACAAAACTATTCAAGATAGGTCAAGTCCAAAGCAGACTGTGAAGAATTACAAAAGGATCTCACAAAACTGGGTGACTGGGCAACAAAATGGCAGATGAAATTCAATGTTGATAACTGCAAAGTAATGCACAATGGAAAACATAATCCAAACTATACATATATATAAAATATAAGGTCTAAATTAACAGTTATCACTCAAGAAAGAGATCTTGGAGTCATTGTGGATACAGTAACTCTTGACTTAATGTCATCCCAGTTAACATTATTACATTGCTGATCAATTAGGGAACATGCTCATTTAAAGTTGTGCAATGCTTTCTTTCAATGTCATTTGGCAGCTGCCTGCTTTGTCCACTGTTTGCGGGAAGAGCAGCCCCTTGCAGCTATCTGGTGGGGGCTTGGAACCACGGTGGACTGGCAGCCTCCTTATCAGCTCCCCTAAGTTCCCTGTGTGGCAGCTGTCCAGGAGGCTATCAATTGCCGGCAGTTCAGATGTCTCTCCCCTCACTGACTGGTGCTCCTCCTGCCCTCTGCCTTGGAGCTGCTCCCAGGAGTCTCCTGCTTGCTGTGCGGAGTGGGAAGGAAGAGGTATGCTAATATCAGGGTTTCCCCCTTCCCCTGTACTTCATCTCTACAGAGCCGGGAGGACACACGACACAGCTCAGGATGGAGGGAGCTTGCTGGCAGCAGCTGCTGTCTCAACTAGCTGATCTACTTAAAAAGGCAGTGTACTTAGAGTGGAGTCAGCAAACTTAAAAGAGCAATCTGCGTCTCTCTCTCCACACACAGAGAGTCTCTCTCTCTCTCTCCCTCTCTCTCTCTTACACACATGGTATGTGTCTCTGCCTCTCTCTCTCTCACACACACACACACACACACACACACACACACACACACACACACACACACACACACACACACACACACGTGTGCATCTCTGTCTCTTTCTGCCATGATGGGTCTTCTCCATCCATTTGTGCTGCCTTGTAAAATGTGAGGCTACATTAACAACGTGTTAACCCTGGAGGGCTCAAACAAGTGTTAGTTCATCATTTAGCAGTAAGGCTTTCCCTTGGAAATATCCCACCCTCTTTCACCCTGGCTCCAACAGCTCAACCAAACTTCACAATAATCATTGCTGTGTACAGTATTGTTTGTTTAAAACTTATACTATATATATGTGTGTATATACATCTCTACCTTCCTACAGATATCTCTATCTCTTTTCTATCAGTCTTTTGTCTGGCAAAAACATTTCCCAGGAACCTAACCTGCCACCCCCATTTACATTATGGGGAAACTGTATTTGCTTAACACTTTCATTTAAAGTAGCATTTTTCAGGAACTTAACTACAACTTTAAGCGAGGAGTTACGGTAGTTCTCGGAAAACATCCACACAATGTACGGTGGCAGTCGAAAAAGCAAACAGAGTTGGGAATTGTCAGGAAAGGGATAATAAAACACAATATAATATTGCCTCTATATAAACCTATGTACTCCCACATCTTGAATCCTGCATGCAGGTCTGGTTTCCCCAACTCAAAAAAAGATATATTGGAATTGGAAAAGGTACAGAAAAGGACTAGAAAAATGATTAGGAGTATGAAACAGCTTCCGTATGAGTAGAGATTAATAGGACTGGTACTTTTCATCGTGGAAAAGAGAAAACTAAGGGGGGATATGACAGAGGTCTATAAAATCATGACAGGTGTGGAGAAAGTAAATAAGGAAATGTTATTTACTCCTTCTCGTAACACAAGAACATGGGGTCATCAAATGAAATTAATAGGCAGCAGATTTAAAACAAATAAAAGAAAGTGTTTCTTCACACAACGCATAGTCAACCTGTGGAACTCTTTGCCTGAGGATGTTGTGAAGGCCAAAACTATAACAGGGTTCAAAAAATAACTAGATACGTTCATGGAGGATAGCTCCATCAATGGCTATTAGCCGGGAAGGCAGGGACAGTGTCCCTAGCTTCTGTTTGCCAGAAGCTGGGAATGGAACAGAGGATGAATTACTTGATGATTACCAGGAATCAAAGAGGTAGCCATGTTAGTCTGGAATAGCAGAAGTGACAGAGTCCTGTGGCACCTTAAAGACTAACTAAAGTATTGAAGCGTAAAGCTTTCATGGGCTAATACCCACTTCGTCGGATGCATGCAGTGGAAGTGTCCAGGGGCAGGTATAAATAAGAAGGCAAGAACCAGGTTGGAGATAACAAGGTTAGTCCAATCAGGCTGAATCAGCTTGTTATCTCTAATCAGGGAGGATGAGGTATTCCTCTACCAACTGAACTGGAGGTGTGAACTCAGAGAGGAGAAGCTGCTTTTGCAATTAGCAAGCCATTCAAAATCTTTGTTCAATCCCAAATTTGCAAATGAATTGCAGCTCTGCAGTTTCTCTTTGCAGTCTGGTCTTGAAGTTTTTTTTCTGCAAGATACTTACCTTTAAATCTTTAATTGTGTGTGCAGGGAGATTGAAGTGTTCTCCTACACGTTTTTGTATATTGCCATTCCTGATATCTGATTTGTGTCCATTTATCCTTTTTCGTAGGGACTGTCCAGTTTGGCCAATGTACATAGCAGAGGGACAGTGCTGGCATATAATGGCATATATTACATTGGTAGATGTGCAGGTGAATGAACCAGTGATGGTGTGGCTGATCTCGTTAGGTCCTGTGATGGTGTTGCTGTGGTAGATATGTGGGCAGAGTTCGCATCGAGGTTTGCTGCATGGATTGGTTCCTGAGTTGGAGTTATTATGCCACGCTGTGCTGTTGCTAGTGAGAATCTGCTTAAGGTTGGCGGGCTGTCTGTGGGCCAGGACTCCCTGTGGGCCAAGGCCTCCCTGTGAAAGAGAGGGATCATTGTCCAGGATGGGTTGTAGATCACTGATGATGCGCTGGAGAGGTTTTAACTGAGGACTGTAGGTGATGGCCAGTGGTGTTCTGTTGTTTTCTTTCTTGGGCTTGTCTTGCAGCAGCAGGCTTCTGGGTACACGTCTGGCTCTGTTGATCTGTGTCCTTATTTCCTTGTGCGGGTATTGTAGTTTTGAGAAACCTTGGTGAAGATCTTGTAGGTGTTGGTCTTTGTCTGAGGGGTTGGAGCAAATACGATTATACCTCAGTGCTTGGCTGTAGACAATGGATCATGTGGTAGGTCCGGGATGGAAGCTGGTGGCATGAAGGTAGGCATAGCTGTCGGTAGGTTTTTTTTGTATAGGGTGGTGTTAATGTGGCCTCGCCAATGCTGAGTAGGGTGGAACAACTACCTCCTATGTCTTACATATGACACTTCCATTAATATATCCCAAAATATTAGCCTTTTTTGCAACTTCAACACATTATTGGCTCATATTCAATTTGTTATCCACTACAATCCCCCGCCCCCCGAATCCTTTTTCAGCAGTACTTCTACCTGGCCAACTATTCCCATTTTGTAGTTGTGCATTTGATTTTTTTTCTTCCTTAGTCTAGTACTCTGTGTATTTGTCTTCAATGAATGTCTTCTTGTTGATTTCAGGCCCATTCTCCAATTCTAATTTCAGGCCAATTCTCCAAGGTTATTTGAATTCTAATCCTGTCCTCCACAGTGCTTGAAACCTCTCCCAGCTCCATATCATCCACATACCCTCCTCTCCATTATCCAAGTCATTAATGAAAATATCGACTCAGGAATAACTCTAACTAAACACCACTAGACATGCCATCCCAGTTGGACAGTGAACCACTGATAACTACACTGAGCACAGTATTTCATCTAGACCACATTTCTGTAGCTCGCATATGGGAGGGAGTCAAAAGCCTTACTTAAGAATCAAGCTATACCATGTCCAGTTTCCCCCACTAGGTGAGTAGCCCTGCCAAAGAAGGAAATTAGGTTGGTTTGTTCTTGATAAATTCATGTTGGCTACACCCTTATAATCCCATCACCCTCCAGGTGATTACAACATGTCCATTCAATAATTTATTCCAGTATCTTTCTGGATACTAAAATTAGGCTGACTGATCTATAATTCCCTGGCTACCCTTTTTAAAGGCAAGAACTATGCTTGCCCTTTTTCAGTCCTCTGGGACCTCACTCATCCTCCATGAGTTCTCAAAGCTAACTGCTAACAATTCCAAGACTGTTCAGCTAATTCCTTGAGTACCCTAGGATGAATTTCATCAGGCCTTCCCAACCTAAATATATGTAACTTATCTGAAATATTCTTTAACCTGTTCTTTCCCTATTGTGGCTTGCATTCCATCCTCCTTATTATACCAATTGTGTTGACTATCTGGTCACCATTAAGCTTTTTAGTGAAGACTGAAGCAAAATAGGCATTATACACCTTAGTCTCCAGCAATTAGTTCTTCCTCACTAAGCGAGGACCTACACTTTCATTCTTTCTCCTAATGTCTTTATATAACCTCTTCTTACTGGCTTTTATGTCCTTTGCTAGGTGTAATTTTGTGTGTTAGTCTTTCTGCTTTTGTCTCTAAATATTTGTACTATTCTTTCGTACTACTTAGCAATTCATCCACATTATCAATATCTGTAGGATTCCTTTTAGATTCTTTTTGGTCACTAAAAAGCGCCTCATGGAGTCATATTGGCCTCTTACTATTACAGTGGAGTCCCGGTATAACATGCCCCACAATAACGTGAGTTCGGTTATAGTGCGATTATACGGTGGCTCCCAAGTCCTTGTTCTCTGTCCCCGGCAGGCGTGGGAGCCACGGCTCCTCTCCCCTCTGCAAGGGACAGAGAACTCAGGACTGCAGGCGGGGGCTGCCCAGCAGGGGAAAGAAGCTCGGCTCCCACCTGCCTGGGACAGAGAACTCCGGGGCTGCCAGAGTCCCCTGTCCTGGCAGGCACGGGGCCACGGCTTCCCTAGAAGTTGCTGCCCCCACGCCTGCCGGGACAGGGGGACTCCAGGCTGCCGGTGTGGGTCGGCAGTGGCTTCCAGAGAACTCCGGGGATGCAGTCTGCAATCCCAGAGTTCTCTGTCCCTGGCAGGTGCAGTGGGGAGAGAAGCTGCAGCCCCCCACCTGCCAGGAATGGAACCCCGCTATAATATGACCCCGCATTTAGCGCGATGGGATTTTTTGGATCACATCGATCGCGTTATAGAGGGGCTCCACTGTATTTCTAACTTTCCTTTGCATAGGGATAGTTTTACAGTTGTGTTTTTAATATAGTCTCCTTGAGAAACTGTCAGCTCTTCTAAACTCCTGTATCACTTTTGATTTTCTTCTCATGGGACCTTACCTACCAGTTCCTTCACTTGGTTAGTCTGCCTTTTTGAAGTCCATTGCCCTTATTCTACTGCTCTTACTCCTTCCTTTCCTTAGAAATCATGAAATCTATCATTTCAAGATCGCTTTCACCTTCAGACTTGTAACCTATTCTTCCCTGTTGGTTAGAATCAAGTCTAAAATGGTCATCCATCTGGTTACTTCGGCACTTTCAGAAACAAGAAATTGCCCCCAGTACATTTTAAGAACTTATTGGAAATGTTGTATCTTGCCATATTACTTTTCCAACGGATGTCTGCGCCCTCCCCCCCCCATTTCTATCTGGTCTTGTGGTTTGGATACTTTTGTTGTTTGTGCTAGAAATGCCTAATACACCTCCTCTTCCTGATTTGGAGGTCTATAGTAGACCCTTACCCCTATTTTTTTCTCCTTTTATCTTTACCCAGAGACTTTCAACTGGTCTGCCTCTCACCTCCTTCTGGATCTCAGAACAAATGTATATATTCTTGATGTATAGTGCAACATTTCCTCTCTTTTTCCCCGTGTCTTTCTTGAACAAGCTATCCCCCGTATACTAGTATTTCAGTCATGAGATTTATCCTGCCAAGTCTTTGTGATGCCAAGTCATAATTTATTTTATATACCAGGGGTCTCCAAACTACGGCCCGCGGGCCGGATGCGGACCGCGAGGCCCTCTCATCCGGCCCGCGGAGATCTTTTTGGCTATTTAGGGAATTTTTGGCTCTTTTGAGCTTTTCGCTGGGACGGCTCCGTGCTGGGGCCTGGAAGCCCCAGGGTTTTGGGGTGAGAGACCGGGCTGGGTGGGTCAGTTGGGGGGTGGGTGGGAGGGAAGGAGGTTTTGGGGTGAGAGACCGGGCTGGGTGGGTCAGTTGGGGGGTGGGTGGGAGGGAAGGAGGTTTTGGGGTGAGAGACCTGGCTGGGTGGGTCATTTGTGGGGGGGGTTGGAGGAAAGGAGGTTTTGGGGTGAGAGACCGGGCTGGGTGGGTCAGTTGGGGGGTGGGAGGGGGTTGGAGGAAAGGAGGTTTTGGGGTGAGAGACCGGGCTGGGTGGGTCAGTTGGGGGGTGGGTGGGAGGGAAGGAGGTTTTGGGGTGAGAGACCTGGCTGGGTGGGTCATTGGGGGGGGGGGGGGGTTGGAGGAAAGGAGGTTTTGGGGTGAGAGACCGGGCTGGGTGGGTCAGTTGGGGGGTGGGTGGGAGGGAAGGAGGTTTTGGGGTGAGAGACCTGGCTGGGTGGGTCAGTTGGGGGGGGGGGTTGGAGGAAAGGAGGTTTTGGGGGGAGAGACCTGGCTGGGTGGGTCAGTTGGGGGGTTGATGTGTAGTGTTCATGTGTAGTGTTCATGTGTAGTGTTCATGTGTAGTGCTCATGTGTGGTGAACAGGTGTTCATGTGTAGTGTTCATGTGTGGTGAACAGGTGTTCATGTGTAGTGTTCATGTGTGGTGAACAGGTGTTCATGTGTAGTGTTCATGTGTGGTGAACAGGTGTTCATGTGTAGTGTTCATGTGTGGTGAACAGGTGTTCATGTGTAGTGTATCAATGTGTTATTAAATAATAACTGAATAAAATAATATTAAATAAATAATAAAAAACAACATCCATGTTTTGATTCTTTTTTATTTGGACCTCGAGTGTGTTGTCGGCCCCCAAACTGCTATTTGATAGCTAATGCGGCCCTCGGGCTGAAAAGTTTGGAGACCCCTGTTATATACTAATAATTCTATTTCATTCCCCATACTCCCTGAATTTGTGTACTGACATCTAAGATGTTGAGCCGATTCCATCACTGATTTCCCTTTTGTTGCACCTATGACCGTTGTCCTCAACTTTCCCTTACACCCACGTTATCCTCCCAAATAACGTTGTGTGTTTACTCACTCTCCCAATTAAGAAATATTTAAATCAGATATTCAAATCAAATTATGTAGGTTCCAAGGCTGCATGTCCCATAATGTACTGCATGTGTAAGAGCTCATAACATTGGTAGCCAATTCCTCATGTTAGGTATGAATGAAAACAGCAAAAAACTGACAAGTCCCTCTCTCTTATTCAATCTGTGATAGTGGGTTATTGTGTCAAAAGCCCAAAAATGTACCTCAAGACACCATTTAGATTCTTAGAATGTTTGTACTCATGATGTGGTTAATACAGGAAATGGGTCAGTAAAAGCTACTTTTCTTAGAATGTGCAATGATTACATTGCACAATCTAAGAAATTGAACAGGATCTACAGTAGGATTTGGATATTTTCAATAAGGCTTTGTCAATGCCACCTATCTTTCAGATATTTCCAAATGGAGTTCAAAAGTTCTGGTGGCTTCTCTGAAACGTGCCTGTCTTCAAAAAACTCATTTTAAAAATGTTGATGCTTACAGATGCACATGGTAAGGAACTCAATTAAAAGGCACACTCCCTAAAAGAATCAGAATAAGCATTCTGGACACTTCCATATTCTTTTAAAAGGAAATTTCTGTAGAAGGAAGTGCATAGCAAGAATCTTATTCCAATATACGATTGTCTTGTTTTCTTATCTATTCCTCTAGAAATTATAACCCATATTGCCTCAACTCATCTACAGTCTTTTATCCTGTATAGCTTACACCTTTTCTTAAATACTTGTCTTTTCAATTATTATTTTCTAACAAGTTATGTTTATATTTAATAAAAATAGAAACTAAAAAAAAATGTAATGTGAAACAACTGTTAGTGTAACATTAAGGCAGAGGATTCAGACAAAATAGGCGCACACAATTCCCAGAAATAATGAGTTTGTTTAAAATCTTCCCAGCAGACTTACACACAGTTACAGTTCTCCAAAATGCTTGTCACAGCTATCAATGATTCATCTAGAGTGTTCCTGTTAGTAAGACTTCCTAAATTTTTTTAAAACTATGTTGTTCAAATGTCCCTCAGCTTAATTAGTGAGGGCAGGGCATTCAGAACAACACAAGTAAATACTTCCTAAATTTGCTTTCCATTTCACAAACACAAAACACACAAAATCAGTTTTTCCTAGCAACAAAATATTTTGTTCACCGTGTTAACTCTTTTGCTCCTCTACAATAGAAAAAGTTTTGTTTTATTTTAAAATTATGAAAATTGCTAATATGACATGGAAGAGGCTTCAATTCATATTTGAAAGTATTGTGTACGACTACTGGATGTAACATAATTCAGGTTCAATGCTAATTCAGTGCAACTACTCTCCTGAGCAAAGATCAGTAACACTACTAAATTATATTTGACAGTTTTACGATGTGTAATCAGTGCACTGATTTCCCCCAGTGACTAAACTGTTGCAAGGCTACCAAACTAATTTAACTTAGTCCTTGAAGGGAACCTAGACCAAGTGTGCTTTCAATATACCAAAAAGTAATCTGATTTTTCTAAGATTTGTATAAACCTATGCCCCTCCAAATATTTCCAAAGGAACAAGCACTCTAACTCTGACTTTCTTTCCTCAAGTTATAGTGAATCAAAAGATATAGAGAGTTCTTGCCTTCTTCTCTACCCAACTGCACTAGCATAGATTCAAACAACTTATTCTGAAGCAAATAGTTAATGTTTTAGATTAAAACAGAGTCATTTTCCAAGACCGGTCATTTAAACACATATGCATAGTTCTTAGATAGAAAAAGCTGGCTCTGGATTTCCAGAAAGTTCTGAAAAGTTGTACTGGAGCACAAACTTTCCCCTTCCAAAAAAACCCCACTATATATTTGAGAAATAGGTGTAAGTATAATTATGAAACCTTCTTCTGGTTTCAAAATTTCATGCAGTTCTTACTACGATGATTTATTTTTAACCAAAAACATATTTTAATCCTACCTTGAAATGTACTGTGATGTTCCAAGGAAGCGCTGTATTTGATGCATGAAGGTCAAACAGCAACCCAATCGGAAAATGCCTAAAAGATGAAGGGAGGAAAAAAGTATATTAAATGCACGTGAGTTTTACATTTAGAATTACGTATAACAGTAAACATACTTCCAGTTCCTAACTTCAAATATTGCCGGTTATTCCCCACCTTTTTAGTCAATGTTAAGCACACTCAAAGCCCTGTACAAGGAGAGATGATTGACTTGGTTTAGTAACTGGCAGTGAGGACTAGAACTCAACAGTTTTGAACTCCAAGTTTTATACTCAATCTCACAGAATATCATATTAACTCTGGACATGACTCCCTATCCCACCCTCCTGGCGTACAGCCTAAGTGAATGGTTGTGCACAGGCAGCAGAACTAAAGGCATGTTGGCACGTGGGTTGAGTGAGGAAAGGCTAGGCAGGATTTGTTCCATTTTTTAATCCCATTACTATAAAACTAGTCACAAAATAGAAGGAAAAAGTGTAGGAAAACTAAGATTTAAAGTTTACTAACAATACCATTAAAACTAATACGAGTTACAAGAACACAGACTGCAGCCTTTAAGTATTCACTTTCTACACTGAAATAAAAAGTGTAGATAAAATTTGCTATGTCATAAAAGCTGTCCTTTTGCAATAAACTACAGGCCTGGTCAAGAGAAATATTGTATTTTAAAACCTTTCCCAAATATTTACTTCATAAAACTTTTCTACAAATCTTTTTGTACAGAAACCTAAAAATGACCATCCTGCTAAATGTCTCTGAATGAAATATGACAAGTGCTTTAGTACTTGGTAGAACTTTTTCTTGGGCTTGGCATATCATGCTCAATTCTCTTATGCCTTCAAAGACCTTAGAAATTAGTATTCTTGGCAACATGACAAAGTAAAACTGTTCTCTTAGGCCCTGATCCTTCAAATATTTATACATGTGCTTAACTTCAGACACTGAGTAGTCCCTCTGAATTCAATGGGATTGCTCACAGTGCATACGGTCAAACGTGTTTAAGACTTTCCAGGAAGGGGGCCTTAAAGAGGAAGGACTGAAGGAGAAGACAACATCATTTCTAGATATACCAGAAAATTTTCAGAACAGCTGAAAATATATATAAAACAGTCTAGTGCTTCAGCACCATCTGCTGGCTAGTTAGCTCAAAAGCTAAAACAAGTTTAGAGACAAGACGTGTGAGATAATATCTTTTATTGGTTCAACTTCTATTGGTGAGAGAGAAAAACTTTTAAGCTTACACAGAACTCTTCTTTGAGTCTGGGATCAAAACAGCTCCAGCAACACTGTATTCAAGACACGTCTAGTAGGTTAAAAATTCAAATAGAAGTATGACTTTTTTAAAGTTGATATTCTTTTGAGTTTAGCTTTTTAAAATTTCCTAACATTAGTAAGAATGGGAGAAAGAAGAGAGCAGCTCATTGACTGCTTTTTGCTGGTAGAAAATGAGTACAAAGGATGGATACAGAGCAGGACTTTTAGAAAATATGGATCCAATATTAATGCACATGCTTTTACTGCTAAGGGTTCTTAGCTAGTAGAAATTCTGTGGTGTGCAGTCATGGCACATGACTCCTAGAATAGAGATCCGCAAAGGCAATTCATGGACAAATACTCTGACTGGTGGGATAAATAAAATAAGTGCAGATTTCCTTTAAGAATTACACTACTACACAGGGAACATATTGCATGACACCTGGCTCTTAAAGAGCCATTTTTAATTTACTATACAAATACAGATACCAACTAATACATAAAATAAACTTCTTAGTATACCTCTTCTCCCTTTTCCCTTTGGTCTCCTTACTTCAGGAGTATGAAGTAAGTTCACATGCTTAAGAAAAATAAGTGTTCTGCAACAACCGCTTCCAGCGCATGCCCTTTGCTGAATCCTTTTATGGGGAAGTATTCATGTCATTTGTTCCCACTACAGGCTAGTTCTGCGGATAAAATCCCCACCAGAGAAATCACTTGCTAAACAGAAACAGAAATCTCCATTAAAATTAAAATGCTATGACTAGAATATTACAACCTTCAGAGATACAAACAAGATGGTTTCTTCCTCTGAAATTCTGAAGCAGCACTAATGTACACACACTAGCATTTAACCCCATGCCTCACAGACTTGAAATAATGCAACAAGACAGCATTCCACTCATTTTCAGGACTTCTAACCTGAAGTATATTTTAGGAGCCAGGAACACCTATGGTACTGAGGCAACACTAGTACTGAGACTTTTTATAGTTCTTTCAAACAAAACATGTTTATAAGCCAAGGTAGACAGAGTGGGCAGGGACACAACAAAAGAAGGGGAGGGGGAAGAGAAGATCTGTTTGTCAGCAGAGGATATGGACAGTCACATTCTCCATCCCATTCACACAGAACTGAACTTCTAGGGAAGTACTATGACACAAGAGCACTGTTTCTAAAGCATGCCTTTGTATAGGACACTACAAACATAAAAGCATAGTAGGGGCCTGCAAGCACAGATCACTGCACCTATAGAGCTCAGGGGAGGAATGAAAAACAAATAAAAAAAATTCAAAATTTTCCCAAGTAAGCAAGTACCAGAAATA
Source organism: Sternotherus odoratus (assembly GCA_032164245.1). NCBI lineage: Eukaryota > Metazoa > Chordata > Testudines > Kinosternidae > Sternotherus > Sternotherus odoratus. The sequence goes on from JAVMKO010000003.1 coordinate 64,859,299, forward strand.
GGCAGAAAGTCAGACAGCATAACTGTGCGGACTACTTAAAGGGAAGTTTCCTGTTCAAAATATACTGTTTGATTGCCAGAGTCAGACTGAACTAGATTTTGAGCACATGGCAGACAGGTCTTGTGGGAGAAAATAAAAAAAGGAAAGGAAAAGATTCCAAGAGGCCACAGTTCTCTCTATAAGCTGCTGAAGCAATTCTTAGTTTTGACAAGGCTTGAATCTATAAATGCATAGCAGTGACTACACTTCCAGTCCATTTGTCGTTGCTGTAGTATTACAGAGCAGTTGTTTGTAAGGTGTAAGTGTGCAGCTGCAGAATATTAAGTTAATTAATATTTTCAAAAAGACATACGGTAACTAAGGGAAATTAACTATCACCAATTTCACAACTTTTTTTTTTTTTTTAAAAGCTTTGAAAAAGCATTGGAGAAGATGAAGCGTGTCAGCCAGGACAAGTAGGAGCACTGTTATTTTCATGCTAGAACCACCATTCTAACATGCAGCATATATGCAACTGTCATATCAAGGATAAAAAATTCCCATGATGCAGAATTTGTGGTGAAGGTGAAAGGTGAGAAAATGCAAGGTACCTGAAGTCTACTAATTGTCATATTTTCTCCTCCATCAGTGGAAGTTTGGGGTGTACCAGAAATGAAGGATCAGGTCATACATCATTAAAATTTAGTTAAAGAAATTAGCTGTGGCCATCAGTTTAGGACTGAGGGCATGGTTAGACTGGCGCTTTATAGCGCAAAAAGCCTCCAGGAGCGCTATAACTCTCTAACCATACACACTGACAATGCACATTTTGCGCAAAAAGTCTCCCTTTAAAGCGCAACTTGTAAACCTCCTCTCTGAGAGTCATAAGGCTTTTTGCGCTAGCCCTGTAGTGTGTTAGGGCCAGTGTACTCAGTCATTACGCGATAAGGGATCTCTGGCACGCCTCTGAGCCATTTAAGGCAATTAGGAAGCCATTTAAGGCATTTGACGTGTTCAGTGTTGTTTTGCAAACAGAATTAGGAATGCGGAAATTCCTTTACAGAACTCCGCTCTTAACAGAAGCAATTAAGCAGTGAAACTGATTACCGATGGAGCTGTGTTGAGTGAAATTCAGAGCCTGCTACTTTTCCGTAGAGAGAAATCAGTGACAGCCTGAACTTGTCTCCCTCCGTACACGTTCCCCGTTCCCCCTCGCCCCCATCCTTTGCAAAGCACGTTGCACCCAGCTGAATGCTGGGATAGCTGCCCATCATGCACCACTCCCGGTGCCGCGGCAGCAGCATCAAATGTGGCCACGACATAGCGCTATGGTTATAGCGTGTCCCATATAGCACAATAGGTAAACGTGCTATAATCCTGTAGTGTAACCTTACCCTAAGACAGATGTGGAAACAACTCAAAGTATGCAAGATGGATACAGAGATAGAGATGTCTGCTCTCTACCCTCTATTTTGTTATTGTGTTGTGTGTGCATAAAATAAAATAGAAAAATCCTATTTTAATCTCTACTTTAGAGATCACCAATTTATCAGATTCTGGGGGTTCCCCTTTATTAGAAAGATATTTACATTCCACCCAATGTGCAGAACACTGTACTAAAACCTTTGCAATGGCTTTTTAAGTAGCAGTTTCACTGCAGTTTTGTATATATTTACTTTTAACCCATCAACATGCTATTATAAAAAGAGACAATCAGCTTTAAAAAAACCCACACGGAATAAGTAAAAATGTTCAGTTAACAGTTAAGATGTTTATAAGTGGTGGATCAGAGACTAATTAATTAGTTGGGGATTAATTTTAAGATCAAAAGAGGGGTTAGTGGGTTACAGATTTTGTAATAATCCATAAATCCAATGGTTCTATTCAGTCCATAATTAATGGTATCTAGCAGAAAAATTAATTTGAATTTAAATGCTTATCATAACAATTTGTAACCCACTAATCCCCTCTTTTTGTCCTATGACTGCAGAGGTGTTAACGGGCCACTCTACCTTGAACCATTCCTTAAAGTATGAGCTAACTACTTATGCTAAACAATCTGTTTCACCTTGCATTTTGCTGTGATGCTGGGAATACCTTTTCCAGATTGTTCTGTGGCTCCAAAACTTGCCTCTCTCACCCACAGAAGTTAGTCCAATAACTTGCCCACCTCGTCTCTCTGAAAATTACCCAACATCTTAAATAAGTCTGTGAGAATGCCTTGTAATTTTAGGTTCCCTGGTCTTCTAGTAAACACAAGGGGTAGCCCTGGGCTATTCTGTAGTACTGTTGCAAAGGAAGGCCACAAATGTCTCCATGCAATGGCTCTCATGTTCTCCATTCTCTATCTCCCATGGGAAGCCAGAGTTCCATAATGCTTGGAAGCACCTCCCTTTAGGTTCCTCCAAGAAAATAAGCAAACACTCTATTCATCTTAGATTAAACAAGAGTAGAATGTGTCATTTTATTTTATTTTTTTTAAAAAAGGTAGTTAAATCAACTCCTTGGAGCAGTGCCTACATATTCTCTGTTCTATACAGTACTCACCACATTGCTGGTGCTCATCAAATGTTAAAATGATCCCTCGGATGGCCCAACACTTTACTTACATAGGAAAGCTTACAACAATGAAAATTAGGACCTAATTCTGCAAACACCTGAGCATATACTTATTTTTATTACTGGAAGCAGCTCCATTGATTTCAATGGGACTACTCCTGGTAGTAAAGTTATGTGCATGCTTAAATTTTTGCAGAATCGCACCATTAATAGGCTTGATGATTATTAAGTGACCAGATTTTTACTTGGCTGCTGTTTACCTTCTAAAGATATTCCACATGACATAGTGCCTCGTGCTCCTAGAAATCAGTCTAATTCTAATTTCAAATGTCCTTGGAGCGGTTCTCTACTCCATACCGGTCTCCTTCTGTCCAAATTAAAATAAGCCTGTCTCTCGGACATCCTCTCCCGGATATTTAGCTACCAGCTCACTAAACAGAGCCAAAACAGAGCTCCTAAACTAATTTTTGATCACTGTGTACAACACCTCTATCCTGCCTGTCACTCGGGCCCGTAACCTGGGCACCATCTTCAACTTGAAGCTTTCTGTAGGACCTCACATCAAGGCTATATCTAAAATTTGCAGAGTCTTGCTACATAACATCTCTAAGATACAGCCTTTCCTATCCAATCCACAGCTAAAACTCTCATCCAGGCTTTCATCATCTCGTGTCTTTATTACTGCCACATCCTTCTCTCTGGTCTTGACAAATGCAATCTTGCCCTGCTCATATCCATTCAGAATTCAGCAGCAAAGATAGTTCTCCTAGTCCACCACAGACAATGTCACCCCTCACTTTGAATCCATCCACTGGCTCCCCCTACTGTATTGCATCAAACATAAGCTGTTTATTTCCATTTTCAAGGTCCTTCACTGCAAGTCTCCCTCCCCCACCCATCAACTTTCTTGCTAATGAGATGTCAATACTAGCCTCTAATCAGCCAATAATGTTGGCCTCCACTGCCCACTTGTTAAATTTGCAAACACCTTTGTGATTTCTCCCAGACTTCCCCAAAGATTTGGGAAGAGCTATGCATAAATGTCCACAAAGCAAAATCATTATTCATCTTCAAACCTCTCCTCAAAACTCTTCTTCGCTGTGATGCCTATAAAAACTTGACAACTGTTAGGCTGCTGGACACAGAGAATTCTACCTACTATGCTAACCAATACATATCCCCCATTGGGAAAAAATAAGAGAAAATATAAGAAAATAAGAAAAAATATAAGAGGATAGGCTAACAGAAGAGTATTAAAATACAAATTAGTTTTTAGTTAAAGCAATTCTTTTTTTAAACCAATATATTAAGAGTCCAGTTTCCCTTTTCCCCCCATTACAACATGACAGATTATAGAGATCATAATATTTCACCCATCTATATGTTTGTGGAGCAAGCACTATTTCTTACTATTTATTTAAACACTATGTAGTATACTGTGGGCTCTACAATTCAAAGTAATAATCACCATTGTTCAATTACAAGAGAAACTTCCACTGTGTCAACTCTAGCTGGATGTACAAATTTCTTGCACATCCTTCTTTTTATATTGCTAACAATTAGGGCTGTCAAGCGATTCAAAAAATTAACTGCAATTAACCGTGCTGTTAAACAATAACAGAATCCCATTTAAATAAATATTTTTGGAAATTTTCTCCGTTTTCAAATATGTTGATTTCTATTACAACAGAGAATACAAAGTGTACAATGCTCACTTTATTTTTGATTACAAAGATTTGCACTGTAAACAAACAAAACAGTATTTTTCAATTCACCTTATACAAGTACCGTAGTGCAATCTCTATCATGGAAGTTGAATTTACAAATGTAGAATTACGTACAAAAAAAATAACTGCACACAGAATCAAAACGATGTAAAATTTTAGAGCCTATAAGTCCACTTGATCCTACTTCTTGTTCAGCCAATCGCTCAAACAAGTTTGTTTACATTTGAAGAAGATAATGCTGCCCTCTTCTTGATTACAATGGTCACTTGAAAGTGAGAACAGTCATTCGCATGGCACTGTTGTAGCCAGAGTTGCAAGATATTTATGTGCCAGATTAACTAAAGATTCCTATGTCCCTTCATGTTTCAACCACCATTCCAGAGGACATCCATCCATGCTGATGAAGGGTTCTGTTTGATAACGATCCAAAACAGTGCAGACCAATGCATGTTCATTTTCATCATCTGAGTCCCATTCTACCAGCAGAAGGCTGATTTTCTTTTTTTGTTATTCGGGTTCTGTAGTTTCTGCATCAAAGTGTTGCTCTTTTAAGACTTCTGAAATCATATTCCACACCTCATTCCTCTCAGATTTTGGAAGGCATATCAGATTCTTAAATCCTGGGTCGAGTGCTGTAGCTATTTTTAGAAATCTTACATTGATATCTTCTTTGTGTTTGTCAAATCTGCAGTGAAAGTGTTCTTAAAACAAACAACCTGTGCTGGGTCATCATGCGAGATTGCTATAACATGAAATATATGGCAGAATCAGGGTAAAAAACAGCTGGAGAAATACAATTTTCCCCTAAGGAGTTCAGTCACAAATGTAATTAACACTTTTTATTAAGCAAGCATCATCAGCATGGAATCATGTCCTCTGGAATGTTGGCCGAAGCATGAAGGGGCTTATGCATGTTTAGGATATCTGACACACAAATACCTTGCAACACCAGCTACAAAAGTACCATGCAAACACCTGTTCTCACTTTCAGGTGACATTGTAAATAAGATGCAGCAGCATTATTTCCCCTAAATGTAAACAAACTTATTGGTCTTAGCAACTGACTGAACAAGAAGTGGGAATGAGTGGACTTGTAGGTTCTAAAGTTCTACATTGTTTTGGTTTTGAGTGCAGTTATGTAACAACAACAAAATCTACATTTGCAACTTGAACTTTCACGATAAAGAGATTGCACAACAGTACTTGTATGTGGAGAGTTGAAAAATACTATTTATTTTATCATTTTTACAGTGCAAATATCTGTAATAAAAAATAAGATAAAGTGAACACTGCACACTTTGTATTGTGTTATAAGAGAAATCAATATATGTGAAAATGTAGAAAAACATCCAAAATATTTAATACATTTCAATTGGTATTATATTATTTAACAGATGATTAAAAGTTCAGTCAGTTGCTAAGACCACTTGCAATTAATTTTTGAGTTAATCGCATGAGTTAACTGTGATTAATCAACAGTTCTATTAACAATTTCAAGCAATACCTTTCACGGGATTTCATTAATGTGAGAGTCACAAGACAACACCTGCAAGTTAGCAGTGCAAACAAAGCAGAGTCCACTAGATGACATTTAGTTTTCACAGAGACCCAAGCAGCTAATATTAATTTTTTTCTTCCCATCTACATCATATAGAATTGCATCTAAACATGTTAAAATCCATTTGCCTTGTACAATGCATGACTAAGAACAAATGCTATTTGTATTGAGGTAGCACACATCATGGATTTCAGATCACCTGCTTTAAAAACAGTTCTCTTCCAGAAATATGGAAGTATTATTTCATGAAATATTATTGATTAGTAATGTTAGTTTTTACAGTTCATCGTCTACAGAAGAAAGGAAACAATTAAGTTCATGAAACAGTTGCCAAACAGCACAAATCTTTTAGCTCACCCACTTAGCCAGGAATACAATTACTAGAATTTATAAAGATGCATTTATAAAGTTGACACAATAGTCTGAATATTCCACGTATCCATACCATGTCATATTTCAATACAACAGTCCTTGAATAGTCCATGCTTCCAAAGCATCAGATCTATCACAGTAAGCATTTAATTAAGTGTTCTACAGAGAGACAGAGTTTAAATACAACTCAACATCCCAAACCTAATTCAAAATTTTTGTAAATGGTAATATTGTGATGGGTCTCCCCGAAAAGATGCCATTGTTCTGAAAATCCAGTCTTTACAGTAAGATGTGATTAGTTTATGATACAAATACTGACAGCGTGCTTAACTCTATTAATCTTTTTATATAGTAGTTTTTACTACTATGAATGCAAAGTTTAATGATCCACAGCTAAATCAACTCACCATTTCAGTGGTGTGCCTTCATACTCAAACCATATCTCAGTAATATCCTCTTGTCTCATAACCTTCTGAAAGTGTTTTTTCACTTTGTCTGTTACCAGCGTCAAGTAGCTTATTCTAGGTAAAAGCAACTGAAAGGAAAGTTTGTACAAGCAGATGTCATTTATTTTTTGAAGTTTTAGAAATCTAATATAAAGCCACATATAAGTGTTTTTCAAGAACAAAGACAAAATATGCTGTTAGTGGTTTGTTTGTTTTTAAACATGCCATATTTTTAGACAGTAATAGTAATTTGCTTCTTAAACGCCAATAAATTAATGCTATCAAATGATACTTATTTTAAAATAAGTTTTGAGTGTAAATATTTTAATGCAAAAAATAGTCTGTAAATTGGTTTTTTCTTGCCTCACTCAATGCAACTGGAGGGAGACAGAAATATTTTACTAAAAGGGAGAAATTACACAGTGATCAGGTCCAGTTACATTTCTCATATCTGGAACCTTTTCTTTATATGAACGGTATAAAAAGAGAGTATGCCATATCATCAAGCAGGATAGATACATTTCTATTTTCAAGCAGTTCTTTATAAAGATTCACTTGCACTAAAAATTTTGATCAGATAAACATTTTATACTTTTAAAATGTGTAATATGAACTTTTCAAATTACTGTTCAAGTCATATGAACAATGTCACAGTGCACTGTGCATTCTCTGCATCTCAAGTTCCATCTTCTTCAAATTTTGTATTCATATGTGATACCCATGAGGATTGTTGCATTTTCCCCAGTTTTTAAAAACCCATTGACTGCCTCCTCAAAAAAAGAAGGAAAAACTATTAATATTTTATAAAATGAAACAAAGACACACACTATGCAATTCACCTTTCAAGTATATTTATTTCTCAAACAGAAGAGGCACACATTGTTCAAAACAGAAAGTTTGCAACTGTAAGTAAAAGACAAAAAAACCTGAATACTATATCAGCTAATTAGTTACTCCTAACACTCTTACCTGCCCACACTTCTCATCTGAAATGCTGATACCTATCATTAAAAATTGTAACTGTAGTAAAGTAGCAAACGAATATTTTTAACTACTTTGCACATTTGACTGCACTTATATAGAGTTAAGTTTCAAGGTTTCCTCACAAAGTCAGTAAGAGAGGAACCAACTGAAAAGGTCCTTAGAAACATAAGGGGAGCAAAAAAGTCCTTGTATCAAAATATAGTGGGTTTCTTTTTTTAATAGACTTCAAAATATGCTATTTAAATGGTTGAATCAAAGGACTGGCTAACAAAAAAAAAATTAAACCAAATCAGAAGAAGGTGACATTAATACTTCAATTTTAGGTATTTCTAAAATAGTTATCTCATGCATATCAAAATATCATTCCATATGCAACAGCAGGAAGCCTTTTGTAAAAGAAATATTACTTATTTCAATAAGATTTAAGGGTTTAACACTGCACATCTAGAGCCTGTATTTGCATGAATCCCATGTGGCTTGGGCATTTAACATTGGGAGAGACAAATTAAAATAACTAAAAAATTTTTAAATGTCATCACAAGAAGTTTGGACAAGAAAATTTTGGGCCTGAACTGGTAAACTATGACAATTTTTCAAGGTTACTTAGTGTAATTTATTTAAATTGCTTTACAGACTAATTCTAGTCAGTTCCTATGCTTGAGATGGGTGTCCAGACATTTGTGGTTTAAATTATCAATTTTTATTTATCATGTATCTTTCTGTTTCTGTATCACATGACCTTTGTCAGTTTCCTTTTGCAGCTAGATCCATGTGTGAATGTTTCTACGTTACAATTATACTTTCATTGTTGCTACAGACCAATTTTCTCCTGCACCAGGTAAGGAAAAAAGGTGCCTTTTTTTGCAGGGTTCTTGTGGGAGGGTATCAAACATTGCTTTAATCAAAATCTTGCTTAGCAATTCTACTTTAGCACAAATTGTAATACCAATTAAGTATGGATTATAATAATGTGGGAATATGATTTTATTTCTGTTTTTTTAAGTAACCAGACAGCATGATCACAAGTTAATTGCCATTTCATTGATGTTAGTAATTGTAGTCAAAATTTTCAAATACAGGTGCCTAAATCCATAGTCACCTAAGTAAAAATGGCCAAATTTTCAGAGATGTCAGGCACCTACAGTTAACATTAGAATTAGATCAATGGAAGCTGTAGATACTTAGCATCTATGAAAATCAGGCCACTTACATTTAGGTGACTCACTGTGGATTTAGGTAAGTAACTTTAAAAGAGAAAAATGAAACATTTCAAACTAGTTTCTCTTAACTGAATTCATTCATTTACCTGTTCTTAGGATTTCAGAACTTTAGTAAATCCTATAAGTATTTTTCACAGATACCTAGATCACCCTATAGATTAAAGTAAACCTTCTGAAAAGTAACTTACTTGTTTCTTCCCTTCCAGTACCACCCACATCTACTTTCAGATCGTCACTTTTCCTCTCCTTGGAAAGAGAACCTAATTTTACCATTTTCCTACCCTATACTTAAAATTATTCATTCCAGTGAATACAAAGTATATTAAATCAGCTTTATGAGGTGCATAAAGACATCTATAGTACATTCATATTTCATTAGTTTCTCCTCCCACCTAGAGCTGTTCATATTTAATCTAAAAAATTAGATATTTTATCAACTCTCCTGTTGGCATAGTGCATCTTCATCAGATGCGCCACAGTGACTCAACTGCACCTATGTATTGCAGTAGTGTAGACTAGCCCTTAGTCTAATGAAATATTATAAACATATTCTGTCTATTCCTAATAGGGTAACACTTCTTAGGACACGTACGTTATTTTCCAGTGAAACCAGCAACTTTATTCACAGACATTTAAAGACATTCATTGCACACACTGAACATTACCATACCCATGTATGCAACACAATTAATTTGAGGTTTAAGTGAAAAACCCTGCCTGCACCTTTTAAAGCACACTCATTATTACAGTTTTATGAATGGTAATAATGGTGAGAGCTTTAGCACAAGCCAGACACTCCTTTCTTTTTAAAACTCACTGGGTCTTCTAACTCTCCTTGGATCAAGTCTAGGTGGAATATTGATAAGAACACCAGCAGCCATCTAGTCACCATCTATACTAGAACACCCACTCTTGCTTGCATTAAAAAAACAAAAAAACCACACACACAAAAAAACATTCCCACCAGAAGCATCAAGACCAATGAGCCTGAAAACCCCCCAGATGTGATTGTGCTATCCCTGCCTATTGTCATTGTACTTACATAATAAGGTTCAGCTTCCCTTTCAGTTATCTCATCCTGATACAGCATGAAGCAGGTTGGTATTCGTCCAAACCACACATCTCGAAGCACATCCTTGTCATCTGTCATTCTTCCAATGGGTACTGAAGCACATGTAGACTAAATTATTTCTTCAACCAGAACTATGCCACACCCCCAAAAGACAAAAAGTAAGATCAGCTTTTTCATATAAAAGATACAAAATTTTACAGTACTTCCTATACTATGTTCCTATGACACAAGGTAATAAGAACAGAGTTCTATTTATCAAGTTACCAAATTTATTAACTGATTCAAAGAAACAGTTGGCTGAAAGGGTTTACAGATTAATGTTCTGTTATTTAATTCATATTAAGAACAAAATATACACAAGTTAACAAGTTGCTTAGCTGTCAGACATGTAGGAGGTAATGATGGTCTAGAAGGGGCCTCGAGAGGTCATCTAATCCAGTCCCCTGCACTCACGGCAAGACTAAGTATTATCTAGACCATCCCTGACAGGTGTTTGTCCAACCTGCTTTTATAAAACTCAAATGATGGAGATTCTACAACCTCCCTAGGCAATTTATTCCAGCTTAACCACTCTGACAGTTAGGAGTCTTTCCTCATGTCCAACCTAAATCGCCCTTGCAGCAATATAAGCCAATTGCTTCTTGTCCTGTCCTCGGAGGTTAAGAAGAATAATTTTTCTTCCCCACTCCCTGCTACCATAACAACCTTTTACATACTTGAAAACTGTTATCATACCCCCTCTCAGTCTTCTCGTCTCCAAACTAAACAAACCAATTTTTTCAATCTTTTCTCATAGGTCGTTTTCTAGACCTTAAATCGTTGTTGTTGTTCTTCTCTGGATCTTCTCCAATTTGTCCACATTTTCCCTGAAATGTGGCACCCAGAACTGGATGCAATACACCAGCTAAGACTGAATAAGCACAGAGTAGAGCAGAAGAATTACTTCTCATGCCTTGCTTACAACACTCCTGCTAATACATCCAGAATGATATTCACTTTTTTTTTGGCAATAATGTTACACTGTTGACTCATAGTTAGTTGTAATCCACTCTGACCCCCATATCCCTTTTCACAGGGCTCCTTCATAGGCAGTCATTTCCCATTTTGTATGTGTGCAATTCCTAAGTTCCTTCCTAAGTGGAGTATTTTGTATTTGTCCTTAGTGAATTTCATCCTATTGACCTCAGACCATTTCTCCAGTTTGTCTGGATCATTTTGAACTTTAATCCTATCCTCCAAAGCACTTGAAACCCCTCCCAGGCTTGCTTTCATCCACAAACCTTATATGTGAACTCTCTATGCCACTGTCTAAATCAATGACGAAGATATTGAACAGAATTGGACTCAGAACTGATCCTCCAGGACTCCACTCAATATGGTCTTCCAGTTTGACAGTGAATCACTTGATAACTACTCCCTGGAACACTTTCCAACCAGTAGTTCCATCTAGGTTATATTTCCCTAGTTCATTTAAGAGAAGATACACGACAGCTTGAAAGCCTTACTAAAGTCAAGATATGCCACATTCACTGCTTCCACCCATCCACAAGGCCTGTAAACCCTCTGAAAGAAAGCTACTAAGATGGCTTGACACAATTTGTTTTTGACAAATCCATGCTGACTGTTATTTATCAGCTTATTATCTTCTAGATGTTTGCAAACTGATGAGCAGGCATGCACCTTCTAAATTATCCTGGTTCATACACAGACATGGGAGCACTTGTATTCTCAGAGGGTCTGTATACACTGCAACTAGACACCTGCATCTGGCCTCTGCCTGCTGACTCAGGCTCATGGGACTCGGGCGGCGGGGCTGTTTAACTGCAGTGTAGATTTCCAGGCTTGGGCTGAAGCATGGGCTCTAGGACCCTGCACGGTGAGAGGGTTCCACAGTCTGGGCTGCATCCCAAGCCCAGAAGTCTACACTGCAATTAAACAGCCCCACAGCGTAAGCCCGAGTCTGCTGGCATGGGCCCGCCACAGGTTTTTAATTGCAGCATAGACATACCCAAAGAGTACCTAAATCATTCTGTAGCATTCTGCCTGGTAGCAAGGCTTAGGCCTGGTCTACACCAAAAAATTAGGTTGACTCAGCTATGTTGTTCCCATGTGTAGACAGTCCTAGGTTGAGAGAAGAATTATTCCACTATCCTAGTTACTGCCTCTGGGAGGTGGATTACCTATGCCGATGGGAGAACCCTCCTGTTACCATATGCAGTGTCTACACCAGGAGTGGGAAAACTTTTTGGCCTGAGACCCACATCTGGGTATGGAAACTGTATGGCAGGCCATCAATGCTCATGAAGTTGGGGTGCAGGAAGGGGCTCTGGGCTCAGGCAGTACGTTGGAGTGATGCAGAGGGTGAGGTCTCCAGCTGGGAGTGAGGACTCTGGGTTGGAGCCATAAATTAGGAGTTATGGGTGCGGGAGGGGGCTGAGGGCTCCAGTTGAAGGTGCAGGCTCTGGGGTGAGGATAAGGGATTTGGAGTGTGGAAGGATGCTTCAGGCTGGGACTGAGAGGTTCAGAGGGTGGAAGGGGAGTCAGGGATGGAACAGAGGGTTGGAGTGCGGGAGAGAGGGTGAGGGCTCCAGCTGGGGGTGCTGGGTCTGGGGTAGGGCTGGGGACGAGGGGTCTGGAGTGTGGGAAGATGCTCTGAGCTGGGACCGAGGGGTTAGGAGGGTGGGAGGGGGATCAGGACTGGGGCACAGGATGGGATCAGGGGTGCAGGGCCTGGACAGACCTTACCTCAAGCAGCTCCCTGAAACAGTGGCATGTCCCCTCCTATGGGTCCTATCCATAAGGGCAGCCAGACAGCTATGTGTGCTGCCCTGTCTACAGATGCTGCCCCTGCAGCTCCCATTGGCCGTGGTTCCTGGCCAATGGGAGCTGCGAGGATGGCGCTTGGGGCGGGGGCAGCGTACGGAGTTCCCTGGGTGCCCCACGCACAGGAGCCAGAGCAGGGCCATGACACACGTGGAGTAGGGCCACGGAGCTCGAGGGCCAGATTAACACTTCTGAAGGGCTTCATGTGGGCCCCCTGGCCATAGTATGCCAACCCCTGATCTACACCGAAGCATTGAAGCTGCACCACTGTGGCATTTCAAATGCAGACAAGACCTCTACGCCATATATTTCTAAAAATGCAGTCTTCATGAGTTAGAGTTAGAACTGCAATACTTGTAAGAATAGGTGTGCTTTAAAAGCCAAAGTAACTGATTTTAACAAGTCTATGTTCATTTTAAAATGAAGTAAATTAATCTTTAACAATGACCCTAACTCAGGGGTGGGGAACCTCCGGCCCGCCAAAGCCTTCTGTCCGGCCCGCGCGCGTCCCTGGCCGGCGGCTCCCCCAGGCGCTTCCCGGCCCCTTCGCCGAACGCGGAGCCTCCCCCGCCTGGCGGCCCGCGTGGGAGGGGGAGGGGCCCGCGAAGGACATTATAAATGTCCAAATGGTCCTTGGCACAAAAAAGGTTCCCCACTCCTGCCCTAACTAAAGTCTGGCAAATTCCAGAATAGCACCTTCAGAATTACCAGTAACTGCATGATAAAACAGTTGGGGATTGGTCCTGCTTTGAGCAGGGGTTTGGACTAGATGACCCCCTGAGGTCCCTTCCAACCCTGATATTCTATGATTCTATGAACAGTAGGAGGAGAATGAAAAATGGGGGGGGGCTGGTGAATGCAGACAGACCTAACAAACTACCTTACCCCTGCCCAAGCACATGAATAGATATGTCTACATTAAAGATTTTTTCAAAAAACATGCCACCATTCATCTCTACCAGTATCAGCAACATGCAGAGCCCTAGTATGGGCAGGCTACTTGCATTTTAAGCAACATTTAATCCAACCATGCTCAAACTAGACATAACATAGTGCTTAAAACAGCAGCACTCATGGCCTAACTACATTAGGTCTCCTAAGATTGCTTACTGGTTGAACTGAACTGAAAAACATGTCCACAGTCTTCCTCTGAAGTCTTATCTGCACTGAAGACCCAGGTGAATCAGAAGGACACAGTGGCATGTCTACACTGCATCACAGGATGTGACTGTAGCTCCTGTAAACACACGTGATGTAGCTTTAACCTACCTCACTTGGGTACTGGAAGTAAAGTCGCAGCAGGTTGGGCTTCAGTGCACGCTGGACAAACCCATCCAGAACTCTGGATAATTACTCAGTTACTGTATTGGCCATGTCCAGTCAACGCAGCACAATGGGCTGGATTGCTCTCTGGCCCACCAAGGCCTCCTGAGTGACTCTAAAGTCACTGCCGTTCCTGACGAACCACAAAAAACACCCTAGCTGATAAAGGAGGTGCTGTTGTCATCATGGACAGGTCAGACTCCCAAAAGGAGGCCACCAGACAACTCTCCAATACCAATTTCTACACGCCACTCCCCTCTGACCCCACTGAGGAATATACTAAGAAACTGCACCATCTACTCAGGACACTCCCCGCACTAACACAGGAACAAATTAACATACCCTTAGAGCCCCGACCGGGGTTATTCTGTCTACTACCCAAGATCCACAAACCTGGAAATCGTGGATGCCCCATCATCTCGGGCATTGGCACTGTTACTAAAGGACTGTCTGGATATGTGGACTCTCTACTCAGACCCTATGCCACCAGCACCCCCAGCTATCTCCGTGATACCACCGACTTCCTGAGAAAACTACAATGCATTGGTGACCTTCTAGAAAACACCATCCTAGCCACCATGGATGTAGAGGCTCTCTACACAAACATCCCACACAAAGATGGAATACAAGCTGTCCAGAATAGTATCCCCGATGATGCCACAGCACAAGTGATTGCTGAGCTCTGTGACTTTATCCTCACACACAATTATTCCAAATTTGGTGACAATATATACCTCCAGACCAGTGGCACTGCTATGGGCACCCGCATGGCCCCACAGTATGCCAACATCTTTATGGCTGACCTGGAACAACGCTTCCTCAACTCTCGTCCACTCACACCCCTTCTCTATCTACGCTACATTGATGACATCTTCATCATCTGGACCCATGGGAAAGAAACTCTGGAAGAATTCCACCATGATTTCAACAGCTTCCACCCCACCATCCACCTCAGTCTGGACCAGTCTACACAGGAAGTCCACTTCCTAGATACCACGGTGCAAATTAATGACGGCCACATCACCACCACCCTATACAAAAAAACCTACCAACAGCTATGCCTACCTTCATGCCATCAGCTTTCATCCCAGACACACCACACGATCCATTGTCTACAGCCAAGCACTGAGGTACAATCGGATTTGCTCCAACCCCTCAGACAGAGACCAACACCTATAAGATCTTCACCAGGCTTTCTCAAAACTACAATACCCGCACAAGGAAATAAGGACACAGATCAACAGAGCCAGACGTGTACCCAGAAGCCTGCTGCTGCAAGACAAGCCCAAGAAAGAAAACAACAGAACACCACTGGCCATCACCTACAGTCCTCAGTTAAAACCTCTCCAATGCATCATCAGTGACCTACAACCCATCCTGGACAATGATCCCTCACTTTCACAGGCCTTGGGAGGAAGGCCAGTCCTGGCACATAGACAACCCACCAACCTTAAGCAGAAACAGCACACCGCACCATAATAACTCCAACGCAGGAACCAATCCATGCAACAAACCTCGATGCCAACTCTGCCCACATATCTACACCAGCAACACCATCACAGGACCTAACCAGATCAGCCACACCATCACTGGTTCATTCACCTGCACATCTACCAATGTCATATATGCCATTATATACCACCAATGTCCCTCTGCTATGTACATCGGCCAAACTGGACAGTCCCTACAAAAAAGGATAAATGCACACAAATTAGATATCAGGAATGGCAAATTACAAAAACCTGTAGGAGAACACTTCAACCTGCCTGGACACACAATTACAGATTTAAAAGTCACCATATTGCAGCAAAAAAACTTCAAGACCAGACTGCAAAGAGAAACTGCAGAGCTGCAATTCATTTGCAAGTTTGACACAATCAATCTAGGATTGAACAAGGATCTTGAATGGCTTGCTAATTACAAAAACAGCTTCTCCTCTCTCAGAGTTCACACCCCCCATTCAACTGCTAGAAGAATAACCCACCCTCCCTGATTGGAGATAACAAGCTGGTTCAGCCTGATTGGACTAACCTTGTTATCTCCTACCTGGTTCTTGCCTACTTAGCTATACCTGCCCCTGGACACTTCCACTGCTTGCATCCGACGAAGTGGGTATTAGCCCACGAAAGCTTATGCTTCAGAACTTTATAGTTAGTCTTTAAGGTGCCACAGGACTCTCTGTTACCCTAGGTGAGTTCCTGACCCCAGGAAAAACTCAGGGATCAGTCCTGGAGAAAAATCATCTATTCGCCTCTCAACCGCGCAGATTTGCTCTGGGATCATGACGAGCCAGAGGGCGCCACGAAGCCAAAGCCCAGCCTGAGGAGTCACCCCGCCGCCTCACCCATTGCCCCCCTCCCACCTTCCCCGCCCCCTCCTGGCCCGTTAGTCCCCCCACCCCCGCCCAACTCGTTCCCTGGCTGAGTCACCGCCCGTCTCATCGGCTCCACGCGCCCCGTCCCCCTTCACTCACACCCACGAGGGGCCGCGCCTCCCGCACGGGGGGAGGGGAGAAGGAAGCTGTTACCTGAACCTCTTCCGCGCGCACCCCACCGCGCGCATGTGTGAGACGGGCTGAGGCGCCCTCCGCCACTCCGCGCGCAGTCCGCCTGTCACGTGACCGAAGACTTCCGCCGTCGAGGGAAAATCGTCATAATGTCAGCGACTCCGGAACCAGCAGCAAAGGGGAGTGACGGCCGCGGCGCGGAAGAATGACGTCACGAAACGCTGGGGTGGGGGTGCCGGCTCATCTGTGGCTTGGGTGGGGTGGGGCGGGGCAGAGACGGTCTGTCACGGAGGCACCGTCCTGACCAGGGCTGGGGGAGGGGGAGGTGCGCGCGCAGTGGCGAGTCTGGCCTGGGGACTCGTTGTTCCCGGGACTGTCACCCGGTAGTGAGGCGCTGATGGGCGACACATCCCCAGCAACTCCCCCCAGCCCCGCGTTACAGCCACCCCAGGGGGCGGGCGGGCTGGTGGTGGCGCCGTCACGTGTGGCGGCCAGAGGAGGGGAGAGGCGAGAAGGTAGCAACATGTGACAGGGCAGCCAAAAAGAACCACACAGAGTTGTTGGTGAAAACAAGGCGTCCTCGGGACACCTTAGACACTGACCAACACATTTGTTTGGACATAAACTTTGGTGGGCTAAAACCCACTTCATCGGATCCATGGAGTGGGAAATACAGTTGGCCGGTACAGGAGCGCCACACTTAAGGCTGTAGTTCTGTTCCTGAAAAATGCAACTTTAAGCAAAATGACGTTAAACGAATCCAACTTCCCATCACACGTTTTAAACAATCAATTTAATACTGTACACAGTGATGATGATTGTGAAGCTTGGTTGAGGCGGAGAAGTCAGAGGGTGGGATATTTCCCAGGGAATGCCTTACTGCTAAATCAGGGGTTATCAAACTGGGGTTCAGGAAGCTAAGGGGGACATGAAGTTATTACATGGGGGGTCACAAGCTGTCAGCCTCCACCCCAAAGTCTGCTTTGCATCTAGAAGGGTTTTAAATATATTAAGGGTTTTTGATTTATAAGGGGGGTCACATTCAGAGGCTTGCTATTTGCAAGGAGTCACAAATACAAAAGTTTGAGAACCACTGTGCTAAATGAACTAGCGATTTGCTAAGCCTTCAAGGCTTAACACTCACACTCTTCTCCTTTAAGTATCAAGAGTGATCTGCAAGCTTCCCTGTGTTCCCTCTACTCTAGTGAGGTCAGACCTACACAGTTAATTAGATCTGCAAGACTCCTTCCCTGTGTTCCCTCGGCTCTATGGAAGATGGGTAAGATGGGGGAATGGAGACACCCTGACATTAGCCCCCAGCTTTTTCCCTTCTCCCCCAGCAAGCAGGAGTCTCGAGGAGCAGCTCCAAGGCAGAGGGCAGGAGAAGCACATTGCAGTGGGGGAAGGGACATGAACTGCCTGCAATTGATAGCCTGCTGGGCAGGCTGAGGACATTAGAAGGGAGCACTTCACAACTTTAAAGGATTATGTTCCCTAATTGATTAGCAACTTAACAATGAAACAACTTTAAATGAGTTACTGTATAAGTATACAGCATATGAAAAGATGGGAGTTGCCCCACCAAGTAGGGGGTCAGTGCTAAGAAAGCCAGTTCAATTAGTATGCATGTGGCCCATTCCAAACAGTTGATAAGAAGGTGTGAGTATCAAGAGAGGGGGAAAAAAATTTGTAGTGACCCAGACACTCCCAGTCTTTATTTAGGCCTAATTTGATGGTCAAGTTTGCAAATTAATTTCAGTTCTGCCGTTTCTCATTTAAGTCTGTTTTTGAAGTTTTTTTCAAAAAACTTTTCCAAGTTATATTTTGTTATTAGGCCACTAGGTTGTTCTGAAATAGTGAGGGTTTGTAATTCCCCAATCTGAAGCTTTTTCCTTTGTGAAAAGTGGCAGCCCGTTCAGAAAGGCTAATTTTCCAACCTGGTTCAGTAATGAAGTGAAAGCTTTAATTAGAAATAAAAACACAATGTATACCATATGGGGGGGGGGGAGGAAGTAGATACAAATTTTCTACTTCATAACTTCTAATTTATATCAGTTGCTACAGGAAACTAAAGACGGGGTGGGGCAAAATCCATGTGTGGCAGAGCTAAGGATAATAAGAAAAAGTTTAAATGTATCAAGAACAAAATAAATCCTAGCAATTATATAAACTTGTTACTAGATGAAGATGATAAATAAGTTTATAATAATGCAGAAAAGGCAGATGTGTTCACAAATATTTGTATTCTTTAGTTGGAAAGAAGCAGGATGATATACTTACACATGAGTACTTTCCAGTCCATTAATAACTAAGGAAAATTACTTGGGTAACTATTGGCCAGATAGCCTTACATCAGTCCCAGGCAAAATAACTGAAAAGGTGATATAGGATTCAAGGGATAAAGAATTAAAAGTTAAGCATACAACTAACGCCAGTCAGTACGGTTTTATGGAAATTAGGTCTTGCCAAACAAACCTGATTTCATTCTTTGAGACTACAAGTTTGGGTGGTAAAGGTAACTAATATGTAGATATAGTATAGTATCTTGTGAGATATTTGACTTAATACTATAACATTCTGATTTTAAAAACTAGCACTATAATACAATATAAACAGAGTATATGTTAAACTGTAAGAACTGGCTAATGATATCTCAAAGTAGGGGGATTCATAATTTAATGGGGGTGTTTTTAGTGGGGTTCTGAAGGAAAACTAGTCAACATTTTTATCAGTGATCTTGGAGTAAATATAAAATCACTACTGATAAAATTTGTGGATGACAAAAGATTGGTGGAATGGTAAATGATGACAAGGTAGTTATGCAGAATAATCTGGATGGCTTGGTAACCTGAACCCATTAAAAATGTTTTAGTACAGCCAAATGCAAAGTGATACATCTAGGTAAGGAATGCAGGCCATACCTACAGAATGGGAAACTTTACTGTGGAAAGCAATGACTGGAAAAGGTTTAGGAATCACAGAGGACAAGCAACTCAACACGAGCTCCCAGTGTGATGCTGTGGCAGAAAGGGTTGGAATGTATAGGTAGGGGAGTAGAATTAGGGAGGTGATTTTTACTTGTGTATATGGCATTGATGAGACTGATACTAGAACAATGCATACAATCCTTATTTTAAAAGGATTTCCCTTGTCATACTGTTTAAACATGACTATATAGTACTATAATAAATGAAATAGTGAATTCACATTACTGTGGCTCTTTCGGATAATGTTGATTGCAAATTTGGCTCCTGAACCACTGAGGTCTGAGTATCACTGCTTCTTAATTTCAAAGCGTCCATATAATCTCCATGGAATAATTGTAGCTGGATTTGTAACATATTGATTAAATATTGTTTTTAATTGATTTTTGCATGTATATTGTAAGTTTACTAACAAAGAAAATACAGAATAGAAAAGGGGGTTCAATATTTTGCAGGATTGCCTGCAAAGAGGTTTTGGTTCTGGAAGTGTCATATCCTTGTCTCTTCATAATAGTTACAGGGTTGTGTCACTTGGGGTCACCTACCAGAGAAGCATTTTGTCATGTACAGCCAATCAATATCCAGTTCCTTACTCAAGTGCCATTTACAAAATGGAAAATGCGTGTGTGAGCTATGTCAACATGTGGCACAAGAATAAAATGTTCAGTCAGAATGGGGTGTTCCAGCTACTTCAGAGGACAGCTTAACAGTCACAGGAACATGTCGGTTTGGGCTGCTCCTAGAGCTGACTGAAATAAAAGCTTTTTATGGAAACAAATTAGTTTTGACAGGAAGGTTCCTCAGGTCCGAGATAGAGTTTAAAGAGAGACATCCCTCCCCCACCAAAAAAACCCTGTAAACCCAAATTTGGAGCATAACTTGAACCTGTATGTCCCACATCCTAGGTTCATGTCCTAACTATTGTCTATGGAGTCAGTTTCTGCCTGTGGACAATGAACAGGTGACTATTTTTCCAAAGTGGAACAGTTCCAATAGGAGAGAATATTTTGATAGCCTGATGGCTAGAGAACTCACATGGGATGTGGGAAACACAAGTTCAATTTATTTGGTGAAAAATGTTGAAACATCTGTTTCACCCCAATGTAGAATTAAACCAAATGCTGAAACCTCATTTTTTTTCATTAAATGCAATGCTTGTTTTCCAGCCAGCCCTACCCAAGAAGCATTTTTGTCACTTATGGATAGTTAAATCCAGTTCATCATTCAAAGAGCTTCTGTAAAATGGAAGTAGGGTTGGGAGGTGGCATGTCAGTGTATTGCTCAGAAATAAAGCTTCAGGTTGGGGAGTAACCTATATTCCAGCTACTTCTGATCAGTTTAATGGTCACAGGGATAACTTAAGAAGCATTTTGTGAAATACAGCCAGTCAAAGCCCAGTTCCTTATTAAAATAATTAATAGAAATTATTACCTTTAAATCACGTTTATTTTGATTAAATGTCTAAAGTTAACCTTACATTTTTAAAAGGTTTTTGAATAAGGATCTGGGAAGACAAATAAGGAACCCACTTCATCCTTGTATTATTGTTGACCCAGTCTTCATCAACTTACTCTAAGCTCCTCCCACCCTTCATTTTGGAAACTCCATCCTAAAGAAACTGAACTGATGGCCCCATCCTTCTGCAATTCACCAGAGACCTGCTTGGATCTCATGGGATCTGGTGACTTAATTAATAGAACTCTTGGCTGTTTCCCCATGGGAGTAGGGTCAGGCCTTCACCCCGAACAAAAATAAAAATTCCAGGAAAACTATGAATCATAAACTTGAAGCTTACCTGTCTATATGCATCATAGGGGAACAATCTACTTGATAGTTAAGGCTAAGTTTTTGTCACGGGTATTTTTATTTTTAGTAAAGGTCAGGGACAGGTCATGGGCTACCGTGAATTTCTGTTTATTTCCCGTGATCTGTTCCTGACTTTCACAAAAAATCCCTAACAAAGGGGGTAGGTGGATTCAGCACCCACTGCTGCTGGGGCTCCCAGGTCCCCACCGACATGGTGTGTGGGAGCTCGGGGTTCCCCTGCCCCTGGGGCTTCTGTGGGATTCCCAGGCAGTTAGTAGCTGCAGAGACCCTCAGCTGTGGCTGCCATTGGGCAGCTGCAGGATCCCCCCCACCAGGTTTTGGGCTGGAAGCTGCGAGTGTGAGACTGACTGGCAACTCGAGCCCCAAGGCAGAATATGTTGCAGAGGTCAATGGAAGTCACAGATTCTGTGACCTCCGTGACATAATTGTAGCCTTAATAGTTAGTAGAATATGATGTGCTTGCAATTCTGTCTTGTAGCCACCAGGCGTCCATCATGCTGCTGTAACTAAAGATTTCTTAATGGTCAGATTTCAAGGGAGTTGCAGAGTTCAAACAATAAACAAAATTACAATTGATTTTTGTGTTTTTAGCTGGACAGTGGGTATCTAAAAATCTGTGTTGCTAATTTTTTCCAACTCAACATTTTGTACTCTCCCCCCCCCCAAAGATATATATCTTAATTTGATGTATTAAGCTTTGGTATTGTTTTTAAAAAGACCTACACAGCTGTTGTGTTTATGTAAAGGAGTACAACTCAGTATTCTTAATCTGTTTCTCCATAGAGCTTTGGAATATACTAAATATGGGCCAATATAGACAAGAGAGGGCAGGAATGAGGTTTTGGTTAACACACAGGAATAGGACGCCCTAGAATGATTGATTCCTGACTCTGGAAAAGACTTTTTGCAAGACACTGGCAATGTCCAGTCATTTTCGTGTGTGTGTGTGCCTAATAGAAAAAGTAGATAGATACTAAATTAGTGTTTTTGAAGCATACTGAAATCCTTAAAAGTCTAAAATAATTTTACCACCCTCACCCACCCCCTTTCTCTGTACTGGACACAAGTGCCGGTAGAAGTCGTAAGGTACCTGCACCTATTTCTCTTTAGGTCAGGCATAGAACCCTTTTGTTTGTGTGTCTGATAAATGAAGTGTGAGGGGGGAGGAGATAGCTCCCTTTGATGGACACCCAGCCAACTAGTTAGCTGTAAAATCCTTCTTGGTAGCTGTTCTCTGCTTGCTTTATCTGTAAAGAGTTAAAAGCCCCCCAAGTAAAGAAAAGGAAGTGGGCACCTGACCAGAAAAGCCCATAGGAAGGTAGAACTTTTTAAAATTGGTAAAGAAATATTCCCTTGTCTGTTGTTCTCCGGAGGAGGAGACATGGAGCAGCAATGCTATAAGTAGGAATGCGGTGTAAAGTTTAAAGCAGATATGAAAACCATCAGACCATACCTAGAACTATTTTTAGCAACCCAAATATATAAGTAAATTAGAAATGTTTAGAAATATGCAATTTGGTTTATTTCTGTTTATTTTTTAAGGCTTGTGGACTCCTCTGTGCTAACCCCAGATGCTTTTGTTTGCTTGTAACCTTTAAACTAAGAAAGCTATTTTGGGTGTTTAAATTTTGGAATTGCTCTTTTAAAATCTAGTGAAAGCCTAAGTTCCAGATGTATTTTCTTCCTTTTTGTTTTTACTAAAATTTACCTTTCTTGGGGCTTGGTTACACTGCCACTTTATAGCGCTATATAGCCTCCAGGAGCGCTATAACTCTCTACCCGTCCACACTGGCAAGGCACATATTGCGCTATAAATCTGAGTTTATAGCGCTCGTGGTAATCCACCTCCGCACGGGGAATAAGGGCTGTTGCGCTACCACTGTAGCGCTACGGTGCGAATGTGAACACCCATTGCGCATTAATTAGCCTCCAACCTGGCCCATAATTCCCGTTCAAGCCACTCTGGTCATCAGTTTCAAACTCTTCTGTCGTGTCCTCAGGTGACCACATGTCAGACCCGCCCTTTAAATTCCCAGAGAAATTTGAAAATCCCCTTCCTGTTTGCTCCAGCCAAGCATGGAGTGCTCCTCAGGTAACCATTTTGCTTGGCCATGACTCCACGTGCCATGCCTCCTCGCAATACGCGATCTCCACTGTGGTACGATAGCGAGGTGCTGGATCTCATCAGTTGTTGGGGGGAAGAGGCTGTCCTGTCTCAGCTGCGGTCTAGCCGCAGGAATTATGATACATATGGCCTGATATCACGGGCCATGACGGAGAAAGGACATGACTGGGACACTCTGCAATGCCGGGCAAAAGTAAAGGAGCTTAGGATTGCCTATCACAAAGCCCGCGACGCAAACAGCCACTCTGGGGCAGCCCCGGTGACCTGCAGATTCTACAAGGAGCTGGACGCGATACTTGGTGGTGATCCAACGTGCACTCCATCGACCACCGAGGACACTTCTTCCCAGCCCATTACTGAAGGGGGGTGGGAGAGGATGCCGAAGAAGAGGAGGACGGAGAGGAGGAGGTGGAGGAGAACGCGGCAGTGACCCAGGGCATGGAGGAGTCACAGGACACATGCAGCCAGGAACTCTTCTCAAGCCCGGAGGACAGCCAGAGCCAGCCACAGCGTCTGGCGATTGCGGGGGGGCAGGGCAGCAGCAGCGGATTGCGCAGGTACAGCTACTTTTCTATTGGGAAGGCAGGCAGCCTGGCCGGGGTGGAAAGGGATGCTTGCCGCATGCTTGTCTACATGTGGAATAGTGCATTGATGTAGTCTATCACATCACAGTAATCGTCATCAGTAATTTCTTCAAAGATCTCAATAAGAGCTCTTGCAATGTGCCTGCGCAGGTTTCTCGGGAGAGCCAGCATGGTCCCTGTCCCGGCCACGGTCACTAGTCCCCGCCACTGTTCTAAGAGGGGTAGGGGGAGCATCGCTGCACAGAGGCAAGCTGCATATGGCCATCTCATTAGAATGCCCTCCCTTTCTTCCTCCGTCACCCGCAGCCGTGAGATATCTTCCAGCTCAAACACCTAGAATGTTGGGACAGTGCTCAGAGTACAGTTCCCGCAAATGCCCTCCGCTCCCCCCAACCCATAGTACAGCAAGGCAGGGAAACAATCCTTGCCCCTGCATCCTGAGACAACTCACCATGGCAGGGGCTCCGTTGCTCTCTCTCTCTGTGTGCTATAGCTGTGTGGGACAGGGGAAACGGGACAGATGGAATAAGTGGGATTGCCACTACTGTCTGTTGTGAACAAGGGAATCCTCTGTGTTAACTTTCCACTAATAACTTTCCCTAGTTTTGGCCTTGAACACCCCATCAACGTCGGTCTTATCTCCAGGTGAGGAGGATTCGAAAGAGACCACGGAAGAGCAAGGAAGATCTTTTAAAACAAGTTATGCAGCAGGCTTCAGCAGAGAATCGCGTTGCACAGGAGTGGCGGGAGGATGAGAGCAAGCGGAGGGAGGATGAGAGCAAGCGGAGGGAGGATGAGAGCAAGCGGAGGGAGGAACAGATCCACTTGTGGGAGATGGCTCGTGAGCAGCGCGCTGACAAGCTGCTCACAATATTACAGCTGCAAGTAGAGACTCTGCAGCGAATCGCTGCCGTTCAGGAGGAGAAGCAGCACCGTGCTCGCAACCCCTATTGTCAGTTGCCCCCTAAACCTTCGCCTTCTGGCCCTCTGGCCCCTTCAGGCCACTATCAACAGCTGCCTGGTTATTACCACCCACGGCTGCCTCCAACCCCCCCGTCTTCACCGACCAACCCACAGACCCAGCACCCTTATCCACAGCACTCAACCCCTAATAACCAGCATAACCACCCTCCGCAAATGGGGTTGGGGGAACACAGCAACTCTGAGGGCATTGGAGGTTATGAGGACAGGACTTACGCCAATTTCTGAGTGACCCCCTTCCCACCCCAATTGCACCCCCCCTCCTCCCTCACACATTTTACTTTTTTTTCAACTTTTATTTCAAAATCTGAAAAAGCTGTTCAATAAATTACTTCTTTATAATAAATGGGTTTCTTTTATTCGGTGCACATATGTATCTAATAGCTACAGAAAAGCAAATGCCTTATCCAGTTAACAGAATGCACCCTTCCTCCCTCCCTCCCTCTGGAATTCCCATTAGAACTCGCTTTCAGCCTCAAAATGCTCCCTCAAGGCATCCCTGATCCTTGTAGCCTCACACTGGGCCCCTCTAAGAGCCCTGCTCTCTGGCTGTGCATACGTGGCCTCCAGCTGTTGAACCTCCAAGGTCCATGCCATAGTGAAGCCTTCACCCTTCCGCTCACAGAGATTATGTAGGGCACAGCATGTGGAAATAACTGCGAGGATACTTCCCTCTGCTAAGTCTAGCTTCCCAAAAAGACAGCGCCAGCACGCCTTGAGACACCCAAAAGCACACTCCACCGTCATTTGACAGCGGCTCAGCCTGTAGTTGAACCTTTCCTGGCTGCTGTCCAGGCTCCCCGTGTAGGGTTTCATGAGCCAGGGCATTAGAGGGTAGGCGGGGTCGCCAAGAATCACAATGGGCATTTCAATTTCCCCCAAGGGGATCCTCTGGTCTGGAAAAAAAGGGCCTTCTTGCAGCTTCCTGAACAGGCCTGTGTTGCGGAAGATGCGTGCGTCATGCACCTTTTCCGACCAGCCTGCATTAATGTCAGTAAAATGCCCACGGTGATCCACAAGCGCCTGAAGAACCATGGAGAAGTACCCCTTTCGGTTAATGTACTCGTCTGCTAGATGCTTGGGTGCCAGAATAGGTATATGGGTCCCATCGATCGCCCCTCCACAGTTAGGGAACCCCATCTGCTCAAAGCCAGCCACGATGTCACGCACGTCACCAAGAGTCACGATTTTTCGTAGGAGGAGGCGATTAATGGCTCTGCACACTTGCATCAACATGACTCCAACAGTCGACTTTCCCACCCCAAAGTGGTTGGCCACCAATCGGTAGCTGTCTGGGGTGGCCAGCTTCCAGAGTGCTATAGCCTCCCACTTCTCCACCGGGATGGCAGCTCTCAGTCTGGTGTCCTGGCGCTGCAGGACGGGGGCGAGTTCAGCACACAGTCCCATGAAAGTGGCTTTTCTATTGCGAAAGTTTTGCAGCTACTGCTCATCGTCCCACACTTGCATGACGATGCGATCCCACCAGTCAGTGCTCATTTCCCATGCCCAGAAGCGGCGTTCCATAGTCGTGAGCATGTCCGTTAAAGCAACGATCAGTTTAGTGTCCAATGCGTTCCTCGGCTCGAGCTCGTCTTCTTCAGACTCATCACTACTGTTACGGTCCATTTCAAGAATGAACTCCGCTGCGCAGAGAGTTGTGCTGGCGACACTCGCCAGCATGCTCCTCAGCAGTTCGCGATCCATTATGGCACAGGAAAACGGACGACAGAGCGCGCGTGCCTTGCCGAAACCGTTGAAAGATGGCGCCTGAGGTGGATGGAAACACAGGGATTGCTGGGATATGACACAAAGCATCACGGGAAGTTGGAACAGGATGCAAGATGGCCACAAGTGATGCCCCCCTTCCCACAAGGCATTGAGCCAGATTGGGAAGCGGTGCTCTGTGGGAAACCTGCGCTATTGCGCTGCTCCTAATGCCGCCTGAGGTGCCGCAAATGTGGCCATGCTCTAGCGCTGGCGGGTCTAAGTGTGCACACGCTCTTGCGCAATACCTATTGCTGTATATGGGACGTGCTATAACCAAACACGCTATAATCCTGTAGTGTAACCATGCCCTTAAGAACAGGTTTGGATTTTTGGTGTCCTAAGAGGTTTGTGAATATGCTGTTTGATTAGCTGGTGGAACCACTAATTTCCTTTGTTTTCTTTCTCAGCTCTTTCCCGGAAGGGTGTGGTGAAAAGGGCTTGAGGGTACCCCCTGTAGTAAGTAAAGGCAATGTAAGTAAAGGCTAAAGGCCTACTTGAGGGCCCAGTCTGAGGCCTGAACTAAAGTATGGTCAAGCCTCTGCTAATATAAAGCAAAGTTTAGCTGTGAGTAAAAAGGCTGGTTCAGCATATAGAACTTGGCCGGGACAGGGCTGATAACGCAAGAATTCATACTCATTATAAGTTTTAGTATAAACACATATACACTGTACCAAGGTACATTAGAAACCAAGAACATTCCTCAGATAACAAGGAACAGGCTGACCCATCCCAATGACAGGGTAAAATGATGGATAGAGTTGTTTTGATCAAACCAACAGGTACAAGGTGCGAGGCGGTCCCTAACTACGTAAAGGGGCTGCACCTTACTACGTAAGAGGGTTGTACCTTGCTACGTGGAGGGGTTGTACCTCCATACGTCAGGAAAGAGGTGTAACTTGTTCTGTATCTCTATATAAGCATGTGTCACTGGACTTTTTGGGGTCCAGCTCGGAAGGGGGAACGGCGCACCTGCCGTTGAGCTGAGTCCATTGCCGAGCGGCGCCCTCTAGCTGTATGTCTGGTGGACTCAGGAATCCGCTAGAAACAGAAAGGGTGTCAGGGTCGCAATAAACCCTGGCCGAGGTGCCTTTGTACCTTACTAAGACTCTGTGGTTATTGGGGGTTCTCGTCGGGTCTGCTGCATCAGCTATCTGCGCAGAGCTGGGGCAGCACACAGAGGGAACACACGCACGCAGCCGAGTGATATCAACAGGAGAGAGCAGAAACACAACACCACACCATCTCCTACAACACCCCCCAGGGAGGAATTCCTAAGTGCTCCTTCCTGGATCCAAGGGTTGGAGGTTTTTTTGCATTTGGGTGGTGTAACGGGGCACACACTCACCCCTGCGGCGCCTCCCGCTGGTCGTCTGGGGAATCAGCTCGTTTAGCGTCCAGAGTGCCTCCGCAGGTTGATGCCCCGCTCCTTTGCTAGCCCCGTGTCCCTCCCAGACCCCGGTGCCCTCCAACTGTGGGTGCTGCACCCCTGCAGTACCCCCTTTGATGTGAGGGTCTCCCCTCCCCGGGGGAACCCTCTACCCGCTATCCCCACCTCGCCTCAGAGTGTGCCACTGTCAGTCACCACTTGCCCCCGCTCACTGGGGCGGACTGCAGTATCATGGCTTCTCATCACAGGCAAGGGGGGTTGGCCTGCTGTCGCTATCTCTAGCCCTGGGCTGCCCCCTGCAACCCTGGTACTCCTGGGTCGGGCCTTCTATCAGGCCCGAAGGCCTGGGGCTCTCTGGCTAGAGCCTGCCCAGCTCCCTCTGCCCTGCCCCAGCTCTGCCCTAACCCAGGTACCCGGCTTCAGCTCCTGCAGTCAGGCCTGTCTCCCTCTGAATGCAGAGGAGAGAGTTTCTAGGCTCCTGCCTCCCAGCCTTTATACTCTGGCCTGAGTTTGGGGTGTGGCTGCCCAGCTGGGCCTAATGCCCAATCAGGCCTGAAAGGCCTGCTGGCTTCCAGCCTTAACCCCTTTCTGGGCTTTTTCCAAACCCCTTTTGGGGCTTTTCCAAGCCCCTTCTGGTAGGGGGCAGGTGGTCACCCCGCCACAGGTGGTGACTGCATTTATCAAGCCAAGGTCAGAGAAAAGCTGTAAGTTTGGGAGTTTAATACAAGCCTGGAGTTGTAAGTATTAATTTTTATAATCCTTGAGGGCCCTCACCTTCTGCACTTGGAGTGACAGAGTGGGGATTCAGCCTTGACAATGTGGATCCCAAAGCCCCAGACAAAGAACCTCAGTTGGATAGAGAGGAGTTCAGAGGCCATTCATATAGGAATATTAGGCAAGAGAAGGGGTACAGACCAATCCATCTGAAAGGGATGAGGGACGTAAGAGAATTCAACAAGGAAACTGTTAAATAAAAATAAAAAAAATCTTTCCCCCACCTTCAGAGGTGCCCAAAACATTTACCCTTTCCCCACCATCACAACCCAAGGCCTCTAATCCCACTAGTGGTACGCATAAAGATGAGATGCACTAGCCTGATGGGGTGCGCAGATCAGTGGTTTCTCAGTCTGGGCTACAAGCTTAGCTGCTTCTCAGCCTTCACCTTCTTTCAGGCCTCAATACTCCCATACTCAAGCCTAAATCTAAAGAGTTCACTACCAGTCTCAGTCTAGCAATGCCCATTAAAGTCCTTTTTCCCTGGCCTCTCACGCCTTAGGGCACGGGTGGGCAAACTACGGCCCATGGGCCACATCCGGCCCGCGGGCTCCTCCCCACTGGCCCCCTAGGTCTGGCTGGGGAGGCTGCTCCAGCCCCTCCCTAGTTCTCTCCCTCCCCCGCGGCCTCTGTGGGTCACACGCAGCAGCTCTGGGGAGCGCGGCTACGCAACCGTGTGGCCGGCTGGGGAGGCTGCTCTGGCCTCTCCCCCCGCTGTCTGCCTCCCCCGCAGCCATGGGAGCTGCTACTTTCAGGGACGTGTTTGGTTCCGGGCCAGACAGAAGTGGATCAGCACTCCAGTGGATCAGCGGTGTGTCTGGGTGCGGGCCAGACACGCTATGTTTAGCAGTGGCAGGATAAGTGGGCTGTGGCAGGGTGGGGCCTGGGGCGGGAGGTTGGATAAGGGGGCAGAGGGTCTGGGGGGCAGTGAATGGGGGGTTGAATGGTGTGTGGGAGTCCCAGGGAGCCTGCCAGGAGGCAGGGGTGTGGCTAGGCGTCAGGGAGCTGGGGGGTTTGATAGGGGGTTAGGGTCCTAGGGCATGATTAGGGGGCGGGGGTCTCTGGAGGGGGCAGTCAGGGGACAAGGAGCAGGGGGGCTTAGATAGGGGTGGGATCCTGGGGGGTCATTTAGAGTGTGGGGGTCTCCAGAGGGGTCGGTCAGGGAAAAAGGAGCGGGGGGTTGGAAGGGTCAGTGGCTCTGAGGGGGGCAGTGAGGGGGCAGGAAGTGGGTGGGGGCCAGATTGGGGGCGGGGCCTTCCTTACCCGGCCTTCCATATAATTTTGTAAACCCGATGTGGCCCTTGGGCCAAAAAGTTTGCCTACCCCGCCTTAGGGTAACACAGTTTTCTTTCTTTCTTTCTTTCCACCAAGGCTCACACATACACACCCTGCCAAAATGGTGCACATCTCAACTGTCTGGAATCCTGTGGTTTCTTGCTGCTCTAGGCCAGACTTGGATGCTTAGGGTATGTCTTCACTACAGCAGTAGGTCGATTTCCCTTAAGTCGATTTTCTAAAGTCTACTTTAGAAAATCGACTTAGTGTGTCCCTGTAGTGGGCCCGGATGGGCCCCCTCCGAGGGGGAAAACCCACAAGCCAGGGACCCGCCGTGGACGGCCACGCCCCCTGACCCGGAAGTACAACCGGCAACCCGGTTGTACAAGAGGCGGGGCCGGCTGCCGAGGGGAGGGGGGATCGAGGCAGGAGCAGAGCACGCCGCGGGACTGGCTGCCTTCCCGCCTGGACGCCGACGAGAGCGGCGCCCCCGACCCCACTGAAGGAAGGGACTGGCCCGGAGTTCCAGCGGCCAGAGACCCAGAGACGACTCCGAAACCCCGGTGGCCGGGTCCCCGGCAGCAGTGGACGCCGGGACCGGACTGCCGACAACCGCGGCCCCCGCGGCCACAGAGAACGAGCGAGCGGGGCCCGCCGCCGAAAGCCCCGAGACAGCAGACGACTGGCCTGGGGTCCCAGCGGCTACCTACCCCGAGGAGCAGGGAATGGACTGGGCCCCCGAGGGCCAGGAACCCTGGCGGCGGAACCCGGAGGGGTGAGTGTAAAGACTGTGTATCTGCTGGCTGCCTGAGCAGGGGAGCTCAGGCTATAGCCAGCCTATTGAGACTGTTTACCTGGGGACCACCAGAGCTGAGACGCCCCGACTAGAGCCCCTGTAAAGACTGTGTATCTGCTGGCTGTCTGAGCAGGGTAGCTCAGGCTATAGCCAGCCTATTTAGACTGTTTACCTGGGTGGCCACCGGAGCTGAGACACTCCGGCTAGAGCCCACCTATAGAGACGGTATATCCACTGGCGGTCTGGATTAGGGAGCCCAGACCATAGTCGAACTATCTGAGGAAAAGCGACCAGCTGGGACGAAAACCCCAAATCAACGTAAGCTAGCAGGACCTCCTAACAGCAGAGGGCGCCCCAGGAGCTGGACCGCGCTAATTCACCAGACGGCCAGCAGGGGACGCCACCGGGTGAGTGTCCACACGCTTACAGTCCCCACAAAGGACAGCAGGTCGACAGTGGTCGACTGTGTCTGTCCTTCAACTTTTGCAGGGGTCGACATAGCCCGCATTGCACTGTGGGTAGGTAGCCCACAGTGCCGGGAGTGCCGGACCCCCCTGCCTGCACGAGCAGCCCCGCGCCGGACCCCCCCCCCACCCGCCCGAGCAGCCCCGCGAACCCCCCCGCCCGCCCGAGCAGCCCCACGCCGGACCCCCCCACCCGCCCGAGCAGCCCCACGCCGGACCCCCCCACCCGCCCGAGCAGCCCCACGAACCCCCCCGCCCGCCCGAGCAGCCCCGCGCCGGACCCCCCCGCCCTCCCGAGCAGCCCCGCGCCGGACCCCCCCGCCCACCCGAGCAGCCCCGCGCCGGACCCTCCCGCACGCCCGAGCAGCCCCGTGAACCCTCCCGCCCGCCCGAGCAGTTCTGCAGACCCCCTCCCCCCCGCCCACCCGAGCAGCTCCCCGGACCCCCGTGCCCGCCCGAGCAGCCCCGCGGCGGCTCCTCCCTCCCCCGCCCGAGCGGGGGGGGGGGGTTCGCAGGGCTGCTCGGGCGGGCGGGGGGTCTGCGGAACTGCTCGGGTGGGCGGGGGGGAGGGGGTCTGCGGAACTGCTCGGGTGGGTGGGGAAGTCCGGCGCGGGGCTGCTCGGGCGGGCGGGGGGTTTCGAGGAGCTGCTCGGGCGGGGGGAGCCGGCGCGGGGCTGCTTGGGGGGGCGGGGTCCGCGGAGCTGCTCGGAAGGTCGGAGGCTTAACGTCACATGCCTCCTCACTAGCCCACAATCGACCTAGAGAGGTCGATTTCAGCGCTACTCCTCTCGTTAGGTTAGGAGTACCAAAGTCGATTTTAAGGTCCCTTTAAATCGACTTTAAGGGTATGCATGTGAGGACGGGTATAGGCTTAAATCGACTTTAGCTTGATAAAGTCGACTTTAAGCCCTAGTGGGGACCAGCCCCTAGATACCATCTGTTGACTTATTACAGTATTATAAAGTGATCTTGGGCTCTGCAGCTGCTATAGCTGTTCTCTGTTTAGAATGGGTGGGTGTAATAGGGCAGAGGAGGCTAAGCCTCACCAAACCCCAGCTGTGGCTCTGCCCTCGCTCTGCCTCTCTCCTGAAGCTGTGGGGGCTCAGCTCGTGACTCAGGCCACCCAGCAGCTTGGGCGTGGCAGCTTGAGGTGATTTGGGCAGGCCAGGGCTCAGGCTGGCAGGCAGCCTGGAACTTGGGCCAGCTGGGGCGGCAAGCAGGGGCTCTGGTTGGCTGGTGTGGCCAGCCTGCAGCTCCGGACAGCCAGGGCGGGCCAATTGGTGCTCGGGCTGGCCAGCAGCTCAGGAGTCAGGCCAGCCAGCGACTCAGGGAAGGTGGGCCAGTGGTCATGGTGGCTCGTCCGGGGCTCCTCCTCCGCACTGGGAGACTCAGGGTTCCAGTGGGTGCAGAAGGAGTGGGGTCTCAGGCAGAAGGGTTGGGGCCAGGGGCTAGTCTCTGTGAAGGCAGGGGTTCATGTATCGCCTATCTTGGGCAGGGAACTCTGGGTTAGGCAGTCTACAGCTGTTCCCTTCCCTGAAGACTCTTAAGAAGTAAGCTGATATTCAGTGTGTTCCCCAAATTCCAAATGTTTCAGTCAGGTTCTAAAATCATCCAGGGATGAATTCCAAAAACGTCACAGCCAGACATTATAGTTCCCTGGCTGATTGTTCTGGAAGTGAGCCACAATGATGAATGAGGATAGAGGAACAATCTCGTTATTACTGTTCTGTTGTAGGCATATTTCCACTAAACTGGAATGTCCAGTATGGCCTTGTTGCAAAAACTGCTTTTACCTTTGGAGCTTAATCCCAATATCTCTCAAAGGACAGGCGTGACGCAGTAGGTTTCTGGAAAACAAGATTTATTGCAAGCAATAGGAGTCAGAGGGGTTATTACCCAAACAACTGGCTCAACTCCATGCCAGGCTGAGGCCTTTCTTATACTCAGGTGTGAATAAGGGAGGAGGGCTTTCAATACACTTACACAGGTGATAACACTTAATGGCTAGCACATCCATTGTTCAGTATTAATTTATGCTATTTACATGTCTGGTAAACAGGAGGCCAGGATCCTTAGGGGTACTCAGACACTATGACGCCTTGCCCAGCTGTGGCAGGGTAAACATGAGTTTAAGATGCATGCCAGGCTAGAGGTTGAGAGTTCATATACAGGGAGTGAAAGTACAGTTTGAGACAGTTTTTAAAATCATACTACACAACATTCTTAATACAGTTGTTTCTAAATTGTGTTATTCCAACAGTCTCCTCCCATCCAATTTCTGATTTCCTTGAGTGGGGGGAAACAATATTTGAAGGGAGAAAAGAGTCCTCAGGGGACACTCCCATTTTGTGCGATTATACCAAACAGAACACAACCATCACAACACCCTTGGGTTTTTATGTCTGTTTTACAGAATGGGCAACTGAAGCTGAGAGGTGAAGTGACTTACCTAAGGTTACACAGGTTCATTGAAGAGCCAGATTTAAAATTCAAGAATTCCTGACTCAACCCTGTGAGACCAAGGAGTGTATGGGCATGGAGATTGAAGTACCTTCTCACCCCTAATACCTCCAACCCCAGGTTGAAGCAAAATGGCAGGATTTACACCACTCCTGGTTAGACTGTGCCTGGTCTGTGGGTTAATAGAGGATTGCAGTGTCTAGAACAATCAGTCTGGCACCTTTGCAGATCGTTCACTAAAAAAAAATACAAAATATGTAAAGAGTGAAATATGGACACAGCAATTTGAGAAAAAATATTAGTACTTGGTGTGGCAGGGCGCTGGCCAGGAGTGCCTGAGCCAGCCCTGCCGGCCCTTTAAGAGGGAGCAGAAGCCTGCAAACCTCCCTTGCAGAGAAGGCTAATCAGCCACCTGGGCTGCAGGGCAATTAGCCTTGAGGAGTGGCACCTGGCAGTCTCCTCAGGGGGATAAAAGGCCTGCGAGAAGGCAAGCCCAGTGTGGTGGGGATGGTATAGAGTGTGGTGTGGTTTGAGCTATTCAAGAGTTGCAAACTGTAAGCTGGAGTATACAGAGTCTGTGGAGCTGTGAGTTGTATACTGAAGGACTGGACAACCTGTATGTATTGGTGGTGGGGCCTGCACTGTGAATAAAGAGCACTGTTTGGAGCAGAGAAGGGTTTCCTGCCTGTGTACCTGAGAGGGGTGAGAGAGCGGTCTGTCACATTGGACAAAAGGAAAACTATACATACAAAGAATATCAAATTGCTTTACCAATATTAATGCATTAAGTTTCACAACATCCTTCTGAGGTAAATAAGTGAATGATGATCTTATCTAATTAAGACCAATTACAGGATGTTGGAGATAGTCATAACTTAGCTGGCACAGTTGGGGTTTAGTTGTGAAGCCTACAAGCCTGATAGTTCTGGACAGAACACTACGTGGTTCAAAGCTCCTGATAGTTTTTCATTGAGTCAGCTCATGTGTAATAAAACCATACACAAAAAGAAGCTGCAAAGCATGAAGGATTGCTACATGGATATTTGAATGAACATTTTTATTACATTTTGAATGAAAGTCACAGTGCATCTATAACCTAATTAGGGAAGAGACCTAGTTACCACTGTTACGGAGTCCCTGGGACAATGCTCTGGAACTGCTCCCTATGAAGCCAGTCAGGATTTCCGGGAGAAGCTTCCTCTCTGTGAACAGACTGTCTTCAGGGCTAGGAGCTTCACAGCTTACAGCTTCCACCTTCCTGGGTCTGACCTCAGAGTGTTTGGCACCTTCTGCTCCTCTGTGCGCTTCCCACAGTGAGCCCGCCCAGGTGGAGTCCTGAGGAAGCCAGTGGGTCCTGCACCCCAACTCCAGAGTCAGACATGACTTTCAGCCAGCCAATAAAACAGAGGTTTATTAAACGACAGGAACGTGATGTAAAACAGAGCTTGTAAGTACAGCTGGATCCGTTTTGGGGGACAGTGAGTCAGACAGCCATCTGCACTTTACTCCTTGTTCCCAGCCAGCTTCCAACTGAAAAATTCATTCCCTCACCCCTTCTCTTTGTTTGACCCTCGAGCAGAAGGTGTCACCTCCTCCCTCCCCCACCTGGGCTCAGGTTACAGCCTCAGGTCTCATCCAGAAAGGGATGTCTCCCATCCCCACACAATATCCAGAGGAAACATTAAGACCGTTCTTACTCCATCACAACCACCTTTAATTTTAACCTTTTAACTTCTGTCCAGTTTGACCAGCCATAAAAGGCCTTCAGTGTGAGAATAAAACAGTTAAAGCTATCTTTATATTCTAATAGCCTCTTTGTTTTTTTCTGTCAGACCGAGAAGTAAGTTTAAGCATATAAACCTCTCATGTAAACCTTTTAATATCAGGATGTTCTATGGAATGGACCAAGTCTGTAGTACATCCCCTAAATACATGATCTTTTCTGCTGTAACAGGATGACTGGTCCCATCCAGTGCACCTGGATTGATTACTATCTGCCCAGTAGGGCTTAAAGGAAGACACCTGGTCCTTAAAGGTGGAGACAGCTGCAGCTAGTTGCTGGCAGACATTTGCAGAGTGTAAGAAGGCTTCTACTGGGTCCTGAGACAGCACAGGCAAAGCCAATGGGGTAGGCTAAACTCTAGGTAAGAGGTGTTGGGAGAGCAGGAAGATACCTCCTCAGGGCAGGCGGGGGGCGGGGGGTTGTGTGCAATTTGAGTCTGAGGCAAAACAAAAAATAACAAATTCAGACACCCCACCCTTTTGGGGAGGGAGGGAAGGGAAGCGGCCTGGCCTGGCCTGGCCTGGCTGAAACTGGGATGGACTCTTTATAAGTTTGGAAACTTTCTGCAGGACTTAAACTGGACTCCAGATGGGGGAATGTTTTCAATATCTGGCCTGTGTGGACTTCTTAAGGGGCTTTGAGGCAGGTCTCAGCACAGCTGTGTTTAGCTGGAAGGGAGTGCTACAGGGCAGGTAACACCTTCTTTCAGTACTTAAATAAAATGAAAATACCAAAGCAGTATCTGTGTCACAAATAAAATCTATAAATGTGATAATTCTAAAATGGAAAAAGGCACACTCAAAGAAATTAAGCTGAAGTTAGAGACAATGGTTTTACATGAACAGCCAAAAAAAATAAAAATAAAATACAAGCAAGTAAACTCATTGCAAGAAAAATTTACAAATGTTAAAGTAGTATTTTATTATTTATTAGAAATCCTGAAGTGAAGGAGATTTGACTTTCTAGGTGCATTATAGCAGACTTTCAGGTTGGGTATAGTTAAGGTTAAAATTTATGCAAAATTAAGGGTTCAGTTCTGCTTAATCGTTGGCAAAATTGCTATTTTAATGGGAGTAGGACTGAGTCCATACCATAAATAAGTGTTTGGTGTAATTGAAAACAGGATATTGTTTAATTTTTCTAGGCTGAAATTCCTCCTTGCCATATTAGGCAATGTAAAGGAATGTAGGCCAGAAGAAGTATTGACTCCTATATGATTAGGAACAAGAAGAGTAAGATGGTTTTGTACCACTTGTCGGTTAAAACCTCATATGTCAGGTATGTGGTTTTAATAGTTAAATGTAAGTGTATACATCTCAGAACAAAGAATGTAGGCCATACTTACAGGATGGAGGACTATCCTGGGAAAGCAGCAACTTTGAAAAAGATTTAAAGGTTGAGGTGGATAAACAACTGAATATGAGCTCGCAATATGATGATGTGATCAAAAGAGCTGTTGCAATTCTAGGATATATGAACAGGAGAATCATGAGTAGGAATAGATAGGTTATTTTATCTCTATTTGACACTCGTATGACTACAGCTAGAATACTGTGTCCAGTTCTGGTGTTCGCAACTCAGGAAGAATGGTGATAAATTGGAGAGAGTTCAGAGAAGAGCCCCCAAAATGATTGAGATTAAAAAACGTGGTTTATCGGGTATTCATAAGCACATCGTGGTTCTCAAACTTTTTGTGTGTGTGTGGACCACTTGAAAAGTGCCGAGGGTCTCAGCAGACCCTTTAATGATCTTTCCAAATGTAAAGCATTTGGATAAAAGCACTATATTTAATAAAATCTTGGTTTTTGTTATTAAAATGTGAGTTGTGTGCTTTTATTTGTAGATCAGTAGTCTTACTTTTCTAATGTGATGGATATACCCTTCTTCCCCACCACGGCAGCCCCCCAAGCTGGGGCTGGGAAAGAGGACCATCTCTCCCTGGCAACCACAGCCCTGGAGCTGGGGAAAGTCACCACTGCAGTCCTGCACATCCAAAATTCCCCTCACCCTCTCTTCTCACCCCACTACCCCCTCCCACCTAACTCCTTGTGGAATTTCAAGGACATAAAATGTTACTTTCAAAATTGAACTTCAATATAGTGTGAAAGGAATACTTCAGTCCACAGAAGCTGTCCACAGGAGCTCAGGCGACTGGGCAGCATGGGCTCCGGGCGGCCCCAGTGCTTGGGCGGTCAGCACTGGGCAGGCAGCGCAGCCCATCACCAGCTGCCCTGAGTCCCTGCAGGAGGCACGCTGGCCTGGGGGCAGGGCAATGATAGGCTATTTGGGGAGGTACAGCTTCCCCTTGCCTAAGATACCCACCACCCATGGAATAGCCCAATGGAATTGTTGGAAAATAAGAGCTTTTCCTGAATTTTCTGGAGTAAAATTTGCTCCCAAGAGAAGCCAATAAAGGACCTCTTAGTATCTATCCAGACATTGGTTTCTAGCTGTTCACTGAAGTAATTGTTCTGTACAGTGAGTATAATTAACTGTTGGAACAACTTACCAAGATAAATTCTCCATCACTGACCATTTAAAAATCAAGATTGCATGTTTTTCTAAAAAGAAAAATGCACTGGGAATTATTTTATGACCTGTGTTACTAGTGTGAAATGTGCCCAAAATACTTACTTGAAGGGTTTCTGTTCTGTTCAGCAATACCACTTCTACTGTCCATTGCCTATTTTCTTTTGTATCCAACTCCCTTGGAGTGCATAGCTCAAGAAGGAAATAAAAGTAAAAGAAAAAACTATCCTCTGCTGAAGAAAGAACTGCACACAAAAACACAGATGAACATTTCCAGTATCACCGGTGTGCAGAGCAGATTGGAACAGCTTCGTGCTAAATATATAGGACAGCTATTTACTGGAATTAAACTTTTTTTCATTTTTCCTTGATAGCAAAATTTTCCGTTCCTTAAATAAGACATGCAAGCTATAGAGATGATGTATGGATCACAATTTAACAACCTAATGAACAATCTATATATATAAAAGTCAAATGGTGTATGCGTGTTTGTACGTGCGCTTACTCCTTCCACACCCTTTGAGCTAGAGACTTGAAATTTGGTACAGTTAGAGGTCTTAGGGTCCTAATCAGGGTAAGAGTCGAAAATTTTTCAAATCTCACCTCTGATGCCCCCCGGGATGAAATTATTTAAAGGCCAATCACATCAGCTGCTGTTCTCTGTGACATAGTTATGATGTCATAATACCCCCTCCAACAGACCCCGCACTCGCTCAGCTCTCTGCCCCTCCCCCCTCCAACGGACCCTGCACTCGCTCAGCTCTCTGCCCCCTCCCCCCTCCAACGGACCCCACACTTGCTCAGCTCTCTGCCCCTCCCCCCTCCAACGGACCCCGCAGTCGCTCAGCTCTCTGCCCGTCCCCACCTCCGACGGACACGAGTTGGGTTTGGTCAGAGGATAAGTGAGGTAGGGGTGTCAGGTTTGGTCGGGGGGGTGAGGTGGGGGTGTCGGGTTTGGTCGGGGGGTAAGTGAGCCGGGGGTATTGGGTTTGGTCTGGGGGGGTGGGAAGGTGTCGGGGTGGGTGAGGGGTGAGGTGTGGGTGTTGGGGTTGGTCAGGGGGTGTTGGGTTTGGTGGGGGGGTAAGGTGGGGGTGTTGGGTTTGGTTGAAAGGGTGAGGAGGGGGTCGGGGTTGGTCGAGGGGTAAGTGAGGTGTGGGTGTCGGGTTTGCTTGTGGTGGTAGGTAGGGGTGTCGGGTTTGGTTGGGGGGGGGAAGAGGTGGGTGTGTCAGGTTTGGTCTACGGGGGGTGAGGTGTGGGTGTTGGTAAGGGGGTGTTGGGGTTGGTAGGGGGGAGACATGGGGGTGTTGGGTTTGGTGGGGGGGTGAGGTGGGGGTGTCAGGTTTGCTCTCTGCCCCCTCCCCCCTCCAACGGACCCCGCACTCGCTCAGCTGTCTGCCCCCTCCCCACCTCGGACTGACCCGAGCAACGCCGGGTATTTCGCTAGTTTCATATAAGCCTCTGGCTAATGTGTTGCTAATCATTCCATGTGTTATTGCCCAGTTACTTTGGGATATTCTCTTTGGCGATTGCCTAATAAGGAAGGGTCTCTCATAGAGGTTTTGTTGTAATAGTAAAAGATTGGAATATGTCTCGAGCTAGCCAGTAATGAATGCCACTCATAGAAAATAATCATAGGACCCGTGAGGTGAACATGTGCAGATGCAGGAGAAGGGAGAGAGCTTTGTAGGGAGGAAATATAGTCAGATAAGCAGCGTGGGCTGTCTGTCTTGTCTTCTGTGTGGAAATGCAAATCAAAAGGACAGTTGATCTAAAATTTTAAAAATTTTGATGAAAAACTATATTGAATTTTTTTAAATAATTCAACATAAAATGTTTTCAAAATTTCCTGTGAAAATTTGAATTTTTCAACCTGCTCTTCTGACCGCTCATTCTAGTGAAAGAATATTTACATAAATATAGCATTGCACTTCCCAAATGTACCAAGAAAATTGGGTCTAACCTATTTGGTCTAAAAAATAAATGTAACAGACCCACAAGAACTCTAGCGTATCCTGTTAAAAACAATATAGCCATGTAGGTGGCTGGAGGAGAAGAAGAAAAATCTCCCCCTCCCACAGGAAAAAATCCGGGGAAATCCTGGATAGGGGAAATCCTGAAGACCGAATAGTGGGAAATTTCTGGTGTGATTTGGCAGCAGTTACAGAATTTGAGCTCAGTTTAATGGATGAAA
Organism: Sternotherus odoratus; assembly: GCA_032164245.1. NCBI lineage: Eukaryota > Metazoa > Chordata > Testudines > Kinosternidae > Sternotherus > Sternotherus odoratus. The sequence goes on from JAVMKO010000003.1 coordinate 64,899,795, forward strand.
ATGGAAGATTACTTCACATGGCAAATATGGTATTAATTAATTTTATTCCCTTGCTGTTGTAGAGGATTACTTATGTTTTTCAGCTAAATTGTACAGGCACACCTGAGACCTCCAAAGATATCAACACTGCTTCTTTCATTTAACTCCTTCACATACAAAGATATACTTAGCAAGACCAACAAATATTCTGGTGAAATAATATAGTGTGATGAAAAGAGACTATAGTAACTAATAAATGTATACAGGTCATCAATAAATATAGAGGAAAAGAGCTTGTAAAATTGTCCAATCATAGTAAGGAGTAGAATGCTACTTAATCTAGTGTTCTTTCATCCCCAGATTCAGTGGAGATTTACTGTATGTTGTTTATCTTCAGGACTTAAGAAGACTTAACCTTCAGGATAAATCATGCTTTTCTATGTATAAAAGATACAAGATGGTTCAAGTTGGACCAAAAACTGCAGAGTTTTTGTTGAATGAGGGCTGGGTTTGACTATCTATATGATGTCATGGACTTCCAGGCCTGCAGATATTAAAGTATTTGCAGAGGCCACAGCCACTGTGCTTTGTGGCAGCCACTCTCTTCACAGATTATCCAGTCGTGTGTGGACCAAGCTTCCAGTGCCCCATAGAGGATTTGACAGTAGGATGTCTGACCAAGCCAGATAGCAAAATAGAAACCCCTCTATATGACCGCTACATGTATGAGACGCTTTGCTTTTTGAAGGACCTGTCAGTATTATCCAGCCACTCCCCTTCTGTAGTGTTTCCTGGAGAGGATTTGGTCAAAGGTATTTGTGCTGGAGTAACAAAGACATTGGACTTCTGCACCAGTACTCAGCCCTTCTCACATGCTGTGAGATTAGTAGACATTCCTCTGGATCTTAGGGCATGTTTGGATTTGGAAATCAATATTTCCCACTCACTAAGTGGGAAAGCAAATCTCATCTCCAAGTGGGGTTAAAGCAGAAATTCAGTGGCTTTCTGCCTAACTTTTGCCCTCCTGTTGCATTTTCTCAGTAAGATATGATTTAATCTTCTTTTGTATAGCAAGAGAGGTGATTAGCAAGGTTTTCTTAACAAATTTCACATTACTAATCATACCAGGAGATAGAAAAATGGATGTCTGGTAGCCTTTTGACAACATTTGTGGGGTTAATCACTAACCATAGCAGGAGCGCTCCATGGAGGTTATTGTCTTGCCCCAAGTTTAAATGATAAGCTAGATCTATATCAGAGTTTCTGAAAGCAGGGATTTAAAAGGGGGTTGCAAGGTTATTGTGTGTGAGAGAGAGTATGCAGTTTCTTTTAATCTTTCCTCTTCTGTTTTTTGAAAGGATCTCATTAATATCAACCACTACCATAAACCAAAACCATTGAAAATGTCAGAGGATGGATTTGGCAGAATAGGTGCAATAAAAAGGAATTGGCTTCTCCCGATGTATATTAATACTTTTTCAAGTGGCTATTTTGTCCCACATTCTTTGTTTTCTCAGCAGGATAAATTTATAGCCAATCTAGAGTGGAAGGGAGGGAACTCCTAGAACAAAACAAAAATATTTGTGATACCAAAGAACCTCAGGCGGTATAGCACTCCCCAATTTGGAACCATATCAGATAGCAAAACAATGAGTCATCATCTTTTAGCAGCTAAAACTGAATACCTGACAGTAGCTGCATATAGAATAGGGAGAAGCTTTAAACAATATGCTCATAATTACTTTTCAATGAAGTCTAACAGAAATAAAACAGACCTATTATCTGTTCTGTTTTACATTGTTGGGTCAGAATATGCCCTTGTGTGAATTCAATGAAGATGAATGATTGTAAATGAGGCCAAAATTTACAAAAGCCCTGGAGGCTTACTAAATATATATATATTCTGTTGTGGGAAGGAGATAATTTCAGGCTTTTTTTTGTTGGGTAGATGGAAACATTAATATGAAAACATTTTGTACTTAATGTAATTTTGATAAATATAACATAGTTTTTAAAAGTACAAAGTAGTGGTCAGATCACTGGTGTGCATGGAAAACCCATAAAAGGAGAACAGGTTACTTTTATAATGACCTAGTTCCCCACAATTAGGGTGAAAATCTGATCCTGTTGAAGTCAATGGCAAAACTCGCATTGGAATCCTAGTCTAAAAATCACTCTTCCCCAGATTGTTTTATTGAGAGCTGTGGCCTTTTCCACCGAAAGTGTGAAAGGATTTGACTGCCAGAATCCATGGACACCCTGAGATCCATATTAATCCTTACAAATTATTTCCCCAACTGCTCTCTGGACAATGTCAGACCATATTCTGGTCTTGTCTCCTGTGAGAAGAGATACAAAAGTGGGTTGTGGATAACCTTAATATCCATCCTTTAATATGTTTGTTGGGTCTTCAGAAGATGCAGCAGTGGATAATAATCAATAAAAGCCATAGTTCTACTATTATACATGGCTACATACACCATTGTGATCAGGGCATGTAGGTGAATGGAGACAGGCGCAGGGATAGATTTAATAGGTAGACTGCAACTTTATTACCTTAATGCAGGGGTGCGGACCTGGTTGTCCCATCTTCCCTAAGTCTCATGTACCAGGCATTTAAATAGGTCCAGTGTGGATGTTACAGGGCTCCCGTCATATAACCCATAAGTCAGGGTAGGCTCTCCTCAGACGATCCCTAGGATTTGGCTCATCAGACCTTTGCAAGTTTGGCCCTAATGGAAAAAAATCCTGTTTGACCCTGTGGCAGGGCAGGGGTAAAACCCCTTGAATGCCCTTCCCCTGCAGGCTAAACCCTGCTTTCTGGCAGGAGGTCCAGGGGCAGAGCCTTGGAGTAGCCAGCAGGGAGCCCAGCTGTGAACCCTAATGAGGGCTGGCTCACCATAGCAGACTGGGCTAAGTGATCACAGTTGAGGCTGCAAGCTGAGAGGGCTAGAAAAGCCCTGAGCTTAACTCAGTCAGGAGGCAGGCCAGGAAAGGGATAGGAGGCTGCTATGCCAGGGTTTCTCAAACTGGGGGTCGCGACCCCCCTGGGGGTCGCCAAGCGCTCCCAGGGGGTTTGCGAGCTCCTAGCACTGCTTAAAAGCTGCCGAATGAATTATTTCCGCATTTGGCGGCTTTTCGGTGAACATGCCGAGCTATTTCGGGAGCACTCGGCATGTCCGCTGAAAACAGCTGCCAAATGCGGAAATAATTCATTCGGCAGCTTTTAAGCAGTGCGGAAGTAATTCATTTGGCGGCTTTTCGGTGGACATACAAAGGTCCACCGCAGCAGCCACAGAATGAAAAAGGGGTTGCGGTTCTCAGAAGCAGGAGCTGCAGGGAGAAAGAGGAGAGGAGGAACCTCTCATGTACCTCTCTAGCACCCTCAGGAGCTTGGACTGATTAACGTCAGCTTCTCAGGGAACGTCCTGTTTCCTGCTGCTTACCTGAACCTACTTGAGGAGAACAGGCAGTCAACTGAACTAGTAGGAGCCAGTTAGGCCCTTAAGATGCTGATATCTTCCCTCACTCAGGCCCTGCTACCAGCCTGCTTATTTTTCCCCTTCAACTGAGTGTTGAGAGCTGCTATAGCTGGCACAGAACAGCAGTCATGAGTGAAAGAAGGAAATGCCCCACTGGGGCAGCAAGGTGACCAGAAAGCAAATGTGAACAATCGGGATGAGGTTAGGGGGTAATAGGAGCCTATATAAGTGTAAGCAGTGTCAGGATGAGTGACATCCAGTGGTGAATTGCAGGAATTGCAGTGACTTTTGGAAAATAACATCTTATTTGCTTAGACACACCCACCGCACCTAGCCTGCACTCTAACAGCCCAAATGGTCACTTTGGCTACTGTGGGACCCCCAGTTTCTGTAGTATTGGGGCAAGAATGATAAAGTGTTGATTAACCTGTTTATGTGAATGAGGGGTTGGGACATGTATTTGTCCTTTGGCATGCTGGAGGGACTCACCATCAGCTAGGTAGCACTCACTAAACAAGGGACAGGGGTTCCAAAACCCACTGAATTGAGAGAGGCTGTGGACAGGCTTCTATACTGTGTGGTGAGGGCCTTGTCTGAGGGCCTTACTGGCCTATTGCACCTGGCCTCTCTCTCCTGTGGAATGTTAGAGCTGACTTTTGCTTCTATTAGGAGTCTAACTTCAGCCCACTGAGCTGAATTTGCTTTGGGTCCGGTGGTGCCTCTGCACTAAGGCCCCCCTATGAGCTGAAATCACTCAAGAGCTGAAAATCACTGAGCTTTATCTTAAGTGGGGGGCCCTAAGCAGAGCAGTTCCTGTGTTGGCTAGTGGAGCGGCTAGCAGAGCAGTTCCTGAGACAGCTGGCAGAGCAGTCCCTGTGCCAGCTAGTGGACCAGTTCCTGAGACAGCTGGCAGAGCAGAGTTGAGCTGCTGACAGAGCAGTTCCTGTGTTGGCTAGCAGGGTGGCTAGCGGAGCAACCAGTGCTGGCTAGTGGAGCAGTTCCTGAGACAGCTGGCAGAGCAGAGTCGAGCCGCTGACAGAGCAGTTCCTGTGTCGGCTAGCGGAGCAACCAGCACCCCCCGGAGAGACTGGGCTGTCGGCCTCAGACCTCGTAAAGGTACCCTTCACTCTGCCCTCCACTTCCACCCAGACTCGGCAGAGTAACTTTTGACCAGGGACTCCAGAGACTTTTGGGGCTGTTGAACTTTTGGGACTTTGGGTGATTTTTGGGGTTGCTGGACTCCAGGGACTTTGGGCTATTGGACTTGTGGAACTTTGGGTGATGTTTGGGTTGCGGGACTCCTGAACCTACAGGAGAGGACACAGCCCAAACTTGCTGGGGAGGGGCAATTTGCTCGCGGGTTGGTGTATGAACCCTAGGTGTGGTGTTTTTCCCAGTTTAGTGATGTCATTTACCTCATGTTAATAAAGATCTTCTGATACACCGATCTGTGCTTGCAAGAGGGGAAGTATTGCCTCATTGAGGTGCCCAGGGGTGTGTGTAGGATTTTCCCAGGTCACTGGGTGGGGGCTCGAGCCAGTTTGCATTGTATTGTTGAGAGGGAACCCCTATTTACTGAATCCGGCCCTTGTTGCTGTCAATTCTGAAGGGCAGAAGGGTTACATAAGAAAAAGATCCAAAATTCAGAACTGTCCCTATAAAATTGGGACATCTGATCACCCTAGTGGCAGCATTCAGAAAAAGAAAGAAAAGTTTCCTTTGGTTTCTGTCTAAGCAGGAAGGAGCTCTCCTGAGATACATAGACACAAATGTTCACTGTGAGCCTTCCAGCCCCAGTGAGGATGTGAGAGCTGAGGAGATGCCTGATTTTCCAGTTAGTCAGAGTGCAGGTGACCTGGCAGCTACTGCAGCATCCATATCTCCATCTCAAATGGATGTAACCATGTACATTCCTGAGGAAAAGTGTAGATCAGAGAAGAGTGTGGTAGAGGTGCAAGAAACAGCTGCCGCTGAGTTTAGTTCCTTAAGTCTAGAGCGGTTCTCAAACTGGGGGTCACGAACCCCCAATGGGTTGCAGGTGGATTCCAGGGGAGTTGTGAGCCTCTGACACCACTGAGGAACCACCAAATGGAACACTTCTGCCTTCGGCAGCCTGGCGGTGGACATACAGAGATGTGAATGGTGTCCTCCGAAAAGCCGCCATGGTGCTAGTTTCCGGTTTCGGCGGACACACAGACGTGAATGGTATGTCTGCCGAAATGCTGCCGAAATTGTGAGGGTTCAATTCAGCAGCATTTCGCCAGACATACTTGGGTCATGAGAGCAAGGAGACTGGAAAAAAAGCATTGCGACACTAGTAAGTTTGAGAACCACCAATCTACGTGATCCAGGACTGTGGACCCACTTTAGCAGTAGCCTCAGGGACTTCTTTGTACTGCATGGGCCATAGCAAGTGAAAAACTTCATGTTCCCCCAAAACAATGAAAATAGAAGTTTCCATCCAATACATTACTGGCGTGAAATCCCCAATGGTAATAAAGTGGAGAGGCCATGGCTTATGTACTCAAAAATCCAGAACACTCCATATTGTTTTTGTTGCAAACTCTTCTAGTTTAATGTTCCAGCCACATTGGGTTCTAAAGGAACAAAGGACGGGAAAAAATCTGACTAGAAATCTGGCATGGCATGAGAAGGCAGCAAATCACCACAGAACATGCCAAAGAGCTTGAGATGAGACTAGGGTTAAAGGCCACCATAGATGATCAGCATCAAGAGACGATTGCATCAGAGTCTCTTTACTGGCAAAATGATGTTCTGAAAAGGCTCATTGCCATTGTGAGAATGCTTGATACCCAAAACCTAGAACTCAGTGGCACTTCAGATCAGCTGTATGTGCCAAACAATGGAAACTTCCTTAAAGTTGTGGAGCTAATGGCTGAGTTTGATGCTGTACAAAATACATTTTGTATTTAATGTAACTTTGATAAAGATAACATAGTATTTTAAAAGTACACCTGAAAAGAGTCACCACCCAAGAAACGTACACACACCACTACCTTGGAAAAAATTCAAAATAAGATCATACAGTTACTGGCAACAGAAATCAAACAGAAGATTGTGGCAGATCTGAAGTCAGCAAGATATTACTCTGTTATTCTGGACTGCACACCTGGCATCAGCCATATGGAACAAACAGCTTTAATGGTATGTTTTGTAATAATAATAGAACCTAGTGAAAATGTCTTTGCAATGGTGACTGAGAGTATTTTTTTAGAATTTATTGACATTGATGATACTACAGGAGCTGGTATGACAAACATGCTTCTTAAAAAGCTGGAAGATACGGGAATTGTGATAGCTGACATGAAAGGTCAAGGCTATGATAATGGTGCCAACATGAAAGGAAAGAACAGAGGAGTGTAGACATAGATCCAAGAGTTAAACCCTTGAGCTTTTTGGGTCCCATGCAGTTCTCATTCATTGAACTTCATGGTCAGTGATGAAGCACCAGCTCCTAGTGAGGCTGCTGAATTTTTCAATGTAATTCAAAGTATCTATGTGTTTTTCTCTGCACCAACTCATCAATGGCAATTTTTATAGCAACATCTGGGAACATCCTCTCTGCCACTGAAACCACTGAGTGCCACGCGTTGGGAAAGTTGAGTGGAGAAAATAAAGCCTATGAAGCACCAAATTGGGAAGACTGATGATGCCATAGTTGCCATTATGGAGGATAATGCTATGACAGGAACTGTTAGTGGGAGAAAAGTGGCAGCGGGAAATGGAATCACCAGAAACATATTTAATTTCAAATTTCTGTGTGGCTTAGCATTGTGGCATGACATACTGTTTGAAATAATGTTGTAAGCAAGAGACTCCAAGGGTTTGACCTTGATATATCTGGAACAACGGAACAACTGGACAAAGCAAAGTCATACCTACAGTCTTACCGATCAGGTGAGGGATTTCAAAACATTCTGAAGAGTGCACAGACGTTGGCAGAGGAACTTCACACTGAAGCTATTTCCCCACCCATTCAAGAATACAAGAGTCACCAAAGAAGACGACATTTTGATTACGAGGCACGGGATAATCCCATAAAAGACCCCAAACAACAATTCAAAGTTGAATTCTTTAACCAGGTGCTAGATTGTGCAATACAGTCAGTGGAAGAACGTTTCATGCAGCTCAAGGAACACAGCAGTATATTTGGGATGTTGTATGATATTTCAAAACTCCTCACTATACCTGAAGAAGACCTACACCATCAATGCAGGGAACTAGAGACAGTGTTGACATATGATGACATGCACAATATTGATGCGAGTGATTTAGCTGATGAACTGAAATCCCTTTCAAGATACATTTCAGCAGGATCAACTCCAAAGGCTGTTTTGGAATATATATGCACAAATAAGATTGCCACCCTCTTTCCAAATGATTTTGTTGCTCTGCGCATACTTCTAACACTTCCTGTAACTGTTGCCAGTGGAGAATGCAGCTTCTTCAAGCTGAAGTTAATAAAACCACATCTACACTTCACAGTGACGCAGGAGAGTCCGGTCGGCCTTGCAACCATCTCAATAGAGCATGAGCTGGCCCAGACTGTGGACCTTCAGGAAGCAGTTCAAATCTTTGTAACCAAGAAGGCACAGAAAGCACCACTTTGATTATTCAAACAGATACAAATGCCAGTGTTTTCTATGCAGACAAGAACAGTTAACTTTCAAATGCCTGAATAGCAAATGTAAGTGTTACTTAACATTTTTGAACAAGGCATTTTAAGTTGGCTCTCCTTTATTGGGGTAGGTCACAGAGCAGTACCATGAGAGGAGTAGAAAAGGAAGAAGGCAGAATTGAGATCTTTAAAAATTTGGGCCCAAGCAAGAGGGTATAGGGGCGTCATTTGAGCTTCCCGCCTCAGGTGCCAAAATGTTGTGGGCTGGCCCTGAGCGTGGGACAACTAAAATGGAATAAGAGGCTCCAAAAGACTTGGTCAACAATTTAAATTAAAAAGGGAGGGGATGAGGAGCCAATCACCTCCCATCTCTCTCTGATTGTCCAAGGGGAGGCAGAGAAGTCTTTTGAGGAGTAGGAGGGGCCATCCTTGCTTTTCTCTAGGGTGGACTCCTGGAGCTGTCCACACCATGTTTGATCCTATCAAGTTTCCCATTTGCTGGGCTCGGTGGTAGCATGCTGCTCACAAGAATTACAATGGAAAAAAACAAAAGTATTTTCAATAATTAAATGGAAATACTGATTCCGCTTGTAGCTGTCTAGATAAATAAAGATATAGTTATTTTGGCTATGACGTGGTATTTTTTCAGATGTAATTTCAATTTATGCTTATCTTGTTTCTGTATATAAGGAAGGATTGTTCATACCAGGATAACTTTGCCCTGTCACATAATTATTCATGCTTTAGTAATCTATTGATACTAATATAATTTTTATAATATATATGTGTGGATTTGGAGAGCCTTTAGACTATTTTAAACTTGTCCTTGTCTAAATATCTGAAGTATCTCAGAGCCCACCTGGCTTAATTTAATAATTAACTCTCCTTTACTGAATATGGGTGAGAACGAAATACCAGTATTTTTGAGAGCCACACCGTCTTATAGAGCCTGCCTCCGCTCTCAAAAATACTGCCAAATTGGCCCAAGTCTGCAGTTGTAGCCCTCTAGTTCCTGAACATGCTGGTTAGAACAGTTGGCACGCGTCTTAACCGCCTTCCCTTTGCAAAAATGTGACCGATTTATGTTACCAGTTTTCCTGGGGCCTCACACAGGGACTGTGTCACTGCCTGCTCTGCAACCCTGGAGGCCTCACAGTGCTTTGCTTCAGCTTCCGACCTTGGCCCCTCACAAAGAGCAAGCAGATCACACCCTGAACGTCTGTGTATGGCTGCAGCCTGCCAACACCACTCTGGGTTCCATCAACCCTGATTACCATTTTCAGGTTGACTCCAACACACTCCCAGTCACAGATTTTTCCCATAACTCTGTGTGCGTGTGTATGTGCGCTCTGCATTGTCCAGCCCTCTCATGGGCAGTTCAGATATTAGAGGTCTGTTGCCCCTCTGGTGTCAATGTACAACAGTTTGTTACTTTAATTGGAGTTACCAAATAATTCAGTTTAGACCCGTGATAGGAGTAGTTTTAATTAAAAAATAAATAGCTTATTTAACTACAAAAAACAGATTTTAAGTGAGTAGAAGTATAAGGCATTAAAGTCAGAATAGTGTCTAGAATGTGAATAGAGGGGTGCATTCGGTCACAGAGAGCCTCCCTAAAATATACATTATTTTCTACATTGTTCTTCAATTGGTGGTCTGTGGATCAGATCTGGTTCACAATGGACTTCTGTTTGGCCCACCTGTTCCTCCATGTTTTCTGGAAATCAGCAGCCAATCAGAGCTGCTCAGGAAGCAGCAGACCTCTCTTCCCTCCCAAGCCTCACCTATTCACACATGGTGGAGGGGAACAGAGCAGAAAGAGCCCTGCAACTCTGCAGGTCAGCTCTACCCCATTTCAATGTATTTGTATAATTATTTTTGTGCATGATTTCACTAGAATATTGTCTACCAGCACCCGTAATCTTTTATATTAAGATTAATAAATGCAATCCAACCACAACTCTTGGAAGGTTAATTTCTGACTGGTGGCAGAGGTACGGCGTACCGGCAAGTGCTGGTGTGCCATACCAGGGTGGCCTGGCTTCCCCAGGCAAAACTTTAAAGGGCTTGGGGCTCCTAGCTGGAGTGGCTGGATGTCAGCGGCTGGAGCCCCGGGCCCTTTAAATAGCCCCTGGAGCCCTGGGGTAGCAGTGGCAGCTGGGGGCTCTAGCAGCAGTTTAAAGGGCCTGAGGCAGTAGTGGCAGCAGGATCCCCGTCCCTGAAGCCCTGCTGCCGGAGCCCTGGGGAAGTGGCAACAGGGCTCCAGCAGCTATTTAAAGGGTCCAGGGTTCGGCCCCCGTGACCATCCCTGGACCTTTAAACTGCTGCTGGAGCCCCCGGCTGCTGCTGCTACTCCAGGGAAAGGGAAATTTACCGGTACAGAGCAGGCCTCGGCTGCCCTTGATCCCGCCAGCCCTGCCCCTTCCGGGGGCCAGAGGTGACCCCAGCCCAGCCCCGTATTAGTAAGTCCCTATATCTACTTTCACCCCTGAGTGGACCCCAAAATTATAAATTGCCCCAGATCCCCATCAAACATAAACCAGCCCTGATAGTATCAACAGTCTGCTATTAAATTTAGGTCATATTTGTCACTGTTCCTCATGCTATCTTACTCTGAGAAGTAGCCCTTTTTATCTTAGTGGAGCTACTTGCAGAATAAGATACTACTCAGTGTGTAAGTAAGGGTGGCAGGGTGTGGCCCTTTTATTTAGGTAGGATGATACTTTAATAATCTAGCTATTCTACCAGCGGCACTAATCTCCGATTAAAAAACAGAACAAAAATAATTTAGAATTCATTATTTATAAACAAATTACATCAATTAGGCTAAATTATTATGAAGACTACAAAACTTTTGGGAGGTAGACCATCTCCTACAGCAGAACAAGCTCTAGGATCAAGTTAAGAGTAGCATCCAGTAGCTAATCCTCAATTCTGTTTGTTCACAAACCAATATGGATACCTATAAAAATTAACCATGCTGAAAATCCAGGTTGTGATATATAATTGTTACATACAAGAGCACAGAGCAAATTTACAAAGATGTGCTTTTTAAATGTTCATCTATATACTTCCTGTGAGCACCCTAATAACATCCACAGTAGAAATTGTTATTCAGCAATGGAAGAACTTCTCTCACATGTGGATCATGAGATTAATTCCATTCTTATGATTTATAATTTGAGACACTGTACATCATCCAAAATAATAGGATGGACTCCTCCCTAACTATCTGGAACCCTGTGAACAATTTTCTTAATTAGAATGAATAAGCAAGAGCTTAATTTAAGCGTATTATCCAATAACACTAGCATATTGTACGAAGGAGTTGAGACTTGCTGGAAGTGAAGTTTCCCAAAGTTTTATTGTGTTTGAAGCAGATAATAAATGCAGACTTTAAATATTATGTGGAAGTTTTAATAAACTAGAGGGAGCACTTTAGGGCTTACTAGAGCCCACTGTTAAATTTCACCACCAAACTGAAGGTAAGGTGGGTCTGATTTCATTGTCTCTGACAGAGTTCATCCCCTCTCTAGAAACTAGCCAGTCATCCCTCCCTGGGGGGACTTTTCCTTTATCCCAGAAGTATAAAAATACTTTAAAAGACCTTGTTTGTTTGTTTTTTGGTTTAGGATTGTGCCAGGTTGCATCAGATGGCCAGTATTTTCAGGAAATTTTGCTATGGTCAAAGGCCATGACCTCATCCTTCTTTTGGAATTACATGTTGGATACTGTAGTATACTATGAATGTACTATACTGTGGTGTGTTTTGGAACCAAGTATAAATATTTCCAGTAACTGTACTTACTTTTTTAAATGTAGTTATTTTAATAATCTTAATATAATTTTTTTTTTACCAAGCATCAGCTTCTCATCTCTTCTGTTGGCAAGTCAACATACCCTTGGCACTACACACATGGGCTTATCAAATAACAAAGGTGACATTTTTGTGGCAGCTTCTTTTAAATATAGGCAGCACATCACTGAGATAAAAATAAAATCACTAGTTTAATATAACATTATTTGAGAATAATGTAATAATAAATATTAAAATACTTTCAATTAGACACTAACTAGACAAAAGTCTAAGATCAGCAGTTCTCAAACTAGCAAATGTATGTAGAATGCAGGCAGTGAATTGGTGGTATGTGGGGTTTTTTAAAAAATAAAAAATTCCATACTCTCAAATAAAAATCTATTATAGCTATATTGATTACATTTACAAATTTGGTATTCTAAGTACTTTTGTACAGTAGATTTTAATGTTTCAGGACTGCTCATTTAGAAAGTTTAGCAAAAAGCAGCGGAATGCATTTTCTGTCTTGAAACAAACTGAAAAAGATATTATGCAACCATCAAGCTCCATGCAGGTGCAAGGGTCTGACTGCATGGAGTAGTTTGCAGGATTTGGATTGATACCATGTGGTTTTGGGTCCTGGTTTAAGGTGACCAGTTGCCCAGATATATCAGAATTTTTCTGGCTTTGAGGGGTAGTTCCTATGTCCTGGCTCTATTTATTGAAATTAGAATTTTGATCTGGTTTACATAAATCCTTGCATGTTTTATCATCCCAGGAACATCTTGCTTGTATTCTCCATTCTCTGTATGAATATGCCTAGAATGTATTAAAATGATTTTATGAATGTGAAGGAAAATAAATAAAACAGTTATGTTGATATGTAATACTTAGTATTGATATAGCACTGTACAGCACTGTAGATATTAATTGAGAGTGTGTAGGTATTATCCCTATTTTATAGATAGAAAAAACTAAAGAAGTCATGAAAAATAGTGTTTAGAAAGTCTTTTCACATTGTTAAATCACTCCTGAAAAAAAGAAGACTTTAATATACCGTATTTTTCGTCCCATAGGACGCTCCGGCGTATAAGACGCCCCCGCGTTTTCGGACCAAAAAAAAAAAAAAAAAAAAAAAAGCGCCGCTTTTTTCGCGCCGCTCTCCCGTCCCCGCCACGCGGCGGGCTGCTGGGAGCACGCCACTCTCCAGTTCCCGCCGCGCGGGCGGGCTGCTGGGAGCGCGCCGCTCTCCAGTCCCCGCCACGCGGGCGGGCTGCTGGGAGAGCGGCGCGAAAAAAGCGGCGCTTTTTTTTTTTTTTTTTGGTCCGGCCGATATTCGGCGTATAAGACGCCCCCCCTAATATTGAAAGTATTTTTGGGGGTTAAAAAGGCGTCTTATACGCCGAAAAATACGGTAATAACATACAGACATAACGTACCCACAGATAATTCAGTTCATATCTTTTACATGAAATGTATGCACATCTGATTGAAGGTTATCACATTAATATATATCTGGAAATAATGCATACATAGTGCATAGTGCTTAAAATTTTGTAAAATACTCATAAGGAAAGCCTCACAATAATTTTGTGAGGTGGGTAAGTAAGCATTATTATCGACATTTTTCAGATGAAAAAACTAAGGTAGAGAGAGGTTAAGTAACATTCCCAATACCATATAACAAGTGATTGGATTAAAACTCAATAGATTCTGATCCCAATCCTGTGTTTTGTCCATAAGTTCTGGCTGTGTCTTTCTATTACTTGTAGTTCCAATATCAGCATTGTCACAGTACTAAGTCTGAAAATACCCAGGGGGGAAAAAACATAATGGAATAATACACATTAATCTTGTTTCAAGAAGTAGTTGAATAAGATTTCAATTTGTTTTTAGTGCCTTTGATCTTTTTGGAAACCTCATACTGATGTCAGTGGAACATCAGCATGTGAAACAAAGGTAATATATAGTCTTAGGTTCAATATAAAATTGAGCTCTCACTTCATCTAGTAACTTAAAGCTCCCAGGACTGAAACAAACAATTAACTGCTGTCTATAAGTAGAGAATCAGAGAGGTAGCCGTGTTAGTCTAGATTTGCAGAAGCGACAAAGAGTCCTGTGGCACCTTAAAGACTAACAAAAGTATTGAAGCATAAGCTTTCGTGGGCTAGTTACCACTTCGTCGGATGCAGGTGGGTACTAGCCCATGAAAGCTTATGCTTCAATACTTTTGTTAGTCTTTAAGGTGCCACAGGACTCTTTGTCGTGTCTATAAGTGGTTATTCTATACTACAGTTAAAAGATTACTTACTGTGTATCAATTTAAAGCCTTTAATTCATTTTCTTTGTTGTATTGCATAACTCTAAGCATCTATATTTTGACCTGTCATCCCAGTGATTCATCACAGCCTCCTCTGTTGGCTAATTTACTGTAGCTGTAGTGGGGTTTGAAATGGCATTGGAATAAGGTGCATAGATAACACAGTGATGGGCATAGCATTAAGAACCTTGGTAGATATATATATCTTGTACAAATCATGATGGCACCATAAGTGAACAGAGCTATGCCATTTTAGATCAATGGCCCATTGCTTATGTATTTATCACCCCTGATAGTAACTGCTTGGAGCAGACAGTTCTCAGCTTTTTGTTAAAAGAATGGACTGAACTGAAACATGTCTGATTCATAGTTGACTATCATTGTGGATCAAATTCACCTGAGGTCTGATTAGCATTACTGGACTTTACAAGGGATGAATTTGTCTCACAGATTACAGTCATTTCTTTTGCTTTATAGTCTTATAGCCTTGATAATACACTTCAGAATTAAAAAGACTGCTGCACTGCTTAGTTTAATTACACTTTTGAGTAGAAGTCTCCTTATTAAGGAGGAATGTAAGACTTTATCTTTGCAAAACAAATCTGCGTGAAATTCAAATCCTCAGGTTGTTATATTTCTTCTTTGTTATACTTATACAACTCTAATTTTATGAGCTACAGCAAAATTGGTGAAACTTCAACTGTATTTGTCAGTAAAAAGATGAGTGTGCAGTGCACCTAAAGTAGGAGGGTGAAGGATTACTGAGTATGAGGGGAAAAAACAGCGGAAGGATTATAGTACTTTTGAGCTGCCAAAAGGAGAGTAAGCATGAGTGAAAAGTGTGTATGTGTGTGTTTTGGGGGGTGGAGTGTATTATAGTACGTTTAAAATATCAAAACCACCTGCAGTTTGTACATTTGAGATGAGAGCACTGGCAGCTATATTAGGCGACAGATATTTATTTTTAGATTTAGTAAGCTGAATCCACCATAATGATACTCCAGATTTACTGTTGTTCTATGAATTTCAGTTGTATAACACTGATGTAAAACTGGAGAAATACAGAGTGAATCAGGCCCACTGTTTTTAAACTCTGTCCTGAACCTGATAACCAATATACCAGGTAAAATAATATGAGAATCAAAAGTGGAAATACGTCATCACTCTGACCTGGTAAACAGCGCACCGGGATTCCACACCCCTGTTTCTTTCACAAATCTAGCACATGGCAAAATCCACATGGAAAAGCAGAAGGGAAAAGAGTGAGTCTGTCAGGCAGCAACGGAGATACTGCTATTGGGGATATGCAAAACAGAAATTTGAGTGCATCAAAGCCCTCATTGGAGCAGATGCACTCAATGAAGAGGCCATATTTACTATTCATTCCCATATTCAACAATAACTAGCCAGCTGTTTGTTGCATGATCACCCTGGCCTAGAATATCATACTGGGGCTAAGGAGTCCTAAAATATTTTCCTAGAGTCTCAATTTTTTAATTCAGGCTTTGCATTTTGGCCCTCCACATACAATTTTTTAATCGGTTTATTTGCTCTAAACCACATATGTAAGAATAGTGCTGCTTTTATATCAAAATATCTTTACCTTTATATTAAAGTTGATAAATTATTCCCCAATAAGAAAAAAGTCATGTCCAAGACCATGTAGCAACAAACAAACTAAAAAAACCTCAAAAATACAAATATTTAACAATTGTCATTTAAGACTATAATTTACAATTAATAATTCAGTTAGCTGGGTGGTATTAGATTTATAAATGAACACTTAAAATGGAACCTTCGCTGTGCCCATTTGGTTGATAGCACCATATTGCAGCTCTATGGATAGTATGGTCTTCTGTAGTTTCAATTAATTTCATGCTATGATCTTTCTTTTTCCAGAGTGGTTACATTAATTTAGATCACATAGTGTATACAAATAGCTCAAATTATTTCTTGCAGTGCCTATCTCTTAGCATTTGTCAACAATGAATTTCATCAGCTATCTTAAGAATATAAGAATAGCCACACTGGGTCAGACCAAAGGTCCATCTAGCCCAGTATCCTGTCTTCTGACCGTGGCCAATGCCAGGTGCTGAACTGAACAGGTACAGGCGAGTCTCATCTTATGCTGGTGTTACGTTCTGCAGTCAGCACGTAAAAGCGAAAACAGCGTATAGTGAAACATTCATTGAGTTGAATGGCAGGCGGAATTGCCCACACTGCAGATACAGTTTTTAAATTATTTTTTTCTTTTCTTTTGCTGACTGTGCAAAGCTGAATTTGTGCATGTTAAATGCGCATAAGATACGACTCGCCTGTAATAATCAAGTGATCCATCTTCCGTCACCCATTCCCAGATTCTGGCAAATAGAGGCTGGAACACCATCCCTGCCCTTCCTGGCTAATAGCCATTGATGGACCTATCCTTCATGAATTTATCTAGTTCTTTATGGAATCCTGTTATAGTCTGGGCCTTCACAACATCCTATGACAAGGAGTTCCATAGGTTGACTGTGTTGTGTAGGGGGGGGGGGGGGGAAACTTCCTTTAGTTTGTTTTAAGCCCACTGCCTATTAATTTCATTTGCTGACCCCTATTTCTTGTGTTATGAGAAGGAGTAAATAAACTTCCTTATTTACTTTCTCTACACCAGTCATGATTTTATAGATCTTTATCATTTTCCCCCTTAGTCATATCTTTTCAAAGCTGAAAAGTCCCAGTCTTATTAATCTCTTCTCATATGGCAGGTGTTCCATACCCCTAATCATTTTTGTTGCCTGTTTCTGTACCTTTTCCAATTCCAATATATCTTTTTTGAGATGCGGTGACCACATCTGCATGCAGTATTGAAGATGGATTTATACCATGGATTTATATAGAGGCAATATGATATTTTCTGTCTTATTATCTGTCCCTGTCTTAATGATTCATAGCATTGTTTGCTTTTTTGACTGCTGCTGCACATTGAGTGGATGTTTTAAGAGACCTCCAAGATCTTTCCTGAGTGGTAACAGCTAATTTAAATCCCATCATTTTACATGTATGGATGGGATTATGTTTTCCAATGCACATTACTTTGCATTTATCAAAATTGAATTTCATCTGTCATTTTGCTGCCCAGTAACCCAGTTTTGAGAAATCCTTTTGTAACTCTTCATGGCCTGCCTGGAACTTAACTATCTTGAGTAGTTTTGTATTATCTACAAATTTTGCCACCTCACTGTTGAACCTTTTTTCCAGATCATTATTGAATATGTTGAATAAGACTGGGCCCAGTACCCAGGGCCATCCCTAGCTATTCTGTTCTTTACTAGTTGTTTAGCAGCCTTTCTGCTTCTGATGTACTTTAAAAAAAATTATTACTTTGAGTCTTTGGCTAGCTGTTCTTCAAATTCTTTTTTTGACTTTCCTAATTATATTTTTATATTTCATTTGCCAGGGTTTATGCTCCTTTCTGTCTTGTTGCCTGTTTGTCTAGTTTTGTTAGATTCCTCGAGAATTTCCCATAGTTTTCCCCAGTCTTGATTATTCTAAACAATTTTCTGTCCTTTTAAAATGTTCTGAAAAGAACAGAGAGTCAATCATAATCTGGGACCAGCTGCATTAATATTGTTTAATGTGAACAGGGATTAGGCTCTGATTTAGGAAAGCACTGAAGCAAGTGTTTAATTTCAAGATGTGCTTAACCACTTTCCTGAATCATGGCCTTAATCTATAAATATTAGATATACATATGCTATGAACAATTAGTTGAAAATATTTGTGCAATTTTTTATGTTTCTGTCAATGTATTATTAAACTGCAAGGATATACTTTGAGATGAAATCAGAATGGCAATATTAGAATTTATGAATATTTCTTATGTACAACACTCTCTGCTAAAGACCTCAATCCTGGAAAGTAATCTGCTTGCACAGACCATTAGGCCCCTACAGATTCTACTGACTTCAGCAATATCACTCCATGTTGTGCATGTTATATTTCAGTGTGTTATTTAATTATATATATTTATGTTTTCAGTCTAGTTATGTGGTTTGTCCAACAACAACAATGTGAAAGCAATTAGACTCAAGTTAAAATTTCACATATGGCTATTAAAGAATTAATAAACAAAATGCTTACACTTTGTTAATTTCATTTTCAGCTCTAGGAAGGACAGATTGCTTATTGGTAAATTCCAGATGCCAAAAAAACACCATTGCTAATCAATGCTGACATTAAGTGGGCTTGCCTTAATACGCAGCAACTATATGACACTTTACAAACATTAATATCCAGTCCAGGATCAGACACAGTTTCTGTAGATAGTAAATATTTAACTGTTTATATAAGTCAATATTAACCATGAATAGGGTTGCCAACTTTCTAATCCCACAAAACCGTCCCACTCCTCCTCTGAGGCTCCGCCCTTTCTCTGAAGCCCCTTCCCTGCTCACTCCATTCCCCCTCATTTTGTTGCTCGCTCTCCTCCACCATCACTCTCTCACTCATTTTACCAGGCTGGGGCAGGGGATTGGAGCACAGGAGGGGGTAAGGGCTTCAGCTGGGGACATAGGCTCTGGGCTGGGGATGAGGGGTTTAGAGTGTAGGAGAGGGTTCCGGGCCGGTGGGGGTTGGGGTGTGGACTGCAGTGTGGACTCCGGGTTGAGGCAAAGGGTTGGGGTGTTGGAGGGGGTACAGGCTCTGGGCTGGGGGTGCCAGTTCTGTGGTGGGGCCAGAAATTAGGGGTTCTGATTGTGGGAGAGGGCTCTGGGCTGGGGCAGGGGTTTGGGATGTGGGAGAGGTGCGCGTTCTAGGTGGCACTTACTACAGGAGGCTCCCCAGCAGCGGTGACATCCTCCACTCCGAGGCAGAGATCTGTGCAGCATGCACTGAATCCACCCACAGGCGCCGTCCCCACAGCTCCTATTGGCTGTGGTTCCCTGTCAATGGGAGGTGCAGAGCTAGCACTCAGGCAGGGATAGCATGTGAAGCCCCTCTGGCCAGCCGTATGACTTGGAGCCAGCCAGAGGAACATGTTGCTGCTTCTGGGAGCCTCGTGGAGCCAGGTAGGGAGTCTGTCAGCCCACCAACTGAACTTTTACGGCCCAGTCAGCTGTGCTAATCAGAGCCACCAGGGTTTCTTTTCAACTGAACGTTCTGGTCAAAAACCAGTCACCTGGCAACCCTAATGATGTAGTTAAATCAAAGAAGCATGAGGTTCAAAAGTTGTTGGAGGAATTGCGAATTTTAAAATGCACAATTTATCCTTATGCAGTGGGACAGCATAAAGGTTATGCACCACTTAAGTCCTTAAAATAGGGCTGAAGTAGGTCCTGAGTATTTAATAAATCTTGTGCTAGCCCTCTTCACTGGGGTGAATTTCACCCAAAGACAGGAGAAAATTGACATTGCTAATGACAAAGTGGAAAAAAAACCTGAATATCCAACACAGGACAAGGCTGCACATGCTTTTTCTTGGTGGGACTCTTGCTATGAACTAATTGGACGAAGAGAGAAGAAGTAAAATCTGATTTGTGTGCTTTGCAAATTAGCAAAAATAAAATAGTATACAGACTAATATAGAACTCTGAAACCTGCCTGGACTCTGAGAGCTGCACCTAATTTGCATAAAGTTGAGCAAATTACTCCCACTGTAAGTATCATGATGGAGCATGGCATGTTGGTAACTAATCTGCGTGGGTTGCACCTCTATTAAAAAGAAGGGTGTCTGTGAGCTATGCTGTAGAACCCCATGGTATACATAGGGCCTGCAAGCCACACTTTGGCCTCTCCCAAAGGAGGGAGCTGCTTTTTGTAAGCACTATAGTTTTGCAGCTCCAACTCAAATCATATTTTCTCGTCAGGTAATGGGATACAGTGCAAAAACTTCCTGTGGATACAAAAAATATTTTTTTTCATTGGGGCATGGTTTATATCAGATTTGAGGGGCTCAAGCCTACGTGGCTTTCTATGAAGCAAAAGGGTGCCTATAAATACTTTACAATTATTCACAGCATTAAAATTGAATAAGAAACCATTTTTATAAGCTCGATTTTGTTTTACAAATTCTATTTAGTCCTCTCCACAATCAGCCACATAATTTAAAGGTCTAGTACTAGCTAAATTCCTTACCAGACAAAATTCCCACTGGCTTCTTCAGTGAGGATTTTGCCTAGTTAAGGACTGCATGAGCAGGCCCTCTGTCAAAAATTTTCACAAGAGTTATTAGGATATAAATGGATGAAATCCTGGCCCCACTGAAGTCAATGGGAGTTGTTGCTGACTTCAGTGGTGTGACACATTGAATCACACAATGATTTTTAAGAGTTTCTTGGTGGACTCTGAATGTGTATGACTAGATTTTAAAAAGTAAATGATAGTCTTCATTTGTAGATTCTTGGGAAAGGTTTTTTATATCACCATAATGTTGGCTGAAAAGCAAAAACAGGAAACTCAGTGATAATTTATTATGATTATTAATAATTATTTATACAGTGCCATAGATGTATACAGTATTTTACAGACAAATAAACCAATGTTTTTTTCCATTAAGGGCTTATAATCTATTATTTCTGTGGAATTTCACAAGTTATTACATAAAATTAGTTTCTGGAAGACAGAACAACGTTGATGATCTGGATAATAGTATGGAAGGTGCAATAATTAATGATTAATTCATGCTTTCTCACATCCAAAAATATTTAATTCCTGCCACAGTTCTGGAGTGTTTTATGTTTGTCTGATGATGCCCACTTTAATCCCAAAATATTTATTTGTGTAAATCTTATATGTTTTAGTGTAGACAAACTAACAATGCTTTCCAGTCATTCAGAATTGCTGGGTATATGACTAGTCTGAAAACTTGGGGAGGAAAGAGGAATATCTACTTGTTCTTTTTCACCATGGTGAAAAGTGAAAGATAGAAAACTGTTAGCCAAGGAATCCTGATCTATTGATCTCTAATCCAGCAGTTCCCAAACTGTGATCCTGCCCCCAAAGTGGGTCCCAACCCCATTTTAATGGGGTCACCGGGGCTGGGGCATGAGCACCATCACCCAGGGCCAGGTCTCAAAGGCATCAGCCCTGCCTGGTGGGGCCCAGATTACAAGCCACCCACCCGGGGCTGAAGCCTTTGGGTTTTGGCTTCCTCTTCACCCCGCCCACCCGGGGTAGTGGGGCTTGGGCTTTGGCCCCAGCCCAGGGCAGCAGGACTCGGGTGGGATCAGGCTTTCAGGGCCGGCGACAGGGGGGTACAACGGGTAGAGCTGTACCGGGCCCCAGACTTCAGGGGGCCCCCTGAAGTCCGGGGACTGGTACACAGCTCTACTCGTAGTCGTCCCCCCTGGGCACCGCATTTCCCCAGCTGTGTCCGGCGCCGCGGCCGGCTGCCTCCCGAGCCCTTCAGCCGGCTGCTCGTCCCGTGCCCCAGGAGCCGCCCCGAGGCACCCCCGGCTGCAGTGCTTCCTCCGCCCACCTGCAAGAGCTGGGCCAGCCCTTGGCGGCGGGTGGGGGAGGGGGGCAGGGGCACAAATGCTCAGGGGAGAGGGTGGCCCAAATGCTCAGAGTAGGGGCCCCCAAATGCTCAGAGTAGGGGCCCCAAATACTCAGAGTAGGGGGCCCCCAAACGCTCAGAGTAGGGGGCCCCCAAATGCTCAGAGTAGGGGGCCCCAAAATTTCTGTCGCCGGCCCTGCAGGCTTTGGTCCCCCTTCTTGGGCTCATGTAGTTATTTTTGTTCTCAGAAGAGGGCTGTGGTGCAATTAAGTTTGAGAACAGGATCTATTTGTTGTTCTTTGAAATGAATTAAATGTAACTATTCCAAAATTAAACTGGTTTAGATAAAATCGAGACTGACTTTGTTCATAAATATAAATGTCAAGACAGTTAATATGCAACCTGACCATAATTTTAATGTTAATAAATAACTAATATCTATGGCTTTTCCAAGTCAGCATGGTATCTAATAGCATTCATAAAATTCTTTCTAAAAGAAAATGACCAACATTTTCTAAATAAAATTAGGGTCCTAACTCCATACTTAAGCAACAGAATATAAGTAGTTTCATTTTCAGAAATGCGGAGTTCCCACAAATCAGAATGAATTCAGTTCATCTTGCATTTGAAAATCAGGCCACTTATCATTTAGGTGCAGACAGTTATATTTAGGCCTGATGACTTCAACAATTTTTGGCCAATGTTAAAAAATGGCTATGTGTGTTGGACAGTTATAGTTCCCATCAGCCTGAAGCATTGTCTAATGTATTAGATGATAAATGAGTCTCAAAGGTGACAGATGATGGGGAAATGCTTCCCTCCTACTGTAGAGCCGAATCTCATTTCTCTTGGGTGGAAGAAACGTATCTTGTGTCTGCAATGGAGGAGCAACTTGACTGAGCAAGCGTTGCATAAGCGAGTGACACAAGGCCCTGGGCAAACGGGCTCAGCAGAAAACAACATGATGTATAATTTGCACCCTGGACAAGGGTAATGCAAACCTCTCCCTTCCTGTGCAATAGAGTGGCCCTGCTACTGTGCTGCTTTTTCGGTGGGGAGGGGTTATCGGGGAGATGAGGGAGGAGGGAACAGAACAAATCAGGAAATCCTTGCAGCTCGCTCCGCGCCGCGGGAAAGTAGGGAACCCCAGGGGCTGGGAGACGAGGGAGGGGTTTGCAGCATCAGCTGCTGCTGCGAGGGGAAGGTGGGAGGGCCTGGGGCAGCCCACACCTGGTGCCCAGGGGGTGCTGCGGCTCCCACTGTCTGCGCTGAGGCACCGGGCTCTGGCTACAGCCCGCTCATTCGCTGGCGAGTCCCCTGCCCGCCCGCAGCGCTCGGCATGGAGAAGCGGGGGCGCAAGCGGTTCGGGAAGCTCTTCCACTGGAGCGAGTCGGAGGACTCGGAGCCGGAGCTGGGCGCGGAGACACCGTCCCCCGGGCGGCAGGGCGGGAGCAGCAGCAGCAGCAGCCCCCCGGAGGGGGAGCCCAAGAAGCGCTCGGCGTTCAGTCACTGGCGCCTGAGGAAGAAGCAGCCCCCGGGAGAAGGGGGCGGCGGCGTGTCCTCGTCTCCCCCTTCAGCCCCCTGCGCCACCCCGGGTCCCGGGTCCGCCACAGCCAGGTAACCAGCCGCGCTCGTTTCGCGTCCTGCTCTGCCGCCCCTTCCCCGCGGCGGCTCCCCCCGAAACCTGCCAGGTCCTACCTGGGCAGCCGGGTGCCGCCCGCCCCTCGTCAGGGTCTTTGCCTGTCCCCTGCGGACCAGCGACCCCCCATCCGGCACGGTGCTGCCTCCAGCCCGGACACTGGCGTTGGAGCCCCGCTTATGTCCCTAGCCATCCGGTCCCACCGATGGGAGTGATTAGCCACATACAGGCTTCATCTCGTTGAACCTCTGAGGGAATTGGAGATGAGCCAAAACAGGAGCCATCTCCCATCCTCACCCAGCCAGATCTGAAGCATCCCTAGTTTGGTCAAGCAAAACTCCACCCTTGTGAAAGTTAAGGCCAGGTTTGGTCTCCCTCTTAGTACTGAACTGTCTGATTGGAGAGTGTGTGTGTGTAGGGGGTGTGCGAATGTGAAAAATCAACAGGGGGGGGGGAGTAATAGGAGCCTATTAAAGAAAAATACCCCAAAATTGGGACTGATCCTATAAAACTGGGACATTCGGTGACCCTAAGTGTGTGTGTGTGTCTGTCTGTCTGTCTGATGTGATGTGCTTACTTTGACCTGGGAATGGATGTATTTCCCACAGTAAATGGACTAAACACACTTCAGACAAATCATTGGGGAATTACTTAAGTGGGTGCTGTAGTGTCAAAAGGCTGTTTACAGGTAAGGGTAGAGCATTTGTTTGCATAATATTCACATTTACAAATACAGCTGGCTTTCCCTGGATCTGATTCATGTTATTGAAACCCAGACCACAATTCATCAAGTCACGTCCAATTTTAAGCTTTTAGTTTCTAGAAGAGAATGTTTAGCTGAAAGGTGGTTGCTTGCCTTCAATAATCCTTTGCATAGAAGCAAGGACTGATAATGTCAACATGGTTTGTGCATAAATCAAAAAATGTATTAATGGGCATAAGTAACAGTCACCCTGTGCCTGAGGCAGAAAGAAACTTCCTGGGTAAAAAGGAGTTCATAAAATGCACATGCTGTATTTTCAGTATCTGCCATAATAGTCGTTGACTTGGTCCATGTTCTTTCTCCACTCATGGGCTCAGCCCAGAAATGGTGAAGAAAGAAAAAGGGGCTTTACAACTTTTTTCCATGGCATTTCCCCATATTTTCAGCCCCGAGTATAAGTTGGAGTAAACCCCAGAGCTTTAACAGCCCTCTCCTAGTCAGAGTGCGTATATTCCAGCCATGCCCTCCATTTCCTGGCACATCTCTTTTATGACGGAGATCTTCCTTGGTGTCACTTACAGTCCCTTTATGCTGCTGGAGCTGTAGGGTAATTGAAAATCAGGCCCTATATGCATGTAATGAATTCATGAGTGGTTACAGCAAATTTGGGGGAGTGCTCCAGACAATACATTTCAGACCTGGAGGTCATCTGAACAGCAAAGTCTAGGCAGTTGAGAATCAGTAGTGTTATGTGGATTCAAAAGTGTCTAAAGTAAAAGATACATTTCTCAATTGTAGATAATTCATACTTTGAGAAATGTTGATATGTGGGAGGAATATGTGAGAAATTAAGGGTAGTCAAGTGTACCCATTAAAAGTATTAATTACTGCTGTTTGCATTTGACTGTGTATATGGGACAACTTTAAATATTTTTCATATACTTTTGTACGAATAGGAAGAAGTCCCTTCTAGAATAAATGAAATAGAAAAAGATGTGTTTTATAACCCTGTTTGACAGTCAAATTCAACTCAATGTTCATTGATGAGGACACTTACAACAATACATACTCTACTACCTTCCTGCCCCCAAAAGGCAGAATCCCAAATACAGCTTTTTATAACCGGGGTAAGAAGAGTCAAAGACTCAGTGAAGTACTGAAGGTCCCTTGCTATGGGAGGTGTTCAAGTGAGTACTAATACAAAGCCCAAAGAAAATAAATAGATTAGATTAAAAAGTAGAAAAATTTTAACAGTTAGAGGTTCCAATTTCATACACCTGACAATGTCAGTGGGCGTTTTACCTGCATAATGAGTATGGTACTTGGTAATGACAAAGTATGAACAAAACCCACTAATTACTAGACCTTGGAAATAACAGGTTTATAAATATCACACAAAAGCACAGCTTTTTGTTTTCTGTTCCTAGTGCCAGTCATTTTTCTATTGACGGCATTGTGGGACAGATTATGCCCTGAGTTATAGCAGAGCTACTAGGGAGGATATTTGTAAACATCTTTTAATAGAAATGTATATATTTATGTCTGCATCACTTCCTGAATGAAGCTAACCCTCTTAGAAGAATCTAAATATTTTCCCCATTAACCTATAGTTTTGTATTATCACATCCACACAAAAAGGTGTGTGTGGGGGGGAGAAATGGATAAAGGAAATTGAAAATTTAGCCTATGCCACTCAAAATTATGTTTCCTAAAAGGAGTATTGTACAATCTCAGTTACAACACTGCTTTTCACTATATTTTGTACAAGCACCTGATTCTTATTAAATTCATAGGTTAGCTATGAAAAGTGTATCCACAGTAAGCCAAAAGAAGACTTTATAACCTAAATTAATGTGTATGTTAAATAGAGCTCATTTTCAAAATTTGAAGTGGGCTTAACAAACAAACAGTCACATTTTGTTATGGGACAGATGTTCATTCCTTTAATTACAAATGTGAAGGCCTGATGTTCAAAGGTATCTATTCAAAATGAGCATGGGATGTTTGCATTTAAATCTAATTTTAAAAAAGTAAGTAGTTGAGTGGCAGTTGCAGGTGGAATACAGGACTTGCCAAGGTGGAATACAGGACTCGATTCAGGGATCAATTTATTGCGCCTAGTTGAGACGCAGTACATTGATCCCTGATACATCGAGCGCTACCTGCTGATCCGGCGGGTAGTGTAACCGTACCCTTGGCCTCCCACTTCCTTTACTATTGGATTTCTAAGGCCTGGTCTACAGTACGTGATTATGTCGAATTTAGCCACGTTATGTCAAATTAAAACTAAATTCATCCACATTACCAACCCTGTTTTGTCAACTTAAAGGGCTCTTAAAATCAATTTCTGTACTCCCTGGCAAGGGGAGCAACGGTAAAATCAAACTCACTGGTTCAAATTAGGGGTACTGTAGAGGTAATTTGATGATATTGGCCTCCAGGGGGTATCCCAGATTGTTCCATTGTGACTGCTCTGGACAGCACTTTCAACTCAGATGCACTAGCTAGGTACCCAGGAAAAGCCTCGAGAAGTTTGGAATTTCATTTCCTGCAGTCCCAGAATCACAGAAGAGCTCCAGCATGGACCGAACAGGAGGTACTGGATCTGATCGCAGTGTGGGGAGAAGAATCTGTGCAGGCAAAACTCCGTTCAAAAAAATGGAATGCCAATG
This sequence comes from Sternotherus odoratus, assembly GCA_032164245.1. Lineage (NCBI taxonomy): Eukaryota > Metazoa > Chordata > Testudines > Kinosternidae > Sternotherus > Sternotherus odoratus. The sequence goes on from JAVMKO010000003.1 coordinate 64,926,499, forward strand.
GGCAGTGGAGACTGCAGGGATTGTGGGATAGCTCTTCAGAACAGTGACTCTTTTTATCTCTGGTAAGGAGACAGCATCTACAGAAGTGGATGTGTGACACAGCTGGGTCAGATAGTACCAGTTCAGAAGAAGCTGGAATGGAAAAAAATGATAAAGACCAATAATTCATATTGTGTATGGAGAAGAATGGAAATGTTAAGCAAACCAGGCTATACCAAGAAGTCTACATTTAGTTGGGATTACTGCAAGTGTGGAGGATTCAGACCCAAGGGAGAATGATAGGGTTGTCAAATCTTGAACACTGGATTGCAGAAATGGCCATATTTTTAGAGAGGTGATTATATAATTCCATCTCTGAAATTGGTTGGCGCATAGGGTAACAGAAGTATCTATACTGTGGCAGAGAGTTATATCTAGAAATAATGACAAAAGAATTTTCCTTAATATAGGTTAACTATAATTGGAAAATGAAACTCATCAATCTAGGCTGATAATACAGGTTAGAATAATAATTGGTCTAATGATTGACTATTCATGAGGCAGATGCTAAATAGAAAATACATGGTCAATATACATTACTTCTGTCATGCTTCATGCTTCTGCAATTTAAAAGAAACTTTATTTGGAATAATTAACATTTATGTATTTTGTATTTATTCTTGTTGAATGATGATATGGAGAGGTAGATACAATTGTCTGCAAAAGATTGCATTTGTATATCTGAAGGATATGATCACAAAAAAAGTTTTGCGTGGGTATTTACAAGGCATCCATCTTTTTAGCATCCCGGTGCTGGAATATAGAAATTTATAGTAGCCTACCACTGAAGCCCTAAGATACCCTCCTTTTCTCTCTTTGAGTTTGGCTGCCTGAACTCTCTTTTCCCCCTTCTCTGATGTTCTTTAGCTTCTGTTATTGAAGAAGTATCAGTGCAAGAAGGCGAGTTTTGCAATCAAAGCTGAAGATGGTTGGGCATGGGCTCAATCATCTCTAACTAGGGAGTTCCGCATTTAGGGCCTCTTTACTGAGAACATCTGCTCTCCACCTTCCAAAAAATGCTACATATTTCCCACTCCGTTTAGCAGTCTCTCTGGTTCTCAGTTGAAGGAGTGCTTTCCAGAGAACACTGATCCCAGCATGCTGAAGACTTTGAAATCAGGACCAGGACCCTAATATGGACTCAGAAGTAGACAGGGAACCAATGGAAATCATGTACCTTGGAGTTGTGATTGTTTGACAACATTGATAAATGGGCCAACAGACACTACACTCTTTGAAGTTTTTGTCTGGCCCTGATTTCAGCAATAGATAAGAACATAAGAATGGCCCTGCTGGGTCAAAACAAAGGTCCATCAAGCCCAGTATCCTGTCTTCTGACAGTGGCCAGTGCCAGCTGCCTCAGAGGGAATGAACAGAATAGGTAGTCATCAAATGTTCCATCCCCTGTCACTAATTCCAAGCTTCTGGCAAACAGAGGCTAGGGACACCATTCCTGCCCATTCTAGCTAATAGCCATTGATGGACTTATCTGTGTTATTCCCTTCCTGATTTTCCAAAATTACATTACACCAACAACAGTAAGAGAATTAGTATAGTAACTTTTTTTTAAGACACAAATGATTGGGGTAAAAATGGGTTGAGAAGTAGGGGAGATGAAGTATATTGCACCCTTCCCTCTATGATGGTTGAGTTCCACCTAATGACAAATAATATTTAAAGAAAGCGCGAAATACTTGTAGCACCTTAGAGACTGACTAGTTTACTTCAGCATAAGCTTTCGTGAGCTATAGCTTACTTCGTCGGATGCATAGAATGGAACAGAAGTAAAATGCATTTATACACATAGAAAGAAAAAGAAAAGAAAAAAAAGTGTACATTAGCATACCAATGGTGTATTTTTCTCCTAGTGATAATGGACCATCCACATTTAACAGCCCTATTAGAATTGGTATGCTAATGTACAATTTTTTTTTCTTTTTCTTTCTTTCTGTGTGTATAAATGCATCTTACTTCTGGTCTATTCTATGCATCCGACGAAGTGAGCTATAGCTCACAAAAGCTTATGCTGAAATAAACTAGTTAGTCTCTAAGGTGCTACAAGTATTCCTCGCTTTCTTTACGGGTACAGACTAACACGGCTGCTATTCTTGAAATAATATTTAGTTTCCCTATTTTCTAACAGTCTATAAATGGTTTAGCCTTTGGCACAGGGGCATAGCAGTAGATAGGAATGGCCCGACTGGGTCACTGGTAGGTGCCCAGAGGGAATGAACAGAACAGGTAATCATCAAATGATCCATCCCCTGTCACTCATTCCCAGCTTCCTGCAAACAGAGGCTAGGGACACCATTCCTGCCCATCCTGGCTAATAGCCATTGATGGACCTATCCTCCATGAATTTATCTAGTTCTTTTTTTAACTCTGTTACAGTCTTAGGCTTCACAACATCCTCTGGCAAAGAGTTCCACAGGTTGACTGTGGATTGTGTGAAGAAACACTTCCTTTTATTTGCTTTAAACCCGCTGCCGATTAATTTCATTTGGTGACCCCTAGTTCTTGTGTTATGAGAAGTAGTAAATAACACTTCCTTGTTTACTTTCTCTACACCAGTCATGATTTTATAGACCTTAATCATATTTCCCCTTAGTTGTCTCTTTTCAGAACTGAAAAATCCCAGTTTTATTAATCTCTCCTCATACAGGAGCCGTTCCATACCCCTAATCATTTTTGGTTGTCCTTTTCTGAACCTTTTCCAATTCCAATATATCTTTTTTGAGATGGGACGACCACATCTGCACACAGTATTCAAGATGTGGGTGTACTATGGAGGCAACATGATATTTTTATAGAGGCAACATACTTTCTGTCCTATTATCTATCCCTTTATTAATTATTCCCAGCATTCTGTTTGCTTTTTTTGACTGCTGCCGCACATTGAGTGGATGTTTTCAGAGAACTAGCCACAATGACTCCAAAATCTCTTTCTTGAGTGGTAACAGCTAATTTAGAACCCAACATTTTAAATGTATAGTTGGGATTATGCTTTCCAATGAGCATTACTTTGCATTTATCAACATTAATTTTCATTGAGAGTTATAATAGTACAGTTATGAGCCAGCAATTGCTCAGATTATAGCAGCAAGGGTCATGTCCAAATGGAATGGATGTAATCATCTGTCAGACTGGAATTGTTGAGTTGCTACTACAGTTACATCCCTCATTTCAAGGAACAGTGATAACTGATAATAATCAGAAACTTAACAGTGTCATGACAGTTTCAGAGCAGATGGAGGGCAGATATCTGAGCAGCTCCTCTGATTGTTTGCCCTTCTGGTCAACTACTTCCATTGTAATCTAAATTAAGCTTGTTCCAGCTGGTCTTCATCTAGGTGGAGAATTCTTGCAGACAGAGTGGCATCTGTCCATATCTATGAAGAAGTCATCTCACAGTGGCTTGACAGGGAGAAAAGCAGTTAATTAAGGTGTAGTAGTGGCATGAAATTTAGTAAAGACTTAGACCAAATATCAGGAAACTTTTAGATTATGGAATATACTTTACCCCAGACAGGAACAACAACTCAGCAATATGTTATATGGAGATATAATAGTTCTTCTCCATATCTAATTTCTTTGACTTCTTTTGTTGTTATTCTTTGCTTTAACTTCTGTATGAGGAAAAGTGTGGGAACTATGTTTCAGGGTATGTATATTATATAACATTTTGTTGATAGATTAATTGAGGCTTGTTACTAGCTGACTTTTACCCTTACCTTAAACAGGAATTTTTGATAATACAAGACTTTGGCAATTTTACCAAGAACAATTTTACTAAACTGTAATGCTCTTAACTGCATTAAGATAACTATAACAAAATATGGCCCCAATTCTGCAAACACTTAATGGTGTGTGCAACTTTACATTGTGAGTCCAGTTGCAGTCAATGGAACTACTCACATGCACAAAGTTATGCATCTGCTTTGTTTGCAAGATCAGGCTTAAATGTCTAAAGATGTTACTAGTTACATTCACTTTGCAAAATTATATTTGAGAATGAAAAAGGGGTAGCTACATAATAAACTATCCTGAATCATGCCATAAATAAGCAAGGTGCTTTAGGAATAAAAATATACTAGTATTGATTTTTAACGGAAAGAAAAACAAGTTCTGATAAAATGTCAAGTTATACCTCTAAAATCAGATATTGTACTTAAAGTTTTTTTCCTCAAATATAGTATGACATTGTCACTTTATGAAGCATGAATGCTTCTTAAATGTATGTCTCTGTAGAAAGATACTAAGATAAGGGGCAAGCAGCAACAAGTACTCAGTGCCATCCATAGGGTAATAATTGTGCTGAGTTCATGTAGGGTGAAAGGTACCCTTTTGTGAAAGACTTATGTAAGGATGTCTGTGCCTGAAAACCTTTCACAGGTTGAGGGTGACATGGGCAGAGTTACCTTGTAGAGAGGGTTTTATGCCTCATGTGTACTAAGGTTAGGTTATGTAGTGGCTCCGACTAGGCCAGTGTGAAGTAGAGCATGATACTTTTCACTTATATTATTTAATTAAAATTGGCATTTATGTTTGGTATTTATTTTTGAACTTTAACAAATAGTACTGCTAATAATTTATAATAATGAACTGATCTGTTGCCTTTAAAATCAATGGAAGTTTTGCCTTTTGTCTTCCTAGAGTGGGAACAGTATCTCACTCCTAAATTCTGTATCTTCAGAATTCTTTAGTTCAAAAATATCAAATTATGGTATATATACTGTGTTTTCTAAAATACATGTAAACTATCACTAAAAAGATGCTCTTGATGTCAGAAAACAAAACACAGTGAATGGGCTTTTCCATTCACATACATAGGAATCGTCCATATTTCTTTGAATATTACTTTTGTAGTTCTAAGTTTCATTGGAACTTATTTAGAGAGAATCTGTAGAGGCAAGGAAATGTAGGCAGAGAAATGATGGTCTTGTAATTGAATGCAATACTGGAGAATTGGATTCTACCCTGGGCTCTGCCACAGAGTTCCTGTATGATGCTGGACAAATCATATAAACCATAGTTTTTACTGGTGGCCCCTGTATGTTCCTCATTTTCTTGGAACCCAAACTGAGACACATGTGGTCTGATTTGCCAAAGTACTAAGAGCTCGCAAATATAACACCGGTTCTGGCATATAAAGTGCTATACAATACTGAGTTGTTTGTAAAATCTAGTCCTAGAATTCTCAAATTGGGTACCCAAAATTAATGGACACTTAACAGTTTTGGCTTTAAACTCTGTGCCTTGGTTCCCCATCTGTAAAATGGGGATAGTAATATCACCTCAACTCATCAGGATATGGTGAAGATTAATTAAGTAATATTTGTAAAGAACTAAGATACTATGATGAAAGTGCCATTAAAAAAAAGCCCACAACAAAATTAGTAAGTCTGTATTTTGTGCAGGGTGTGGATGATTTATTTTAGAGCCACACATTGAATGCTAAAGATAAAAATAAATATGGAATATCTACCCATTCCATGAGCACTGTCCAGCCAATGCCCTACCTTCCCTTCTGCTCCTGTCTGTCTCTCATCTTCCTCTTCCCTTCTCTGCTCCTATCTCTCTCCCCGTTGCTCCCATCCTCAGGCTCTTACACCCCCACTCCCTCTGCACTTCCTGGTGCAAGCGGGAAGAGCAATGAAAACGCAAGAGAGAATCTCCCTGATCTTAGTCCCTGTGCCTAGTGCCACAGCAATACCTGGCAGCCAGGAAGAGCAATTGTAAAGAAAGTTCTGCTCAGTCCCTGTAACCCTGGCTAGAGCAAGCCAAACTCTAAGAAGTCCCTTTACTGTGATTTTTTTTCCAGTGGCTCATCAGATGTGTAGACAACATATTTTTATGTGGAGGGCTGAAGTTAATAAAATAATATCTGTTGAATATCACTCATTGAGTAGCAGAAGTGACAAAGAGTCCTGTGGCTAACTAAAGTGTTGAAGCATAAGGTTTTGTGGGCTAATACCCACTTTGCGGAAGTATGCACCTGCGAAGTGGGTATTAGCCCACAAAAGCTTATTATTCAATACTTTAGTTAGTCTTTAAGGTGCCACAGGACTCTTTGTCACTTCTGCAATTCCAGACTAACACGGTTACCTCTCTGATTCTTGACTCATTGAGTAGTTTTGTACCATGACTAAATTTGTCCACTTTTAATAGAGACGCAAACAAACTTATGTTCCAAACTTACTATTTCCTTTATTTGTTAATGTAATCCCTAATTGTTTTTTTTTGGGGGGGGGGGGGCTAATGCTCTCTCCATGCCCTCAGTTGTCAATACTCATGCTCATAATTTAAGTACATTCTGACAAATATTCACAAGGATGTAAAATCCTTTCACCCCTACCATCACCCCTTTCCAATTGCAAGTCCCTGTTTGCAAAGCCTTGAGATTGTTAAAGAAACATCTGGAATAATTTTTTTAATATGTGCAATCCAGCATATTTCCCTCTAACATTCTTGAAAATGGTTATACCATTACTCTTAAATATCGGCCTGATGCAGACATCTGGCATGGAAATTTTCAGACTAAATGGTTACATTTTGGCAAAACTATAAGAAACTTAAGAGGATCAGTCTAATAATGGAAAGAGTCTTGCAACCTTATTTGGGGTTTGTTACCAGCTCTACTTATAGTGACTGACTATTCACAATTTTAGCTGTAATGAGCATATATTACATGTTTTACATTTGAGATAAGTTGTCTTTTACAAGGAAAAAATCCCAAGCAGAAAACAGTTTGTCATAGACATAACATCATAACCCAGAAACATTTTATGCTTATCCTGTTCTTACCAAGCAACAGTTAACATTCTCTTTTAATCCAAATGTTCTTTAGCCAAGATAGACTGCTACCTGAATAAGCAAGCTCCTTTTTTTCCATGTTTGAGAACTATGGCTCTATACAAAAATATATTGAATGTTCGTACAGGGTGGTTTTTTTTGTTTGTTTGTTTGTTTGTTTGTTTTTTGCAATATTGTTTTGGCAAACGTGTGTGTGTGTGTGAACTTTCTGATTTTAAAGTAATAATTTGTTGCTTCTTTTTTATGCACTCTTCCAAAGACCCCATCTGGTAAGGAGGATGAAAATACTTTTTGAATTGGTGACTTGGATTAGAGTCCAACTCCCTTCATCTGCACATATTACCTACCTGATAAAGGAAAAGCACACAAGTTATACTAATGTTACAGAGAGGAAACTACATTAAAAGAACATTATTAATGTTGCAAAGTCAAGCACTTGGAAGGTAGGAAATACCAGATTTAAGGTTGCCTGTGCAACCTTAATTTGGCCCCCTGGTGAAATGTAATTAAAGACTGTATCATGGTATTTAATTACAATTCACACAACCAAGTGCCACCCTCACACACGTAGCCTTTAGTCACTCCCACACTCAAGTTTCCTTCCTTCCTGCCAGACTCCAGAACCAGTCTCTCTCTACCCTCCTCCAAGGCCAGATTTAGGGGTAGGCGACTGCCTGAGGTGCTGGACTTGGAGAGCACTGGGCTCCGGGTGGTGTTTTTGTTGTTAGCGACAAAAGGGAAAATAGAATGTTTGAAGTAAAATGTTTTGGGTATTCTGTATGTGGATTCGTTTTTCACCAGCCTCCTAGGCTGTTCTGGACCTTTGTAGGTCTCATGGAACCTTCCAGACTTTCTGGGTAGTAAATTTTTCTTGACCCTCTTAGAATGCTGTTGTCAGTCATGCCCTTGAGGGTAAATAAGGGACAGGGCATCACTAGTCAGTCAGTGAGATGTAAGACTAAAGTGAAGTGAAGTGAGCGCCTAGTTGTGATTTAGTGAACCTTGTTTTATTGTGTAATTATGAAAGCGGACTTGTGTTTTAAGACTTGAAGATTGTAAGTAATGAATAATAAAGGACATAGATATCTCTGGCATGTCATTATATATCAAACTCCTGTCTATACAACAGCATAAAAGAAATACTGTTGCTTCTTTTGCCATGATTAACACATAAGGTTGGATGATTTTCTCAGACTGCAGAACACAGTATTACGGAGCGCAAAAGTCTATGTGTTTCCCCACATAGAAAATAAAAGATGCCCCTGAAGAAGCCTTCAGGAGCTCAGTATAGGAAGCGAAAAGCTCAGTTGCCATCTAGTTTGCAGTCGGGGCAAATTTGATGAAAAAAATATCTGAAACAGAACAACATAGACCAGGTTTTAGAGTAGTGATCTTCCCAGTGCAGAAGAGATTGAGAAGTGAAGGGTAAACGGTGGAAGATCTACTACTAAGGATTTAGCACATTTACCTGAATATAAGGAATGGATATGTGAGGAAAGTGATAGAGAATAGTCCAGTTTTCCTGGTGGCATAAAGAAGAGTGATGATAAACAAGAATGTGGCTCACATGAAAAGGAGAGAAATAATAAAGAAGATTCAGCCTCGCATGATGATGGAACACCAATGAGAAAAATTGCACACCACAAATTGATAATCAGATTCTGCTTTATGACTGGCAGGCCTAAACTCTGCTGATGTTGATTGTACAATTTTGAACTGTCTGGACAAAATTGAGGATGTGACGTTTCCAGTAAATGAACTGAAGTTACACTTCTCAAAATCACACTGCAAAAGAGTGCTTGAGAATGGTGAAAAACTGAATCAGTACTGGCTAGTTTACTCAAAATCAACTGACAAAGTGCTCTGTTTTTGTTGCAAAATGTTTGAAAAGTATGCCAAATCATTGCTTGGGTTTTCTAAGTACAATTAGTGGCATAACTTAGCTGATGCTCTAAAGCAACATGAAAAGTCACCAGACTATTTTACAGTCTACTCCAAATGGATGGAGGTTGAGTCTAGACTCCAGCTGACTAAATGCATAGACTCAGAAAACATTATTAATGTAGAAACCTAGCATTGGAAGAATGTGCTTGAGCATCTGTTCTCAGTTACCCTGTTTCTTGAAAAGAATAATTGGGCTTCTTGGGCTCATTGGATAAATCGTTCCCTGAGCATAATGATAATTTTCTCAGTTTGCTGGAGCTCCTTGGGAAATATGATGATGTCATGTGTGAGCACCTACATTGAGTGGTTCGTAAAGAAGCTATGGACCATCACTGCAGCAAAACAATTCAAAATGGATTGATTGACCTTATGGCAAAGCATGTGCTTGATAACATATTGATGTGGCTTGGCAAAGCAAAATACTACATCGTAATAATGGACTGCACTCCCGACCTTAGTCACAGTGAAATGATCTCATTTACAGTAAGATTTATTGACAACGAGGATGGCTGTATCTAAGTAAAGGAACATGTTATCTGTTTCGAGTCTGTGGATGACTCTACTGGAAAAGGCCTGACAGAACTGTTTATGAACTTTCTGAATGAGAATAAAATAAAGCTTCAGGTTTGCTGCAGCCAAGGCAATGACAATGGCATGAACATGAACGGAAGACACAGTGGTGTCCAGGCAAGGATTCTTGTGTTGAATTCAGGAGCTTTCTTCTTGCTTTCCTGCCATTCCCTCAACCTGGTTGTGTCAGTTGCAGCAGCATCTTCTTTAGAATCAGTATCTCTCTTCAGAGTAGTGCAAAGGATATATGTCTTGTTTTCAGCATCAACTATGAGCTGAAAAACCTGCCATGGCCTGGGGACGGGAACCCCTCCCCAACGATACTCAGCCCCAAGCCTGCTGGGGTGGGTGAACAGGCGCCCCACCCCAGGCCCCAACCCAGCCCAGCCCAGCCCTGCCGCAGCCGGAGGAGAGGCATCTCTCCCCAACATCCCAGTCCAGGTGCTGCTGTGGGGAGAGTGAAATGGGGGAGGAGTCCTCTCTCCCTACTGTTGCCCTGCACCCCAAACCCTCATCCCCATCCCCACCGCATAGCTCACACCTCAGCTGGAGCCCTCAGCCACCTGCATCCCAACCCTCTGCCTCAGTCCTGAGCCCCCTCCAACATACTGAACCGCTCAGCCTTGGGGGTTCAGTCACACACAACCTCTATATTCAGGGTGGTAGCCGTGTTAGTCTGGAATAGCAGAGTTAACAAAGTCCTGTGGCACCTTAAAGACTAACTATAAAGTTTTGAAGCATGAGCTTTCGTGGGCTAATACCCACTTCGTCGGATGCAGGCAGTAGAAGTGTTCAATTGTTCACAAACAGGCAGTTATAGAAAAGTAGGTAAGAGCCAGGGGGGAGGTGAAAAGGTTAGTCCAATTAAGCTGAGCCAGCTTGTTATCTCCGATCAGGGAGTGTGGATTATTCGTCTAGCATTTGAATGGGGTGTGTGGACATGGAGAGATGAGAAACAATGTCTGTAATGAGCCAACCATTGTAGATCCCGGTTCAATCCCAAAGTGTGTGAGCTGAATTTGCAAATGAATTGAAGCTCTGCAGTCTCTCTTTGCAGTTTGGATTTGAAGTTCCCTTTCTGCAGAATGGTGACCTTTAAATCTGTAATAGTGTGTCCAGGCAGGTTGAAGTGTTCCCCTACAGGTTTTTGTATATTGCCATTCCTAATATCTGATTTGTGTGCATTTATCCTTTTTCGTAGGGACTGTCCAGTTTGGCCGATGTACATAGCAGAGGGACACTGGTGGCATATAATGGCATATATGACATTGGTTGATGTACAGGTGAATGAGCCAGTGATGGTATGGTTGATCTGGTTAGGTCCTGTGATGGTGTTGCTGGTGTAGATATGTGGGCAGAGTTGGCATCGAGGTTTGTTGCATGGATTGGTTCCTGAGTTGGAGTTATTGTGGTGCAGTGTGCTGTTGCTGGTGAGAATTTGTTTAAGGTTGGCAGGTTGTCTGTGTGCCAGGACTGGCCTTCCTCCCAAGGCTTTTGAAAGTGAGGGATTATTGTCCAGGATGGGTTGTAGGTCACTGATGATGCGTTGCAAAGGTTTTAACTGAGGACTGTAGGTGATGGCCAGTGGTGTTCTGTTGTTTTTTTTCTTGGGCTTGTCTTGTAGCAGCAGGCTTCTGGGTACACGTCTGGCTCTGTTGATCTGTGTCCTTATTTCCTTGTGTGGGTATTGTAGTTTTGAGAAAGCCTGGTGAAGATCTCGTAGGTGTTGGTCTCTGTCTGAGGGGTTGGAGCAAATCCGATTGTACCTCAGTGCTTGGCTGTAGACAATGGATCGTGTGGTATGTCCGGGATGGAAGCTGGTGGCATGAAGGTAGGCATAGCTGTCGGTAGGTTTTCGGTATAGGGTGGTGTCGATGTGGCCGTCATTAATTTGCACTGTGGTGTCTAGGAAGTGGATTTCCTGTGTGGACTGGTCCAGACTGAGGTGGATGTTGGGGTGGAACTCTCGTCCACTCACACCCCTTCTCTATCTACGCTACATTGATGACATCTTCATCATCTGGACCCATGGGAAAGAAACTCTGGAAGAATTCCACCATGACTTCAACAGCTTCCACCCCAACATCCACCTCAGTCTGGACCAGTCCACACAGGAAATCCACTTCCTAGACACCACAGTGCAAATTAATGACGGCCACATCGACACCACCCTATACCGAAAACCTACCGACAGCTATGCCTACCTTCATGCCACCAGCTTCCATCCCGGACATACCACACGATCCATTGTCTACAGCCAAGCACTGAGGTACAATCGGATTTGCTCCAACCCCTCAGACAGAGACCAACACCTACGAGATCTTCACCAGGCTTTCTCAAAACTACAATACCCACACAAGGAAATAAGGACACAGATCAACAGAGCCAGACGTGTACCCAGAAGCCTGCTGCTACAAGACAAGCCCAAGAAAAAAAACAACAGAACACCACTGGCCATCACCTACAGTCCTCAGTTAAAACCTTTGCAACGCATCATCAGTGACCTACAACCCATCCTGGACAATAATCCCTCACTTTCAAAAGCCTTGGGAGGAAGGCCAGTCCTGGCACACAGACAACCTGCCAACCTTAAACAAATTCTCACCAGCAACAGCACACTGCACCACAATAACTCCAACTCAGGAACCAATCCATGCAACAAACCTCGATGCCAACTCTGCCCACATATCTACACCAGCAACACCATCACAGGACCTAACCAGATCAACCATACCATCACTGGCTCATTCACCTGTACATCAACCAATGTCATATATGCCATTATATGCCACCAGTGTCCCTCTGCTATGTACATCGGCCAAACTGGACAGTCCCTACGAAAAAGGATAAATGCACACAAATCAGATATTAGGAATGGCAATATACAAAAACCTGTAGGGGAACACTTCAACCTGCCTGGACACACTATTACAGATTTAAAGGTCACCATTCTGCAGAAAGGGAACTTCAAATCCAAACTGCAAAGAGAGACTGCAGAGCTTCAATTCATTTGCAAATTCAGCTCACACACTTTGGGATTGAACCGGGATCTACAATGGTTGGCTCATTACAGACATTGTTTCTCATCTCTCCATGTCCACACACCCCATTCAAATGCTAGACGAATAATCCACACTCCCTGATCGGAGATAACAAGCTGGCTCAGCTTAATTGGACTAACCTTTTCACCTCCCCCCTGGCTCTTACCTACTTTTCTATAACTGCCTGTTTGTGAACAATTGAACACTTCTACTGCCTGCATCCGACGAAGTGGGTATTAGCCCACGAAAGCTCATGCTTCAAAACTTTATAGTTAGTCTTTAAGGTGCCACAGGACTTTGTTAACCTCTATATTGGTGCACATAACAAAATTCATTCCGCACATGGGTGGAAAAAATTAGAGTGAATGCTGGTGGACTCATCACTTGGAGTCTTTGAGACAAAATTAGATATTTTACTAAAAGGTATGCTTTAATTCCGTTTCTGGGAAAAACTTTATGGCCTTTGTGTACAAAAGGTTAGACATGATCTTAGCAGTTTCTTCTAGCCTTGGGGTCTGTGAATTTGTAGTCAAAATCAAGGAGGACAATATGATTCTGTAATGCTTATCATCAAGATCCATTTTTGCCCATCATCTGAAGCGGTTGGAGTCTACTAACGATGATCTAACTTCCTTTATTCTAGCTTCCTGCGGGTTATATTTTCTTCTGAAGCAGCTTTTGTTGGTATAGTATTGGTTTCCCATTGTTTTAATATTCTTGCTGCTGCTATTTGGGATTTCATAGTGGACATCCCACTGACGGCTAACGAGAAACACCGTAATCACCAGTGCTGAGGGGTTAATTTACACCTGGCTGGGAAATCTATTCCATTCACTGAGTCATGTAATAATTAGCCTGTAATACATGCAACAGAGCATATGCATGGAATGTTGGAAGAGGATAGTATGTATTTTATGAGGCCAAAACAGAATGATCTGTAGTACACAGGAAGTGTAATTAAAAATATTATCAGTGCATATGTTATATTGCCACCTCTATCTTAGAAGTGGAGGCCTTGTTTTTATGGTCCACCCTAAATCACTGGTTGTGTTCCAGCAAATTGTTAAGGATTTTTTTATTTATTTTTTTGGTGACATAATTTGTTTTAGGCTGCCCTTGACAAAATGGCTACTATGTATCTTGTTTGTGATCCTTCCATAGTTAAGTGCAGAAGCTTAAACAAAAAAACTGGTAGGCAAATGGAAATTGACCTGCTCGAAAGTCAATAGCTACTCAAAGAATATTTATGTGCTTTGCTGGAGACCAAGAGCTTGTTTATATTTATTACACAGCAGAGGTGAGAACTGTGCAGTGAAACTATTAAGACTAGTCAGCCTTTTTGTTACTTTCCATGGAAGTTCAACATGCACAGCTATCAGGTTACTGTCATGGGATCCCCAGGGTTTGGGCATGGATCCAGTAGCTTATTCCATGGAAAACAATTTTCTCTGATGTCTGTTAATTGGGGGTAAAAATACTTCCTTCCTGCCACCTTTTGTCTGTCTGGTCTATTTAAATTGTAAGCATCTCAGGCCTGGGACTGTCTTTTACTCTGTGTCTGTAGAATGTGTTCCACAATGGAGCCCCAGTTTTGACTGAGGCCTCTACATACTACTGTAATATTTAATAACAATGATTTTGGTCTTTGGAGCTGTTAATCTGGCATCTTTCACAAGCCAAGCTCTAAGTAAGCACTACATTTTATTTAAAACGCTGGCTGATAAAAACAAGATATTTATAGGGTTTTGTCATCTTTGTATAATTTAAAAAGATATGTATGATACTAGGTGGGAGGGTCTTGGGGGCAGCAAGAGGTTCAGAGCTATATTAAACTCCCAAAAGCAGAAATACTTTTGTAAACAATGCAGTTGATAAGCCAGTTACTGATGACAAGTCTGTTCATGTGAAATAAGACATGTAGTTCCTGCTTATTGACACAATAGTCTAACATGGTGAATGTTACAATTCCTCTTTCATTCACTGGCTATTGGGAATGCTCAGCACCCCAATGAGACACTCAACATATCCCATATTTGGGCCCATATCTAGTAAAGTTTTAAGAAAATGGAAGCTACCACCAAAAATCTGATTAAAAAACAAAGAAACAACAAAATCTCTATAGATTATCAGGAGGATTTAGTCATTATTTATAGTGTGGATCAGAGGTATATAGAAAATAATCCTATTGTATGCCTCATGTTTTGGTTTTTATGGATTTTTATTTTCCTAGGAAAAATCATAGTGGCATTGTAATATTCAAATTACTCCCTCAATGTATCAGTCTCATTGTTTGCCCTGTCTTATGACTTTGAGAAAAGTTTTTATAATTTAAATTGGCCTGCTTGAAAGTCAATATTGCACTCTGTCCACTGAGAAATATGTGTGTGCTTTGTTGGAGACCGGGAGAGAAGGTTAATATATATATAATTTCACAGAATTGTGCAGAGGAACTGTTAGAATTGGTCAGCCTTATTGTTATTTGCAATGGAAGTTCAGTGTGCTGACTCAGCAATTAAGCGAACCAGTTATAAATAAAAACTGTATGATATCTTCCTTTTGAGGCACCCAGAAAGCTGCACTATGGATCCTGGGCAGGGGTGGTTTTCTTCAATGAGAGTGAGAGAAGGTCATCTTTTCATGCAGACTCCTTGGATTTTAAATTAGCTAAACTTTTTATTGGACCAAACTTTGTGGGACAGAGGTGCTGTTTTTACTACAGTTCATTAGGAATGGGGGTAGGGAGATTCCTATCTGCCTCTCCACAATTAATGTAATTTGAAATAGAAATTTAATTTAAAACCTAGATGTCAGTTTTCCATTTAGTCACTCGACTGCTCCTTGTTAAACCTTGTTAGATAAGTATTTGTTAGTGCCAGAACCTCCACTTTGTTCGTTATTTAGTATCGGAAGTGTTTAGTATGAGTCAAACAAATAAGAGTTCTCACCCTGAACAGCTTGTGTGTGTGTGTGTGTGTGTGTGCGCACGTGCGCATGCACTAAGGCAGCATAACAAATGTATAGCCTTAAGAATTATTCTACTATTAGTAACAAGAAACTTCATCTTCTATGAAAAATAGAAAGGGTGCTGTATTTACTTTACAGTACAGCTACCCTTGTTGGGATAAAGTTTATTCAGATACCACATCTTTATCCTGTAAAAATAGAACATTCCTCCTATATATCCCTTAAGGAATAGTAAACATCGTGACATAACTAGGCTTTAGCTTTATAAACACAACAATAAAGTAACTCCAACTGTAGTATACTGCCTTTATCAATGTAAAATGAAATTAGTAATACAATATGACAAGGGCACAGCATCAGGCCTGAATATTTTATAAGTGAACTAGCAAAAATACCCGGCGTTGCTCGGGGTATTTGTAATTGGAAACCGGGATGTAAAAAGACTACAATGTTTTTTATTAATACAAATTTTGTTCAGAAGTCTCATTTTGTCTAATTAATTTCATTCTCTTGCATTTAGATGTGGGGGGGAGGGGGGAGAGAGCTGAGCGAGTGCAGGGGCCGTTGGAGGGGGGTAGGGGGAGTGAGATTTTAAAAATTTTCGATTCTTACCTGAGGTGGGAGAGAGCTGAGCGAGTGCGGGGGCCGTTGGAGGGGGGAGGGGGGAGAGAGCAGAGCGAGTGGGGGGGCGTTGGAGGAGGAAGGGGGGAGAGAGCTGAGCAAGTGGGGGGCCGTTGGAGGGGGGAGGGGGGAGAGAGCTGAGCGAGTGGGGGCCCTTGGAGGGGGAGAGGGGGGAGAGAACTGAGCGAGTGTGGGGGCCGTTGGAGGGGGGGAGGGGAGAGAGAGCTGAGCGGGTGCGGGGGCCGTTGGAGGGGGGAGGGGGAGAGAGCTGAGCGAGTGGGGGGGCCCTTGGAGGGGGGAGGGGGGGGAGAGCTGAGCTTTAATTCTCCCCACCCAAATTCTTTCAAGTTCTAGCAAAAACGGTGATTGAACATAGAAACATTTTTATAATAATATAAGCTATAAGTAAGTATTCTTTTATAATATCAATAGGGGTTTCTTGCATTTGGTTTTTACTGTTTCAGGAGTTATCTAATGTAAGGTCTTTAATAGTCTGTTTAGTCTTTTCCATGTAGTCTGAAGCAAGATGGATATATAACATCCCTCCCTCCCCCCGGTACATCAGTTCTAAAATCAATCTTCTTGGCTAGCTGCTCATTTTCTTCCCCAGTTGTGTTCATAGGTACCTCTACGAGATGTTTGTTTCCTACGTTGGTGTTCACTAAATATGAATCAGATGACATTTCTTCAATCACTGTAGTTTGGCTGGTGACTATCTCATGAAACTCTAACATTCTTTGTTTTTTAACTGTGGTAAAGGTCTTGTGTGTCTCTCTTGACTTGTCTAATCTGTCTTCTGTGGGCGGCACATGTTCCTCCCATTTGGGGAGGCTAGCCATGTGGCCCCACCCCTTGCACTCAAGGCCCTGCCCTTGCCCTATCCCTCCCATCCACCGGAACCCCAAGCACCTGCCCTCCCCCATAGCCAGAAGAGCCCCAGCCGAACCGCCCCAGGCCCCCCCAGCTGGGACCAGCACTGCACTGTTGGGCCGCTCCCAGCGCCGGTCCCCCGCCAATGCCATGTTGCTGGCTGGCCTCAGCGTTGGCCCTAGTGCTGGACCACCAGCTTTTGGTGGAACTGAGTTCGCGCCAGCTTGGGCACCAGCGTTTGGGAGAGGTTGGAGCATGAGTGGGGCCAGGGCTTGGTTTAGGGGAGGCTTTGTCCCCCCTGGCCTAATATAGCTGCTGCCCATCAGAGTTATTTGTCAGTACACACATGCTCACACTCACACACACACACACACACGTAAATAATACGGAGATTGGAAGGGATTACTTACTTATAGCTTTTATTATTATTTGTATTTTGATCTTAGATGTTTCTCTTTTTACCATTTTTCCTAAGGGATGCAGTACATGACATTTTTATCATGTTTACATATACTGTTACTACTTCGTCTACATCAGGGGTCTCAAACTCAAATGCCCATGAGGGCCGCATGAGGACTAGTGCACTGGCCCGAGGGCCGCACCACTGACACACACACACACCCTCGCTGCCCCGGCTCTGACCCCACTCCACCCCTTCCATGAGGACTAGTGCACTGGCCGAGGGCCGCACCACTGACACACACCCTGCCCTCGCTGCCCCGGCTCTGCCCCCACTCCACCCCTTCCAAGAGGTCCCACCCCTGCCCCACCTCCTCCTCTGAGCACGCAGCTCCCCATTCCCTCCTGGAAAGCACTAGGCACCACCAACAGCTGTTTGGCAAACAAAGCAAGAGCAATATAGGAAGTCCAGAGCTAGAAACACGCGCGGCCCAGCCAGGCAGCAGAGAGGCCTCCACTTCTGGCCCCTCCATCCTGCAAACTGCTATGGGGGGACCGGGGGGGAGGGGGGGCGCCAGGAAGCTTGGCGGGCCGCAGGGAAGGGCTTTGCGGGCCACATGTGGCCCCCGGGCCGCATGTTTGAGACCCCTGGTCTACATCATATGTTTAGATGACATGCGATGAAGCATCTGCTCCAAACAGCTGGTTTGCAATTACTAGGTAATGTCTTGACTATACTAAACTCCAGGATCTTTCTGTATATTTACTTTTGCGCTTTCAAAAGTTATCACTGTGATGATGGTTCTCCAAGTTTTTTTGCACATTGCAATTAGTGATTGTCTCTTTAAGCTTTGTACCCCAACATATAGGGCCTAACATAATTTTCAGTGTGCAGATATATTTTTGTTTCCATTGTCATAGCTTTTATAACCTACTGTTCAGTCAGCCATTTTTTCCATGTCTCTATAGCTATATAACTTACAATCCTGCTTTTGAAGCCTCTGTGGAGATCCTATTCTCTTTCAGTGACTCAAATAATTACAGTATTGCTGCTGATGTCAATACATGCTTCAAATTCTTGAACTTTATTTCATGATCTGTACACTCAGCTATAAATTAAAATTTCCCTTTGGATTTTAAAAAAGCTTCTGATAAACTCACTGATAAAACAATTAAGCAAAAAGAACCTTGAAATAAGGAGCAAAGTCTTGTTGTGTACTAAAAGCTAGTTCAGCAGATGTTGAGGTATAAACAGTGTTGTTTGACTTTGTAACTCTCACCTGTCATCACTGGCCTGAATTGTTCTAACTTCCTTGGTTACCACCTCTGCTTCCCATGTAATTTTTAGACTGTGAGCTCTGAGGCTCTTCAAGAGTTTCTCTTGCTTTATTCTATCTACTGTAAGAGATCCACTCTTCACCCCCACGTCACAGGCAGGAGACTCTTTTCTGGCTTCAACAGTGCTCTTTATTTACAGTGCCAACCCCACCACCGAAATACAGCTTCACAGTGTAGCTGAGCCCCAGCCCTCAACCTGGCTGGTCTCCGGAAGCAGTCAGCTCTCCCAGGCCCCTAGCCTCAGCTCTACTTCCTTCCCTGTACCTTCTCTTTCTCTCTCTCTCTCACTCCACACACCACCACACCACCACTTCCTGCCTGGCAGGCTTTTATCCCTGAGGAGGCTGCCAGGTGCAACTCATAACCTTGAGCCCTCTGCAGCCCAGGTGGCTGATTAGCCTTCCTTCACAGGGGGGTTTGCAGAGGTTCTGCTCCCTCTTAAAGGGCCAGCAGGGCTGGCTCAGGCACTACTGGCCAGCACCCTGCCACACTACTGACTCTTGGGAGTGAAGTCTTAGGGCAGGGGTCTCAAACATGTGGCCCGCGAAGCCCTTCCCTGCGGCCCACCAAGCTTCCTGTTCTCCCCCCCTCCCCCATAGCAGTTTGCGGGAGGGAGGGGCCAGAAGCAGAGGCTTCTCTGCTGCCTGGCTGGGCCACGCGTGTTTCTAGCTCTGGACTTCCTATATTGCTCTTGCTTTGTTTGCCAAACAGCTGTTGGTGGTGCCTAGCGCTTTCCAGGAGGGAATGGGGAGCTGCGTGCTCAGAGGAGGAGGTGGGGCAGGGGTGGGACCTCTTGGAAGGGGTGGAGTGGGGGCAGAGCTGGGGCAGCGAGGGTGTGTATGTGTGTCAGTGGTGCGGCCCTCGGGCCAGTGCACTAGTCCTCATGCGGCCCTTGTGGTCATTTGAGTTTGAGACCCCTGTCTTAGGGGCTGTCAAAATCTGTCTAAATAATGGTGAATGTTGGCACTAGGATGCTGCTATCCCTGAATGGATCTTTAATGGCTCTTAATCAAAGAGTCCATTTGTTTATCCAGTGCCTGTTTTTTAGTTTCAGTCAGAGGACAATTTACTGCTTCTAGTATTTGCCGGCAAGGATGAAGCATTTTTGCTATCGCTACTGGCTGGACTGCTGTGGAAGGGGCTCCTCTTCATCTTCCACCTATATATTTATTCTTTTCGGTCATGTATGGGTTAAAGCTGTTATCTGCTGAGCCTCAGTTACATTTTGTGCTACAGCATTTTGAAAGTCACGTTTCAGGCTTTCATTCTGCAATTTTAGTTTTTCTAATTCCTGTTCCAAACTTTCTTGCACAACAGCTCACTCCTTTACAAGCTTATCTACAGCACAGTACATAGCACAGGTGACGTGCTTCTGTTTGGTTTTTTGGGGGAATGTAACCCTTTTGGTACCTCAAAAGCAAGTTGTCCAAAACGTCCTTCTGCGGCGGGGGGACTGCATCAACCAGACATGGATCAGACCCCAAGCTTTTAAACACCTGTCTTAACAAACATGCCTCAACCACACCCAGAGGATTTGGGGCATCCCCCTTGTCCACCGGTTTGACAACCCTTCCCTGTCTGCGTTTGCGAAACATCATTGACTATAAGAACAGCCAATACACCCCCGGTATATTTCCTTGTCTGTGTACTGTACCAAATCTGCTCCCTGGCTAAAATTAATGTAAGTAGAACTGATTCAGAACACTATTTAAATGAGTTGGTTAACACCATTGATTCAGGATACCAAGCTCCTCAAAGACCACCAGTTCAGAAAACAGTTTGTTTCAGTTTAAAGACCTTTTTTTCTTAAGACACGACAGTAACCATCCTCTGCTACCAAATGTTGGCACCAGGGGGCTACTACCCCTGAACTGATCTTTGATGGTTCCCAGTGGAGCAGATTACTGTCATACCAATGAAAAAGGTCCACAGTAATTAACTTGCATAGACTGAAGTTTATTTGAGAAGGAATTACAAAAGCGGTAAAGGGTCACATTAAGCACATAACTCCTATGTTAGATATTAAAGAACTATACAGTAAGAGCTACACATTCCTCTTAGCGAGCCCCTCTTTCACAAACATACACAAACAGGCCCTGTGCTAGCCTCACACAGTTCCTGCTTGGCAAGGACGACTTCTCTCCAGGTCTGGTCTCCTCAGCCCTCTGATCTGTCTCGGATTCCCTTGAGACAAGGCCTTGGCTGCCTGGAAACCCCTCTGGTCACACAATCCTACTCAAGCCCATGGAACAGAGTTTTGGCTACTCTGTCTAGCAGCGTCTTCAAGTGTCAATTAAGGAATCCCCAACAGTAATTTAATTTAACAAGGTCGCATTTTGTCTTTTATACTGAAGTGCCCGCCAGTTTGGTGTGGCTAGGGCATCACACGCGGCTGGGCAACAGAATTCAGCTTGCAGGCAGCCACGGTGAGCCCTAGGGGCACACGGGGTTCTGCTTCTTCCGCATTCATTTCAGTGCTTTCAAACTGCCGGGCCCCTTTTCCCATACCAAGCGATGCCTAGTGGGTTGGCCATATAAAAGGAGAACCTGCGGTCTCTCTGGGATGATCGTTTCACATAACCCCCCGTGCCCTTTAGGGAAAACGCCGACACTGCAGCGTGAACAGATTCTTTCCTCTCTCCTCCCCCCCCAGGTGGTTCTGATCAGGGATGAGCCCTTTAAACCAAACGCGAGCACCCCAACGGACACCTCTGATTTTTCCCTTAAACAAATTATACTATTTCAACCAGGTGCCCATGAATGATATCACTCTTGTGAGGCTAACACAGAGAGAGAAAGAACGAATGTTGCTTTAATGCGATCAAAACCCAGGACCATTTGCTTCCATGCTCTGCGCTTCAGTGATTCCAGCCTACTTACTACTGGCCTGGCGGGGTAAAGTGTCCTATCATGGAAGATGTGGATCAATAAAAACAGTTTGTTTGAAACCCTGCATCATATTTACAGAGGTACACTCACCAGAAGTGCCTTCTTTGGCGTCATGGTCTGGGAGCCCACCTTGGGGGGGGGGAGGGGAGTAAAGGGTATTGGTTCCAAGGTTAGGAACAGTTTCTGGCTCCCGGGGAGAACAGATTGACCACTTGCCACCTGTGCACTGTCCTCCTCTCCTCTTCGTCCTCCAAAAACCCATCCTCCCCGCTCTGTGAGACTCCCCCCTTGCAGGTGTCCACAGACAGTTCTGGGGTAGTGGTGATGTCACCCCTCCCCCCCAGAATTGCATGCAGCTCAGCGTAGAAGCAGCATGTATGGGGCTGTGACCCGGAGCGGCCGTTTTCTTCTTTCGTCTTCTGGTAGGCTTGCCTGAGCTCCTTGATTTTCACACGGCACTGCTCTCTGTCCCTGGAGTAGCCTCTGTCCGTCATGCTCTGGAGATTTTGGCGTATGTTTTTGCGTTCCTTTTTCTGGAACGGAGTTCTGCTTAAACAGATTCTTCTCCCCTCTACTGCGATGAAATCCAGTACCTCCCATTTGGTCCATGCTGGAGCTCACCTGTGACTTGTCATGGTCACCTGGGATGGTGGGCTCTGCATGGTCACCTGTGATGGTGGGCTTGCCACACTGGCTAAACAGGAAATGAAATTCAAAAGTTCTTAGATATTGATAGGTTTTTGTTGATCAAAATTTAACTTTGCTCTCTGTGGTTTTATTTTTGTTTTGTTCCTTGGCATCTGCAAACTTCTCTTTCCCCTCTTCTTAGAAGATGAGATCATCATTCATTTTGTTAATCCATGCAAATTGGCTCAATTGTGGTATTCTTTTTAACCCTTGATCAGTTAGTCTGAGTTCCAGGGTTGCTTGGAATTTTCCAAGACTGCCAGTGGCCACTGCTAGTAATGGAATGAGATCACCAGTACATTTAATGTGCCATAGGCCACTAGAGATGGCAATGTGTTTTTGACCATTATTGATCTAGACCCGTTTGGATCCTGTGAACTTGATGTGAAAGATTATGACAATGCATTTGCTATTACAGGGTCCCTGAAGCACCCAGCCTGCTCATCTACTACAACTTGGCTTTGATGTTCATTCATACTATTCTGAAAGTTCTCACTAGAAATCTCTCTTATTTGCCATATGCTGCCTCCCAGTGCTGGCAAGGCCTTTACAGTTAGGCAGCTGGTGTGCTAAGACTGCTGCTTGTTTTACTATCATCTTATCTTTTTGTTTCTGCCCATCCGCTCTCCATTGGGTTTATCCACTTCTGGAACAGGGATTGTCTTTGTTTTTAAGCTATGTCTACACTACAGCGTATGTCAGCAGAATTCATGTCTCTTAGGGTTGAGAAGAAACCACCTCCCTGAGCAATATAAGTTATGCCGACATAAGTGCCAGCATGGACAGCGCTATGTCAGCGGAAAAGCTTCTCCTGCCGACGAAACTACTGCCGCTTGCAGAGGTGGTTTCATTATGCCAGCAGGAGTGCTGTCTCCTATCAGCATAGTACACCTTCATCAGACATGCCCTGATCCCTTACTGGAATTTCTAAGTGCTACTGAAATGCAAATATTAAAAAATAAATATTAGTACTTTTCAACCATTACTTTTTCTTAACATCTTTATTCATCACCACTTGCCTGCCTGCTGCATTCTAATTTCCTGACTTGTTGAACTCACTGTTCATACTAAATCTTTATCTCTGGTTAACCAATAGGGACAGAAATGCACAAGCACAGACCTAAAAAGACAATCTTGACCCACAGTGTTTGCACAAGTTCACGGTTTCTAAAGTTACTTCCCCCATCCTCCAAAAATAACAAATGTACTCTCTTTTGCAAAACCATTTTAATTTAAAATTTGTAACAACTTTAGTAGCTATTGTTAGGGCAAACTACAGAGTGCATCTTCTTTCCTGTTTTTTAAGAACACGCCTGCTGATGTTCTACTCCTCAGAAACATCCGTCTTCTCTCACTGTCATCTCTGTAACTCTTTCAAGCTGCTTCCCAATGCCTGGAACAGTTTCCCTTCTCCAACATGCCAAGCAACCTTGCCATTCTCCAAAGTCCTTCATAAAAACCTGCTTCTTTCAGCTAGCTGCTAAAAGAAGCCTTTCTCTCATGCCGCTCCATAGTCCTTTAACTCAGATCAAATTAGAATTTAATATTTATTGGAGAAAATCCTCCCACCTTTGGAAGTAACAAGATGCATGGCAAAAAAACATTCATACCAGTTACTTTACATCATTCTCTATTGTTGGCTATAATTTTGTCTGATTAGGAAGCAGACATTCAAGATGGGACTTTGCACTGTACATAGATGTAAGAAGATAATCCACAGCAATGGCTTTATATAATAATCAATCTTTTATGCCTGAGATCTGAGGAGTAAGGTAGGCTGGAGCCCTGCTTTAATTAAACATTCATGTTCTTTTTCTGGGAATTGGCAAAGTCTTTGTAACAAAGGTAGTTTCCTGAATTTCTGGCAAGCTTCTGTAGAAAATCTACTTTTAAAGCCAACTCTTGATTGCTTACTTAGTGTAACTGTAAAAAGAATGACTGAACAAATAGAATTAGGTTAAAAAACAGGAGTTGAACTCAAAGAATTTATTTTCATCTGATCTTTAGTAGTGCAATGGTGTAAGAAACCATTTGCTGTTCTGTGTATTAACATAATACTCATGTGGCTATGTTGCTTTTACACTTTTTATTTTAAGAAAAGACTCGTACTTCATTTTAATACAGGGGATTTTGTTTTTCATCATTTTATTTTCAAAAAAATATACCTATGAAAATGTAAAGGACTTAGGATAATATAATAGAAAAATTATGTTTTCTGTGGAGAGCTACATTTAGGACATTTTGAAAGAGCAGGTTTGATGTGAAATGAAAGTTGCTAATTCAAGATTTCTGTATTAAAAGCGCTGTCACCTGATTTGTGGGAGGTTTTATTACATAAAGCAAGGATTAACTCAGTTTTCGTTAGCTCTGGTAGCTCATCTTTAATGAAGGAGGAGGGAAGGTCTGTTCACATAAATAAGGGCTGTAGGACACACACTTTTATTCTTGGGAGGATATGATCTCATCTATGGTCATTAATCTTTTTGTAAGTTTCTATAAACGGGAGCTTGGACATTAGACTAGCTGATAAGCAAAGCCAATATATTAATCAGCTCCTGTGTCTTTATTGTACTATCTTTTCTCATCAACTAATGTAAGTGGGTACTGTTACTTTTTCCTCCTGAAAGATGTGCAATAGCTCATGGTGACATTTCAGATTGAGTGTTATCTTCAGATGGAACTTTGTTCTGATAAAGGGTTTCAGTGGAGACTTTTCCTTGTGTATGTTCTGCAGAACAGTGTTTTAAATTTCAGATCTGAATTTTATTAATCTAGAACATCAAAATTATTAGAAGAAGCTTTAATTCCTGAAAAACAATCTTTATAAGTTTAATACTTAGACTATTTTGTTTGCTCGGCTTCTGGTTTTTTGCCTCTTGTGTAGTGAGTGCTATCCCAAAAAAGGATAGGTGGACACTGGAAAAAATACAATTCTGTGTTGCATACAATCAAATATCTCTCTCAACAGAGATTTCAGAATTTGTTTTGTAGCTGACCTCTCCAAAGGTAGTTCTACGTGGAGAAATTTGCAGCCTTAAAGGGATGTTGTCAGGTTAAATGTATATACAAATCTATACTATGTTACTCATAACAACATTGAGTCATAGATTTAGGCCACAAGGGACTGTTACATCATCTTGTCTGAATAATACTAAAAAAATTTAAATTTGGTTTTACATTTCACAATTTTTGTCATTCATTTTCTGTAGTTTTCTCAGTTTGGACAATAAAAATAGATTTTCTACCTAATCTATTCTATTGATAAAATGCCAATCAATTTAGTACTTTGGTTCTGGTTAGTAAAGACGTAGCCAATAATGTCTTTTGCTGCCATCTCTCTGGAGATCGATCAGTTGTACTTTTTTATTTTTTAAAGAAATCATGGCTCCTGTTGTTGTGATTGTGCTTTGAAAGGTGGTCAGAGTAAAGTGCATTCTGATCTTGTACTGTTCGATAATCTAAAACCCAGTTCTGAAAATATCTTGCCTCTGGATCCTGAGTGGCTATCTCTAACTACAGAGTTGCTGACAGGTGACTCCATAACAAACCATTCTAAGAAATTTCAGAGGACTGTAAGGGTGGTCAATCTTTACTCCTAGAGTTTTTATTCTAATGACATTTCAATGATAAAACTCATGCTTCATAATTCATCTGTTTGAAACTGTATCAGGCTAAAGGTTGTATGTGAACTTTTTAAAAATTGAAACAATTAAATTTTTAGTGATCATATGTTGGTGTTTCTGAGATGTTTACTTTAGTACTCATCTTATTTAAATACTAACAACATCCTCATCACTGTGCAATAGATATAGGGTGATCAGATAGCAAGGATGAAAAATCAGGACAGGAGGTTGGAGTAATTGGCACCCATATAAGACAAAGCCCCAAATATTGGGACTGTCCCTATAAAATTGGGACGTCTGGTCACCCTAAATAGATAGAAGTCACAGTCCCTGATCCAAATTGAGCTAGACAATTCAGTGAGATGGTAGACCAATTGAAAGTTCAGTGAAAAAGTATATAGCTTCCTGTCTCAAACTCCTGAAGAAACACACACTTTTGGTCACTCCATTCCTACTTTAAAACTTTCAGAGACATTTACACGACATGTTCATTTATGAACATACTTAAATTTGGGAAGAAAATCCACAACTAGCCTACTATATCTATTCCTTTTGGATTGTTCATAATTTCACCTTGCTCTTTTTCACCACATTCCTTAATCTCCTCTTTCAGAAA
This sequence comes from Sternotherus odoratus, assembly GCA_032164245.1. NCBI lineage: Eukaryota > Metazoa > Chordata > Testudines > Kinosternidae > Sternotherus > Sternotherus odoratus. The sequence goes on from JAVMKO010000003.1 coordinate 64,952,913, forward strand.
TCAGTTTACCTTTCTCTTCAATTTTACTTCACTAATCCTTATTGATAACTTAGTCCACATTATTTATTTTATGTAGTATGATGTAGATCTACCTGTATGATTTACTCCCCTTGTTTCCAAAATTATAGACTAGTGTTCAAAAGGAGTAGCCCTTGACTTTCATGTGTGTTTTTTATTTTTTAATATTTAATATTCTATTTAATTAAATAGAAGTTTTAAAAAGTGTAAAAGCTAGTGATCAAATTCAAGGGCTCCTCTTTCAGAGACAAAAAATTATATTTCATCAAGATGTATCCCAAAGAATTTTACAGTCAAGAATTTTACAGCAAAGAATTTTATGTCAAGGGGAGATACAGAACATGGAAACCATATAGCCTTAGTTTTCCTACAAAGTAGTTACTGCGAGAGGTATGAAGCATGACTTACCCATTTAAAACTAAAGGAGGAATTTCTTTCTGCATAAAAGAACTGAAATTACTCAAACTGGTATTTGGCCAAGATACCAGGAAAAAACCCTATTTTGTGAAATAATGTCATGGGATCTTTTAATGACAACAAGTGTTGAGGATCTTAGTTTTACATACTGATTGAATGATGGTATTTTCAGCAGTACAATGCCATTTAGCACCATGCCTGAGTATTGATTCAGTGATGACACAGAACTGAAGTGTGTCACCTCATGAGTCACCAACAGCACTTCCTTCACAGTTGGGTTTTCCTTCAGGGTTTTCTGGCTAAGTGCTGAAGGGGTCAAACAGTGCTTATTAGATTAGACATACTTATAGCCAAAGGAGATATGGCTGGAGGCCAGTGAGAACAAGTTAACTCCCTTAGATATTCTTCATAATTTAAATACTTTGTATCATTTTCATAGCCTTCTTCACCCTCTCCTAAATAGCAATGTCCTTCCTATAGCATTGTGACAGGTATAACCAGTATGTTCAATTCATCTCTGTATGTATTTGATTCCTAATTTTGTAATTTGTTAAATCAGAATTGTGGATCTCTCTGTCTTAAGCCAAAAAATATACCTACATTACACAACAGACGATGCTTTGCACAGGAGCTCACAAGGTGAATGGTTCATTTAGGAAAGATGTTACTTAGCCTTCTAGCAACAGAAAAGATTAATTAATTCTGGAGTATGCATTTGTTTGCCCAAGTGAACAAGCACAATGGAAGAACCTTCTGAAAATAGACAGAGGTGGATGTAGTTTGGGAAATTAATTATTAAAGAAGGAAATAAATTACTTATTACTATATTTCACATGGGAAGCAGCCCAGATATAAAACAAATAAAACATGCACTTTGACACAATGTAGAGAATTTATTATTTTATAACTTTACATCAACGGCAAGAAGGACCATATCTGAATTTGGTCTCGATAGATAGAGGGCTTTCCTTCTTAGGAGTAGGTCAGTTTCAGAGGTAATTCTGATATACTAAAGATTGAAAGAATGGGTGAATCTGAAGAAACCAGTTTAACTCTTATAAAGGACATAGGTAATTTTGTTCCTTCTGGCTTTGTCCTCATCCCCAAAAGAGGTGTGTTTTTACATCAAGATAACCATCTCACTGTAAAATCCTAGTGGAGATGAGATATAGGTAGCTTTTACTTCAGCATAGTTAGTTGAGATAAACAAGAAGTGGAGTTATAAGGCTGACCTCGACTAGCTATATTGAGAGAGTTTATATCTGTGCCTTGTACTGCTAGTACTTTACACCAAGATAGTCATCTCGCGGTACAGTCCACTGTTTGAAGGCAAAGACACTGTTTACTTTTTTGTGAATCTGAACTTTAGAGCCATTTCGCACAGTCTCCATCCCATATACTTAATGTAATTAACTTGTTGGTATTTCCTGTTCAGAAGCTAATTACTGTATCCTAGCATGAATAAATCTGAAGATGAAGGATGAGATGTTTATAACAAATAATCCCTGAGATTGAATTCTTCTGATTGCCTTGGAGTTTATTAATCCAGGATATTGCTATTATTTAGTTATCAGAAAACTTCCTTAAATTATTGTTAAACGATAAAGTAAAAGAAGCAGTAAGAGGCAAAAAGGCATCCTTTAAAAAGTGGAAGATAAATCCTAATGAGGAAAATAGAAAAGCATAAACTCTGGCAAATGAAGTGTAAAAATATAATTAGAAAGACCAAAAAAGAATTTGAAGAACTGCTATCCAAAGACTCCAAAAGTAATAGCAAAACATTTTTTAAATACATCAGAAGCAGAAAGCCTGCTAAACAACCAGTGGGTCCACTGGACGATTGAGATGCTAAAGGCAGTCAAAGATGTTAAGGCCATTGTGGAGAAACTAAATGAATTATTTGCATCAGTCTTCACTGTTGATGATGTGAAGGAGTTTCCCAAACCCGAGCCATTCTTTTTGGGTGACAGATCTGAGGAACTGTCCCATATTGAGGTGTCATTAGAGGAGGTTTTGGAACAAACTGATAAACTAAACAGTAATAAGTCTCCATGACCTGATGGTATTCACCAAGAGTTCTGAAGGAACTCAAATGTGAAATTGCAGGACTACTGTCATCTGTAACATATCATTTAAATCAGCTTCTGTACCAAATGACTGGAGGATAGCTAATGTGACGCCAGTGTTTTAAAAGGGCTCCAGAGGTGACCATGGCAACTACAGGCCAGTAAGCCTGTAGTCAGGCCAGTAAGCCTGACTTCAGTATGGGAAAATTGTAAAGAACAAAATTGTCAGACACATAGATGAACATATTTTTGGGGGGAAATAGTCAACATGGTTTTTGTAAAGGGAAATCATGCCTCACCAATCTACTAGAATTGTTTGAGAGGGTCAGCAAGCATGCGGACAAAGGAGATCCAGTGGATATAGAAGGGGTAGGCAAACTACAGCCTGCAGGCCCGTCCTGCCTGACCCCTGAGCTCCTGGCTGGGGAGACTCCCCCTGGCCCCTCCCCTGCCTTCTCCACTCCCCCGGAGCCCCAGCGTGCCATGCGGGCAGTGCTCAGGGGGACGGGGAGGGAGTGCAATGCATTCCTGTGGATCAGTGGGGCAGCATGTCTGGCTCCAGCTATGCAGCTGCCAGACACGCTGATCTGAGTGGTGAGGTAAGGGGGCCAGGGCCTGGAGGTTGGTCTGGGGGGAAGTCAGGGAACAGGGAATGGGGGGGGGAGGGGATTGGATAGGTGTGGGAGTCCTGGGGAGCCTGTCACGGGGGTGGGGGTATGGATAGGAGTATAGATAGGGGACAAGGAGCGGGGGGTTGGATGACTCAGGTATTCTGAGGGGACAGTCGGGACAGGGGGTTCGATAGGGGGTGGGTTCCGGGGAGGTGGTTGGGGCAGGGGGTCCCGGGAGGGGGCAGTCAGGCGACAAGGAGTGGGGGGTTGGATGGGTTGGGGTTTCTGAGGGATGGCAGTTAGGAGTCAGGAAGTGGGAGGAGGTAAATAGGGGGCAGGCTGTTTGGGGAGGCACAGCCTTCCTACCTTGCCCTCCACACAGTTTTGCAACCCCCATGTGGCCCTTGGGCCAAAAAGTTTGCCCACCCCTTGGATATAGTGTATTTAGATTTTCAGAAAGCCTTTGACAGGGTCCCTCAGCAAAGGCTCTTAAGCAATATAAGCAGTCATGGGATAAGAGAGGGTTCTCTCATGGATGGTAACTGGTTAAAAGATAGGAAACAAAGGGTAGGAATAAATGGTCGGTTTTCAGAATGGAGAGAGATAAATAGTGGTATCCCTCAGGGATCTGTACTGGGCCCAGTCCTATTTAACATACTCATAAACCATCTGGAAAAAGGGGTAAACAGTGAGGTGGCAAAATTTTCAGATGATACAAAACTACTCAAGATAATTAAGTCCCAGGCAGACTGTGAAAAGCTACAAAAGGATCTCACAAAACTGGGTGATTGGGTAACAAAATGGCAGATGAAATTTAATGTTGAAAAATGTAAAGTAATGCACATTGGATAACATAATCCTACCTATACATATACAATGATGGGATTTAAATTAGCTGTTACCACTCAAGAAGGAGATTGTGGAGTCATTGTGGATAATTCTCTGAAATCACCAGTCAGTGTTCAGTGGTAGTCAAAAAAGCGAACAGAATGTTGAGAATCACTAAGAAAGGGATAGATAAGACAGAAAATATCATATTGCCTCTATATAAATCCATGGTACACCTACACCTTGAACACTGCGTGCAGATGTGGTTGCCCCATCTCAAAAAAGATATATTGGAATTGGAAAAGGTTCAGAAAAGGGTAACAAAAATGATTAGGGGTAGGGAATGGCTTCTATATGAAGATAGATTAATAAGACTGGGATTTTTCAGCTTGGAAAAGAGGTGACTAAAGGGGGATATAATAGAGGTCTATACAATCATGGTTGTAGTATAAGTGGAATGATGGTCACATGTAGGATTTATTTAGTATTTGGACAAATCTTGCACCCAGTGAATGTGCCACCCAGTGGCATACTTTATAACAAGTCTATATGACTGTAATTCAAAAATCATGACTAAGGATATAGAGAAGAGAATTTTGGGTACATAGAACATTGGAATGACTTCCGGGATGAGAATTTTTTTGGATTTGGTGGTTGCTACTTACACAGAAGGGGTACTGGCCTCCTGAAAAGTAGTAACTGATAGGGTTTGTTAGGTGACTATTAAACTAGGGGATAAAGTGAAGGCTTGACTAACTCAAATAATCTAGCAGATAATTGAATATTAGAATATGCAGCTCTTCTGAAACAAAGATTAAAGACATGTGTGAATATTCTGAAGTATTTGTACACCAAAGCAAAGCATGTGGAAACAAACAAAAAGAACTAGAAATGCTACTAAAGGATAGTGATTATGATTGAGTAGACATAAACAGAAATCTGGTGGGATGGTTCTTCTAATAAGGGCTGGTTTTCACTGGGGGGCGGGGGGGAGATCGGCTATAGATACGCAATTTCAGCCACGTTAATAACGTAGCTGAAATTGGCGTATCTACAGCCGACTTACCTGCCGTCCTCATGGCGGCGGCGCGCTCCCGCATCGAATCCAGCTTGTGCCTTTTGGCAAGCTGTAGTTCCGGAGTTGATGGTGAGACGCGATAAATCGACTGCCAAAGGATCAATCCCTCCTCGCTGTAGTGAAGCAAGCCCTAGGAAAGTCAGTATAGATTTGTACAATCTACGTAGTGGAAATAGAAAGGAAGAAAAGGTGAAGTGATGGTGTTATGTCATGAGTATTTACAATTTACAGCACATTAGATGAATTTGCATTTTTTTATTGCAACAGAAAGTTTTAAACTGCATACAGAAAGCCATCATATAGCAGAGAAAGGAGGTAATAGTCCCTTATTTAGGTCTGATGTGACTACACTTCAGGGGTGAAAGTGGGCCAGTACAGCTCGGTGCAGGCCAGCCAGTGTGGATGGGCTGGCTGGGGAAGGCTGAGCCCAGCACCGCCTCTTCCACCCGAGGCTCCGCCCCCCATACCAGTAAGGTTAATATTACTTTCACCCCTGCTGCACCTGGAAATTTGTATTCAGCTCTGGGCACCTCATTATCGGAAAGATACTGAAATTGGAGATAATTCAGAGAAGAGAGAAAAAAAAAAAGGGAGATGAGGCTGGAACAATTAAAGTTAAAGAGGGGACTACATGAGAAACATGGTTAAATCCTACAAATATTTAAAAAGTGACAATTCAACAAGCGGGGGAAGAATTTGATCTTACAGCAAAAGACTGTCAAGTGACCAAGGAGGGAGATGAGACCACAGGCCGTTTACATCTCTAGGTTCTTTGAAAATTCAGGTACAGTAGACTCTCGATTATCTGGAATGATGGGGAAAAATTAATCCTGGTTAATAAAATCCTGGATAATCACCATCCATAGGAAATATGGGGAGGGGAGGGTTGGTTCACCAGCCACCCTGTGGCGGGAGAGGGGATGTTGGTTCACTGGCTGCCCTGCGCCCTGGTGGGGTGGATTTTTGTGTGTGCTTGGGGCAGCAACAAAGCCAGAGCTGGCCCTGCAAGTTGTGCGTATTTTTTTTGACATCCTGGTTAATCCACATCCTGGTTAATCCAATCCTAGATAATTGAGAGTCTACTGTAAATAGTTATATTTTTATGAATCTATAATTTGGCCATTAGGTGGCAGAGTTTTGGTACAGAGTGTTCAGACTTTACTGTGACTGCTTATTATTATTGTTCTTTATGGTGATGGTAAAATCAGGAATCATACAAACTAGAATTCTATCTCTTACTTAGTTTTCCTTAAACAAATAAGTACACCAAGCATCTGTCACTTGCACTACAAACTAGCATGCCTGTCACCCAATTATTTGTCATTTCAGAATAGCTTCATTTATATCTTCCAAATTATAACTACATTCAACCCTTAGGCAGTAGGAGTAGGAACTGTGTGTGTGTGTGTGTTTCTTTTCATGTTTCATAAAAATCAATCAGGATTAGGAGTTAGACATATGTAAAAAAGCCTGAAGACTGTGCTATTAAGTAACAGACAGTAGGTGGCCGAGTTATGTAAACTGATAAGCTACCACTATAAAAATTGTGAAGGTTGCCAGCCTATTAAATATTATTAATTTATGAGTAAAACAGCAATCCAATTTTGTATACTGAGCAGTTTGCCATGTATTTTTGTTTTCCGTATTCATTTGACATATACGTCTTTTTGAAGCATGAATTAAAATGTTTTAAGTGTCCATTTCTATTATCTTAAATACTTGTATTCATTTTTAAACATTTACAAAACAAAAAAGTGATTATAGGAAGGTTGGCTAGGCCAAAGGGTATTGTCTCTAACATACACCTTTCATTTCAATTGATATATAATGGCTTGTGATAGCTGTATCTGTTGTCAGCTCTTCTGTTGTTCAGTACTAATTTATTAGCAAACAGAATCTTCTGCCTCTGTAAAGCTTCTCGCAGCTTTTTACAGAGTGCTTCTACATGCTTTGCACCAGAGCCATACCACAGCATAGCAAAGAGAAGATAGTGAGCTCTTCTTTTGAGGTGTTGCGGTCAGGGGTTTTAAGCCTACTGGGGTTTAACTGCCAAGCCCTTTCTTGCTGTTCTGCCTCTGCTCCAGCTCCACTGCTGTAAGATTGATTGGATTATTATTTTATTATAATTTTGATTAATTGTGCCACAAGATGTCTCCCTCTCAGTATCCTGGCTCAGATAAGCACCAGTCCCATGCTTTGGGCACCTTTAGTATAATTAATTTTACAATCTTATATTCAGACATGTAATAGCAAGAAATAAACTGCTCACCCTCCTATAAACACCTTGCCCCTCATTTCTCCTGATTTAAAAAACCTCCACCCTGGGTGTCTGAAACAATAGATGGGCCTTGTAAACATCTGCTAGGATTTGGTAACCTTCATGACATGTTGCAAATCCTGTTTTTTTTCTCCCAGTCATTTGGGATTTTGACAGACTAAGACAAGAAGTATATTCCAGAATTGAGAGGATTTCCTGGAGAATGTCCTACTAGCTGCTTCCCTCCTGTTTATAAGAAAGGAAGGTAGCTTGACTATTTCTGAGTATCTAAACCGTGGCTATGTGGCATGGGGAGACAGACCATCTCTCATGTAATCTGGTCTTTAAATCACTCAGGGATTTAAACCATCACCTTGTATTCCACTCAGAAACTCAAAAGTATAGCTCTTGAATATCTGACATTGTATCCTCCTGGTGTGAAGCTCCATTCAATAAACATGCTGCCATATTTCCCACCAGCTCCAGTTTTTGAGTGGCTTAAAGATGCATCTCCTGGTATTTGTTTGAGGTGAAAACAGCATCTGAAATAAATGCTATTGCCTCATCAATAGGTGATAAAACAGCTTCTTGGCTACAGCTACTTAGGCTTTAATAGCAGCCTGAGGCCTAATCATGGCCCTAAACTTCAAACCTGAATCACAAATGGTGACCTCCCTCCTTCTGCCGGAGGTGCATGTACTACCCTTGGGGAAATTCTGCATCAGTGTGTGCGCACAGAATTCATGTCCTCTGCAGATTTCTTTGCTTTCCTGCAGAAAAATTACTTCTGAAAGGGGAGCAAAGGGAAGCTGCAAGCAGGGATTTCCCTACACTCCTCCTGAATTTCCCCAACATGCTCCCCCCTAGTTTTGTGAACTAGTTACACGCAGTGTTGCCAATTTAGAGATTGTTTGGAAATTTGAATTGAAATTGAAACATTAATACACACTTTAAAAGCATATAAAGTGTATAGTAAAATATGTGTATCTGAGAAGTATAGTACATTTGAAAAGTATAAACACAGACTAGCTTCCTTATATAACTTCTGTTTTTTGTGACAATGTCAGTGTGTTCATTTTGATGATTTTGCCAACCTAATAATTTCAGGAAAAGGCTTCGGGACCAGATTGTATTTACATTCATACCTAATCTACCTAGGTGTCCAGCAAACAGAGCTGTGTTGCTCAAGTGATAGATTTTGGCTGGGTTTGGGTTACAAATCACTTGAATGTGGGGGGTAGTGAAATGTTATTCTTATTGTATGAGTAAAGGGCAGTAGAACTGTACTTAGCCTCTGCTGATTGAGGGCATCAAGAGAGAGGGTGGGGACAGGTGTTTTGCTTGATGGTCTGTCTGAGTCACAACTACTATTTGACCTGCCCCTCTCCACTGTTTAAAGACAGAGCTGATTAGACTTCAGTGAGAATCTTTTGGTTTGTTAAGTGACCACTAGAGCTGAAATCTCTGCTAATCAGGTCTAAGTGCTTAACCCTGCTGTGGGACAGTGTTTCTGTGGAAGAAATGGCCCAGTCTGCACTATCACTGAGGTCGTGTCCCCCTCCTCCGTCCCCCCCCCCCCGAAGAGCTGAAATCACTGAGAGTCAGGGGGAACCTCGAGAGACCGACTCACAGAGGTCACAGTGGCAGGTGGCAGTAGAAGATGACAGTGCATTGGGGCAGAGCAATAGAGTGAATGGTGGCATGACAAACAACAGCGGCCAGAGCATTGGACTGTGTTTTAGTGACTTTTCTCCGGAAGCTAGATTTGTGACTGGGAAACTTATACAGGAACACTTAGTGTCGTCCCAGTTAACATTGTTTCATTGTTATGTTGCTGATCAAATAGGGAACATGCTCATTTAAACATGCTCATTTAAAGTTGTGCCATGCTCCCTTATAAAGTTGTTTTGCAGCTGCCTGCATTGTCCACTGCTTGCAGGAAAAGCAGCCTGTAGCAGCTAGCTGGTGGGGGGCTTGGAACCAGGGTGGACTGGCAGCCCCCCTATCAGCTACCTGCTCCCCTAAGTTCTCTGTGTGGCAGCCGCCCAGAAGTCTTATCAGTTGCCGGCAGTTCAGCTGTCCCTCCCCCCATGGCCCTGCACTGCTCCTGCCCTTTTCCTTGGAGCAGCTCCCTGAGCCTCCTGTTTGCTCTGGGGGAGGAGAGTAAGAAGGGGACTAATGGCAGGGTGTCCCCCTCCCCCTGGACTCCACTTACCCCTTCTTCCATAGGCCCGGGGGGACACACAACAGGGCTCTGGATGAAGGGAGCTTCCAGGCAGCAGCTACGGGTCGATCTCAGCTTGCTGATCGAATTAACAAGGCAGTGTACTTAAGAGTGGGGTCAGCATACTTAAAAAAGAAATGCACATCTCTCTCCCTCACACATACTGTGTGTGTGTGTATGTCTGTCTGCCATGCTGTATCCCCTCCCTCGATTCCTGCTGCCTTGTAGAGTGTTAGACTACATTAACAACAATGAGTTAACCCTTGAGGGTTCAGCCAATTGCTAGTTCATCATTTAGCAGTAAGACATTCCCTGGGAAATATCCCACCCTTTGACTTCACCACCTCAGCCAAGCTTCACAATCATCATTGCTGTGTACCAGTATTAAATTGTTTGTTGAAAATTTATAGTGTGTGTGTATATATATATATACAGTCGGACCCTGCAATACCGTGACAATCAGGATCCCAAAATACCCGATTGTGGTAAATGCGGGGTCGCGGTATTGCGGGGTCGCGTGACATCAAAGTGCCGCGCGCCGCCACCATTGGGAGCCATGCACTAGCTGATTATAGTTGTAAGCAGATTCGCACTATAGCGGGGCGCGGTATTGCAGGTTTGCACTGTATACTATATATATTCTTTTGTCTGGTGAAAAAAATGTCACTGGAACCTAACCCCCTTCCCCCATGTACATTAATTCTTATGAGGAAATTGGATTCACTTAACATGATTTCTCTTAGTCGCATTTTTGAGGAACATAACTACGTTAAGTGAGGAGTTACTGTATAAATATGTTTCCTAGTAGGCCAAGATTTTTAAAATGCATTATTTGTAAGGTCTTTATCTCACATCATCGCTATCTCAAGAGGTCATTATCTTGGGGAGTTTCTGTACTAAACTTTTTTATTATTGTTATTTTTTATGTAAGAATGGCTATATTGGGTCAGATCAATGGTCCATCTATCCCAGTATTCTGTCTTCCAACAGTGATTGTTCCAGGTGCTTCAGAGGGAATGAACAGAACAGGGAATCATTGATTGATCCATCCCATGTCGTCCACTCTCAACTTCTGGCGAATAGAGGCTAGGGACACTCAGATCATGATGTTACATCCCTGCCCATCCTGGCAAATAGCCATTGGTGGACTTATCCTCCATGAATTTAGATAGTTCTCCTGTTATAATTTTGGCCTTCTGTCACATTACTGAAATTACCTGGGATCATATAGATCATTGGTGCAACCAAGGTCCTGTAATGGCACCAAATCTTATGTGAAAGGGGTCATATAAGGTGTCTATGACCAGGTTATGGTCTGCTGATTATTACTATGCCATTGGGATGTGTGTATAATTTTTATAGTTGAAGTTATGAATATTGGCTCTGTGCTGTCTGTCTTTCCAAACATTGTGCTATGCTGGTGAGGACATTCCAGAACACTGGGCATCAACTTTGCTTAAGCTGCTTAATGGCCCATTAAGGACTATCAGCTATACAATAGACTGTGGAAGCTTGGAATGCTCCAATCCACATGAGAAGTCTATTAGAGAACGTGCAAGATAGAGAGTGGATAATGGCCGCCACCTGTGAATCCTGAGTCATAATGCATGATCATGTGAGCTGCCCAAATGACTCAAACTCCATTTTGCTGTAAGTTTCCACAGCAAAGGACAAAGAAAGTTCCTGCACCTGGAAAGGATAAAAGAGTGATACCCTACCTCCGTTTGGTCTTCAGTCTCCAGTCTGGCTCCTACCTCTGGATGGAACTTTGCTACACATGGAAGCTCTGGCTAAAGGATTGATGACCCATCCCCAGAGGGGATGCATTCCAGAGACTTTGATTTGAACCTGCAGTTTATTCTACCACTGATGCAAGCCTAAGCCAAGGACTTTACCATTACTGCATGTAATTGATTTCTTTTAACCATGTATAACCCTCACCTATATCTTTTTCCTTGTACAATAAACCTTTAGATTTTGGATTCTAAAGGATTGGCAACAGTGTGATTTGTGGGTAAGATCTGATTTGTATATTGACCTGGGTCTGGGGCCTGATTCTTTGGAATTGGGGAGAACCGTTTTCTTTATTTGGGGTATTGGTTTTCATAACCATTTGTCCCCAGGACAGGTGGCTGCTGGTGGTGATACTGGGAAGCTGGAGTGTCTAAGGGAATTGCTTGTGTGACTTGTGGCTAGCCAGTGGGGCAAAACCAAAGTCTTTTCTGTTTGGCTGGTTTGGTGCCTTAGAGGTGGAGAAACCCCAGCTTTGGGCTGCAGCTGCCCCCTTTGGAGCAATTTGTCCTGACTTGGCACTCTCAGTTGGATCCCACCAGGAACAGCACCATCACACCTTCACAACATCCAAGCACTGTGTAAAGAAATACGTCCTTTTGTTTGTTTTAAACTTACTGCCTATTAATTTCGTTAGGTGACCCTTGGTTCTTGTGTTAAGTGAAGGGGTAAATAATACTTCTTTAGTCATTTTCTCCACATCAATCAAGATTTTATAAGACTCTATCCACTCTTAGTCGTTTCTTTTTCAAGCTGAAAAATCCCAGTCTTTTTAATCTCTCCTCATATGGAATCCGTTTCATACTCCTATTCATTTTTGTTGCCCTTCTCTGTATGTTTTCCAATTCCAATATATCTTTTTTGAGATGGGGTGACCAGAACTACACCCCGTATTTAAGATGTGGGCATGTCATGGATTTTTAGCTTGGAGCTTGGTTTCCAGACTGGTCTACTACGCCAGTACTGACAACCTATATGAAAAGGCTGCAAAACAACATGCCTCCAGACTGCATCAACATGCAGAAAGCCTTATAAACAGTCACTGTCAAAGCCAATTTTAGAAGAATTTAATAAGGCTGTTAAGAATGCTGGAGACACAACTCAGTCTATGTGAATCACCATGGCTGTTGCATCATACTTTCTATTTAAGCAAGAGATACCACTCACTACCAACTAGAGGCCTATGTTAAGTGCATTGCCTCTTGTTAATCTTGAAGTTGAACACTGTTTCCGAATAAGACTGTTAATGCTCACTATCTTTCTGCAAAAAACTCAGCTGACTCTCTAGATTAGAAACATGTGGTGCAACAGTGAAAGACACAGGAGTTGAAAAAGTAAAGAACTCTCTCACCATATTCAAAATATATGCATACATGTCCTACAGATGCACCAGTGCAAATAGGCATCAAGTATTAAGTCGTTGCATATGTTATCTTGATGTCCGTGGTAGGCCAGTAGATGCATTCTAGATATTCAGGTTATAGAAGACACATCAGCTGCATCTGTGACATCTTAGAAGAGTTAAATGCTTGTAAATTGAACCCCAAACAGATGGCTGCTTGTGAATTTGATGGAACTACAAATTTCTCTTGGACATAGTGGAATAAAAGCTTTGCTCAGAGAAAAGTGTAACCCTAATCTCTTGTATATACACCATAGACACCATCTACTCCAGCTAGCACTGCTACAAGCTGCAGAATCTTCAAGATATTAAAAGCCACAAATTTAATATACTCTTCCCCCCCCCCCCCCCCAGTAAGAGTCCAAAAGATTTTGGTCTGAACATTTTGGAAACAAATAGAAGATACGCTGGTGTAGTGGGGTGGCTACCTGCTCCCAGCCAGAAGGGCTTAAAACAGCTCAGGAATGGGTTGTGGCTGGGAGCAAGCTCCCAGGCTGATTGGGGGAATAGGCTCAGCTAGGAGGCCATGCCCCAAACACTCTAGCAGGCCCTTATAAAAAGAGCTGAGAGGCAGGGGCCTGAGAGAGAGTGTCTCCTCTGTCTGCAGAGGTAGACAGGCCTGGCTGCTGGGAGCTTGACAGGGTACCTAGAGTGAAGCAGGGCTGGGGCAAGGCAAGAGGAGCTAGGGAAGCTCTGGCCTGGAAACCCCCAGGCTGCAGGGCCTAGGGGATGGCCCAGCAAAGGGTACTGAGGTTGCAGGGGGCAGCCCATGGGTCTAGAGCAGGGGTCTCAAACTCAAATGACCACGAGGGCCGCATGAGGACTAGTGCACTGGCTCGAGGGCCGCACCACTGACACACACACACACCCTCGCTGCCCCGGCTGTGCCCCCACTCCACCCCTTCCATGAGGACTAGTGCACTGGCCTGAGGGCCGCACCACTGACACACACCCCGCCCTTGCTGCCCTGGCTCCGCCCCCACTCCACCCCTTCCAAGAGGTCCCACCCCTGCCCCACCTCCTCCTCTGAGCACGCAGCTCCCCATTCCCTCCTGGAAAGCACTAGGCACCACCAACAGCTGTTTGGCAAACAAAGCAAGAGCAATCTAGGAAGTCCAGAGCTAGAAACACACACGGCCCAGTCAGGCAGCAGAGAAGCCTCCACTTCTGGCCCCTCCGTCCTGCAAACTGCTATGGGGGAACCGGGGGGGGGGGGGGGCAGGAAGCTTGGCGGGCCGCAGGGAAGGGCTTTGCGGGCCACATGTGGCCCCCGGGCCGCATGTTTGAGACCCCTGGTCTAGAGGCAGATGCAGCAGGCCAACCCCTCTTGCTGGTGATGAAAGGTAATGATACTGCAGTCTGCCCCAGTGAATGGGGGTAAGTGGTGACTGGCAGTTGCCTAGACTGAGGCAAGGTGGGGATAGGGGTTCCTGGGGGATGGGGACCCTGAGACTCTGGAGGTACTGCAGGGGTGCAGCACCCCAGGTAAGAGGGCACTAGGGTCCGGGAGGGACCCGGGGTCAGAAGCAAGCGGAACTACAGCCGGCAGAGGGCAGACTGGTGAGAGCTAATTCCTTGGACGTACCAGCAGGAGGCGCCACGGGGTGAGTCACCGCCCTGTTACAGCTGGGATTGAAGTTCAAATGTGTCCAACCTGGGAAAACCTGCTGGCTTTCTCAGGAGTGATTCTTGGCAGTTGTCTTAAAATTACTGGTATTACTGGCTTTGGAAAGTATTCACCAAGATAGGACAGATCTAAGTAGTGAGGGTGGTGGACTACTTTTGTTACTAAGTTCAGAGAAGATTATTGCCATTCTCTCTCTTGTAAATTTACTGTTGAAACTACTTGGGTCATTATACAATGTCATCCAGGCATCTGATACAACAGTAGTAGATCTTTGTTCAGCAGAAGTTGACTAATGAAGGTACTTGTATTGACTTCATAAGTGAAGAGGACAAGATGTGTTTGTTAAGCCAGCTGGAAAAATCCACAGATTTGATTCTTACAAATCTACAACAGAGATTTTGTGGATTCTACTCAATCTCCATATAGCTTTTACAGATGCCTGTCTTATAAACTCCTACAGTTGAGTGAAGTGAGGCACTACCAGCAATGGGGCTGCTATGTGATCAGGACAGAACAGAGAATTTTGAACACAGAGTGGAATATCATACAATGAACAAATGAAAATTTAACTTCAGCTTCTTTATCATCACTAGTGGTTTAACCCAATCTTTGTGCTATGTTTCCTGAGATGAAAGTAGGAATTCATCTCTTGCTAATGCCAGTCAAAACAGCTACAGCTGAGCATACTTTTTCCTCATTGAATAGAATTTTGTGTTCTGAAAGAAGTCGCCTTCTGCCTGATCATGTAGCATATCATGAAGGACTGGAAGTAACAGACACACACAAGAAGACACCAAAGAGTGCAAAATTACAACAAGAAACCACGGTGAATGTAGATGTAGTACTTCATAGTAGGCTGGAGTACTTTAATTTTTATGATGATTTTAAAACATGAGTTAAATCTAATAAAATGGTTGTGAAACATTTTTCAGTTTTTACTATGGTGTCATACAGCCCACCTTTGCCCTCACAGTCTCAGTCCTCATCAGCCCTCCTCTCTCTCTCTCCCTGAACATTCCAACACCCCCCTTAATTTCAATTCCTGGGAAAAACACTGGCTGCAAGAGTGCTCACACACCCCTCCCTGTCAGCACAGGTAGGTTGGTTTAGGCACCCGAAGCAGCCTGTAGAAACAGAAATCACTGCTGGGAGTGAGGGCTGGGGCTGGGTAGTCATAGGTGTGAGTGAGACACTCTGTCCCTCTGGCTTGTTATTGCAGCATGCTTGACATGGGGGGAGGGGCGGGGAGGGCTCTGGGGTGTTTCTGAGGAGGCAGGCATAGGGCAGACTCTGTCTCCTCAGGCAGAGAAGAACATAACAGCCTGCCTGCTAAGTCAATTGTTCCCATTCTTCTTAGTGAATTACCCAAAAAGTATAAAACAGGTGTAAAATTTTTAAAGCTCCTTTATATTGCCAGACTGCTGTGAAAAACAGTATGGCCTTATAAATGCTTATGGTGCTTTAGAGATCAGAACTGGTCTAAATTTTTTTGACTGAAAAAATGTGCTCTACAAACTGTTTGCTATTGACCTTTCTGGTGACAGTCAGTAACCAATATAAATTGTGAGTTTGATTCCCCAGCCCTCACGTGCTCTTCAGTTCTCTGTGATGTAACACTGAGCATATGGCTGCATATATTGGTTGACTAATAACTAAAAATAAAGAATCAAACCTAGCTACATTGCTATTAGACAAAGGGGGTTGGGAATTTCCTCCAATGCTCCTCACTCCCATTCTCCATCCATTGTATTCTAGTTTAAATATATGACCTAAATTGAAAGCAGTATGATTGTATCATATTATTTTGACAAAATGTAGAATTTTGCAGAATTTTAAAATGTGTGCAGAAATTTTAATTTTTGGTTCAGAATTCTCTCAGGAGTAATATATGGCACTTGCCAATTCTTCTGGCTGCTTTCCTCTGCCTACCAACATTAATTCTTCCTTAGCTGGATTGAGCCTTAGCCAATTAGCCTTCATCTAGACCCTGATCTCCTGCAGACACTGGGTCATCTATTCCTCTGCAGTAGTAAAATCAATTGGACATGAAGCAGAGTGGTACCAGTATAGTGAAGACATCTTGTACTATCTATCTGGACTAGCCATACCAGCGGCCTCATATACACAGTAAATAAAAGTGGGACATAACAGAACCTTCCAGTGCTGACATGAGAAGACTTTCATCCAGATGAACAGTTGCCCATGATCAACTTCTGGATTCTCTCGTATAGTAGTGGAGCTAATCTAAAGCAATTAAATGCTGTTGACTGTAGACATGTTGGAATCCTAGAATTTTAGGGTTTGAAGGGACCGCATGGATCATTTAGTCTAAACCCCTGCCAAGATACAGGATTTGTTGTGTCTAAACCATCCAAGACCAAGACTTAGACCTTGTAGTGCTGCTGACCTTCCACCCTGCATTAGGAGCATACATGGTTGCATTATGGATATCTGAAAGACTCAAGCCAGGGGAGTAAAGGGAATAAAGGAGGGGAATAAAGGCTTGGAGTTTTTAGCCTCTTGACTTCAGCATCATTTACAGAAAATGAGTTATTTAAAAAAAATCCAAGACAGAATAAATATTAGATGAAAGTTTTCAGAAACAACCCTATCTTCTCTTTCACATCTGTCACTCTAGGGAAGGGAAGCTTTTACTATGTTGATAAAGCAGCATAATTGCAGGATTTGCTCTTCTCCAAGGGCTAAGGTGTGACTTGCTGGGAGAGCAAATTAAGAGGCATTGTTCCACTGCTCCAGGAGCAACCTGGGCAGAAGATTGTGATTCAAGAGTATCACAGTCTCCAGCTCAGTACCTTTACTGCTCTGGGGGAGGGAAAGGAGGAGGAAGAAGTAAACTCTGCCAAGTATAGACACATCACAGTATGTTACCCAGTGCAGCTGTGCTGGCTCCATCCCTTCTTGCCCTGCCAAGGAAGGGGACATAACCACTCTGTGAAACTCTTTCCCTTCTTCCTGCACAGGGGGATAAGAGGGTGCCTTGCACTGCCCTGCTAGCCAGGTTCTAAGGATGCCCCAAAGCATCTCATGTTACAGGAAACATCTATTTTTATAATGTAGCTAACCAAGGATTTCAATTTTTTAAAATGTCTCATTTCTCCATTAGTGGGGCACTGTGAAATGAAATTTTTGTAAGTCCTCTTGGTTCCGAATTTTGAAATCAAGATAGTGGTATGGGTGTACATGTCGGCAAAATTGGGCCTGTTGTGTTTTATATTCTGTCATATTCAAAACTGAGTTACTTACTTTGTTGAGTTCTTAGTTTTACTTTGTGATCCTGTCCACAAATGACATACCATCATCTCCTCTAGGGCCAAACTCTGTTCCTGTTAATAGTCCCACTTCTTGATGAGACTACTTGTAGGAGTGAGGTGAGCAGAATGTGAAGTACCTGATGAACCCAAAAAGCCCTGTGCAGGGTTGGGCTGTGTACACAGAGATTACATCACAGGACAAGGGGATAATATTTCTTCTCTGGTATGCCTTCCCACCCTCCCCCCACTGAATACTGCATTCAGTTGTAGGCATCTCATTACCAGGAAGACACTGATGACTTGGAAGAAGTTCAAAGAAGAGCAACCAAAAATAAATAAACAAAACAAAGAGGGGCTGATGGGACTGCTTTTGAGAAAACATTAGAAGACTTAAATAAAAGTCACTGGCTTGGCTAAAAAAACTGAATGAAATCTACAAATATCTGAGGGATGTAAATGCTATTTGGGACAAAAATTACTTTAGGGGGCTGTATAAGGAGGTATATATAAAGGTATGTCTATGCTACAAGCACTACAGTGACAGAGCTGCAGCTACATTTCTGTAGTGTAAATGCTATAACTACAGAAGGAGTGTTTGTCGTAAATCTACCCTCTCAAGAGGTGGAAGCTAAGTTAACAGAATTCTTCCATCAATTTAGCAGTGTCTACGTGGAGGCTTAGGTTGATTTAAATACACATCTGAGACATGTAGTTTTCACATCCTAGGGTGACCTAGATAGGTCAACCTAAGTTTTAGATGTAGATCAGGCATAAGAATTTAGCAGAGGAAGCATATCCTGGACTTTATGTTATTAGCATTTATTAAATACTCAATGTTTTCTCTCCTTTCAGATACTCTGACATACCAGATAGACACTATGTTGCTCAAGAAAACCAGTTGTCTTCAATACCATGTCCAGATCCTCAGTTTTCTCAAACTCCCTCAGCAATTTCAATATCTATCACTTCATTAACAACAATGTCAAGAAAGGTAAGAGGGAATCCAAAATTTAATTAGAGGATCTGACAATTTTGAAAAAGAAGGAATATAACATTTAATGTATTCTTAACTTTATTATAAAAAAAGTGTTTGTGAACTCTTGCAAGATAGCAAATGAGTATTATGCATTGTAATAATCTGGGAATAAATTCTTCTGGGGTTGTGTGTGAAATGGCTTGAGGAGATCTTCCACAGAGAGACACAGACCATATGACTTTTTTCCCTTTTTGTTTGTATTTTCATGAAATATGTATAAGCCAACAAATAACATAGTATAGTTAAGTGACACCCTCACCTACGCTAATGCATTAACTAACTAAAAAGCACTGCTTCCTGCCAAAAGGTAAAGTTTTTCCAGGGAAGGAAAGTAGACAGTGTGTTTGCTTTTTCATGTTCGTTTTCTCCAGTAGTGTTACTCATCTGTTTGTCATAAGTTTTATTGTATGCCAGCAAACTGGTGGAAAGAAAGATGCTAATTATTTCTGTCTAGTGTGAGAACTATGTTTCAACTATTAGATTACAAGTCAAGGTTGTGTAATGCCTTTCTTGTCATAACTTATTTTAAAACTATCTGGCTCAGCAGAGAAACTAACTTTCCCATAAACAGAAATAAACAGCAGACTATTAGTTGAAGAAAGGAGAATTTTCCTAATTGCAGTATTAATATGTATCTAATATTCATAGTGTGTTTTTTAAAGGCCAGAAACAGCTATTTTGATCATCTAGTTTGACCACTGGCATAATAGTAGGCCATAAGAATTCACCCAGTAATTTCTTCACGAAGCCCGTAACTTGTGTTTGAGCTGTAGCATATTATTTACATCCAGTTATGACTTACACTGCAAATGATGGAAAACCCAAAATATCCCATGTTTATTCAACAGGCTATTTCTGTATATGTTTCTGTGGAAACATACAGATAAGATACAGAATTCTGCTCAGCACCATTTTGAAGCAGCAAAACCATACATTATCATCGGGATAAAATCAATATTGCTCAAGGAGCCATCTTGAGACTTTACTTTGGAGTAGAACAAAATGTCTCTACTTGTGACTTCATTTGCAGTGTAAGTCATAACTGGATGTAAATATGCATCACTGTCTTTGAGAGATTTTAGTGTACTAACTTCATAGAAAACAACTACTGTGAAATTAAATACCAGGTTGCTTTCTTGCAGGATGAGTGATAAAGTTTTACTATTTAATAAGCATTTGTTAACGTATTTACAAGGTTTGATATTTTGTTCCCTTTTTGGAACACCGCTGTACCTAGATTGAAAACTGCCAAGTCAGTTGTTAATGCCTGGCTGGATATCAGTTAAAATGTTGGGGTTTCATTCTTCATATGGAACCCAATCCTGTATTTAACAAAACAAAAAAGACCTTACAACTGAAACACCCTAAAAAGTTACAAAGCAGGTCAAATCATCTTACCTTTTAACTGTTACATAACAAAATGGAAACATGCTAGAGCAAAGTTATGATTGTAATTTAAATTACAAAAGTCAAGAAATTGAATTTTATTTTTTTGGCAGGAATCAGTCAACTCCCATGCATGTACGTTCGTAACAGTTTTGTATCATTGAGGTTGTTCTTCAAATGTCATTAATATACTTATGGCGGTGTTTGTGATTCAGATTTCAGTTACAATAGTACAATTATTCCGGAATAATACTATTGAAATTAACGGAGTCAAACAAGAGGAAAATTAGTGGGAGATTAGAATCATATTAATATAAGCTATGGTTATGTGAACCATAACCAGAATTTTTCTCTTCTACACTGAGTTGTTAACCACAATGCTGGTGTAACCGTTTGTCAATGATTTTCCTTTAAAAAAAATCTCAAAACAATTAAACAAGTGATTGCATATAAAATAAGTACACCAGCCTCCTTGATTCCTAGAACAAAGATCTCACTTGTCCTGGCACATGGAAAAGGAGCCAAACAGGCAAGTGGCAAAGAGCAAGTTCATCAGTCAATATCATACTATTGTTTTTTGGGCTCCAGTTGAACCCTGAGAACAGAGTGATAGAGATATCTTTACCCGTTAAACTTACCTCCCGCCTCTGGTTTTTGCCATGGTTGTTAGCAAAGCCAAAGACTTTATCAAAATCAACAAACAGTAATACACAATAAATTGAAATTTAAGCCAGCAACTTAATAGGGCTTAGAATAAATTTGAATACACAAAGCACATCAGGATATACTTCTCTTTATTTGGGAAAGTATTTCCTTGATTCAAAGGGAAGGTTATTTGAATAATCTGTTGGCTAGTTCATAAATAAAAAGAATAATTCATCAGAAAATCTAATATTTGTTCTTTTCATGTTGCCAACTTGTACTGAAGAAAGTGTCAGTTGTGTAATTCTGTACAAGCAAAAGGCAAGGGCAAGGTGTCTGAAAATGGATTATGTATAATACACAGAGTAGATCCCTACTAATTCATGTGGGTAACTAGGAGATCTATTGAAAATTAATGTGCAAACTAGCAAAATAACCTCTCCAAGAATAACGCATCATAGAATGTCTTTTTTCATTCAGTTTGTTGGTTCTACTTTAGGTTTATTATATTATGTATTAAGTGTTTTATAAAATTAATGAAGTTTTAGAGACATCAGAATATGACACTTCAGAATAACACTAATCTTTGCTTAGATATAGGGTGGTTGGATTTTTGCTATTTTTGTGCAAACAGTAAAGTGTGTGGATGAGGAAAATCCTACTGAATAACAAATTTTGATAAATAGCAACATTCATTTCTAGCGGTCTGTCCTAGAAACTATTACAGGAGTCTGAAAGTGAAGCTGGGCTTTTTCCTTTCCATGCATCATCAGTAATAAAGATTCTTCAGAACAAATTCTGCGCTTTAGTACCTCTGTGAAACCCTGTTTTGCTCAGTGGACTTGCACAGGAGTAGCTATTTGATTTTAGTGAGATTACCAAGATCTAGTGAGGGCAGAATTTGTCCCAGCTCACAAGCATTTGAAGTAGAATCTGAATTTTTTTTAGACCCTTGACCATACACGCTGGAAAAAGCTATTCTGCATTTGAATTAAGCTAAGTTAAGTTGAACTAGCATGATTGGAGACCTAGTGCTCATGTAGACAAACCTTTAAGATTGCATAAGATGATCATCTTGTAGCCGATGCTACATGAAATTTACCATTTTGATATCTTCTATTCTAAGTTAACAGGAACTGTGTACTTCATTGTGAATGAAATAGAGTAGGAAAGAACTCCCGGAATATTTGATTCACTCATCTCAGTCCTTATGAATAAACCCCCTCACTCACTTGCTTATTTTCACCGGGCTGGCTCAAGGGGCTGGGTTGTAGGAAGGGGGAGAGGGCTTCAGCGGGGGGTGGGGGCAGGTTGGGGCCAGAAATGAGGAGTTCAGAGTGCAGGAGGGGACTCCAGGCTGAAGCAGTCGGTTGGGATGCGAGAGGGGGTGAGGGCTCTGGCTGGGGTGCGAGCTTAGATGTAGAGCCAGGGATGAGAGATTTGGGATGCAGGAGGTTGCTCCAGGCTCGGACTGAAGGGTTCGGAATGTGGGGGGAGGGGGCACAGAGGCTCAGGGCTTCCCTCTGCGGTGGGGCAAGTTAGCGATTTTTTGGCTCCAGACCTGTGGAGCAGGGACTGTGGAGACTCAGGGCTTCCCCCCCCGCCCCCCCCGCCCCCCCCCCCGCAGTGGGACGAGCCAGCGCGTGTGTGTGGCTCCTGTCTCACAGGTGGCACTGATGGCCAGATGAAATTAACCACGAGGCCAGATCCCGCCCGCGTGCCCTAGGTTCCTCACCCTTGCTTACGTGTAGGAGCCAGAGGGGACATGTCTATTTCCTGGGACCCCCGGTGTGGCGATGCCAACCAGACAGTGAACGGCTCAGGCAGCAGTGCTGGATCCTGTTTCAACTGGGTGCTCTGGCTCAAAACTGGACACCTGGTTACCTTAGCACCTGGTCATATCAGCCTCAATGTCTTAAGCCTCAAGCCACAAATTGTCCCCTTTGTGTTAAGTGCCACCTAAGGCTGGTCTACTTAGATTGGTACAGTATAGCTACATTTTTTCATGTGTGAAAAATCCATACCCCACAGCGACATGGTTAAGCTGACCATGTGTAGACAGTGCTAGATCAATGGAACAATTCTTCCACCAACCTAGCTACCGCCTCTCAGGATTACCTACGCCAACAGGAGAACCTCCTGTTGGTGTAGGCATGGTCTACACTGAAGTGCTGCAGTGGTGCAACTTCGGCAGTACAGCTGTAGCATTTCAAGTGTAAACAAGCCCTCAGACACTTGGCCAGATGTCTGTTCAAAGCTCTCTGTGGCTTCTCTGTCTGGATAAGAGAGTTCCCACACCTACCTTCCATGGAAAGGGAACCACTACCTTTAACTCAAAGGCTCAATATCAGACTGATGAATATTTAACTAAGGTAACTGGGTGGAGTACAATTAGCACTTGAGCTGGGTGCGGCTGCATAAGCTAGTCCATTCAATGTCAGATTCTTATTAGAATAAAATGTCACATTACTACGTTTGTCATATGTTACTACTAAGGCTAAATCTGCAATGGTGTAGCTCCTGAGTTTTTTACCCTCACTTTCTCCAAATGAGATATCAGGATTTTCTTGCCATGTTAGGTTCCCTCCTCTGCTTCCTCAGTTTCATTTCTGCCTCACTCAGAGCAATATACAGGAAGACAACCAACCTAACCACATCTGGGCACTTACTTGTCTCCACATCAGACTTTTGTCAAGAAACATCAAAAGCCAAAGCATGGAGGAACCCAAACCACCTCAACGGTACATCTTGCAGTAGTGCTTTAAGCTGTGGGGAACTTTCAGTACCACTACTAAATGAGACAGGTTCTGAAACTGTGCTAGATGAAACCAGATTCACAGGGTGGGGCAGATGCTCTTTTAAGCAGTTTCTGACCAGAAGTGTAGTCAAGAGTCAACTATAGTGAACACTGGATGATCCAGGTGCCTAAAGGTGCACTCAAAAATAAGACAGTTGCCGAGAAGTTAAATAAATTCTTTGCATTGGTCTCCCCTGCAGAAGATGTGAGGGAGATCCCCAAACTGAGACATTCTTTTTAGGTGACAAATCTGAGGAACAGTCCCAGATTGAGGTGTCAGTGTAACACCCACAGACCCCGGTCACTAGTGGGCAGGATTGAACATGAAGCTTAGTGCATGAGCCTCTACTGCATGAGCTAAAAGCCACATGACCCTTAGCTAAGGCTGTAGAGCAGACCCATTAATCTCTCAGTGGTCTCGGTGCCACTAGAGCAGGGGTCGGCATCCTATGGCACACATGCCGACAGTGGCACGTGAGCCAATTTCCCCTGGCACGCGGCGGAGAACTCAGCCCGCCGCTGCTTTGGGGTTTCCCTGGATGGCCCCTTGCGAGCCGGGGTCCCACCGCCTGCCCCACTCAGCTCCTGCTGCGAGCCTGGGTGTTTGGAACTCAGGCTGGCAGCAGGGCTGAGACCCCGGCTGGCAAGGGGCCAGCGGGGGAAACCCCAGAGTAGCAGCCAGCTAAGCACTTAGCCCGCTGCCTCTTTGGGGTTTCCCCTGCTGGCCTCTTGCCAGCTGGGGTCCCACCGCTTGCCTTACTCAGTTCCCGCTGCCAGCTTTGGTTCCCTATACCCAGGCTAGCAGCGGGAGCTGACTGGGGCAGGCAGCGGGACCTCAGCTGGCAGGAGCCTGCAGGGGAAACCCCAAAGCAGGGGTGGTCCGAGCCGCTCAGCCTGCCCCCGCTCTTGGGTTCCCCCTGCTTGCCCCTTGCCAGCCAGGGTCCCCGCCTGCCCCACTCAGCGCCTTCACCCACGCTAGCAGCAAGCTGAGACCCCAGCTGGCAGTAGCCTGCGGGGAAAACCCCAAAGCAGGGCGGACTGATCTCCTCAGCCCCTCCCCTTCTGCTTGAAGCCCCACCCCATCCGAAGCCCCGCCCCTTTACTGGCAAGTGAAGCCCTGAGGAAATGAAGACTCAGCACGCCACCTCTGAAAGGTTGCCGACCCCTGCATTAGAGGGAACAAAATACCACACCCAGTAGGTATGTGGGTTACATCAGTATAGGACAGGACAGGGGTGGGTAAATTACAACCTGCGGGACAGTCCTGCCTGGCTCTTGAGCTCCTGGCCGGGGAGGCTAGCCCCTCCCCTTTCCCCTGCTATCCCCTCCCCTTTCCCCTGCTATCCCCTCTCCCTTATAGCTACGCCGCCGCATGAGCAGTGCTCTGGGTGGCGGGGCTGCACTCTCCCTTTGAAGGACCATCTGAGTGCAGGTTTCCTCCCTGCTTCATCAGGCTTCTATAGTAGCTTACCTCATCTTCAGCTGGGGAAAATGGCTGAGAACCCCAAATAGATCAAATCTTGTCTGTATTTTTTTTATTTAGTTTATTGTGGTTTAAAAACACCCAAAAACATGACATTTATAATGGTTTCTTTACCAAAATGTTGTTTATTTGTCCTATCTGCACAATTTGTTTCTTATTTTAGGATGGATTGATGCCATGGTTTCAGGGAAGGAGAGATGTTTTATTTTTTTTTAAAAAAGCACTGAAATATCTAGTTTGTAATCATGAAAAAAACATTTCAATTAACACTCCAAGTCATCAGAGGTGGTTGGGGGTATGGGAAAAGAAGGCCTATTTTAGTCTTACTGACCATGACAGTACTTCTAAAACAGCTGACAAAGGATTTATAGTCCACTCAGTCAGTTCTTAAAGTCTTCTTAAGGATTTTTAAAGGATGCTTAGTATCAAATCATGTTATAGCAAATTATCCCAATGCAAACAAAAGATAGGAAGAATAGTACGGATCTCTTTAAGGATGTTAAAATAAAAAAAGAATTCCACAAATTGAGTACAGAAGAAGAGCACAGGCACGTAGGAGCAAAATCAGAAAGGCTAAGACATAAAATGAGTTACGCCTAGCAAGGGATATAAAAGGCAATAAGGAGAGGTTCTATAAATACATTGGGAGTGTAGGGCCATTGTGGCTGGCCCTCCATCTGTCTGGGTAGGAGATTACAACCTCTTGCTACAAAGTGGGCACATTTCATGGGAAATTAGCACTGAGGCTTCCACCACTTGGCAGGCTAGAGAAGTTAGTAGCCTCAAAGCCAAGACCCTTGGACAGGGCAGGGCACCAAACAGTAGAGGGCTCTGGCCTGTAGTCAGGATAGAGAGGTAAAGTCTATGAGCCCTGGCCCTCAAGCAGAGCAGAGCAGCAAACACTCTGGAGGACCACTGACAAATGTACTCTTGACCTAGAGTGGGGAGCCTGCCACCCCTAGGTGGGATGGTAGAGGGACCTGGGCCCACCTGACTCCACTGGGTCCCAGCGGAGAGCCCTAACAGTGGCAGAATTGTCCACCATTGGGTCAGCAGGGAATCCAGCTGCAACAGGCTGGCTGGCTTCCAGCAACACAGCCAAACTATATTTGGCTTCCATGCTCCACCTCCTACACTCCCATTCTGGGGGCTTTCCTGTGTCCCAGGTTCCTCATTCGTCTTGCTGGAGTAAACCACGAAAGGCAGCCACAACAGCCCCTTAGCATCTCCAGCCATAGGAGCCGAGTTCTACTCATGCCCATGGGTGCTCAACCCCACTCTGCCCCGGCCCCACCCTGACTCCACCCCTGCCCTGTCCCCTCCCGCCCCCATTCCAACCCCTTCCTCAAAGTCCCTGGTACAACTCCACCCCCTCCCTTCTCCTATTCTGACTCCTTCCCCAAATCCCTGCCCCAGCCTCACCTCTTCCCTGCCTCCACCCCTAAGCATGCCACGTCCCTGCTTCTCCTCCTTCCCTCCCTCCCGGAGCTTGTTATGCTGCCAAATAGCTGTTTGGCGTGGCAAGCACTGGGAGACAGGCAGAGGAGTGGGGACATGGCGCACTCAGGGGAGGAGGCGGAGGCGAAGTGGGGCAGGGAGGGGAGCTTGGCTGCCAGTAGTTTCAGAACACCCACTAACTTTTCCCCATCAGTGATCCAGCCCCAGAGCACCCATGGAGTTGGCGCCTATGTCTCCGGCGACTGGCAGCTCCTCCTGGTCTCGGTACTATAGTGATCACCGTCGTGTCTGAGCTCCAGCAGCAGGTGGGAGACATTCTTCTCCTCAGGTGGCTCTTCTCCAACTGATCTGGAGGACCGCCCTTTTGTATTTCCCATTCCTGTCCCACCTGCAGTTTCCCCTCAATTTCCTCAGCTCATAGTCAGCCGCTGCTCTTGGTCAAGCAGGTCTTTGGTGACTCAGCCCATGTGCAAAACAAACAAACCCCTTCTGAGGTACACAATCCAAACAGTCTCAATGTCCTCCAGCCCTCAATGGGTTCAGTCTTCTAAAACAGTCCAACAGGGCCCAGCCCGGTACCCTCGTTTGGTCCAGTCAGGTTGCAAGGCTCCTACTCTGGACTTGATCAAGGCCTTATTCCCAGGGACTCCTTGACTCTACTTGAGTCCTCAGTGACACCAGCCTTCCTGCTGAGCCACCTCTCTTGGAGTCAGTTCGCTGACCACAGCTCCTCACCGAGTCAGTCCCAGTGCAGACCCCTTCCCTAGGCTAGGTGCCACAGTTCTCATTCCCTTCCTTAGGGCATAGCCACTTCCTACCAGTGGTTGTGGTGGAAGGAGCCAGTCCCACTAACTGCTCCAGGGAACCTTTAAGTCAGGGGTCTCAAACTCAAATGCCCATGAGGGCCGCATGAGGACTAGTGCACTGGCCCGAGGGCCGCACCACTGACACACACACACACCCTCGCTGCCCCGGCTCTGACCCCACTCCACCCCTTCCATGAGGACTAGTGCACTGGCCGAGGGCCGCACCACTGACACACACCCTGCCCTCGCTGCCCCGGCTCTGCCCCCACTCCACCCCTTCCAAGAGGTCCCACCCCTGCCCCACCTCCTCCTCTGAGCACGCAGCTCCCCATTCCCTCCTGGAAAGCACTAGGCACCACCAACAGCTGTTTGGCAAACAAAGCAAGAGCAATATAGGAAGTCCAGAGCTAGAAACACGCGCGGCCCAGCCAGGCAGCAGAGAGGCCTCCACTTCTGGCCCCTCCATCCTGCAAACTGCTATGGGGGGACCGGGGGGGAGGGGGGGCGCCAGGAAGCTTGGCGGGCCGCAGGGAAGGGCTTTGCGGGCCACATGTGGCCCCCGGGCCGCATGTTTGAGACCCCTGCTTTAAGTAGAGCAGCCTCATGATGCATCCCTTTGCTAATTGCTACTCTTTGTTTTCCTGGGCCACCAGTAGCCAGCCAGAAATTCCTTCTTCGCTCCCCCCGTCCCTGCCAGTAAATACCTGCTTTGGCCCTTGTAACCAGCCAGGGACACCCCTTGCTTCCCCGGTCCATGCTAGCAGACTGATCTGTCCAGCCCCTGCAGCCATCCAGAAGTGCCTCTTACTCCTTCAGTCACTGCTAACAGACTGAACTCACTCTAGTCCTGCAACTCCTTTTAAGCTTTTCTCATTCTCAATCTTTTTTTTCTAATAAAAATGAAGCTTCCCTAGACTCGTTCCATATCTCCATCTTTAATGCTACAGTCCTAAAATCTAGGACACCTTCCCCTTACACAGATATGCAAGAAATGCATGGCAACAGTATAAAAATGCTAAATAAAATTGTGACCTTTCATCTCCTCATCAGGCTTTCACCGCCCCATCAGGCTGGGCCCTGATTGGCTGAGCCCCTGCAGTACCTCTCATTGGCTGCTTCCCCTGCATCCACTTTAGCTCATGTGGAGGACCCTCTCCCCTGTTCTTTTCTTGGGTGGGATGAGGTAGAGGTGTGAGGCTCCAACAGGGGACCTCAGGGCCTAGTCCACCCCATCACAACAGTAAGTTAATCCTCTAAGAGTAACCATTACGGTATATGTCCTCTAGGCACTGTATCCCTTACTGAAGCACTTTGCTGCCCAAATTTCCCAGGTTGCAGTGATACAAATATAGTCAGACAGCATTAAAGTTGTAAATACACAAATATGGTTGTACTGTTAAAAAAGTTGCTGCATGCACACAATTCAACAGTATTTGTTGTAACCAAGTCTGATAAGTCTTGCAAACTGGTTACAAAAACACTGTTGTGCTTATTGTATAGTCAGAGGCCTGCATTCTATTCAGTATGCAGCAAATATGTTAAGAAGTTTGGCCACCAGTGATATATGAAATATCTGGCTGTTACAATCAAAGCTATGGTGTTGTAATACAGTTCACTATAGACTTGCTCATCTCTTTATCCTGAAAAAAACCCTTGAAATGTATATGTAATTACAACACAAGAGTAGTTTCTCAGACAATCATAACAGAGTCACTTATTGCTCAACAAAATTACTAGTCTACTTAATAATAACTGTTCTGATGACTAGACTGATGACATCACTGCAACTTTCCTGTACTTCCTCTTTTTTCCACACTCCCAGATCACTGCCAGTCCTATCTCCATTTGTATGACAAATGTATTTCTGCATTAATAAAAATTTTCTTCTCTCCCCTTCCCATCTTGTCTACCTCCCAAGCCATCTAAAGCCTCTACTTCGTAAAAATAACATTTCTTTACTCCATGTTTGATCATTATGGCTGATTCATAGAACCATTAAATACTTCTCTGTGACTCTCCATTTTTCTGCTGTTCTCAAGTGGCAGCTCAACTTTCAGTTGGTGAGCCAGCCCAGCCCAGAGGTTGCTTGCGCCATGTTACTGGCTGGGTAGCCTGGACACGAGAGTGGAGCCGAGTCTTTGTCAGATGCGCATCCGATGCTCCTGGAGGATGATCGCAGAACCAGACTCAGAATTCTCAGTCTGTTGATTCTGTTTTTATAGGAACAAGTTTTTATATCATTCCTATACCAGTCTATTGAATCTGCTTCATCGTGCTGCCTTGACGTTTGAAGCGATAATCAGTCACTATTCTCACGTTTGAAGTGATGTTTAATCATCAGATGGAACATCCATGACAACTTGGTGTTATCTTGTTCTTTGGTTCTTCATGTTCTCGGGTGCTTGGGGGTGGACTGTGGATTCTGCTTTGTTCTCTGGGTCACCCAGCCATCTCACTCCATGCATTTCTTCAGCCAATTGATGTCAGAGCTGTTATTCTCAGGCTGGCATCTTAACCTTTAATTTTTCATTTCTTAATCATACATACATACAATCACACTCCAACATATATCCTCTCACATCTGCATTTTAATTCTTTAACATAACCATTTTAAAATCAATGGGACATGGCAGACTTCAGTAAGTCTATTTATCCCACTTGTTAAATTTAAAAGGAAACAAACAAGATAAGTATGTGTTTTATTCTGGAGTTCATACAAACAAAATTGTATCAGCCATTGTGAAGAGATAACTTCCTCCCTCCTCTAAACACTAGGGTAAAAATGAGGGGGGTGTCTTCTATGACCCCTTAACTATAAGCTGCTTCCCCAGCCTAAGTTAAGTCTTTTCCACCCCCAAAACCCACACTCTACCAGTTGGGAAATGGGGACCACGCTGCCACCATTCATGTGAATCTCCAAGACCCTGGAGGGGGCACATGAACACCTCAAACTCCCCTTCCCTCTCCCTGAGAGATCAGGACACTTAGACACTGCTCCCCTCCCCCCCCTCCAGCCTGAAAGCAGAGAGAGAGATGCAGCACATCGGCTCACGCTGTGAGCCTGCCAAATCCAATGCTAGGACAACTTTAAGGGAATAACCAAACACTTCTTATAACAAAAAGGTTTAATAAAGAAAAGAGAAAACTTACAATACAACTTCACAGATATAAAGCTTTCTAACCCCTCCCTCTGAGAAGGTTAGTGACACTCTAAATTAGGTACAAACTTATGAACTCAATATGCTACTTACAGTTAGTCTAATCTTAGAAATAGAAGGGTGCTCCATCTCTCCCAAAGCTAGG
Source organism: Sternotherus odoratus (assembly GCA_032164245.1). Lineage (NCBI taxonomy): Eukaryota > Metazoa > Chordata > Testudines > Kinosternidae > Sternotherus > Sternotherus odoratus. Next base: position 64,983,415 of record JAVMKO010000003.1, read on the forward strand.
AGAGGGAGAAGGGACACAGGCACAAAGACAGCCTGGGGCCCGAAGTGAAGTGAAACTAAACCTCCCCCTCTGTCCCGAGGGACGGGAGCTCTTATGTCACCCCCTCTCAGGTTCAGTTAACCGCATACAGGTAAAACAGCAATTCAAAAGCACTTCACACTTATGACAGCCATAAAGGACATCTGTTATCTTGTTACTTTTAGAACAAACTCTTAATCTCTGGATGTGCTTTTACAATTAACACTGACCTTGTAAAACTGAAAGGCAATTTCAATCAACACAGACTTAGCAGGGTGGCTGAGAAACATATTTCTTTTTAAGGGTCAGACCAAATTCTGGAGTCTGCTGTAAGTTCTGGGGTCTGTTGTGGAGCCACTCTTTCTTATATTTATCATATCAAAAATATACCAGTTGTTAATTTAGTCCAACAAACTCCAGATAGTGTTAGAGATTTGCCGCCTATGGGCCAGTGCGAACGCTCTGCAAGGAGTTATGGGAATCCTCACAAGGGATGATGACATATACTAGGTTATCTGGTGTGACCCATCGCCATCCTGTTATCCTGCTGTATTGCCTTTATGTGTCATCATGTCAATCAATTACCACCATGTCAACATTTCAACAGTGCCATTGCTCATGCTACTGCACACTCTTCCTCACAATGATATCAAGCATCTTTTCTCTTTCTTCCCGGAAGGCATATTCATGCCTTTTCTCTTTCAAGCTGAGTGCAATCCTGTGAATTTACCATTTGCATCATTAATTGATTTTTCACAGCCCCCATTGCTATGATTGTGCACTGATCTATGCAGAGAGTCAGAGATTTCTTTACACACTATGTATTTCTTGTACCAGTTGCACTTGCACAATTTATTTGAATGAGTTTTAGGATTTTGACAAATGGTTTTGCTCTCATTTGGTGTGATCATAGCTGCATGTTGCCTTGCTACAGAACCATGTAGCTCAGCATCTGCACAATATCGTTCTGCACCTTTGAACTGATAGTATAACAGCACAAAGCTTTTGATGTATTTTGCTCATCAGTCCTCCATTGCAGTGCATATTGCCTTATCCTTCCCGGTTTGTACGCTGCACAATGTACAACTTAATTGGAGCATGTGTAATTTATCACTTTGTATCTTTAGTTGCAATATAATAATCACAATGAAAGGATTGCTTTGGATTTCCAGTGTCCAGTCTCTTGTTATGAAAAAATAATGGATCTTTTCTTTCTTATTCTAGTCACTTGGTAATTGAATTATTGCTTTATAAACTGGAGTGCTCTTGTAATCATCTCTTTAAAACAAATGTACTATGTGTTACCGTCCAAGACACACCTCAAGACGTTCTTTCTGGTCCTCATTTGCCAAAGCATTTCCTAAATTAATCTTTGAGTAAGAAGTCAACATGGGGATAGATTTGAACACAAGAAAGTTCTTGGATGCAGGAAATCTTTCCTCCCATGTTTTGTTCATTGAGATAATTTTCAAAATCTTGACAGGCAACATCTAGACAGATAAATAGAGGCACCTAAAATCAGTTTTTAAGTACAACAATCAGTCCTTAGACAAGGATTTAACTTTAACATAATACATTTTGCTGTGTAAACCTAGGTTTTTTTATCAGAATAATTGCATCTTGTAAACTGCATCTTAAAAATCCATAAATAAGAATCTGATTTCTCTTTACTACTTTCATTCTTACCAATTTTTATTCTTAAGTTTTCTTCATTTAACATAACTCTTGAAAGTTGTTTCATTTTGTGTCTTTAAGTTTAAATTTACTAAAGTGGGAAATCATTGTCAAAGAATAGGGAGATTAGAGAGAGATTTGATGTATTATCATTGAGCTCTCAACTATGGCAATAATAATGGTTTGCAATTGCTGTATCTCTGGAAGTGTAACAACGCTTTAGAAACAAAAGAGAATTGTAAAATTAACTTCTGAGGCAATTAAAATATCATAACTATTACCAGTTCTTCTGCTGACACACTATGTGTTTGTGCTTTCTTTTGCTTCTTTATAATATATAAAGAAGGCCTGAAAGCTTGTTTTATCATTGTTGTTTTTGTTTTATCTTTGTTGTTTTTTTTTTTTTTTTTTTGAGGAAGAAGTTCTGCTTTTGTTTTGGTTTTTTACCTTTAGACATATCAGTTCTGTCAAGTTTTCTGATCCTGATTTTAGGGGAGGATTGCATACCTTAATAGAAGGATTGGGGTGATGTCTTTTTGACAAAAGCTTCCTTTCTCCCTAGTGTTATTTACTTAAAATAGTTGAATTTGTGATTTGCTCCAAAAAAACAGAGACAGAGCTGGGAATAATACTCCTAAATCTATACTCCTCCTTGCTTCAACCATGAGATCACACTGGAAGCTTATGTAAGTTAGTATCATTGCACATAGATATTTTGTAAGAACTGCATGCCATCTTCATTAATACCAAAGAGAGGTATTTTCTTAAGCTTTTATAATTTCAGAATAAAAATTATTTATTTTGCTTTTGGATGATTTAGGAGATTTGGTAATGGGATGCAGACTTTCTCTCCTTATGTTACTAGTTAGACCCAACACACACTCGCAGCTCTACAGGCCTAGATTCTAGCCAGTGAGCCTTACATGGGGTAGGAGATGCTTATCCCTCTCTGTCTGGTCAAGTGTGTATTGTTGCACCACACAAATAGTGGAGACCTATTTGTATTGCTGAACCAGATGTTAAACCAGGGGAAAGCTGCAGGAAAAAAACAAACAGCAGGAGGATATTCTGTTTGAATAAATAGACTAGGTTTTGGGGGTATAACTGGGAATACTCAGGTACACCCTGGATCCTTCAGTGAGGAGGCAAGCTGAGTGTGTGTCTTGTTTAATGAGAAAGGGATCACCGCCTACATGGCTGAAAAACGCTGGTGAACAAAACTGTAAGACTTGATAGTAACTAGTTTAAGTACGTTTAGGTTCCGTTATGTTTTATGGTTGTGATCTTATTTTACATGAAACTATTTGTTTCTAATATTTTTTCTTGCTATCACATAAATCCCTACAATTTATTAAATAAACTTTTACGTATTTTCACCATATACATACCTAAATGCTGTGTGTTAAACGGAGCGGCGACCTGAAAGGAAACCGATAAGCTGGTATTTACAGTGTCTTTGGGAGTAGTGGAGCTAAGAATTCTGTGAGTGTCCAGTGGACCAGGGACTGATCACTCCAAGGAGACTCTCAAAAGGTTCAAGGGTTGGAGTATGCCTATCAACTTGTAGCGTGAGAGCATGGCCTGGGTAGGTCTGGAGGGGAGTGTTTGTGGTGCCCAGGGTGATGGGGTTGGAGAGCTGACACAGCAGGCACAGACAAGACTTGCTGCTGTTAAGAGCAGGTAGTAGCGAGGTACCTCACAGCACTGGGTACCAGGGAAGTGATACACTAGGGGTATGTCTTCACTACAGCATTAGTTCGATTTCCTTTATGTCGATCTTGTGAACGCGACGGTATACAGTCGATGTTGTGTGTCTTCACTACGCACAGCTAAGCACAGCAAGTCGACAGTGTCTGTCTGCAAAACTTTTGCAGGCGTCGACATGACATGCGTTGCACTCTGGGTACCTATCCCACAGTTCCCTGATCCCCCAGCAGGCACCATTTCGAGTGCAGCATTGTGGGTAGGCATTTCCAAATTTCGCGCCCTTTTTCCGCGCCGCCCACCCCCATTACAAGCGGTGCCCTGTGGGTAGGCATCCCATAATTCGCGCCCTTTCTCCGCCGAACTAACGCCATAGCATTGCAAGCATGGAGCCCGCTGACACCACGGCTGCAGTAATGGCTGTTGTGAGGACCTCGATCACGGTTGCTGAGTTCCTGCTGCACCGTCTGCAGAGGAGGAATGCGATCCGGGGAGAACCGCGCTTTCTGGAACCCGATGACAGTGAGGAGGAGATGGACGAGGACAGCGGGGACGACAGGGACACTGACGTGCACAGCGGGGACGACAGGGACACTGACGTGCACAGCGGGGACGACAGGGACACTGCCGTTTTTGCAAGTAGGGCGACTGACAATCTGTCAAAAATGGTGGCAATGGGGCAGGCTCATGCCATCGAACACCGATTCTGGGCCAGGGAAACAAGCACAGACTGGTGGGACCGCATAGTGCTGCGGGTCTGGGATGACTCCCAGTGGCTCAGAAACTTCCGCATTCGAAAGGGCACCTTCATGGAACTTTGTGACTTGCTGTCCCCGGCCCTCCAGCGCAGGAATACCAAAATGAGAGCGGCCCTTACAGTGGAGAAGCGAGTGGCGATAGCCCTCTGGAAGCTTGCAACGCCAGACAGCTACCGGTCAGTCGCGAATCAGTTTGGGGTGGGTAGGTCTACAGTGGGCTTTGCTGTGATGCAAGTAAGCAGGGCAATCGTCGAGCGGCTGCTACACCGGGTTATAAACCTCGGAAACCTGCAAGCCACAATAGATGGCTTTGCCGCCATGGGATTCCCTAACTGTGGTGGGGCTATAGATGGGACTCATATCCCTATCCTGGCACCGGACCACGAGGCCGCCGAGTACAGAAACCGGAAGGGATATTACTCAATGGTCATGCAAGCAGTGGTTGACCACAAGGGACGTTTCACCGACCTGTACGTGGGGTGGCCGGGAAAGCTTCATGACGCTCGAGTGTTCAGGAACTCTAGGGTTTTTAGACAGCTGCAGCAAGGCACTTTCTTCCCCGACCAGAAAATTTCCGTGGGGGGGGGTCGAAATGCCGATCGTGATCATTGGGGACCCAGCCTACCCCCTAATGCCCTGGCTTATGAAGCCCTACACAGGAGCCCTGGACAGGGGTCAGGAGCTGTTCAACTACAGGCTGAGCAAGTGCAGAATGGCCGTAGAATGTGCATTTGGCCGCTTGAAGGGGAGATGGCGTTCCTTACTGATACGCTCAGACATCCGCGAGAGAAATATCCCCATTGTTATTGCTGCTTGCTCTGTGCTCCACAATATCTGTGAGAGCAAGGGGGAAACGTTTATGGCGGGCTGGGAGGCAGAGGCAAATTTACTTTCTGCTACTTATGAGCAGCCACACAGCAGGGAAAGTAAAAGAGCCCACCGTGAGGCCCTGCGCCTCAGGGACGCCTTGAAAGACAGTTTTATCAGTGCCCGAGATGGCGTTTGAGAATCTGCTCCCTTGCTGTGCTGTAAGCCTCCTGCCCTTGAACCCTCTTTCCCTCCCCCCTCCCCATGCTTTACCTCCCCCCTCCCCATGCTTTCCCTCCTCCCTCCCCATGCTTGCAGAGAAAATAAAATCACTGTTTGAAAAATCATGGTTCCTTTATTGGTTACTCGGAAATACAAATACAGGGGATCACTGTCCTGGTATCCTGGAGGGAAACCGGCAGTCGCAGTGGGGAGGAGCGGGCAAAGGAGGGGGGGGGTGGAGAGGAGGGGTTGGCAAGACTCAGCAGCTTTCAAAAGTGTTCCGAGAATGTAAGCCTGCTGCTGCTGCTGCTTCTGCTGGCTTGTGGGGTAGAGTGGAGTGGCCCCCCGTGTTCTCAACCCGCGTCTGGGTGGGGAAGCTATGGGAGTTGGGGAGGGGGGGAGGTGGTTACACAGGGGCTGCAGAGGTGGTCTTTGGTCATGCTGCAGCTCCACCAGAGATCGCAGCATGTCGCTCTGGTCCTCCATTATGCGGAGGAAAGCATCCATGCGTCTTTCCTCACGTTCTACCCTCTTTTGTTCAGCGGCTCTCCATTCCTGCCTCTCTCGATCCCTTGCCTCTCTCTCTCGATCCTTTGCCTCTCTCTCTCGATCCCTTGCCTCTCTCTCTCGCTTCCTTTCCTCTCTCTCTCGATCCCTTGCCTGAATCTCTCGATCTCTTGCCTGAATCTCTCGATCCCTTGCCTCTATCATTCTTTCCCTCCAGTCCGTCTGGCGGGCTGCCTCAGCGCGCGAGTTCTCCACGAGTTCAGTAAACATCTCATCGCGCGTTCGCGTTTTCTTTTTACGCTTTCTTATCTGCGGTGCACGGCGTGATGAGGAGGCAGGGGGGTTGTGAGATACTTGTTGTTCATCTGTGGGCAAGTGTGGGAAAAGAAAGTTTGAAAGTTATGAGACAGATACATTCAAGGTTAGGAGGCAGTCTCGGACTGTACACAATGGGAGTAGTATTCCATTTGCAACCTCAGTATTCAGAGGCCTGATATGATTTCTGTACAAGGTCATGTTGTACACCTAAAACTGACTGACAAGCTCTCAGAAAATTCAGAGCATCTCAGACACATATGCGTGCCTCAGCCCAAGACGGCTTCTGAAATCACCGTGCAGCCGGCCATGGTAAGTTAAAAGTGGCGCTTGCATACTGTAGAGTAACCCCGCCCCCTTCCCCCCACCGCGTGGCTGGCTCCCACTGAAACCGCAAACTGCAAAGCAAATGCCAAAAAATCTCTCGCTAAGGGCTAAGGTCTTTTTGGGGCTCTTCAGACCGCGTGCAGACGGCTCGGATTCCCTGCCAGCTAACGCTACGGGCTGGGGGGGGGGGCGGCGGTCAGCGATCGTGGGGGGGGGGGGGTGCTCGGTTCGTCGGTCCTCAGCAGAAAAGAGAACGTTGCAGCTGGGACTCTTTATCTCCCGACTAATTGCAGTCTGTATCTCAAACAGGCAACCCTGAATGACATCACTTTGCTGAGAATTTCTCGGAGAGATAGGGAGCGCATGCTCCTTGAGTCCATGCAAAGTCCTGGTCCATACGCCGCAATGCTAGCCTGCTCAATGATACCAGACAACCTACTACTTTCGTGGCGTGGGTTGGTGTCCTATCACGGGGGACCAGATAAGGCAGCTCTCCCCAGAAATCTGCTGCGCTGGATTCATCGCTACCTCCTGGAGAGCTTCATTGAAATGTCCGCGGAGGACTTATGGTCAATCCCGGAGTATATTGACAAACTCTTTGAGTAGAAATTGACCAGCAATGAAAGCACGCTAAGTCCTTAGGGCAAGTTACTCATTAATAAATGCTTCCTTTACAAAATCACGCGTCATGTAATCCCTTAAAAAAGAAACACTTACCCCCCTGGGAGGCTTGGGAGGGTACTGGCTCCAGGGTGACAAACAGCTCCTGGCTCTCTGGGTACAAGGGTTCTCCGCTGGGCTCCTGCTGCTCCGTGAGATTTTCTTCTTCATGCTCGTCCTCCTCGGAATCAGTCTCCTCCCTGACGATGATCCCATCGGTGGAGTCCACGCACACCGGCGCGATGGTGGTGGGGGCGCCCCCCATTATGGCATTTAGTTCATTGTAGAACCTGCATGTCCGTGGCGCGCCCCCTGATCGCCCGTTTGCCTCCTTGGCTTTCTGGAACGATTGCCGCAGCTCCTTAATTTTCACGCGGCACTGTGTGGTGTCCCTGTTGTGGCCCCTTTCCAGCATGGCCTTGGAGACTCTTCCGTAGGTGTTGGCATTCCGTTTGTTGTTTCGTAGTTCCAACATCACGGATTCCTCTCCCCAGATAGCGATGAGATCCAGCACCTCACGAGTGGACCATGCTGGAGCTCTTCTCCTCTGGCTGGTCTCCAGGGTAGATGAGCTCATCATGGATTCCTGTGATGCTGAGCTCTGCATGGCGGCTAGTGCTGATTGCTCTGAATGGCGACTGATCAGTTCAGGTGAGCTGGCCACGCTGACCAAACAGGAAATGGCATTCAAATGTTCCCGGGTCTTATCTACCTGGCCAGAGCAGCGAGTTCAGAGTGCAGTGCAGAGCGGTCACAGTGGAGCAGTAGTGAGGCAGTCCAGAGCGGTCAGAATGGAGCATTGTGGGACAGCCTCTGGAGGCTATTAATGTCGGGTTCCGTCTTCACTAGCCCACGGTCGAGCTTGGAACGTCGAGATTAGCCTTATGCCACTGGTTAGGCTGGAGTGCCAAGATCGATCTTTAAGGCCCTTTACATCGACGTTAAGGGCATGTATGTGAAGACAGGTACACGTTTACTTCGACCTAACGTCGTTAACATCGATTTAAAGTGGTAGTGAAGACATGCCCTAGGAGGCGATGCTCCTCTTCTGTTCCTGGAAGTGTTGGTTTCAGAAATATAATTGTGACACTTACCCTAACTAATAAGCATTTCTATCCAATAATTATTGTAACAAATAGTTTCTGTGCTCTTGGAATTACAGGAGAACACTGACATTTGGCATAGTGCTACTCACAATTAGGAGAGATGCTTAATAATATTGTAATTAACAAAAATAACTGGAGAGCCCATTTTCTATTTGAAAGGATAATGCTCACTGTAAAAATAACAATAATTCTTTGCACTTAACACTTTTAATCTGTAGATCTCAAAGAATTTACGTAGGTGGATAAGAATTTATTAACTCAATTTTACAAATGGGCTTTTAGAGACCCAGTGATGATAAGGCCCAAATTTTCAGAAGCGGCCACTAATGTGGATGCTTTAATTTTTGGGTGTTCAACTGGAGAGACACCTGAATTAAATTTTTTTTTACAATGAAACGTTATAGGTAAATTATGTACATATTTTGATAACCTTAATTAGAACTGCTATGGAGGATAAGAACATCTTAATTTCATTTTTAAATACTCACAGTTTGACAGAATATTTTCATTCTTCATCCTCGTGAATGTTTTTACACCGATTAAGAAGAATATATTTAGTTCTATCTCAAATGTTGCAAAGCTGATCTCCTAACCAAATGTCACATATGCAGCTGTCTTTGTTTTAAGCTTCTGTGAAATTTCTTCTCAATCTGATCCACTGTACTCTTTGCAGTCTATATATTCGCTTTATGCTCCTACAAGACCAGGAGACACAGGGGGCTATGATGGCTTTAACCTAGCCACTAAGCCCAGGCTGCTTGGTACCACTGTCTTCCATAGACCCTGTTCCAGGGCAATCTTCTTATGGCCATAACCAAAGCTTTTAAAGCTACTTTGTGCCATTCTGGCCCTCTGACTCACATAAAGGTGCTGGACTAGGTGATGAGGCACTCACCCACAGTATTCATTTCTAATGTGACATGACAAGTTAACTCTAGGTGTGCTTAGGCCTGTGTTGTGTTAACTTTGTGTTTGTAATGGCAGTTTTATAACACTCATAAATCCTTTTTTTTACAGTACATTGCTGAAAGTTCTTTATGTGAAGTAGAAATTAATACTTGCTCTAGAATGCAAACTCATAACTCTAACCTCATGCTTCGCTCCATTACACATACTACGATTAGCCAATAAGATTTTCACGTGACTGAGGTCAGCGTAAGGTTTTGCGTTCTGGTGCAAATGTTATGAGTTTAGTGTGTGTATTTGTGCTGCTATGTCAGATGTGCATGGTATTTTGGTAAGAAGGTGCAGTCTAACAGTCTGTGCTGAAAAAAATATTTACTGGCCAATTTCCTCATGTATCCTTTTTTTTTAACTGACCTACTCCATTTTGAATGGCTTTTTATTGGATTTTTGTTCACATGTATTCACAATAACAACAGCTCCGCTTGCACTCCTTTGTCTTTGTCATAATAAAATGGTTATTGGCTGCTTTGGCAATAAACTAGTGGCTCTGCATGATTCTTGCAGTTCTTCTGAAATGCTGCAAGTTCTGCTCAAATGACATATATTTTCAGGACAACTATAGAGCTAGATTGACAGCAGGACTTTAAAAGGAAAGGCAGGGGATAAGTCAACAGTAGCATTTGATAAGATCCTCTGAAAGAGTTAGTTTCCAGTGAGTTACAAACTACTCTTTCGTACAGATACTTGTGCTTTACAGCTCAAAGAGGTGTCTATTTTCCTCCTTTCCCACCTGCAAAAATTACACGAAGTGATTTTCTTTAAAGAGTATTAGAAAATGCCATTTTTTAAAAGGGACTAAATTAGACTTACTTACTGACATGATATTGCTATTTAATTAGAGATAAAAGCTTGAGGTGAGATAATGTAATCTCACAAAATGAGAGACCTGCAGACAGTAATGAAATGAGAGACCTACAGACAGTAATATAGAACACATAGGTGCTGCTTCCTGTATTCTTCTTTTTAAATTCTAATACTTTGTGGTGTTTTTCATTAGACCATGGAAAAATATGTATTTAAGATGTATTTATTCAGGAGCTAAAAAACAGGGATGTCAGTTTGGACCAATCTCTTGCTGAACAAAGGCATACGTACCTTAAATGGAGATAGGTAAACTTAAATCAAGTTTATGGGAACAAAGATGTGTGGGTTTTTCCCTTGCATTACCTGTCTGTATTCTTGTATCATGTAGGCTAATTAATACATTTAGGCATCTGCCAAACTCTGCCTCCTTAATTTTTTACAGCAGGTTCTTCCCTTTTTGATGTTACACCTACTAAAGGACTCACCTCCTTAATTAACCCTTAGAATCCCAAGTGTCACAACTGTAATTGAACTCCTCACGTAGATGTCATTTTCTGCCTTCCGGATGACTTGACTTATCAGTCAGAAGAGCTTGGTTCGGATATTACTTTCTTTTTTTAAATTGGATATTACAAGGAAAAAGGGAGAAAAACAGGTCGGGGGGGGCTAAGGTGTGAGAGGATCACAGAGGAGTAGACTTTTTTTTTTAACACACACGAGACTGCATATCACATCTCATAGTCTGCTTGTTCTTTTGTAAAAAACCAAAAAGGATTATCATCATCATGGTAAGGCAAACAATACTTTTATTTCTCTCTTTTTAAACTTTCTTTGGGTTAAGATTCGGTTTATTTATTTTTTCAAATTCATTAAATCAGTTTGAAGCTTAACACTCCATTTGATTCAGGAAGTCTGCCTTAAAAAATCAAAAGCTGTTGTTGGCAAGATGGGGAATAAGGATTTCAATATGGGGCAATGCTTTACTTTGGGGATGAGAACAGACACGTCTTTTCTGCTGTGCTTGCTCTTTTGTGTCCCACACGCTTTCCTAAACACTTATATCAAACAGGAGGGAATCTATTTAACTTTTGTCCATACCTCTTCATGTGTGCTAAGCTTTTTTGCTTTGTAGAAATACTTAATTATTCTCAACTCGGTGAAGTTTAAAAATTCCCCGAGTCCTATTTCTTTGACTGTGTATGATCCCTTCTTCCTTGCTACATTTTTGGTGTGTTCCAAGTTGTAGAATTTTATGCCTGGCACTTAGGACAGAATGTAGAAATCTGACCCATGTTTGGATTTCTTTGCTGTTTCTCTCCAAAAATCAACCAAACATGTATGCTGTAGGATTTACATCTAATTTCAGTGGTACATAGGCCCTATATTCTTCTGGGTGGTGGTGCAACAAAGATCATTCTACAGTTCACAGCTTTCCATAAACTAAAAAAATCATTGTTCTGGTAAAATATTTCATGGGGAAATTGAGAGGTTTTGGTGTGTTGGAGATATTACGGTAGCTTCTTGCCTAAAACATCCCGAAGTACTAGAAACAAAGAAAGTGAAAAATTTACAAGTCAGTGAGCATAAAAAACATGAAAATTGGGAAAACATTTCTAGTTTATCCACTTCACTCTTTCAGGAAAAAATGTTGTCAGAATGTATTTTTAAAAGTGTAGGTCAGAAAAATAACAATTTTGTTAATGAGTTCCCCAAGTACTATAACTGCATTGCCTGTCTCCAGCTTTCAAAGAAATTACTATTTAAGCAATTAGTGCACTAAATAGTGGTGCCTAGACCGTACGATGATTGGTGTAATCTCAAAGTGGACGGTGACGGGAAGGAGAAGAGGACCCACGAGGAAGTCTAGAAATGGAATTGTTGGAGTTAGAGCTGTTTTCTTCTACATATCTTAAACAAACACTCTCAACCTGAAATCTAGTCTATTTAAAATAATTAGTTAAAAATATCTTAAACAACCCCTGTCCCCAAGTTCCCCTGCTATTTTTGTTGTTTTTTTTATAACCACATTTTCCAGTTCTCCAACACAGTATTCCTCCCTGGTTGCTGTGTGAAAGGCAAACTGTCGCACAAACCACCAGGAAACTGTCCATAATTAATCTGTGAAATTAAGGGTGCCAAATGCACAGAATAAACCAAACCTGGAAAAAATTGCTCTAATTTTCATTTATAAATGTTGCTTGTGCAGTAGTTGGTTAAAAAAATTGTTCAGTACAGGTTTTTAGTTCTTGATGTCTTTTATATTTCCCACATTTTTAAAAATTTAGTTTCAAATTAGCTTTTCCATGTTTTCTCCACACCCCATACACACTGTCATTCTGCATTGCCTCTCTCCGCATTGTACTTTATCCACTTTCCCTCCTTTTAGTATTCTTTCCTCATTATACTGGCAATTTTGATTTCTTATTTTATTTATGTTGTGCTTTCTTAGATCTTTTCTTCTTTTTGCATCCCTCCCGTGTCATTTTTGACACTCTCCAGTAGAGGCTCCACACTGCTTCAGTAGTTGCTTGGTCTTGACAAGCCCCAGCACTACTGCTGCTGAACAGCTGAATCTCAACCACTATAGCAAATGGAGCAGAAAACAGCAGTTACAACTCATTCCTCTATAATTTATCGAATGCCACTTCTGTGACTCCATCAGTGGCTGCTGGAACTCCATTTTGATACTTTCTGTTTCCCACATGCAACTTGTAATGTAAAGGTATCCCCAAAACCCCAAACATCCTATCCTGAACTAATGCTAACTAATGCTTCCTGCTAAATAATTAGAATTGTTTAAGAGTTCGCAATTTATTCCGTTTGTTTACTTTTAGGGTAGAGGCTAGGGTTCACCTCAACCAGCATATATGTTAAAACTATAAATGTCTTGTCCACACTTGGATTTTACCATGTAAGTTACCACGTTAGCTAATACCTGGTAAAAATACACTTTTTTCCCCCAAGCGTGGACATGCTATAAGAGGGTTTGTCAATCATATTAAGTTAACTCAGTGGAACAGCCCTTTGATCCCTTAGTCCTGGATTCAGCAAAACACTTTAGTATGTGCTTAAGTCCCACTGAAATCAAGATAGGCACATTTATGTACTCTGAAGAATGGGGGTCTTGGCTGTATTGGCTTTGCTAACAGGAGTATTTTTGTCATTAACATAAACATATATCACTGAATATGCACAAAGAATAGATTCTATTGTGTACGTAGGTGACAATTTTATATAGTCTTCATAGTAGAACATCACCTTAAAGATCCTTGTAATACACTTGGAACAGCCTCCCAATCCTTACCCACCCTCAAATCCATCTTAAAAACACAAAATTTCCTGTGGTTTTCTTACCACTAATGCTGTCTTTGACCCAGGTTTTCAAAAATGACTATTGATTTTGGGTGCCTTGATTTTTAGATGCACTTAGATCCTTAACAGGGCCTGATTTTCAGAGGATGGGTACTCAGTAGTTTCTGTAAAGTAGCCCTCTTTATGGCATCTCAAGTTGTGCACTCAAAATCACTAGCCACTTCTGAACATCTTGGTCTTTTATGTCTTCTTGCATTTACACTGTTGTCCTGCATATTATATTTATATGAGTTAAAATGTGAGCTCTTCAGGGAAAGAACCTAGCCTTCATGCGTTCTGTAAGTGCTGTGTGTAATTGTGGTGCTCTGTTACTTCAGTATAATTTACACCGGACATGTATTTCAGAATCAAGCAACAGTTTCCTTGTGTATATACATCTGCTTCTCTAGACATAAAACAAATTCAAACTTCGGTAAGAAATTAAACCTAGATTTTCAAATACTGCACATCAAAAGTATAATTAAGAACTTATGAAAGATAATTGCACATAGCAATTTTTTTCCAGAGGTGCAAATGATTTGCCTACTGCTAACTAAATTTTTTATACATGAAGTCTTGTAAATCAAACTCAACTATGGGCTTAACATACACTATTTGAAAATGTAACCCAGAGTTAAGATTGCCAGGTGTCTGGTTTTCAACCAGAACAGCTGATCAAAAAGGGACCATGGCGGCTCTGGTCGGTGCTGCTAACTGGCCGTTAAAAGTTTGCCGCCAAACTTTCCTCACCCCTGGATTCCCCCAGTTGTTTTTTGGGGCCGCTAAGCTCTCCGCCTCCTTCCCCTCCCTCCTTCCTCTCCTCTCCCCCCCAGCTCCTGGCTTGCTGCTTCCCTGCTCTTCCTACCCCCAGGCAGTTCTCTGGTTGCTTCATGGTTTCTGGGAGGGAGGAGCCAGGGGGAAGAGGGGGAAAAGAGGTGGGAATTTGGGAAAGGGGTTGGACTGGGGTGGGGAGGGGGAGGGAGTTGGGGTGGGAACTTTGGGGAAGAGGTTTGAAGAGGGCAGAGAAAGGGTTTGAAGGGGCAGGGAAGGAGTTGGAAGAGGCGGAGCAGGAGTGGAGGGTGCAGCCCAGTGCAGGGGTGAGCTTTAACAGAAGTAAAGAAGTTAATAAAAAACTTAATAAATTTAGTAACACACTATATTACTCTTCATTTTTTTCATTTTTGACTATATGTTTGTATCATTGTATGTATAACACTGAGGCTGAGTATGAAGCTCAGATTTGTTAGGCAGTGGAGTAGTTCACCTAAGGCAGGGGTCTCAAACACGTGACCCACGGGGTTATTTTCTGAGGCCTGCCAAGCTCCCCATGCTCCACTTTATTTCCTGCAGCTGCCAAGCTCCCCACCCACTCCCTGCCTACCTCCAGGCATTTCCCACTGCCAAACAGCTGTTGGCGGTGCTTAGCGCTTTCCAGGAGGGAGTGGGGAGGAGTGGGGAGCTGTGCACTCAGAGGAGGAGGCAGGACAGGGGCGGGACCTCATGGAAGGGGTGGAGTGGGAGCGGGGCTGAGGGTAGCGGGGGGGAGCGTGCCAGTGATGCAGTCCTCGGGCCAATGCATTAGTCCTCATGCGGTCCTCGTGGTCATTTGATTTTGAGACCCTGATCTAGTCAGTCTCCTGTCTTCCAACAGTGGCCAATAAATCAGAAGGAATAAACAGAACAGGCCATCACCAAGTGATCCATCCTCTGTCACCCATTCCCAGCTTCTGGCAAACTGAGGCTAGGGACACCATCCCTGCCCATCCTGGCTAATAGCCATTGATAGATCTATCGTCCATGAACTTATTATATGAACTAGTTCTTTTTTTAATCCTGTTATAGTCTTGGCCTTCACAACACCCGCTGACAAAGAGTTCCACAGGTTGAGTGGGCATTGTGTGAAGAAATACTTTCTTTTGTTTTTTAAACCTGATGGCTAATAATGTCATTTGGTGACACCCCCCCTCATTTTTGTGTTATGAGTAAATAACACTTCCCTATTTCCTTTCTTCACCCCAGTAATTTTATAGACCTGTCATATCTCCCCTTAGTCATCTCTTCCAACCTGAAAAGTTCCAGTTTTACTAATTTCTCCTCACATGGAAGCCGTTTCATTCCTCAGTAATTTTTGTTGCCCTTTTCTGTCCCTTATCCAGTTCCAATATATGTATGTTTAGATTGGGCAACCAGATCTGCATGCAGTATTCAAGCTATGGGCATGCCATGAATTTATATAGAGGCAATATATTTTCTGTCTTATCTACCCCTTTCATAATGATTTCTAGCATTCTATTCACTTTTTTGTTTGCCGCTGAGAACTAGCCACAATGACTCCTAGACCTCTTTCTTGAGTGGTAACAGCAGAGACAAAGTTTCTTGATGCCTTAAATGACAGCTTCTTGGAGCACCTAGTCCTAGAACCCACAAAAGGGGAGTCAATTCTTGAGTTCGTTCTAAATGGCACATAGGATCTGGTCCAAGAGGTAAATACTGTATAGCTGAACCACTTGATAATAGCGACCATAACATAATAAAACTTTATACTTGAGTTGCCTTGATGAGGGTTTGTTTTTGTTTTATGTAATCTTAAGACTTCATTTTCCCCTAGTTTTCTGCTTTATTCAGACTATGCAAAGCCTCTCAAACTTTGGGTTCAAACTTACTAATATATCCTCTGTTAAGTGCTGACTCCCTCCCCACCCCTGAATGCCACCGTCTCTACAAGGAAAATGTGTATATATATATTTTTGTGTAGAACTGTATTCACTTCTGCAAATTCATTTATCCTTTTTTGGCTTAAAGTTCTTGCTAGGTAGCCTAATGGTTTCTTCATTGCCCAAATTGCTATACCAGCAATTAAGTAATATGCTTTGTAACAGGATTTTAACTAAAACATGTTTTAGTACACAGGCTAGTAAATATATTTTGAGAAGCTAGAATTGTTGAAGGCCAAGTAGCTTATTCAGTCCACCTCTTCACCAGTGCAGAATCGTTCCGTATTGTATGTTCATTAGAAAAAGCTACTGGACAGAGCACTAATCTACTTATTCAGCCCCCTAACAAGCTGGAATCTGTACATGATCTTTCCACCTAGTGTGCCTGCAGCTAGTAAAGTAAAATAGCTGATCGTCAAACAACCATTATGATAATTAACCAAACACGATGCTGCTTAGAGCATCCACTCCCTCTCCCCTCCTCCCCCCATCATCCTGGGCATTTCCTTTGTACAAAACCACTTTTCCGTCTTTAAGCACCGGTTTTATAAGGAGAGGAGCTTCCTACAGCTGTTGTTGGTGATAGATGGCGTGGCTGGATGGATACTTTGCTTTTTTCCCCCTCCGCATCAAAGCGTGTCGGTTTTGCTCGGGGCGGCTTTTTGCCCTGCTATAGCAGCCACTCAAGTTGTTCAGACACGCGATGGTAGCGCCAGCTCCCTCTTTGTGCATTGCCGACACTTGGCTCCTTACTCTTCCCCTTGATGCGCTGCCGTCCTGCTCCCCCCGCTTTCCCCCCTCTGAGCCGCCGCCTCTCTGCCTTCCTGTTCCCCAAACCTCCCCGTTCCCTGGGCTGCCGAGTCGCGCCCGCTGTGAGCCCCTTGCATCCCATCCCGCCCGTGCGCTCAGGGGCTGCGCCCTTTGGCCCCCGCCCCCGCCTGTGCCGCCGCTCCCCGGCCTGCTCCCGCTCCTCGAGCACGCCCCGCCCGCACTGCCCTGGGGCCCTGCCGCGGCTGCCCGGGACCCCGGCTGCAGGGCGGGAGCGGCAGCAGGAGGCGGAGCTGCTGCTGCAGGCAGGTGAGCGGGCGTGGCGGGCGGGAGCGCTCACACCGCTGGCGCCTCTGCCGCGGGAACTAGCGGAGCGAGACGGGAGCGGCTGCGTCCACTGCTCCTTCGCGGGCTGCCGGAGGAAGGAGGCGCAGGGGTCTCGCTGTGAGTAGCCTGCCGGGACGCCGGGCTCACAGGTGGCGGGGTGCGGGCTGCTGTGGCCGGGGCGGGGTAAGGCGCTGCCAGACCGATCTCTGCGGGCCAGGCGGCGGCTGTCTCCTGGCTTCCCCTGCCCTTATCAGCGGCGGGAAGGAGCTGGGCATAGCTGAGGGATGAGTGTGCGGCGCCGCGCCCACACCTGGCTGCGAGCAGCGCGGATGCCAGAAGACAGACCCTGCGCCGTGTAAACTCAGCAGTCGCGGCTAAAGTCCGCGTGGGGCGCACACCGAGGCACGCCGGGCGGTTTGTGCGTTGAAAACCTCGTGCCGCCCCCTCTGCAGTGGCCGCGTGTCGATAAGGATGGGGGGAGTATTGGGCGGCTTGCTTAGCCTTTGGGGACACGTGGGCTGAGCTCCCTGCCCTGCTTCGTTCTACAGCTTTGCTGATCATCCCCGTTGTGTACCGCTCCCATGGCTTCAACATGCGTTGTTAGCACCAGGAATCTCTGATGCTCTGCTCTTTCACCCGAGGGAGGGGAGGGAGAAATAACATGAACTGTATGCTTCAAGAGGTGTTTCCCTTAGGGACCGTGATTCACAACGCTTGTCATCTCATATGGCCACAGATCAACCTCATTTTTCACTTGTAGGCTTAGCTTGTCAGAATTATATTTTTTGTATAATTTTGAAAGGTGCTATTGTTTGAGATTTTATTTCAATTTTTATTGATTTAAATTTTCACAGTTGCACAGAATAGCGTGTTAAGAATTGCTTTTATTTTAATCCATATTTTTCAGTTATGGGAAATCATGAGCGGGTTGGACAATTGTTTACTGATGCTGAGATTCAAAGAGTTAAAAATTTATAACAATTAAAACACAAATTGTAAAATGTATAAGGTAAATAGCCTTAAATCAAACTCTAAGTACTCAAGCAGCACTTTTCTTACTTTGTGTAAATTTTGATTATTGATGGAAATATTTTTGTCAGTTTGTGTGTGTATGATGAAATAAATGTTTATCAACATTTACTGATAAAAATCGAATCCTTCCACTGGTAGCTATAAAGAAAATATTAGTTTATTTACAAATAAAACGACACAATTTACTATAAGATTTAGATGGTTAATATCGTGAAAGGGTCTTTATTTTGCTCTAAGTTTTCCAGCAAGCAAAATTGATTTGTTTTAGACAGAAAATATTATTTACAATGTTTGTTATATTTTGATTGCTGAAGATTTTCCAGTGCATTAAGCCTGCTTTTTAAAGTGTTTATAAATTCTTTGTAAATTACTGACAGATATTGTAAATGTACTGGAATTCTTTAGATAACTTATTTCCTGCTTGACAGGTTAATTTGAAGTTATAGGGTAAAATTTCACTCATAGGGTTAAATTCTGTCCTCAGCCACTTAACTAATATGCATTGAAGTCAATGGTGTGGCATTATTTTAATAGAGGGCTGATTTTGGTCCACAGTGTAATACAGCTAGTAATATTTTTCCTGTGTAATAACTTAAACTACCTTTGCAAAATTGCTATGGAAATGTATCACTTCAGACATAAAAATCTATGGACTTATCTTCATGTTGATGAACAAACTGAAAGTGTGTACACAAGTGTTTGAAGATTTGAGACTTATTACCAATAATATTAAACCAAGATGTGGGCAATTAGGAAAGAATTATATAACAATATATAAAACAAAAGTAAAGCATTTCTTTTTGAAGACTTAGGTACTGTTTAATAAACAGTTTAGTTCCCCTTTTCTACCTTTTGGAACATACAAATGTTTATTAATCTTATGTTTGTTGAAAAAATACCTTTCACATTATCAAACTTTTTTTTTTTTCTTCTGATTTTGTTTAGTCCAAAACACAGTCTCCAGAGTCTTCCAAAGAAGAGAACAAAAAAAAACCGGTTTTGGGAAAGCTTGGAAATTTGTTTAGTACAGGGAGGAGGAAAAATGCTAAAAATTCACTAGAACCCTCTACAAGTCCAAATATCAAAAGTGGGAAATCAGGTTCTCCTTATAAGGATACAGCTTCACTGAAATCAGTTGATAGTGAATACCTAAAGAAAGAAGAATGTACAATTCCTGAAGTGCAGGAGGCAAGAAGTTGGAATGCTCTTCCAGAGACACAAGAATATTGTGAGAAAATAACATCTTTGAGTCATGATGATATTACAGCATGGAGCAACAAGGAAGTCTTTCCTGATATTGAGTGGTTACCTGATTGGAACAGTAGCACTGAAACAATAAAGAACATATTCTTTGAAAGTGACCTTACAGTGGGGACATCGGAACGAAAAGAAGAATCTGTTGTAGACATTACTAATTCCACAACACCAGATTTCATCAGAAGTTTGAATAATTTATCTAGTGAAGACTTAGAAAAGAACATATTCAGTCATAAACAACTCGTGAATGTGCAAGGGTCTGCACAAGCTGAGTATGCAGCGTCAAAGGAATTGTCGCACAGTTTGAAATCCAAATCAGCTGAGCACGTACCTCCTGCTAGAGTTCTAACATTGGATATCTATCTTAGTAAAACAGAAGAAACCCCTTTTAATGAACCTGTGACTTTTCTATCAGGAGAAGTTTGGAGTGACACAGACACAATGGATAAAAAATCTGTTACTAAGAGATCTGGAAAGAGGAGGAAATCTCAGCCATCAAGTGAGACTGTAAATGGAGAGAGAAATCAGACTGAGAATACTGCAAAAGAAGATTCTGCTTTTGATGGTGTTCCTTCTGATGTGGTTTCAGAAAAGATAACCAACTCAGAAAGAAAAATTAAATCTCCTCCACAGACTCCTGAACGGAACTCTTCTATCTCGGGTAACCAGGACTTAAAAGTTGGATCTAACCACAAAGGGCTTCCTAAAACTGAATCTGAGAAAAGCAAACAGCAACTCCCAACTTCATCCCCTTTCAGGAGAAGATCATGTAAAAAGAATCAGTCTGATGCAGTCCCTATTTCTCCCACCAGTTTGAAGAGTCCAGTAAAAGATTCTTTACCAAAAAAGCAGTTTATACAACCTGTGGCAGCAACAGAAGGTAACCCAACAACAAAAAGTACTTCGGTGGAAAAGGGATCCGTATCTGCACCTACTAGCGAAAGCAAAGTATCCTCTCCCAGTGACACAGAGATCACCACTTCTTTACTTTCTGAAAGTAAAACCGAATCCAAGACAGCAAAACGTGTAAATAGCTCTGATGGAAGAGCTCTCTTGCGTACTGAAGGAATTCAGAATGGAGAAGTAGGCAAATCCACTGAACAACAAGGAAGTCCCGATTTAGACAGCACAAAGCTGAGAAATTTGTGTTTGGATGTTTCCAGATCTACAGTTACAACAAAAATTAGCCTGTAAGTAATTTTATACTTTAATTTGACTGCTCATTGTAGCTTTTACCTTGACAAAAATCAATACATTTTCATATAACACTTATTAAATACGTCTAAATATCTAGATTGTTCTCCGTTAAAAATGACATTAAGAATTTGAAAATTATGCATTTCTATCAAATTTTGTATGGACCATAGTAGTCCGTACAAAGTAACACTTAAGGATTCTTTTAATTCAAAAAAATGACAAAAATAGTAATTTTTCAGTTTTTCTTTGTGCTTTTGACAGCTTTGTGTGTAGTCCATTTCATGATGTGGTCTTATATAGTCATTTAGTTTCTCCTTTTGTGGGATGGACCCTTATAAACATCAGCTGTAGAGGTGAAAAAACAACACTGCTTTTGTACTGTCAAAAAGTGGAATTTTAAGTGTCACTATTAAAAGTCAAGATGACCGTGTCCCATATATTATTAAGTGACAGTCACTCTTGTATTAGAGCAGTAGGAAAGCAAAATCTACAGTTAGATGGATGCTTAATTTGAATTCAAGGTGTTGAAATGTAAAATATCTCCTACTGTGCTTACTGTCAGAATTTGACCCTGAGATTAAAAAGCAGGGTAACGAAATACCTTGTCTTGGTTATTGTTGATTGAAACTTGGTAATTTGGATGAGTGGTCTTTCTAATTGAGAAATGTTCAGGTTTGTTGAATGAATAACCTGAGCTATCTCACCTAAGGTCTAATTTTTGTGATGTGTGGTATATATGCCACTCTCATTGACTTCCGTAGAAGGTAAGGTGCTCAGTGTCTTGTAGAACATACTCAATAGCCTGCAAGATCAAGTCTCTTGTGTTTACAGTGGCATGGCTGTACTGATGCAGCTGCGCCATGGTAAGATCTCTCATGTAGTCACTCGTATGCTCTCCCATTGATATAATTAAATCACCCCCAGTGAGCGACTGTAGCTGTGTTGGCAGAAGAAGCTCTCCCACCGACATAGCGCTGTGCATGTCACTCAGGTTTTTTTCACACCACAGAGTGACATAAGTTTTTGGCGACATAAGTGGTAGTATAGACACGGCCTTATAGTGAGATTCTTGATGACTGTTGTTAGTTGTACATTTCTGTAACCGCCTCAGTCAAGTGAATGTCACACTTTATATAGGACACTAACTTCAGCTGAGATGAGTCATCAAGTCATAATTTGAAAATGTACCAGTCAGAACACACGAATTGTAAAACTAGGCATGTACCAAACTGCTGTGTAATGGAAAAAAAGATTAGCAATCTCATTACAAAGAGACTTTTTTCTTTCCCCCCTCCCCCCACTACATTATACAGAAGCAGAAACTTATCTTGACTAGCTCAGAGGTCTGTGTTTTTAGTTTTAAAAGTTAGTAAGACATGAAGTGTTTTTTTAAAAATGTTTACTTTTTATCTCTTTCTATTTGACTCACCCCAGTTATTTTCAAACATTCACCTTCCCCTGGCCTATCAAATGAAACTAAACCTTGTCAATATAGTTGTATTTTATAATGCCCAAATATGCTTGCTTTTACACCATTATGCTCAAAGTCCACAAAGATCTGGGAATAGTTAAATGCTGCTATAGAAGCATTACAGATAGGAAAAACATTTGGAGGGGGGGGGGGTAATCTGTTTTGACAGTTCCATAAAAGTAGTGATAGTATTTTTTGTCTTTTAAATTGTTTTGCCAAACATGGGTAGCTAACCTCTCCCACCCCACCTCCACACATTACAAAATATGGACATTTAAAATCCAGGATACTTTCCTTATTGTATTAGAACACCTTTTAAAAAGGGGCAAATTTGAGGCCCAAGTGACCTAAGTCAACCACTAATGACTAATAGCTAAATTTAGGATGATACTACATCATAATCAGAGCATAAAATCGGAGGTTCGCAACTACAGTATTTTGATATTCTTTATGCAAAGACTTGGCCCCAGTTCTCATAGGTGGTGATCAAACATTGGTTTGTAGTTGTCTGCATTTGTGTCCATTTGTTAAATTAGCCAGGCCTGTGATCATACAATTTTGTTTTGCTCGTGACAGCCTCTGATGTTCTGGCATCGGTGTAATTTTTGAAGCTTGTCATTTTTGCTGTATGTTGCCTATGTGACAACTTCTGCTGTATATTTAGCCTTCCTTATATGGCTAAATTGGTGGAGGTCTAACTGCTTGCTTCTTCAGGCTGACTGCAAGTTTGTAAGTATGTCATCTTTAAAGGGAAATCCACCAATATTTATCTTAGGGCTTGTCTACACTTAAAACGCTATTGCGGCGCTTCTGTAGCGCTTCAAAGACGATGCTGCCTATGTCGATAGGAGGGCTTCTCCTGTCAGTGTAGGTAGTCCACTTTCCCAAGAGGCGGAAGCGAGGTTGACAGGAGACCTCTTCGCTCGGTCCAAGTGCTTTCTTCATTGGGGGTTAGGTCAGTTTAACTGTCGCCCAGGAGTTTGGATTTTTCACACCATTGAGCAATGTAATTATACCAACTTAATTTCCTAGTGTAAACCAGGCCTTATACTTGCTCACGTTTGGCGAGTAGACAGTTTGCAGGTTTAGTGAATTGCAGGCTGAATTGCACTGCTTAGAGAATTGTATGAATTAGCCAGACTTGAATGAGTGTAGGAGTCAAGTTTACGTGATAGACTGAATAATCTATCTTCCATCATCCCCACATAAGGATATATTTCAAGCACACCAACAATGAGCCAAGTGTTTTGGTTTATTTATCTTTGCTATGTATGGCATTGTTTATCCCATTTTAGTTTAAAGTATACCTTAACTGGTGCCTCATGCTTTAAGGCAGCATTTCCCAAAGTGCAGAACATTCCTCTTTGGGGGGATGGGTTCTCAAAAGTTCAGATGTGGGGTGCATGGACAGACCTCTTAATTATTTGGCAGGGTCTGTTTTTATTTTTTAAAAGAGAGGTTTCTGCCTGTTGTTGCGAAGAAATACATGCTTCACATTGTGAAAGTTAACTGAGGCAGAGGTATTTGCCTGAATTGCTGTCAGCCTGCAATTATACCTGTGAGGAATTAACTGCCTTGTTTATTTCAATGGGTGCAAACTCAGATGTGCTAAATAATACTTTAAATGTCAAAATTGAGTGCTTGTCAAAGCATGTAAGAAAGGACAGGGAGGATCATATTATGAAAACTACACCAGAGGTGCCCAAAGTGTGGGGTGGTGCGAGTGAAGGACTGACCAGGGGAGGGGGACATGGAAGATGTATACATTAAAATTAGTCTTCAGATAATTGCAGGAGGTGAGGGCACAATCGGCTTTCTTTTCCTGAAGGGGAACTCCGCTTTCAAAAGTTTAGGAAACACTAATTTTAGCCGAGCAAAAAATTGTATCTAAAGGTATGTTTATATTGCAATTAGACACCCACGGCTGGCTCGTGCCAGCTGACTTAGGCTCGGGCTGTGGGGCTTTTTTAATTGCAGTGTCCAAGCCCAGACTCTAGGATCCAGTGAGACAGGAGAGTTCTAGAGCTCGGCTGCACCCTGAACTCAGAAGTCTACACTGCAATTAAACAGCCCCAGAGGCCGAGCCAACTGGCATTGGCCAGCGGCAAGTTTTTAATTGTGGTGTAGACAAGCCCTAAGTATCTTTAGAATCTTGTTTATGAAGCTATTTTCTACCTGGTTCCATTACCTTCCTCGAAATATACAGGGAGTTCTTTTCTGTTCCCTTTTATTAACTTTGCAAGGCTTGGTCTACACTAGGAACTTATGCTGGTATAACTACGCCCGCACCCCTGAGCAACGTAATTACACTGACCTAATCCCTAGTATAGACAGCACTGTTGAGGGGAAGCTCTCCTGTCAGCATAGGTGGCATCTTCACTAAACACTAGAGCAGTGCCACCACTGCAGTGTTGTAACCATAGACAAGCCCTACGTGGTTTTCATAGTTGGTTTGTTCTTGCTGAAATACCACCTGCCAGTGGGCAGTTAGAATCATTCCTAAGTTTTAACAGTTTCTTTTCTCTGCTTGCCAAATGTTCTACTAAGGTTATTAGGATGATATGAAAAATGGAAGATCTTATGAAAGGAGACTCAGAGCTTGGCTTGTTTAGCCTATCCAAATGAAGGCTGAGGAGAGATATGATGCCTGTCTATAAATACGTCAAAGGGAAATAGCGGTGAGGGAGAGAAGTTATTTAAGTGCCATTGTGGACACAAGATTAAATAGATATAAACTGTCCATCAACAAATTTAGGCTTGATATTAGATGAAGGTTTCTAACCATCAGACGAGTGAAGTTCTGGAGCAGCCTCCCAAGGGGAGCAATGAGGGCAAAACACCTAATTGGCTTCAAGACTGAGCTTGATAAATTTATAGAGGGGATGGTATGATGAGACGTGCCTACAATGACATGTAGACAACCTTCAACTGCTAGTAGCAAATATCTCCACCAGCTGGTGATGGAACATTAGATGGGGAGGGCTCTGAGTTACTACAGATAATTCTATCCCAGGTGTCTGGCTGGTGGGTCTTGCCCACGTGCTCAGGGCCTGATTGATTGCCATATTTTGGGTCAGGGAGGAATTTTCCCATGGGTCAGGTTGGCAGGGACCCTGTGGGGTTTTTGCCTTCTGCAGCACGGGACATGGGTGACTTGCAGGTTTAAAGCAAATGTAAATGACAGATTCTCTGTAACTTTAAGTCTTTAAATTATGATTTGAGGACTCAGTGTCTTAGCCAGAGGCTAGGGGTCTATTACAGGAGTGGGTGCAGGCCACAGAGCCTCCCCCAATGTGCAGGAGGTCAGATTAGATGACCCCGATGGTCTCTTCTGGCTTTAAGGTCTATGAGTCTACATTGATGAAACTTATGTATCTTCTAGTTGTGATCATATTTGAACAAGTTTCTGTCGTCCGTATGCCTGTGTTGGAAGAGGGACTTCTTACAAAAGAGATGACATTTGCTGTGCTATATAGACTGTCCACATAAACTCCTCTGTACTCACCACCTCTGTCAATTCCTATTCAGTTTAGTGAACAGTATTCTAGCCAAACCCATAAGCATGAGTGTATGCCAAAAGATCGTGTATAGACCTCAGTTGTCTTTAAAAAAAATAAATAAATAAAGAGCCTGATCGGTGATCTCCCACAATCACCAGACTTCATGTAGTGCATTACACACACTGTGTTCTCTCATCACTGCATGCATATAACTCCCTGTAATGTTTAGGGAACAGATCACAATCACTGAGGGGAGTATGGGTCAGTTAACTTTTCAGTATACCACTCTGACAAATTTTGAAGATTTATGCCCTAATTCTTTACTGTGTTCTGACCTGTTGTACATTGCTCCTGTGGCATAAAAAGGCCTGAAAACAGACTTATTTCCCCCTGCCCTTCCAGGAATTCCTTCTCTCCCCACCCTCCTCCATTTTGAAAAGAGGTTCCTTGCCAGCATAACACTCCTATGCCATCTCCTTTACAGTGCATTGGATAGAGTGTGACCAGAGCATTCTGTTCTGGGCTGCAGGGTGGCCCATAGACAACTTAGTGAAGATGAGTTAGATTAGCCCCAGAGAAAGTGGTTTGAGCATTGGCCTGCTAAACCCAGGGTTGTGAGTTCAATCCTTGAGGGAGCCATTTAGGGATCTGGGCAACAACAACAAAAGAAATCTGTCAGGGGACAGTACTTGGTCCTGCTAGTGAAGGCAAGGGACTAGACTTGATGACCTTTCAAGGTCCTTCCACTCCTATGAGATAGGTATGTCTCCATATTATTATAAAGCCATTGCTCCTGACTGACCAGGCTGAACCTCACACAAGCACAGCTCAGAATCTGGCTTTGAAAATTTGTCATCTTGCTTTTAGAAACAGAAGTTAACAAAACTTTTCAGACTTCACTGTAAATTACTAAACAAAATTCATAATTGGGGGAAATGTTTCTTACTTCCCAATTTAACAGGTATATTTACGGGGAAAATAAATGATAATGTGATGTTGGGCATCAAGAAATAATTTTGCTTGATTTCAAATTTTAAAAAAGGTTGGGTGAAACAAAACTTTCAATATATTCCAAATTAAAAAAGGAAAATAATGAAATAAATTAATTCTTCAAAAGCCAATCTCAGTTTACACTAAAAATGTATCTGGCTTATAAAAAATAATTCAGTTGTCTCTACTGTTAAACTTTGACTTTTGAGACTGTAAATAGTGGAAATCCTCTGCAGCATTTGTCTATCTGATACACTGTTGTGTTTATCTACCAAATATTGTTAAAAACTTTGTGTGTGAGTTTCCAAGTTTGGTAAGCTAGTCAAATGTCAGTTGATTGTATTACTTGACCATGGTAAAATATTGTCAGCTATTCCAGCAAGAATGCCCCAATGTAGGTGTTGGCCTACCTTTTTCATTGCATCATAGTACCATTCTTGCATTTTTCAGAACTTCATTTCATTGTGTTTCTCATTTTTCTGAATGACATTAACTCTGTTAAATAATTAGTTTTTTGTAATTAGGCACAAGTATCTATCTAAGGCTAAGCCTGTTAAAGATCATAAAGTCTTACTCTTTTTTGTTAATATTATAAATCAGTGCTTTAAAATATTTGACCATATTTTATCTTATTTGACAATGTTTGACTAATATTTGACTAGTCAGCTATTTTTGGACCAGCCAAATGCCGAATACTATGTTTGACATTATGAAATACATTGTTCCTGACTTTGGGTTACTGTTGGTAACACAATTCTTCTCCTTCTTCTTCTTCTTATGAAATCCTTTTGGAATATTGTAACTTAAGCTGAATATTGATACTGGAAAAATATATTCTGAAACTGTGTTTTATTTCTTATTTTTAAATTAATACAATGTTTCTAATTAAGAATACATTGCAAAATAACTTTCACTCTTCTTCTTTCAGTCCTGCCAAACCCAAGAATGTAGAACTGAATTTTAAAGCTCCTAAAAGTCTTGAAGACCTAGAAAATGAGCACTATTCTATTGAAAAGCCAGTTAATAAAATTAACAGCAGCATTGCCAACAAAATTTCCTTGTTTGAAAATAAACGTGCTAATCCACGCCAGCGACCCTCTGATGTCCCTGCTTTGAAAAATAGCACTGTATCAAATACATTTGTTGGTAGAGCAAAGCTGAAATTTGGAAAACAACCCCAGGAATATGAACAAACTGATCAAATAATTAATAAGCAAATCAATCACCAGAAGTTACCTGGAAATGTGTCACGGGTGAAAGAAGGCTCAGCAGAAATAAAGGCCAAACCTGAAGAAGGCTCTCAAGTAAGAATGTCCATTAACGAGGATATTGAAGAGGCAGCAGAACTTATGAAAGGAAAAGTTGCAGGATCGCTGTTTAACCAAACAAAGAAAGCAGATACTAATGCTTGCTCTTTAAGACAAGCTGATGCAGAACCTACCACTATTAATAAAGACAGTTTGTTACCTATAACATCTTTACAAGACTCCAACAAAAATGAAATCTTAAAAGATATTGCTAATAGAGAAATTAATGCAAGCTCAAAATCCCATCAGAGTGAAGAAAAAGTACAGTTATCAAACACAGAGATCTCATCTCCTTGTAAAGATGATAAATGTCCCCTGAAATCTGATGCAGTTTTCAAAGAATCAGAATTAGAGCAGAAGATGCTTTTTCAGATACAAAATGAAGGCAAAAAGACAGAAACAGGAGAGCCAATCTCTACAAACATGCAGTGTAACAAAGACAATTTAGAAAACATACAGACATTAGAGCAAAATATTATCAATATACAGCAAAGCCCAAGCAGCACTGGTAATATTTCTCCTGGTAAAGATAAGAGTATTTCTGATTCCCCTTCTGACATGAAAAAGTTTACAGAAACTATCAAAAATCTGGACAGCTCAGTTTGCATACCCCAGAAGAAGAAAAGGCCAAAGCTTCCAAATTTCCCTGCACCCCATTTTGCAATGCCTCCAATTCATGAAGACAACTTAGAGAAAGTATTTGATCCCAATCTATTTACATTGGGTTTGGGAATAAAGAGAGGAAAAACACAAGATCTAGCACCAGTCCTACAACTTAAAATGCAGAACAGGGATAGTACAGATGGTGAAATTAAGAGGTCCCGTCTGGAAAAAAGCGCTGTCTTCTCAAGCTTGCTGTCATCTACAGCTAAAGGAAAAGTGTTTACTCCCTCTGTAACCTCAGTAAATACTATCACAACAACTTTCTCAACTGACTCTTCAGGGATACCTGCCTTACAAGGTGATGCAGTCAGACCATTTGACATGCCTCAAAACTCTGAGGTAATAAAACTAAATAATTCAGAAAATTAAACCTTATAAAACACTGCCAGGCTACTTAAAAAAAAACCTTTAATTTTGATTTTGCAATTCAGTCTCTTTCAGGTTTAAAAGTTCCAAATTACATGGAAAAATATTTGCAAGCAGGTGAAGCAAAAAAAGAACTTAATTCACAAATGCCAAACTATGGAAGCACTGACAAAAATTTCTCAAGCTGGTTAAAGTCTAGCTCATATGAACCAAATACCCCTTCTGGCTTTCTAGATGGAGAGGTGAGTATGTTGCAAGTCTTCTGACTGGTTTGAAAAGTTATTCAGTTTTCATGTTATCTTCAGTACACACAACTTGACTTGTTTTTCCTTCCAAGTAGCGAAGTATATAAACTTTGAGTTTAGAAGATTGGGTAAATGTGAAAATGATTGTTTGTGTGTGTGTGTGTGTGTCTTTTCTTGATGTTTCTACAATGTGTCCTTATCCTAGGAATCTTAATAAATAATAATCAAACACTAGATCAGGGGTCAGCAACCTTTCAGATGTGGTGTGTCGAGTCTTCATTTCTTCACTCTAATTTAAGGTTTTGTGTGCCAGTAATACATTTTGACATTATTAGACGGTCTCTTTCTATAAGTCTTCAATATATAACTAAACGATTGTTATATGTAAAGTAAATAAGGTCTTAAAATGTTTAAGAAGCTCATTTAAAATTAAATTAAAATGCAGAGCCCCCCAGACCAGTGGCCAGGACCTGGGCAGTGTGAGTGCCACTGAAAATCAGCTCGCGTGCTGCCTTTGGCACCCGTGCCATACATAGGTTGCCTACCCCTGAACTAGACATTCTGTTCTGAATCCTCACTTTCCCTTTTTTTTTAAAAAAATAAAGCTTGTTTTGATTTACTTCAGTAGAATACTTCCTAAAAATGGCCTGGTAGTGATGGTGAAAAGTGCTGGATTAATAACCATGGATATTGAAGTCCTTTTGTCTATTCACAGAATGGGTGTTCATGGGAAGCATCCACACAGAACAGTAACTTGATTTTTAAAGTTAATTTAAGGGCAGACCTACTTGTGCCTTCAGTAATGTTCTGTTGCACTGCATGTTAGGATCAGCTCACATTACTGCTGTATGAACTCTAAATAAACTGAGCCTGGCTATCTTAGTTGGTAGCGCATCAGACTTTTAATCTGAGAGTCCAGGGTTCAAGTCCCTGGTCAGGTGTTAGATTCTGTGTCTTTGGAGTCCTTTGTGATGTCACTTTTGAAGGAGGATAACTCAGTGGTTAGAGCATTGGCCTGTTAAACCCAGGGTTGTGAGTTCAATCGTTGAGGGGGCCATTTAGGGATATGGGGCAAAAATGGGATTTGGTTCTGCTTTGAGCAGGGGGTTAGACTAGATCAGGGGTCTCAAACATGCGGCCCGGGGGCCACATGCGGCCCGCCAAGCCCTTCCCTGCGGCCCGCCAAGCTTCCTGGCGCCCCCGGTCCCCCCATAGCAGTTTGCAGGATGGAGGGGCCAGAAGTGGAGGCTTCTCTGCTGCCTGGCTGGGCCGCGCGTGTTTTTAGCTCTGGACTTCCTATATTGCTCTTACTTTGTTTGCCAAGCAGCTGTTGGTGGTGCCTAGCGCTTTCCAGGAGGGAATGGGGAGCTGCGTGCTCAGAGGAGGAGGTGGGGCAGGGGTGGGACCTCTTGGAAGGGGTGGAGTGGGGGCAGAGCCGGGGCAGCGAGGGCAGGGTGTGTGTCAGTGGTGCGGCCCTCGGGCCAGTGCACTAGTCCTCATGGAAGGGGTGGAGTGGGGGCACAGCCGGGGCAGCGAGGGTGGGTATGTATGTGTGTGTGTCAGTGGTGCGGCCCTCGGGTCAGTGCACTAGTCCTCATGCGGCCCTCATGGTCCTTTGAGTTTGAGACCCCTGGACTAGATGATCTCCTGAGGTCCCTTCCAACTCTTAGATTCTATGATTCTATGAAATTGAATTGGGTTAACCAGGATGTGGATTAACCAGGATGTCAAAAAAAAATATGCATAACCAGCCAGTGAACCAACACCACCTCCTCCCCCGGTGCAGGGTGGCTGGTGAACCAAACCTTCCCCGCCCCCCCCCCCCCCATTATTTCCTATGGATGGTGATTATCCAGGATTTTATTAACCAGGATTAATTTTTTCCCTATCATCCTGGATAATCGAGAGTCTACTGTATAGCTATTTCTATTGCTAGAGACCTCTAACATTCAAAAATATTCTTCACCAATACCAAAAAGGCAAAGTACATTCAGTAGGTGATTGGAAAGGAGGAGAGTAGTGGAGCTGTGAGTTCCCAAATTTAATAGTCTCCTCAACATGGGATATAGAATTGAGGGAGAATCCCGAAAACCAGGAAGTACTTCTCAAAACTGAATAATTTTTCTGCTCTCTTTGATGTATCCGTCACAGTGATTAATCTTTTCTTTAAAAAAAAATTAGTAGGTCAAGACACTTGGAAGGCTGTTTCATTAGCTGTTTCTCTCCCTCCTCTCCCCAAGGAAGCAGAAAACACTGTCCTGCACTATTAAGGTTGAAGAATAGCAGCCGTGTTAGTCTGTATCCGTAAAGAAAGCGAGGAATACTTGTAGCACCTTAGAGACTAACTAGTTTATTTCAGCATAAGCTTTCGTGAGCTATAGTTCACTTCGTCGGATGCATAGAATGGAACAGAAGTAAAATGCATTTATACACACAGAAAGAAAAAGAAAAGAAAAAAATTGTACATTAGCATACCAATTCTAAGAGGACTGTTAAATGTAGATGGTCCTTTATCACTAGGAGAAAAATACACCTTTTGAAATGGAGATCTGTTGTCAGTAACTCAGGAAATGCAATTAATTACTGTAATGAGAGAACCAATCTGAACTTCTGGTGAGCCCCTGCTTACTAGTGTCCAATTTGAAAATTAATTCCAGTTCCGCAGTTTCTCGTTGAAGTCTGTTTTGGAAGTTTTTCTGTTTCAAAACTGAAACCATCAAATCTTTAATGGAATGGCCAGGAAGATTGAAGTGTTCTCCTACTGGTTTTTGAATGTTATGATTCTTGATGTCAGATTTGTGTCCATTTATTTTTTTGCGTAGAGACTGGCCGTTTTGGCCAATGTACATAGCAGCTGGCACATAATGGCATATATTACATTGGTCGATGTGCAGGTGAATGAGCCTCTGATGGTATGGCTGATGTGATTAGGTCCTATGATGGTGTCAGTTGAATGGATATGAGGACAGAGTTGGCATTGGGCCTTGTTACAAGGATAGGTACCTGGGTTAGTGTTTTCGTTGTGTGGTGTGCAGTTGCTGGTGAGTATTTGTTTCAGGTTGGGGGGCTGTCTGTAAGCAAGGACTGGTCTGTCTCCCAAGATCTGTGAGAGTGTGGGATCATCTTTCGGGATAGGTTGTAGGTCTTTGATGATGCGTTGGAGAGGCTTAAGTTGGGGGCTGAAGGTGACGGCTAATGGTGTTCTGTTATTGTCTTTGTTGGGTCTGTCCTGTAGTAGGTGGCTTCTGGGTACTCTTCTTGCTCTGTCAATCTGTTCCATCCAGAACACACCACTCGATCCATTGTCTACAGCCAAGCTCTAAGATACAACCGCATTTGCTCCAGTCCCTCAGACAGAGACGAACACCTTCAAGATCTCTACCTATCATTTTTAAAACTACAATACCCACCTGGGGAAGTGAAAAAACAGATTGACAGAGCAAGAAGAGTACCCAGAAGCCACCTACTACAAGACAGACCCAACAAAGACAACAACAGAACACCATTAGCAGTCACCTTCAGCCCCCCAACTTAAACCTCTTGCACTGATCTTTTGTAATGTGATGATTTCAAAAATAGATTGTGAAGCTCAATGATTGAAGATATTTCAATGGTTATTTACCCATCCATGTTTATTTTGCTGTCCATGGGTTAAATGGAATGTGTTTGACATGCATAGGGGCCTGATCCTGCAAAAAGATCCATGTAGGCACATGAATTACTCCCATGGATTTCAGGGAACTCCATACATCTCCCTTTGCAGGACTGGGGCCTTTTTTAGTTTATCTTCCATAGGAGAGGAAGAGAAAATTGTTTTATTTGATTGAAGTGGACCTATTGTAGAACTTCTCTTGACTAAGCTTAATAGTAAAGTTAATAAGCAGCATTAAGGAAACGAATATAAGGACAGCAACAAATAATGACCTTAAAAACCTGGGCAAGTGATGACTAGAATTTAATCAGAAGCTAGAAAACAAGTCCTGCAGTACTAGTCTCAACTCATTACGATGGTGCCTATAAAAAATGAGCAGTCATTAGGCAGCTGGTGTTCTGAGACCGATGCCTGTCATGCTCACCAGCATTATCTCATTGTTTCCTTGTACTCGCAGTCTGTCTGTATCCATCTGTGGTGTATTATCTTTCACTTCGCTTGTAAACTCTTTGGGGCAGGGATATCTTTTTGTTCTTTGTCCCCTGCTGAAGATAATGGGGTCTTGGTCCATGGGTACTAGTGCAATATAAATATAGAAATATATTAAAATGTTAACATTTTCTTTTGTTTTTTAGAAACACACTATATAACCACTGCTTTATTGCATATTCTCGATCACTTAGTTCAACATTTGGTTTAAAATGTTTGCTTTTAAAATTGTATGTTTTCAACTCAAAGTCTAGTTTGACTGTTTTGTCTGGCATATTTTTGTTTAGTCTACTGGTGTTATCACATATTCTTGTAATTTTATAAATCTGCATTTATAACTAAAAGATGTCCACTAAGAAAATTGATTGTGCTGATTATTTTAAATTTATATTTTTATATGCCAGCATATCTAATCTTTCCAATATTTGTATCTACTCTTTAAAAAATAGTTTTTGTAGCATTTTTTCCATAGTATCTCTACACAAAAACATTTTACACTTTTTAATTGTAGGGCGTATACTTCTGTAATTCCAGTACAACCCCAATTTTCTAGGGAGCGCCTTTGGAAAATATGTAAAACTGGTCAGCAAGATTTTCAAGGGTACCTGGTCTACTGGAAACACTTGAATTAGTATAACATTTGTGCACATGTGACAAAGTGGTCTTCAGTAGGAGAAATTTGAAACAAAATTAAAATAAATTTAAATAATGCCAAATGAGAACACACTTAATTATGTTATTGTTTTGTAATGGAAAAGTTACACTCTCTATTAAATATCTATTCATGTTTTTTTCTCCTGTCTATCAGGCATTTTCTGGAAACAGCCAAAATAAAATCAATCCCAGGCCTGGCAAGGTAAAGTTTATCTTTTCTATTTTTTGTTGCAGACTACTGTTTTCTGTTAGATTAAAAATGGTGATATATAATGCTCATGTGGTTTGTTGTTTGTTTTTTTAATATAGATGGTGATATATAGTGAATCAAACTCTCACAAGAACGGCATAGAGGTTTTTAATGATGTTTTGGATTGCAGCTCTTGGGTGCTGTCATCAGTGATTTTAGTTAAAGTCATCCGAGGATGGTAAGCTGGAAATTTGTCTCCACATGATTTTGCCCCATAGCCATGAGGCTAGGAACAAAGAGAACAGAACCAATTTGTAACTCCATGGCAGTATTATTTCAGCTCAGTCAATTTAACCATATTTTGATTGTCCATTACATTTGGCTAAACCAAATCAAGAAACAGTGTTCTAATGCTAGACCCCCGAAGTTAGTACATGGCTTCTAAACTTTGCCCATTGTCGAACCAACCAGGATAGCCTGTGCTGGTTTTGTACTATAGGTGCAACTGTTTTAGCAAACTTGATTGCTGATCCAGCGTAGACAGGGTCTTGACATGTCCCTGAAGGCTGGCCTCTGCACCCACCAGAGCCCTGATGAGGCCAGTGATATGTAGCATGGAATGAACTATAGACAGCTGGGGTTCCAGGAGGGTGCAAGGGTCTGCCTGGCTGAAGGGAATTGCAGTATTGAGAGTTTGGTGGGGGTTAGCATAGTAAAGCATGATCATG
This sequence comes from Sternotherus odoratus, assembly GCA_032164245.1. NCBI lineage: Eukaryota > Metazoa > Chordata > Testudines > Kinosternidae > Sternotherus > Sternotherus odoratus. The sequence goes on from JAVMKO010000003.1 coordinate 65,018,184, forward strand.
GTGACAACACTTCAGCTAAAAATCTGTGTGCATTTCTCTTACATCTTTGCTTCCTCGAGGGGTCGTACAGTAGGTAAGAGGTTAAAATTCAGTCTGTTTAAAGTTTCCCAGACGGACTTGGCACACTAACAGCCAAGATGAATATTTTTTCTTTAACAAATTCTTCTTGAATAGATTTAGCCGTTTTTGATGTCGCATGTGTGTAATTCACAAGTTACAGATTTTTTTTGCCAACTTCTGCCACCAATCTGTGTTTAAAAGCAATTTAATTTGCACACTTTAGTTTACACATTGGTCTAATTACCAAATATAAAAGCCTTTGGGCAGTTTAACCCTGCTATAAAATTCATGCAGTCCTCCTTTGATTTTAATATCCCTTTCTACATAGCATATGCAAAAGTAATGATCTCATTATTCACAAAAAATCCTACACCACAGCGATATAATGTAGCCATGATGTGGAGTCCTGGAAACCAGCATAAAAGCACTTTGAATTTCCTCTACAAAATAATTTTCTCTCAACTAAATCCTTTTGCAATAACTTCAGTAAATGATCATTCTGTCTATATCACCACACACGATGACAGAAGACACTCAGCCTTTGCCCTCATGCCTCACAACATGCCTATGGTAAGTGTGGCATTATTAGACAGAAGCCTCATATCCCATCAGATCCTGTTACTTCATTATATTTTACCACCAAATTGATGATGCGAGGAGTTTAGACAATAAAATGCATCTTTTCACATAGAGGTTCACACAAGTTCTGGCATTAGATGTGAGCCTAGAAAGTGTTGTGTTTAACGCAAGCATTCTTACCATCCCAGATTGCATCAATATAAAAGCGTCAAGCACTTTCTAATGGAATTGCAATGCCACCAATAGGTATTGATAATTTTTTTTAATTAAATGTTAAAAATGAACACTGGACAGTAACTTGCATGTCAGCAACTTTTGGTGTAGTTACTGTCTCCAGTTGATCAGATGTATTGGGAAAGAATCTCAGAGTTAATGCTTCTGCCCTTTCTTAACTATTACTCCTGTTATGTCTTGGTATTTAGTATGTTTATTTAAGATCACCATTGTTTTCATGCCTCAACTTTGCCTAGGCATTTGACTATTTAAGACAGACTGAAGATTGCACTAATGTTTTATTAAACAGCTAATTATAAAAAGCATCATGTTTTTAACTGTAAATGTTAGGATAGCACATATCATTGTTTGGTAAAGCAAGACTGCAATGGGAAGCTGATGCTTAAGTGTATGGCATTGTAGAGGTAAGGCAGTATAAACAGTTTCTACTCTAGATTTATGTCTCTTAGATAAGAAGCTTTTATTCAGTGGAGAATTGGTAGATGCAGCCCAGCATGATAGAAAACTCATATGTTTCATGCAGGGTGGATTTGATTTAAATCATGATTTAAATCACTAGTCAGGAAGACTCGATTTAATCCTGGATTTCTACATAAAAATGCATTCTCATTGGTTAGTGATAACTTTAATACCTCTTCTTCACAACTCAGAGATGCATGAGATAGATGAGACCCAAATTGGGGCTCTTTTACGGCCTGCTGCCATTATACGTTTTCCTTTCTAGTGAGAGAAGGTATGGAAGATCTCAAATCAATGAAGTCTACACTCAGGAAGACATCAAGACTTCTGGAATATGCTGCTCAAACAGTTTCACTTTTGTTTATACTGCCTGTCCCTCCTTTCTCACATTTATCTCCAGACTTCTCCTTGTCCAGATTTATTCCGCCCCCCTTTTTGAAACTTTGCCCTTTTAAAGAGAGCTAGGGGATTGACGCTGTGTACACAAATTTGCAGAGGGACAAAAGGGTTGAGGGCTGTTATTTCTCACCTCTAAATATTACTTATTTACATATTTTAAAACATTTTTGCTGTTAATAATTATGTTATCTCAAATCCACAGTTTGAGAACTGCAAAACTAAGCATCTCTGATGGTATCTTCTAGATTTAGCATTGAGTCCCATTGGGTAGATAGAAAGATTAACCTAAATAATCTGTACAGAAGCCCCTGGAACTCCATAAAATTGGGTCCCTAATCCGTGAACTATTGGAACTTATTTACAAAACTTTTCTTAAACATTACATGAATATATTATCTCCTACTATAGAATTAGAATTTATAATCCCTATTCCATGATGAGATCTCTTTGAACTGTAATGTGTCTCAATTAAAACTATCTTTAGATAGGTTTTTCCCTCAAAAATCTGATTTAAATAAAAAATCTGATTTTTTAAAATTTATTTTAAATAATTGATTTTTATCCATCCTGGTTTCATAGCTGCTTTGTTTACAAAATGACTTTTTCATAGGCAATGTTTTGTATTTTGGGGGAAAGCTTTTTGTACATAAACAACATTTGGACTTAAAAAGTGTGGGCAGCATTGTATATGCTAATAAATATATATTATAGGCCAGAAGGAATAATCTAGTCTGATCTCCTGCATAACCCAGGACATGTGACTTCTCTGAATTAATTCTTCCTTCAAGTGCAATAGCTGTGGTTGAACTAGAGTATATCTTTTAGAAAATAATGATTAGTTAAAATGTCATCATGAAAAGTATGAAGGGGAAATTTTTCTGTTCTTTAGCTGGATTCTATATGAGAAACCAAATTTTGAAGGACACACTATTCCTCTGGAGGAAGGAGAACTGGAACTCACTAATATTTGGGGTGAAAATACTTCTGAAGAGAAAGATGAATATAACTCTGCTGAGTCTGCAGTGATTGGTTCAATTAAACATGTAGTAAAGGCAAGTAATATAATCTATTCTTGTTCAGTTCTTAAATATTTTTTCAGAATTTGTTTTCCTCTATTGGCATAAATAATTCTGATGTCAAGAAACTGACATATTAACACACCAAGCATATCATTACTTAACATATGGGTGTCTGAGACACGTTTGAGCTTATGCAATGATTCTGTGGGTTAATAACAAAATAATTGGTGATGTATTGCAGTAGCAACTCTGATAGTACGCACTAGTAGGGTGAGGGAGAAAGGAGACCTACTCCTCGATATTTATCATTACTTAATCCCTCAAAACATAGTAGAAATTTAAAATGCAATTTAAGCCTTGCAAATTGATTGAAAATAACATCTCCAAAGTTCAGTAAGTACATAGGATCTAATGTATACTTTATATGTGCACCCAATTTGCACACATTCCAGTGTGCACCCAAAAACCCAGATTTGCATTAACAAATATCTATAGCCACACAAATTGTGGGTTTTCATGTACATAGTATTATCATATGCAACTTATTATGTGTGTTTTGATGTATCATTCAGAAGTCCTGCCACTTGAAGGTTGCCAAAATAGCCTGTAAGCCAGAGGTGGCCAAAATGCGTCCCACAGACCACATCCAGTCGCAGGACCGTCCTACCTGCCCTTGAGCTCCCGGCTGGGGAAGCTCACTCCCGGCCCCTCCCTTGCTGTCCTCCCTCCCCTGCAGCTCAGCTTGCCGTGCCGCCAGCACTCTGGGCATCAGGGCTGCGAGCTCCTGCCAGGCAGAGCAGGGAGGGTTGGATAGGGAGTGGGAACCTGGGGGAGGGGAGAGCGTTTAGGGCAGGGGTGTGCAAACCTTTTGGCCTGAGGGCCACACTAGGGTTCAAAATTATGCGGCTGGACGGCCCCACCCCATCCAACTCCCATCCCCTGACTGCCCCCCTGAGAACCCTGACCCATCCAACCCCACTCTGCCCCCCCCGGGCACTCTAAGACCCCCCCCCACTCTAACTGCCCCCCCTATCTAAGCCCCCTGCTGTTTGTTCCCTCACTGCCCCCTCCTGAGACCCCCACACTCTAACCACCAGCCCCCGGAACCCCACAACCTAAGCCTCCTGCCCCATGCTTACTGTGCTCAGCTGGGTGCTCCAGCCCGACCGCGACGAGACGCGCTCAGCCCATGCCCCAACCCAGGAGCGTGGGGCCACTGGCACCGCTCCCCTGACCCGAGCTCGCGGGCTGGGTACAAATGTCCGGCAGACTGCATATGGCTGCGGGCCATAGTTTGCCCACCCGTGGGTTAGGGGCACGGTGTCCTGGGTGGGGGCAGTCAGGCAACAAGGAGCAGGGCCCGTGGGATGGGTCGCATGTTCTGAGGGGAGCAATCGGAGTGGCAAGTGGGAGAAGGTGGATAGGGGGTGTTTGCCAGGCTGTTTGGGGAGGCACAACCTTCTTTACCTGGCCCTCCATATAGCTTTGGAACCCTGAGATGGCCCTCAGGCCAAAAAGTTTATCCACCCCTGCTATAAGCTGTAACAATGTTTGAAAGGGAAAAGAAGGCATGCTTGATTTGTAAATAGGCTTTTTTTAAAATTAGCGTTCTGTTCTCTTTAGTGTTATCCTCATATTTAATTAGACAGACAAAATATAGAAGAGACTGAGGGGAGATGCATGCCTGCAATGGTGGCAGAAAAGTCAGGGATGAGAAGTTAGATTTGAGAATCATTGAGAGAGATTTAAACACTAAGGGCTCGTCTTCACTCCTGTGGTCCGGGATCAATCTTCTGGCGATCGATTTATCGCGTCTTGTTAAGACGCGATAAATCGATTGCCCGCGGATCCCCCGTCGACTCCGGAACTCCAGCTTGCCAGGAGGTGCAAGCTGGAGTCGACGGGGGAGCGCGCCGTCGACTGCCGCCGCCGTAGGGACGAGCGGTAAGTCTGCGGCACATACGCAAACTTCAGCTACGTGATTCACATAGCTGAAGTTGTGTATCTGCTGTCGATTTCCCTCCCCCCACCCCCCGCCGCCAGTGAGGACAAGCCCAGAGAGAGAGGAAAAACCACCAGCCTCACTACCTTTCTCTTACAGGCATCCAAACAGCTGCAACTGAGATAGAATAGAGTAAGTGGCTTATGAACAGAAAGGGGTTTTAAAAACTGATTTAGTTAAAATACATTCTATAAGAGCAATAAAAAATGGTGCTACAATTACAGAATTACCATTTCCCCAGGATTACAGGGTTTGCCAAATTGACCTGTATACAGGACCAGAAGGGCTGGGAACTGTAACTTCATTTTTTGATGACACTGAGGAAACCGGTATATTTGGCACAACATCAAAGACTTGTTCTGTAAAAGTGCATTGGGGCATGTAAGTAAATCGTTTTATGTATATATATGGTGATATAAAAGGAATTTGTTTTAAAATAGTTGGTTATAGCTGTCAGACATGCAAACATACAATTTTACTTCTGGTCACTTAATGTAATGTGGTCATTCACTAAAACAGTTGTTTTCAACCTGTGGTCTGTGAACCCCTGTAGGTCTGCAGATTATTCCGAAAATTTCCAAAAGGGCCCATACCTCCATTTAACATTTTCTTAGGAGTCCACAAATAATGAAGGGTTGAAAACCACTGCACTAAAAGCTTCTCTGTTTGAAAGGCTATCCTACATTTAAATACTAAGACAGCTGTTCTCAAACTGTTGGTCACGCCCCAAAGTGGGTCACAGCCCTGTTTTAATAGTGTCCCCAGTGCTAGTGTAAACTTGCTGAGGTCCGGGGCTGAAGCCTGAGCCCCAGGGCTGAAGCCCCAGGTGGCAGGGCTCAGGCTACAGGCTCCCCGCCCCGGTCTAAAGCCCTTGGGCTTCGGCTTTGCCTTCTCTCCCCTTGCCCAGGGCAGTGGAGCTCAGGCAGGCTCAGGCTTCATTCCCTGCTCCTGGGGTCATATAGAAATTTTTGTTGTCAGAAGGGGTTGCGGTGTAATGAAGTTTGAGAACCCATATGCTAAGCGAACGAGTGTGTATCTCTATATACACACTATATTAATTATTGTAGTATTGGGATTAACTGCTTTATTGAAATGAGTGCATCTCCATAATGTACCATTAATTAATACCTTAACATCATAAATAAAACTATATCTGTTAGTCTTAGATTATTGAACACAATACAGTTGTCTAGATAGGGATGTGTAACTATGTTGGGTTGGTGCTATATGACTATCGCTGATTGCTGTGGTACATTGAAGGAAACTTCAATACAAGCCAGGTAGTGCATACCAGTCAACTCCTGGATAGGATCCTTTTGAGTCCTGAAGGCCCTCCTGGAATCCCCGCCCCTAACTGCCTCCTGGGACTCCACTCTCTATCCAGCCCCCCTCCTCCCCACTCCAATGCCTATCTAACGCCCCCTGTCCCCTGACTGCTCTGACCCCTATCCATTCTCCTGCCCCCCTGACTGCCCTGGGACCCTTCCCCTTATCCAACCCCCCTTCCCGCACCCCCTTAGCATGCTGCTCAGAGCGGCGGGGCCAGAGCACTGGCGGCATGGCAAGCTGAGGCTGTGGAGGAGGGGGAACAGCAGAGGCAGGGCTAGCTTCCCCATCTAGGCGCTCAGGCCAGTCAAGGTGGTCCCATGGGTCAGATTTGGCCCGCGAGCCGTAGTTTGCCCACCGCTGCACTAATCAATCAGTGTAACTCGTCCTGTGTGGCAAAATTCTGGAAAGCTACTTTGTGCCTGGAATCAAGAAGATGCGGATTATGAAAATACTTGGGTCTTGTTTCTGAGCTATTTGAACTTTTTAATAAATACTGGCTCTAGGTTGGTGAGGCTCTTCTTTAACTCACTTTTAAAAAAACCCAATTCTGTACCCATGAAATCTATTTTTAAATACAAAAATATGTCTCCAGTAAATAGACAATAATATAGGCTTGACTCTCCAAACTTCAGTCATTGTCTGAAACTCCTGTTACCCAACACAGGGTCAAACCCCCAAACATATGTTAACTGTCATGAAAATTCCTTAGGCCCAAATCCTGCAAACAAGTGCAGAACCCTTGGGGGGGGGGGGGGAGGGCAGGTCTAGGCTTAACACTGCACTGGTAACAGCTGCACTGATACAGTTGTGCCCTGTAGCGTTTACATGACGACACTTCTACAATAATGGGGGAGATCTCTCCTGTTAGCATAGTGAATCCACCTCTCCAAGAGATGGAAGCTATGTCAACAGGAGAAGACCTGAGCAAACCAGACTGGACTCTGCACAGGCATAGGAGTGTGTTCTAACATATCTGTTCTCAGGCTTGTGGCATGATTATAAATATGGTCTTATATTTACTTTCTTTTAATGAGTAATGGCCCCTGTTGTAAGATACTAGATGAGCATTACATTGATATTTATTGTAATTCAGGAACACTGAACTATTTAACTTTTTTTTGTCTTAATCTAGATGGCTGATTTTTGAAGAACCTGGTTTCCAGGGAATCCCTTTAATGTTGGAGCCTGGTGAATACCCTAATTTAGCATTTTGGGAGAAGAAGGAAGCATACATTAGGTCCTTGAGGCCCTTGAAAATGGTAAAATGATTAGACCTAGTATGTTAACAATAACATTAGTATCACAAGACTGCAAGATTCACAAACATTAACTATAAAACGGATTTTTAATGACTTTTGAAGTAGTATACAGTACCGTTTAAAGGGCTTTGGATTTTTATCCTTAATTGCACCCATCAGTGTTTAATCTTGACTTTGATATTGTGGACTTTGAAAAAAAATTCATCTTAAAGAAGACTGTTTTATTGCAAACAAGTTATTTTTATTTTTGTATTTTTTTTTTTTAGGGTGGCCGCAAGGTTGAATCCATTGAAGAGCCAAAGGTAAAAAACAACTGATATATTACATTTACTTTAATCACTGTGAGACCAGCTCTTTTAAACATGACAACCAAACACACACAAACTCATTTACCGTGGTGATGTCATGAGTACTGGGATGGTAGCTGGGCTGTGTATGTGTGCTGCTGAAACACCATGATACTGCAACTTTTGTTATATCTGATTACCAGTCACTAATCATATGTATGATGACACAGCACTCACTTATACAATGACTGGGTAATAAACGTTAGGGAAGACCCCTGAGCCAGTATAGAGACCACACTGATTAGTTTCATAGTCTGATTCTTCGTTCATTTTGTTCTTTGCACATAAAGTTGATCTGCTGTCAAAATTCAGTAACTGCCACTTTATCTCACCTCTGCTACAGGTAATCATTTACGAGAAGCCTTTCTTTGAAGGGAAATGCATGAAACTGGAATCAGAAATACCCACTCTTATTGAGGACGAAAAGCAAAAAGAAGAATCTGGAGAAAATAAGACACTGTCACTTACATCAGTGGGGTCCATAAAAGTGTTGGAAGGAGTGTAAGTAGAGAAAAATGCCCCAAACAGTTCTAATTACAGAAGGAAGGAAAGTCTGATACAAATAGTCACACCATAGTGTTGGAAATTGCACCAGATAAGATGCAATGTACAGTTGCTGTCTTTGGCCTTATAACTATTTCATTGAGTTAGATCAGTGCAAATAACCAGATTCTGTGATGCATTCTGGTGGCGCTCTAGTATCGCAAAGCAGCCAGATCTGGCTAGCTGAGATTTCCCCTGGTGTGGAGAGCTCTTGGCTAGTGCAGGGCTGGTGCCCCCAGCACCTGTGCTGCCACCTTACCCCATTTCCACTAAAAGAAGGCAATTGCTAGAGCATGCACTGCTTCAGCTGGTGTAGGTTAGAGCAGCACCACAGCCTTCTCTAACCTATCCTAGGTACTGCACATGTGCATCCTGAGAACAAGGGAACCTCCCTCTCAGGTGTGCCAAGAAAACAGTCACCCCATGGTGACTTTGAACCTCCGTCTCCTTCACCTACCCTAGGAAAAGGTTTTATTTTATTCAGACTTTATCTCAATTATTCTTTTTCTGTCTGGATTGATTAAAAAGACAGCTTCCTTTCAACAGGGCCAAAGTTCAGGAGTTCTTTATATTTTTAAAAAGAATTCACCTGCCTTAGCTCAGTAGTATTATTGTTTGAAGGATTATGTGATAAATTCAGCTGTGTTTAATGGCAAGGTTCCATTCTCATGTGCTTTTTTTCCCCCACCCAATATTTAGTTGGGTTGCCTATGAAAAACCAGGATTTGCAGGTCATCAGTATTTGCTGGAAGAAGGCGCGTACCACGAATGGAAAGATTGGGGTGGTTACAGTGAAGAGCTTTGGTCTCTGCGACCTATTCTAGGTGTAAGTTCCAAGAAGATCTAATATTTTCTGCTTGAGTTCAGTGAAACATTTTATTACATTTTCCTTTATTTTTGTTTGCTTCAATAGGATTTCACAAACCCCCACATGATAATGTACAGTGAAAAAGACTTTGGGACTAAAGGTTTCAATATTAATGTATTAGGAATTATTTCCAATTTGAGAGACACTGGATATGGACTGAGGACACAATCCATACATATTTTAAGTGGAGTGTAAGTGATAGTCTTAATTACTTTTTTCCTTGATAGTGATTCTTTTTAGAATAAATTAGCAAATAATTTAATGTTTTACTGCTCTCTGCTTTTAACGTCTGTGTAGAAATCCTGTGAATATAATTCCCCCTCTGTGATTGCACAGGAGAAAGCAGTGTGTGGCTGTTTGTAAATAAATGGACTATGAAATTAATTTTCTTCCTTTAACGAGACCGTATGTTCTTAGGAAACACTGGCCTATTGATTTGCAAATGATGAATGCGTATAAATTATCTGTTCATCAGAGGATAAATAATAGGATGCCGTTGTACAATTTTTAAAGCTGTTTTATACAGCAGAATTGCTCTGGGACTAATTTCTATTCTGACTGAAACTTCATGTGTTTTACCTGAGGCAAATAATGTAATCACTTTGTCCCGCAGTTCCCTATCTGTATAATTGGGGATAATATTTACCAAGTTCACAGCTGTGTTGTGAGGATAAATACTTAGAAGGTATTTGTGTGATGTGGGCCATAATAGATTTGTGTTTTTTAGCACATATTTGAAAAAAAAGATACCTTTTCATAGTGAACATTTTATTTTTGTTGGGAAAGATCGTATTCAGTTTGGATCTTTGTTCCTCTTCATGGTATGTGCAAGGTAAATTTATCTATGTGCAATTCAAATTATTATTAATCCTTATCAAACATATTCAAACAGTCCTTAGAGAACTCTGCTTAATTTTGTGGTGCTACATAATGAGTTCATATTATATTGTCACTAAAATTAGACTAGTTGTTAAATCATCTGTTAGTGAATACATGCTTGAAAATTAAGAAAGCCTATAGTACTTCCAGTGGCATGTGTAAAAGCCCGACTCTTGCTTGCTTCATTGAGTTGCTACTTTTCCTCAACTTTTCCAGATATTTTTTCACTGGGGTTCGCTACAGGGAGGATTTTATTCATGAGGCTTCTGAGCCCAACAGGTAGCATGACAAATTCTAAACATCCTCCCTACTTAGTCTGAGCACATGTACCTGCAGGGAGAGTTAGATCCATTTTGATATCTTAAGTAAAATATTTTGATTTTAGTTGCTAAGTGAGAATAAAAATGCATTAGGATTTACTTTTACTCTGATGTGCTTTTTCTTTTTTGCTAGTACAGAATGATACTTTGAACCAAAGTTTCTGCTGAAGATATAATTGCTCCATGACGAGACCTTCAGGCTAACCCCTTGCTAGGACTAGTATTTTCTACAGCAATTTGTTTTGGAAAGATAGACAAGTGTTAGGCAACATGTTCCAAAATACACAGAAGGAATGTGAGTGATAGCACTGAAAGAATTTCAGACACACTGGTGCTTGATTCTCCCTCCACAGCATATAGCTAACTTTAGGCTGACCAGATAGCAAGTGTGAAAAATTCTATATAAGAAAAAGCCCCAAATATCGGGACTGTCCCTATAAAATCGAGACATCTGGTCACCTTAGCTAACTCTCATTGAAGGATCCCACCCTAAACCTCACCCTGCACTGTCTTTATGAAGGCAGAACTATTGATATTTCAGTGCGAGTTTTGCAAGAGTAAGGGCTGCAGGATCAAGCTCACTGATGTAGCTGCAAAAATTGTTCCTAAGTTATTCCTTTTTACATGGCAGTCTTTGCATCCACTGAGCCTCTTTTGTACTCTTGGGTACACAGGGGAGTAAGATGGGAGACAGTCTCCTCCCATCCTGACCTGGAGACAGGGTAAAGACCTCCTATCATAGCCTCTACACAACCATTAGGTCAGCAAGTCCGATCTCTGGTACAATAGAGAGGGGACTCCAGATTTTTAGCTTCTGACCATTTTTATTATTCATATTTTCTTGGGAAAAAATATTGTTGACCTCAGATGTGAAGACTTTAAGTGAGGATTATGGGTTGGCAGGGGTAGTTATAAGTTAATTTTTTTTTAATCATGTCTAGTTGCTGCCTCCTCTCCTGCAATCTCTCCCTTGCATGTTCCATTCTTGTAAATAAATACTTCTGACTAATCAACAGTTAATTCAGGTAGCATGGGCTCTTACCAAAGGAGTATCATACTATTTTTGTGGTGTTACATATCTTTTTCATACAGGATATGGTGGTCCATAGGATTTTTTTAAATTGTTAAACTATTAATGTTAATATTTCAGAAGGATATTGCAGAAATGTTTATAAAAAGAAAATTCAGTAAACCAAACCATATTTTTAATGAATATTTGTTCTGTAAAGTGTTCGGTATGTATTTGGGAGCACAAATTATAATTCTTCCTTTGCCAAAAAAATCAGTAGTTTTATGGTGGTGGTGTGTAAGGACCAAGGTTTCAATTGCAAAGATAGGGACATTTGTCCACTAAGAATGCAAAGCTGCCATTTCATTACATGTAGGCCACTGAACAGATGGTAAATGGTAACAGCTTTTGGTCAAGAACCCCTTCCAAGTTTGAATCTGTAACCAAAGACCCCATTGTCCAGCTATCCCGAGAGAATGTCAAGAAACACTTGATATGACTTTAATCAGGCCTATTATTAGATGTCTGGGACTACCTGGCAGATAAAAGGGTACAGTGTAGGTAACTCCATGTTCATTGTCTATCTACCTGTGGGGCTTCTGCCTGGTTCCTGGGGATGAGTCAACATCTCCACACTGAACCACTCCCCCTTTTGCAGCAGCTTCCAATCCTGTTCCTCCTCCTGGCTGTAAAGAGCTATTCCCTTTTCCCCAGCAAGCCAGACAACGCCCCCTCTACCTCCATTTAAAAGTGCAGTCATTATCAACTAGCAATTCTCTGAACTATTTAGATTACAAAATACCATTAAATAGGTTGGTATGCCATAGATGCAATAATGGTTTGTTATTAAATTTTTAAGTAGCTCATCTAATATCTTTCTAGATTAAAAATTTACACTTTTAACAAAGATGTGAACAATTCAGTGATATTTTTCAAGAGTTACATATGTGTGTTTTTTAACTATACTATTTTCAAACACTACATGCTTGTTTCTAAGGATTACTTTCACTTTTGCATCTATTGTACAGTACTGTAAACAAATTGGAATAAAACATCCATACTTTTACAACAAATCATTACTAGTTTCATTCTTCAGAATTTTTCCAGAAGCCATCACAGCATAGTTAGAAATCCAGGAAATAATTATTTTGTCATTTGAAAAAAAGAAAACATTTATAAAGTAAAAGAGCCACTTTGTTTTCTTAAATCAGCCTTGATATCTACTTCCAAGTTGGCATCTTCCCAATTGGCAGAAAATGGAAGCATTTAGTGTTCAAAAGGTAACACCCATAAAACAAGTTTAAACAGATACTAAAAGAAGCTTCTTGTGAGTGTATAGTGATTTCCTGGTAAGTTTTTACTCATCAAGCTCAATCACTATTTGTTTTAAGAAATAAAATTAACTTATTTTGCAAAATACAAATGTTAATTGGATTACATTTGACCTTGGGTGTTGGACCAAGAGTAAATTTGGTTCTGGTCCTTTATTTCATTTAGACAAAACTCCCCTATCCCCAATTTCCATAAACTTTTGTTAACTAAGCTGTGCTCTTTTAATTTGACTACTTTTTTTCCCTAATTTTCAAGTAATTATTAGTATACTGTATGGACCTGGCCTTTACCGAATAAAATGAACTTGCAAGAAGGCCTAAGCACTGGTTAATTCTATTGAGAAGCGGTTTTATTACAGATTATTGTAGGGATATAGGAACTTATTCTGAGAGGTCCCAAGTAACCTCAGTTCTCATTCAGGGTATGGCTAGACTACAGATTATAGCGCGTGTGTGTATAGCGCTTTCAAATTTAGCGCAATAGGTATCACGCTACAGCCTGTGCAGATTAAGACCCTTCAGCGCTATAGCATGGACACATTTCAGGCGATTCTGGCGGCACAGAGAGTGGGGAATTATGGACAGGTAACCCAGCATTCAGCTGGGTGCAACGTGCTTTGCAAAGGAGGGGGGCAAGGGAGAACAGGGAACATGTAGGCAGTGAGACAAGTTGAGAATGTCAGTGACTAGGAAACTGACCAGGCTCTGCAGTGCACTCACACAGCTCGATCGGTCAGCATTTCCGGTGCTTATCGGCTGTGAGTTTTAAGAGAGAAATTGATAAGCTACTTCCTGATTCTTCTGCCCTTTTTCAAAACAACATTGACGTCATTTGCCTTAAATGGCTTGTTGATTCCCTTACAGCGTAATGAGTTATTCCTGGGTGGTCACATTTGCACCCTTGCACTATAGCGCTAGCGCAAAAAACCTTATCACTCTCGGAGAGGAGGTTTAATACTTGCACTTGAAACAGTGAGTACATGCGCAAAATCTCACTTTGAAGTGTGTATGCTACGAAAATTATAGTGCTACTGGAGGGTTTTAGCGCTGCAAAGCGCCAGTCTAACCATGCCCTCAGTTATCCATTATGGTTCTTTTAAATCATCTCTTGGTCACGTAAGCATTGCTGACATGACCGCAGATACTAGCAGGAGTAAATGGAATTGCATTTCAGTGGCTCATCTATCTCAAGTGGTCTCTTTTGATGTTCCACAGGATTTTGTTTTGTCACACTTCCTATTCAGTGTGTGTAAGAGACTGTTAGGCAGGGGTCTCAAACTCAAATGACCATGAGGGCCGCATGAGGACTAGTGCACTGGCCCGAGGGCCGCACCACTGACACACACACATACCCTCGCTGCCCCGGCTCTGGCCCCACTCCACCCCTTCCATGAGGACTAGTGCACTGGCCCGAGGGCCGCACCACTGACACACACACATACCCTCGCTGCCCCGGCTCTGGCCCCACTCCACCCCTTCCATGAGGACTAGTGCACTGGCCCGAGGGCCGCACCACTGACACACACCCCGCCCTTGCTGCCCCGGCTCCGCCCCCACTCCACCCCTTCCAAGAGGTCCCACCCCTGCCCCACCTCCTCCTCTGAGCACGCAGCTCCCCATTCCCTCCTGGAAAGCGCTAGGCACCACCAACAGCTGTTTGGCAAACAAAGCAAGAGCAATATAGGAAGTCCAGAGCTAGAAACACGCGCGGCCCAGCCAGGCAGCAGAGAAGCCTCCACTTCTGGCCCCTCCATCCTGCAAACTGCTATGGGGGGAAGGGGGGCGCCAGGAAGCTTGGCGGGCCGCAGGGAAGGGCTTTGCGGGCCGCATGTGGCCCCCTGGCCGCATGTTTGAGACCCCTGCTGTTAGGGGTATGAGTTAGTAGTGTCTGCTGCAATAGCATTAGTACACAGATGACACCCCTTCCTGGGTCTCTGTTTCATTTGATTTCGGTGGTGCAGTTAGACATATCCAGTATCTAGGAAAGATTGGGGCTGGAATGAAAGCTACCTGGCAGAGGCTCAACCTAAATAAAGACAGTTTATGGGATGGAGAAAGCAACCAGTAGTGGTTGAGATTTTTAGCTCCTGCACTTGAGAGAGTATGTACCTTCATTTTTTCATTCAAGTTCATGTTGTATCCCCAGTTACTTCTGTCTATCCAAATACAGTAGCTACAGTGTACTTTTTCATGCTGTGTTTGGAAACGAGGTTGTGACATTTTCTTTTGCACACAGATCTTGTCCCACTTATGCATGTCTTTGCTATTTTGAGACTGGATTACTGTGATGCACATTATAGTGATATACGTGAAGACCACTCAAGCTTCAGTTGGTGCAGAATATGGTTGTAGAAATACTTCCAGTTATTATCATGTTACTCCTGTACAGTTGTTTGCACTGGCGTCCCTCTGATTTCTGAGTGATCTTAAAGGTGTTGGTTTTGATCTGTAAACCCACAAATTTGCCCTGATTCAGAAAACCACTTAAACACATCCATAAGTCCTCTTCTGTTAAGGATAGCACCTAACTATTTGTTCCCATTAACTTCAGTGGGACTTTATCATATGCATAAAGTTAAGACCATGCTTAAGTGCTGTCTTGAATAGGAATGCTTTCTTGAATCAGGACTGTGGTTCTTGGATACTTCAGCTGGTAGCTCTACCATGGTATCACATGATGTGCTGAAGCATACAGCCCTTTTAAGCAAGGGGAGGGTGGAGATAGAGTGGTGTTGCATAGTTTAGAGAGAAATGCTCAATGGGAATCTGGCATATATTAACACTCCAACTTAGATTTAATATCCCCAATATTTTTTTTCATGGTAGTAAATATAGTTTGAAATAATTGAAATATAATATGAGATGTTAGGATTATTCCTGAGGTTTAGTGATACCCAGATGTTTGTGCAATTGAGAAGATGATTTAGTTTGAGAAATTGGCCAAGGCAGTTTCATTTCCAAAGCTTTTGGCATCTGTGATTTACAGATGTAGTATGCACACTTCAAACATTTTTAACTTTGTGGTTAGTTTACCATACATAGCTATGTCACTTTGATTAAGTAGTTTTAAAATGACTTGGGTGTATGTCCTGGAATATGCCTTAAATTATTAGTAAATAAGATGTTAAAAGACTCAGTTATACATGAGTCAGAAGGAGAGGTAATGTGACAGATTATAAGAATGTGTTCACTATGGACAAATCGTACAAAACTTGAATACCAGTTTTATGTATTTTAATGAATTTTGTACTGCTCATGTAAAATCAAATTAGTTTCATGGAAGTCAGTGGAGCTGTCCCACTTTACAGCTGCTGAGAATCAAGCTCCTTGTGCTTTGAATAATAGCTTTGTCAATATAATCCGTTCGTTAGTACAGAGATGTCCTCTTATGGTGAACTTCTTGTATATAGTGAAAGTTGGTTTACAGTGAAGTGAAATGAAAATTCCATATCATTTTAATGCATGACAGTATAAAAATTGCTGTTCTGGACATTGAAATGGTGAAATTATGTGGGGAGATGGAGAGAATCTTACTTATAAGTAGTTTCAGTGCATGAACTCAAGTGTGATGAGATTGCTAAGAGAGCAAATGTAATTCTGGGATATAGAAGTAGGGCAATGTTGTTATCCCTGCATACAGTTTTAGTTAGACTGTTATTCAAATATTATGTTCAGTTCTGGTCTCTGCACTTTAGAAACGATATTGACAAATGGCAAAATGTTCAGAAAAAAGTTAAAAAATTATTTGAAGTCTGCAAAACCCTCCTTACAGAGAGAGAGATGTAATTCCTTTAGTCTATCTAGCTTATAACAAAGAGAAGGTTAAGAGCTGAAAGTACTTACATCTAGGGGAGACATCTAATAGTAGAGGCTCCGTAATGTTGCAGGCAAATGCATGACGAGATTTAATGAAGCTAAATATATTCAGATAACGAATAAGTTGGACATTTTTATTTAGTGAGAGTAATTCACCACTGGAACAATTTACTTGGGGATATGGTAGATTCCCCATCACTTGAATTCTTTAAATCAAGTTTGGATGTCTTTCTAGAACATATGTTCTAGCTGAATGAGAAATTAGGAGTTTGATGTAGAAATTCTGTGGTCTTTTCTATGCATATGGTTGGACTCATCATGATCCCATGCAGCTTAAAACCTTTGAATTGGTTAAGATATTTCACTTTGTTTTAGCATTTAGTTTTGTGGGAAAGAAGTCCTTCCCTTTGGTAGCATATTTCCTAGCAGGAAGGACACTTTACCTTAGCAGACTTTTGCAAACGAGACAGATGTTTTTGTTTAGGTGTGATGTCATGTAAAAATCTCCTCCTTGCTCAGGTTAATTTTTTATGAAATGCATAATCAGTTATTGTAGCAGGGTATTCTTAATGCTTCTGTTCCTCATGCAAAAATTTGTTTCCAAACATCCTCACATTTTCCAAGGGGAAGCTTATTTCTTAGCTCAAGCTAATAAATAAAAATTATAGAAGTAGTAAAATAATAAAAGCTTTAGATCTGAAACACCTCAAAATACTCTCTCTGATCAGGGACAAAACAAATGAGTATCTTGCAAGATAAAATACATAGAACCTCATGTGGCTTGCGGTAGCTAAGTTGAAGAGTGTTGAAATTTCTTCTGATTTTGTTTTCCCCAAAATCTTAATACATATATAGTATATCCATGGTGTGAAAGCATGACTGTTATTACTATAGATTTTTGAAGTGCAAACCATATATGGCTCTTTTAGGTTGCTTGTTGTAAAATCAGGACCCCATATTGTAAGCACCGTTCCCTCTAAGCCGTGCAAGTGTGCACGCGCGCACACACACAGATCCTAAACCCTGCGCACACAGATCCTAACCCACTCTGCACACACAAATTTGCACAGAAGCACAAAAATTTGCACAGAAGAATTTTTTTCTGCACATGGCCTGTCAAAAATTAGAGGGAACTTTGATTTCTAGTTTCTGAGTGGTGCCTGCAAAGTGCTGAACACCCACCGCTCTCAGTGAAACCTGTGGTAGCAGGAGGGGCTCAGCACTTCATGTAACTTGGTGGTTAAAATTGTTAATGCCATGTACTATTTCTTTAATTTTGTTTTTTTGACAGTGTGCTAGGCATACATTTGCCCTTTGGAAATACCAATAACATTAACTGTTTCTTGGCTCACTTGATGACGGCCTCTTCTGTTCATTCCTCTGAAGCGCTTGGCATTGACCACTGTCAGAAGACAGGATACAGGGCCAGATGGACCTTTGGTCTGACCCACTATGGCCATTCTTGTGTTTGTAAAATAATGAATATTCACCAATGTTTTAAAAAGCTTTTATCATCTGTTTTGTCAGGTGGGTACTCTATGAGAATCCTGACTTTACAGGAGAGCAGTACATCCTTGATAAAGGATTATATCCCACCATTGAGGCCTGGGGAGGCAAGAATAGTAAGATCTCTTCAGTTCAGCCCATAGTTGTGGTAAGGAAACTTCTTTTGTGTTATTACATTTCATACATTTTTGACAAATGATTGTCACTATTTCTCCTGTTTGCTAATGAAATTTAGATTTGCATAGGTTCTTAAAGCTGTAACATTTTGAATGCTTTTGTATTATTTCATCACTCTTAATATGATTTTTTTCCCCTACAAACTTTTTAGGATACCATCAATAGCCAAATGGGGAAATTCAAGGTAAGGCCCTTCTCTAAATTTGTAAAACAAATATATTCCAGTGTGTATAATATATATACATTTTTAAAAGCAATTTTTCTGTCAAAATTGTAATTTGAGCAAATGACTAAAATATCTAGGCACTTGAGCAAATGCCTAAGATACCAAAATAATTGAATGGAGTGGTGTTTACTACAGCCTGTCAAATTCAAGAAAATCCGTAATGTTCAGTAACTACCAATACTACTAGTTTTGTATAATTGTGTTTCTTTTTATGGGAGTAGTTGATGTTTCTGACTACATTATCCTCATCTCTGCTTAAGCTTTCCCCATCCGTTCATCCACCCTTCTGCTGTTTACCTGATTTCCTGACCCTCAAGCGTTTAAAAACTTCACGAGCAAAGGGGTTATTGATACAATATCAAGTGTTTAAAAATTAAGCATAGAAATCAGGAAATGCAGAATTAATACAGTATTTCCTGATTTCTGTGGACTTATTGCAGTGTTAATATTCAAAAATTAACGCAGTTTCTTCTCATGGATTCAGCGCCTACCAAGTTAAAACGTCAAAAGAAAAATATTAGAAGAGAATGAAAAAGTGGGGGTTAAATAGAAATCCCTTCTATCCATAAATAAAGTATAGTGTTGGCTAATATTGCTTGTCGAACATAGAAGAAACTTGCCTTTGGCAGTAGGTAATGTGGCTGATCAGTCTTAACTCTTCCTTTGTGTGTTTCAACTTTTTTCAGCATCCTGAAAATATGCATTGAAAATAACTTGATGGATTAGTATGGTCATTCACAATTTTGCAACCTCCATGCTCTCAAATTATGTTCTTAGTTGAGTTACACAGATGTACCTAATCATAATCTAAGGGTAATGAAGTTGCAGAAATAGCCCTGCAATTAGAATTTAGTTGATGGCATACAAGCTATAAGAGAATCTGGGTGTGTCTCTCTCATAGATCTATAGGGCTATCATGTTCTGAAGAGTAGTAAAATCTTACTTTTTGTCACTATTGCCAGGAGACATGACTCTGAATATGCAGAGGATACTTACCTGTTTAGTGAGATTACAGATTTTAGATTTTTTTTACAATGGAAAAATTATATGTTTTCATCCTTCCTTTAATTAAAAAAAAAATCGTGCACAGATGAAACTTGAAAAAGTTCAGCCTAAATGGTGAATATAGTGCAAAGTTATGAACCTGTAGGGGGAAAAAAGACTTGTTTAATATGATTTGTATCCTTAACTGATATTGTGCCTTACCAAGCCTTCCTGTATACAGCTGTCTATAGCTTTTGGGGAAAGAAATACCTCAAAGTTGTTTATTTCCCCGCACCATGTATATTTTTAAAAATTGTCAACACCCTGCATATTGTATACATCTAAACAGATTCT
This sequence comes from Sternotherus odoratus, assembly GCA_032164245.1. Classification (NCBI taxonomy): domain Eukaryota; kingdom Metazoa; phylum Chordata; order Testudines; family Kinosternidae; genus Sternotherus; species Sternotherus odoratus. The sequence goes on from JAVMKO010000003.1 coordinate 65,037,884, forward strand.
TAAGAGAAATAAGAAACACTTGGACCTAGGTTTAGTTTGGGGACATCGTCTGTTGTACATGATATTCCTCTTGTGGGAAATTTCTACATGCCTGGACGTGTACCTGTTTTAAGTGTGAATAAATTTGGCATAATTATTATGATAAGGATGATTTCTGTGTGATCAGGTTTAATTATTGGATCAGCTATCCTCCTACGATAGTTAATACGAAGAAAAACCAACAAATGTGTGTGTGGCTTTCAGCCTAGGGTGAAATTTTAAACAAGATAAAGGGGTTAGTAATGTAAGTATTGACACAACTATAGCCTGAACAGTAGAAATACTATCTGTCTAATCTGGAAATTTATACCACACCCATCATCGTGGCATCTGAATGTCTTACAAAGTTCATACAACACTTTTATATTCAGAGAAATCAGGTAGTTTGATATGGATGAGGAAGGGAAAATGTATTTCTAAGAATATGATTAAAGAACCATGACAGATGAGTTTGATAGACCATTTACCATCTTGCCTTACAAGGAAATTTAAAAAATCTAATCTGGCATATATTTAAACAGTCTGTGTCTGTTTACTAGTAGTTGTTGAACTGTTTTGTATGTTGCTGAATGATTTACTGCAGAAAGTAATTTTCAATTTGGTTACCTGGCAATCTTTCAGAAGAGTAACTTGTGGATAATAAAATAGGTTAATGTTGCAAAGATGAAGGATTCTGGGTTTTTTAATGCATTTGAATATATCCATGTATGGAAGTAATGTTTGACTTACCTAGTTAAAGGGTGCTGAATGCATTATTATGCAATATCCTTTTAATATATATTTTATAATTTTAAAGGTCCAGCTATTTTCAGAGCCAGAATTCAAAGGTAACAGCCAAATATTTGAGAAAAATGCCAATTATATTGATGATTCATTTGCTACAAAGTCTTCAAAAGTTTTGGGCGGCAGGTTAGTATGGAATTCTGATTCTTGCAAAATCATTGAAGTGTTAATAATTTTAAACTAAAAATATTACAACTTTCTGAAACTGGAAATGGGTGAAGGTTCCAGTTTCATATACCAACTGTGGAGTTACATGGAAGAAAAAGTTTTGCAATTCATCATGTGAATTTGTAACTTTCTAATACCTCTGAAGTTTGTCATGTTTCTCTCAGTAACCTACTTCTTCTAAAATATTTCAAAGTGATTAAAGTAATTGTTTACATGCTAAGGAATATTGGGACGCATTGGCAGAACTTTGGTTATGAGTGGAATACTTTAGTTATCAGATTTTTCCTTCTCTTCCTGCAGTTGGATTGCATATGATAAAGAAGATTTCTCTGGTAATCAGTATGTGCTAGAAGAAGGAACCTATTCTAATCTGTCTGCAATGGGATGTCCACCCCAAACAAGACTTAAATCTCTACATGTTATAAACATTGTAAGGATAACTGAATAAATACACACATAGTAGTAGTATTTAAATTCTCATTTTTGCAACCATAAAAAGGACAGTGAAGTACAAGTGGTACAGGGACAAGTTGTTACTATTCAGTAGCTATGCGTAATGACTTTGTTGGTCTCAGTGCATGAACCAAAAACTGTCATCATTATTGATAGCAGTCGTAGTAAAGGAGTCAAGGATGCCATAGGCAGAGCAACTGAGTTGCTACTTTTTGCTGCTGTTCCTCTCCAAGTTAGGGCTTAAGCATGTTGGTGGGGCAATGTGGAGAAGCTTCTCTGCTGCTGTCCATGCTGTATGTGCATAAAAAGTGGAATCCAACCATGCAACTTCAGAAGAACTAAATTAATTACAATGTGCAGTTGTCATAATAATGAAAATTCCATTTCTGTTCACTCACTCAATAGTTCATTCTTCCAAAAAAAGATTCAGTATATCATGTATTCAAAAATCAGAATTCTATATCTCTATGGCAATAAAGAATTAATAAGTTTTTTAAATTATTATTATTCTGGTGCTAGCAAATAGGAAATAATATTTAAATAGCAAATGAGAAATCAAATATCATTTTAATTTGCACTCATTACCCTTTAATTGGTCAATTATGAGTTTACTCAACCTCCATGATAGATCATTACAATAGATCGTTTGCAGAATTATGCAACTGCATTTTAAAGCGAAGATAAATTTAAACAAAATGTCAAGAATCCAGTGATAGGCTAGAACTACTACTACCCACTGTTTGTACTAATTTTAGAAGAGAAAAAATAAACTGTAGCTCCTTGTCATTGGGTTTGGCTATTATAATACTCCTGTACCTCTTTGACAATATTGTTATTGCTGTAAAGAGAACCAGTATTCGTTGTCATCACAGGCCCCTATGGTGCCTTTTGAGGTACAATATAAACTCAGGAAAAGAGCCCCCCTAGGCTTATGTCATACTTTCTGCACTTCATTATCATGCTGCTGATGCAGATACTGTTAAAAATAAATAGCGTGGTCCTGGACATGCATAATGGTTGTTATTGATCATTAATTAACATAGTCTAGTCTGTAGAGAGCTTTTATACATGGCAGTGTAAGCTATCGTTATATTTTATATATGTCTGTTTCGACCATAGAAAGATAAACTCACTCTTGGAAAATTTGTACTTTGTGAAGGAGAACAGTGGTGTTCTGTTGACAAAACAAACAAATGCAGCCGTTGATTGTTAAAGTTCATAAACACTGCTAAGGTTTGTGCTACCACAGGTCATGTGAGACTTGGTAGATAAGTATAAAGCAATTCCATGCCATTTATTTGCTTCCATACACTGCTGCTTGCTTCTCTGTAGAGGTTAACTCATTGATGGGGTGATGAGCTGGGCAAGGCAATAAGTTTTCTACCTGATAGTATCCATGTTATGGCAAACCAGTATACAGAGTAAAAAGCAACAAACAAAAATTAGTTTGTGTAAAGCTCATTTTCATAATTCTGCAAAGCTTTACAACTTCTGTTTCAGGTATTTATTTTTCTGATCATATTTTTTGTCACACTGCCAATTATCCCAGTTTGTCTCAGTATCCTGTTTTGCCTGCTTCTCCCGTAACCATCTCTACATTTTTTTCACATGCAACATCTACACATGTAGCACCTAATGTATCAGGCAATTACCTTTGCCTCATGCAAATGCCTTCTAATGAGACACATGCAAGAAATAAGGGGCCAATTTTCAAAAGCACCTAAGGAATTTTGGAGCACAATCCCCTTTGAAAGCCACTGAGCCCTATGTTCTTAAATCCTATAGGTATTCTTGAAAATTTCCCTGTAGGTCAGTAAAGTTAATTATCCAAAAAAAAATCTTTGCTCCATCATGCTGTGCGCTAGCGTCTTCTGAATAATGCATACCTGATTAGTATATTCTATGCATCTTCTCATGCCCTTCCAGTGTCCCGTCTGACCTTGTAAGATCTTTAGGGCAAGGGACCATGTCATCTTTTTTCTGCTGTAAAGTGTGTAATTAGTAACTCAGTGACATATCTAGATGTATGTATACATATGGAAACTCATGAATTTGGGTGCCAATTTTGTACAGCACAATAAAGTAAGAATGCTAGATTTAAAAACTTCCAGCTGACCTGCTTGCTCTTACACTTCTAGGGGGTATTGTGCAATTCTGGCTCTTGCTGAGTCATGGAAAAACCATAGAAACATGGAGTTCACAGGGCACTGTTTGAATGGAGCAATGCACCACTCTCAAAGCGATTGTTTCAGCTCTCTGCAGACACAGACAGTTCTCACTGTTGTGGTTTACACTCAGTTTGTATTTTTGAAGTTTTCCCTGCAATCAAAAGGGCTAGATATATAATAATTAAAACAACACCCTCCCCAGAGTTTAGTTTCTGGCGCACAACTCTGTGGGAAGGGTGAATGCCACTAATTTGACCCCGGAAACATTAATCTTGAGGATTTAGTCAGCGAATGATTAAAAGCATCATGACCCATGAGAGGAATTAAAAACAAGAAAGGTGTGTGTGTGTGACTACTGCTTCACTCAAGTGACAATTCATCATGGGGAGAGCTGGGGAGTCTATCAATAGTTTAGGCTTTCAAGATCCTTTTAAAGCTGCTTTTTCGTGTGGGTTTGAAAATCAGAATTCCCCAGTGATTTTCAACGGATCGGTCCAATGAGTTTAATTAAAAAGTGTTTGAAAGCATAATTGTGATGTGTTAATAGCAACATACAAATTTGTGCATATGCATTGTCACAAGGATAGACTTGTCTATATCCAAAAAGTGTGTTCGTGGGTTGTGGGGGTTTTGGGAAGGGGGTTAGTAAGCTGCTGCTAGTGAGAAAGAATGGTTGGGGAATTTCTGATCTTCGGATCTTCAAGCCAAAGAGTGCAAAGTGGCTTAATGTTCTGGAGTGATGTACATGTAATAAATAGGACACTTTCTTTTAATATAGGAGCTTTCTGAGCCAAGCATAGCCCTCTTTGAAAAGGAAGCTTTCACGGGGAAGAAAATGGAGTTTACTACAGAAGTCTTAAACCTCCAGTTCCTAGGATACAATCCTCGAATAGCTTCTGTTCAAGTTTTTGGTGGCATGTAAGTTACATTTACTTTTCGCTTCTCTGCACATTTGTTAAACATTAAATAATGCAAAAAATACTTAGAAGATAAGTGATATCCCATTTGCTAAAAGGGACCCGCTCTTTGCCTGGAGGGTAAGGCAAAGAATTAAGATCCATTTGTCCCACTGGTGACCTCAGTACCCGGATGCATGGATTATCTATCTATGGGTGTGGCTCTGCATATCCCATTGGCCAGCTCCGACAACTGAACCAGGTTCCTCCAGAGTCTCGATGGGCATGTGGTGGACTCCATAATCTACAGAGACATTGCCTTACTTGCAGTCTCCTCTCGGGCCCATCCATTCTTCAAGACATTGCCACACCTGAGGATGAACTGCTGTTATAAGAGAGGTCACCTCCCCATCCATCGGATTGGGGCCCTCCACTACTGACGGTCCTGCTGTTTCTGACACAGCCATCATCTGACTCAGGTGTCCCAGGACACAGTCCTACCAACATCTCCATTGCTATGCAGGAGCCCGGACATGGAGTCAAGGCACCCGTACCTGCCCGGCTGCGACCCCCGTAGGGAGGCCTGGTATTGCTTTCCTTGGGGTCCAGTTTTGGCCCTATTTGAGCCCCCAGGATCCGTACCACAGATGTCCGGCACCCTTGCCAGTCTTAACATTCCTCCCCCTTGTGCCAGCCAGCCTCTGTCAGTGTACGAGGAGGAAGAGATGGAATCTGTACCGCCAGTTCCAACCGGAGCCGCCTGGTCACCGAATGAGGCGGTCATGCTTTACCGCTCTCTCTGCAGGGATCATCTCCAGCAGCACCAAGGCCATCTACAGAGGGTGGCTACCAACCTGCAGATTCTGTTGGAGGAAGTCCACGATTCCCAACATCATTTCCTGGAGATCCTTGAGCCACAGGGTGGCCCTTTCTATAAACCATACTGGTGCTAGACTGCCCCGGCTTGATCGGCCACACCAGCATCGTGTGCCCACGCCCTGAAAACAGCCGAGAGATGCTATTTTGTGCTGGCCAAAGGGACCAATTTTCTGGTTACACACCCAGCCCCTAATTCACTGGTTGTTCGAGCAGCTGCAGAAACCTACCAAATCAAGGGGTCAAAAAGATTGGACCTTCTGGACAGGCAGGTCTTTTCCTTGACAGGATGATAGCTCCACAAAGCTAACTCCCAGGCATTGCTGGCTAAGTTTGACTTCAGTGCGTACAACAGGCTGCTAGAGTTTAAGGACGAGCTCCCTGTGGACAACCAGGCAGATTTCCAGTCCTTGGTAGATGAAGGGAAATTCGTGGCTAAGGTGGCCCTCCACATTGCAGAGGATGCAGCTGACACCGCAACCTGTTCCATGACCAGGGGATTCATTATGCACAGAGACTTTTGGCTTCAGTCTCCTGGTTTCCTGAGGGAGGCTTAAAACACCATCAGGGTCCTCCCTTTTGACAAAGCCTATCTTTTTAATTGCATTCCTTGAAAGATTGCCAATTCATTCTGCGGTCCCTGGGAATCGATACCCTAGCTCCCAGTAACAAGCACCAGTGGCAGCCCTTTGCACAACGGCCGCCTACCCATCCTACTATCAGCAGCCACCAGAACTCCCCTCTCTCCCCCGTAAACAGTGGAGGTCCCAGAGGGCTGGCTTCTGAGCTCCAGCCACTGACACGTACACGATCCTCTCCCAGCTGCAGGCCAAGGGTCACTTTTGACATGTGGGTCAACACCCATGAACCGCCTTCAATGCCACCGATCTTGCTCCACAGCGTTTCTTGCCTTCCCTCCTCATCGCCCTTCTACCCAAGCCACTTCAGGGGATCCCTCCCACCAATTGATTCTTCAGCAGGAAACAGACTCCTTGGTCCTCAAGCGTGAGAGAGAGCGCATCCAGCCGTACCTTATTTCCTCATCCCTGTGGAGGGTGAAGACCCATCCTGGATCTTGGTCAGCTAAATATATTAATCAGAAAGCTGAAATTCTGGATGATTGTTTTGGCATCAATAATTCTCTTCCTCCAGGAGGAGCATGGTTGTGGCTCTAGACATGAAAGATGCATACTTCCATGAGGACATCCATCCATCTCACAGGAAGTTCCTCTGCTTCAAGGTTGGGGACCAACACTACCAGTTTCGCATTCCTCTCTGGCATAAGCAACAGCACCCGGGATTTTTACAAAAGTCTTTGTGGTCATAGCAGCCCAGATGAGACGTGAGGGACACATGGTGTTCCCTTACCTGCACGACTGGCTACTAGTGGGGCAATCATGGCAAGAAGTTGTCTTTGTGATCTAGTCTCTTTGATGCCTCCTCGCTCTTTAGGGGTCTGTGTAAACAAAGACTAGTCAGTTTTGTCACCCACAGAGATGGTAAACTTTATGGGGCAAGACTGGACTCTGTCCCTGCATGAGATTTCTGTCCAGCAGACTGGTTCTTTGCAATGAGCACCCTGATGATTTGCATTCACTGCAAACCCCACACCACAATTGCCTGGAACAGAAGTTACCCTTACTGACCTGTCATAGCCAGGATCACCTCTGAAACTTTTTTTTTTTTTAAATTGGCATTGCATTAACCACTCTTCAGTCATCTGAAGCAGAGACTGATTTAAGCTATGAGTTATATACCAGTTAGCGTAGACTAATGCAAAGAATTAATTTAGATTTTCCACAACTCAATCTTGTCTTTCTTAAGTGCTTCTTTGGCACCTCAATCGTCCAGTGTCCCCACTGATTGTTTAGCAGGCTTCCTGCTTTTGATGTACTTTAAAATAACATTTTGATGTTAGTTTTCATGTCTTATGCAGGTTGTACTTCAAATGCTTTTTTGGCCTGCCTAATTATACTTGTACACTTGACTTGTCGGAGTTCGCTCCTTTCTATTTTCTTCCATAGGATTTAACTTCTAAATTTTAAAAGATGCCCTTTTGTCTCTTAACTTCCTCTTTTACTCTGTTGTTTAGCCCTGGTGGCACATTTTTGGTCCTCTTTCTAGTTTGTATTTTTTTTATTTGGGGTATACCGGTTTGAGCATCTATTATGGTGTTTTTAAAGTTTCCATGGAGCTTGCAGACTTTTCACTCTTGTGACTGCTCCTTTTCATTTCTGTTTAACTCATTTTTGTGCAGTTCCTCTTTTTGAAGATAAATGCTACTGTGGTGGGTTTCTTTGGTATTTTTCCCCCTTCAAGGATGTTAAATTTAATTACATTTTGATTGCTGTTACTGAGTGGTTCAGCAATATTCACCTCTTGGAAGAGATTCTTTGTGCCATGTAAGGCTAATCAAGAACTGCCTGCAAGAGGATACCAGGATGTCATTTGGAAAGGGGGTCCCAAACGCCTATAATCTGGTTCTAAAATAAAATATACAACCTTAGTCCCTGATCCTAGAAGCGGATATGTCAGCTTGCAGGAAGAGGGCCTTGCATAGCAGTCTAACAAATCCATGAGATCAAACCAAATCTGAGTTAAGGCTTCTTATACTTGTCCTGATGCACAGAGAATGGTTTCAGTAAGTCTCCTGTATTTACTGTATTATCTAGGCACAATGGATAAAGTAAGGACAAATAACAACTTTTTTTATTAGCCTTCTTCTACTGAACTTGGTGGCAAAAAACCCATTGACTTCAGCAGTGGTAGGATCAGCTCTTTAGTTATGAATTTCATTTCTTTACTCAATTTTACAGTAAAATGCTTAGGTCATTTAAAAAAAATTGAGTGTTCTGATTTAACACACACAGATAATTGTATGTGCAAAATTTGCGCACACACAAAATTAGGTTGCTTGCGGTGGTTTGAAAAGTCATCCTCTGATGTCTGAAAGTGTGCACTACAATTAGACTACTCCTCTAGTGCCTGTCCTAATGTTAATGCCACCTCCAAATTACTTGCCAAAAACATATAATTAGCTTTTAATTTTTTTTTATTTAGTGAATCACTTTTTCCAAAATGTGGATCTCTTCTTTGGGTTTTTTTTTTTATTTAAATAGTTGAGGTTTTTTGTTTTTGTTTTTTTGTTCATCACTGACCTCGACTAGATGGGTTAAGTCAGGTCTTCTTCAATCGCCCTCATCTGACTAAGCTAGTCGGGATTTTTCACTGGGTTTGAGATTAAAGGTTGTAAGTAGAGCTGTACAGAGGATAGGAATTCCATTTAACAAAGGATTTTGACATTTGTCTTTGTTTTAGGAATGAAACCTGTACATTTATTTGTGGGGAGGGGATTCATTTCAGGTCTATTTAAATGTTCTGGCAGGATCCTGAAAATATAAGGCTGCCAGAAAATCTGTACATATTGTGTAGAGTGCCAGGCAGAACTTTTACATCCCAATCCTGGCACACTCCTACTATCCACCTTTCCCCTCCCTTCCTTCCCCCCTCCCCCCCCAAAAAAAAATCCTGGAGAGAGACATCCTAGGTTAGGACATAGGTGACAGGCATGTGTTTGTGCTTACAACTCCCTCATAGTGTAGTTTTCCCTATTTATAATCCAAAGCTCTCTGCTAGCAGTTCTCCCTTACGTGTGTTGTGGATGGGGAGTTCCTGCAAGCAGTAGAAAGATACAAAACACAACTGCTTTTGCAGCATATTTACACACCCATTTTGGTTGGCCACACTGTATGTTTCCCGAAATGGCATCAATTTACATAAAAATATTCTATTTCATGCTCTCTCTAACCTATGAGAATGCTTTATTTCTTTTTGGTATGTGATTTATAAATGAAAATATTTTAAAACTTGAGCACATATCTACTAATGCTCAAAATCAAGAGATAATTTTATTATTTTGAAGACCACTTAAAAAGAGATGTGGTCCTGGTTGTTAGCACGACAGACTTAAGGACTACTTTTTTGTGACACAAATTTATATCTAAAATATCACTTCTTACAATTTCAGAAGCAGTATTTAATTGACATTAATACAGATGATGCTTGATAGTTGATAAACATGAAAGTATATTTGTTTTTTTCAGGTGGATAATCTATGAATACAGTAATTACAGAGGACGTCAGATGTTATTGTCACCAAATGAAATCCCAGACTGGCATAAATTAAGTGGTGGTCAACAGATAGGTTCTCTGCGACCTTTATTACAGGTGAGAAAGGCTGGGGTCTACTTTGGGGGCTGAGAGTTTGCATGATGTCCTCTTTAGAATCATAGAATATTAGGGTTGGAAGGGACTTCTAGAGGTCATCTAGTCCAACCCCCTGCTCAAAGCAGGACCAATCCCCAACTAAATCCCCAACTAAATCATCCCAGCCAGGGCTTTGTCAAGCCTGACCTAAGGAATAAGAATCTAAGGAAGGTGATTCTACCACCTCCCTAGGTAACCCATTCCAATGCTTCACCACCCTCCTAGTGAAAAAGCTTTTCCTAATATCCAATCTAAACCTTCCCAACTGCAGCTTGAGACCGTTACTCCTTGTTCTGTCAGACTTTCTGAATGTGTTTATTGCCAAGTGTATCTCATAGTCAGTAATTGTTTCTAGTACTACACAGTCAAAGGTAACATTAAACAGCAGCAATAGCAAACATGGAAAGAGGTTCTCTTCAATAATGCTGATGTTGATTGTACCATTTGGCTTCACAATACTAGTTCCCAAAGTCTGAATTGTCTACTATACACATGTGACAGGTTAGATTACAGAAACCCCCTTACGGTTGCCAACTGATGTGCCAAATCTACTTCTTCTCCTGTTTCCTTCCCCTGCCAGCTTGGGACTCCAGTACCCTGCCTGGTTTGAGCCAGACCCACTAGCCTGCTACAAATCCAGACCCAGGTTTGAGCCACGTACCCTAACAGCTGTAGGCTTGCCTGGAAGCAGCTTAAGAAATGTTCCTGTCTTTAACACTCAGATGCTCAACTCCCAACCCCAAATAAATGTTTTCCCCTGTGTAAAGCTTATAAAGGGTAAACTCATAGATTGTTTGCCCTCTATAACACTGATAGAGAGAGATGCACAGCTGTTTGCCCCTCCCCCCCACCCCCGGTACTAATACATTCTCTAGGTTAATTAATTAAGAAGTGATTTTATTAAGTATAGAAAGTAGAATTTAAGTGGTTCCAAGTAGTAACAGACAGAACAAAGTGAATTACCAAATAAAATAAAATAAAACACGCAAATCTATCTCATATACAGTAATAAAACTGAATAAAGATAAAACCCCACCCGCATTGGTGTTCTGTTAAGCTTTCTTTTACAGACTAGTCTCCCTCTATCTGGGTCCAGAAATCACTCTCACCCCCTGTAGTTACTGTCCTTTGTTTCAGTTTCTTTCAGGTACCCTTGGGAGAGTAAAGAGGCTATCTCTTGAGCCTAACCTTGAGCCTTAAGCCAGCTGAAGACAAAATGGAGGGATCTCCCAGGGATTTTTATAGACTTTCTCCTCTGGGGACACCCCTTCTTCCCCCTGGCTAGAATCCAGTTACAAAAAGGAGATTTGGAGTCACATGGGCAATCATATGTCCATGCACGACTCATAATTTACAGGTAGCAGCCATTGTTCACGTGCTGCCCTGAACAGCCTCAGGTAGATTTCTTATGTGGATTGGAGCCTCTCAAGCTCTATTGTCTTTTAAGTGCTTCTTGATTGGGCACTTAACTTGCACATTGCTTTCTCAAGAAGCTGACTAAATGCTTTTACGAAGGCCACTTAGGATTTAAGCAAGTATACAGCCAATATTCATAACTTCAACTACAAAAATGATACATGCATACAAATAGGAGGAATAGATTCAGTAGATCATAACCTTTACAGAGATCTGTCACAAGGCATATGTAGCATAGAACATATTCGTTGTATCATATATAAATTCATAAGCGTAATTCCCTAAAGCCTTATGGGGTGCACCATCACAGCACACATTAAACTAAATATGTTGTTTTTGAGCAACTAACTTTGACTGAAATACAACAACCAGTCAGGGTTCTTAACTTCCCACTGGTCATAAGCATTCTGATATGTGTATTGTCGTGTGCTAGTCTTGGAAATTTGGGAAATGACGCTATTAGTTTTTTAGATATTCAGCCAGAGGCACTTTCATCTGTGTAGATATTAATATAAACAGAGAATGGATTTTTTAAATAAGCTCTTAAATGCGCAAATTGATTTGTGAATATAATGTATAGAGAGTACTGTCATGGTTTTTTTAGAAGTACAGTAAACCCTCGATTTAACGGACCTCGATTTAACGGACTTCGGATGCAACGGACAAAATTTCTGAGCAAGTGTGATGCATCCGAAATCCATTTCTTGGGGGCTGGCTGCTGGCTCCCGGCTCCCGCCCGAGTCCCGCCAGTGGGCGGGCTGCCGGCTCCCGGCTCCCGCCCAAGTCCCGCCAGTGGGTGGGCTGCTGGCTCCCAGCTCCCGCCTGAGTCCCGCCAGCGGGCGGGCTGGCTGCCGGCTCCCAGCTGCCGCTCGGGTCATGGCAGCGAGCGGGCTGGCTGCCGGCTCCCGGCTGCTGCCCGGGTCCCAGCAGCCGGGACCAGGGTGGGCTGGCTGACGGTTCCCGGCTGCAGCCCGGGTCCCAGCAGCCGGGACCCGGGCGGGCGGGCTGGCTGACGGCTCCCGGCTGCTGCCCGGGTGCGGGCAGCGGGCAGGCTGCGGAGCTGCCGCCCCAACCCTGTGGCAGGCGGGCTGCTGCTCCGACAGCTCGTGGGTTTTTTTAATTATTAAATAACGGACTTTTTGATTTAACGGACACCCCCTCGCCCGAATTAGTCCGTTAAATGGAGGTTTTACTGTATTGGCTAATTTGAGGGCAAGTTCCATAACTGCTTAGTTTCTTGTGCTTGGACTATTCTGTCATGTGCTAACATCAGTGGTGAATACTGAACCAGTTTTTATTGAGAAATAACTTTCTGCAGTTCATGAATCACATTTTGAATTATTAAGAATGGGCTAGAAATTAAAGAAGTGCCAGGTACATATATGAATGTATTGGCTCCCTCTCCTAGAACTGTCTTTGTTCAGGACTGCTTCTGAACTGCTTAGCATTATGCAGAGTGAGGATAAGTGTATTTTGATTGCCCTATCTAAGGTACTGACGCAGATAGAGAACTTTCAGAATCTGGTTTTCCTTAGGAATGTATTTTTTTTTAAATGCCCTCAGAGAAAATCCAAAGTCTAAAGGACAAGGGCCCCAGATGCACCACTGAGTAGTGGTTACTCTGAGGTTAACCAGAAGCACTATGTGTTCCTGCATTTGAAAGCATAACTAAAGAGCTGTGTTGTTTTCATAGAAACGTGTATACTTCAAACTTCGAAACAAGGAAACTGGAAAGTTCATGTCAGCTGATGGAAGTGTGGACGATTTGAGTCTTCTCAGAATACAGGTTACAGAAGATAGGAGATCAGATGACCAGATATGGGTTTATCAAGACGGATTCATCAAATGCAGGGTGAGGTTTAAACTTAGTTGATTGGTGTTGTTTTTAAGCAGCCAGACTGATGTTTCTTGAAAACAATCATTACAACTGGTAAGATTTTGTGATTCAGAATCCTTTTCAGGCTTGGCAGAAGCATAGAATGTTTGTTTCATTTAAAAATATTTTGTTTACTTCAGTAGTAAAAAGTTCCCATTGAATGTTAGTTTAATTAAACACACATTGTATTCTTGACTTTCTAAAATTAATTTCTGCTGTCTTCCTTTCTTCTTTGCTTGTCACGTCTCACTCTTCTCCAGTTCAGCTGAAAATAATTTTTATTTCTTTTCCTCAAACTCATCCTTTTTTGGATGATATAAACCTCTTATAACAAACAGTGTATCAGCCGATGGTCACAAATAAGAGCATATTCAATTTTTCTTTAACTGAGTTAAAACATGCTAGATAGTTGAGACCAACATGTTTGATTTGTGTGTCCTCTTTTCCGCTCCATAAAAATGTCAGTTAAAGTATCAAAACAGGGAAAGCTTTTAAAATATGGACCTTCCTGATCATTTCCCTTTTCAACTATACCCTATTAAAATTGTTTGCAGAATTCAGTATTTGAACATTATTGTGTTAAAGGTTGCACTCAGGGGTATTTGGTATTCCAGCAAGATGAAATGGCAAAGCCCTAAAAAACTTCTTGCTGATGTAAATTATTACGATAGACTTGGCTTCTGACTGTGGCCTTGATCCCTCCACAGACTTAAGCATGTGCTTAACTTTATGCATGATAAGTAGTGCCATCGAGGTCAGTGGCATTACTCGTGCATAAAGTAAAATATGTGATTCGTCTGTGAAGGAATTGGAGTCTAATGTGAATAAAATTAATACGGTGAATCTGCTTGAATGCAAAGAATCATGTGACCTATTTCATAAGGTTGTATAAATTCAATAGAGCCATTTTGTAAAGGGAGCGATTTCTCTCCATAATTATGTCAATTATTATGCTTGAGGGACAAATCTTCCTCTTTTCAAATAGCCGAGGTGCTGTTTGGACATGCACAGAATAGACGCTCTCATAAAAAGGAATTATGTAGACTGTAAAAATGAGGCCAAGTGAGTAAACAGTTTTAACAACATTATGTGCAAAATACTTTCCTCATGATGGCATTTCTGTCTCAAACTGAAGATATTACTACTTGGCCAGTTTTGTAATATGGCTATGGATGGTTTTAACTCAGTCCTCTCATTTCAACATAATCAACCCATTTGATTTATTCTAAATAAAACAGAGAATTCATGGGGCTACAGCTTGTACTGTACTATAGTCATGTAGTTTAACTAGCAAAAGCTTAGGATGGCTATATTACTTACAATAATGACTGAACCATGACTGAGTTATCCCACTGCTCTTGAGAAGTGCTAACGAAAACTTCATACCATAGTGCCAGTGTGCTCTGACACATTGTGTGTATTGAAAAACGAAGGAGGATAAAAAAAGACTTTATTAGAACTGTTTGAGTTCCTGTAAAGCCAGGTTGCCTTATGCCCTGAGCCACAATAATGAGCCATGACCTAGGCCCCAGGAAGTAGCTGAAGATTTTCCTAGCTAGCTAAGTGACAACTGGTGAGTTGCCCTAAGACTCATTCTGTGGTAACAGGAGGGAGGAGGGGAGTATTGTATGGACCCACTCCTTGGCTGGCAGAGTAAAGAGAAGGAAATGATGGTTTAGTGCAACTTCTTTGTGAGCACTGAATCTTTGCTAGCTTAGCAGGGAGAAATTAGAAGATTAGAGTACAGGTGAGAAGTTTAGAGATACAGAATGAAGTAAATATATTCCAAGACCTGCAATTTATTCTTAGCTTCTGAAAGTAAAGTAGCTTGTAATCCATGTTATCAGGACCACATGTTAAGTAATTTGCTATCTACAGGAGTCTTCGACATTGGAATTCATTGTTTATACAAAATAACGTATCGTATTCGGCATTGTTATTGCCTAGTATTGACTTGTGGCCAGTAATGCAAATGCTAGTGATGTAGTGGGTGGGGAAGGGATCTTGCCAGAGTGCTGCTGTACCCAGAGGCTGGTAAAAATGAAGAACTTTAGAGGTCACACACACCCCAAAAAAAATTGTGGTAGCCCATTTTCAAAAATCCCTTTTCTTAGTCTAAAACAGCTTCAACGTTTCTCTCAGATGAATCTGTTTTGCTAGTCCTCTCTAGTAAAAAGAAAAGGATCACAATGGAGGATGCATTCAGAAAGAGGATCATGGGGAAAGTAAGTAGCCTAGACTCGAATGTGGGTGAAACCCTTTCCATTACCAACAGAGGGAGAGTGATGACAAGAACCACAATCTCCTGCCTATGCTCTTTATCTGTGACCAGAAAACCTGGGGTACAGATATTAGTGTAGCTGTAGAAACAAGGCCCCTTGACTAACTGCTATTGTATTTTCAATTATACAGATGGCTGAGGATTGCTGCTTGACAATTGTAGGAAACCTCATAACTCCTGGCTCTAAACTAGGCCTATCACTCGAGGAGAATGAAGACAAGCAGTATTGGTATATTAATCCTGATGGCAGGATCCATAGCAAAATGAAACCAACATTAGTTTTAGATATCAAAGGTAAGAACCTGTTGCCTTTTGGTGTGATTTTAATTACTCAATGTTTACGGTGGACTATGTGCTGAAAGTGTTCCTATAGATTAAGGATGGCTTTATAGTTCATAGATTTTAATCTGGGCTCTATAGGGATTGTTCTGATCATCTAATCTGAACTCATGCATTACAAAGGACATAGGATGTCACCCAGTTATTCCAATAACTAACTCAATAGTGTGACGGGTTGGGATCACAGAAACCCCTTAGGAATTGCCACCTGATGTGCCAAGGCTATTCCTGCCTGAGTTTTCCTGCCCAAACAGCTTAGGACCTCAGTACCCTGCCAAGTCTGAGCCACGTCCCCTAACAGCTGTGGGCCTTCCTGGAAACAGGCAGGAGGTATTCTTACCTCTGGCACTCAGATGCTCAACTCCCAATGGGGTCAAACCCTGAATAAAATTTGTTTTGCCCTGTATAAAGCTTATACAGGGCAAACTCATAGATTGTTTGCCCTCTATAACAATGATAGAGAGATATGCACAGCTGTTTGCCCCCCCAGGTACCAACACGTACTCCAGGTTAACTAATAAGTAAAAAGTGATTTTAATAAAGACAGGAAATAGGATTTAAGTGGTTCCAAGTAGTAACAGACAGAATAAAGTGAATTACCAAACAAAATAAACAAAACACGCAAATCTAACACTATTACAGTAAAAAACCTCACCCTCTGAATTCCTTCTTTCAGGCTAAACTCTCTGTTAACCTGGGTCCAGCAATCACACACACACACACACACAGAGACACACACACAGAGACACACACACAGAGACACACACACACACCGCAGTCACAGTCATCTGTTCCAGTTTCTTCCAGGAATCCTTGGGAGATGGAGGGCTGTTGCTTGAGCCAGCTGAGAACAAAATGGAGAGGTCTCTCCCAGGTTTTTATAGGTTTCCTCCTCTGGGTGGAGAGCCCCTCCCTCCTTCTCATCCAGAGTCCACATGGGCTCTCAGAGCACATGGACAAAGTAGCAGCTTTGAACCAGACTCCACTCACCACCAGTCAGGCTGCATTCCTGAGGAGGCTCAGGTGTGGACGGGCTTCTACAAAGTTCATTGTTTGCTTGATTGGTTTTCAATTGGGCTTAACTGAGAATAGTTTTTCCTTCAGAGAGCTGTTCAGCTGTTTTCCAAAGTCCACATACAACCAACCAAGCACATAGTCAATATTCATAACTCTGAATACAACACAGACACATACATACAAATAGGATGAACCGATCCAGTGGATCATTACCTTCACAGAGATATAACTTTTCAGCAAAACCATATTCCAGTAACATCACACATATATTTACAGGCACACACCCCCATAAAGCCTTATGGGGTACACCGTCACAAATAGCCCATGGGATTTATCTATCTTGTGTTTCTTCATGGCCCCTATGCGCAGGTGTAAGTATGCAGAAAACTCCCATTGTTCTTACTAATTTAACTTGGTGATATACATAAAACACTTCTTAAATATAAAATTGTGATTTCTTTCCATCAGTGCGTTTTTCTTTAGTTTTCATTTGTATGAAGTGAATTTTCTAACACATGCAGACTTGCAATACAAAAGCACAAATAATTTTAAAATAGCTATTCCTTTAATGCTAAAACATGATTAATATTAGACCAACCTAAGATCTCTGTCCATTACTATATATTTTACAGCTGTTTTTGTTATACCATTTTAAGATTATTTCATTTAGATGTTATCCTTGCTCTGTCCTTGTGATTTCATAGCCTACATAGTAAATCCATAGGTATGATAAGCAGCAGAACTAACAGCTCACCATTGTTGTTTTATCATCCAGTATAACTAGTTTTCTCCAGTTTACTCACATTACTTCTCTTTTAAAGCAAATACTATCTCCCCAAAACACCACTTGTTAACTGCACCCATTTAAAACCAATTTTGAAATGATGCTGTGATATTAATTGGCATAGCTGTTACAAATACGAAATGACATGAGTAAACTGTTAATGCTTTATTGAGACACACATGGAAAGTGTTGGCAGAAATGTGAGGACAGGGTTACGCAATGTTTGCCTATATAGTTCCTGTCACAGACGAGCACTATCCGTTCTTTTTCCCCCACAAGTACTAAAATCAACTCACAGTTTTAACTGTGTAATCCCTAAACTTGGTACAGTAGTGGTTCTCAAACTTTTATGCTGGTGACCCCTTTCACATAGCAAGCCTCTAAGTGTGACCCCCACTTACAGATTAAAAACACTTTTTAATATATTTGACACCATTATAAATGCTGGAGGAGAAGCAGGGCTTGAGGTCAAGGCTAACAGCTCACAATCCCCCATGTAATAACCTCGCGATCCCCTCATGGGTCCCAACCCCCCCAGTTTGAGAACCCCTGTGGTACAGCCAGATGGAGGAATTTCTGTTCCCCACAAGGAAAAGTGTGATTATTAATTACAAGTTTATCAAAAAGAGTCCAGTTCAGGAAGTGTCTTTATTTAATAACCACACTGTGCAGAATGGTTTCACTCTTAATTGAGCCACTAAACAAAGACAAAAGATATTGGTATACTGGCTCATCTTCAACTAAACATCTTTAAAAGCATGGAATGTACTTTGAGTGAATACTTGAAAACTGCCTAATTGCAGAATACAGTAGCTCCAAAAGGGAAAATATAGATCTAAAGAGACAGAGATCTAACAGGCTCGCTTGCATTAGAAAATGCAATATCTAGCTGTTTGTTCTCTTTCTGATTTAAACTGTCAAGCTCAAAAGTAGAAGCACAGAGATCCTAAACACTTGTTAAAAAAAAGTTCTAAGATGAAATGTGAGGAGGAATACTCAGCTTTTTATTTGTTCAACTGCAACTCTGACCATTGTAAACAGTAATAAAATGTAACCTAAGTAGCCTCCCATGCTAGTTTAAATCAGGAGAAACGGCAGTGGAATTACACTGAATCAGAATTGGTCCCAAGACCACCAAATAAAAGAGCAAATGAAATGTATCATGATGTTTTACTGGAGCAAGTGAAGTTGGCTGAAGTGTTTGAGCTCACATTCTCCAGTGGCAGGGAGTTCTGGGGTGCGGGTAATCTACTCTAGAAATTGCTTCCATGCGGGCTCTGGACAGAGCCTGATTATACTGGCCTGCGGGACACAGTGCAAAGCCTGTCTCTTTTCTCAGACATTTGCCCAAGGAAGTGGTATGCAGACTGTGAAATGTTGTTTATATGTTGTTTATCTTTCCCTTTCTACCTATGAAAGGTGAAGTTACAAGTATTTGTTGTATGCAGTATTGTAGCTGTGTCAGTCCCAGATGTTAGAAGTTAGACAAGGTGGCTGAGGTGTGATACGTTTTCTTGGACCACTTCTGTTGGTGAGACAGTCAAGTTCACTCACCTTGTTTCCTCCACAAGTATTTGTTGTTACATGATGTACGTGTGCTTTGTGGAAGGACCTATTTTATATATACTGTTTCTGAAAAATGAATAGGTTCAGTGTTGCTGGTCCAAGCAATTTAATAAAAACTGTCTCTAGTCCTTCCACATTGCTGGACCATTAAAGCCAAATAATCAACCATCTATTTTTCAGCCCTAACACATTCTTTAGCAAATAAACTTACTTGTTCAAAATGTGTGATGAGGGTGCCATCTTGTGGGTGTACTGAAATAGTGCATGGAGCAGTGATATTTGCCCCCTAATAACCACACATTTCTACTTTTAAATATCTGGCTTTCCTTCTATTTCAGGTACTGTCTCATACACAGTTACATTCCAGCATGCATAAATTTAAGAATATTTTGCCATGATGATTACTTATGAACTGTTCTTTAGAAGCGTTTCTTACTTAATTCTTCTTAGTTATTTTCTATGGCCAAGATATTTTCTTTTTGTAGATCGTCCTATGTCTCAACAAAATACCATAGCACTAAGAGAGCCCTTTCACTGATCTCAAACTGACCACACTTCCTCTCTGCACAGGTCTCCCTTTGCACTGGCAATACAAATCTTATATCCGCTGTACTACCTTTGGTTGATTCCATGCCACCTACCCTAGCTGGGGTGGTGGAAAATTGCTGTTGCTCTATAAGGCAGAAGCTTGTTGTACTTCTCTAAGAAGGCAACATGCCACAGTGAGCAATGGATGACAGCCCTGTCACACAGAACTGAGCCTACCACAAAATGATTGCAGAGGGGAAAGGCAGTTCCAGGGCAGAGACTTTTGTCTACCCGCTCTTTGCTCCAGGTCTTTCCACCAGCTTGGGCCTCTCTCCGTATTGCGCTGTTGTGGAAAGCATAGGACCATGAATATGTGGTGCTTGCTAGGGAGATGGAAATTAACATGCAACCGCCTGAAGGCATTTGTTTCGCTAGAAGAATACATCTTTGTGAACAGGAAGAATAGACTTTTCTTCATTGGCTATCAGTCCACTCAAACACCTACTAATGACAGATCAGTGACATTCTATATGAATACAGTATGAAGAAATAAAAACTTGGGTGACCGATTTCATGTTTGGATACTTTCCTTGCTCTAGAACAGTGGTTCTCAAACTTTTTGCATTGGCGACCCCTTTTGAACACTGAGCTTCTGACCATGACCCCCTCTAGAAATTAAATACACATTTTTGATATTTAATACTGTTAATACTAAATATAAACCCCATTGCTTAAAATTAATTTACCTTTTCTCACTGCTTTTTAAATTTGACTAAAACATTTTTATTTCATTAAAAATAAGTGGAGAAGTTATTTTTAAATAGAATTTATTTTAATAGTTGTCCCCTTTGGGGGTTGCCCGCTGGGGTTGGGGCGGGGGCTGGTGGCTCCAGCCACGATCCCCAGGCAGCCCCCTGCAGGAGCTGGGTCCCCAGCCGCCAGGGATCGCAGCTGGAGCCGCCGCCGCCGGCCGGGGATCCCACAGCACCAGCAGCCCGTAGCTGGGGTAGGGGCTCACAACTCCGACAAAAGTGGCCCGCGACCCCTCGAGGGGTCGCAACCCCCACTTTGAGAAACCCGGCTCTAGAGGCTGAGGCTTCCCAGTAGTGGGAGCTCTAGACTGATAATCTGTATTAGTGACCACCTATGTAATAGACAACTACATCTATTGCAAATGACACCTGACTGTATTTTCTCTCTCCTGAAGTTAGTAAATGGACAGATGTAGTTGTCTGTTGAGCCGAAATAGTGCAAATGTGGGGCCA
Organism: Sternotherus odoratus; assembly: GCA_032164245.1. Lineage (NCBI taxonomy): Eukaryota > Metazoa > Chordata > Testudines > Kinosternidae > Sternotherus > Sternotherus odoratus. The sequence continues at coordinate 65,058,605 of JAVMKO010000003.1, forward strand.
TGGTTTGTGTTGCAATTCGCAATCAGAATGGTAGAGGTGGAGGTGGGGACATTAAACATATACACCCATATGAATAGTGTTGAATCACTTGATTATTACCTGTACTGGCCATTCCCCCTGGGGCAGTAGGCACTGGCCTCTGTCAGAGGACAGGGTACTGGGCTCGATGGACCTTTGGTCTGACCCAAGATGGCCGTTCTTATGTGTTTAAATGCATTATAGTATGAGTGCACCAGCAGTGGTTATTTATGAATACTCACAACATAAAGGCTATTGTGGCCTATGCTGAAACTGCTGTATGTTCTGCTGGCCCACAGAGTACTACTCCTTTTGTACTGAGTACGCCTCAGCTAGCCTTTGGAGGGCAGTTAATCGCTGGATGACTAGCACATGGGGATCGTGTGACAGCATTTGATTACTGGAAGATGAGAACCTGGTCCAGTCAGCCTCACCTGACATCCTTGTCCTACTCTCTCCTTCACACACAACAGCAGGAGCAGGAGGTGCACAACCCAGGCACCAAGGGGAGCGGCAGACAGGCTTGCTCTTCCCCAGTTCCTAAGGGAGGGAGGAGGCAGGGTCAGAATGGAGGGAGTACTGAAGAGGAGATATACTCCTCTGCTGTACCTCCACGTAAAAAGGTGATTGTGATTTACGTGTTTTCGCCAAGTATCCTCAGGATGCCTCTGAAACATTTACAACACGGACACAGTCTCAATCCAGCAGTTTCGTGATTTTTAACATTTCATTTTCTTTTTACATTTCTTTTTAGGGGGCACACAGTATGATCAAAATCATGTTGTTGTTAACGCAGTCAATGAACAGATGCCAACCCAGTGTTGGGAAGCCTTAGTTCTGTAAATCCAGACAGTTCCGTCAATCAGAGAGAAATTATAACAACATGGACAATCCAACTAATGTGGCCATCTTTGAAGAAGAGAGACAATCTCTATCCTGTGTCCACAATAATCGTAAGAACATGCAACAGAATAGATTCAGCTCTAAGCAGTAATTCCATAGGTTTGTGTGTGTTAACTCACTACAACCATGTTGACCAATTTTTGTCACTGCTTCCTACTGTTTGTTTTTTACTAATATTTTTTTTAATGTTGAGGTCCCTGTTCCAAGTAGCAATTTTAAAATCAGTGATGAATTGCTAATCCAGAATATATTAAATGTGTAATTTTAAATTATTTCTACAGATGTTTTTATCAGGAAAAAACGTGTTAACTGTTATACCGAGAGATAATTAGATAAAACTTATCCCACAAAAGATTGAAGTGCAACATATGCAGGGTGGGGCTATGCAAAATAGATTGAGCTTTGTAGTAGAATATTGGAGTATTCATCTCCTGAAAAATTAACATGTGTATATAATGCATTAGTACAAAAAAGGACATCAGTCTACTGAAATTTGTTTAGGAGAATTTTTACCAAAAAATGACTACAGGATATGTGCAGATGTATTTCAGTAAGTTGTCATTTTAAAGTCTGTATTTTAATAAGCAATCTATTTTCTCTGTTAGAAAGACGGAGAATACAAATCTAAAGATGTATGTTAGCAAAAGTATTGGGCAGCAAGAAGGGTGTGTCTGTTGTGAAAAATTTGCCCATTTTCTATCTGCTTCTACTTTAAAAGGCTGCCTTACTTTTTACAAATTAAAAGTATTATCTACTTCTCTGCTTGTGGCAAATACTTAAAACCTAGAGGTAGCTCCGTTAAGAATTTACTTTAAAATACTCCTCTCCTTTATTTTAAAAAAGCATCACTAGTCAGTGGTTCGAAATCTCTCCATTGTCCCAGCTGAAGTATGTTCAAACCCACTATGATCTTGGTATGCTCCAAACATCTCGAGTGAAGTTGAGGAGGTCAAGGTCAATGGTGGTAGGCAGTCACAGCAACCCTACTGCAACAATGTACTGGAATCTAGGACAAAAGCTCATTGTTGAGGTAGGGAAGAAAACTTGGAGACAATCATACCACAATAAGTGCCATATAAGAACTTACATATGTTACCAGTCAAGCAACTTTGAAGTGCCATGCATACTTTAGGATAGGAACCACACCTTAGTAAAGAGCTTGTTTCAAAAGAGGCCTATGAAATAACTTGTAGCAGGTTGTTCTTGTGCATTAATGGTTTACTGTTTCCCTTGGCGCGATGTTAAAATTGTGGTTTTATTTTATGTCACTGGCAGAACAGGGAATGTAAACTCTTGTACCATGATGCTGTCTTTCATTCTTGCCTAGACCAGTGTTATTACAACCACTCCTAGCAGCCTCAGGGGGCTCTCTTTGGATGTTGACTTGCATAATAAGTCTATTAGAATGTAACTTTCTTCTTTACTGTTTGTTGCCTCGCAGGATACTGGTCCTTTATTTTTTCTCTTTACCTTTGGGAAAGTCAGTGCCTTCACTCTATTTTTAAGTGTGTGGTGGTGTTTTTTTCACTTGCTGTACAGACCACTGCAATAATCAACATTCAAATACAACTTACTCTTCAAAAATTGTACAGTTGTAACCAGCTTTTATTCCTTTCTAAAGAGTGTTACTTCTCTTCACAAGGTGGTAATTCTGGCAAATCTTTTCTATGCCTTTTTATTGTATCTACATTGCGTTACCTGAATAAAATTTATTTGTGAAGTACATGTCAATCTGATTTAGTGAAACTATCTGCAAAGTTCCCGGTTTACAGGTCTATAGTAAGCTCCTCTGTACAGGTACAGCGCTGCCAGCTTCAAGTCTGTGAAGAGATCACCCAGGCTCTTGTCTTCAGTCCTTAATTTTTCTATCATGGATTGCTTACACTACAGGAATGTAAGAGTGGTGGAGGTACTTAATGCAGTTCTTGTGTCACAGAGGCAGCAAGATCACTTCTACACAGGGTATTAAGTTCTTGTTTTATCTCTCAAGTACTATTGATTTGTTTCAGGCTAAACCAATAACCTATGCATTGAGCCCTGGATCTACAAAACGATTTAGGTGCTTTAGAACATCACAGGATCAACACTGAGATCCTTAGGCTGAGTAAATCAGCTTTGGGCTCCCTATACAATGACGGGGGAGAAATGAGCACCTTAGACCGCAATCTACAGTCAGACCAGGAGGCAGGATCAGAAATACTCATGAGAAGTGTCTCTCCTTTGAGTATGGCTACACTTGAAACTTCAAAGCGCTGTCACGGAAACACTTCCCCAGCAGCATTTTGAAATGGGAGTGTGGTCGTTCGCGAGCACTGGGACAGAGCTATCCTAGTGCTCCTGGTAATCCACCTCCATGAAGGGATTAGCTCCGAGCACTGGGAGCCTGTCTACACTAGCACTTTAAAGCACTCAGACTTGCTGTGCTGGAGAGGTGATTTTTCACACTCCTGAGCCAACAAGTTAGAGCGCTATAAAATGCCTGTGTAGCCAAGCCCTAAGCCTTCGCTTTCATGCAGGTAGGTACCTACGGGCTTGGCTATACTGGCACTTTATAGTGCTCTAACCTTGCTGGCTCAGGAGTGTGAAAAATCACCCCCCTAAGCACAGCAAGTCTGAGCGCTTTAAAGTGCTAGTGTGGACAGGCTCCAAGTGCTGGGAGCCAATCCCCTTGTGGAGGTGGATTACCAGGAGTGCTGGGAGAGCTCTGTTCCAGCACTTGTGCTTCAAAGCACTGCCATGGGAGCCTTCCCGCGGTCACGCTTTGAAATTTCAAGTGTAGCCAAGCCCTAAGTGCAGGCTGCAAGGAGCACCTCTCCCTGTTTAGCATTCCACAAATGGGAACTACTTGCCTGGAGTCAGATGGCTTAGCCTTAGACTCTTTAGTTTCATACAGGAATTAAGTTAGGTGCTGGCCTCGTACACACTCTGGCCTAATACCTATAAGTTAGTGGGAACTGACTCTTTTATACCGGTAGTTATAAAGTAGCAGCCAGCCACCCGAGCTCTCCCTGATCTCTCCTTCACGGTTCATCCACAGTGAGACAGCTTAAACAGCAAAGACTGAAGGAGCCCCTCCTCAGACTATCTACTAGCCCAGTGGTTAAAGTACCCTCCTGCAGGGGCACGGGTGGTGCGTATGAGCCAGGAAAGGCTTAACCTTCCCTGGCACTGCTGCCACCAGACATCTGGGCTGCAGTGGCCTAGCCCCTTTCCTGAGGGCAGGCAGCAGCAGAGGCATGTCTCCTTCACTCCATCCCCACCCCTAGTGACCTTCCTGTGTGGGAGTGAGGAGGGATATGGAGAGCCAGCAGCAGGCTGGGGCGTGAGGCAGCTTGGCTATATGCTTGGGCTGGCACTTGGTGACTGGCACTGGTGGTGGGGGTCAGTGACTCAGCCTGCCAAGGGCCTTCAGGTTCTGAGGGGGTTGGTAAATGACAGGAATAAAGGTCAGCGTGTGTGTATGTTAAATTGTTACAACAGCCTCTTAAGCAAAGGTTTCAAGAAATATGCAGAACTTCATGCAGGTTTTGAATTAAGTTTAATACCTCCATTTTCCTCAACACACGACTCATTTGTCTCTGATTTCTAGACTATTATCTGCCCCTATTCGTTACTGCAAACATAACTAGATTTCTTAACTAGGGCTGTCAAAAGATTTTTTTAAAATAATCCTGGTTAATCGTGACATTAAAAAAATGGCAGCTTTAATCACACTGTTAATAGAATAGCAATGGATTTTTGGGTGTTTTCTACATTTTCAAATATATATTCTATGTTGTAATTGAAATTAATAAAGTGTACAGTGTTCATTTTATATTTTTTGATAAACAATATCTCCCATAAATGTAAACAAACTTACTAGTCTGAGCAAGTGGCTGAAATAGTAGGACTGAACGGATTTGTAGGCTCTAAAATTTTACATTGAGTGCAGTGTGGCAAATTGCTGGCCACTATTATGCTGGGTCCCGCGCTTTCTCTTCTTGTGGGGGGTTCAGGGAGCCATTTCTTGCCCCTGAACAGGGTATTAACTGCCCCAACTAGTATCCTAGAGGAGGGGAGTGGAGAGGGCGGGACCTGCCCTCTACTCCGGGTCCCAGCCCAGGGGCCCTGAGGTTAGCAGTAAACCACCTGAATTAGCTATTCCTTCTGCTGGGCTACTTCCCTCTCCTACCCTTCAGCTTGTGAGGCTTCCTGCCCTCTCTCTACACAAGACAGGTGTCGTTTTACCTATGGGCTGAGTCGTCTTGGTTCCAAACTCTCCTCCAAGCTGCTCTCTGCTCCGACTCCTTTCAACTCTCTGATTGAAGCAGGGGGGTTTTATATTGTGACTGGCTCCAGGTGCCTTAATTGGCTCCAGGTGCTCCAAGCAACTTCTAGAAGACTTGCTTCCTTCTAACACTCTCCCGCTGGCCATGCGATATCACAGCAGTTATGTAAAAAATTTACATTTGTAAGTTGCATTTTCACAATAAAAAGTGCACTACAGTACTTGTATCAAATGAAATACTATTTATGTTTTTTTAGGTCTGGTTATTAATTGCAGTTAACACACACTTAACTCAAAAATTAATCAGTTTTAATCACACAAACAATCAGTTGAAGTTTATTAAATGTTTTTACATTTTCAAATATTGATTTCAGTTACAACAAAGTATACAGTGATCACTTCATATGTGATTAAATATTTTTACTATAAAAATTATAAATAGTATTTCACTTCACCTCATACAAGACTAATATACTTTATTGTGAAAGTGCAACTTACAAATGTAGACTTTGTTACATAAAACTTTACAGCCTACACATCCTCAGTTCTGCTTATTTAGCCACTTGCTCAAACACATTTGTTTATATTTATGGGGGATAACGCTGCCCATTACTTATAAACAATGTCACTCAAAACTGAGAACAGATGCTCACATGATACTTTTGTAGCCAGCCTTGCAAGATATTTACATGCCATATGTCCCTGCGCGCTTCAGTCTCCATTCCAGAGGACGCTTGTTAAAAAAAAAAAAGTGTTAATTAAATTTGTGACTGAACTCCATAGTACTAACAAAATTAATGAGGCTGTTAAAGTAGCTACTGCCATCAGGATGATGTGTATTAGTGTTCCTATGAAGAATTACAAATCCTCTTCAAAGATGGCTATAATCTAGCCAATTTAGAAAAGGTATTAGCCTTTCCTCTGTTTCATAAATTTAACAAACCACAAAACTGGCGTAGGAAGGACTATGAACCAACTTTTTATATTAGGAATTTTTTATTCAATAACTTGTGTTTTAAAAAACTAACTTTTAGTACTTGCTACATGTAGAAATGCATGGCCTATAAAAAACTTTTAGAAGCGTTTTAACCTTAGGACACCATTTCTGAGAGACTTGCAAGTAAATGGTAGTAAACTACGCCTTCAAGTCTATGGGCTGGTCTTCACTACCCGCCGGATAGCAAGCGATCTGTTAGCAATCAATTTCTCGCGTCTGATGAAGACGCGAATAATCAATCGCCCGTGGTGCCCCCGTTGACTCCGGAACTCCAGCTCGCCGAGAGGTGCAAACTGGAGTCGACGGGGGGAGCGTGCTGCCAACTGCCGCCGCTGTGAGGTGGGCAGGTAAGTCAGCTGGTGATGCGCAGACTTCAGCTACGTGTAGCTGAAGTTGTGTATCTGCAGTCGATCCCCCCCCATAGTGAAGACCAGCCCTATGTCTGAATGCCATCTATCAGCGAGAACAGACTGCAAGCAAAACAGAATGGCTGTAGATGTTACTTTGTATTTATTACACTGATCACTGTTTTCCCGCGTGCATGTCCTCCTTCTAGCTTCAGAAAGGCCTTGGGAACTTCAGAAAAAGAGAAGACTTCCTCAACAACTGGACGGATCTATGAAACAAGAACAGATAAATAGATATCACTTGGCAGGGATCAAATGATTGAGCATGATTCTAACAGCTTCTTCCCTCCTGCACTTCAAAGTTATATGTAATTAAAATACAGTGGACACCAAAATAGTCATCTACTGTCCAAGGCTCTCATCTGCAGGAGGCAAAGAAAGCAGATGGATATACTGAATCTACCTTATGCTCCATACATTAATATGTGGAATAAGAGAAGTGTTTTACACATTTCTTCACTGGTGACATTTATTATTTATTTCATGTTCAACTCAACACACACACACCAGGTTCAAAACTCCACAGGGCCAGATTTTTTAAAGGAATTTTGGCACCTTTTGGGATATTTGAAAGCATCTGTGCGCTTAATTGGCAGTGGAGACAGTGGGACTTAGGCAGAGAGGTGATTTTGAAAATCTCCTTAGGCCCCCACCTTTAAAAATGCCTTAGAAATACAAGGCCCCTCCTTGTTCTCAAGTCACTTCAGGCCAGTTTTTAAAGGTGTTTATGTATCTAATTCCCATTTTAACCAGTGGAGTTAGGCATCTAGATACCTTTCAGAATCCCACCCTTTAAATCCATACCTTTACAAATCTATGTATATTTTACATAGATCAAGAAACAACGTGAACCAATAGCTATTTTGACATCTTCATTTTGCCAAGTAATCCTATGCACAGTTTTCATGTCCTCTCCAAATAAGGTGAAGCAACCATATTCACTGTCCCCATCACAGTGTGGAAATCAGCACTGCTTCTTCACTCTTCTTATTTATACATATTCCTGCCCTGGCTCTTGCTAATGGTCACATTCCAAGTGTACCCATGGAGGGAGAACATTAGCTTCTTCTGAAAATGCATTTCACTGACAGCCAAAAGGGTGCTAGAAAAGGCATCATATACTGAGCCTTCTTCCCAGAGGCCAAGATAACAAGCTCTACAAGGCCACTACCCAGAGGGTGATCTCACACCTTGGTGCAATACTCCTGCATCACTGGACTGGCCACAACCATCTTAATGGCAAGAAAAGATTAACATTAGCTTGTTCTGCATCTAGCTTTTGCAGTGATCAGAATTTAAAGAACAAAGCCCAGAACACCCTATTTACTATACGAGACAATGCTTGGCATTTATAACACCCTGTTGATCATGACGATTCTCCTTCAGGAGAAGCTGTTGATTTTTTTTCCCCCAATCCATGTAGCTCAACAGTTTACAAATTTATAATTACTCTCTCAAGTTACCATATTATTCAAAATGGCAGCCGGGTTAGTCTGTATCAGCAAAACCAACAAGGACTACTTGTGGCACCACAGAAACTAACAAATGTATTTGGGCATAAGCTTTCGTGGGCTAAAACCCACTTTATGAAGAGGTTTGTGAAGGGGTTTTGTGGGTTTTAGCCCACAAAACTTATGGCCAAATACATGTTAGTCTCTATGTTTTTGCATATTATTCAAATCTCTAAATGCTAAAGGCATAATACAACAAGACAAGCAAACAGCCTCCCTCCCTCACTTCCAGTTTTACCAAACTGCAAAGGTTCATTTTCAGAAACACAGCCTGGGAGATACATGCATAGAACATCTACCAGTGAAGGGCTCCATATACACACTTGCCAAGCAAGGTTTTGAAAACTGTCCACATCTCCCTGCTTCCCCCAACAGCTGCACAACACCAATGTAGTAGCTGAGAGTCCTGATGTAGGGGCCTTCACTCATTCCTCTGCATATTTTTAGTTCAGAATATTGATACTGATCACCCTACAGCAAAGCCAAAATGCTGCAATGAATTGATGTGTGAGACTGCAAAAGGCCAGGACATTAGTAATCGAAACAACCTATTATGGCAGAGTAGTCACCTGATTTCTTCAGGCAGTCACAATGATTTTTGACTCAGAGGTCAAAGCAGCAGTGCCAAGTGGAAAAGCCACATGACTGGGATGCAAGCTCCCACATACACTCGCAGACACAAAAGAAAAGAAAGGTTCAGAATTAGTATAGTTGATTCTCCTCTAAAGCCACTGTTCCAATATACATACACCAGGTGCATCAAGTGTGCACACACTCAAGTGACTCCCTGGGGGAGGTAATATCTTCTGCTGGTGAGAGACAAGCTTTCGAGCTACTTCAGATCTGAGCTCTGTGTAGCTCTAAAGCTTGTCTCTCTCAGCACCAGAAGTTGGTCCAATAGATGGTATTACAACCCTGGATACCAGACTCTGGAGTGTAGGTTTTACCTGGCTGAACAAGGGGAGCAACACAATCAGTTTTCTTTGCAGTGGGATGGAGAAATGGCAGAGGGGACAGTCAGATGCTGCATAGCACTCACCACTACCCAATATTGGAGCAATTCTTTCTGAGTTCAAGACTAACTTGGTTTTGCTATGTCGATCAGAATCAGTGCTGCCCTAGATCAACAACGCCAGGGACAGAGAGGTAAAGCAAGTGCGCCTTTAGCTATGCTGATGGGTGGGTCAAGCACCTGCTGTGACTACATCCCGGTTAATGTCGTTTCGTTGTTATGTTGTTGATCAATTAGAAAACATAGGTCATGCTCCTTTAAAGTTGTGCAATTCTCCCTTCTAACATTATTCGGCAGCCGCTTGCTTTGTTCACTGCTTGCAGGAAGAGCAGCCTGCTGCAGCTAACTGGTGGGGGCATGGAACCAGGGTGGACTGGAAGCCCCCCCATCAGCTCCCTGCTCCCTTAAGTTCCCTGCACAGCAACTGCTCAGCAGGTTATCAATTGCCGGCAGTTCAGTGTCCCCCACTGCCATGTGCTGCTCCTGGGAGCCTCCTGCTTGCTGTTCGGGGGGTGCAGGGAAAGGGTGAAAGAGGGGGGCTAATGTCAGGGTGTCCACCTCCCCTCTGCTCCAGCACCCTGCTCACCCCATCTTTCATAGAGAAGGGGGGACACACCACATGACAGGGCAGCAGCTGTGGCTCAGCCTGCTGATCTAATTAACAAGTCAGTGTACTTAAAGGGGAAATGAGAGCCTCTGTCTTCCCTCCCTCCTTTCCTGCTCCTTGTAGACTGAGTTAACCCTTGAGGGCTCAGCCAATTGTTACTGCTAAATAAACTAAGGCATTCCCTGGGAAATATCCCACCCTCTGACTTTCCACCTCAACCAAGCTTCACAATCATCATTGCTGTGTACCAGTATTAAATGTGTGTTTAAAACAGAGAGAGACAAAATAAAAGATCTAGTCTTTTGTCTGGTGAAAAAAAAATTCCCTGGACCCTAATCCCCTCATTTACATTAATTCTTGTGTGGAAATTGGATTCACTTAACATCGTTTTGCTTAAAATCACATTTTTCAGGAACAAAACTACATTAAGTGAGGAGTTCCTGTACTTGCAAGGGAACTGTAGCACAAAAGCAGTGGCTGTCCTCCATTGCTTTAGCAACAGCAATGTGGGGAAAGAGCAGAGAAAATTCACTAACTAGTTTGGACAGAGCATGGCTTGAGGAACCTGAACTACCTCTAAAATTTATTAAAATAACAAGATCTATTTGCTGAGCTTCACTTCAGTTTAAAACAAAGAGAGGTAGACTCCTCAGAACAGCAGAAAACCACTGATTAGCTCAAGGTGAGTGTGGCCTGCAGCAGGGTGAAGCTATCAGAATAGTAATCAGGAAAGGCTGGAGCTCAGATATGATTCCCCAGGTAGAAGCTCAGAAGAACCATTTCCAAGGAAAGGCGCAATAAGGATCATGCCAGACACCAACACTGGTTCTATAAAGATTTCAGAACAAAACACAAGACTGTTACCTTCCATAGACCCAACATACATTCCGAACGACTTGTGAGCACTTGTATCAGCTTATAACACCGTGTCTTAGGTTCTCAATATATTACATAAAGTTCACAGGACATTTTAAAAATAGTGCTCTGGGGGATTCAGAGGAATCCCTAGCCCAACCTGAGAGAATGCAAAACACTGCATGTATCACTGCCACCAAATGCTCAGAGCTCATATGCGCCATTATTAGAAACCTCTGGTCTGATTTAACCACTGACCCCTAGGCAATGCTCTAGAGACATGAATACTAAACTGATGATCCTGGCAATCTAAAGCATTAAAAAATTTCTCCCGCCTGATTAGCCCATTGTCTGGATAAACCTGAAAGGGCTGACCATATCACAGCACAATGAGTCATTTGGCCTTTACCATAATCAACTGACTCAGATAAAATCTCTTCCTGTGAACTGGCAGGGAGGCTGGGGGGAGCGTCCCTGTTTGCTGAACACATGATAATAAGTGGAGATTAACTGGATAATGGAAACGCTGCCTATTTACAGCCACACATCAGCCCCCTGCCAGTGGACACTTACTTGTTCAGGGAAACAGGATTAAACACTAAAGGAGGGGGAGAGAAGGGATTACACCAGTGGTTCTCAAACTTTTTGTAGTGGTGACTGACCCCTTTCCCACACCAAGCCTCTAAAAGCGACCCCCCGGGGGTCAGGCGGGGAGGGCGTGCCTACAGACCAGTGTGGCAGGTACCAGCTGGGGGGGGGTGGTCCAGCAGCCCCCCAGGGCAGGGACTGGGGTCGAAGGGGGTGCCTGTAGCCCACTGGGGCAGGGGCTGGGATTATGGGGGACGGGGGGTTCCAGCAGCCTCCCCGAGGCCAGTCAGAGGGGGTTCCAGCAGCCCCACGGAGGGGCCGGGGCTGGGGCTGGATCGGGCACGTGGCAGTACCGGCAGCCTGCAACAGCAGGAGTCAGGGCCCGGACCGGGCTCACGGAGCCGCCAGCAGCCCGCAGCGATGGGAGCTGGAACCAGGCTCGCGGGGCCACCAGCAGCCCGCCGCGGCGGGAGCTGTGGTCGGGACCGGCCTTATGGGGGCACCGGCAGTCCACCGCAGTGGGGGCACTGGCTGCCTGCAGCCTGCGGCAGCATCTTTGTTCAGGGCCGGCTGCTGGCAGCAGGGGCTCGCGATTTCCACAGAACTGGCTCGCGACCCCCACTTTGAGAACCAATGGATTACACTCACCACTAGAGAACTGTTTGTCTGAAAAAACAGATTGAGTTTGAATATTCTCTTGCTCTCTGTTCTTAATACTGCACAGAACATTACAGATTTGGATCCCTGGGCTCTTCAATGAGCTCCTTACATATTTTAAAAGCGGGAGGAGAGAAAGAGAGAAAACCTATTTGCTAAGAATCAGAGAGGTAGCCGTGTTAGTCTGGAATTGCAGAAGTGACAGAGTCCTGTGGCACCTTAAAGACGAACTAAAGTTTTGAAGCATAAGCTTTCGTGGGCTAATACCCACTCCATTGGATGCATGCTAATGTTAGTTAGCAGTCTGAAATGCATCAAACCCAGCGCGGAACTCAACAGGCTATGACTGAAATGCTGCATTAGTAGTCCACCCAGTAGCAGTAATTTCAAACTGTTGGCCAATCTGAATCCTTCCTTGCAGATTCATATTTCTCTGATAAGACAGGTGCACTGGCCCTTTCAGTTCTGAAGTGAATGGACGAGCCTAAATCCTGCAATCCTTACTCAGGTATAACTCCTTGAGCATGAACTGACCAATCAAACCCTGTAACTCAAAAGCAGTGATACTGCACTGGTTCTCTGTGTTTCTATAGCACCCAGCACAATGATCCTGCGTGGGGCCTTTGGACACAAATATAAATGTTTACGACTAACAATGCACTGCATATAAATATGCATATTTTGGGTTGAAATGAAGAACACACTGTAATTTTGAGACATGAAAGCATGATAGTAACTAGATCAGGGGCGCGTTCTGGGGAAAGGGTCAAATTCCATTTGTAATTATGGTTCATGAGCCAAGGTATAAATGTAGGTCTCAATACTCCCCTCCCTGCATCCACAGTAAATCTCCCCTGGATGTCAATGAGAAGTTTGCACAAAGATCATTAGTTGAATTGGCTTTGATGTGGCAATTATTTTTGTTTGGTACTTTATTGTCACTAAGTGGAAAATGCGCTCACCTTTAGGAACACTGCTATTTCTGCCTTGTGTCTCTCTTCCTCTCCCATCCTCCTTTCTCTCTCTCTCTCTCTCCTTTCTTATGTCTGCATTTCCTTCCCTGCTGCATCTCTCAAGTCCCGCCTTCCATGGCCTTCACTCCCACCCCCTTCTCCATTTCACCACTGAAATGATATGCAATGAAATAGTTAATGCTGACATTAAAAGTGTCATCAATAGGCTCTAGACTTAACATCACAGGGAGATTAACGGGGGAGGAAAGTTCACACCTGTTGGAGGCACTATTTGACGTTGCTGTCAGACTCCAATATGGCACTTGCAGTGATTACTAGGGTCACATATTGAAGGGTAGCTTTGGAACCCAAATGCTAGAAACAAGGTTTTTATTCTCAATGAAACCAGAAAATATGAAGATTGTGTGCACAATAATATATCAAAAAGACTGACCTCTCTCGCCTTGATCTTAAAAGTAACTAGAACTTCAGAAACGACTAATGAAAAATGATCAAATATGAACACACATGCGCTGGTGGTAAAGACCCAGGAATGGGAGGGAGAAGTTCTGGATTCTATTCCAAGCTTTATCAAGGACTTCTCATGAAGTCACAAACCTCTGTTTCTGTCTTAGTTTCTCCATCTGTCAAACGGTAACAAATACCTAATTCACAGGGTGTCTTTGCATAACATGTGTGTCATACACACTAACTGCTCTTCTGGTATCTTTTAAAGAATTAAAACAGCCATATTATGTTTCTTAAAACAATATACTGCTCCTGTCTAACTGCAGTTATGAGAGAGTAACACGTGTGATTAATACAATTCTGACAGCGAAGTCCGAGTGAATCCAGTTATGTTTGGGGGTTTAAGTGACGCACAGGCTTTATTTGGTCATAACAGGAGCACCTGGAGCAGTTTCCAGCACAATGCGGAGGAACAAGAGACTGGAGCCAACCCAAGAGCATTGTGTTCGCCAGGCCATGCTCACCTTAATACAAGTTAGAGTAGCCAGAATCAGCTAATTTACCCCACATTAAACACACTGGACTATGCAGAGAAAGGCTCTAATTGGTGTAAGGAAAAATGGACAGCTTCTTTTGCTGTCTCTTCCAGTCCATGCATCTGATGAAGTGGGTTTTAGCCCCCGAAAGCTTATGCCCAAATAAATTTGTTAGTTTCTAAGGTGGCGCAAGTACTCTTCGTTCTTTTTGCTGATCCAGACTAACATGACAACTACCACTCTGAAACCTGTTACCATGCAAGACATTTGAGTGTCTGGTGTCTGCTTACAGTGTTCCATGTCTAATTATGATTTATGTGAATGTGAATATTCCAATAAAGCCCAACGCCTGTGTAAAGTGTGTACCTGTTGTGTTAGCTTTGCTCATGGAAATTGTATTTATGTAAGCACTGAAGCATTTTCATGAACACAGTGAGCAAGCTATACTACCTGAGAAGACAGGAACAGATGGGTTTTAATAAAACAGAATTCACAGCATTTTATACAGACAGGTAAATGCAGCGCTAGAGCTCGCTCTCTCTCTCAAAACAAAAACAAAACACCCTACAGAGATGGGTTATTTAACAAAGTCATTGCAACATCTCTCAAAAATCAATACCTCTGGGCTCCAGCCAACCAGCACATAAAGCTAATTAAATTCAAGGCATCTCCACCAAGAGCATCTAAACATACAAAGCTAGGCAGGGTGAGGTCAAGCTTTTCAACTGATCTTACCCTGGAGAGGTAAGGACTCTGCAGGTACTTCTTTACTGCAAAGTCAACATGGGCTGTTATCCAAGTATTGTCTCAAGTCCCCCTTCCTTCCACATGCAAAAACCTCTGACCTTAAGTTTAGTGGTTGCTTCATCCAAAGCTAACTGCACAATCTGGGGATGTAGGCCCAAATCGGGCTGGTAACCCATCCACTTTGCATTGAGGACACAAGTTAAACCACTCAAGTGCTGAGAAGTCTTCCAATGCCTTCCCACAATTCCCCATGTGCCAAGAAGGACAGACAAGAACTCCCACAATTCACTAGGAAAGAATCATAGTGGCTCAGCATATTGCAGCACAGAGAAGTATAGGATATGTCCCCAGAAGCCCTAGAACATGCACAGATGAGCGCAGCAGTAGTGTGGACATACAACTCAAATGTCGCTTTGCAGGGTGGCTTCTCAGAGCCAGCCTTCACTAACCAGGGTATTCAGATCTGGGTAACCATTACCTCAGTTAACTCTAAGGTGAAGACAAATCCTGGGAGGCATGGGAACAAAGCCATAAGAATTCTGTAAGTTAAAACCTTGGACTGCACCCAGAGACTATCAACATCAGTGCAGACTATGGAGCACGGCTGTCTACTCCAAGCTACACAGAGTCCTGTGGCACCTTAAAGACTAACAGAAGTATTGAAGCATAAGCTTTCGTGGCCAATACCCACTTCGTCGGATGCACGAAAGCTTATGCTTCAATACTTTAGTTAGTCTTTAAGGTGCCTCAGGACTCTTTGTTGCTTCTACAAATCCAGACTAACATGGTTACCTCTCTGATTCTATTCCAAGGGAGGATCCCATTAAATAAATGAGCAGAACACATTTGTTCCTCACTAGCGTTAAGGCGTAGACCCTGCAGAGCACATTGCACGAATCTGGCCATAATGGGACAAAGGCCTGAATCGCTGGTGCAGTCCACATCCAGAAAGATACTCAATTTGTAGAGCAAGATGCTATATCAGAGAAGACATTTCCAACAGTCTGTAGCAGGAATGAAGGGGATGTTACCTGCAGATCCCAAATAAGAGGGGGGGGGGGGAGCAAATAAATAATAAATACATAGCACGCACAGTGAACCCATTCAGTCAGGTGGCTGTGGTTACCACCACAAATGGTGCAGCAAGGAAATGGACAATGTGGATATCTGAACAGCCAGACACCCTGAGGGGTGTCAGGTTTTATTACAACATTGATTTATTATTTGCCTCTTTAATTCTAAAGGCTGGCCATAATAATACATTTTTCATCAGGAGTTCTCAAAGCATTTTACCCAGGTGAATAAGTAGCACTATCCTTATTCTTCAGATGGGGAAACTGAGGCACAAAGTGGGTAAGTGATTTGTTCAATGTCCCACAGCCTGGAATAGCAATGATGTATCCTGACACCCTCCCCACATATACGGTTCTCTGTCTTTACAGCACTTGGCACAGTCATGTTCATGACTAGGTCCATGACTAGAGATCTTAGACATTACAGTAATGCCAGTAAATAAGTTAGCAATAGTTATAATAAATCCTTGGAGAGATAGATTCGATCATATGAAAATGTATAGGGCCCTGAAGGAATGGTTGAGAACTGCATCTTTAGGATGCAAATCCCCTTCTTTTTCCAAGGATTTTACCTGAGGAAACAAAGTGCTGTTTATTTTGGGAATGCCTTTTGAAACAGAAATTTTATTTATTAAATAACACATTATACATGCAAACTGAGATATGCTTCTGAAGGTTATTCTCAGCATAGAAAGGAATCAATTGAAAAATTTGGGAAAACTCTGATCATTTTTAAGTAATTTCAGGAAAATGGAATCACTTTTGTGACATCGATGGCTCAAACTTACTTAGAAATAGCATTCAAACTTGGCACGTGTATAGCCCATCAACATGACCAAGAGACAGACGTGCTTAAAATTGTCTTGTATATAAATAATAAAGGCATTTGAAAATAACATGTGCGGTATGCTATTTTTTACTAACTTTTAACAATGCATAGAGGCCCAATACACCAGACACAGACACACAGTTAGAAGCAGATGTACACCTGGCTATCTAGAGGCTGAAATATGCAACACCTGTTCAAATCAGCATAGTTATTTGAATGAGTGATCTCCATTGTGAATTTAAGAACATTCACATAAAAACACTGCATGGTTTCCCGGGGAGAAGAGCATGTGGGGAGAGTGAAGTGTTTTGTTTTGTTTTAAGATAAAAACACCTTGCAAATTTCACATTGGGACATTACAATGGTAATTCACATACATTTTCTTCTTCTATGTTAAATATGACAATACTGAAACAATCAAAGGTACTTGGAATGTAACACCACATATTAAAACAATCATTACCTTACAGTGCTACATTTTCAGCGTAGAAACCTCTTGCACAAACAAGGGGATATTGAACTGTCTAAATACCCAGCTTTATGCACAAGCTGTAGTAACCAAGAAGGAAGATCATAGTGGTCCCTTCTGTCTATCATTATGGGATAATTAAGATCATTATATAAGACTTATCTTCCAATATTCTGCACAGTTTTAATATGGGGTTTGTGACCACATGAATTCCTAATGCTAACTGGCAAGAAAGTTGCAGGAATATCTTGATTCTGGTGTGCACTTTGTGGTTCACCAAAAAATATCATGCGGGTTTTTAAATAAAAGACAGGTTCACACTGGTCATTAATGTAATTGTGAAATATATGTACAAGTACTATGTCAATAGTTATGTTTATATGCTGAAAATATGGTTTTAAAATCTGCATCGAGGCAGGGGTGAAACAAAGGTTTTCTTCCAAACAAGAGGTAAGAAATGTCTGTCTCGCTCTCAGCTCATAAATTAAGCCTTGAAAGTTTACCACACATGAAGTCCACTTACATAAAATGTCAGAATTTAACAGACATGTGAAGCCAACAAGGAAGGAGCACAGAGGAAAAATAAATCAGAGGTGGTTAACCCAACTGAATACAAAGACGATAAGCTTTGGCAGTGATTCTGTGAGGCAAAAAAGACATCACATAATCCTCTATCTAGGGAGCAGGCAGCGTGTTTATGTTCATGAAAATGAGATCACAACCAGCTTTAGCTGAAATGCTGCATAGGACTTTGGGGGGTGAGAAACTTCTTTAGATGGGACATTAGCCATTTAAGTGAAGTGCAGTCTCCAGAAAGCGTGTTATGATTTCGTTTTATATGTAACCATTTGTTTCGAATTTTCTTACTGTCCCATGACTCTTGAATCTCTAATGATAAATCTATTCTTGGTTTCTATCTATCAGTGCTGTGGTATTAAGCAAGGAGCTGATCCGGAGTTGAATCGTACAAGCTGGTGTGTGCACTGTTCCCTTGGGGACAGCAGACCTGGTAATCTTCTGACTGTTCAGTGGATAAGGGACTGACCAGTACAGGGGAACACTTCAAAGGGACTCGGGTGCACCTACTGCTTACCTGCAAGGCAAAGTAATGACAGGCATTGCCCAGAGGAAAGTGCTTGGGTGGCTAACAGGCTCATGGTGTCATGGACCCAATTCCCAGTCCAAGCGGACTCCCTCAGTCAGAGGCAGGGGGAAACGTGGTGAGTCACAGTCCTGGGCACCCTGAGTACCCTGACAACAAAATACAATTCTACATAGCTACACTCAGGGAAGAAAAACCAACTGCACAAATACAGAATGGGGGAGAACTGGCTTGGCAGCAGCCCTGCTGAGAAGGATCTGGGAGTTGCAGTGGATCACAAGCTCAACATGAGTCAGCAATGTGATACTGTTGCAAAAAAAGGCATTACAATTTTGGATTGCATGAACAGAGACATGGCATGCAAGATACGGGAGGGGATAGTACCATCTACTCAGCTCTGGATAGGCATCAGCTGGAGTTCTGTGTCCAATTTTGGTACCAATGTATAGAAAGGACATAGCGAAACTGGAAAGGATCCAGAGGCGAGGAACAAAGACCATTAAAGGGATGGAATGCAAGACATGGGATCAAAGGCTGAAGGAACTGGGTATGTTTAGTTTAGAAAAGAGCAGGGCCGGTGCAAGCACTAGGCGACCTAGGCGGTCACCTAGGGCAACACCAGTTTTTGAGGGCGGCTTTTTGGTGCTTTCGGTGGCAGCTCTCACAGCCGCTGTGCGCTTCCGGTTAAGTCCGCCAAAGTGCCGCCGAAGCAGATGGGGCCCTGCGAGCTGCCACCGAAATGCTGCCGCCGCAGCAAATAAAGGGCAGCAAAAAAGCTTACGCCGGCCCTGGAAAAGAGGAGATTAAGGAGAGGACATGATAGTGTCTTCATATACTTGAAAGGCTGCCATAAAAAAAGATGGAGAAAGTGGTTCTCTCTTGCCACAGAGGGCAGGACAAGAGGCAATGGGTTCAAACTATAATATAGCAGATTTAGATTAAATCTCAGGGGAAAACTTCCTAACTGTAAGAACAGATGGGCACTGGACTGCCTTGGGAGGTGGTGGAAGCTCCTTCACTGGAAGTTTTCAAAAGGAGACTGGATTGCCATCTGTCTTGGATGGTTTAGACACAAGTCCTGCATTTTGGTATGGCGGCAGACTAGATCTGGTCTTGTCTAACTCAATGGTTCTATGATATTACATTTTGCAAATATTGCTTCTTTTATTCTTTATGATAAAGTACATTTATTTTAAAACCAAATATTTGTTAACGGAGTGTCTTAAGTTATTCCCCACCCAATGTCACTGCAATATCAAAATCAGGAGTGAAAAATAATTAGGGTACTGCAGAAAATACCCACTCTGTGGGAAATAAATAGGAGAGAAACAGGTGAGCTCACTAGAAAAAAAAAAAAAAACAGCTGTGGGCAAATGGACCTTACAAAAAATCCATATGATCCAAGAGTAAAATTATGCTTTTTAAAACTCTCTATTAAGTATCAGCTTTTCTTTAAACCATTAGCTGTTTTTAAAAAAGACACCACCTACATTTTAAGTAAAGCCTACTGATCACAATGGCAAGTGTAAATCAGGAGGTGAGATTCTTTTCACAGTACAAAGCTAAAGAACTGCCTGTTCTCTGAACAGTTCTCCAAATGTTCTCCTAGTCACATTTTAGACAATCTCAGAAAAAATCTTTATAAAAAGCTGAAAGATGATTCAGTAACCCTGAGGACGAATTAGGACAGGGTTACACAGAAATGCATTCACTCCTATGAAGAATAGGTTCATCAATGGCCTCATTCTCTGGGTGCCTGAGTGCCAGAAGCTGGGAGTGGATGACAAGGGATGGATCATTCAATGACTGCCCGTCCCTCTGATGCAACTGGCATTGGCCACTGTCAGAAGACAGGATACTTAGCTAGATGGACCATTGGTCTGACCCAGTATTGCCACTCCTATATCCTTATGCTGACTGAGAACCTGATCCAAATTCAGCTGAAGTACATGAAAAGGCCACCATTGACTTCGATTGACATTGGCAATCTGCATGTCTAGCCTCAATATGGCTCATTTATTATAAACGAGTTTTATAAACAAATATTATTCCTAATTTTGTTATGGGATAATGTGTGATATATATATCCCTATTACACTATTTGACACTACTACTTGTTTTTGTAGAGACAAGGAATAAAAGACTAAGCAAACACCTTTATCCTCCTGCCATCTTCCAATAGAAAGGTACATCAGGACATCCATAAATGCATGACATACATTTTAAATAGCATTAGCATCCACCTGTCCAGAGTATTAGGCAGACGAATACAAATTAAGCCTTTTCTCTGGTGCATAAACAGATATTTCCTGAGACACCTTCACGGGCATATTCTGCATTTTTGTTTTAAACAAAAGGTAGGAACAGAACACAAATGTGCTGTGACTGGCCATGAGTCAGGACAAACTAACTAGAAAGATAAGGTATTTCTGCTCCTTATTCAATTATGATTTGTCGAGTGTGGTCATGGAAGATCATAGGAAGTGAAGCATCTGCTGTGGTTTCTTTCTGGATTGTGCTTGAAATGTTGGATGCAACGCCAAGTGAAGTGGTGTGAAGCTGCAGCCAAGAGCACTGTCATAAAACACTAAAGCCCATTTACTAATACAGTCCCTGTGTGGCAGTAATTTGAGGCAATATTCTTTGAAGTGCTGACTTTCCACTGGCTGGTCAGTACTTCATAGGTGGCATACTGGGTATATGGGCAGAACAGAAAGAGCACGTTATCCTGGGTGGTTGGTCGTCAGCACTAAAAAGGTGAATAGCAGCAATGAAGTGACCCAAAGATCATTCAGGAATTGAGGGGGAAGGGGGAGGGGAAGGAAAAAACTAAAAATATCAGTTCTGGAAGGGAAGAGGGAAATAGAAAGTGGAGAGAAAGGAAATCTAAATGGGGACATAATTTGATAACCTACACACTTCTAGAAAAGGGCCCATCTTCTAGACCCAGGAGTGTGAAATGACCTAGAGATTCATGTTCTAGAATCAGCAGTGCGCAGGGGCAGGTTCTCTTCCTTGTTCTGCTTCGGCAGCACAAAGGTGGTAGGAAACGGTTCCTATCATCTCTGCTGGCGATTTCCCCACTGTCGGGGAGACCCCAAAAGGTGCAGAGATGGCAAGGCCAGTTCTTACAGCACCTCATCTCCCAGCATGGGGGGATTGAGGGGAGACAAATTACACTGTCAGACAACTTGTAACATGCTCTTAAACTTGGGAAAATTAGGAAAGTCCCTCATCATGCATCTTTTCTGATTCCACCATGGAAATATTCATGACAATCGACAATTTAAAAGACAATGGAGTCTGATGAAATTATGTTAAAGTATCACTGAATTTTATACTCCTAAAAAGAGAAATTACATACAAGATTCCCCACACCACTCTGTCAATTCATGTTAGCCGTGACCTGTAAAACCCAAATATTCTAACACTGTACATGTCTGGAGGTGGTTGGGTACATGGATAGAAGCAGTAGCTTCAAAAGTTCATTTTGCCTGAAGAAGCAAACAGAGGTCCCTACTACCCCAACACCTTTTTTTCATTTTAATTGTCAGAGTTCAGGCTAAACAATCACTTCCAGTGCCAAAAGCAGCTCATTTTGCCTGTAGCCCAGGAAATTTTATATCTAAAAAGAGGGGAGAATCCTATTATTAACACAGTAGGAGACACCAAGTCTAGATCAGGGGTAGACAACCTATGGTACAGGGTGCCAAAGGCGGCACGCGAGCTGCACACGAGTTGATTTTCAGTGGCACTCACACACTGCTTCGGTCCTGGCCAGCGTTCTGGGGAGCTCTGCATTTTAAATCAAGCTTCTTAAACATTTTTAAAAACCTCATTTAGTTTAGTTATATATTATAGACTTGTAGAAAGAGATCTTCTAAAAATGTTAAAACATATTACTGGCACGCAGAACCTTAAATTAGAGTGAATAAATGAAGACTCAGCACCCCACTTCTGAAAGTTGCCGACCCCTGCACTAGATTCTGTAGACTGGGGCAAAAACTAAGTGAGAAGGAAAAGTTGAAGAGTAACAATTAACCCTCTCACTGAACAGCTTGTAATGTTTTATTCCTTAACTCTGAATTATACACTTTTTAAGACAGAGAAGCATTCATTTAATCAATAATACAATGGGTTAAAATACTGATTTTAACATACCTTTCCTGAATCAACCAATTCTGCTATTTCATCCAGAGATGGGCCGCTTGGTGTGAAAAATGCCCATCGATAATGGATTCCTTTACAGAGGTGCTGAAACAGACAGATCACACAAACACAGAGTTACAAAAGAAACTCAGAATGTGAACAGCACATTTAAACAAGAAAGCCAAAGCCTAGAAAGTTATCTTAAGAAAAATGTGAGACATATTTTCTGGTGTCTAAATGTCACAGAAGCGCATGGACTAGATGTACGCACATGTATGTTGCATTGTCACAATAAAATCAGCGTGAAATCTGGTGTCAAACTCCCATTGACTTCAATGGGGCCAGGATTTCATCTGTTGCATTTACTGTGGACATACCCACAGGACTTACTATGGAAAAAATAGAATGAAAAATCTGCACTTAAAGGCCCCCCCAGACAGAGATCAGTTCTCATTCAACAATCACCAAACCAGTATGTGAAGGAAAGGAAAAAACAGTTGGGAGAGTATGAACGTGCCTAACTAAGCATACAGGAATGAGGCCAAAAAATCCCCAAAACATATGTACCAGGAGACTGACTGTATCCAAACTCCTTATTACATAGAGTCAAAGCATCCATTTTGTTACTGTACCTTTATCGCTTTGGATCCAACTGTGACTCCTGTTTGTAGCATGCCATCAGCTACTCCAAGCCTGTCCATATTCAGTAGAAAGGGTGTCACCAAAGTAACATATGTGGCTCCTGACCATTTCTTGAGGAAATCTGGAGACCATTTTTCAGTGGGTCCACCAACATTATCTAGGATGAAATCAAACCTGGAAACAGGGGGAAATGTGTTTGGAAAGCACGGTGTTACACTGGAAAAATATAGAAACAGGGCAAGTCTTGTAATTAATTTGTTTATTTCAGAAAAAAGGTAATTCTAAACAGAGATTGACTATAGTTGAAATGTCAATTTGCATTGAAATAATCTGTGCACAGGAATGTAGCATGGAAGACCCAGACTTTCAACTAAATCCTACTGCACTATAACCCAGCCCCACTGTACACACAGATTGTACTTATATGTTACTGGTCTTTCACTACGGACAGGACACAACCATCACACGATCTCAGGGCCAACTAACAATCTCACTGTAGCTAAACTGAATACCACTCTAATTGTTCAGAGTCACTATGACTGTTACATTGGCCTACACATGCAGCAGCATATAGGGTACCTGAAAGGCAAGCTGTGTCCACACTCACTATGGTGTGCAGCTGTATGTAGCCCTGAAAGGCTCTGACTGCAGGGACGCAGCAGGGAAAGGCTCCAGCAGCTCCCCTCTGCTGGGGCCTTTCACTGAAGTGAGGAAAAGGCTCTGTTAGGGGAGAGGCAGGGGAGCTGCTGGAGCATTTCACGGTGGCAGGAAAAGCCTCCCACCATGGGGAGGCAGCAGGACACTACAGTGCTAAACATACCAGCGTAGACAGGGGAAGCACTGCTTGTGCATGTAGGGTTCAGATGTGTAGGACACTCTACTCACCTAAGCAGTGCCTCGCCATCTACATTGCTATTTATACCCATGCTAGTGGGCATACTATCTCTGTACTTTACATACTGCTGCAAGTGTAGACCACTATTCCCTCTAAGCTGTGCGTGTGCACACACACATAGATCCTAAACCCCACGCACACGGCGAAACACTGCACGCACAAAAATTTGCACAGAATACATTTTTTGCACACACGGCCTGTCAAAAACTAGAGGGAACATTGGTGTAGACCCACCCACATTCTAGAGCTTCGCATTCTTCTCCCAAGTAATATTTGCTTGAAAGTTTGAAATTCAAACTATTCAGATTCAAATATAAGTATCACAATTTAAATCTGAATACATCTTTAAGAAAAAACAAGCAAAAGGTGAGAATTCCTATCAAACAGTTAATTCCAAGGAAAACTCTAAACAATACATTTTATACATAAATGTATTTATCTTGAAACATTTGTTATTTATTAGAGACAGCTGGACTAGGCTTCCAGAAAAGCTCAATATATTCCTAGCTCTGCTACACACTTGCTATCAGACTTTAGTCATGTATGCTTCATGCCTCAGTTTCCCTTTCTGTAAAATGAGCTACTAGTGCTTACTCACTTCACACAGATTTGTAAAGCTTAATTCACTAATGTTTCCAGTGTTGTTATAGCTGTGTTGGTCTCAAGATATTAGAGAGACAAAGTGGGTGAGGTAATATCTTTGATTGGAGCAACTTTGATTGGCGAGAGAGACAAGCTTTCGAGCTTACAGCTCGTCTTCAGGCCTGCTACAGCAACGCTGTAAACATTACCCAATTATGCTTTGCAAATCCCATGTGAGGTATGACAACACCAACGGTTCACTGTACAGAAAGGGAAATTGAGGCATGAAGCAGTTCAGTCTGAAGCAGAGCTCCGTGTAGCTTGAGAGCTTGTCTCTCTCACCGACAGACACTGGTCCAGTAAAAGATATTACCTCATCCACCTGGTCTTTCATTAATGTTTGTAAGCGTTTTGAGATCCTTGGAGGGAAGCTGATTTAGTTGTGGAAATCATTATCGTCATAGAAATGTGTGAGCTCTTCCCCATTGACCTAACCTATTTTTTCTGACTTAATACTGCAGAACAGTCTGTATTTATGGTACTCACTTCACAGGCCACATTCAGAATGGGGAAGGCAAGGAACTTGCTTTAGAGAGTAAGGCTTTGCAAACAGGACGGCTCAAAACCTGAGAGGCAGGGACTCTGTTAGACTAATTTAGGATTCAAGCAACCCAAAAGGTATACGTAAGGGAGTCTGCTTGCTGCCTATGTCACTACTGCACCATATAAATATTTAACTGCATTAGTACATACAGTGGTAACATTTTCAGTTGCTCTGCTACATCTCCAGATTTGTAATCAATCACATCATCTGCTCCAAGCTTTTTCACCAGGGTACTGGCATCTCGAGAACAAACTGCTGTCACATGACCACCCCAAGCTTTCATTAACTATACAAAAAACCAACATAAAAATTCTAAGGTTTAAAAATATTTGATGCACATACAAATATTAACACATTAAGGAGAATTTACATCAGAAAACAAAGCAGTCTGCTTAAGTCATTATCAATTTATACCAGTTTATTCCACTTGGGGATGAGGGAGACAGGAA
Source organism: Sternotherus odoratus (assembly GCA_032164245.1). NCBI lineage: Eukaryota > Metazoa > Chordata > Testudines > Kinosternidae > Sternotherus > Sternotherus odoratus. The sequence continues at coordinate 65,083,925 of JAVMKO010000003.1, forward strand.
ATCTAATCAAAACATATAACAGATTTCAAGTCTCATGGAAATAGGAGTCTCCTTTTGAGTAATTAAAGCCTTGAAGTGTAATCGTTCACTTCCTACACTCATAACCTCTTTGCCCCTAAAGCCTATTCCTTCCTAATTTAGGCTAAGATAATAACAAAGTACAGTAAACCCTCGATTTAACGGACCCCGATTTAACGGACTTCGAATGCAACGGACAAAATTTCGGATGCATCCGAAATCCGTTATTCGGGGGCCGCTGGCTCCCGCCCGGGGGAGTCGGGCAGGAGCTGTCAACCCGGCTGCCTGGCTCCCCGCAGAGGGGAGCCGGGTGGCCGAGTTGACAGCTCCCGCCCGGCTCCCCACAGCGGGGAGCCCGACGGGAACCGTCAAACCCCCCCCACCCCCGCCTGGCTCCCCGCAGCGGGGAGCCGGGCGGGAGGGGGTTGGCAGCTCCCGCCGGGCTCCCCGCAGCGGGGAGCCGGGCGGGGGGGTTGACAGTTCCCGCCCGGCTCCCCGCAGCGGGGAGCCAGCCTGACAGTTGACAGCTCCTGCCCGGCTCCCCGCAGCGGGGAGCAGGGCGGGAGCTGTCAGCCCACCCGCCCGGCTCCCCGCTGCGGGGAGCCGGGTGGGAACTGTCAGCCCACCCGCCCGGCTCCCCGCTGCGGGGAGCCGGGTGGGAACTGTCAGCCCACCCGCCCGGGGGGTAAAACCTCTATATAACGGACTAATTCGGGGGAGGGGGTGTCCGTTAAAGCCAAAAGTCCTGTTATTTAATTATTTTAAAAAATTATTAAATAACGGACTTTCGGCTTTAACGGACACCCCCTCGCCCGAATTAGTCCGTTAAATCGAGGTTTCACTGTAGATGGAAATGATAAGTCTCAAACTATTTTCACTCTCTTACCTTTGGGCTTGCACTGAGATCATTCAGTAGCTTGCTGATCCACCACCAACAGCCCCCACCTCCTTTCCCTTAAACCTTGATCATAGAGTATTTTTAGAAAGGACTCATACTGGGTTTATTGTAATACATCACCTGGATAGCAAAAGTACCAACTCCACCTGATGCGCCGAAAATTAATATTCTGTAAAACAAGAGCAATTCCAATTAATAAGCCCTAACTGCACAGTAAGATAATTCCACCATGTAAGAAGCCACATGAATTAAACTAATGAAATATCCAATATACACAAAGATTCCTTGGTATTCCTATTTACATGAGGGGGACGATTACAACAGGGAGATGGAGATGAACATGAACATGGGGGGGAGGGATAGCTCCGTGGTTTGACCATTGGCCTGCTAAACCCAACGTTGTGAGCTCAATCCTTGAGGGCTATGGGGAAAAAACATAGTTGGATGATTTAATTGGGGATTGGTCCTGCTTTGAGCATGGGGTTGGAGATGATCTCCTGAGGTCCCTTCAACCCTGATATTCTATTATCCTAATGTAGGACAGAAAGAAGCAGCAGCTAGGATAAAGGTCTGATGAGTACAGCATTGCAGCAATCATAACAAGTACCTAGGGTTATATTTTAGAGGAGGTGCCAACATGTCAGCTTTAAAAAAAAGTGTAAAATTTTAATAATATTCTACTTGAATGTCTCTTACAGATTTCAGATACCAGGCCATGTGAAATTAACAGCTCTGTTTCTCTTTCAAAATTGGTCCTTTGAACAGTTAACCTGTCAGATAACTAAAAATGTGAGGTAACTCTGCCGACTTACGTTTCTATGCCAATAACACTATCTTCCAGTACAGCAGGGCAACTCTCTGGCTTGTTCATATGAGTTTTCCACCAATCCAGCAGTGGAACCAGGAGGTGGGGAAGGGCGCGCATGGAGCTTGGCGGGCTGCACGCAACAGCGTATTTGAGACCCCTGATCTAGATACTTTCTATTAAATCTTTAATACAAAAGCTTACAAGAAACTGTTACCAAAAGCCTATAAATGGAACTGTAAATTTTGAACCATCTGCTGACTTCAGAGCAGGAATATTCAAGTCAGAATTTCAGTGACTTTTTGTTCTGAGATATCGGATATCCCGGGGTGGTTTCATTGAAGTTTCAGTATCTTCAAGCAAAGCATGTTGCTGATTTAAATCCTCTCACTATGGTGGAGATGAAGGAAATTGCTTTTGCAATTCAAGATTGTAGTATACCATCTGGATATTGGATTCAACATTTGGGTTTAAAAAACAGGCACATACGTCTGCCATCAAACACCTTGCCAATTTTCTTCCTAACTTAAAATTTGCTATTTTCTCACTAACTTTTTGGAGAAAGCTAAAGCTAAAGAGTTGAAAATTAGTAAAATATTTCAGTGGAAGTTTGGAACAGCCTTGGTGAGGGTTATCTTTTTATTCTAAAAGCCTCCAAGATACATGAGTCGTCTTTGTACATGGTACAAGAGTTTCACATCTGAAGCAAAGCGCACTCAGCAAATTTCCAGAAACAAAATAAGAGGTCAAAAAACTTTTTCATTCCCCCAACCCAAGGGTTGACCACAGCCTGTTTGTTTGCAACCCAATGTTATACACTGGAAATTATTTACACTATTTATAAAGCAATCCATAAGCACACATGAGCAATTATTAGCAATAACATTTAAATAGTGACTGAGAATATGAAATTAAATAACTACTCTTTTTTTATTGTTTAAGCTGAAGCAAATGCAAAAAGTAAAGAAACAGTATTAATAAAAGAGGTTGGTTGTTGTTTTTTTTTAAAAGAGCTTTCACTTTTAGATAATGTTTGTAACCTAGGTAGGGCATTTTTAATTTTTTTTAACCCGAAGGCACCTCATTAAATGATATTAATCCCATTTACATGCAACAAATTAACCAAAATGACAAATGATCTAAAATATTTAAAACATAAAGAGTTTTTTAACTTACATAAGTGTAAAGTTCTATTGTTTACTACAGGGTAATACAAATAGTTTCAAAGAGAAGAAGTAGTTTCAAAGAATAATTATTTGATCAAAATATAGTTGGCCTTTAGAACAAACTTTTGTCTGATAGTTTCATAATGAAATTTACCATGGCACACAATAGCCAGTTACTTCAATAACTTCCAAAGAAGAAGATGAAAGATTTTCATTAAATCCAATGTCCTTTGCAATATGTTTTATTAACACATAATACTCCATAATAACAGGAGGTCAGAAAGCACAAACATACATGCACATTCTTAATTTTATTCATGTGAGTAGTCCCATTGACTTTAATGAACTACTCACATAAACAGAATTAAAAACATGTGTAAACATTTATAAGATCAGGACCGAGTTGGATTTTCCTTTCGTTTAGAAGGAAGCGAAGGTGAGAAGTCCTCTGACCCCATCAAAACAATTGAGGGTCTGATTCTACAAGCTTTACGTAAGCAAATAGCCCCACTGAAATTAATAGGACTATTTGTCAGAACAAAGGTTAGCAGTTCAGACCCTGAATTAAGAAAGGAAACTTTCAGCCATATATGTCATCTCTGTATTTTTACCATAGTAATGTCAATTCAAAGGCTTTCCCATTTTGTGTATATAGGAATGACTCTGCACATTCATTTTTTATTTTACTGATCTTAAAAATTTTAATTCAGTGAGCTCTCTATACAAAAATTAAACACACAAACCTTAATGCGAACATATTAGCAGCAGGACCAGTTACCTACCGTTTCCCACTGCAATTATCTTGGTTCAGCCCCCCAATCTGGTTCATTGCAGACCATGCTGTTAGACCGACATATGGTAAAGAGGCAGCTTCCACATGACTGAGACACTTGGGCTTGTGAGAGATCTAAAATAGAAGATCAGTCATGTCTAAATCACAACAAATAATATATTTGTGGACTACCAGGGTTGATAAAGATAAAGCTTTTAATATTGATTTCAATTTAAAAAAATCAGATTTGATTTACATTAAATACATTTTTATTTAAAAAAATAAACCTTTTCTATAATCTATTAAAATGACTTAATTAAATAAAAACATAACATTAAGCAGTAAATGTTTCCTGCAAAACTTTTAACGAGAATCATACTACTGAGCCGGAGGAAGTCACTGGCTAAGAGCCTGGAACTAAAGCAGGGGTTCCCAAACTTTATTGCACCACGACCGCCTTCTGACAAAAAAAATTACTACACGACCACAGAAGGGGGGACCGAAGCCTGAGCCCCCCCACCACCTCAGTGGAAGTGTGTGTGGGGAGGAGGCAAAACCAAAGTCCAAAGGCTTCAGCACCAGGTTGGGACATGTAACCTGAGCCCCGCCACCCGGGGCGGACACCCTCAGGCTTCAGCTCTGGCCCCCGGCAGTGAGGCTCAGGTTTTGGCTTCATCCTCGGACCCCAGTAAGTCTAACACCAGCCCTGGCAACCCATTAAAATGGAGTCATGACCCACCTTGGGGTCCTAACCCACAGCTTGACAACCACTAAACTAGAGTTTGCTGAGCTGCTAAGCCAGCTTTGACAGCAAGAGGATTGACTGCAGGTGCTGAGAGAATATTTTCTTCATTTCAGTTTACTGAATTAGTTTAGTACAATGGCTAGTTCATTCAAAGTTAAGAAAACATCTGGGAGCTGAAAAAAGTGGGAAAGCTTGTTTTCCTCTTCCAATCTATGAATAAAAGCTAAGTGTGATCCAGTTCTCGAATCTTGAAGGACATTGTTTCTGGTCACCATCGGTTCAATTCACAAATGACTTTGTTTGATAAATCCATTTATTAAAACATGTTCTGCATTTGAAATCAATTTTTCTTATGTATTCAGTATATATAAGATAGTTTTGTTTAACTACTAAAAAAATTAATGCTGATTTTGTGCATTTTTAACAAGATCCTAGTTTTCATGCAAATAGAGCTTGACATAAATCATTAGTAAAATATTAATCCTGTACTAAATAAGAAATATAGAATTCACTTTTGCTAAAATAAATAAAATTTAACAAATTTAGAATCTGAATAAAATTTAAACAAATATATAGCTTAACATACATGCATATAGTGTATTCTCCTAATGTGTAACAAAAAATAGTATAACTGTTGACAGTGATCATAATATTATATGATTATAGTAGAATTATGATGTATTTTATGCAAGATAAGTCATGTGAGATATCATTGAAAATGCTAAGATTTACTAAATATGATTATCCTATTCGTAGGCATGTATCCCTTTTGTATCTGAAGTTAGAAATATTGACTACATATCTGTATTATAAATGTGTTTATACCTGAGGAACACCCTCTAGACAAGATGCTTTCATTCTGAAAAGCTGGGTGGGGAAAGGCCATTAGCGAAAATAATAGGCTTTATAAGAAGCTGATCTCCCGCTTGGGAGCATTCCTGAGGATGCTGCAGACAGTCTCTCAGTCAATGCTGCGGTGACACTACTAGGACATGTGACCAGTACTCCATCTTGTACTGGTGCTGTACTCCATCTTGGGATATCAGTATTTTTCCACTGATTGGCCTGAGAACCAAGCTTTGAAACAAAGGGTTCCAGCCATATTCAAAATCTATATAAGGCAGCAGAGACCCATCATCTTGGTTCTTCGCTGGAGAGAGCTTGTCACAGCAATACTGTGTAAAGGGAGCCCATGCTGGGGGGGAGGGAGGGGGAAGGGAGAGAGGAGGGCTCAGTGGTACTCCAGCTGCAGCTGGCACCCCCGAGTGAACCTGTCACAACCACATTTACTGTAAAGTCTATTTTTAGTTGTACATCCACAAGTTTTAATGGTTATCTATCACTGAGAATCAACCTTCCTTTAGGAAAATAACTAAAAAATACAAATATAAAACAAGATTAACATCAATTATTATTTAAATCAAGGTTTCCTGCCTAATTTAAATTACAATTAAAATTAGGGATTTAAATCATGGATTTAACTCAACCATATTTCAAAATATCTTGTCTACATAAGTAGAAAAATATTTTTTTTTAAAGTATAAAATTTAAAAACCATGAAAAAGCAATTTACATAGATTTTGGAAGAAAAAGTTTGGAAGAAAAAGTTTTTTTATATCAAAATTTTGGTATGGTTACCTCATTTCCACTAGCTACAACAAACTCTGATATAGTTCCTTGCTTCCAGGGAGCAATGGCTGCCCATACCTAAAACCAAAGGGGAAACACATTTCAACTTTTATTATTTTCTTAACATTGTTTCTATAACATAGAAAAGTCATTTTGCAACCTCCAAAACAACTTCAGTATATCATAAGTAGAGATTAATTATACAGAACATCAGTTTCACTAGATCTGAGTTCACTATAAAAAGGTTTCATTTGCTCTCAAGACAAACTACAGAAAAATGATTAATAGAAGCATGCATGGGCCATATAACTAAGATATATTGTACTGTGTACAATATAAACTTTTGGAGAAAGCAGATTACATTAAACAGTTTGTATCTTACTGAAAGGCTATGAGCTGGTACAATACCTGAAAGAAAAAAACATTCCTCCAGCAAAACTGAAAAAAGTTAAAAGCAAGTCTTACAAGGATTTGTGTGGGGCTGAGAAATTTGCTGGTTCTTCAACTATGTCAGAGTTTTGGGTATTATAAAGTAATAAAAGTTTATCCATGAAAAATTTCCTGTTAAAATTCTAGTTTCAATCAAGATGAAGCAGCTTTGGGAGTTTTGTTTTTTAATGTAAGAAACCCCCACCTCAGGATTTTAACATATGCAAATTCAATGGACCCTAAATATAAAGGAATGGGGTAACCAGCACATATAAATATTTCTCAGGAAAAAACTAATCAAAGATTTAAAAAAAAAAAAAAAAGTATTGCAACCCAGTTTTCATGTAGGCTGCAGGTAGGCAAGAAAAAAAAAGATATTTGCAAGGGGAAAAAAATGACTTCATGTTACATTTTCAACAAATATAAACTTAGAAAAATGAGACAAGTTATATCACCTCATCTCCAGGTTTGAAATAGGACACAGTTTGCCCACATTCCATAATTTCACCAGATACATCTCGACCAAGTATTAGAGGAAATTCACTTGCAGTGCTTTTCAATTTCAGTGGATCACGTTTCATATTTAAAGCGGCTGCTCCATAACCATCTATAAAACATGGTTTAACAGAGTTGGAAATATCAATGATTATTTTTATAGAACTGCACAAATCAGACCAGGGAGTAAGGTGTATAGTCTGTGCATAATGCAATTTTACACCCCTGAAATTTGATTTTTACCATTCTGAAAATGTTCTCATCTCTAAAGAACTAGGAGCAAGCAGAACAGTATTATTTTATGTTTTAAAAACATTTGTACAACTAAGTATCAACATTTAAGTCTTGTAATATTTCTTCTTTTGTCCCATTTGGTGCACAATATATATAAAATATTAAGTATCATAAAATCAGTTAGCTACTTAGAACATGATATCACACTGACAGACGTTTGTTATTTCATGATAAAACAATTAATCATTTCAGGTGTGACAACACCACACAGCACTTTATTCTATTCTTTTGAGAACTTCAGCTGATAACACATTTCATCTTATAATAATGCTTTATAGCTAATGGTGCAAAAGAATTGTGAAATGTGTCTCATTTCCCCAAGGAGGGAAGTATTACATCAGTACCCATCTAAACATGATCTTGGAAATCACTAACGGCCTTATGCTGACAGGTACTGAGCAACTCTAACTTGTATTAAGTAACTGTTACTGCTCTGCACCATTAATGATCACGATCCAACAACAATAAAAAACATTTTTTATTCATTAGACACTTGTTCAGATGTAAGTGGCCTACCAAATATATAATAGTCTGCATAGCATAACTGTCCTACTATTTTAAAAATGATCAGTCATAGAAAAATAAGCAATCACAATCTTATTAATGCACTATTATAATAAAGAAGCTTAAAGGAACACTCAAACACAAAATATTTTCTCAGGATGGAAATATGGTGCTTGGCAAGTTATATGTACCAAAGACTTCCTTAAAATCTTTGACTATCTCCAAGATGTCTAATGAGCATTGACAGGGTTAATTCTGCAATCATTAATCATACAAATTATCCCACTGGCTTCAGTAGGACTCCTCAGATGAGTATGGGTTGCATGATGAACAACCAACCTGCAGTGTTTTGAGTAGTTTTGGCCCCAGAATACAAACTAAGGCCTCATTCTCACAAGGAGCTTCATGCAGGCAGATTCCTGATCCATCCAGAATTCTGTGTAGGCTCAGGAGTCTGCTAAGACAGAGATCACTGCAGGATCAGAGCTTTTGAAGTGCATTAAATTGCAAGTAATTGTTTTTATAAGGTGATCAGATGTCCCAATTTTGTAGGCACAGTCCTGATTTTTGGAGCTTTTATCTTACATAGGCACCTATCACGCCCCTCACCCTGTCCCGATTTTTCACACTTGCTGTCTGGTCACCCTATTGCTTTATCAATTGAATTATTATTATTATTATTATTATTATTTATGAATTGTTAAGCTTAGTTGCTTTAAAAAAAAAAGTTCCTTCAATTTTCCTCAAAGACCAATATCAAAATTTGAAATGCAAGATCGCATCTTGTTGTGAACAAACAGTGAAATGTAAGGTTTTCTGTTATTTTAAGTTTTTGTTAAGATTTCTGAGCCTGCTATTGAGAACAATTGTCTGACTAAAAAAATGTTAAATGTCAATGCTCAATCAGTTAATCTATTGATTGGCCAAAGCTTTGAATTCAGTGGACAGCAGACCTGAAGAAGAGCTCTAAGTTCGAAGCCTTGTCTCTCTCGCAAATAAAAGTTAGTCCAATAAAAGTAGCCACTGAGGCACCTATGCAACACGAAGTTAGGACAAAGATGAGAAATAGACATTTTTGGGAATTAACTCCATGAGCCGACTGTCATTGGAGTTGGGGAAGCTCAGTGTTTTGCAAGAGGAACTCAGCCAATGCAGACCTGGGCTCTTATACAACAGGAACCAAACTAATAGAAGAACAACACTTTAAAATTGAGTTGCAAGTTGATTCTCATTCTGATCATGAGTTTTAAGTCTGTGAAGGGCAGCAACCAGCTGCTTATATTACTTGGGCCAAAACCCAGCATAGTTTTGCTTTGGTAGATGCAGAACAATTGTTTAAAATTCACCAATTCAGCAGAAAAGGATCTTCCCACAATAATCATGGAATATTTTTCCAAACAACCTTGTTTAAAAACTATTGGAGCTATACACACATTTTGGACTACGATTTACAACAACAATTTAATAATAATACAGATATAATAAAATTATATTTACAGTATGAACCATGTTAAGAACCTAATCAACACTAAAATACACAAATATATAATAATTCCTACTCAAAATAAATCACTTACTTCTCATATTAACATCTATCGGGTTTAAACTTGCAGCGTGGACTTTAATAACGACTTCATTTGGAAAATTTATTACAGGGAACCCCATGTTATTTGTAAATCGTAGCACATCATTTCGCCCATATCTATCTATTATCCATGATGTCATAATTGTATATCTCTGACAGGAGAGGCTGATTTTTCTACATAGAGGAGGCTTGATTAAACATTTGCCTGTTCTAAGGCAAGTCGCCATGGAACCTTGCATGAAAAGCAAGCCACTGTATGCTCTCCCACTAAGCAGGTGCATCTTTAAATACATTATTGTCAACACATAAGATGGGATCTTTAATAACTCTAGCTACTATACTAGATGTGTAAAACTATTTACATGCTGGCCACACTGATGCTTCCCATCTGCAGAGATAATTTTTTAGCCAATCAACTCCATGTACGTTTGTCAGCTTCAATTTTTTAAAATCTTTCACTATTACTCTAATTCTTCTTTCACAACCATATGGGGGGGGGGGGTGTTCCTAGATTTAACTTTTAACTACAAGCTTCACAGCTTTTGGGGTGCGAACGAGGACTACACAAACGGGCTTTCCCCCACCAGCATCACAGCCCCCAGAGGATCCCTAGGTTGAAAGGTGGGGGGAAGAGAAGGGAGGAAAATCCCCCCCCCCGTTTAAATTTACCAAATCTCAGCGCCCCAAGGACCCCTCCCCAGTCAGCTCAGCCTCCACCCACAAGCCCCCAGCCGCCCAGAAGAGCGGCAGCCCCCGCCTCGCTCTCCCGCTCCCTTGCCCCTGCCCCAGGTTCCAGCGCGCCCCTGCCTCGCCTGAGTCTCCTCCGCGCTTCGCGCACAGGCTGAGGGTCACCCTCCCCATGACCACGCCCACTCTTCTCACCTCAGCCAATAGCGAGCCGGCATCCTGCCGGTCTGCGAAGACTCGAGCCAATGGAGCCGCTCCATGTTGAGCGGTGCAGCTCAAGATGGCAGCGCCCATGCCCGGCTGGCCGAGCAGCGGCTGACGCCCTGGCTGTGGCCGTGCGGGGTCCCCGGCCCGGGGGAGCGGCGGCGCGGAGAGGATGCTGCGCTTCTCCCTCAGAGAAGTGAGCAGGCCCCGGGCGCGCGGCGCCGACACCGCCCCCGGCTCGCCTCGCGCAACCCCGAGCTTTGCCTGGAGCTCGGCCCGTTCCCAGCCCGCGCCCATCGCCGTGGTATCGGGTACCCGGTGTAACTCCGCCCCCCTCCCAGCGCTCGACCCCGCTGGCGGCGGAGCAGAGGCCCCGCGCGCTCCCGGCCCCGTATCGGGCTCTGCGGCCCCGCTGGGGCTCGGGGGCATTGACAGGACACGCCGCACGCCTCCTCTCCAAGGGGTGTCTAGGTTACAGCGCATTACCCAGGGGCGAGACCGCGCGTGTGAAAAATCGGGACAGGTGGGGGGTGGGTTATAGGGTCCCATATAAGACCGAGCTCCTAAGATCAGGACGTCAGGTCATCTTAGCTGAACACAGCCTGTTTAAAATCCTATTTCCGTTCTCTTTGGATGGTTATTTGTGTGTGTTTGACTTATGAAGAGGGAGATAGTGGTGCTGTTGGGAACAAGGCTTTGTCTGGTGAGTTTTCCCACCAGCCAAAACCACGTTAACAAAGACTCTAAGCAGCCTGGGCTTTGTAGCTGTGTTTAAAACCACCTTTAATCATAATTATGCTGCAAAACTTGTATTTGCATCCATAATAACCAGTTACAAGTGATGATCCTGTAAACACTGGTGCACATGATGGATGTGATTGAGACTCCTGACATGCATAAAAGTTTGAAGGACTGGCTTTCATGTTACCACTGTATTTAGAAATTGCTCAGGACATAACCAGAATAGCAGTGGTATTGCTGCCTGAGGCTGAAATGCTTTGAAAGAGTTGTGTGTGAAAGTTGACAGAGTGCTTTCTTAGCTAATGTGTCTATTCCATCGTAAAAGTACTACATGTATCAAATTTATCCCCAAAATTAAAAGTGTAGGGAGGGAATTAATTTTAGAAACTTGACTAAAATAATTCTTGGAAGTCAGACCAATAGTTTTAACTAGGGCCTTGCAATTTAAAAATGGAAACTGTCCTTTCAGATCTCTTCTGCACTGAAAGAAGGCCAAGTGAGCCCAACAGAGCTTTGTCAAAGATGTCTCTCCTTTATCAAAGCCACAAAATTTCTTAATGCTTACATTACGATAGCAGAAGACACAGCATTAAAACAAGCTGAAGAATCAGAGGAGCGATATAGGAGAGGCAAGTTACCCTAGATTTGTATTTAATTACTGATCTTCCATCATTTTTTTAATGTAGTGGATAGAACCTTTTAAAAAGAAAGTGAAGCCTACTGTTAATTTGATTTGCTTGTATGAAACAACAATGGGGGGGGGCTATTGAGACTAAAGTCTCTGTGGACATATACTGATTGTACTCAAGGTAATCACCATTTACAAAAAATGGGGAATGAACAGGGGCGGTAGGAGAAGAATTTCAACCTGGTAGATCTGCTCTGCTGTCTAACTAACAGTTCCCACCATCCCATTGCTTTAGCAAAATCCCAGTTAGGACACTTCAGCTTCAAGGCATTTATCCCTTTTGAGATTCTTCTCTGGATAACTAATAGCTACGAAAGACTCTTTGTCCAGCTACTAATTCTGAGCACAACTGCTGTGCATCAGAAGGCAGAATCTGATTCCTGGCTTGGAAATTGAGTAGATTTAAGTAGCTGGCTAAGGATGAAATAAGCATTATGTGGCCACAGCTGAGGCAGTAAGCATCTTTTTGGAATAATTTACCTAATTTGGAAACCACTTCCTGAGTTGCAGACACTATGCAATGTGGGAGTAAATGTGGCCTGACCAGAGTCCTTAACATTAGAGTTGAAAACAAAAGAGATTTTCACAAAAGGTAAAAGCATTTGAGTACAATTCCTGGTAAAAGTGAAGCTGAAGAGTAAAATAAAATGCTATTGCTAAGCAACATAGACAGTCTATTTCAGGGGTCTCAAACTCAAATGACCACGAGGGCCGCATGAGGACTAGTGCACTGGCCCGAGGGCCGCACCACTGACACACACCCCGCCCTTGCTGCCCCGGCTCCGCCCCCACTCCACCCCTTCCAAGAGGTCCCACCCCTGCCCCACCTCCTCCTCTGAGCAGGCAGCTCCCCATTCCCGCCTGGAAAGCACTAGGCACCACCAACAGCTGTTTGGCAAACAAAGCAAGAGCAATCTAGGAAGTCCAGAGCTAGAAACACGCGCAGCCCAGCCAGGCAGCAGAGAAGCCTCCACTTCTGGCCCCTCCATCCTGCAAACTGCTCTGGGGGGGGGGGCGCCAGGAAGCTTGGCGGGCCGCAGGGAAGGGCTTTGCGGGCCGCATGTGGCCCCCGGGCCGCATGTTTGAGACCCCTGGTCTATTTTAATACTTAGATTTTACTTTGTTGTCCTTGTACCAATTCCTTAACACAGGTCAGATACTGGGGGATTTAGATGGAATTCCTGTTGCAGTAAAAGACAACTTCAGCACAGCTGGTATTGAAACAACATGTGCATCAAACATGCTGAAAGGTAAAGTAGTGCATTATAGGGAAAGCAAACACTATTTTGAATTTCTGGTCCTTTTCTCTAAAGCAGCACAGCCTACTTAAAACCTAGTCATTTTCAAAAAATGAGTTCAGGTACTTTCAGGCACTACACTTCCCTTGCCTTCATCTGTCAAACTTTTGTGGCTTTTGCAGTCATATATTTAAAAACTATTAATATTGTAACAATGTAAACAAATGAGGCAATGCAATATTAACCATAATACATTCAAATGTAACTATTCTATGTAACTGTTCTATCCGCAGGTTACATTTTGCTCTGTTAGTGGAGAGTAGTCAGTGTTTTTTGGTGCTGTTTGTTAAATCGTCTTTCTGTATAGCAAAATGCAAACACCATTTCTGTTGGGTTCTTAGAGACTTGGTCCTAGTTCTTGAGCTCAACAGTTGCCTTTCATATTGATGTGAGTCATCAGTTCAAATTCTGCTCTCTGGATTTTTATCTTTATGAAAAGGTTATTTTTTTCTTTTGAATACCTATAGCTCATTGTTTCACTTAGCAGTTCCATTAAGATGATATATTTTATTAATAAAAGCACTATTATTTTCCTATTTGAAAAAAAATTCTCTCTCATGTATCTGTGTAATAGACCACCACAAATAGGGAACATTAACTAATGAGGGTAAAGAGCAAAACTCATGATACAAAAAAGTGATGACAAATACACAAGGTAAAATAAAAACTGGGAGAAAATCCTACTAATTTTTTTCATAGAAATCATAGTCATAGAATATCAGGGCTGGAAGGGACCTCAGGAGATCACCTAGTCGAACTCCCTGCTCAAAGCAGGACCAATTAAATCATCCAACAGATTTTTGCCCCATATCCCTAAATGGCCCCCTGAAGGATTGAGTTTACAACCCTGGGTTTAGCAGGCCAATGCTCAAACCACTGAGCTATCCCACCAATTCATGTTATTATGTTACTTGTAACAATGAAAGGGAAAAAATTGACTATACCCATTGAACTGCAAGGGTCAAGTTATCTCAAATAACCATTTCCTCTGCATGCCACCAAAGCAGTTGTGATTGACAGGATGGTGTAGGTGAAAGTCTTGAGGGTGAAATTCTAATATAGGCTCTAACACAGTGGTGGGCAACCTGCGGGCTTCACGCGGCCCATCGGGGCAAGCCACTAGCAGGCCGCCAGACTGTTTGTTAACGTTTGCAGGGCCATCCACAGCTCCCAGTGTCCGCGGTTCACCGCTCCCAGCCACTGGGAGCCGCAGGTGGTCGTGCACATGTAAAACAAACAGTCTGGCAGCCAGTGGATTACCCCCTGACAGGCTGCAGGTTGCCCACCACTGTGCCTAACATCTTTCTCAGAAAAAGATATCTGGCTCGGTATTGGTCCAAGAAACTGTTAGAACTCTCAATTATCGGGGTAGCCGTGTTAGTCTGTATCCACAGAAACAACGAGGAGTCTGGTGGCACCTTATCTGTCAGTCTTTAAGGTGCCACTGGACTCCTTCTTTTTGTTAAACAGGGTGATTTCAGCCAGAGTTCTAAGTGTTCTTGTAACTGGCCTGGTTCTCATCCCCATGTGAACAAGGTCTGAGGTAACTGTACAATTCATTCAATCTCAGGAGAAGAAAGAATCTAGGAATTAATAAAAGTGCTGGTTAATAGTTATTCCTTGTTTATTGTCAATGAATTTTGATTATCACTACTATTGTAACAAAGAAACTTGGTAGCACTGCACAGTGACAGTTGCCATGTCGAGATGATGACTTTGAAACATTTGAAGGAGTTATTGAAAGTCCTCCACATGGTAATAGACAATTTCGTAACCAATCTGATTTGTTTTTTAAGGTTATATTCCCCCTTACAATGCTACAGTAGTTCAGAAGTTATTGGATCAGGGGGCTGTGCTTCTAGGAAAAACAAACCTAGATGAATTTGCAATGGGGTAAGTTATATTAAATATTTAATATAATTGCACAGTAATAGAACTATAGTGTCTACTATGATTCATCTCTAATCCTTAACTGCTGAGTTTATGCATGTTTGTTATAGGGTGGTAAATATTTACTCCCCAGTGGTGTCTAATGGCACATGACTGTTAACTTCTCTGACTGTTAACTTCTCACTGAATATTTATTCTATTAAGGTGTGTATCCATTGTGGTGTGATTTAAAGAAAAGAGGGCCAGACACTGTAGCAGCTGTTCATGGTAGGATGGTATTGAGGGGATTAATTGAGTAGTATTTTCTTTCAGGGTGGCTTCTTTTTTCTTAGTAACTGAATTACTCTCTGATCCATGACATAAGCATGAGAATTATCACATTGCCTCTGCACACAATCTGCCTCATCTTGGAAACCCTCATGTTCCAGAAAGAGCTGTGCTTTCTACAGAACAGTCTACATTGCCATCATTGTGTGACTTTCTTGTTGACATGCTACTGTGGTGGGTTGGATCACAGAAACCCCCTTGGCGGCTGCCAACTGATGTGCCAAGACTACTTCTACCCCTGCCTTCCCTACCAGCTTGGAACTCCAGCACCCTGCCTGGTTATGCCAGACACGCTTTCCGGCCACAAACACAGGCCCAGGTCTGAACCATGTCCCCAAAACTGCAGGCTTAATTGAAAGCAGCTTAAGAAGTGTTCCTATCTTTAACACTCAAATGCGCAACTAACAATGGGGCTCAAACTCCGAATAAATCCCTTTGATCCTGTATAGAGCTTATACAGGGTAAACTCCTAAATTGTTCGCCCACTATAACACTGATAGAGATGCACAGCTGTTTGCATGCACACACATGGGTATTACCGTATTTTTCGTCTTATAGGACGCTCCGTCCTATAAGACGCACCCTCATTTTTTAATACAAAATCCGGAAAGAAAAAAAAAAAAAAAGCGCCTCGCTCTCCCATCCCCGCCGCGCGGGCGGGCTGCCGGGGTTCCCCCCTCCCCGCCGGACCAAAAAAAAAAAAAAAAAAGCGCCTCGCTCTCCCGTCCCCTCCCCGCCGCGGGCGCGCTCCCAGCAGCCCGCCCGCGGCGGGGAGGGGGGAACCCCGGGGACGGGAGAGCGAGGCGCTTTTTTTTTTTTTTTTTTTTTTTTTTTTTTTTTTGCATTTGCCCTATAAGACGCACCAACTTTTTCCCCCCGTTTTGGGGAAGAAAAAGTGCGTCTTATAGGGCGAAAAATACGGTAATACATACTCTGGGTTAAATAATAAGTAAAAAGTGATTTTATTAAATACAGAAAGTAGGATTTGAGTGGTTCCAAGTAGTAACAGACAGAATAAAGTGAATTACCAAGCAAAATAAGATAAGCACGCAAGTCTATGCCTAATGCAGTAATAAAATTGAATACAGATAAAACCTCACCCTGAGAGGTGTGCCAGTAGGCTTCCTTTTACAGACTAGTCTCCTTCTAGTCTGGGTCCAGCAATCACGCACACCCCCTGTAGTTACTGTCCTTTGTTCCAGTTTCTTTCAGGTACCCTTGGGGATGAAGAGGCTATCTCTTGAGCAAAATGGAGGGATGTCCCAGGGGTTTAAATAGACTTTCTCTTGTGGGTTGACGTCCCTCTATCCCCCTTTGTAGAATTCCAGCTACAAGATGGGAGTTTTGGAGGCACGTGTCCATGCATGATTCAGAACTTACAGGTAGCAGTCATGGCTCACATGCTACCTTGAACATCCTTATGTAGACTTCTTATGTGCATTGGAGCCTTCCAAGACCCGTTGTCCATTAGGTGCTGCTTGACTGGGCATTTAACTTGCAAATTCCTTTCTAAAGAAGCTGGCCAAATGCCTTACTAAGGCTATTTAAAATCAAATAAATATACAGTCAATATTCATAACTTAGACTACACCAATGATATGCATACAAATGCAATGAATATATTTAGTAGATCATAACCTTTACAGAGAGATGTTACATGGCATATGTAGCATAAAACGTTCCAATTATGTAATATATACATTCATAAGCATATTTCCATAAAGCCTTCTGGGGTGCACCATCTTCAAGAGGTCATCTTGTGTGGTTTTTTCATATCCAAGTTTGGTAGTTAATTGTAGCTCAGGCTTGAAGACCTTAGTTTTGAAGTAGACTCATGACTTGATTTGCCTGATGCTTACATGGTATGTGTCCTCTAACTTCAATGGAGTTACACTAAATTTACACTAGGGTGAGTCAGAGGAGAATTTAGCCCTCAGCCTGCCCTGTGGAAGGAAGGAGTGAAGTTATAACTATGTTTTTATGATTTCCTACAACTTTTTTAAAACAGTATTGGGGGCAGCTTCACAAGTAAATCTATACCAGCCTTTCCATATCCCAATCAGATTTGCCTGAAGGGCAGGAGTAAAAGATGGAATTGGAAGAAAAACATTGTATTAATAATGTGAAGTCTATAACTGAAATATGGTTGTCTGTATTTATCCTATCTGAATTTCTCACACCAGATCTGGGAGCACAGATGGAATATTTGGACCAGTTAGAAACCCCTGGAGTTATTCAAGGCAGTACAGAGACACATGTGTGCAGAACTCCCATACTGAGAATGAACACTCCAATTGGTTGATAACAGGTGGAAGCTCAGGAGGTAGCGCTGCTGCAGTGTCGTCTTTCACATGCTTTGCGTAAGAGCCTTTTTAGAAGTGTTAATTAAATGCTTCATAATGATTTGCACTTTTCCTCAAGACTTGAATTTGATTTTTAGACTCTTCCAGTAACCCACTTCATAGTGTAGTGCCTGGGGAAGGGAAGATAATGTTTTTGTTTGAAACTGTAGGATTATTTGCATTGGTGTTGCTGAGGTGGGCAAACTTTTTGGCCCGAGGGCCACGTCTGGGTGGGGAAATTGTATGCAGGGCCAAGAATGTAGGGCTGGGGTTTGGGTTTGGGTTTGGGAGGGGGTATGGTGTGCAGGAAGGGGCTCAGGGCTGGGGTTTGGGATGCAGGAAGGGTTCAAAGTGTGGGCGTCACTTATCTCAAGCAGCTCCAGGGTGGTAGCAACGTGCAACAGCACTAAGGCAGGCTCCCTGCCTGCCCTGGCCCCATGCCACTTTCAGAAGTGGCCAGCATGTCCGGCAGTGGCTCCTGGGGATGGGATGGGGTGGGGCAGGCAGCTCCACCATGTGCTGCCTCGCCTGTGGGTTCTACCCCAAAGTTTCCATTGGCTGTGGTTCCCCGTTCCCAGCCAATATGCGCTGCAGAGGGTGGTGCCTGCAGGCAAGGGCAGCGCACGGAGTCCTCTGCCCGCCCACCCTCCCTCAAGGGCCGCAGGAACATGTTGCCAGCCGCTTCCGGGAGCGGGGCCCGGGCAGACAGGGAGCCTGCTTTAGCCCCGCTGCACCGCAGAGCTGGCAATCCTGCAGGCCAGATTGAAAACCTTGACAGGCTGGATTCAGCCCATGGCCCGTAGTTTGCCTTCCCCTGATATAGCAGGTGCAGTTTTGGTATACAAGGGATATTATGATACACAGCCTCAATCTTAGAAAACACGAAAAAAGTAATATTTCTTGATGAATAAGAAGCCTTGTTGTTAGATGTGAAGGGCATATTTTGTCAGCATGTCTTTTGTAAACTGAAAACTGCTGCTGCTTCATACTAAATGGTAAAGAAAGGACTAGAATAAATGGGAGCACTTTAAATTCTTCTCGTATTTGTATATATTAAAATTCCATTTAAAACTGTACCTCTTTAAGAACAGATACAATTTGGATGTGTTTTGATCATCTGTTAATGATGGTTCTATTTCAACCATAGGGCTTTAGGATCAGATACAGGAGGATCCACCAGAAACCCAGCTGCTCACTGTGGAGTAGTAGGTTTAAAGCCAACCTATGGACTGATTTCTCGTCATGGTCTCATTCCACTAGTGAACTCCATGGATGTACCAGGAATTTTAACCAGATGTGTGGACGATGCAGCAATTGTATTGGGTATTACTAGTACATATGTCTTTGTATATAGTTTGTCTCCAAACATTTTCAATTCAAGAATCCACTATATAACTTTTCCTATGTGTCATGATCCCTTTTTCATCTTTCAGGTGTGCTTGCAGGACATGATCCTAAAGACTCTACTACTGTGCAGGACCCCTTTAAGCCGTTTGAACTAACCAATTTTATAGATGCCAGCAGGCTCTCTATAGGAATACCAAAGGTACTTTATCGCTGGGGGGAAAAAAGCATATATGTTTTTACTCTGGTATGTCCTGCTCCCTGAGTCTGCAATGATTTAGATCTGCAGAAAGAGCATGTGGGAGTGAAGTGCAAAAAGAGCATGTACAGTAATTTGTAAAGTATACGGTAAATATTTCAATTTTAGTAATCCAAAATGGTGGTGGTAACAAATAAGGACTTCATTTCAAAAGTGATATTTAACCTGACAGTAGTGCTGCTTTCACAGTAGTGTGGATTTATTTTTTTGTAATAGGCAACTCGATTAGTTCTATGGTCAAGTCTGCATGATTGGTCCCATATTTTGACATGGAACTTGTATAAGTGTTTACAAAAGTGAATATTCAACTAAACCCCGTTAGTAACTTAGGCTAATCAGGCTGGCTATCCTTGCCTCCTTGGTAAGGGCTTGCCTGCAGGGAAAGTTAATGGAGAATAAGCTAGAGCGGGGATCTCAAACTCAAATGACCAAGAAGGCCACATGAGTATTAATGCATTGACCTGAGGTTTTCCTCACTCACTCACTCACTTTTTGGTGTGTAGATTAATATGGTATGGAAGCATATGCTATTCAGTAAACAGCAAAAAGCACTTTTAGTGCAGAATAAGAGTATCTATGCAGCGAGCTACTGTGGCATAGCTATTCCGGGTTATTTTCATGTAGGCAAACCCTAAGAGTATACACAGAGTAAGGCTTGTCACCAACCCTTGTATTATGAGACTCTTCTTTAGTGCTAGGTTTCAGAGTGATAGTCGTTCTTCTTGTGGATATAGACTAACACGAGGAGTACTTATGGGACCTTAGAGTGGAGCAGACAAACTTTTTGGTCTGAGGGCCACACTGGGGTTGCAAAATTGTATGGAGGGCTGAGTAGGGAAGGCTGTGCCTCCTCAAACAGCCTGGCCCCCTCCCACTTCCGACCCCTGACTGGCCCCCTCAAACTCCTCAACCCATCCAAACCCTCCTGTTCCTTGTCCCCTGACTGCCCCACAGGACTTCCTGACCCTTATCTAACTCTCTGGTCCTCTTACCATGCTGCTCAGAGCATGTTTCTGGCAGCTGCATGGAGCCAGACACGCTGCCCCACAGAAGTGCACAGCTCTGCCCTCCCAGAGCACTGCCGGTGTGGCATACCTGCGGGGGAGGGGCTGGAGGGAGTGTTCCCGGCTGGGAGCTCAGGGGTTGCGCAGGATGGTCCCGTGGCCTGGATGTGGCCAGCGGACCGTAGTTTTCCCACCCTTGCCTTAGAGACTAACAGATTTATTTGGACATAAGCTTTCATGGGCTAAAACCCATTTAATCAGATGTGGGTTTTAGCCTACAAAATCTTATGCCCAAATAAATGTGTTAGTCTCTAAGGTGCCACAAGTACTCCTCGTTCTTTTTTTAGTGCTGTCTTTTTAGCTAGGTATGACATTTGCCACTGATGTGCTTTGACCATTGTTTCTGGTCATTTAACATTCGTAATGGGCCTGGTATCGTGGTTTTAAATTTAAGATGTGCTGTCCATGAACTGCACAATCCCAGTTAATAGACTGACAAAATGACAGCTTCCTATCCAGAAATTATAGAATTGAAGCAAGAAGTGCATAATGAAATGTTATGACCTGCATTATGCAGGTGTTCAGACTAGATAATCATGATGGTCCCTTCTGGCATTAAAAATCCATGGAATTTATGAGCTTAATACGATTTAATATCCTAACAGTAGGCAAAAATGTTAAATCTGTAATAAATACTTAAACTAGTCCTCATCTCTACATTTTTTTTTTAACAGTATTTGAATCTAATCGTGTATTATATAGTTTGGTTTGCTTACTGTCAACCTATAATTAAGAACCATTGAAAGTAAACGCACAAGAAATTATTTGTGAAGATGCCTATCCATAGAATTAATTTCCTAATTTTTGTTCTCCACTAAGGAATATCATGCACCAGGATTATCTAGTGAAACTCTAGCACTTTGGTCTAAAGCTGCTGACCTCTTTGAGAATGCAGGTGCCAAGGTGATTGAAGTGAGTCTACCCCACACACGTTATTCAATTATATGCTATCATGTGCTGTGCACAGCAGAAGTAGCATCAAATATGGCCAGGTTTGATGGACTAGAATATGGTAAGTTTAAGTTTTCAAAGGAAAAAGGGCTATATTACATATACTATAAAGTAACGTTCACTATGTTGATCATTAAGTGGCTTAAAGAGCATGTCATAGGTTATGCACTGTGGTGATGTAATATATATGGTTACAGTAAACTCTCGATTATCCAGGATTGGGTTAACCAGGTTGTGAATTAACCAGGATGTCAAAAAAAATACACGTAACTCGCAGGGCCGGCTCTGGCTTTGTTGCCACCCCACGCACACAAAAACAAACCACCAGGGCATAGGGCAGCCAGTGAATCAACACTGCCTCCCCCCCCCAGCGCAGGATGGCTGGTGAACCAAACCCCCCTCCATATTTCCTATGGATAGTGATTATCCGGGATTTTATTAACCAGGATTAATTTTTTTCCTATCATCCTGGCTAATCGAGAGTCTACTGTACCTACATTTCATGGTTGAATGTTAGGAGATATGTTTTTTCCAAGGTCTGATAGAGTAAAAACCTTATTGCAGCTGAAAGCTGGAGTGAATGACTACAAGTAGTGCAAGCGTTTTCAAGATCTCCCAAGTGATCATGAAACCAGAGCTGGATATCTGGGTACAGTGACAAGATGGAAATCATTTCATTTTCAGCAATGGTGTGAATTATTAAAAGCATAAAGTGCCCAATAGATTTGCGAATGTTTTGCCATCTTATTGGGTGAGATGCCGGGCATTCAAATATTGACAAGTTAGAAGCACTTGAGGAAAAAAGCCTCATCACTGGGGACATCCAAAGATAGGCCTGGCCAAAAAAAAAAAAGGGGGGGGGGGCGCCTAATTAATGTAAACAAGGGAATCGTCCTGAATTATCTGGGAAATGAACCAGAGAGACTTAAAAGATCTTTTTCATTATTGTATTTGGTGACATGACTAAGATGGGTGGTCGTCTTAATGGTTTGCCATTTTCGTGTGTCTAACGAGATGATTATGGCATGTGTGATGCTGGTAAATAAAAATGCAGCCGATTTCTAAAGTCAGTCACTCTCCGTGCATTGAAATAAGCCAGGACTATCAAAAGATTTGGTATTGTATCTAAGTTTTTACCAGACAGTAATTTGAATTGGGTGTAATGACTTCCTTAAACAGTCCCATTGCAACTGGCTATTGTAGGACACACGGTGCTTTTCTCCCCCTTAACTATGATTTTCCTGTGATTTGCCCCTCTCCCCCCCCTTTTGTGACAAACCCACCATTATAATGTTGTTTACAGGATGTGATCTTTTTGGATTTTGTTTTATATTTAACTAATGCCCAAATTGTGGCATTTTGAGATATTGTAGCTATCCCCCAAAACACAATACATAAAAAAGACTTTGAATTAGACTCAATCCTCTCTGTGTACCTGTCCCCGCATCACAGAATTAAGTAATTAAGCTGCACTTGCTTAAGAGCTTGGCCAATTGAAATCAGTGGAATTTCACTGCTTAAACCAGTGCTGCCTGGTGTTCTTTAAGTTATGGGAAGATTAAGTCCTGATCCAAAGTTTATTGAATTCATTTTATTGAATAAAGTGGGCTTAGGATCCCTTGCAAAGAAGTTGTTGCTTTTCATGTCTGCAAGTAAGATTTTAGTCTGAGAGAAATGATCTCAGCTATGTTTTTTGAGTGAGGAGTGTACCATGCAGCACAAAGTATATATGCATTGTTCAGATCCGTTTTTAGTCTCTACTCAAAATAAACTGAAGGGTGAGTGATCAGTGTTATTGAAATACTTCTACACATTCATGTCGTGAAGGATAAGAGTTTTCTCTACCTTCCATGTCAGACTGAAGATCAGAGGCAGGAGTGTGCATGTTGTAGCACACTCCATTGTACTTCTCAGTACAGATAAATAGGAATATTTCCCTTCTAGAGATCCCAAATGTATAGTTGCAGTATGATTCCAGAATTCATTTAATATTTAACACACGTTTTTTGTGTGCAAAAATATCATGTTAACATCTGCTGTACTTGACACAGTATGTGATTTATTTTTAGGACACCGTTCCAGTATGGACAAGTCCACCGAAGTCATGTATGCTGCAACTCGACGAGAAGGGTTTAATGATGTTGTAAGAGGAAGAATTCTGTCAGGAAACTACTTTTTGTTAAAACAGTAAGTTCTGCATATTTTAAAGCTCAAATGTACAATATAAATGACTTGCTTGTTAAGCAGCTGATGACGAAATTACTTACGTTGAACAAATTCTTTGTTGCTAAGTCAATATATATTGGTTTAAGTGTAGTAAGCTGTTGTTAATGGCTAAAAATAGCACTTTCCTTTACTCTTAACTGGAAGCCTTTTGAATTGAGGAAGGTAGAACAACACATTTGTGTGATTTGCATCTTGAGTGCCCTATTGGCACACTTCAATTAAGCTATGCAAAAACGAAATCTGTGGGGTTGTCAGTGAAATCAGAATAGAGCAGCTTTTCCCAAACTGTGTTCCGTGGAACACTGGTGTTCCACACGATGTGAATAGGTGTTCCGTGAAATAATAATAATTTTTAAAAGGGGTCTTTACATTTTTTAAAATTTTAAATTTGGCATATTTGAAGCGTAGTTTATAACTCTTTTTGAATGACTGTAATTTAACAAAACTCTTTTTCTGGTTATTGATATATCCTATTGAATATCATGGCGTAAATAACATGATTTTTTTATTTGAAAACCAAACGACTACAAAATAATATTAAGTGTTCTGTAAATATATACCAGGCTGACAAGTTCTCCATGGCCAAAAAAGTTTGGGAAACTCTGGAGTAGAGCCCTAACTATTGCATTATAAAATGTTCTGTGACTATCCGCATCAAGCCAATTTAATCTTGCTAAAGTTCTCCAGTGCTACTGGAGGTATAGAAACATTGAAACATTTGTTATGTTCTAATGATGCCTCTCCTGGAAAGCCAGAAGATGTGGCACCTAATTTAAATATCTTTCACCTTCCCCACCTCTTTGCTTGAGTCTACAGAGAAAATAAAATTGTACTAGTGTGATCAAGTAAACTCATTTATTTTTATGAGGAATCTTATGTTTATCGAGCTGAGCTGGACTAACTGGTATGTGAACTCAGAATGAACATACTTTTAATTCCCACTCATGAATCTGTCTTCATTTATTACTATAATTGGAGAACTTATTATCCATCTAAATTGGTAAGATTGCCACTTTCTCTGCCTCCACCCTGTAAAGATTCCAAACAGTGAGGATTTCCACATTGACAGCCTGTGACAGTTAGTTTTGTGGCATAATTGTTAGTTTGTCACACACAGTTTTCTTAAAATGATCTCCTGCCATATCCTGACTGAATGGTATCCAATTAAAATAAACTTTATTGGATTACAATGAACTCCATAAGATGTTAAATTTATTAGAAGAGTTTATGAACTGTTGTGAGATTGTGTGGAACTGCTTAAGCAGGAAGCCAAGATTAATACAATCTCTGGAAGGTATTAGTCACTTCATGTCTTTTTGGAACAAAATGTTTGAAGTGGATTTTCGAGGAAATACCTTGGAGGAGGTCAGGGGAATGCAAATTTTCCCCTCTGAGCTTTTTCAAGGTAGCCCACAGGAATGGGACCCATTGTATGCTAATTACCTGCAACTGGAAACTTCAAATCAAAGACCTGTCAACTGTACCTGTTATAAGTATGTTTGTTCTGAGCTGAACATGTCATGAACTGGGAATCCTCAAAGCTGTCATTAACTGGGAGTCAATAGGTGTCCCCTGGGGTCCTTTGAATGACTTACCCTGTCAGAATTAATGTTAGGGTGGGGGTTCCTGGTAAGCTTATTAACAAGAGTGTATGTTTTGTATTGTTTTCTCTCTAGTGCTTTTTACCTTAATAATACAATAGGCTTGCACAGAAAGAACTGTGTGGTACCTATACCTGTAGTCATCCTTCTGTTATCAGTCTCTAAAGAGAGAGAAAGCAAGTCTGTTTAGGCAAACTATCTTTGCTGGGAAATATACAGTGAAGGACTGTTCATGTGCTTAAGTAACTTGCTCAATAGAGTCCCTAAACGATTGATAAATCACAACTATAAGAAGTCATTTTTTTTTTTTACAGACATCACTTCCATCATGCAATGAAATTCAGTAAATAAGTAAACAATAAAGTTGCAGAAAAAGATTGGGTCATAAAATACTATCTTGATTTGAGCCTACTCTCCACTTGGCTTGTGTTTTTTCCTTCATTTATATTTCCTCTCCACTCCCTTCAGTGGTATGTGCCCCAGGTCTCTTCTTGCCTCTCTTTCATGGCTCATCTTTAAGAACATGCTTTAGTGCCATTCGTGCATCTGCAGCCGTGTTGCTTTGATGACTGATCTTGTTCTCTGTTGAAACCCTAACTACTTGTGGTGGAATCCTTCAACCCAAAGGGAACACTGGACTTGGCTTTTTTCCCCCCAATAGCCACTGAGCAATTTAAATTATTGATGTTATTAAACTTAATTTCTAACACCAGTGACTATTTGTTCCTAGAAACTATGAGAATTATTTTATCAAGGCCCAAAAAGTGAGACGCCTCATTGCCAATGACTTCGTGAATGTTTTCCGTAGTGGTATTGATGTTTTGCTCACCCCCACTACGCTAAGGCCTACAATACCATACGTGGAGTTTATCAAAGAAGACAACAGAACCCGCAGTGCACAGGATGATATTTTTACACAGGCCGTAAACATGGCAGGTAAGCAGAGAGAGAAGTGCATCTCCTTAGCATGTTTCTCAGTCGGTCTTCAGGTTAGTATCCATTCTCTCCAGCCAGCTGCCCTCTTTCTATATAGGACCTTTGTATAGAAAGCAACTGTCTGAATCAAGTTGTCAGATTGTTTCTCGGAGTAGCAAAGCTTATAGTGACCATAAGAGGGTAGCAATGTGAAGTGAGTTCATTCATTAAATGTGCAAGAGTTTAAGTATATAATTTATTTCTGGAGGAGTCTGCTCCAAAACATAAATTTTGCACCAAAAAATTCTGCACACAATTTTAAAAGTCTGCATATTTTATTTGTCAATCTAACACATTATAATCATGCCCAAATTTCAATTAGTTTGGTAATTTATTTCAAAATACCTGTTGTCAAGTATATCTGTAACCATACAAAGATTCAGGAAACTTTTTTGACAAATAGATTCCTTACTAGGCATATTAATACAGAATTTTGAGTAATAATTCATTTAAACTACAGTACAGAAACCTATTCCCCACACCCATCAGAAGCAGTGCAAAGTTTTGGGGGCATCAGAGGTAATGGAGGAGCTGAGAGAAGTAATTTCTGGAAAGGAGCCTGGAAGTGAACTTGGAGGGTTGTTGGATGTGGGTGGGAGAGGTATGGAACAGGTCAGGTCTGCACAACATGTGGCCCCGGGGCCACATGCGGCCCGCACGGGCTCACTGTGCGGCCCGCGGGGGGTGAGTAGGGGTGGGGGGAAACGGATGGGGACGGGGCAAGGGCGGGGCTTTTCGGACCGCAGCTGGGTTTTTTGCAGTAATATGGCCCTCGCTGCTTTCCAAGTTGTGCAGGCCTGGAACAGGTGGTATTTTGTGGGAGGGAGGGGAGGAATTGTTTGGAAATTGAAGAGCATCCCCCTATTAGGAGTCTGGCTGACCCCCCTAGCCCCTCTCTCCAGTCCAACACATCTGCCCCGTCCCCATGTGGACCTGCACCCCACCCTCCCTTTCAACCCCAGTGCAAACCCCAGTAGTTCCTGTGCCTCCATCCCAGTCTTTCCCCTACTGCTAGCCCTTCTGACCTCCAGTTTGCAATTCCCCAGCAGCCCCACTCACTTGGGCCTCACAAGCATGTCATTGTGAGGAACGCAGGCTCTGCCCCCTTTCTAGGCTGACCATATTTCCTTGAGACAAAAACGGGACATTGGGATGGCAAAAACGGGACGGGGTTGGGGGGGGTCTCACCAGATGAAATCGGTGCAGTGGCTGCAGAACCTGGGCTGAGGGGTGAGAAGGGAGAGGATGGATGGATGAGAGAAGAGATGGGGGTAGGGAGCAGGGGGGATGGAGGAGGCAAGGGACAGCGAGAAGGAGGGATGGAGAGAAGGGACATGGAAGAGGAGGCAGTGGACGGAGGGAGAGAGAGAAGGGAGGGATGGAGAAGGGAGATAGAGAGAAGGAAGAGAGGGATGGAGGGATAGAGAGAAGGGAGGGAGGAAGGAAGGGATGGAGGGATGGAGAAGGGGATAGAGTGAAGGGATGGAGGGAGCGAGAGGAGGCAGCGGATGGAGGGAGAGAGCAGGGAGGAAGGGAGGGATGGAGAAGGGGGATGGAGAGAAGGAGGAGAGGGATGGAGGGATAGAGAGAAGGGAGGAAGGAAGGGATGGAGGGATGGAGAAGGGGATAGAGAGAAGGGATGGAGGGAGCGAGAGGAGGCAGCGGATGGAGGGAGAGAGCAGGGAGGAAGGGGTGATGGGAAGAAGGAGGAATAGTGAGAAGAGGAGGCAGCGGGTGGCGGGCTGAAGCCGACAGCGGAGCTGTCCGGAGCCGCAGCCGGGGGCCGAGCGCCGGCGGGGGGGCTGCCGGCCGGGTTTTATGAGACATAATCACATAACTGAATTTATGTGATTATGTCTCATAAAACCCGGCCGGCAGGCCCCCCGCCGGCGCGCTCGGCCCCCGGCTGCGGCTCCGGACAGCTCCGCTCCGCCGTCGGCTTCAGCCCGCCACCCGCTGCCTCCTCTTCTCACTATTCCTCCTTCTTCCCTCCTTCTCTCCATCCCTCCCTTCTCTCCATCCCCCTTCTCCATCCCTCCCTTCCTCTCTGCTCTCTCCCTCCGTCTGCTGCCTCCTCTCCGTACCTAAGGACTAGTATCAGATGTCAAATCTCCGATGAGCGCAGTTTGCTCATCGGAGATTTTGACATCTGATACTTGTCCTTAGGTAGCAAGATTCTTCACCTGAGCTCTTGCGAGTCCTGCAAAGAAAGAACCTCCCCCTAGAAAGCAGCTTGGGACCTGCCCCAAAAACGGGACAAAATTGATATTTTTGTCAAAAAGACGGGACAGTCCAAAAATATGTAAAAAACGGGACTGTCCCGTTCAAAACGGGACGTATGGTCAGCCTACCCCTTTCTGTCTGACTGGCAGCTCCAGCCGGTGAGCCGGCTGCCCACTCTCTGGTGCCACAAGCACCTGGTGGGTGAGAGATGCAACTGCAATGCCTCTCTGGCAGAATGTATTTTCTGCAGGGGGATGGAGAATCTGTGGGGAACTTGAATTCTGCATGTGTGAATGGTGCAGATTTCCCCCAGGAGTAATATAATCTTGGTTATACTGCTAAAATGCAAAGAGACTAGCCTTAAAAGCTTGCATGAGTTTGTTTTGGTTATCTTTCCTAAGAGTCACGATTGTA
The DNA here is from genome assembly GCA_032164245.1 of Sternotherus odoratus. NCBI lineage: Eukaryota > Metazoa > Chordata > Testudines > Kinosternidae > Sternotherus > Sternotherus odoratus. The sequence goes on from JAVMKO010000003.1 coordinate 65,112,499, forward strand.
ATAATTCTAGCAATCTGTGTAATATCACATGTGCGGGATTTGCTGTTTTAATAAATCTTGTGTTTTTCCCATCAGGGCTGCCAGCCATAACTGTTCCTACAGCACTTTCAGAGAAAGGTTTGCCAATTGGGCTTCAGTTTATTGGACGTGCATTCCAGGAGCAGCAGCTTCTTAATGTAGCCAAATGGTTTGAAGAACAAGTAAAATTCCCAATGATACAATTACAGGGAATGATGGATCATGGTCATACTGTCTGTCACCATCAGAAATCAGCCTTTTTTTCATAACAAAATACTTGGTGGTTTTAGTAGCAGAAGTAAGGAAGATTTTAGAACATCTCTCAATCACTATGTACTGTGTAAAGAAAAGAAATGTAATTCTTCAGTTTTTTGTCTGTATTGCAGAATGCAAAACAGAAGTATGGAAGCTCCCTACTGTGTAATTAAACTAAAGGGAGGCCCATTGTATGTTCCTACATCTGTAAGAACTGCATGAATAGTTTGAATATCTTTTTTCATGTTAGGTATAAAGTGCATGTCTTCTAATTATAACACTGCTTTCCCACTCCCCCTCTCCGCTTCATACAAAGAAACCTGCGGCATTCATTCCCTGGTGGAACAAACATGGGCTTCTTCATTAAGCGTGGACAGTTTCCAGGCCTCTGGTCTCCTCCTGCCTCCAAGGTTACATAGCTCCAATAAAACCAAGCCATGAAGGAGTCCTCAACCACAGGAGGCCTTAGTGAATATCTGCCCTCAACTAGATTGGAAAGAGAGGGAAAGATGAGTGTAGGAATGTGTGAACTGAAATCACAAGAATTATATCTTCAAGAACAAGAAGGTAGCTAAACCATATCCAGCGTGGAAGAGCCATCTTTGTACGGATCCTGGACCTGCTGTGGTTCTTAGAAAGCCTTTTCACCAGAAGGGCTAATTGCAGATGTTTCCTTTGAGAAACAACCCTCTAATTTTCAGAAATTGCTCTTCCTGCTGCCCCATTTGTTTTTCTATAATCACAGCATAGGTGTAAAAATCAGAGGCCATTTCATAAATTAGTACATTCTTTTCCTCATTGGAGAAAGGTATTATCGGACTGTTGAACATTTCCAACCCAGATGTTAGAATGGAAGATTTAAAAAACAGCCCCTAAATCTGCATAATTTACCCTCAGGAATATTGTATTCCACTTTACCAACATGAGTGCTTATTTCTTTGTAACTGTTGCTCATTTTTAGAGGCTCCATTTTGTTTTTACAAGGTAAGATGGTAAAAAGAAATGAGATAATTAAGGTGAGGAACTAGAGGATTGGAGTTTTCTTTAAGAGCAGGTTTGATAAACACCTGTCAGGAATGGTCTAGATTTACTTGGTTTTGCCTCAGGAGTGAGGGGTAGGGAGGGCTGGAATTGATTACTTCAAGGTCCTATTTAGACACATTCCTGATTTTGAGACCTCTTGTTTTAGGGTCCAGTTTCAGTTTAGAGCTATTATAGATTGATATGGATGCCTCTCTTAAAAGTATCTCAATTTTCAGCTACATTTATTATGTATGTTCCACTTAAACTCTTGTTTTTCATCTCCCTGAATACTAGTTGTATGTCTCTGCTTCGTAGTAGCTGCTGTGCCAAATATCTAGGACCAGGAGCTATCACTTATCTGTCAGTCTAGTCCTGGGCCTCACTGTATGTTGCAGAGCCTATACATTCCATTCCACTGGTTTAGTAAACTAGTGAAGGCTGTCCGCTATATTAGTAAGACATAGTATAGCCCCATAAGAAGAGAGAATGTCTCTCAAGATGCATCGATACAGTGAGCGGTAGCCTGGGACAGCAAGTCTCAGGGGTCAAGTTGACACACTTATGGTAGCACTGTAGTGTGAGCCTAACTGTGTAGACATCCCGAACCCCTTAGCCCCCTCTATGCACTTCAGAACTCCAGCCAGAGTTTACACAGCTCCTTTCAGGGCAGTATTATGAGCCTGAGTCTGTCAGCCTGGGCTCTGCACCATGGTGTGTAAATTACACCCCTAGAATCCCCTGTTGTTCCCTTAAACATATGCAAAAGTGGAGGAGCTAGGAGTTCCTCAACTATCCCAGAGTGAGCGGGGAAGGAGGGGAATAGAGCCTTTAAATACAGGACTTCCTCTGAGGAGTTCAGAAGTGGAATAGTTTTGAGACCAATGAGGAAACCTGTTATATAATGGATTAAAAGCACTTAATTCTTTGTCAAAATAAGAGCTACAATGCCACTAGCTCCTTCCCTCTTTTCTGTAGGTACCAGGGCCAACCTGGGGCGGACTGCCAAAGAGAGCACCATGTGCAGGGTTTGCTTGTTTCCCAGCTGATGTGCTAAGGGCCAGCTGGGCTGGGGGAGGCATTAGGCAGGTGAGCAGCAGCATGGGGAGAGGGTGAAGGAACCCATGTTGCAGAGGGATAGTTGTTGGATGACCAGCAAGGTAGTTCCTCCTCCACTGCCCTGTGCAGCTTCTGGTGCTCGTTCCACTCCTCTCCAATTGTCCCCAGAGTTGCCCCGTCCACGCTGCTCCAGACTGGGATCATCCTTCTGATTGTTGTGCAGAGAGAGTGGGGGAGGCTGCTGGGGTGTCCCCTTCCCTCTGCCCACGTATCTGGTCTCCGCTGAGCCGCCACTGATGGGATGTGGAATCTGTCTGGGCTGCTGCCTCTCTGGGTCCTGAAGCTGCCAGCAACTGCTTGTGTCCGAACACACCTTAGGCTCCTGATTGTGAGTGTTTTTGTAAAGAGACTGTGCACTCTTACGCAAGTACACAGGCACACACAGTCTCTCTCACACAGGCACTCCCCTTGGAAATTAAAATTAGAAGATAAACTCACAAGAAATGAAGGGATATAGAATTCCCCTTTCTTCTTTCCTGAAATTCTACTGCTTGCAATTTCCCACCCCAAAAAAATTACTACACAATGAAAGCATGGGAGTTACCAATCATTGCATCAGCATCTGATTAAGTGGCTGATTTAAAAAAGTCAAAGTGTATCAACATAGTCTAGCACTAATGTGTAAATGAAACAATTTTATATAAAATGTGTAGCATGATGCTACCGAGAAGGGAAATAAACAGATTTGCACATACCTGGCCCCATGGGTGTAGTTTGGAGCAGTGTGGGAGCATTGCTCCCCCAACTGCAAGCCTTGGGCAGGTGCAGAACATTCTCCACCCCATGCACAGTCCTGCTGACCTGACTCAAGCTGCCTCCCCAAATACAGAAGCCAAACTATGCCTATCCCTCCCCCACATCTAATCCCTCCAAGCTGTTCTGCCCTCCCTCTGTGCAGCCCAATCCTCAGTTGTGCCCCACCCCTCCTGGCCCCAGCCTCACCTCTACTCCTACTGGGATTCTTCACCAACCGCTGCCAGGCCAGGAAGGGCTGCAGTATGGTTCCCCGCTCTCTTTCGGGGGCGGGGGGCAGCGCCAGACCCCACTCCCTCTTCCCAGGCCAGGTATTACAAGGTGGGAGGAGGCGAAGCAGTGGAGCCAGTCATGCTTACAGGAGGGGAAGGCCACCCTGAGCTGCAGGGCTCTTTCTGATCCCTCCTCCAAGCAGGAAGGAACAGCTGATGCCTGGCAGAGGGCCAAATGGTAATGCTGTCTTGGGCCAGGTCTAACCCATGTGCTGACGACTGAGGACCAATGGTCTAAAGAATAGTAGAACACGTGAACGGCTGAACGTCACGCTGTCTCACGCTGCGTGTGATGCTGGAGAGCCTGACGGGACAATGGGAGCACGCTGAGCTCTCAGGCAGGTCAGTCAACATTTAGCCCTAATGTGGGTTGGCAGCCCTAGTCTTCCTGACAGCTCCATGGCAGGGAGGGATAGGAACCCCTCCCCCCCTTCCTGACTTCACTATGGGTCCTCTTCTTGACTGCTCCATCGGGGATGGGGGAACGCCCCTTCAGAAGAAATGGCATGTTCACGTATGCTCTAGCCTCACCATTTAGCCTGCCTGTAACGTCCTGTGAGAGGCAAGGTAAAGCGTCTCCGTGGTCTGTGTCCATGTGCATGCAGGTGGGGGGAGGGGGGGGGCGTGTTGAAGGAAGGGGACAATTTCTGATGTGCCTGAGCAAAGCTCTGGCCTGGAGGACAGGAGCGAAGCCAAATAAAAGTGGACATCAGCCTGTAGGAAAAGAGGTGACAGTGACAGGATGTCACATCTGGGAGTTATGGGAATCGGTGGGCTCCTCTAACCACTCCGTTGGGTTGGCCGTGCTCACGCTGCTTGGGGACACAGACAGCCTAATGCAGGCCCCGTTATCACCCAACACAACAGCAGGTGGCACCACAACATTTTTATGGCAGACTTAGAACAACGCTTCCTTAATTCTCATCCCCTAATGCCCCTACTCTACTTGTGGTATATTGATGACATCATCATCTGGACCCATGGAAAAGACGCCCTTGAGGAGTTCCACCATGATTTCAACAATTTCCATCCCACCATTAACCTTGGTCTGGACCAATCCACACAAGTGGTCCATTTTCTGGACACAACTGTGCTAATAAATAATGGGCACATACACACTACCCTAAACCAGAAACCTACTGACCGCTACACTTACCTACATGCCTCCAGCTTCCATCCAGAACACACCACTCGATCCATTGTCTACAGCCAAGCTCTAAGATACAACCGCATTTGCTCCAGTCCCTCAGACAGAGACAAACACCTTGAAGATCTCTACCAAGCATTTTTAAAACTACAATACTCACCTGGGAAGTAAAAAACAGATTGACAGAGTAAGAAGAGCACCCAGAAGCCACCTACTACAGGACAGACCCAACAAAGGCAACAACAGAACACCATTAGCCGTCACCTTCAGCCCCCAACTTAAGCCTCTCCAACTCATCATCAAAGACCTACAACCTATCCTGAAAGATGATCCCACACTCTCACAGATCTTGGGAGACAGACCAGTCCTCACTTACAGACAGCCCCCCAACTTGAAACAAATACTCACCAGCAACCGCACACCATACAAGAAAAACACTAACCAAGGTACCTATCCTTGTAACAAAGCCCAATGCCAACTCTGTCCTCATATCCATTCAACTGACACCATCATAGGACCTAATCACATCAGCCATACCATCAGAGGCTCATTCACCTGCACATCGACCAATGTGATATATGCCATTATGTGCCAGCAATGCCCCTCTGCTATGTACATTGGCCAAACCGGACAATCTCTATGCAAAAGAATAAATGGACACAAATCAGACATCAGGAATTATAACATTCAAAAACCAGTAGGAGAACACTTCAATCTTCCTGGCCCTTCCATTAAAGATTTGATGGTTTCAGTTTTGAAACAGAAAAACTTCCAGATCAGACTCCAACGAGAAACTGAGGAACTGGAATTAATTTTCAAATTGGACACAATTAACCAGGGGCTCAGGGCCGGCGACAGAAATTTTGGGGCCCTGTACTCTGATCGTTTGTGGCCTCCAACCCACCCCCACCCCCCCGCCCCGGCCGGTCTCCCGCCGCACGTGCCCTGCCCCGCCCGGGCCTACGTGGGTTGCCCGCTGGGTCCCGCTGCTCCGGACGTGACTCACTGGGAGGGGAAGATGGAGCGACGTGCCCCCAGCCCTTAGGGAGACGCTATGGAGACATGGAGGCCCGGAGACCCTCAAACTACATGGAAACTTGGAGTCCCCGCTCTGGGACTCGACCAAAGTTGACTTGCTCCGTGGCGTGGGTCGGGGTAGGGAAGGAGCCGCTGGAAGTTTTGGGCTCCCCGCTGGGCTGGCCGCCGTAAGGGGGAGTAGGGAGCGATGCCCCAGCTTGAAAAGCAAAGCTGCCGGCTACCAGACATACCTGGGGTGGGGGCGTGACTGGTTCCAGTGCGGAGCTGCCCATCCACGCGTCTCTCCGGCTCCCGCAGCGAGCCCCATGGCCCGGTTCGACTTGCCGCGGGGGAAGATGCGCAGGGAGAGGTGGGCAGGGTTAGGGACGCAGAGGCGCCCTCCCCATTGGATTTCCCCGGCCCCTCGGCCGCCAAGTCCCCACTCCGGCTGAGCTGCGCGCACCTCCACTGTGGACACAGCACCCCCCTCCCCCGGGCTGGGCGCCCGGGGACACCAAGGGCGAGCTCTGCAGCAGCAGGGTGAGACGGGACTCCTGTCAACCCTGCCCCATGGAGCCCCCGTCACCCCACGTGGGGGTGCAGAGACATGGGGGAAGTCCAGGGAATCCACACACACAGATCTCCCCCACTGCCCAGCACCCCCTTGTGCCACAGCACAAGGGCCATGCCTGCCACAGAAACACCCTGGGGGCCTGCCCCTTTTGCTCCAGGCACACCAGATGTGGGCAGGGATGCTCAGCCTGGCAGTGAGATCCAAGTGCAGTGGGACTCAGTGGGGGGGGATCCAGATGGGGGTAAGAGGGTTCTTTGTGAGGCAGGGCCAAGGGGAATCTGCAGGGGGGGACCAAGTGAAAGTGGTAGGAGGTTGGGAGAGGGGTTGGGTGCAGGGGAGGTGAGGTTCATTTGGGTGGGGTCCAGGTGGTTGAGGCTCATTTGGGAGAGTGTCTGGGGGGGGCTCATCAGGGTGGTACAGATATAGGGGAGGTGGGGCTCATCAGGGTGAGGATATGATGGACCTCCTTAAGAGGGGAGCCCCAGCTGCTGCCAAGGGGATCCACATGCTGGGCCCCCGCCCCCGCTTCCCTCATCCCCTTCTCTTCACAATCCCATGCCCTTTCGCCATGGCTCCATCTCTTCCCCATCCCACCCCTTCCTTCCCCACTGCCTCTTTCCCCTGCCCTCAGCACACAGGAGGGAGCTCAACCAGCACTAGGACCCAGAAGCTGGTGTCCAGGTGCAGATTCCAGGGAGCTGAGCCAAACTTTCTGTTTTCTGCGGGGCTGTGCAACTCAGCGATCACAGAAATGGTGGGGGCAGAGGGGGCTCCTGCCCACTTGGCTCCCCTTCTGACCACGCTGACCTGCACCCCCCGCAGCACCGCGCGACCAGAACACCTCCCCCCCCCAGCTTCTGACCACGCTGACCTGCACCCCCCCCCCCCCGCAGCACCGCAGGACCAGAACGCCTCCCCCCCCCCAGCTTCTGACCACGCTGACCTGCACATTCCTCTCTCCCCCCTCCTAATCTCCCCCGCCCTGCTCAGCCCCGCCCTCGAGCGGCTCACCCTTCCCCTGCAGGCTGGCTTGCAGACTCCTTGCTCCTGCCCGCCCGGCTCCGTTGGCTTGCCCCGTACCGGGCCCTGGACTTCAGGGGACCCCCCTTAAGTCCGGGGCCCGGTACAGCTCTACCCGTAGTCCCCCCCCCCCCCGTCGCCGGCCCTGAGTATAAGGTGCCTTATACTAGGGCAATTATTCCCCTTCCCATATGGAAATAGCTATAGTGGTATAAAGCACCTTTATACCAGTATAACTGTGTACACTCTAAAAGAACGAGGAGTACTTGTGGCACCTTAGAGATTAACAAATTTATTTGGGCATAAGCTTTTGTGGGCTACAGCCCACTTCATCAGAAGCATAGAGTGGAACATACAGTAGGGAGATAGATAGATAGATATACACACTGAGAACATGAAAAGGTGGAAGTTGCCATACCAACTCTAAGAGGCTAATTAATTAAGATGAGTAATTAAGATGAGTTATTGTCAGCAGGAGACATTTTTAGTGGTAATCAGTATAGCCCATTTCAGACAGGTGTGAGTAACAATAGGTGATAGTTAACATGGGGAAATAGAGTCAACTTGTGTAATAAGTGATTGGGTCATTACACAATTTGCTCTATTTCCCCATATTAACTAAGTTTAAAAGAACTGTTCTATTCAGAACTGCTTTCATCAATCTTTGTTGATGGCGCTGGGATACCACTTAAGCTTTGTCTATGTGGAGTAACTGACTGGCATAGCTACTGTGAAATAAACTATTCCAGAATCTCTCTCCATATGGGCACGTCCATTCCAGAATAAAAGTAGCTTTGTGCGTAGAGAGCCTTCGGCTGAGATTTCTAACAAACTGTTCTCGCTAGTTTGCTGAAACTAAAGTGCTAAGATAGCCATTTACTATTTCCCCTTTCAGAATCTTATTGTCTTGGTTTTAGCAAAATCTCTGTGGTTCACTTTTTAGTGACATTTGTAATAATGTAAATAACCAAAGTTCAAAGTGTTCATCTCAGTCGTCTACATTTTCACTTCTCTGAAACCAAGAGACCAATATTTAGGTGAGCCCATTGTAACTGAACAATACACTGGAGGTCACTATTATATAAATGCACTTTGAAAGGAGAAAAGTGTGCCTAATCTACTTACTATCAAAGTCTTAAAATACAAAATGTGCTTGTGTGACCTGACTGAGGAAACAAAGGGAGACGCCAATTGAAAACAGTGTAAATATCTTCCAGTTACCTTTAGATTAAAGTTTCAAAGCCACAGTGCATTGCAAAATATCACATCCAGTTGCTGAAGAGAAAAGCATCCATGAACATCCATGGCATACCGCAAACTAAGAGAGAGTTAGTTGCTGACTTTGCTAACATACACTTGATGTGATGCAATTATCCTATCTCTCACTAGACATCAGGTAATAGAGGAGGAAGAATGCCCTTTGCTGGAGTATAACATAAAAGCAATGAAATTAAGTTCTCGTTTTTTAAAGAACACACCTACTCTGAATAATTGAAAGTGACAGTAAGTGTATTATTATTTTAATCAGTGTTTGATTGTCTCTCATACCAAAATAACCACCCCACCTCAAAATACTCATTAAGGATAAATGAAAAACTCCTTGGTCCCCTGGAATCTTTGCCCACTTTTAGAATTGAAATCCAACAGAACTTTTTTTAAGACTCTGAAGCATTCAGATATGTTTTCCCTCCACTTCTAGTTCTGTTTCCAGCTGGAAACCAGAAGAACCAACACATCATGATAATGGATTGATTGTTCACATGGTATTTCTAGCTCAGAGATCTCAAACTCGAATCACCAGGAGGGCCACATGAAGATCAGCACATTGGGCCAAGGGCCGCATCACTGACCACACCACCCTGCTACCCCTGACTCCACCCCCACTCCACCCCTTCCATGAGGCCTCATCCCTTCCCCACCCCCATTCCAACCCCTTCCCCAAATTCCTGCCCCTGCCCCGCTCAGGGCTCAGATTGGGCTCAGGCTACAATCTTAAAAAAAAAAAAAAAACATGCCTCAGTAAGGAATGCAACACTACTCTCTCCTACTTCTTACAAACCTTCCAATGAGTCTGGGGGTGCTATTTATCGACAATCTTTAGAAGTCATTAGACTGGAAGCACATAATTCATTGGGCTGCTTTTAATTAAATTTGGCATCCTTCCTTTAGTTTTAAATCCTGTTGCCTATTAATTTCGTTTGGTGACCCCCTAGTTCTTTTGCTATGAGAAGGGATAAACAACATTTCCTTATTTACTTTCTCCACACCACTCATGATTATATAGAACTCAAACATATCCCCACTTAGTCAGCTCTTTTCCAAGATGAAAAGTCCCAGTCTGATTAATCTCGCTTCATATGGAAGCTGTTCCATAACCCTTGAAATTTTTGCTGGCCTTTTCTAAACCTTTTCCAATTCCAATATATGTTTTTTGAGATGAGGTAACCACATCTGCATGTAGTATCCCAGGTATGGGCATAACATGGATTTATATAGAGGCAATATGATATTTTCTGTGTAATTATCTATCCTTTTCTTAATGATTCCCAACATTCTGTTTGCTATTTGACTGCCGCTGGACATTTACGGTTATCAGAGAGCTATCCACAATGAATCCAAGACCTCTTTCTTGAGCGGTTACAACTAATTTAGATCTCATCATTTTATATGTTGGGATTATCTTTTCCAATTGTGCATTACTTTTCATTTATCAACATTGAATTTCATCTGCCATTTTGTTGCCCGCTCACACAGTTTTGAGAGATAGTCTTGTAGCTCTTTGCAGTCTGCCTGGGACTTACCGTATTTTTCGCCCTATAAGACGCACTTTTTCTTCCCCAAAACGGGGGGGGGAAAGTTGGTGCGTCTTATAGGGCGAATGTGCGCCCCGGTTCCCCCCTCCCCGCCGCGGGCGGGCTGCCGGGAGCGTCCCGGTTCCCCCCTCCCCGCCGCGGGCGGGCTGCCGAGGTTCCCCCCTCCCCGCCGCGGGCGGGCTGCCGGGAGCGTCCCGGTTCCCCCCTCCCCGCCGCGGGCGGGCTGCCGGGAGCGCTCCCGGCAGCCCGCCCGCGGCGGGGAGGGGGGAACCGGGACGCTCCCGGCAGCCCGCCCGCGCGGCGGGGACGGGAGAGCGAGGCGCTTTTTTTTTTTTTTTTTTTTTTTTTGTCCGGCTTTTTTATTAAAAAACGAGGGGGCGTCTTATAGGCCGGAGCGTCCTATAGGACGAAAAATATGGTAACTATCTTGAGTAGTTTTGTGTCATCTGCAAATTTTGCCACCTCACTATTTATCCCTTTCCCCAGATCATTTATGAATGTGTTGAATAGGCCTGTAATTGCTGGGAGCCCCTTTTTAAAAACTGGTGTCACATTAGCTATCCTCCAGTCATTTTGTATAGAAGTTGATTTAAATGATATTTATATTTAATAAGCTTATGATTCTATAATATTTCTGATCTGCTACTGCACCTATAGAAAATGACCAGAGACCAGGCAAGTACATTAGACTATACTTCCAGGGTTGACAGATTCTGATATATAGTTCAGGACCACACTCAACTGGGTACTGCCTAATTCAGGGCCCTATTCTGATCTCAGAACTATGCATTCAACGTCTATTGAAAGCAATTAAGGATGATGCAAGTGTATCCAAAGCCAAAATATGGCCTTTAAACAGACTGAATCCCTATTCCATCCTCAACAGTATACAGAGACTTAAGTTACCAAGGAGTATTGATCTCCATCATTATTGTATTGAAACCACTATCACCAGCTTCAGCCAAACTTTGCCCCTGAAGTTGGCAGCCCCTAACATTTGCCTCCAGGAACACCAGTGTTAACTCCCTAGTTTCTTTTTCCCTAGAGAACTACTCCCACATCTCTCAGATTGAGGATAATATTAACAAGCCACAGCTACCAGAATAAGGAGTTGCACTTAAGTAGGTTTATACAGTGTTCCAACATTCGCTAATAAGTTGGATCAGTGTAAATCAAGCAAAAACCTGTCTGGCTTGTGCTCCGTAAAGAACCAGCTAAAATTGATTCTTCAAATGATTGTTAGATAACAAACAAGTGAGGTACGATCTATAATTTTATGTTAAGAGGGTATCTAAGCAACACAGTAGGGACCATTTTTGCCCATCACAATTGAGCCGGGGGCTCTAGGCGCTGCTAAAATTTATTAATAGTAAATGAGAACAAGAATTTAAGTAAAAATAGCAAAGGAAAAAGCAGTTGAGGTCATCTCTAACAGCAGTGAGCTCAGTGTTTTGATTTCCTTTGAAAACATAACAGTTCTAATGAAGGGGCTGCATTATGTCAATAATGCTGTGTATGGATTTGTGTGACAAGCAGCTGTGATCTGTAGCCATAATATGAAGCAAAGCCTGCATTACCACCCTTTATTATTTTCTCCCCACCTGAATTCACACACTAGGAAAACAATTTCTTTTTGAATATAGGACTCCCAGTCCCACAGCATTATAGTGAAAAAAAGAACATTGTATATGAAAATGGTTTGGACACCAACTGTTTTTAAGGAGGAGAAGCTATGTAATCATAGCACGCTAGTCGGTATCTTCCCAATACAGCCTACCTAGAGAGAGAAACCAGAATTAGTCCATTAGCAGGCCCTTGCATTCCATCTTCTCCTTCTTTGCAGAGAGAAAACTTAGCACTGAGCACTTTGTATTAGAGTTATGGTGAGGATAGAAGCTTTGTGATCTGTGGAGGGGCCACTACATACAAATGACTGTTCCCTACTCTCGAAACAGTGGAGCCACCAACATGCTTCTGAAGAACCTACATCACCACATTTCAGGCTTGACAATTGTAGACCAGATTATTTATTTACTGCAAGTCACCCTCCTTGGGTTTTTTCCACAGATTTTAAGGCTAGAGGAACCATTATGATAATTTACGATCACGTCTTCCGTAACACAGGCCATAGAATTTTACACAGTGATCGCAGAATCACACCAATAACTTCTGGGTGAGCTAGGACATTTCTTTTTATAAAGATATCCAGTGAGAGAAGCCACCACATTCTTAGGTAATTGGTCCAATGTTTGATTACCTCACTATTAAAAAATTAGCTTATTTCTAGTCTGATTTTGTCTAGCTTCAGCTTCCAAACTTTGCTATTGTTATGCTAGATTATAGAGCCATCTATTATCCAAACTCTTCTTTCCATGTAGGCATTTGCGAGACAGATCAAATCAGGTAATCTCTTGGATAAACTAAATGGAGTGTGCCTATTTAGCCACATTGTAATGCAGGTTGTCCTATAATGAACTGTCTGAACCCTTTCAATCTGTCAATCTTTCTTTTTAAAGTGTGGATCCCAGAACTGGACACAATATTCCAATAGTGGTCTCACTGATGCCTTAGGCCTTGGGTACACTGGCACTTTATAGTGCTATAAAGCCTCCAGGAGCGCTATAACTCTCTACCCATCCACACTGGCAAGGCATGTATTGTGCTATAAACCCACAGTTATACCACTCCTGCTAATCCTCCCTCCCTTGAGGAATAACAGCTATTGCATATTCCCTGTAGCGTGGTTTGGCAAGTGTAAAGAGTCATTACGCTATAAGTGATCTCTGGTACGCCTCCGAGCCATTTAATGCAATTGACGACTCTTCGCTTTGTTTTGAAAATGGCAGGAGGAATGCGGAAGTACCTTTTCAGAGTTTCTCTCAACTCCGTAGATAAGCACTGCAAATGTTTACAAAGGGAGCTGTCAGGCTCTAATTTCAAAGGAAACCACTGACGACTTTCAGCCGTAGAAAATCCCCTCGCTCTCTCTGTCTGCATACACACTACACGTTTGCCCTCACCCCCCCTCGTTTGAAAAGCACGTTGCACCCAGCTGAATGCTGGGATAGCTGCCCATAATGCACCACTCCCTGTGCCGCTGCAAGTGCCGCAAATGTGTCCATGCCAGGACATGCTATAGCGCTATACCTATTGCTGTATATGGGTACAGCTATAACCAAAAGCACTATAATCCTGCAAGTGTAACCATGGCCTTTGTAACAAGACCTCCCCCTGCTTCTAATCAATATTCCTCTACTTATATGGTTAAGGATAGTGATTCATTGCTAAGAGAGCAAATGAATCATAGTTTTGTTCCTCTGTTAGCCCAGGTTACTCCTCTAGAAAGTGTCTTCACAGTCTGGCTGGGGAAGGAACTCGGGGGCTTCCCGGTCATGGCCAAGAGAGGGGGGCTCCTCTCTTGAAGAGGGGCTCTTCCAATGGCTGTGAGGAACAGTGGGCAGCGAAATAGAGCCAAAGATCTCTCAACACCTAGATAGGAAGTGGAGCCCTAATCTCCTTTCTCCTGCCTCAAGCAAAGAGCATGGCTCTGCCCATGTAGTTTAGGGGAAACATTGCAGTCAACCCTGCAGATTCACTCTGAGCTCCTCTTCTGCATCATGAGGAATAAGTCTGTAGATCAGGTTCTGCCCTCAGTCATGGCGCTGCACCCACACATGATTTTACATGGAGTTGCACAGGTATAGCTGAGGGAAGAATTTGGCTCAGCTCAGATGGTGGAACTTGGTTAACAGTTCAGTTTATTCTAGCTCGTGCATAATTGAACCCAGGTTATTCTCCCAGAGCTCTGATAGCTCTACAGGGGGAGAGGCAATTAAGACTTATTTTTAATCAGCAAAATAAAAATATTTGAGGGCCTGGATTTCCAGAATGCAGTGCAGCCGCCTCTTCCTCAAGTTTAATAGAATGTGGGTGGCTGCAATTTTCAGCAAAATCAGGCCCTGCATACACACAAGCAGCAAATCGCCCGAGTGAGAAAGTCCCATTCTTAAACAATTACCTTTTGGGGTTTTTATTTATAGTGGGAACTACAGCATACTTACTCCTTTAGGAAAAGCAGATAAGGTTAAAGTTACAGTGTACCAATAAATCTTCACAATAGAGAAAAGGTATTACCTTGTATAGGAGTCCTCCAGTTCCTGAGGGGGGAGGTGAATAAGTAATACCAAATCTATCTTTCTGCTGGCTTACAATGAAGGTGATAGTTGAGAACCACTAGAAAATCATCATCCTGACATTTGGAATACAAAATGTCTTCTATTTTTAGGATTGTTTATCTTAAACAAAGATACAAATAAAGACACAATCAACCATGCCAACCACAGAACAATTCTCTAGCACTTCTTTGACAGCACTTGTTCTCTTCTTCCCTCTCACAGTAGTTGTGTTTAATAATGTTATCTAGCATGATCAAAATTAAAGGGGAAATTTTGTGTCATTTCTGACAAATGTAAGATTTGTCAGGAAGCCAAATAGATGCATAGAAATGTTGCCACTGAAACAGACTATAGAGCTAGGATTTTTTCCCTCCCTCCTTGGATTGGGGAATTCTGCTTATTTTAGGAAATACATAAGCCTTCTTGGTATTTAAGAAGTATCTCTTGGATTTCCCAACTTGGTTCATTATTCTGTCACGGTCAGTAGTTAATCCCAAAGTAACAGTAATTGTTCTACTAAGAGCATAGAACCATAAAAAAAAATAAAGCACTTTGAATGTTTAATAGAAACAGAACAAATCAAAAATTGGCAAGAGAATTCAATTAAAATTAGAGATTATTCAGTAAGCTCCATTAGTTTTATCAAAACAATACGCAGACAAATATTACTTGACTTTGCAATATTTTCCCCAAGACATCGGGATTTAATGTGATTTGTTTTATTAAAGATTTTATACTTTCAACCTGGGCTTGTGATTCAATATCTCATTACAATCATTCTGAACATTTAAGAGATTCAACTCATTCCAGCCTAATAGGTTATGCATGCACCCACCAGGGTGATATTGAGCGTGAGTGTAGCTTAGTTGCTAATCAGCACCATCTGGTTAAAAAGGCTGACTATTCTCTCAGGAATCCCTTGAAGCTGTGTGATCAGTAAAGGATTTTGAAACAAAGCTCCCTCCCTGCTAACAATAGGTAAAGGTGTATACAAATCAGGGCTGTGAGGAGAGAATCCACCCTTCCCCAACAGGATCCCAGAGCTGAAGCTCCTGCCAGAGCCTATTCTACACCATAAATTTTACAGCCCAGCAGCTGAAGTCCAAATCAGCTGACAGGGGACAATCACAGGTGTTCAGCTGCAGCATAGAGATACCCTGAGAGTTCTCACCACCTTTCTACAGAAACTTTTCTACTGTGACACATGCTGTGTCACAACATGAAAGGACTCCATGCTTCTAAAACTAAATTGGCTCTTTAATAAAGAGAACTATTTACAAAGGTTCTGCAACTGGTATTCAAGCACAGACATGCCAGACAGACTTCTCTGTCCCCTCCAAACATTTCCTTCCTGCAGTCTCTGTTCCTCCCTCCAAGTTCCATGCAAGCTGAGACATACTGAGCTTGTCTCCTCACCCTGTTGCCTCTGCTTGGGAGACATAACAAGGGAAAAATGGAAAGAGGTGAAAAAAGGAAAGAGGTGACAGATGCCATATCAAAAACTTGCAGGGACTTAGTAGGCTTTTCAAAAATTATTTCTCACAGGACAGATTTCCCATATGTGTCTCTATCCATTGAGATCTATCACTAGCCAAAGACTAACTGAACATTTCCTATTCATAGAGCCCCAAGTCAACTATTGCAGTTGCCTTTTTTATATGCCACTTCTTTAATATTTCTGAACCCCATCTTGTCATCAAGTTAATTTAAAATCATAAATGTTAATTCAGACAATTGCCAAGAAACGGATTCAGTGTTAGACATTGGAGTGACTAAAAAATGAACAATCTAAGTGGCACAACAGATGTCTGCAAGCCTCGTCACAGCAATTCCTAGGTTGAACGGACATTTGCAGGTATAAATGCTATAGCTGTGGTAGCCTTTGTTCATTTTTCCACTTCTCTAGTCTATTATGGCAGATAAATAAGCCAGTCTTACCTTTATGCAGCGTTTCACATGGTATAATACTAGATGGCATGTTTGTTTTCCAAATAAATCATGCAAAAACTCAGAATCTGCCTGCAATGTTTGCATGTGAGCCTCTCATAATTGTACTAGAGGAGTTTGACTCTGGCCATATAGGTCTCTGATAGCTAATTGTCACCTTTAATTACTATTCATCCCACTTCAAACCAAGTAGCATATTCTATGCCAGTGACCACTACCATTCTCTCATCATCTTCTGAATTGTTTCCTCCATTGAGAAAGGGAGTATATGGAATAGGAAATCCAGGGCAACTGATACTAAAAATTCATGCTCTCTTATCTCCCTCCCAGCGAAGGATTGAGCAATTGTTTAAATGGAAAAACAAAAGTTAATGACATTTTTCAGCATGAGTCCAAATGATTACCTTGAGCCAAACAGTTGTTCATTTGCATCTTATCCCCCCCCAAAAAAAACTCCCCAAAAAAACCCAAACAAAAAAAAAACATCTTGACATGGTGAAGAAGGTGCATCCCTGGGCATGGATGATGAATATTTCATATTTGTTTAAAATATGTTCACATTAGTAGCTAGTCTGCCCTGTATAGAATTGCTTAGCCTTTATAACAGTGAAAGGAAAAAGCTCTGTGCTTTCAATATCTTAGCTGAGAAAGGTGGCCTCTATCACAGACATCTGATGGATCCTTTGGGTCTGCTTAACATGTTTTAAACAAAGCTGTCTTCTCTCCATTTTTTCTTTATCAGTTTTCATAATTATGATCAAACCCGTTTACAGCAAAACATGGATCTAGTTTCTCCACATCTGCCTCCATTATTTTTATTTGCAGTGTTGTAGCCATGTTGATCCCAGGGGATACTAGAGAGACAATGTGGGAGAAATTACTGGACCAATTTCTTTAAGCACAAAAGCTTGTCTTTCACCAACAGAAGTTGGTCCAATAAGAGATATGACCTCCTCTACCTTGTTTGAATTCAAACAGTTGAAATGGTTCGGATACAAGGAATGAGGTATAGGGAAACAACCAGCTTTGTTTTCCTTTCAGCATGAGCGGTAATTAGACTAGCAAAGCAGCCACAGCAATGTTAATTTATTTGCCAAGAATAAACTAAGTACTTCTTTTCAGGCACTGGAGGAATGACTCCCATTATTAACAGGCAACCTTATTAACTACAGTCTTCCCCACTGTTGGCATAAAACGGACTAGAAGGCCAGCTTCAATATGCCTTTGTGGATAGAACATATCTTCTATTTACAGCTCTAGATTTCAGACTTCTCAATATGTAGGTCCTGCTCCTGCTCCCACTGCAATCAGTAGCCAAACTCAATGGGAACTGTATCAGGTTCTTAATCAGCTAATCGTTTTCAGCTTTCGTAACAGGCAGCTGTATTAGCAATGTCAAATTTCACACCACAGTGCCTGATCTGCTGGAAATTCAGTTAAGGCCTGATTTTCAGGTGTTTTTATATAAACAGATAGAAAATATTGGTTATGGGATTAAGTTAGAGAACTGAGTCCTCCAAATAGTTATCCACACAATTGGGCCTTACCCACAGAGGAAGCCAGTGGTATCACTCAGGTGAATAAAGCTTTGTTTGCAATATTCAGTTCTTTGTACTGTACATCTGCTCACAAAGCACAGTTTTACCCTCCTGCCCTTCATCCCCCAACAAACATTGTTTTACATTTTTCTATAAAGTGTCAAATAGAAGTTGCTTTTAAATATTATCTCAGCATAAGTCAAAATCAAAACTGTACTCATGGGATATATGAGGATTTAAATTTTAGACCATCGGTTTGATTTCCACCTGAGTTCACAACTACTCAAGCTACACATACTACCATGCTTCAAAACTTTATAGTTAGTCTTTAAGGTGCCACAGGACTTTGTTACCTCTGCTATTCCAGACTAACACGGCTACCTCTCTGATACTACCAGGATGGCTGCACTTCATAAATCACTTTTCTGAGGTTTTATAGAATAGACAGTCAGGCTTTTTGGAATTGTGAAAAATTCCTCCCCAAGAGCTCATTACTAGGGTATATCAGCTGCTGTAAGTCAGGCACACTTTAAAATGAAAGTCACATCGAGCATTTCAGTTAGATGTCTAAAATCTTGTGGTTTAGTCTGCTCTTCAGCAGCTTAAAAAGAAAGATTCTAAAACGAGGACTCATTTTTTCCCAGGCTCAAATAGTTAAATTCTTCAGGGTACTGTGAGGAAAAAGGCCAAAAGTCTGATTAAAGACTCTGCCATTGTGTTAAAAAGAATGCTTTCTAGATAAGCTAGGAAATCTTTAGCGTCAATATAATGGTGTACAGTAGGTGCCCTGTGATATTTACCATTAATTGCTCACTTAATGAGATATAGCATTTAAAAAATCTGGTTTATCTGGGAAGAAAGAGTGACTTTAGGCTAAACTTTGAAAGGCAAAGAACCAGTTTCTTCCTACTGTGTTAATTACCTTCCACTGGCCTCCTCCCCCACCCCCATCACCCCCTTTTCAGTTTTAGCTTACCCCCACTATCATCAAAAAACAAACACCTCTAAAAACTGTCTCGCATTTGGAATGAAGAGAAGCGAGATTCGTGATGGCCCCTAGCTCCTGGTGGAGTCAATTCCAGTCTTGGCATATTCCTGGAGAAGGTTGTCTCTCCCCCATAGATGAGCTTTATTTTTATTGATGAGTCCCATTGTGCTAGAAGAGCGTAGCTGTTGACCACCGTCTTCATCTCAGGGCTTTAGATGGTCTTTGTCGATGGGCTGGGCGCAGGCTGTGAAGCTCTTGGAAGAGACTGACAGACCTTGAACTCAATTCACAAATCTATGGGAAGCCAGTGCAGCGCATAGAGAAAAGGTTTGCAGTGGCCTGTGTTGCTGAAGACATGCTGCATGCAGAGTTGTAAGCCAGGGGAGTTGTTCGTGCCTTCATCCCGCCTTGAGGCCAACTCTGTCTACCCGTTCAGAACAGAGTTTCCTAGCCCAGTGAAGATGATACAAATCATTACTCCTGGATGTTGTTGTGTGAGAGCTCAACATCAGCAAGCAATCCAAGAGTAGTCCTAGGCCATGGATTGAATTGAACAACGAGACATTGCACTGTGGTTGTAAGCTCTTCCAACTGCTTCCCTCTGGCCACCAGCATCACCTCTGTCTGGCTTGGGTTCAGCTTCAGCCAGCTGTTCTTTATCCAAAAGCTGATCTCATCCAACCACTGGGACACCTTGCTGGTAGTGGTGTGGTCCCATGTGGTGAAAGTGGCAGGAGTGAAGGTCTGCAGCAGAGCCTGGGACTAGGTAGGCCAAGCAAACTAATGAATATGGGTGAGCTACAGCAGAAGCACCTGATTATCCAAGGGGAACCAGCAGGTGTGCTCTTAAGCCCAGCAGCAGCAGGTCACTAGCAGCTCAACACTTACACCTGCAGCACCGATCACTGATCACTCCTGTGCTTGCCTTGTTACCAGCTTTTGTCCCACCCTGCTTGGTTCCTGATTCTAGCTCTAACTCCTGCTTCCTACCACTAGGCCTGACAGTCACTGGTTCAACCAGTAGGCATGACTGCTCACATCCTAGTCCATGACAATAGGATAAATAGAACTGTTGTCAGAGCATGGCAAAAAAAAGCCACATTTCTTTACTCAGGTGCTATAAGAAGAAAGATTATGATAACAGACCTGCAATTCTGTGTTACTAATTTTTCCAGTGACCTCTGTCTACAGTGGACGGACCCACAGTGTCACTCATGGCATATTTCCAAGATTCCAAGTAGAAGGCAGAAAGGGATGGAAGAGCAAGTTTAGATGCTGCTGCCAAAGATCTTTTAGGTCCTATGATGTACAGATGGTTAGTGTGAATACAGGCATGTCGCGTCTTATGTGAGGGTTAGGTTCCGCGATTACCGCGTAAAGCGGAAATCGTGTATAGCCAAAACCCATTGAGTTTAATGGTGGTTTTTTTTCTTCTCTTCTTTTTTCACCCCCCTTTTTTTTCTTTGCCAATTGCATAAAGCTGAAATCGCGCATGTCAAATGCACATAAGATGCGACTTGCCTGTATATTGATTTTTAAGGGGTTTGTACTTTGTTTATTGCTTATAGTTTACAGAGCAATGCTTTCTATTATCATGGGAGAGTCTGGATTGAGGTATGTATAATCGTATTTTTAATGAACAGGGAAAGGCTGAACAACAAGTTGGTGTTACTTTGCCCAATGTGTGACCCTTATTGATTGCTAGCACAGAAAAAAAAAAAAAAAGACATCAGAAAATTCTTATTCATAAGCCTTCCACTCAGAGTCTAATTGGCTAAGACAGTTCACAGCTTAGTAAGAAAGGTCACATTGAGCTAACTAGCTGAAACAAAAAGAGTACTTTACACATATAGCACTTTGTCAGGAACTTATAAAATACTTGGTATATCTACGAACTGTGCTAATTTGGGCATTAGCAGTGCTGTATTAATATGAGAGGCAGTAAGATTCAGTAGACAGGGCATGAGACAGAGTCAGGAAGACTTGGGTTCTATTCCCAGTTCTCCCTGTGGGCAAATCACTTAGCCTCTTTGCCTCAGTTTTCCAGCTGTAAAATGGGGGGGGGGGAAATGCTTACCCTCCTTTGCAAAGTGATAGATCTGTGAATGAAGAGGTCTATTACCAGGCTTCTCAGGAGAAAACTGTGTGACTTCAGGCATTGTTCTTGCATGCAAAACTGGGTAAGTGCAGAAAAGTCAGTTATGTATCACAAAATGTTATCGGTGACCTGACCTGCTGTCCCTGGTATTTGTGACTATTGGCTCTAGCTGACAGCTCCTCTTAAGGACTAAAAACACACATTCTTGAATTTTAGATGAGTGTGATGGGGTGTCACTTGGAACTGGGGCACCATTGAGCCCCCTGACCCACCAGCCTGGGCTCCCTCTCATACCGTATTGCTGTGACAAGCTGGAAAGCCCTCCAGCCTGTACTTTCACCAGCCTTTATACAGGTAGGACCATACCCAGCTGCAGTTACATGTAGGGTATCTGATCTGCCCCTGCATGGGAAGGCTACAGCTAACGCAACTCCCAGTTCCGCAGGCACACACACATAAAATTATACTGTCACAGCTTTTGTCCGAGTTATGATTCCCACACACTTCACTCCAACCCTCTTGTTTAGATAAAGCAAAAACAAGTTTATTAACTACAAAAGATAGAGTTACATGATTATAAGCGATAGCAAACAGATCAAAGCAGATCGCCTAGCGAATAAAAAAAATGTAAACTAAACTTAAGTCCTGGACCCATGAAGTCAACGGGAGTTTTGTCATGGAAACAGATGCAGTGTTTCAGCCAAAATACTTTACAAAAGTGGATAAGCTTGATTACAGGTGGGAACACTGAGGCAGAGAGGCTGCAATTTTTCCAGTCATAGCTTTCATTCCCAGATCAGTGACTTCTTGTCCATAGCTCTTGCCACTGAACCATGCTGCCTCCTTTTAAAGTATTCATATGTTTCATAATTGTAATAAGTAAAGGATAGATCAAGTCAGAAATAGAACACTGAAAATGGAATGGAAGGAAAACAGAAGAGAAAGTCTTCCTATAGGCAGTCCTCTATTTGCTATCCAAACAGTTTATTATTAGGGAATAAGAAATACTTCCAGTAGTACCTTATTTAAAAAAGAAATACCACTTAATACTGAAAAACCACAAAAAAGTGTTATCACAGTCACAGCACGCTGTTCCACGTGACATTCTCAGATACATGATGGCAACAGCTAAACCCAAAGGCTGTAGAGCAAACTTGCCATTTTAGCTCAAAATGATTTTTCTAAGGTAAAAAGAGATGTCCCAGATTATCTTGATACCGCAACACTGTCTCCTTTGTTCTCCCCTCACACCTCACCAGAAGGAAATGCAAACTAACCACTGATGTATGAAAGGCAAAACAAAAGCGAATGCTGCTTTTCTTCAGTCTGTTTCACATCTAAATTTGCCTTTTCTACCTTTCACAGTGGTTCCTCTAGAAACTGTTTAATAGCATTGTCATAAGTATGAAGTGCCTTAGAATTACTGTTTTGCCTGTAAGGGGTTAACCTGAAGCAGAAGAGGCAATAACGTCTTGGGGATGCAAATTCCTATAGACAAAGGGGAGTTTTTAGTTTCACCTTTTTTCCCGGGCACTCCGCCAGTCTGCATCTTCTCTCCCAGCTCTGGGGAATTGAATCACCTTCCTACTCATCTTTGAATAAGTTCTAAGTCAGCTTGGCAGTAAGTAAAATTGTTAATTGTATAAGCTTGTAATCGATCTATGGTGTCCTTAACCTCATCAGGGGGAGAAATCCTAAGGGAGGGGTTTAAGGCGGGGAAGGCTAGGACTGAGTATCAGTGAAGTCTGTATAAGTTGTAGGCTTCTCTCTTTTCTTTATTAAACCTTTTTGTTGGTAATTGTCTGGTAATTCTATTGGAGCGATCCCATCTTGGGATCGGAGGCTGAGTTCTCAATCTCTCCCAGTTAGCAAGGGGGGGTGGGGGTGGAGCAGAGTGTGTTCTTTATCTCTCCCAGGTGGAAAGGGGGAGGGGGTGTTACTATAGGGGGTTTTAATGTGCCCCACTCCATAGTTTTGGAGAAATCACGTTAATGGTGGCAGTGGATTTCAAGCCCCAACTGGAGAAGTTTGGGTTTTGGGGGAAAAGATTTAACTTAGGCTGGGAAAGTAGCTTGAAGTTAATTGGTCCTGCATATAAGAGACCCCCACATTTTTACCCTAGAGTTTAGAGTGGGGGAAGGGTAATCTCTTACAAGCATCATTTTATATATCGTCTGTGCTTCAGTAAGGGAGCCATTTTTGGCTCAGTGTCACAAAGCTAGTGGAAGTTTCAGTCCATGGGGATTGTAGTACCCAAGCTATCATGATACTAAGTCTCATTGCAAGTCTAGGGGAAATTATCTTTCCAACAGCATACTGTACATAATTCATGGCTATAGGTTAAATAAGAGATTAACTGGGACTCATTTTCTACATTTCCTTTTCAATGATGCAACCTAAAAATCAGTTAATCTAGGAGAAGTCCAGATTGGACTGTAAAAATTCTCAACATTAACATAAAATTCTACCCTGCGGGTCATCAATTTGTGACTGAGGTTGATTTATCCATGCAATATAGAGACCCTTCCCCCAACTGTGTCTGAGATAATTTTCCCCATCCTCTCAAAGAAACACAATGAAATATTCAAGAGTCTAACAAGGTGCCCTCTATGGAGTCACCAAATCCCTGATTACAAGTTTCAGAGGAATCTGAAGTGATCTCTCTGCACCTTTTATAAAGAGTCAATTTTATCTCATTGAGTTTCCATCAGTTAAGAGACATTTCATTAGGGAGTTCTTCGCCTTTGCTACTTTAATATTGAGTGCCAAAGGTGAATTTATTTTAAATTATTATTGCAATCTCCTGTTGTAACTGAGTAGTATCTGAAACTTTCATCCTTTTTGAGTGGCGTGGGCACTGCTACTTACTTCTAACGTTCATAGCTTTTCTTGACAAAGCCAATTAAAAGAACATTATGTACATTTAGTGCTGGTTAAAGCTGCCAGATTAAGAATACTCACAATATTTATCCATAAACAAAGTAGACCGTGGACCCAGCAGCAGAACATGTCTCAGTCTTGCCCTGAAGGGACCTGCAGGCAGAGAGAAGTTCATGAATAGATTTTAAGTCCAGCAGGCACTATTATGATTATCTAGTTAGACCTCATGCATAACAAAGGCTAAATAAATTCCTCAGTAAATTCCAGCACCACTCCATTCAGTCCTTGACTTGTGCACTCATTGCCAATAAGTATGATGATTTTCATGACACTGAAACTTTTCCATTAGAAGCTAAATGGATAATATATTTAGTTAAGCCACTGCCCAACCACCAGTCAGGGCTGCCTAATCTTTGTCTTCTCATTAGTGTCTCAAAATTTCAACACATTCCTCCAGCCACCTAGCTCCCCCGCTGAGTCCCCATCCTTGGGATCAGATACTTGGAATTTTACATTAGCACAGTTAAAGTAAACATCATAGGCAGAGCCACCATTTTGAAATTAAAATAAGCAGCCTTCAGAACTGTTGGTTCTTCTGATACCAGTGATCAGTTTGCAGTGTGGAAAATTAACAATGTATGTAAATAGGCCATCTGAAAATGGAATTCATGCTCTATCTAGTCATGAATATTATAAGCATTTGAAGTGTGTGGCATCTAAGCCATCTTCTGAATTTCAGCATTCAATGTCTATTAAAAAAGAAAAAAGTTCATTAAGACTGAAGTATAAAAAAGTCCAGCTCATTCGAGCACTTGACTGATTAGTCACATATGCAGTGCATAGTACTGTATGTTTTCAGGGTCTAGGGCTAGTGAGAAAAGAACACAACCTGCCCCAAGTCACACACAGCCAACAGAAACACAGAGTTGAACCAAAATACAAAGAGAATACTAAATTACCCATTAGAAAAGACTTAGCCACACACTAGCTGAACTACCATGTTAAACACATAAATGATTAATTGCTACATTCAATGGGAACCCCTCATTTCCTTTCGGAATTGCTGCCTTAAGGCAATTCAGGGCCCTAGGCAGACCCTATTCAGGTTTGATGGTGAGGCCTTTCAGCAATCACCAATGGCAACAAAACTCTGCCCCTGAATATAAATGCCTATAGTATATTATTATTTTCTTCTAGAAAGCTCCCCTTTTTGCCTATTTCAATGAACTCTAATGAGCAAAATATAGGGGCTCTGTCCTAGTCTTATTTTTCACACCTCCCTTTCCCCGCATAAAAGCTGGCGTAGCATCTGGGATACTGCAACCAAAGGGGTGTTGGAGCTACCCTAGCAAGCAAAGTGGGATTGGGAGAGAGCAGCATAAGATTATAGGGAGCTCATTCACACAAGTTAGCTGCGTTCTTCCCACCTCATGCTTTTCCATGGACTGCCTCCTGCAGCGCTCAGAATGGTCAAGTATTTCTGCACCTGATGAATGATACTCATGATCCATGGGGCTGGATACTGCACGGCACACTGGGAAAGAAAAACCTTGACAACAGCAAGAACTAGAGGCCTTTCATTTCTCCCTGGAAAACAACAACAAAAATTACAAAGTTATCTACCAATTATTCAAATACCAAAAGTTGAGGTCTCTCTCTCGCCCCCACACCACCTACACAATTACTGTGAGTGCAAAACAACTCTTAGAAGAGGATATGAAGGCAACACTTAATGGACTGTTTCATAATTTGAAGTTAGCTTCTTTTCAAAAATAAGCCCACCAGACTGTTCTGAACATGACGCTGTAGAGTAAAAACAGAAAGGAAAAAAAACAACCTACTCATGTGGGATCATCATAAATACACGTATATTCAGCCATATCTATTACTGTCATTTTTATTACATCACCTTTACCCTTCATCTCTCTAGATTAGCTCATTCAGTACTTTTCCAGCAACACTATTTTCCCCCCCATTTGTTGCATGCGAACTCCTAAACTATTTTAATTTTATTTTATTACTTTTCCTGGAATCAATTTATCTTTGGATCTCTAAATGGTTTCAAAAGAAAAACTGATGCTGTCAGACCATTATCCATCAGCCTGCTGATATCATTAGACAAAGATATACAATGATTCTGCATTCGTGGAAATGGTCATCAGTCCAGTTATCATAAGGACAACAAGGATCTCACCATTTGCCATTCAAAATTATAACATTCAGTCTAAGATTACTAAAATGTTTTCTATTTTGCTTCAATTTATTCGAATATATTGTACAAGATAAAAGTCAACACCGTAAAGCCCAGTTTACTGATTAACTTAAAACTAGATTATACAGACCTTATCTTAAATCATAACTCGCAGAGTGATTTGCAGGGCCGGCTGTAGGCACCAGAAAAGGAAGCA
This sequence comes from Sternotherus odoratus, assembly GCA_032164245.1. Lineage (NCBI taxonomy): Eukaryota > Metazoa > Chordata > Testudines > Kinosternidae > Sternotherus > Sternotherus odoratus. The sequence goes on from JAVMKO010000003.1 coordinate 65,138,541, forward strand.
TGTGCTTGGGGCGGCACATTTCAAGGGGCAGCCTTTTTTTGTTTGTTTGGTTTTTTGCTTGGGCAGTTGCTCTCTTGGTGTACCAAAAAGCTAGAACCAGCCCTGGTGATTTGATGGAATCTTGCTTGGTAGACATCCTGCACACACAGGTAAACAATTTCAGCTCGGGGGGGGAGGGGGGGAGGAGATTCTGCCAACCACAAATGAGAAGCACCTAAATGATTGGAGCTGAGAAATATCTGGCTTCCAGTTACTTCTGCATATGCTGGGGAGAGGAAAAGAATACAGCACACCAAATTTTCTTTTGATCACAAAGCAAAGGCTTTCAAGAACAAGAAATCACATGGGCCATTGGTTCCGCTTCATAGATGTTGTATTTGCAGTACAGGACTGTTTTAAGTCAGATTCCACTATAATTAACGAGCATTACTCAGCCTGGGTTCAGAAAGCAGCGAGACTATGTAAATATACTCATGTTTGTCTTTTGATCTGGGGTATCATTCCTTTCCTGGTGTGACGTTTGGAAATACGCTTATGAGTGTAAATAAAATATCATGGGAATATGCTTTATACAAAAGGTCTCTTGTAAGGTATCATCACAAAGCTAATAATGTACTGAGTGTTTTCATCCTCTTTGGATGAATGTATCATTCTTGTATCTGAAGCTAGAAATAAGAAATATTACTGTGATGTCCTATTGCAACTATGCCAAGCATGGGTCATTAATGGGGGGTTAGAATCTTGATGGTTCCCATTGATTAGGACAATTGGTTGTAAATGATTTATTTACCTGCAAGCCTTCTCATGGAGATGTGGGCCAGCCTGTGGGTAATGAAGAATGAGGTCTTACAGGGATATGTGACCATGTCACCTGATACTGGAATCTTGGTGCTTTTCCATTTAAAAGGTGGGGGTGGGAACTCAGGGAGAGACAAAGGATTCCCGCTTGTGCCAAAGCTATAAAAGGGGGTGGAACAGATCACAGGATTTTCTCATGACTGCAGCCCTAGTTACCACCTGAGCTGGAACTAACAAGAACTGTCCCAGGGGAAAGGATTGGGCCTAGACTCTGAAGGAGTCTAGTCTGTGAAAGAAGCTTATTGGTACATCTCTATGGGTGAGATTTACCTATATTCCGTTTCTTAAATATATTAGGATTAGACTTGCATGTTTTGTTTTATTTTGCTTGGTGATTTACTTGGTTCTGTCTGTTATTACTTGGAACCACTTAAATCCTACTTTTTATACTCAAGGAAATCATTTTTGTTTATTAATTAACCCAGAGTAAGTGATTAATACCTGTGTGAGCAAATAGCTGTGCATATCTCTATCAGTATTATAGAGGGTGGACAATTTATGAGTTTACCCTGTATAAGTTTTATACTGAGTAAAATGAATTTATTGGGGGGGAGGGTTTGGATCCCATTGGGAGCTGGATGTCTGGGGTGCTGGAGACAGGAGACTTCCTGAGCAGTTTTTGGTTAAAGTCTGCAGCTTTGGGAGCTTGGTTCAGACCTGGCAGCAGACTAGCGTGTCTGGCTCAACAAGGCAGGGTTTTGGAGTCCCAAGCTGGCAGTGGAAATGGGGCTCTGAGGTGACATCAGGTGACAGTCCCAAGAGGGTCTATCACACACCTGGGTTAGCTTTCCATTTTTAAAAAATACAAAATGGAATGCAAACAAGTGAAGCCAAGCCAATTTTTTATTCAGGTGAACATCAGTGAAAGTTTTTCTGTGGCATTCACTCATCTCTAATTTTGTGCTGACACACGGTGGCTGAGCTGAAAAATCTGAGGAATTGCTCTAAAACTCTGTGTCCCACAAGTAGTACTCATCACCCTACCCTCTGAAATAAATCATTCTTTTTCACCTCTCTGCTGAAGTAGGTACATTTTATTCTATGAAGCTGTCCTGAAGTTACCAAGAGCAGTGTTCAGTATGGATTATTCAAGGAAGAGTCTGTAGGGATGAGAGTATTTGAATTTTGAGACAATTTGGCCCATTACATTGTCAAAAACTCTTTGTCATTGCTCTTTAGAAATATTGATTGTCCTTGGGATAGTTATCCTCTAGCAGCCTCTGCTTTTGCAGTAATCTCCAGTGGAAGCCCTTATGAAAGTGTTTTATGAGATGAAATCATTAGAATTAGATAGCTATCATGCAGAAAAAGCTACAGACTAACATTATCCATTATAGCTTTAAACCATCCTACTGCAAGGATATACTTTTATATTGAAGTCTCTGGAAGCATTAAATATCAGAGAGGAAGCTTTTCTATTAAGTAATATGGGAATGCTCCATGAAGTAAGTAACTCTTTGCCTTCTTCTCAGTTTGGTGGCAGAATTTTAACCAAGGCTTCAGACACCCTGCTGAGAAACACTATCACATTAATGACCTAACCTAACAACCTTCCTCCCCCCTACACTCTTCTCCTCCCTTTTTCAGAGTTCTTGCCAAATCTCCTGGCTTTACCACACTGGGGTCAGAGGCACCTGCTGCCATCTCAGATCCAGGCTCCATTTCTTCAGGAGACATTGCCACTTGTCTTTCAGCGCTTTGTTTAGCTGCTCTCAGAGATGGAACTGAAGAAGCAGAAGAGAGGCTGGGAGAGACGTGGCCAGTGACATGATCTGTTTTCTGAGCACTGTATATCTACACTCAAACCCCAAAGACTGTATCATGTGGGAGTTACAGGAGAAATGGAATGCAAATTACAGCTCTTTCTATGGGCAAATATGCCTCTTAGAGGTACCAGAATTGTTTTCACCTCATTCCTAATGCTTGCAGTAATAAAGACTATCTAAAAAAAGGTACTGTAAACACAAAGGTGTGCTTCATGTAGGACACTGGAAGGAAGCAGGACACTGGAATCATTTATGGCTGCTGCGTTCCGTTATCTCGTTTCCTAGAACTTTCTTCCTCACTCGCCTTTAAATTGTGTAGTTTATTCTAGGCCTTTTCAATAAGGATTTTCTTCCCAGATTCAGTCTCTAAAAATCTGCTCTTCTCATCAGCTAATCTGAGACAATATCTAGAAATCTGTAGCAGAAATGTTCAGTTTAAGGTTTTCTTCACCAACACCTCCTCCACTTTCAGCTGGACAAACTAAAGATACCTGACAATTACCTCATTTGCAGCTTTGTTTGTTACATTGGTAATACTACCAGGCAGGTACTGTCTAATGTTTACTAGGTAGCAGCCTTCCTGCTTTCACAGTGAGCTATAGTTATGAAAGCAGACCCTGCTACATTATTCATGCGAGTATGAAGGTCCAATTACTAGTGGGTCTACTGCACAGATCAAAAGTAGTTTAGCCAGTTCCTCCTCCTTCCAGGCACACACTCATGCTGACAAGCATTAGTAGTTCCTGTGTTTACAGAAGAGATCCCACCAGAGTTTGCTTCTGATTGCTGCTTACACTGCAGCTCTAATTACTTATTTTTGCAATTAAGCAATGGGCCATCAAGTTTTAATGTAGTTCTGAGTTGTTGATTAAAAGAGAGTGTGTTATTTCCTGAATGTCGTACAATAAAGTAGGCATAAAAGAGCAGGAAAACAAATGTTCAACTACTTCTGTACTAACTGCAAAGCACAAATGGATGAGCTTTGAATGCTTTTGCGCTGACTTGAAGCCTTGAAGCATTGAAAATGATAAGGGTAATTAGTTTGTCTTTCAGAAGAAAGACACCAGAGTGTTCCTGAATCCTCCTGGGGTTAACAACTTCTGGCTAAGGTACCTTAATGTGGTCTTAAGATTCTTCTATTGATGCTTGTGGATGTATTAACATCTTCTAAGAGACATGGGATTTGGTAAAATGGAACTATAATTTTTAATACAGCATCGCAGTGTGTTAGGTACTTCAGCGATTGTAGTAGGACGTGAAGCAGTGTTGCTTCAGGCCTGTCCTCTACCTCAGTTTCCCTCAGTTTGGTGCCTCAATTTCCCCCACTCTCATCAACTTGCTTCCCCCCACCTCTCAGAATTATTGGCCACTAAGGTGAACTAGTCCTCCAGCTCAGTCAGAAAACTCCTTTTGGAGTTAATCAAAATCCAAAGAGAACCACAAAACTTGTCTTTTACCAGACTCTTGCCAGGTCCAAACCTTCCTCTCAGTCATCTATCCTCTTCCATGAGGGTCTTTAGCCATTGTCCTAGGCTCCACTCCGTTCCTTCTTCCTCACAGTGACAGGGGCAGTTGCTCCCAAGGTTGTAGCTTAGTGGAAACCCACATCCACCTTCTGCTACCGGTCCCATACCCAGTCTGCCCTCTCTTCTCTTATGTCACCAGACTATCATACCATCTATCAGACTATTCTATCATAATACAAAAGCAACAGGACATTTCATGATGCTTAAAGACAGACTATTTAGAACTGATAAAATAAAAAGTAAGGTACTTCCTCTTCAGTGCATAATTAACCCATTGAAATTATTTGCACCAACTATCATTAAGGCCAAGATCTTAGCAAGATTAAGAGAAAGATTAGATATGTACAGAGACAAGACCCTCTCCTGTTATTTTAGAAAGGATTATAAAAAAAATAATGTGGAAGCTAAGTCTTCAAGCTCCATGGCATAAGCCATTGTAATTGACAGAGGTTAGAAAGAGGCTACCCATGTCATTAAAGTCATTAATGAGGTTGCTTGAAACATCTGTTACTGGCTGCTACCAAAAACAGAATGTTAGACTAGAGAGACCACTGGCCTGATCCTGAATGGCAACTGCAATATTCCTTAGATACCCACATCTCTATCAGCTCCCTACAAGATCGCACACCACCCATAAACACTGACTTCATGGGGGCTCCAGAGCAAGAGCACCCATGGAAAAAAATTAGTAGATGCTTAGCACCCACTGGCAGCCAGCTCCTCCCCACCCCCTGCTGATGAACCCCTCCCAGTGCCTCCCACCTACCAGCCTCAGCTGTTCTGGTGTGTACAGGAGACACTGGTGGGGGAAGGAGCAGAACTGGGGGTGGTGGTGAGGAAAGGAGTGGAGTTGGGGCAGGGCCTGGACCAGAGTGAAGGTTGAGCACACCTGAAGGTAGGAAACACCACCTTCCAGAGCTGTATTAGTTCACAAATTGCAGATCTGTCTTTACATTCCAGGTAATTTCCTTGTCCAGTTAAATAAACAAACAAAACCAAAATACACTTCTGTCCACCTGTGTGATCAATCACACAAAGGCATTGTGAGAAGTTGGATCACAGAAAACCTCTTGGAAACTGCCAACTGATGTCCTGGGACTAACTCTAGGCCATTTCCCCTGGGATTTCAGAACCCTGCCTGGTTGCGTCAGACACACTAGCCTGCTGCAATACAGACCCAGGTCTGAACCACCTCCCACACAAACTGCCGGCTTAACTGAAAACAGCTTAAGAAGTGTTCCTGTCTCCAACACTTAGATGCACAGCTCCCAATGGGGTCCAAACCCCAAATAAATCCATTTTACCCTGTATAAGGTAACTTATAACTCAAATTGTTTACCCTCTAACACTCAGAGAGGTATGCACAGCTGTTTACACTCTCAGATATTAATACCTACTCTGGGTTAATTAATAAGTAGAAAGTGATTTTATTAAATACAAAAAGTAGGGTTTAAGTTGTTCCAAGTAATAACAGACAGAACAAAGAATTACCAAGCAAAATAAAATACACAAGTCTAAACCTAATACAGTAAGAAACTGATTACAGATGAAATCTCACCCTCAGAGCAGTTCCAATAAGCTTCTTTTACTGACTAGCCTCCTTCTAGTCTGGGTCCATCAATCACCTCCCCCCCGGTAGTTACTGTCCTTTGTTCCACTTGTTTTCAGGTATGCTTTGGGGGGTAGAAAGGCTACTTCTTGAGTGAGCTGAAGACAAAATGGGGGAGGGGTTTTCCAGGGGCTTAAATATACTTTCTTGTGGGTGGAGACCCCCTCCTCTCTCATATGCAGAATCCAGCTCCAAGATGGAGTTTTGGAGTCATGTGGGCAAGTCACAGGTCAATGTCTGACTCAGTATTTACAAGCCAGGCCACATTCCCCAAAAAAGCTCAGATGTGGATTGGCATCCCAGCGTTCCTTGTTATCTTAAGTGTTTCTTGACTGGGCACTTAACTTGCAAATTCCTTTCTAAAGAAGCTGATTAAATACCTCACTAAATCTACTTAAAATCAAACAAGTATACAGCCAATATTCATAACTTCAAATACAAACATGATACATGCATACAAATAGGAGGAATATATTCTGTAATCATAACCTTTACAGAGATCTGTTACATGGCATTTGTAGCATAAAACATATTCCAATTATCTCATATAAGCATATTTCCATAAAGCATTATGTGGTGCAATGGCACAGGCATGATGCTAAATGCAAAGCAGTAGAGGTTTAAACAAACAACAACAAAAAACACACACTTGTGTTGGAATAAATGCAATTTAGAAACAACTGTATTATGAATGTTGTGTAGTATGATTTTAAAAACTGTCTCAAACTGTACTTTCACTCCCTGAATATGAACTCTCAGCCTCTAGCCTGGCATGCATCTTAAACTCATGTTTACCCTGCCACACCTGTGCAGGAGTCATAGTGTCTGAGTACCCCTAAGGGTCCTGGACCTCCTGTTTACCAGACATGTAAATGGCATGGATTAATACCGAACAATGGATGTGATAGCCATTAAGTGTTCTCACCTGTGTAAGTGTATTGAAAGCTCCCCTCCCTTATTCACACCTGAGTATAAGAAAGGTCTCAGCCTTGCATGGAGCTGTTTGGGTAATAACCCCTCTGACTCCTATTGCTTGCAATAAATCTTGTTTTCCAGAAATCTACTGAGTAATGCCTGTCTTTTGAGAGTATATTGGGATTGGGCTCCAAAGGTAAAAGCAGTTTTTGCAACAATTCTGGCACCTCCAGATGGGACACCTTTGGACGACTCCATGATCACAATAGACCGACCAGAGGAGGGAAAGTGTACACCAGGCCATTTTTGCCTGTCCTAACTCTCGACCCGGTCTGCGGTGATACCCGGAACGTTAAAGCGTGAGTCCCTACAAATCAGGCAAGACCAGAGGTTTCTGGAGTTTGGTAGGCGCCTGGGAAACAGAGTGGTGTAAGTATCTCCATTACTCCCATTGTTAATTTGGTTGGTGATTTTAGTACTTTTGTATTAATTTGCTGTTTGTAGATTCCTTGTGAATCATTTGGTATAACAATGAGATCGGGTCGCTCCCGAGTGGAAGATTCCGCCTTTCCCTTTGGTTGTATGTTACGTAACTTTGGTAAATTTGAGAGTGATTATGGTATTAAGATAACTGAGAATGATTTAATTAAGTTTTGTCAGTCAAAATGGACCACATTTGATCTTGGTTGGCCCGATTCCAGGTCCTTTAATGTCACCCTTACAACCAGGGTTCATAAGATGGTACAGTAAACCCTCGATTTAACGGACCTCGATTTAACGGACTTCGGATGCAACGGACAAAATTTCTGAGCAAGTCTGATGCATTCCTGATCCATTTCTGGCGGGCTGGCTGCCGGCTACTGCCCGGCTCCGGGCAGCCGGTGCCCGGGCGGGCTGGCTGACGGCTCCCGGCAGCCGGTGCCCGGGTCCCGGCAGCGGGTGGGCTGCGGAGCTGCCGCCCCAACCCTGTGGCGGGCGGGCTGCTGCTCCGACAGCTCATTTTAAAATTATTATTAAATAACGGACTTTTTGATTTAACGGACACCCCCTCGCCCGAATTAGTCCGTTAAATGGAGGTTTTACTGTAATTAGAAATCAACACTAAAACCAGTTCCCCTATATTAAATAGTTTTGGCTGGTACAGCTTGTAAAAGTAAACCTACGATGTGCCTGGTAAGGATAGTGAGAAAAAGGTGTCCCTATGCCTTACCTGTGTCCTGTATGGAGGAGTGTAACAGTGAGGAAGTGTGCCTGTGTCTGTCAGAAGTATTAACTTGCCTATGGAGAAAGCTACCTCAGTCTCCAAGCAGTTGTCTGTGTGCTGGGACAAGGAAAGTAAAATCCCAAGCTGTGTGTCTAGTGAAAGAAGAATGTGTTTTTAAATCTTCTCTGTCTGCTTTACAGACAGAGGGTGTCTGTCAGCCTGTGATGGGTGAGAATAGTGCAGTGTGTCAGAGTTGGTTTTGAATTCAGCTAATGCTCAGAAAAGTGATTTGGTTGTGTTACCTACTAACAGATTGACAACTTGTACCAGGAAGGAAGCAATTCCTAAACTGGTATCTGGCAAAGGAAAGCAGAATAACTCTAACCTCTTGTTCAGTAAGTCTGTGAATTTGCCTGAAAGGGGATTTTGTAAAAATCCGCCTGATAGGAAAAGGATGATCATAAAATGTACAGTAAGACTAAAGTATTGTATAATATGTATATGTTTCATTTTTAGAAAAGTCTGTGTGTAGAAAGTAAAAGGTTTCTTTTTGTTAAAAGAAGCCAAGGGGAAAAAAAATGAAGGACAGCTGTAAAATCTGTAACACTGCCAAGTAATAATGAAATGTGTTAGATTTTTTTCTCATTCACAGGTAAAAGATACATTACCTAAGGATCCTGACCAGCCTTGCCACACCTTGGGACTGTCCATTACCAATGCTTTTGTGAAATACTAAAGACTGATTGACTGTCAGGACCCATGTTTTACATTGTAAAAGGATTTGCCTGTCATATCAGCAATTCAATCAAAAGGAGTCACAAAGTCCATCCAGAACCCGGCCCTGAGCTGTCTTTCTTTTTGAGACGCCTCAAATTAACTTTTCTGAACTGCCATCCTGTGTAAAGCATTTCCTACCAAGAGCGCAAATGCTTAGACTGTGGCCAAATATCTCTTAAATGATTTTTATCCCTAGGTATGGGTACCCAAGACAAAGACTTAAACCGTGGGTCTCATTTTACAGAAACAGCTTTTCAGCAAGTTATGAGTGCCTTAAGAGTTCAGTAGAAGTGCCACACACCTTGGCCAGGTTAAAAGGACAAATATGCAAAGACACTGGTCTTAACTGGATAAATGCATTACCCCTTGTGCTGCACAATCTCCATGACACTCCTAGAGGTCAAATTAAGTTATCACCTTTTGAACTACTTTTTGGCAGGCCTTCCTCGGTTTACCTACTCAAATATTCCATAACTGCTGATTTGGTGCTTGAAAAAGCAGGACTAACTTCTTTTGTTTTACAGCTCCAGAAACAGGCTAACTCTCTCCACAGATATGAGACTGCTTTTAAATGTAAAAGCACACCTGATAGAACCTGGTTCTTGAGTCTTTGTTAAAGCCTACAAGGAAGTTCTGCTCCAGCCCGTGAAAAGGACCATACCGGGTGCCTTGGCCACCCCAACCATCATCAAGGTGGCAGAAAAGGAAGCCTAAATTCACCACGCCTGATGCAAGCATGCCCTTTTCCCCGGATGACAACGAGGCAACTGAGGCCTCCACCCTCGACAGACCAGGATAAAAAGTAGACAACAGCGGGGCAACCAAAGCCCTAGCAACTGGAGAGGGGACGAAGAAGAACCCTGAAGAAAAGTGGCTAGCGGAGACCGTGCCGGGTCTCAGCCTGAAGATAAAATTCAAAAGGACTTAATAATGTTTATCAAATTGAAGTATTAATCAATTTTAAGTTATTAATCTTGTTTTAGATTAAGCAAGATTTATTTCATAAGTATAATGTTTTTTTTATTAGATATTCCCAGAAAGTCAAAACCTGTATTTTGAAAAATAGAAGTGATTGTTGAGTGTGTACTTAGTTCTTAGTAGATGCAGAATGGAAACTCCTCTGTGTACCTATCCCTCTGATTATTGTTACCATGACTTGAATGCTACCAAAATAGAGATCTGGTCCAGCATAATCTAACATGGAACCAAACAAGAATAAGAAAACAAACAGGTATTTCATAGTAGCTAACAAAGAGTAAATGCAAAATCTACTTCAATGGTACAGCTTACAGCACAGCCTCCAATGTCAGTGCCCCTGCCTAACGTTGACTCATGTGTAGAGTCTTTTTAATAAAAGTCAGTATTTTGTGGGAAGTAACTCCTGGTTGGATAAAAATAAAGCTTCCACCAGTAAATTAGCACTTTTTTTTTAAACATATTGAGTATGTAAAGCTAAAGTCTATCATGTATTGCCCTCCAACTAGACGGGTTCATGTTACTTACCTTAACTGAAATCACCTACACACACATCTCCTCCCAAGCCTCTTCAATGTTCAGAATGTTTGTTTGAAAGACAAACCAAGCAGTTAATCTCAGTGAGAGTCTATCCTGAAACAAGTGGGCAAGTCAAAATGGCCTGAAACATAATGTTAGCTGCCCAAGGAGGAATATATGCTCTCATGAATGAGAAATGCTATGTCTTTGCAAATAATATCTACCTCAACACCCCAATACTGGGTGTGCCTAAACTGAATAGTACCTATAAATTGGTGCATAATTTAAAAACTGAAAGTAATTTGCTTTTAAAATATAAAAGAAATGCTCTTTTAAAGAGGAGGGATTGTTGGAATAAATGCAATTTAGAAACAACTGTATTATGAATGTTGTGTAGTATGATTTTAAAAACTGTCTCAAACTGTACTTTCACTCCCTGAATATGAACTCTCCGCCTCTAGCCTGGCATGCATCTTAAACTCATGTTTACCCTGCCACAGCTGTGCAGGAGTACCCCTAAGGGTCCTGGACCTCCTGTTTACCAGACATGTAAATGGCATGGATTAATACCAAACAATGGATGTGATAGCCATTAAGTGTTCTCACCTGTGTAAGTGTATTGAAAGCCCCCTCCCTTATTCACACCTGAGTATAAGAAAGGCCTCAGCCTTGCATGGAGCTGAGCCAATTGTTTGGGTAATAACCGCTCTGACTCCTATTGCTTGCAATAAATCTTGTTTTCCAGAAATCTACTGAGTAATGCCTGTCCTTTGAGAGTATATTGGGATTGGGCTCCAAAGGTAAAGCAGTTTTTGCAACACTTGTGTCCATTCTCCACATAAGATTTAAAAAGTGGAGAAACCAAACTGATTAAATGTCTCCCAGACTATTTAGAAAGAGATAAGACAACTGTCTATTGGCTGGAATAAATGAATATTTAACTTGATATATTGGACTACAGTTCCCCTTCCCTGGCCTAGCAGCCCTTTGGGTGCTGGACCCCCACTTCCCTTGAAGGGGACTCCAGTCACTCGGTGACATACTAGAATAAAGTCTTACTGCTTAGAACAAAGAATGATGATTTTCTATTAACTTTAGTTAATCGTGAAACCCACCAACATGATTTGAATAATGATTTTTTGTTTAACTTACTAAACCCCCTACTGCTCATTTTTTTTATTGGTAGGTTTTGGGTGGGGGAGGGCAGAGGGGAGGGAACCATGCTACATTCTTCCCAGCCCAATAGACTGGAAGGGAAATTTTTCTTTGTTGGTCCCCAGATATTAGAGTGACAAGGTGGGTGAAGCAATACATTTTATTGGATCAACTTCTTTTGGTGAGAGAGTCAAGCTTTTGAGCTACAGAGAACTCTTCAGGTCTGGGACAAGGAATCAGTCTCACAGCTAAATACAAGGTGAAAACCTTTGACTAATAGTCCAAAAATGTTGGCACTAATCCCAACCACTTGAGATCAGTGCTCAAGCCCAAGACAGCTTGGCAAAGTTCCGATACAAAATAATTTTTCTTCTCTGCTGTGGTGACAGGAAAATTGTAGATACCATTCCCACTGCTTTAATCCTCTGTTAGTAAGTGTTCTATACATTACTTCCAAACATTCCCAATGCAATTTAGTACTATAATATGGGTCAGACCATACATTTATGGACTAACACCCACAATATGTATTCTAGGCGTAGTTCTCCTTTCCTGTCCCATAGAGAGGAATGCCTCCATCATACCATTTAAACCCACCTGTCCCTCACTATTCATTCTCTTACCAGTTAATCCAGTTTTTCCATTTCTCTCTCTACATCTTGTTGTCTGGATGCCACAGACTCCCTTTCTCACTCAGAGGTTCAATACCACCCATTGCTGCATTGTCAGGTCTTCAGTAATATGGCAATGCTCCATGAAGTAAATACGTGGAAAGCAGAATCAGAAATACATAAATACAGACCTCTAACTGCAGTGTGTTTTCCAAAGTAGTGAAATTCCCACCATTTGTCTTCATTATTCAAGCCGTGCTGCTAGGCTCAGGTCAGTAACCAGTTGGGTTTCCATTGATGTGAAACTTGGCTTTTCAATGTGAGAGCTGGTACATTTCCTCTTCTCACTTGAGGGGTTACTATGAGTGGTGGCATCTCCAAACCTGCAGCCCAAAACACAAGTAGATTGTCCTTATTTCTCAGTTGTTGCTAGTGTAGACAAAACAGAGTTCACATTTGTTATCACACACACACACACAAAGCATCTTTATCTAATGATGCTCATACTTCGATTGGCATTTGAGAGGGGCAGCAAGGATTTATTCTATTGTTGTTTCTTGTTAGTGTATGTTTTTTGAACTGCAAGAACAATAGCAACATTCAAACCAGGAAGGAAAGAATGGAGCATTATTCTTTACAGAGCCCTGACCTGACCACCTTCCAAGCCAACTTTCTAGTGCTCTCACATTGATGCCTTTGTGAGCCATCAATTATTTACACATTCAGTCAATAATTAAAGTGCCCTGGAATGTGTATGTTCCAAAACAGCTGCCTTTGTTCCTTAGGATATCCTACAGGTGCTGGCACAATTGCATGCTTATGAAAACCTAAAACAGGAAAATTGAAAGGCAGGAGTTTAATGTATTGACGGTAACTAAACAGACTTCTACACTTCAATAAAGTTATCAGTGAAATACACTAGGAATAAATAGAGATTAGTAAATTGGCAGCATTGTAGGTTTAATCAATCAATCTGCTACAATCAAAATAGAAAAAACAGCTTCATTGAAATAAATGATAGAGAACAGGAAAATAAGTAATGGTGCACTTCAGCACATTCGTGTTCCTGTTTCTTTCAGTTTAGTTTGGAATAAATCCAGCAGTATGACTGATCCTATTACGCCCTGGCTCTGTAAACAATGTTACCTTGCATAAAAGTTAGCTGTTCAATCCTGAAAGGGATACATTGCTTTAGGAGACCCTCTCCCTCCCCCACTCCAAATCCCACTGAACTAAGCACCTTGAAATAAGGTTGTAAAGCAGTACTTGTAATTCCCAGCAATTCTACTTTAAAAGGGTGTACACATACTTGAGAGACTGGCTTATAACGATTTTTAACGATGTCCCTAGACAGCAAACTTTTCAAACTACAAAGGATGATTCGTGTTGGCTCATGCTACTTTTGTAACCATTACATTATGATGTTGTACAGGTTAGTAGCAAAACTATTTTTTTAAAAAATAGGTGGCAAAACAAGTCATACACAGAACCAGTTGTTCCCCTCTCCAGTCCCTTTCGATTGGAAAGATGTGGGTCAATGTGGAAAGTGAGAACTGGATTACAGCTGATCTGTGTTGCAAATATAACATTTATACCTGAATATGGTAGAGTTTTTAGTCCATACTTCACTGTGCATCAGAGAGTGACCTATAGAATCACTCCACATATTCTGATCTCAATAAAATAGATTTGGGATACCACAGCTTCATCCTCTTGGGCTGCCAGAATATATATATATATATTAACATGCAAAAAAGATAAAAATAAAATAAAATAAAAAATCCAATCTCAACTGACCAGAAGCCAAACTAAGGAACAGATGGTGGTCTCACTGGAGAGAAGGAGTTTTGCCCTTTACTTTCATGTGATCAAGATTTGACCCACACAATCCACCATCCCAACACTTAATTGTAACATACTGAAGAATAAGAGTTGGCAAGCACAAGAAAGTTACATATGCTCTTGATTAAGGATCAAGTATTGTGGGAAGACAGAAAACACCTCGTGTAGCAAAACGTTTTATTTAAATTACTGTATGGTCACTAGATTTAAAAAAAAACATTTTTCACATGCACTATGTGTTATATTCCCCCCATTCACCCCCACGTAAAAGGGCAGGACCTCCCTAGTGTACCCTGCCCTGACACACCCCTTCAGAAGGATCACACTGTTGTCATCTAGCATGCCACCTGGGCTGCTGTGGGATATGTGGATGGAAAGTTGCCTCCCCGCTACAGACCAGACATTTGTAGGATTCAGATATTCTGAGCCCACTTTCTCCACACCCCAGTTGTCTTTGACTTTGAACAAAGGTTTAAATCTCAGATAAGATTAATACAGGAAACTAATGAAGGTGCTCTTTATCTATCCAAGTAGTAGGTCCAGTTTAAGACTGAGGGCCCTGGAGTTCCAGCATCTCCCTGCAAGAGGCCTGAAATTTTTCTCCCATTCCCCTCTCCTTTCATACTTCACACCTCTGCCTTTAAGGTGGTGTGTCATGTCAATTGTTCTTATGACAAAGGAGCCCATAAATGCTATTTCTGAGTTGGCTAGAGGACCAAGTGCAGTGAAGAGGTAGAAAAATTAGAAATATTAGAATATTATAATATTAGAAGAGGTAGAAAAATTAGAAATATAGTGCAGAAGGTGTGCTGCTTGCATCTGACGAAGTCCACTGCTTGCATCCGACGAAGTGGGTATTAGCCCATGAAAGCTTATACTTCAATACTTTAGTCAGTCTTTAAGATGCCACAGGACTCTGTTACCTCTGGTAAGGGAACATTCACACAAGATTGCTATAAGCAATGAAAGGGCCCCACCTAATACAAGGCATAATATAATCTGACTGGAAATTAGCACCAGGTAAGTGAGGGTTTCCGCTGGATGTTGTCCTGACCAGGTGGGGGTGGATGGCTATGTTAGACAAGGTAGGATGCAGACAAACAGAACACACACAAAGCCAAGCAGGAACCAGTGAGCCTGATGTATGACCTTGGAAAAAGTAAGGGGGGAGGGGGTTGGAGTCTGATGCTGCTTGAAAGAAGCTCAGGCTATCGGCAAAGAAGCTATCCCTTGGTTTTTGGTTATGTGTTTGGAGAAGCAGAACTTTATCAATTACTTTTAAAGAAACAAGATTGATGAGTGGGATATTTTCCTCTGATGCAATTTCTACCCCCCCCCCCCAACAGGAATATTACAGGGCCCTAAACTTTTACTAGACATCTCTGTTGGAGGAGCAACAGTATGGTCAACTATTCATAAAGGTCTGGATAAACAGCTCATTTTGATCATCCTGTTATTCATGGTATGCAACTGGTCACTGACACGCTGTACCTCGGGGGAACACCCAGCATGCCCATGGTCATCCTTGTATAATGAGTGTGTGGTATCCAATCCAAAGTTTGTCATGTCAGGTATCTTCAGAAGGCTCATGATGCACTGAGCATTGTTATAGGTTATAATTTCATGTATATAGTTATGAGGCTGAAAATATGTCTCCATGGCTTAAAGTAAGCCCAGGGGAAAACTCTCCGAGAGCAGGAGAACCCAGCCCCGCCCCCTAGGAACAAAGGACACTGGCCTAGGCAACAATAAAAGATCCGTTGGACTCTCGAGTGAGTAGGGTGACCAGATAGCAAGTGTGAAAAATCGGGATGGGGGTAATAGGAACCCATATTTTAAAAAGCCCCACATATCAGGACTGTCCCTATAAAATTAGGACATCTGGTCACCCTACAAGTGAGTCACACCCCCTTCTTTTGGTCAGTTTGGGACTGCAATAAGGTATTGCTCACCTGACTCTAAAGCCGCCCCCGCCCAAGAGGGAAGAAAGGACATGACAAAAGGAAGAGATGTTTGCCAGGCTCTTCCTCTCTCTTTCACCTACATCTACAGACAACATCACCGCACAACTGAAGCGCTGATCAAAGGGGACAGCTTGGCTGAAGAGCAACCAGCCAGCCTGTGGTGAGAAGCATCTAAGCATAAGGGCACTGAAAGTGTTAAAGATCAGAATAGAATGCATTTTGCTTTTATTTCGCTCGACCCAATCTGACTTGGTATGCTTTACATTTTAAGTGATTCTACCCTTGCAGTTAGTAAATCTGTTTATTCTACCTGAAGCAGTGTGTGTTTGGTTTGAAGCATTTCAGAGACTCCCCTTGGGATAACAAGCTTGGTGCACATCAATTTCTTTGTTAAGCTGATGAACTCCTAAGCTTGCAGCAGCCTGTGGGCATAACTGGACACTGCAAGACAGAGGTTCCTAGGGTTGTGTCTGGGACTGGAGATATTGGCTAGTGTCATTCAGTTGCAAGTAGCTGGGAGCAACTTACATGCCAGAGGCTGTGCATGAACAGCCTAGGAGTGGGGGTTCTCACAGCAGAGCAGGGTAAGACAGGCTCCCAGAGTCAAGGACTGTAGTGACCTAGCAGATCACTGGTCCAGATAACACCAGAGGGGAATGTCACAGTCACCTTACAACAAACCAAACACCCACCCACACCACATGGTAATGTTTCTTCTTCCTGATTGGTTGACATTCTTTAGACTGGAGAATAAGTACTGAATTATGCTTCCATATGAATATCGGTACTTGTGTAAAAAGCAACTGTTCCCAGAGATTCATATGAATGAGAGTTGGTTTACATGATTAACAAATAAACATGGTCAAGCCACCAGCTGTTCAAGCAAACGTTTGTGAACACCAGTTGGCAATATTTGCCCAATTCTCGCATCAGTTTATCTTCGGTCTTAAAGGGGAAGCTTTTTCAAAGGTGACATTGATAGTTGCCTAGGACCTTAAGACAATTAAACATTGTTTAGTGCATGGCCTGGCAATACATGAAACCTTTCCACCTGCAGCAATTTATTCATTGAGATTAGGGAGGGGAGGAAATCCATCACCCCACCAGTTCTTTAATCACTTCCCAGCTGTGGAATGTGTTTTTCCTTTGATGTTTAGGTCTGGGGCCAAGTCCAAAACCCTAGATCTGAACAGCTTGAGCTTTACGAAAGGTCAGTCCCAGATCTGGCCTTTACTGGTCAGTCCTATCTCTAATGATCTGCATCTTCATTTCCTGAAGAGTTTTGTGATGTGCTGGATCTGCAGCTTTGAGTTTTGCCTCCCTCTCACTCCTGACAAGTGGAAATTATGTCAGAACACGAGCAGTCATGAACAAATATGGCCCTGCAAATTGCTTCTTAACCATGGTGGAGTGAGCAGGGCAGCCACCCAGGGCACAAAGCCCCAGGGGTGGAATAATGGGGAGAATAACAATAGGGTGACCATAGGTCTTGTTTTGGCCAGGACACTCCCCTTTTTAAGATCTGTCCTTGATAGCATGACTTGTTTGGCAAAACTGGGCATTTGTCTCATTTGCTCTTGCCCGAGGGTGGGAGGAAGGGCATGAAGGAAAGTTTGGGCAATAACAAACCGGACAAATGCCCAGCTTTGCCAAAAAAGAAAAAAGAAATAGTGAGCTTTGGATGAGGGGCCTGAGCTACCTGGCATCACCACTTACCTTTGGTCATGTTTTCAATTTAGGGAACTATAGTCACCCTATAGAAGGGTGACAAAAGAAAACCTGGTAGGAGGATACAAATATGCTTCTTCACCCTGGTCATTAAAATGCTTAGTTACAGCGCTGACCGTTTGCTTAATTATCTGTGCATCACATTGCAAAAGTCTGATGGGAAACAAGATCCCCCAGCTTGCCCAGTTACAGACATGTGAGCCACCCCCCAGAACTGTTGATACTTTTGTTCTCTTGGTGACTCATGATTACAGCTGCTTTTAGTGTTACTGTTATAGCCAACTTCTTTGTTAGCTCACTCGAACTGGGCCGGGGGAAAGGAGGGGCTTGGAGTTAAACTAGCAACCCCAAAGGTTGTCCCTCCCCCCCAAAAAAAAATCCCCTCTCTTTTTAAAAGGGCAAGGAGTTTGTGAAAGCTTTGTCAGTTGCTTCCTTGTCAGTCTCTGGGGATTTACTGAAATATCAGCCAAACAAACAAACAAAAAAACCCAACCCCCCCCCCCAAAAAAAAACAGTGTCTCTTGCTTCTCAGTAGGGGCAGTGCAGCCATTGGCGTAAGTCAGAAACTTCATTTTAAAAATCAAAAATAAAGATCAAGAAGAATTCATGGGTTCTGATTTCAGAAGCCCTGATCCTCAATTGCAGTGAAACTGATTTGCAGTACCTCTAAAACCAACACAGATGGCCCTGTACAGCCTTCAGTGTAGCCTCCAGGCTGGACCAGACAGTAGCATCCCGAAGGCAGGAGTGGTGCATTCTTGGCCCTGAGCAACTAGGGCTTCAAAATGCTCCCCCCCCCCCCCCCCCCGGCTACACTTTTTTTTTAAAGCAAGATACCATTGAGAGTCACCTCTCCATATGATTATAGCACCAGGGCATGATCCAGGTAGCCAAGGGCACATCTCTCTTTGAATTTTAGAGTACCACTTTCCCTATGCTTTAGCAACTAGTTGGATTTAGGATCCACGTACAGGACTGTCAAATGGCTTCAGTAGACCAGTTACATTTGTAAATCAGACGACACTTAGGAGGCGTAAGTGCCATGACAGTGTATGTCTGAATACCTGTTCTTTTCCCCCTGCCCCAAGAGGTGGTTAAGAGTTTGCTAGTGTAGACTTAACCTATTGAATGACAAAACTTTGTCTTTCTGAGGTGTTAAGCCCGCCCACCCCAAAAGACAAAGTTTTGCTTCAAAAAATGCCAGTGTGAACAGCACATTGTCCGCAGCAATGCTCTCCTGCTGACAATGCAAATGCCGCTCAATGGGGGGGAGGGGGAGAAGTTTTTGGTCAGCAGAAGAGCCAACAAACAGGAGCTACACTGCACAACTTTTAGCAGCATGGCTGTTGCAACACAGCCATGTTGCTAAAAGCTGTATAGAATAGACATAGCCTGTTCATTTTCATTACTATAAAGGTGCGCTAGCTTTTTTGTCCTTTGTTGCACCGAGAACTCATGTCAGATAAATCTGCTAGACACCAGAAAGGACAATTAGATCTAGTCCAACCTCTTGGTTTTATCAAAGGCCATTACGTATCACCCAGATGCCCCATACTGAGCCCTACAACTAGCGTTTGGCTAAAGCATGTCTTCACATCAGACTACCTTCCTTTCTGGAAAGTATCAGGAGATGGAGGAACCCCCCCGCCCCCACATACACACTTCCCTTGGCAGTCTTTCAATGGTGATCACCTTCATTATTAGGTGCCCAATCTGAGCATTTGATTTCCCCCTCCCCCTAATATATTCAACCAGGAAGGTACCATAATCCTGGTCATCTATTTTTCCTTTTCGGACCTGAAAACTGTGTCTGTGGTTATTGTGGACTACAGTTCAGCTGCAAGGTCTAAGCTTTATTTCCTTCCCTTGTTCTTTTATCATCTCTTGGTACTAAATTTTCTGCATTGTGCCTTCCCCTCATGGAGGCCTATCTAGGCAAAATACTGTGGTCGCCAGTCTTCTCATTTGGGGTACCACTGTTTTTAATCTCTTTGCATTGCTATAGCCCCATACATTCCAAGTGTTTTTTCATCAGTCCAGGGGCTAAAAAGGTAAGAGACTGGGCACCTCTGTGAATGTTATCAGGCATAGCCATTAGTCTCTAGGAGAGGATCCAGATATGTAAATCAAATTATTGTTTTGCATATGAAAATAGACAGCACCACTTCTTTTCAAATTGCCTTTATAATCCTTAATGAGATCAGCTGTGGAAATGAAGACCCATCAGCTGGATTGCCATGGGGAGTTGAATAAATGATCTCTTGCAATGGTACTAAAAAGGAGATACCCGCAAAAGTCAATTGCATTATGGCAAAAGGAATTTTGTCCTTTGTGTGGTCTGGGACTGTATTCAGTCTGGATACTCTAGATATCCTGATTAATGTAGGGACATAATGGGTTCTGTATCCTAGCATTGTGATTGCCAACTGATTTTCATTTTGCAGCAAGCTGTTAACTAAGCTCCTGAGACAAGCAGCAATATTATTTTAATTATTTTGTTGAAGAGTTTTATTACTCCAGTAGATGTTCCAAAAATAGTGGCAGTTGTGATCCAGTTTACAGATGCTCTGAGATGTTACCTTTTGAAGCAATGGCATCAAACACCCCCATTCATTGCCTATAGGTAGATTAAAATGAATCGATTACCTGTGTTGGGCAATACAAGTATTTCATATTGAAGATGTGCCAATAGCTCATCTGCCTCATGTAGACGACATTTACAGTTTTCATATTTGCACTGTGAGAACCACCAATGAGGTATTGTCTACATGGAGCCTCTTCATACCAGCAGGGGGAGGTCTTTGGAAAGGAGCAGGAGTATTGAAAGAGAGGACAGCAGAAGAGATAACCCGCCCACATGCTTCCCCTTTAGCAAGTGCATATTAACCATGAAGAATGAGCCTTAACAGCTTCAGGCAGTTCATCTTATAGCTCCTCACTTGTACCAGCCATAGATCCCCCCAATACACTGCAAGTATCCTGAAAATGAGGGCAGCTGCACACCTTGATCAGTTGCTAAGAACAAGATTGTGAGGACATCTGCTGCTAGCACTTGGTAGGGATGATGGCCCCCCACCTTTAAGGCACAGATATAGAACTCAGTCCCATGCAACACAAATGGCCAAGCACAGCATTGTGCTAAGCAGTCACAGGCAACAAAGCCATATTGGGGCCTCCTATGGGGTTTACAGTGATTTTATCAAGAAGCCTGAATATGAACTATCCATGTCTTTTGAAAGTTCCCAGCCCCAATAACCCTGCTCTCCCTATACACTGGAGTAGGTCTCTCCACAAGCTTGGAGGGTCAGACACATGTTTATGTCTTGGTGCATCATAAAAACAGAGCCTTGCATTTGAAGTCACGTTCTCTCTTGAGAAGGAAACCCGCTGCCAGAAGAGGCTGCACCTCAGAGGTCCAGGAAATGTACAGTAAACAGCAGGGAAGGAGTTAAGAGCATTGCTCCTAGTCAAACTTTCCATGCCTTTGAGGAGCTTTGTCCCATTCAAGGGAAGAGTAAAGTGACCATTTTAGTCATCGCCTGTTTCAACTCAACAATTGGTTCTCCATCACTAAAAGCTTTCCCAAAGCAGCAGCAACCACCTTCTGAGTTAGTGTAAGTTTAAGCAAAGAACTGTGTGCTGTTTGCTCTTTAGAATTAAACATGCTTTGATAATAAATTATTCCCCTGAATAATCCTCCCCATATGGTTTTCTGTAGCACTGAAGTGTAAGCACTTCAGAGGGCAAGTCAATGTAAAACAAGAGCATCTCGCAGGTTTTTCCTTTCAGGAGAGAAACCTATGCTGTGCATTACCAGGTCTGATACATACATGGTTTTACCTGCTCCTTGGTTAGTTCATATCATTTTCTGTGATTTGGTTATCGTCTTGGGCTCTTACCCCTGGAATGTAACCTGACAACTCTGAGTCAAGCTTCCGTACCCACGGTGCTTGGAAATAAGCAAAATAATTTCCTGTTTTAAATTGTTAACTTAGTGCCTAGGGAAGACTGAACTTTCAGGCAAAGGCAGAGCAATCAGCCTATTGGAAGCTCCTTTCCCCCATTCTATCAGCATGCTCACACAATGGAGCACAGGTGAAACACTTGCAGTGTCACTCAGCCTTGAAACACTTTCATCCATCTCTTCTCATTCCCACTTCCCCCACCAAAAAAAGGGGGGGGGGGAATAAAGGGGCGGGAGGAAAGACAACAGGAGAGTTGTTTAAATGCCCTAACTTCACCATCGGAAACTCTTCAATATGGTAACTAGCAAAATAAACTAGCATTTACTGAAGAATTAGTACAATGCGCCCCTCAAAATATTAAGGGACAAGCAGCTCAATGACATTTGCAAGAAACAAAGCAAACCAAAAGAAAATTAATCTAGAGCCATCTTCTTAAATCACAGCAGTGCCAGAGGGATCCAAATGTCAGCTCCCTTGCTCCCATGACTAGTCTTCAGAGTTGGCCAGAAAGTTTCCATAATAGATAGAAACATTATTTCATATTTTTCTGCTCAGCTTTCCTTCTATTTGTTGCTTTTCCAGCCCCACCCCTCTTAACACAATTGACCTCACTTGATATATTCTGGATTTACATTAGTGCAGAGATCAGAATCTGGAATGTAAATTGAAACAACTCTGACAGTGGGTCTTCGAGACTAAACTTACAACCACCTGATTTGGTCTGCAGTTTTTATTTAGGCTAAATTCCTTTGCATCAGTAGTAGGTAGTTTAATTGACATGATCATCATATGAGCCATGATCAATTAAAGGGGGCAAATTAAAGTTCCATGGACAACCGAAATTCTGGTGTTTAACTTTCCAGCACTTGATGTCACAGCCTAAATGATGATTTTGTTTGTCTGTTTTTTAAAAACATAATCAGTTCTGTCCTGCACCTAGGGTATGATGTTCAGAAGTATTGAGCACTTACCTAACTGTGCTACTCCCATGGATGTCAGTGGGAGCACAGTTCTCCTAATGTCACGTGCTTTTCAAATCTCTCCCCCATTTAGTCTATCTGGTCCTCATCTAACAAAGGAAAGTGTGAGGACTGTAAAATACAATTTGTGGACAGCTACTGTACATCAGTGAGTGACTGTATTATAGGACATAACTGAAAATACTGAAATATACCATAAGAAGGTATGGACAACCTATTTCTTAAATGCTCAATGCAAAAATAAGTATCTACTTTTCTAGTGTGCCTAAAGCCATTTCATATGAATAATTGAGACAGATTAAGTTTCCATGTTTTCCCAGTTAATATTCCAGCTGGTTGAACTTTGAGCTGCCAAGTTACAAATATTAATTGCTTAATTTTATTATAAAAAGAATGAGAGTACTTGTGGTACCTTAGAGACTAACAAATTTATTTGGGCATAAGCTTTCCTGGGCTAAAACCCACTTCATCAGATGCATGGAGTGGAAAATATAGTAGGAAGAGAGATATACACATACACAGAGAACATGAAAAGATGGGTGTTGCCATACCAATGCTAATGAGACTAATCAATTAAGGTGGGCTATTATCAGCAGGAGAAAGGGGAAAAAAAACCACCACTTCCCTAGTGATAATCAGGATGGCCCATTTTAAAGAGTTGACAACAAGGTATGAGTAACAGTAGGGGGGAAATTAGCACGGGGAAATAGTTTTTAGTTTGCATAGTGACCCATTCACCCCCAGTCTTTATTCAAGCCTAATTTAATGGTATTCAGTTTGTAAATTAAATTCCAGTTCTGTAGTTTCTCATTGGAGTCTGTTTTTGAAGTTTTTGTTGAAGAAGTGCCACTTTTAGGCCTGCAATTGAGTGTCCAGGGAGGATGAAGTTTTCTCAAACTGGGTTTTGGATGTTATAAATTCTAGATGTCTGATTTGTGTCCATTTATTCTTTTTTTATAAAGATTGTCTGGTTTGGTCGATGTACATGGCAGAGGGGCATTGCTGGCACGTAATGGCATATATCACATTGGCAGATGAACAAGCCGCTGATGGCTTGGCTGATGTGATTAGGGCCTTTGATGGTGTCACTTGAATAGATGTGGATAGAGTTGGCAACAGGCCTTGTTGCAAGGCTAGTTTCCTGGGTTAGTGTTTTTGTTTTGTGGTTGCTGGTGAGTATTTTCTTCAGGTTGGGGGGCTGTTTGTAAGAGAGGACTGGCCTGCCTCCCAAGATCTGAGAGTGAGGGATTATTCTTCAGGATAGGTTGTAGGATGCTTGATTCACTGGAGAGGTTTTAGTTGGGGGTTGTAGAAAAAGTAATGTGCCTTTATTAAAGGAAGTCTCTCACTAGCTATCCCTCTGAAGTTCACAATTTCACTAACCTAAATAAATCTCTTATGAAAGTTTTACTCATTCAATAACCTAGCCTCACTCCCAGCCTACAGTTTCAAGGAATCACATTTACAACAGGCTCTTGTTCCTATTGAGGTCAATGGAAATTTTTCCATTGACTTCAACAGGAGCAGATTCCACTCTTGCAGCTTCTTCCTGAAGAATTTATTCTTAGTGCTTTTTATAACTGTGAGAAAAAAAAGCCATGCCTCAACTTCAGTACTGGTAACGAGCCCCACAGGGTTACCGTATTTTTCGTCCCATAGGACGCTCCGGCGTATAAGACGCGCCCGCGTTTTCGGACAAAAAAAAAAAAAAGCGCCGCTTTTTTCGCGCCGCTCTCCCGTCCCCGCCGCGCGGGCGGGCTGCTGGGAGCGCGCCGCTCTCCCGTCCCCGCCGCGCGGGCGGGGACGGGAGAGCGGCGCGAAAAAAGCAGCGCTTTTTTTTTTTTTTTTTTGGGTCCGGACGATATTCGGCGTATAAGACGCCCCCCCTAATATTGAAACTATTTTTGGGGGTTAAAAAGGCGTCTTATATGCCGAAAAATACGGTAAGTACTGCACATCACCTGAGTTCCTACATGCTCCAGCAACTGAGCTTTTCCAAGCATAAGCAGTAGTTGCCCATGCTATTGAGAAGTGTTTCCTCACACTCCCCTTACTTTCAATCATGGTCACAATCAAGGAATCAGTTACCCTATCTGAGAGCAGTTCTCTTCTATATTATAGGAAAGGGAGAAATCTCACCATGCAGTAGTGACTAGTAAATATTGGACTCTTCTTTAAAAAGAAAAAATCATCTACCAGTGTGTTTACATAGAAGTCACCCTAGGATCTAGAGGACCTTACTGCACACCTAAAAATACACTTCTTAAAAATGTAAGAGCAGTCTTGTGTGTCCAAGCATCGTAGAACCATAGGACTAGTGCCAAGAGCTGCACCCCCTCCCATGCCCCAATCCCCTACCCCAGCCCTGAGCCCCCTCCCACACTCCAAACCCCTAGGGACCTCACAAAAATCTAATAGCCCCAGGTCCACAGGAGAATTCATCCAGCCCTGCTGACAAATGAAGAATTTAAATAATTCTTTCCCATCCAGAAGTTAAGACATTGTCCCCAGAATTAAAACAAACCCCATCTGGACCTCTTTTATTGTTTCAAGAAGATTCCAGCAACCCCTTTCCAGCTGTACAGGCCTAAACCTGGGCCTCTGCTCCAGAGAACTCTGCCTTTCTGTGCCAGATAAAGCACCTGCTGCCTAACCTTTTTTCCCTGGGCTGGGGACTTCCTCTTTATATCATGAGTTCTAGATCCTCCCAGCTGAGACTGATCACACCAATTAAATTAGCCCTAGGTGTACTCACATAGGCTAAATTGGCCCCACTGAATGGCAGCTGCCTCCTCACAGGGGACTAATCCCATTCTCTCTTAAAGGGACTATGCAGTTTGTGATAAACAGCCACTGCCACATGCTATTCCCTTGGGAGACTGGCTTCCTTATCCTGTGATGTGCTACTCTCAATGGCATCAACTCCAGTGACTGCTGTGCAGAGGCAGATTAGTGTTTATTGGGGCCCAAAGATTTACTGGGACACACAACATTTGGGGCCCCCCACATCCTTCCCCACCATGTGTACTACCCCTGCTCCTTCCCTTCCCCCTCATAACCCTACCTCATGGCCTGACTAAAATCTGGACTATAATAAGAACTGCCCATGAGACTGGGCTGCTCTCAGGCATCCCAGCCCCCCACCCAAGGCATGTGGAGGGCCCTGGGTGGCTTTTACCACAGGCTAGGGTGACCAGTCATCCTGTTTTGGCTGGAACAATCCCCTTTTTAAGCCCAGCCTCAGATGTCCCCCCTTTTTTTGGCAAAACTGAGCATTGGTCCCATTTGCTCTTGCCAACTGATGATTCTATTATAATAAAACAAATTATAATAACAAATATTAAAATAAAACAAATACTCTACAATCAAACCTATAAGAAAATAAGAACCTTATAAGAAAAGATATACAGGCAGGCAAGCAGGCTGGCCTTAGATGTATCTCATGTACCTGTTATGTATGTTAGTTCATTGCCAGGACACTTCTGTGGTTGACTTATGTACCTGTAGGCAGGACTTCCCCTTAAACTCCGTTTTCAGCTCCCCAGATACCTGGGGTTTTCTGTTGGGCCATTTATCTGTGCAAAGTTTATCTGTTCAGTGTTCATAGGCCTCAAGCCTTATGTAAGCGGGGGAATAGTCCCGCTGTTGTGGGGAACTCTCCTGGCTTCTGCACTACCCCGGTGAAATGGGCTAGCGGAAGGATCTGAGTCCTCGCTCCCACTACCTTTACCCAGAGGCCTCCCTGACCTTGAGGGCTCCCCTTCCACTCT
Organism: Sternotherus odoratus; assembly: GCA_032164245.1. NCBI lineage: Eukaryota > Metazoa > Chordata > Testudines > Kinosternidae > Sternotherus > Sternotherus odoratus. The sequence continues at coordinate 65,164,705 of JAVMKO010000003.1, forward strand.
CCTGTCTGGTGGAGCCCTCGTAACCCCAACTAGGCTTGGCCCAGGATTCCTGGGGGGCTCAACCCCAAACCGTGCTGTGGTTACCTAGGTAAGAGGCTAGGGCAGTGTTTCTCAAATAGTGGGGCGCGAGGCTCCGTAAAGGGGGGCTCGTTTGACGTGCGCCATGCGCCGCTTGGAGCGGAACATGCTGCCCACGCGGGGCAGCGCGCGCTCGGGGCAGGCGCGGGCCAGCGAGCCGAGCGCGGCGCGGCGCAGCCTCACCGCGTAGCCCTGCGGCTTGCTGGGCTGCCGCGGCTCCGCCGCCACGGCAGCATCGCCCCGCCAGCCCGCCCGCGGGCCCCGTGCAGCGCACGGCCCGGCGCAGAGCCGCGCTCAGTCACCGGCCGGCCCGGGCGAGGCGCCCCCGCCTCCCGCCTGCCATCCTGGCCGGGCGCGCCGGGCCGCTGCGCCCTAGATATAGGCTGGCGCCCGGCAGGGGCGGCGCCGGCGAGGGGCGGAGAGGAGCGGGGGGGCGCGAAATGTTTTCTTCTTGCTAGGGGGGGCACGACAGAAAAAAATTGAGAAGCACTGGGCTAGGGTTTCCCCACTCTGGGGTGCTCCCTCTGTACTGGGCACTTCACTGGCCCACATAAAACTTAAAGCAAATGCAAACTTAAAATGTTATTTAATGAACAATTTATCTTAAAAATGAACAAGGAAGAAATAGAACAGTTAGGGAAAACACATCACCCTGCTCCGTGGCAGGGAGCATCACACACACAATGTCTCTGGAGTGTCAGGACAGTTCACAGTCTGTTCCTTGTAGGGCTCAGGCCTCCTTCTCAGCTGTGCTGCAGGGTTGCTGTGACTTGGACGCTTCCTCCAGTGATGGCCACACACTCTCCGCCTCCGGACGGCTCCGGCCCAGTTCCAGTCTCTGTCTCAGATCCACTCTGCCTCAGCACGGCTGCTGCTCTGCCTCCAGAGCTGTTGCTCTGCCCCCTCTGACTGTTACAGCTCTGCTCCCAGCACATGGCTGCTCTGCAGGCAGCTCCTATGTCTCTGCCCCCAGCACTGACCTGCTTCCTGGGCTGCTTTCCTGGCCTCTCTCCCTCTGGTTCCTGCAGCTGCTCCCAGGGCAGGTCTGTCTCTCTGGGCTGTGCTCTGGCTTTCGGGCTGCAACTCTGCTCCTAGCACAGGGTCTGTCTCTCTGGGCTGCTTTCCTGGCCCCTCCGGATCTGGCCCAGCTCTATTCTCCAGCTCAGTTCTAGCCCCTGCTCTCTCCTTACCTCGGCCCCACTCTGTCTGGCCCAGGCAATTCCAGCTCACAGGGAGGACAGGACCCACCCTGCCCTCCTGACTCCTTGATTAGTCTCCCAGCCCCAGTCAGGCTGATCTGGAGTGCTGGCCTCTCCCCATTGCCCCTCCCCCTTTAGGTCCTGGGAGCTAATAATCAAAACACCCCACTGAGTGTTAGTAAGGGGATAACAGTTCCCTTACACTTATGTTAACTTGCTAAAGCTAATGTCTTTACAGGATACAGGCCTGTAGGTTTTTTGCATTACTGCTAAATATAATGTAAAGCAACATATAATGCAAAGCAGTAAATATAATAAAGGCAAGCTAGCCTGCTGGGCTCTGGCTTCCACACCCCAGCCACTCCTCTGACCCTGCTCCCAGCCACAACCCCACTCCAGGCTCCTTACCACAACCCTCAGCCCCACCGTGACCCCCAGCTCCCACTCCCAGCTCTGGCCTCAGCTTCTGCAGACTAGGTTGGAGGGGGCAGCTGTAAAAGTTTAGGGACCCCTGGCCTAGGTCCATATGTCCCCCTTTGTCCTCGGTTGAGCCAACTTTTTTGTCAAAACTGGGCATTTGTCCCATTTGCTCTTGCCCACTGATCATCAGCTGTCAAGAGCAAACAGCACAAGTGCTCAGTTTTGAGAAAAAGGAGCTGAAAGGGGTGAGCAGAGGGACTTGGGCCAGTCCTCCACAGGGAGGAAGGGGCTTCGGCAAGTGGTTTGGGCTGCCTCCTTGTGGGAGGGAAGAGGGAAGGGAGAGAGGGCTCGGGCCATGGCTGTCTGGGGCAAGGGAAGGGAAGGGGGCTTGGCCAGGCTAGATGTGGGCGTCAGGGGGGTGGGGAAGAGAGGGCTCAGCCAGGCTCTGGGCGGTGGGTCTGGGGGAGAGGGGGCTTGGGCCAGCTCTGCACAGGGGCGAGCAGGGGGAATATACTCACTCACACTCTACTCCGTCCGTCTTCCAGCCTGGCTGGGGTGGGGCCTCAGGGTAAGGGAGAAGCAGGGCATGGGGGAGAAGCAGCAGGGGTCAGGACCAGAGTACCACACCCCTGCAGGGCCCCCAAATTGAGAGGGTCCCCAGGCCCAGGCACTGTCGGCTCATAGTGTCAGGGCCATCCGTAGCTATTCTGGGGCCCTACACAGCCCTCCCCACGGTCTGGGGGTGTAGGGCCCCAGCCTCCACGGGGGCAGGGCAGACCATGGGGAGGAGTGTGGGGGGGGACTGGTCCCAGGCCTTCCCGGATGGGAGGGGAGGGCAGGCCCCAGGCCTCTGAGGGGGAGAGTGGAGCTGGCTTTCGGACCCCCATTATTTAAATATTGGTTATGCCCTGAAGCATGAAGGTTGTAACCCTCCCAAAACCTTTTTCCCAATGCTTGCTATTATAATTCTGAAAGTTATTGTTATCTGTATAGATGTTTGATTCCTGCTTTTCTAATCAATGCTTATTAAAATATTACTATGTATAGAGAAAGTAATGACTATACGTGTAAAATATTCCCCACCCATCCCAAAAAATGTTTTTTAAAAAAGAGCTCCTCTTGAAAACATTCAAACAACTACATTAGAACCTTGTTAAATTAGAATATTTCCCCTTTTTTCCTTACTTTGTACTTAACCTCAAAAAAGCAAAAACAAAAATGCACCCTGTTGAAATAGAACTAAATGAGTAACATCATGTAAAGCCTGCATGTTGTGATGATCTCAATATAAACCTGCAATCTGTTATACTCAGTAAGCAAGTTTGGCAAAAGAGTTGAACCCTAGCAACTGTTTTCAGATTCCAAAAATTAAAACAAAGGCGATTGCTTTACAAAAACGTTGTTCCCTGTAATAATTTGTGTCACACAAGAAATCAGTTTCACACTCCGTCATTTAAGAGTGACTTTGGTGGAATTTGAACATTCAGTTTACCCAACACAACAAAGTTTCCATGATGTACTCCTGCTGACTCGTTAATATTTTTTTTATAGTGCAGTCCCGTTAAAATTCAGGGCTTGCTAAACAGGAAGCTTAGGGGGACAAGGGTGCAGATGACATTTGAAAAAATTAGAAGATAATTTCTTCATTTATTTACAGCATAAATATTGTAGCGGTTGTAACTATATTCTGAAGTAAGTGACTGATCACCTTCTAGATGGGGTGATCTTGTTTTCTTGTTAGTTTAGAATTTTGGTTGAATTATACAAAATCAGTCATGTTTCATCTGCAGCTCTGGGTCATTCGGTAGGAACCTTTTGATGTAGACTAAAACCAATTATGCAGTCCTGAGCAGGAAGCTGAGAGGTTCACTTAGCTAACCAAAGGCTGATAACCGAAGGGGGAGCATCAACTTCCTTTCCCAAGGCTACAGCATAATAGTGAAAACCATAATGCTTAAAACACATATCACAGAAAGTCTAGCACTGCTCTTTAAACTACCGTAGACAAAGTAATGGCTTAAAATAACTGTTCTCTTCATTCTGCTCGGTAATAGTAGACCTAAACCCTGTAACAAATGCAGGGTTGACTAGTGTAACCTGGCGCCCTGTGCGGCTAACAAGCAGAGCAGAGAGAGATCCTCTTTCAAAGGTCTCTTTAATCCAAAAAGAAGAAACGTTTGCAATTGTTCACATGACAATCAAGTTGCTGAATGACCGTCTACTACCTAAATCATTTCAGTCACATATGAAAATCAAAGCCTCTAGCAGACTGGCTTAAACAAAAAGCAAAGCGCAGGAGAATGACTATGATGTGCGCATGTTGGGAGCTCTCAGGCACAAACGTGCATTGTGAGCTTTCCCATGGAACCCGAGCCAAGGAAAAAAAGCTGACTTGGATAAACACATGGCGGATAAAGGGCCTGATCCTAAAATCACTCATGCACACAAGCAGGCCCACTGAAGTCAACAGGCCTACCTGTGTGAGTAAGTTCTGCTCATATGAGAAAATATTTGAGGGATTGGGCCCAAAACTGAGAGTCTGTTCAAACTACTACCAAGCTCATTTGAAAGCAGGTTTTTGTTTTGATGTTGAGACGTCAGTATCTCCATTCAGTCCTGGAGGTGCTTGGCCTACCTCCTACGGCCATGCCATGCAAAGCACCTGCCCTTATGCTAAGCCCACTGAAAGGGAATCAAGCCAGTACTACTTTATTTGTACCTTGTTGCGAGTGGGGCCCCCAAATCCTGCTCTCCCATAGAGTGATAGCAAACACACTGTTGATGTCAATGGGGCAAGTGCTAGCCCAGAGTGATTTACTTGGTAGCTTTATGATAAATGGGAACTTGTCCAGTCAGAGGCCCCGCTGATTCCAAAATACAGTTACAAGCTGTATTTAAAAAACAAAAAGCTATTCAGGATCTAATATTGGCAGAGGAAGGAGCAGTAGTATTCCTTGTACGGCACACAAACTGTAAGTGCTCATTTTAGACCATTTAATTTTAATGATTACTTTAGACTTTATAGTGGCCCCACACAACTAGCATCTGTTTACTATGAATGTGGTGCCGTGCTTGCAACAGAAGCACAACTGTTGCAAAGACCCTTTTCAAGCTACACTATCCAGACCCATTCCAGTTGGGTAATTCTGTGAAAACAAGAGCCACAGAGAGCAGCAATAATACTTATTATAGCCCTTTTATAAAAACTGAAGAGGGTAGTAAATGTGTAGGTCCCTATTACATCCCCTTCTTGTTAAATAAAGACAGCTTGTTCTCTTCTCTGTGTAGATTTCTTCATCAGTGATTCCTTTGTTCTGTGATTAAATTACAGGAAGAGTATAAATTACCGGATCATCTTTTCTAACTCATCAGTCTGGTTTGACAAACTCAGACAACTTTAAAATGGTTAGATGGATTTAAAAAAAGACAACACAGCCATTTAATTTTAACCCCCACCCCAAAAGCCATCAACTCAGCACAGCATCCATACGTGCTTAACTTTAAGCCCAGGCTTAAGTGCCATTTGCTTGAATTATGCTTTGCTGAATTGGGATGGATGGTTGTGGCTTTTCAGCTATTACTTTCATGCAACGTTTATCAAACACTTCTAAAACAGCTACAGCCATTTAAAGGTGGATGCAGTATTTGATCTTTATGTTTTCCTCTAGAGCACTGAGAAAGGATCAGTAGTTAGTAAGAGAAGAGCTTCCACTCTTATACTCCCAACATATTCCATGACTGTGGACTTTGATGTATTTATTCTGCTTCTGGGTTTGTTCAGTCTACTGGAAAAGTAAAAAAAAAAAAAAAAAAAAGTAATCAAAGGCCTGCCTCTCAACATTCCCTTCCCAGCACGGAGAGGCCAGGCGAGGGGTCTCGTTCCAGATGAAAACTGTGGGCTATGGAATAATATGTCTGAGCAGCTAGCCCTTCTGAAACAGCATTTCTTCCTAGATAATGAATAAAAATAGCACAAGCTCCTGGATTTAGAGTGTTGAAGAGGAGTATGTCTTAAGAACAATGAATGAGCCACTTGAGTTGTAAAAGAGGCTTCTGGATTTTGATCGAGTGAACTTTTAACTTTTAGGAAACCATTTCACAAGCAGCTGTTCCTGTCAAGACAGTGTTCTTCATCCCAACCATAATAAACTCTTTGTTACAGGGTTAACATAATAACACATCTTTGCACTGTATAGGAAACCTTGCTTACATCTAGAAAATGTGGGAATCTACTGTATAAGTTTAGCACCCAGAAACTGTTCCTTTCGAAGAACAAATTTAGCTACTGGGGGGGGGGGGGGGGGAATATAATCACATCCTCACAAGAAGCAAAAGCTTTGCTTAGCTAGTGTTTATCTGAAATCAGTAGTAAAAGGAACAATACTCTAAGAGTTCAAGTCACTATATAAAATAGCTACTATCACTATTAGTGTTATTATATATGGAGAGAGATAAATCTAGTCTCACATTACCATGACTAAGCAGGATCCAGATTTACAGTGCAACTAAACCCTAAGAGAAAAGGAGAAATAAAACTAATTACGCTTCAGCATTTCTAGACTTTGCAGATTTTAATCACATATACTGTCTTACTTGGACAATTTATTTATACTGTGCAGGTGAATTACAAGATTCTTGAGAAGGATGACATGAGAGGCCAGTTACCGTGCACTGCCCTTTCATCATTTCCTTTTATTTACAGTTTATGTCCAATGAAAATCAATAACTAATGAATCAAAGCATAATTGCACAAACATTAACTGCTTACAAAAACTAAGGAAATGACCATACATACCCAATGGCAATAATTTATTATATTTCACCCTTAATATTTTACTGTCTTTATTGGTAATAAATCATTGACAAATCAGATAGTGGATTTTTTTTTAAAGTATTGAACATTTTAGTGATTTGACAGGATTTTGTATTGGGTAATCTAAATATTCATATCTGAGCATATCAACAACACTGGCCATTACTTGTTTAAATCCGGAAAAGACTTTAGCATCAAGGTAGTTCAACTTGTTGTAGAGCCCACTTTAGATTGAGTATTGCGACTAAAACATTTGATGCTAGAGAAACAAACAAACCAACCAATCTGTGAAAGTGTAATGCTGTTGATTCATAATTTTTTTTAAGAGAAGTATTTACAGAGATAATACAAAAGATTATTTTTTAAACTTAATTCAATTAAGACTTGAGTCTTCACATTCCAAACATCCAATCATTTCATTTCTGATTTTTGGCTTTCAGTGCTTTCCCCCCCAAACCCAAAATTATTAGCCAATCTTTAAAGTAAAACATCACAACTGAAAATCTTCAAACAGTAAAAATTTTTCAAATTTGTGCCAAAATAAAACAACAGCATTTGAAAATTACTCAAGAGATACCACAAACACTTCATAGTTAAGGAGGGATTCAGGAGCCAAACAGACTTAAAAACATATTGAATTTAGGGATTGGGGGGGGGGGGGGGGGGACAGAAGAGGTTTCTCCCTTGACTTACTTTATGTTGTATAAATCACATTTACAAAATCTCCTGGTCCTTTTCTGAGAGTTTCCAATACCTCCTTCCTCTGGCACATATGGTTTAATATACAAACATTTAAATAAAATGTCAAATTAAGGGTCCCACAGTAAATAATTTCAGCTCTTCTGAAAAACAATGATTCCTAAACATTTGAAAACTGGCCCTGACTATATAGGCATTCAATTAGCATGGTTGAAAATTAACAGAGAGGATTTCATATATAAAACTTTAGTACCCTGTTTTATCCTCAGGGCAATCCCATGCAAAGAGGAAACTAGAAGGAACCCATTTTCTTGTTATTATCTCTTTGTTACTGTTGGATTAATTCCAATTACTGTAGATATAAAGAGAATCATAAAGCTTTTTGTATTTTCTGGTGGTTTTATGAAATTTAAGTGAAAAATAAATCTCTTCAAGTCCTTATCTTGCACAGTTAGATAACCATCTATCCTTTTTTTTACCCCCCTTGGTGGAGTCTCTACCATCTGTGTTTACTGTTGCATTTGATATGTTCTCATCTTGAAATCAGAGATTCTGACCATCATCTCTTTAGGCTTCCATCTTGTTTTCAAATTCCTCTTGGCTTTGGACTGGAGCCCTTTCATTTACTTTCTGGTTGCAGTTGGTCAAATCCTTTTCATGTCACTCAGCTTTGGAACATCAGAGACTGCGAATTTCTCTAGATCGGACTGGTACCAATTAAATTATGGAATGGAATCACATTGATTTGATGCAGAAGTTTAGTCTGGTTCATTTTCATGATGGGTTTGCAGACAGACAGCTCAAATGATTCTGGGATCTGGATGGGGAGTGGTAGCTGTTTCCCAGCCAGAGTCTCTTAACAGCAAAAATGTAGAAGAGAAATTGAGAGAAGTAAGAGGAGAGCTGTGGTTGAATGCAGGGAATTTCCATGTCCCTGCGTGGTGGTATTGTTCAGTGAATTTATGACAGCTGGCATAGAAGTGGAACTTGCTATAGAATTATTGCTAGGGAATGTTAGGCTGGTTCCATTTGTGTTGCAGTAAGTCTATAAAGTATAAAAAAGTTAAGGGGGAAAAGGTTATATTTTTCATTAAAAGCCATTACCTGGTGTTAATATTTATGGCGTACAAAGGAGCATCCATGTTAGCGCCACTCAGACACGATGCACACTCACAATTACATATGTCCCCCATTGTTCAATTATTAAGGACAAAGGCAACTTGAATTTCATGGAGCGGGGAGACAAAGTTTCAGTGACTAACACTTTCCGACTGTAGCTTCCCTGCCACATGGTATCAAAACTGCATGCACGGAGAACAAAATCAAATACCACAGAGAAACAGTGTCTCCATTTGAAAAATTCACCCCAAAAATCTAAAAAAAAATATATTAAAAGGAAACAAACCCAAAATAATGCCTCATGTAGGAATATGCAGATGGCTCAATTTTATTCTCGGTTCCCTACAAAATATGTACCCCCAAAGGATCCAAATGATTTATTATAGGGACCTATTTGTTCATCTAAGTATGCAGATGTCGCAAGAGGGAGGCATTCAATCTTTCGGTCGACCTATATTTAACTTTGTTCTTTATTAAAATACTCATAATTTAACATAGGCAAAGTACATTTGCAACAGCTCCAGCTCATCTTAAGTCCTGCTTCATTCTCTTTAAAGTGGAATAATTTTATATTAACTGTCTGAATTAAGATTTTTAACTCATACACAAAAACACTTAGTTAAAAGTCAAGTACTAGCTCTTGCATTGACTTTGTGATTACTTTGAAGCAGGTGTCAAGGTCAATGCAAGTGTATTAAATATCTTCAGATTCCCTGGTCTCATATCAGTTCAGCTTGTTTGTAATGAGATAAGACAACCAGGGAACTGTACTGATGAGAACATACCTGTTATTGCTGGCATAATGAGCCACATAGCTAAAGAAAACATAATTGAAAGTCCAGTACAGTTTTAGCAGGTAATAATCTATATTATGGGGCAACAAAGTCAAAATCATCTATGTGGATTTTCGTTATGGCTTCTGATTATAGGACCAGGGCCCATTTTGAACACTATTTCACCCTAGCAGGACCTTACTTGTCATGCACACTAGAAACTTTTCAAAGTTAAATTAATTCATTAAACAAAAAGAGGAGGGAGAAAGACACAGAGACCCTGCACACGATTAAAATACAGCCGTAATTAGTTACTGATGCGGCGACGCCAAAAAGCTTGAGCTAATATCTGGGACAAGTGGCTTGTGTTTCTGTGAACTCCAGAAGATGAGAAATGCTGGGGCAGATTCATGTAAATAAAGAGAATAGTATTTTAGAGACATGACTAGGACAAAGAATAATACTATCCGTAAAATAGTCCTTGTGTTTATTCTTTCATGCCACCGAGAATGTGCTACATCTGTCAAGGAGAAAAGACTGGCACCGTCCCGGTCTTCAAGAGCCAGAAATTTTATGTTAATTTTACTTTTATGCTGCACCTACCTTTTCAGTGTGCAGCAGATTTTTTTTTACTGAAATCAGGTCATTGTATTGGAGAAGTTGCCAGGAGGGAAGCTGAAGTTTTGGACAGTTTGGGGATTTTGGGAAGGTGGTGGAGGCTATTTGATTTATTAAATAAGCACACTGGTTGGAAGTTTCTGACACAATCACCAGTGAAATAATTGACATTTACAATTGTCAACCTTGGATTGCAGCGCTGCCCCTCTCCCTCACTGAGACAAGAGAGCCTCTCTTTAGACCAGAGCACCACATCGGTTTGCTCTCCCTTCACAGTTGGAAACTTTTCTTCACCGCAGGATTGGCTAGATTTTCCCCTCCCCACCCTGAGAGCTCAGATTCTGCAGCTCAAGCTCCATTCTGTGGCCAATTCTACAACTTCACAAAGTACAAAGGGGCAAGTCTGCAACAGGTTAAAAACCTATAAATATCTGTCCACACCCCTAGGGGTTGATCCTGCTCCCTTTGAAATCAAGGGAAAGACTGCCCCTCAATTCAGAGGAAGTAGGAGAGGAAACTTATGTATCTATAGCAGAAACATGTTCAAGCCAGCTTTTATTTTTCTGTCTACATTGCTCAATGGTCTCATGGAGAGGGTGCTTCATTGACCCTGCCCAGCCAGAGACCTCTACAAGCTATAGAGGAGGACTCCGGGATGCAAGGCTAGCTGAACGCTGTTGCCAAATCAGACTCTAGGGGCGTGATCACCGTTGGGCGAGTAGCCATGTGGCTAGCGGGCTCTAAAGAACGTGCCTTCAGGGACATCGCAAAGTCCGCCCGTTGGGTCATCCTCGGCTCTGACCCGAAATCAGAAGCGCGTCTCCCGTTGATTTCCAGGGGCTTTGGATCAGGATCACCCCTGACCAGCTGGTAATGGGAATTTAGTTGTGTCCAAACCTGGCCCGTGTCTGCCCTGGGGGTTGCTAGACTCGCCTGGGTAACAGCGCACTGGCGTGTTCCTTCCCGGGGTCCCACATAAAGAAAGTTAAACTCCCAACTGATTATTAATAAAGAGAGAGAGAGAGAGAGACGCGTTGCTGGGTGAACGTGTCAGGGAGATGCGGGGCTGAGCCGCCCTCCCGCCACACAAAGCTGCCCCTGCCCCAGGAAGGTCGTGCAAACGGGAGCATGAAATACCCCCCCACCCAGACCCTCCCGCACACACGCGGCCGGGCTCCTGGCCAGCCGGGGCTAGATCCTGTCGCTTGCCCGACACGGGCGGGGGAGGGGGATCGAGAGGCGGGGGACACCCGATCAAGTGTCTCTGAATTGCACGTGGAGAGCGCGCCTGCGAGGGGCCCCCGGCGGGGCCCAGCCCTTGCGGGATGCAGCCCCCCCCCCCCCCCCGGGCGCTGCTGGAGACTGAGGCGCTCGCACCAGCCGTGGCTCCGGATAACCCCCCAACCCAGGGCATCCCCCCCCGCCTCGCCCCTCAGCCGCGATCACACCCTTCGCGGGGCATTAAACCTGAAGCCCCCCGTGTGGGAGGCGCAGAGACCGGGCTCCTTTGGGGGCGGCCGGGGACCCTTCCCCGGGGACAGGAGTCGGGGTTGTGGGATGGAGGCTCCGGGGATCCCCCCTTGTAGGGGCGCCAGGGGCTCGAGGAGCGGGCTCCTGGTCCCCTGGCGGGCGGAGTCCTTAGGGAGCTGGGGCCAGCCCGGCTCACCTGGGGGGGAAAGAGAAGCGCCAAGAGCAGGAGCCCCAGCCCGAGCTGCGCCACCAACGCCGTCCCCATGTCCCGTCCGCTCCTGGTCCTGGTCCTGGTCCTGGTCCCGCTGCTGCTGCCGCTCTCCCTGCAGACAGGAGGGCTGGAGGAGGAGAAACCCGGCTCCAGACTTTATAGGGGAACTGCAGCAGCTGGGACGCACCTCCCCCTTCCCCTCGCACCTCCCCCTTCGCCCTCCTCCCTCCCCGGGCCTCCCCCTCCGCCCCTTCCTTCCCCCCTCCTCCAGTCCCCTGGCATGGGCCTCCCCGCTCCTCTCAGTCACCTCCCTCCGTCCCGACTCTGGCCCCCATTCCTGCCTTCCGCACTGACCCTGCCACGCAGGTCTCTGGCTTCAAGTCTCTGCCTTGCTCTTGGTCAGAGATACTCAGAGAATTAGTGGTCACCCAAACGAGCCACAGTAGTAAGAATTCATTGTGTCAGTTACTATAGCACTATATACTCATCTTTAATCAGGAAGATGGATAATTACACACCCCCATACACCACTGACCAAGTTTTATTCTGGGTAATAACATAGTAAAAGCATCCTGATTGATTAATAGTTAAATCACACCGTGTTTTAATATCATGCGCTGTAAGAGCCACAGGAGACACATTAAAGACTCCCTTGTAATTTGGGGCCCTGAAGTATCCCTCTAGACTCTAGAGCTTCACTTATTGTGCATCTTTCTCCCCCCACTTCTGCCTTTGGCTGCCCCCTCCTATCTGCAGTTTCTCCCTGGACCTTCAGCTGGCATGTGGATTTGCACTGCCAAAGCAAGGGTGGATGCTACTGGAGGCACAAAGAGGAACACGCTGAGTGTGTCTAGTGAGGGGACTGCAGAGTGTGAATTATGTATGGTGCAGCTGAGGGACTAGCAAACCTTCTGACATTGCAGTGTTCTGAGCTAGCCAGAGGTACTGGGGTGTGTTAGTTAATTGGCAGTCTCTCAGATGAATCCAATCAGTGTGCTTTGCAAAACAGAAAAGCAATGGTAGGGCAGGAATGCATTTGTCTTAGGAAGCGGCAGAGTCTTGTAGCACCTTATAGACTAACAGATTTTAGGGATCATGAGCTTTCGTGGGCTAAGACCCACTTCATCATATGAATGTTGTGGAAATCTCCATTGGCAGGCATAAATATGCAGGCAAGAAAGCAAGGTAAATTCAAGCAGGGTGGGCGGTGAAGCCCGTTTCCAGCAGGTGATCTGGAGGTGTGAATGCCCAGAGAGGAGAAACTGCTTTTGTAATTGGTGAGCCATTCACAGCTAATATTAAGTCCAGACCTAATGGTGTTGAATTTGCAGATGAACTGGAGCTCAGCAGTTTCTCTTTGAAGTCTGGTTTTGAAGTTGTTTTTCTGCAGGATGGCTGTCTTGAGGTCTGCAATTGTATGCCCAGGCAGGTTCAAGTGTTCTCCTACAGGCTTTTGTATATTGCCATTCCTAATATCCATTTATCCTTTTACCTAGGGATTGTCCAGTTTGACCAATGTACATAGCAGAGGGACATTGCTGGCACATGATAGCATATATTACATTAGTAGATGTGCAGGTGAATGAACTAATGATGGTGTGACTGGTGTAGATATGTGGGCAGAGTTGGCATCAAGGTTTGTTGCATGGATTGGTTCCTGAGTTAGAGTTATGGCGCGGTGTGCTGTTGCTGGTGAGAATCTGCTTCAGGTTGGCAGGTTGTCTGTGGGCAAGGACTGGCCTGCCTCCCAGGGCCTGTAAAAGTGAGGGATCATTGTCCAGGATGGGTTGTTGGTCACTGATGATGTGTTGAAGAGGTTTTAACTGAGGACTGTGGGTGATGGACAGTGGTGGTCTGTTGGTTTCTTTCTTGGATTTGTCTTGCAGCAGAAGGCTTCTGAGTACACGTCTGGCCCTGTTTATCTGTTTCCTTACTTCCTCATGTGGGTATTGCAGTTTTAAGAATGCTTGGTGAAGATCTTGTAGGTGTTGGTCTCTGTCTGAGGGGTTGGAGCAAATGTGGTTGTACCTCAGTGCTTGGCTGTAGACAATGGAGCGTGTAGTGTGTCCGGGATGGAAGCTGGAGGCATGAAGGTAGGCAAAGCAGTTGGTGGGTTTTCGGTATAAGGTGGTATATAGGGTACGTCTCATCTAGACACGATATATCAATCCTTGAATGTGCTCCCCCGTCAACTATGGAACTCCATCTCCACATAGGGTGACCAGACAGCAAGAGTGAAAAATCGGGACATGGGGTGGGGAGTAATAGGAGCCTATATAATGAAAAGACCCAAAAATCAGGATTGTCCCTATAAAATCGGGACATCTAGTCACCCTATCTTCACAAGAGGAGGAAGCAGAGTCGACGGGGGAACAGCAGCGGTCAATTCACTGCCATGGGGATGATCAGGTAAGTCAACCTAAGATACTTTGACTTCAGCTACACTATTCACATAGCTGAAGTTGCATATCTTAGGTCAACACCCCCTCCCCACAGTGTAGAGCAGCCCTTAGGTTTATAGAGTTGGTCTACACTACCTGGGGGGGATTCGACCTAAGATACGCAACTTCAGCTATGTGAATAATGTCGGCGCATCTTCGGTCAACTTACCTGGCATCCTCACGGCAGCAGCAGGCTCGCCCATCGACTCTGCTTGCACCTCTTGGTGAGCTGGATTTCCGGAGTCGATGCCTTTGGGGATCGATTTATTGCGACTAAACGAGATGCGATAAATCGATCCCTGATAGGTCAATCACTACCTGCTGATCCGGCAGGTAGTGAAGACATACCCATAGAGATACGAGCAGGTTAATATTAGTATTTTAAAACATTAGTGTTATTAGTATTTTAAAACAAAGGCCCTTGGAGAATTAACAGAACAGGACAAAGTCTGGTAAAGTACTTTAAAATAGACTGCCTCCAATTTTAGAGAGTGGGGGAGAAAGGGCAAGAAAAGCTGTTATTATTTCAAAACATTGTCCATTTTGATGGGAACAACAGCAGCCAAAACTTGGGTTGTTAGACCCCCTTATTCCCTTTTGTTGAGTTCATGTGTGGCTGCTGCTGAGAGGTGTAGGTGCTGGCTTTCAACTAGTCTTCAGACTCCATAAATTTGGAACTCTGAGTAACTATACTTAACCAGAGTATTTTAACTTAAAATAATGTTGTATCAAATAGTTACACATGCTTAATATTTTTTTCTACTAAGTGATCTTATGCTAGAACTTAAGACATATACAATAAGTGGTACTACAGGACAGCTCCTCAGAAGATTCGGAATGCATTGTGTGGCGGGACGGACCAGCCCCGCACGGGACCAGGCAGCCCCTGGCCGGAAACTCTGGCAGTGGAAGTCCAGCCCCCGCTGCACTGGGCATGCTCCAAGTGCTCTGGCTGTGTAAAGGGAGTGAGCCCAGCTCAGTCAGGGTGGGCAGCTGTAGGAGAAGGACGTGCTGGGAGAGCTCCTGCAGAGGACCAGCCCTAGCTGCATCCGGAGCCTGAGCCAGACACCGGCCCCAGCCGGCCAGGAACCCCAGGCCAGAGACAGCCGGAGCCGTGGCCGGACACCGCCTCTGGACCCACCGTCGACCACAGCCCGACGGGAGCCCCAGCCGGTGACCGGACTGAGGGGGCGATGGCCCCATCTACCACCAGGGATCAGCGGCCAGCCGGGAGCCCCCGTCATCGGAAAGGGTAGGAACTGACCCCAGGATAGCGAGGGAGTGGTACTGCCCACCTGAGGACTTTTGAGCGTGCTGCCTTGGGGGCAGACCTTGACTCTGGCCACTAGGCCCCACAGCGAAGGGGGCCCGCTATTGACTGGGGCCGATAGGCCACACTGCCCCGAGGTACTCTGGCCACTAGGTTACACCGCCCCACAGCGAAGGGGGCTGCTATTGACTAGGGCCGATAGGCCACACTGCCCCGAGGCTTGGGGGCAGACCCTGACCTCTGGGTCATACTGCCCCGGCCCAGAGGGCGGAACTCTGACACATTGCTACAACCAGGGCTCTGAACCACAGCAAGTGTGGATGCAGTTAGAATAGAATTCTGTAGTCAGCGAGTTAGGTAAAACTCATGTTGGTTTAACTCTGTCACATCTACCACGGTTCAGTATGCCAGCATGGACAATGTCCTAGTTAACCTCTGGAGAAAGAGTTAATACTGTCCTTTTGGAGCTGCATCAAGTCAGATTTCATCCCTGGTTTTCATTCATACCAGAATGAAAAAGAGAACTCTTTTGTGAGCCATATCAAACATGAAGTTTAGGTTACCTTAAATTCCTTAAGCAGTGGTGGATTAGTCACTGGGCCAACTGTGCCTGTGTCCAGAGGCCCTGGCCAATTGGGGCACCCTTATGCCCCAATCAGCTCCACTCGGTGCTCCTGCTGGGGAGTGGGGTTGGGGCACGGGGGGCTTGCCCCACTTTGCCTGATGGTTGCTCCTGCCAGGGAGGGCAGAGGGGGAAACTGCAGGTGGAAGGGGTGGGGAAGGGGCCCCACTTGCTCTGGCCCAGGGCCCTCCAAACCCCTAATCCGTCTCTGTCCCTAAGTAGTGTTTGTTTCCTGTTTTTCACCACTGCTTAAGGAATTTGAGGTAACCTAACCTTCATGTTTGATGGCTCACAAAAGGGAGGGGAAATGCTTTTAAGATGTGGCTTACATTAGGTAAAGATTTGAGAACCCCAGATCTCTAGGTCTATGTTTAGCGAACCAGAATCATTTACAGGTGTTAAGTTAGGGTTGAGAGTATTAAAGTTTTGAGATCTGATTCCATCTCTGCTACTGGTTTGCTGTTTGATCTTTAACAAGTTACATCATCTCACTGTCATAGGTTGCAAAGGCATTCTCGGCACCAGTTCTAACCCTTTTGTGTCAGTCAAACAATGCAGAGAGGATGCAATTCGGCTGCAGCTGGCCAGCTGTCCCAGTGTAAAGCCCGTAGAGTTGGCCTAAATGCCAACCTGTTACCTCCTGGACATGGGAACACAGTGTGTAGGGGGGCAGAGAAGTAAGAGAGGGAAGGAGGGGGTAGAGCAGAGTTCTATAACAACTCTTAGCTGTCACCTGCTCCCATAGGAATCATAAATAAATTACTTAGGATGCTTGTCTATGTCAGAGCTGAAGCAACTTGAGAATCCAAGAGTCTAATCAGCTGCCAGAGAGAGGGCCATCAATCAAGAGTATCTTGCTACAGGAGACAATCTGGTGGCCATGAAGGATGTGGCTGATACAGATGTGTTCACTGGGGTGTCATGAAGTGCTGAAAACATTGAGAGTTATGGTTGTCACATTCCCAGATGCAATCCAGATCAGTGAGGGGTTATGTCACCACCTGCCCTGCAACCTAGCTTCCAAACTGGGCCATTCACAAACCGCCTACTAACATGTAAGTCACACCCTGAGTGTCTTTGTGCACAGTGATAGCCATGGTCCAGCGACTCTGCCCCAGGAGCCTGTCAGCAAAATACCAGCCACGCTCTGGCTTCCAGCAGCCTTGGTTATTACCTGCTAGGTGATCCCAACCACTCCCAGTCTTGGATTTCCCCCAAAATGTGTGTGCTGCACTATCCAGGACAGTTCAGCTATTATAGGTCTGTTGACATTGTAAAGGGGGCACAGTAGTCAACACTTTGCTACTTTAATCATAGTTACTACACAGTTCAGTTTACACAGAGCACTGGATTAGCTTTGATTAAAAATAAGACAAGTTTATTTAACTACAAAGAGAGAGACTTGTATTCACTTAAAATCTAAGACATTAAAGTCAGAAATGGTTACAGGAGAAATGACGTTAAAACACTTTCTAGTAGATGAATTTAACAAGCTAGACTTGGCTCATGGTAAAATCCTTACTGAATGATCCCAACAACAGGACTGACCAAATTCTCAGGTCAGAACCCCTCCCACATTCTGGTTCCTTAATTTTCTTAGGTGAAAGAAAGAGAGAGAATGAAAGAGATATCCTGAAGTGTTCTTGCCCCTCATTTTTATAGTCCAGTCACTCTTTGCAATGCATTTTCCTACCTCTAGATAAAGTTCCTTCCCACTGCGAGGAAGAAGACATGCAGCCCATAGTGAAAGAGGTTCCATGTTGTTGTTTGCTCAAATGCAGATTGATATGTTCCTGCCCCCCTTTATTGCCAAAGAAGAACGGTCACTTGTCCTCAAAGTTGATGGGGCACAACCAGTCATCTGGTAGCATGCCAGAAAGATTCAGATAAAGTTTTCCCTCCAAACATCTGATCTGGTGCCTAATTTCTCTTATCTATTTCTATGACCAAATCTCCCAATTCAGGAGAGTTGCAATGTTCTTGACTGACCCAATGTGATATATGCCATCATGTGCCAGCAATGCCCCTTTGCCATGTACATTGGCCAAACCGGACAGTCTCTATGCAAAATAATAAATGGACACAAATCTGACATCAGAAATCATAACATTCAAAAACCAGTAGAACACTTCAATCTCCCTGGTCACTTAATAACAGACCTGAAGGTGACAATTTTAAAACAGAAAAACTTCAAAAACAGATTCAAATGAAAAGCTGCTGAACTGGAATTAATTTGAAAATTGGACACTATCAAATTAGGATTAAACAGAGACTGGGAATGGCTGGGTCATTACCCTAATTGAATCTATTTCCCTATGTTAAGTATCCTCATACCTTCTTGTCAACTATCTGATATGGACCATCTTGATTATAACTTCAAAAGGTTTTTTTCCCCTCCTGCTGATAATAGCCCATCTAAATTAAATAGCCTCTTAGAACTGGTATGGCAACTTCCACCTTTACATATTTTCTGTGTGTATATATATATCTTACTTACTGTGTGTTCCATTCTATGCATCTGATAAAGTGGGCTATAGCCTACAAAAGCTTATGCTGAAATAAATTTGTTAGTCTCTAAGGTGCCACAAGTACTCCTGTTCTTTTTCCTGAAGAAGAAAGCAATCAACTATGCACCTGATTCTAACGTCTTTGCTTGCCCCATTGAGGTAGAACTTATGCTGAAGTTAATAGGAATTACAGATCCAATCTTCACTGGTTTGTTACTCATCAAGTATATGTAGATTTAGTACAGGGATCTTTCAAAAACAGTATAATGGAGATTGGAATGCTGCATGGTGAGGTGCTGCCATCAGGTGGCCAAAATGTGTTCCTGATGTTTTCTTCATCAGAAATGCAACATACTCCTTCGAAAGAAGCAAAACAAAAAAAATGTTTTTACAGGAGAAATTAAGTGTATCCACAACACAGATCGGTATAGAGTGTGAAATAGAGCTGCAATTCCCTTAGCCTTTTTATTTTTGTGCCAGAATATTTCCCCCTGTTAAACATACTAAATTAAAAAGTAAACAAAGGAGGGAAACTAAAAACATTTCAAAGGCTTTTAAATGTATGCTTTGTGTTCATCTTTTAAATAGAGGCAAAATTGAAGACTTAACCCCCATTCTTGGGAGCCGAAGCAAAATTTAGACTGTCTTTATAATGCATTCACAAAGAGGATTAAGCATAATGTCTAGTAGAAAACTAGCTTTTAATAAATAAAGTAGCTTTTCGGAAACTAGTCTCTTTCTCTAGGTCATATATAGAGCAGTGGTTCTCAGTCAGGGGTATGCATACACTTGGGGGTATGCAGAGGTCTTCCAGAGATTATATCAACTCACCTACATATTTGCCTACATTTACAATAGGTTACATAAAAACACTAATGAAGTCAGTACAAACTAAAATTTCATACAATGCCTGCTCTATATACTATACACTAAAATGTAAGTAAATATTTATATTCCAGTTGATGTATTTTATATTCATATGGTGAAAATGAACAATTATTCAGTACTAGTGTGTTACTGTATTTTTATGTCTGATTTTGTAATCAAGTAGTTTTTGAGTGAGGTGAAACTTGGGGGTACACAAGACAAATCAGACTCCAGAAAGGGGTACAGTAGTCTAGAAAGGTTGAGAGTCATTGATATAGAGACAGATGTGACCATTTGATAATTTATTCTGACCTCCTGTATATCACAGGCCATGAAAATTAATTCATTTACTCCGGTAACTTGTTTGGCTAAAACATATTTTCCAGAAGGGCATCCCAGTTTTGATTTGAAGTTTGTTTGTAGTTTGTTCTAATGGTTAATCTGCCTCTCTGTTACAAGTGTGAAGTGTCTTATTTCAAGTTTGAATATGTCTTGCTTTAATTTCTTGTTATGCCTTTCTTGGTAAGGTTAAGACACCTGGTATTTTTTTCTCCATAAAGGTACTCATACTCTGTAATCAAGTCACCTCTCAATCTTTGTTTTGATAAAGAGGGTAGAGTAGAGTAGAGTACGAGCAGAGTAGAGTTCTGCTTAGTTTAAAGTCTCTCACTGCAAGACATTTTTTCCAGACCTTGAATCATTTTTGTGTTTGTTTTCTGCATCCTCTGCAATGTTTCCAACATTCTTTTTAAAATGTGGACACTAAACTATATGAAGTACTGGCAAAAATACCCGGTGTTGCTCGGGGTATTTGTAATTGGAAACTGGGATGTAAAAAGACTACCATGTTTTTTATTAATACAAATTTTGTTCAGACGTCTCAGCGTTGCTCGGGTCCGTTGGAGGGGGGAGAGAGCTGAGCGAGTGTGGGGTCCGTTGGAGGGGGGTATTATTACATCATAACTATGTCACAGAGAACAACAGGTTTTAACCTGCTGCCCAGCTGATGTGAAGGGGCTTTAAAGAATTTCACCCCTGGGGGGCGTCAGAGGTGAGATTTGAAAATTTTTCGACTCTTACCCTGATTAGGACCCTAAAGCCCTAATTTTGCTAATTAGGCAAATTTCAAGTCTCTAGCTCAAACGGTGTGGAAGGAGTAAGGCAGCATACATACACGCACGCATACACACACGCATACACCATTTGACTTTTTTATATATATAGATATCTATCTCATCAATGCCATATATAGAGGAAAAAACCCTCTCTAGACTCAAAACTGTCCTGTTTATATTTCAGTGGATCACTTTAGCCCTTTTTGCCACAGCATCACACTAGGAGTTCATGTTTAGTTGTTAACTTATGGTGATGCTTAATCCTTTTCAGAGTCTTGAATACTGAGTACAGATGTGGTCTCCTCATCTCAAAAGATATACTGGCATTAGAAAAGGTTCAGAGAAGGGCAACTAAAATGATCAGGGGTTTGGAACAGGTCCCACATGAGGAGAGGTTAAAGAGGCCGGGACTTTTCAGCTTGGAAAAGAGGAGACTAAGGGGGGATATGATAGAGGTAAATAAAATTATGAGTGGTGTGGAGAAAGTGAGTAAGGAAAAGTTATTTACTTGTTCCCATTATATAACTAGGGGCCACCAAATAAAATTAATGGGCAGCAGGTTTAAGACAAATAAAAGGAAGTTCTTCACAGAGTGCAGAGTTAGCCTGTGGAACTCCCTGCCTGAGGAGATTGTAAAGGCTAGGATCATAACAGGGTTTAAAAGAGAACTGGATAAATTCATGGAGGTTAAGTCCATTAATGGCTATTAGCCAGGATGGGTAAGGATTTTTAAAAATCTGTTTGTCAGAGGATGGAGATGGATGGCAGGAGACAGATCATTTGATCATTACCTGTTAGGTTCACTCACTCCAGGACAAATGGTATTGGTCACTGTCAGCAGACAGGATACTGGGCTGGCTGGACCTTTGGTCTGACCCAGTATGGCCATTCTTATGTTCTTAACCCCAACGGTGGGGCTAATGCTGGGAAGAAGGGTCCTGCCACCTAGAGCTCCAGGACATGTGGCTACTACCAGAGCAAGTGACCAACCTGCAGCATTCTTGTAGCACAGCCAGGGCCTGGACAGGAGGCCTGGCACATGTGAGGAACAGACTGAACTGCCCTTACATTCCACAGATAATGTTTGTGGTCTCCCTGTGCCACAGAGTGGGGTTACATGTTTTCCTTTAACCTTTTCCATTTTTTTCTTTTTTTGAAATTAGTTGCTGTTTAATAAATTGTATTTATTTTGAATTATATGCAATGATCAGTGGGTCAGGGAAGAGTCCAGTGCAGAGAGAGCACCCCAGAGTGGGGACACCCTAGCCCCAATCCTAAGTGACCATCACAAAATTGGGGTCAAGCCCCCCAGGAATCCTGGACCGAGCCTTGTCAGCATTACAAGTTGTTTGCCAGCCAGGAGAGTGGAAGGGGAGTCCTCGTGGTCAGGCAGGCGTCTGGGTAAAGGGAGTGGGAGCAAGGACTCAAATTCTTTTGCTAGCCCATTTCACCAGGGTAGTGTATAAGCCTCGAAAATTCCCTACAATAGCAATACCATCCCCCGCTTACACTAATATACCTGCCTTACACCACTCTCTTACAAATATCCAACTTGACTTTGTCTTTGACTTAAAAACACATTACGTTTGAATGGGCCCATTTTACCAAGCGATCCAGATCAATCTGTATGACTTCCTTATCTTCATCATTATTTACCCATCTTTATGTTATCCACAAATTGGATTGTGATTTTATATTTACTTCCAGATCACCAGTGAAAATGTTGAACATTGGGCCTACTACTGATCCCTACAAAACCCCTCTAGAAAAACCCCATTCAATGTTGATTCCCCATTGACAACTACTTTTTGAGATCTGCAAGTTCTTAATCCATTCAATGTGTGCTCTATGATATAATATAGTGCTAATTTTTAAAAATCAGAATGTTGCATGTACCAAGTCAAGTGCTATACAAAAGTCTAAATATATGACATGTATCCAGTTACTTTTAGCAACCAAATTAAATGTCATTAAAAATTAGGGATGTTTGACAAGACTTATTTTCCATAAATTCATGTTGAATGGCATTAATTATATTCCCATCATTTAATTCTTTATTGATGGAATCCTGTACCAGATGTTCCATAGTTACCAGCCCATAGTTACCTGGGTCATTCAGTGAATATTTGTACAACATTAACACACTTCTAGTCTTTTGGAATTTCCCTGCTATTCCAAGATTAAAAATTAAATACTAGCAGGCCAGAGATCTCCTCAGTCTAGTAATCCTGGGGAGTCAACTACCCAGGCCTACCAATTTAAAAATGTTTATTCCTAGCAGCAAATGCATTCTATCATCATACGTAGCTGCTAATGGACTGGAAAGTACTTTATCATCTTCATATTACACATCTACATCATTCTCCTTCTTTCCAGTTAGAGAACAAATAACTATTGCGCACTTCTGCCTTTTCTGCATCGTTAACAATTTTACCATCTCCATTTAGTACTGAGCTTACAGTGGTGTTAGGATTTCTTTGATTTCTTTTATATTTCACCAAGGCTTTTGGAGAGTGACAGGATAAGGGCTAGTATTTTGGGGTATTGTCAAGATCCTAACAATGGCAGTTGGGACCAAGGGTCACAGAAGGGTCAAACCTGAGGCAGAGAGTAGTGGAGGAGTTCATAGTCAAACTACAGGATGGGGTTGATATCAAGGATCAGAGTCTGAGTCAGGTTTCATGGTCCGGGAGGTCAGGAGGTGAGGTCCAAATAAAGCTAAGGTCAAAGGGATTAAAGAGCAGGAATGACCCTGGTAGCTACAGAAGAGCCATTGTTGCCAGGACACTTCCTGGGACGTCCCTTGTGTTTATACTGGGTAGGGAGCTGTTAGGACCGAAAAACATTGTAACGGGCAATCTCTAAAAAGTGTAGTTACGCTTCTAAGTCAACTCCAGGAGTGTATAGTAATGCTATAAAACTAACCTTGCTGTTATCTGTGTGTTTGGGAACAGTTCCCAGACTGTTCCCAGCTGTGTAAGTGTTTACCCCAGCTGTGTAAAAATAAATGCGTAAAAAACCAAATGGGAAAACTAAGGCAAAACAGCGTGTAACCAATCAGCTTGTTGCTTGCAAATAAAACATAAGTATGTATAAAATGTAAATGTGTAAGTGTACTTAAGCCCACTCCTGTGGGCTATCTTTGGGGCTTTTCTTACTCTTTTCCCGGCTAGGGCTCCGAAAAGACCGGGTACTCCTTCTGTGGTCGCGCTGATCTAATAAGCCCCCTCAGCGCCAGGACCGGAACCTTCCAATAAACTCACCTACTTTATTTACTTAACCACGTGTGTGTGCCTTGTCTCGCAATCTCCAAAGTACCTCACAACAGGAGCCAAACGGGAGCCATGAGGCTGCTTCCTGTCAAGAGCCTTTGAGGTGGGACTTTCTGTGTTCTATATTCGCAATAGGCTGTGGATAGAGGAGTACAAGCTGGTTGCAACTGTTATTGGGTTGCAGCACGAACGTATTTGCTGCCTGGTAACTTGGCAGGCCTGATTTCAAGACCCACTAGGTCTTACAGGTACTATTTGGGTTTGATTTAATCCCTGGCTGGTTATTTTTTGGTTTGGGGGTCTGGAAAGCTGTAGGTGACAAGAATGATTAGGGGCAGGGGAGATTGAAAATATTGGGATTGTTTACCTTACAGAGGAGACAAATAAGAGAGGATAAAATAATGAATAAAACTGAGAAAGTATATTGGTAGCATCTGCTCTTCCTATCGCATAACAAAAAAAAAGTAGGAGGGTACAGTCAATTAAATGGAAAGGTGAATTTATAAAAGGAAATACTTTCCAACACAACACATAGTTTACTATGGAACTCATTGCCACTAGATATCAAGGCAAAGATTTTAGCAACATTCAAAGAGGGATTGGACACGTACCTGGATAATAAGTTCTAAAAAAAAAAAAGTGGGGGGGCTTTGGAAGGCATGTGATGCTTCAGGGCTTAAGACAACTTCTGGCTATTAAGGAGAAGAAGAAGAGTTTCATAAAGGGCAATTTATCCCACATCAGCCAACTGCAGGGTTCATATACCTTCTTCTGAATCATCTGGGATTGGCTACTGTCATAGAATCATGGACTAGATGAGGGGTGGGGAACCTTTTTTCTGCCAAGGGCCATTTGGGTATTTATAATGTCATTCGCGGGCCACTTCCTCCCCCCCCCCCCCCCCCCAAGGAAGCCCAGCTGGCAACAGGAGCTGAGACCCCGGCTGGCAAGGGGCCAGCGGGGAAACCCCAAAGCAGTGGCAGGCAGAGTGCTTAGCCCTGCACTGCTTTGGGGTTTCCCCCGCTGACCCCTTGCCAACAGGGGGGTCCTGCTGCCAGGGCCGGTGACAGGGGGGTACAACGGTTACAGCTGTACCGGGCCCCGGACGTAAGGGGGGTCCCCCTTAAATCTGGGGCGGGCCTGGTACGCTGCTGTACCCCCTTGTCACCGGCCGGGGGGGGGCACGGGCGGCAGGAGACCAGCCGGGGGGGGGGGGCGTGGGTGGTGGGAGACTGGCTGGGGGGGGGGCTGCGCGGGCGGCGGGAGACTGGCTGGGGGGGGGCCCCGCACGATCTGCGTACGGGGGCCCAAAATTCCTGTCGCCGGCCCTGCCTGCCGCCTGCCCCAGTCAGCTCCCGCTGTCAGCCTGGGTGTAGGGGGTAATCTTGCTTTACCCCTGCCCAGCCTCCCCCCAATCTAACTGCGTTCCCTCCCCCACCCCTGCCTGGCCCGGCCCATGCCACCAAACCTAACCTCCTCCCTGCCCAGCCTGGCCTCCCCACCCCCCCCTTCACCAGCAGCTCCCCCACCCCATGCAGCCTAGTCTCCTGCCCGCCCGCCCAGCCTGCCCCCCCCCTTCATCGGCGGCTCCCCCAGGCACTTCCCGGCCCCTTCGCTCAGCGCGGAGCCACGTGCGTACCTGGCCGGCGGCTGCGGTGCATCTTCTGCCCGCGCCCGCTCACTTGTGGCGTGCAGGCCATGGCCCTCCCTCAGCCTCACCTGCTGCCGCCGCCGCGCCCGGCCTGATGCAAGGGGGGAGGCGCCGCCGCCTTCCCCTCAGTTGTGCCCGGCCTGCTGCGAGGCGGGAGGTGCCGCTGCCTTCCCCTCAGCTGCGCCCGCTGCTGCCGCCTCACCGCTCCTGCCACGCCACTCTGCCCGTAGGCCCGGCGACAAGGGGGACTACGGCCTGTCGCTGGCCCTACTCCCACCGCCACGTTGGTCCAGCCATCTCTACGGCGGAGATTTTGGAGACCCACCTGTGGGCCGGACCAAATGACTTGGCGGGCCGTATACGGCCCAGGGGCCGGAGGTTCCCCACCCCTGGACTAGATGGACTTTGGGTCTGATCCGGTATGGCTGTTCTCTTGTTCCAACATTCCTGTTGTACCATTAGTTATGTCAAAAATGCGTACAGCCCAAATTCCAAAGGTAGGCATTTCAGTTGGACTAGATTAATAATTGGTATATTTCTGATATAAATACGGCTAATCCACCCTGAACACGCCCAATCCCGTCTGATCTCGGAAGCTAAGCAGGGTCGGGCCTGGCTAGTACTTGGATGGGAGACCTCCTTGGAATACCAGGTGCTGTAGGCTTAACATGGGTGTGGGGCCAGCAACTCCAGCACGTAGGGAACCAACTTGCTACTGAAACGCCAACAACAGAGATGGAGTGCTCTGTGGTTGGTGGCCCATACCCCACCTGGGGGGTGACGGGCAGAGAGAGATATTTCTGATATGGGAAATATAAGAAAGAGTGACTCTGCAGCAGACCCCAGAATTTGGCCTGACCATTAAAAAGAAATATGTTTATCAGCCACCCTGCTGAGTCTGTGTTGATTGAAATTGCCTTTCAGTTTTACAAGGTCAGTGTTAATTGTAAAAGCACATCCAGAGATTAAGAGTTTGTTCTAAAAGTAACAAGATAAAGCTGTCCTTGATGGCTGGTGCAACTTTTTCCCCCTGAACTCCAGAATAACCCCCCTCTTGCATGGTTATCTTGTTTGTTTCCTTTTAAATTTAACAAGTGAGATAAAAAGACTTATTGAAGTCTGCCATGTCCCACTGATTTTAAAATGGTTATGTTAAAGGATTAAAATGCAAATGTGACAGGATATATACAGGAGTGTGATTGTATGCATGTATGATTGAATGAGAAATTAAAAATTAAAGGTTAAACTGCCAGCCTGAGAATTACAGTTCTGACATCAATTGGCTGAAGAAATGCATGGTGTGAGATGGCTGGGTGACCCTGGGGGCAAACTGGAATCCACGATCCACCCCAAAGGACCCAAGCACATGAAGAACCGAAGAACAAGATAACACCAAGTTGTCATAGATGTAAAGTAAAACGTAAAAGCAGCATGATGAAGCAGATTCTGTACACTGGTATAGGGATGAATTCCTATAAAAACAGAACCAGCAAACTGAGAATTCCGAGTCTGGTTCTGCCACCATCCTCTAGGAGCATCGGGTGCACACCTAACAAGACTCGGCTCCATCCTCGTGTCCAGGCTACCTAGCCAGTGACTTGGCATGAGCAACTTTCAGGCTGGTAACTGTAACTGCCTGGCAGAACTTTGTGTGAATGGATGAATGAATGTGTGAGAGGATGAAATGTTATAGCTATAACTGATTGGTTATTCTGATTCTTTTTGTATCCACAATAAATATGGCATGTTGCCTTCTTCCTCTTAATAAGATCCTGCTGGTTTTTATTCTATTGGTATAACATTTTGGTGGAGAATTGCGAAAGGGGGGAATATTGGCATATGCCCTAGTTATTGTGAAATACTGGTGTGCACACTGCCAGTACTAGTGAGCTCGTTTTGTCTATTAGGGCTGGTCCCCACTACGGCTTAACGTTGACATTAGCAACATTAAGTCGACATAAACCTGTACCCGTCCTCACATGGACGCCATTTGCGTCGATTTAAAGGGCCCTCAAAATCTATTTCGGTACTCCTCCCTAACAAGAGGAGTAGCGCTGAAATCGACCTCTCTAGGTCAATTGTGGAGTAGTGAGGACGCATGGGACGTTATTGGCCTCCAGAGGCTGTCCCACAATGCTCCATTCTGACCGCTCTGGACAGCCTCACTGTTCCACTGTGACCGCTCTGGACTGCACTCTCAACTCGCTGCTCTGGCCAGGTAGACAGGAAAAGACCTGGGAACATTTGAATAACATTTCCTGTTTGGTCAGCGTGGCAAGCTCACCTGCACAGCTCAGTTGCCATTCAGAGAACTCAGCAGCACAAGCCGCCATGCAGACCTCAGCATCACAAGATGCCATGCAGAGCTCAGCAGCACAGGAGACCAACCAGAGGAAAAGAGCTCCAGCATGGTCCACGCGTGAGGTGTTGGATCTGATCGCTATCTGGGGAGAGGCATCCGTGATGTTGGAACTCCGTAACAACAAACGGGACGCCAACACGTTTGCCAGAGTCTCCAAGGCCATGCTGAAAAGGGGCCACAACAGGGACGCCCAACAGTGCCACGTGAAAATAAAGGAGCTGAGGCAAGCGTTCCAGAAAGCCAAAGAGGCAAACGGACGCCCGGGGGGCCCACTGCGGACATGCCGGTTCTACAATGAACTAAATCAGATAATGGGGGGCACCCCCACCACCATCGCACCGGTCTCCGTGGCCTCCACCCATGGGATAATCATCAGGCCTGAGGAGGATTCGGATGATGACGAAGGTGATGAGGACGGAAATATCACAGAGCAGCAGGAGGCAAGCGGAGAAACCCTGTTAGCAGACAGCGAGGAGCTGTTTATCACCCTGGAGCCAGTACCCTCACAGCCATCCCAAGCTGCTGCTACCCCAACTGGCGAGGGAACTCTGGTGAGTGTGCTTTTTTAAGGGATTAGATGACTCATGATTTTTAAAGGAAGCATTTATTAATGATTATTTGCCCTAAGTACTTGGCATGCATTCATTGCTGGTCCCTTTTTACTGAAACAGTTTGTCAATATACTCTGGTATTGAGCGGTAATCCTCTATGGACATTTCCATGAAACTTTCGAGGAGGTAGCGATGAACCTTCCACAACAGGTTTCTGGGGAGAGCCGCCTTATCTGGTCCCCCGTGATAGAAGACCATCCCACGCCACAAAATTAGTAAATAGTCTGGTATCATTGAGTAGCACAACATCACGGCAAATGGACCAGGACTTTGTAAACATTCTAGCAACATGCGTTCTCTATCTCTCTGAGAAATTCTAAGGAGAGTGACATCATTCATGGTTGCCTGTTTGAAATACGGACTGCAATTAGGAAGGAGACAGATGTTCCCAGCTGTAAAGTAATGTTTCCCAGTGAGCCCGTAGTGAGAGCTGGCAGGGATTTTTATTTAGTTTGTCTGCTCGCGGCAGCTTCCCCAGAAGACCCAACACCCCCTCTCCCCCCAAGCCAGCCCATAGCAAGATATTTTTGGTTTTGTTTTGCAGTTCGCGGTTCACTGGGATCCACGTGGTGGTGGGGGAGGAGGGGGGAGTTAGTATGGAATATCCAAGTGCTGCTGTAAAGAATATGGCTTAGCTTACCATGGCCAGCTGCATGGTGATTTCAGTAGCCGCGTTGAGGCTGTCTCGTGTGTGAGATGCTTCTGTGACTTTTGTGTGAGCCATCCAGTCACTTTTAGGTGCGGAATATGACCTTGTACAGAAATCATATCAGGCCTGTGAATACTGTGGTTCACCGTTACATAGTACTCCCATTGTGATCCAAGAATGTATCTGTCTCATAACCTTGTACCTTTCTTTCTTTGCCCACAACAGCTGCACATTTATCTCAGAATGTCCCGTCCTGCCCCTCACGCCGTCTATCGCAGATACGAAAGCGTAAAAAGAAAACGCGTGATGATATGTTTAATGAACTACTCCAGAACTCTCATGCTGAGGCCACTCGGCAGAGTGAATGGAGGGAAAGATTGCTACAGTCAAGGCAAGAGTCAAGAGCTTCAGCAGAAAGGTGGATGGTGCGCGAAGAAAAGTGTCAGAAGCGTGAAGAAAAGTGGTAGGAGCGCGAAGAAATGCGGATGGATGCGACGCTCCGGATAATGGAGGACCAAAGCGACATGCTCCGGTGTCTGGTGGAGCTTCAGCAGGACCAAAGATTGCCTCTACAGCCTCTGTCTAACCACCTCCCCGCCCCCCCCCAAGTCTCATAGCTTCCCCACCCAAACGAGGGGTGAGAAACCGGGGAGGGGGAAGCTCCGGGGACCGACCCACTCTACCACACAAGCCAGGACAAGCAGCAGCAGGATGAGTTTCTCTAAAAAGTTTTAAAAGCTGCTGTGTCTTGCCACCCCCCCCCCCCCGCTCCTCCACCACTGCAACTGCTGGTTTCCCTCCTCACCCACCCATTCTGGGCTACCTTGCCAGTGATCCCCTGTACTTGTATTTGTGATGAAGCAATAAAGAAACCATGATTTTTAAAACAGTGAATTTATTTCCTCTGCAAGCGTCGGGAGGGGGGAGGGAAAGAGGGTGCAAGAATGGCAGGTGTAGGGCTGAGCAGAGCCAGGGAGCGGGTTTTCAAACGCCATCTTGGGCACTCATAAAACTGGTTTTCAAGGCGTCCCTGAGGCGCAGCGCCTCATGGTGCGCTCTTCTACTTTCCCTGCTGTTTGGCTGCTGGTAAGCAGCGGACAGGAAATTTGCCTCTGCCTCCCACCCCGCCATAAACGTTTCCCCCTTGCTCTCACAGAGATTGTGGCGCACAGAGCAAGCAGCAATAACAATGGGGATATTTCTGTCGCTGATGTCTGAGCGAATCAGTAATGAACGCCATCTTCCCTTCAGTCGGCCAAATGCACACTCTACTGCCATTCTGCACTTGCTCAGCCTATAGTTGAACAGCTCCTGACCCTTGTCCAGGGCTCCTGTGTAGGGCTTCATAAGCCAGGGCATTAAGGGGTAGGCTGGGTTACCAAGGATAACGATCAGCATTTCCAACCTCCCCACCCCCCACAGAAATTGTCTGGTCGGGGAAGAAAATCCCTTGCTGCAGCTCTCTAAATATCCTAGAGTTCCTGAAAACACGAGCATCATGAACCTTTCCCGGCCATCCCACGTACGGGTCGGTGAAACGTCCCTTGTGGTCAACCAGCGCTTGCATGACCATAGAATAATAGCCCTTCCGGTTCCTGTACACTGTGCCCTCGTTGTCCGGTGCCAAGACAGGGATATGAGTCCCATCTATAGCTCCACCACAGCTAGGGAAACCCATCTGCTCAAAGCCAGCCACGATGTCACGCACGTCACCAAGAGTCACGATTTTTCGTAGCAGGAGGCAATTAATGGCCTTGTACACTTGCATCAACACAATTCCAACGGTCGACTTTCCCACCCCAAAGTGGTTGGCCACCGATCGGTAGCTGTCTGCGGTGGCCAGCTTTCAGAGTGCTATAGCCACCCGCTTCTCCACCGGGATGGCAGCTCTCAGTCTGGTGTCCTGGCGCTGCAGGACGGGGGCGAGTTCAGCACACAGTCCCATGAAAGTGGCTTTTCTCATGCGAAAGTTTTGCAGCCACTGCTCATCGTCCCACACTTGCAAGACGATGCAATCCCACCAGTCAGTGCTCGTTTCCCGTGCCCAGAAGCGGCGTTCCACGGTCGTGAGCATGTCCGTTAAAGGAATGAGCAGTTTAGTGTCCAATTTGTTCCTCGGGTCCAGCTCGTCGTCTTCTCCAGACTTATCACTATTGTCATGTTCCCTTTCAAGAATGAACTCTGCTGCGCAGAGAGTTGTGCTGGCAACACTCGCCAGTATGCTCTGCAGCAGTTCGCGATCCATTAGGGCAAAGGAAAACGGATGACTGAGCGTGCGTGCCTTGCTGAAACCGTTGAGAGATGGCGCCCGAGGTGGCCAGAAACACAGGGATTGCTGGGATACGACACAAAGCATCACGGGGAGTTGGAACCGGATGCAGAATGGCCGCAAGTGACACCCCCCTTCCCACAAGGCACTGTGCCAGATTGGGAAGAGGTGCTCTGTGGGATACCTGCCCTATTGCGCTACTCTCAGTGCCGCCAGAAGCGCCGCAACTGTGTCCATGCTTTAGCGCTGCAGGGTCTTAATGTGCACACGCTCTAGCGCAATACCTATTGCGCTATATGGGACGCGCTATAACCAAATGTGCTATAATCCTGTAGTGTAACCTAAGCCTAAGAAAACTGAGCAACTGCAAGTTCTGGGGTCTGCTGTGGAGTCACTCTTTCTTATATTTCCCATATGAGAAATATACCAATTATTAATCTAGTCCAACAGTCCTCCTTATTCCTAAATAAACTTTGCCATTCAGTCATTAGAGACACTGAAGTACACCAAATAATTTAAAAAAAAACCCTTACAAAAATTAAAACAGGAAAAGTGATTTTTTTTCATTGCACACAGATGGGGGAACAATTTCCTTCATTGCAAACTAATTGTGTAAGTCTAGCATATATATTTTAAATTAGTTACAATTAATTAGTGAAAAGAACATATTCTAAGTAGTAAAGCAATTAATCTGCAATCAACACAACACAAAAGTAAACAAATAATTCAAACTAATTAACATTTGGTCATGTAATGTGTAGCTATCATGGCTAATAAGGAAATCCTAAATAACCTAATGCTTAATTTGCTTGCTTTCCCCCTTCCTTGCATCAATCACCAGCTGTTAACTTTAGATAAACCCCTACGGCAACAGCCAAAGTCAGAAGGATTGGGTAGGTTTGCTGCAGAATTTATGAAAGATTTAGCCTGTTTTCTTTTGTTTTTTTCAAAATAAATGGATGATTTTAAGAGACAGTCTTTACAATTTAGATAACGTCAAGTAAGTAAGCAAGGTAAGATCAAGGGTGAACAAAACTCACTGTAAAAAGACTGGGCAACTCAGGGGTTAGCATCTGGAAATGTGGAACTTTTCATCTATGAGCAGCTAAGGAGGAATATGACTCAGCTTGACAAAGAGTGATTAATAGCAACTGATTTCCTATAGCAGGCTCAAAAGCAGAAATTACATAGCTTTCTTGCCAAAGAGCAATTATTATTAGCTTGTTTCTGGCAGCACCCACAATATAGGAAGATACCTAAGGGTATGTCTTCACTACAACAGTAGGTCGATTTCCTTGCAGTCGATTTTTTAAAGCAGACTGTATAGAGTCGATTTTGTGCGTCCCCACAAAGCACAGCAAGTCGACATTGTCCACACAACTGTGGCACGCGTCGACATTGGCAGTGGTGCACTGTGGGTAGCTATCCCACAATTCCCGGAGTCCCCAGCAGGCACCATTTTGAGTGCTGCACTATGGGTAGGTATTGCATTATTTCGCGCCCTTTTTTCATGCTGCCAACGCCATTTTGAGCGGTGCACTGTGGGTAAGCATCCCATTATTCACGCCCTTTCTCTGCGCTGCGCTAACGCCATAGCACTGCAAGCATGGACCCTGCTCAGACCACCGCTGCAGTACTGGCCGTTGTGAAGACCTCGTGCATTGTTGTGGACTCTATGCTGCATCGTCTGCAGAGGAAGGCGATCTGGACACGACTGTGCTTTCTGGAACCTGACGACAGTGATGAGGAGGTAGACATGGACGTGCACAGCAGGGACAGGGACACTGACGTTTTTGAAAGTAGGGGGACCGACAATCTGGCAAAAATTTGGTGGCAATAGGGCAGGCTCATGCCATGGAACACCGATTCTGGGCAGGGGAAACAAGCACTGACTGGTGGGATCGCATAGTGCTGCGGGTCTGGGATGATTCCCAGTGGCTCAGAAATTTTCGCCTGCTTAAGGGCACGTTCATGGAACTTTGTGACTTGCTTTCCCCGGCCCTCCAGTGCAAGAATACCAAAATGAGAGCAGCCCTCACAGTTCAGAAGCGAGTGGCGATAGCCCTCTGGAAGCTTGCAACACCAGACAGCTACCGGTCAGTCGTGAATCAGTTTGGGGTGGGTAAATCTACAGTGGGGTCTGCTGTTATGCAAGTAAGCAGGGCAATCGTCGAGCTGCTGCTACCCAGGGTTATAAATCTTGGAAACCTGCAAGCTACAATAGATGGCTTTGCCGCCATGGGATTCCCTAACTGTGGTGGAGCTATAGATGGGACTCATATCCCTATCCTGGCACCGGACAACAAGGGCGAAGAGTACAGAAACCGGAAGGGCTATTATTCTATGGTCATGCAAGCACTGGTTGACCACAAGGGACGTTTCACCGACCTGTACATGGGATGGCCGGGAAAGGTTCATGACGCTCGTGTTTTCAGGAACTCTAGGATATTTAGAGAGCTGCAGCAAGGGATTTTCTTTCCAGACCAGAAAATCACTGTGGGGGGTGTAGAAATGCTGATAGTTATCTTTGGGGACCCATCCTACCCCTTAATGCCCTGGCTTATGAAGCCCTACACAGGAGCCCTGGACAGAGGTCAGGAGCTGTTCAACTATAGGCTGAGCAAGTGCAGAATGGCAGTTGAGTGTGCATTTGGCCGCCTCAAGGGGCGATGGTGTTCATTACTGATTCGCTCAGCCATCAGTGACAGAAATGTGCCCCTTGTTATTGCTGCTTGCTCTGTGCTCCACAATCTGTGTGAGAACAAGGGGGAGACGTTTATGGTGGGGTGGGAGGCAAATATCCTGTCTGCTGCTTACCCGCAGTCAGACAGCAGGGAAAGTAGAAGAGCGCACCATGAGGCGCTGCGCCTCAGGGACGCCTTGAAAACCAGTTTTATGAGTGCCCAAGATGGCGTTTGAAAACCCGCTCCCATGCTCTGCTCAGCCCTAAGCATGCCGTCCTTGCACCCTCTTTCCCTCCCGAGGAAATTCCTTGCAGAGGAAATAAATTCACTGTTTTAAAAATCATGGTTTCTTTATTGCTTCTTCACAAATACAGGGGATCACTGGCAAGGTAGCCCAGAAGGGGTGGGTGAGGAGGGAAACCAGCAGTTGGAGTGGTGGAGGAGAGGAGGGGGGCCAAGACACAGCACCTTTTAAAACTTTTTTGATAAACTCATCCTGCTGCTGCTTGTCCTGGCTTGTGTGGTAGAGTGGGTCAGTCCCCAGAGCTTCCCCCCCCGGGTTCTCACCCTGCGTCTGGGTGGGGAAGCTATGGGACTTGGGGAGGGGGGGAGGTGGTTAGACAGAGGCTGTAGAGGTGATCTTTGGTCCTGCTGAAGCTCCACCAGACACCGGAGCATGTCGCTTTGGTCCTCCATTATCCGCAGCATCGTATCCATCCACTTTTCTTTGTGCTCATGCCGCTTTTCTTCGCGCTCCATCCACCTCTCTGCTGCAGCTCTTGACTCTTGCCTTGACTCTAACAATTTTTCTCTCCATTTACTCTGCCGAGTGGCCTCAATGTGAGAGTTCTGCGGTAGTTCGTTAAACATGTCACCACGCATCTTCTTTTTACGTTTCTGTATCTACGATAGACGGCGTGCGGGGCAGGATGGGGGATTCTGAGATAAAGGTGCAGCTGCAGTGGGCAAAGAAAGGGACAAGGTTATAAGAGAGAGACATTTTGCAGCACAATGGGAGTACTATTTAATGCTGAACCACAGTATTCACAGGCCTGATATGCTTTCTGTACAAGGTCACATTCCGTACCTAAAAGTGACTGGATGGCTTTCATGTTCACACAAACATTCACAGAAGCATCTCACACACGAGACAGCCTCAACATGGCTACTGAAATCACCATGCAGCCGGCCATGGTAAGCTAAGCCATATTCTTTACAGCACAGCTAAGATGTTCCATACTAACCCCACCTCCTTTCCCCCTCACCACGTGGAACCCTCCATCCCCCAACGCGTGGCTCCCAGTGAACCGCGAACAGCAAAACAAAATCAGAAATCCCTGCTTTTTCTACGGGCTGGGGAAGATTAGTTTACAGCCGGGAACTAATTACAGTGCCGTATTTCAAACAGGCAACCGTGAATGACATCACTCTCCTTAGAATTTCTCAGAGAGATAGAGAACACGTTAATAGAGTCTCTCCAAAATCCTGGTCCATATGCTGGAATACTGCGCTACGCATTGATACCAGACTATTTACTAATTTCATGGCGGGGAATGGTGTCCTATCATGGAGGACCAAATAAGGCGGCTCTCCCCAGAAACCTGTTGCGTAAGGTTCATCGCTACCTGCTCGAAAGTTTCGTGTAAATGTCCATAGAAGATTTCCACTCCATCCCGGAGTGCATTAACAGACTGTTTCAGTAAAAGGAGCAGCAATGAATGCATGCCAAGTCCTTAGGGCAAGTTAATCATTAATAAATGCTTCCTTTTAAAAACATGAGTCATGTAATCCCTAAAGGCACACTCACCAGAGGTTCCTTCACTGCGTGGGGTACCAGCAGCTTGGGATGGTTGGGAGGGTGATGGGTCCAGGGTGATAAACAGCTCCTGGCTGTCTGCTAACAGGGTTTCTTGGCTTGCCTCCTGCTGCTCCGTAATATTCCGTCCTCATCACCTTGGTCGTCATCCGAATCCTCCTCAGGCCTGATGATTATCCCATGGGTGGAGTCCATGGAGACCGCTGCGACGGTGGTGTGGGCACCCCCCATTATCTGATTCAGTTCATCGTAGAACCGGCATGTCCGTGGCGGTCCCCCGAGCGTCCGTTTGCCTCTTTGGTTTTCTGGAACGCTTGCCTCAGCTCCTTAATTTTCATGCGGCACTGTTGGGCATCCCTGTTGTGGCCCCTTTCCAGCATGGCCTTGGAGACCCTGGCGAACGTGTTGGCATTCCGTTTGTTGTGACGGAGTTCCAACATCACGGATACCTCTCCCCAGATAGCGATCAGATCCAAGACCTCACACGTGGACCATGCTGGAGCTCTTTTCCTCTGGTTGGTCTCCTGTGCTTCTGAGCTCTGCATGGCGGCTTGTGCTGCTGAGCTCTGAATGGCGACTGACCTGTGCAGGTGAGCTCACCACGCTGGCCAAACAGGAAATGGAATTCAAATGTTCCTGGGGCTTTTCCTGTCTACCTGGCCAGAGCAGCGAGTTGAGAGTGCTGTCCAAAGCCGTCACAGTGGAACAGTGAGGCTGTCCAGAGCGGTCACAATGGAGCATTGTGGGACAGCCTCTGGAGGCCAATAACGTCCCTATGCATCCTCACTACTCCACAATCGACCCAGAGAGGTCGATTTCAGCGTTACTCCTCTCATTAGGGAGGAGTACAGAAATGGATTTTGAGGGCCCTTTAAATATACGGAAAAGGCACCTGTGTGAGGACAGGTAGTTTTATTCCGACTTAACGACGCAGTGGGGACCAGGCCTTAGTAAATAGATCACTACCTGACCAGGAACTTGAACTCTGGACCCTCAGATTAAAAGTCCAATGTGCTACTTACTGACAATGTATGAACAGTGGCAGGCAGACAAAGGGAAAGGGATACAACAAACAAGTAGATATCGAGGTGGCTATTAACCATGTCTTGAGGCTACTTAATATAATTTTAAAAAGAAATAAAAAACTGTCCCTAATGGCCTCTCTACTTTGCTACTATTAGTCTGAATTTTTTCTAGGTGTCATGGGAGAAGTTGGGCTTGCCGAGGGATTTGGGAGAAGAGAGGATAGTGACCTCATGAATCGGTTCTGGAAGTACATTCCCTGAGTAGAGGTATAATTTTGGGAGCTAGAGGTTCGGGGGGGTCACCACAAGCAGGAAAAGGATGGCTAATGGGGACGAGTGGAACCAAGTTTAAACTGAAGTGGCAGAGGAGATCGGAGAATTTAAGGCCTCTCCCCTAGCCCAGTGGGCTCTGTCTTTACACACAGGAGAAGAAAGGGCCAAAGGGCATCTAGGTTGAACAACCGCCCAGCAGCTGGCAGGATTCGGGGAACCGTCTCCCTCCCCACAGGCTGCCTCCGCTTGTGGGTGCCCAGCCCGAGGCCCGGGAAGGGACCTGAGCGACACTCCCACGCGGAAAGCTCGGCCCCTGTGTAAGATGCATCCCGGCGGGCGGGCCTGCTTTGCAAATGCCCGCCGGGCAGCCAGGCCGGGCTCTGCTTCCCGGGAGCCTCGCAGCGAAGCGGGGCTGGCGGGGCGCATCCTCCTCCCGCCGCTGGGAGCTGGGCCCGGCCCTGCACACGCCGAAGGGGGGCTGGCGTGGACGCAGCAGCGAGTTCCCCGGCGCCGGCCCCGCCCCGCTCTCTGCGCAGCGCCTCGGCGGCGGGACTGGAAAGGGGCCGGAGACTAGCGGGGCCGGGCCGCAGCGTCCGGGGGACACAGGTAACAGCGGCCCCTCCCGGGGCCCCCGGCCGGCGGGGTCGTGCCCGGGCCGCGTCTCGCTGCGGGTGGAGCTGCCGGGGCCTGCAGGGAGCGCGGCCCGAGCGGAGCCTGGGACCTTCCCGCTCACAGTCGGCGGGGCCGGTTCTGCGGAGCTCGGCCCGGCCCCGGCAGACACGGGAGTTTCCCTGGCTCCGCAGTGGCGGCCCTGCTGGAACCGAGCGCGGCCTGGTCCCGCTGCGGGCCCGGAGCTAAGCGCGGGAAGAGCTGGGGGTGGGCGACGGTCTGGGTTGGGCACCTCGCCTTCCTTTGCTTTCCAGGCAGGGGGCCGGGTGTCCCCAGGGCTGGGCGGATGGTCGGAAGAAAAGCTCGGTGGGAACTAAACTGCAGCCAGGGGGATGGTTGTAATGTAGAGGGTCAGCATGTCCCGCAAGGTTAGTCCTGAGCAGCATGCCAGGGAGAGGGAGTCTGCTTAACCGTAAGACATGATTTGGGCAGGAAAAAAACAAGTTTAAAAAAGTTAATCTCTTCCCCATCAACAGGCCTGGCTCCTTAGCAGCGTGGCCTTGATCCAGACGGGGATCTTGGAGTGCGCTCACAACTCAGCACATAAAACTTAAAATCCATTTTCACTTCTCTTGTTCTTGCTAGTGTCTGCTCTTCTTCTGGTAGGGGATCAATAAATATATTGCAGCAGGAAAAAGCATTTCTCTTGAAAATGCTTCAGGAATATTAAAGGTCTGGTTAGGAGAAGCAGCAGTTTCTCATCTACTGGCTCTGCAGTCTGAGCACAAGGTGAATTCAGGAACTCCTATGTCTGATGAAGTGGGTTTTAGCCCATGAAAGCTTATGCCCTAGGATCAGAATTAGTAAATGTACATAGCTCTGTACACACTGCATTTAGCACAGTGTGGTCTTGATCCTGACTAGGAATTTGGAGTGTGCTCACAACACAGTACATAAAACTTAAAATCCATTTTCACTTCTCTTGGTATAAGTACAGGAACTCCTCACTTAAAGTCGCCCTGGTTAACACTGTCGATGTTAAGTTGCTGATCAGTTATGGAACATACTCATTTAAAGTTGTGCAATACTCCCTTATAAAGTTGTTTGGCAACAGCCTGTTTTGACCACTTCGTGCGGAAAGAGCAGCCCGTTGGAGCTACCTGGTAGTGGCTTGGAACCAGACTGGACCGGAGCTGCCCACTCCTCTAAACCCCCATATCAGTTGCCCGCTCCTCTAAGTTCCCTGTGTGGCAGCCACCCAGCAGGTTATCAATTGCTGGCAGTTCAGTTGGCCTCCCCCAACTGTCATGTGCTGCTTCTGCCCTCTGCCTTGGAGCTATTCCCAGGAGCCTCCTGCTTGCTGTGGGGAGAGGCGGGGAAGGGAGGGACTAATGTCAGGGTGTCTTCCTCCCCCCTGCTCCTGCACCCCGCCTACTCCTTTTCCATACAGAGCTGGGTGGGATAGGGATGGAGAGAGACACAGAGAGCTTGGACCAGTAGCTGCTGTCTCAACATCCTTATTCACTTAAAAAGACAATGTACTTAAGAGTGGGGTCAGCATACTTAAAGGGGCAATGTGCATTTCTCTCTCACACATAGTGTGTGTCTCTGTCTCTGTCTGCCATGCTGCCTTGTAGAGTGTGAGGCTACATTAACAACAGTGTGTTAATCATTGAGGGCTCAGCCAAATGTTAGTTCATCATTTAGCAGTAAGGTATTCCCTAGGAAATATCCCATTCTATAACTTCACCACTTCAACCAAGCTTCACAATCATCATCACTGTGTACAGTATTAAGTTGTTTGTTTAAAATGTATACTGTGTGTGTATATGTATAGTTTTGTTGTGTGGTGAAAAAAAAAATCCTTGGAACCTAACCCCCCCATTTATATTAATTCTTATGGTGAAATTGGATTCGCTTAACATCGTTTCGCTTAAAGTTGCTTTCGACTACCTGAAGGGGGGTTTCAAAGAGGATGGATCTAGACTATTCTCAGTGGTAGCAGATGACAGAACAAGGATTAATGGTCTCAAGTTGCAGTGGGGGAGGTTTAGGTTGGATATCAGGAAAAACTTTTTCACAAGAAGGTTGATGAAGCACTGGAATGGGTTACCTAGGGAGGTGGTGGAATCTCCTTCCTTAGAGGTTTTTAAGGTCAGGTTTGATAAAGCCCTGACTGAGATGACTTAGTTGGGGATTGGTCCTGCTTTGAACAGGAGGTTGGACAAGATGACCTCCTAAGGTCCCTTCCAACCCTGATATTCTATGGCTTGGTCTACACTGAGGAAGGGTTTGACCTAAGATACGCAACTTCCGTAGCTGAAGTTGGTGCCTGTTAGGTCGACTTACCTGCCATCCTCGCAGCAGTCGGCAGTGGGCTCCCCCATTGACTCCAGCTTGCGCCTTTTGGTGAGCTGGAGTTCTGGAGTTGACGGGAGTGCCTTTGGCGATTGATTTATTGCATCTTGATGAGACACGATAAATCGATAGCCAATAGATCGATCACTACCTGCTGATCTAGCGGGTAGTGAAGACATATCCTATGATTCTAAAGGATTGTTCTTGCTAATGTCTGCCCTTCTAGTAGGGGATGAATACATACATTGCAGCAGGAAAGAACATTCTCTTGAAGATGCTTCAGGAATATTAAAGGTCTGGTTAGGAGAAGGAGCATTTTCTCATCTCCTGGCTCTGCAGTCTGAGCACAAGGTGAATTCAGGAACTCCTACATCTGATTGAAACTTTTGAAACAGAAAAACTTCCGAAACAGACTCCAACGAGAAACTGAGGAACTGGAATTAATTTTCAAATTGGACACAGTTAACCAGGGGGTTAACAGAACTTCAGATTGGTTCTCTCATTACAGTAATTGATTGCATTTCCTGAGTTAATTTCACTGACAACAGATCTCCATTTCAAAAGGTGTTTTTTTTCTCCTACTGATAATGGACTATCTACATTTAACAGCCCTCTTAGAATTGGTATGCTAATGCACAATTTTTTTTTCTTTTTCTTTCTTTCTGTATGTATAAATGCATTTTACTTCTGTTCCATTCTATGCATCGGATGAAGTGAGCTATAGCTCACGAAAGCTTATGCTGAAATAAACTAGTTAGTCTCTAGGGTGCTATAAGTATTCCTGGCTTTCTTTACGGATACAGACTAACACGGCTGCTATTCTTCAACCTGTAAAAAGAGAGTTATATATAGAGTATTGCACTTGAATTTCTATTGCTAATTTTCAGTGTAACATGCTGCCTATTTATAATGGGGAACTAAATATGAAAAATACAGATTATGAATAGGAAACTTACCTACCCTGATATGAGAAGAAAGAACATTTCACAGAAAGATACAATAAATCCTTATGGTTGCAAAAGGAACTATGTCATTATTACAAAAAGGGAAAAGAGGTGCTGTTTTTAGTAGTCACTACTATAAATATGCTGTTTGCTGACCAATTTTTTTAATACTAAAAAAATGCAAAGAGTACCAAACAAAATTGAATCTGTCTCTTTATTTCAGGGTATGCTATGACTGGTTTCAGACTGCCCGTCACTGCCTTTAGAAAATTAAATATCTGGC
Source organism: Sternotherus odoratus (assembly GCA_032164245.1). Classification (NCBI taxonomy): domain Eukaryota; kingdom Metazoa; phylum Chordata; order Testudines; family Kinosternidae; genus Sternotherus; species Sternotherus odoratus. Next base: position 65,205,733 of record JAVMKO010000003.1, read on the forward strand.
TTGGAGTCTGGGAGAAATTCCCCTCTAATAAACTCTGCGTGTCCTGGAGGAGATGTATATACACTAGCCACCAATCCAGTATAATAAACTACAGAAAACACTTCAGCATTTCTCCTGTGACACATGATGTATTTTTAAGACCACCTTCACAGTGTATTTCAGTGCCTTGTGTACGACTTAAAAGTTCTAGAAAGAAAAAACAAACCCTGCAAGAGGAGGATGAGGATGAAGATGAAGATGAAGAGAGAAGTGATTCAGAAGATGAATTTGAAAATGACCCCAATATAGTGAAAGATTACAAGGATCTTAACAAAGTAGTCCAGTCTTTTCGTTATGATATAATAATGAAAACTGGTCTAGATATTGCAAGAAAGTAAGTATGAAAGGTTTATATAGCTTACTGAGAAATTGTCATATAGCAAATAGATAAATGTTCTTTTGATGTCCTTTTTCTTGTTGAAGTAACTTAGTGAAACTTTTTTTAAAATTTAATCACAAGTCCATATTTATCTTTGGAGGTATATTGTTACTTTGTCTCTTGTAATCTGTTTTTTCCCAGAATTCTGCTACTTATCACTGTCTGCAATATTAAGACTACTTAAAGAGATAGTGATAATTTTAATCAATCTCTAGCATTTATGCTTTTAACTTTTGACTTAAAACGAAGGAGCTTGAATAGAGAAGCTTCTGCTAGTCGGTGGAAGGATTTTAAAAAAATTCGTTAGATTGACTAGAAGAAAGAGTTTAACCCAATTCTACAATATATGTAAACCTGCCACACCTGCCTCCACCAGATATACATAAGCCTTATTAACAAGTCCATCACAATGTATAACCCATGCAACCTACAGAGGATTTAAGAAGCCTGTTAGTTAAAATACATTAATATGATTTGAAGCTGATATCCAAAGACAACATTCTTAAGTTTAAAATGACTGGTGGCATACAAAAGGGGTGTTAACTGTTATAAACACTCTTAAACTGCCCTGGTACCTGTGGTATAGATCAGTTATGACTGATTTTTTATTCAGCATTTATAAAAAAATATATCCTTGATTTCAAGCCTAAGTCAATATTTAAATAATCCTCACACAAATATATGTATGCTTTATACAAAAATTCTCCTTCTGGACCACACTTTGCAGGTGAACTGTGTTTTTGCCTGTCTGTTAGGAAACAATTGCACTTGTTTACTGTGCACTGTAAACATCACCCTATAAAGCAAACATTTTATTTTATTTTAGCAAAGTGGAAGATGCATTCTATAATGGTGAACTCAGGCTGAATGGAGAGAAACTGTGGAAGAAAAGCAGAACTGTAAGGCTTTTAAAGAAACATCTTAATTTAATATAATACAATCATAACTAAAGCTGACATTTTCTCTTCCCTCCTATTCTGATAGCACTCATGCAGGCATTATAAGAGGGTGTAAAACAATGAGTTATCCTGCATATAACATGTGAGCTGCTATACCTGGGGTTAAAAGATAACACTATGTAAAAAATGGAGACTTATGTAAGGAGACATAATGTCCAGGTTTCATGAAGTTTCTAAGTATATCTAGTTTAACTGGGGAATGGGTGAATCAAAAAAAGTTACTGTATGTCTACTCCTCCATCTTGACAGAGCTAGTAGAAGTAGTTCTGTAAACTGAGGAGTACAGCTTATTCTTTTCCCTTCCTGAAAGGAATTGAGAGGAATTGCACCCCCCAGAAGACTTTGCCAGAGATATGTGGGAGGAGGGCACTTGTAGCTGCATTAAACAGGCTTATTGATTCTTAATTAACCCCCATAAATGTTTGGGGTTTTTTGGTAGTCCCTGCAGCCTATCCACTATTAAGGTCACATGGGTTAGTGTACCTACTTAGAGAAAAAGATAATTTTAAAAATATTGTTACAGAAAATGAGGTAGGAGAAGATCCATACATTTATCATTACTTCCTACTCAGACTTCATTCCTTCTTAAGAGTTTCACTGACACTTTCTCCCAGTATTAAATAACTCCTATCTGCTTTCTTATCAGGAAGCATCAATTAAAGGAATTGTTCCTGTTCAAATTCTCTTTCAGGATATCATTCTTTATAAGCCCCAATCTCTGAATGTTCTTATTTGTGGCAACTGTACCCTCTCTGTTCTGAAGTCCTTAAAATCCACTTCTGCATCACTGCCTGTAGTGAATTTGGGTTTTTTTGGTTGCTCCCTTTCCTTAACCTTTGTCTAGTTGTCTTTCAGTTCTTCCAATATGAGCTATTTGGTGCAGGGACTAATGCATTTTGAATGCCTGGAAATTATCCATCATATAGCCAATGTGATATGGCCATGAAAAAAGCGAATGCGGTTTTGGGATGCATCAGGCGAGGTATTTCCAGTAGAGATGAGATGTTAGTACCATTATACAAGGCACTGGTGAGACCTCATCTGGAATACTGTGTGCAGTTCTGGTCTCCCCTATTTAAGAAGGATGAATTCAAACTGAAACAGGTTCAGAGAATGGCTATTAGGATGATCCGAGGAATTTAAAACTTGTCTTATGAAAGGAGACTCAAGCTTAGCTTGTTTAGCCTAACAAAAAGAAGGCTAAGGGAAGATATGATTGCTCTCTATAAATATATCAGAGGGATAAATACCATTTATTTAAGCTCCAATGTGGACACAAGAACAAATGGATATAAACTGGCCATCAGGAAGTTTAGACTTGAAATTAGACGAAGGTTTCTAACCATCAGAGGAGTGAAGTTCTGGAACAGCCTTCCAAGGGAAGCAGTGGGGACAAAACACCCATCAGGCTTCAAGATTAAGCTTGATAAATTTATGGAGGAGAGGGTGTGATGGGATAACATAATTTTGGCAATTACTTGATCCTTGACTATTCGTGGTAGATGGGCCTGCTGGCCTGTGGTGGGATGTTGGATGGGGTGGGATCTGAATTACTACAGGGAATTCTTTGCTGGGTGTCTGGCTTGTGAGTCTTGCCCACATGCTCAGGGTTTAGCTGATGGCCATATTTGGGGTCGGGGATGAATTTTCCTCCAGGGCAGATCAGTAGCGGCCCTGGAGGTTTTTCGCCTTCCTCTGCAGCGTGGGACACAGGTCACTTGCTGGAGGATTCTCTGCACCTTGAAGTCTTTAAACCATGATTGGTGGACTTCAGTATCTCAGACACAGGTGAGAGGTTTATTGCAGGAGTGGGTGGGTGAGATTCTGTGGCCTGCGTTATGCAGGAAGTCAGACTAGATGATCATAATGGTCCCTTCTGACCTTAAAGTCTATGATTCTATATAATGGTAGCATTATAGATGGCTTCTTTTTGGCAAACCCTGCTGTAGACTTGCTTGTCTTGCTTTTTTCCCACCCTTTTTGTCTCTATAAGTCATCACAGAACCATCACAACTTTTTCCTCACTTGCAACACTTCATTTGTAGTTTCTACGGACTTGATATTATGGGTCTTGCAATACAAAGACTATAGTTAAGGGTGTGTCAGAGTTTTCTGTTGTACAAGGTCTGTACTTCAGTATCTCACCATTTTTTATAAGCATGCCTGGTTTGCTCTGGGGATGAATTGGGTTTGGGCAGTAAAGGAGTCTGACTGTAGCAGCCTTGTCTCATTTGTTGCAGGAGTTGGGAGGTTGTAGTGAATAAGGCAGAGGACTGCAGGAAGGGAGAGGATGGTCTTGTGGTTAGGGGAGTTGAATATCATCCTTGAGGCTCAGGGTATGTCTACATTATAGTGGCTACAATAGGATAGCTATGGTGATGCAGCTGTAGCGTACACTTCCTGTATTGATGGAAAGGGATTTTCTGTTGATGTAGGTAATCCACTTCTCTGAGAGGTGGTAGCTAGGTCAATAAAAGAATTCTTCCATCAATTTAGTTGATTCTACAGTGGGAGTTAGGTCAACCTACCTGCCATGTAGGTGTGAAATTTTTCACAGACTTGAGTGATGTAGTTAAGTTCATTTAAGCTTTAGGTGTAGACTGGCCTTAGACCCTGCCTCTGTGACCAAGCTCTTATGTGACACTGGGCAAATCATCTACATCAAATTTTCACAGGTAGTCACTTATGCATGTAATTAAATTCTATCTTATCCTGCATACACACAAGGGAGTCTAATTAAAGTTGCATGGGCAATGTTCATTCTAGCATTTCCTAACTTGAGAGTGGTTGATTTTGCAACCTTTTAACCCCTAACTTTTTATTTATTTTTTTCATGGTTTAAAGTTGCTCTCATCAATAAAATTAATATTGAAACTAAATTTTTCATTTGTGAGGATCATCAAGAGTTGTGATGTTCTGAGTAAACAGACTCTGCTTGACACAGATACAGTCATCTTGTGTCTTTGTTAAGGTTTACCAGTTCTTCTGCTTGAAGTCAAATAGGAATTTGGATTTATACTTCATTATTAAGTTACCTAGAAAATGTCTGCTAAAGTTGCTTCTGGCTGGGCTTATTACCCAACCCACAAGCTCACTGATTGAAGTTGAGAGAGTTCTTTATGATTCTACTTACCTCTCTGCCTCATTTTTCTCCATCTGTAAAATGGAGAAACAATACACCTAATGGTGGAATTGTTAGGCATAACTTAATCACATTATAATTTTGTACAAGTTATACAAAGTGTTTGAGTATTGAGACTTTTCTCATATATGTGTAATCTTCCCCAAATTCACTACATTAAAAACAAAATATAGGCTTTCCTTTGCATGATGGGAGTTGTCCCATAGTGGTAGCCTACTAGAGGCTGGCAAATAAAAAAATGCAAAGAACTGTTGGGGCTCTTTCTCTTTAATGTGGCAGTGGTACTGCTGTTTGGTTATTTACTGAACCATAAGCATACATATAGTGCTTCAGTCAAATAAGACAAGTCTCTGCTCCTAGAAGCCTATCATATTGGTTAGGCATCACATAGAGAAGTGGAGAAGCAACAGCAGTCACGGGCTGGTATAAGGAAAGATTATGGTTACAGTGTTTGAAGTCATGAGATTGTATACAACATGCACACTAGCTGCTGTATGTTTTTTGAGGGGTGAGAGTAGGCACAGAAGATTGGAGGGGGGTTGTAGCTTTGGAAGGCTATCTAAAGGTGGATTTTGAAAGAGGGAGAGTGGGCAGAGAGGGAAGTTGGGTAATAATGGAAGCTTGGGGGCTGATCCATGTATAGGATAAGAGTGGAATGAGGACAGAGAGAGTAAGGAGGCTTGCAGAGTTGGGGACTTCAAAGGCCTATGTGGGAGTAGTGGGAGAAGAGATGGAATTAGGGGCTGAATTTTGAAGGTGGTAATAAGAAGTTGGACTATCATTCAATTGCATTTACAATACATAAAAATTAAAAAACAAAACAATTAGATGGAAATAACAGCCAGGGTGGCGCTGTGGTGGAAAGGTTCACAGGGATTCAGTCCTCATCACTCACTTACAGGCTTGCATTAGAGGAACATGGCTGCTATACTGTAGACATGGCTTATAGAACCATTGTAATAACTTCTCTATATGATAAGAATAATCAGTATGGAAAGAGGACAGTTAAATTGCACATAAACTTAAGGGTTATTTTCCGCAAATGAATGTTAATTATCTCTCTCTGCCTCTATTTTCAGGTGAAAGTTGGTGACACACTGGATCTCATAGTAGGGGAGGATAAAGAAACAGAAACTGCTGTAGTTATGCGAGTTGTCTTTAAAAAAACATTAGAAAAGACAGAAAGTGAAAAATACAGAGTGGTTTTGCGGCGCTGGAAAAATTTAAAAGTGCCCAAGCAGGATGTATTTAAGTGACAAGGATTTGCATATGGCAGCATGAGACCCCTTGTGGAAAACCATTTCATTGTTCCCAAATACAAATTTTGGTTAAACAAAATTATTGCACCTTTTTAAGGGCTTGTGATAGAATGTTACTTCCTTGCCATATGCACCATTCATATCTTGTGATAATCTGTCAGTTTACTCTGTCTATTCATTTTTGTTTCATGGTAATTTGGAAAAAGCTTTATTTCCAGACAGTTCTTCCCTAAAGAAGATATATATTTCATAATGGTTGGGTAAAGGCTCGATAGATAGTTGTCTCTGATTTTGTTAATCAAAATGACTATGTTGAAACTAAGGCTGGTCTCATAACAAGTGGAAGAATGTTTCTGGTTGTGAGACTTTTTACTTAATTTTCTAACCTTGTACCTGGGATTCATCATCCTAGAGCAACACCACTTTCTGAGATCTAAAAACCCAAAGAAGGGAGACAGGATGACTTAATAGCTTTTTCTCTCTTATGATCACAGATTTGAATCTGATTCAGTTGATAGTAACAGAGTCACTACCATCTGATTCTTGTCAGTTGCCTGTGAAATGTGTTGGTGGTCGTATCCATATTACTACTGGCCAGTTTGGCTATTTCAGAATGAACAGGAATGGCTGAGGAGAAACTGATGTCATAACTGTGAGGCATGTTGGAAGATCAGGAAGAGGGAGCTTACACTACTATCACTTTATATTGTATAGTAGCTGTGCAGAACATGCCCTCAATTAATGTAATATTAAATAAAGAGTACTTAATGCTTAAACTGGGAGTTAGTTGTACAATGTTCCTCTAAGATCTCTATAAGGATGACAATAAAAAGGAAAAAAAAATTGCTAAAAATCTCATGTCTATCTTTCTTCGCGCAAACTCTTAGTGAGAAATGCTTCATTTAATGACAGTCGTACATAATCACAGACATACTGTTGCTATTATATTAAATACAAAATCATTCTCATCTTAAGTGAAAAAAAAATAATTGAAAAGGAAGTTTTCTTATCCTTAAAGGTTGGGGCACGTCTCTCATTTCTTTATCAATGGTGTAGAGTGCAGGATCTAGCCCTCCAGATTCAAATTCTTCATTAACACAAGAGTGAAAGTGCACTGGATGGCAGTAGCATTGCTGTAAAAGAAAATAGTGTATGACCTAGAGTAATTTATCATAGCTTTTTCTAAAAGGAAATAATCTGATATTTAATTAATAACCTAGTTATTTCCCCCCTTTCAATAAACTGTAGAGCTACACTGACATAGTATCTCTGAGTCTGCTGTTTCTTAGTAGAAATGGGAAAGGAGGTAGGATAAATGAGATAATGCAGCATTGTTTAGAACTGAATAGGAGCCAGATATTGAAAGGTATTGTGGTGCTTAAAGATGCACACAGGTGCTTCTGAAAATCCCACTAGACTCCCAGGTGCCTATTCCAATTGAACAATTTTTTTTTATAAATATAAGGAAGCACTTGATGTCTGAATGAAAAGCAGTTGGAGGGACCTGCTCTAAGGCTTTGTCTACACTAGTTTTGTTGGCAAAAGGCAGCTTTTGTGGGCAAAAGAGTGGAGGTGTACGCACTATGCTGCTCTTCCCAGTGACAAAACTTGCCTGCTTGGCCAACAAAAGAAAACTACCTCAACAAGAGGCGTAGAGCTTTGTGGCAATGTTAGATGGACAAAAGTGTCAGTGTAGCTGCTGCGATTGTTACTTTGCTGTAACTGGCCTTGAGGAGGTATCACAGGATGCCCACTCTGACTGCTCTGCTCGCTGTCGCTGCCCTGCATCCAGCTACAGAAGCATGTGCCCTGCCCCACAGCTGAACAAGCTGTTCCTGGCAGCAAACACTCCTGCTTGGACTACAAGGGAGGGGGGTGGATCTCCCTGGTCTGTGGGGAGGCTGTGGGAGAACTCAGAGGGAATCATGGAATCTTGTTCTTCCCAGCACTAGTAGCAGTCAGGCAGGGTGGGCTACTAGGGGGAACTGGGAGATTCTTGCTGAACCACCAGCTGAGTTTTCCCTGCCCATGTACTGGTCTCTGCTGAGCTGGGTGGGGGGATCAGGGGAGGACACCCACTGTCTGTGCAACAGCTTCAACCTCGGGATTGGTTGTTTCTGGCTGCTGTCTGAACATGGAAACAGCGTACTAACAAAGTCACTCTCCCCCAACCCCACACAATCTCATACATGTACTCCCCCAAATCACAAACTGGGTCACACACACATGCACACACACACTCTTGTGTGGACTTTTTGTGTTAGTGTTCTGCAATATCTGATCATGTTACCACAAGTGATACTTTAACACACTGTAAAGCACTTTACTTAGCCAGTGCACACAGCAATCATTGCAAGGTTCATAGCATGTGCATACAAACAATGCCAGGCTCAGCCCACTACAGCAACACACATTACTGAGGTGCAGTGTTCCTATGCTCCCTTCTAGGCATCACCCAGCCAAGTAGACCCTTCCCTCCCTCTCGCCCCCCGCGGACTCCTCTTATAGCCTTGTGTTCATAACACACAGCACAACAGCAGTGCAGGATCCAAGCTTTATGACAAATGGCTGGATTGCAGGTTACCACTGGCAAACCAGTAGGATGTCCATGGAATGATGGGATTGAGCAACCATCATGTGATGTTGTACCTGCCCTCATGAGGCATTGCAAACCCTTCTCAAAGCACCTTATGGCCAGTTGCACAGCAGGATGGCTACCCACTGTGCACTGCTCCTAGCTGATGCAAGAGCTGCTATTGTGGATGTGCGCCGCCACCACCACAAGAAGCATAGTGGAGACACACAACAGTGAAGTAATTACAGCAGTGGCTGTATGTTGGTGTAACTGGTGTCAACAAACTGTAGTGTAGACAAGGCCTAAGTGTGCAAACTCCACCCACATGCAACCAAACATGGAAGATAAACATGTACGTGAATCACAAACAATAATTAATTAAATGTCCAAGATGATGCATCGATCCTTCAAAGAACATGTGGCATGGAAGAATTTGCTGTCAAAACTACTTTGCATAATGCGCAACCCCGATTTTCAGAAAGTGCAGAGCAGAGAAATCAGGTGTCAAATGGGGTAGTAGTCAGAATCAGTTGAAAATCTTGGCTTAGAAGCTGTTGAAAGCATAATTTAGAACTAAAATGGATGCTTTGGAACAGTGAAATAAGATATTAAAGGTGCGTGAAAAGAACTTCTGGGAACAGGAGGAAGAAATTCTTTGCATAAATAGGACACAGGATCCCACTCGGGCTCAAAACTAAAACACAGGGCATAACCCTGTTCTGGCCAGCACATATCCACCTCTGACAGATACCTGAAGGGTTTGTCTCTCTCTCACTTTTTGCCACTTAAGCCCTGGTCTACGCTGGGGGAAGGATTGGTGGTGGAAATTGACCTAACATAAGCAACTTCAGCTACGCAAATAACATAGCTGAAGTCCACGTATTCAGGTCAACTTACCTCAGCGTCTTCATGGTGCTGAGTCTGCTGCTGCTGCTCTCCCATCTACTCCACTGCGCCTCTCACCGTGGTGGAGTTCTGGAGTCCATGGGAGAGCGCTCAGGGATTAACTTATCACATCTAGATCAGACGCAATACATTGATCCCCGAAAGCTTGATCACTACCCGCCGATCTGGTGGGTAGTATAGGCCTGTCCTGAGTCTCAGTTAATGAACTGATACTCTCCTTTGGAGGTGCAAGGACAAATGGATTTTTGAAGAATTGTCCCTGATCACCTTAAAAAGAAGGAAGCTTAGCAGAGTTACCAAAGCCCTGTAGCAGCCCAATATTAAACACCTGTGTATCAAAATTTTTCCATTCACGTTTAACAGAAAATGGCTATTTTGTTGTAATGTCAATTTCTGCAAGAAATGTCAATTTTTGCAAGTTTTCAGGTTTTGGCAGGCAACACCTTTGGATTTTTTTTTTTTTTTTTTTTTTTTTTTGGTGGTTTCCAGCAAATTTTGGATGTCTGGAAGATTTTTTTTTTTTTTTTTTAATTTCTACCAAAACATTTACCCTGATCAACTGCATTTTTTTCAGTTTTGGTAGCTGAAAATTGACAAGGTTTTTAGATGAAAATTTGAACATTTCCACAGAAAAAAAAGTTTGACTAAAACAAATTTAAGTTTTATCAACATTTTTCACAGGAAAAAAAAATCATTTCCCCAGCCATTCTACTTTTTGGGGATCCCTTTTATAAGCTCTGGTTTTCTAATGACAATCAAGGTTTCCCTTTCAGAATGATTACTAAAGGAGAAAAATTGCTACATGAACCACGATCACATTGTGATAGAGCAGGAAATGGGACAAATAGAAGTTCTGTCTCTGCAGCACCAGGTCAAGTCTCAAAGGACCAGGAAGACACCTTTAGAAGGGAGCATATAGCTCTGAATAAGGAAGATGCATGAAGAGATTTGAGAGGTGGTAATCTAGATCCTGACAACCAGGTGAGGTAAAGCTAGAAAAAGCAAGTCTTTGGAGTATGATGGAACTTGGTTTATCTTTTTTACTGACAGATTATTTGGATTGGGGTTGCTAATGTAAACATGGCAATCCAGGGACAGCTCTTTGTAGGGAGAGGGAATTAATTATATGCATACTGACAACTACTCAGAATAGAAATTGTATAATCCATGGAAAAACATATTTACTAACATTTTACTATAATTTGTTTTAATAAGAAATTAAGAATCTCACTTCTAATGATAGGTTTGAGTGGGTCTTGTGGGGCAAGAGAAACAAAATGAAGTTTATGAAAGCACTGTAGGGCAGATCTTGAAGTTCTCTCCTCAGATTTGCTGTGGCTAGGTAATGAAAGCACAAGGTGGAAGAGATGGTAGACAGCTGATCCACAACTGAAATGTGTCTGTAGGATCAGTATCCATGGACAGGCAGAAGAAAAGATTCCCAGGAATGGATGATAATCATGTGGGAGCATGGAGTTAGAGAAGGGAGTAAAACAGGATTCAGATTTGCAGTAAAAGCACCCAAAACATACTTTAAGGGAAAAAAACACCCATCTTTGGAATACGGATGGGAAAAGTTTATACTTGATTAGCAGCCAACTGAATAGTGGTAACAATGAAAACAACTGACTTGGAAAAAGAAAGTTATAGCATCCAAACAATACGTAACTTGTGTCAATGGTAATCCCAAAATTTCAGTGACTTGCTCTTGAAGTCAGAGGTCTGAATTATCCTTGATTTTTTCCTTCGATTTCACGATCTTCAGTGCAGTGATGTCTTCATGTGTTTGTACAATACTGAGCACTAGAGTGCCCTGATCCTGACTGGGGCCTCTAGGCACCACTGTTACAAAAATATGACACTATAGTAAAAACAAGATTTGGCTAAATGTAAAAGAAAAGCATTCAGAAATAAAATTGATACACATACTATCTTAACTTGAAGATAGAAAAACAAATGCTTCTGAACATTTTTCCTAAGATGATAAAGTACTTTTTTATTCATACCACAAAATTATGACAAAATGCTCCAGGCTACATCTTACTCTTAATAGTAATCAAATGTAATCCTTTCAAATAGGAAGTATATTTCTCTCTTGAAAACATGCTATTTGCATTTCCCTGCTAATACAGTTGCCAGGTTCCCTGGATAACCGCAAGAACTTCTAAGCAGTAGTTTCATTTTCCCCTTCAAATTTCAGGAAAGTATATATATTTTTTAAACCCTTGCACAGTTCCTTAGTTAAGTGTTTCATTTGTGTGAAACTGGTAAGACACCAAAAAAAAAAAAAAGTTCTATATTAATTTCATAGCAAGCTTGCAGTCCGTTTTTCTGTTGGAAAAATTCTGGAAAATGTAGTCATTGAATACTATGCTGTCTCCTTTAGAATCACTGTAGGAGAGAGTTGTACCAAAAGTGTTATCTTAAAGTTATAATAAGCAGATACTTAGACTTTGACATTCATCTCAACAGGATTTACTGAAAACAATGTATGAAGTCAGTAAAACAATATGAAGTCAGTGTGTGTATGGTTACATATGTTCTGAATGTTTTCATTTAATATCGTTGAACCTCTCCAGATAGCCTAAGTTTGAAATCAGTAACTGTTTGTCCTTTTAAAATAACGTTATAAAAGGGGAGATGACATTAGAGCAGTTGCAGCTAATCAAGATGCCCTCACTTGTGTATTCAGTCTGACTGGTTAATGTTATTCCAGATCTTAGTAACAGACCTTAGAAAAGTTAAATAGTGGAAACTTACAGTTTATGTGTCTGTTCATAGCCAATCATGAGCCAGCATTTCTTTTGTAACAATATGTACATTTCATTACTTGACCAATTGGATGAATTCACTTCCAAATGCACCTCAAGAAGTTTCCTTTGCAAGCTTGCTGTCACTTTTCACGTGTATATTGCCTTTATATCAAACAGCCTTTCAAAAAAAGAATGTCAGGTCATAAAAAGATTGTGGGCAATCCAACAAAACAATCAAATCAGAAGGATAGAATATATGAGAAGACTACAGTAATTTGACCAGAAGTTGAGAAAAAGACCATTTCTGTGGAGCTATTATATGTTCACTTTTGATAATGTAATTTTTTAAAAATAAAACCCCTCATATGTTGATCAGTGTGTCATATAAATATTCATTTGATTGCCTTATTAAGCCAAATACACCAAATGAATGTCAAAACTCATTGAAAATGTCAATATACCTTAAAATGGTATGTTGCTAGGTAGAAAATGCTGTACATTCATATAATCTCTTTACCACCATGTGCAAGTTTAAGATATGCTGAAGTCCTCAATGGGATTTGACATACTTTATTGTTGAAACAAATGTGACATTAAAATAAATAAACTATAAAGAAAATCTGCATATAACATTCCTTACCTTTTGGGTTGCAGAATAATTGCTAGCCATTTCCAACTCTAAATTAAAAGACTTTTACCATTTTCATGACATTTTATATAGCCCATAAAAATGCATGTATAATAGGTCACAAAGAGGTGGTAGGTAGCATATAATTATAAAAAACCTTGGATTTCTGATATAATTAGTTTGCTAAAAATATGTACTAAAATGAAAGGTAGGATGCAGACATTGTGGTATAAGTTCATTATCTTTGGTAAAATGTTCTCATTTTATTTATAGCCATATTTGTGCTGATATCCATTTTGCCCATGGTCTGCTATTACTTATGCCAACAGGAAACATTTAAGTGAATTTAAACAGTATTAGATTATTCAGTACAATCATGACTCTCGTCATACATTCTTTTAGGATGCTGCTAGCACGTATGGAAAAATGAGTGACTACTACTATCTACTGTGACTTACTACTGCTTTAACACTGTAAAATAACTTTGCTAATTCTTGCCGTTAGAAAAAAATATTTTTTTAAAAAAAGGAAGGGGTCAACATTCTGAGAACAGTCAATTCTAAAAAACTGAAGTAAAAATATCAAGTATTTTGTAGTTTAATACAATTGCTAAAATAGAAATTTACACTGGGGCTTAACTGAAATGTGATACTATGACCCATCTAAGTAAATAACAAAAGAGGACCACAGAGAACATCAACAAATCTCAAGATGTTCAAGAGATGGTCTGTCTTAAATGATCACTGCCATGACTAATATCTAATGGAAGGCTCGATTCTCTTACACCGTTGACATCAACGGATATCCTGCTTTACAGCAACGTAATTGAGAGGAAAATCAGGTTCTGATTTTAATGCAGAACTCTCCAAGGATAGATCACAAACTGTGAAGTCACAATGGAGTTAGGATGTTCTTCATTATAACTGATCATATTAACAATGCAATCATGATAATCTGAACCTAAATTAATCATGCAAGATTACTCTTCCAGATAGCTATTAATTACACTAAATCAATTTGGATAATCAAAGGAATTTTCAATATCCCTATGACATTCAGAGACTCCAGGTTGTGCTGGATTCACACAAACACACCACATCACCACTGCTCACAGTGCAGCATTCAATTCTACCATAGAACCAATCTTTGTATTTACCTTTTACTTATTAAATATTTGATTTAATACTGGAAATTTTGGGATCATAATTCTGATGAAGAATAAGGACTTAAATGTTTTTCTACATTCCTTGTTTCAAGTACTTTTTCTAAAAAGAGAGAGACTAACAGGCAATAGCAACACATTCCGCTGGTAAAGAGCTTGATTCGGTTTTGTAACCCTATTCACTGAAGCAGTTCCCAGTAGTCATATTGAAGACAATGTAATAACTTACATGAGTAAGGGGAAAGGATCAGATCTACGATCTCAGCATAAAAACACATTGTGTCTAATCAAGTCTTAGTTCTTATAGCAATGGAAATAATACATGGGTAACAGTCAAATAGGAAATTACATTTGACCCAGTATTGACCTCGTGTTATTTTCATTATCATCAAGAACAAAACGAAGGGATACCTGTAATTCCTGTACTAACCAAGTCTGATGTTCCAATCATTCTCAGTGAACATGGCACTTTCAAAAACAAAATTTGCAAGTTAAAAAATAATTCAGACTCCAAATTATTTAACCTTGATGTTTAAAAGGGTTTAATGCAAAACTGCCCCTGAAGAGCACAATGATTTTTAAAAAGTTTTTTTTTTATTATTAAAAAAGTGATAAAAATGGAAGATGCAAAAGTGGGAAGAGGACTAATACACTTAATATATGTACTTGCACCAGCGAAAGTCATGCTCTTAATGAGTCATTAGTGACTTCATCACTGATCATTTATGATCTTTATCATGTACAAATGTAGTAAACCACTCCCCACTGTTGCAGTGCTCTTGTATGTGCAACACATGTATTAAAAAGTCACAAATCTTAGCGCCCAATATTCCTAGGGGCTGATCGCCCTTAGATTCCATAGTAAGATCAGGCTCCCAGTCTAAAACAAATTTATGCTCTTCCCAGATAATTTAGTGGTCAAAGTCTGAAGAATTTAGAGAGCCTGTCACTTTTTTGCTTTCTTGGCTTTTTTCAGTATGTCACACTTTTTCCTGTTGGGACGCCGACATCTTTCATCAATGCTTGGTATACATTCATAATGCCATACTTCCTCCATTTTCTCCACGGGGTAAACTGCTTCAACATAATGACGGATCAGTCTGAGTCTGGTGGGGTCAAGTTGCTTCTTGTTACAAGCACCTGAATGGTTATATTGCAGTCTGAGATTCTCTGGAGTAAAGAGCTCTGGAAAGAGTCTTACTAGAAGCCGGGCAGCAAAGTTTCCCACAGAAAGGCTCTGCTGTACTATCTCTCTTACCTCTTTATCAGACAGCATGTACAGAGAAGGCACAGGGAAGTCTGGAGAAGGAACAACAAGTTCATCAAGTGGTATCTTGCAAAAATCTTTGCTGCTTCTTTCTGGCGGCAGTGGTGGCCCTTCAAATTCTTCTCTGAATCTTTCTGGGTTTATTGCATAGGTAAGAAATTCTCTTCTCTCAGGCCCCGGCACATGAACTTTCCGCTGCTGTTGGTATGTGCGCCTCTGTTCAGTATCCCTGCGTCGACATCTCTCATCAAGCTTCCCAACAAATTCCAATGTCCATACTCGATCGTTCTTTGCTCTGGGGTACAATATTTGCACGTAGTGTCGAATTAATTTAATCCTGGTTGGATCAAGTTGTTTCTTGCCTAGTGATCCGCTACAGTTGTATTGCTTCCTTAGATTTTCATGAGTAAACAGTTCAGGGAATAAGTGAACAAGCAATCGAGATGCAAAGTTTCCTATGGACAGACTGCTTTCATATATATTTTTAATTTGTTCCTTGTTCAACAGGTAATCCGGGATAGGACCATCAAAATCAGGCGGGGGAATGTCAAGTTTATCAAAGTCTATGGGCACAAGCCAAATCTTTTTTGACCTTCTTCCTGGCCTTTCATATTCAAAGCTGTCTTCCACCTTTATGATAGATACATCATCAGGCAAACTAGAAGAATCATAGCAGTCATCTCTCATCTGTTCACACTCACTACCATCCATATACATACTTTCAAGTTCATCATTTATTCGCTGGGCACACTGCTGCAACCATGCCTCCTCTTCCTGCACATCGGGAAAGTAAATTTCGGTGTACCTTCGAATTATCTGAAGTCGATGAGGATCCAGCTCTTGCTTCCCAGAATCTCCATAGCAGTTATATCGTTCAGCCAGGTTCCTGTGGTCGAAGAGCTCAGGAAACAATCTGTGTAACAAAAACACAGAAAACTCCCCAGGGGATGAAGCTTCATCTAAAAATTCATTGAGATCCTGAGCATCCAGAACATAATCTGAGGTGGTGGCATTATCCCTGTCCAGAGACAAAGCTTCCTCCTGCTCTTTATCCTCAATGAAATGAGAGGACTCTACCTGTTCGGCCTCATAAAAACTGGATGACTGCACACTTTGCTGACTATTTTCCATTTCTCTTTGTGCCCAAAACCTATTGAAAAAGTCATTAAGTTGCGGCAAACACTCCACCTGCCACACAGCATTGTTCTTCACAGAAGGATAACAAACTTCCACATAGTTTCGGATAAGCTGCAGATGAAGTGATTCGAGTTTCTTTTTGTTAAGGAAGCCACATGTGCTGCAGCTCCTATTGAACTCATCATCGCTGAAGAGCTCTGGGAAAAGCTGAACTAGTAACCGGCAAGCCAAATCTCCACCTGAGGTGCTCTGATCCATGATCTGTTTGAGTTCTGCAGTGGTCAGCTGGTACTCTGGGGGAGGCCTGAACTCTGCTACAGACTCTGTTGGGCTGACGTGCTTTTTAATTCTGCTGACCTCAAGAGACAACAGGTCAACCTTGCTGTGAAGCTGAGTCATATTGGAATTCAGGGTGTTAAGAGTGTAAAACATTTTCTGTATCAAAGAATATATGTTTGGATCAGAATCTGCAGAGGAAGCTGTAACAGCGATGGTAGCAGCAGAATCCCTTTTGCGTTGATCACTCAAACTCCGCAGATGGGAGGGGCTGCTTGGATTGACCTTTTCAAACAGCTCATAAGAAGAAAACTGCTCCACCCCTGGTGTGCTCTTCTTCTCTGTAATTTTGTGTGAGATGCCATATAGAGGTTTCTTATAGGATGGAGTGGTCATGTCATTGAAGGGTTCTTCTTCACAGAGCCAGGTTATATTGGGATTCTTGTTCTTGTTAGGCTGCTCTACGTTTACCTGGGTGGGTGACCCAACATCTCGGTTCTTCATGTTTGATATGAAGCTCTGTAAATCAACAAATGTTGTATTAGTAAGACAGTTTGCTTTAAAATAATAGATACAAATTTGTGTTCCACAGATAGGTGTCATTAAATAAATATTCACTGCCTAATTTTCATCAACGAATCCAACTGAATCCAATCAACGAATCAAATAACTCAACTTCAGAAACGTATTGAATTAAAACAATCACCAAACGTGCTTTATAGGGAAAGTATTTTACTTCTTTGTTCATGAACTCTGATATGGGATAACTATACAATTATAATACTTAGCATTTTGACCCAGAGAGCTTTAAATGATATAATTACCTCCCACTTTGTGTCTGAGGAGTGGCAGAGAGGTTGAGTGGCAGTAAGTCAGTGGCAGAGCCAAGAACAGAATTCAGGTTTTCTGACTCCTAATCCTGTGACCTAGCCCCAACCTCACTGCTCCTCCAACTGTATTTTAATGTTTCATTACTCTCCCTACTACCAGTTAAAGAGGACACTGTGAGCCTACAGTCTTGCTACAGGTGTGTTAATTTTTTCTCCTTTGGCTCTGAAAAATGTAAGCAAGTATTTATCCCCAGCCTCCGGCGGTCCAATTCAGGGACAACTCTACGATGCCAACCCAATTTAAAAAAACCCAATACAATTAATGAAAAGGCCTTTAAAAATGAAAGTAGAATGATCTGTTTCTGAAAGGCAGAAACATTTGTATTCATTGAGTTCCTCATGCTTCTAAACCAGCTAGTAGTGAACCCTTTAAGAATTCATGCTTTAAATTATTTTGAAGCACTGCATTTCCTAACTGTTCCTCATTGTTTGAGTTCTGAAGCAAATGTTTTCATTAATTCACTGTAAATATTTAGCTCATCATTTATTTATTTTTGCAAGCACATGAATATTGTGAATAACTCTTAGAAAATTAAGTAGGTGAACAACAACAAAAACATTACAATACACAGAACTCAAAAACATGTGAGAACACACACACACACATTTTGAATCTGACCATATTGAATTTTCCTCAGCTTGCTATACAGAATATTAATTAGACAATAAATGAAGAACTTGCATTCAAATATTAAAAAAGCAATGAAATACAGACTATGGGCCTGAGGTTAAGAGATGATGAGCAACTGTAAGTCCCATCCTAGGATTGGGCCCTTATACTGTGGATCTTCTCTGAAAAAGAACAGTGTAAAACAAATGGCAGCAGCTTATTACTCAGCTACTCTCCTTCCTATGTGTATTCACACTCATATCTGCTTACCCTAGTGACAAAAATAAGTTTACACTACTTTTTAGTCCTATAAGCAATGCAGAGCCCAAACATGTAGGGGAGATCAAGCTGGGTTCTATTCTAGCTCATTCCTCATCACTAGAATACACTAAATCCCAATTGTCTTGCCCATTTACACAAGTGTAACCCCAGTGAAGACAAGTTTATGAGCACACAGAAGACCATGAGGTTGCACAGGTGATAAGTGAGGGCGCCCATGGGTTCAATTTCGAGTGCAGAATCCTATCAGCAGTGATAAGGTTAAGACGCTTGATTTTCAGATCCCAGCTGATTCTGCAGGGATAGCAATTAGAAACTTTTCTCTCGAGTTTTACTTGTAAACAAAGCACATGTGAGATGGACTAAATGAGACATGATAAACATGGAGCAACATCAAAACATCATTTTTCAAAGAAGTGCCCTTGTTAAGTGGGACGACGTGACCTAAATAAAGCACCTATAATAAGATTCAGTAATACCAAAGCACAACAGACAGAATTAAGAACAGGGATCTCTGGCTTTACAGATAAAAAAAATAATCAGTAGTATAAAGAAATTTGAACATACAGTGAAACTTTCTCTTATTTGGTAATCTCATGTCTTCAGAGGCTGCCCCAACGTATCCTCACATATAAAGAGCACAATTTGGCTCCATTTTTGTTAGAAGGCTTCTTATGATAAGCAAATCATTTGTTAGTCCTTTTCAGGTTTCATCAGAGGTATTTTTGTGTTCAATGAAGCAATAAAACATGACAATCTGAGGGTAGTCCTGATTAATGCTCAGCTGAAGCGAAGAGGCAGGAACAAGGCAGTACCTGGGAAGTGTATTAATCGGCATGGAGTCATCATCTAAAGTGCCTTATTGCCCTTCTAAAATGAACACATAAAAGTTAACATTCTTGGGATCGGATGAGGCCCTTCGGAAGAAAAGAAGTGCTTACGCTGAGTGCTTAAAAAGATTATCAGATTACTGTACTACCAAAAAAATTACAAGGCAGATTGTTCTATATGAGCTACAGGCACATAATATCATGCTGCTTACAATGCTATAGGAAGCTACTGCATTACATATTGTAGCTAAGCTTTTCATAGTATATTTTAGGACCACAGGCCCAGATTTTAAAAAGTATTTAGGCTTTGTTCAGTTCAGCATTGGCAAGTCTTAAAAGCTCATTTTAAAAAGTGGCTCAGGCACTTATGGGCCCAAGTCCCAATGACTTACTCAAAATATCTAACAACTTGATTTTTTGGTCACCGCCAGAACTGGAAAGTAGAGAGAGGCGCACAAATAAAAAACATTAGTATTAAAAAAAAGTTAGCCTCTCAAAGGTTCTGTTAGAACTTCAGACTAAGATTTGGTTGGTTATTTATTCTAAACATACTGATTCATGACTAGTCAGTTGAGGATAAATTTTCATGATAGTTATTGGGTTGGGTTCTGGCCCCATTGTAAATCCTAGGCAACTATCAACTTCAAAAAACTTCTAGATTTAGAGTGGTGAAATTTCACTGAGATCAGAATCTGTCCCACTGTACATGATCTGGAAAAATTACAGCCCTGGTCTGGCAATTGGGTTAACCCATAGGGATCTGATTGCAGGACTGGGGCCTAAATTTCTAATGAAAATACTAACAAAATCTTTACTTTAGGGACATGAGAGGGGGAGGAGGGGTCTATAATCACAGACCCAGTTAATCCAAACCAGTCTGAGAATTCCATGTTTATAAGCATTATTAGAAACAAATAATTGCTTCAGATAAAAACAATTAATGGTGAAATTTATGCTGTAAAATGGGATACTGCTCACATCATTACAAAATACCCAGAGAAGCAGTATGGGTAAACTAGGCTAAGATTATATTGATGTTGGACTATAAACATATTAACTGCTGGTGTGAGTTGATTTAAGAGTTGTGCTCTGCTTACACCAACAGTAAATTTGACCCATTAAATCTGAACAGTGCATCATGCATAGCCACAGGTAGAGAATCACCTCTTGAGTAAAGCGTCTTTTCTTCACACTGGGTAAAACCTCTTGCTGGCTCCCTGAACCATCACAACCAAGTGAGGTCTGTTTCCGTTTGTTGGAATTGTGTAGGCAAGTAACTGAGCCATCCAGTGAGTGTTCCTCAGGAGATCTGGATGTCACGGAGCAGTCAAGGGCTTCATCTTCATTTTCTGTTTCTACTTTCACAAGATTATTTTTTATACTTTTAACTACCAAAAAAAAAAAAAAAAGGTTTAGAACAATCAAGCACTTCCTCCAGAAATTTGTGATATCCTTAGAGAAATGTACTTTCTGTTTGTTCTTCTGAAACTGCCTTTTGAATAGTGTCATTATTATTTATCTAATGGCAACACCTTGAAGCCTCAAGCCCCGAAGTCGGGGCACCATTGTGGTAAGAACTATACAAACATATAGTAAATGACAGTTCCTTCCCCAAAGAGCCTAAAAGACAATATATAGCAAGTGAGTAGGCAGGTAGTACAGCAGGCAGGAGTTGGGAGGAGGGAGGATGATGGGTAACAAAAATAATAATGGGATGTTTGAGCAGCTAACTTTGTTATAATCTTTGCTTTATCACAATGCATTCATCATCTAAATATACAAAGTCTTCATACAACTAGTATTTTTTGTCTGACTAGAAAATAAACAAGAAATAGCATTTTACCTTCATCATCATCATTGAATTCAGCTGAGTTCATCTTCTAGCCCACTAAAAAAAAAGAAAAAAAAGAAAAAGACATCATCAGTAGTTTTCTAGATACAGGGCGTGGGTTGTGTTTTCAGCCTTTTGTTAAAAAAAAAGGTCAGAAACCTGCTGTCTACAACTATTTGCTATCCCTGGACAATATTAACACTCCTTGGGCAATTTCCTATCTGCTCCATTTTTATTCACATTATAGCAGGTAGCCACTTTTCTTATGTGTTTCTTGGACACCTGCAGATCTGCCTAGCAATGTAAATTGAACAGAAAACAACCTGAGACGGCCAGAAAAGTAAGATGATTTAACACTGAAGATTTTTTCTAATGTGAAGAACATGAGTTCAGTTGTTTTAACTTTCTATATAAGTAGAAATGTCTTGGCAGTGCGTAAATAAAAGTTCTCTGAATGGTTTTTTTTGCCACCTTGTATTAACTGGCCACCTGTTATGAGCCAAAAAACTTAAGAGATCCAAGGGTGTCCAACAAGTTTCATTGTAGGTCAATTTCCAGTGTTCACCACAGCTGAAAAATGCAACACAAACAATTTTATAACTAAGGGTTAGACTAGATGACCCGTGCCATCCCTTCCCTATGATTCTATAATATGCCAAGGCTGTCGGAATATATTTCCATTAAAAATGAATATTTTGATGAGGATTGTGATATTGAAAAACCAGCGACCTATGGATTTACAATAACAAATGTTTGTATAATTGTTAACTGGTGGCCTCCAAACAACAACAGAATGCTTTATTAAAGGAAAACAAAACATTTTAACTGTCTTAAAATGATTTAATATAACTTCTCATGTCAAAATGACCACATTATCACTAAGCTACATTTCTCAATTTCCCTATACCTAAGATCACAAGTGATTTGTTATAAACTCTAAATTCTGGGCATGTCTCAAAAAAAAATAGAAAAAAAAATGGGGGCTTCAAACTCAAATGAGGCGAGACATCCTCACACAACTCTCACTAGCCCACTAGCCATTAAGAAGAACACATCCACCAACAGTGGCAACCAAAACTGGATACCTGTTAAATCAGCCATACATCGTTCAGTTTATCCAGATACATGTCTAGCCTCATACCGTGTTTCCCCGAAAATAAGACAGTGTCTTATATTAATTTTTGCTCCCAAAATTACATTACATTATATTACAGCGAGAGGCAAAACTGGAAGTACGTCTTATTTTCGGGGGATGTCTTACTTTCGGGGAAACAGGGTAGTTCACTTGGCCCAACAAAACCTTATTTGAAATACACAAAAGCTTCCATAACTACATGGCTTTTCCAAATAGAGTTCTTTCACCAAATGGTACCCCTACACCGATCAAGCTCTGAATAGATCAATAGTGCCTGTCACCCATAACCAGAGATTTTCTGGTTAAACACCCACCCACACGCATGCACACACACACACAGACACGTCTCATGAATATGCCTTATAAAACAGAAGAAATTTTGAAAGATTATATACAAAGAATTGCAATTGTCTTATTATCTAATAGCTGTGTACAAAATGATTTTAAAAGAATCACAAGTACTGTAACTGCATGATTTCTCTGTTAGCAGCTGGTAGTTATTAATAGTAAATATAATTAATATGTTCAGTGTGAGATTTTGTACATGTGATTAACAGGCACAACACAGAAGTCACAGCCCATCAGGAGGAAGGGTGGGCTAAAGCAGTGGTCGCCAACCTTTCGGACCTCAGGGACCACTAAACTCACAATTTTGAATCCCGCGGACCACTAACATGATTTTTTTAAAAAAGGCCCGGGGGGGGGGGAGTGGGGGGGTGGCAAGAGCGGGGGGGGGGGGGGTTGTTTAACTTTTAAATGACTTTTGTGTTATGCCTTTTCATATAACCTTGTTTTAGAAACTCTGTATTGAACTTTGGTAATCTGTTATAGCCCCCAAGGTAGTATAATTAAGGTAAAAGAAAAATGTCTCTGCTAGAAGTAGAATAAGATCTCTCCCCCCCCCCCACTTTATAATCAAGTGCCCTGTTGAATGAATGAGGTGTGAATGAGGAAGGAGAGACAGATCAAGGACAATCAAACTTGTCAAGTGGGCTGACTAAGAGCAGACATAACCCTCAGGGGTTAGCACCAGACCAGAGAGAAGCAGCAAAAAGGAGCAATGGACACAGACCCAGATTTGCAGGAGAGGGAAGCTGCTATAAAATAGCAAATTTGGCAAAATTTTTACCTTGTGCCTCTGCCCCCCCCCCCCCATTCCCTTTTCAAAATCGCTTTAGGTCCTTGTTTGGTGGTTTTCTCTTCCTGGCACACAACTCATCTAAATATCACTACTCTTTCATTTATTACAGAAAAAAGTTTTTAAATACCCTGAAAACTATTTAAAATGCAATTTGCTAATTTAAAAATAGAGATGATGGTAGCTATTCCCTGCAAAGTGGAAAAGCACCCTGTTCCCTGGCAGGCATGCGGGGCTCCCGCCACTTACCTCCCCCCCCTCCCCCCCCACTTGCCTCCTCTCCCCTCCCAGCTCCGCTCTCGCTCTTCTTCCCCCCCACCCCGCTCGCCTCTTCTCTCCCGGCCCCGTCTCCGTCTCCGTCCCCGCTCTTCTCCCCACCCCGCTCGCCTCTTCTCTCCCACCCCGGCTCCGTCTCCGCTCTTCTCCCCACCCCGCTCGCCTCTTCTCTCCCGGCCCCGGCTCCGTCTCCGCTCTTCTCCCCACCCCGCTCGCCTCTTCTCTCTCGGCCCCAGCTCCGTCTCCGCTCTTCTCCCCACCCCGCTCGCCTCTTCTCTCCCGGCCCCGGCTCCGTCTCCGGCCCCGCTCTTCTCCCCCTCCCCGTCTCGCCTCTTCTCTCCCGGCCCCGGCTCCGTCTCCGTCCCCGCTCTTCTCCCCCTCCCCGGCTCGCCTCTCTTACTGACCCCGCCCCTCTCCTCCGGCTGCGGCTCCGCGGACCACCCAAATTTTCTCACGGACCACCAGTGGTCCGCAGACCACTGGTTGGCGACCGCTGGGCTAAAGTACCTTTAAGTCCCCTTTGTGCTCTCCTTATTCTGAACTATTCCAGGACCTCTCCTGTCCTCAGCACACTCTCTATATGATAGCTTGGGAGTGGGGTCCTTGGAGGACAGTACTCTGCTTTGGCCCTTTTACTCAGCATAATTCTCCCCCTGTTCCCTCCCTTATGCGTTTAGGCAAGGCTGTACAATCCTTTCTGGAAAATCCTGAAAGGACAGCACCGTGGCCGGGGCTCCAGGAGAAAGTTACATTGAATTGAATTTGCCTTGATATCCCATATATGACATTAAACTTCCAGACAAGTAACTATTGCATTTCATGTCATTTTATTGTAGAAGGCACAGCTTTGGGAAGACACGGCACAGTGCCAAAAATGTGGGAGTGACAAGGAAGAAGACAGCTGAATGTAGTTGCTGAAAATTTTGTATTATTTGGAAGGCCCAAGTAGACAACCAAGCAGATAACCTTACAACGATCACATATTATGTAGGAAGTCACAGATTTTCTAGGTTTTTCAGGCAGCTTCTTGGGCTAGCACTGTCAGGGATCATGCTGACTGACAGAGGTGGCAAACATAGAAGCATGTAATATGTACATGTACAGCCTCTTTCTGTAGGGTGATACAAATGGAATTATATTTTTCATTTATCACTGTTGTTCAAACACCAGGCAGAACACTTTGAGAGAGGTCTCTCTGACAGGAGACAAGTGGATTGGAAGCAAGGGGTACGTGAGGGTTTGAGAATCACAGTTGGAATTGGGAATATGGAGGGAGGGTATGTAGTTGCAGAGCCTCTTTTTGAGAAGAATCCTGGACCAGAGCTAGCCAAAGGAAAATGGGCTAGGGAAAAAGACAGAAAACAACAGAATCAAGGAAAAAATGGTGCAACAAGTAATCAAATTGAAAAAACCATCTGAGAAGGTAAGTGAGCTCCTGGTTGTTGAGTCTCATTGCACTGAGTGTATGAAGGGATTGAAATGTTGCCTGGTGTATCTTGTTTCAATATACAATTAAATCTCTCTCACACACTCTTTTGCTTCTAAAACATTACCTAGTTCTAAATAATAAACAGATGCAGGGCAGAAAACACTAGGATTGAAGTACTTATGTAATGTGGCCTGGGAATTTGGGTTTGTAGCCATGACTACCAGAGATGGTAACTCAGGGACATCCACCCTTAGCTACAGTATCTTGCTGGGAAAAGGATCAAAACTGCAGCTTGTGTTCTCGTTTCCCAGGAAACTGGGTTTGGGAGCATGATAGACCTTAGCCATTTTGCATACCAAATACCCACAACAAGAAAACCATACTCTTCACTAATGGCCAAATCCTGCTCCTATGGAGATCAACAGGACTTTTGCAATAGACTTCAGTGGCATCAGGATTTAGCTGAAATTGACTGTTAAATTTAATTTGTAATTACCTAGCCATTTTGAGTTAAACAAAACAAACAAAAAGGTATCTTAAACTGGTAAACTTCAATTTTTAGAGTTTTTGCTTGTTTGAACACATTTAAAACAACAACTTGGTTCAGGCATCGTAAATGTTTGCTCTTGGATAAAACACATTTATTCCTGGGTTCATACGTTGCGTGCATAAGTTTCATTCTGGAGAATTTTTATTTATAAATGTCTAAAAAATAGGCCTATGATAGAAATACTAACACAGTGTTACCCAAAGAATCCACTATTAGCATAAAGAACATTATTCAGAAAGACAATCAATTCTTACGACTGTGATCATGGGTTTGCATGCTGAAAATGAAGCAAGTATATTTACTCTTGATCTTTCCTCAAATTTGCACCCACAAGTGCCTCTTATTAAAGGCATCTGCAGTTTGTTTCTACTGGAATCCCTAGCTCAAGTTATCTATCCAAAGAGAAACTCAAAGAGGTGCAATATTCAGATAGATTCAATGTTCAAGGAAGAAGAGGCAGAGCAGTCTCACCATTTGACAGTGGACTCCATCCCCAGGATGTAGTAAGTCATTAAACAGGATTTCCTAATGCCTGCACTTTTAAGACTAACATAATGCTTTTCTTGGCACTGTGTTGGTGAAGGTGGCATGGTGTAAAGTACATATACTGCTTTGCACTGTTCCTGTGAGATGCCACTATTTGTGTAGTTCACATATGAACAGACAAATGTTCCTTTTTACTAAGCTTGCTATTTCAGTCAAGACATACTTCAAAATTTTCAGATTTCTGAAAAGACGTAGCCACGTCAGTTTAAAAAAAAGGTTTCCTCAGCACACTCTCTACACTCTGTATCTTCTGATTGAGATAGTCTATAGTTGTCTAAATAGTTTTATCCACTTGTATCAGGAAATAAATTTCCTGCATCTTAAACACAGATATGAAATGAATCAGTACTTTTCAAACTGGTCTGTGAAGCACTTGTCCACAGAAAATGGTCTGGTCATATGGTCCCCTCGCTTCCAGCTGCTAAACTGCATTAAAATAAGTTAAATATGCACTAAGTACCTTCCTAATGTTACTTTACCGTGTGAAAACATGTCTCCTTGGTGTAATGCAGTTGATACTATATGATGCTAAAATACATTCAGAATTTGCTTTGCTATTTGCTCCCCTGTAATGTTAAAAGAGAAACTATGCAATCAAGAATAGACGTGGTTCATGAGACAAGCTATTAAGATGTCCATTCTATGAAATGTGTCAGAAATAAATGTAAGTCTCGAACACTCAACAGTTTGGCATGATGTTTTCATAAAACATTACAGGAGAGCAACAGCAAAGCAAGTTCTGAATGTATTTTAGCCCTATAGCATCAACTGCATTACAACCAAGGAAACATTTTCACTGTTGTCAGGAACCTTCAATCTTATGAAAAAATAATCCTGTAGACAGAAAGTGCTTACATACGTTCTTAGAATCATGGAACTTACCGATGTTATAGACCTAGCCTTGATGCCTTCTTCAGTATGTATGCTACATCACTACCTCAAACACTTCCTTCTCACTTCATCATGACACCTTTAATATGTAAGTCAGTAACTATTTAAAGATGTACATATTCAGTTTATCTACCGGCATGTACAAGCCTAACCTGAATAATCATGTGACCATACTGCTGCTTGTCACTCCAGACCTTATCCATTGTTTGCTATCCCCCTGTGTAAGCACCTCTGAACAGTAACCAGGTCTATCTGTACTGTAAAGTGCCTAACATATTTGAGTGTTGTAAAACTAGTAATAACAATCATCAGTAAAGTCAGATAGAATATCTCCCTGCCAATACAAGATCAAGACTGTTTTCTGTCCCAAAATTCATTCTTTTAAGAGTTCCGTAGTTTAAAAGGTGTGTGCCAGGTACATGCAGGGTGTGATTTTGTATTATATTAAAACATATAACCATCATTTATTCTGCCAGTTAAAAACATTATGTCTATACTAATATATACAAGACTTCATGTTTCTAGTTTTCTAGAAAAGGTTTAATACTGACAATTAGAATCCTTGCACCTAACTGTATTGTTTAGCTTGCAAATGCATGTTAAGTGCATATTTATTTTTCCTTTGATGCAGATCATACCACAAACATTTGATTAATATCTGCAGCAGTTCATATTCCATACTAACTGTAAAAACATGATATAAAACACTTGCTTTCATATATTACTTTATTGTCTGAATTATTTGTGCCTCTGATGGCCTCATGGTGGTACACCAATTTATGCCTTTCAGTGAAGGCTGACAAGTATTATGTCTCTGATTTTAGCTTCACTTGTGTCTGAAGAGGCTTATTCTCTATTTTTTCAATCAAAGGGTGGGATGCACCAGTATATTTCAGTGATAAGGATTCTTGAAAATTATTTTAAAAAAATTATTCACTTGTTTTAAGCAGAGGGGATGAAAACATTCTATTTTCAAAGGATCAGATAATGTACTGGGGTTTAATTAGTGGTTGGAGTAGTGATGCCCTAAAGAGATGCCACTGCTTAAATTCCTCGCATCTGATGTACTAAGGAATTTTTGTTTTCCTCCTTTGCCCCCCCCCTTCCCCTCCTTGTAGCAGTTTTATCAGAACACCACAAGAAGAGTGCTGTACTATATATTTATTTTAGAGAACTGACACCTGGAACACCAGCAAACCAAAATTCTTGTGTAAACATTCATGTTCAGTGAGGGTTAATGTTTATACTGCAGCTGTATGAAAACTTTTGTGTATTCACAGGAATCCTGTATATTTAGTCTAAATTGTTCCTTTTCTGCCAAGATTGTATGAATCAGAACATGTATTTAATATGCAAAACTTCTCTTTATTGGAAGATTAGTAATTCCTTTAAGATACTTTCTCTTACCTTCTGTTTAAAGAGGTTACTAGTTTACTCCTATCTTTTTGCAGGTATACATAGGAAGTGAAGTTACTATTATGACTAAGCTGCAGATAAATTTCACATATGGGTTCTTCATTAAAGACCAAGTTCCTCGACTTCTGTAAATAGTTGTTGCTTAATGGAAGTCAATAGAGTTATGAAATTTTACACTAGCAGAAGAGCTGGTCCTCATAAATGGTAAGTCCTTTTCCATTGAAAACAGTTAGAGCTTATGCTGTTCATTTCAGTGGAACCTTAATTTGGCCACAAGCAGTTTCATATTTAAATATTTCCTTAAAAGCCTACTATGAACAGATTTCTTCTGATTTTTGGAATTTTAACTAATATATATATATTAATGTAAACGTTCCTCCAATGTTGGAAACTCAAAGCAAAGCAGCACTGAAATTGTCTGCATGACATCCAGAGAAATTGACTACAAAGCGTTGTCAGCATATTACACTTCTGGCTGAAATGTCTTCATCTGCTAGCGTTACAAGTAACACTTAAAACGATTCTACCAAAAGGAAACAAAAAAATATCTATTTTGTTTGCTTTGTACATTTGACAGCACTTTGTATATATTCAGTTTCCCCTGAAGTTTGTGTTGGTTTTTCTGGAGGGGGGGAAAATCCCCACCTATATAGGAAACATGGTTGTGAAATTACTTTAAAAACGCAAGGGATTTCAAGGGCAGGTCTGGTACCTGAAACTACTATTAAGTTATTAAAAATGAATTAAAATATTTCAAGTTGAAACAAATATGAAACGAGCCAGTACAGCTTCACTGCCAAAGCTGAGCAAACTGCATGTAAGCAGACTGCATAAAAGTACACTAAAACAGATGTTTTACAGTTCTATCACTTTTAATAATCGAAGGTGTTATTAATTATCCAGTGTTGGATTTTTTAAAATTATTTTGAATATCTGAAAATGCTACTTAAAATTAAATGTTTTGGCCAACACACTGCATATTACCAACCTGTTCCAATACTAGAACATGAAGTGCACGATAAAAGCTTTTAACTCACAACCTCATTTGTTTTTAAAACACTGGGAGACAAAATCAAAGTGTTATAGTCACGGACAAAAAGTGTACCAATCTATATATATAAAAGTCAAGTGGTGTATGTATGTATGTATGTATGTATGACAGCGAACTCCTCCCGCACCATTTGAGCCAGAGACTTGAAATTTGGTACAGTTAGGAGTCTTGGGGTCTAGATGGTCGTAAGGGTCGAAAAATTTTCGGATCTCACCTCTGACGCCCCCCAGGGGTGAAAGTCTTTCAGGGCCAATCACATCAGCTGGGCGGTTAGGTGGTGATGATGTCATAATACCCCCTCCAACAGACACCGCACTCGCTCAGCTCACCCCTCCCTCCTCCAACGGAACCCCGGAGATCCCTCAGTTCTCTGCCCCTCCCCCCTCCCAACGGAACCCCGGAATCCATCAGCTCTGTGCCCCCCCCCCCCACCTGCGAAGGTCCCCGGAATCCCTCGGCTCTGCCTCCCCCCCTGCAACGGATCCGAGTTGGGTTTGGTAGGACAGTAAGTGAGGTGGGGGTGTCGGGTTCGGTCGGGGGATGAGGTGGGGGTGTCGGGTTTGGTTGGGTGGGTGAGGTGGGGGTGTTGGGTTTGGTTGGGGCGTAAGTGAGCCGGGGGGTGTCGGGGTTGGTCTGGGGGGGGTGGGAAGGTGTCGGGGTGGGTGAGGGGTGAGGTGTGGGTGTTGGGTTTGGTCTGGGGGGGGGAAGGTGTCGGGGTGGGTGCCCAGACCAAACCCGACACACCCCCGGCTCACTTACCCCCCGACCAAACCCGACACCGCCACCTCACCCCCCCACCAACCGTAACACCCCCTGACCAACCCCAACACCCACACCTCACCCCTCACCCACCCCGACACCTTCCCTCCCCCCCAGACCAAACCCGACACCCCCGGCTCACTTACCCCCCGACCGAACCCAACACCCCCACCTCACCCCCCCACCAATCGCAACACCCCCAGACCAAACCCGACACCCTCCGGCTCACTTACCCCCCGACCGAACCTGACACCCCCACCTCACAGCCCCACCAACCGCAACACCCCCTGACCAACCCCAACACCCACCCCTCACCCACCCCGACACCTTCCCACCCCCCCAGACCAAACCCGACACCCCCCGGCTCACTTACCCCCCGACCAAACCCGACACCCCCACCTCACCCCCCACCAACCGCAAAACCCCCTGACCAACCCCAACACCCACACCTCACCCACCCCGACAACTTCCCACCCCCCCAGACCAAACCCGACACCCCCCCCCCCCGGCTCACGGTGCACTGTGTAGCACACAGACTATTAAATACACTGTTCAGTCGGCGGGTGAGGTGGGGGTGTCAGGTTTGCTCAGGGGGTGAGGTGGGGGTGTCGGGTTTGGTTGGGGGGTCAGGTGGGGGTGTCGGGTTCGGTCGGGGGGTGAGGTGGGGGTGTTGGGTTTGCCTGGGGGGGGTCAGGTGGGGTTGTCGGGTTTGGTCGGGGGGTAAGTGAGCCGGGGGGTGTTGGGGTTGGTCGGGGGGGGTGGGTGGGAAGGTGTCGGGGTGGGTGAGGGGTGAGTGTTGGGGTTGGTCAGGGGGTGTCAGCTGTCTGCCCCCTCCCCACCTCCGACTGACCCGAGCAACGCCGGGCACTTATGCTAGTACTTTATACAGGTTAAAAGCCTTGTTCGCTGTCCTGTGGAATACTGGCAGCCTCATGGCTCCACAGAAGCTGCTCTCTAATAGTGGCATCTTGCCAATAGGACTCATAGGGCAAACTCTCAATTTGTTTTTATTTTTAGTTACATCTACAGATGTAGTTAAAAAAAAAAGTGGTTCCCTTTCAACCAGTGAAATTTTCCCCCCAAGTTGCATTGCCATTGCCTCTTCCTAAAATGTTCTCAACTTCATCTTCAAGCGCTCAATACGCTAGACATATTTATTTCCAGAAACATGCTAACCACAATTTGGCTTTTCACGTAGGCAGTCTTTTTCTGAGAAAAGCAACAAGGCTCTTTTAGACAAGGTGTCTCCAATTTTATTTTAATCTCTGTCCTGAACCTCTGTAGTCCTGCTTTCCTAAAAAAAAAGGAGCTGTGGTGTCTTCTTCAAACTGTATTTAATTGTCCTCTTTTTTACCCACAGGACTTGCCCACGGTATCAAAAGACCCATTCATGACATGAGGTAAACAGCTGGGCCAGTGCTTAACATAGTTTAATTAGATAAGAACAAATGATGTTCAGCACCACTGCAGGAACAGCAGTTACAAAGGTGTTAACCATCTCTTTTGGCACTAGTTGCATAAGAAAGTTTCCAGCACTGTATTGGATAGTTTATTCTACTTTTAAAAATATAATACCAAGATATTTGTGTACTATATACAATAAATTAAAAAATATAATCACACCTTGCTAAACAGACATATGTTAGGACATATTTACTCAGACAAATTCAGAGTTAACTGTTCAGCCTGAGCAACTGGGCCAGGCACTAGTAGATGTGTATGGAGGAGTAGGAAAAAGATAGATAATCTGCCCAGGTCCTTATTTCTTCACCTCAAGGAGGGTGGTTGCGAAGGAGAAGAGGGTGATGCATGTAGTCACAGATTCTCTAGCCACATTTCCATCATATTATAGACCTGGAGCAAGATCCTCAGCTGGTATAAGTCAACATAGCACTGTTGGCTTCAATGGAGCTACATCAATTTACACCAGCTCAGAGACTGTCCCTGGATCTCTCCTTCTTCCAGGGGATGAGGTTTCAATTCTATTGCTAGTGTTGTAAGTGGCTATTGAGCGGATGAGTAGATTTGCCCTGCAGAGCACAATTATGAACAGAGCCCTGCATAGATACAAAATTTGTATCCGCATCTAATCCACAATCCTCAGAAATGATCTGCAGATATAAAGCAGATACCAAAGATTTGTAGGGGTTTAATTATGAAAATACATTATAGTTACATATTTATCAGCAATGATACTGAATCCAGATAAATCAATATACAACTGAAGTCCTTACAACCTAGTAGCATTCATAATTGTCAGCATGATAGCACCTAATTTATTCCGTGCAAAACAGCTCAAAGAAAAATATTATTTTTATGGATTTTACATTTACTATTGTCATTCTGGTAATAATGTGGTAGGTCCTATCCACACACAGAAGACACAGACCTTGACATGAACAATTTAAAACAGTAAACAGAGGATGATGGAGCGGGGGATTAAATAAAATGTTTTAAGTGCTTTACTGAATTTGACCTTTTAAAATAAATGACCAACAACACCCAACTACTTCTTTATCCCATTAAATGTAGCTAGTTAACTTATTGCAGATACTACCATAAAAATGGGTCCTGAGAAGAAATTTGAAGGAGAGGGTAGATAGATTAGGGGGACTGATCTACACATTGGTCTATCTACATTGACATAGCCACCAAGCTCAGGGGTGTGAAATATCCACAGCCTATAGAGTGCGCCTACATCACCCTAGCCCTGGGGCAGAGGCAATAAGATGAATGGAAGAATTCTTCGGTAGACGCACCCAGCTTCCACTGCTCTGGGATCGGGGCTCTACAACTGCAGGCAAAACCCTTCCATCGGAGTAGCCTGTGTCTACACGAGGGGGCTACGCCTGCACATCCTTCGCAGCGGGCACAGGGGGCAGAGCCTCCTCCACACTGGGGATGAACCTTCATTCCCTCCGTTGGTCCCGCTCGGGGAGCTGCGCTGGGGCAGCCCCCGGCTCGGTGGGCAGCGCAGCTAGGATCGCCGGGGGGACTCATGCTGCCTTGAAGCTGGGCAGGAGGCGGGAATCGGGGAGGGCGCCGGACGAAGCGCGGATCCCGAGCGGGGCTGCCGGGGCCGCAAGGCTGGAGCGAGCTGGATCCGCGGCAGCGGGGGACTCCAGCGCGGCTGGTGGCAGGAACGAGGCCGGGCACCCGGGCGGGCGGGGACAGCGAGCCAGGCCCGGCTGTGCGGACCGGGGGGAGGCGGGGCGGGTCCGGCCTGGCCCCGCGCGCAGGCAGGCTGGGGAACCGGCTCCCTGCACGCGCCCGTGGGGGTGGGGGGGGCAACTGCCCGCGCGGGGACTCCGGTTCCTCGGGGCTTCACCTCCCGCCACGTGCGCGCCGCCCCGCAGGGCGGGCTGCAGAGAAACCCCGCCCCGGGGCGGAGGCAGCGGCAGCCCCGTTCGCTCCCCCTGCGCACGCGGCGGTGAAAACCCACGACGAGCCCAGCGCGCGCGGCGCGGCAGCGGCTTCCGGTTGCGACCGCTGCCCGGGCGGATCCAGGCGTCCGGGGACGGCGGGGTGACGGCGTGACCGTTCCACTCCCTCCCCCCCCCCGCTCGGGAGATGGAGTCGCCCAGGCCGCCCCCGCGCGCGCGCCCTGAGCGTTGCCATGAGCCATCGCGCTCCAGCCATGTCCCCGGCGCAGCCAACAAAGGGCCCCGGCGGGCGGGGAGAAGCGGCCGCGAGCGGGGCGGAGGGGCCGGGGCCTGCTGCCCCCACCCAGGGGCCGCCCGCGGTGCTCTGCGGGGGCGGCAGGGAGCGGGCCGGGCCGGGGGACACTCACCTGGGGTCGCGGCGGGGCCGGGAGCGGCGGCGGCGCTGGTGCCCGGGTTCCCCCCGCTCTTTGTGTGCGAGGGTCCGCGCGCTGCGCTCTCGCGTGACGTGACGGGACCGTGTGTCATTTCCGCACAAGGACACAGCGCCCCGCGCTGCGGCCAGCGCCACCCGCCGCCCGCTCCCACTGGGGACCCCGCGCCCCGCCCGCCCCGTGGAAATACCCGCCCCCGCGCGACGGCCGCCGGCTCCCCGGGCAGACGCGGGCGGCGGAGAGGCCGGGCCGGCTCGGGGCAGGGGCCGAGCTGCTTCCCCGCGTCCGCGACACCGTTCGCGGCGGGTGGGGAACCACCCCCCGGAGCGGGGCTGGCAGCCTGCCCCTGCCGGCCCCGGCGCACAGCCCGGCCCCGGCTGCCGTGGGTGGGAGCCCGGGCGGGCCGGCCCCAGCGTCTCGCACATGAAGTTAACAGGGGGCACCCGTGGGCGGGGGAGCAGCGCGGGCCGCGAACGGCGGGGTTGGTGCCTGGCTGCTCGCCCGCAGCTCCACGCCGCGGGGCGTGTGGAAACCGCGCCCGGGATGAAAACCCGCCCGAGCCGCCCGTCTCCCTGAGCGGGTCTTTGTAAGCGCGGTCCCCGCATACTCCGTCTTGGTGGCGCGGCGGAGACTCCTCCCGCCCCCCTTCCACACCTGACTGGGGAAGCCCGCTCGGCTGCTCTAACATCCTCAGCATCATCTTGTTACAGGAGCAACTGGAGGCCTCCTTTGTTAGGTAAAGCACAAAGCCCGGGCTGGCCGCAGTCCTACCCGCACTTACAGCCCAAGCCAACACCAACAAGCATTTTGACATGGTGGGGGCTCTGCACTTTTCTGGGGTAATCCGTGAACATCAAAATTGGACTGACTCAAGTTTAAACTCCGAAATCGAGTCTCCCGTCTACATATAAAAATGCATCCTCCGAAACCTGCTCCGAGGAAATGAAAATTGCATGTACATAGTTCATTTACAATATTCAAAGATCATGGACACTTTCATGCCTCCTATTTCAAGAATTAAGAATGGATATACTTCGTTTGGCACAGAACATGCGATTGAAATATTTAATAAGCTCCCCCTGCCAAAGTCATAGTAAGTGTAATTAACATCCAGATCCAATTATGAATGTCTGAACAATCCATAAGAAAAATATAGAGAGATTCATACAGGGCTGCATCGGCTCTGAATTTAATGATTACAGTTGTACATAATAGATTATAGACAACCAAAGCCCAGGAACATTGCATTTCGGATAAGTTGTCACGAAAGTAAATCACCTAGTTAAAGAAATCAGTTTTAAGGATGCCTTGAAATTATATAAAAGCTACACTTAATATGCCTCACTTCTATGAAGAACCTCAGAGAACAGGTATTTTCTAAATTTCCTACTGCCAGTTTAGAAAGGGTATTCATGCAGTTTAATTTTGGAGTGTACAATTTCATTTAAAAACACTCGATTATTCTTAAACCTCTCACTTATTTAAAAATATTTACATTTATTCATATATTAAATGCTGTTTGGTTCACTTTCAAGCTGAAGTGTTTAGCAGTTTAATCACTTATCTTCAAGCATTGGTCGTTTGAACTAGGTTCTTTTCAGTTGCTTCAGCTTTGGTCGGAAGGGGGCTGCAATGACTTACAGTTAATGGAAATCACATGGTTTCTATGTTAAGTACCTGGGTATATTATAATTTTTCCCAAACTTAACTACACATTGCCAGGAATCCTAACTTTTAAAAAAATATATAAACGAGACACATTTGCAGTAACCTAAAACATGTCCGATATTATTCTAGCAATTCTTACTGTTCCTTGCTATTAAAGGGGGAGGATGGTGAGAAGAGCAAATAATTTCCTGTCAACAATTTGCAGAAGTTACTCTCATTTAATGTCTGTAAAATACAAATTTCTGGCCCCGCCGAACTGTTGGCTATTTGAAGTAGATGGAAAGGGCTGTCTTCCTAAAATGTCTCCCACTATTTAGTGACCCTTTGAAATAAGTAGTTATATATCACACCTGACACCTTTTATATGCGTTTTCTTTAGCTAGGATAGAGTTTTTGGCCCTGTTGCTAGGAGTGGAAAGTGTCCTACCATGCTTGTTAATAGGATTTTCCTTTTACTTAGAAGAGTGTTTCATTTTATGAAATCATCACTTATATGCTGTCCTTTTTCCAGAGAGCAGGATCAATGATGCCACTGCTGTTACTTTATAATAAAAATATACATAAAACCATAGCAATAGACAATCATTTTTGTGGTAAGATATACAGGGCAAGCACAATTAAAGGCTACAAAACTGAAATTGACAAGTACAAAGACTGCTTCTTGATTAATAAAATAACAGGTAAAACACCTTGAGCTCAGCAACATCCAGATTTAGGAGTTAAACCTAAAATTACAGTTTGTAACCTAGTGAAAAGAAATTTCAACAAAATAAATCTAGCTTTATTTTTGGAAAAAAAACCCCAAAATCCGCTGTAAGTCAAACTACTCAGAATGCACTTGAAAATCACTAAAATTAATATTTTCCTAAAGAATAAAAGGCGATAGTGTTCAATTTTAAAGAACAGTCACATGCTAAGTGGTGGATCTAAGGCAGTGGTTCCCAAACGGGTTCATGAACTCTTGGGGGTTCACAAAATGTTATAGGGGATTCTCTGGAAAAAAAATCCCTATTGGTGGCTAGAGCTGTCCCTAGGGATCCCCGGCAGCACGGGGCCAGTAATCCCTGGACTTTCAAGAGCTAAACTGATCAAAGCAAGCATATCTATCACTCTGAGGAAATTTAAATTTAAAGATTCCTCATAAGAAATGGAAAGAGAGATGGTTATTTTTTGCTGTTTTTAAAATTAAACAGGCAGCTACTATTGTTTTTAATTTTTTTATGAAAAACAAGTTTAGGAGGGGGTTCGCAAGACTTGAGATTTTAGTGAAAGTGGTTCACAGGTTGTTAAAGTTTGGGAACCAGTGATCTAAGGAGCGAAATAGTTACTAAATATATTGCACCTCTTAATGACATATTTAGATTTTTGAAATCTTAAAAAAAAAACTAACAGATTTTTGGGGCTTGCTTGTAAAGTATTTCTTTGAGATTTCTTTCCTGCAAATGCACAACTCTGCCAAAATCTCTTGAAGCTCAAGCTGCTGGCAGATTTACAGTGACAGATTCTATGAATAATCACAACAGATAATAAAGAGGGGGGGAAAAAGCAATGAAATCCTTCAAATTAACTATTTACAGGTTACTGTTTATGGGAGCCCCTAAAGCACAGATTACCTGTGAGCTCCTCTGATAAATCACTAGAATGTAGGATACATTATCAACAAGACAAATTCCCTAAAGTGGATCCAGTTCTAAACAGTGGTTCAAGATAAAAAGCCATTCCAGAGAACTTTATTCAGGGTCTTATTTTTACTGTACTGTATTATCATTATAAACTAGGCCAAGTCTTGTGTGATTTATCTTCTTTCAGTACTGTACAGCTAAATGAACATGCTATTAAAGGGTTAAATGTTTTAACACCTGCCACAGCTGTTAAGCAGTGTTGTAGCCTTAGTCTGATTTTACTTGAATGCTTTACATGGTGGGATTTAGTAAAGGGAAAGAGAAAGGAAAAAGCCAACCACTGCAATCCCAAACTCAATTTCAAAGCCCTCGAGAAAATGCTTGCCAATTTGAATTCCATCTCATTTCTACTCTATGGTGCTGGCCCGAGGCACTGAAGCTACTGGGGGACCCACACCCAGGAGGAGACCTGAAGGCCTCAGCTAGGCATTCAGGAGCATGATCATGTTGTTGCAGAAACACTACTAAGCACACTGTCTTCAGGCAATGCAGATAGCAAGTTTAGATTGACTTCCCAGCCGGTCTTGAAAAAAGTCCCCCCCTTTTTTTTTTCACCATCTGAACACGTGCTACATAAGTCATTTATTCACATGTGCACTTTTTTGTTTCATGCTGTTGGCTCAACAGCCACTCTGTGACACTATGGCACACACTGGAAAATTCCAATTCAGCATGGGGAGAAAAAATATCCATTCTCCTATTTCATACAAGTGAACTTTAAAGGAAAGTTCGTTATCAAGGGTAAGTGTAAACAATGCAGCACTTGTCACTTGACCCAACTGAAACTAGAAGTAGGAGAACTTGTGGCACCTTAGAGACGAATATATTTGGGCATAAGCTTTCCTGGGCTACAACCCAATTCTTCAACTGAAACTAGGTTACAGCTGTAAAGATGTGAACAAAAACTGTTGGAATCTAGTAACTGGTTTAATATTTTTCAAAGCGGCTTGAAGGTAGAAAGCATCCCTATCCAAAAGTCCCATAGAATTTAATGAGAATGAAACTAATAAGGTTCTATACAAATTTACTCTAACAAACTATAGGATCCAGATTCTACCCTAAGCTAGGGCCCCTTTATGCCAGTCCACTGGCAGGAAGGATCAATAAATGTGTCAAGGTATGAATTTTTCTGTGGGCAGCCCTCTCACATGGGTAACAGAACCAGTGTAGCTGGCTTTTACACTGTTGGTGGGAGAAAGGTGGCAGGATTGGAGCATTGCAGTACTATACCAGGCTTTTGAAGCCATAGCAAGATAACAGTTTAGAGCAGCCATAAGGTCTGGGCTGGTGCAAAAATGGGGAGTCAAAAATGGCTCTTTTGAGGCCTCTTCACTCAGCTGTGCTTCATACATATTTGGCACAGGTGAAACTCTATCCAAACAGCTTGATATAGATTTTTACCTAGGTTTTTGAGCTGTCCTGTAGAACTCCATAGCAGGGATATAACTCTTTATCAAATCCTATAGGAAGGTTAAGAAAACCTATAAAACATTCAAGATTAAAAAGGGGACCTCCAGATATAAAAGGTCATCTAGCTAAGAGCTGTAGCAGATTCACATCCTCTGTGGATCAGGCAGAGAGGGTGATATGTACACACGCAATTGGTTACATAAGCAATAACTAAAGAAACATAAGAATGGCCATACTGGGTCAGACCAATGGTCCATCTATCCCAGTATACTGTCTTTCAACAGTGGCCAATGCCAGGTGCTTCAGAGGGAATGAACAGGTAATCATTAAGTGATCTATCCTGTGTCACCCATTCCCATCTTCTGGCAAACAGAGGCTAGGGACATGTCAGAGCATGGATTTGCATCCCTGTCCATCTTGGCTAATAGCCATTGATGGACCTATCCTCCATGAACTTATCTCGTTCTTTTTTGAATCCTGTTATAGTCTTGACCGTCACATCCTCTGTCAAATAATTCCATAGGATGACTGTGCATTGTGTGAATACTTCCTTTTGTTTTTTTTAAACCTTGCAAACTCCTAGTTCTTGTTATGAGTAAAAACCACTGTTCCTTAAGTACTTTCTCCACACCAGTCATGATTTTATAGACCTCTATCATACTGCATCCTTAGTTGTCTCTTTTCCAAGATGAAAAGTCCCAGTTTTACTAATCTCTCCTAATATGGAATTGCTCCATACCCCTAATAATTTTTGTTGCCTTTTTCTGAACTTTTTCCAATTCTAAATGATCTTTTTTGAGATGAGGTGACAAGATCTGCACACAGTATTCAAGATGTGGGAGTACAATGGATTTATATAGTGGCAATATGATATTTTCTGTCTTATTATCTATCCCTTTCCTAAGGATTCCCAACATTCTGTTTGCTTTTTTGACTGCTGCTGGACACTGAGTGGATGTTTTCAGAGAACTGTCCACAGTGACTCCAAGATTCCTTTCTTGAGTGGTAACAGCTAATTTAGACCCCATTGTTTTATACATATAGTGGGATTATGTTTTCTAATGTGCATTACTTTGTATTTATCAACATTGAATTTTATCTGCCATTTTGTTGCCCAGTCACCCAGTTTTGTGAGACCCCTTTGTTACTCTTTTTAGTCTGCTTTGGACTTAACTATCTTGAATAGTTTTGTAAAATCTACAAATTGTGCCATTTCACTGTTTGCCCCTTTTTCCATATCATTTATGAATATGTTGAACTGTACTGGTCCCAGTACGGACACTACTATTTATCTTTACATTCTGAGAACTGACCATTTATTCCTACCCTTTGTGTCTTATCTTTTAACCAGTTACTGTCCTTGAGAGGACATTCCCTCTTATCTAATGACTGCTTACTTTGCGCAAGACCCTTTGGCGAGGGACGTTGTCGAATAGTCCAAGAACACTATATTGACTAGATCACCCTTGTCCTTATGCTTGTTGACTCCCGCAAAGTAATCTAATGGATTAATGAGGCATGATTTCCCTTTTTTAAAAAGCCGTGTTGACTCTTTACTAACATACTGTGTTTGTGTGTCTGCTAATTTTGTTATTACAGTAAAACCTCGATATAACGGACTAATTCGGGTGAGGGGGTGTCCGTTAAAGCCGAAAGTCCGTTATTTAATAATAATTTTAAAAATGAGCTGTCGGAGCAGCAGCCCGCCTGAATTAGTCCGTTATATCGAGATTTTACTGTATCATGTTAAACTATCATGGCAGCCGGGAGTCAGCCCGCCCGGGTCCTCGGGCGGGAGCCGGCAGCGAGCCCTCCTGCTGCCTGGACCCGGGCGGCAGCGGGGAGCCGGCAGTTAGCCCGCCTGCTGCCTGGACCCGGGCGGCAGCCGGGAGCTGGCAGCCAGCCCCCGAAAAACGGATTTGGGATGCATCGGACTTGCTCATAAATTTTGTCCGTTGCATCCGAAGTCCGTTAAATCGGGGTCCGTTAAATCGGGGTTTTACTGTATAGTTTTAACCAATTTTCCTGGTACTGGAGTTTGACTTACCAGCCTGTAATTGCCAGGATCACCTCTGGAATCTTTTTTAAAAATAGGTGTTACATTAGCTACCTCCGGTCATCTGATAAAGAGATTGATTTAAGTGATAGGTTACATATCACAGTTGGTAGTTCTGCAATTTCACATTTGAGTTCCTTCAGAACTCTTGGGTGAATAGCATCTCATCCTGGTGACTTATTACTGTTTAATTTATCAATTTGTTCAAAACCTCTTTCATTGATACCTCAATCTGGGACAGTTCCTCAGATCTGTCACCTAAAAATAAGGCTTGGGTGTTGGGTTCTCTACCATATTCTCTGTTAGAATTAGAAAAGGTGCAAAGAAGGGCAATGAAAATGATTAGGGAGATGGAACAGCTTCCATGCAAGAAGAGATTAAAAAGACAGGGACTGTTCATCTTAGAAAAAAGGTGACTAAGGAAGATATGATGAAGTCTATAAAATCATGAATGGTGTGGAGAAAGTGCTATTTACCCCTTCACATAAGAATTAGGGGTCAGTCAATGAAATTAACAGGTAGCAGGGTTAAAACAAATAAAAGAAAGTACTTTTTCATACAACGCACAGTCAACCTGTGGAACTTGTTGCCAGAAGATGTTCTGAAGTTTAAAAGAATTGGATAAGTTCATGAAGGATAGGTCCATCAATGGCTATTAATTAAGATGATCAGGGATGCAACCCCATGATCTGGGTTCCCCTAAATCTCCAACTGCCAGAAGCTGGGACTGGATGACAGGGGTGGATCACTTGAAATTATCCTGTTGTTCAGTCCCTCAGATGGATCTGGGTCTGGCCCCTTTCAGAGACAGGACATTGGGTTAGACATACCATTGATCTGACCCAATATGGCTCTTCTCATGTTATTATTAATAACTATTGGGGATGGAAGTGTTTCTACCCTGAAATAGCACAGGAGATTAATGGCTTGAACGTGGATCTATATGAGATGGGTAATAGCTGATGCTGGATTTAAGTTATAGCTAGGAAAATCAGTGTCACTAGTCAAAACTTCAATAAAGAAGGAACTGAATATAAATGAAAAGAACTGCTTTATAATGGAGTAACAAATTGAGTGAAAGATTTAAGGATCAATGTCTATTTCTCACATTACATCAGCAGTAACTTGTTTGTCAGTTGCACCCATCACTGTTAAAAACTGATAAGCCTAAGCAGTTTTAAACTTAGAAAACACAACTTCATTTAACCTCCTGGCAATGAAATTTGGAGAATCCTCTGTATCATGTTTTAGTTCAGCCAACAACTGTCCTTAAGAATCAGAGAGGTAGCCATGTTAGTCTGGAATAGCAGAGGTAACAAAGAGTCCTGTGGCACCTTAAAGACTAACTATAAAATATAGAAGCATAATCTTTCGTGGGCTAAGTGGGTATTAGCCCACGAAAGCTTATGCTTCTATACTTTATAGTTAGTCTTTAAGGTGCCACAGGCCTCTTTGTTACCTGTCCTATTGTTGAGATCATAACTGATGCTACTCCATAGCTTTGCTGTAAAAAGCAATAATGCTCACTTGAATTCAGAGTCAGAATGCTATCTATGCATAATCAGCTTTATGAACGACCAGAAGAACAGTTGCTCCCTCCATAATGATCTTGTGTTTAAAACCACGGAAGCAATACAAAGTTGGTAACTGTACCTTGTTAAGCCC
The DNA here is from genome assembly GCA_032164245.1 of Sternotherus odoratus. Lineage (NCBI taxonomy): Eukaryota > Metazoa > Chordata > Testudines > Kinosternidae > Sternotherus > Sternotherus odoratus. Next base: position 65,248,141 of record JAVMKO010000003.1, read on the forward strand.
TTTGTCTCCAGCTTGTCCAGCTCTCCCAGGAAGTGTAAATAGAATTCTCTTCTTTCTAACATTTAAATTCATATTCTAACCCTGCAGTGGCTAAAGACATTCTTATAACTAAGATTTGAGTCTAAAGGACCAAATGTCCTTGAACTGCTCTCAAAACATTTGTTCCATGTGGCAGTGAACTACATTGCTGAAAAGCACCTGGTCAGTTTAAAATAAGTTTATAGAAGCACTTCAATTCTAGTGATAATCAATAAAACATTCACACTAGTAGGAAGGCTGGTATCTTCTAGGTTGCAGCCACTTGTACAGGTCTACTACTCCTTCCAGGAGAGGGCAATGGTACATGCACAGGTGGGAAAATAATATATGAAAGTGGTATTTTATTTTTTACCCAGTTATGGCAGAAACAATGTTCAAAAGAAGTTTCAGGGTAGACCTGTGTAAAGTATTCAATTGAAAACATTCATGGGATGTATCAAATGGTTGTAATATAAAATAGACATTCTGTACTCTGTTATCTGATTACCAGGCTGCACAGATATGGAAACACTGAAAGTGGACAGAAATAGGAAAAAGATCAACAGTAGGAGGAGAATTTCTTTTTTAGGAAATTCCTTAAGTCAGTGTTTCCCAAACTTACAACATTTGCGTACCCCTTTTGAGACATTTGTCTTAATGGTGTACCTCTTCTCCAGCAAAGATAATTTTTTTCGGGGGGAGGGGGGAGAGCCACATTTTTATAACACACTCCTAATTAGTTTCATTCTGGATTAAATGTTTATTAAAAATAAATACAAAATCGTATTACAAACAGTTGAAACAAAAAATTTAATAGAAATAACAGTTACATATAGAAATAGTACTAGAAATAATTAAAATAATGGAAGCGAATCAACAATCTGACAGAACAGCACGTGTGTGTATATATAATTTGTATAATTCTGAAATTAAAATATGATGGTTTGGTTAGGTTAGTGAAGAAAGCACTAGTTTTAATACTTACTATTTCGGTATTGAGAAATTTTCAGTACAAACCAAACTATTCAGTGCGAAGGATGGAACTGCTTTTGACCAGACGCTATCACAGGGATAACTGGCTCGATGTTTGTGATCATAAGATGAAGATAGGGCTCCACGTCAATAAGACGATTTCGTTTTTTTGTTTTGATGCCAATCAGTGCCGAGAATCCAATCTCGCTCAAATATGAGGTGGGAAAAGGCAGAAGATACTTGACAGCTTTGTCCGATAGAGCTGGATATTCAGAGCTAACCCCCAACCAAAATGACATCAGTGTATTTTGCTCAAATTTTGTTTTCAGGAAGCCATCTGAAGTCAGTTCCAAGAGCTGTTCTTTTGAAGCAGAGAGGTTATTTGGCAATGTTTGAACATTGATGAAAAAAGGGTTCCTTATCCATTCAAAGTTATCCATCCGGTTCAGGGAAATACTTACGAAGATCTTTCAAAATGCTGCTTCATGGTTTGCAACACATCACTATCAAGTTCTTTAGTCGAGTTTATTACTAAGTCATGAAGAGATGGAAAGGAATCCAGTTCATGACGACTAAGACCTTTATGCCACATTTTCAATTTTGTGACCATGGCGCTCACTTTGTCTTGAACATGGAATATGGAAATGAGTTTCCCTTGCAGGGATAGACGGAGGTTGTTTAAATGAGCAAAGATATCTGCAATATATGGTAATTTGCACAGCCATTTCCAGTCGTGTATACGGTCTCGCAGGTTAAAGGTTTCAGCTAAAAAAAACTTGCAGTTCTTCTCACAGCTCAAACAGGTGATTCAGAACTTTTCCATGTGAAAGCCAACACACTTCAGTGTGAAATAAGAGTTGTGTGTAATCACTGCCCATCTCATCACAAAGCTGAGAAAACAGCCAGGCATTCAGAGGGCGGCCTTTCACAAAATTGACTTTCACAGCTTCATCCAATACTTGCTTTAGATCTGCCTGAATGTTCTGGGTGGCGAGTGGTTCCCTGTGAATGCAACAATGAGTCAATTTTGCTTCTGGCGCAACAGCTTGAATATGTGCAATTCCTCCTTTCTTCGAACCAATCATGGCTCTGGCACCATGCGTGCTTATTCCAACACAATGACTCCAATTCGAGTCATTGTTTTTGATAAAGTCATCAATAACTTTAAAAATAGCTTCTCCAGTTGTATGTGTTGGCATAGGTTGGCAGAACAAAATAAAATCCTGGACTTCATTATTCAGCTCATATCTGACAAACAACAAAAGATTAGCTAAATTCACAACATCAGTGGATTCATCCACTTGCAGTGCATGGTAGCGACTCTTTTGTGCTCTTGACAATAATTGCTGCTTTACGCTTTCGGCCATATCTGTGATTCTACAATGAACAGTGTTATTTGAGAGGGGGACACAATCTATTGCTTTGCTAGCCTTGTCTCCAGTCATCACTTCCACCATTACTTTGGCTGCAGTTTAAACTAATGTCTCATTAATCACTTCAGCATCTCCAGACTTTGCAATTAAGTAAGCCATACCATATTAAGCTTTCAAAGCTTTCATACTTTCACGTCCCCTCGCATTACAAATTGTTTTCTGGGACTTTTGGAGATCTTTGTGCCTATTTTTGAAGAATTCCTCGTATTCTTCATGTCTGCTATCGAAAAAGGCGTTTTAGGTTGGATGGTTTCATACTTTCATTTGTGAGAGTCTCGTAACAAATCACATGTAGTGGAACAGGCTCAACCTCATTGCCAATCCATGAAAATCCCAGTTTAAGATATTCTTCAACACATTTGCGGGCTTTTTTCATTTTCTTTGCACCTAATATGTTCAAAAAACTTACAGATGGTTCACACGATTCACTAATTCTGTCATCACAATTGTCTGATGCAGTGATATGGCTACATTTTTTGGCATAATTATCACTAACATTCATATCTCCTTCATAATTTTCTTTTGTACGTTTCAAACTTTCCATTTTTAGCCATCGATCCATTGTGAATGGGTTTAACAATACCAAAAGAGAGAGAATTTTGTATATTAATACACACCAAATATGTACTTGCTAGGATCTTTAGATTACTACGAGCAGTTATTCACTTTTATCTTTTATCCGTCAGTATGACTTCTGTGCATGCCAGAAAGGCAAGTGTATTGCCCAAGCCGTGGTAACATGCACCCGTGGTTTGCGTTGGCTCTGCTGTGCTATTAGATGTTACTGAATGCGTTATCATATTAGTTACAATGTAAACCTGCATTTCTACTGTACAAGTGTACACCATTCTTATATATTACATTTTAGTGAATTGTTTTCTGTTGCTAAAAACAACTATGATAAAGTAAAATAAAAAATTCTGCTGCATACCCCTTGAAACCCTTTCGCGTACCACCAAGGTTACGCGTACCACACTTTGGGAAACACTGTCCTAAGTAATTAATAACTCCTCTTAGTCTTACAGTGTAGTTTCATACTAAATTTAACATAAAATTCTAAGTTTAAACACTTCATTTGTTAAAATAAATTAATTTTGGTAATTGAAGATTAATTTTTAGTGAGAACCCCAAGTGTTGACTTGGAATTTTATTTACAAAATTAAAAAAAAATTAAATTAATTTTTTATGGCAGTAAAAAAAATATGGATTTTCTCAACCTCATGTCTAAAAAAAGTGAACAGATTTTACCCAACTTCAAAAACCAAAAATCACTTTTGGAGAAAGGCCAATGGGAATTTCATCCAAAAAATACTTCCAAAAAAATTATGAGCAGTGAAAACATGGGTTTATAATAGAAGGCTAGACAGAACTGTAACTAGTGATATTTAATACAGCTGGTTGAAAAAAACTAGTTTTCATGAAGATTTGTCAAAAAATGTTTCCAACCAGCTCTAACTTATAGCAGTTTAATACTGACACTACTGTTGAGAATGCACCTATTCTTATTCCATTCCCCACTTTTAAATGTCAGATCATTCTGAAAAAGTATATTTTGCAGAAGCTTCATATACTTAATCTTAATAGAATTCTTTTTATAACTATACACACCAAGTGTGGATATAGTGTCTGTGTTTGGGGAAGATACGCAAGTTCTGTGTATCCATGCATTTTTAAAAATGTAACAAGTTTACTTGCCCACAAAACAAAATGTTGTTTGATAAGATGGAGAAAAGTTTGACTAATGCAGACAAAAACCATGATTTTTTTATAATGATCTCCCCCACTAGACCCATTTTTTTATGCTGGTGCTGAACATAATCATGCAAGCAACTAAGTGTAATTGTACAAAATTATTGCTAGTGATTTGCATATGAAACACACACCTTTTACTGCCTCTAGTTGGCATTGTTTAACTAGATTATAAATAGTACATCTGAAATGCTGCAAACAGAAAACAGTTTATGTTGGGCATATGCTATGAATGAAGAAATGCTCAGACACAATGTGCAAGTTGGAGAGCTTTCATCAAAACGAGCCAAAATGGGAAATGGTTCATTTCCTAATCATGCCCTTGCTTTGCAGAAGGCAGTCTACAGAAAACCTCATAAATTGTTGTTTTTCTTAGCGTTAGTCCCGCACTATGGCAGGGTCCGCTTTTGTCCGCATATGTAAAGCTCTCTAAAACCCACTGGCATTCATATCACCATGTGGGTATGGATCACCCTCTTTGCTATCCTTAATTGTTTCAGATTTTTGCTAATTAGTCCTACATACAAGACAGCATCCAGTACACGCTTTTAAATAAATCTGAATATCTCATCTGGAGTATTTTGCCACAAGATGCCATAAGAAACAACCAGCTAGTTGTAAAATATTGTATTCTGGATATGAAAAGGAATGAGAGACAAGGTGGGTGAGGTAATACCTTTTATTGGATCAACTTCTGTTGGTGAGAGAGAGAGAAGTTTTTGAGCTTCACAGAGCTCTTTTTCTGACCTGAAGATGAGGAGACCCTTGAAGCACCAAAGCTTATCCTAAACTTTTGTACTGGAAACCAAAATACTTTTTTTTTTTTTTATTAGAGGGCTATATTTATATTTGGTTCTGTTTTGAAGGAGAGAGAAAAGGTAAGCCTCTTTCGTTTTTTATCGCCAGAGTTAAACTCTGATAAAGAACATTCTGAAGATGGTTACACAGGAAATGAAGGAATATAAATCTCTGTTTAAAGCAGGTAGGAGAGAGAAGGAATCACCTACACTTGGGAGACCCAAAGCATTCCTCTGGCTAATACAGAAGGTGTCATTGATTTCTGAAGCAAGTTTAAGGGAGCTCTGGGCAGGGTCAGGCAAAAACACAAAGGCTTGAAGAGATAAGACAAGTGAGCCAATTTCTTAATTGTGTCACAAACTTTTTAAAAAAAATAATTTAAAGTCATATGGACTAATTATGTTTTATCTAGTTCATCTATCATAGGTTATCTAAGGGAGTTACCAAAGTGGGATCAAAATTCTAGAGGAAAATGTGATTCAGAAAACAAGGATGTTAAAGTACCAAGTTTATTCTGAAGGAGAAATCCATGACCCCCAGCTCCCTTTGTGACGGAGTGGGAATACTGTGTGGGTGCCTCAGTTTTCCCTATGCATTTCTTGAGTGTCTATGTGGAGGGATAAGGGTGTGTAGTTGGTGCAGAGCAGAGAGACAGCCTAAGCAAGTAGCCGACGCCCTATCTTGGCAATTGAGAGGGCAATTCCCCCCCCCCCCAGGTGTTGGCTGGAAGTGTTGAATAACAAAGAGGTCAGGTGACCACCTGGCCCAGGAAGGAGAGGGGAAGGGGAGGAAGGGCTAGAGGGGGAGTTTCAGTCTGGGTCTGTCAGAGAAGAGGCAGAGAGATACAGGCAAGCTGGCCTAGCTCTCTGGCCCCCAAAATGGATCCAGCTGAGGGATCACGTTCGCTGTATGGTCTGTGTTAGACCCTGTACCTGTTATCGAATAAACCTCTGTTTTACTGGCTGGCTGAGAGTCATGTCTGACTGTGGAATTTGGGTGCAGACCCACGGGCTTCCCCAGGACCCCGCCGGGGCAGGCTTGCTGGGGGAAGCGCACAGAGGGGCAGAAGGTGCTGAATGCTCCGAGATCAGACCCAGGAAGGTGGAAGCGGTACCTGTGAAACTCCTAGCCTTGGAGACAGGCTGTGTACGGAGAGGAAGTTTCCCCCCTGGAGTCCTGACTGGCTTCATGGGGAGAAAGTCCACAGCATCGACCCGGGCTCTCCGTGACACCCTTAAATAGCGAATGCAATTTATGGAATGGGTTAGGAAAGAATATTGAAAGAGTCTGGTGAAAAGACTGTCAGAACTAAGTACTTCTTGAAATACTTCTTCCTTTGAACTGCTTGTTGACTGAGAGACTGCAAAGGTCTTAGCTTTGTATTTCATTACACACTGTAAGGATGAAGTGTCTGGAAGCTTTTGAAGAGTCCTGTACAATGGCTTAAAACCTCACTTTTCTCTGAGGTCAGGGCTGAGAAGATGAAGAAGGAACAACTGAAGGGGCCCTGAGCTCTGGGGGTCCTCAAAACAAATGTTACAGTTGTGCAAATAAAGTGAAATGGGAGTAATGGGGGCCCCCAGGGAACATGATGTATCCCAAGTTTCTCTCAGTCTGTCTGAGGTTCCACTAGTTGATGAGCAGCAATAGCAACCTAGTGATCTGACCCAGTAGTGTCCTTAGCAAATCTGTTGACAGCACAATTACATGCTACAGCCCTTTTGAATCTGTGAAAAGGAAACAGAAAGAAAGAAAAAAATGGAGGGACTATCACAGAGCAAGTCCTGTCCTGTCTAACTTTTGGTCTCAGTTTAAAAGGGGGAATAAGACCTTTTATGTATTTAAAAAATTACCCCCAAAAACTGGAGTAACAAATGATCCACTCATTCTGCCTGACTTTAGGCAATAGTTGATCAAAGATGTGTTCAGTGCAAATAGGACTAATCAGCTCAGAACCACTGGAAATCCTTCATGTGAAGTGGAAGGGAAAATAATTAGAAGACAACCCTCTCTACAACAACAGCCAGAGGGTGATTCCCCACTCCAACATCCTTCTCATAAGACTGGGGAAGAGAAAGAGTCCACAGCTTGCCCTCCCTTCAGTGGGAGCAGTGGGGGAGGAGGAGGACAGTCTCCCAGTGTCCTCAGAGAAGTGTCATTTTATGGTTCCATTAGAATAATAACTTGCCAATTGTATAGCAACTTCTATCCAGTGATCACAAGTATTTAAGAATTAATCTTCACAGCTTTGCAATAAGTAGCTGTCCCCATTTTACAGGTGGCGAAACAAACCTAGAAGTTAAGTAGCTTGCACTAGGTTGTACGTCAAATTGGTGGCACAACCAGCTAAATCACTGAGACCAGGCTTCTTGAATGGGCCGAAGTTAGTGTAAGGAATGTAGTTTGTTGAGAGAGAAAAATGTGGCTTTGCTATGGTTTTGTGCCTAACTGTAAGGTGACACCTGCAGTATAGTAATTAGGCTATAACTCAGGAAGAGTGACACACGGGTATCAACTAAATGGAAGTACTTCTGTCATGAGGTGCTGATGCTTTCACGTGCAGTGATGCTGAAGACTAGGAAAAGACGACGAAAATGGAGGCAGCCTAATTGCTATGCCAGAATATGAGGATGGGGAAAGGAGACAGTATATAAAGGGCTTATGTTCCTAGCTTTACCCTTTATAAATAGTCATTCTATACTGTTCTCTGACATTAGTTGTCTGTCTTCTTTGTCTGGGAGCATAGCATATGGAATGCTTCATTGTTTTTATTTTTTATACAGCACCCAAAATATACTAGAGCTTCATGTTTCTCTGCACTGATCATTCTAAGCGTGACTCCTGAACTGGTGACTAGAACTGTAGAGGCTGCTATACTTCTTCAACCCTCCTCAGCCAAAGGATGATGTTTATAACACACGGCCTTCAGGATGTGGATGGGCAGAACAGAGGAAGACTGTGTTGAAGGAAAAAAACTGATGAGCCTTCCTGGCCTACAAAATATGGGGAAGAAGAAGTCAGAAACAGAAATATGTATTTCTAAGAGTACAGAAATGATCATTCTCAGCAGTGACTATTACAAAATGATGATGTTGGCACAAGACCAAGTGGATATAAACTGGCCAGGAATAAAATTTAGACTGGCGATTAGAAGAAAGTTTCTAATTATCAAAGGAGTGATGTTCTGGAATGGACTTTTAATAGAAGTAGTAAGGGCAAATGACCTAACTAGCTTTAACATGGAGCTTGATAAATTTATGAACAAAATTATATGACTGGATTGCCTGTGATAGGGAACTTGACTCAATGACCAAGAGGTTATCACTTTCAGTCCTACAGTTTGTATGTTTTGCCTGTAGGGTTCAGCTTAGGGTATTCCTGAAGGATAAAAAAAAAAATCAAGCTTCCAGTTAGTTCCTGGAAGATATCATAGATCTGTATTATGAAGGCATTAGTATGAGACTGTTCATTTTCACCAATTAAACCAATGAGGCTACCTGTTTACAATATCACTACTATTTAGTTTTGCTTATTTGTCTTCAGTAAGAGATGTTGATAAAAGTTGTACTTTCAGGAAAAGAAACATATGCCCGTCCCATAATACGGTGCCTGTCTCTTCCATGCTACTGAGTGTTGTCAGTGGAAATCAAGGGGAGTTGAAAGGACTCAAGATGTCTCTGGAGTCCCTCAGCTTCCTGAAGAATCAGCCCCTAAATTACCATGAAGCATTTGAATAATAAAAAAAAAAAGTAGGTTCACGGTAAGGAGAAAGTAACGTATGGCTCTTACAAAACGTAATGTTTTAAGACTAAGTCTGATTTATACATAGTTGAACAGAATTACTAATTAACTTAACTTTAGTAAAGTAGTAAAAGATTTTAAGAATAAAAATAAAATGCTCCAAGAATTCAGTTCACTGTCAAAGGCATTGAAATTGCACTTGTATAAATCTGAGCAAGTACATCAACGTCGCAAGTACGCTGTGTGCATATATATATTATGTATATATATATATTTTGACAATGCTTTAACATATGTAGCTTTATATTTTCCTTTCAGCTGAACGCAACATGCTGGTCCATGATTAAAAAAAGCTTTGTGACACCTTACTTTTTTTTTTTTGGTAGGAGGAGGAGTAAAATTTAACAGAAATAACTCCACTTAATGTTTGAGTGAGCGATGTAATGAAATCTGTTTGCTGTGCTAGCTGTCTCCAGATTGAGCTGTAATTACACCACAGAAGGAAGAAAGGTAGCTGAGTCTCAATCTAGATCATTTATGTAAACTCAGCCTTCTTGTCAACGAAGTTCTCAGATTGCATGCATGCAAACCACAAAAATCATCTCCTATGAACAAACTAGAGACAGTGTCAAATTGCAGACTTCTGATATACCTTATATTCTTTCTGTAATTGGATTTAAAATCAAACACACTAAGGTTAAAAAACTTTTCATGTACTGTATATTTATTCAGAAGAGTAAAAAATCTGTGCTAACAGAAGACTATTCCACACTCCTTTCTGCCAAAAGATTGATGCTGAACATTACAAATTTACATTTATTTGACTTAAGTGAAAACAAGTGTCACATAAATCTGGGAACTTATTTAGGGTAAGATTGCGCTGAAACAAATTGATCTGGTGGAAAGATTTTTTTCCCTGAAAGCATAGAAAACCTCATCTTTGAGCCAGAGCAAAGTATTTTATACATACGGTATAAAAACACAGGCAATCAATTCTCTTAACGGAGCCAAATAAATATTTGATTAAATATTTTAAAGCTCCTACTTACCACGCTTGACACATATTCTCAGAAAGTTTCTCAAATACTGAAAGCATTAGGCACAGAGTAATTTTACATCTGAACACATAAAAACAGTGTGAGGAGACATAACTGCATGTAGACAGATAAAGGATTTTTCCTCATTAATTCACTGAACTGCCCTTCGTGTTGATAAATTGGTACCTTAATTCTTGACTTAAACACCCCTCTCTCTGGCAATTTTAGAAAGTGTTTCTCCTGACACCTGCAGCTTCAGGCCCCCCTCTGTCCTCTCTAGTGCAGGAAAACCACAGGCTACCACATTGGCGCCATCCCTGGCTATGTCCAATCAATAAGGACTTATTTCCTGTCCATTTGCTGAGGTCACAGAAGTGAGTCTCATTAATTATTTCTACTGGTGCAGCCTCAAGTATGCTTCTGGCATGACAAGTGAAAACTGTTTGACCTTTTTCCCCTAGTTTTGTTTATAGCAGTTCCAAAGAATGCATGTTCATTCAGCAATGCGGTAAACGACCAAAAAAAAACAAAAAAACAGGCAACTAACAAATGTAGTTCTTTTAAAAATACAGGATATTTTCCCCTTGTCCCAGCCATTATCTATTTTTGCAAATGAACAACAGTTTATTTTTTCAATTGTATGTCATGAAAATCTGGTCACAGCATAAACCATGTTTTCTAAAGCAGATCTGGCCTCAGAGGGAGGGAAGCACTCCAGGGCCTCCAGTGCTCTGTTTCCATGGGAATGACATAGGTCAATAGCTGAAGTCACACCTTTGCCAGCCTTGATTGCTTCTTGCAACTGTTAGAAAACACATGCATAATAAAATCAGTTTTGACAATACTTGTGTACAATTATTTCTAAGATAACAGTAAGAATTCAGTATTTCCATTACCTTTTCTTGAGGTAAAGAGGGCAGCTAAAATCAAATCACTCAGAAAGCTCTCATACTATTCACAAATATAAAGCCGCTCTACTTCAGCTCCAAACTACAATAAAACCCCAATCAATTTAAACTACACCACTACTTCTTGATAATTCAAATGCTAAGCCTTGAAGCATGCATGCAACAAAGATGAGAGGTTTTTAAATATCTGGATCTGTCCCTTACCAGATAATTTTTGTATAGTATACTAAGCCGATGTGTCAACCAAGCACTTATTTTCTTGTACTCCATATGTGGATATCGGGTCCAAATGGATTTATAAATACACATTTTAATATTTCATATATTATGTATTTTATATATACATATTTTCATAGTTTACAAAAAATCTGGAATTATATATTTATGAACAGATTAAGGAGGATATGCACACTCATGTCTCCATCTTTTATATAATTTATTAATATTGCTCTGTTTACTCATTATATGTTTACATTTGTTATAGTGGACAAGAGCAAATTACCTCAGTAAAATAGAGCTTAAACCCAAGTCTGCCATCAATTCTGCCATGCAAACTTAATGCACTCAGTAGGGATGGTGACTTTGAGGATGGAACACAGCTCCAAATTGCATTATATTAAATAGGAAAATGTTTCCATGGGATAATAGACATTTTCTGGCACACTGCTGGACAGAAGTGCAAAACTTGCGTAAAATGTCAGGCAACATTTGTATGCTTTTTATATTACTTTTAATTTTGTTGAAGTTCTTTAAGGTGGTCTTATGTTAAAATGTATTTAAAATTGTTTTTATGATGAAGAGCATCCTGAGAGCAACATCAAAAGGAGGTGAAATTATATTTATACAAATTATTATTGTTTGTTTTCCTTTAATATGTAGTCTTCACAACCCAATCCAACAGCTAGATGTGTGAAAGGACAGAAATCAAACCCAGGTCTCTTATCTATTTGTCTTCAGGTAGGTCTACACTGCAATTAGTCACCTGCAGCTGACCCGTGCCAGCTGACTCAGGCTAATGGGCTATTTAAGTGTGGTGTAGACATTCGGGCTCGAGCAGCAGACCAAGCTCTGGAACCCTCCCACCTTGCAGGGTCCTCGAGCCTGGGCTGCAGCCCAACCCTGATGGTCTTCACAGCAATTGAACAGCCCGTTCCAAGTCAGCTGCCATGGCAACCACAGGTGTCTAACTGCAGTAGATGTACCCTTCGGTATTTATATGGCCCCCATCCCTGCAGTATCTGAGCGCTTCACCATTTTTAATGTATTCTACATGGTTTAATAGTAGTGTCTCATTGTCATTGAATCAACCTATCAAATATTTTATTAAATTCATATCAATATTGTATCTAAAGTTATTATGGAAAATAAATATTTTAAGGGAATTTTTACTGCAATATAGTACACATTACTAAATCACTTCCATTCAATATTATTTACTCAAATATAACATTAACATATCTAGTTTAAATGATATGGAAATATTTGAGAGCCAGAACTGTAAGTTATCCATTTTATATAAGCAGTTGTATTTATATATAATGAATGACTTTTCTTCTCTAAATACATACTGAAGTGGATTCATTATATGTAGTTGAGAATGAAATCAGTTGAAAGCATATTACAGTACTTTAGTGTTCAAGTCCCAATTCATAAAAAATGTATTCCCCACTTAAGCTAGAGTTTTCATGTACTGTGCTTTGGAGGAGTACGTCTCCTGAAGCAGAATGCACTGTACAGTTAATTCAACACCTTTTCCAATGTGTATAAATCACCCACATATCCATGGCCATGAAGGATGGATGGAGTCTCTAATGAGAAAGAGTAATTTTAACTGACTAGAAAGGTTCTTTGATTGACCCAACCTATCAGCATGTGTTAGAATTTGCATGAAGATGCTAAAGTTCTGTTCACTTACTGAAGCTCATTAACACTACTTGGGATATTAGGGGCACAGAAGGAGCTGGCAACGGTGGACCAGAAAGAAGAAATCCTGAAGGGAAACTTTAGGGACAGTCAAGTTCAGAGAGGAAGCTTTGTTTATGAGTTACATTCTATTATTGGTTTTCAGGTACCAATAAAGCCAAACCCCGAAAGGGGGAGAGTTTGGAAACTAACACAGGGTTAAACTAACATTGTTAAAGACAGAGTGGGAACTCAGCCCATTCATGGGCATTCCATGTATAACTACTTACATGTATACAGTACCTTGCAACAAAAAGAATCCCAAGCTTATTACAAACTACACACGTAAGAATTACCGTACCAGATCAGACCTATCAATTACCAGATGCTTCAGAAGGTGCAAGAAACTCCAAATAGGGTAATATTGGCACAACCAGCTCATTGGATAAGTTACTTAACCCCATCAGTTATTTGGCTCATGCCCCAAAAGACGAAGGCTTATGCTTTTAAAAATTCTTAGTAATATTTGTTATCCACATAAATTCTAATCTCTTGCCCCAACAGTATCTTGCAGCAAGGAGTTCCAACTTCCTTTTATCAGTTTTAAATTCAATGTCTTTCAATTTCGTATTATGGAAAAATAGGAGTTTCCAATATTATAAGACAGGATAAATAGAAGTGGCCCATTTTCCTTCTTTGTGCTATTCATTATTTTGTATGCTTCTTTCATGTTCCCTCTCATTAACTTCCTCTCCAGACTAAAAATACAAATCTTTGTAATCTTTCTTTATATGGAATATTTTTTCATCTCTGTATTCACAGGATCACTTCACTTACTGTTGAAATACAGGAATCTTTACAATGATACTCAACACTGTAAGAGAACACAGAACAACCAACCTTACACTATAGAACAGGACTGGAAGTCAATATTGTATCCATTGCATTAAAACTACTGGGGAAACTTTAGATATATAAAATGCAATTACCTAAACTGGATATTCCCTAAACATTGGGGCAAATGCCCCTACTCTACTCTTTCAAGAGTTGCCACGAGATATTTAAGATCACAGACAGAAGGTATCCCACCTTTAAATGTCATCCAAAAGACAGCTCAGTGCTCCAGAACACCATGTTAGGATATTGGTTTAAAACTGTTTTGAAGGAAAGAGTGCCAGAATTACTTTCTCAGCACCTTGGGTTTTCCTTAGAGGGACCCACATACTGACCAAACTTGACTGCTTCATTTGCAATGTAATGAGCTAAAAAAGCCCCAGGTGTTATTGCTGTAGGTGGTTATGTGTGTTCATTAAACAAAATAATTTAAAAAGCCCTGCCTAAGTTAACTTATCCTCAATGGAGAACAAGGCACTAAGAATAAATAACCTTCGAGATTTCCTTCCTTCTTTCCTCATAAAAGAACCCCATTCATTTGCCTCTTCTATCATCTGAACGGAGCAATACCCCTTAATCAATCTTTCTCCTGGCAGACCACCTGCCTTTCCACTTCCTGTTCAATTCTCAGTGCCACCAGCACTACCTCATAGCTAATTTCCACAACTGGACTCCATGCTGGTAAATCATTTACTCCCAGTGACCACTGTCAGTGCAATTCATATCCTACCCCCTTTCAGCTCCTGGTTAAGAAACCAGAAGGAAAAGGAGATGGTTTGGAATGCAGGTTAAATGGATCAGGTTGGATTTTGGACAGTTATCAGGCAGGGTAGATTTGACACTTGCTCCACCCAAAGTCATGATGTGCTCTACCTTCTACTGATCAGAAACCCTCCCCTCAAGTCCTGGAAAATTATCAGAGTAGCTACATTTCTAATGATAAAAGCTGTTCATTATTGGAAAACTAGGATAGGATTTTTGTCAGAAAAAAGGATAGATAGGTGTTATGAAGACACTGGTGTGGACCAAAACAAGTATGTTTTGATTAACCATAGACTTCACCTTACATTGCCTTCGACTGTATTCTTATGAGCTAGCAAGATTTTGAAACTACAAGAATTCTGTACCTGAGTGGAATACATGTGAAATTTATGATACCAAGCAAACATTGGTATCCAAATAGGTCATTCTGCATAGGGCTGGTCTTCACTGGGGGTGAGGGGGAGAGGATCGACTGAAGATACGCAACGTGAATAACGTAGCTGGAAGTTGGCATATCTTCAGCTGACTTACCGTCCTCATAGTGGCAGCAGTCGGCGGCGCGCTCCCCCGTTGACTCCAGCTTGCACTTTGCGTCAAGCTGGAGTTATGGAGTTGACAGGGGCGCCACTGGCGATCGATTTCTCGTGTCTTAACGAGACGTGAGAAATCGATTGCCAAAAGATCGATCGCTACCCGCTGATCCGGCGGGTAGTGAAGACATACCCATGGAAGATGGAATGCTACTCATTGCTACTTTCAATTTGTAGCATTAGTTCTTTCAGCATTAGTGCACATTTAAAGGCTATTCAACATTGGGATTAACAATGCCCACCTCTCTGCTTACTTGTCAGAAGTGTGCCAGTTGTGACGACAGTGGTCTCCCATAGTGAGAAATAGACTTTGAAACTGGCAGTTCATTTAACTAGCCAGCTATCAAATGGCAACAACCTTTGAATATTTTCAGATTCAGATGGATTTGAACCAGTGATCTAGTAGTGAAAAGATCAATATTCCTCATTCACTCACTCAAGCCACCCCGTCCTCCCTGTAAAAATATCTATTCAAGACAAAACTGGCATATGTTAAGTGAAATTTTTAAAAAGAGATTAGGAAAGCTGTCAGCCACAGCACAAAATGTAGGGGAAGTTGTGGGCCACTCAGAACAATTATGTTGGATTCCTCTTGGAAGGGAGAGCTTATGCAAAAAGTCTACAAAAATAATTGCATTTAAAAATTTGCCGACACTGGAGAACCAGAAAATCATTTGCAGGAGAAAGGATCGTAAGTATTCCAGCAGGTGGGGATGATCCAGACCCTATCAAGTTTATTGAAAGATTTCCCCCTTAATTATTTCTTTTGAGATGTTTAAATAGAACTAGTTTAAGTAAAGGGACAGGACTTCCAGGAGAGAAGACTGCCGACCCAACCAGACTAAAGTGGAGGAACAGACTTTTCCCAGCTTTGGGAGAGAGACTATATGGAGATGTAAATATTTTGTTCTTTTACTCTGAACAACAGTGTAAAGTTCAAGAAAGAACTTTTGAATGAAACTAAATAACTTTATGAAAATAAAACATTAAGGCCCTAGCATTTTTTTTCTTGTCAAACTCAGTTAATTACAGTCTCATGTATTTTCTGGGACAAGATGTCAGCAAACAAGTTCGGAGAAGATTCTGTGAACAATATCTAAGAAGAATGATCCTGTAGTCAGATTTCCTGTTGAGGTCGGAGATCCTCAAAGATCATGAGTTTCCTCAAACCTGAACCAAGTCAATACATTTTGTTTGCTTCTGAGATGTATGGTACTTGCGGAAATAAAACAAACCTAAATTGATCAGTGGTCAAGTGACTGACTACTGCATTAAGTGTTTCCAATGTTCTTTGCTAGCTTTTCTAAATTTGTTTTCTCCCTTGTGGAAATATTCTGCCTCAATAAACATTGATAGTTAGATTGCTAAAATGTTACCTTGAAATTGCACCTCTACATATCATAGCTCATAGAAGAACGTTCTACTCTGCCCTCCTTTGGCTCTGTTAAATATTCGATCGGTTTTTTGTGGCTGGACACATGGTTAAGCTCTTCCTCTTCTTGCCTCCCCAAGTGGAAGCTGGACAATCATTTATTTATTTTAAGTGCCTCACTTCATAATGTACAAACTGCTATAATCCAAAACTTTCCTTTGCCTTTCCTGGTAGTATACAGAATAGGATGTCATTTGAGTTGGAGGGGTAAGTGTAGTTTGCCCAATATTTGCTAACATACACCTTGTATTGTAAAATAACAGTAAAAATAAAGATAATTGAATCTTTAACTAAAGTGATACAATTCTCTGTAAAAAAGTATATTAATAGAAAGTTAAGTTTGAACAGTAGGATGGTATTTCTCTTCCGTTCACCACATACTGAAATAAATGAGCTGTTTAACATATAGGCAGAGACTAAGTCTGGAAAATTTCAGTCTCAAAGAAGAAAGTTTAAAAAAAGTTTTAGCACCTGAAAAAAGAAGTTAGAATTAAATTTGTTATGAAATCTTGCTTTAGCAGTCACTCCAGCCTAGGGGTTCTCAAACTGGGGGGCTGGGGTCACAAGGTTATTACATGGGGGGTCACGAGCCTCCACTCCAAATCTCGCTTTGCCTCCAGCATTTAGAAGGGTGTTAAATACTGTATATAAAAAAGTTTTTTAAATTTATAAGGAGAGGGGCTTGCACTCGGAGGTTTACTATGTGAAAGGAGTCACCAGTTAAAAAAGTTTCAGAGCCATTGAGCTGTAACATTGTTTCAACAGTGTATTTTATTAACATGTACAGGAAATAATTTATCCATATGGACTGACAAAATGTGTATGTTCTTTAGGTTTCAGATTTTTTTTTATTAAAGCTAATGTTCAACATGAAAACATACACAGATTGAGAGGTAAGGTACTGGACATCTGGAGTCTTTGTGCCCTCCCCCCGATAGGTTTTGTACAGTAGTTTTAACATTAGGGTGATTTTAAATCAGACACCAGGAAGTAAAATATATCTCTTTAAAAATCTATGTGACTTCATTTTATTGTACTTTTAACACAGTGCCACAAGTTGCTGTTAGTGGTGGTCTTATTATTGCATATAATTAACCCAATATTTATATTAACAGAGACTTGTTCGTATCTTAATGAAGACAACATTGGGGTGGATTCTATCCTATCAAAGTCTCTTGCAAACTCTCACTAGAGGCTGGCCTAGATAGATTAGATAGCTTTTCTACCTTTCATTATGATCTAGTCAAGGGTTGGTATAGAAATATGCATTTAACCCCCCCCCCAAAAATCAAATAATTATAGTGTCCTGCATATAACACAAAGTTCAGCAACTTAAAATATGACTGAAATCCTAATAAAGTTGGAAACCTCTTATTCTGAATGGTTTTAGCATCCTCTTTCAATATTGCCAGCTTAATTTAATAGATCCCAAAGCCTGAAGGGACCATTCTGAACATCTAGTTTGATCTCCTGTGTAACACAGGCCATGGAATCTTCCCAAACTAATTCCCAGAACATAAGCTTTGACAAAAACATCCAATCTTGATGTAAAAATTGCCAGTGATGGAGAATCCACCACAGCCCATAGTAAATTGCTCCTTACTGTGAAAAATGTACACTTTATTTCCAGTCTGAATTTGTCTAGCTACAATTTCTAGCTATTGGATTGTGTTGTAAATTTTTCTACTAAACTGAAGAGCCCATTATCTAATATTTGTTCCCCATCTGGGTACTTACAGACTATAATCAAGGCGTGATCTTATGCTTGGAGCCTGTGTCTAGAGCCAGGCCTGGTCAGACAGAAGCCACTAGAATTAGCCTGGTTAGACAGAAGCCACTAGAATTAGCCATTTTTATAGCTGAAGTTCAGATAACTTACATTCAAGAGTTTTAGAAGAGCTGGCTGATGAGCTCACTGGACTATTAATGTTGATTTTCAATAAGTCTAGGAGAGCTGGGAAACTTCCAGAACACTGGATGACAACTAATATGCCAATTTTTCAGAAGGATAAATAGGATGACCCAAGTCATTATAGGCATGTCAGTCTGATACCGAGCAAGATAATGGAATGGCTGATACAGGACTCAATAAAGAATTAAAGAAAAGTAATGTGATTAATGCAAATTAACATAGGTTTATGGAAAACAGATCCTATCAAACCAACTTGATACTGTTTTTTGATGAACTTACAAGTTTGGTTGATAGGGGTTATAGCGATAACAGAATATACTTAAAATCTTGTGAGGCTTCTGACTTGGAACCATACCATATTTTAATTAACAATTAGAATGATATAAAATTAACATGACACACATTAAATTGATTAACAATTGGCTACCTGTTGGATCTCAAAACATAATTGTAAATGGGGAATCATCATTGTGGGGGTATGTTTCCACTTTGGTCCTGCAGGGATATGTTATTGCCCTATGTCATTTAACATATTTATTAATGACGTGGAAGAATAAAGTTTGCAGATGACGTGAAAATTGGGAGAGTGGTAAATAATGCAGAGGACAGGCCACTGATTCAGAATGATACGGATGACTTCATAGACTGGGTGTATGCAAACAATCTGCATTTTAATATGGCTAAATGTGGATGTATCTAGGAACAAAGAACATGTGCCAGACCTACACAATGAGGGATCCTATCCTGGGAATTATAGGCCTGAATATCAGTGAGTCTGAAAAAAAGTTGAGGGTTATGATGAATACTCATCTGAACATCAGCTCCCAGTATGACTGTGATAATGTCATATCATTCTAGGTTTTTAATTAAAATGTCATGCAGTGCAAAGTCAAATGCCTTACAGAAATCTAAGTATATCACATAACACTATTATCTTAGTTTGACAGGATCTACTTTCCATAAACTCATGTTGATTGCATTAATTATATCACCCTCCTTTTGATTGTTTATTAATTGATTCCCATATCAGCTGCTTCATTATCTTGTCTGGGATCAATATCAGACTGACAAAGCCTATAATTTCTTGGGTCATCCCATTGATCTTTTGTTAAATATTGGCACATTAACTTTCTTCCAGTCTTCTAGAACTTCTTTGGTGTTCCAAGACTTATTGCAAATCAACATTAATGGTCCAGTGAGTTCATCAGCCAGCTCTTTTAAAACTCTTGGATACAAGTTAACTGGACCTGCTGATTTAAAATCTCTAGCATTTAAATATTAGATATTTAAAACATCTGCATTCAAAAGGAGTTCTTTTTCAGATTTATACATTATTTGATTATAGAGTCACCAAAGGAATTAGTAGCAGTGGCTACATCCATCCTGCTGAGACAAAGTTTAATGAAAAAATACTGTAGGTCATAAGCTCCTGGTATGAATTAGAATCCTCTATCCTTTCCATTTCACTGATTTTTTGGGAGCAAATCAGTTAATAGGATGCACTGTAATCTCATGGACTGAACTATGATGATTCTTTGGTACTTAATAAAGTGGAACACTGTTGGACTATTGTGCAGCATGAGATTGCGAAACTGTTCTGTGATAGAATCAGGGTGGTAGCCGTGTTAGTCTGGAATAGCAGAGTTAACAAAGTCCTGTGGCACCTTAAAGACTAACTATAAAGTTTTGAAGCATGAGCTTTCGTGGGCTAATACCCACTTCGTCGGATGCAGGCCTGCATCCGACGAAGTGGGTATTAGCCCACGAAAGCTCATGCTTCAAAACTTTATAGTTAGTCTTTAAGGTGCCACAGGACTTTGTTAACTGTTCTGTGATAGTACTGTGGTACATTAATGCACCAACTCTGTGGTAATCAATACTGAATTTTGGGGAGGGGAGTTGTTACTGACAGGACTAAGTTCATATTTTATTATTTGCATGACAGTATGGTATCTTCAAGAACCCTTATTTCCTTAAACGTCACCTTTCTTTTCTTTGGCTCTTTCCCCCTCACATCTTAAGCCAGTATATTAGTCTCATGCAGTGCAAGAGCTCCTGGGTACATCATTTCTCAGGTGACCTATTTCTAGAACAGGTACAAAATCTGTTTCCCATGTTAACATCCTATAAGTACACTGCTTCATACACAAAGCAATACATTCACAAAATATATCAACACTGTGTGACATACCATATTTCCCATGACAGTTTGAAAGAAAGCAATCTGCAGCAGAGCAAATGAATAAGATCACATATCAAGATTTTAAAAAGCCCTATTCTGCTTAATTCCATCCCTTCAAGAAATGGCATCAAGGAAAATGCCCTTTCCTTCCTGTAACACCATCATAACTCATAGGAAAATTCATAATGTAAGTGGATGCACTGTGGTCCAGTAGATAGGCCAGAGAACTCTGAGTTAGGGATCTAGAATACTACTCCTCGCTTGGCCACTGAACTGTTGCGTGACTTCAGACAAGTATCTTCCACTGTCTGTGCTTTGGTTGCTCTACTTTGTCTGTCTGGTCTGCTTAGACTAAATTATTCAGGGTAGGAACTTTCTCTTAAAAAGTATTTGTACATTGCCTCTAGGAGATACTGTAATACAAATAATAAATATTTCAACAGGGAAGCTTTGTTTTGGTAGAACTGTATCACTTACTGTGCATGGTAAGAAAAAGGTAAAGCAGGTGAAGGTGATTCTGGTAAACAACGGAGATATTTTGTCATAATAAGAGAGAGAAATGAGGGTGAGATGAAAGGATTTTCCCCAAATTCACTGATCTGCTGTCTCCAGCAGTGACACAAATGGCATCTGCCTCAGTCTTATTACTCTTTTGTGCTACTTGAGGCACTTAATACTAAATGAGAGGCAGAACTACTTTTTCATCTCAGGAAGAGACTTTCATACAATATGGTGGATCAATAATTTGTCTGGATGTGGTAGTGATGGTGTAATAAAAAAACCTCAGGGCATTCAGAGACTGATTAACAGCTTAGTGAGAAAATGCTTTTTGCAATATCAAAGTCCTTGTGATAGTAAGATTGATATATTGGAAAAACAGACTAAAAATTCTGCAGAATGAAATGAAGACATTGGCATGAAACACTATGACCCAATTAAATTAATGAAAAGTATTTCCTCTTCATGTCAAAGCCCCAACTACATTTACTAGTGTCTCTTATGGATCGCATGGACATTCTTCTTTGGTCAGTGTAGACTCAGGACTACAACCTTAAAACACTGTGCACACTATGCATCAAATGTGTAAATCAAAGTGTAGACAGAGACACAAGAATAAAAAGGCACTGGAGGCTGTTTTATGCCATGCAAAAATAAACTCTATGCCTAAAAGCAGGCATGGGGAATGGATGGATCTCATTCTTACCTTCATTCATTATTTTTAATTGAAAATTGTATGAATATGTAAAATACACTTGAGAAGATCAAATAAGCAAACACAATTACATATATCCATAATGTGTGTGTATAAATTAAAGCAGAAAGATTTTATTAATTAAGTTAAAAAACAAATAGGCTATTTCAATGTACTAAAACGAAAAATAATTAGTATAGAAATTAAAATGGTATGCTTTTTTGATGTACTGTGGCCAGGGTTGCTGATCTTAACCTTAATAGAAGTAGTACGGAGAAGAGCAACAAACATAATTAAAGGTATGGCAGAACTTTCAGTATGATGAGATTTCAGAAGCTAGGATTATCTGCATTTTGAAAGGAGAAAGATGAGAGGGATCTTGAGTGAGGTAGAAGAAGCTTGAATGATGCAGCAAAAAATGCTTAGTCCTTGTTTTTATCAGGTAGAATAGTATGAAAACAAAAGACAGGATATTGAATTGAAGGGCAATAAGGAAATATTCCTTGGTACTGTAAATAGTACCAAGGAAATAAGGAAATAGTACGTGGTCCTGTAAATAGTGAACTTTGAAATTCACTCTCATTCAGATCAAATTAGAGTAACTGGATACATCTACACATAAAATTGGGTACATCTACACAGCAATAAAAGATCCTGTGACATGGCTATGCCTGGCCTAGGTCAATTGACTCGGCTCATGGAGTTCAGGCATGCTGGGATAAAACGTGCAGTGGAGACATTCAGGCTTGGGCTAGAGCCTGGGTTCTGAAATCCTGCAAGTGTTGAGTGTTTAGGAGCCTGGTCTTCAGCCCAAACTCAAACGTCTACACTACAATTTTTAGCACTGCAGCTTGAGCCTGAGTCAATTGACTTGGGCTCTGAGACTCTGTGCTGTGGGGTTTTTATTGCGGGTAGATAGACTCATTAAGTCAAATACTACAGCTAGATTTACCAAAATTACAGGATAATTTCATTATCACAATCAAATTTATGACATCTGCAGCTAAACAAGGCACATTAATGCAAGGCTAATCAAATCTCATGGCACCAGGTTAAACCCAAGCACGTGAAGAATAAAGGAATTCCCTTTCCCACTCAAATGAACATTACAAATTGGCTAGGTGTATTATGGATTTTTCACCATCCTCTGAAGGAACAAATATTTGGAACTGCTGAGAACAATGTGGGAATACACAGACAAAGTCATATGATCCAGCACAGCAAATTTTATGTTAACCCTCTTATTTTGCAGCTACAAAAATACTGTTGTGACAATAGAAGAAAAGTGCAATAATTCGAAGGAAAAAGCCATAGAGTTTTTATAAGAATAAGTAGTCACTAAAGAAGTTTCTTAGAGATGGATAGCTGAAGAAAAATTCATGTTGGTTCTTTTAAAAAATTAACAGCAATTGAGAAAGTCACACCACATGAACCAGGTTTTGTCTGCTGTGGTAAAATATCTATTGTAGTCCTATAAAAGGGATGATTATTTTAAGTAACAGTAAAGTCAACTACAGAAATAATCTATGACTGCTTAGAATAGACACACATTTATAGAGTTTTTCACATGGAACACTAGTCTACATATTAATTTTACTTTAGATACATACTATAGTTGCAACAGCAAATCAAAGTATGAATTGTCTCTCCTTGATTGATATCTCCTAGGACTGATGGAAAACTATCAAAACTAATCAATCATAACCATAAAGCTATTCAGCCACTATTCAATATCAATGGGAAATTATAAATAATATAATTTGTTAAACACATATGTGATTCAGATATATTGGAGGGTAACTAGCTGAAATCTCATGATCTTGCTAAGATTCAACCTGAAAAATCAGCTTTGTTCCTATTTTAAGACTGGCAAGATGAGATATGGAGTCTTTCACTTCTTGGTCACTGTGAACAAAAGTTATTATCTGAGGTCTCTTCAATGATACATGTAAAAGTGGTGTCAGTCCACTTCCTAGCTCAGGGTTTCCATGTTGCAGCTAACAACAATACTGGAGTGTCCACAGACTAGTCAAAGACTGAATAGGGATGGAAATTCAACTATGCTTAAGTTTCTATATGTGGTGTCTCAAGTACACAGAGATGAAACACAATAGAAAAAACAAAGAATTATATTGGTGAAAATAGGTTTTAGAAGTTCTAAATAAGGACCACAAATAGGGAAAAAAATATATATATTCATACTGGTGACCCCTGTTGTTTTAACTTGGAGCCCTACTTACTCCTCTCACTGTCATTCAGTCTGGATGATGTCTAAATCAAAAACCTGGCACTTCAAGTAAAGCACAAGGTACCTGTATCATGATATTTTAACTCCATTATGAAAGGGTCTGAAAGGGCTCTACCCAGTTCCTAGGGGTGGATTGGGTTTATTTACAACTATATACTCGAGTGAAAGATTGTCAGCCTGCATATCAATATGAAGATTCCCCTAATGCTAGATACATCATGGGCCCCACTTTTAGCTCGTGCCATGAAAGGGAAAGTTTCCA
The DNA here is from genome assembly GCA_032164245.1 of Sternotherus odoratus. Lineage (NCBI taxonomy): Eukaryota > Metazoa > Chordata > Testudines > Kinosternidae > Sternotherus > Sternotherus odoratus. The sequence continues at coordinate 65,272,173 of JAVMKO010000003.1, forward strand.
CATTCAGTTCACAAAAAGGCTGTAATGGGGAAGAGTGTAGGGAGCAGCTACCAGGAGAGGGAAGACTCCCTTTTACCTGTGACATGGAGTGAGGTGGGAGGCAGAAAGATAAGAGGGTATAACATCACTGTAAAGACATCATGATCAGCAGTGTTGGATTAAAGAATTTTGGACCTTGTGCACTATAGAAACTGCTCCTCCCCCAATTCACTCAAATTTGGCTTGGCTACCCCACCATCATGACAGAGGGGCAGCCAGGCCAAAACTGAATGGTGCTATGACCCTGCTCTAGCTCTGCTCCAGCTGCTGCCAGCCACCCAGGGCATGAACAGGGGCTGCTCAGCAAAGTGTTCCTGCCTCAAATATATCCCACCTCACACTCAGACACCTGAATGTCGCTACCACTCCTCATACACCTCAACAACCCTTGGCGCTGAGTTTCTAATGTGCCAGGGGCTGCTCCTCCAAGCTCCATCCCAGGCCCTGCTCCCACTCCACCCCTTTGTCAAAGACCCCACCCTGCCCCACCCCTTCCTGCCTATTCTGCCCCCTTCCCTGAGCACACCTGGCCCTTGCTCCTCCCTTCTCCCCACTGCAGCACCTCCTGCACACCGTGGAACAGCTGATAGCGACAAGTGGGAGGCACTGGGAGGAAGGGGAGGTGTTGGAGGGGTGCTTAGTACCATTTTTTTCCAGCACCCACGGAGTCAGCATCTATGTAACAACCCTCCACCAGCCCTTCCCCACACATCCCAGTAGCCCTTACATCCAACTTGTTCACCTCAGCCCCACTATCCATAGCCTCCAAAAATCTCCCATCACGATTCACTCCACCACCCCGAACGCCTCCCGCTCACCCCAAACACCTCACTCTGCAGTCTTCCGACACTACCCACATAGCCCACCCACAATAAACACCCACCACCCTCAGGACCATCCTGACAACTCACTGACCACCCCCATCTCTTAGCACTTTGCTCCCATTCCTAGCTCCACTTGCTCCCATAGCCCGCCCAGTACTCTCATGGTGTGGGTCAAATTGAGTAAGTGGCGTTGCCAGGTCACAATACCACTTACTGAAATTTGACCCATCTGCTCTCACTTCATGAAAGAGGGACAGCCCAGCCAAATCAGAATAGTGCTGTGACCCTGCCTTCCAGGTTGCAATGCCACTTACTCAAATGTGGGCCCCCCACCTCTCCGTCATGAAAACTGGGAATATTGAGTCTCAGGATGACCCATCCAAATCCAGTGATTGGGTCCACCCTGAGATGGGACCCTGTGCAGGTGCACTGAGTGCACATTGGTTAAACTGGGCCCGATGATTAGGAGGCAGCCTGAGAATGATTAGCTTAATGAAATATAGAGAACATAAAAGCAACAAACTCCTTAGAAGAAAAAATATTTAAAATGTTTAAAGTCCGAGGAGGCAAGAGGGATAATGAAAGTAACAATAGTAGTGAAATGGCTAATTTTGATACTTAGTGTTGAGTTTAATACAATGGTTCCCTATATCTAGTAGTCCAACTGGAACTCTATAGGTATAACCGTCTGGCACTATCATTGTCAGGGCACAGGACTAGACTGATCAATGATTTAACCTGGTATGACAGTTCCTATGTGACGGGATCATTCTAATTGCCTACTCTTTGTTATAGAAAGTTAAAATGTCTCAGATAAATCTTTGACTATAATGAAAAAAGTTTCTCTGGAATATGAAACCTAAAAATGAAAGCATTACATTTAAAATAAGATGTAGCCTTAATGTAATTTACTCACCTTAGTAAAGTCCATAACATTCCCTTTACTTTGTGCCTTAAACAAAAAGAAAGATTAAACATAAAATGTCATCTGTTACAGGCTATTGTTATTTTTCGAGACCTTCTGCTTCTCTGTAAGAAGCAAGAATGAAATTAGTTAATTTTTAAATTAACTAACTTCCTTAAGATTCTGAAGTTAAATAAAACAAATGAATATTTACTAGCTGAACGCCTCATTACAACGTGGAAAGATTTCAATGGACACAGGCATATCTTTGGATTTTCTTTTTGTTACTGGTGTATATATTCCCAGAGCCTTATAGGCTACTCTTGAATATTTGAGACCATGCAGCCTCTCCTCAGTCTTTCTGGAAAAGAGCAAAAGAATCTTAAAAGGGAGGTGTTGTATGGTGTGTTCAGTCTGTGGGTGGAGACCAGATGACTTCAGCCATGAACACTGTAGCATAGTGATATTCCCCCCAACAGTACTGATCTAAGAGGTACATTAACTATTGTGTCTGACAATACCATACAATGTGTCAGAGATGGAGCAGGAAGAGTAGACATCGATACCTTTAGCATGGATGCTGGGTGAAAATCCTGAATGGCCAGGGAAATGAGTACTGACAGGTTCAACAACTCTCTAGCATACGTTTTGGATGTGGACGGCCATGGAAAAGACTTTTGATCCTATGGTACAGATATCTGAGCAAACATGGAGGCAGAAACTTCAGGAGTCAGTCTTGATAGGCCTGACTTGAGCTCTGGAGACGACGATCTTCCATGACTTGAGGCCTGGACTGGAAAGTTCCTCTTATTTGAGCACACTTACATATCCTTGCATAAGCTAGATTTCTGCTCCCAAGATTTTGAAGTATCTCATGCTGAGTCCTTAAAAGATTTATGGTGCCTTTTCTTTGGTACTTCCCTCAGTATACACAAAACAGGAGAAGCACTGCTAACTTGCTCTGAAGGCTCTAACAGTGGATGATACACTGACTCCAAGAGTAAATCCTTAATTCTGGCTGCCCTGTCCTTAGAATAGGGCTTAAGCCTCTTACACATGTGACATTTGTCACTGACCCAAGCTTCCCCCAAGCACTTAAGACAGATGGAGTGCAGGTTGTTGGCAGGCACTGATTTGCTGCAAGAGCAATAGAACTTGTAGCCCAGAGACTGAGGTATGATTCCGGTACCGGCACCAGCACAATTATCAACTATTTATCTAATTCTAAACTATGCTAAAACTCTCAAAACTAACCAATGGGTACTATGTACAGGAAGAAATGAAGGACTTGCAAAAGCAAGAACAGCAGTTCCGGCAACCGTCATGGTGGCAATTGAGGGGCTTTGGGGGTGGTTCTGCCATTAATACCTGCACACAGTAGTGTGAGGCAACAGAAGGTGCTTGATTTACCCACAATGGATACTGCTAAGGGAAAATTTCTTTGACAACTGCACACTGGGCACAGAAACAAAAATTGTCTGGGATAGTAAATTTACTTGACAGTTCTGCAAGGCTCACTCTCTCACCCCACCCCGATGGAATACTGTGTCCAATTCTGGGTGCCACACATTAGGAAAGATTTGGATAAACTGGAGAAAGTCCATATAAAAGATTTAGAAAACCTGAACTATGAGGAAAGGTTAAAAAAACCCATGCAGTATTGAGAAAGACTGAGGGGGGATCTGATTGTCTTCAAATATGTTAAGGGTTTTTAAAAAGAGGGATGGTGGTCAATTGTTCTCAATGTCTACTGAAAGAGGACAAGTAGTAATGGACTTAATTTGTAGCCAGGGAGATTTAGGTTGATATTAGGAAAAACTTTCAAACTAGGAGGGTAGTTAAGCTCTGGAATAGGCTTCAAGAGAGGTGGTGGAATCCCCATCACTGGAGGTTTTTAGGAACAGGACTGACCTTTCAGGGATGGTCTAGGTTTACTTGGTGGGAGCTGGACTTGAACTCTCAAGGTCCCGTCCAGCCCTACGTTTCTATGATTCTATTAATTGAACATGTATAAAACAGATTTGGATTTGCTGTTAACCTTTACTCATAATGAAATTTTTTTGTGGAAGCTGCAAAATTATCATCAATTTAGAATGTATTTGCTCAACAATGCAACTTAACACATTACCTAAGAGGATGCATGGTAAATTTTCCATTTTGTATTTTGGTGTAACAGTAGCTAACTGGAACACTATTTGCCTGCCAGAAAAAAACCCTTTTACTACCCTATTTTCCTTCAGTAAGAATTGCTTCAGTGCTTGCATAATGTTCCTTTTTTAGTTTAAAAAGAATTAGTGAACAGACAGAACTGGAATTCTGCAACCTATTCTGGATTCTGCAGATGGGAAATTGCAGTGAGAGGATAATGATATTATCACAGCACCGTTTATGAAAGCTTTAGAAACTATTCATCCAAATCTATTTTCATTCAATACATACAGGAGTCTTGTGTTAGGCTGCAGAATTCCAAGACTCTTAGGTCATATGCTCAATTACCATTCTCTAACTTTAAATTACAAGGCCTCAGTTTGGTTAGAAAGAGTGTATTTTTCCTGTATGAGAGTAAGGTTATATTCTCCTATGTCTAACAAGGCTCATAACTGGGACTCCGCCTCTTTGCCTGCAGCACGTGAAGATAGGCTCATAACCAGGGGTCTCAAACTCAAATGACCACGAGGGCCGCATGAGGACTAGTGCACTGGCCCGAGGGCCGCACCACTGACACACACCCTGCCCTCGCTGCCCCGGCTCCGCCCCCACTCCACCCCTTCCAAGAGGTCCCACCCCTGCCCCACCTCCTCCTCTGAGCACGCAGCTCCCCATTCCCTCCTGGAAAGCACTAGGCACCACCAACAGCTGTTTGGCAAACAAAGCAAGAGCAATATAGGAAGTCCAGAGCTAGAAACACGCGTGGCCCAGCCAGGCAGCAGAGAAGCCTCTGCTTCTGGCCCCTCCCTCCCGCAAACTGCTATGGGGGGGGGGGACGACAGGAAGCTTGGCGGGCCGCAGGGAAGGGCTTCGCGGGCCACATGCGGCCCCCGGGTCGCATGTTTGAGACCCCTGCTCATAACGGTCAGTCATAAATGTAAAACTACTGATAAGCCCCACTTTACCCCCATGTTTTGCTTCAAAGCTGAACAGCAGAAAAGGCAGCAAAAGAGTTTCCACCTCAAATGTGAATTTCTGGCTCTTTAGTTCAGAGTTATCTCTCTCTCATTTTCTAAATTACCTTTGAAGGCTAGTATCAGAGGGGTAGCCATGTTAGTCTGGATTTTCAAAAGCGACAGAGTGTCCTGTGGCATCTTATAGACTAACAGATGTATTAGAGCATAAGCTTTCGTGGATGAATACATCTGACGAAGTGGGTATTCACCCACGAAAGCTTATGCTCTAGTACGTCTGTTAGTCTATAAGGTGCCACAGGACTCTTTGTTGCCTTTGAAGGCTAATTATTTTAGTCATTTTAATTTGATTCTGGTCATCACTCCATCTACAGGCACCAAAATGGTCAACATGTCTAAGAAGGATAAAATACAGAAGTAGTGTTCTTGTCAGGTACAGCTACAATGTTCTGGGGAAGAGGATACCTGTACCTCCAGAACCCACATGCTGAAATTCAGGGCATCCAAAACTAATACTAATAAATCTTTGCTCCACATTACCTCAATATAACTAAAAATCTTCCTGCTAAGGGAGGCGGCTTGCACAACTAGGGTAGGAATCCTGGAAGGGTGCTTTCCAAGACTGTTTAGACATGGGGAACCTATGCAATTGATGTAGGCTCATTAGATGGTGCTAAATCTTCCTTTTGGGGGGGGGTGGGGGGTGAGTCCTACCTGTTCTTGTCATTATTATTTATTTAGCCTAGGAGTCCCAGTTATGGACCAGAACCCCACAATGCTAGACACTGGACAAACACACATGTTTGCATTACACAATCATCTTGTTCTTATTATTTTATTAGATTTATAAAATTTTATTAGGGAATTACTAGAGGGAAAGAGGAATTTGGAGCTGAAAGCTAGTCTCCATGTTTCCAGGACACACTCAAAGAAACACTGAACAGCTGGGGAAAGGGGTTAACCTCTATATCCTCCGTCTTTGAGGACTCTTTCCTTCTGTGTTTATTCATGGATGGCCCCATAACACTGAGCCTACAGTTTTCTAGAAGCTGGGAGAAGAGGGAAATGAATGACCAATCTAAAAATTAACGTAACACTACAAATTCACTTTAAACTGAATTTATAATTTACCTCTCTAATCTGCTTAATCCAGGCCTCCCTTCCAAGGAACTCCTGATGCAGGACTACAGGAGCAGAATTTAAACTAAAAGTCACAGAGTCACTAGATTTTCCTTTAATAAATGGTTGGAGGTCCGAGTGTAGCTGCAAGAGAGGGTGAAAACATTTTTGTTAAATAAAAAAGGATTGGTACAACTTAGTTTTTAGGGATTGAAATGATTATCTCCAAGTAAATAAAAACTAATTTAAACAGTAGAAAACCCAGAACAGTGTAAATAACTCCAGTGCAGACTAAATTCACATGACTTCAGGAAAGTAGCACTGCCGGATTAACAAACCAGAAACTTCATATATCAAAAAACTCTTAACATTTATTACTATATTTTTACCATATGTCAGACAATGGTGGCCTTAGGCTTCTGATATCTATGCAGCCACTTGTGATCCTGCTCCTCCAGGAGCCCAGCTCTACATACACACATTCAACCATCAGCCAGAGACCCATTTCCAATTCTATGTCCCTTTCTCTATTCCTAAACTATCCTGCTCTGCTTTCATAGCTGTACTTTGGCTTCACCCTCCCAGCTCCATATTGGCGAAGTGATGGGGGTTGTTTACCAGAGGCTTCAAAAAAGCAGGAGGAACAGTTTGCCACAGCTGAGAAGGGATATGATATGCAGGTGGGTAATAAAGTGAGGGAGTGGGGAAAAGAGGTTAGTAGTTGTTGGTGAGAGTCACCCAGTCATTCATTGGAAGGACTCTGTTCTTTACAATTGTGAGTGGTATAAGAATATTTTCCATTTCCCAGGACCTGTGGGAGTTACTTGATGCAATATGAATACATTTTTGATACACTGAATATTTTATAAACAGTAGTTTTCTGTGACAAGCATATGGCTCTGTATACATATTGCTAAATAGAATAATTACAAGTGAATTCACTTAAAGTATGCACTAAACTCAGACCCCAAAAAGGCTCAAAAGAAGAATATTTGAGAGGTTCTCATCTACCCTTTCAGTAGAAGACTGAACAGAGATAAAAGGCTTACCTTATGACTCATAGACATGTTCTTTCCATACTGAAATGCCATATCCTGGATCTCAGCATCATGCTTTGCTAATTCCATTGCAGCCTGGCAGCTCTTTGCCAACAAGGCACTATGGGATAGGAAAATCTGTTCTTTCCAAGTTGATATTCCAATATCATGCGTAAGACAGTTTTCCTGAAAATGAAATGAAGGCTAAGATGAAAAAGCTGAAACTATGACAATATCATATGGTTTCAGAATTTAAATATTAAGCATCATATTTAATTTCTCAGTACACTGAAATTCACAGCACTAGCTGAGCCAAAAGGTAAAATTTTACAAAGTTAGATGTTTCTTTTCTCACAAGACCCCCTCCCCTAAAGTTACTTCAATTAAATTGCTTAGAAATGGATAAGAACTAAATCTTTGTGATCTCATAATTTTCTACCAGATATTATCGGTCATGAATTTTGTAACAAATCAAATAAAATCTCTCTATTCAGCTCCAATCTTCCTCCCTTATGGATACTGCCAAGGAGTGCTGCATTACTGGATAGAACATAGTACAAGACTGATGAGAAAATTAGCAGAATTCTGCAATGCCAAATAACCAAACATTGTATCAAAATTCCATTGCCTTCAGACATACCCCTGCCTTTTACAGGGAGGGGAAAGAAAAGAAAACGACATGCTTACTACTATGTATATGATAACTTACAAAGTCAAGATTAAACCTTAGGTGGGTCCAATTTTACTATGATATTTACCTTGCAATGCTTTTGGTCAGCCCAGAACATATGCAGCTTTCCATGATTGGGAGAATGACAAAAAGGATAAATAAGAACTGGTACCAGAAAGAAATGCTCGATCATTTTGTCACTCAGGGTATGTCTTCACTACCCTCCACTTCGATCTATCAGGGATTGATTTATCACATCTCATTTAGACGTGATAAATCGATCCCCAAAGGTGCTCCCCATTGACTCCAGAACTCCAGCTTGCCAAGAGGTGCAAGCGGAGTCGACAGGGGAGCCTGCTGCCGCCGTGAGAACACCACGCAAGTCAACCTAAGATGCGCAGACTTCAACTAAGTTATTCATGTAGCTGAAGTTGTGTATCTTAGGTCGAACCCTTCCCCCTGCCAATGTAGACCAAGCCTCAGACATAGGTCAATTAAAAATAATCTGGAGAAGAAGCTCTAGGAAGCTATGACTCAATTTCTTTTTACTCAGGATCAACCAGCTAAGATAAAAATGTGTGCTTATTAAAGCTTATTGGATGAAGATTAGGACAACCAACTAGCGGTGATTTTCAATTATTTATTTAACCAGCATGAAAAGACGTAAACTAGGAAATTTAACAAAAACAATCATTTATGAAGTTACAAAGTCTTTAAAATGTTATCTGTACCAAGCCTCTGAAACATTTACACACCAAATACAGATTGTGACTGTGACATTGTACCCCATAAGGCTCTACGGGTATGTGGGTGTGTGGGTGTGCTTATAAATGTATGTATGATGTAATTGGAATATGGTTTTGTTACATATGCTATGTAACATATCTATGTAAAGGTTATGATCTACTGCTTATGTTCAGCCTATTTGTATGTGTGTGTCATTTTTGTACTCGAAGTTTTAAGTACTGGCTACGTACTTGGTTAATTTTAAATAATCTCAGTGAAGCAACTGGGCAGTTTTCTGAGAAGGAACTATTCTCAATGAATGCCCAATCAAGAAACAATCAAGCTCACAATGAACAGAGAGATGCCAATCCGAGCTTCCTCAGGAATGTGGCTTGGCTGGAAAGGAACTGAGTGAGACGTGTGGCTTGCCCATGTGGCTCGGAAACTCCATTTTGTGACTGAATTCTACACAAGGAGAGAGGAGGGTCTCCACCCACAAGGGAGAGTCTATTTAAATCCCTGGGAGATCCCTCCATTTTGTCTTCAGCTGGCTCAAGGAACAGCCTCTCCACCTCCGAAGGATACCTGAAGGAAACTGAAACAGAGGACAGTGACTGCAAAGGGGTGCGAGTGATAGCTGGACCCAGACTAAAAGGGAGTTTAGTTTGAAAGAAGAAATTCACTGAAACATCTTGAGTGTGAGATTTTGTCTGTATTCAGTGTTATTACTCATTAAGCTTAGAATTCCATGTTTTGTTTTATTTTACTTGGTAATTCATTTTGTTTGTCTGTTACTATGGAGAACCACTTAAATCCTACTTTCTGTACTTAATAAAATCATTTCTGACTTATTAATTCACCTGGAGTACGTGTTAGTACGGGGGGGGGGGAGTGGAAGCAAAAGGTGTGAACATCTCTCTATCAGTGTTATAGAGGGCGAACAATCTGAGTTTGCCCTGTTTAAACTTTATACAGGGTAAAACAGATTTATTTAGGGTTTGGACCCCATTGGGAGTTGAGTTCTAAAGACAGGAACACTTCCTAATCTGTTTCCAGGAGAGTTAAACAGCTGTTGGGAGATGTGGCTCAGACCTCAGTCTGGGTTTGCAGCAGGCTAGTGAGTCTGACTCAAACCAGGCAGGGTACTGAGGTCCTAAGCTGTTTGGGCAGGAAAACAGAGGCAGGAGTAGCCTTGGCATATCACTTGGCAGCTTTTAGGGGTTTTTTTCTGTCATCCCTACCCATCACAGTGACATCACTATGAACTGCAGCTACTAACCTTACTCATTGCAAGTACAGTGAAACCTCGATATAACGGACTAATTCGGGCGGGGGGGGTGTCCGTTAAAACCGAAAGTCCGTTATTTAATAATTTTTTAAAATCATTAAATAACGGACTTTCGGGTGACAACGGACACCCCCCGCCCGAATTAGTCCGTTATATGGAGCCAGCCGTGAGTCAGCCCACCCCACCCCCTCCCTCCGCCCGGCTCCCCGCTGCGGGGAGCCGGGCGGGGAGGTTGACAGCTCCCGCTCGGCTCCCCCCAGCAGGGAGCCGGGCGGGAGCTCTCAAACCCCCCCCCCGCCCGGCTCCCCGTTCCGGGGAGCCGGGCGGGGGGGTTGACAGCTCCCGCCCGGCTTCCCGCTGGGGGGAGCCGAGCGGGAGCTGTCAAACCCCCCGCCCGGCTTCCCGCTGCGGGGAGCCGAGCGGAGGCTTTCAAACCCCCCTGCCCGGCTTCCCGCTGCGGGGAGCCGAGCGGAGGCTTTCAAACCCCCCCGCCCGGCTTCCCGCTGCGGGGAGCCGAGCGGAGGCTCTCAAACCCCCCCCCCGCCCGGCTCCCCCCAGCGGGAAGCCCGGCGGGAGCTGTCAAACCCCCCGCCCGGCTTCCCGCTGCGGGGAGCCGAGCGGAGGCTTTCAAACCCCCCCGCCCGGCTTCCCGCTGCGGGGAGCCGAGCGGAGGCTCTCAAACACCCCCCCCCCGCCCGGCTCCCCCCAGCGGGAAGCCCGGCGGGAGCTGTCAAACCCCCCGCCCGGCTTCCCGCTGCGGGGAGCCGAGCGGAGGCTTTCAAACCCCCCCGCCCGGCTTCCCGCTGCGGGGAGCCGAGCGGGGGCTCTCAAACGCCCCCCCCCCGCCCGGCTCCCCGTTGCGGGGAGCCGGGCGGGGGGGTTGACAGCTCCCGCCCGGCTTCCAGCTGGGGGGAGCCGAGCGGGAGCTGTCAACCCCCCCGCCCGGCTTCCCGCTGCGGGGAGCCGAGCGGAGGCTCTCAAACCCCCCCGCCCCGCCCGGCTCCCCCCAGCGGGAAGCCCGGCGGGAGCTGTCAAACCCCCCCGCCCGGCTTCCCGCTGCGGGGAGCCGAGCGGGGGCTCTCAAACGCCCCCCCCCCCGCCCGGCTCCCCGTTACGGGGAGCCGGGCGGGGGGGTTGACAGCTCCCGCTCGGCTCCCCCCAGCGGGAAGCCCGGCGGGAGCTGTCAAACCCCCCGCCTGGCTTCCCGCTGCGGGGAGCCGAGCGGAGGCTTTCAAACCCCCCCGCCCGGCTTCCCGCTGCGGGGAGCCGAGCGGGGGCTCTCAAACGCCCCCCCCGCCCAGCTCCCCGTTGCGGGGAGCCGGGCGGGGGGGTTGACAGCTCCCGCCCGGCTTCCAGCTGGGGGGAGCCGAGCGGGAGCTGTCAACCCCTCCGCCCGGCTTCCCGCTGCGGGAAGCTGAGCGGAGGCTCTCAAACCCCCCCTCCCCCGCCGCCCGGCTCCCCGTTCCGGGGAGCTGGACGGGGGGTTGACAGCTCCCGCCTGGCTCCCCCCAGCAGGAAGCCCGGCGGGAGCTGTCAAACCCCCCCGCCCGGCTTACCGCTGCGGGGAGCCGAGCGGGGGCTCTCAAACGCCCCCCCCCCCCCGCCCGGCTCCCCGTTGCGGGGAGCCGGGCGGGGGGGGGGGGTTTGACAGCTCCCGCAGGGGTCCCCGCTGCGGGGAGCCGGGCGGGAGCTGTCAACCCAGCCGGCTCCCTGGGGCGGGAGCCGGCAGCCCCCAAAACGGATTTCGGATGCATCGGAAATTTTGTCCGTTGCATCCGAAGTCCGTTAAATCGGGGTCCGTTAAATCGAGGGTTTACTGTAATTCTACAACATTTTCCGAAAGTGCCATCTTTTAGACAAAAATGTAGAAATACTACGGTAAGTATTTTTGTGACCTTCATTTAAAGTCTTGAAAATATTTGAGAAAAGTGGACACTTCTATCATTTTATCTAAAAGAAATACTTTATTTGGGCTATTAATGTGGGCAAGAATTTACCAGATGAGCTAATTTCTGCTCTTTCTGTAAATCCAGTACAACTCCAATGAAACTTGTGGATTTATTATACATTTACAACATCACCAAATTCGATCCTAATAAAAAGTGATTTTGGATACTGATCTTTTAAAGACCCTGATTTTTTTTTAAATGCTAAAATTTTCACTTTTTGTCCTTAAATGTGGAATTGTGAAAAAGTTGTTAGAAAGATCTGGGCAAAACCTTAACATTTACAATTTTATGAATATTACATTGCTTCTACTACAGGCACTTTGGAAAAATATTCACTACTTTGTTATTTACTTAATATTTTTTTAAAAACAATACACAGCTTTTGAAGATATTTAAAATATTCAAACATCCAAAATACATATTTTAATTTTCTATGCTGAAAAAAATATTCTCAAAGATAATGTACTGTACTCTCTTAACACGGATATTGAGAAGAAAAAAAGCATGCTCAATCCAATAGGAGTTGTCTGAAAATATACCAGTATAAGAATTAGGGAGCCAAGCTATAATACAGTCCAATCAGAGGAAGTCTTCAAAACCTTCTTCCAGTGGCACTCTATGGTTAAAATACTTAAACCAAATGCCATGAAGGCAGTCATCTCTTAGGGTATGTCTTCACTACAGCAGTAGTTCGATTTCCTTTATGTCGATGTTGTGAACGCGACGGCATACAGTCGATGTTGTCTGTCTTCACTACGCACAGCTAAGCACAGCAAGTCGACAGTGTCTGTCCGCAAAACTTTTGCAGGCGTCGACATGACGAGCGTTGCACTCTGGGTACCTATCCCACAGTTCCCTGATCCCCCAGCAGGCACCATTTCGAGTGCTGCACTGTGGGTAGGCATTTCCAAATTTCGCGCCCTTTTTCCGCGCCGCACACCCCCATTACAAGCGGTGCCCTGTGGGTAGGCATCCCATAATTCGCGCCCTTTCTCCGCCGTACTAACGCCATAGCATTGCAAGCATGGAGCCCGCTGACACCACTGCTGCAGTAATGGCCGTTGTGAGGACCTCGATCACGGTTGCTGAGTTCCTGCTGCACCGTCTGCAGAGGAGGAATGCGATCCGGGGAGAACCGCGCTTTCTGGAACCCGACGACAGTGAGGAGGAGATGGACGAGGACAGCGGGGACGACAGGGACACTGCCGTGCACAGCGGGGACGACAGGGACACTGCCGTTTTTGCAAGTAGGGCGACTGACAATCTGTCAAAAATGGTGGCAATGGGGCAGGCTCATGCCATCGAACGCCGATTCTGGGCCAGGGAAACAAGCACAGACTGGTGGGACCGCATAGTGCTGCGGGTCTGGGATGACTCCCAGTGGCTCAGAAACTTCCGCATGCGAAAGGGCACCTTCATGGAACTTTGTGACTGGCTGTCCCCTGCCCTCCGGCGCAGGAATACCAAAATGAGAGCGGCCCTTACAGTGGAGAAGCGAGTGGCGATAGCCCTCTGGAAGCTTGCAACGCCAGACAGCTACCAGTCAGTGGCGAATCAGTTTGGGGTGGGTAGGTCTACAGTGGGCTTTGCTGTGATGCAAGTAAGCAGGGCAATCATCGAGCGGCTGCTACACCGGGTTATAAACCTTGGAAACCTGCAAGCCACAATAGATGGCTTTGCCGCCATGGGATTCCCTAACTGTGGTGGGGCTATAGATGGGACTCATATCCCTATCCTGGCACCGGACCACGAGGCCGCCGAGTACAGAAACCGGAAGGGATATTACTCAATGGTCATGCAAGCAGTGGTTGACCACAAGGGACGTTTCACCGACCTGTACGTGGGGTGGCCGGGAAAGCTTCATGACGTTCGAGTGTTCAGGAACTCTAGGGTTTTTAGACAGCTGCAGCAAGGCACTTTCTTCCCCGACCAGAAAATTTCCGTGGGGGGGGGTCGAAATGCCAATCGTGATCATTGGGGACCCAGCCTACCCCCTAATGCCCTGGCTTATGAAGCCCTACACAGGAGCCCTGGACAGGGGTCAGGAGCTGTTCAACTACAGGCTGAGCAAGTGCAGAATGGCCGTAGAATGTGCATTTGGCCGCTTGAAGGGGAGATGGCGTTCCTTACTGATTCGCTCAGACATCCGCGAGAGAAATATCCCCATTGTTATTGCTGCTTGCTCTGTGCTCCACAATATCTGTGAGAGCAAGGGGGAAACTTTTATGGCGGGCTGGGAGGCAGAGGCAAATTTACTTTCTGCTACTTATGAGCAGCCACACAGCAGGGAAAGTAAAAGAGCCCACCGTGAGGCCCTGCGCCTCAGGGACGCCTTGAAAGACAGTTTTATCAGTGCCCGAGATGGCGTTTGAGAATCTGCTCCCTTGCTGTGCTCTAAGCCTGCTGCCCTTGAACCCTCTTTCCCTCCCCCCTCCCCATGCTTTCCCTCCTCCCTCCCCATGCTTGCAGAGAAAATAAAATCACTGTTTGAAAAATCATGGTTCCTTTATTGGTTACTCGGAAATACAAATACAGGGGATCACTGTCTTGGTATCCTGGAGGGATCCTGGAGTCGCAGTGGGGAGGAGCGGGCAAAGGAGGGGGGGGTGGGAAGGGTGGAGAGGAGGGGTTGGCAAGACTCAGCAGCTTTCAAAAGTTTTCCGAGAATGTAAGCCTGCTGCTGCTGCTTCTGCTGGCTTGTGGGGTAGAGTGGAGCGGCCCACGGAGCTTGCCCCCCCGTGTTCTCAACCCGCGTCTGGGTGGGGAATCTATGGGAGTTGGGGAGGGGGGGAGGTGGTTACACAGGGGCTGCAGAGGTGGTCTTTGGTCATGCTGCAGCTCCACCAGAGATCGCAGCATGTCGCTCTGGTCCTCCATTATGCGGAGGAAAGCATCCATACGTCTTTCCTCACGTTCTACCCTCTTTTGTTCAGCGGCTCTCCATTCCTGCCTCTCTCGATTCCTTGCCTCTCTCTCTCGAGCCCTTGCCTCTCTCTCTCGCTTCCTTTCCTCTCTCTCTTGATCCCTTGCCTGAATCTCTCGATCCCTTGCCTGAATCTCTCGATCCCTGGACTCTATCATTCTTTCCCTCCAGTCCGTCTGGCGGGCTGCCTCAGCGCGCGAGTTCTCCACGAGTTCAGTAAACATCTCATCGCGCGTTCGCGTTTTCTTTTTACGCTTTCTTATCTGCGGTGCACGGCGTGTTGAGGAGGCATGGGGGTTGTGGCATACTTGTTGTTCATCTGTGGGCAAGTGTGTGTGGGAAAAGAAAGTTTGAAAGTTATGAGACAGATACATTCAAGGTTAGGAGGCAGATGCAGTCTCGGACTGTACACAATGGGAGTACTATGCCATTTGCAACCTCAGTATTCAGAGGCCTGATATGATTTCTGTACAAGGTCATGTTGTACACCTAAAACTGACTGACAAGCTCTCAGAAAATTCAGAGCATCTGAGACACATATGCGCGCCTCAGCCCAAGACGGCTTCTGAAATCACCGTGCAGCCGGCCATGGTAAGTTAAAAGTGGCGCTTGCATACTGTAGAGTAACCCCGCCCCCTTTCCCCCCACCGCGTGGCTGGCTCCCACTGAAACCGCAAACTGCAAAGCAAATGCCAAAAAATCTCTCGCTAAGGGCTAAGGTCTTTTTGGGGCTCTTCAGACCGCGTGCAGACTGCTCAGATTCCCTGCTAGCTACCGCTACGGGCGGGAGGCGGGGGTTGGGTGCGCGTTGGCTGTGAAGCGGAAGCAACGGCGTGCAGACGGCTCGGATTCCCTGCTAGCTAACGCTACGGGCTGGGGGGGGGGGGGGCGGTCAGCGTTCGTGGGGGTGGGGGGGGTTCGGTTCGTCGGTCCTCAGCAGAAAAGAGTACTTTGCAGCTGGGACTCTTTATCTCCCGACTAATTGCAGTCCGTATCTCAAACAGGCAACCCTGAATGACATCACTTTGCTGAGAATTTCTCGGAGAGATAGGGAGCGCATGCTCCTTGAGTCCATGCAAAGTCCTGGTCCATACGCCGCAATGCTAGCCTGCTCAATGATACCAGACAACCTACTACTTTCGTGGCGTGGGTTGGTGTCCTATCACGGGGGACCAGATAAGGCAGCTCTCCCCAGAAATCTGCTGCGCTGGATTCATCGCTACCTCCTGGATAGCTTCCTTGAAATGTCCGCGGAGGACTTATGGTCAATCCCGGAGTATATTGACAAACTCTTTGAGTAGAAATTGACCAGCAATGAAAGCACGCTAAGTCCTTAGGGCAAGTTACTCATTAATAAATGCTTCCTTTACAAAATCACGCGTCATGTAATCACTTAAAAAAGAAACACTTACCACCCTGGGAGGCTTGGGAGGGTACTGGCTCCAGGGTGACAAACAGCTCCTGGCTCTCTGGGTACAAGGGTTCTCCGCTGGGCTCCTGCTGCTCTGTGAGATTTTCTTCTTCATGCTCGTCCTCCTCGGAATCAGTCTCCTCCCTGACGATGATCCCATCGGTGGAGTCCACGCAGACCGGCGCGATGGTGGTGGGGGCGCCCCCCATTATGGCATTTAGTTCATTGTAGAACCTGCATGTCCGTGGCGCGCCCCCTGATCGCCCGTTTTCCTCCTTGGCTTTCTGGAAAGATTGCCGCAGCTCCTTAATTTTCACGCGGCACTGTGTGGTGTCCCTGTTGTGGCCCCTTTCCAGCATGGCCTTGGAGACTCTTCCGTAGGTGTTGGCATTCCGTTTGTTGTTTCGTAGTTCCAACATCACGGATTCCTCCCCCCAGATAGCGATGAGATCCAGCACCTCACGAGTGGACCATGCTGGAGCTCTTCTCCTCTGGCTGGTCTCCAGGGTAGATGAGCTCATCATGGATTCCTGTGATGCTGAGCTCTGCATGGCGGCTAGTGCTGATTGCTCTGAATGGCGACTGATCAGTTCAGGTGAGCTGGCCACGCTGACCAAACAGGAAATGGCATTCAAATGTTCCCGGGTCTTATCTACCTGGCCAGAGCAGCGAGTTCAGAGTGCAGTGCAGAGCGGTCACAGTGGAGCGGTAGTGAGGCAGTCCAGAGCGGTCAGAATGGAGCATTGTGGGACAGCCTCTGGAGGCTATTAATGTCGGGTTCCGTCTTCACTAGCCCACGGTCGAGCTTGGAACGTCGAGATTAGCCTTATGCCACTGGTTAGGCTGGAGTGCCAAGATCGATCTTTAAGGCCCTTTACATCGACGTTAAGGGCATGTATGTGAAGACAGGTACACGTTTACTTCGACCTAACGTCGTTAACATCGATTTAAAGTGGTAGTGAAGACATGCCCTTAGTGAAATTTTTGTAAATTGCATTGCAACAACTGAACTAGGCAAAAAACATTGTTTCTCAAACAAAACACCTATAGATGTGATTCAGTTCAACACCATTATCTCCTGATAAAGCTTGTCAAGTGTCAGTTTGGCCATGTTTACACTAGGAAGCTTAGCTGTGCTGCTGTAAGATAGCTCGACTTGCTGTGCTATGCCAACAGTAGGGAGCGCTCCTGTCGACATAACAAAACCACCTAAATGAGCGGCAGTAGTTATGCTGGTGGGAGAGCATCTCTAAATCATTTGAACACATCAAGGAGAAAAACTTTAATTAGCCATAGACTCCAAACTATATGAAAACTGAAGTTACATCTGTGCAGGTGAAATGTGTGGGATTTCTCCATTTATTTTTTGAAGCTCCCAGATCAGTAAGATGAAGGGGTCACTGGATGGCTCAAAGGATTAATAGAATTTGGAACCTTCCACCTTTCCATCGCTTTAGTTCATGATCAGACATTTAGTATCGGATGACTGTTTACTGGCGTATATGAAATAAGGCAGTGGTTTTAAGTCATACTCATTTGTAGGAGACATGATGTGTCTAAATCACAAAAGGCATCATCGTAACTGGGGCCACTGCTGGCTGTGTCGGAGAAGCCAAAAATAGAATGAACAGTGACTAAAATAACCTCTCATCCATGGCAGATATCGTTAAGGCACCCTGGGGAAGCCAGCACTGGAAGACACTGGTCTCCAAGCCTGTCAATCCAGCCCTTTTCTAAGCTATAATTCAATGGAAACTATACACACAAGTCTAGCAACTGGTTTGTTTTTATTATTAGATCTATCTTGTGTACAATATTTATTTTATCTTTGTACCTTAATGACTAGATTGTTTAAAGTACAAAGAAACAACATTGACACCTTTCACACTACACAACCTAACAACTGATGCTTTAAAAGTTTATTTTGAAATATTGTAATTGCAAGTGGCAATCCCTAAGTAAAACCGATACTCCCATTTCGCCAATCTCAAGATCAGTAAAGATGTCTTCATTTTATACAAATATTTACTGTTTTGATTTTAGAAAGAAATTGGCTTGCTGGGAGGTAAAGACATTAAATTCTCAGACAGTGCTTAAACTGTAAAAATACTCTTTCTAGGCAATGGAAAATAGAAAGAGCTTCTAAAGAATTGTCACATGTTTTACATCAAGATTTTTACCACTTACACCTATCACATTTATGGTAGAAAATATTAAATTAATTTTATGTACTTAATACAAAGTAGCTCTTAAAATTGTTCCTCCCTCTTACCAAGCCACTTTAAAATAGCTCAGACTGGTTTATGTGTCTCCCAGAGAAGAACTAAATGGTATTTATATAAATACATGTTATGATTCATTTGTAAGCATTTTCAGAACTGCATACAAATGTTACAACACACCTTATTGGAGTGCTCCAAAATGCATAGCAAGAACTGGCAGGACTCAAAAGTCACACCTTCTGGATGAAAAATGCAGATATTAGGAATACATTTTATAACTAACATGTTTTATTTTGATACACAGCAGCACTTGCTTTACTACCTAATCTTGCACAATGAGACTATCTAATCCATTTACAACTCAAAGTTTGGTCTAATCCTCATTAGAATAAAAATACATAGATAAATCAAGCATATTTTAATTTTGATTCAGTCTCAGCATTTGAGTTTTAAATTGGATGGTTCAACACCTTCTCTTCTACACAGAAGGATAAAAATAAGTCAATAAAATTACGGCTCTCTAATGGTAGCAACACATTTATCCTACAAAACATTTTCATTTGATTGATGTAAGCTTTAACAGATGTCTTCCTGCTTGTTGGACATGACAGGGCATGTTTTATTGGTCTATTAATACATGCTTTCAGTGCTTTGTGAGGAACAAGGGTGAGTGCAAATGGGCCAATAAAACACATGCTGGAGTGTTCCAATACTTTCATCATAACTCTCTAAAACAATAGAATTTTTTTAAAAAGATGGTTGGGAAAAGTTAAATTGTAAACCTATCCTTTTACCACAGAAAGTAGTTCATCATGGAAAACTACTTCAGACTGCCTAGAAAAGAGTACCATTAGAGAAAGAAAAAATAGATCCGTGCTAGCCTCTTTTATGTGTTTTTTTCCTCTTTAATTTTCATTTTGCAGTGACTCTCTAATTCAAGTATCAGAGGGGTAGCCGTGTTAGTCTGCATCTGCAAAAGCAACAAAGTCTTGTAGCACCTTATAGATTAACAGATGTTTAGAAGCATAAGCTTTTGTGGGTGAAGACGCACTTCGTCAGATGTGGGCGAAGACCCACTTCATCAGATGGTCTTCGCCCACGAAAGCTTATGCTCCTAAACATCTGTTAGTCTATAAGGTGCTACAAGACTCTGTCTGTAATTCGAATTTCCCTTCAGCCTGTTTAGCCCCACGACAGAGGCGCTTTTGAAAAAACACCTAGACTTCTTCCTGGAGCATAAGCCTGACTGCTGAGCTGTTACAAGGCGGCTACTTTTTAGTTTGTACTCAGAAGTTGTTTGATTTACCTCCTTAAGTAAAGGTTGAAAGAAAGCCAGTTGCCTACAGCGTACAAAGCATGGCAGCTGAGTGGGAAATGAAATGCAACTTTCCCTTTAAAATTTACTCATCTGAGAAAGGCTAGTAACCAAGCACCAAAGAAAAGAGCGACATCCCAGTTCCACCAACCCTCTGTGATTCGCAGGTGGATGAGGCTCACCAAGCAATCATTTTCAGTTTAAAAGCTATATTGGGAGCATTTAAAGGAAAAGTGCATCCATTTTGATGAGTACAATAGTCTAAAAGTTCATTAGGGAAAGGAGTACTTGCCATGAATAAACTTGTGACTGTTTTTAAAATGATGGCTTAACAATTGTGTAGTGCTAATATTTAAATAATGTTTAATTTTAAAATATTAAAAAGGCTTTTCTTCTGACCATCAATAAAGCGCATTAGAAATTGCTATGCAGTCTTACACAGCATTCCCATGCCATTGTTAAAAACGATATAATCAAGCTGGCTGACTCTAGCACGAGACCTTGTGAATATTCATATTCAGGAGCTAAGGAAAAGTAGTGCAGTTTTCCTTTTCAAAAAGCTCCTGATTTTTCATTTAAGTTAATAAGAACGATCTGGTAGGTAACATGCAAGGCTAAGAACCAGTGCATCTAAGTTCTTGGCTTTTCTACAGCCTTGCTGCATCACTTTGAAAAAATAACTTTACTTTTCTGTATCTCAGTTTCCTCATCTATAAAATGGAGATAGCAATACTTCCCCTACTCACAGGAGTTTTGAGGCTTCCTTTGTTAACAAGGTGAAGTGCTTTGAGAGCCTCAGATAGAGGCACTCTAGAAGTGTTAAAGTATATTGTAAATATTTTAGAAGGGGTTGGTAAGCTTTAGAAGGCCTACTCACTCCTAAAGAGCTGAGTATGGATGCTGGTATTTTTCTTTGAAACAGGACAACCATGCCCACACCTGAACCTTCAAGAGAAAGACCACTTTGACATGGCTATTCATTGCAGTCCACAGTGTGTAAGAGGCACCTTGGTTGGTTCAAACTTTTAATTTCAACTAGATGTAGGTTTGAGAAATGGAAGAAGATTGGGATAGTCCCTTCCACTCACACTCTTAAAACTAAACTTTAGGCTGCCTTTGCAACTAAAGTCTATTGCTTTGGTTTAAAGTATCATTTAAAATAACAGAGAAAGGGAGGAATCTTTATTTGCCCATTTCAGTTACAGAATGGTTTTACACACTATACAAATAAGATGATGATAAAGAATGGTTAACTGAAAATGATAAAATCACAGGATTATATATGGCTTTGCAAAGGAAAAATGATTGAATTGTCATATAATTGCATCCAATAAATGTCTTCAAGGAGTCTATAAAGGTCAATCTGCTCAGGGCAAAAATACATTTAATCTTATAAAGAGTCATCCAAAGATGGTATAACAAAAACATTCCAATGGATCATAGGCCTGATGTGTCAGAGAAGAGTGAATTATGGTAAATTACGTCGTTTTCTGTAAAAGATAGCTTAAATCTAACAATTAAAGTGGACATCTAGCGCAGCTCACCACAGACTGTTAACAAAAGGTGTAGAATAAAAGGTTGTACAGCACATTATGGTTGTAAGCACCATTTTATGGCCATACTTCTCATTGGAAGCCCAATTTTTCTGCCTTAGACTTTAAAAAAAAATTCTGTTTTTCCAAATTCATTACAGAAGATTCTCTATTGTGAAGAATGTTATTTACCAACATCTCTATATAAGAAATAGAAGGTATCTGACACTTGAGAGTACAGTGGAATGGTAGATTATTGCATTACTCTTTTACATCTGGTAACTTCAGTTCAGATTCTAGATCTGGTCACGTATTGTGACTTTTTGATGCAACTAAGGGTATGTCTTCACTACAGGAGTAGGTCGATTTCCCTTAAGTCAATTTTCTAAAGTCTACTTTAGAAAATCGACTTAGCGTGTCCCCACCAAGGACAGCAGGTCGACAGTGGTCGACACTGTGGGTCCTTAAACTTTTGCAGGGGTCGACATAGCCCGCATTGCACTGTGGGTAGGTAGCCCACAGTGCCGGGAGTGCCGGACCCCCCCGCCCGCCCAAGCAGCTCCGCGAACCCCCCCGCCCGCCCGAGCAGTCCGCGGGGCTGCTCGGGCGGGTGGGGCGGGTCCGCGGGGCTGCTCGGAAGTCGGAGGCTTAAAGTCAGATGCCTCTTCACTACATCACAATCGACCTAGAGAGGTCGATTTTAGCGCTACTTCTCTCGTCAGGCAGGAGTTATAAAGTCGATTTTGAAGGCCCTTTAAATTGACTTTAAGGGCATGCGTGTGAAGACAGGTACATGTTTATTTCGACTTAACGTCGTTAAAGTCGACGTTAAGTCGTAGTGAAGACATGCCCTAAGACAGGACCACCAAATAATGTAGCACATGCGGCAATGTTTGCTCAAGTCATGTCCAGGACATGGATTCAGGCAGAAAGGGGCATTGCATTGGCAGAGTGGTGTGGGGAAGGCAGCAAAGATAATATGTGTAATTATGAAACAGTGTTCTCCAATTGGTTGAATAGACCATATAGGAAACAAAGTAGGTCACACACTTGTGTTTGATATGGGTTTGACTGATGGTCATATCTGACCCACTAAAAGTCTAATCTTTAGATACTATACTATGTGTTAATTTGTATTATTACAATGTACTAATTATGTTTAAATTGATCTGGTTTCTTTTAGTAAAGCATCACTGTGCTCCTACTCTTGCCAGACAGAATAGCTCATTGCTTACTATAAAAACAAAACCATTCTTTTGATATGTTTAACTTGACATTGTGCAGCTGGGCTTGGTGCATCTTACACTTTTCCCATAACCTATGCTTGTTGAGCGCTTTATGCATGTGGTAAAACATTACATTTTTCAAGCTCTTCTGAGGTAGTATGATTGTCTCCTGACACAGCCCTCAGACCAACATGCTTCCAAGTAAAGAGAAGTAGGACTAAGACCTGCTGCAATGGCAGACATCCAAAAAAATTGAGAACATTTCTAGTAATACAGAGGATGTGGTTAATCTAAAATGTGCAAATGAAATCACAGTGAAGCAGCCCCATTGCTAAAGTCAACTATGGGAACTTTACCCTTAAAAAAAAGCTATTTTAAGTAAAACATAGCTGAGGTTTGGCTGTATTTAGAAAAACCTACCTGGCTTATATAAAATACAATTTTAAAAGTTCTTTTAACATATTTGTATTAATAAAAATATGCTTTTCCTTTTTAAATATAACCTTGCATATAGAGCTTGACTGGCAAATTGGAAGACTGAAGTCATATGCTTGTCTACAGATTAGGTACAGCAGGTGCAGAAGTAAACCAAACTTTTCACAGTTTTGCTCATGTGCCTCAACCCTAACTTGGAGGAATAACTTCTAGGGGTGAGAGAATAAGACATCCTCCATGCCCTTTTAACCCTTGGCTGATGTAGGACTACTATTAACATGGATGCCACGTGTGATGGTAATTTATATGATCTACATTTATATCCACTTGGAGCTAAACTGAGATAACTCATTTCACTTGCTCTGAACAACAAGAAAGCAGTGATTAACCTGAGCTCTATTTTAAATTGAAGACTTACAAGTGAGAGGCTCCATATGCCATCACTTATCTCCCAAGTCATCTTGCCTCCCAATGTTATTCCTTTAAGATTAATATTTCTGAAATGGCTTCCCCATCTGAGATTGGTTTCCATTAATCTGCTCCACTTAAAAAACATCATAGCTTACATCCTTACAATGTGCAGATGCACATACTTGTGATCATCTCAATAGTGTAAATCCACGCGTTTTGAAGGAATAAAAACATGCTATTAGGTGAAATGAAGTGGTAATAATAATGAGGATTCTAAAATATGAGCTTCCTAATACATGCAGTGTTAAGAGATAATCACAGTAAATGAAACAAGATTTCTTAATTTACCATTTTGCCAAAATGAAATCATGTTAATAAGTGCAGCCAAACACTTCTTTGAAAGCTCTGTTAAATCACTCAAAAATCTTAACTCCATTTCATCAAAAGACTCAAAGCAGTTCCTCAGAGTTCCTGCCATGCAGCAAAGTAACAACAGTGGTGTGGCATATTTGTATTTGTCTTTGAAATAAACTTTGTACCTCAGAGTCATGTAAATGATTGAACCTTTTTCTTTGACCAGGTCTATTACTCTCTGGGCTGGTCTTCACTACCGCGGGTAGCCATCCATCTTTTGGCGATCGATTTATTGTGTCTCATCAAGACATGATAAATCGATCGCCAGCGGCGCCCCCATCGACTCCGGAACTCCAGCTCACTGAGAGGCACAAGCTGGAGTCGACGGGGGAGCGCGCCGTGAGGATAGCAGGTAAGTCGGTGGAAGATACGCCAACTTCAGCTACGTGATTCACATAGCTGAAGTTGCGTATCTTCAATCAATCCCCCCCCCCCCCCCCAGTGAAGACCAGCCCTCTGTGATACATGCAAGAATGACTTTTTTTAAGAGGAGCACAGCACAGCTCTTTGTGCCTCAGTATGAAATTTCCATTTAGCTCACCTAATAAAGCCGCTACATTTAGGAGTAGAAAGGTTCTGGTTTAAATTTTGGCTTCAGTGGTTGCAAATTCCATACACCGAATCAGCCAGAATAAGAAAAGTTACATAACCTAGCAAAATCTACATGTACAATGTATTTGTCCACCAATTCACAGACAACATGTTGGTCCCCTTTCCCTTTTCCACCCTACTCCCCGCCTGGGAGCGGCTCCGCGGCCGCACGGCGCAGGAGGGCTCCCAAGGCGCAGCGCCTCCGGCCAAGGTCACGGCGCGGAGCCGCAGATCTGAAGAGAGGTGCAGCCCTGTCCCCGCTGCCGCTGCGCTGATTCCTGTCGAGGGCTTGCCGGGTGCCCCGGCTGGGCGCTCTGTGCCGGGCGCGGGGCGGGGTGTGTGTGTGTGTGTGTGTGTGTGTGTGTGCTCGCTGCAGCTCGGGGGTCGAGGGGGCAGCCGCCGCCGTGCGTGCCTAACCCCCTGGCGGGCGGCAGGTGCCTCTCCCCGCGGCGTCTCTGCCCCAAGAGCAGCGCCCCACCCTCCGAGCCGCCCGGCCCTGCGCCGCAGCATGGACACGCCGCAGCCGGGGGGGGAGGGGCTGAGCGGAGCGCGGAGATGGAGACGGCAGCCGTGGAGCGACGCGCCCCCAGCCCTCAGGGAGACGCTCTGCGGCAGTGCCGCGCCTGCACACTCCCACCGCCACGCGAGACCTGCCTGTGGGCCGGACCAAATGATTTTGCGGGCCGTATATGGCCCAGGGGCTGGAGGTTCCCCACCCCTCATTTAAAACAAACTACTTAAGTAAAGTGCAAGGACTCAAATCTTACCTCTGGTAAATTAGAATTGTCATAGTATATTCCTTGCACTAAGTCACCAATTGCACTTGATATGAGCTCCACAACCTGGAAAACAAAACAAAACAAAAAAAACTCAACATTATTTTTTAAATATGATCAATTACCTGATTGTCAACAGAGTGCCTAGAAGCCTCACTAACATTCCTTGCAGGATCATAGCTTTGAAAGACTGCATGGGATACCAGAAGAGATTCTGGCAAGATTACTTCTTGCCACCTAATGAGGAAGAAACCATATCCAAATCTCCATACTGGAACCTCAAGCAAAATCCTCTCTCCTTCTATCAAAGCTTTAAGTTAATACAAACGAGAACCAAGTAACATTTATTTTCCTAAGAGTGTGAACTATAGAGTGTATCCTCACAAGGATATACACAGTACTCCTAAATCCCAGTTCATGAATATGAGACAATAATCCCTTCTGGGTTTTGTTGGGTTTTTTTGCTGCCAAGTAGAAATTTCACTATATACCTCACTGGGAACTGCTAAAATTCTAATCTTCACTGATAATACAGAAAAAGTCAGAATCCATAGAAAGCTAACCTTTCAAATGTGATCATTTGGTATTTGAGTGTACTGGGAATGCTCTGTGGATGTATTAAGTGCATGGCCTAAGGGTCAGCTGTACTCAGAGTGAAACAGTCTGCAACACAGGAATGTTTAAATCAGATTTATCAATCTATATTATCTTCAGGCTTCAGACTTTTTATTTAATTCAAGCGAAGCCTAAAAATCTGAACTTGATCCAGAATGTAAAACAAGCAGTCCATGGTCTCACTGGACTACTGTACAATTTAGAACCACGTGCATGCACTGTCTTAATTGGAACAAAATACTGGGATTTATGGTAAAATTAAATGCAGCCATTTCAAATAAGCACACCTTAAGGCTATCCCTTTAGCTGTGCTCACAAAGTTTTAATTTCTTGAATGTTTAATTTCCTATGTGTATGACTCTATATCTGATTCCCCTCTTTGCTTCCTAAAATTCAGCCTAGTTCTTATTGAATTAAAGGATTTTGTTTCAGCTTGTATCATTCTTGTAATTGAAGACATTAAGCTAAATGATAAAGCCCCAAACAGAAATTTCAATGTTGAGGCATGCTTTATTTGCTAATAAACACACATTCTGATGGATTTGCAACAAAGCTTTTTTAAACACTAATTCTGATACATATGCCTAGAGAGAGAGAGACAATTTTAGAAATGGTGCTCATTAGCAGCTCTTTTTCTCCTCCTTGTGATGCATATGGGTTAATTTGTAAGATGTATAAAAACAGCCTTGAAAAAAAAATCTTGTTGCCATTTAGGTAACCAGATACTTAAGAAATATTGTAGCAATATGAGCTGCAGAGGAACTGAAAGGACAATGATCCTACAGTGTTACCAGATGTGTTGAGTTATTTAAGTGGGGAACAGAGAAAATGAGGGGCTTTTTTAGAAGGTATCAGATAAGCCCTATTCCCAAATCCAGGAGGATTGAGTATCGCCAATAGGTCTATGAAAGTCTGTAACCAAATGCCCAGCATCAGATTGTATTACAGTTTATACAAGCAACATCCCAAGATTCTTCTGATGGCTGGGACACATAATACAGATCAATCACTCACTAAAAAATGTTATGGTTTGTGAAACAGCCTGAGCTCAGAGACCTATACTGGTAATACGAAGAGGAATTTACAAAGACATTGAGTCCTACTCTAAATGTCAAAGTGATAGTATGAACTTTTAACAATGCATCTGGCTGTGGATAAGCAGACCTTTTCCTCGCTCTCTTGAAACTCTAGACCGAGCAGGATCAAATGAAACATTCTGTTTTGGGGTTTCTCACCCCACCCACCCCCCAAAAACCAACTCCATTAGCAAATGACAATTTTGCTGACGTAAGTGACTAAATTGATCTCCATGAAAATGTTTATTAAATATTGTGCCTAATTTTCTTGCAATTTATATTATGTACTTTTCTACTGATAGAATTCTAGGTGATTATATAGATAAAATACAGTTTAAACCATTACTATATATTAGGTGCAAGATACTAAATGCTAGTAATATCACAAACGCTTCCTCCTTTCATCGCCACCCCGAAAGCACTCAATTTCCATACCTTCAATAAAAACTCTGCAAGGTCACACAGAGCCTTGGCAGGGATGACAACTTTTATTTTCAAGACCAGGATGGGACACTTGTCTTTAAAAGTCTGTCACTTCATCAGACATTAATCTGCTCTATGAAAAAGTATATGCTGTGTAACATCAGTGGGATGAAGCTTTGGGGCTGCAGGGAAAGCCATGGAAAACAAGACCAGTTATGCTTCTAAATGTGTCCCAACTACTTTTAAAGTAAAGAAAACACAAGTTAGGGTCAGCGGCATTTAAACAGTCAATCAAATAACAATACCAAGCTCTTATATAAATGTTACTTGCCTCCTTTGTAAAACATTATCCCTATTTTAATGATGGGGAAATTGAGGCACAAAGAAGTGAAGTGACTTGCCCAACATCACTCAGCAGGCCACTGGCACAGCCAGGACTAGAAGCCTGGTCTCCTGAGTCCCTATCCAGTGGTCTATTCACTAGCCCACACTGCCAAGTTCCACACAGACATCTTTTTTGAAGGTCTAGCTTGACAGAAGAAAGTTGTATGTTAACTTTGACTATTTAGGGGGCCGCACCTGACCCTCTCCTTTGTCTTCACTTGGACGTGTTTTTGCTTCCTGTTAGGCAGGTTCCACCATGAGCAGGGCTAGGGGCCAGCTGTAGTAGCTATTTAAATAGGTTGCTTCTGCTTCAAAGAGCAGCATCCCACAGAGACCTAAGGCAGAATGGAAAGGAGAAGCAGCTGTGGTAGTGTTTGTTTCCCTTAATTAATCTGAGCATCTTGAAGAGCACAGGAGCTATGGAAAGCTCTGCCTCCCACTTCAACTGGCAGTGTGGTGGGATGGGGAAATAGCACCTTTAACTCCTCCCTTAACCTAATAAATTTGATAGAGGGTGAGAAACCTCTCCCCAGTTCTAACAGTCATAGCTGGGAAGAGAGGGGAAGAAAAGCAGCATATGTGGGTCCCTCACTCCAGAAACCTAGAGTAGCAGCCTAAGATAATGATGAACAACTCCTATTCCAAATACGGCGGTGACATCTGCGGAGTGGGAATCACTGACCAGGAAGATTTGTAATCTGTTCATAATGAAATTGGTCCTAAATTCTTTCCTGAGAGCCCCACCAACCTATGTGAACGCTCCTAGCAACCCTGTGATCTGCCTCCAGAAAACAGAGGGAAACAAGAAAGTGCTTGTGTGTTCACCAAGCTTCTTCTCTGCAAATGCCCTGGTGGGTGAGAGCATGGGTCCTCATTTCCTCTCTCATCCCTGTAGGTTCAAAGGGCTGCTAGGAGGGAGAACAATGGACCAACAGTAGGAACAGGAAGTTTAGTACTCATTCATTATAACTAGCTTGTTAAGCTCCCCCACACGCTTCTCCCTCCCTACTACCAGATATCTGTGCTATCTTTTTACTGATTTTCCCAACTGACATAGTGCTGTCCACACTGATACTGGCACTTAGGCTGATGTAATTTATGTCACTCAAGGGTAGCTCTAGGGTGCCCAGACAGCAAGTGTGAAAAACTGGGACCGGGGTGGAAGGTAATTGGCACCTACATAAGAAAAAGCCCCAAATATCAGGACTGTCCCTATAAAATCTGGACATCTGGTCACCCTAGGTAGCTCATTCACATCCTCAAGCGACATAAGTTATACTGACCTAAGTGATCCTGTGTAGACATAGCCTAAGACAGTTAGCTCTTAAATGGCCAAATTAGAGAGAGATTTCAACTGATATTTGACTCAAAAATTAAACTTTTCAAAACACTGTTTTATATTTAGAAATATTTTCACACTTAAAATGCCACTGAAAACAACTTTTAAACAAATATTCCTCTGCAGTGTTTGAAACACAAACACTGCACCATTGAAAAACCGGTAGTGAAATTGGATTAACTGATTTTGAATGTTCAAAAACAAATGCAAAAAATAAATCAATAGCCCAGTGTGCTAAGTAGCTGGATTTTAAAATCCTTTCCCTTTTAATGATCTGAGATGTGGTTAGTCGCACAGGTAAAGAATTGTGTTTTGGTTATAACACACTGTTTTTAAGTTAACTGCATCCCAGATTCATCATTTTACTTCCCCCCCCCCCCCCCCCCCATGGCCTTTTTAAAAGCTGTTCCTCACTTTCAGTCCAACTACACTATGGAAAAAAAGCATGCTCCTCACAGCAATCATCTTTTTGGCAACAGTCATTAATCCTTCTTGGATATCAACAGTTTGACATGGATCCTCAGAATATTAATAATGAAACTTACTGCAGTAATGTACAAGGTACCATGTCAACATGTCACTGATAGACATTCCTCTGGGTTGCAAGAGAAGCTCTATTTAGCTACTAAAATATACAAAAGTAAGCTACAGCATTTAATTCTATCATGTTTCCTTAGTATTTTCAAATATCTGAGGGCCTGCCTATATTAGAGATTTTTGCAACAGAGAATAAGTCGCACTTGTGAAAGCTACACTATGCTGGTGCAAAAATCCCCTATGTAAACAGATTCTTAGGTCACACCTATACTACAAATTTTGGTCCACTCACATTATGCTCCTCATAAAACTGCTGCAGGTAGTGTCTGCCTCATGCATATGTATACGTGGCTCCTTGAATCAGCAATGTGAATTGCCACCAGGAATGCTTTTATCAATCCACAGTGCAATACACGATGGGTAGGTTTCCCAGTATGCAACTCATCATAGTCCGGTGCGCAGTTATTTGGGAAATTTTGGCAATGCATTGTGGGGGAGAAAAGTCACGGAGTCACTGGGAGCAAGAGTTCAAGTTCTCATCAAATCCCACAAAACCATATGGCACTTCTCGCTGTCTGCTATCTCAGACAGAAGCATGGACACCACACGGCTCTGCATTTCTGTCGTGAACATTGCAAAGGCAGGACAAACAATTCTCCAGTATTTGCAGAACAGGAAAAACAGCAGCAATGGGGGACAGGACAATTTTGTGGAGGAGATATTGCTGTGGAACACAGCGAAAACCAATTCAAGGTTGTTGGAGGAGTTCCTGGAGCAGCTGCAGACAGTGGAGTGCCTCTTCTGTGCCTAAGAAATGAGCGCTGACTGGAGGGATCACATCATGATGCAGATTGGGACAATAAGCAATGGCTGCTGTAAGAGAAGACCTTCCCCCACTTTAAACTCTAGGGTAAAAATGTGGGAGTCTCTTATGTGATCACTTAACTGTAAACTACTTTCCCAGCCTAAGTTAAATCCTGTCCCCCAAAACCCAAACTTCACCAGCTGGGGCTTGGAATTCCGCTGCCACCATTAATGTGAATCTCCAAAACCATAGAGGGGGCACATTAACACCCCAAGAATAACACTCCCTTCCCCCCTCTGACTAACGAGAGAGAGATTCAAACACACAGACCCTGCTCCACCCTGGAACTGGGTCAAATCCAAAGCTAGGACCACTTTAAGGGAAATAACCAAACACTGTTTATAACAACAACAACAACAACAAAAAAGGTTTAATGAAGAAAAAAGAAAAACTTACAATTTACACAGACTTAATTTTCTAGCCTTAACCCCTCTCTGGAGATTTCTCCCTCTGATAAGATCAGAGACACCACAGATCAGTTACAAAGCACATACAATCAATAGTTCTACTCACTGTTAGTCTAACTTAGGAATTTATGAAGGAAAAGTAGGAAATGATGAGTCTCCACAGCTGGAGAAAAGATGGAGTCAGCCCAAGCGCCTCGGACGAACTGAAGTGAAACTAACAGCCCTTTGTCCCAAGAAATTTACATTCTTAATACGTCATAGCTTCTTTGGCTTCCGGTTAACCCCTTACAGGTAAAACAGTAAGTCCAAGGCACTTCGTACTTATGACAGCTGCAAAAGGCCACTTTCCTGGATCTCTGTGCCAAGCCTGCTCCAGCCCTCCAGCACAGGGACACCAGAATGAGAGCTTCCCTGACTGCAGAGAAGCAAGTGGCAGCAACACTGTGAAAACCTGCAATGTTGGATTGCTACCAGTCAGTGGGAAATCATTTTGGAGTAGCAAAATCCATGGTGAGGCTGTTGTCATGCAAGTGTGCAGGGCCATTAATCGTCTCCTATTAAGCAGGACGGAGAGTCTCGGCAATGTGCAGGAGAGAGTGGATGGATTTGCAGCAATGGGGTTCCAAACTGCAGATGGGCGATAGAGTGGCACACATATTCCTATTTTGGCACTAGCCCACCTGGCCACAGAGTACATCAGAAGAAATGGCTACTTTTCTATGACTACACAAGCTTCACCAGAGAAGCTTCACCGACATCAGTGTTAGCTGGTCAGGGAAGGTGCATAACACTCATCTTTAAGAACACGGGACTGCTGGGATTCTTTTCCAACTGCTGGGTTACTACTGGTGATGTTGAAATGCCCGTAGCAATTCTAGGAGACCCAGCCTAACCCTTATTCCCCAGCTCATGAAGCCATACACCAGTCACCTTGACAGCACCAAGGAAAGATTCAACTATCAGCTCAGCAGCTGCAGAATGACAGTTGAATGTGCTTTTGGTAGAGTGAAGAGACCTTGGTGTTTTTTACTCACAAGACCAGATCTCAGTGAGAAAAATATGCCAAATAACTACAGCTTCCAGTTGTGTTCTGCATCATATCTGTGAGGCAAAGGAGGAAAAGCTGCCACCATGGTGGAGGGCGGAGGGGGTGTGTCTGTCTCCTGAGTTCAAACTGCCAGACACAAAGGCTATTAGAAGAGCTCAACATGGAGCTATGCAACTGGGGGAGGCCTTGAGAGGGCACTGAGAACAGTTAGGTGCAGTAATATGGAGGGGTGGACTGTACTCTAACTGGTCCTGAAATGTTTGGGACTGTTAGGAATTGTGCGGTGCTTGTTGTACATTTATTATTATTACATGTGTTTGTCACTAATCCTGAGTTCTGTTACTCCGTAAAACAAGTAGTGGGTGCTTCAGGAGTGCTACGCATTCTGCTGCATAATAAAGATGAATTATTTACCAAAAATAGATTTTTATTGCCTACCAAAACCAGTGCAAAAAAGTGCAATTAAAAACAACAAAAACTTCTG
The DNA here is from genome assembly GCA_032164245.1 of Sternotherus odoratus. NCBI lineage: Eukaryota > Metazoa > Chordata > Testudines > Kinosternidae > Sternotherus > Sternotherus odoratus. The sequence goes on from JAVMKO010000003.1 coordinate 65,304,285, forward strand.
AAAGAAACAAATAGAATCGAACTGAACAAGGGGAAAGAACATTCATGTCCATGTTAGTTCATTTTGGCTGTACATATAGCAACCGCAGCTCTCACAGGTCACCGTATGCAAAACTGGTTCTCTTCATTGTCTCCCAGCATAGAATGGTAGGGCGATGGATGTGTAGGGTGACCGGATAGCAAGTGTGAAAAATCAGGATGGGTGTGGGGGTAATAGGAGCCCATATATAAAAGAGCCCCAAATATCGTGACTGTCCCTATAAAATCAGGACATCTGGTCACCCTAAGGATGTGGCCACGATGCCATGTGGAATGTTGAGGGTGTAAAGAGGTACTAAAATGGAGTTCTCCATTGACTGCAAAGAATGCTAAGCCCATGATTATTGAACTTGAAGGTCAACAAGAGTCTGTAGCATTATATCCTGATGCATCTTCCTTTCCGACTCCTGGGCCTTTCTCCTGTCCGCTCTTTCCCTATCCAGACTGTCCACAATATTCACCTTCCAGGTCCTCTGTTCACCGTCCAGTGCAGCACTGGCTTTCAAGATCACTCTGAATATATCCACCTATGTCCTCTTCTTTCTCCTCCTTATCATGGTCTGGTGTTCCATTAGTTAAGGGGGGGAGGGGGGAAACCTCAAGATCGCTGTGATGCTGGCAGACCAGGCGTCAGCTCCTGCCAATGTCCCCATGTCTCAATTGAACAATGTCAGATGCATAGCTCAAATCTGTCTGGCTCATTTGAGAGTTAAGATTGCTAAAATAAGTATTAGAATTATAAGAAAGTGTTTAGACTATATAAAAGCTTGTGAGTTTCTGCATGCATTAATCTTGTAATATCTGTGTTCCAAATTACATGCAATGGTGTTGTAGCTGTGCTAGTCTCAGATATTAGAGAGACAAAGCTGAATGAGGTAATACCTTTTATTGGACCAGCTTATGTGCCGAATACAGGGGAATAATCACTTCCCTCAATCTGCTGGTAATGCTCCTACTAATGAAGCCCAAGATGCTGTTAGCCTTCTTGGCAACAAGGGCACACTGTTGACTCCTATCCAGCTTCTTGTCCATTGTACTCCCCAGATCCTTTTCTGCAGAACTGCTGTTTAGCCAGGCGGTCCCCAGCCTGTTGCAGTGCATGGGATTCTTCCATCCTAAGTTCAGGACTCTGCACTTGTCCTTGTTGAACCTCATCAGATTTCTTTCGGCCCAGTCCTCCAATTTGTCTAGGTCATTTTTGACCCTATCCCTACCCTACAGCATATCTACCTCTCCCCCCAGTTGAGTGTCATCTGTGAACTTGCTGAGGATGCAATCCATCCCATTCTCCAGATCATTAATGAAGATATTGAACAAAACTGGCCCCAGGACTGACCTTGGGGCACTCCACTTGATACCGGCTGCCAACTGGACATGGAGCCATTGATCACTACCTGTTGAGCCTGATGATCTAGCCAGCTTTCTATCCACCTTGTAGTCCATTCATCCAATCCATACTACTTTAACTTACTGGCAAGAATACTGTGGGAGACCATATCAAAAGCTTAGCTAAAGTCAAGGAATAACAGTCCAAGGCTTTCCCCTCATCCACAGAGCCAGTTATCTCATCATAGAAGGCAATCCGGTTGATGAGGCATGACTTGCCCTTGGTGAATCCATGTTGACTGTTCCTGATCACCTTTCTCTCCTCCAAGTTCTTCAAAATGGATTCCTTGAGGACCTGCTCCATGATTTTTCCAGGGACTGACATGAGGCTGACCAGTATGTAGTTCCCCAGATTCTCCTCCTTTGCTTTTTTAAAGATGGGCACTATATTTGCCTTTTTCCAATCATCCAGAACCTCCAGCGATCTCCACAAGTTTTCAAAGATAATGGCCAATGGCTCTGTAATCACATCAGCAACTCTCTGAGAACCCTTGGATGCATTGCATCCAGCCCCATGGACTCATGCAGTCCAGCTTTTCTAAATAGTCTTAATCTATTCTTTCACCACTGAGGGCTTCTCACCTCCTCCCCATACGGTGCAGCAGTCTGGGAGCTGACCTTGTCTGTGAATACTTCAGCTCTTTCCCCATCATCTGTCACTAGGTTGCCTCCTCCATTCAGTAAGGTATTGCAGAGCACCTCACCAAAATTTCATCAAGATCTCTCAGGAAGATTCAAGGGACATTCCTGTGTGCATACACTGCTCTGAATGGCCACCTTGGCTACCTCTATAAGTGAATGAAAAGCAGACAACTCTACCTCTGTTTGTTGTACTGCTACCTCTATTAGTAAAAGGGAATTAATGAAAAGTCGATATCTGGGTCCTGCTACATTGGGGTTCGGTGTCAGCTGTACATTTAAATTCATTCACACTCTTATCTGAGATTCCGTTCCCTGCATGGGGCTTGCTCATGCTTGACTGCCAGGACTGACCAGACTGTGGTGGAGTCTCAAGCAGATCCTGACTCACAGCATAGCTGGACCCCCCAGACATGTGTCTTCCCTCCTCCTCCTCTGCCCGCCAGCCCTGAGTTGACACAGATGATATCTCTAAGTGGTGTTAACAATTCTGTGCAGACTGTGCCTGTATCAATAAAAGTGATTCAGAAGTACTGTCATTTAGCATCTGACAGATGGAATCGACTAAACAGAGCTGCAGATGTTTGTTAAACTAGAAAATCAACAGCCCACTCTAATGTACCAGTGAGTAGCAGTGATCAGATCCCTGACTAAAAATGAAATACTGATAAATCACAAAAAACAAATATTAAGTATCAGCTGAAGTCAATCCATTAACGCCCCAGCTTCCTTGTAAATCAGGTAGATGCCAAATGCGTTAAATCCTATTAAAAAAATTAAATATTTATGTTGTTCTAAACATTTACTGTAATTTTTTTCTCTCTCTACCCATAGTATATTATTACATCTGAAGCCATTCCCAATTTATAGTCCCCTTCCCTAAAAACTTGACCACAGCAAAGGTTATTTTTAAGACTAGTTTACAGGACATGCACTCTGTTTATCACTCACAGATATGCACTCTGTTTATCACTCTGTTTAGGGGGCACACACATCTTAATCTTTCCTAGTAGTATTAGCAGCAGTTTGAGAAGGACCACAGCTGACTGTGCATACATACATCTGCAGTACTGATGGCATTAATCACACATAGATTTATTAGTCTTTTTCCACAATACAAAAAAGGAGAGATACAATGCAGTAAGCAAAGGTAAAATACTCCCTAGGGATGAGTTAGTTTCAGTATACATACTGGGTAGGAGGGAAATATGCTCCCTCATATGAGTAGCCAGGTCCGGAGGGTGGGGAAGAGGGAGAGGGAGAAGGAGAGGGAAGTAGAGCTAACCCATCCAGGCAGAAATCTTTTTTTTTTTAAAAAAAAAAAAGCTTTTTTAAAAAAATTTGTGCCGTAATTCATTTTAAATTTCAAAAATCTAATTTAACTTTTCACCATAAACGCTCTGTTTACTTTTGACATTTCACTCAGGTTCAACAGAAAACTTGGACCTAACTTGTTTATGATCAGTTCTAATTCTAGTTCTCATACACAATGCTGTAGTGTTTGAGATTACAGTACTGTACGGTAATGTTTCAACAGAAACAGAACAGGTTCTCTCTCTCTACTACTGAAAGCAAGCTCACTGTCCTCTATAGCTATGGTTGCTTAAGGATTTTCGATTTTAAAGGATTCTTTTTAAAAGCTGCTCTTTTTTAAAAATTATTTTCACCTTTCTGGATGAGCTTTCCAAGTGTTCCACTACGTTGGACAGTGAAATTGTTTTGGGAAAATTGTTCTTTGAGCAAATGAAGAATAAAATTCCTAACCTTATTCTACCCCCACCTACATATTTTTTCCACTATATTAAAAAAAATTGAGACTTTTGGAAACAAGTCTAGGTCCTCTGCAGTTCAAGGTAGAAAGAGGGAATTTGACAGGGGCAGGTGAGCATCCACCCGACAGAGGGGAAGTTGGCACTGTAGGCGAGTGGCAGGGAGGTGAAAAGGTGAGTGGCGGGCAGGGAGGGTGAAGAGGCGAGTGTCGGGTGGGGGACTGAAGAGGGACGCAGCAAGCCCGCAGCAGGCTGGAGGATGAGGAAGGGCATGGTGCCGGGGAGGTCAAGCGGGGGGACGTGGAGCAGAGTGGGGGTGGACTGTGGGTGGGGCTGACAGCACCTCAATGTGTCCCAATGTTTCAGTGCTGTGATCTGATCGTCCTAAGCAGCAGAGACCAGCAGTGAGGAATTAAAGTACAGAATGTGTGCCTTGAGTAGGCACTTACACTGCTAATGTATAAAGTCCTGGGTACTGAGACTACTTGCTGGCTTTCAACCAAAGCATTAGAAGCCTTCAGGATGACTTTTCAAAGTAATTGTAGGAGGACTGCTTCCATTGTGAACCCAAGAATTCAGAGTGACATCTATGACAAATTTCATAGTAGTCTCACACATGATCTTTCCACATTCCATAGCAAAGCCATTCTGCTTCAAGGCACCGGATACAGTAGCCACACTTTCCCCTAAGTGACATGATACAACAGCTTTTGTATTATTTGAAGCCATTGGCTAATTCTCCATAGAAAAGCGTGAGAGAATCATGGAATCATAGAATCTAAGAGTTGGAAGGGACCTCAGGAGATCATATAGTCCAACCCCCAGCTCAAAGAAGGACCATTCCCTATTTTTGCCCCATATTCCCAAATGGCCCCCAAGAGAGACCAAAATTTAAACTCCATTTTCACCAGTTTCATGGACGAGGATCAAGGAAAACTGACGTCTTCCAATGCAGTGGGAGCTACACTATCACAACTAACTTTTGACTGAGCCTACAAAGTTTCTTACATTTTAATGTGAAATACAGGAATTCAAAACAGCAGACACACAACAGGATACTCTGAGGTTACTCATGTAGACTGAGCTGATGAGGCTCCAAGGGAGAGACAAGTAGTTACACAGCTGGACTGTTCTTCATGGCAACCCAAAGGAGCTCTTTCACTGACCAGTCAGAAAGGAGACTGCCTCTAATAATTCAACTTTTGCACTTCAACTTGATAATAGTCCTAGAGGCTAGTTCTCATTGAGGATGTGTTACAAGTGCTCAAAAATAGTAGAAAATGTTGGTTAATCATCATTTGTTTTTCCAAAGAAAAATGGATTGTCTAATTTACCTTGGGATTTCCTCAAACCTTCTTAGGGCACTGTGTGCACATAAGAAACTTTCTATATAGAAAGGATTTTTTCACAAAGCAAATGCTTAGGGCTCAATTCTGCTTAACCCTTACATATTGTATAGGGTGTGGTGGGAGGGTGAATAGAAATAAGTACCTGCCTCCTCCTTGCTCCTTTCATGTAAAGGCAGGTCAGAATTTTAGTCCCTGTATGCATGGGAAACTAGGGTCTGTTTCCTAGATATTCCCCCAGGACCAAGGAAGAAAGTGTGGAGAGTAGGCACAATTATGGGTTTGCCTCACATATGTGACAGCCAGCAAACCGGAGCACCGATTCAGGAGTGACAAGGAGGATACTGCATCTCTTGAGCATGCTCACATAATGCACAAGGTAGCTCCAAGAGGCATTCTGGATTCTCCAATGTCTTTAGTTCCAGCATGTTTCTGCATTGCCACTAATATGCAGCTATTCACAAATACTATGATCTAGATCTAAATAAGAGGGAGAGTCTTATTATAGACAGTAATGTTCACTAAGCAAAGTATCACTAAACGCAAAATATTTTAAACAACTTTAGGAGACTAATGCACTGAAAATTCCCAAATGAATACCATTCCTATAGCAGTGGTTTGTCTACAGTATCTTATGCCTAACTGTAGAGGCGCAAACTATACACATACAGACAAAAAAAATTACTCAAACCCAAACCACATTAATACAACTAGACGTAAATGTGTTTATCTGAACTCCTATTGCCAGAAAATCAGAAGTATCCTTTACAATTATTATTTTTTTCAAAAAATCTAATTTTCCAAATTTCAGGTACATATTCTGATCCATCAGGTAATTGGATTTTGCTTGTACTTATTTTTAACAATACTGTCAGTTATAAATAAATTAAAATTGAAAAAATGTAAAATGTATACGTAAAAAAGATCTCATGCCTAAATGTTATCTGGCAAGCTTTTGCCAACAATGATTATTTAGGGCTGAATAACTTGAAAATAGAGGCAAATGATGAAAATGCTGATGAACTCAGCTATATTGACACTGGGGGGTGCCACTACACTATACTAATTAGAGATTCATCACTATAATATTACATTCTTATCCACGTTTCATGAGAATAGTCACCTCTGGTCATATCAGAAAGGCTAAACAAGGATGATTTAAAAATTGGGCAGATTAAAAAAATACTGATGTCCAGCAGATAAACTCTACAAAGTATCTGTTTCCCTCAAACTCTTTCATCTCACCATTTCAACAGAGTTTCTTCTCACTGGAGAGAAATATATTACTGTATTATGAAACTCAATCTTTGATTATACTGGGAAGGAAAAATTCTTATGACAAATCAATCTGACAAACAAAAAAATCAATTGTGCATCCTGGGATCCTGTAGTTATCCCAAAAACAAGTATTACAAATCCATCAAATTCAGAGTTAAGTTAAATTTTAAAATAAATATGAACATGTCAAGGTATAGAAATACAGAGGGTAACCCAAACAGCCTCAATTCTACTCCATAGTAACACCACACAATAACTATGACAACTATTATTATCGTATAATAGCATTTGAAGTCCCAGATTTGATTAAACTGATGTTTAAAGACATTAGGGTTTTTTTTTTCTCTTTCTTTCTTTCTTTGTGGTGTCATTAAAAAGCACAGGTAATGTTGTTTGTATTCTGTAACTGTACTTTTCCATACCTTAACATTTTTGCATGCCTTCTAAGTTTAACCTAACTCTGGATTTCATGCATTTGTAGTGCTTGGTTTTGAGATAATTATGATACTTTTACTGACATATATAAACATAGGAATTTGTATACAGTATCAAACCCATTGTCCACTATACTGCCTCCAATGGTGTCAGCACCTCTGAAGCAAGGTGTAATAATCCTACAGAAGGAGATGTATAATTTGTCACAATAAAGGTCTTATCCTATTCCCCAATAGAGATTGGTTTAAGCCTGCAAGCATGAGGTTTTTATCCCTTCCAAACCTTTGTTTGCATTAACTGTTATAACTTTATCACTCTGGATATTGTTGTTATCCCAAGCAAACATCCAATCTCTTTCTGGTTCTTATAAGCCAGGGATGGGGAACCTCCGGCCCACGGGCCTTATACGGCCCGCCAAATCGTTTTATCCGGCCCGCGGCCGCCGGCCAGGGACAGCTCCGCGCTGGGGCCGGGAAGCGCCGCGTGGGCCACCGCCGCCGGCCAGGGACGGCTCCGCGCTGGGGCCGGGAAGCGCCGCGTGGGCCACTGCCGCCGGCCGGGGACGGCTCCGCGCTGGGGCCGGGAAACGCCGCGCGGGCCACTGCCGTCAGCCAGGGACAGCTCCGTGCTGGGGCCGGGAAGCGCCCCGTGGGCCGCCGCCAGCTGGGGGCGGCTCCGCGCTGGGGCTGGGAAGCGCCGCGCGGCCACCCTCTGCCGGGCGGCGAAACAAGGAGCCGCGGGGACCCGACGGTCGGGGTGGGGAAAGAGACCGGGCTGGGCGGGTCAGTTGGGGGGGGGGAGGGAAGGAGGTTTGCGGGGGGGAGGGAAGGAGGTTGGGGGGGGGGGGAGAGACCGGGCTGGGCGGGTCAGTTGGGGGAGGGGAAGGAAGGAGGTTTGGGGTGGGGAGGCTGGGCTGGGCGGGTCAGGCAGGCGGCAGGACCTTGGCCGGCAAGGGGCCAGTGGGGGAAACCCCAAAGCAGTGCAGGGCTAAGGACTCCACCTGCCACTGCTTTGGGATTTCCCCCCACTGGCCCCTTGCCAGCTGGGGTCTCAGCTCCCGTTGCCAGCCTGGGCTGGGGGGGGGGGGGGGAGGAAGAGCGGCCCGCGGATGACTTTATAAGGGTCAAAATGGCCCTTGGTGGAAAAAAGGTTCCCCACCCCTGTTATAAGCAATTGGCCTCAGTAACATCCTGTAGCAAGGAGCTCCACTGTCTACTTGTGTATTAAGTATTTTCTTTTATCAGTTTAGAATTTTCTACCTTTCAGTTTTTCCTCTTGTTCTTTTGTTGTGAGGTGACCTGCCTCCTCTATAACATTCATTATTTTATATACTTATTCTCTCGTATTTGCCTCTTTATATAAGTAATTTCAATCTTTTCCATTTTCCTTTGTATGAACTTTTTCATGCTTCTAATTCTTTTCATTGCATTTCCCTGCACCCCCTGTACTTCCGCAATCTCCTTTCCAAGATAAGATGACGATTACTGCACACAGTATTAGAGATGAAACTGAACCACTGGTGTATATAAAGGCACTATAACAGGGGTGGCCAACCTGAACCTGAGAAGGAGCAGAATTTACCAATGTACATTGCCGAAGAGCCATAGTAATGTCAGCAGCCCTCCGTCAGCTTCTCCCCACTCCACGTGCTTCCGGCCCACCAGCAGCCCTGCCGATCAGCAGCTCTCCGCACCTCCTGATCATCTGTTTCGTGGCGTACAGGAGACTCAGAGGGGGAGGAGCAAGGCGGGAGGTTGAAGGGAGGAGGTGGGAAGGGGTGAATTGGAGGCAGGGCCTGTGACAGAGCCAGGGGTTGAGCAGTGAGCCCCCTCTCCTCCCCAGCACGTTGGAAAGTTGGCACCTGTAGCTCCAGCCCCAGTGTCGGGGCCTATACAAGGAGCTGCATATTAACCTCTAAAGAGGTGCATGTGGCTCCAGAGCCACAGGTTGGCCACCCCTTCATTATAATATTTTACACATTATTTTACATTTTCCATTCCATTCCTTATGCATCCAATCAAACAAGATTTTGGACTGAAGCTACATATTCAGTAAAGGCCTTCACTGAGCAGTGTGCAATGATGCCAAGGTCCTTTTCTTGAATTTATACTGTTAATTTAGAATATATTCAATCTTAAACCAAGTTTAATGGAGTTTTATCTGAGAATTTCCTTGTTTTTTTTTATTTAAAATTTTACACACAGACAAGAAACCCTAAGAGAATGTTACCATATATTTCTAATGATTTGAAGATATGTAGTATCACTCTACACATATTTTTGTGCATTATTTTAACTTTTATGATGAGAAGCTCCTTTCAATCAGTTTCTGACTGTACATTTCTCTGCACCTCCCTGGCCCCCGAGGGGGTGTCTGCCTATGACAGTCCTGTAGCCTCACTCACACTGAGATGGTGGGAGAAGGCAGCCATTTGAGAGAGGGAAATACTTCATGGAATTCTCTACAGAAGAAAATTTTTCAACCTCTCCTGAAGAAATGTTCGGTTATGAATAGTAAAGGAAAAAATGAACACTAATCTTATTTTTTTTTCTTCAAATGCAGCCAATAATCATTGAGTTTTACCTGTATGGGAGATTTAAGGGTTTTGTGCTATTTTTTTTATGAAGCTCATTCAGGAAAAAGGTGGTCTGCCCAAGAGTGCTAACGTTCCTAAAGCATTCATTTTAATATTATTTTCAACTAAAAACTAATTCACTTATTTACTTGTAAAGCCTCAAAAATTAATTCTGTACTAAAAAAACAAGTGCTTTAATTTTGGGGAGAAAGCACTGTATTATTCATATGTAACAAAATACTTGAATTCCCACGTTAAGTATAAAACTTAACACAACCTTGACTACAGCCCCCTGGCTGATGTTTACATAATAGTAAAGCAGTTTCTTTAATGAATCACACTGTACAACAGTTTCTGTGCAAGGGAAACATTTACATGAATAAACTGGTAACATTTATGCAAACACAAGGACTATTTTGTAAACACATATTTATGCCTTCAGGAATACATAAAGTTAACATAAGGAAATGCAACAACTATATAAGTAGTACATCTGTGCTCCTGTTTATTTATAAACAACTAATGCTTAATAGAACAATGATCTAGAATATGGTCTTGTGGTAGAGCTCTGTGCACTGACAAGCAGGAGTCCTCAGTTCAGATTCCTAGAATTTCACATAGTGGGTTGTGGGAAGTGCTCCAAAGTACAGTCCAGTTATCCATATAAGGGGTCATGAAATGAAAGGGGAGAAAAACAAGGGGGGGGGGGGAAGTATCATCCTTAAGTCCTCAGTCAACAGGACCCTAGAGACCAATGATATAATGTGTAGTCCAAGTGGCCCTTTGACTAAAACCAACTACTGACATATGACTGATGTTTACAGATTATTTTAGCATATTATTTATGCCTCATAATATGTACAATGTAATTCTCCATCTAAGCAGTTTATGTTACGTTTATATGCATCAATCTGTCCTCTCACAGATTTGTGTATCAGTGCCTTCAGATGACTGGAATGTCAGACCTGGTCATGTGTATATCTTCATTCCACCCTCTATCTACATAGGCATTTATATCACAATCATCACAGTGGTATCCAAGATGTTCTGTGGCTGCAGCCCTAATACTGAAACAGGTTTCCATTGACTTCTCTATGATGCTCCCCTTATAGCACGAGCTTCTCTACATATATTCCTGCTCATCTATCATACAAATGTCCCATCTGTATTTTAGATTTTTGCAGTTTAAATGATTGCAGAATTACATGGGTCCGGTACCATGATATTGACCTCTTTTGTAGAGCACTTTGAGATCTGCTGATGAAATGTGCAACCTCAGAGCTAGGTTTTATTATCATGATGTGAAAACTGTATTCTGTCACAAGTGAAACTGTGGACATTTCATCCTTGGGTACACAAGAGAGTTAACATTTTAAAATGAGGAGAAAGAAGATACGTTCCTGAATGAACAATTCTAATGCATTCTCTGAAAACTTTGAAACTTTTGTGAAATCAAGATGTATATATTACCAAAATTCATGTAGAGCTTCTATTAATGTACTAATCATAGCCCATCTAACAATCCATAAAGTACCACTCATAGTTGGTCAGTTTTTTGTTTTTTAAACACAAGAGGTACCACATGCTGACAACAAACATTAGAGATCAGAGTCTATCTCCCTACAGTTGCAGGATATACTTTGATAAAAAGCATATCTGATGTTAAAGGCAAAGAGAAGCCACTCCTTATGTGAAGTAAATATATTTTTAAATCCCAGAAAGTGATACAAGTTAATAATGAGACCCAACAATGACTGCATTCAAGAACTGTAAATATGGCATGGTCTGATCAGATTCAAATGCAGTTCTCTACAATGGTAAAGATGTAATAAAATATTTATTGTGTTAATCGCAAATCACTTTTATTAGATGAACCAACTGAAAATTATGCCTTAATGACAAAAATAATGAAGTTATAACTGTCCTGTAGCATTTATTTTAATCATTATAGTCTATATCAATTATGAAAAAGTCTAGAAAAAAAAACAAAATATGGCCCGAAAGTAACCTGCAACTGTACATTAGAATATAGAAAATTATAATGCTTCCTTCCATTTCCTAATATTTTTCGAGTTGTTCTGCATGTTTGCATGCTCAAATAACAAGAATTTAGATGACCCTGGCTTGGCCCCATCATTGTGATGGACAATGATGTTTTACATTAACCCAGCACAGCGCAATCTATCTTGGAAGAGGTCATGCAATTTATGGCTTCACAGCTGGCATTTCAAGATCTCTTTAGTTCAAGGTTCTTGTACCCTGAAGTGGTAAAAAAAAAAAAAAAGATTTAAATGACTCTTCTGCATCACAACATTTGAAAACGTGTGAATGAGAAGCATGAGCATCAGTTAAAAATAACATTTCAAGGACTTCCCCCTCCTTTAGTCCTGAATCTTGTTAACATAGTGATACGCTACAACAGTAGCAAGAGGGGGGAAATTACTACAGGATTAACAACAATTCCGATACCTAATGTTATTTAAAAATCAAAGTGTTACCTAAGGCAATTACCTTACAGCCTTTTAATATCTACAGGGAAAAGCCTAAGGGAAAATAATTGACTTTGCTAATTTTACCCTTGGCAATTATAAAGTAGCTCTGCATTTCATTATGACCGCAGAAATTTACATCTAATTGTAAGCCCCGAGAGAAGTACAGAGATAAACGCATCATACAGAAGCTCAGACAAAAATCTAACAGTACATTAAAATTACCGTAGTTCAGTAGTAATGGTTTAAATTAAACTAACATGCTTAAATTTAAATTACAATGCATACAACAGTTTTAATTACTGAAACAGATATACATGCCTAGATAGAGGTTGTAGTCTTATCACAGTCAGTATTGTTTACAATATATTCCATTTCTTTTTCTGTAAGCCAATTTACTTAGCTACTAACTGCCACAAAGAACAATACCATCACTTTTATATTTTCTTGCACAGAACTAGGGCTATCAAGCGATTAAAAATTAATCATGATTAATTGCAAGATTAATCGCACTGTTAAACAATAATAGAATACCATTTAAATATTTTTTGATATTTTCTACATTTTCAAATATATTGATTTCAATTACAACACAGAATACAAAGTATACAGTGCTCGCTTTATATTTATTTTTATTAGAAATATTTGGACTGTAAAAAAAAATATAATTTTTCAATTCCGCCAATACAAGTACTGTAGTGCACCTTTATCATGAAAGTTGAACTTACAAATGTCAAATTATATACAAAATATAACTTCACTCAAAAATAAAACAATGTAAAACTTTAGAGCCTACAAGGCCTCTCAGTCCCACTTCTTGTTCAGCCAATCACACAAACAAGTATGCTGTTCGCTTCTTGTTTGAAATGTCACCTGAAAGTAAGAACAGGCAGTCGCATGACATTGTCGTAGCTGGCGTCACAAAATATTTGCATGGCAGATGAGCTAAAGATTCATGTCCCCCTTTCATGCTTCAACCACCATTCCAGAGGACATAAGTCCATGCCCATGACAGGTTCTGCTTGATAACAATCCGAAGTGGTGCAGGCCAAGGAACGTTCATTTTCATTATCTGAGTCAGATGCCACCAACAGAAGGTTGATTTTCTTTATTGGTGCTTCAGGTTTTGTAGTTTCCGCATTGGAGTGTTGCTCTTTTAAGACTTCCGAGAGCATGCTCCACACATCATCCCTCTCAGATTTTGGAAGGCCCTTCAGATTCTTAAATCTTGAGTTGAGTGCTATAGCTATGTTTAGAAATCTCACATTGGTATCTTCTTTGTGTTTTGTCAAACCTGCAGTGAAAGTGTTCTTAAAATGAACATTCTCTGAGTCATCATCCGAGACGCTATAACATGAAATGTATGGCAGAATGTGGGTAAAACAGTGCAGGAGCCATGCAATTCTCCCCCAAGGAGTTCAGTAAAATTTAATTAACTCCTTTTTTTTTAATGAGCATCATCAACATGTAAGCATGTCTTCTGGAATAGTGGCCGAAGCATGAAGGGGCATAAGAATGTTTAGCATATCTGGCATGTAAATAACTTGCAATGCCGGCTACAAAAGTCCCATGCAAACAGCTGCTCTCACTTTCTGGTGATGTTGTAAATAAGAAGTGGGCAGCATTATCTCCCGTAAATGTAAACAAAAACAGGGTTACTTACCTGTAACTGTTGTTCTTCGAGATGTGTTGCTCACATCCATTCCACTATAGGTTAGGCACGCGCTGCGGGCCTGGTTGCCAGGCAGATTTTCCCCTAGCTGCAGACTGGGTGAGCAGGGAGCCCCCTGGAGTGGCGCCCTCATGTCGCCCTATAAGTACCCCTGCGATCCAGTCAGACCCTTAGTTCCTTCTTGCCGGCTAAACCGACAGAGGGGAAGGAGGGTGGGTTTGGAATGGATGTGAGCAACACATCTCGAAGAACAACAGTTACAGGTAAGTAACCCTGTTTTCTTCTTCGAGTGATTGCTCACATGCATTCCACTATAAGTGACTGCAAGCAATACCTAGGAGGTGGGGTCGGGTTGACCCATCGCTGAACGTAAGACTGCTGACCCAAATGCCGCATCGTCCCTGGTCTGCTGGACTATGGCGTAGTGGGCGGCGAAGGTATGGACGGAGGACCAGGTAGCCGCCTTACAGATGTCCGTAATAGGGACTCCCTCCCGGAAGGCCGCAGTTGACGCCTGCGCTCTCGTGGAGTGTGCTGTTATTTTCTCGAGCGGCTTGCCCGCGAGTTCATAACAGGTATGGATACACGAGGTGATCCAGGAGGAGAGCCTTTGGGCTGATACTGGCTGACCCTTCATCCTCTCTGCAAGTGCTACGAACAGCTGAGTCGTTTTTCTGAAATGCTTTGTTCAGTCTAAATAAAAAGCAAGAGCCCTCCTTATGTCCAACGTGTGTAATTGTTGTTCCCTTCCAGAGGTATGTGGCTTAGGGTAAAAGACTGGGAGGGAAATGTCCTGATTGAGATGGAAGGGGGAAACCACCTTAGGCAGGAAGGCCGGGTGGGGACGTAGCTGCACCTTGTCCTTATGGAAGATAGTGTAGGGCGGCTTGGAGGTCAGCGCACGGATCTCTGACACTCTACGAGCCGAGGTGATAGCTACCAGGAATGCTACCTTCCAGGAGAGGTGGAGCAAGGAGCACGTGGCGAGGGGCTCGAACGGGGGCATGATGAGACGTGAGAGCACCAGGTTCAAGTCCCAGGGTGGAATGGGACGTTTGACACTTGGGTACATTTTATCTAGACCCTTAAGGAAACGATACACTATCGGGTCAGCAAAGACCGAGTGGTTTGGCTGTCCGGGATGGAAGGCCGAGATAGCTGCCAGGTGGACCCTAATGGTGGAGGTAGATAGGCCTTGGTTTCTCAGGCCTAATAGGTAGTCCAATATCTGAGGGGTAGAAGCCTCACTTGGAACGATGGTATGTTGCCTGCACCAGGCAGAGAAACGGGTCCACTTGGCTGTGTAGGTACTTCTCATGGACGGCTTCCTGCTGCCAAGAAGGACCTCTTGCACCTCGGCAGAGCATAAGAGTTCCTGGCCTCTCAGCCATGGAGCAGCCACGCTGTGAGATGAAGGGACTGTAGGTCCGGGTGCAGGAGGCGACCGTGATCCTGAGAGATCAGGTCTGGCCACAGCGGGAGGCTGATGGGAGGGGCCCTGGACAGCCGGAGGAGGGACGCATACCAGCACTGCCTGGGCCAGGCCGGGGCTATGAGGATGACGTGTGCCCTGTCCCGTCTGATCTTCAGGATCACCTTGTGGAGAAGCGGGATCGGAGGGAACGCGTAGAACAGGTGCCCCGTCCAGGGTAGGAGAAAGGCATCTGTCAGGGATCCTCGGGAGCTGCCTCGGAAGGAGCAGAACTGTAGGCACTTCCTGTTCTGTCTGGAGGCAAACAGATCGATGTGGGGAAACCCCCACCTCAGGAAGATCGGCCGGATGACGTCTGGCCGTAGAGACCACTCGTGGGTCATAAAGGATCTGCTGAGGTGGTCTGCCAGAGTGTTCTGGACTCCTGGGAGAAAGGAGGCTACCAGGTGGATAGAGTGGGCTATGCAAAATTCCCATAGGAGAATTGCTTCTTGGCACAGGGGGCCGGAGCGGGCCCCGCCCTGCTTGTTGATATAGAACTGGGCCGTGGTATTGTCCGTGAGCACTGCTACACAACGGCCTTGTAGTGTGTCCCGGAAGGCCTGGCAGGCCAGCCGGACGGCTCTCAGCTCTCTGACATTGATATGGAGACAGAGATCTGACACCGACCAGCGGCCCTGTGTCCTGAGCTCCCCTAGGTGAGCTCCCCACCCGAGGGACGACGCGTCCATTACCAGAGACATAGATGGGCTGGAAGGAAGGAAGGGAACACCCTGGCACACATTGCCCCACCAAGCCAGGGCGGATAAGGTGGTCCTGGGGATGGTGAGGACTGTGTCTATGCTGTGCCAGTTTGGTCGGTACACCGATGCCAGCCACGACTGGAGTGGGCGCAGCCTCAGTCTGGCGTGCTGGGTGACCTGCGTACATGATGCCATGTGGCCCAGCAGGCTGAGGAACACCCAGGCCGTAGTCATGGGACAGGCGTGTAGCTCCCGGATGGCCGACTGGATGACTAGAAAGCGAGTCTGAGGCAGGGATGCCCTTGCTACAGTGGAGTCTAGAAGGGCCCCTATAAACTCGATCTTTTGGGTCGGCTCCAGGGTGGACTTTTCTCTGTTTAGCAGTATCCCCAAGCGGTCGAACGTGCTGATGACAAGTTGCACGTGCGAGCTCACTTGGTCCCTGGAGGTGCCTCGGATCAGCCAGTCGTCGAGGTACGGGTATACCTGAACCCCGCGACGGCGAAGGAATGCCGCCACCACTGCCATGCACTTGGTGAAGACTCTGGGTGCAGTGGACAGACCAAAGGGCAGGACAGCAAATTGATAGTGCTCCCCTGCCACCAGGAAGCGGAGGTAGCGTCTGTGGGGGGGCTTTATACTGATGTGAAAGTAAGCGTCCTTCATATCGAGGGCAGCGAACCAGTCTCCCGGCTCCAGAGATGGGATTATGGTGCCCAAGGTGACCATGCGGAACTTGAACCTGATCATGTGGGTGTTGAGTCCGCGCAGGTCTAGGATGGGCCAGAGGCCTCCTTTCGCCTTGGGGATCAAGAAGTAGCGGGAGTAGAACCCCTTCCCTCTGAACTCCCTCGGTACGGGCTCGATGGCTCCCAGTGCGAGGAGCGACCTCACCTCCTGTACGAGGAGTTGCTCGTGAGAGGGGTCCCTGAAGAGGGACGGGGAGGGTGGATGGGAGGGAGGGGTCGAGGAAAGCTGGAGGGAATATCCCACCTCCACCGTGCGAAGGACCCACTGGTCTGATGTAATGTCCGACCATGCACGGAGGAAGTGGGACAGACGGTCTCCAAAGGGAGGATCCAGGTGTCCGGCTGGTGCTCTGCCCTCGGGCGCACCTTCAAAAGTTCGGCCTAGGCCCCTGCGGTGGTCTAGGGGCCTGCTGCCTCCCTCCCTGCCGTGGTCCTGAGCGACGGCGGTAAGGCCGCCCCCTTCGCTGCTGAGAGTCCCGGGGTGGGCGTACAGGAGGAAAGAACTGCCTCCTTGGGGGGTAGAAGGGACGCCTCTGGGACGCGGGGGTGTTCATTCCCAAAGTTTTGAGAGTGACACCCTTGTCTTTGAAAGTTTCTAGGCGCGCGTCCGTGGCTTCCGAAAAGAGGCCTGCACCCTCAAACGGAAGATCTTGTATTTTAAGCTGCATTCCCTGTGGTAGAGTAGAGGACTACAGCCATGCGGCGCGGCGGAGGACAATCCCAGAGGCCATTGTCCTCACTGCCGAGTCCGCGGAGTCAAGGGCTGCTTGTAGGGCATACCTCGAAATGTCCCTACTTTGATGAAGTAAAGCCCTAAACTGCTGTCTACCCTCCTGAGAAACCGAGGCCTCCAGTTTAGCCATGGCCTCCGTGGTATCAAAGTGATGCCTGCTCAGGAGTGCCTGGTGGTTGGCCACCCTGAGCTGGAGACCAC
Source organism: Sternotherus odoratus (assembly GCA_032164245.1). Taxonomy (NCBI): domain Eukaryota; kingdom Metazoa; phylum Chordata; order Testudines; family Kinosternidae; genus Sternotherus; species Sternotherus odoratus. The sequence continues at coordinate 65,321,770 of JAVMKO010000003.1, forward strand.
CTGATGAATAGACCTTTCTTCCAAAGTGGTCTAATCGTCTGGCCTCCTTCAATTTAGGGGCCGGAGCTTCCTGCCCGTGGCGCTCTTTATTATTTACAGAGTCTACCACCAGGGAGGACGGAGGAGGGTGGATGTAAAGATACTCGTAACCCTTTGCAGGGACGAAGTATCTCTTCTCCACTCCTCTGGCAGTGGGAGGGATGGAGGCAGGAGTCTTCCAGACCGCAGTTGCGTTCTGGGTGATAGTGTTTATGAAGGGCACTGCGACCCTGGCTGGCGTTCCCTTCGTCAGCATGGTGGTTACGGGGTCCTCCACCATCGGGACCTCCTCCAAGGGCAAGTTCATATTTGATGCTACTGCCTTTTGAAGGTTCTGGTAATTGGAGAGGTCAACCGATGGGGGGCTGGCAGATGTTGTGCCGGCCACTGCCTCAACCCCAGTTGGGGAGAACATAAGAACATAAGAACATAAGAACATAAGAACATAAGAACATAAGAACGGCCATACTGGGTCAGACCAAAGGTCCATCTAGCCCAGCATCCTGTCTACCGACAGTGGCCAATGCCAGGTGCCCCGGAGTGAGTGAACCTAACAGGTATGATCGAGCGATCTCTCTCCTGCCATCCATCACCCCCCTCTGACAGACAGAGGCTAGGGACACCATTCATTACCCATCCCGGCTAATAGCCATTTATGGACTTAGCCTCCATGAATTTATCCAGCTCTCTTTTAAACCCCGTTATAGTCCTAGCTTTCACAGCCTCCTCAGGTAAGGAGTTCCACAGGTTGACTGTGCGCTGTGTGAAGAAGAACTTCCTTTTATTTGTTTTAAACCTGCTGCACGCTAATTTCATTGAATGGCCCCTAGTTCTTCTATTTTGGGAACAAGTGAATAACTTTTCCTTATTCACTTCCTCCACTCCACTCATAATTTTATATACCTCTATCATATCCCCCCTTAGTCTCCTCTTTTCCAAGCTAAAAAGTCCTAGCCTCCTTAATCTCTCTTCATATGGGACCCGTTCCAAACCCCTAATCATTTTAGTTGCCCTTCTCTGAACCTTTTCTAGTGCCAGTATATCCTTTTTGAGATGAGGAGACCACATTTGTACGCAGTATTCAAGATGTGGGCGCACCATGGATTTGTATAAGGGCAATAAGATATTCTCCGACTTATTCTCTATCCCCTTTTTAATGATTCCTAACATCCTGTTTGCTTTTTTGACTGCCGCTGCACACTGCGTGGATGCCTTCAGAGAACTATCCACAATGACTCCCAGGTCTTTTTCCTGATTGGTTGTAGCTAAATTAGCCCCCATCATATTGTATGTATAGTTGGGGTTATTTTTTCCAATGTGCATTACTTTACATTTATCCACATTAAATTTCATTTGCCATTTTGTTGCCCAATCACTTAGTTTAGTGAGATCTTTTTGAAGTTCTTCACAGTCTGCTTTGGTCCTTACTACTTTGAGCAGTTTAGTATCATCTGCAAACTTTGCCACATCACTGTTTACCCCTTCCTCCAAATCATTTATAAATAAGTTGAATAGGATCGGCCCCAGGACTGACCCTTGGGGAACACCACTAGTTACCCCTCTCCATTCTGAAAAAGTTCCATTTATCCCTACCCTTTGTTCCCTGTCTTTTAACCAGTTTTCAATCCATGAGAGGATCTTCCCTCTTATCCCATGGCAGCTTAATTTACGTAAGAGTCTTTGGTGAGGGACCTTGTCAAAGGCTTTCTGGAAATCTAAGTACACTATGTCCACCGGATCCCCCTTGTCCACATGTTTGCTGACCCCTTCAAAGAACTCTAATAGATTAGTAAGACACGATTTCCCTTTGGAGAAACCATGTTGACTTTTGCCCAACAATTTATGCTCTTCTATGTGTCTGACAATTTTATTCTTTACTATTGTTTCAACTAATTTTCCCGGTACGGACGTTAGACTGACTGGTCTGTAATTGCCAGGATCACCTCTAGAGCCCTTTTTAAATATTGGCGTTACATTAGCTATCTTCCAGTCACTGGGCACAGTAGCCGATTTAAAGGATAGGTTACAAACCCTCGTTAATAGTGGCGCAATTTCACATTTGAGTTCTTTCAGAACTCTTGGGTGAATGCCATCTGGTCCCGGTGACTTGTTACAGTTAAGTTTATCAATGAGTTCCAGAACCTCCTCTACTGATACTTCAATTTGTGACAATACCTCAGATTCGTCACCTACAAAAGACAGCTCAGGTTTAGGAATCTCCCTAACGTCCTCAGCCGTGAAGACTGAAGCAAAGAATTCATTTAGTTTCTCTGCAATGACTCTGTCATCTTTAAGTGCTCCTTTTGTATCTCTGTCATCCAGGGGCCCCACTGGTTGTTTAGCAGGCTTCCTGCTTCTGACATATTTAAAAAACATTTTATTATTACCTTTTGAGTTTTTGGCTAGCTGCTCTTCAAACTCCATTTTAGCTTTTCTTATTACATTCTTACACTTTACTTGGCAGTGCTTATGCTCCTTTCTATTTACCTCACTAGGATTAGACTTCCACTTTTTAAAAGATGCCTTTTTCTCTCTCACTGCTTCTTTTACTTGGCTGTTAAGCCACGGTGACTCTTTTTTAGTTTTCTGGCGTTGTTTTTTAATTTGGGGTATACATTTGAGTTGGGCCTTTATTATGGTATCTTTGAAGAGAGTCCATGCAGCTTGCAGGGATTTCACTTTAGTCACTTTACCTTTTAATTTCCGTTTAATTAACCCCCTCATTCTTTCATAGTTCCCCTTTTTGAAATTAAATGCCCCAGTGTTGGGCTTCTGAGGGAGGCATCGGGACACGGTACCACCGGGCTATGCGGCTCCTCAGGATGTATGGTTGCTGAGGAGGGACCTGGTACGGCCTCGCCTGAGGCCTCTGACTGCAGAGGAAACCCGGGTTCAGACTGGGTACCCTGGTGCTGGTCATAGGTCCAGGGTGCCCATGTTGGCCAGTTAGAGTAGGTGGCCTGTTGTCCGTGAGCCGAGCGCGGGGAGACCGAGGCCGATGTAGAGGGCCAGGGGGCCACTGCGCTGGCAGGCTGTAGGGCTGTGGGCGGAGGGTCATGCTGGGCTTCTTGCCTGGCAGACTCTCCACGCCCTGAATAGTCTGGGCTCCTGGATCGGTGCCGGTCTAGGGAGCGGTGCCGGTCTGAGGAGCGGTGCCGATTTGAGGAGCGGTGCCGGTCTGGGGAGTGGTGCCGGTCCGGGGAGCGGTGCCGACGTGGTGGTGTGCGGTGCCGCGAGGAAGACCGATGCGCAGAAGGATGCCGGTGCCGGGGTGATGTCCGGTGCCGGGACGGGGTGCGCCGTTCCTCTGATGACCGGTCATAGCGACGGGACCGGCGACGGGATGACGATCGGCGCCGAGATGGAGATCAGCGCCGGGATCGAGACCTCCGCCGGGAAGCCGACCGATGCCGAGACGGAGAGCGGCGTCATCATGGCGAGCGGCGAGATCGTCCCCGGTGCCAGCTGACCGAGCGGTGCCGGGAGTACGACCGGTGCCGCGAGTGCGACCGGCACCTTGCAGAGCAAGGGTGCCGGGACTCAGAGCGGCGCCAGGACTCTGACCGGCGTCGGGACTGGGAGCGGCGGGACCGTCCGCGCGACGAGCTGGAAGCTGGTCGTAGCTCCGTGCGGCGCCGAGACTGCGACCGGTGCCGAGAGGTGGAACGGTACCGGGAGTCAGAACGGCGCCGCGAGATCGAGCGGTGCCTGGACCCCGCAGGGCTCCTGGCCGCGATCTCGGTGCTGATCAAGGGCGGCTTGCCCGTAGATCGCACTTGCCTCTGCATAGGCAGGGAGTCCGTGGCCATCAATTGTCTGGCCGCAGCAAACACCTCCGGCGTGGAGAGGAGTTGCTGAGGGACTGTCAGCCGAAGCGGGGAGACCGCTTGCACCGGACTCGACGGGACCATTACCGGTGCCGGAGTTGGCGGTGTCCGTGCCGTGGGCTGCTCCTCCGAGCATTCCGCGGTCCTAGCCGGTGCCGCGGGCGGCGGTGCCGGCGGCTGCTCACGGTCCAATGAAGAAGCTGGCGGTGGCGGCGCCTGCGAGTCTTTTCTCCGCTTTTTGGACGGAGAATGGGACCGGTGCCGAGGCTTAGTCTTAGCCGGCGCAGTCCTGGGAGCAGGTCCCGGTGCCTCTCCCGAACCCGGAGCAAGGGCTGCCTCCATTAGGAGTTGTCGGAGGCGAGACTCCCTGTCCTTCCTTGTGCGGGGCTTAAAGGTTTTGCAGATTTTGCAGGTCTCTGCAATGTGGGACTCGCCTAGACACTTTAAGCATCTAGAATGTGGGTCCCCAGAGGCATAGGCTTCCCACACTCGCCGCATGCCTTGAAACCCGGGGCCTTTGGAGGCATAAGCCCCGGGCGGCAGGGGAAGACCCCTGCAGAGAAACTATTTACACTTAACTAGAACTATCAACTAACTATGAATACAACTAAGAACGACTAAGAAACACTGATAACACTAAGAGCTAGGAGATAAGGAGAACGCTACTGCAGAACTCCTTTGTTCCAACAACCAGCGCAAGCGGTAAGAAGGAACTAAGGGTCTGACTGTATCGCAGGGGTACTTATAGGGCGACATGAGGGCGCCACTCCAGGGGGCTCCCTGCTCACCCAGTCTGCAGCTAGGGGAAAATCTGCCCGGCAACCAGGCCCGCAGCGCGTGCCTAACCTATAGTGGAATGCATGTGAGAAATCACTCGAAGAAGAACTTGTTTTTCTGAGTGATTGGCTGAACAAGAAGTAGGACTGAATGGACTTGTAGGCACTAAAGTTTTACCTTGTTTTGTTTTTGAATGCAGTTATGTAACGGAAAAATCTACATTTGGAAGTTGCAGTTTCATGATCAAGAAATTGCACTAGAGCGGTGGTTCTCAAACTTTTTGTTGTGGTGGCCTTTTTCTGCTCCCTGCGGGCCGCCACGACCCATGAGTGTCTGCTGAAATGCCACCAAATCAAATGCTTCTGCTTTCAGCGGCATTTCGGTGGACATGCGGTGCGCTTCAGGATGTCCTCCAAAAAGCCGCTGAAACTGGACACATTCGTTTCAGCGGCTTTTCGGATAACACTCTGAAGCGAACGGCATGTCCGCCGAAATCGGAAGCGTTGTATTCGGCAGTACTTCTGCGGCAGGGGATGCTCACGAACCCCCGGGAATCACCCCACGACCCCCCAAGGGGTCGGGACCCCCAGTTTGAGAACGGCTGCACTAGAGTACTTGTATAAGGTGAACTGAATGATAAAATAAATAGTATCATTTTACAGTGCAAATATTTGTAATAAAAATAATAATATAAAGCGAGCACTGTACACGATTAGCTTCTTTGAGTTAATCACACGAGTTAACTGCAATTAATCGACAGCCCTGCAAAAAACATAAAACATGAAGAAAAAGGGCACAGATATTTCACACTCCTAAAAATGGTTGCACAGAACTGAAAATTAACCACTTTCAAAGGAATAAATGGGGTATGTTTAAATCATGGCACATGTCAAGGTATTTCTATAGCTTGTCTCAAAATTTTCTAACTTTTCCAATAGGGTTGGAAGAATGAGAGAATAATCTAGTAAATCAATCAGTTTCCATGGTGGTATCCTACTTATAGCATATAGAAGCTATGACACTATTTACCGGTAGATGTCAGAAAAATGAAAAAAAAGTGTTAAAATGTTTTGGCAGAATTTTCAGACATGCAGTATAATGATTTTTTGAAAAATAAAGCACCTCTTTGGTACTTGTGCTTCAATTTACAGTAGATTTGATTCCTGGCAAATCTTAAGGGACTATATTGTTGCTATGCTTAATGATTTATTATTTTATCAAAGTTTTCCCTCAGTTTGAGTTAAAACCTAGATTTGTATTTAGGGTTAAATTCTCCTTTGATTTGCAGTAAGGACCTCATCCAGGATCTCCTGAAATCCTGAGGAATTAATCCTTAATAGATACAAATCAAGTATAATCATGTTTCACATTAAATCAGTTTCCAAACTGATTTATGTAATAGTTTAATCATAAAAAACACTGTAAAAGTTAAAGAAAATATTGTTTGAATATTTAATATTACATTTTTTCTCAGATAATTTAAACCATTAGTAAAGCAGGTTGGAAGTTGATTTACCTTCTCTTATATTGAACTCATCTAGTGTTACAAATGACACCACTCAAGTACCATACACATTTAGAGGCCATGGGTATGTAGAAGGTGCAGAATAAGATGCTAAACAGAACAAAATCATTAGGCTCAGAAATAGCAAATGTTATTATAACTTAACATTGTGGAAATATTTTATATGAGATATACATTGTTATTATACGCAATATTGGATAGATAGCTAATTATACTTTATTGTGTACCTATATTGTAAGATTCCACGATTGTCACTCTGAAGCCTAGAATGCCTGTTGAGTCAGTGTGAAACAACTAGAAGGACATGATGCTGACAGACCAGTTGGCCAGCTTATGCCAAGACCCCTACGCCTCACTGAACAATTGACAAATGCATAGCTGCAAACCAGTCTGGCTTACCTATGCAACAATATTGTTAAAATAGATAGTAGATTTATAAAAATGTGTTTATAGACTTTATGAAACATTTGAGAGTTGTTGCATCTCTTAATCTTACTTATAACTAAGGCTATGTTTTAGTCACGGGTATATTTAGTGAAAGTCATGGACAGTTCACGGGCAGTAAACAAAAATTCATGGACTGTGACCTGTCCATTACTTGTACTATATACCCTTAACTAAAACTTGGGTGCTCTTAGGCAAAAGCCAGGGTCTCGGGGGGAAGAAGGGAGGGTTGTGGGAGGCAGCGCAGGACCCCTGTTGGTGCTAGGGAGGGGGTAGTAGTGGTGGTGGTAGGAATTGGGGGTTGGTGAGGCTGGCAGAACTCCACCAGAGAAGTCCTTTGGGGCCATCTGCCTGTCCCAAGTCAGGGTAAAGGAGGAGGGTTGGGCGTGGGGCTAGCAACTCCACCCTGTAAAAAATCAACTTGCTACAGAAACACCAACAACAGAAATAGAGATAACAGAGACTTTTAGCCTGGAAAAAGAAGTGTCTTCAACTCAAAGACGCATGACGCTGGGTGGTGAAAGCCACGAGGAATCCACTAAGCCAATCACCCTTCTTGCAACCAGGAGGATCACCATCGGCACATGGAATGTGAGGACCATGTACGAGTCAGGAAAGACGGCGCAGGTTGCAGCAGAGATGAGGAGCAACAACCTGATCCTACTAGGCATTAGCGAGACAAGATGGACACAAGCTGGACAGAGGCGACTGTTGACAGGAGAGCTGTTGCTGTATTCAGGACATGAAGAGAGCGACGCACCCCACACACAGGGAGTAGGCTTCATGTTGTCCAAGCAGGCACAGAGAGCACTGATTGGTTGGGAGGCACACGGCCCCAGGATCATCACAGCATCCTTCAGAACTAAAATGAAGAGGATTAAGATGAATGTTGTTCAGTGCTACGCTCCAACCAATGACAGCGAAGAGGAGGACAAAGACTACTTTTACAACAGACTTCAGAAAATATTAGAGACTCTCCCAGACAAAGACATCACCATCCTTATGGGAGACTTCAATGCCAAAATTGGACCTGACAACACAGGATACGAACAAGTCATGAGGACCCAAGTGCTGGGAGAGATGAGTGAGAATGGAGAGAGATTTGTGGATCTGTGTGCACTTAACAACCTGGTCATAGGAGGCAGCATCTTTCCTCACAAGCGGATCCACAAGAGTACCTGGGTATCGCCAGCAGGCATGACAGAAAACTAGATCAACCATGTCTGCATTAGCAAGAAGTTCAGAAGATCCCTGCAGGACGTTAGAGTTAGAAGAGGAGCAGACACGGCGTCCGACCATCACTTAGTGGTGGCCAGATTGAAGCTGAAGCTGAAGAAGAACTGGATAGACGCCTCAGACAGAAGAGCAAAGTACAACGTCAGCCTTCTGAAGGACCACAAGACCAAGGAAGATTTTGGGCTGACGCTGAAGAATAAGTTTTCAGTACTACAGGACCGGTTTGAGGAAGAGGAAGACCGTGTACTCAACAGCTGGCAGAAAGTGAGAGAGACACTTAGGTCAGCATGCCAGGAAGTGCTTGGAATCAAGAAACACCAGCAGAAAGAGTGGATCACAGCAGAGACCTTGACTAAGATAGAAGACAGAAAGAAGAAGGCGGCAGCAGTCAACAACAGCAGGACTAGAGCAGCAAAGGCCAAAGCTCAAAAAGAGTATGCTGAAGCCCAAAGAGCAGTGAAGAGGAATATTAGGGAGGATAAGAGAGACTATGTGGATGGACTGGCAGCAGAAGCGGAGCAGGCAGCATACAGCGGCAACATGAAACAGCTGTACGACACCACCAAGCGACTGTCTGGAAAGGTCAGCAAGCCAGAACGTCCGGTCAAAGACAAGCAGGGAAAAATCTATAACAGGAATAGAGCAACAGATGAACAGATGGGCAGAGCACTTTGAGGAACTCCTGAACAGACCAGCACCACCAAATCCACCAGACATCGAGCCAGCCAACAAGGACCTCCCAATCAATTGCGACAAACCAACCAGAGACGAGATCAGAAAAGCCATCACCATGATGAAGAACAGGAAGGGGGCTGGACCTGACGACATCCCAGCAGACGCCCTGAAAGCAGACCTGGATGCTTCAGTGGAAATGCTGTACCCCCTCTTTGAGAAGATATGGGAAGAAGGAGTGATTCCGGCAGACTGGAAAGAGGGATGCCTCATCAAAATCCCCAAGAAAGGAGACCTCAGCAACTGTGCCAACTACAGAGGAATCGCACTCCTTTCAGTGCCAGGGAAGGTCTTCAACCGAGTCCTCTTAGAGAGAATGAAGGATGCCCGTCGATCCACAGCTACGAGATGAGCAGGCAGGCTTCTGGCAGAACAGATCTTGCACGGACCAGATAGCAATGCTCCACATCATAGTCAAGGAGTCCATGGAATGGAACTCCTCGTTGTACATCAACTTTGTTGACTATGAGAAAGTGTTCGATAGCGTGAATCGAGAGACCCTCTGGAAGCTCCTTCGGCACTACGGCATCCCAGCAAAGGTGGTCAACCTGATCAAGAACTCATACAATGGCGTACACTGCAGAGTGATCCATGGAGGGCAGCTCACAAACTTACGAGTGCAGGAATGGAATCCAGTGGACGTTGTGGACCCAGCTCGATGACCTGGACTTTGCCGACGACCTTGCACTCCTTTTGCACAGCAAACAGCAGATGCAAGAGAAGAGCTGCTCATGCAGTCCACGGGTCAGCCACACCAGCTGTTGCAGAAGTCATGGAGGTCCCGAAAAGTCTCAGAACTATGACTTCCATGACAGACTCATACCCTTACTTATAACATCTGCACCCTATGTTATAAGCTAATATCTAAGTGTTTGCTCTGTAATTATAAAAGTGGTTGCTCTAAAGCTGTAAACTCCCCCAGTCAGGAAAGAAGCACTCCCAAGAGTTAACAAAGAGTCCTGTGGCACCTTAAAGACTAACTATAAAGTATGGAAACATAAGCTTTCTTGGGCTTCGATACTTTATAGTTAGTCTTTAAGGTGCCACAGGACTGTTACCTCTGCTATTCCAGACTAACACGGCTACCTCTCTGACTCACAAGAGTGAATGCTAGTTTATCCCAAGAGGAGTTATCTCCTCTCCAACAAAAGAAGTCCCATAGACACTAAACAAGTCATTATAGAACATCAGCGGACAAAAGACTTTGTAGATTGCTCCTCCCACAGCCATGAAGAGGAGCTGTGAAGGTGAACTCATCCCATCAGTTTGAGCTCTGGGGGAAATGAAATAAAGATCCCCGACAAGAAGAAATTGGGATCATTTTGCTGCTTGGACTTCAGGGAGAGGGCTAGACATAGAATCATAGGTTTGAAGGGACTGCAGGGGTCATTTAGTCTAACCCCCAGCCAAAATGAGGGATATGTTGTAGCTAAACAACAATGTTGTGACTTCTAAGCATAAGCAAGAGATCCTTAGCTGTTCAGCTTGGGTGAGCCTTAGGGGACATAAAGAGCTTGCATATTACAGCAGCTTCTACCATCTTTGAAACGTAAGACACTGACTCATTTGTGTGTGTGCATATTTACCTGTTTTAACATTCTAAAAAAATCATTTCTTTTTTCAGTTAATGAATTTTTAGTTAATTTATTATAGGATTGGCTGCAAGCACTGTCTTTGGTGTACAAGCTGAGTTACAACTGACCTGGGGTAAGTGACTGGTCCTTTGGACTGGGAGTGACCTGAATATTATTGTGATTTTTGGTGTAAGGGACCATCTATCACCAAGACAATTTTGCCTGGATGACAAGACAGGAGGAGTGCCCAAGGGAATTGTGAATCCGTGTAAAGGCTGTGAGGGGGTTCACATTTGATACTTCGTTGGCGAAATCTAAGTACAGAACTCACAGCCAGTTGGGGTTTGTGCTCTGGTTTGTAACAGTCTGCCCTGAAGTTGGCACTCACCTTCATGAGCCACTCCAGACAACCTGATAGCATGGCTGAGAACTCCTTTTGTTTAGAATATTACCAGGGAATCACTGAGATTCACAGTCCGTTATATACAATTTTATGTTCTCAGCCATTTTTTCCCCACTTTACGAATTACACCCATGTGACAGTACGTTTTTTTTACCTAGTGTATGAATATATTCTTTTTGTACACACACAAATACATATATAGGTACAGATAGGCACACATTCCAGTTTATTCATAATGACAAACACCTCCTATGTTGTAAACTTTCAGACAGCTGGACTGAACAAAATGACTGCCGTTGTCTTTTAAAATGATAATGTATTTTTGTTCATAGGGCATTCCATGCCCAGAGCTGTTTGGATATCTTAACAAAATGTTACTAATAGCAAAAAAGCAAATCACACCCATGAAGACAAAAACTGAAAGATCCCAAAGAATCCCCTAAATGTAAAACAAAGAATCCATTCTTCCCTCCAAAAAAGCACAATATAAAACTAAATAATCAGCTAAATATGTTTTGAACTTCACTTGACAGGTTGCCAAAGATGTACTGTACTCCTACATGTCTCGAAGACACATCAACATATGTATGTTAATTCACCAGCCTGTCTTTTAATCCACTACTATCTATGGCATCACTGCTTCAGAACAGACACTAAAGCGTTAGCAGTGGTAACATTTCTGTAATATTGTGGTGGATGTACCTGGAGCAACATGCACCTGTCAATCTATCTGCACATACAATAGAATTGTGCCAATTTTTACAATGAAAGGATGTCCCAATTCAGACTTATCTGTTAAGTGGTTATCTAACAACCAAAGCTGTTACTTATTAGATCAATAGAAACATTTTTTACCTTAGTATTCTGTAGCTGAGCTAGGCTTGTGCAAGCATTTGCCAGAAGAAAGTCTCCACTCAGGACAGCTATTTTATTTCCAAACTGCATGTCCTTCAGTAGGCCATCACAGGACTTCAGCTCACCAATGTTTACTATCCCACGATGCACCAGGAAGGCAGTGTGGATCAGCTCTGTAATCTCTGCCAGACTTCTTTGACTTAAAGCAAAAATAAGAGATTTATTTTTGAAGCCACAAACACAAAGCAGGTTTTTGATTTAAAAACCGCCATTCTACAGTTCATTTACACAAGAATGTTTTATAATTGTTGCTTCGCCATAAATCTTTAGAAATCACAGTTCACAAGCAGTAATTAGAGAGAGTATGATATCACCTGGGCAAGTATAGCATAATAGGGTCAAATCCCTACAGCTTCTGAAGAGAAAAAAAATCTTCCTCTCAATTTTCAGACAGGTAAACTAGTCAACATTTTAAAAAAATAACTTTTAAAAGATGTTGACAATGTCCCTTAAAAGAAACTATTAAGAAAACCAACAATAGGGTGCTCATAGTGGTGAGGGAAGAGGAGGTGAGGATTGGATTAAAAACTAGCTGAACATTAGAAAAGTGCTGCAGTAAATGACTGCTTCCTTGACTGGGGAAGGGGGATTAATAGTAGGACACTCACTCACTCATACTCATTATTTCAGTAATGGGGCCAGATTTTCTTGATCTTTTTAGTAGAAACTGTGGAGATTATCTAAATTCCTCTGTGCAGCACAATGGTAGATTAAATTTTACTTGGATAATTTTACAAGTCAATTTCTAATTCTGATTTATTCTAATGGGCTCAATATAGGAGGATCCAATCCCTGCATGGAAAAAGAAGTGTTTTTTCTTTCTATATGGCTCTTCTTTCTGTGGCATTTTTCAGTTTTGGAGAAAGAGAAGTAACGTAACAGCTGTAGGAACAAAATAGAGTTAAATTTGGTGGATCAATATCAGTGTAAGGAATGTTCAGGAGAAGCTGATCACATATCCAAGTCAACCCACAGAAAGGAGAAAATTACACTTTGCCAACCCTTCGCCAGTAAGCAATCTATAAACAGAAGTGTCACCAGCCTCTCTTTCAGAGTGCTTACCTGACTTTCTAGGTTGAAGTATGAAATAAAAAGAAGAGGATAAAATGATTTTTTTTTCTGAAGAGGTCATGTTTGGCAATTAATCTGATTTCAAGGAGACCAGACACCTGAGCTTATGGTAGAATCACAACATGCAAAGGAGGTACAACAACTGAATGCAAGCAAGAGAGAAAGAAGACCACCACCATTCAAGTATCAAAGCAGTAAACCACTTTGTTAATTTCAGTTTGAAATTCATAAAATTGGTACACTTCGGCCCTAATCTTGCAATTTAGGAAGCACAATCACAAGTTTACTTACTTAAGTAGTTCCACTAATGAATGAAAACTCACATGACTAAAGTTATGTATGTATTCAAATGTTTGCAGGATCAAGGCCTTAAGATACCAAACATAAAATTAAACTCTATCCCTGCACAGAGCCCTCTTAGATTCTCCATACTTATTCTCAAGGAAAAGGGTTCTGCATTGATTTATTCTGTAAATAAATTATCCCACCCACCCATACTGTTCCATGTTTAGATTCGATTTCTGCTGCAGCATAACAGCAGGAGAGAAAGTAGAGTGATGAGGGGAGGCGAACTGAGGCTTCCATTATATTTATTATCATAAAACAAAAATTATTCAGTTAATGAGTATTAAAAGATGACATTATTTATTAGTCACTATTTTGCTTCATAAGGAAAGTGTTACTTTTGAGAGAGACAGCAGAGGACAAAGCATTCACCATTTAGGCAACGAACGTCAAGCCCGACGGGGAGAAAATCTTTCTGTATACATAGTCACACGAATGCCAAGGTAGTGTACATATTCTAGCCTTGGGTATACCAAAGGGTTAACAATATTTCAAGCACTGATAAAAAAAAACAGACTAACAAGACATCCCGATGCTCCTGCTGTCATTGTCAGGGCAGCCCTTGGAGGAAATGGCCATATCAATTCAATTTCTCAGATGGACAGCTGATCAACATTAAACAGACTTGCTCTGGGCAGATTGAGCTCAGCTACCTGTTATGAATACTAATGAGAGCCCTCTGCTCTCTACCAGGGAGTTCTGCCATTTCCGACTGCTGAAGATCCCAGGACATATGGGGATCCCTAGTGACGGGCACATAAAGCTGCAGCTAACTCAAGTGATGGCTCATTTCCCTCAGCTGAAGGCAGACATTAATATTCTGAGGAGATCAGACCTGCCTCTCTGACCCACAACTATTGAAGCAAAACAACGACTGTCCTATTTCTTCATTTAATAAGCTTTTAATGAAGGAAACCAAAATCCCCTCTTTGACTTCAGCACAGCTCTCCATGAAAAGGTTGCATAAATACATCAGTGTCATACTTCCCAAATGCTCGGTATTTCCATTTTTTTTTAAATTTTCTGCATTCAGTTTGCTCTTCAAATAGTATTAATGCTCTCGTGAGTACCAGGTTATACACATAATTTGGGGAAATTATCAGATGTCCTCTTGTACAGAAAGTCTATTACTTATCTTCTAATCAATGTACTATTTTCCACCAATTTATCTTTCTCTTTGGGGAGTTACAACTTGGTTCTCAAATTTCTCTGCTGTCAAACCAGGTGCAGAAGCCAACAACCTAGGAGATTTTTTAGAACAAATTTCATTTATTATATTTTATTATGGTAGTACACAGTAGCCCATTGCGCTAGGCACTGTACAAACACAACAGAAAGATGGTTCCTGACCCCAAAGAGCTAATTTATTTATATATTTAGTTTTACCCTTTTTGAAAGGGCCCTTAACGTGCGGAGAGCCCTGACAATTACATTTACATCCATACCCACCCTACAGCATTACTTAGTAAAGAACAAGCATTTAAGTCTGATCCATAACAGTACATATTAAGGCAGTACCAAATATATATATAAACTGTACAATATTCCATCTTGACCAATGGACTGAACTAAGTTTAGATGACTGATTCATTCTCCAGTTAATCCAAATAAAAATAAAGATATTTAGGTGTGATCTTATGGAAACTTGGGTTTATGGTAGAGATTTTCATATTTGCACTATTACATGGACTACATCTTAATAAAATGATTGCTCAGGAATCATTGCCACTCCCATTCATGATTACACTGACCACTTTCCCCTCCTATTTATGAATGTGCAGTCCACCTCAAGCTCATAGGACATAGCAATAGTAGCTACAACAACTGCTTATGGAGAAAGGTAATAAAATTGGTATGTTAATGGCCAAAATTTTCAAATCAGGTTGCTTAAAGTCTGGTTCCTAAATAAAGGTAATCATCAGCAATGAGCTGAGCACTTCTGGCTTCCATTGACTTTCCAAGGTATTTTTAGCTGTCTGTAATGAAATGTAGCCATTGGAAACAAGAAGAACCAGTACCATTTGTCTAGCCATCTCTCTGCAAACTGCACATTTACAGTGACCAGATGAGAGTGTTGGAATAAATGCAATTTAGAAACAACTGTATTATGAATGTTGTGTAGTATGATTTTAAAAACTGTCTCAAACTGTACTTTCACTCCCTGAATATGAACTCTCAACCTCTAGCCTGGCATGCATCTTAAACTCATGTTTACCCTGCCACAGCTGTGCAGGAGTACCCCTAAGGGTCCTGGACCTCCTGTTTACCAGACATGTAAATGGCATGGATTAATACCGAACAATGGATGTGATAGCCATTAAGTGTTATCACCTGTGTAAGTGTATTGAAAGCCCCCCTCCCTTATTCACACCTGAGTATAAGAAAGGCCTCAGCCTTGCATGGAGCTGAGCCAGTTGTTTGGGTAATAACCTCTCTGACTCCTATTGCTTGCAATAAATCTTGTTTTCCAGAAATCTACTGCGTAATGCCTGTCCTTTGAGAGTATATTGGGATTCGGCTCCAAAGGTAAAGCAGTTTTTGCAATAAGAGGAAGGATACTCCAGTGGTTTCTAGCCTGTGTTCAATTCCCTGCTGTACCACAGCCTTCCTGTGTGCCCTGAGCAAGTCACTTAATCTCTCTGTCCCCCAGCTCCCCATTTGTAAAATGGGATAACAGTATCTCCTTTCCTCACAGGGGTGTTGTGACGATAAATACATTAAAGATTGTGAGGAGCTCAGATACTACAATAATGGGGGCCATGTCGGTGGGTGGATGGAATTGCAAAGTAAAACACCAGGACTCCCATTGTGGGGCTAGTTATAGTTGGAGTCAGGTAAGCACGTGTGGAAGTGTTCTGGCAGCTGTGGGAATGGGCTGGGCAACATATTGTGTGTGTCACTTCTCCTTTCAGAGTCTATTCTTATAATTCTTTCTGCAGTCCTTCCGTCTACTCCCCCTTTTCTCTGCTTTCTTTGGCTCTCAACCTGCTTGACCCCTTATACTACCAGCTACATGCATTCTTTCAGTCCTTTGTTTCCCCTCTTCCTTGCTCCCCACATGCTCCACCAAGAAGTTCCTTTTTGTCCTCCTATATACCCTGCCACAATCTGATGATCACCTGGTTTGTGGCAACGCAGAGAAGCAGCATGACTATCCACTCAAGCTCATTCAGCAACTACTGCACCCTTTTTCTTTCTTTTTTGGGGAGAAGGGGGCGAGGAGGAAAGCAGATGAACTGCTTGCCAGCAGGGTGGATAAAAATCAATTACTTTAAAAGAAATCCACTTTTTTAAATTTAAATCAGATTTTTATTTAAATTGAAACAAATTTTTTAAAAATAAACATTTAAATTAAATTTGAAACTGACAACTTATATTAAAGCCTACATTTATTATAATCTATTTATATCATCATATATTAAATGCAAAAAATAATATTAAGCAGTACATATTTTCTGCCAAATTTTAAGAAATTGAAACCATTGAGCAGGTGGAAATCACTGGCTAAGCACTGTAAACAGAGCTTGATGAAGTAACTAAACCGGTTTTCAACAGCAGTAGCCTCTTCTGCAGGGGCAGAGATATTTTCTTCATTTCAGCTCATTCAACTAATTCAGTTCAATGACTATTTCATTCAAATGTTAAGAACCCATGTATTGTTATGGAAGGGAATTGAAAAACAGGAAAGCTTGTTTTCCTCTTCCAAGCTATGAATAAAAAATAAGGAAAATCAGGAGGAGAGCTACCGGCAATTCTAAAATCTTGAAGGACATGGTGACCAAAAGTAATCAGTTCAACTCATTAACTACAGGTAATACTTCTTTTGTTTAATAAATCAGTTAATTTTAAATGCAAAACATCTTTTGATGAACTCTTTGATAAACTCTTTCTTATGTACTTAAATCCTTTAAGGTAGTTTATTTAATAAAAAAATAAAATGCTCTTTTTTTGTGCATTTGTAATTGAATTTGAACATCCATCTAATAGCACTTGACACAAATTACAAGTAAAAAAAATTAACCATCTAGTAAATAAGAAATGCATCATTCACTATTTTCTAACACAACAGAAGTGGAAAAATTAAGAATCCAAATAAATGAAAATTAAGCTAGGAAATTGCTTAAATAAAATGTGTATAGTTAGAGTCCATCTTCCTGGTTACCAAAAAGCAGCACCAAATTTAACCTAAAGGCTACTGTTAGTTGCAAGTCACCATATTTTATTTGTTACTAATGAGAATCAATTTTTCTTTTGGCAAATAACTACAAAGAACAAACGCACATCATAATTAAAATCTATGATTTAAATCAAGGTTTCCAACTTGCTGATTTAAATGATGAAAATCGGTGATTTAAAATTGCTTGGATTTTAATGCATTTACCCTGCTGCTAGCTTGCCATTTACAGAACTGTGTGGCATCAGAACGTATTTCTGACTTTATGTGGACAGGACTCTACTTACAAGGAGAGATCTGGTACAAGGATTTTGGCATGGGTTGGAAGACCTCACTGGGAGGAATTGGTAAGAGGCAGGGGTGGTCAGATGTGATATATGTTTGCTCAGTGAGTCTTCAGTCAATTTCATTGGGCTAGCTAAAGCAAAACTTTACTATTTTGAACATATCCATGTTTAATTATTTTTTTTAATAAAGTGACAGGGACCCCAGGACTGGCCATAGAAATAGGAACATTCCTGTGTTAACCCCCAAGGACAGAGATCATCGTACTAAGCATATTTCAATATATTTTTCCCTGCTCTCTCCCCACTATTCAAAAAATATAGAAAAAAGTGCTTCTGCTTAATGCAAAACAAATAGCCATCAAAACATAAACTGACTAGGCTTTGAATCATCCCACTGAAGCAAATGGAGTAGGGGATTCCCTACCCTTGATGTTGCTATTGTTGGAATGTGCAGTCAACTGATATTCCTCTCTTCCAACTCTGTCTTGTAGTCCTTCCACTGTGGCTCCTAACCTTACCATTCTAATGAAAATACTCTCATTAGGGTCTCTAATTATCTCTTTCTGACCAAATCTCAAGGTCTCATCTCTATCCTCATCTTCCCCAACTTCTCTGCTGCTTTAGATACTAATAACCATTCCCTTCTTTTTTACATCCTTTTCTCTCCCTATCCTCACTGGGCTTTGAAAATACCATCCTCACCTGGTTTTCCTTCCCAACTGCACTTTCAGCATCTCTTTCAGTGGGCCCTCCTCCTTCCCTCTCCCACTTTCTGTTGTGGTTCCCTAAGGCTCTGTCCTTGGCACTCTGCTAATATCGTTTTACACCATGTGCTTATAGTCTCATCAGCTCACACAGCTTCAGCTATTATCTGCATACTGATAATTTACAAATCTCCTCTCTCCTTCCACCCAATCCCACATCTCAGTTTGTGTCTCTGACATTTCTTGGATGTCTTTGATCACATTCAGTGTAAATTGACAAACCAAGTTCCTTATCCTCCCCCCCCCCCCCAAAGACCTTCTCCACTTTCCTACGTTATCACTCTTGAAACCACAGCACCACCACCCTCTCCTCCAACATCCAGGTCTGCAACCTGAGTGACATTTTTGACTCCTCCCTCTCCTTTGCCCCATATATCTAGGCCATTTTCAAATCCTGCTTCATTGTCAGCATCTCCAAGATCACCCCTTTCTTTTCATTCCCACAGACAAATCACTGGTTCAGACCCTCATTATATTGCAACCTACTCTATGGCCTCCCAAATACACACCATGCCCATTCAGTCCATATAAAATGCTACTGTCAACTTCCTTGCCTCTCAGTCTGATCATACATGTATGTCCCCCCTGTGAATGCCTCCTTTGGCTTCCCATGAGATATAACAAATGTAAATTTTACCACCACCTTCAAGGCTGTACATAATATGCCCCCTGTATTACTTATCCTTCATTTGTCAAGCTTTGCATTACCTCCCATTCCCTCTGCTCAGCTAACATCCCCAGGGAAAATGTACAGTTCTCACCTGCCTGCTTATCACATTCTCACACAATAACCCACATGTCTTCCTTCATGAGTAGCGAGCACAGAGGACAGAGCTCCTTAAATTCACTTACAACATCCCATCCCTGTCCACACTGAAGTCCTTTGCAAAATCTACCACTCACTTCTTCTGTGTTGCCTATAAAGCAGGGGTCTCCAAACTTTTCAGCCCGAGGGCCGCATTAACTAT
Organism: Sternotherus odoratus; assembly: GCA_032164245.1. Classification (NCBI taxonomy): domain Eukaryota; kingdom Metazoa; phylum Chordata; order Testudines; family Kinosternidae; genus Sternotherus; species Sternotherus odoratus. The sequence goes on from JAVMKO010000003.1 coordinate 65,340,851, forward strand.
TAAATAGCGGTTCGGGGGCCGACAAGATAAGAGGGCGGGGGGGGAGGCGGGTGTAAGAGGGCTGGGGGGGGGGCAGGACCGGCGACAGGAATTTTGGGGCCCCGTACGGCAGACCATACGGGGCCCCCCCCGCCAGTCTCCCGCCGCCCGCGGCCCCCCCCGCCCCCGGCCAGTCTCCCGCCACCTGCGCTCCCCCCCCCCCTGCCTCCCGCGCCCCCCCCGCCGATCTCCCGCCGCCCAAGGGCCCCCCCCCCCCGCCGGTCTCCTACCTCCCGCGCCCCCCCCCCCCCCGTCTCCTGCCTCCCGCGGCCCCCTCCCCCCGGGTCCCCACCCACCCCCCAACTGACCCACCCAGCCCGGTCTCTCACCCCAAAACCTCCTTTCCTCCAACCCCCCCCCCCCAAATGACCCACCCAGCCAGGTCTCTCACCCCAAAACCTCCTTTCCTCCAACCCCCCCCCCCAACTGACCCACCCAGCCAGGTCTCTCACCCCAAAACCTCCTTTCCTCCCACCCACCCCCCCCAACTGACCCACCCAGCCAGGTCTCTCACCCCAAAACCTCCTTTCCTCCCACCCACCCCCCCCAACTGACCCACCCAGCAGGGTCTCTCACCCCAAAACCTCCTTTCCTCCCTCCCACCCCCCCCCCAACTGACGCACCCAGCAGGGTCTCACCCCAAAACCTCCTTCCCTCCCACCCACCCCCCAACTGACGCACCCAGCAGGGTCTCTCACCCCAAAACCTCCTTTCCTCCCACCCCCCACCCCCAACTGACCCACCCAGCAGGGTCTCTCACCCCAAAACCTCCTTTCCTCCCACCCCCCACCCCCAACTGACCCACCCAGCAGGGTCTCTCACCCCAAAACCTCCTTTCCTCCCACCCACCCCCCCCCAACTGACGCACCCAGCAGGGTCTCACCCCAAAACCTCCTTTCCTCCAACCCACCCCCCAACTGACGCACCCAGCCCGGTCTCTCACCCCAAAACCTCCTTCCCTCCCACCCACCCCCCAACTGACCCACCCAGCCCGGTCTCTCACCCCCCCAACTGACCTGCTCAACCCGGTCTCTCCCCACAGACCGGTTCGCTGCGTGGCTGTGCGGCGCGTCCCGGCCCCAGCTCCCAGCCGTCCCTGCAGCCGAGCACGTGGCGCGTCCCGGCCCCAGCTCCCAGCCGTCCCTGCAGCCGAGCATGTGGCGCGTCCCGGCCCCGCGGCTGGCGGCGGCGGCCGAGCGCGCGGCGCTTCCAGGCCCCGCGGCTGGCGGCGGCGGCCGAGCGCGCGGCGCTTCTTAGGCCCCGCGGCTGGCGGCGGCGGCCGAGCGCGCGGCGCTTCCAGGCCCCGCGGCTGGCGGCGGCGGCCGAGCGCGCGGCGCTTCCAGGCCCCGCGGCTGGCGGCGGCGGCGGCCCGCGCGGCGCTTCCAGGCCCCAGCGCGGAGCCAAAAATATCTCCGCGGGCCGGATGAGAGGGCCTCGCGGGCCGCATCCGGCCCGCGGGCCGTAGTTTGGAGACCCCTGCTATAAAGTAACCAGCTGTCCCAATTGTATAGGGACAGTCCTAATTTTTTGAGCTTTTTCTAACATAGGCACCTATTACTCCCCACCCCATCCCGTTTTTTCACACTTGCTATCTGGTCACCCTAGTTGCCTATAGTAAATTGAGTAGTATATACAGTGTCTATGCCAGGGATTGGCAATGTTGGCATGCAGGACCACAAGGTAAGCACCCTTAGTGGGCCCCGCCGCTTTGTTTACCGGCTGTTTCATCTGTTGCATCTCCTTCCCAGTCCAATGGGGAGGAGGGGGGGTCTGCAGAAAGCAGCACGGTGCTGGCCACCGCTTCCCGCAGCCCCCATTGGACTGGGGCAGCAAACCGCAGCCAGTGGGAGCTGCGGTCGGCGAAACGGCAGGTAAACAAAGCGGCGGGGCCCGCTAAAGGTGCTTACCCAGCAGTCCCACGTGCCACCGTTGCCGATCCCTGGTCTATGCTATTCCCCTTCCACTGACCTCCATCTACTTGTTTGTCCTTAGGCCTGTCTGCACACAGCTTTTGCATTGATTTAACAAAAGCCCTTAGCTTGTGAACCCCTCAGAGCAGAGATCCTTCTTAAGTAATAACAACAGTCATAAGACTTTGCTGCAAGGCCAGGTTAACAAAGAACCACAGAAGACTGGTTTGCAATAGGGAGCTAGGAATGTTTAAGTGAATACAAGCTTCAATTTTGTGGACTATTGAAGACTAGCAAAACTGCTGAACCTCAGCCTCTAAAAATCACGGCCCCGCATCTGTGCATTTTGGAGGACCCTCGCCATGTGTATTTAATAGACTCAGTTACAAATATCCTCAGATAAACTCCCCTACTAGCATCCTGAGAGCAGGCTGTGTCTGTCATGCCACGCAGGGAATATGTACAATTGTCACTGAAAAGCCAACACACATGTGCAGACATCAGTCCTATTGCTATTATACAAATAGATAAACAGCAGAAATAGAAAACTGAACATGTGCTGAACAATTGCCAATTTATATTTCAGACCTTTTTTTATACTAACTATTCCCATCATCTGAATGAGTGACTCTCAGTATCATATTACTCTGAAATCAATGTACATTTATTACAAGATGATCATGCCATGCCAATATGAATACAAGTTTGGAAGCCCACGTTACAATTTATGACAAATGGCAAAAGGATTGACAGACTGATGCAAAATAAATAAAAATCTGTAAAGACCGAATAGGTTTGAACAGTGAATCTGTTGTGAGAATGTTTTAATTATATATTTAACAATGTGCTTTCATGTCATCCAGATTGTTCTTTTTTGCTTATTTTATCAGGCACATTTTTTCATATTAAATTCTAATCATTCATCTTGAGTGCAAACAGTTAAAATGGCCTTGTGCAACAATTCACTATTATGATACATAAGTCAACATGATATTAAGAGACATTATCAGGGAGTTTAGACTCAAAATTTAGGTTTGGTTATAAAACGGTTTTCCAAAACCTACTGTGGGTTTTAGAAATATAGTAATATAGGTTATAGAAATGTCAAAGTGTTTTCATGACTCTAAAAAACAGCATAGTTCAGTTGAAACATTTCACCTACAATGTCTGCAACTCAAACTCTGAAACCCTATGTTATCAGAACAAGTGAACTTGAGTAGTTAATTTTTACTGTCAAAACTGAATGAAGTGTAAAAGTAAACAGATCAACAAATGGTGATAAGTACATATTTTAAAAATGTTAATCATCTGAAATACTATTAATAGCAGGAACTTGGAGCAACATTTTTAAATGAGCGCTTTAAACTAGTCACCAAAATGTTTACTTAGACACCTAATTAAGTAGGTTGATTTTCAGCAGTGAAAATCACTGCATTCCTAGTGAAGTGAATGGGAGCCACAGATGCTCAGCTTCTCTGACAATCAGCCCCTCTTAATAGATTTGTGACTAACACTGGACACCCAAACTTGAAAATGTTGTCCATGATTTTTTAACCTGATAGTGTTACTTAAAAAATGCATGGGATAATTTTCAATCTCTCTCTTTTTCAAAAATGTCCAATACATTTCCTCAAATTAGTGGCACTTATGGCATGTTCTATCTGTAAATTCAACATAACCAATGATTCTTTACTTGAAAGTAGGCACAAGGAAGAAAATATTATTGCAGTCACTAATGTGATTCCTAGTTAAGGTTATTTCTTCTAATTAATTATTAAAATATTATTATTTCTTAAATGCTGGTTGGTAGTATATTGGAGCTAACCTGATACCTAGTTTTAATGTCTTTTTGTGACATATCAACATGATGTATAGAAAAGCTTCTGTAAATATATGTGCAAATAATAAATTCTAATTGATCCTGTATCCGGGAGCTATAATGTGCCAAACTGAGATACCACATTTACTTACACACCTGATAAGATGAGACTTTTACAATTCTCTTTGACTGTGATGGACGAGTGGCAATTTCATAGTTAATGGAAATGTGACTCAAAGGTTAGTATATAACAAGCACTAAACAGAACCACGGAGATGGAAAATCTGGTTCTCCACTTAAGTACACCCCTTTAGCAAAAGGAGAATGGGAAGTGAAAGTTTTGTGTTTTACTCTACAAAACATTTTGTTATTGTTGTTAAAGAGGTTGCAGTTTCCACTGCTGACAGGAAAAACCCGAAGAAAAAAAACTCTAGTCACACCACTCTAACTTTGTATCACATGATCATGGCTTTAGTATCTGTTATGCAAGACAATGTCTATACACTGGTACCCTTTTAAAGTCGCAACATGAAAAAGTTATCGGATACCTATTACACTGAGGACTAAGCTGCTCAGCCAGGGTGAAAAATACCTGTGACTGTCATCCTCCACCTAAAAAACCATGAAGTTTAAAGGACTAAATCAGCTCATTATAGTTTATTGTGTACTCTAACTGCAACTTTGTCAACTGATTTTTTATTTCACACAATTGAAAAATAAACTATGTATCTTGCCTTTCTAATATCTCTTTCCCTTCCTACCTTCACTCCACTATTTCTTCCCCCCACCTCCCTCTAGAATTTATCATAGTGTCTTCTGCATAATCTTCAGGGTGTTTTCTCTTTACTCTCTCCCTCCTCTTATATTTCTTACTTTCTCTCTACTTACATTTTATTCTGTCTCCTTTTTTCCTTTCTGTGCCATACACGGGGTGCAACCCAAAGTAACAAGTGGCTGTGACACCTCTGCACTCTAACTTGGGGTGCCCTTCACAATGTTTTGTTGCTGTAGCCTTCAGTCTGAAGAGTTCACAAACAGCCTCGAGCATGCAAGTCACTGTCAGCTATGTCTGTGTGTGTGCTGCAGCCTTCTAGCCTGACCAGCTTACTCAACTCACTCCCAGTCTTAGATTTCCCCTCAGAAATGTATGTCCTGTACTGCTCAGCCATCTCCTGGACCATACAAATGTATAAAAAGCCCATCACTTCATCAACAGAAATAATAAACAACATCTTGTTATTCCAAATGGAGTTTCACAAACACTTCAACACACTGGATTAGATAAAAAAAGTTTAACTATCAAAAGATAGATTTTAAATAGGTACAAGTAATTAAACAAAGGTCAGAAATGGTTACAAGATAAAACACAATCAGTGCTTAACTAACTATGTTAAATTCAAAGCAAAAAACTTTCTCACCACATGCTTTCAGTACTTACTGAGCAAACTTCTTAAGTCAGAACCTCCAGTTCAACAACTACTTCATTTGTCCTTTTTGGTGCACTGAGTCGATGGACAGAAGAGGGGGGTGCTGAAGTGTTTGTCCCTCCTTTTTATAGTGTGAATTCCCCTCTTGCAAAAGATTTCCAGATGAAATTCAGACGACAAAGACTTTGTCTACATTGGACTTTTGGTGACAAAACTTGTTGTTGTTCAGGAGTGTGAAAAAACACACCCCCCGAATGACAAACATTTTGTCGATAAAAAGCATCAATGTGAACAGTGCTTTGTTGACAGAAGAGCTCCCCTGCTGACAAGGCTACCGCCACTCATTGGGAGTGGAAGATTTTTGTCAGAGGGTGAGCTCTCTCTTGCCAACGAACAGCAGCTACACTGTGCACCTTTTAGAGGCACAGCTGTGTCACTAAAAGGTGCATAGTGTAGACCTAGCCAAAGAATCTATAGGGAAGAATGTTCTCTGCTGCTTTCCCTCACCAGTTTGAGGTTTCTTTGTCTATGCTTTCTACTTGACTCTGTTTACTGCTTAAATGCAAATTAAGCAGAGAATATCATCCTTTGTTTGAGGCAGGCCTGTTTGCCAACCTCACTTTGAAGCATGTGTTAAGAACACCATACGGTGGAATCTTATAACTTCACATATAATGTTGCCACAAACATTTTATCAGGACAATAATGAGAAGCAAACTATGAGTTTTCAAATGACACCTCACAAGACATATTCTGCACAAGGATTATTACAGTAGCATGTAGGGTGTAGACACAGGGGTACATTCTGTTACACACTCCAACTGAAATTTCTACTGCTCCCTTCCCCCCCCCCCATGACACATCAGTTTCTCTCCTCTCAACCACCCCTTTCTCACACAAAAGATTTGAAAAAATGTCCAGTGGCCTAACAGCTAGAGGATTAAGCCTACTAACCCAAGACTAATTTAAGTGACTGACACCTATTATCCAAGGACAATGTCCAAGTGATTCCTTCCAGGGTTCTGTGGCTTTATCTTTTGTAGTCTCCAACAGGTCAGAATCTGATAAATTCCAGCGTTCCTCTACCACCCCAGTTGATGGAAGGGAAAAGGTGCATTCCCGCTCTCTGCTTCTTCTACCTACTCTAAAACCTCTTGGTTGCTGTTGGAATGTGGGTGAGGGAGGTACCAGGGTCTGCTACAGTATTATTCTCCCATCTCTGTATTTGGTTCTATCAAGTGAACAGCTCTAGTGTCTGCCTCTGCAGTTCCCCATAGTTTTGCCAAACAGAAGCATGAAACTGACCCGTCAGTTTCACTGCTGCCCATAGTGTTCTGAATAATACTGACCTGACTCTTGCTCATTTCCCTCTGCAGGTCTTGGAAAAACTGTGGGCAGCAACAGCAGCCTCCTGGAGCTGTTTGTCTACATCAATTTACAGTCTGTTCACATTTCAAGGTTATCATCATAGCCATAAAGATATGAATTTTTGTTTCAGTGAAAACTTAGATGCTACAGCCATTAAGGTTGATGACCATTCTTGCAAGAATAAAGCTTCTGATTTACCAGAGACAACCTTGTTATTAGTGAATCCCTTTCTTCCAGAGAAGAACTGAATTCTAAGTTAAGAATCATCAAAACCAGAACTGCATTTTTCACATTACAATTATTATCTATCATTTACGTAATGGTAGCACCCAAAAGCCCTAATCAGGATTGGTGTTGCATTATCCTAGAACAAAAATATCAACTTTTATTCTACTTTGCTATATATAGAGAATCTCAGAATTTCACTATAAGCAGGTTCTGCAAGAGGAAAAAAACTGTTCAAGACTTATGCCTGTCTTCTGATACTTAGGCCTCTGTTGGCAAAGTAACATACTTGGTGCTACACTATCACGATGAAATGGGAAATACACAAAGAGACTAGAAAATGGAGAGAAAGAAACTATCTATAAAAATATTGTGTGTGTCTGTGTGTATATATATATGTGCATATTTTATGTGTGTATGTATGTCTGCATATATGTATGTGTGTATGCATATTTTACCTAACTATATATATTTTCTTTAATTACAGTTTACCATATAACCATTAGGGGGTTCCAGCCATGCAAGTCACATTTATTAAAGGCAGCATGTCAAATAGGAGTTGACAATTACAGGCTCTATCAATACACATTATGCCAGATGGTAATGAGCCATACACAAAGGGCCAGCCATCCAAAATAATCACACCATTTTCCACAGAAATGTTGAAGAGGTTATGGTTTATTACACAGTGCTCATTAGATATGCAGTGGCAGCATTAGCAATTTTTCCTTCATTTGTGTCTCATTTAAGACTCCGTCCCCATAAACAGATTCAAATTAGTACACAAGGTTAAAACCATTATGGCCAGGGGGAAAAAATTAAGTTGCATTTTATTTTATAGTAATGGTGGATCAAAGGTCCCTGGAATCTATTATTTCCTCAACTATTATCTAACAGGACACTAAAAAGAAAAAATATATTTACTGCCAGTATAGCTTTGACATGAACAAAGGTAGACGATTTTAAATGAGCAAACACTATATTATTTAATTAAAGAAAAACTACATGAAAAACAGAAAGGTTGTGACACAAAGTGATAAAAGTCACAACATTAAAAGATGAAGATGAACTGTCAGACTTGGCTTAGAATTTATTTTTTTTTGGATGAATTTCCTCATTAGTTCACAGTTTATTGCTTTAAACAGTTTAAAATTTACAATAAAAGACAACTAACTATTTCATGAAAGGTTAAAAATGCATTTACTGAAAAGACTGGAATGGCATCTCTTAGGTACACCCATTTTAAGGCATTTAAAACACTATTTACCCAGTTATATATGTGGGTGTCCAACTAGCAATCAATATTTGAGGACATTTGTTTAAGAGTTACATGGGTGTGAAGATAGTTCTATATATCTCAGTGGCAAACATCCCAATGTTGTGTCAAGACAAATGAGGACGCACTTCATACTGGCTAAAAACGTGAAGCCAAACCCCCAAATTCAGAATGGCAGGCAGTGTTGCCAAGTCATATTTCGAAGTCTTTTAATAAGTCTACAAAATACAAATCATACCACTAAGAAACTGTAGATTTTAAAACCCTTCAGGACAGGGACGGGGTTCTGTCCATTGCTTGTGTCAGCATGACAACAAAAACCGTGTTTCCACTGCCTGGAAGTTGTAACCTGCTTTATACCAACTGCATTATCTGGGTCAGTCTAATGCATGTCATCAATTTTTTGTCATTGGCACAACTGTGTCTTCCGCTCCTTCCCCATCTGCCAAATTGACATCTGTGCAAACAGGTACATCCAGTATTAAACAAAACCAAGTCTCCTGACTCTGTTATAATGTACACAGGGGATTGGACTAAGTTAAAGGCAAAGGCAGAGAGCAAAAACCACAATATAGGGGATTGGTTTAATTGTTTTGTTTTAAAACAGCTTTCTAAACAATTCAGACAGTGAGTGGTGTTTAATCCCTTACTGATAGTGGCAGGAGGCGAACAAGAAGAAATATTTGGACTAGTGGCCATATACTTATAAAATCTTTAATTTGAAGCAAGATCTTTCTTAAGGACACATTACCTAGGAGCGGTAAAAGGGATAATATAAGTTAGCACCCATCCCAAGCTGTTACCAGCCTTCTCCCTGTTGATATTCCAATGTCAAGCATTTTCTCATTCCAATGCCTAAACAAGACTACTGTTCCATGCAGACAACTGCACAGAGCAACAACGGAGCCCTCCCAGGAGATCTTGAGATTTCCTGAAAATCCAACCACTTTCTGCACTGAAGCAGGGGCCTGATGCCCAATTTATTACTTCAACTCCCAACCTATGTGGAGTCAGGGGAGTTAACTAACCCCACCCCCATATACTATATCCCGGCTGTGGGGAATCTAATCCTTGCTCCCAAGACAAATCACCTGAAGATGTGATCCTGTGAAATGAGCAGTTTAAATGCACCATGAAATATAGTGTTTGCTAATCACAGGAAACCTGCTCAGTGTTCACTTACTCATTATTCCAGATTTACCTATGCCATGCAGGGTAACAATTACTTCAACATTCAGATACACCTGTGCCTTCCCACAACTGCAACAACCTCTTCATCTTGACAGACATACCTCCCTATCTGAATTGAGTGACAGTTAATTGACACTTTGTGAAACCCAGAGAAGGAGAAGGGAGGGTGGCATTTGCAGAGAGGAGCAAGGCTGGGCAAGAGTTTTGGCAGAGTGGGCAGAGAAAGGTCAGATGTTGGAGATGTTAAGATTCAGACATGACCTAAATGTGTGGGTCAAAAGGAAAGGCAAACACACACAAAAAGATTAAAGGATTTGGTGACAGGCTGGGTGTGTGGGGTGACCACCCGCCCCCTACCAGAAGGGGCTGGAAAGAGCCCAGGAGAGCCCGGGAAGGGGTTGTGGCCGGGAGCCAGCAAACTCCCAGGCTTGATTGGGAAGCAGGCTCAGCTGGGTGGCCACACCCCAAACTCTCAGGCCTGTATAAAGGCTGAGAGGCCAGGGCCTCGAGAGACAGTCTCCTCTGTACCCGGAGGAAGACAGGCCTAGCTGCTGGGGCTTAAGCAAGGTACTTGGATTGGGGCAGGGCTGGGGCAAGGCAGTGGGAGCTGGGGAAGCTCTAGCCTGAGAGCCCCAGGCTGTAGGGCCTGGCAGAAGTCCTGACACAGGGGTACTGGGGTTGCAGGGGGCAGCCCATGGTTAGGGCTAGGAAGCAGCAGGCCAGCCCCCCTTGCCGGTGATGAGAGGCCATGATACTGCAGTCTGCCTCGGTGAGCAGAGGCAAGTGGTAACTGGCAGTGGCCTAGTCTGAGGCAAGGTGGGGATAGGGGGTAGAGGGTTCCCCAGGGAGGGGAGACCCTTAGACTTGAGGGGGTACTGCGGGGGTGCAGCACCCTCAGCAAGAGGGCACTGGGGTCTGGGAGGGACACGGGGCCTGAGCAGAAGCGGGACATCAGCCTGCAGAGGGCACTCCGGACGCTGGGACGCTAATTCCCTGAAGAACCAGCAGGAGGCGCCACAGGGGTGAGTCACCGCCCTGCTACAGTGGGCTTTGGGAGAAAAGAATAAGGAGTTCAGGTTTGGCAATTACTAAGACTCCTCCTTCAAAACTACAATGGATGCCAGCCATAGACTCTTTACTGGATCACTATTTACCAATTAAGACTTCTGTCCAACCAGAATTAATCTAAATTTGCTCTCCTTTTAAGTTCAGAACCTTTAACTCCCCAATGAACAACCCAATCATGAAATCTGATCTAAGATCCATTTCATGATAAATGTACCACAATGACTACCAAACATTCTGAATCTCAAATGTATGATTACTATTGAAAATAAATTGAAAACATTTTTAAATCCCTAAATTAAGATATAATGCCTCAGAACTGTAAAAGATCTCACCTATAACATTGAAAGAAGACAGACTACTAAGAAGACAAAATCAAGTCATTTTATGGCCATATATTTTCTCTCTGGATTGGTTGATTCTCAGGCCTCAAGGCTTTGAAATTCAGTTCAAATGTTATTTGCAATGACTGTGTGAGAGAGTGCACTGGGGTAATGGAGTTTCCAATTACTGTGTAGTGTCAATTATGTATAGACACCAGAAAACTTCTCAGTGACTGCTTTGCAGTCTACATGTTTCCCCAAAACATTGTCTCTAAGGAGTTGGTATGTAATTGTATATATATTCAATGTAGCTGGAAGTTAAGGTGCAATATACAACTGAAGCCTATAAGAAAGGACACCTGCCAAATGAGTAGAGCTGTGAAGAGAATAAATCTTATTTACCAGACTGAAAGGAGCAAGACATACAGATAAAATTAAATGCGTGAATAGAACTGAGTGTATCAAAAGAAAGTACAACAGGAAAATTACTTGAAGGAATTATAAAATTTGCTGTGTCTAAATCAAAATAATTTATATTCTAAAGCACCAATTAATATTGAACCAAATATCATTGATCAAATGCAGAACATTTAACAACTATTTTTAGAACCAAATGTGCTCAGCCGCATCCAATGGAATTATTATACTGTTGCCATTAGTGAGTTAAAGGAACTGAGTAACACATACATATATAAGAACATATAGCCGTGTGATATCAAATATTTATCATCATGGAATTTGGAAAAGGTACACTACTCTTAAAGGGAGAAGTCACAACCAAGCTACACAAATCCTCACAAACAAGTGTCAATAAAACCTTCATATCACCCAACATAATCTGTCATATACGTGTTACAGGAAAAACATTTCCAAAATACAGTAAAACCTCCATTTAACGGACTAATTCGGGCGAGGGGGTGTCCGTTAAATCAAAAAGTCCGTTATTTAATTAAAAAAAAAACCTGAGCTGTCGGAGCAGCAGCCCGCCCACCACAGGGTCGGGGCGGCAGCTCCGCAGCCCGCCCGTTGCTGGGACCCTGGCGGCAGCCGGGAACTGTCAGCCAGCCCGCCCGCTGGCGGGACTCCGGCAGGAGCCGGCAGCCAGCCCGCCCGCCCGCAGGTGGGACCCGGAAGGGAGCCGGCAGCCAGCCCGCCCGCTGGCGGGACTCGGGCGGGAGGCGGGAGCCGGCAGCCCGCCCGCTGGCGGGACTCGGGCGGGAGGCGGGAGCCGGCAGCCCGCCCGCTGGCGGGACTCGGGCGGGAGCCCGCCCACTGGCAGGAGCCGGCAGCCAGCCCACCTGCTGCCTGGACCTGGGTGGCAGCCGAGAACCGGGCAGCAGCCGGGAGCCGGCAGCCAGCCTGCGAGAAATGGATTTCGGATGCATCAGACTTGCTCAGAAATTTTGTCCGTTGCATCCGAAGTCCGTTAAATCGAGGGTTTACTGTATTGTAGTTTCTTTAAAAAATGGGTTGCCTCCCCATAATTTGGATAGGGATGGAATATATTTATATTTAATTTGTGTTATCTTATTTCTGGGCTGTTTTTCTTAACCTGGGGGGAGGTCACTGGAGAGGTTTAGGGAGGCTGTAAGCAAGGCTGGCCTTAGGGGGTATGAAGCAAGGCAATTCCTGGGGCCCATGCCACAGGGGACTCAGTGAAGCTTATTTACATGTTTCAGCCCTGATCTTAAGGTAGGGGGTGCAATTTGTTCATGTGTGTGCGTGGGGGGGGGGGTGATGGGTCTTTTTTTGCAAGTCCAAAGGGGGTTGCCAGCAGAAAAAGGTTGAGAAACACTGGTTGAGACAAGCCCTAAGGAACATTCAAAAATATAGTGGAGGTTTTGTTACAGAAAGGCTGTGATGTCACCTTAACTGGTTAGTCCCATTTTTGTTTGGGTTTTTTTGCACATAATGTCCACTTAAGCTGTGCAGCTCTTTTCTCTATGTATACAAATGGTGCCGTATGATACCATAATTCTAATTAATTGTAGTATAGGAGGTATTGTAGTTTGATTTGTAAATGATTACATAAGAGCTTACCTTAAAAATGCTTAAGACAGGAGAGGGGGAAAACAGTCTATAGAGTCTTGAATGTGTCATTCTGAGAATAGTGATACATTTAAAGCTGTAATTAGACAAGTGACTGGTAGAAGCATTTAAAACACTGAATTAATAATGGGCCAACTGGTGCAGCTCGGTGAAAATCAGTAAAGCTATGAGAATGTAAAACAGTTAAAGATCTAGTACAATAATTTACTTGTAAAAGGAAGACACAACCATAATAATATCTAGAATTAGTCAGACACTCAGAAGATTAAAGACCTTTAAATGCTCCTATGCAGAACATTAGGGTTCATTACTGGCTGCAAAAGTGATAACAATGGAAATGTGAAATTTAAATCTAAATCTTCTGTGACACTTCAAATCTGTAGAAAGGTGAAATACGGAGCAATAATGCATTCTAATAATAATGCTGAGGCACTGTTTATTTTGTACTATATATGGGCCAAATACTGCTTCCATTGAAGTCAATGTGGGTCTTGCCATTGGTTTTAAATGGAAGTAGGTTTGGGTTCTCTGTAGCTTTTGTGAGCTTGTGTAACACTTTGTGGCTCTCCAAGGACCGTTATACATGGAACTTGTGCCCAATCTCTATTTTTCTCGGTTAAACAGATAAAATAAAAAGGACAAAATACTTATAAAATCAAGGTCTAAAAGCCATTTGCAATTCCTTTATGTATTACAAATGATATTTTACAAAGACTAGTTTCCTTAATAGTAACCAAGGGACATCATTTTCCATCCGTGTAGTTTTCTCTCAGATCTTGGTAAGGACACAGTCACTATTCTATCATGTTGTTGGTATGTGTGTGGAAGTCAGAGGTGAATATTGAAGGCAGAATACACCCCTTGAGCATATGAAACAAAGAATCTTTATTTTACTCTTTATTTTATATACTTAACACTTTTCAGGCTATGAGAATACTTATTGGAAATATATTCTTTCGAGTTATTTTCAACTCCGCTGTAAATTATACCATCTTTTTTTGTTTCTATACTATGTAATTACTTCATCTATGTACATATAAAAATGCTGGCAATAATACTTTTGGCACTGTAAAGAGCATCATCATTGCCTGATATTTGAATGCTGTGGATGGACATTATGTTGTAGGCTTTTAGCTATTGGATATGGCTCACTTGATCTTTGAACAGTTGGTAATGATTAATTAATTGCTTTCCTGAAGTCCTACCATGACCTAAATTGTTCTAGTACCCTGTTTCCCCGAAAGTAAGACATCCCCCGAAAATAAGACGTACTTCCAGTTTTGCCTCTCGCTGTAATATAATGTAATGTAATTTTGGGAGCAAAAATTAATATAAGACACTGTCTTATTTTCGGGGAAACACGGTACTAGTCAGAGATTATACCAGCCTAATATTTCTTTCCCGTGTTTGTTTTGGAATCCATGTCTGTGTTCTTGTTAAATCTCTGTCCCCCTAGTGGTAGCCCTTAACTATCACCTGGACATATATTTGGTAGCCACTATGTTGAAAATATAATTTGGGAAGAGAAGAAGAAAGGGGATATATAGAAGAATATGCTTTACCCATTTAATTCAGGAAAGGATAAGTCAATTTCTCTTTATATTTTGGAATGAGGTTTAATTATCATTAATTTTTCCATCCTCCACGTTCTTGAGTAAAATAAAGTGTAAATAAGCAGTATGTATAATCTTATACAAAATAGAATGTCACTGAGTAGTAAATTTAGATTAGGCCTATTTATTTGTCTTCCTCTTCCTATCTCCAAATTAGTCAGTGTGTGAGACAAATGATCTAAACATAAATATGGGGTACCTATTTATTTTTGGTGTATTTTTATTTTCTGTGTGTGTACGCAAAGTTTTAGTTCGGGTTATGTAATTGTAAAAAAACATCCAACTTGATTTGAGTTTCAGGAAAGAATCTCCTTCCCCACCAGTTCCCATATATAGCACTTGAATATTACTACCCCATACATAGAAAATGTAAACAACATGTATTAGCACATGGCTTTTCTTTTTGTTGCATTATGTCTCCTGTTATCCTTCCTGTTCCTGCCATTTTTTCCTTTTTCTCTTATCTTTTCTCTCCTTCCACATATTATGAGTAGTTCTGCTTATGGAGAGCCCACACTACTGGTTATAGTGTATACAATCCAGAGAGTTGAGAGGTATGGTTCTCCTCCTTCTCGGTTCTGTAGTTTGAAATAAGGGAGTGGTTACCCAAACTTTATGACAAGACTGCTGCTGCTACACATAAAATTGCCTACACATTTTTTATGAAAAACAAGTGTAGAATCTTTATACTTTCAAGAAGCAAATTTGTTTCTTTTTGTCTGAGTTCACCAGGGATAGAAATCTATTAGATTTAGACTGACCCATAGTTATAGGGAGGACATGGCCCAGCGCTGCAATCTAGGAGTCTGAAGTTGCATTTGTTTCCCCCCTCGCTTCCCAGCCCAATGAAATAAAGCATAGTAGAAATAAACAGAACATGTTGGATGGAAGTGAAGAGAAATAAAAATACTGGAAACAAGAAATAAGGTAGTCTGACATGGCAATGTATTTGTGTGTAGAAGTTGAGAGTAAACTCTGAAATGCTGAGTATTACTAGAAAATGGATAAGCTTGTTACCATAGCATAAGGACAACACTGTGCTCAGCTGCAGATATGGCAGAGATTCATATTATTAATGGGAATGCTAATTGGTGTTTGACTTCTCATTATAGTAACAATAGACCTTAACAATCAATCCTCACCTCTACTGGTGCACATTGTCTCGTCATCATAAAAATGATTTCTGTTGGGACTTATTGTTCTTATCCATATCATCAGCATAGGTACAGTATCCTAAGTGTGTGCTTTGAGGCTCAACTAATTAAGAAGTGCAGAAAATGTGTAATTTTGAAATATTCAGCACCTAAGAGCATGTTAAGTAGGATGGTATTCTTCAGTCTTGACAAGACTGTTTGGTTGAAACATAAAGGAAAACATGATGAGCATGAAATTTATCGTAATTCTTTAAGGAATTTATGATTTTGTTTTCCATACCTTAATAAAAATTGAGGGAAATCTACTAAGGTGGTTTAAGTGAGTATTTAAAATTATTTTAGTTAGCTTTTGATCTCCAGGATTAATCCTTTGAGATGCTTCATCTAATTAACAAGAGGAGTCTCAGGAGATGAAAAGCACATCCAACTTGATTACATATTCCTATTGATCATCTTCCACCCGCAACGATAAAAATCAACTCTAAATACAAATCTAACAGTATTACTAATTCATTACAACCATTTCTTCATTAGCTTTTGATAGTTTTCAGCATGTACAATATTCACTGATCAAGAAATTATATTTTGAATAAGTGAAAGGAATACAATGCAGAGTACATCAGAAATCACTGCAGTAAAGATTACGAAGGACTAATGTAAGAACATAAAATAAAATCATTTCTACAAGATAGGAGCGTTTAGCATGAGAACACTGAATATACAAAGGCCTACCAGCTTATCTAGAACAGAGTTAAGTTAATTAAATATCATAACAGTTTAACACTATTAGTCAGGGCTTTTCTGTGATTCCTTAATGGTAAAATTTGCCATAGAATCTATCGTTTGCTGCAGCATTCTGATCCAGAATCTACATTTAACGGTTGTGAAGAAAACCTTCCACACATGCCAACACAGTGGTGTAAATAACTGAAAAAGTAACTTTGGAAGGTAAGACCGGTTTGTCCCTGGGATCAGTGAAGTACGCACTCTGAAAACTTGTTAACATTGTTCACTATTTCACTGCTGACTATTTACGCAGAAATTTGCAGGAAGTGTGCATGTTCTGCAGTCCCAAAATCTCTTCTGCTCTTTTCCATAAGCTAAAAATATCAGCTGTCCGCAGCAGCTAAAACCCACAATTTCTCCCTGACAAATTTTACAAGTTATGCAATTTCAGTACAGATTTCTGAAGTCCATTGAAAATTACAGGAATAAAATTATAGAAAATTAAATATTACAATAATACAGACTGTATTTTTTATTTGATTCAATCAAAAACTTTGATTTAATTTAAATGATGTTATTCTAGAATTTCCAGTCTGCTGCTCTGGAATGAGGCAGAAAACTTGTGGGCCCCAGGAATTGCCCTGATTCATACCCCTTAAGGCCAGCCCTGCTTGCAGCCTCTCCCGTGACCTCCCCCCAAGCTTAAGAAACACTGATCTAGACTAACAATGTACAATAAGCGGGGGTATAAATCTACAGTGCACTGTCATATGGACTTTGTTTCCACACACTCAATTTTCCCAAGTGCACACTGATGTGCTCCTGTTACAAAGTGGAGCAGATCAAAGTATACGAGGGAACTTTAATCACTATTTCTATATAGATTCGGTCATAAACATGACTGTGAATTTGTATGGTTTTGGTTTATCAGCATCAGATTGGTCACAAATAAAATTAAATTTCAAAGATGGTGAAGAAAACATTTGGGGGAGGATGATTCCGCCAAAGTTCAAATGGAAAAAATGGTTGTAGGGGACAACCTTGGTTCGAGCGATCATGAGCTAATTCAGTTCTATTCAGTTTGAAGGATAAACAAAGATAGATCTGGGACTAGGGTTTTTGATTTCAAAAAGGGCTAACTTTAAAAAATTAAGGAAATTAGTTAGGGAAGTGGATTGGACTGAAGAACTTGGGATCTAAAGGCAGAAGAGGCCTGGAATTACTTCAAGTCACAGTTGCAGAAACCATCAGAAGCCTTCATCCCAAGAAAGGGGAAACAATTCATAGGCAGGAGCTGTAGACCAAGCTGGATGAGCAAGAATCTCAGTGAGGTGATTAAGAAAAAACAGAAAGCATACAGGGAGTGGAAGATGCAGGGATCAACTGGAAAGCTACCTTATTGAGGCCAGAACATGTAGGGATAAAGTAAGAAAGGCTAAAATCCATATAGAGTTGGACATTGCAAAAGGAATTTAAACCAATAGTAAAAGGTTCTATAGCCATATAAAGTAAGAAGAAAACAAGGAAAGGAGAAGTGGGACCACTAAACACTGAGGATGGAGTGGAGGTTAAAGATAATCTAGGCATGGCCCAATATCTAAACAAATACTTTGCCTCAGTCTTTAATATGAGGCTAATGAAGAGCTTAGGGATAATAGTAGGATGACAAATGGGAATGAGCATATGGAGGTAGATATTACCACATCCACGGTAGAAGCCAAACTTAAACATTTTACTGGGACTAAATTGGGTCCAGAGAATCTTCATCCAAGAATATTGAAGGAACTGGCACATGAAATCGCAAGCCCATTAGTAAGAATTTTTAATGAATCTGTAAACTCAGGGGTTGTACCGTATGACTGGAAAATTGCTAACATAGTTCCTATTTTTAAGAAAGGGGAAAAAAGTGATCCAGGTAACTACCAGCCTGTTAGTTTGACATCTGTAGTATGCAAGGTCTTGGAAAAAATTGTGAAGGAGAAAGTAGTTAAGGACACTGAGGTCAATGGTAATTGGGACAAAATACATGGGTTTTACAAAAGGTAGATCGTGCCAAACCAATCTGATCTCCTTCGTTGAGAAAGTAACAGATTTTTTTAAACAAAGAAAACGCAATGGATCTAATTTATCTTGATTTTAGTAAGGCATAAGATACAGTTCCACATGGGAATTATTAGTTATTAAATTGGAAAAGATAGGGATCAATATGAAAATTGAAAGGTGGATAAGGAACTGGTTAAAGGGGAAACTACAGTGGTCATACTGAAAGGTGAACTGTCAGGCTGGAAGGAGGTTACCAGTGGAGTTCCTCAGGGATTGGTTTTGGTACCAATCTTTTTATTATGACTTCGACACAAAATGTTTGGAGATGACACAAAGCTGGGAGGTATTGCCAATACAGAGAAGGACCGGGATATCATACAGGAAGATCCGATGTCCTTGTAAACTGGAGTAATAGTAATAGGATGAAATTTAATAATGAAAAGTGCAAGGTCATGCATTTAGGGATTAATAACAAGAATTTTAGTTATAATCTGGGGATGCATCAATTGGAAGTAATGGAGGAGGAGAAGGACCTCGGAGTATTGGTTGACCACAGGATGACTTTGAGCCGCAACATAAAAAAGGTGGGGGAAAGGGAGGCCGTCACTTTGTATACCACATATGTATAACACTCACGCACAGTATTTTAAGAGGGGATTTTTAAGTTTAATAATTTCATAAATCAATATGGATTTCCCCAAATGGCCTTGGGACCAGTCATTAAGATGTAATAGAAGTCACCTATCCAATAAACATCTGTGAGTAGTTTTTACTGTAAGAGGCTGCACCATACCTGGAATAAATCCCGCTGACCATGTCGTGCTGGAAAGAATGCTCTGCTGTGTTGCCGGGACCAGCTGCTTTGGAAATAAGCAATACGACCAAACCTCGCATCTGTAGGTTATTCCGGCTATCATACACAAGCCCTCTGCCAAAAGAAGTAGGGGAGGGAGAAGAAAAAGATCAGGATTTTTCATAAATCATTTTACCTGTTCACACAAAATCCAAGTAGAAAGACTCAGCCTCCAGAGTAACATCATCATTTCATCTAAAGTCACTACTATTCACATCATTGGGTGAAGGAAACTGCAGTTCTCAAAATCTTGTCAACTTTACACCATAATTTATGATGAAATGTTACTATTACAAATAAACACAATACTTCAATCTGGAATTCCCTCTTCTATTTCCTAGGAGAAGTGTAAGCCCAGCACTTCTGTAAAGTTGTCACCAGGAATATTTCTAGATAGTTTGGTGGTTACACAGTACAACCATAAAAACATGAAACATTTTTACCAAGTATAAAAAAATAAAAGCAGCCATAAAGATGTAAGATGGGTGCAACCCAAATCTATAATTTACTGAAAAATAATTTTGTACAGCAGACTGGTTATAACAACAAGATTAACTGCATTTTAGGAACAAACTTCATAAAACCACACAGAACAATAGACAAGAAAATTTCCCCATAAAAGTGAGGGAGTTAAATTCCCTTGAGAAAGTTTAACAGTTTGAACAAACAGAAGAACTGCTCCAAATGCTTGATCTTTAAATTCAGTTCTCTCTCTCAGTTTTTGCCATGAACAATTCTTAATTACTGTATAGAAGGCGGAAGCTCAAAAATTAGTTTGCTTAAAAACAAGCTTTGCTCTCCTCCTGGACCCCAACATTCTGGAATCTCTGCCTCCTAGACTTCCTCTCCAGCATTCTAAAGAAAGCTAAAAGTTTAGAGTAAAAGAATTTTATATACCGCAAGTGTTATGCAGTAATCTAACTTCCAACAAACTTGAGTACATACTCTTTGATACTATCATAGCTTTAGTTTTTATATGGCTCATTTTACAATATGGTAGGTTACTAGACAGGTTGTATCCCATATTATTCCTTGCTATAATTCTCTGGCTTAATCTCTGGAAGAAATTAGATCACAACTGTCTTTATAACAACAGTGCTCCAAGAAAATCTATGGTATCTTTTAGTTAGGCGGTACTTGTGTGTAAGTAAATCTAACATACGTTACTTAATCTCAGAGTTCTTCATAGTTGAGTATTACAAAACATTTCCACATTTTACAATCCAAGACAAACTAGAGTGTCTTTAGGACGGTATTTGAATTGACAGCTCTACAAATATGAAAATTCACCATTTGCAAGTTAAACTCAGTGATAGACGATGTTCACACTGAAGGTTGCCACTGCATTCTTGATTCATTCCATTATGTCTCGATAATACTTACTGCTTCTATAGTGGTTTACATTTACAAAGTGCTTTACAAACATTAACTAACGTTGCGGTACATGCAATCCAGATACATTGATTGTTCTGATACGTGAAAAACCATGCCATAAAAGGATGATTTAAAACAGGATAGCAGAGTGATGGAATTCATTCAATAGCTTTTTAGCTTGTTGGAGGGTGTTACTGCATAGATCATTGTCACAACCAAGGTCATATAGTGGCACCAAATCTTATACAAAGAAGGTTAAGTAAGGTGACTATGCCAAGGGTCAGAGAGGTAGCCGTGTTAGTCTGGATCTGCAGAAGCAACAAAGAGTCCTGTGGCACCTTAAAGACTAACAAAAGTATTGAAGCATGCATCTGATGAAGGGGGTATTAGCCCACGAAAGCTTATGCTTCAATACTTTTGTTAGTCTTTAAGGTGCCACAGGACTCTGTTGGTATGACAAGGTTATGATTTGCTGGTTATGATTATGCTATCTTTATAGCTATCAGCAACTGGGAGAAGGCAGATACACCTTGAGAGTCAGCAAGGTATGCAGGGACATGCTTATGGACAGAACTCTAAGTTTTTGCCATGTCATGTGCTGGGTGGCTTGTGGTTGGAACAAAGAAAACAAACCACATGGCAAAAGGACTATAAAAGACAGCATCATCATCTCCATTTTGTCTTCAATCCTGCATCTTACTTCTGGAGGAAGCTCTGAACAAAGGACTGTATGACCCATCCCAGCTGTGGATGTACTCCAGAGACTTGATTTGAACCTGCAGTTTATTCCATTAATGCTACAAGCTTAAACAAGAACTTTGCCATTACTGTAAGTAATTGATTCCATATAACCAATTTTAGCTCTCATCTAGATTTCTTTCTTTGTATGAATAAATCTTAAGATTTTATATTATAAAGGAATGGCAACAGCATGATTTGTGGGCATGGGCGCTGGGGCTGGGGCAGGAACAGAGCAGGGAGACCCCCCTGTCCCTTTCCTTCCTCTGCAAGATGATCATATTTTCAAACTGAAAAATTGGGACACTACTGTTGGAGGACCAAAAAATGTTTTGGTATGCGATAAAGGAAGTGAAAAGAAAAAGATGTGCTCTTTCCACTCTCTGAATTACACCCCCTTTCAGAACGAAAACTGGGATATTTGACGGTAAAAGGCAGCACGATGAAAAACAGTATTTACGTCTGACCTCTTATTCTCTCCTGGTCTCAGCTTCTCCTATAGCTCACACCCTCTCTTCCACTATTGTTACTAAGCCCCCCTCCCCATCATTCAGCCAAACCCCCATTCACAAACGATTCTTTCCTGCACTTAACAGTGCCAACCCAACCCAACCCTATCCTACCCTACCCTCCTGGCTCAGAGATCCTCTCCACACACCCACACCCCTACCCCCAGCTCAGCCCTACATCTTTTCCCCCCTGCCCTGGCAACACTTGGAATTATTGGTGTGAAGAATTACTCTCCTTCCCTTCTGACTAGCTCAGAACCACCCCCTCAGTTGTGACACTTGAACTGTGAGAGCTGGGCTCATGTGCAGATCATTACCTTTTGAAGATGGACGATCTAAGTAGCCCCACAAAACTCTGTGTTCCCTACTTTGTGCCTCCTCCCTCTGCTGCCTGTAGCCCATATGCTCCAACTTTAGCCCCAACAGGATGTTTCCCCACTGGTCACATCAGCAAAATTATAGTATTTTATAGTATGGCTGAACACTGTGGCATCACTAGTGGGGCTTAACCCGATTGGGTCCTAATAAACCAGCAGCCCCTGCCCAAACTTTCTTGGCCGGTGGGATATGGTGTCTACGTTCCTTCATATGAGAAAGCATATTTGAGAGTATTGGTCAGATTCAGGAGAACTCAAAGACAAATCTTAGTATAAATTTGGGATTCAGACACAAGATAAATTTATCTCAATTAATAAATTAGAGGAAGAAAGATCATTGAAGCCCACAGTTCACACTCTTCTCTTGGGAATTGACGTTATTCAGAGAGAAAAATCAAACCACATAGAAGGCAATGATTCAGATGTTTTTGTGGACAAAGTTTAAACATAAAACAAAATCAGGTCTGTGACTAGGAAGAAACTGTCCCAGAAGAGCGTTATTAACGTCTGCAGAATTTGACAACTGAAGAGTACAAATTTTGTTTTCAAGTTTTAAAAGAGTTGCAGATTAGAATTAAGTGTTGAGCTTGGACAGCAAATATTGAGAGATGTCTGAGGCCAAAGGGACAGCAAATATCTAGAGCTGATTTAGTCTGCAGCTGTGCCACTGGCTGCCAGTCTGAAAAGTCAATTTGGTTCCATGCAGTTAAAAACCACTTGTCTCTCTTAAATTGGGTATTAAAATGGAAATGGCAATTCATGTTGTAGCAGTGTTTAAGTACATATCTAGCAAACTTAATCAACAGATTTGAGTGTTGCTTGAAAACTCTGAGAGCATGGAATAACATTAGGATTCTAGCACAAATATTATATATTTTCAGCCTGGGATTTAGTATTCAAGCACAGGATAATGTACAAGGTCAGATCATGAACTACTTCACCACTGCAAAGATAAGAGTATACCTGCTTGAATAATTTCATATTCTCTCTAACTAGGAAGCTTTGTGATCCAGTGGTTAAAGAAAAAAAAACAAAGAAGGGAGTGTTCTGAGTCCTAATGTGAATACTTACTTACCGTGGTATATTGAGCAAGCTACTAGCTCTCACTCATTGGCCTTGGACAATCCATTTTTAAAAATGTGTAAAAACTAGCAAGATATCAATGAAAACCAGATACTATATCCAAGATGAGCTTTCTCGGGACTAAAAAGTAACCCACATATTTTCTAATGTTCCTTCACACGTTCATTCTTATACTACAGTAACTTGTTTATAGCTAGAAATCAAGAAACTAGGGAAGCTGTTGGTAATGTTGAGCACCCTCTGGATCTGAATGTAAGTGATGCTGAAATACAGACAAGTGTCTCCCTCTATACAAATGAAGACTGTGGTAGGAAGAGGGACATAGTCTTTATACATTTCAACATCCAACAAGAAAAAGGCATTTAGGACATATGCACTGCAGGTTATTTAACGGTTCTGGTTTTTTGCCATCTGGATACTACTGCTTGCAAGTTTGAATCCTTGTTTAGATATATATTCTCAGTAAAAGGAAACCCTATGATACAGTGAACAGTTTTGTTAAATTGTGTTAACCTTCCATCCTTTGTTCACTGTATCATAGGGTTTCCTTTTACTTTTACTTTTTTTTTTTACTGAAAATATATATCTAAACAAGGATTTTAAAAGGAAAACATTTTCATCACCCAGTGAATTTACAGTTTTTGTATCTTTATTCTCACTACTCAAATAAGTAAAAAGCTGCTTACCATATTCAAAAATGTAGATGGAAAGCCACACTTCCTCGTGCCAAGAAAGTACTGATGATATAAACAATTAACATTGTGTAGATTTCCAACATTTGAGCCACATGTAAATACTGTAATAGTCCAGCAAAAGTTAGAAAAATACATATTCAGACTATATACAGCATACATATCCTGTGTACAGGATACATGATGGTGTGTCATGGTATGAACAGTTTTCTGGCTTGAGCTTCACCACATTACTCATGCAGGTCTAAGCACACAAGAGATGCAGGTCATCCAACTATGTGCAAATAAAATCTTCATACTTCCTCACACCATTCATGCATTTTGTTTATCACATGTTGGAGAAAGGTAGCTCTTAAAAAAAAATTACTTGTACTATTTCTTCCTATTCCTTTGCCCATAAAACCAACTTGCCTTAGTTCTTATGTACAGAAAAATTACTACTAATAATTTTAAACATTTAAAAATAATCTGAAGAAACATTTGTATTGATTTGGAAGTCCAGTATCTCATGATTTGACAGGGCTAGAAACAAATTGTATTGTGTTATATCATATCATTAAAAAGCAAGGGACATAGCTTTCCCATGGGACACAAACCTGCTGAGCCACAAAGTACAAAAACTTAAATCAGTTTCTGGTTTAGGAATGGATATGGCAAGCAGAGAACAAGGAAGTTTTAAATTTCTGCTTTTACCTTATCCATACTAGGGGAGGGAAGGAATGAAAAATAGCCTATTATTACTATTAATACAAAATTTCAACTGTTTGAAAGTTCAGAGGTTTGGAATGTTGCTAGTAAAAACAAACTGTGCAGAGTACAGAGCAACGAGCTCAAAGGTGTAAAAGAGGAAGAACTGTACAGGTATAATGACTAAATATGTGGTATGTCTATCACATAATTATATAAGTAAAATACCATTTTAGCCAGGACACCTTATACATACATATAGATTTATGAGCAAAATACTATTCAAAGTCCAATTCCATTTACAGAAAGGACAAATTGTGTTGCTGCTATGTCTCATATCCATACTAAAGCAAATTGCATTAGACACAAAAATTTTTAAAAAAGCCTAAGGTGACCATTCTTTAGAAACTAAAAACTATAGCATCTATTTGACATGGCTTCAGGGGTTACATTCACACTCTACCTGATTTAAATTCCCAAGAGATATTCTGCCCAAGTAACAGCTATACAGAAGTCTTCCAGATGGTGCAATTAGTTTTGATGGGTATGTGGCAGAAGACAGGTTCCTCTGGGGGGAAAAGTAAACTGAAAGCAACCCAAGTGGAATTGGGCACATATGCAAGTAGTGTGAAGTTGGACTCTTTTGGAAAACCTCTGCAGAATATCATCATAAGTGTGACCATAGAGTAGCCAAGAAAAGACATTAGTGAATTTTTCTTGCTGTAAGTTATAGACTAGGCAGATTTAAATTATACACTACACCCTCCGGGGAAAATAAAAAGGTAGATGAGTATGTCTCACTAACAATCTACAACAATCCAGCTTTTACAAAACATTAAAAAGGCTGGAAGAAAAGCATCTATGATAGATTTTATGAATATGACAAAATAAGCCATTTGAAAACTGTCAGATTCACAGGTTTAAACACAGAACTCTCTTTTTTGTGTGAGAACAATGTTGATGCACAGGGAGAAGAGTCTAGCTCTGAAACACATGCATTATGCTACATAGACACAAGAGACTCACACCACCCACTCAAGCAGTGACACTGGCTAATAGCTAATGTGCTGCAAATTACACCTCCTACTACCACAGTCCGTCTGTTACAGAGAATAAATCAAGCAAACATGAGCATTCTACTTAATGTTTTGTGCATTTCTCAACTTGTAGTGCCCATTTCAACAGACTTTCCTTTAAAAATGCAGTTTGGAGATTAATCCCCTTATAATTTTCAGTGGTTTAACTCCACTCACAATTGACATGTTTTGTCACAAAAACACTGCCTAATTGCAAGCAATGAATATTTAATATTTTTAGCATAAGTCCTATTAGTTAATCAAGGTTGCTCAACAGAACAAAATCTGGAATATCTGCAATGGATTTGATTGTGAGATGACAAAAAAGTAATTTTATTACCAGTCTTTTCCTTTCTACTGTATATCATAATGAGATTAAAATGGAGACTAGAGGGGGTAATGGGAAATGTAATAAGTTGATTCAAGAAGCAGATGAGTGTACAAGGATAAAATATCATGACGCTGACTGGATAATGGGAAGTCTAAAGAAAGTATGTAAGTAACTGGGAAATTAACAAATCAAGGGAACAGCAGAAGTATGAATATGGAAGCTTTAAGGAATAGTTGGGAAAAGGTTATATAAGCAAAATCAAGAAAATCAACAAAAGTGGTAAGTAAATTTAGGAATAATATTAAGAAAGCCACAGTTTTTTATTAGCCATAAAAATATAGCTGGCCCACATTGTACATATGTATTGTGTGATACTGTAAATTACTGTTTATTATTTGTAATACTGTAGCACCTAGGAGCCTTAGTTATGGAGCACTGGGCAAGGCACTGCACAAATACAGAACAAAAAGTCCTTGCACCCAAAAAACAAATGCTGTTAAATTTATGACATACACGGAAACACTCCATCCATTTTTCTCAACCCAAGTCAAAGAGGTTAACAGGGTATACAATATACTTGTAACCATAATTATATTTCAAAAAGTATTTTTTCACATTAATTACAATTGCCATTTCTAAACCTAGAGGTAGCCATTATCTGCACAGCATGGTTATCTGTCATCACTACAAATGTGAGAGTTCTGCTATCCTCATGGCTAGTTTCCAATCTGCTTCAATAATGACTTGCTAGAAATAACCAATAGGTAACAAAATATTTATGTGAATTTGCTCAAGTGATCACATTTAAATAAATAAAGCACAATATGCTAAAAATGTAATGTAAAATCACTTATTTTCACATGCCTACTTCACATGCCTACTACATGCCTACTACATATTTAACAAATACGTAGAACTTTATTAACTTAGACCTTGTCTACGTTAAAGACTAAGTTCATGGCAGGTATGGAGTGAAAAGAAAAAAAGCTTATTACATTTGGATTTCAAAGACTGACTAGATACTTGGCCATCTGAATCTCATCTGTTTCATACTGGAAGAAAAAGGGAGCTTTGCTCCCCATAGAATGGCTCAACAAAGCTAGAGCAACTTTACAACAAGAATCTATTGGACAATAGTATCTAGGTTGTCAGTCATCATGGGAGATCCTTACCCATTCTTTTTCTCTGTTTTTTTTTCTAGTTCAGCAAAGCTAGCTACAAACTAGTTTCAGAACATGAAAGGAATATATAAAATTAGTCTTCACAATAGTTCTAAAATTTTCCTTATGTACCACTATTCCAATCTACTTATTGCTGTTTCTCTCCCCTCTCCCACACCCCTCCCCCCCCCCCATTGGTAAACTCCAAATGATTCTTGAAGGGGAGATGGGGGCTTGTTTGTTTTGGCAACTTACAAGTTCCCCCTGTCGGCAAGCTCAGAACACAGCAATGTAACTGAACCCTCTGGCACACATCCACAGCTATGGACATATAAAATAAGCAATCCAAACAAGAATTTTTGTAAATCGAGATTAACTTGATGAAGCAGTAAATCTATTTTGTTAGTCTATCCGCCTAACAAAATACTTAAATGGACCTTTTCACCTTCGTCTGTCTCTTGTTCAGTTCCCTTACAAGAAAAAGAAATAGACTGTAAAAAGAAAAAAGAACACCCACAAACAACCGCCTTATGCTGAATAGCAAATTCAGATTATGTTGACAAGGAATAAAAAGGAATATAACAAGTTAGGGGCCAGGCCTGTTACTGATAGAAAAGCAGAAAGTCACTTAGAGACAACGAAAATGTAGGTAAGAAAAAATGTTATTGGAGGGAAGGAAGATGGGGAGGATAGATACTTGTTGTTCCAGCAGTCTAGACACTGCTAGGTTGAGAATCTTAAGCAGTGATTGAAATAGACACTTCTGGACTGTTGATTAAATTGGATACAGGTATCCATTGTTAAAACAGAGGTTTTGCTGGGGAAGGCCAAGGAAAGACTGACTAATTTGTCATCCAAACACTACATCAGCTAAGGCCAACTCATTTTGCTGTGGACAGTGAAAGAATGCACCGATGACCAAGTGTTCACTTGGAGTTCTCATCTTAGGTTGCTCTGCTGTTCAAGTCCAGGATGATGACACTGGCTGGTAAGATGGGCTATTGCCACTTAAAAAGAGATTACTTACTGAAATATACTACATTCCAGAATTTAATTTATTTTATCCACCTGGAAATAGTGGATTTAGAAGCTTGACAGCCTTTTTTATATCTCCCAGATAGAGCCAAAGCATTTTACTTCATCCAAGGTTTTGTTCCATGTAAACAGAACTGTACAGCCCAGAAACAAATGTATACAGTTGTTTTACTAGAGATTGAGAGGACTTGGAAGAGATGAGGGCAAGCAAACGGATTCAAATGAAAGGTTGCATTTTTGTTTGGGATTAAGTTTAAAGCTGATCTGAGCCCTACTTTGTGCAAAAAGAAAAAAAGGTAGGTCTACTTGATAGAGAGAGGCCTTAGAGCTCAACAACTCTACTTGCTAAAATGATTGCTAAGAGAAAAGCCACTTTTAGAGTCAAGAAATACAATGGAAATTTCCCCACAATGGCTCAGAAAGAGCTTTAGTCAGTCTTTGCAATGCTCAGTGCTCCACAGGTCATGGAATATGTGGTCTTCATAGGAATGCTGATTTTAGAAGAGATGAAATGTTGGGTTTCAGCAACAGGCCAAAACTGGAAGGAATAAATTGCATCAGTCCTGAAGTGGAGAATTGCATTCTCAAGAGATTAAGGCGCACACCTTTGTAAAAACCCTACAGAAGGAATTCCAGAGTATCCTTCATGGGACAGATCTCTCTTTGGACACACTATGGACAAAGTCTCTACATCCCTTTATATCTCTAGTTAATAGATGGCTTCCTAGATTTGAAAAGGAAGTTCCACAGCTTTTGAGAGTAACATTGAATCAACACGTGACATCTCAGGTAAAAGATGGTGGCTGTCCAAACGAACAAAATCCCAGAAGACTGACTGAATCCACAGCCATTACATGGATCTCTCTTTAAACTTCAGAAACCACATGTTTCCAGGCCATACAGAGTGAAAAGCTTCACTGATGCTTGGTCCTGGATGATATTCTGACTACTTTGGCAATTTAGTGTTCTTTAATGCTCAACTGCAGGAAACTGATGCAGTGTTGGGATTCATGGAAGGCTCATTTGCTCTGGAACACATGGACCTCATCTAGGCCTTCATGCCAACCTTCGGACATTGGTTGTTATCCAGACTAACAGGCATTCTCTATAAGCATATGTTTGAATAAGTGCTATGAAAAACTTCACCAGAGTGGGGTTGATCAGTAAATGGTCCAGTCTCCTATACTTTTTATTTCAAAAAGATTGAATAGGCAATTCTGTCCAGTGGCAGTTTCAACATATGCTACTATCATACCATCCAGATGGAGATATCAATGAGCCAATACTTGCCAATTTCTTCACAGCCTCTTGAAGGAATGCCACGTGAGAAAGTACAGAGGGACTTGAGTAGAACCAGACCCCCACACCAAACAACAGTCCCCACCAACGCCAAAACAAGCAATTAAAGATACCAACACCCCCCTCATTGTTTTTTCCTGTGATCCAAGAATCAAAAACTCCTTTGTGACTGCAAAGGTCTGTGAGGAATTGTGTGTGAAATTTTGGGGTTGTAGATCCAAAGTCAAGAATCACTGGTCTAGACGGTGGCAAATCTGAATCCCTTCTTGTCCCAGGTTAATAAAATAACCATGAATTTCACGAACAGGTAAGTGCAGGTGAGTGCATAAAGGGCACTTCTTGGAGGTCACAGTGCTCAACCCCAGTTGTGAAGCACAGGACACACTAGCTGAACTGATGCATCCAGATATGAAGATTGTGCTGTATACACTTCAAGGAAGCCAACATATTTTGGAGCCATTTCTCATAGTAGGAAAGCCAGGATCACACTCTTGAAATGAATTTTGTGAACGGCAAGACTGAATGCTGACAGGTCCAGTACTGGGTCAAAGCCTCCACTTTCTTTTGTCTATCATAAATACTCTTGAGCAATTTATAGTATTCTGTTGGTACTGGGATAATCTCTTCAAATGTGAGATATATTTCTTATGACCACTATTACTTGGATATTGGGGAAGAAGAGACAAAATATTGCAGGAAGGCTATTACAAAGCACACATTGATAATTTTGAGAGCCCATTTGTCTGATGTGGTATTGGTTATAGGGAAGAAAAGTTCTTCAATCTTTCCCTTAGATAAAAAGGCTTCTGGATTTCCAAGACTTCACTGCGACGTAGGAAAGCTGTCTCTAGGATGTGTTTCCTGCTGCTGTCATTCGGGGAGTCCCAGTGGGTTGAAAGGACTGGCAGTTTAGGTGAAGTTTTAAGTTTGTCTTTTGGCCATAATTGCAACTCTCCCTCATGTTTCCCTGAAAGTGGGTTGTCTAGGTAATCTTGCTGAGATATGACAAATGCTTCAGGACTTTTCCAAAAGTCTCTGAAAAGTTTCACCCCATCAAAGGGGAGCTGGAGGAGAGTGCAACTGGAGACTATACTCATATAAACAGTCCTAAGCCATGCATGTCACTTCATTAGAATATTTCAGGGAAAAGCTTTGGCAGAGAACCTTGTATTATCACAGACAATGTTATATGTAAAGTAAACAAGGTATTTTCCAGTAATTCCTATCCAGTCCCTTGTAGAATCTTTTATGCTGTCAGTGCAACACAGTGACAGCACCCCTTGCTGCTCACCGGGTTACAACTGAAGATCTGAAGGCCAATTTAGAGAGAGTTCCTAAACGTAAAGTCCACAAAGTAATTAAGATCTCCTACTCCATTCACTTGAATAAGGATTTTCCTAGGATAAGAGCAGTTTTGGCAGAGATACGAAATGGGAGAGTAAATCCTGGATGACCTTATCTTGTTGTACTGTTAAAGTTCTAAGGAGGCTCTGCTGGTGATGTCCAACCATTCTACATGCACAGTTTTCTCCAAAAATTCTGAAAAAGGAACAAGTTTTGTCCTTCCTACATCATGATGATATTCTGGGTCAATGGAAGATGGAACTGCTGTTTTTAAGGTGGGGTGGATAAGATCTACTAAGTAATGAACATCCTTATTGAGGCCAACGTGACCAGAATAATCAGATTCAGAATGAACTGAGGGAATAGAAAATTTCACTCTCCTTCGGTAAAGATTTTTGGAGAACAAATGCGTCACCTAGATCTGTCATCAGAGAATTAGGCTGACTTGCATGTATTTTTAGGGGACTCTCCTTGACCTAGCCTTGTCAAAGGGGGAGGTGGTAGAAGGTGGTGTGGATTATGTCCGAAAGAACTTTTGCAGAATGCATCATCCGGTGTTTGCTGAACAGCTTGACTTCACAAGAAGTCAACTACAGAGAGAAAATACATGCCTAGAACAGCTAAGGAGGGGCTTGCTTCCCAGGAATAGGAAAGCAAACAGTTTTGCATCTGAATGAAAAAGGCTGTTTAATGAATTGCCTGAAATTTCAGCACCAAGCTGACTTTATGCTGCATGGCCCATTTGGGGGCTGGAGAAGAACTATTAGAGATACAGAAAGACAGCTATAAAAACAAGGGCAAACACAGTAAGACACAGTCTCAAAGATATTAGTTATTCAGAAAACTTTGAATTTCAGATGTATTTAAATACTGTAAATTCCTCCTATCCCTAACTCTGGTTGGACAGAACAGTATTTAGGCCAATAAATTACAAACTATGGTTTTCAGTAATGCAACATTTTTTAAACACAAACTAAACACACATTTTAGAATACAGGTAGCAAAGATAGTTTACTCTTGACGTATCCATTTCACCTCCAGCTAAGATTTGACAAGGGAAGCGGGGGCGAAGGGGGGTTCGTTTGCCTACAAGGACACCAAAGGTACTTCATGAAATTTTTACCAACTGTCAGTCTCTTCTGTTTTTCCTGCTCAGTGTTTGATTTGATCTTGGAATGGGATGTGGATAGCTTGCAAGCAATTGCCTCTGTCAAAAAATGTAGTTAGTGTTTGACTGCAATTACCGTGAGCAGCAGTAACCTGCAGGTCTGGCACCCTTATTTTTGTAACCACATATACTTAGACATAAGCCTAGTTTTTGTATGTCTGATTTCTCCACCAATATTTACTTTATTTAAACCTTGTGGGAGGTCTAGCATCCCTCTGTCAGCTAGTACTGTATCAATGAGTATTAATACTATCCTTTAGAAAGCAGGCTTTCAGGGATCCAAGGATATTCTGTAAGAGAAAGGAATACAAATATTTCAAAAGAGCTTCATGAATGACAGAAATATGATTAGCTTCATAAGGCTAATGAATTCAGGGACCTCTAGCAGTCCAGTGTCACTTGAGCAATATTGTAATGGTAAAACCTGTCACAAAGAAAAGCATTTTGCATTAAATGAACCCTACCATTGAAATGCAATGAGTCAGGTCAATTCTTGGTCATGATCTCATGACAAAAATGCTTGCAGCATGCTATACAATTGGATGCAACATGAAAAGGCAAAAATGTTAAGATAGGTGATGCCATTATAGAATGATCTTAAAAGGTCTTAACCTCCCATATACTACAGTATGTCTTTGTATGGCAACCTCCCGGTTTCACAGCATTATGGGGAACAATTTATAATAAATATTTATTCCCTGAAAAAAAATTATGACTCTGTACTCAAATAGTAAAAAATGTAGTGGCTTCAAGCTTAGTCCTCAGTCAATTAATGATTTTTATTTAGCAACAGTGACAGAGTCCATATATACTATGCTGCCTGCTTAACATTGCTTAAACAGCAGTGATTGACAACACGGTTTATTGACTTTGTGCCTATTAATTATACTGGAGGACCCCTTCTAAAGATTCTGGCTTTAAAACTGCTTAATTAAGTTGACTGGTTATATATATATTTTTTTAAATCCCTCGGTGTACCAGGAAAAAAGCCTACTTCTTAGAACCCAATGGACAACTGAGTACAGACAGTACAAAACAACAAGGTTGTTTGCGCCACACTAGTCCCAAGAAGACAGAAGCATAAATATGTAAAGTAACCATAATAGTAGTTATGTTACTTCCTATTACAACATACTAAGTTCACACCTTAATGCCCATAAGCTTTTACTTAAAATGGACCTTAAAGGATGAGACTTTTTAAACTAGCTCTCCCACCTCACACACAAATCCAAACCATCACACTTATTACTGTGATTGTGGCTCTACATTTTTCCAGAGATTAGCCAATATTCCAAAGAGTCTCTTTCCATAAAGATCCAGGTGGAAGTCCATAATAATTAAGATGGATATGCTCTTTACTCAGATAAATACAATTTTCAGTTTCTGAAACCTACTCAGATTCCATAACGTTTTCCCTTTATTGTTAAAATCACAATCAAAATAATTTGTTTAAAGAGGGAAGCTTTTATTTATAAAAATAAATATACAACAAGGCAACACTAACAACCTTTTCCTGAATTATTTCTAAATGCCAACATAAGTTTATCAACGTATCAATGACAGTTTACATTTTATGAAACCGTAAAACAAATGTATAGCACAGAAATGCTGAAAATATTTTACAGAAAAATGACTGTTGGAAAAAAAATATATCACTGGACATTTTCAGATGTATTTTCTATTATTTTATCAGAAAAATATCAAGACTTTAAAAGCTTGGAGAATTTAAGCATACATTTGTGGTTTTAGAAATGTTTGTTTCCATGGCAACCTCCATGGTCTTCTTTATATAGCATTATAAACAGATGGTAAAGAGTGGTCATGTTTGTTTCTTTGCCAGCATATCAATAAAACTGCTGTATTACTATATCTAGTGCATCTGCATTATTAAATAATTGGGGTATTCTAGCAAGAAAATCCACTAATTCAGACAGACAAATATGATTAACCACTATCTGTTTTTTCATGATCACACAAGGATTCTGAACAGTACAGTCACTGTAGTCTACGTAGTCAACAGTCATTTTTGGCAAGGCTTTCTATAAATGTTTTCTCAGCACTTGCCATGCAGGGCACATAACCACAAATATGAATCTGACGGGGAGTAAAATAATGAATTTTAATAGGAAATAAGAGTGAATTTATTTACACCTTCTGGTACTAAAATGTCCTTTAGAATTATTATTTTTGTTAAATTACATCTGGAATGATTTAGAGAAGATGTAAAGAAGTGTAGTGAAATGTAATTCAGTTTATTTTATTATGTATTGGTAAAGCAGGGGCAATTCTTGCAAGTGAACTGCAAAATGCAAAACAACACTCTTTCAATCTTAATCTTTCATTTCAGACATAGCTGTGATCTGAGACAGGTGATCTGGGTTCAGAGGCAAGGTTTGGAATTAGCCAAGAAGTAATAAGAGTTGGTATTTATATGGTTTAGAATGTGCTCTTTTTGCTATGATAAGCTTAGTACAAAACATTTAGTAGCTCAACCAACCTATGCTGTTGCCACTGCTATGACATCTAGCTGATGATATCTAATAGAGCTACCGTATTTTTCGCCCTATAAGACGCACTTTTTCTTCCCCAAAACGGGGGGGGGGGGGGAGTTGGTGCGTCTTATAGGGCGAATGTGCGCCCCGGTTCCCCCCTCCCCGCCGCAGGCGGGCTGCCGGGAGCGTCCCGGTTCCCCCCTCCCCGCCACGGGCGGGCTGCTGGGAGCGTCCCGGTTCCCCCCTCCCCGCCGCGGGCGGGCTGCTGGGAGCGTCCCGGTTCCCCCCTCCCCGCCGCGGGCGGGCTGCCGGGAGCGTCCTGGTTCCCCCCTCCCCGCCGCGGCGGGGAGGGGGGAACCTCGGCAGCCCGCCCGCGCGGCGGGGACGGGAGAGCGAGGCGCTTTTTTTTTTTTTTTTTTTGGTCCGGCTTTTTTATTAAAAAACGAGGGGGCGTCTTATAGGCCGGAGCGTCCTATAAGACGAAAAATACGGTAATACCATGGAGGCATTTATGGGGTTATAACCAGAAAACAAAATTTAGAAAAACTAAATAGAATTTTTATGAGGCACTGAGTATATTATAGAAATCTGACACCCCTGTACATGAAGGCATTACTTTATTTAACTTCATTATAACGCTAATAAAAATACTATCATTGAGCCTGATCCTACTCCCACTGAAATCAATGGGATTTGTAGCATTTTCAATGTAAGTCAATGCTTGCAGCAAAATGGAGAATATCTAATAAAAAAAGAAAGGCCAAGCATTTGCAGTGTGCATGCAAGTTTGATGATAACAGTGAGATGCAGATACCTAGTATCTGATGTCATTTTTGCTAGGCACAATGTCTCAGAGAAAGATAAAATACCTGTAAGTCATTTGTTTTCTCTCAACCACAAAGTAAAATTTCTTGTTTGCTCATATCACAGATGCTATTAAATCTTAACTAAACACCATCTAATGCACTTTGGGAGACTCAGTCTATTGCAAACATAAATGAGTCTGTCTTAAGATTAGCAGCCGTGTTAGTCTATCTGTAAAGAAAACGAGGAATACTTGTAGCACCTTAGAGACTAACCAATTTATTTCAGCATAACAAAAGCTTATACTGAAATAAATTGGTTAGTCTCTAAGGTGCCACAAGTATTCCTCATTTTCTTTATAAATGAGTCCCTTCAAGAGGATAGACAGCAAAACGAAAAACATCTGTCATTCAGATATATACAAAACAGCCAGAGATGTGCTAGGATGAAGAATCAAAAGGAACCCTTGCCTTTCTGCACATCAAATGGTGCTTCATTAAACAATAAAACAGGTGTTTTGGGACCCATTTTTAACTATTATGAACTGGTGGTTTGTAAATTTTGTATCAGGCAACAGATTAAAAATAAATACATTTTAAAATTTTTACTAAAGGCAGATGAAAGTGATGTTGGGTTTCCATTTTCCAGATGAATCCAAGAGATATTTTTAAATATATCCTTGAGCAAAAAGTGAGGTTAAAATATTTTTTATGTAGGAAGGAATGAGTTTACAAATCCTTGCCCTGCAAATGTCAGTGACAAAATGATCATTACAACAGTAATGTCTAGGGGGAAAACACACACACAGTAATCCCATAATATTGTCAACAAATCTCTCCATTCAACAGGGTGCTACCAAATGACAGAGTAAACATCTTTACACTACCCATCGCATGCTGGTTCTGGTGACTTTAAATTAATAAAGTACAAAAGTCTAAGCAGTGAGAGAATCTAGAGTAGAGGTGGCCGAACCGTGGCTCACAAGCCACATGCGGCTCTTTCACAGTTAAAGTGTGGCTTGTGGAGCCACCCCAAATTCTCATTCTCCACCTACCAGACCTGAGGGGTGGGGGAAGGGCTAGGGACCTCTGCCTTGTAGCAGGGTGCCCAGGGAGAGGGGTCTCGGGCCTTCAGGGTGTGTCTGCCTTGGCTCAGGGCTTCAGCAGGAGTGGGGCTGAAGTCCTAAGCCTTGGCAGGTACATCAGGCGCACCGCAGTTCTCGAGCTTCTGATCTAGAGTGTAGTTTATTTATTATATTACAACAACCAAAACTGTGCTAGCTTTTACAAACAAACAGAGGAACATGGTCCCTGCTCCAAAGAGCTTACTATCCAATTTCAGGTCAGATGTGAGAAAGAAGCCAATCAAACAGTAGCCAGAGATTGGGGGAGCGGGAGAAAGGATATGGGTGGTGACATCAGTAAGTTACATACACAATTATGCAACAACCAACAGTGCACAGTAAAGAATTGTTCATGTAAATAAATGTAATAGTTGGCTCATTTCTTGTAAGCATTAAATAAGAATTTGAATGACCAGAGGGTAGTGACCTTTCAGACCAACTCTGAAGACAGTGTAGAAAAAAACATGGAAACTATTGTGGGGGGGAAAAAAAGAGGGTGATGTACCATATATTGTACACACTAAAATAACTTACAAAAGTTAATGGGAGCTCTGTATATGGAGAAAAACAGCTAAAATGTAGGAAAATACTTCATCTCATTTTTACGGAAGTGGTACACAGTCCACTTATTTACATTAAACTGCATGCAAACAAATTTTGGTATGAACTAGAGAACAGGCTTGAAACTTCATAGCCCTTCAATTTAATTATAAGTGTATTTTTTCATCCTCCATGTTTCTATTGTTTGTCCTTACAAGAAGTTAAAGGAAACCTATCAAACTGAGTGCCATATTTCTGCCTGAATATTATAAAACTTGTTTTTGTAAGGTCTAGGATTCCTATAGCTTAAAGAGAATAAAATAAAATACTACTTTGAGTTTAAGATACAAAATGTCAAATGCAGAAAACATTAAAAAAAAAACTGGAAAATGTGACTAAATCTACAAATACTGTCAGAGGAATTATGTGACAGTAGCAAAATCTGAAACTTCAAATCATTTGTAAAGTGACTAGATTTCAAGTCCACAAAGTCCCCTTTGGCCGAGGGTAACAGAAGGAATAGTTCAGGAACTGGATTCATATTACTTGTGAAAAGATTTTAAGGAAGGTTCTGCGGGTTGAAGAAGGGCTAGAACGCCAGGACATTTTTAGTGTGGCTCCTTATGTATCATCTTATTTTACAATACATAAATGTGTGCTGTGTGCTATACGGTATGAATGGGAAGATGTGGCTGGCCCCTGTATGAAAGGCTTTACTTATTTCAGACATGAGAAAACAAAGGTGGACAACATTTAAAAAAAAAAACCACACAGAATAGGAATAGAGATGGGCCTTTTGTAGTTAAGTTATGTGGTTACTCAGCAAAGGTGGTGATGGTATTGACCACTGACTATTTCCTGGTGTTGGGTGAGCAGCAGTGCTGGGGCCACAGCCTCTGGGGCTGAGGGAAGAGGGGTTGCTGGAGTCCATAATAAAATCTGGCTGGAGAAGGCAAGACTCAAATGAGCAGTTGGAACCTCTCATGGAAACTGCAGTTTTCATACTCCCCACTGCATTTGATGTACCTTCTGACATGCAGCAAACACATCTGAAACAGCTCCAAATCCTAAGAGTCAAGAAGGCTGCTGCACTCCCCACCTTTGCAGCAGGAATTGGTAAAGGAGCCACTACCAGGCAATTCCTGAAAAAGGGGGCTCTCACTGGAGAGAGATCATCTTTGGAGTAGAAAACACAAAATTTCTCCTCTTAGTAAGGGAAGAGGGGAAAATGAGTGGGACACACACCTCTGGCTCCCCTCCCCCCCTTCATTTTGCAGAAGCATTGCTGCCATTTTGGTGACTAGGGCGCAAGGGGAGGCACAGTATGCTTTAGAATGACTGAAAATCACTCCCACTCCTTCCCCCTCCCCCCACAAAAAAATAAAAAAATGCCTGATGGGGAGAAGGCTAGTAGCTCAAGCTGAAAACAAAGGCTCTCCTATGCTCTGTAGCTCAGGAAAATAGATCTGGAGATCTCATGCTGAAGCTGCCAGAATGAAGGCAAAGTAAATTAGGGAATATCCCCAGAAGTGTGAGCCAAACCTCCTTCCTATGACTAAGAGACCCAGTTCTGTTTTCCGGAGCCTACAGAGAAGAGGGAAACTTGGTACTGGAATGGCAAGTCTGGCTCTGATAGAAAATTACACTACTTATATTAAAACTCTATGAAGGAGCTGCCATTTTTGTGTGAATTATAAAGATATGCAGATTTGCCAGGCGAATAGAGATTGTATTATATTTTGACATGGCACATGAACACCAGTTAAGCTCAAAACTTTGCTGACAGTTTCATATGACATGAACTCTAAGCCAGCATTTGCACTTTTAGCGGTGGTCTAGCTTAGATCAAGTATAATAGAATTTTCATTATCACACATGAAAAATACTGTTGCAAATGTTACAGAAAATCTGTCTTATTTTGAAAAATATTTTTAGTTTGGAGAAATGCAGACATGTTTGTTTAATGCTATAATTTATATAAATTACAATTTATAATTTATGATAAAATATGTAAACATATCCAGAAAATGTTAACTGTAGACACACTGGAAATTATTTTAACAAACACTGTTTAAGTTACAATCACACAAATGTAACATATTCAAAAGGAACAGACACACACCAAACTGAGAAAATATGTTAACAACATTTCTGGTCCGCCCCCAAACAGTAATTTTACGTTATATGAAATGTACCTAATTAATACCAAAAGCAAATATCTTATTGTAGCTGTTAACAAAATAACAAAGGAACCAATTTAAATGTTATAAGCCATTGAAAATTAATACAACTCCTAGTCTTTAAACAACCAAATATGAAGTTTAATATCAATAATACATATTGCAAATACCTTTATAAATATAAAACTACATTAAATTAAATTACTGCCCCTTGGTGGTTATATTTTCTAATTAAATCATCTTTTCCCAGATATATGAGAATCACTACATGTACTAATAAAATGCAGCCACATCTCGAGTAGAACTCAATATTAGTCTTTCAGAATGATGTTTAATAGCACATACCATCCCAATCGCTTTCCCCAACCCTCCATAAAGTTATAAGAAGTGAAAAAGCAGGATTCAGACAAGACTTAAAGAATGAATTACCATTCAGATAATCAGAGGTAGCCGTGTTAGTCTGGAATAGCAGAGGTAACAAAGTCCTGTGGCTTTAAGGTGCCACAGGACTTTGTTACCTCTGCCATTCAGATAATGTAACTTGCCAATTGTGACTATGACCATGTCACGTGAACCAACAGCCTTGCTTTAGAGAAGAAAAAAAATACAAACAAAAAACATTATATGGAAGTTGACCATACATAGTGAGGGCTCATTTTAACTCTCGTCCAAAATATGGCACCTCCTACAATACAAAGTCTGCCGATGCTAAAGTTGATTCAGTGCCAAGGGAACAGTGTCCTACTGAATGGTAAGCACCACTTCCTGGACCACGTTGTATTCCTCTAAGTTACTTATCTAAATACTGACTAGGTCTGACCCTATTAGCTCATGATGCATAATAAAAAACTCACAGTCTGATGTGGTAGGACAGGGGTGGGCAAACTTTTTGGCCGGAGGGCCACATTGGGTTTACAAAATTATATAGAGGGCCAGCCCCCCAACCCTCATCCGGCCCCCTCCCACTTCCTGCCCCCTGACTACTCCCTCAGAATCCCTGACCCATCCAACACCCCCCCCACCCCCGCACCTTGTCCCCTGACTGCCACTTCCAGAGACCCCTAACCACCTCCCAAAACCTCACCCCCTACCCAATTCCCCCACCCCCTAGCCACCACCCCAGAACCCCACCCCCTATTCAACCCACCCTGCTCCCTGACTGCCCCTTCCAGAGCACCCCACCACCACCACCCTGGAACTCCCCCAGCCCCCCTTCTTCCCCTTACTATATGTGCTCCAGGCGGCTCCAGGGGAAGGGAGGGAGAGCACAACCTCGGCCGCCCAGACTGCCGCCTGTGCAGCGTGGCTCCAGGGGAGGGGATGAATGCGCAGCCCCAGCCCCGGAGTGTTGCCCACATGGCACAGCTCAGGGCAGGGGCTGAGCACGCAGCCCCGGCCAGCGCTACGAGGCGCGGCTACCTCCCCAGCCGGATGGAACAGTCCCGCGGGCTGGATGTGGCCCCCCATCCGTAGTTTGTCCACCCCTGTGGTAGGACTACACTAATTCCCAAAACTATGCTAAGTATGCCAGGTATGTTCTGCTGATGCCAAGTAGCTACCTCTTCACATGCTTTTCTGCAAACACTAAACCTGAAGAGTATGGAACACAACTAAACACCCTCATGTTTTAGAGATCAATTTACAGACTCTCAGATGTGCTAAACTGAAATAACTATTTGCTGCAGCAAATATTTCTGGCAGCATTTGGGTGCCTCATCAGTTCTACAAACCCTCCTTCCTTCTTCCCAACACACATTGTACTCTTTGACTTTTAAGATTATCAAAAGAAGCAGGAGGGGGTGATCCAGCATCTGGCAGCCCTTCTCTTCACTCTTTGCATTGGACTGGATCTGCCTCAACAGAACCACCCTGTTCCAGATGGCCAGGACCAGCAAAGAGGAGCTTCCAGGAGCCAATCAGATGGAGGCAACAGCAGGAGCCAATCAGCTGGAATGAGTCAGGGCCTCTAGCCCTGGCCCACACAATTCAAGGAGGATATTAATAAATTGGAGAATGTTCAGAGAAGAGCAACAAGAAAGATTAAAGGAATACAAAACATGCCTTATAACAGATCAAGGAGTTCAATCTACGTAGCTTAAGAAGAAGGTTAAGAGGTGACTTGATTACAGTCTATAAGTACTTACATGGGGAACAAATATTTAATAATAGGCTCTTCGATCTCTCAAAGAAAGGTATAAGATGATCCAATGGCGATAAGTTGAATACACAAATACAAACTAGAAATAAGGCACAAATGTTAACGGTAAGAGTAATTACTCAGTGGAACACTTTACCAAGGGTTATGGTGAATCACTAACAATTTTTAAATCAAGATCAGACATTTGTCTAAGAGATCGCTGTAGGAATTATTTTGAGGAAGTTCTGTGGCCAGGTTAGATGATCACAGTGGCCCCTTCTGGCCATCAAATCTACGAATCTATTAACCGTTCCCCCATCTCACGCTTGGCACCTGACCAAAGCCTCTGGCTCACCGGAACCAGTGGTCTCCCCTTCTCACCCCAGCAATTCACCTGGCCAGGAGTGGGAGGATGGTGGGGGAAGTTTCCACAGTATCCTACAAAAGGGACCTTCCCATTGTGCCCAGAAGCAGCAGCCATTCTTTGAACTTTCAGCTACATGGTGTCACAATTGCTAACTAATTCAGGACTTTTTTTAACTCTGCTCCAATCAAATATCCCACCCTCTTCCCTGCAATCTACTCTTCTACTGCCCTCAGTCCAAATTCCTTTTTTATTTACATCCTCTCCACAGACCTTACTTCCCCTTCTCCCAAATAAAAAAATAACCTCTAGATCTGACATATGTGCAATCCCCTGCCTGCCCTGCCTCTTCCCCTGCCCTCCAGCCTGCAAATCACTTGTTCATATGTTCTATGCCTCTTCCCAAAACTTCATCTGCCCTGTCTATTTAGATTGCAAACTCTTGGAGGACTTTAGGTGCCACCAGAATAAAAATAAGTGTGAATCTTTATTACTGCTCCATAAATCATTCATTCATTTTAGAAGTCTTGAGCGCAAAGAAGCAGCTTGTCTTCTTGCCCATTCTGAATGCAGAAAATTAGTTGATTAGAATTGTGTGTTCAAGATTAAACTTCTAATGAACTAACTTCTAATCCCTTACATATAGCAACCATTAGTTAGAAAAAGCACAACTTGAAGAGAAATTCTCCCATACTACAGTGCATGTAATGTGTACCATTTGTTATCTGTAAGGCAGAGCTGCGTTACTATTAAGTTACTTTCAAGAGAGAAATATTAGGGGAAATAGTTTAGCGGAAAATGGCTCTGACAACGAGATACATGACTCCAACTTCTGAAAAATGAACCAATGCATTAAAACTTTAGAGCGACAACACCACTAGAAGATAAGCAGTCCGGGAGAGGGGGAGAGACAACTTTTTGAACATTATCTTACATCCCAAGGATATAGTTTAACTCTGGATCACAGCCAAGATACTTTTGGCATGCCTGCTAAATTTTGGAAAAAAATCTTATAGTTCAGTTATTTTTACCACAATGC
This sequence comes from Sternotherus odoratus, assembly GCA_032164245.1. Classification (NCBI taxonomy): domain Eukaryota; kingdom Metazoa; phylum Chordata; order Testudines; family Kinosternidae; genus Sternotherus; species Sternotherus odoratus. The sequence continues at coordinate 65,383,484 of JAVMKO010000003.1, forward strand.
GCTGACAAGTTATTGAGCATTACAAAGTGTGTTCTCCACTATAGTTACAATAAGATATGTTTTACTACTCTGTGCAACTGTCTGCACTTTCCTTAAAACTTTTTTTAGCATTGAAAAAAAAAAAACAAGAAAAAAAAAAACCACCGTTGCTCTCATGAGCAGTCCTAATTTGCACACAGAAGATTGCAAACAAACAAGATTGCAGACAAGCAATGCATACTGTGAAGCTGTTCCTCCATAAAGTATATTCTATTCAAGTTCTCTTCATCTGTGACTTCAATTAGCCACTGAAAAAAGTGTATTACAGTAGCATAAAATGACAAGTTTGAATGTCAAAATGCAAGTGAAAAATGTGTGTATATGTGTAATTGGAACAACATATATATTAGAGCTTTTTAAAAAAATAATTTGTAGCAGGCTGTAAGCTGTAACAGGCTGTACAGTCATGATGTTAAACATTTTTGGTGTCTTTGTGTATTTGTGTATTTGTGCTCAGATGTCTCTTTCTGTCTATGAGGTCAGCCACAGTGGATCGTGAGGTTTTAAACTGAAATTCGATTACTTGGGTTCTCCTCTAAAACCTATTTTAGCAAAGTCTGTTTTTCTGTCATTATACTATTATGGCTATTCACCCCAAAAGAAAGATCACCAAAAAAGGTCTTCCCTCTCCTCACATGGACTCCTGAGAGGCATACAACCCTACTTCAAGGAACTGAAAATAGATGTTCTGATAGAAAAGCTAAAGTAGAAAATTTACGAAAGAGCTCCAAACACACAGAGAACAGACCCAGAGAAAAAATATGAAGCAGAGGAACCATCTGCAGCGTATATACTCCTGCCCCATATATATCATGCTTGCAGGTTGTTTAGCTGTGTTGGTCCTAGGACAGTGATGGCGAACCTGTGGCACGCGTGCCGCTGCTGGCACGCCGAGCCGTCTCTGTGGGCACGCCGTGACTACAGTCATACACTGTAGTCACGGCGTCGGCTCCCGCAGACTACATCTCCCACAGTTCTCTGGGGAGAACCCTCCCCAGAGAACACTGAAGCCACGCCCCCCGCTCTATCACCTGACACACAGACGTCACAGGAGCGACTGGGGCAGGGGCCTCGCTGGAGTCGGGTCATAGCAGCGTGACCCAGCGAACAAGTAAGCGCCGGGGGAAGGCTGGGCTGGGAGCGGGGGTAAGCGGTGTGGGGGAGAGACCAGGCTGGGTGGGTCAGTTGGGGGGGGTGGGAGGAAAGGAGGTTTGGGGGGGGAGAGACCGGGCTGGGTGGGTCATTTGGGGGGTGGGTGGGAGGGAAGGAGGTTTGGGGGGGAGAGACCAGGCTGGGTGGGTCATTTGGGGGGTGGGTGGGAGGGAAGGAGGTTTGGGGGGGAGAGACCAGGCTGGGTGGGTCATTTGGGGGGTGGGTGGGAGGGAAGGAGGTTTGGGGGGGGAGAGACCGGGCTGGGTGGGTCATTTGGGGGGTGGGTGGGAGGGAAGGAGGTTTGGGTGGGAGAGACTGGGCTGAGTGGGTCAGTTGGGGGGGGTGTACAGTTTTTTTTGTTTGTTTGTTTGTTTTTGTTTTTTTCAATAAAAAAAATGTTTAATGGAAAGCTCTGTTGTTGTGTTTTTCTTTTTAAACAAAAGCTGTTAATTAGTTTGAAAAACTGTACGAATTGTTTTTTCTAAACTAAAACCTCGTTATTCAGGTTTAATTGCAGTGTTGGCACTTTGAAAAAAACAAGTCATTTTGGTTTGCAGTTTGGGCACTTGGGCTCAAAAAGGTTTGCCATCACTGTCCTAGGATATTAGAAAGACAAAGATGATGAGGTAACATCTCCTATTGAACCAACTTCTGTTGGTGAGAGAGACAAACTTTCCAGCTACTTCAGGTCTGGGCTCTATGTATCTCGAAAGCTTGCCTTTCTCACCAACAGAAGTTGGTCCAATAGAATTCACTACCTCACCCACTTTGTCTCCCCCATTTATACTTAGCACCTACAGCCAGGGTCATTCCTAGCTATTTTGGTCATTCCTAGCTACACAGCCCCCCTGCAGGATATGGGGGGGGGGGGGTTCAGGCCTCTGCAGGGGGGAGTAGGGGCTGGCCCCAGGCCTCTGAGGGGGGAAAAGCAGGGGGGCTGCGCCAGACTTCCGAGGGGGGCGGGGGGTGGGCAGGCCCCTGAGGGAGAGCCAGAGCTGGTTTGTGGGGCAAGGGGAGAACCCTCCCCCCCAGCACTCACCAGTGGCGTAGCTAGGGCTGGGTTGCTGAACTTCCCGCCGCCACTGAGCACAGGTCCAGCCCTGCTGCAGAGCTCAAGGGAGAGGGGTCGAGGTGGGGGAGGAGCAGGGGTGGGAAAAGGCAGGGCAGGGGCTCTGGGGAATAGCCAGAGCAGGGGCTGGAGCAGCATGCAGCTGCGCAGGGCACCAGGAAATGTGGTGCCCCTCGCAGCTGCATACTTTGTGTATGGGTTAGAACAGCCCTGAGCCAAAAATCCAGCTTCTCTTCCTATGACCCTTGTGAAATGCTTCTCAGGAAAATAGAACAGCATATTTTATAACTAGAATAGTGAACAGTAAAGCCTCTTCTGTTTAAGCTACTAGCCAAAATTCTCTAGCTTAAATCTAACAAGACAAAGTTTTAGAAAGTACTACTTTCATTTTGGAAGCAAACTCATGAGGAGGATTGTTAGCTATCCATTAGCCGTCATTTCGCCCCTGGAAATTAAGGCTTCATATTAACCACCCTTCCAAACATTTCCAAATTTTAAGCATAAAAAGCCAAAATATATTCCCTACAGAAATTCTCACAAAATGGATTTAGCCTCAAAGGTTAACTTATGTTTCCTTTCTGAAGGAAAGAAATATTACTAAACCCTATTGATAAAAAGAAGCTGATGGCACTTTAAAGAAATCCTACAAATAGAACCTCAGTCATATTGGCAGTATTGCCAACCCCAAGTGTTCAAAAATCATGAGTCAGGCTCACCAAAAATAATGAGATTGGCTGTAAAATAGTAGACTTGGTGTTCTTTTTATTTGCCTTCTGAACCTTTAGAAGGCATTGGGGTCCCATTTGAAGCTTTCTCCATAGCGATGAGGACTAGAAACTTACTTTTTCATTAAGAATGAAGGCTGAAATCATCACATATCCACTTCACTCCAGGAGCTGGAAATTTAAGGAAAACTATCATCATGAGATTCATGAGAAAAGCATGAGAGTTGGCAACAGTTCATTGGCATTCAAGTCAGATATCTAGACTTTCTAAAGGCTCAGTGATTTCAGTATTTTCCCTCCATTTCACACCTCTTTCACTGCATTCTAATGCGGAAAAGGAAAAGCTCTTCATGGCTGGTCAGAAGAAACACTTAGTTGTTGTTTTTTCTTCACAGCTAGGGGGCAAAGATGCCAGTCTTTCGAGGATGATAAGAACAGGATGCTCAAGTGAAATGGACAAAGTCAGAGGCAATGGTGCACATACATCTTGGAGTTAGGAGCAGTCAGAAGTTCCTTATGGAGTTGTCAGAAACACTGTACCCTACAGTGTGATGCTACAAAAACATTTGATAACCCCACTGTAGTAGTTCTCAAAGAGAAATAAATACTCAAGTAGGTCATCTGTGGAGAGAAACTCTGCTTCTTCTATCTTGTGCAGATATATCTGCAGATTTTGCACCTGTTCTTCTGGCAGTGTGTCCAGTTCAGTGGGGAGCTTATTTCTGACAATGAGCTTGGAGAGGCTGGGGATTGTTTGAAGGCCAGAAGTGGGAGCTCAGGAAAGTTTTCTTTCAGGATGTGGTGCTCCTCGAGTATGAGATGTAACTGTTTAATGATACCCCATATGGATTCCAGTATGAGGTAGTAGGGGACAAGTATGGGGGGTTTATTTCCATATTCTAGCAGATTCTCTTGGGATATTTGGGTGGCTCATTCCATGACACAATCTATTTCTCTAGTGGAGTGTCCTTTTTTGGTGAAGATGGTATTAAGTGTGTTAAAGTATATATCCTGGACTTTCTCCTTGAAGCATATTCTCTGGTATCGGAGTGCCTGTCTGTAGAGAACAGATTCCTTGGTGTGTTTCTGATGGTTACTGGATATCTGAAGATAGGTGTGGTGATCTGTGGAGTTCCTTGTATACAGTTGTCTGTAGAGTTACATTGTTGAAGAAAAATGTCAGTCCTAGTGCAAATTCTCAACAAAACAATACGTTTTCTCAGCCTCTATTATAGGTCCATTTGGAAATTATTTCAAGAAAATCTTGATAAAAGCCTAAATCTAGCAGGTTGAGCTCCTATGTATTCACCTCAGCACTATTAAAGAGAAATTCAGGGATTCCTTCTTTGTCAGAGGACCTTGGTAATACCTTTAGAAGACTGAGAAAATGCCACACCTTATTGTAACCTGAATGATCCTTCTAAACAAATGGGGGAGAAAAGAGATGCTGGTTCTTGGGTTGACTAATCATTCTATAAAACATTAGGAGTCAAGATTAGTCCCCAGTCAGGGTTCCACTGTGCTAGCCACTATGCAAACACATAGGAAGAAAATCCCCTGCTCCAAAGATTTAAAATATAAATTTAACATTTAAAAATGAATCTCACATTCCTCCTCTATCTATAAGTAGTCAAAAAAGTTTTTACTTGTATGTGTAACACTAATTTCAGACATTTTATTCTACTCCTATTGTCATACCTCAGTTTCACATTGTCTGTAGAACCACTGTATGCAACTCTAAAGCATTTTCTCTATTCTATTGCTCAAAACCACTGAGTTACTTCATTTGAAGAATGTAATGTGAAAGCTGCTCTTGTATAAATAATGCAATGCAAGGTGCAACATCTCATTAACTTATTACAGTCTACAATGGTTACATCAGTTTACCATAACACATCTTTTCTAAAACGACAAACTTGGGACCTAGAAAAAAAATTAGGAATTAATAATCATTTTAATTTAGCTTTAATATTGTCACAAAAGCTGTTAAGGTCTTTATTGCATCAGTCAGGAAATTCCAGGTTGGCTGTCATAACTATACATGACAGGTAACACAAATTGTATAATTCCAGGCACATTCAGAGTTCTTGAAATGTCAGATGCTGATGACAAACTACTTTGAGCCAACCTTTCTAAAAAGGTAGAAGGGCTGTTTGGCAGAATAATTTCACATTTTCACCACCTATGATTTATGCAGTAATCTCATGTACATACAGATTATTCTTACAGTCACATATAATAGTACTAAGGAACACTCACAATGGTGTTTTATCCTTACATTATGTAGTTTCTTATCACGAGCCAAGAAAGACTTTCCTGTATTCATTTATTGCATATTTACTACAAGGGCTTTAATTCCACTTTTTTGTCTTTTGGTGGGAACGTCTCCCATATTTTCACATGAAGCAGATGGTGTACATTTATATCATTTTTTTTCCAACCTTACAAGGGTTGTACAGTTAAAGCTCTTCTACCAACCTCCTAGGTTAGGATCTTCCTAAGCCTTTTTTCTGTCCCTCCTGCAGAATTTAAAGATAGATAAAAGAAAAGCTCCTCTATTATGCAGTTTACAAGATGAGCAAGGACTGACACTAGGATCTCCCTGGAGCCCATGAGCGTTTTCTGCCTATTTTTTAGTATGCAGCCACATTAGCTGCTACTGTAATACAGTGGTTAAGTTCATTTGATCTGCATCTTTGTAGTTGCTGGACTAAACAGAGAATATAATCCTGTTATTTATTCACAGGTATCTCCTTTATCTCAAGTGATAGTGGCTAATGCTTTTGGTGCAAGTCCCAGGCTCTCTCTCTCTGCTGGATGACCCCTTACAAGTTTACCTCCTAGAACTGTAGGGGACAAAAAGAATACATTATTCTGAGTTTGTCATCATATCATGACAACTATAAGCAAATTCACAAGGTTGTCAGTGCAACCTTAACTTGAGCATTTCCTAAATTTTTTATTCCTAACTGCGCGGCCTCAGTGCTCAGAATTTTCTTGGGATGATCTTTTTGCAACTACAGTAGACTCTCGATTATCCAGGATTGGATTAACCGGGATGTGGGTTAACCAGGATGTCAAAAAAATACACGCAACTCACAAGGCTGGCTCGGGCTTTGCTGCCGCCCCCAGCACACACACAAAAAAACCCTACTAGGGCGTAGGGCAGCCAGTGAACCAACACCCCCCCCCCCCCGGCGCAGGATGGCTAGTGAATCAACCCCCACTCCCCATATTTCCTATGAATGGTGATTATCCGGGATTTTATTAACCAGAATTATTTTTTTCCCTATCATCCTGGATAATCGAGAGTCTACTGTATGTAGCTAGACACCACCAGACTATAATTTCCCACACAACTTGGATCTGGTAAAATGCAGTGGCTCAGAACAGAGCTCCCCACAGTTCTATCTGCACCCAGCAATGTATCTCACTACATAGTGAATGTAACAATGAACATGTATGCAGCACTGCCTACTTTCACTTCAAATACTGGTAAAAACTATAAAGGTGGGGAAGCTGAGATATTTATCATGCCTCTTCAGTGTATAAGTCAGCCTAGAACTCAGGGCCTCTAACCATTCAACCTCAAGGCCATGGGTATTCTGGAGGGCAATGCAAGTGAAGGTGTATTTATTTATTTAGATTTTCCTTTCACTTTTGAATGCAGCTTGGCCATTTCAGAGGAAAAACTATTTTCCATCAATATTAACCCTCTTCTGTATCTCTGATTTCTCTGTATTCTCTGATTTCTGCTGAAATGGAACAACTGGAGCCACTGGAGTGCTAAGCTACCAACTCCTGCTATGTCATGCAGATGTGTTGGTGGTACTTTGTGGACCAATGTTTCAAAAGCTCCAGAGAGGCACAGCAACATGAGCATGGAGATCTTTCCTGGATCCATGGCCATACTATCATCTTTTAGTGTCACTAGACGTAGCTCTATGCTATGCCCTTGTATGAACCCTAATTAAGGGATATCGAGAATGTTGGCTGATGTGACATGTTGCTGAAGCATGGTGGTTACTAGATTCATAATTATTTTCCCAGGAATGGGTGGTTGGAGAGAGGACAGAGATTGAGAGATCTTCTGAATTCAATGGTGGCTTCTTGAGGATTGGGCAAAGTATTGCCTTTTTCAAGGTATCTGGTAGGTGTATTTCTTTGAAGGAGGCTGCCATTAATAATAGGCATAGCTGTTCTTTACTGGCTTTCGCCAACCAGGAGGAGCATGGACCCATTTAAAGGATTGTGGCTCTAATATTTGTGAAGGCTTCTTCACCTTTGGTACATGATAAGGACAAATTCAGCCAGAGGTGAGGGGAGTATAATACAATCAGACCAGGGCAAAATTTTCCTTTCCAGTTAGTTTCATATATACTTGGCTAATGTTATCAGTGAAGTATGTGGATATCTCTTGAAAGTGGTCAATGCTTGGGTCTGACACCTGGGCTATGCAGAATGCAGTTTCGCTGCACGTACGGGTCAAGAGACATGGAGAATTCAAGGTTTCCACATAGGCCACATAATAAAGTGCTACTGTACGCTTTGCATGGTCTGTGTGAATACTGAGGTTGACAAGGAATTTGGGGATACCAGTGCCACACTGGACAGCCTCTCCATGAATTCTTCTAGGAAGACGACTGGGTTTCCATCTGGATGTCTGTACACCACCATGTTCTAGTCATGTATGAGCCTCTATCCTAAATATCTGAAATGATGATGATTGCATTCTCTCCTTTTTTCTTTATGAGGAAATAAAATAAGTCTTAGGGATTTGTCTACATAGGGAAATGGAGCAGCCTAGCTATCATGGAATAAACTATTTTGCTACAGCTATTCCAGATTAGCTCCCCAAGTAACAATCACTTAATGAAGTACCTTTATTCCAGAATAATTACTCCACTTTGCGAGTGAAATAAATATTCCAGAAAAAATAAATCACGTATTCTCATATAGAGTGTCCAAATGGGGAGCTATTCCATAGTAACTATAGTGAAAAAAGCTTATTCTAGTCATTTTCCCCAAGTAGACAAAGCCTTAATTATATAGAGATTTCTTTTTCATTGGAAAAAAACACCAAAAAAACACAAGTTACCAGAGATCTGGGGCTAGCATTGTTGTTGTAGAATTTCAAATTTTCTGTCCTTTCTCATCTAAGATAAATAAAAATTGGTTATCGATCAGCTATAAAAGGAACTTTATGGTCTTTCTAAACTAAAAAAACCAATAGAGGGCAATAAACACAAACATATACAATACTGGCTGATCCTGCTTTCATCTAAATCAAGGACAAAACACGGTTTTTGATGTCAGTGAAAGTTACACGTAAAGCCGCCATTGAAATCAATGAGCAGAACTAGTGCCAAAATTATTAAAAATCTTTAATAATTTGGCTTAGTTACAACTGATATTCTTCAAATGTAGCTTGTGCACATATTTTCAAGGAGATAACACTATGGAAAATGTGAAGGGATGGCTATAATAAATGAAGCGGGGGGGGAGGGGAAAGAGAAGCTCCATTTTATGGGCACCCAGCCAGCCAGCGAGCTGTAAAATCCCTCTTAGGGTACGTGTATACTACCCGCTGGATCGGTGTTCGATGCCTCCAGGATTCGATTTATCGCATCTGGTCTAGATGTGATAAATCAATCCCTGAATCAACGCCTATACTCCACACCTCAGCAGAAGGAGTAAGCGGAGTCAACATGGGGGAGCCGCTGCAGTCAACTCGCCGCTGTGAGGATGGCCAGGTAAGTCGAACTAAGAGACTTTGGCTTCAGCTATGTGAATAGCATAGCTGAAGTTGTGCATCTTAGTTCGAAACCCTCCCCTCACCAGGGTAGCCCAGGCCTTAGTAGCTGTTCTCTCCTTGCTTTACATGTAAAGGGTTAAAAGTCTCAATGCTATACATAGGTAAAAGGAAGTGAGTGGATACCTGGCCAAAAGAGCCAATGGGAAGGCAAAAAATTTTTTTTTTTAAACGGAGAAACGACTCCCCTTTTCTCTCTCTGCTACTGTTCTCCTGGGGAGAGGACAGGGCAGCAGTGATGCTGTAAGAAATTTGGGCCAGGTATGAAAAAATCATCAGTATCATTAAAAAACCTAAATATGTAAATAGATCAGGAAACGCCTAGGAAGACGCAATTAGGTTTATCCATTTTATTTCTTTATGGCTTGCGGATTCCTCTGTGCTAACCCAGGTGCTTTTGTTTTGCTTTTAACTTTGAGCTACACCTCAAGAAAGCTATTCTTGGTGCTTAACCCTTATAGTTGCTCTTTTAAAATCTAGCAACAGCCTCAGTTCTCAGATGTTTTTTTTTTCCTTTTCTATTAATCAACCTTTTTTAAGAACAGAATTGGATTTTTGTGTCTTAAGAGGTTTGTGCACATGTTGTTTAATTAGCTGGTGGCAACAGCTGATTTCCTTTTTTAAATTAAAGGGTTAAAGGGCTTGAGGATACCCCACAGGAAGGAATTCCCAAGTGCGCGTTCCTGGGCTCTCAAAGGGGTTCTGCACTTGGGTGGTGGCACATTCTATAAATCCAAGGTCAGAGAAAAGTTGTAACCTTGGGAATAATAAAAGCCTGTAGTGGCAAGTATTAATTTTTAGATTTCTTGTGACCCCTCACCTTCTGCACTCAAAGTGCCAGAGTGGGGAATTGGCCTTGACAATGGCAAAAGTTGTTATTGATCAAGAGGCAAAGAAAAACAAAAGTCAAGTCAAACTAAATTCTTAATGACCTATAACTCAAAAACAGTTTGACAAATATGCTTCCATTTTAGAAAAAAAATCTTCACATTGCCAGGTTTATTCTGCTGGCCAATTTTAATTTTTCAAACCAAAGTTTAAAAGGGGCTAAAATCGAAGATGGCTGCAACTTTAAGTATGTGAAAGCTGGCTGTCTACAATAAAAAGTTTGAATGTTTGTTTGAAACTTTCCTTTTTACAATCTATTGGCCAAATGGCTTCACAGAAATGATGAACATATTTCATAGGTTAAAATAGTATTAACTATACCCATATTTTATTGGGAACAGTTCCATTCTAAACTATATAGACCTCATAGCCCCAAGGATGCACAGTATTTTCAGATGATCTGTGGCAAAACTAGTTATTATGGCTATGGAATCAGATCTATTCTTTTAGACAGTTTTAATTTACTTCTCACTTTGCCTCTCTTGAATTACAGGAGCCTACCTCATTCACAGGATAATTTCACTACCCTTTGGGTGTTGGTTGCACTGACTTGTTTAGTTTCTGTACCCTAGGAATAAATTTACCAACTTAAGTGTTTGGAAAGTTTGAACTACGTTTAGCTTTAAGGCATAAAAAACTCAGTATATTAGGGAACATGTAAAGAACACAATTAAAGGCTTTACATGTTACATGTTACGACAGTTTTGCTTTTAAAATCATGAAACACAATCTTATGCTGGCCTTTATGGCATTTAATTTCAAGGTGTCAGTTCTATATCTCAAGATTCTGTTTGTTCTTGTATTTGCACTACAATAGTTCAGCAAAATTACGTGATAAATATACAATTTCTATATTTGAGATATACAAATATTTCCATGTATTACTGCATCACTTTAAAAAAATCTATATAAACATCTGTAAATGACTTGACATTGCAAACTATAAAACTTCTAAAACTTAATCTCAACCTGTGACCACCAAGGTCGGACTATGGAACATAACATTGAAGTGAAAGTACATGTCACCTTAAACAAAAGTTCCTGCTATCATTTTAAAATAAAAAATTCAGATAATCTAATGAATTCCCACAAAAGTTAATATGACTAATATTGTACTTGGTTAATCCTTTTTATTCTTCTGTAATCCAATCTATGATGCTTCCAAGACAAACTGGTATGAAGCAAACAAATTCACATCATATTTGAATCGTCAGATTGCAGAAAGAACACACTCAATTCTTCAGAATTATCTGACAAATTCAAGAGACAAGGTGGGTGATGTAATATCTTTTACTGGACCAACTTTAGTTGGTGAGAGGGACAAGCTTTTGAGCCACACAGATCTGAAGAAGAGCTTTGTGCGACTCAGAAGTTTGTCTCTCTGACCAACAGAAGGTGGTCCAATAAAAGATATTACATCATCCATCTTGTTGCTCTAATATCCTGTGACCAACACAACTACAATTACACTGCATACAGACAAATGTAATTACTTAATGTTAAATCTAACACAAATTATTAGTTTTCCACAGCTGGTTGTCTACATTACTGTGACAGAGTGAAAGGAAGATGTTTTGTTTAAATTAAGACTTTCTTTCTTAATTGTTATAAAGAACTAATTATATAAATGTAATTATATAGAAGAGTACTCAAGAGGCACTTCCTCTATATTATAACAAGGTTAAACATTTAGTTAATCTGGGGTAGATCAGTTTTGCTTTGAAGACTGAGGCTTTCTTACACTTAAAAATTAGATCGATCTAGCTACATCACTGGGGGCTGTGAAAAATGTTGTGCCCTGAGCTCTGTATTTAAGTCAAGTCAATGTAAAACTCAGTGTAGATGTAGCTAGGTCAAGCGTCAGCAACATTCGGCATGCGGTCCATCAGGGTAATCTGCTGGCGGGACTCAAGACATTTTGATTACATTGACTGTTCAAAGGCACCCACCCCTGCAATTCCCAGTGGCCAGTGTTCACCATTCCTGGCCAATGGGAGCTGCAGGAAGAGCAGGCACTTGCAACACAGTTCCTGGAATAGGAATGGAGACGAAGGGAAGAGGACAGAGATCAAAAGAGAAAACTGAGGGACTCATCTCCATCGTGGCTGGAAAAGCACCAGCTCCTACTGCCTCGCCCACACCAGAGCCTGATCACCCTTCAACGTACCTTCAGTCCAGATGTAACACAGATGGGACAACTCCATGTCAAGGCGGCAATCAGGTCCCATGAGTTAATGTTGTGCCAGTGTTTCAAAAATATAGGCGGGATGACTTGAGTCATAAGCCTGTCAGCCTGACACTGATCCCTAGCAAAGTAATGGAGCCGTTGATACAGGACTCTATTAATAAAAAAATGAAAAAGGGTAGTGTAACTCAGTGGCTCTCAACCTTTCCAAATTGCTGTACCCTTTTCAGGAGTCTGAGATGTCTTGCGTACCCCAAGTTTCACCTCACTTAAAAACTACTTGCTTACAAAATCAGACATAGAATACAAAAGTGTCACAGCACACTAGTACTGAAAAATTGCTTACTTTCTCATTTTTACCATATAATTAGAAAAAGAATTGATTGTAAGAACAATATTTATATTCCATTTCAGTGTATAGTATTAAACAAAATGTTTCTTTTGACCTAGACATCCAAGTCACATCTAAGGTTATATCTACATTAGCACTTTTGTGAGTAAAACTTTTGTTGGTCTGGGACAGGGGTAGACAACCTATGACACGAGTGCCAAAGGCAGCACACAAGCTGATTTTCAGTGGCACTCACACTGCCCGGGTCCTGGCCACCACTCTGCGGGGGGGGGGGTCTGCATTTTAATTTAATTTTAAAGAAAAACTTCTTAAACATCTTAAAAACCTTATTTACTTTACATACAACAATAATTTAGTTCTATATTATAGACCTATAGAAAGAGATCTTCTAAAAACATTAAAATGTATTACTGGCACGCAAAATCTTAAATTAGAGTGAATAAATGAAGACTCGGCACCTCACTTCTGAAAGGTTGCTGATCCCTGGTCTTTGATGTGGAAGAACACACAACTGACCAACGTGTCATCAACAAAAGCGCCGGTGTAAACAGCACTATATTGGTGGGAGACACGCTACCACTGCTCACTGGGGGGGGGGGGGAAGAGCTCTCCTGTTGGCATAGAGTGGCCACACAGGATTCCTTGCAGAGGCACAACTGCAGTGGTACAGCTGTAAGTGTATAAGGTCTGTAGTGTAGACATGGCCTAATAAGTCTTGACTCTTTGCCCTGCATAACAAATCCAAAATCTGACCCTTCCTCCATACCCACACTGATGAAATTCTCATCCAAGTCCGGATTATCTCAAAACCTTAACTAATACAAGCTCCTCAACTCTGGGCTTAATGGGGTGAACCTGAAAGCATATAAATTTCTAAGGAGAGGAAAATATATATATATAATTTTGGGGATATCACTAACAAATGCTACATTATTGAGCCATCTGTAGTTTGCAGAAAGAAAAGTTTTGAAGGGGAAAATTTGTTCTCTATCTGATGGGTAGCTTTTTACAAATACTGCATTACTTCAACTGTAAGTCAACATGACAAACTGAAAAAAGTGAAAGTATATCATTCATGTTAGCGTTTACATATCAAGTTAAAAAAATTAATGAAATCAACCTCTTTTCAACACTTTAATTAGCAAGGAGAGATCTGGATCTGGAGTACTCAGACCATTAGCCTCAGGTGTTCATGAACTCTGCCTGGTATGTCATCATTATTTTGTACTTTAGAAATCATCACTAAGCCATATATATCTTAAACAGCAAATATTATTATTACCTGAAAATTACTTCCTGCCTTAATGTAAAAGTGTGTTGGAACCACTTATGCATAGACCAAAAAAAAGAATAAATTGGGAAGGCAATACCAATAATCTTATGTACACATGAAGTAACTGACTGCAAGATGTTATATGTATTTTGTGGCAGTAAGAAAATATAAGAAACCCTATGGTTTATACTAAGTTATGAATTCCTAAATATTACTTTTAAAATATTGTTACAGTTTTGAGATCTTAAACTGCTGTATTTCATTATTAATATTTTACATTTAGTCTATAACAACCAAAACGATCCTAGATAATTTTTCAAACTATATGCAGATATCGCTTCATCCATCACTGAAATGCAATCGCTTCTAAAGTGAAAGACAGTAAGTGAAAAAAAAAGTATATTATCTATCCCAGCCATCATAGAATATCAGGGTTAGAAGGGACCTCGGGAGGTCATCTAGTCCAACCCCCTGCTCACAGCAAGACCTATTCCCAACTAAATCACCCCAGCCAGGACTTTGTTAAGCCCGACCTTAAAAGCCTTTAAGGAAGAAGATTCTACCACCTCCCTAGGTAACCCATTCCAGTGCTTCACCATCCTCCTAGTGAAAAAGTTTTTCCTAATATCCAATCTAAACCTTCCCCACTGCAACTTGAGCTAGGTTAAAGCTAGCACAGGTATGCCTGACCATACAGCAGTCACAACTTCACTTTCAGTGTAGAAATAGTCACAGGGAAAATATAGGTATACAGAATGCAATGACCTCAGCTGGAATTTGTCAAGGACTCTTGCATTAATACTCCAACTTAGTCCCACAATTATTTCATTTGGGGGCAGAGACGGTATGATCAAGTCCCTGGTGGATTACGTTGCTTTGTGGTTAATGCACCTAATTCCCCTACTCCACCCTCACAGTGGGTCAGTCTTTCAATCCTGATCCTCCTTTACTCAGAGATGCGGTGAGGAATACAGGTGGTTCAAGTCCTTCCTACAGTAGGGGCAGTGGTAGGGGAGCTCAAGCCTGCCCACTCCACAGGTTCTAACCAAGGGCCCTTGAACACATCCTCCGAGTTACCCTCTCCGGGTTACTTCCTACCGCTACTTTTCTCTTCCCATTTTCAGTCCCAGATAAGGTGAAACAAAAGGTTAACCAAACTATCAGCCTCAGGGAGGCTTCCCCAGAGCCCTTGTCAGGAGCCTTCAGGATAGGGCTGTCCTCCACTCCAGATTTCCCCCTTCTGATCTGGGTTGCTCCCTTTCCAACTTCTCCAGTTGGAGCATGCTCTGCAGCACTGGAGAGGTGGGACTATGTAGACCAGGGGTCTCAAACATGCGGCCCGGGGGCCGCATGTGGCCCGCGAAGCCCTTCCCTGCGGCCCGCCAGGCTTCCTGTTCTCCCCCCCCCCCCCATAGCAGTTTGCGGGAGGGAGGGGCCAGAAGCAGAGGCTTCTCTGCTGCCTGGCTGGGCCACGCGTGTTTCTAGCTCTGGACTTCCTATATTGCTCTTGCTTTGTTTGCCAAACAGCTGTTGGTGGTGCCTAGCGCTTTCCAGGAGGGAATGGGGAGCTGCGTGCTCAGAGGAGGAGGTGGGGCAGGGGTGCGAACTCTTGGAAGGGGTGGAGTGGGGGCGGAGCTGGGGCAGCGAGGGTGTGTATGTGTGTCAGTGGTGCGGCCCTCGGGCCAGTGCACTAGTCCTCATGCGGCCCTCGTGGTCATTTGAGTTTGAGACCCCTGATGTAGACCCAGCATTAGCCTTTAACCCCTTCCAGCCCAGTCTGGGGTTTGTATCCCATCAAAGACAGATTTGTTTATGAATACTTCCTCGAAGCAGATGTATTAAATCATGGCTCCTTCTTTGGAATATGTATTAAAAGATGCAATGCAAAGCAAAAGGGGGGGCGGGGATCCAACTTTTTTAAAGTTGTTTTTCTTCCAACTACATTATTTTTAGTAACCTTCAGCAAATCAGGAAGTATCTCAAATGTATTATTCCATAACTTGGACAATATGATCTAAGCATATGGTCTCCATTAATTTAGCACCTCACTCTCTTTAATGTATTTATAATCACAACAGGCATGTGGGGTAGGGAAGTACTATTAGCCTCTTTTTTACAGATTGAGACCAAGTGACTTGCCCAAAGTCTCACAGAAGTCTGTGGCAGAGCAGGGAACTGAATGCAGGTGTCCTGTGTCACAGGCATGCACCCTAACTACTGGGATATCCTTCTTCTCCACCCTTACTCTCTGCCAGGAAAAGCAAGGTTTGCAATCAGATTCCAAGTACTTACAATATGACACTCAAGAATATTGTTAGTAAACCAGAAAGTACCAAGAACGTGTTTCTAAGAAAGAAAAAGATAATTTTAAAAGATTAAATATATTTTGGTGTTAAATCTCTCCCACTGCCTGGTTAGGGCATAGGGGCTCCACAAAGAAATCTGTGTTTGATCCAATTTACTTTTTATTTGTTTGGTTTTGCAATTCATCTTTAGAAGTAGTATTTATTATACTGTAACAGGAGAGGGCAAAAAGGAAAACTAAAGTAACTTGATTCTCAAGAACTGTACATTTTTGCCCTAGTTAATACAATTAGATATAAAATGATCAAAGCTGACTCTTATTCAAAACAAAAGGTTGTGAAGACTAGAATTCGTACTCTGTTTTATGAGTGTAGCTTTCATCATAACTTACCCCATTACAAAGTAAATTACTAGTTGGCTGCAAAATGCCCCTAAGGGGGGGGGGGGAGAAATCACAATGGATGGTCTTTTTTTCCTTTGGTTCATAAATCAATTCCAGTCTTGGTATAATTGTGTGCCAAATATGACCTAAATTGTCACATCTTTAATATGCAACTGACCTCAAAGAAGCAGGGGGGGAGGGTCCCAGAGCCCAGGGTCCAGACTGAGCCCAGAAGTCTACACAGCAATGAAACAGCCCCATAGCCTGAGCCCAACAAGCCCAATATAGCTGGCTTTCCTCTACCATGAGACATACCCTCAAAAGAGCTTGGCTTGTTTAATCTAACCAAAAGACGGCTGACGGGAGTTATGACCGCTCTCTATAAATACATCAGAGGGATAAATACCAGGAAAGCAGAGGAGTTAAAGTTACGAGCCAATTTGGCACAAGAACAAATGGATGAAAATGGCCAACACCACGTTTAGGCTTGATTTTAGATGAAGATTTCTAACCCTCAGAGTGAAGTTTTACAACAGCCCTTCCAAGGATAGTAACAGAGGCAAAAAAACCTAACTTGTTTCAAGACCGATCTTGATAAGTTTATGGAGGGGATGGTATGAGGAATTGCCTACAATGGCATATGGCCCCATCCTTACGGTTATCACTGTGACATTCTGAACTTCGGCAGAACACCCAGCACCCCCCACGTTCATCCTTATAATATGATTGTGTGGTATCTAATGCAAAGTTGGTCATGTTGGGTGTCTTCAAAAGGCTCAGGATGCATTGAGCATTGTTGTTATAGTCATGTTATAGGTTGTAATTTCATGTATATAGTTATGAGGCTAAGAATGTGTCTTCATGGCTTAAACAAGTCCAGGTAAAAACTCTCCAAGAGCAGAAGGCCAGTTCACACCTCATCAGGGCAAGAATGGAACAAACCCAACCCAGCCTCACAGGAACAAAGGACACTGAAAGGGTAAAGATTCAGTTGTGTGTTGAAGGAAACAAGTTGAAGAGCACAAAACATCCCACACAATTTCAAAGTCTCAGGGGGAAAAAAGGAATAATTGAAATTAGATGTAGCATTTACAGTGTCTGTTGTGTGTTAAGCCAGCCCCCTTTTTCAGAGGATGAAAAATTGAAATAGAAAACACCTATTAGATCAAGTCAGTAGGCTCAATTGAAAAAAATTCTGCAAGTCCAAAAGTCACATGATAGAAATATGATCCCAATGATTCACAAACAAAAAAAATCTCTATATTCCTGTTGCTATAACAACTTGAAACATTTGTTCTCTGATGTCATTTTTGATCACATCATTTTGGAATTTGTTATTTTAAAAGTTGGTTGCTATGACACTGTACAGTTGTTAAATTCTTCCTATTGACAAGAATATTTGTATCAGTTTTATAAAGCTCATATGATGAACAAAATGAAAAATGTATCTTACTATGTACTATAAAATCCAACAGCAGAAACACCTTTAGTGAGCTCCCTTCTCTGCGTCAATGTGTGGTGAAGCAAGGAGGAATATCCACCCACCCTCTTTCAAGTCCCTGTTCTTCCCACTCCCTAGGTCTTCTGGGCTCTGTACCTCAAAAGGATCTCGCATCACACAGCACCCCTCCTTCTGGCAAATGAGGGCTAAATATAATTTCCTCTGGATCCTGTCAATAATGACTTACACTATATAGGGAGACTCAGAGTGACAGTCTCTCTCTTTATAACCTCAAAAGTATAATGTACAGATTCCACAGTATTTCTAGCTTCTGGCTGCTAGGGCAAAAGGGACCAGGGACAGATGATAAATTGATCTCCTGTAGATTGATGCATTGCCTCTGTACTATTGCATTGGCTTGCAGAAGGATTTGTTTTTATAGTTACTCAGATACTTACAAAATACTATGGACTCTCATAATATTGAGAGCTTGATACACATATGGTGCTCATAGTGAAATAGAAAAATAAATGAAGTTGCAATAAGCACAATTTCTATACAAAAAACACAAAGTTCAATCCTAACCTCTACTATACAACAGGTCTTGAAAAAGCTGCCAGTACACATACAGCATCAGAACAATTCATTTAAAATGTAAAAATGGCACAGCTTGAAAAATTCACTGTCAATTTGCAAATGAGAAGAAAACCATTTTCAAAATAGGGAAAGTAATTGTTAAAAACCAAGAATCAATACCGCCAAAGTCAAGGACAGGTAGTTTATGAAACTGCTTTTAACTCAATTTTTGAAATAGATGAGATTTAAAATTAAGGGTATTCCTTTAAAGTCCATCTGGTTTGTCTCTAGATGCAGTACCTAGGGCAAGCACTGTAGATAGTCTGCTTCCGCTGAAGGAAACTAAACTGCTCAGAAGTGGGGTAGAGAAAATAAATATTAATTTAAGATATTGGGTTCCCCCATCCTCTAAAGAAAACAGTAGAACTGTCAATGAAACCCCCTTCCAGCTTTTTGTGTTTATCCTCTTTGTGAAAGTCTTGAAATGTATTCATGTAATGTAAAGTACAATAAAGTACTGTAAAGAAATCTGCATGATCACGCCAGTGGAATTTTGGGAAGTTAATAAATAACAGGGCCCTAATGTTGTCCTAGAATACCAGAGGGAGACAGTAGAAGGCAGCTGATGTGAAAGAAAAGGTGGACAGAAGGAAAGAGAATATCTAATAAACAAGAGTTGTCACAAATAGATTATAAAAGTTACTGAAGTAACTGATTAAATTTTAAAAAGCCTTAAGAAAAAACAACCACCTTGGAAACTAAATTTTAGCCTTTTAAAATGCAGAAGCAAAACAGACGAGAAAAATATCACAAGTAACAAAACAGAACCCTGAGTGTAAGTACAGTTCTGCCCCTAAGGGTATGTCTACGACTCGGGCTCGCAGGGCTGTCTTACTGCTGCGCAGACTCCCAGACTTGGGCTCC
The DNA here is from genome assembly GCA_032164245.1 of Sternotherus odoratus. Lineage (NCBI taxonomy): Eukaryota > Metazoa > Chordata > Testudines > Kinosternidae > Sternotherus > Sternotherus odoratus. The sequence continues at coordinate 65,402,606 of JAVMKO010000003.1, forward strand.
ATCCTGAGCCTGGAACTCTACACGTCAATGAGACAGCCCCAGAGCCCCGCAAGTCCAAATCAGCACAAGCCAGTTATCGGTGTCTAGTAGACATAGCCTATCAAGTATCTAAACTCTGTGCTGTGACATTTATTATTTGTAGTTTATGTAAGGTATATTGGGTAAGTAATTCCCTTCCTGGTTTAGAAAGAAAATTGCTTTAAAACTACTTCACTTTATTTATATAAATACCCACAATTCTCTTCTTTATTCAGAAATGTGGGTATTGTTATTTGAACGTATTCATCAGTTGTCTTTTGCTGTCAGGAACAAACACACTGACATGTCACTAGCCCAGTAATACGTTCAATTTCTCATCTTTAATACTTGTATATACAAGTTATAGTTCAGTTGTGCTATACAATGAAGAACCACCTAAATAGTTACCACTTTTTAAAAGAGCTGATGGTACTATGTGTCAAGTACAATGAGTGTGCAGCAGGCTAATAACATCATAAGTCAGTCCAGACTGATCCTTTGTCAGGTATTCCCATTTGTTCTCTTAGTTTAAGCTCATCTCATTTTTGTAACAGTAACTGGCTGTCATTTGTGCCATCTCTTGTCAGGGCGGATTGGCATTCATAGTCTGTTCATTATGCATTCAATTTCCTCTTCATATGCGCTGAATCAAAGTTAAGAAATCCCAAAGCGTCCCATTTTACCAAAATGAGCTGTATGTGAAATTCTGCTGAAATGTTAAGACTTGCAAGAAATGTACTCTCTGCAACAAATCAGCATAACGCAGGTGCTCCCATGGAAATCCACATTCCATATGAAAATATTAGAAATTATTGATGTCTAGACCACCACATTTTCTGTTGGAATTATTTACCTCAGGATATACTAGCCAGCCTCTTTTCCTACTGAACACATTTACAAAGACTGTTTTGCATGGCGGGCTAATACACTATGCGTATAAGGGTACGTCTATACTACCTGCCGGATTGACGGGTAGTGTTCGATGCATCGGGTATTGATTTATCGCATCTCATCTAGATGCGATAAATCGATCCCTGAATCGACATCTGTACTCCACCGTGGCAGGAAGAGTAAGCAGAGTCGACGGGGGGAGCCACTGCGTTCGACTTGCTGCCATGAGGACGCCCAGAAGAGTTGAACTAAGATACTTCGACTTCAGCTACATGAATAACGTAGCTAAAGTTGAGTATCTTAGTTCAAACCCAGGCCTAAGTATTGAAAACCTGGGTTCATTGCAGATGCTTAAATGAGAATTATAGCAATAATAATAAATGTGAAGTTGTCAAATGGGAAAGTGCATATTATCATCTCAACCAAATCCCCAGTTATTGTATGTCCACATCGCAAAACTGACACCCAATTGTGCTTTGCTTAGGAGAGGCAAAGGACTCAGCTAGAAAGATCACTGTACCTTATGACTGAATATATATATTGATAATATTTGTGTGGAGGAGCTTATACAATACATGACAAAACTACTAACACAATAATCACTATAGCTAAAAACTAGTACTATCTATAGCATGGTTTTTATACCACGAGTTCCCATTCCTTTCATGAGCACCAAATTATGAATACTGTACAAATAAAAAGTTAATCTTAGAAAATGAAAAAAAGATAAGTCTATATGCAAAGTCAATATTTTTTTTTTTTTACATTTTAATTATTTAGGATTGCTTGTTTGAGACCATTACCTATCACATCCTTACAGTGGCAGGAGAGGACAGGAAGTGTACATACACAGGAAAAAAAACAAGAGGTGACATCAACCAAAAGATGTCAGTGCATTGTGAGCATGTTATCAATTTAACTCAATCACACTACATATATTACAGAATTAAAATTACCATACACTTTGACTCTGAACTAGGTCACCACTACCAAAAAGGCCATATGAAAATTGCTCTAGAAATCAAATATTCCATACTTTTTAATAAGAACTTGAATAAATCCAATTAGAGTGAAGGATGCTGTTGCAACTGAAGAATTCTTAATCATAAATTTCAACAGAAATGAATCATTCATTTTATTTAAACAAAAAAAAAATCTTCATTTCCTTTATTGTTGTGTAGTTAACTTTCCAGATGTGAACTGAATGATAACTGATGCAGTTCTATCTTCCTGAGTCTGCTGACAGACAGCTTTCCCAACACAGAGTTGCTCAAAACTCTCTGGTAAGAAGTAAAATTGATAAGAATGGTGTTAATTTCACACTGCAACTGGGAAAAATGTGGAGCAGCAGTAACAGGACAAGGTACTATTCATGTGGAAAGTAAACCAAAAAACTATCTGGGGAGGGACAGAACAGTAGCACATATTTGGTTCTTTCATTCCTCCTTGCGGCAGCCAGGCACTGAGGGTGGTGTAGCGTAACAGACACCCAAATATCGTTGCCCAAATCTCCACAAGACAATATTCAAGGTTGAACTGTAAATTAAAGTTAAAGCAAAAGATTAGAGGAAAAATACAAAGGTAATCAGATGAATATGGATTTGAGCACCTTACATAGGTGCAAAAGCTATGTCACTTCTTCCAGTTCTTTCTACATAACAAAGTTAGTTTTCCCCCCCATAAGTTCTCTCCTTAACAGTTCATTCTGCCAAAATATATAAGAAGAAACCAAACCTCCAGATCCTTAGAATCACTCTTTTAGCTATGAACATGGTGGAAAAAAACCCATGCCTGATACTTGATTAGCAGTTTCAGTTTATCTGACACTCCTGAAACACATGAAGGCTTTACATGTTACTACTCTACACTATCTAAAGACAAATATATCCATAGTTATGCGATTAGTAGCAGACATACCAAATATAACAATTTTTCACATTTCTGATAGTACTGCCAGCGATTACTATACCAGAACAGTCTGCTTTAGTGCTGGTGGTTTGTGCTTTCAACTACTTCAGTAGGGTTCCATGTAAGCACAGGGATCCACTTGTAAAAACATCAGTGCAGGATTGATACCCTCATAGTTAACATCATGGACGTTCAAATTATGATTATGTTTAGATCACCTCCACAATGTAGGCACATATTTTATAAAAGTTTCATTATAACACATTGCAATTTTTTTTTTAAAAGGACAATTTTTAAATTTGTTTTAACCTCCCACCCTACAGCAGAAGATTGAGTCTATACTTCTGAGGTCCCTTACATCATCAGCAACTCTGTGAAACTTAAATCATCATCATTAGATTTGCAGCTGATCAGACATCTACAGGCAGAATATAAAGTGACCAGATACATTATTTGTTAATTTCACTATCCTATTGCTGGCTACTTTCAGAGAAAATTTCATTAGCCATTGGCAAGTAAGTGGGCATCTGTGTTTTTCAAGCCCTGAAAATGATAAATTTAAAATGTAACAAAGAAGAAAGCTACTGATGGTCAGTCAAAACAGTTTTAAATTGGAAGAAGGGAGAAAAGTTTTACCCCAATGATCTTTTGCAGACAAAACAGAAACTGGCCCTCATGACTCCAGCATCCCAGTGGTAGAACAAATTTTCACATCTATTCAAGCCAGATCAGTCACACATCCAAATAAGAAAACACATGCATTCCCTCCGTCTACAGATACCAATCATATTCTGCCAGACTAAACCATGTTCAGCAGGTCGTTCTAGTACCTGAAGTATCTTCTTAAGATGCATTTCTTCTTAATGGCATTACAGGATTTCTGATATTTCTCAATATTGAAAATTGGTAAGATTAAGGGAAAAGATGACCAACTACTAAAGTTTACCACAAATGAAAATGTTATATCTTAACTAATAATCATCATCATCCTTGAATAATTTGTTCTGCATTTCAAGTTCAGTAACTAGGTAGATTAAAGGAATATGGTCCACCTGATTTATGGCTTGTCACCTTCTTCCATGCTACCACTACACCTCAAACCCTATCGGCTCTAATCCACCTCTGAATTACAGTTCATTCTTTCATATATTACAAATATTTTCAAGTTTAACAAATGAAAGTGTCTGGTGCCACCAGCCTTTAGCTCCTGCTCTTTGCAGGAAATTATCACACTGCCACCAGGACATTATTCACCTATTTTACCATTTTCCTTCAGACACCTTCCATATATGTTGTACTGCGGCAGTATTCAAGAAACAAGCTTTAGTTTGTAAAACTTTCTCCTATAGCACATGACCCACAAAGTGGACCTGACAAAAACAAAAGTGAAACTAACCAGTCTATTTCTGCAGTCCAAATAGACTGTAGTGCAAAAAATAAATAAAAAGCATTAATGGATTGTCAGTCTTCCAACTGAAAAAAATGGAAGATCTGGTATACATACTTAACACAATCACTTGTCCCTTCCCCTAGAAACAGACTCTCAGTACTGCCAACCTGAAGCATTCAAAAATCATGAGTCAGGCACCCCAAAAAATCTAGCTTGTATTTTAAATTGAGGTTTAAAAAAAAATATCAGAGAAGGGATTGTATTTATCTTTAAGTTTTGAGTCCTTAGGGTTCACATTTCCAAGCTTTTCTCTGTCAGACATGAGGACTAAAAACTTTATTTTTTTAAAGAAAGCGGAGATTCTCATGATTCTTGGAGCTGGGGGTTTAAGTATCACAAGAGATGACATTACTATGTTTGTTCTGCAGTGTCCTGCTTTCCCCTGAGGTCTGGGCGAGGAGGAGGAAAACCAACGTCTGCACAGGTTGGGTCACTAGAAGCCTTCACACCAACTGAACCACTGCCCATAGTCAGAGCAAGTAATTCCATGTTAATCTGACCTTGTAACAGTGGACTCATCTGTTGAGTGGGATGTATCTCACTGAGAGGGCTTATGGTTGATGGAGTGCAATGCAACACCACAAGAAGCGACACATGCAGGTTCTGGTAGCCAGATGTCAATTTCAACAGCTCAGCTTGTTGGACAGCCTGCCAGGGTTCACACAAACCCCTGTCCGTCTCCTCCTCCTGAACTAGTACAATATTATCAGCTTTGCAAAAAATAGGGACACCAGAGAAAGGCAATGAAAACATAGCCATGCGTTTTTCAGGGATCAATAGTCATCCTAATTAATAGTGAAATTAAATGTTTAACACACTTTCCGTTTTAATGAGGTGGTAACAGAATTAAGGAAATTTACATTCAGAAACAGTTCTACTCTGAAAAATGACTTAGTAAACAATCACTCTAGGGTCTCTCATGTGTTGAAGTAATGATTTCCCTATCAATTTCATTTGGCTATGTACAGAAACATTTTTCGTAACTGTCACCTCTGCAAACTTGGCCTGGGATCCTACCGCAAACCAGATTTTTACCTGCTCATGCATCCTCACCAGTAATCAAGAGTCTGGAAGTTAAATACAGCTGTACAACTCCAGTGTTTTCCAACTATGCGACACTATTATAGTGAGTGTACATCATTTCATTCCTCGTGAATTAGTGTAGTATTTGTAACTCAGTTCACACAGGAATCTTTGGTTAAAAAGCACAAATGCAGTAACTCCAAGGTATCAAAGTAACTCTTTTTACCTATTTAAATAGGTAACAGATTACGATGGTTGTGAGTAATTTATACCTAAATTATTTACACAAGTGTGATAAAGTGGACTAAGCCCTTAGACCATCTTCTGGAGGCCTTATGGGCCTGCCAGACCCCACCCCAGGAAAGGGAAGTGGAGAATGTCTTCCAAGTAGCCTAGAGCAGTGGCATGGGATGCAGTGAATCAGAGAGGGGCTGCCAGAAGCAGCCAATCCAGCCCCATATAAAAGGAGCTGCAGTGTAGAGTAGAGATGAGTGCCTTGAGGACAGAGAATGGATAGTGTGCCTATCTGGCTGAGAGAGCTACAGGACCTCGGACAGAGAAGTTCTGGCAGAGACCTGGGGGAATGCAAAGGAGCTCCGGACTGGCTGCTGGGACTCAACCAGGACAAGACTCAGAGATAAGGGGGAAGAATTAGCTGTGTCCATGGGGAAGTGGCCCAGAGAATTGTAGCAGCAATGCAGTTTAACTAAAGGGATGCAGTGGATAGCTGCTATCTAGATGGTCCCTGGGCTGGGACCCCGAATAGAGGGTGGGCCTGAGTCTCTTTCCCCCTCCGCCGGCAGCCAAAAGTGACCTGGACTTTGAGGCATTCCAGAAGAGGAACTGAACTCTTATCAGAGAGGTAGCCGTGTTAGTCTGGAATAGCAGAGGTAACAAAGTCCTGTGGCACCTTAAAGACTAACTATAAAGTTTTGAAGCATAAGCTTTCGTGGGCTAATACCCACTTCGTGCTTGCATCCGACGAAGTGGGTATTAGCCCACGAAAGCTTATGCTTCAAAACTTTATAGTTAGTCTTTAAGGTGCCACAGGACTTTGTTACCTGAACTCTTTTAGTGGCCCAGCAGAAGAGCTGGGGCCAGAAAGGCCCAGAGAGGCGGAGTCTCTAGGGAGGGAACCCTGGTGGATGTGATGGCTCCTATGCAAGAAGTTGGTTTATGCTCCATGAGCTTGCAGGATAAAGCCCCTGAATCATTCATATGCACCATATTTTAATAGGAGTATTATAGCTCCCAAAAAATTGTGAACAACTTCTTTTGGATTAACTCATTAATAAACCAATAAAAATAAGAACTATACATTAAAATCAGCACTATTTAAGCCCAGCTGCATAATCCAACTCTGACCATGCGTGTCTCTACGACATGACTACATTGTTCCCTACCTGGTTACAACACAGTTTACCCCCCTCTATCCAAAATGTATGGGAGCACTGTTAGGTTCTGACTACTATAATAGACTAAAACTTTGGATTTAACCCAGTTAGAGGAGCACTACTAGGCTTCTTTTATGCAAACTTCCAACTGTATTGAATCTGGGTCCTCCACCTCTGTTACAGTTGTAGTGTAGACAGAACATTATATTTAGTCTACAAAGCTTTAAAAATACAACCAAATGCAGAAACACCTTTTAGTTGCATTAAAAAGCTCTCTCAAGTTTATGCATAAATCATGTTATTAATTAAGTGCTATAAATATATCAACCAAAAATTCTTCCCATCATCCTTTTTCAAAAGCCAAAAACAACAAGAACTTTCCATTTTTTAAGTTAATTATATGCTAGTACTGCAATCTTCAATAGACATGCTGTTACTGAAAACCTACTGGCATCAAATACGCCAAAAGTCCACAAAATGTAAATGATTTCTCTTTTAAATAGTTTTTATGGATCACTATATTTTAACAATTTGATCAATGCAATCAGAATTGTGCATATATAACATATATCCTGGAATACTTAAACAATTGGAGAAAACTCAATCCAAGCATTCCATGTTTTATATTTTTATAGTACTCAGCGTTTTGTTATAAAGTTGCTCATGAAAACTAGGCAACTGGAATTTTCTTTTAAAAAGAGAAATTAAGCATTTTAAACTGTTTACAAAGTCCAAGAATACAAAATTTGGGTCCTGTTAACTTAATATATTTTCACCAATAACATCCCTTCCAATCCAGTGATAGGAATATGTAAAATACCATCTTTTGAAGTAGACAGATTTTTTTTTTAAATCACAAGAACATACCAACACAATACACTTTAAAACTTCTGTAATCTGGACACACATTCTTCGGTCTTAAAATTGAAAGAAAATACTGTCCAGAACAAACTTTGATTTTGCTTATTTGTGAGCACGCACATCTTTATCAGCATTTTGCCTTTGAGTGAGATAGTCCTGTCCCTGGCTTTCAAATGTCCCACCAGCCTGGACAAACTTGCTAGTAACCATCTTAATTTTCTAACACTTGAAATTTTCCAAAAAAGTCTTGTTAACAAAATATATGTTTAACATATGCATCATTTTGAGCTCTTTACTTGACTAGTTTTTGCTGATTTCTTTCATTTGGATGGTTTCTTCCAAATGTGGTCCTCGACATTTAGAAAGTACGATGGTTAATGATGAAAGGTTAGCTTTGTACAGTGAGACAGTTCTTTGCATACTGTAAATGTGATAAATCACTCACTCGCTCTCTGATGTGCTAGAAGGGGACAAATTTTTGAATAAAAATGGATGCAAGGATATTCAGATTCCAGTTCCGTGGACTATATGCCTAAACAGAGAAGTGTAGCACAATTTAAAGCAGGATTTCCAACAGGATGTGTCAGTTGTGTTAAAACCCTTTAATATGGGAAAGTGCTACAGTTAACATTATCAACAACATAACAGCCTTATGTATAAAGCCAACCTCCTTAGCTGAGCTTCATAATCCCAAACTCCTGACAAATAAACCAACCTCAATACATCTTATTATTTCTATTACAGTAGCACCTAGTGACTCAGACAAGGTCAGGTCCTCATTGTGGTAGACTTTATATAAACATCAAATAAGACATCATCCATTATTAGAAAGAAGACTTAGTGGAGAACTTGTAGGTTAGTCTCTCTCCTTGGAAGATTTTGAAAAAAGGAGTATGTTGCAATGTGAAATGTACAATTTCCCTAAGGATTTAAACTCTCACTTTGTACCATCACAAGAGCCCTGATTAAACAGCAATTATTCACAGTTCAGACATCATCAAAGGCAAGTCTCCCTTCATGGAAAGGATAACAGGACTCTCAGTGGAGTAAGGCAGGTAACTTCCATCTTATGTATGACAATCACAAAATATGAGTAAGGAGACCGATGGCAGAAGGGGCGTGGGGCCCGGTGTTTACCTGGCGGTGTTAAGCAGCGGGTGCCCGGTCCCAACCAGCTTGCGGACCTGCATGGCGATGTTGCTCAGCTCGTCGCTCAGCAGACAGCGGAGGCTCAAGAACGAGGTTGGATACCCCACGATCTTCTCGGCTTCAGACACCACTTTACTCCAGTGAGACGCAGCAGAGGGGGAGCCAGAGAACAGGCCCCTCCGCCACCGCACAGCGCCGCCTCCTCCCCGCCGCGCAGACCAGAGCCCGGCGGGCGGCGGCAGCAGTCGGGAGCTGCAGCCTCCCCAACGCAACAGCAGCAGGGGACACATCACCCCAGTCCCTGAATACCCCGCCTCACTGCGCTTCGCCCCCAAGAGCTTTCGCCCGCCGCGCCCCCCAGATCTCCTGCCGCAGCCCCTCAGTGCCCCCCGTGCCCGACTCTACCCCGACGACTATCGCCACCGCCAACAGCCTCCTGTCCGGGAGCGGCCGGATACGAAGCCACCCCCTGGGTCCAGCCCTTCTCCCCGCGCAGTGCCTGGCCCCCGGGCGCTCAACCCCTGCGAGCCGGCTCCCCTCCTCCCTGCCTGGGGAGCAGCCGTCCCCGCCGCTGCCCGGTCCCACTCCCCAGCCGGGGCGATGCTATCGCCGCTCCCCACTGCGGACGCTCGCTCCCCCTCCACAGCCGGCAGCCGGGTTTACTGGTGCTATGGGGGCAGCCATATTAGCTGTCGCAAAACACAAGTCGTAGAGCAACGACGACCATGGAATCAGAACACGTCCTCACTTTCCGTCTTCAACCGGGGGGCGGGGAGACGAGGAGCGAATCGTTTCCAACGCACGCACGCGCCCTCTCTCCGCGGCGTCCCGCGGGATGAACCGCGCAGGGCAGCCCCCCCGCCCCCAAAAGAGACACGTCACACCCCAGTGACACCGTCACACCCCAGTGACACCAACACCCGCCCGTCCCCAGAGAGCCCGTCACACCCCCAGTGACACCAACACCCGCCCCTCCCCAGAGAACCCCTCACACCCCCAGTGACACCAACACCAGCCCGTCCCCAGAGAGCCCGTCACACCCCCAGTGACACCAACACCCGCCCGTCCCCAGAGAGCCCCTCACACCCCCAGTAACACCAACACCCGCCCCTCCCCAGAGAGCCCCTCACACCCCCAGTGACACCAACACCAGCCCGTCCCCAGAGAGCCCGTCACACCCCCAGTGACACCAACACCCGCCCCTCTGAGCCCATCACACCCCCAGTGACACCAACACCCGCCCGTCCCCAGAGAGCCCGTCACACCCCCAGTGACACCAACACCAGCCCCTCTCCAGAGAGCCCGTCACAACCCAGTGACACCAACACCAGCCCCTCCCCAGAGAGCCCGTCACACCCCCAGTGACACCAACACCCGCCCCTCCCCAGAGAGCCCCTCACACCCCCAGTGACACCAACACCCGCCCCTCCCCAGAGAACCCGTCACACCCCCAGTGACACCAACACTAGCCCGTCCCCAGAGAGCCCGTCACACCACCAGTGACACCAACACCAGACCCTCCCCAGAGAGCCCGTCACACCCCCAGTGACACCAACACCAGCCCCTCCCCAGAGAGCCCGTCACACCCCCAGTGACACCAACACCCGCCCCTCCCCAGAGAACCCGTCACACCCCCAGTGACAACAACACCAGCCCCTCCCCAGAGAACCCGTCACACCCCCAGTGACACCAACACCAGCCCCTCCCCAGAGAACCCGTCACACCCCCAGTGACACCAACACCCGCCCCTCCCCAGAGAACCCGTCACACCCCAGTGACACCAACACCAGCCCGTCCCCAGAGAGCCCGTCACACCCCCAGTGACACCAACACCAGCCCCTCCCCAGAGAGCCCGTCACACCCCCAGTGACACCAACACCAGCCCGTCCCCAGAGAGCCCGTCACACCCCCATTGACACCAACACCAGACCCTCCCCAGAGCCCGTCACACCCCCAGTGACACCAACACCAGCCCGTCCCCAGAGAGCCCGTCACACCCCCAGTGACACCAATACCAGCCCGTCCCCAGAGAGCCCGTCACACCCCAGTGACACCAACTGCAGCCCCTCCCCAGAGAGCCCGTCACACCCCCAGTGACACCAACACCAGCCCCTCCCCAGAGAGCCCGTCACACCCCCAGTGACACCAACACCAGCCCGTCCCCAGAGAGCCCGTCACACCCCCAGTGACACCAACACTAGCCCCTCCCCAGAAAGCGCATCACACACCCAGTGACACCAACACCAGACCCTCCCCAGAGAGCCCGTCACACCCCCAGTGACACCAACACCAGCCCGTCCCCAGAGAGCCTGTCACACCCTCAGTGACACCAACAGCAGCCCCTCCCCAGAGCTCGTCATACCCCCAGTGACACCAACACCAGCCCCTCCCCAGAGAGCACGTCACACCCCCAGTGACACCAACACCAGACCCTCCCCAGAGAACCCGTCACACCCCCAGTGACACCAACACCAGCCCGTCCCCAGAGAACCCGTCACACCCCCAGTGACACCAACACCAGACCCTCCCCAGAGAACCCGTCACACCCCAGTGACACCAACACCAGCCCCTCCCCAGAGAACCCGTCACACCCCAGTGACACCAACACCAGCCCCTCCCCAGAGAACCCGTCACACCCCCAGTGACACCAACACCCGCCCCTCCCCAGAGAACCCGTCACACCCCCAGTGACACCAACACCAGCCCGTCCCCAGAGAACCCGTCACACCCCCAGTGACACCAACACCAGCCCGTCCCCAGAGAGCCCGTCACACCCCCAGTGACACCAACACCAGCCCCTCCCCAGAGCCCGTCACACCCCCAGTGACACCAACACCAGCCCGTCCCCAGAGAGCGCATCACACCCCAGTGACACCAACAGCAGCCCCTCCCCAGAGCCCATCACACCCCCAGTGACACCAACACCAGCCCCTCCCCAGAGAGCCTGTCACACCCCAGTGACACCAACACCAGCCGGTCCCCAGAGAGCCCGTCACACCCCCAGTGACACCAACACCCGCCCCTCCCCAGAGAACCCGTCACACCCCAGTGACACCAACACCAGCCCCTCCCCAGAGAGCCCGTCACACCCCCAGTGACACCAACACCGGCCCGTCCCCAGAGAGCCCGTCACACCCCCAGTGACACCAACACCAGCCTGTCCCCAGAGAGCCCGTCACACCACCAGTGACACCAACACCCGCCCCTCCCCAGAGAACCCATCACACCCCAGTGACACCAGCACCAGCCCCTCCCCAGAGAGCCCATCACACCCCAGTGACACCAACACCAGCCCCTCCCCAGAGAGCCCGTCACACCCCCAGTGAGAACAACACCCGCCCCTCCCCAGAGAACCCGTCACACCCCAGTGACACCAACACCAGCCCGTCCCCAGAGAGCCCGTCACACCCCCAGTGACACCAACACCAGCCCGTCCCCAGAGAGCCCGTCACACCCCCAGTGACACCAACAGCAGCCCCTCCCCAGAGCCCATCACACCCCCAGTGACACCAACCCCTCCCCAGAGAGCCCGTCACACCCCCAGTGACACCAACACCAGCCCCTCCCCGGAGAGCACGTCACACCCCCAGTGACACCAACACCCGCCCGTCCCCAGAGAGCCCGTCACACCCCCAGTGACACCAACACCAGACCCTCCCCAGAGCCCGTCACACCCCCAGTGACACCAACACCAGCCCGTCCCCAGAGAGCCCGTCACACACCAGTGACACCAACACCAGCCCCTCCCCAGAGCCCGTCACACCCCCAGTGACACCAACACCAGCCCCTCCCCAGAGAGCCTGTCACACCCCAGTGACACCAACACCAGACCGTCCCCAGAGAGCCCGTCACACCCCCAGTGACACCAACACCCGCCCCTCCCCAGAGAACCCGTCACACCCCAGTGACACCAACACCAGCCCCTCCCCAGAGAGCCCGTCACACCCCCAGTGACACCAACACCGTCCCGTCCCCAGAGAGCCCGTCACACCACCAGTGACACCAACACCCACCCCTCCCCAGAGAACCCGTCACACCCCAGTGACACCAGCACCAGCCCCTCCCCAGAGAGCCCATCACACCCCAGTGACACCAACACCAGCCCCTCCCCAGAGAGCCCATCACACCCCAGTGACACCAACACCAGCCCCTCCCCAGAGAGCCCGTCACACCCCCAGTGACAACAACACCCGCCCCTCCCCAGAGAACCCGTCACACCCCAGTGACACCAACACCAGCTCGTCCCCAGAGAGCCCGTCACACCCCCAGTGACACCAACACCAGCCCCTCCCCAGAGAGCCCGTCACACCCCCAGTGACACCAACAGCAGCCCCTCCCCAGAGCCCATCACACCCCCAGTGACACCAACCCCTCCCCAGAGAGCCCGTCACACCCCTAGTGACACCAACACCAGCCCCTCCCCGGAGAGCACGTCACACCCCCAGTGACACCAACACCCGCCCGTCCCCAGAGAGCCCGTCACACCCCCAGTGACACCAACACCAGACCCTCCCCAGAGCCCGTCACACCCCCAGTGACACCAACACCAGCCCGTCCCCAGAGAGCCCGTCACACCCCAGTGACACCAACACCAGCCCCTCCCCAGAGCCCGTCACACCCCCAGTGACACCAACACCAGCCCGTCCCCAGAGAGCCTGTCACACACCCAGTGACACCAACACCAGCCCGTCCCCAGAGCTCGTCATACCCCCATGACACCAACACCAGCCCGTCCCCAGAGAGCCTGCCACACCCCCAGTGACACCAACAGCAGCCCCTCCCCAGAGCTCGTCATACCCCCAGTGACACCAACACCAGCCCCTCCCCAGAGAGCCCGTCACACCCCCAGTGACACCAACACCAGCCCCTCCCCAGAGAGCCCATCACACCCCCAGTGACACCAACACCAGCCCGTCCCCAGAGAGCCCGTCACCCCCCAGCCCCTCACACCCTCAGTGACACCTCCAGTGACCCTCTAGTACCTCCTCAGAGACCCCATCACACCCGCAGTGACACCCCCTCCAATACCTCCCCAGAGGGCAAAACAACATATTTCCCCCTAATCTCGTTCTGAGAAATAGCTGAACCACTAATGTTTAAGTTTAAAAAAATCAATCAATCAATCAGTGTGAGGCAGACACCTGTCATGGAAAATTTCAGTGACTAAAGTTTGAGAAAGTTACAAGTAACTAAAAACATAGTCTCATAATGGAAAAGTATGGGCAACCTTACCTATAGGTATCTTGACCTGCACCACCTATAATTTAGAATTAGAGAATTCTCTCTCCAGAAACCATCAGAAACAAATGGTATGATTTCTTTAATATGTTTTAAGTTATTGTGAACAGCTAATTAACCTGCTAATTTATCACTTGTTAGTTCATTTTGCCTCAGCATTCCATAGTAGCAACTTAGGGAATCCCAGTGTACAGTATATTCCTTCTGCTTCTGCTGAGTCTAACATGTAACAGAGTCAATTAAGATGGGGAAAAAATAAAGCCCCTTCTTCATTTTTAGTTGATTTTGAGATGCCTTCCCAGGAAAAGAAATTCCTGCCGGGAAGCAAGCATCACAGCTTGGGGAATAAAGATCTAAAGCAGGGGTTCTCAAACTATTGAGAACCGCGACCCCGTTTTAGTTTCTCCCTTGGCATGGCGGACTCTTGTATGTCCGCCGAAAAGCTGCCGAATAAATTAACTTGCATTCGAAGGTAATAGCTGCTGGATGGGATAGCCAAACAAAGGCTACTCCAGGCCAATCAACACACCTGGGGCCAATTAAGAAGATTCTAGAAGGTAGTGGAAATAGCTAGCCTGATTGGGACACCTGAAGCCAATCGGGGACTGGCTGAAACCAGTTAAAAACCCTCCTAGTTAGTCAGGTGGGTGTTGATGTCAGGAGTTGTGAGAGGAGGTTGTGCTGTTGTGAGACTGAGTGGTTGATAACATATCATATGCATGGAGGGAGACTTGAGGTGAAGAGAAGTTTGAAGAAGTGGGGGACTGCTGTGGGGAAGTAGCCCAGGGAATTGTATTGTGTTTGGTGCCTAAAAGGTCAGCCATCTTAGCTGATACTATTAGGGTCCCTGGGTTGGGGCCTGGAGTAGAGGGTGGGCCTGGGCTCCCCCACTTTCTACCTCCCCTAAGTAATCACAGTGAGCCTCTGAGGATAGCACAAACCACCTGGAGGTGCAGTACCCACAGAGAGAAGGCCAAAGCTTTGCCACATATAGCACTACCTAGAAACTCCAGTCAGGTACCCATAGTAGTAGGCACACTACTGACATGTGTAACAAAAAAGACAGTCCCTTCCCCAGGGAGCTTACAGTGTAAGTGGGAGCTGATATAACAGGAATTATGACTGATCCCCAGCAGTACCCACCACCCAAAATATACATAAAGATTTTACAGTGACTCAATCCCACCATACTTTATAGTTGCAAGCAACTGTGGAATTTGGGACTGTCCAGTAAGAGACCATGGGTCCTGAGTGAAAAGAAGTGAAATTCACTCCATAAAACTTCCCATGAAAATTGGATTGTGGCATAACCAAATGAATCAGGTTACGGCATGGTAGGCATTTAAGGAGTTAAATAAATAAATTTAAGTCATTGTGAAAAAATCTTTGTTATAGTTATTTTCCTTAGTGTTTAAATATGTCGTCATTTATGAAGCATAATTTATATTTTGCTGTTAAAAATGTTAAATGTTTTAGGTTACCATGATTTTTACTTTGCAATGATCACTTTGGGGAAAAAAGGTTCTGTATAATTTTTCCTTTGTTCCTTTTATATTCTTACAGCTGAGATACCCTGTGTGTTAGTTAGTCCTTGAAACTGGCTAGGATACTGTGGACAATTCTTCTCAAGTAAAGACTTTGCAAAAGTTATCCATGTCTTTGTTACCTTTGTTCTTCGGTTCTGTAGCATATTCCACTTTGAACTACCCCTGGATGTCAATCTGAAAGCTCCTGTAAAGTGTTCGTGATGTTCTGCACTAAGACTGGAGACTCTGCACTAGTTTTCTGCTTACTCATGCTCTTTCAAGCCCTGAATGATCAGGGACATAGTCATCTGAGAAATACGTATTGTAGGAAACCAAGTTTGAATACCCAGTTCTGTCTAGACAATGAAAAAAAGGTGCTTTTAAAAACTGTGTTGGTTAACTTGAGTTACATAACATGATTTGAAACAATTCTTAATATTTTGCGTAAACAGTATAACACTTTTAACAGACTGTAGCCTGGTCATATTGTAAACTAGGGGGAAGCCTAGGGTAGACAGAGTTAGATCAAACTCTGCTAAATCAAGATACCATTCATCTACACTAAGGTATTATCATTCATCTCTGATAGGGGAGAGGTTGAAGTTAGGTCTGATAGTGCATCCTAACTTCAACTTTTTTCCCTATTCTAGGTAAACCCTCTGTGTCCAACAAGGTGGTTTGTCAGTTGGGTTTCACCTGGCTTTGAAATTTGCTCCACTTGTCAGTCTATCAGAGCCAGAATCTAATGACCTTCAGAGCACAATGTTAGACACATTTATGTCACTTAGCATTTGACTCACTTTTGCTTTTGTTCTTGTTTTAACCACTGCAATTAAAGCACCTAGCTGTCATGGCAATATAAGCTCTAAAATTATTAAAATAATAATAGTATAACAGTTATTGCTACTGCTATTATATAAACTAAGGAACAATTGATTTAGAGTGTGTTAGTTCAGTCAGCTATCAAAAAGATTACTATATGCTAGCTCACCACTGACTGTCTTTAATGGCTTGAGTTCAAAGATCATGTGGGATATCCAAGTTAGTCCAAAATGAAGACCGGTCTATGTGCCTGAATCCATCCTCTGTCACTACCTCTGTCCCCCACCCATGCACCCATGCACACTTTTTTGTTTATTAACCTTTGCCTCTTGCTCTCACTCTCCTTGTTCCATTATCTATGGAGGATAGCAGTGGCTATAGGATCTAATGACCAAACCTGTTACAGTCAGGCAGAGTAGCTACACTCAGCATTACACCACTATGAATTTCACCAGTTTAGTGACTGTGGCTAAAATTTTCAAACCTAAAACTAAACACATAAATCTCTGTTTAAGTTCTTAAATAAAAGTGGCCTGATTTTGAGAGTTGCTGAGCACCCACAACTTCCAATGGGAGTCATGTGTGCTTAGTACCTCTCAAAATAAGAACACTTTATGCAGAAGTATAATTAGGGATTTAAATACCTAACTTTAGCTACCCAAGTTTGAAAATTTTGACTTGGAGTCAGTTTCACACAGCAATAAGTACAGAAAACAGGTAGCTTTGGAGCAAAAAAGAGACCCCTAAGACTGGTTCCACAACCCCTACTCAAAATAGTTCCATCTGAGTAGACCCATTTAATAAATGAGTAAAGATAATATCATTCCCCTCTTTAATATATTTTTGAGATAATGCGTTTCACAGCAGGTTCCAGGGAAGCTGTTTGTTCCTCTGATTGGACTCTGTTCAGTAAAAGTGTCTGGGTGTCCATTGTCCAAGTGCTAGATTACAACTTGACACAGAAACACAGTTAGAACTTTAACCCATTCACACATCTCCACACAGCTTTATATCTTTCCACTAGGCTTTCATTCCATCCCTTTTTTCTATTTCCCTGTCCCTTCTGGAATTTGCTCAAATTCTTCTTATTTTCTCATAGCCATAGTAAGTCAGTTTCCTCTCACTCAGCTCATTTTCTTCTCTCTAGCATCATTCTTATTTTCTTGTTACCTTTCTGTGCCTTTGTCAATCACTAGCTATTCTCCTCAACTGAATATAGAACTTCTACCACTCATTCATGCTAGCTAACTCTCCCCCATGCTCTTTCACCAAACACCTTCTTTCCACACACTTCTAAAGTGCAGGTGCTCACTTTCTGTGACAGCAACAAAAGCTTTAGGAAAACGTGTTATTTCCTTCTCCTCTCTTCCTTCATTTAAATTTCCCCAGCCCATGCACCAACACTTTTCACCTACATGCTGTAGAGAAGGCCTTTCTTAACTTTGAATTTCCTTGCCCCATGGGAGTCAGCGAGAAAGCCTGACATATTACAATTATTTTCCTGATTTCAAATCATCTTACTTGCAGACCAGCAGAGGAAAATTCTGTCCACAGTTACACCTGTGCAATCCCTCTAATTAAATAGTGTTTCATGGATGAACCTGAGGGCAGAAGTTGGTTCAAAGTGTTGACCAAGTTTCAGTTTTGGAATGGAGAAGAAGCTGCATGTTCTGGTGGTTCACAGTTCTGGGAGTCAGGAGATCTGGGTTCTCTACTTCAGGATCTGATACAGATTCAGCATGAGAGCTGTTAACTCTTTGCTCCTCTGTCCCTTAATTTTCCTCTCTGTAAAATTGTTATAAGAATAATTACCATCCTGACCAAACAAGGTAGGGCCAGATTAACCATGAGGAACAGTAAACCTGTCCCAAGAATGTCCGGCATGGGGGTCATATGAGGACGTTATCACATGCAGCTGGAGGACTTATGTGGCGCATGAGGCAGTCTGTTCCGCATGAGGATCCCATAAACCCAGCTCAAATGAAGAAGGGATCCCTGAGCCTGCTTCCCCTCCTATTCCTGAGGCAGCCGAGGGGCACCACCCTTTCCCCCACTGCTACTCCTGTCCCTGATCAGGCCACGTACAACCTCTGAATCAGAGAGTCTCATGTAAAAGGACAGACCCACTTCCCCCCCACCCAGTTGTTTTTCTTAGCGTTAGTCCCACACTATGGCAGGGTCCACTTTGGTCAGCATATCCGCCTCCATTCGGAGCCCGGACAGGAGCAGTGATACGACCGGGGTATACTCCAACCGATGCGTCATGCCACCTGTCGTTGGAGGCATTTTATACCTACTGCCAGGTGTTAAGCCTACAGCACCTAATATTCCAAGGAGGTCTCCCATCCAGGTACTAGGCAGGCCTGACCCTGCTTAGCTTCTGAGATCAGATGGGATCGGGCGTGTCCAGGGTGGTATAGCCATTACCTACCCCCACTCCGTAGAGGGCTCTAATTGCCTTCCCTGCACAGAACGTGCTGGGATGCTAGGATGGACCCCTACACATGCAGCTACGGCTTTCCAACTCCTGGATGAATTCCAGATTGCCTGAAACAGAAAACAGAGCAAGGGTGTGATGAATCCACTGAACAATAATAAGCCAGTGGAGGGAGTGTGATGAATCTGCCACTGCTCCTCCTGCTCAGGAGGGGCACAGGTTGCAGCAGGGGAAGTTTGGAGGCAGTTGTTGAGGAGTGGATCAGAGACAAGGTGTTTGGTTATCATAAGGGGTGAGTGATGGCTTCAGTCGGCTATGTGGGACACACCAGATGCTTGAGCTGTAACAGCTGAAGCACCCAGTAACAAGGTTGGCTGCCTCCTGACTACCTGCTCATGACTAGGGTGACCAGATCGGAAGAGTGAAATATCAGGACACATTAAGGGGAGGGGCGTGAGTGGGGGGGCAGGGGGCAGGGACATGAGGGGGCGGGGCATGAGTGGAGGGGCGGGACACAACAGGCACAGGTGCACAGCCCTGACCAGAGCCATGAGGGGGCACACAGCCCTAGGAAGCTGAAAAAGGGGTTGTAGAAACCATGGGGCCAGGGGTTAAATATACTATTATTTAGTTTGTATATTTAATGAAAATAAATGAATAATCGGATAGTGCTATATTGTTATTGTTTTTATTTTGTGCCCTTCCCTCCCCCAGACACGCAGGGAAGACCTGACAGCTCCGCAGGACTTGGTCTATAAAGGGTGGTGGGTGGCACCCTATGAGTGACTTGAACTTTGGGGGGAGAGGGCGGCTTTTTTTCCTTGTGTGCGGGGAACAGCAGTGCCAAACTGCCTGTTCCTGCACCCAGCTTCGACCTTTGGTCCCGGCCACACTGCGTGCTTACCATATAACCATGCCCCCCTGTTTTCCAATTGCGCTTTTGTGCAGCTGTGCCCTGCATGGTTTTAAACTGCGGGAGATTTTCTGTGGCACGGCGGGGAAGATAGGGGAGGTGCTGGCTTTGTTGGCAGGCAGTTTTAAGGGCTCTCCCTCACCAGCACCCCCCCAATGGGCCCCCACTGGCTAGCACCCAAAAACATATAAACCTTCCTCATTGCCCAGCTCCCCTCCCCCCCTCCCCCCCCCCCCCCCGTCCCCACCTCCCAGACACTCATCCCATCACACCCTGCTCCCTTCTCTGGCCACATTCACCAGCCCTACTGGGAGGTCTTTGGCTCCTAGGGTGAGAGCAACAAGGGGTCTCCAGACTCTTCAGCCAAAAGGACTAGCTCTGTGGCTCTCAGTGGCTGGGAAAAGTGCCAGTGGGAGCTGCCGGAGTCTGGAGCGGGGCTTGCAGCCAGGTAAGCATACAAAGCCCCCTCCCCCAAGAGTCAGAGGGACCTGCCAGGGGCTGAGTTAGGGAGTCCCAGTGATGCTTACCTGGGGCAGCTCTGTTCTCCTGTCCCAGGAAGTATCCAGCAGGCAGGTCCCTCTGGCTCTTGGGGTTGTCAAGATTGGGGCAGGAGCCGGGTTGTGGGGGATGGGGTTGGCTGCCCCCTCTGCAAGCAGCCCAGTCCCTGCAGCATGCAGCTGCGTGCTCCACGGCAGAGACCTCTCTGGAGGGGAGGGACCTGGCCGTTTAAAAGCTGCCTGGGGCAGTGGGGCTGGAAGAGGTGAGAGGAGCCACAGCCAGGTATGGGGGGGGGGGTTTGCGCTGCTTGCATGTGCTGGCAGAGGGAGGGGGGGAGGCACAGAGCCCCCGGCCACCCCCCCTTCCCTAGCCCCTCATCAGCGATCATCAGCCCCACCTACAGCCACTGCCCCAGGCAGAGAGTCAGGACAGATCTCTCTGCCGGCGCCTGGGCAAGCAGCCCCCCTTCCCCCTCCCCCCACCAGCAGAGAGGGACCTGTCCTGATTCTCTGCCTAGGGCAGTGGCTGTAGGTGGGGCTGATGATCGCTGATGAGGGGCTGCGGGAGGCCGGGAGCTCTCTGCCAGCGCTTGCAAGCAGAGCTCCCCTCCCCCGCAGAGTCAGCTGTGTGCTCCTGCCGGCAGGCCAGTGAATCAGCCGCCCTGCCGGCAGGAAGCAGTGGCTGCCGGTGCGTGGTCCCGAATATCGGGGCAATGGGCGTCCCGACCATACCTTCATCGTGACTCGGGACAAGTCCCTTAAAATCGGGACTGTCCCGCTAAAATCGGGACGTCTGGTCACCCTACTCATGACAGGGGTGTGATGGTGCACCCCATAAGGCTTTAGGGAATTGTGCTTATGAATGATATAACTGGAATATGTTCTATGCTACATATGCCTTGTAACATATCACTGTAAAGGTTATGATCTACTAAATCTATTCCTCCTATTTGTATGTGTCACTGTTGTAGTTGAAGTTATGAATATTGACTGTGTACTTGCTTAATTTCTAAGTAGCCTTAGTAAAAGCATTTGGTCACCTTCTTGAGAAAGGAATGTGCAAGTTAAGTGCCCAATCAAGAAGCACTTAAAAGACAATAGAGCTTGAGAGGCTTCAATCCACATAAAAAGTCTACCTGAGGCTGTTCAAGGCAGCACGTGAACAATGTCTGCTACCTGTAACTTACAAGTCATGCATGGACATGTGACTTGCCCATGTGACACCAAATTTTCATTTTCTAATTGGATTCTACACAGTTGGAGGGAGGGGTGTCCACCCAGAGGAGAAAGTCTATAGAAATCCTTGGGAGAACTCTCCATTTTGTCTTCAGCTCACTCAAGAGATAGCCTCTCCACCCCCAAGGAGACCTGAAAGAAACTGGAACAAAGGACAGTAACTACAGGGGGTGTGAGTGATTGCTGGACCCAGACTAGAGGAAGACTAGTCTGTAAAAGGAAACTTAGTGGAACACCAATGAGGTGAGGTTTTTATCTGTATTCAGCTTTATTACTGTATTAGAGATAGATCTCCATATTTTGTTTTATTTTACTTGGTAATTCACTTTGTTACTACTTGGAACCACTTAAATCCTACTTTCTATATTTAATAAAATCACTTTTTACTTATTAATTAACCTGGCGAATGTATTAGTATCTGGTGGGGGGGGGGGGAGAAACAGCTGTGCAACTCTCTATCAATGTTACAGAGGGCGAACAATTTATGAAGTTACCCTGTATAAGCTTTATACAGGGTAAAATGGACTTTTGGGGGTTTGGACCCCATTGGGAGTTGAACATCTGCTTGTAAAAGGCAGGAACACTTCTTAACCTGTTTTCAATTGAGCCCACAGCTGTTAGGACACGTGGTTCAGACCTTAGTTTGGGTTTGCAGGAAGCTAGCGGGTCTGGCTCAAACCAGGCAGGACTCTGGAGTCCCAAGCTGGCAGGGCAAGGAAGCAAGGGCAGAAGTAGTCTCGGCACATCAGATGGCAGTCCCAAGGGGGTGTTTGTGATCCAACTCCGCACAAGGGGCTCCTGTTTCAGGGGTCTTTAAACACCAGTCTCTCTCATGCAATCACTGCCCTTCTTGAGATCCATATTTTTAAATTAAATTAACCAAGTTCCAAAAAACAAACCAGAGTCTTCCACCCAGCCCTAAACCGGGCACCATGTCCCCTCCCTCCCCCCTCCGAGGTACTGCCTATTTTGTTTTTTTAATTGAAGTAAAGATCTATTTGCCATTGAAATAACCTGACATTGAGGCCAGGGCATAAGCAGTTGTGATCCAGATCGAATGCTGCATCAGCCAGGGTGAATGCTGGACACAAACCCCAGGAAAGGCGCAGCTTTAACAAGTCCAGGGCAGTTCTCCCTTCTTCTCACAATGCTTGGAACATCCAAGCACCCACCTGAGGTGCAGGAGGTGTGAACCACAGCAGCCATGCTAGGCCTGGAGGGTTATTCCATCTCTACCTCCTGCACAGGGAGCTGCTGCTTGTTTCTCACCCCCGGTACCAGCTCCAGCACATCTAGGTCAGACTTCCATGTAGGGAAGATGCACTTGTACAAATTCAGCAGCACGGTGTCCTGGGATTTCAGTTGCCCATCAAAATGACACTTCATGTGACCATGAGTCCCGAGCGGCTCTGTGATGTGTCCTCCTTGGCCCCACTTGGTCCTCAGCTCTACTGGCTAAAACCACAGCACGTCCTCTCGGTTAAAGAACATGTACTGCACTACAACCGTCTTGCTGGAGACTTTGAAAGGGTGACCACTGAGCACTAGCCGCTTGATGATGATTCTGTCTGGATCCACTGAGAGCAGAAAGCCTGTGGCGATGAGGTTGTGCATTCCATTACTCCTTTGTTTCAACAGTAGCACCAAGGTGGAGGGGAAAGTGATGGGCGCATAAGCAGTCACCACCCGGGCTGCATCAGACCACAGGAAACACTCTAATTTGTGCTTATCAGCTGAGCTATGCTGGGAGTACAGAGGGGAGGCACAGAAGCCCCTGAACCCACAGTGGAAGACCAATCCTCCTTGGCTTTCACTGTCTCATTGTTGCTTGGGTGTTGTCTCACCACGAAGTTCAGCACAGACATCTTCTCTTCATGGGGAAGCAGTGAGAATAGGACCAGAGGCAACCCCGGCCTTTGTGCTCTCTGAGCAGCTAGAGAAGATACAAGGCCTGGCCTGCCTACCTGGAATTCTCCTAAAGAAAAATCAAGACTTTTACCTAGGTCTTCTTGCCCAGTCCCAACTCCCTTCCTTGGTGACCACTGCAGGAGATTCCTCGCTCCCGACAGCTCCATTCTTCTAACACTGCTGTCATTGTGGCTTCCTTTGACACTTTATAGCTCAAGTGCAGCCTCTCCTCCTTAACTGGTTCAACTAGGAGTGCATGCCCTGGCACAGGGAAGATGGACCTATTTTAATCACATGGTTCAGCCATCCTGTGACACTCACAGAGCTTAATGGACCCTTGGGGCTCTACCAGGACTGTTTCTAGACAAAACTGGGCAGCACAGTACTGCAAAGGCGCCCCAAGGGGTGGCAAACACACTGATGTGGGTCTTCCAACCCCATGACCTAATCAGAACATACAGGAGGGCTGGGGATCTTGTGGTCCCAGGATCTCCCAAAGATTGAAACCTGTGACAGGCCTCCCCAACCCCAGCTGGGGAAATGGAGCTTGTGTGTACGTGGTCCTCACCAAAACCATGCCATGACTTGAGAATGGGCATTAGGGTGCCTAATGGAGCTGTGTTTAGGGCCCCAGGTTTTCTTAAAATAGCCCTGGAAAGGGATGCTGTGCAAATAACTTAACTTTTATAAAGGACTTAGAGTTCCTCAAACAAAAACAGCTATAAAAATAGTTTATAAATAAATCATGATGATCATATCTTATTCAAAGACTTTTATTTATAAAGAACACTTTCCTGGGCTGAAATATATGACAAGTGATAGTCCTGAATATATGTTTATAAATTCCCCCAAAAGAGGAGTTTTCTGATAGACCCTTAACCACAATGTCATAATACATTAGGATATGTAAAATTCATGTACATATATCTGAAAAGATCAAGAAATTGGATTACATATATAAGTATACAGCAATTTTACAATGATTGCATGAATGAAAAGATCCTATAGTTGTTTTCCCTTCCATGACAGATGTTACTTACTTACATTGACACATTGTATCATTCAACAAAGAGCACTAGGGAGATATAGGATTATTAGATTAATGTATAAAAAGGTATCTTTACATTCACATTTTTGTTTCTATAGATTGGCAAGAGAAAAAAAAAAGGAAAATGGGTCCATAAATCCAAAGGGAGGAGGAAGACCTTATGGGTGGAAACAGTAAGGTTTCCTGTGACAGTGTTCTGAGGAGTTTATCAGTGTAACTGATCTATTTTAAAAAAGAGAATTGAGGTAAAAAAATTAAAGAGCTTTCTGTCCCACCCTAGGCCAAACTCTCCCATCACTCCCTATCTAACACCTCAGTCTGGTTAGGCTCTTGTACCATGATGTTAGTGTGCTTCATACATTTAATAAAAGGAAACCAATGTGATCTCTCTGCTCTTCCCTCATTCTGTAGGGTTGTTGTTATATTTTAAATATGTGCTTTTGGTGTTATTGAGAGAAACCTAGATTGAAGAACTGAGTTTTTACATTTAGCTCTAAATATTCTGAAATTTACAGTCATTTTAAGATTTTCAGGGAGCGAGATTCTGAGCTGTGTGGACAGTCACGGAGAAAAACTTTGGCTTTAGCAGTTTCACTTATAAGTTTGACAGTTCTTTTGTTTCAGTGGAATGGAGCAGTCACAGGAGATCAGGACTCACACAGTGAGGCACTCCTCAGGTATCTTGGGCCAAGCACATGAAGGACTTTTAAAATAAGGTCCAGACCTCAAATTTGAATCAGTAGTCAATGGGACTCAGTGAAGAGAGCATGACTGGCTGGCAGTGTTGCTGAGCAAGCAGGCTACTACCTGGAGCTGTTTTAAGTTTCATGGTTTAATTCTGAGGCAGAATCCTTCACAATAGTGAAGCCTGAAGATTGCAAATGTGAGGCTCACCAAGGCCAAGTCCAAATCTGTATAATGGGTCTCAGTTCCCTGTCCAGCCATAGCCCCATGCCTAGCCATTGGCACTTCATCCAGTATGAAAGTATCAGAGGCTGTGGTTAGAGAACTGTCTTAGAGTGTCTCACAAGATTTTACTACAGAACTTCAATACTGGTGATTGGTGTGGGTTGGGCTAATTTGGTTTCATATGCAGTACCTCTTGGTATCAGTTTAAAGGGTTGATTCTACATAGCCTTTGATGACACTGGTGTGCTCTGATGCTGAAGGAAAATAATTGCCCTTGTGTCATTTTGCTGCAGGAGATATTAGAAGGGTTTTGTTTCTTTAAACATTTCAGTAAACGATTTAGAACTACTCAGAGAAGCTACACTGAAACTAGCCAACACTTCTATTTGTCAGATCATGTGCAGTTCCTATTTCAAGACAAGTGAAGCAACAATAAATAGAAATAAGTTAAAGAATATTACTTTGTATCTGCCAGAGTATTTAATTAAACAAAAAATTAACAAAACTAAGAACTTTGGGGCCACATCTTGTCATCAATCTGCAAAAGAACTCCAATTAACATCATTATACAACTTGAGAATTATCTTTGGTGTATATCAACATTTAAACAGTTCCAGAACTTTGTATTTTTGAAAGTCTCCACTGCTTTCACATCAACTGCCATCAGGGATCTGCTTTATTGGGGCTACCTTTTGACACACTGCATGGCAGCCTCCAATTGGCTAAGAAAACTATGGATGGAGATTAGGACTCATAGCAGAAAAGTATTTACAGATACTGCGTGTGAATAACATTGTGGGCATTCATCCATGTACAGAAATGAATGGAATGTGTTTATCTGAAAAGGTACGAATGTGAAATAATATATTGAATGGTATGTGTGATTTTGATGTAACTGAAGTGAAGGAGTAGTTCATGCATATGTTTCCATGTAGGTGGAAATGGTTGAAGGAAAACAGGTTGGCAGCAGATATTTAATTAATTTATTTAGTTTACTACTGCTGTCATAATCTAATCTATGGACACTGCAAATTATTACAAAAGAGTTAGTGTTAAGAGAACACCTAACAAAACAGAGAAAAGCAGAGATTGCCTCTTCAAAGTATATAATAAAATGTACATCAATAAATATCTATGCTATTAATGAATATATTCTGTGATTGTGAATACAATTAAGATGGGTCTTAAGAGATATGACCTCTAGACATTAGGAAAGACAACAAGAAAATATTTCTTCTCACAGATGAGTTTCACAAACTGTGACATGTACTATTGCTCCATTGGATATTTCTTTCTTTCTTTTACCTTCTTTCCAGTGTAGGTGAAAATCTGAATACATGATTTGGGAGGTTCCATGATGCATGTTGTACAATGTTTAAGTAGATGGAAACAGGAGGGGGAGCTCTCATCACACCAGCCAAAAAGAAGTGAGAGACCTGGTGGGGAGTCCTATTTACCCAAGTTAGGAAGAGAAGGGGGAGCTACTCTCCCCTTTTGTCCCCCCACCCTCCTGCCTTCCTTCTTTTAACCCCTGATTTCATAGTGGCTTTTCTATATCATGTGATAATGAAGTTGCTATGGTAATTATCATGAGTTTCCCAACCTTATAGTAATGCCCAAACAAAATCCCCACATAATTTACCAGCATACCCATACACTCTGTCACTGATGCCTTACCTGCTACAGCTGTCCTTTCATGCATTCTTTTTAAAAAAACAACATGTTGTTTTTCCATGTTTAAACAGGAGAATCTGCTTTTCCATTTATTTCCTTCAAAGAGAAATGACCTCAGTTATGCTGACAGGAAAAGGTCTCTTAAATTGCCTCTAAATTGAAGTAGGACAACATATTTAGTTACGTTGAAGTGTGGCTTTTGATGTAGGTATTTTAAAATTATGTTAGGGGCACCTAGGGTGCATGGATACATGCCTTTTAAAAATATGTGACTCAAACAGAAAAAAATAGAGTGTAAATTAAATTCTTGGGCGGAATTTTTTTTTAATAACCCATTTACACGTTCTCGTATACACAAATTTTGTCTTTTGCAAGTGCAAATGATTGTGCCTGTAAAACTGTGAGGAAAAATTTAAGTCCAGATTCTCTTCAATACAAGTTTTACTAGTGACCTCAATAGGTAGAGTGAGCCTTAACAGGCTGATTAATGCCCCTCTGAAATTCTGGGCAAAACCCCTAGCCCCACATAAGTCAACTGCAAAACTGCCATTGATTTCAGTAGGGTCAGGATTTCACCCATAGTCCATAAGGATTTGTTAAAATCATAGGTAACAATCAGGCAAACACTTATACATGTGCATAATGTTACATGCATGAGCAGTCCCATTGAACTCAAGCAACTAAAGTTAAAGATATGCCATCATTTCTAGGGTGTTAAAATGCAGCATATCGAACCAACACTGCTTAGCCATTAGAATGGTGAGGATTCCTTCCAAGTCATGAAGTTATTTTCACACTAGAGATATGTGCTGCCACTGTTCAGTAAATATATGTAATTAGTTATAGCCCTCTCTAAGGCAAACAGCAAATTCATTTTCATATACTGTTTGGAGATGTTCAATCCTATTCCATTGTAAGATTAACAAAAGAGGAACCACTTTTTCAATTTCTGATGTTCTAACGCTTCATAGTAAGTGGATGAGCCACCATTAAAATATGAAATTCTCTCTTTTCCTTGGCTTCTGTCTCTCAAATGTAGAATGTAGAACAATTCATACTCAGCTTAGTTTCAAAACTTACTTCAGTAGTTGAAAAATTATAAATAATCATAGATGCAATTTGAACATTCTAAATACAGGAATATTTGAACCTGAACTTTTCCTGGGCAAACAAGAGTTGACATCATGAGCTATGTCATCACTTGATATTCCAATAAAAAACACTGAAATGAAAACACCAGTTTTCAATGAGGCATGACTCCTGACAGATGCCAAGAGGCGATCCATAGTCACTGCAAAAGAGAAATTGAGACAGCACTTCTGTACCTATCTGAAGTCAATAGATATACAGACAAACAGTACATTCTCTGGATGATTAGGATGTTAAAGATTTAAAGGCTTCAAAAAGTTCAGGTGCTGTACATG
Source organism: Sternotherus odoratus (assembly GCA_032164245.1). Taxonomy (NCBI): domain Eukaryota; kingdom Metazoa; phylum Chordata; order Testudines; family Kinosternidae; genus Sternotherus; species Sternotherus odoratus. The sequence continues at coordinate 65,430,932 of JAVMKO010000003.1, forward strand.
AAATTATGTTTGAGCAAATTTTCATCAATATATTTCATTTATAACCCATGAAACAATACTTTAAGATTTTGCTTTTAGATAGGAGCTCAATAACAGTGATTCAGTTGTAGTGAATTTTGAACAGGGGGCATTAATGAGGGGTATTAATATTTTCCCACTACAATAAAAAATCATCTTTATGACAAATTCACAATGAATTTGAGGTTACATACCAAGTACTGAATATCTCTGCAAATTCACACAAATTATTTTGATGATTACTCCTCCATTAACAAGCCAAACGTATTTTAAAATCTCAAATTCTTTGTATTTTCAGTAGTCCAGAGCAAACAAAAACACAACTGTGGCTCTATGTTTCTAAACACTCCAGCATCTGAACAGAGTAAGCATGGCTTATTCTAGTCACTAAAGGAGAAAGAGTTCTGCTCAACTTTTTATATTCACAAATGTCAGTGATTTAAGCTTAAGAAATAAAAAAATGTAAATTAGACATTGTAACATACAAAACGAACGCAGCTTTGACAGGCTAAGCAGAGATTTTTATTGAGAGCCTAGTCATACACATACAGAACACATTTTAGCTTTCAAATATATTTTAAAAAATGTATAATTTTAAGCAGTACCGCAGTCAGAATGAAAAATTCTTGACAATTACAATTTTGACTTATGGAACAATGGACACCCCCATATCGTATTGTATCAGGTAATTACGAACTGCCAAAGAGTAAGAAAGCACAACCCAAGAAGAATCAATGTAACCCCCAGTGTGTACCGTAATTCAGTACCTCCTTTCTCAAGCACCTCCTATCAAACCATTTCATTCTCATTTCCTAGGCACAGATAAAAAAAGAGGAACCCCCCCCCAACAGAGTTAATCAAACCTTTTCATGACAGAGACTGCTTCTTTCAGAACACATACCCAGGTTTGGAAGTTTAGGAGGAGGAAAAGGGAAAAGGGGGGGGGGGGGTCAGAAACTGAATGGCAGCTCGATCAGTGAAATTTTGTAGCCGCTTTCAACCCAGACCAGTGCCATGAGTTCACCTAAAGGGGCTGGGAGTCGGGGGACTGTTCTGCAGCGGAGCAGTGCTGGGCCGGGCAGGATCCTGGCTTAGGAACACGATGCTTTGCGAGAGGGGTCGAGTAACAAGCAGTCCATCGAGGAGGCGTTTCTCCGGCCGGGGGGATGCTGGGGCAGAGCAGCGTGTAGTGCTGCACGGCCGGGCCTCCCGCGCTGCTCTGCCCACGGACGGCGAGCGCCCAGCCGGGCAGGAGCCAGCCCCGGGGCGGGAGGAGCAGGGGAAGGGGGAACACGCAGCATCTCCCCGGCCCAACCCGCCCCCACTGCTGCGCCTCTCTGGCCCGGCGGCGGCGGCACAGCTCGGGCTGGCGAGCGGGGGTCTCGGAGGAGCCCTGGCAGCCGGGGCCCCAGCGCGCTGGCCCCGGCCGGGGAGGCTGGGCTGGGACGGAGCGCGCCCCCGCCCCTCCCCTGGCGGGCTGTGTGCGTGTGAGCGCTGGGCGGGGGGAGATGCTGATGAGCAGGGACGCGAGAGAAGCCCCCAGAGCCGGAGCCGGAGCCGGAGCCGCGTCGGATTCGGTGGCCGTGGAAGCCCCGCCCGCTCCCGGAGCCGGGGGCCGTCCTACCCCCCTCGCCTTCCACCCCCTCGGCTCCAGCCGCTCCGCAGAAGGAGCGGGGCTGGCTGGCGCGCTCGCTCGCTCCTTCCCACTCTCTCTCCCAAACACACGCACCAGGCTCTCCCTCGCTCGCCCATGCAGACAGCAGCCGGAGCGGCGGAAGATGGCTGACTCCACAGGGTATCACCCGCCCTCCAGCCCGCCTGCATCCCCGACCCTCCCCGCGCCGCTCTCGCCTCCGACCCTCCCTCACGCCAGCTTCCACCGCTGAGACAGCGACCCCCGCCCAGCCCCGCCGCCCTCCCCACTTCGGCTTCCCAGCCCCCCCACGCCACCAGCAGCCATTTCATCTCCACCAGCCAGACACAAAAAATGGCAGAAATGGAGAAAGAAGGGAGACCTCCCGAAAATAAAAGAAGCAGGAAGCCGGCTCACCCGGTGAAAAGGGAAATCAACGAGGAGATGAAGGTATGTGCCCGGGAGGGGGTGCAGAGCCCCCCCCCCCTCCACCGGGCAGGGCAGTGAAATAAGAAAGGATCTCTTGTCATTTTTTGGGGGTAGGATGCACTGAATGTGTCTCAACTCCGCCTCCTGGGCTGAAAACAGAGCCGAATTCACAGGCTGCAAAGCCAGCTCATTGACCGCCTTTGATTGCTGGGTTTTTTTTTTTTTTTTTTTTTAAACTCTCCCTCCTCGGGTTTTTTAAGCTTCTTCGGTGCATTTTCTATCACAATGCTCGCAGGTTAGCCGGCAAGCTGTGAAGTTAGGGGAGGGCCTTTTCAACGCTGGCTTTCTCTCCTTTTTCAGTAGCCAGCTGCAACCGTGTAATTAAAATGTCAAAGTGAAATGTTATGGTCTGAGCTGCACATCATTTTTGGGCTTAGAGACAGGGACTCTCCCCCCTCCCCTTGCTTCCTCCTCTGTTCTACATGCCTCACTTCACAGTTAATCAAAGAAGCATAGGTGCTGTTGAAAGAGCTGTCCGAGCAGGGCTGTTGTTGATAGGAGTATATTTATTGTTTGGAGTCTATTCCTATCTAATAGGAAACGGTGCCAATCCAGCTGTGTTCCAGAGGGAGCTCTGGAGGCTGTCCCTCCAGCTGTTAGAAAGGGAGCGACTGCACAAAAACACATTTCAGGACTATTTTTTTTAGCATTAGGTCGCATTTCTAGGTTGGACTGGTCCTATTTTGAGCCTTTATTTTCCATTCCATTCCCTGACCTGTATTTATTTGATACTTCTGATGTATTTTCCCCATGAGTCATACACAACTAGCACGTATGGCAAGACTTCAGCTGAACTTACTTTTTAAAAATGCAAGTATAAATTAAAACAATACACTATATATATTTGTTGTGTATATATGATAAAACTACCAATATTTAATTTAAATGGGTAGATACTAAAACAGAATTTCATTGGAATATTGCTGTGAAAATGTCATTATAGATGTTATTCTATATACATAGAAACATACCTATTAACAGGACATTTTATAATATAGCATTGATTTTCACCCAGTGTTAAAGGGGAATGTTATATACAATTCCTCTTCCCTTCCCCAACTGAATTACCAATTTGACTAGACATTCTTTACTGGTTAAGGTAGGCATTTTCTTTTCCATGTTGTCTGTGTACTGAGTGTGTCTCACCAGAACTGGAAATGTGGACTAGGGTAGTATTAGTTGTATGAACAAAATAAATGCTAACTGATAATAAAGGGTTGCCACTGATATCCACTCTAGATTCCATCCCGAGAGAGCGTTATGGTTTCTTTGAGAGATTTGTGACACTTCCTATTTTTGGATGGGGCTTTCTAAGGGCTGTGGATAGTAACAGTGATTGCACATCATAATCACATAGTTTTGGGAGCTGCACAGATCTATCACATTTTAAAACACCACTTAATGCCATATATATGAGAGCAGTTTTTATATTTCATAGGTTCTAGAATTACAAATTAGTTAATTTTAATCAAAACATGTGAAATGTTATCCTGGCTGGATATAAAGGCTGACTGTGCTGGATCCTCTGGGTTTGTTTTGTTTACTTTGGCTGCAGGCACACTCAGCGGTTTGGGAGATAGTTATTCTTCTACAGTATAACAGATGTTTGTCTGAAATGGTGAGGAAGAAACAAAAACAACATTGTGTGAAGGAGAAAAATGACACAATTTTAAACTATTGCTTTGGTATTAAGGATTGGAATTAAAGTTGATGTAGAGTTTCTTTTTTGTAATCCTTGTTTACTGTTTAATGTTACAAGCCTCAGGATTTTAACTGTATTAATAATTAAATCACAAGTTATGTGCTGATATGATTAGAATTTAGAACAGTCTTTTTTTTCTGAGCTGGGATAAGGTAAATGTTGTCAGTCGCTTTTACAAAGCACAGATCACCTAATAGTGTAAATTATGCTATTGAGCTAGGAAGCCACATTTTCAGTAAGAGCAGTTGGTTCTTATCGTTTAACCATAATCAAAGAAAAAACTTTGAAAGTTTGCATATTTGTGCTGTTTAGAATGTTAAAAAGTGTGGGAGGGTTCATTGCTTTTCCTGATATATTTTTGCATTTAATAAAAATCTGTTCTGGTTTCTCTTTTCATAAACCTGAAGAGTACAGTAACATATATTGGTTACACTGTATAAAATGTGTGCAACAAAATGTCATAGAGAGCACAATGTGCCCTTTTGTAGGTTCATATCTATAATGTTCAAACAGCCTGACTGTTTCCCTTCATCTGAACTGCTTTCATCTGGACCAGTGTAAAATAAGCTCTGGTAAGTAATCACTGCAGAGCAGAAAGAAAGGAATGCATACAGCAATAGACAGCCTAAGCTGTAAAAACTGTAACCTGAGTACCAGCAGCAGATCAGATATCAAGGCTTCAAGGTAGGGGAAATGAAAGAGATGAAGAGAAGGAAAAGAGGAGAGAGGGAATGGAAAAGTCAGCTTGGAAAGTGAAGGAGTAGTCGGAGGGCCCCCTCAGGGAAATTTGGCTCAGGGATTAGGGAATTTTATCATGGTGTATAGTGACCTACTCAGGTTTCAGCCCACGTTGGATCAAATTGCTTCTCTTTGCTAGCAGAAAGAAAAAGGACTGGTGTGTATGTGATTTTTTTTCCCTTCGGGTAATAAAAAGGCCATTGGTACAAGTGTCTATTTTAAGTTCAGCAAATGCAAGGCACTATGAATGAGCAATAAAATTACCTCATCACAAAGACTTCCTTCATGATTTGCTGTTTGATATAGTCACATATTTACTCAGGAATGATCACTAAACCCAAACTGCTCGGTTTTCATAGGTTGCATCAGTAATGTCGCTTCCAGCTCAGTGTTAATATGACTGGAAACTCGTGTTGCTTGCTGTTACATTTATGACAGATATTAAGTTACATTTTTGTTATCCCTAGCCCAATGTACATGATGGTTGTAACAAATTTAAATTTGATACAACATTGTGTGCAAAAATACATAACTCTGCATAGTTTCCCTATATTACGTTTCAATTAAAAATATTCAGATAGAAGTGTTTTGTTTCACTGTGACCTTCAATTTCTCTCTTTTCCCTAATTTATTTTTCTATCCTTCTTTCTTATATTCTCTTTTCCCCCCTCAGATTATACTTTCTACTTATTTTCAGATATGGGTGTTCATATACCAACTAGAAAAACAACGAATTGTTATTCTGAAACTAATTCAGTGTCATTTATCACTTTGGTACTTTTCAGTGACTATTATGAATAATACAACATGTATTCTATTCAGGAATATAATTTAATCAAGGCAATCTGACACTTGTAAAAACTAGTTTAATTGTTACAGCCTAATCAATACAATAGTCTCTAAAGACTTGGTACAGCTCTATACCTCATTCCTTTCCCCCCTCCCCACATATTCCCTCTACCCACATTTACTTTCATGTACTATACAACTGGGGGTACCAGGAAAACTTAAGAATGTGAAAAAGGTGATTTAAACTATATTTTGTTAAATTTTCTAGAATAAATTGCATCAAGCATAGAATGCTGGAAGTTCTGGTAAACAAACAAGACTTTATTGATCTACATGTTTAGATTCTTTGTCGATTGCAATAATAGCGATTAATCTGTGTTATAATTTCACAGAGCTGTCTCCATGTTCCCTGGGAGTTTACCATCTATAAATATTCTCAATAAGTAATTTGTCCCTAAAATTTGACTTCATTCCTGATGCCTAGAGCTCAAGACATCTGTTATAGTTTAACGGTAAACTCATCAAAAGATTCTTCAATTTAGTGTTTTAATATTCCCTGTATTTAAAGGGGCAACTGTCAAAATGTAACAGACACTGCAGCACTGATTGCATTTGAAATGAGCCAGATAAGTGTAAATGTTAAAACGGTTCCGGGGAAATTCTCCCTTCTCCCCTGAAAAGGAAAAAAATATGTTTGTAAATGTAAAATCAGATAGCCTTTATCAACTGTACTGATCCAGGGCACTGTTACTTTACCATTTTCATGGAAGTTGATTTATGAGATATCTACAGAGTGAATTGTATTATCTGCATGAGAGACCTGCACCTATCCTCTTCAATGGAGTAACAGGTCCATGTATTAACCTTATATACAAAAGCCCACTTTACAACACTAATGAAGGGGCGGCTGAGTAAGAAAAAAGGAAATTAAAGAAAGGTCAGGAAAATTTACTTATTGACATCAACACTACTTATTGACAGCTTAATATTCAAAATGGTGGCAATGCAAATGAGCAGAGACAATTTGGACTGGAAAAGAAGTGATCAATATGTGACTATGCCCACATTTTAATTTCCTTTATATACCGGAGGTGAATCCTCAATGCTGTGTATCTGGTGGGTCACTCATGCAAGGAAATGTAATGGAGCCACTCTGCTTCCTCCAAAATCTGAAATAAACGTTCAACAATAAAACCTAGAAGAAAATTAGTCTGACAGATTCATTCTCTTTTGTGTTTCCTGCCTCTGTCTTTGCCAGGCCTCACTCTATGAAGCCAGGCCTGCCTTGTGAATAAGGTTCATAAAGGAGAGAGAATAGAGATAAAATTGAAGGGAAAACACCATTTTGTTTTAAAATATATCCATCAGTAAAAATTTGGGAAAACTGTACTCTGTGAAGTAAGGTCAAACCTTAGGTATGTGATTACAATGAAATGAATCCTGTAAAGGGAATCAATGTTAATGGAGATAAGATATCTGTTGCCTCATGTCGTTAGTCTCAAAAAAGAAATCACAGACAGTCAGATCCACAAAATCTTCTTCCCTCTTCCTATGAATGAGAAGTAAATTCACTTTAAATTACAATCTAACATAATGATACAATTTTCTGAAGAGAGAGATGGGAGTGTATTTCTGTGTAGTACAAGAATAAAAAAATGATCCCGTTAGATCAAGCAAACCACACTGCAGAATTTTGCAATATGTGGCTTGGGACTCTCAGGAGGCAAAAAAGAAGATATGTATTTTAGGAGCTGAAGACTTTAGGGTATTGTTATTACAAAACAAAGGGCCTCTGGAATACTACAGCATTTTAAAGCAAATTTCTTTCGCAAAGATGAGTCTGTTGCAAATCTTAGTAAATTCCATGGCAGTAAGCAGTTGTGAAAGCACACAGCTGCACACCTGCATTGTCAGCTAACATAATCCAGGAGATTTTGCTTTAGCCAGTCTATGGGATTTAATTGATTCTTTCAATGCCATTGGAAATACAGCTCAAGTGATTATCAATGAGTTGGGATAATAGATATATGGAGTAGGCCATGACCAAATAAATAAATAAATTAAAAAGAGCATTGTCTAGTAGTCCAGGTATGGAGGGACATAGAGTCAGGAGTTCTGAGTTCTTACTTTCAGCTTTGTCACTGATTTATTGTGTGACCATGGGTATTAGTCCGCACCTTGTACCTCAGTTTACTCAGATGTGAAATTAAAATGATTGTGATTCCCTACCTCACCGGGGTTTTGTGAAGTATAAGGCTCCAGTTTTGCAATCAAATCTGCTATTACAGTGATCTACTCCAGTGGGGTTCAATAGGCCTCCACATAGTCTTTGGGGTCCATGTTAATAATTCATGATAGGGACCCAGTTGATTAATGGATGACATCCTGGTGTGGAGGACCTGCATGTGGCCCTCTAAACCACTGTAGCCTCACAATGGGGCCATACAGTTGGGCTTGCTGGTAGAGCAGCAAGGCAAAGGGCCTCTGCTTCCCCTCTCCCAAGGGGGGTCTCTGTCCTGCTTTGACATAGGTCAGTGTGGAGATTATCAATTGAATGGGTTGGGAGAGAGGCCCATGTATCTATTATATATGGATCCAGTGGCCCCATCACCCTGCACAAATGGGATAGAAGCTCTGTTTCTACTGTTTGGCCCACAGACTGATAGCAACCTCCAGAGACTCATCCTGAGTGGAGGATAGATTTTATCTCCACTACCTCTTACCCACCATACTGCACTGGGATAAAGTCTGATTATGCATCCTTTATTCTGGCACCATAATATTTAACATATCTCTTTGAGAACGTCAGATGAACGTGCTACATGGGTGACAGGTCAGCACAAGATACAGCTATGCATTATGTACACAAGCCCATATTGTTGTAATTTTTACAGTGCATAAGAACATAAGACCAACTGGTCCATCTAGCCCATAATGGGTCAGACCAATGGTTCATCTAGCTCAGTATCCTATCCTCTGACAGTAACCAATGCCAGAGAATTGGTTACTGTTAGAAGTAACAAGCAACCTTCGAGTGATCCATCCCATATCATCCACTACCAGCTTCTGGAAATCAAAGGCTAGGGACACCCAGAGCATGGGGTTGCATCCCTGACTATTTTGGGTAATAGCCATTGATGGATCTATCCTCCATGAATTTATCTAGTTCTTTTTTGAACCCTGTTATAGTTTTGGCCTTCCTAACATCCCCTGGCAATGCATTCCACAGGTTGACTGTGCATTGTTTGAATACTTCCTTTTGTTTGTTTTAAACATGCTGCCTAATAGTTTCATTGGGTGATCCCTGGTTCTTGTGTTGTGTGAAGAAGTAAACACTTCCTTATTCACTTTCTCTACACTAGGTATGATTTTATAGGCCTCTCCCATATCTCTTCTTAGTCATCTCTTTTCCAAGCTGAAAAGTCCCAGTCGTTTTAATCTCTCCTTATTAATCTCTCCCCTTAATCATTTTTGTCAACCGTCCCTGTACCTTTTCCAATTCTAACATATCTTTTATGTGATGGGGTAATCAGAAATGCATGCAGTACACAAGGTGTGGGTATACCATGAAATTATAGTGGCATTATGATATTTTCTGTCTTATTATCTATCCCTTTCCTAACAGTTCCTAACATTCTGCTAGAGCTTTTGACTACCACTGCACACGATTGAGTGGATGTTTTCAGAGAACTATCCACAGTGACGCCAAGATCTCTTTCTTTCGTGGTAACAGCTAATCTAGACCCCAGCATTTTGTATGTGTACTTGGGATTCATGATTTTCCAAAGTGTATTACATTGCATTGATCAAAATTGAATTTCATCTGCCATTTGTCGCACAGTCATCCGGGATAGCATTCAAAGATTTGGCACTCACCATAATCCAGATTTTACTATATTGACTTTTCAGCCAATATATCAGAGTACCCACCGGCAGCTCCCTGCCCCAGCTCACCTCCGCTCTGCCACCTCCCCTGAGTACGCCGCAGCTCCCTCCCAGGCTTGCCGTGAATCAGCTGTTTTTAATGGCAAGCTTGGGAGGGAGTGGGGAGAAGTGGAGCAGCAGCGTGCTCGGGGGAGGAGGTGGAGCGGAGGTCAGCTGGGGCAGAGAGCGGTTCCTCTGCACCCCCTCCCCAGGTTAGTTGCTGCGGGCCCTCCTCTTGCCCCCCCCCAGCTCACCTCCGCTCCTCCTCGCCTCCTCCCCTGAGCACGCCACTGGTCCACTTCTCCCCCCCTGCCTCCCAGGCTTGCCGCGTGAAAGCCTGGGAGGGAGGGGGTGGAGGGGAAATGCGGCACGCCTGGGGGAGGAGTTGGAATGGGGGCAGGGATTGGTCAGCATGATCAAAGGTGGTATCAGCACACCTGCAGTCTAGCCACTGTCAATTTTTTTTGCTGCCATCAGGGAAAAATAGAATCTTAAGAAAAGATTTGAAGGAGGATAATGAGGTGCTTTGTGACTAATTACAGGGACCCCCTTCCAGGAGGGGCAGCATGGAAAAAAACAAGCAGGTGCTTCCAAACTTTGACTGTAAGCTCTTTGAGGCAGGGACCACATAGCACAATGGAGCCCTGGTCTTTAAGTGCTACAACGATTCTAATATTAAAACAATCAAAATAAATCAGATGAATTGTTTTTGAGTTGTTTTTAATTAAAGGGACTTTAAAAATAATATTTTTAAAAGATTCTTCACTCAGGTTGCCAATAAAAGGACAAAATCCTACTTCCATTGAAATTAATAGTAAAATAACAGTTGACTTCACTAGAAATAGGATTAGGCCTTTGGCGTCATTAAAATTTTAATAGAATTTTAAAATCAAATTTACTTTTCACCATATTGCTTTACTTTTTGCACTTCACTCAGCTTGGCTAGTGAGACGAGGCTGGTTCAATTTGTCTAGAGTTACTTAACTTTTGTGACCATGTGGGCCATTACTATCATCTTGGCTGGATCCTAAAGACTGCAACTAATTTGTATATAGATTTATATGCATTTTAAAAGTAAAGAATAAATGCCTATAATCTTTATTTACATATTCCCTGACCAGTGATTAGAAATTACAGGACTCAAAGGTTGAGTTCATCAACAAAGCATCCACTGGAGCTATTGAAGTTAATTGGGGTTTAAGTTAGCATCTGGATTCTATCTTGTTAGGTTAGTCTTTCAGGGCTGTGTTTCCATAGCTGCAGTGTAGTAAACCAATGGAAGGCTGCATTTGCAAGGTCCAGGGACCCAGTCAGTTCAGAGGCTACATTTTGAGCAAATTTGGTTTATTTAGTTTCACTTTCAGTTTCTTGTGAATTTCATTTTCTGGTTCTCATGCCCATGCATAATACTGCTGTTTGGGGGATTCAACATTTCAGGGAAAGTTTAATTTTAAAAAAGTGTTTATTGTGATTTTATTCAATCTGCTGCTTACCCACGTTCAGGGACTGTATCAGGGTCAGTAATTTATTTCAGTTGAAATGGCTGTAACATAGTGAGATTGATTGCTGGAAAAAATCTTTATTTTTCTGCTGTAATGTTAAATATTTTATGATAGCATGAGACAAATTTTTGTGAATAATATGCTTTAAAAACATAACTGACTTCCAATTCCTGAGCAAAAATCCTAAACAATCCTCTTTTTTCCTTATTTTCTTTAAATTACAATAAAATAAAGGTCTGCCATAATTGTATGTATCACTGAGATTTAAGTGCATTACATATTATATACTAATGTTGAAAAATGAACATTAGTCTGGAGGAGGTGGAACAAACCTGGCAGTTCATGGTACACTGCAAATAGAATTCGATTTATGCATTCATCTCTTCGTTCCAAATGATTATTGATTACATAAATAAGTAGGCAATTCTTCTCTTTCAGAACTTTGCAGAAAACACTATGAATGAGCTCCTTGGCTGGTATGGTTATGATAAGGTTGAATTAAAAGATGGAGAAGATATTGAATTCAGGAATTACTCTGCAGATGGGGAGAGCCGGCAGCACATTTCTGTTCTCAAAGGTAATGACATTTAATGTTCCTTTGTTCATGCAAAGAAGGATTAACTATCTCAACCTGCCAGAATTGGCTTGCACTGGGATTCATGTTTTGTTGCTTATTCTGTGGCTGATTTAAATATACGTCTCTGACAGTGCCTTCCAGTAAGCGGAAAGCAATAGAATACAAGTGTACAACATTTAACAACATAGCAGCTAATATGCCCTTACTAATGTATCTCCAACAGTAATATTTTTGAGCCACTTGAAACTCATGCACCTAAGATTCCAAGGAGCTGCCAACAAGTTAAAAAAAAAGAAAAAGAAAAAAAAGAAAAGAAATGTTTTCGTAGCGGTCTGGGTCTAATGAACCTTCCTTCTTAATAAGGTTAGATATTGAACTAGAATGTTCAGAATGTATGGAAGAACCATAAGTAGTATTGATAAAGGGTTTCTTAATAATGTTTTTTATTTTAATATATTATTTCCTGAAAGCGCATTAGAAAGGCTTAAGGGGTGGAGCTTGTTTGGCGTCAGCATAGCTGGTCCTTCATGTACTGTGTATGAATTTGTTCAAAATCTAAACAATGGGATTCAGTCTTTTTGTTCAGCAGTTCAGTTGCTACCTTTTGACTCTTCAGCCACACCAGATGGATAGGGAATTGCAATCACAGTGAAAAGAAGAACATTTCTTCAGAGTAAAAGAGTAGAAAATTGCTGGATGTTGACTTATTCAACAAGAATTTCTCAAAGCTGAGGTAAAAGAGAGGAAATCACAGAGGCCAAATTTGCACTGTTGAACCGCAACATTTTGATGCATATATGGCCACCAGTCTCTGGGGTTTCTTTATGGTGGCATGCAGCAGCATTGTATTCAGTGGGTGTTGATATGAATACTTGCACCAAAGAGCCCAATACTGGAGGAGAGGTTGCTAGATAAAAGGTGGAAAAAGTAGAGGTAAGATAAAACAATTTAATTGCATAGACATTAACTGTTTGCAGCCATTAATTGTATACTGTTATTGATACAGTAATTAGTATTTGTATTCAATTTAAAATACAATATGTATAAGCCATCTTTAAAATAATTTGTTCCTATGCTCCAAAGTATTTTATTTTCTTCTTACATTTTAACAAACAAATCTTGCATGGGATTCTCTACAGCCACAATCTACGAGGAATTAAATTTGTGGTACTTTTTAAGAATAAGTCTACATAGTGCTCACTATGTAAAATAGATAAGATCATATGTATCATTATAAACACATGATACAAGTCATATGTTTTATAGTACAAACAAAGATGCTGAATACCTGTGCCAGGTAGAAATATTTGGCTTACAGAGTCTGCAGGGAAAAAAGGTATTTTGCTTTTGTTGTGAGAAGAGGAAGAGCTATTCTAGGATCTTATTAAATCCCATTCCCTAGTGAGTTAAAGTACAGCAGATAAATGCCTGTAAATAAGAGTTCAGGTGTGGTTTTTGTATTAAAGTATTACAGTTGTAACAAAATTTAGCAAATATTTTTCTAACATTTCAATTTTTTTTGATATTTTCTTTATCTTCTTTCCCATTATTACTAGTTATTGGAGTGGAATAAGAGGTTCTCTTATTTAATCAGTCTACTACTTTTGCATAATTCATCTGCTGACACCACAATCCAGTGTGTGACATAATAATTCACTGCCATGAAAATAATTAATATCAAAGACCGTGGAGTGCGATGTCACTGAATAAATCGGTCATAGTCAGGCCTGATTTTTAAAAACAGTACAGCAAAGTTTAATGCAGTTTTTGAAAAAATATTAAAATTTTGCTGGAATGTAGTAGTGGCTTTTGAAGGAGAAATTAGTTTCATTTTTATTATTTGCTCTGTTGTGTTTTAGAAAAAATATATATTAACAAATTGGTGAAAGTATGTAGGGGCACCTAAGCAACACTTCTGCCATATTGTATGATTTGTTCCTTTTCTTTTACAGAAAATTCTTTGCCAAAACCAAAATTACCTGAGGACAGTGTTATTTCACCATATAATATAAACACAAGCTATCCAGGGCTTGCCACAGGAAATGGACTTTCAGACTCACCAGCAGGGTCAAAGGATCATGGGAATGTACCCATTATTGTACCATTAATTCCACCACCTTTCATAAAGCCACCAGCAGGTAAATCACATAACAAACATTTCAAAGAATTATAATTATCATAGATAGCTATTCTCATTCTTGTTAGATTGTGGCTCATTTGTAAAAGGTTTAATTTAATTTTTTTGAGAGGCTGTCACAGCAGACTTATAAGGATCCTTAGGTAGGAAGCAGCAGAGTGACTTTATTTGCTAGTATTATTGTAAAATTCTTGTCAGTATCATGACAAGCAAAATTCCTATTTATACTTTTTGTGAAACTCTGGATGTTGAATTATACTCTCAGCAATTCAACAATATCTGTTTTAAACAAATGATTTTCTTCTGTGAAAAAAGTCTTGACATAAATTGATGGAAGATGATTAGATTATAAGCAAGGTCCACAGAGCTAAACAAACAAACAACTAAACAAACAAACAGTCAAATCAATATCACATGTCCTTGTATCAGGCTAACAAGCGTGGGAGACTGTCTCAGTTCTCATTGAAATTCTGGACCATTGTCCTTTGGGGATTTTATATGATGTAAACTCTACCCCCAAGAGATTGTATGGAAATGTTTTAAGAATTCCATGAAATTCTGATCTGGATCTATTTTTCCAACATGATAGTTAGTTTGAGGAATTATTTATTCCACACTGCATGCTGTTTACCATTATCTGCTAAAGTAACTGTTATGACTACACTAGTGTATATAATTGCTGTTATTATTTGCTGTTGAGCACACTGTAATAATTGGTGAATTTATATAGCAGCAGTCTCAATCCTGCTTCCATTGAAGTTACTGGAGTGTTGTTAAACTGGGTTAATTTCACTGGGGGTAGAACTGGACTTAGAATGTACTAAATATATATCAAAGACCATCACTATTACTTTATTCAGGAGAATTCCAGAATATTGTAATGTATTTAATTATTAAGGCCCCAGTCATGCAATGAATTCCTGCACCCATACAGAGCCCTTCTGACACTGGGCAGAGCAGCTTGCAGAATCAGGGGCCAAGTGTGGAATGGCTTTCTCTTCACATTTACAAATGTTGAATTTAAAATACATAATACATATATCTATTTTTGTGTTAATATTTTATTTGACTGAAAGCTGACAGTTGGACTCCTGAATGAAAATTTTCCATATATTTTTTTACCATTCTTGCTAATTACCACAGCTATTGGGGCAACTCCTTCAGCCTTTGCACAGCAAAAGATCTCAGCCATATGGGCTGAATCTTAAAATGGGGTTAATCTGCCGCTGAACATTTAATCAAGGGCGTGTATTTCCCAGGCTATCTTCTCTTCCAGTTTGATTGAAGACTGAAGTCATAATGCTGAATTTGTGGCAACACTATTATGTTGTTATAACACAGGGCTATGAAATGAATTGTACATGCTGTCATAATTGATGAATTTAAATAACAGCAATCAAGCAGGAAAAGATAGACTATGCCATAGAAAAACAAATAACCTCAACCATAGCAATGAGGACACAGGAAAATACTGTCCAAGCAGATTTATTTCTGCTTTTCCCCCATCCACTTACTGGAAGTCTGTTCCAGTATGAGAGTTCACCAATAAAACTGGCCTTCAAAGTATTTTTTAAATTTGTTCCTCCCACCATGCTTTTGGTCCTTTATGATGTATAAATAAGATCTGAAGGTTGGTTGTTTTTTTTTTAAGGTATTTTCTCACTTTTTTTGTTTTACCTTTTTTGCCTTAGAAATGTTATGTTATCAAGTCTGATCCTTCATGTTCCTGTTTAAGAATTTTTGGGTGTCTTAGAGAAGTGTATTGTGATCTCTTGCACTATCTGAAGGGGCTGGAGTATTGAATATGTAACAAAGTTATCTTTTCTCCCAAGTGTTCACTATGCAATAAATCTTTTTTTTTTTTTGAAAACCAAATGAAAACCCAAAGTTTTAAATAGTCTGCCACCATTCACCTCACCTCTTAACTGTTCAACTTTTAATATTAGCTTAATGAAATACTAAGTGCTTTTTTAAAATTTACCCCAGGTACAAGTGTTCATGTACAAAACGGAAACATTTTAGAACACTAGCTGATCAAATATTAACAACTCCATTTAAAGGTTTTCACCCCTTACAATAAGCACCTCTGAGAAGGCCTGAGAACACACATGGGCCTTATACTATATACTGAAGAAGGGCAAGAGTCCTGGGATATGGCAGATCGGTGAGGGAAATTAATTCCCAAGTTGATGGCCCTTCACTGAGAAAACTCTTCCCTGAGACATTTAATTCTAGACACTATTATCAAAAATACCCCAATTGACCTGATCTGCTGTGGAAGCATGTTAGAAAAGAAGCAGCTTCAGCCAGCACCCAAATCATATAGGGCTTTGTAAATCAACATCAAGAACTTAAATTGCACCTGGAAGCAAACAGGAAGTGAGTGCAATCTTGAGAGAAGTGAGCAATATGCTTCTTGTGGCTAATGTTCCCAAACGGGTGGGTAGCTGTATTTTGTGCCAGCTACAGCTTCTGAATTATGTTTCAAGTTAGTCTCAAGTACAGCATATTGAAAACAACATGATACCAATAATAAAATGACTTCTACCTAGCCTTAGAAAAATCTTGTGTTCCACAGAGCAATGTAAGAGGAAAAGATAATTTATTTCTGCACAATAATAAATGATGTCAAAATAACAAGGTTCAAGGTATTGCAGCCTGCAACATTACAGAAAAAGAATAATATTTGTACTGGAACCATGATGCTAGTATTTAATGTACTAACATACTAACCTGTATTCTGCAGGCTTTAGTCACACACTGAATAGTATTTTCTCACCTTAACTAATAGGATTGTTCACATGAGTAGGGGTTGCAGAGTCTAGCCTCAAAATGCAGGCGAGAACACATTTTCTTCCCACTGGCTCTAGACTTGTAGAGATTTCACTGTTTCAGGTATTCTTGTCATACCAGATGTTCTCTTTGGCTCTCTCCCTCTCAAGGTTCTCACAGTGGGGAGCATTAACTCTCTCTGCCTCTGTAGGACTGATGGAGTTCTAAACCCCCAAAGCTGCTTCTGTGGGCTACTCTGAACAGCTTGAGGATCACAATTGTGTCTCACCCCAAATTGTTCCAGTACAAGCAAACACAGCCAAGTCCTATTACTCTGACATTGTTTCAGTCTAGAATTTAGCTTATAGGTGCCAGAGTTGCATAGTGGAGTATTTTTTGCTGTCACATCTAAAACTTCCTTTAACTCTCAATCTAAAGGGTAGGGGCCCTTCAACAGTTCCCCGACTGCAGCTCCTCATTCTCTCAGATATGGAATTCTGGCCAAGTAAAGAACCATCACTTTAGTTGTGTGTATATGTTGGCACATCAGTTTGGATCCAATCCCAAACCCACCGAATTCTGTAGGAATCTTTCCACTGATTTCAGTGGACATTGGATTGTATCCATATTGCCTGGCATCATAGCCAAAATGGAGGTACAGAGATGCCCCACCCCAAAGGGAGCTTCTGGAAGCACAATTGCTCCACAAGAAAAGGGGAACAGTGCCACTATGACACCCCTTATATTGGGTGCAGTGTGTGCTACCAACCAGTCCATGTGGGGTCGGCTATATGAGTGAGGGGGGCAGAGTCTTGGGTCTTTTGGAAACGGGTGCAGTAGCAGGGGAGCAGAAGGACTGCCACTGTGTCTGGGGCATGTACAGAGGTGCAGGGAATAATGTTCCTTTCACCCACCTTCTTTCTCTCTGCCTCTGGTTTACAGAATAAATCAGTTATTTTAAGTAGTTTTGACTCTGCTCAAACAACAGCTGGCTCCCTTCTATGCTGCACCGAGTAGGGAAGCAGTTGTCAAGGGGAGCAGTGAAAGGGAAGGAGGACTGCTTCTCAGCTGAGCTAGCATCCAAAGGGCAAAAATACAGGGATAAAATGATCTCCTATTCACCCCCCCACACACAAGTATTTTTTTTGGAGGGATCTTAAATCTTCCAAGCCCTAGAACTGTGCCAGCTCTGTTCCTCTGCACCACACTTCTTCACTTGGTAATTTCAAAATGATAAAGAGTTCTGTTGCACTGAAAGGTTTGCAACAATCTAGGCATTAAAAAAAAGTGTGATGTATAATGTCTGATCCTACAAAACTGTTATTACCTTTATTGGGGCCCAAAGAATACCAGAATGAAGGAAGGCCTCTCCTGAGGTCAAACAAAAGCATTTCTAATATCTGAGTCCTGTAGAATAAGAATGTTTAGATTTTGGAAGTGACATTACATCAGATTATAAAACTGTATATTTGAAAAAAAGACATGAAAACTTGGAACAAGGAAATGTTATGTTTGAATGCTCAGATGAATAATTAAGAGAGGTATTTTATAGAAAGAAATGAGCTATATCCTTCATCAGAGCTGGATATTTGAATAGAAGTTTACAATTTTGTTACAAGTGCACTTAGGTAACTCATATTCATTTTTATTATAACAGAGTACCATCAGTGTGCAATGCATAAAAGTAGATAATATTTTGAGCCCTAAGGAGACTCTAGAAATGTGTGCTGTAAAAATTATCAAGATTCAAATGCTATAGGAATAACTTAGAAGTATGGGATGAATTTTAAAATGCTTTCTATCCAGGATTTATAAACTTGGTTGTAAAAATTAACTCCAAGATTACCTATCTAAATTCCCTATGGTCCCATTACTGTATTCCCAATCCTTCTGTCCTTATTCAGGCACAGCTCAATGGCAGTTTTACTTAAATAACGGCTGCAGGACTAGCCCTAATGTTATCTACTGAGGTTGTTTCAATTTTAGTATACTCTGGCTCCCAGGTCATTATTTTCCAACTCTTATTCCTTCTGATTTCATTTGACACTGATCTGAACAATGTTTTACTATTTTTTCCTATTGCAGGTTTAACTTTCTAACCATTCTACAACCATGATTCTTCTCATGCTTACTACTTGACTTCATCCCCTCTTGTTTCCTTTGTTTGAAATATTTTTTTGTATGAATTAAAGGAATTAACCAAAGGCTTCTCTGGACTCCTGAGGCTGATTGAGAAAGGTTGCAAAATGACTCAGTGTCTCTGAAAATTGTGTGTGTATTTTGAAAGGCTGTGTTGATGGAGTTTGTTAGGCTATTTAGTCCAGTGGGCGAACACTGAACATTTGTACCTGCCTGCTACTATTGCTGGTTTTCACCTCCTTTCTATTTTACAACTAACATTCCTTTAGTGTGAACCGGCATCCTGTTCCAGC
Organism: Sternotherus odoratus; assembly: GCA_032164245.1. Classification (NCBI taxonomy): domain Eukaryota; kingdom Metazoa; phylum Chordata; order Testudines; family Kinosternidae; genus Sternotherus; species Sternotherus odoratus. The sequence goes on from JAVMKO010000003.1 coordinate 65,449,645, forward strand.
TTGAATTTTTTCACCATTTCCATGTGGTACATGTGTATTGTCCAGTAGTGTCAATGTAGCTTTTGAAATATGAAATAAATGGAGATATACCAATCTCCTAGAACTGGAAAGACCTTGAAGGTCATCGAGTCCAGTCCCCTGCCTACACTAGCAGGATCGAGTACTGTCCCCTGACAGATTTTTTTTTGCCCCAGATCCCTAAATGGCCCCCTCAAGGATTGAACTCACAACCCTGGGTTTAGCAGGCCAATGCTCAAACCACTGAGCTATCCCTCCCCCCTATAAGTGTCTTTTTGTAAGTGTCTTTTTATAAGTGTCTTTTTGTTATTTATCCACGTTCATTTTTTCAGGTGGGGCATTATCTAGCTTACAGCCATAATAGGATGTTTTTATGTTGTTTTAACATGCCACTGGTTGCCTTGCCAGTCTTGTCTACATCCAGCACCTCGTTCAATGCCTTTTGCCCTGTGTGGACAGCAAAGTGTTTTTTCTTTGTGCCAGAAAGAAAACCGTAAGGTCCACACATGCACTACAATACATGTGATGAATAAGGAAGGAGTTCCCACACTCCTCTTGTAATCTGTACCTATGTACTTGCATGCTTAAAACCTGCCCACAAGCCAGTATACATTTGTGTTATGCATTCAGTTCTTATTGAGCTATCTAGGAGAATATGCCTCATCATTCATGCATAGAAAATAGAGAGACGCAGTGGTTTCCTAAAACAATTTGTAAAAGATCTGGGACAATCCATTTTACCAAACTTTTTACCACTTTGCCTACTTCAAAAGATTGACTTTCAAAAGGAAACATTATAGAGTCACTGTAGTGATTCCTCAGCTACAATTGTAACAAGCTTTCCATTACAAGCCATTTCTCTGATTTCCCTCTTATAGCTGTTTTATAAAGCTGCTTTCAACACCTGAAATTTGTCAAGCATGTCATCTAGTCACAGGGTCAGTACTTAGATATGGTGGTGATAGATGTCCTAGAAAAACCTCCAGATTTTAAAAAAAAATTGAGGTTAGTTCGATAAGACATTTTAAACATGAATGTGAAAAATTATTTTGGAGGAGTCTGACTTAGCAAGCAGCTTTTGAAATAAAATATTGCTATGGAAAATCCAAATTGGTTTTATTTGATTATCCTCAATGGAAAGCTAGTGTTTTAGGATTGGAGAACTCCAGAATTAACCATTATGCAGATTCTGGCAGGCCCCAGTACAGCTAATAAAGTTTGATTTTAACACTTTAGGTGCTAGAGAATCTAAGATTTCATTCTTTAAAAAAATAAGATTTTGTCCTTTTCACTGCAAAAAATAGTCTTGAAAAAGGGTAAAAAGGTTGACTGTGTGCCCTGGTGCATTAAATAAAATTCACATTTCTCTCCCAGCCAGGGGCTAATAGGATGCAGCAGGTGATCACTTGTGCTCATTAAAGGTAGTTGGGCTCAAAATTCCTTTAAAGGGCAAGACTTGTAGGTGGAGCATGGAGGAAAGGAAGATAGGCACTGCTACTGAAAGGCTCGAGTGGGAAGGAGCCTGGAAGGCAAGAAACAGGTCTGAAGAGAGGTTTTCAGAAAGGACAGAGAATGCTAAAGTTCATGGTTCCCCTCCTAGTCTTCCCATTGGTTTCTCTGAAGGTGTAGCTCTTTCTGTATCAGATCACAGGTACAGCTTCCCCATACCATTTCATCCAGGTGTAACCCTTTCAGTTCTGGTGCACAGACACCATTTCTGTAGCTTACTCAGTCCCTGCAAATGTAACCTTTTAAGTTCCGGGTCCAATACATTACTTCTCCAGACATAACCCTTTCCCTGCCAGAACTGCATGGCCCTAGCCAGTTTAGAAACTCTTCTTACAAAACAGTTCAGGTTAAAAGAATTTACAGTCTCAGCAGGCTGTAAATTCCCCATGCTGAATGGGGTTCAAGGAGCTTATGAAATGAAAACTTTTGGACCCAAAGGCATGGGAACTAGGTTTGCATGGGGTGCTAAAACATCCCAGGTTTTATGTGGGGTCCTGGCTGCCAGCTCCATGTCTGGGGTTCCATTCCTGGCCCCGTGCCCACCCCCAACTGTGGCCCCAGCCCCCTTACTCCTGGCCGGGTCCCTCCCTCATGGAGACGTGGCCCTGCTCCTGGACCCAGATCTGGGGGGAGGAGGGGAGGGTGGACAGGATAAGGGGGCTGGTTTTCAGCACCCCACTATTAAAAGTGTTCCAGCACCACTGCTTGGACCACCTGCACAGAGCTCATTGCAGGATCATGGCCATTAACAGCATTTAGTTTCCCCAAACTCTTGAAACTAGAGTTTGGGTTTTAAGTGCAGATCAGATAACTTAAAATAACATTATTAGAATGTTGTAGTCATAGATGGCGAGTAAAAGGAGCAGGATTTAGCTATAGGGAATTCATCCTGCTAATACAATAGGCTCTGCTTGTTTGCCTGGATTATAGGATAGAGCTATAAGGAAAGGATTTACTCGTATTGTTCTTGGTTACTTTCTGTTCCTCTCCCTCCCCCACCCATGAATATAAGAAGGATTCACCAAAACTGCTCTTAGTGGCTTTAAGAAGGACAATTTTCAATAGCTTCTTCACATTGGTTTGGAGGGAAAAACAAAACCAACCAATACAAAATCCCCAATACCATTCTGCTTAATTAAGACCTAAAGAGACTGTGCAAACTTTTGATGATTAATTGAAGCATGCTCTAGTGTGATGCATATTTAGTTATTATAATGTGATAATTTTATCTTGTTATACAAACTGCTCCCTTTGGGAACATGATTTAACACTGCAAACATACTGTGCTTATTGTATTGTTCATTATGAAAAATACACAGGCTAAGAACCATAAAGAGAAGTATATAAACACTATCTGTGCAGCAGTTGCAGGGAGCACTTTTTCAACATGTAATGACATAACCCGGGGGCAGAAAAACACAAGATTGGAACTCCTAGAATAACTCTTCCAAGGAGCTGAGATCTCACTAAAATAAAGGCTGGAAATTCAGATCTCAAGCAGTAAATGAAAGAAATGTGTGTTTCTAATTCCTGGTGTGTTTATAGAAAACATCCTCGTGGATTTTCTGCTGAAAACTCACTTGTTACTATTTACTTTCTCTGTGCTAAATATTGCGTGTCAGATGCCTGTGAGTACTGTCATTACCTTTGATAAATGTTGAGTGTAAAGTATATTGGTGTAGCTCAGCACCTCTAAGGAGGTGCTAAAAACCTTGCAGGAATGGACCCCAAGGGAGTAATACATAGTTGGCAAAACAATTGAAGAGTTTCCAAAATTATCTTTGTCTTACCAATTGTAAAATATGATGATATGAAGGCCAGATTTGCACTACAGACATTACCATCAGTCAGGGGTGCAATGAGGTGTGAATCCTGACCAAAAGAGCCGGACTCACAAAAGCCACAAGTGTAGATGCAGTCCTACAGGTAAAATTGTGGTTTTGTGAGGCTAGCATATTTTGCACGCATGGTCTGAAATAAATGAAACTGATACAAAATTGAAGTTTTGGCAGCGTACATTGTGTCCATACTAGGACACTTTGTCAGTATAATATACTGGTCTAGTTATACTGGAAAAACATTAATTGTACACCTGGCCCAATGTAACCATATAAAATAGTTTGGGGAAAGATTAAGGATAGACAAGCCAACTGCACATGTTCAGTTTGAGAGTCCCTTCTTTTCTGCGTTCTTGCTGTAAACTCTTGTCACTGGGTGTATTTATTGATCTATTTTCCTAACAGAAAGGCAAGTATTTGGTAAATATAATTCTGTAGGATTTAGTCTTAGTATGAAATGAAGGTCTGTGAAAAAGTGTTGGGAATCTTGACTTCTATGGAAGACTTAAACTACAGTTTCTGGAGCATTCCAGTTTCTTTTTAGAATAAGACAACAAACAAACAAACAAACAAAAAAACCCTCCAAACAACCAAACTCTGTTTCTTACTATACAAAACCTTAATTGATATTTTTGTTTTATTTCCCAGTGCCATTGGTTTGTAATTATAGCAGTGGCTGGACTATTAGCTGTTTTAAAAGTTGTATTCTGCTTGTTCAACCACTAAGGTTAATACACTGTCATGTAAGGTTCCTATTAATTATTTCCACAAGCTCACTACAGGCTTGTAACTGATGAAGAAGAGAAAAATATGTGCACAAATCAGGAACTTTAATCTGTCCCCCAGCTTTCATCCACATGTCCTGCCACATAAGCCACAACACTTGACTCTGTGTCTGTCCTGATTTTGTCCCATGTACATTTATCTGTCAGCCCTACTCACTCAAAGCTAAAGGAATACATTGTTTTAGAACTGAGGTTCTCAGACTGTGGTCTGTGGCCCACCCATTGGTGATCCATGGAGAGCTGATTGATCATATGGCACTGGCTCCTTTACTTACTTACTTTTCCCCTGGTAAATTGCATTAAGAGAAGTTAAAAATACATTATATACTTTCTGAGGGCAAGATTGTGCAGTAAGGTACAGCCCTGAGCAAAGGGTTATGCCTTAGCTGCACTGTGCCAGAGACATGTGCCTCAGAAATCCCTGAGCCACATGCTGCTGTTTGGGGCGTGGGAGTATTTTACTACAGTCCTTTATGGATGAAACATACACTCTTATCTTGTACCCAGCTAGTTTTGGTGGCCAGCTTGCAGTGGGATTTATTTAAGACAGAGGAGGACAGTATATATACGGAGTGGGCAGTTCTATTCTTCCTTCTCTCCCAGGAGCTAAATGCAAAGCCTTATATGGCCACACCTCTGAGCCCCCCCAGGATTACTTTTCTTGTGGGAGCAATTGCTATTATTGCCACAAGGATGTTATGTGATTGTAAATGGGTGGATAGGTGATCTTCCTGATCACCAGCGAGAGAGTGTTTGTTCACAAACAGGTGGGTGAGTGGTGCAGGAGACATTCTCTCTATTAATCGTCATGATAAGATGTCGCCCACACTGTGGAATAGGTTCAGAACCCCTGTTCGGGAATTTTGTGCTCATTCTTTAAGTCCACATTGTTATAGAACCTATCTACTTTGGAAGTGAGTGCTCCCAGCAATTAGCCTCTTTGCAAGTAAGCTCTGCTTTCAGCTGGTGAATTTCCCCTTTCAGCTCTTCTTAGCATTAATGAAGGTTATTGCAAAAGGGAGCATCTGCACCTCTTCCATTTTCAGGCTTTGTAGAACAATCTAAGAGTTAATACTCTTAAATTGGCAGGGGAAAGTATCAAGTACATTCAGTGACTTTAATGCTGCACATTGCTGTTTTCAAATGCAAGAGGTTTTTATTGTTTCCCCGGCTCTTCTCTTGCCAGGTAAATTCAAAGAGGCAAAATGATGCCCTCTAAAAGGAACAGGTTTACCATGATGGGAAACAAGTTGAACTCTCTCAGAAACAATGGCCTTTCTAAGGCATACTGCCTTCAGTGGCTCTGGGAGAGCATGATGGAAATAGCTTCTTGATTCACATTTGAATAGGTGTACTTAGTACTGCTGCCAATACAGCTCTGCTGGTTCACAGGGTAGGCCTGGGGCCATGACAACAGGCAGCTCCTATTGCCAGTCTGCACTCCAAAGCATCCTGCACCCAAAATTACAACTGCCCCCAGCACGAGCTTCTTGAATCCATGCATGGCTGGCTATAACTTGGCCCAAAGCAGTTTGATTTCTGTTGATTTAAAATATGTTAGAACATTTGAGATTTTGGCAAATCCCACTCAAGAGTAAGTGCTAAAATGTCATAATTATAGCACATTAAACACAAACCTACATTATGGCTTGGCCTTAAATATAGTTTTAAAGGTGCACAGGCTGATACAAATTAAAAGGTCAAGTTTTTTATATTGTACAATTTTATTTGTAACTATAAATCACAGCACAATCTGTGGAAGGAAAAACGTTATTAAACTGGCAATATGTATTCTGCTAAGGTGAATAAAATGCAGCACGAAGTTCTGAGTTACGATAGCTGGGGGAAAGAGCCAAATCACTCTACTAAAAATTAGTTTGCCAATAATTTTGCAGAATGATGACAGTGTTGCTTCAAAACAAATCCTTTACAGGGAAATGGGATGACTCCATGGCAGGCGCTCTGAATCATGAACTTTCCATCACTCCTGGAGTGCAAATTGCTTTAACAATTAATCTTTTGGGAATTCTCTTCCCCCCCCCCCCCCCCGAAACCAGACAGTAGTTAATATCAGTGACTGAAAGGTCATGTTGCCTAATGGACTGGATATAAGAATAGAATTCTTAGTTCTAAATCATGGGTTTGCCATTGATTTATTGTATTGCTTTGTTTAAGTAACTTAACTGTTCAGTTTCATCTTCCATAAAATGGGAATAAGAGTACAGACCTCACAGTAGCATTGCCAGGATTTGAAGATGAAAAGGGCTATGTAAGTCTTATTATAATGGGGAATTTTCTTGCACTTGACTATATGAATCCAATTTAAAGCAGCAGCCTGGGTACTTCCATACTAGATAGATAGTAACAAAAGTAGCTAACAGTGCAATTAGCTAGCCGCAAAGAATGTAATTGGGGAAAGATGATGGAGGCTCCAGAGAACAGAAATGGTTAAATCAGTACACGATGCTTACTAGAAAATATTTATCACATTAGAAAAGAGACACGAAGAATACTGTAGAGAGAATGAGGACTATGAGGTGAGGAAATTGGCATAAAGTACAAAGCTGCACTCACTTGCTTATGAATGATTGAAATGATCTCCCTAAAATTCAGGGTGATAACACCAAAATTAATGTAAATCTTAAAAAGTTAAATCTCCACATACATGTTAGAAGAACTCAAAACAGGGTCAAATAGCACATCTTAGAGATCTCTTGGTGAATTAAAATGTACTCAACCATGATAAGAATCACTTGCAGATTTTAGATTATCAGTGTGTTAGTCTGTATCCATAAATAAGATGAGGAATGCTTGTGGCACCTTAGAGACTAACCGGTGTATTTCAGCTTAAGCTTTCGTGGGCTATAGCCCACTCCACAAAAGCTTATGCTGAAATACACTGGTTAGTCTCTAAGGGCATGGTTAGACTGGTGCTTTGCGGCGCAAAAACCCTCCAGTAGCGCAATAATTTTCGTAGCGAACACACTTCAAAGGGAGATTTTGTGAAATGACTCACTGTTTAAAGTGCAAGTATTAAACCTCCTTTCCGAGAGTGATAAGCCTTTTTGCACTAGCGCTATAGCGTAAGGGTGGGAATGTGGACACCCACGGGATCTCTTGCATGCCTCCGAGCCATGTAAAGCCATCAGCAAGCCATTTAAGGCCATCAGCAAGCCATTAAAGACAATCAAATTGCCATGTAAGGCAAATGACGTGAGGTTTTATAAAAGGTTGTTTTATAAAAGCGGAAGTAGCTTTGCAGTTTCTCTCTAACAACTCACACAGCAAATAACCAGTGAAAATGCTTGCGGACGGAGCTGTGTGTCTGAAATAGACAGCCTGTCAGTTTTCGCTAACGAAAACTCACTGACAGCCAGATCTCATCTCCCTGTGAACAACTTCCCAGTTCCCCCTCACCCCCTCCTTTGCAAAGCACGTTGCACCCAGCTGAATGCTGGGATACCTGCCCTATCCCGCAACTGTGACTGCCACCAGAAGTGCTACAAATGTATCCATTCTTTAGCGCTACAAGGTTTCAATCTGCACAGGCTCTAGCGCGATACCTATTGCGCTACATTGGGAAGCGCTACAAATAAACGCGTTATAATCTATAGTCTAACCATACCCTAAGATGCCACAAGTATTCCTTGTCTTATTTGCAGATTTTTAGTATCCCAATTAGGCAACTCCCCTCTCACTCAAATATGTATTTTTGTGTTAGTCTTCCTCGGAGAAAACCTCCTTCCGTTCTCTTCTAGTTATTTGGAATCAGCACCCAAATGGGGCATTTCCTTTTCCTTCCTCACTTCCCATTTAGAATCCTGTTTGTAAGGATCCTCCTTACATTGCTCTGGTGCAGTAGCTTCTTTGTGTATTTTATCTAGCTGCTGAGCAGAATTCCTCCGAGGCTCCTGATAATGGATTTTAAGTAATGGAAATGTAACAGCATTAGTTACACTGGTCTTTAGTGTTGGTTACTGGTTTAATAAATACAGCTAGGCACTTTCTTAAACATGCTAAAAAGCCCCAAAGACTTTCAGAGCTTTTCAGTGATGCACCATTTTTTAAGATAATCTTTTCCATCCATCTCAGAAGTTCTGCCAGTCTCCTGGCCTGGTTGGCACAGGCTACTAGCTGCCTAGGGAACAAGTAATCACAAGCCAGCCTGGTTCTGCTCATAAAGAGTGAGGAAGACAAAGTTACTGCAATAGAGTTTGGACGTTGAGTGCGTAGATGTCTGATTAGGTGTTTGCATCTGATATAAACATTATTTTTATATTTTTGTTGTAGAAGATGATGTGTCAAATGTACAAATAATGTGTGCCTGGTGCCAGAAAGTGGGAATCAAGCGCTATTCCCTGAGTATGGGAAGTGAAGTGAAATGCTTCTGCAGTGAGAAATGCTTTGCAGCTTGCCGAAGAGCATACTTCAAGAGAAACAAGGTAAGAGAGCCAAAGAAAGACGTAACCCCTACACAGGCCTAGCTTGGGTCTCATTTCGTAGCTAGAAAAAAATATTTTTTTGGGTTCTTATTGTTTTGTCTGTTCCCTTTACCTTTCCATATGTATTGTCCGTTGGACTTTCACCCTTACTAACGTGTAACCTGTTTTCTCAGTTTCCCTCAGCTTGATGCCTGAGTTTTGTGAGGGTGGATGAATTTAATTAGACAATACTAATAATCACTATAAAATAAGAATTATGGTTCTGCTTCAGAATATTATTATATTTGCTCTATGTGTAAGACTAGGGGAGGGATCTTCATAGCCATGCATAGGGAGGTAGACATACAAGTCTTACATTTGGTAGGTGGCTATATCTTGTGCAGCTGAAGTCAAGAGAAGTTTGGTCATTGATTTCAGCGGCAGCATGATCATTGGTGATGGCATATGCAGTTAGGGCCTGATCCAAAGTGCAGTGAAGACAATGGGAGTCTTTCCATTGACTTCGGTGAGCTTTGTATCAGGACCTTAGTTTCCTTTTACAGTTTTTTTTTAAAGTTTATCTTTAAAAGTAAGCAATTATGGATTTATTGCTTTAAAAAAACTCAGACGTTTTGTGTGGGGTAAGACGTTTTGTGTGGGGTAAGACATTTTGTGTGGGGTAAGCAGTGACAAAACCATCTTTCATAGTACAAGGATGATTCCAGTAATCTGAAAGATCATTTTATATCAAGTTACAATGGAATTTGAATATTGGCTTGGTTTCCCAAAGTGAAATGACCACAAAAATTATTCTAATCTGTAAAGTGCAGTGGCTGAACGTGCCCTGTAGTTTATTTTAGCAGCTGGTTTGTGCAGCAGAAGATGGAGTGTTTCTGTTCTAAAAAACAAAAAAGGAACACCCCTGCAAAACACACCACTTTTAATTGTTACAAGTAATAGCCATGGCAGTTTGATACTTATTAGTGTAATAGAGGAGTCCTTGGATGAGAAAAAATCCTTCACATTTTTGTTTATTAAACCTGCATATTTTGTCCTCATGCTGCAGAACATTTGAAGTCTGTCATCTTAAAAATAATCCCCCCCCCCGCCCATCTGATATTTGCAATCTATTGTAAAAATTAGATTTTAGATGCAAATTACCCTCCTTTATAAATTTGGGTCACATCATTTCCCCCCCCCCCCCAAAAAAAAAGCCTAAAAAATTAGGTTGGAAAAATCAGCAGAGTGGAATTTTAGTGTCAGTCTTTGAAAATCAAGCTCATAATGTTTACTGGAGCAGATAGGCAAGTTAAACAATCATGTGAAAGCTTCTGTGCAGTGTAGTGTTTATCTCTTTTTATTTGGAGGATGTGGGGTTGATAGAGAGAAATGCACCTAAGATACTCCACATTTTGACATGAAAATAGTAAATTTATTTCATGTAAGATGATTTTTAGAATTGGATGTTCAGATTATGGACAGTGAAATACCTCTGTGTGTGTGTGTGTGTGTGTGTGTGTGTGTGTGTGTATGTACACTCGTGCATGCTGTAAGCTCTTTTGGGTAATGAAGGATCCAGTCCTGCACTCCTTATTCTGCTGCAACTCCCCTGGCTTCCAGTGGCAGGATTTACTTGAGTAAGGCAGCACACAGGAACATAGGAATTGCCAGTTGTTCATCTAGTGCAGTATTGTATGTCTGATAATGGCCAATACCAGATGTGTTAGAGGAAGGGGCAAGAAATCCCGTAGAGGACAGTTATGGAATTACTAATCCACAGTATGGCCTGAGACCCATGTGTTAGTCTTTGGTTTATGCCACGAAGCAGGGGGCTTATATCCCATCTAAAAAGCCTTTTAAGAAGATTCTACTTAATGTAATTGTAGATATTGTCATTATTCATATCAATGTGTCATGCCGTTATGACGAAGAGAATAGGATCCAATTATATTTTGTGGTCTTAAGAGAGACAGATTAATCATATATTGTGTAAATAAATACTCCCTTTAGCAGTTTTAAATTTGTTGTCTGTCAGTTTTGTTGGATGTCCCCATGTTCACGTATCATAGGAAATGGTAAAGTGAAGTACCCAATTTACCTTCTTTGTACCATTCATTCTTTTTAACAGCTATTTTATCACCTCAGTTTGTCTCCTCTCTAAACTAAACAGCCCCAAATATTTTGAATCTCTCCTCAGATAGAAACCTCTGCATAGAGATTCTAGCCCTCTTCTATAAACCTCAAGAACAAAATAAGTTCTTATTATTTTAAATGCACATTTCATCACAATAAATTGCTCTATACTTCTCTCAAACAGGTCACAACAGTAACTGGTTTTCTTCAGTAAATATTAAAGATCAACATGTGTCCTAGTTTCCCATGTGCCTTGAGGAATTAAAACATGGCAAGGCAACACAATTGATAGCATTTGGATCATTGCATACAAGCCTTCTTTAAGTTAAAGGATCAAATTCCACCCTCAGTTACACCTGTGACAGTTTGTGGCTACAAAAGTGAAACTGAGACATGAACCTGGCCCACACATTATTTTAAATCTAGAACTTTCTATCACCTCTATATTCATGGTGTTCCATATGAAGATGCACAGATGCAATACTCAGGGAATTTTAATTATTATCAGAGTTAGGCAAGTTTGGTAGAGTTCAGCAGGCCCTTATTATTTTTCACTTCACTCTAGCTAATAGAACAGGATTTTGAGAAACGTGGCATAAGATCAAAGTTATAGAATTACAGCCAGAAGGGCCCACCAGATAATCTAGAACAGGGGTGGGCAAACTTTTTGGCCCTAGGGCCACATCAGGGTTCAAAATTGTATGTATGCCTCCGCAAACAGTCTGGCCCCTCCCACTTCTCATCCCCTGACTGCCCCCTCAGAACCTCTGTCCCATCCAACCCTCCCTGCTCCTTGTCCCCTGACCGCCCCCTTCAGAGACACCCCCCATCCTAACTGACCTCTGGCAGCTAATTGTTTGAGCCCCAGCATTGCTTTTGTTACAAATTAAGCACGCCCATGAGCCCACAGTATCACTCAGCACTTGTGCAGTAAACCCAACAACCAAAATCAGACCAAAGGATCACAGCTCGCAGAAGACTAAACATTGTTATGTACCACAGGCAGAGAATAGGAGGGACTGAGATGGACCAATACCCTAGGCCCCTGCAATGGCAGGGAATTGATTAAATGAGATATCCCCCGTTAATCCCAGCAAGAGATCCGCTCTGTGCCCTGAGGAGGAAGGTGAAAACCCCCAATCTGGGCCTGGGGGAGAATTCCTTCCTGACCCCTCTTATGGTGATCAGTTAGATTCTGAGCATGTGAGCAAGAGACAGCCAGCCAGCCAAGCACCTGAGAGAGAATGCTTACTGAGAACCCTATCTCACCCTGTCCAGTTCCTGTCTGCTACAATGGCCGTCCCTGATGCTCAGGGCTGGTGCTCCCTAGGTGAAACTTCCACCTTGCGCACCCCCCTTCCCTCCAGAGCATTGCTTATTCTAAATTTTCAAATACTTTCAAAAATACACCCTTTTTAGTCATGTATACATCCTTCCTTCATTCTTTCATATAAAAATCTACTACATTTTATTCTACCTTTAGAATATCCAATTATTGTTGTTAATAAAATTAGAATGGCGGATACTCCATCATATAAAAACAACTGACAGGATTAATATGACAAATTTCAACAACCTACACATGTATATTATTCTCACATAAACATATACACTCCAATATTTAACATACACACACAATTGACACACAGTATTAGTGAAATGATGCAGCAGCACTTGTCAGAGTCTTAGATCTGAAACAACTCAACAAAAATAGTTTGCATCAGTTGACAACTTCTGAAAACTAGTAAACATTGTAAACAGCCTGTCAGAACAGGTAACGTCTGTGTGCGATGAGAAAAATGATGTTCTTGCCACTTTATACTGTAGTGCAGTGGTTCTCAAACTTTTTGAGACCGCGACCCCTTTTCCTCCTCTGGCGGCGCAGCGCGACCCCCCCTGCGCCCCGGCCCCAATGGCGGGTGGGCTCCGGCCTGCGCCCCACCCCGGTCCCCTCCGCGGGCGGGCTCCCGCCTGCGCCCCACCCAGGACCCCTCCACGGGATCCCGGCTGCGCCCCCGGTCCCTGCCACGGGTGGGCTGCCAGCTGTGCCCCCGGTCCCCGCCGTGGGCAGGCTCCCGGCTGAGCCCCGGCTCCAGTCCCTGGTGGTGGCCGGGGCTCGGGGCTCGAGCCACCGCCTGGGGAATGCGGCTCTAGCCGCTGTTGGGGCTCGGCCGCCGCCCAAGGCTCGGGCTGCCCGGGGCTCGGGGCTCCAGCCGCCGCTTGGGGCTCAAGCCGCCCCCCGGGGAGCGCGGCTCCAGCCACCGCCCGGGGAGCAGGGCTCGGGGCTCCAGCCGCCGCCCGGGGAGCGCGGCTTGAGCCGCCGGTCCCCGGGGATCCCACAGCAGTGAGTTGCTGTGGTAGGGGCTTGCGACCCCCACAAAAGTGGCCCGTGACCCCTTGAGGGGTCGCAACCCCCACTTTGAGAACCCTGGCTGTAGTGAAGCAGTATGCTTGTGCCTGCAATGCAGAGCTGGCGTAGGCTATACCTGTAGTGTATGATAGAACAAATTAAAATGCACATTCAACAACATTTCTCTTTTCTTTATTCATTCGTTTTCCGGCAATAGTATAAAAAAAAATTTTAGGCACCACTTTTTGGCACCCCCAAATCTTGATGCCTTAGGCGGCTGCCTAGTTCACCTAGTGGTAACACCGGCCCTGTTGATGCTTCAGAGGAAGGAGACCAAAAAAACATTGCAGTGAAAAACATCCCTTCCTGACCCCTGCAGGTGACTGGCTGAAGCCCTGCCATAAAACATACACTGGAAGGGACCCCCAGGGCTCTCAAGTTCTGCCTCCCTCTCCACATCACAAGCAACTCCATCATGCAATTCCATTCAGAAATTTGTCGACCCCCTCTTTAAACTCATTACATTGTTTGCCCCCACAATTCCTATTGGGAGGCAGTTCTAGAACTTCACTCCTCTGATGGTTAGAAACCTTCATCTAATTTCCGGCCTGCATTTGTTCATGGTCAGTTTATATCCATTTACTCTTGTGCCAACATTGTCCTTTAGTTTAAACAGCTCTTCACCTTCCCCAGTATTTACAAGTAACAAGGTTGCAAAAGTTTCAGGTATATCCAATGACCTTTAAACTCTTATTACTAGTCTGGCCATGTACCTGTCTTCTCCACGAGTCTGTTTATTTATGTATTTGAAAAGTTACACCACTCTGCAGCTACTCATTTTCAAACAGGAGTAAAATAGTCACATTTCACCTGCCTGATACATGTTTTAAACAGCCTATCTTTGCAACAATATAGTGTTGTATTACAATAAATATGTACAGCTGCTGTATTTCAGTGAGCTGATAGGACTTTGTGGTCATTTCATTTAAGGCTTGAATTTCCTAATGGATTGTATTAAGCAGTCTTCCCCGCTCCCACCCTGGCTAAGAACTGCTGTAATAAGCAGTTGGTTAAAACTATAGGACTGTTCAAACAGTAAAGAATAAATCCTCATTTACGACTCAAAACATTATAAAATAATGATGCAGGTTATACACCTCTTAATACCAATTGCTGCATGTAGAATTAAGACTATCTCAATATTTAAATAAACAAAAATCCTCTCAAATACATTTGGCAAATGTGGGCTCTGATGTGCTGCTCTCTTTACAAATTCCCAGTTGGGTTAAATTCTGGGACGAAACCAGCTGAAAGCACCCTATCGAGTGAAATCTATAAGGAAGGCTCACAAACTCTACAAAAGTACCAGTAATGTGCAGCTGTATGTTGGAGGACCATAGTTGCATGAGCACTGCAACACCACCTGCACCCTCACATGTGTAATTCCTGCCAAGAAAGTTGCAATAGTCTGGGTAACAGGAATCATTGCTAGACTATGGGATGCACTTACGTTGCTGTATGGATCCTAATGCCTTAGTCGTAGGTATGTATTGATTCTCCATGAATCTTGTCAGAGGGCTTGTAGAACAGCAGCACCTGTGTAACAATTCTCAGCCTTGTACTCCAGCAGCAGTGCAGATATATATGACAGATAAATATAGCGAGACCCAACCATAATATGAGTCTTGTCTAAATTATTAATAATAAATGAATAAAAGCAAGTTCATTATTTTTTCTTCCCCTTTAGGCAGAGAGGTTAAATGTTTAGATTGTGTCTGCATCTGAACTCTTGTTCCTGTTTTGTCTGCTATACATAGTCAAATGTACATAATGAACTAGTGAATAATGACCGGTTGTGCATAATAATACCAATTAAAAGCAATGTAGCAAGAAAGGGAGTTTTTCATACTAATGTTTGTAAATGCACAGAGTTAGATGTAAAGCTGTTCCAGTGCTCCCTTCCTTATAGATTTCATTCTCTAGACCAGCCAATGTATGTCCAAGAATCACAGCGTCACATAGCAAACCCACTGGTCCACAAGTTTCAGGATATTACATTTAAAGAAAATATTGGATTCCTAATTGGACCACTGAGTCTGAAGCCTGAGGAGATTAATTTTTAAAATTAGTTTATTGAATCAGTAGGTCTGAAAACAAATTTATTATGACCCAATGGCTCTACTTAGAATGAAGACTGAATTCATACAGGTTAAGAGCTCCATACATAGCTGATTTTCTTGATTTGACTAGGGTATTGGAGGAAGTACAAAATTGTCAGGCAGTTTATTACGTTTGACCTTGTTGCTGCTTTGCACTGCCTTACAATCAGGGGGGGAAAAAGATGATAAATGTTTTTGTTTAAAGCGTAATGAAATCTCCTACAAACAAAGAAATGTAAATCAAAAACTAAGTTTGTCACACAAGGAAATGTAAATAATTATAATTTTCTCTCTTTGTGTGAAATACCAATCTACAATACTTGAAATGAACTAGTAGCACAGGTAGCCAGGTAACTTGTCTAGTGAGGCTCATATGGCATTAAAACCATGTCTCCTTTTCCAGCCCAGAGGGCTGTAATACATTCAGGAGCCAGCCCTCTTGCAAACATGGCATCATTTTACAAGAGCGAATCCAGCTTTACTCCTCCTGCCCCTTCAAGGGTGTAGGGATGGCAAGTGGTATTTCATTGTAGCATTGGAATGAAATGCTGAATATGATGAATTTTGTACTATGGGAATTTTTGTCTCAGTTGTGTAGTGAGAATTAGTGTCAGCAAAACAATTGGGGCCCTCAAAAGTAATACACATTTATCTAGTGCTGAGTAATGTTATGTTGCATAATTCTTTTCACTTTCAAATTGTTTTGGCTAATTAATGTATACCACTATATGATTAAAATACACACACAGAACTCTGAGTAAACGTAGACTATTGTTTGCCCCCAAATTAATGCTGAAAATTGTCAGAGAAAGTTCTCTAGATTTCAGGCTTAATTATGCAGCCTAACAGTGCTTAAGAGATATTTAACAATCTTGCTATTAAGTCAAAGAATAATGACAAAATTATCTGATCCCTTTTCCCCCCACACATCGGTACAATTTAATTTGTGAAGTGACTGTCATTCATGAAAATTTTGGAAATTGTTTCAATGGATATAATGCAGTTAATGTCCCCTGACATTAAAAAGCTCAGGTTTTACATTTTAAGGTTCCTTTTCTAACATAAACTTTGAAACACATGGGAATATGAACAGCAAATCAATATTTTTCCTGCCGATTCACCTTGTTTTAATTAGGTATTGAGAAAGGTCACAGTAATGTAGGTGGTCTGCCCAGTTAGCATGGAATTGCTGTTGCTTGGCTTTACAGATTTTGTAGAGAAGTGTAATTTAAGAGGCAGCTCACAGCCTTGCTTCTACTGGGGATGCTGCTTTACAGAGAGAGCGAGAGAGCAGGGTTTCCAGTTCATTATAGGAAACAAAGGATTCTTCCTAAGGCTCTGGGGAACCAAACTACTCTCCATTGCTATGTTGGGATATAATATAATACTGATGAACAAATGCAGATAGGAAACTGGGTTTGGAGAGGAAATATTTTAAAGTATGGGGCATGACTGCAAGCTTTTTGATGAAATCTCTGGAGAGAGGGGAGAAGAAAATTTCCAACCCTGATATTCTATGAAAATCGTCATGAGCAGAATAGATTAAGAGTAGTGAAGAAGGCTCCACAGAATGGGGATCAAAGGTCTGGAACAGTCCATCCCAAAATGGAGCAGATTACTGAGGTCTGAGGCAATTCCTGTCCCACCAAGAGATGTGTGGGGTGGGGATTATTTCCCTCTCGATCTCATTGGCAGGCTTTTTTATTTATTAAATGAACAAGATCAGAAGTCAGATAAAACCCTTTGCAAGGGGCTAAAGATTCTGCGTGTGATTTAGAAGAGAGGAATGAAATTCCAAATTAACTCATTGCTGCTATCAGTCACCATTTCCCCAGGCTCATCCCTATGAAAGTATAATGTGCTAGCATCCCTAATGAAGAAATGCACCAGCACCTGACAGAGGCAACCAATGGCTTAATGGACATAGTTGGCCAACCAGGCTGTGCACATCAGTTTGCAAACTGGACTGTGCAAAAATCAGTTTACTGTCCATCTGCTGTCATTTAATACCATAAATTTGAATCAAGTTCTCATTGTCTGAATTACTAGCAGGTATGCAATCCAATTAAAAGCTGTGTTTGCTTTTAATTTTAACAACCAAATGACATTATCTCAGGTCATATTCCATTCTGGCTACTTTGGTTATATAGAGATGAGTGTGTTAATTATGAGTTCAGGATATACTGTCTTGGATAATGGGCATTTCATTTAAATGAGTTGACTCGTTTATCTGAGGTGTCCTCACGTCACTTCAGTACAGCTAACGTGCTTGTATTGCCAGTAATAGGTTTTGTTTATGTACACATGTAACAACAAAGTAATTGCATTGTGATATGACTTCATAAGCTTTTATCATTGTCATACACTGGGTCTATGTTATTTTAGCAGCTGGGCAAGATTTAAATATGAGGGTGCTATGACATGACATGGAAGAAGTCATTGTTTACTGGCTACATTCTCACAGTGACTGAGAAAGAAACCCTACTCCTCGTTCCTGTTATTTTAATTTTACTACGATGCTTTCTTGAAGTATTTTAAAACTCTCAAGAAGAATGTGCATATGGAATAGGAATTTGTGGGGGTGACGGGATGTATATTTTGCTGCATTAAGAAGTTTGACAAGATAAACTTCATTGTCTCTGCCAAGAACATTTATTATATCACCTCGTGGGATTTTTTGATTTCAAAGTCCAGATGACTCAAAAAGCCTTACCTTACCTCTGAACTTCTTTGGCTCAGTTATGTTTCAGCTAGACAGAGACAGTTGTTCAATAACACGTTGCTTTCATCCCCTGTTGCAGTATTTCAACTCGCATCAGCTCAGATTAGCTCAGGTTACCGTAGCATCATGTGAAATAATACAAGACTGCAGTCTTCACCTCTGTCAGTTCAGGCTCAATATAGAAAATATTGTTTACTTTGATGAAAACTTAGGAAGGATGTAAAGGCATTTCAATCTAATGTGCACAGAGTATATTTGATGAATTTTTCTTTATTTTCAATGTACACATTTATCATTAGTACTGAGAAGAGCTGGGCAAATAAAGCAGAAAATATTAAATCAGATATTCTATTTAAAATATTATGCCATTTGAATAAATTATTGGATTAATTTATGAGTTAACTTGTCAGCTCATTAAGTTGGACAAATATTGAAACAAAGTAGTTTAATTATATTTATTGAAAAAAGTTCAACAAACTCATTTTTTGAAAACTATTATTGATCTAGCCCTAGTATTGTGTATGGGACCCATTGTATACTATGAATTCTGGAAAATGTTTGAGATATTGCAGTTTACTGAAGAAGTGAGTTAAGTGAAACTGTCGTAGCCTCCTGGTCTGATAGTGCTGAAGTGGACATCAGCATAAAACCCTAAAAAGAAAAGTGGTGTAAAACCCTGGAACTCAGATGAAGGTGGAAGTCATTTCCAATTTTCAAACAGTACATGCCAATACCTTAATACTATCCTCATTAGTTAAAACCACAGCAATTTCTAGCAGCAATTTCTGCTGGAAAGATAGAAGTCAATGGAGCGGAGGATCTGGCCCTTAATTTTAAAAGTTTTTAAAACCTTTTTAAATCTAGAAACCAAGATGTAAGGTTTCTTCTGAAATGCAGAAACATTTTCCCCTAGAGATACTTGGGCCATATTAAGATGGGACTCTAAGTGGATTTAAAGGAACAAGTGATGTAGCTTACACCTTCTGGCCCCTTATGTGTGAAAGTTGCCCCCCCACCCCCAGCCTAAGACTACTGGCATTTCCTGATTTACAATGAGACTAGGAGAGCCCTTACACATCAGCCCTGTATTGTATTTGACCCAGTGAATCTTAAATGAGTGTAAGAAGTTCAAGTGGGTAAAACTGACATGCTGAGGGGTATAACAGGAAAACCAAGTAACAGGAAGGTGTAAGTCAAAGTAGGCCAACCCCTATAAGATCAATCAGTGCTTGATCTGTAAGTATCAAACCTGATGGGGAAACAAGGAAAGTTTTATGTGGTAAAAGCTTCAAAAATGTCAACTATTTTTAACTCTGGAGCATCAGTCAGTTGGTAGTAGAAGAGTGTTTGCTTGTCAGCTAAGTTCAGCTACAGGATGTTCTCTATTACAAACTCAAGCGTTTATAACTCAGCCATTTGAATTTAAATTGGACTGAATGTAAACATATGCTTTACGTCATCAGCCTGGATGCAATTTTGTATCTAAAGTAAAGGCACTCATCTGTTTAATGATTTTTAGACACAGTCATTAAAAAAATCTGTGTTTTTTGTGTGGTTTCAGATGCTTTGGATTTATTTTACTCCCTAACTAGAAAATGTCAGGCCAAATTCTGCCCCCATATATATCCGTTTAAATAGATGATGTTTCTCAGGTAAAGGCCAGCTCTGTTGGCAGGTATATGCAGCGTGAGAGAGTGAAACTATAGTTATACTGATCATTTGTTCCTCCAAACCACAATGTGCCACTCAATCATTTAATACTGAGTAGTTAAAATCAACAGGTATTATTGCATTGTAAAATTTCACTATTATTTATTTAATCTCTTTCAATATACTCACTTTTTTCTTGTGTTTTTTCCTAACCTGAAAAAAAGTAGCACACTCCAACTGTAAGAGTTACAATTCTATCACCTGAGATTTGTAGCTAAAGAGATTTCACCCCATGAACATCTCTACTTTGCAGTGATCTTTCAATAGTATCTAAATGGGGGCCTCCTTTTTGATAATCTAAATTAAGCCTTCTAGCCTAAATTTAGTTTTCATCACCTCTCTTCTGTGTCATTAGTACAGATGTGCACCACAGATATGAAGTCCTGGAAGCTAAGTTAATTCTGAAAGGGCTCATCTAGACTGTCTCCACTACTACCTACACTCAAAATCCTACCTCAGGATCAACATCCGAATTAGTTGTTACATGGGTTTCTCTTGCATTGCTCATGCAAGAGCCAGACAGAATTCTAGTCCCTGTCTAGACTGTCCCTGCTCTAATTCCTAAAATTCATGGAGGATAAATAATAGGTTGCTTTTCAACTACAGAGGTGAAGAAAAGGGTTAATAGTAAAAAAGTTTAAAAAAAAGAAAAAGAAAAAAAGAAACACTAAATTTCTCTGGAGTCTATTTAAAAATACCATATTAGAGGCACAGATGGTACATATACCTCTGAGTAAAGAAAAAGTAAAAAGGAAAGAGTAAATCTGGCATGGTTAAGCGGAGAAGTGCATAAGCTTAAAGGGACACCGTCAACTTAAAAATCACACCTCTCAGAAAATTTGTTACCTACTACTGTCACAAATAACACCTATGATTAGAGTAACAAGAGATTAGAGAAAAAAATTGTTCTCTGCTTTTCAGTTTGCTTACTTTGGGCCTCATGAAAAGCCCATTGGAGTCAATAGAAGACTTTCCACTGAGTTTAATGAGCTTTGGATCAGTCAGTTTACTTCTTGTTCCTGTGGGTCTTTCACATAGCAAGAGGGGAGAGAAACATTTGCTTTTTTAAATAGGGAAAAGTGACTTCAGGGGGCCCTGATGCATTTGTGCTGGAAATACCACATTTTGGCACATTTAAGGCAAAACAGACATCCTTCCAAAAAGTGGAAATTCTACATAAGCAACATAAGTAGATTAGAACATAATATACCTGATAAAGTATACATTTATAAATAAAGAGGACAAAGAAATGATCTAAAGGACAAATGTACAAGATAATCTAAAAAATTAAGCACATATCTAATCACATTAGAAGCAAGAAAGGTGTGCATGTGACGAACTCTTCTCAACCCCCAAGTGGTGAGTAAGGCAGTCAGAAATTGTGAAGGAGCAGAAAAATCAAATTAATTTTCTTCATCAGCCTTTACTGTAAAGATTATGAGAAAATTCCTGTTCCAAGGGCACTTTTCACAGGAAATCAGAATGTGGCCTTAACAGAAATTGAAGTCTCTAAGGAGGAAGTTATGGAGCAACTTCAGAAACTCAAGTGCAGTAAATCACCAGGACCAGATGGTATTCATCCGAGTGTTCCTAAGGAAATATAAGTGTGAAATAGCAGAGAAATTGACAAGGATATGCAATATATTATTAAAACAGGCAACTGTTTCTGAAAATGTGAGTTGTTTGTGTGGTGCCTCTTTAAAAAAAAAAAAAGAACAGAAAGGAATTATAGATGAGTGAGCTTCATCTTGGTTGTAGGAAATCCAGCTGGGAGTCTAATTAATTTTTATTTAATATGATAACAGAATAGTACAGCTTTTGGTTAATTATAACTAGATAGGCTCTAACCAGCATTGCTTCTGTAAGGAGAAATTGGGCTTTAAAATGTAACAACATAGTAAACAAGGTTGAATCAAAGGACATAGTTTATTTGGATTTTGGCATTTGTTGAAGTCCTTCATAGAGATGAGCATACTAATGAACAGCATGCTGTACACCAGTTGGTTGATGTCCTCCACACAAGAGATGGCTGCATTTCTACACTACTGTGTGTATGAAGACAAAAATTCCACACTTGAGTGCCTAAAGTTAGATATCTAAATACAGTAAACCCTCGAATTAACGGACCTCGATTTAACAGACTTCGGATGCAACGGACAAAATTTCTAAGCAAGTCTGATGCATCCGAAATCCATTTGTCGCGGGCTGGCTGCCGGCTCCCGGCTGCCGCCCGGGTCCCAGCAGCGGGTAGGCTGCGGAGCTGCCGCCCCAACCCTGTGGCGGTCGGGCTGCTGCTCCGACAGCTCGTTGTTTTTTTTTATTATTAAATAACAGACTTTTTCATTTAACAGACACCCCCTCGCCCGAATTAATCCGTTAAATGGAGGTTTTACTATACAGATTCAGACATTTAAATAAAAGTTGCTTGATTTCCAGAGGTACTGAGTCTAGAGCTGGCTGAAAAATGGGTTACTCCTGTTCTTGCAGAAAATGTTGATGAAAATGGGAGAAAAATAGTTTGTCTAATTTTCTGTAGAAAATTTAGAATTTTTTTGGCAAAAATTCAAGTCCAAAAAAATAAAAATCAGTCAAAAAACCAAAATATTTTGGTTTTTGGCTGAAATATTTCAGTTTTTGTGTTTGGTCTTTTGACAAAAAATTGAAAATTTCCACAGACAGCAGACACAGCTCTTATATAGACAGTGTAGCACTTATATAGGAGCACTTTTCACCTGAAGAGCTCAAAGTACTTTACAAAGGAGATCAGTATCATTACCTCTGTTTTACATAGGGGGAAACCAGGGTACAAAGAAATGGATGTGATTTGTCCAAGGTCGCCCATCAGGTCAGTGGCAGAACAAGAAATAGAATCCAGGTCTCCTGAGTTCCAGGCCAGTGCTCTATCTGCATACATGTAAACGTAGGTGTCTAATTTAGGCACCCTCATATGAGACTTCTAGATTGGTGATTTTCAAACTTTTTGTTGTGGCGGCCCTTTTTCTGTTCCCTGCGGGCTGCCATGACCCATGTGTCTCTGCCAAAATGCTGCCGAAGTGATTGTTTCTGCTTTCGGCAGCATTTCGAGCTGTGCACTTCAGACTGTCTGCCGAAAAACCGGAAACAATCACTCTGGCGGCTTTTCGGAGGATTCAGATGTCCACTGAAATGCCGCCGAAAGCGATCTATTTGGTGGCACAGGGAGCTCGACTCCCAGTTTGAGAACAGCTGTTCTAGATTTACTCTGTAAAGTATTTTGAGATTTTTGGGAGTGAACAGTTATCATTGCCATCATCGTGGTAATTAAGGAAAATAACCATTAAGTGAGAGCAAAGTCTTGCTATATTTTCAAAATTAGTAACAGCAACAGGAAACAAAAAGTTGTACTCAGTGCTACTTCTCAAAGCAGAGGGAATATCATAATAGGGTACCCCATGGGGTACGTATTCAGATCAATGTTACTGAATATATATATTAATAGTTTGGTGTAGGAAGTGTCCAGCTTCCTGATGATAAGTGAACCATAGGAAAGACATGACAATACCTCCCCCCCCCCACTCCCATGCCAACTGTAGTTGAGGGAGCAGGATGGACCAGTAACACTATTCTAGATTTACACCACTAGAGGTTCCCATGGACTGTGGTGAGCCTCCTGTGGCCAGTTTCATCAGCTTCAGGGCCAGTATCCTCCACTGGAGCAGCACAAAACAGTTGCACTGCACTCTGGATCTGGGCAATTATAAATCCAACCTACATCATGTATAAAATAATGGACAAGTGTTAAAGGGGGGGGGGGAGTTTAACTACACATATAGGGGATAACAGCTCCACAAGCAAAGCAGTATGTAGGTTTTGCTAGATAACGATTATTTTTGTTTATATATAGGATTACAAAATTAGCTTATGAAGGGAAATTAGGATGTGTAATATATTGGGAATTTACTGAAGCGTTTAATATGGCATCCCATGAAACCTGGTTATGAGATCAAATCGGGTTGGATACGAACTCTGTCAAGCAGACTGAAAACAGGCTCACAGACTGTAAACAAAAGGTAAAGATGAACAGCATCACATCATGTTATGGATAGGGATGTGCCCTTAGAAACTGTGTTAAGTCTGGTTTTATTTAATATTTCATGAATGGTCTCCAGGAGGGAGAAGACTGCATGTTCATAAAATGTGCAGATGATACTAAACTGGGAGGAGTTGCAAACACAAATGAGGAAACATTATAATTCCCTCTCAAAAATATAAATATTGGCAGAAAGCAACTAAATTACCTTCTGCTTGGAAAAGTACAAGCTAATACTATGTAGGGAAAACTACAGTGAAACTGATCCTCAGTGAAAGGGAGAAATCTGGACAGTGATGCTGAACTTGGGGGTCATAGTGGCTAATAAATTAGACATTGAGGTAGCCAGAGAGGAAGTGGCTGTAATTAAATGGAAGATAACTAGAGTGTGGTGAAGCTTTAAACTATAGGAAAGTGAGGAAGGGATGGTGGTTATTTTAATAGGTATTATAGAGAAAGCAATAGCAAGATTTGATGTCTGCTTGAATGCATAGTGAAAGACAAGGAGAAGTCAAAAATGATCTCAAGGTGGGTAGGCTGGTTAGTAGGGTGGCCAGATGTCCTGATTTTATAGGGACAGTCCCGATATTTGGGGCTTTGTCTTATGTGGGGACCTATTACCCCACACCTCCTGTCCCGATTTTTCACACTTGCTGTCTGATCACCCTACTACCGTGTTTCCCCGAAAATAAGACAGTGTCTTATATTAATTTTTGCTCCCAAAATTACATTACATTATATTACACCGAGAGGCAAAACTGGAAGTACGTCTTATTTTCGGGGGATGTCTTACTTTCGGGGAAACAGGGTAGATAACGACAAGGATGGTGGTGTCTGCATCAGTGGGGAAGGAGGAGCAGAGGGTTTAAGAAAAAAGACGAGTAGCTCGTCTTTTGCCATTTTGAGCTATTGGGATTAGATCTATTAGCACATGTCCTGAGAGAAGCCCCACCATTTGGGATGTTTAAAACTGGAATGAACAAAACAGCAGTAAAATGTACGTTAGGGAGCAAACTTGCATTGGCAGGGAAATTGGCTATACAGTCTTTTCTATCTCTGACTTCTATGTTGCTGTGAAAATTAAAGGGGTAGTATATGGCAAATGAAAATGAAATAGTACTTCACTAGACTGTGCGGTAAAGCTGTGAAATTCACAGCCACACATCGTAGTGAAAGGCCTGATCCACAAGACATTGAATTAAATGGGAGTATTTGCATTGACTTGAATGAGAGTTGGATTAGGCACTAAATTAGGCAGTGAGATTGACTTTAAAACAGGTGGATAATATTGATGAGCATTAACATAATTTATAGCTAGGCTAGCTAAGGCAATAATAGGAACCAAATCCCATACATCAGAGATGTTGCCTGCCAGGATCATCCCCGGATGCATTTTACAATTGAATAGCTTATGGGGCATTTTTCCACCTTCCTCTGAAACATTAGTTGTTGGCCACTGTCAGAGGCAATTTGCCAGATGAGATGGACAAATGATCTGATCAGTATGGTGAATCTTATGTTCCTCATCAGAACGCTTGTACTGATGGTATATCAAGCATGAAGGACTTTGTGCACATAATCCAAATGTCAACAGAAGTGTCCTATTGAGTGGGCTGGTGTAAGCAGACAACTCTTCAAGTCAATGGAGTTGTGGCTGCCTATGCCACCTATGATTTTGGCCCAGTATATAAATTGTAATTTCTCCATTTATTTTACATTGGATCTGGAGGAGCAGTAGACCTGATACAACATCCATGGAAAGTTTGTTTTTATTTTATTTCCGTTGCTTAAATGAAACTATTTCATATAACTTCTAATCATAAATAAATGGCTCACAAGAACTCTGTGCACCGTGTTGAGTAAATGTTTTAAGAGGAGGCACCATCTTCAACTCACTTTATCTTATTGTGCCTAGATATTTCAGCACAAATGTAATGTCTATGGCCTCTGGAATGTGCAGGCACTTCCATTATGGCTAACATTTTATAATAAAAAATATGGTGCAGTTCGTAAGTTATAGCATCAGAAATTTCAGCTATTTGTTTAATATTAAAAAATTCAGTGCACATAAATAAACTTCACAAAATGTCATTGCACCAATGTTTTTAGACCATGCATAATATGGTTTCTAAATCAACAAATTCTGATTCTATTTGCCATAGGCATATTTCTTTGAAACATTTACAGTTAATTTTACTGAACTAAATTGCAGATCAAAATATACACTCGTTTATCAATAACTAGCTATAGCCTCAGACCAAAGGGTGAAATCTTGGCCCTGCTGAATTCCATGGCAAAACTCACATTGGTTTCAATGCGACCAGGATGTCACCAAAAGACTTATGTCATCAGTGAAGACTGATAGGCAAGGGAAGGAGGTAGGGTACTGTGTGATCTCCATCTAACACAACTTCAATAGCAAAAGGAAAATAAGATACTTTATTTAAACTTCATTTAAGTTTTTTTTTAAAAAAGGCCAGATTTTGCTACTTTTATCAGCATGAAGTATCTTCTTATTCTGCAAGTTGCCCCAGGTCCTACATAAACAAGTCACAAAGGGGAGCCATGTGACACATATTTTTCGTCCTCTACCATTACAGCAACTCTCTTACGTTTTACTTAATACAACACTTTCATCCTTCACAAAGTAGCTACCAAACTTCCACCCCTTGAATGCCACACTTTATTATAGTCCCTAATTGATTATTTGCAATTCCAGAGTTAGGGTACAGTATGACAAATATTATTTTTGTAAAATTCTGTGTGTGTAGTATGTCATTATTTGCCTTATGTACATTTACCTAGATTTTCTTTCAAGATACCATTAAGGTTTTCAGCAGATTCCTGTCTATGTCCTTAACATGGCTTAACTCACCGTCCCATTAAACAGTCATTTCTTATGTGCAATTGACATTATGCAGATTTAGATTGCTATTATGAATCCTCTTTCCATTCTTATTGTTAAATTAATCATAGGAGTAGAAGTGAGTTTAAATTTGGACCCAGTAGACTGACAACATCTTATTCATGGTGATACAAAATTCAACACAAGAAGCAAGGAATGACTTGTACAAGCCATTTTCATGTTTGCCAGCTTTATACAAAGTTAGGTATCATTCTGCAGAGCTCCATGCGAAGTGTGATCGGTGTGGATGAAATATTATTAATGACAGTATTCCAACTGACATAGGAGCAGTTGGAGAAAACATCTTCACAGCTATTTCTATCAGGGTTCACAGATGGGTTTACCTCAGAATACAGACACCATAATAAGACGTTCTGGTTTCTGGGGTCTCATTGTGTACATAAAAGTAGTCTCAGTTTTAAATACACAGTGCTATACACAGCTATGCTTTTGTTTTTAGTGATATGTACTCTCTGCACACGTGTGCTTGCATATTATCTATGCTTGTACAGTCTACTTACACACACGAGAAAGAAAGACCCCAGATATTCTGCATTATAAGCATATTCTTTTAAAACACTGACGTAAAAAACTTATTGACAAAGAATCACAGAGGACAGTACAGCTGTAAACATTCTGCTCTTAGATAATCAGGGCCTCAGCAGGAGCGACTTCCAAGCACAGCTGTGTAATTCCCTTTGCTCTCTAGACGGCACTGCACCCTACGTGCAGTTTCCAAGCTACATTTAACACAATTGCCCAGCAGCACTTAGGAAGCAGTTACCACAGAAACCCAGCAGAGACCAATTAGTCACATGATTAAATTAATTAAAATAACCCAGGGTATCTGCCATCTTGTTTCTTTCTGCTACAGATAGTACATGACCTAGACAGAGCTGTAATTGGTTAGCATTATTGCTGTGCCTTCTAATCCTGGAGTTGTACAGTATGAAGATAAGAGGTGCTCTTGATTTTTCCCTTTCTGTAGATCTGCGTTATTCCACAGAAACTCTCCACCCACCCTTCCACCCCTCCTAAGCCATGTAGTATCAAATTCACAAAACATCAGATTTAACAACAGTGGGATTTGTTATGTTTCGGATAAGAGGATTTGAAAACATTTTCAGTCGCACAGTTAAGACTTTTGGAGGTCTTTAATGACAGCTTTAATGATACTTGCCAGAGAGAGCTCTGTACTATGTATTAGAACTTGACCTGAGAATTCTGAAATTCTGTGAAAAGGCTGTATGTTGTGTCTTCATTTCCAAAATAATCGTTATTACAATTGGGCATGTTTAAGTGGTGCAAGCTGCCTGCAGTGTAATACTGTCTCTCAGTAAAGAGTGGCAGTTCAGTAGTCTCAGTCATTTAAAAAAAGATAGAAATGTACAAGCTGATCCTAACTTTGTAAATCAGTCCTTTATCCTTGATTGTTTGGATGTCCTTTTAATGGGATTCGCAAAATATTCATGTAGTCAAAGAGTTTTCTATTACACCAGTGTCATAGTTCTCCTCTATGCACACAAATCAACTTTACCTGCAATCTCATAAAACACAGAACAAGTGCTATTTCAATCACATCAAAGATTTGCTGGTGGTTGCTCTAGTTACCTTGATCCATGGCACCAAAGGCATGCATATAATGTTGTTGCCACTTGTTCTGTGAAGTACAAATTAATGCCCCAGAGTAACATATTTTATATTACACACACACACAAACCTGTTTCTGTCCCTGGAGTAAAAGAGTGTGTGCCTTTCCAATACAATTTCTATTCAGATAGATTCAACAAAGTAGCATGTATAAATTACATGGCTCTGGTACATTAAGTCGTGCCTAACAGAGCAAGTAGCAGCAACATTTTATCTACAATGGATGGTTATGAGTTAGAAGAAATGTAAACTGAGGGTTAATGTATAATCAACTGTTACAGAATTTGCAAATATTTTGGAATAAAGCTAGCAGGATTAGTCTTCCCCACACTGCTAAAACACTATGCACAAACATCCCTAGGCGTAACTGATTGACTAGTCATCAGAAAGGATGTACATATCTGGCAATGCTGATGCACCAATATGAGACAGAATCTAGTCATGTGACTGAGTCCCTGCCCACCGCACTGAAGGCTGTGACAAAATGAGCCTCCACTAGATCCTCAAACCTGCCCTGAATTGAAGCAAAGCTTCTGGCAGACCTACCGTAGCTATGAGATTTTACAGAAATTGTTCCCTCCTGGCCAACATCACCTGCTTTTATAGTAGTGGGACACAATAGAATTACCAAGCAAATGTGCTGACACTGACATAAAGGAGGCCATGTGTTATGTGTTTTCATTTCACCTGTATTTTTCAACTACTGCACCTATTATGGTGTACAATAGACACCATCTCATATAATATTTGATCCAATTATTTTTCTTTGCCGAAATAGAAACGTTGAAGGACCTGAGTTTCCACTAGATTACACCCATGTAAAATGGAAGTAATCCATAGAAAATCAATGGAGTTACATCAGCATAAAACTAGAGTAACCTATAGGAGAATCAGGCCCGAATAATTTAAATGCAATAGCACATTAAAAATAAAGTTAAGGTAAAAAGTGCCCAGTAAGTTAAGTCACACAAATGATGATGGGAAGGATGACTCCCATTTCATATTTACTTAAAGTGCCTAAACTTAAATTAATTGACCAGCATACTAAATTCTCAAAGATGCCCCCGTCAGTTATAACTCAGGGCTGGTCTACAGTAGGCGGAGGGATCGACCGAAGATACGCAACTTCAGCTACGTGAATAACGTAGCTGAAATCAGAGTTGACGGGGGCGCCGTTGGCTGTTGGCGATTGATTTATCGTGTATTAACGAGACGCGATAGATAGATCTCCAAAAGATTGATCACTACCTGCTGATCCGGCGGGTAATGAAGACATACCCTAAGAGAAGCAATGATTTCAGATTAGAGACATCTAAAGTTCTGACCACTTGCTCATGTCGTGCTACCTTTCTCATAAAAAACTAACTCGGCTGAAAATAAAGTTTGGAAGCTACAGTAACTGCCAGCAGTTGAGCACTGCCAAAGTGATGCAGAATTCTGAGATGATCTGTGATATCTGGTATAAATGGGGAGGGAACGATTTCTGCAGTATGTAAAGCAGGGATCGGCAAACTTTTTGGCCTGAGGGCCATGTCGGGGTTCTAAAACTGTGTGGAGGGCTGGGTAAGGAAGGCTGAGGCCTCCTCAAACAGCCTGGCCCCTGCCCCTATCAGCCTACTCCCACTTCCTGCCCCCTGACTGCCCCCCTCAGAACCTCTGACCCATCCAACCCCTCCCCCCCCCATCTATCCCCTAACTGGCTTCCTCCTTACAAATAAGTCATTGCTGCTAACTCAATGGACCTATAATAGATATGTATTGTCTCCATCTACTCCTAAGTATCTCATCTGGTGGGTCTCTCATACAGTTATTTGGGGGTAGAAAGAGCTTCTGATGGGTTATCTGACCACTTCCCTACACAGCAGCAGGATTCATGTAAGCTCACTGGCTTTACTAGACAAAAGGACATAATATATAGTCTGAAAGAATGTGAGGACAAGAGACAGTTGGGTACACCATAAACCAAAAGCTTTCCCCAACTCATTGAAATTCAGCTAGCCACTAACCTGTGATAGCAGTATTAGCAAAGCCTTCTGTGGCACAGACAAAGCCAGCTTTCCTAGTTTGTACCTCATGCCGCATTAGGATATAGGGACCTTATTCTGCTTTCACTGGGTTTTCTACAATGACTTTAATGGGCTTATTTCTGATTTATGTTGGCGCAGCTGAGATCACAATCAGACCCTCTGCTTTGGGCGTGAGTCTGGAGTATTTGTTATTTTGAAGGACTGTGCTGTTTGTACTTTTGATTGGAAACTCTATATGGTATGTGGTACATGTCAGGAAGGATCTGTCCAACTCAGAGGTAGAGGGCATTTTCCAGTGAGCTGTGATGGTGGAAGAAGAAGATACAGTTGATTCCAATTAAGACAGACATGGCTTTTTTTGACCTTGATAAAATCCATTTCCCAAAACCATATTCTAGATGAGTCATGTTATCATACAAGCCATATATACACTACTGGTTTGGATGGATTTTTTTTAGGCTTGATTCTGTTTAATTCGTTTGCATGAAGGCTCTTGCACTCTCCACATTCTCTTCTTACTTTTCAACAGCTTTTCCATTCGGCCACATCTCCCTTGCCCCTCACTCTACACCCACAGCTCTCAACATTCTGCATGTTCACACTGCTCCTTCCCACATACCCTACCTCCACCTCTCTGTACCTTCCGTACTGGATCCTGACACCTTTCCTCTTGCTCTTTTTACTGACCCCAGTGGCCACAGTCAAAACAAACAAGTGCTATTCTACATATTCTTCATGACTAAAATGCAAATGGGAAACAATGTTACATTTTTAGCATAGGCATAGTTTGATTTCTATATTTGGGAGGGCAAGGGGCTTAATACTTTTAATAATAGGTATACATCTAACTTCTGCATTTGCTGATTGTTAGTGGTATTTAAATTACAGTCTACTTGAAATTACAAATGCAGTTTACGTTCATTATTTAATCACACATAATATTCTGTTTTAACTTAATTATTTGCTATGTTTACCAGCTACCACTTAAAATCAACATTAGCATAAAAACAAATTATTGAATAAACAGAACTGAGCATTTTCATGTAACTGAATCATATCTGCTTGGTTTTAGAGCTACATATGGGGATTACAGAGTGATTTCTGTGGAAATTTCAGCCTTCAAATTCTGTCCTTGGATCCCAGTACCCTTCTTCCTCCATCTGTAACTTTTTCTATGATGACTCCTGAATACTTTTCCTGGTCCTTCTCTATATATCCTCAGAGGCTCTTAAACATACCGTCTGTTTCCTTTAGCTGCTTCCTCTCCTCCCTAGCTATTCCTTCCAAGGAATACCTGGGCTGAAATCTTGGCCCTGCTGAAGTTAATGGGAGTTTTGCTGCGGGCTTCAGAGGACCAGGATTTCACCCCAGGTGTCCACCTTGAACAAATACAGGACAAGACAGACAGACAGACATAGGTGCTGGAGATGGAGGAGGGATGGGGCAAGACCCTGCCTCCCCCTTTGAGAACACAAACTTGGCAGGGGAACTGGGGGAGAACCAGGGAGCCCAAGGCTGTTCTTCCGGGACCTTGACTGGAACTGGGTGGCCTAATGGCAGAGTCCATTCCCTGCTGACATGACGAAGGGGCAGCTGGGCCAAATTTGAGTGCCATTGTGACTGCATGAACTGGCCCTGCTGAGCTGCAATGCCCCTCAATGAAATTTGGCCTGACTGACCCTCTGTCATGGGGGAATGGCAATACAGCCTGGTGCACAGGTCACAATGCCACTCACATTTGCGCCTTTTGGTTGCTTTAATTGGTGATTGATTTCTCTCATTTTGCAGATATTAATCATGTCTTAATACTTCCCTCTCCCCTCATCCCCACTTTTGCAGTCCTTCCAGTACCCATGTAGACAAACTAGGTTTCGGTTCAATAAAGCTGCACCGCCCATCTAAAATGTACCAAATAGTCAGAAGCAGCAGTCTATTTAGTGCAAGGAACACATTGAAGATAGTACAGTGAGATATGTCAGTTTTATCTCTGCATTTTCTGAGCAGTTTATATCACAGCATGCGCCTGTCAATTCCACGCAGATTCATAACCACAGTAAAATGTTTCTTGGTGTGTTTCTGGACAGGGAATCAGAGATAACCTAGCATGTATCTGAAAAGATACGTGTGGGTATTTTTTATTCTGCTGGAGACTATCAGAACAAACAAACAACAGTTGTCATGATCTATCTGTAAGATCCCTTCTCTAGAGAGTTTATTACCCTTCATCTTTCATTAGTCTGGAATATTTAGAGGTTGCATATTGATTACCTTGAACACTCACACGTGCTTGCAGAAGCACACAGCATGCAGATGCTAGGAGACCGGCTGCTCAGTCCTGCTGTTCTAACACAGGATAGTCTCCTTTAATATTTCCATGTCAATACATCAAACTGTATGTAACTGCAACATCAACAACTTAGACGTATTTACTCAGTGGGCAAGGCTAAGTGAAACAAGGGAGTTTTGACGTGTCAGGTTAAAAAGCCTCTTGTTTCTATTTAGCTTTTTGAAAGAAGACAAATAATGATATTTTCTTTTAATTTCTTTCCTTAACGAGTTTCATTAAGATCAAAGCTTTTGGAAGATTGAGCCCTGATAGCTGTCTAAAGACTGTGTCATTTGCTTTGGGCTGTTTGGACTGAATAATTATTACAGTTTTTTGAGGATTATTTCTTTAAATAAGAACTCCAATACTCGGTGAATAGAAATGAATGCTTTGAGTGCCGCAGCATAATTTCCTAGTGCTTCTGCTAGTATTCCATGGGCCTAAGAAATACCCACAAAGAGCATCTCTTTTTCAAATACAAATCATTAGCTAGTCCCATTGTTTTGTTTCTTAATGATTTTACCGAAGTACACAATACCAGCGATTTCAGGATAGAAAAATAGAGTTTAATAAAATAAATCAGTTCTTCAACAGAGAGAGTGCCTGAGTCTTCACTTCTATAGTAGTATAAATCTGGAGTAACTGCAATGAAGTCAGAGTTATACTGCTGTAAAAGTGAACTAAGTGAGAGAAGAAGCAGATGTCATATTTTGCATTTTTGCAGGTTATTTCTATAAGCTACTGCTCTGATGCTTTGGTAGCAGACTAGCAAATACTGCATGTTTAAAACAATGCTTTTATATTTGTTTACTATATATTATACTCTTACAAACATTTATAGATGCTGTGTATGCCTCAGCTATGTTAATTAAAATGGAGGTGTTAATTTTTTCTTAGGTGCCCATTTTCCTTTGACAGTGAAATTCTTAAACGTGGGGGTGGGAAGATGAGAATTTTAAAATGGTCCACTGCTTACAAATTTGAACTGGACACTCACCACCTGTTTTCATCGGCTGTTGTACAGAATTCCATTTTAGAGTTATGGCAGACCAGATTGGTTTGACAGAGCTCAAATTCATACCAGGAGTCTCAGATTTCCAGTTCTGAATGGCAGGTTTTTGTTTTGGGAGAACGAGTATATTCTGAGAGTTAACGTACCTCTGAACTTCCTAAATAGTCCTTCCCTTATCCCTAGTTTTAATCCTGTACCCTTCCTGATGCTGATCTTAGCACAGTATTTTTCCTCCAGGGAGGAAAGAGACAAGTTACTTCTATTAAAAATGAATGTGTATCCAGAGAAGTGACTGTGTAACAATGGCACTTTCTTACTTGCAGTGTTGTAGCTGTCTCGATCCCAGGATATTAGAGAAAGCTTATGTCTTTCACCAACTGAAGTTGAGCCAATAAAAGATATGACCTCACCCACCTTGATTTTCTTACTTTATGTATCTTCTCTGTGTGTGTCATATTTACTTACTTTACTGATCAAAGTACATTTTATTACTGTGAGTACTGCAGAGTCATTATAGCTATGGAAGAGTGAGCTAGATTGTTTCCTGCCTTAGGCCTCATCAACAGAATTGTTAGAAAATTTAAACTACAAAAGTTATTACTGGTCTGGCAACAATGAAAAGCAGCAAGTCCACAGCTTGAGTTTTAGAGACTGAGTTTGTAGTGCTGGCACAAGAATTTTAAAAAGTAACAACCCCCCCCCCCCCAAAAAAAAAAAAACAACAACAACAACTTATAAACAGAGTAAGTTTGATACTGCAACCATCAAAAGAGAATTCAAGACCCACAGTGTCAGTTTTACGGAACCTTTTCCCAGTCTATAGCCACAACTTGACAGATACCTGGGACACTGCATAGATCAAGTGGTCTAAGGCATGTGACTCTAGACCAGGGGTCTCAAACATGCGGCCCGGGGGCCACATGCGGCCCACAAAGCCCTTCCCTGCGGCCCGCCAAGCTTCCTGGCGCCCCCCCTTCCCCCCATAGCAGTTTGCAGGATGGAGGGGCCAGAAGTGGAGGCTTCTCTGCTGCCTGGCTGGGCCGCGCGTGTTTCTAGCTCTGGACTTCCTATATTGCTCTTGCTTTGTTTGCCAAACAGCTGTTGGTGGTGCCTAGCGCTTTCCAGGAGGGAATGGGGAGCTGTGTGCTCAGAGGAGGAGGTGGGGCAGGGGTGGGACCTCTTGGAAGGGGTGGAGTGGGGGCGGAGCCGGGGCAGCGAGGGCAGGGTGTGCGTCAGTGGTGCGGCCCTTGGGCCAGTGCACTAGTCCTCATGGAAGGGGTGGAGTGGGGGCAGAGCCGAGACAGCGCCGGGGCAGCGAGGGTATGTGTGTGTGTCAGTGGTGCGGCCCTCGGGTCAGTGCACTAGTCCTCATGCGGCCCTCATGGTCATTTGAGTTTGAGACCCCTGCTCTAGACCCATGTTCACCTTTCTCTGTTCATCCATCAAGCCTGTCAATTGTATTAGTGAGTATTTTAATTCTGACTTCTGCAGAGGACTAGATCTCGGGCATTTTTCTTTGTAGAGGGAGTCTGAAAAGAATAGATCTGTGCTGGGTATCTGGTGAGTGTGAAGGTGAGCAAGGAAGTGAAAAGGATGGCGTCTGGTCTAGGCAAATCCAACCAATGTGATTTAAAGAGTCTCTTTTTAGCTTTGTTCTTAGGCATTCTTATACTTGCCACAGGGATTCTGCTACAGAAGGCGGCACTTAAACCATTTTTCATCCATTTTGGGTTTTAACAGAGCTTTCAACAGAGAATTCAAAACATCTGGGCTTTCATAAACTATTGGAGCATTTGATCAACCCCACCTATGTCAGGATGCTTCACCCGCTCTTGAAGAAACTCTATGCCAGTTTTAACCTGTAAAGAGTTGACTCATTTCCAAACAATTCTCTATGGAACAAACTCCACCCCCTATCTCTAACATCCTCTTCTGTGTGCCAATTAAAGAGAAAAATTGATATATCTTTATGAAGATATATCCATTATCATATTCTCCTTTCTATAGATCTAGTATTGTGTACATTTTACTCATTCCACTTGTCACAACTTGTGACTGGTAGTGGCTTGCAATTATGGACGTCATGCTTTCATAAAAGCCAGCAAGATAGAGTTAGGAGTGAACTAAGGTGATTAAAATAACTGGGTACTTTAGCTAATGAAACTAGCTTTACTTGCAATCAGAATTAGAGAAGGGACAGCTCCCTTTAAAAGGAAGAAAAAACAGAGGGAAGAAAACTGAGAGAGCAGAGAAGGAGAGCGTATAGGGTGAGAGTGGAGTATATCTATACCACACTGATCACCAAAGTATCTGAGAGACTTTGTGAGGATAGCCAAGTAGGTGATGCAAATACATTTCTGTCATCTAAGGAAGCTTGGAGAAGTTATACTGACAAAAATGGTAGAAGAGGCAAGCCCTACGGTTCAGTGAGCTTTCTCACAATAGAAACAACTGTGCTGTGACTTGACACCCGGAGAGTAAGAGCCCACATCTCCTCCAAAACCCTTCAACAACCGAGCCTTCCTAGAACATGTGACACAATGACCGTGTATTTTAAGATCACTCCCACTCTGTGAAACCAAGACTATTTTACAAAAGTTAATAGACTTGTTAAAAATCAATATTAATGTGCTAAACAAACTAAAATAAATTGCTCTTGCAGAAATAACAGATGGAAAAATCTACTCAGTCCAGCCAGCGCAGGGTAGTTTCCCACTATATGCTCCCAATGACTTCAGCCCACAGAGCCAGGGTAGCAGGATTCATGGGCGCTTCAGAGCTACAGTAGCAGGAATGGAATAGATCCATTGCTGTTTTTTGGCTTCGGGGGGAAGATTCCATCCCCCACCTGCTCCTTGAAACCCCTCTCAGTGCACACAGCCTGGCAACTCAGGCTGGACACTTGGGGAATAATTTGCATATTTGTTTGCACATCTCTAGCTGGAAGCTAAGTGCAGGGCCTGTGGATTGTTTTCTTGGCACAAAATAATCTAGCATTTGTGACCCAAACCACCAAAAGCCCCAAACACAAAGTTAAGGCTACCCTCCCCCCCTCTCCCCCCCCCCCCCTTAGCTCAAGCCATTGTACTTTTTAATCCCAGTGCCAGGAGTTGTCAGCTTTAACTCTGGCTTTTTTTGGCTTGTGTTGCAGCCTAATAAGTTATAGGCCAGATTCTCTAGTTGATGTTTTTGCTGCACAGAAGGCTTCACATTTTGTAAGCCTTTACAGCACAGCTGTGCTCAGAGATAAAACAGAATGTGTATACAGTACAGTATGCATTCAACTGATGCACTAGATTCTTCCTACCATATGTATAGCGTGGTGTGCATTTCACTCTGATACTTCACTGCCAAAACTGCCAGAAGCAAATAAACAAATGGCAAAAGAGATACACCATATGAGGTATTGCCAGGCATGTGACCTAGACCTTCAAAAGAAACCCTTGCTGCTTTCAAAGGATTACAGAGTCTGATTTTTAAAGCCTTGCGTTCACTGCATAAGATTCTTGCCATTGCAGACTATGAGGTGTCTCAGTTGTTGGAGAGGCATCTGTATTTTTCTTTTCACAGCCAGTGGTCCCATCAGGTCTTTCACCTTCTCCCTCACATGTAATCCACTTCACCAGCTCCAAAGCCAGCATCAGCATTTTAAACCAGGTGGAACAATGAAGATCAGTGTAATAATGGTTTAATTCTAAGCCGAATGTAGTGATGAAAATACACATAATTAGGATAATGGGAATAATATTACTAACAATGAATATGTGAAACAATGCAAGGGGTGATATGAACCCATTCATTTCTACACAGGTGGAGACAGGCAGCAGAGTTGTGAACATGTTAGAGTCTGGTGTGGCTGCAGATAAGGAATGTACATTAGTAAGGCAGGTAGGGGACATGGAGGAGGAGGAAGTTCAGGGAACAGACAGTAGAGGCAGGGCCGGCGACAGGAATTTTGGGGCCCTGTACGGCAGACCAGTCTCCTGCTGCCCGCGGGGACCCCCCCCCGCCAATCTCCCGCCGCCCGCGGCCCCCCCCGGCCGATCTCCCGCCTCCCACGGCTCCCCCGCCCCCGGCCAGTCTCCCGCCGCCCGCACTTCCCCCCCCCCGGTCTCCTGCCTCCCGCGGCCCCCCCCCCCGCCGGTCTCCTGCCTCCCGCGGCCCCCCCCCGGCCAATCTCCCGCCGCCCGAGGCCCCCCCCCCGCCGGTCTCCTGCCTCCCGCGCCCCCCCCGATCTCCTGCCTCCCGCGGCCTCCCCCCCCCGGCCGATCTCCCGCGCTCCCCCCTGGCCGATCTCCTGCCTCCCGCGGCCCCCTCCCCTGCCGATCTCCCACGGACCCCCCCCGGCCAGTCTCCTGCCTCCCGCGCCCCCCCCCCGCCGATCTCCCGCGGACCCCCCCGCCCGCCTGAACAGCCCCCCCGCCGTACCCCCCCGCCCGAGGGGGGGGGGGAAGCCGGAGCGGGCTGCTTGGGCGATCGGGTCAGCTGCCTGGTCAATTTCACTTGAAATTGACCAGGCAGCTGACCCGATCGCCCAAGCAGCCCCGCGCCGGCTCCCCCCCCCCCAGCAGCCCCGCGGACCCCCCCCGCCCACCTGAACAGCCCCCCCCACCGGAGGCCCCCCCGCCCGCCTGAGGGGGGGGGAGCCAGCGCCGGGCTGCTTGAGCGAGGGGGTCAGCTGCCTGGTCAATTTCACCTGAAATTTCACCACGTGGCCATCGGGAGAAGCAAAGGGGGCGGGGGCCGGGGGAGGGGGTTGGTGAACGCGGCAGCGGCTGCCCGAGCCGCGCCTCGCTCACAGCCCCAGCGACAACGGGTACAGCTGAGTACTGGCCCCGGACTTCAGGGGGCCCCCCTGAAGTCCGGGGCCCGGTACAGCTGTAACCGTTGTACCCCCCTGTCGCCGGCCCTGAGTAGAGGCAAGTAAAAAGATAGAGTTGAGGAGGGAGACAAAGGAGGTGGTAGATGTGTTTGAGGTTGTGCCTTTGGTTTAGTAAAAGCATTTCCATCTGTAATCACATCTTTGAGAATTAAAGTGGTAGAGGTTTTTCTTCTCCTCCCCTCTCCTCCCCCATGATACCAGTGCACAGCATTGAAAACATTGGCCCTTGCCCAATATATTTCAGTACTCAAAGTCAGGCAGGCAAAGTTAATTTACGTGCAACAAAATGAAAATCCCATGACATGGTAGGAGGATAAAGCTCACAGTCACCTCTCACTGTCTAGGAAGATTAGTTTCCTATCTACCTTCTCATGAGTCTGGATGGCCATTCTCCTTGTTTTTTTGGGGGCCTTATCTATGTTGCTGGCATCCTGCCAGGTAATATTGTGTTGCAGTATTGCATGTGGTGCCAGAGGATAGTAGAAAGCACAGGTTGATTCAGCACGGAATTTCTGCATAGTTCTAGGAAGATACTGGACATGTTAAGTTACGTCCTCTTTGTCAGCATGAATGCTGCACATGGTAATAACTAATAATTTAAGGAAGATAGGGAAAGTTGGAAAGACAGGCTGCCTTATATCTGCTATGCCAACCTTCATTGCCTTTAAAGATATAACTCAGAGTGAAGAGATCAAAAACAAATTGTAGTCTAAAGGTACATAATCAAAGCAAGTGTTGATAATGATGACCTGTGTCCTTCACCTCCAGTTCAGCAGTCTAGCATTGTAATTAATGTCTCCCACCTCCAATCAGATTTTACTTTTCTGCAGCTTATAACTGTCGCGGTCCCATCTTTTATTTCAGCCATTCATCATCTTCAGAAAGCCTGGGAGATGAAATTTAAGTTGTCCTGAAGCTTTCACCCTCTATCCATCCAACTAAGCTCCATGCCTGTTAGGTTCCGCCTCCCCCACCCCCCCAATAGAATGTTCATCCCTCCATGGAGCTCTTAAAATTATCGTTATTATTAAATGTTATAACCCCTAGATTTGAGTGTATTAATGGACCACGTAGCATGTCACCCATAAGCTGTGTCACTAGTTTATTTTTTATTTAAACACAGCTTCACATTGTCACGCTTTGAAAGAAAGACTATGGAAGATACAGAAGAGAATAAATGCTTCTCCTTGTTTATCTCCCTCACGCACATACACATAGCATTAATCACAGCTTAACATTTATTAAGTAGTAGCCTGCAGGAACAATAGATTTAGGGAAGGGCTTTACTACTCAGATTTAGCCTCCCCCTCCCCCCCCCGGCCTATTTAGAGCATGGAAATGTTTGTGCAATACAAAAAACAGGAATTAAAAAGGCCACTGAGTCTTTAAGGCTCATTGTTATCTTCTCCATTGATCAAATTTGGTATCTCTTAATTGGATATTGACTGTTGTGAGGCTAATAAGATTAGCTGTCAGTGAGGGAGGAGGTGAAGGTTTATAGTAATGGTACCTTGATCATGGCTAGTCTATAAAAGCCAGTGGGGAGAAGAGTTCATTAAACCAGTTAGGGACTGCTTAAAAAAAAATTATGCTCCAAGTCAAGTTGATTAATCTTGTATGTGACATCGCGATCAGAGAAACTGTTGCTAGTTCAATATTTACAGTCCTGTGAGAAGCTGTTATATTGAAACAAATTCATTAAAACAGTGATTTGTTTGGTTCATGGGCCTCAGCTAACCATAACCAACATCTGAAGTATTTTTTTTTCCTTATTGTTTTTATGTCCCAGTTCCTGCTTTTCTCTGGGAGGCTAATTGGAAGTGTTTGCTTTCTCTGTACAGAGCATCTTATCTGTATTCTGGAATACTTGTACTAATGGAATCAATTGAAAGGAATACTCAAGTTCCCTGACAATGAACCAAACAAAATAAATTCAAGAAAGCTTTTACCTCATAAAATAAAATAAATAAGAAACACAAAGAAAGAGAGATTGTTAGGAATGTTTGGCTACTTTGGAGTTAGCTCAGGGATGGGCAAACCTTTTGGGTAGGGAAGACTGTGCCTCCCCAAACAGCCTGCCCCCTACCCCCTATCCATCCCCACCCACTTCCCAACCCCTGACTGCCCCCCTCAGAACCGCCAACCCATCCAACCCCCCCTGCTCCTTACCCCATGATCACCCCCTCCAGGGACCTCCTGCCCCTAACCGTCCCCCCCTAGACCCATCAACCCCCCCATCTGCCCCAAACCCTATCCACCCCCCCCCACCCCCTGACAGGTCCCCTTCCGGGACTCCCATGCCTATCCAACACCCCCCCACACACCCCACTCCATGTACTCTGACTGCCCACCGACCCACATCCACACTCCTGCCCCTAACCCCCTCCCCCCAGAAACACACCCCCTATCCAGCCTCCCCACACCCCCGAACCTCCGCCCCATCCAACTGTCCCCTGACTGTCCCCCTGGGACTCCCTGTCCCTTAGGCAACCCCCACTCCCTTATCATGCCAGTTAGACCAGCAGGAGCTCGCAGGCCCATGGCCAGGCCAGAGCCAGCCATGCCACCACTTCACTGCCTGGCAGGGCCGGGCCAGAGTGCTGGCGGTGTAGTGTTCTGAGGCTGCGGGGGCGAGGGGACGGCAGGGGGTCTAATAGCCCTGGCCAGGAGCTCAGAGGCCGGCAGGATGGTCCTGGGGGGCGGATGTGGCCCGTGGACTGTAGTTTGCCCACCTTTGAGTTAGCTAGTCATTACCAAGATGGAATCTGTAGTATATTTTCATTTGTGTTCTAGCTGTATTTTAGACTGACAGTCAATATGCTGCAATAACTGTCAGGCAGAGTCCATTATTGTCTCTTAATGGGGCCTATCACTAATGAGAGATCAGATCAGCAGAATAGCCTCTCGTTTATTAAAGTACCACGTAGCTGTGACTTGGCCAAGAAATATTCACAGGGGCAATAAGCATAGTTTATTTCGAATGATCCTGATATTATATATTTGTTATAATATTTATTATTTGAAGATTCTGCATTGGATATACAAAATTTATGTGTGTCTAAATTTGTGTGGTTTGAAAAAATTAGCTTTTGTGTTAGCCATCTGAACACTTCTCATATATCACTATACTGTGAACTGTCAGGACAAGATTAGCACAGCCCTAGAGAAGTCAGTAATAATAGAAACTGCATATTTAATATCCAGTAGAGAAAGGAAAAAGATGGGATGTGCCTGGCTTTTAAAGGGAAAATGGGTTTCTTCTTCTAGGCATACTTTGTTAACAGAAGATTTTTGGATTAAGCAGAGGACTGGTAGTATAGCGGTATGGGTTCTAGTCCTGGCTCTGCCTTGATTTGCTTGTAAACACACCTTATTTAACCTCTCAGGACTTCAGTTTCCTCATCTATAAAAAATAGGTTAAGGGGACAAAACTCGAGACAGATTAGGCAACAGAGCAATAGGTTCTCAATACCTTTCAAGACTTGGCTGAATAGTACTTCATACTTTACAGACATGTTGTGAGACTAAAGATGTTCATAAAGTGCTTCTAAATCATCAGATGGAAGATTATTTTAGAGTACAGTATTATAAATAATTTATAAAAGAAAATCCTGAGTCAAAAACCTGGGGAGTGGAATTGCTTATGTACCCGGTATATGAAAAAAAAAAAAAAGGAATGATGCCAGAGGGCTGAGTCCTTCATTCATTGTCAGGCTCTTGACTGGCTCTTTAAAGTGCAATGGGATGAAAGGCATACTTTCGTTGCACACTAGAGTGATTAGTTATTACCTCTTTTTACCTGACTCAGTTATAATGTTGCTTGCATTACAATGGGGCTTATAGCTTGCATTTTAAATATAGGCTGATGATAATATCACACCACAAAAATGTGACTGAAAAACAATCGAACGCACACTCTGATACCATTATGAGCCACAACCCTTGCAGGGGCATCTGTATTTATTGATCAGACAAAACAAATTAACTGTTTATTAGATTTTCAAGCACAGAGAAAACAAACATGCTCAAGCTGTGTCAGAAAGTGAACAGTATGCTCCTTCCTAGCTGAGATTACTTTGATGGGGATTACTTCAGAAACAGCTATTTTCCTGTTATTTCACAGGATGGCCCTGTCTCCTTTGTCGCACAATATCATATTTTCCTGGGGAATTTTTTTCTCAGCAGAACGGCCTGTTTAACACATAGGGCCTTTATTTATTTTTCAAAGTCAGACAGTATTTCGTATGTTGACCTAATGGAAAGGAAAGTTCCTAATGCTTCTCCAGTTTCTTACTAATAATAACCTCATGCCAGGCCTCTGTCTCCTTAACCTGTATCCTCACCAAAACTATTATGCTCCAGAACTCCCCAACTTAGGGGTTTAAAATCCATTTCTGAACCCAGATTCTCCTAACTGTTGGGGTGGTCAGATTTGGTGTTTGCTTTTAGCGATTAGAGAAACAGGGTGGCATCATGTGAGTTCTGAGTTGAGCTTTGAGTTCATTGATTGAGAGCAGCTCCAGTCAGGCCAATGGGGCTGTCCATGAGGTAAGGAGTGGAGGGGTGGGGATTCTACGCCTGCCC
The DNA here is from genome assembly GCA_032164245.1 of Sternotherus odoratus. Taxonomy (NCBI): domain Eukaryota; kingdom Metazoa; phylum Chordata; order Testudines; family Kinosternidae; genus Sternotherus; species Sternotherus odoratus. The sequence goes on from JAVMKO010000003.1 coordinate 65,492,745, forward strand.
GAAACTTGCAGTTTGGGGAGGCAATGCCCTCCCCCCCAAAAACTAAACCCATGGTTTTGATTTGGATCCATCTCTGCTAAGAAGTGATGTTTATAAACCACTGTTTAGCAGATGATCCCAAAACACTAAACAAATTCTACCAAGAGATAGACCGAAGTTTTGCCATTGGTGCCTTCAAGGTGTTGAACTGCACCATCTGCTTGGACTCTGCAGCTGCAAAGCTGAACTGAATCTTGAACGCATTTCTATGCCTCCTTGGTGACCACATAGCTCCTCCATGATCAGAAGGCTCTCCCCGCCAGTGGAGCCCACGACGCTGCCCCTGGCTGCCAGGCATGCGAGTGAAATCAAAGTAGGCTGTGCCTACCGGACACCAAACTATTGTGTGTAGGTTCTCTCCAGCTGCACAGGCACAATCATGTGAGGGAGCGGGTGTGGACATGTCCCCCAATAGCTGACTATTCCCTTGATGTCATCATCTGTGTTTCTAATATAAAAAATAAGCAGAGATAGGGGTGTGTGTGGAAAATCAGTAGAATCCTTTCTGGCCTCCCCTCTCTTACTGCATCATAAAGAAATAAAAAAAGGGCACAGACCCGATTTCTATTTTCCTTTCCCAGCCATCTCTAGTAAAGGGATTGTCTCCTGGACTACTTCTCCTCCCCTTGGCGACCAAATAACATTCCTGTGGCGACTGCAGCAGTTGCTTACATGGAAAAATAATATTAGGAAAGTAATGTATTTTTAGCTATCTTTTAATGTATTTCAGCAGCTGGAAAAAAGGGGACTTAGCACCATGTGACTAGTCAGCTCTCCACAGCCCACTAGCAATTGCTAAGAGGACCACTGGTGGCATGCGGACCACAGTTTGGGAACTATTTAATAGGGCCTTTATTTCTAGCAGGGGCGGCCATAAGAAAACCAACCTGAGAACTAGTCGAGGACTGACTATTAGAAGTGTGATTTGCAAGCTTTGCATTTCACTAATCTGACTTTTTAGGGGAATTTATTAAACAATTTTGTGGCCTATTTAAAAATACGCAGTGGCTGTCTGAAAGGTGCTGAGAGGTTTGGAATACTCGGAATAGTACAAGCAGAGATGGATTTATGGGCAGAGTGCAGGTGAGAAGGCCATAAGGTTTAAATATATATATATATTTATTGCCTCATTCTGTGGTTTGGGCAAAATCCGTCCAAAACCCCAAACTTCCTGAAGCATTGGTGGGGTTTTTCTCTAAATAGGGATTGCAGTCTTTGTCCATTTATTCCATGATTGCAGAAATAACAGAATATGTTCTATGGACTGTAGTGGTCCATGGTCTGCTTTTGGGGCTGTGCTTTGCTCAGGGCTTGTGGTGAAGCTCTGATTTAGCTACCGTATGTTCCGGTGTATAGGACGACTTTTTTGAGACTATTTTCCTGGCTTAAACTCAGGGGTCGTCTTATACGCCGGTAAAAAAAAAACAACCACACACAAAAAGCGCGTGCGCCCCGCTCTCCCGTCCCCACCGCGGGCGGGCTGCTGGGAGCGCCCCGCTCTCCCGTCCCCGCCGCGGGCGGGCTGCTGGGAGCGCGCTGCTCTCCCGTCCCCGCCGGCAGCAGGACGTTAATTTTAAACTTAAACAGCAGCATTGTTAAACTTTTCCAGCTGATGGTCGTACCAGAAACATCCAATCATGCACACCTATCATGTGTCTGGGTGTAAATGTCACATTGGGATGGCCCATCTGTTTGAAAGGGCATTTCACAGGAACTGGACTGCAAGTAGTCAAATATTCTATGAGTTTGAGTTACTGAGATATTTGCTATTATTGTCCTTAACAGCCAGGTGTTTGGAGCATATTTAGCTAAATAGCACTGGACTTTCATGGGCTAAATTGTGCGATTTTTGTGCATTTTTCTTTAGAGAAGGCCATTAACTTTAATAAACCCAGTTTAATAAATAATTCAGCATGACCTGTCTTGTCCCCTATAATATTTATGGATAAAATTTTCAAAAAGGCATCTAAGACGCTTGGGAGCATTTCGTGATTAGGTGCTTTTGAAAATCTTACATTTAAATACTAAATAATTTGGGTATGAACAAATTTCTTCTCTGGCAACTAAAAGAATGTGCAAAAACCCAAAACCCTACACTATGGATAAGAGCTCTGCTCTGTAGATCATAGAGAGAATTTTGCACTAAGAATATGTAGAAACAAATATCCATGCAGAAATTCCAGTGACTTGGGGAGGAGAAAATTTCTCTGCAGGTTGTTGTTGTTTGAGCTTGTTAAGAGAGACAGCCTTGAGTGAGTTATATAATTTCTTTCCCTGGGACTGAAAGAATATGGCTTACTGCTACTTCTTTTCCTAAGTAACATGCACAGTACTTGAGTGGACACAACATAGAACTAAGAAAATCACCCCACACCCACTGTTTTTTTTTTAAAAAAGTTGTATCCTGAATTTTAAAAATACTCACAAACTGTTAAAAACATTACAGAGAAATTTTCAGACAATGCAACTCAACGGCATTAGGCACAGTGCATGACTTTGGGGTACTACATATAGCAAGATAACTTCTCGTATTGCACATTTGGTTTGGGAACAGTATTCTTAAGACCTATTCTAGGATGAGGGATCATACACCGTGCTATCAGGACAGCACAGGGATGCTCCAGTGACCAGTGTTACTATGCATATGAATCATCTGAGACTTGCTCAAGTGGAAGTTAAAGATTCCAGGGCTCGCTAGAAGCTGCAAGGTCTTCATTTTGTTAGTAGTGTGGATTCTGATAGGCTACTTTGGCTATGTGGTGGCAGTGACATGTCCCTGCCGGCCTAGACCAATGACGACTAGGAGGACTGCAAGGGTATTTTGCTTTATCACTGTGAGAGAACTCTTTCTCCATGAAGCATGGAGTGGCACTAATGGTCTCTTGAGGAATATATGGTCAGCGCAATGGAGCTGGCTTCACTGAGAGGTCAGCATGAAGTTTGGCCTTTGAGGATGATGGTAGGGGAGTAAAAGAGAAGAAAAGATAGGGACCTCAATGGGCCACTTGGAAAATACAAGAGTTTTCGATATTCTGTATTTGCCTGCATACACCCTGCTATCCATTTCTAACTCTCAGGCAAATATTTGTGAAAGGTGACTGAAAAAGATTGCCCTCTTTTCACTGTTTTGTCAGAGTGGTTGTCACAGGTGGTTGTCAAATTGTTCCAACTGTGAGTGAGAGGCACAACCCCCTCCCAAAAAAAACCTCAGTGCCACTTTTTTAAATTAAAAAAACCACAACATTGAAAATTAGTGTAGCCTTTTAAAAGTAATTTGCAACGGATAGAACCTAGAGGTGGATTCATGCACAGTAGTTGGGTATGGAGAAATAGCTCTAATCACTATGAATATGAATTTTTAAATATGGATTTAGACAGTTGAATTGTATTTACTTTTACCAGAATCATAAATGATAATCATGTAGCTAAACTGTTGTGAGTATAGGTACATGTAGATTTTGCACAACAAGTTATCAGAAACATTCAAAATTGGATAAAACAAAGTTTGGATAAGTAGGGAGGTAGTGCATTGCCATCAGCTTCTGTGGGGATTTTAGTTAGGTGGGCAGGGTGAAATACGGTTTGACTATATATTTTCACACACACATATACACACACACTATAAACACACATTTCTATTCAGTTTTATAAGGTGTGTGTTTGTACTTACAGATCGCAGCAGTACATGTCTACAAAAGGTCACTGACAAGCTAGAATGTGTATGCTGTCATGTACAGGCTGTTACAAGCAATATCTTGAGATACAGTGTAACTTGTATTCAGTGGAAGCCAGGTAGCACTTCAGAGCTACATGATACCTGCCTTATACCTACAGAGCGCGCTCTCTCTCTCTCTCTCTCTCTCTCTCTCTCTCTCTCTCTCTCTCTCTCTCTCTCTCTCTCTCTCTCTCACACACACACATATTTGGGTATCATAAGTTTTCTTTTTTGACAGAGTGGGTGAAAGCTAGTCATTTAGTCAGTAGCCCTATACTGCTGCTTTGGGACACAAAGCTGACATGCTCAAATTCCGCTCTGAGAGGTGCAGTTGTATAGCTACTTGTCTCCCAGTTGCACTTGAGATTATTTGGAAGAGTGGTACGAGCAGAAAATCCTACTTCCTCTGAGGAGGGATAAGGAGAGGGAAGGATAACACATGTGGTTCGAAAAGGGAAAAGGCAGGGTACCCTATACAGCCTAACCTGGACATGCTTAGTATTCCAAAAGGCAAGATGGGTAAACTTATGGGGCGTGTGGGAGGGTTCATTCTTAAAGTGGAGGGATAAAAGAAACATAGTGAACTGAAATCTAGTCAGTTAAAAAATAAGTTAAAAGTAATTTCAGGTACATCACCTGCTTGAGTCCCTTCTCAGTTTTTTACAATCCCATTTTCCTTAAAAAAAAAAAAAAAAAAAAAAAAAAAAGTCTCTCAGCTGGTGTGTGAGAGATCTTCACAGACAAAAGGGGAAACTGATCAATAGGTTAGACAAAAGTGCTGTGAAATATACAAAGTAAATAAACCTAGTTATTTTCCTCTTCCTCTTGTAATACAAATGACAGTTATGCCATAGTTATCTTAGATATTATTTGTAAAACATTTTCAGACATATGAGTGAATTTTAAATTGAGAACATCCCTGGGAAGTGAAGTCTCCTAGTGTCCACACCACAGTTACAGTTAGGGGCCTGATTCAGAAACCATTGGAGTCAGTGGACTTTGGACCAGCTATAGATGCTTTTTAAAAACTTCAATACAGTATTGTTAATCCTATTATTCCCCTTTCACACCCCAAACACCTTCCACCTCCACCAAGAGGGACAGAAGTTTATTTGAAGACAAGCAACAAGTAATAGAATTTACAAGGTGCAAATATCTTTCATAAATGCCAACACTAAAAAGAAAAATTTCTCAGAGTTCTGAATATGACACATGAAAATAGACAGTTCACACTACATTAAGGAAGAACAATATGTAAGTTCTGTCATAGCTTCATAGATGTGTGTTCATTGTTTTTCTCTCTCCTCTCCCCTTCCCCCAGTCCATACATCACAACAGGTAGTTCTCAGCTGTTCTTTTTTGCAGCAGACATACATTTTATCTAAAGAGACAGAAGACGGAGCTACCTGCTGCTTACTGTATGGCTTTTCTGTGTTCCTCTTTTTTTTTTCCCTAGTTCACTGGGGGCCTATTTAAATAAGCTGGCATGGAGCCAGAAGCTCATCATTTTAATGCAGTGTAAAATGGAATATGCATAATTATATGCAAGCCATATGTGAAGGAGACAGCTCAGCTGTGAATTTTAGGAGGCTGAGAAAGAGTGAACAGTCAGGGATTAGATGAGATGAAAGCGGAACAGAGTGCAAGTGTCACCGAAATGAACGGTGTAATGAGTGTGTTGCTGACACTCCTCCTTTCACCTACTACTCCCTTTTGCTTTAACTCTAAACCAGAAAATGTTGTAGATTAGAAGGAAACTACTATATGCCAGCAACATTGCTAATAGGCTCTGTTAATGTCTCTATTTAAACTTCAGCTTTCTTAATTGACAGTGTAGATCAAAATAACCAGTAACTTTTAATGGATCTTCTTAATTAAATATTTTACCACATTTGATTGAAGAATCATTGTTCTTGTTAGATTGCTCTTTTCAGAGCTTTACTTAAAAATGGAGGGTGAATCCACTTATCTCTAATAGCATTACATGTAAATTATGAGTATGAAAAGCTATTTGTAATGGCCTTGCTGTTAAAATGAAAATAGAGGTACGTTGTCTAGGAATTGCTTAAGCATGTAAAAAAAAGTTTAAACAAATACGTATGTAATGTAATCCTGAAAAATGCAATGAAGTAAATTGAAACCCTTAAGTGCTCACAATTTCCAGCTCAAATATTTCATTTTGGGTTTGTCTCGTGTTGTTTTAATTATTACACCACAATGAATTTGCATGTTCAGCCTAAACTATGTAACAATCAGCATCCCAAGTTCTCATATCTAAAAGGTGTACTGCGTATTTAAACAAATTTCTTAATAATGTTGTATTTTGGGATTCCCGTTTGTTTTAATGATCTGAGCTGTTATGCTTTTAGCTATTTTTTCTTCCATTATTTGTAAGTCCCTAAATAGGCCATTATATTTCCCTTCAGGCTAGAGATGAAGATGGACATGCTGAAAATTTTCCCCAGCAGCACTATGCTAAGGAAACTCCAAGACTTGCCTTCAAGAATAACTGCGAACTACTTGTAAGAATAACATACTTACAACAAGTCTAGATTGTTACTTTAGCACAGTGAAAATAGTTTTTTGAAAGGCTTTTGTTCATGATTACATACGTTATGAAATATTACAGCTTTTTTTTCCTGTTTAGTTTTCTAATGCTAGTTCTGATATCACTGAAAAATTTTAACATCTCAAATTGTTTGCAAATCTTTTATATCTGATTATAGAACTTGAATGGCCTTGTCTTACTATCTTGTCTTGTACAGTAGTTCATAAGGAGCCATGAAGGGAATGGCTAGTAAAGCACAAGTAAAAAACAAAACAAAACAAAAATCTTCCGGCCTCCCAAGCTTCAAAAGATTCCCCCACCCCTCTGCCCTAACCTTAGCTCTACATTATTCTCAGACACTATTGTAATATTTTGTTCTGCTAGGAAACACAGCAGAGCTTACACGCAGTACTCCCTTTAGAATTCAACTATTCCTCTCTTTTTTTAGTGAAACGTAGTCAGGCGCTTCTCCCCCACCCCCCTTCTCTTTTGTGGGGAAGGGGTGAAAGCCAGCAAAGTACTGACAAGGAGCCTGGAATGTTTACAAGTCGGAAGAGAGATGATATCAGCTGTGAAAGGATCTCTGTTCCAAGGCAGGGTTAATTTGCTGTTCATTTTAGCATTTGCAACTAGGCAAGATTAAAAACAAGCAGGAATGCCTGTTATATTTCTATTAAATGAATCTGTTGGGACCCTAATACTCTTGATCAGCTTGCGAAAATGAGTGCTCCACAATGAATTTTTCTCTTTACCTAAAGTAAACAGAGAATGAATTGTCATTTATTTAAAAAGAGATTCACACATTGCCTTTTAAAATGGAGCTTTTGATGTGTTTATAGAACTTCTCCCTACATTTCCTTTTCTTCCCAGCACCATTAAGTAAATACCTCATTTGGCTAAGTGGAAATATTTGGGGAAAATACGAACACTCACTTTTTTTTTAAGCAACTTACAGACTTTTTTTCTTCTTCTAATTATAAGTATATAAAAAGAGAGAGAGGGGACACTGGCTGCAACTCCTCTGCCTCAGCAAATCCTCTCTACAGGAGATGTAGGGCCAGAGAATGCTCTCGGTTCCAGAAGTGCGACCCCCAAGTAAGTTAGTCAGTTGCTAATTGTAATTAAGTGCAGAAATTGGTCCCTGAGATTTCCCTCTCACATCAGTGGTTTAAAAACAAAGGCCTGAATTCTGCAGTCCAGCTGAGCTGTGCTTGGCGCAGAACGGGAGAAATGGGGAACAAAGGTGGCTTTCTATCACCTTTGTTTTCTCCCCAGTCTTAGGATCAGCCTGGGATCCGTCAAGTATCCGGCATAAGCTAAAGCAGTGAAAGCCCCCCAAGAGGTAATTCCAGTAACTTAGAATAGCCAAAACACAGAGGCACACTGGCCATACCCCTATTCCCTGGGAATGTCCCCTACAACAAGGCCAGGATATGGACTGGCTTAGAGCCACAGTGGTAGCAATGTGTCACCCATGGATACCCTTTACTAAGGAAATCTCCACTAGCTGGTTAAGATGTTTTCGAGCTCCTTTGTGCCACTTTTGTTGCCCAAAAGGGCAAGATTCACCCATAATGGAACACCACTTGAACTAAAAGTTGTTATACCAGCTATGAATCTGGGCCTCAAGAACTGATCTTGCTCCCACTGAAATCAATTGCAAAGTTTCTATTGATCGATTGGAGCAAGTTTAAGACCTAAGTGGCCAAAGAGTAGAAAAATTGAGCCAAATATATAATTATTCCCCTAATAGTATATATGTACTAAATAAAAAGAGTTTTATTCTTCAGTGACCACAACCAATTACAATACTGTGCATTCCCAGCACGTGCAAGACTCCTGCTGAAGTCATCAGCAGTTTTGAGTGTACTAGGAATGCAGGGTAGAGTCTGACACAATAAACTAACACTGTCTGATCCATGAAATAATTCAGTTATTAATCCAAAGGTAACTTTGCTTTTCTTTTAAAATAGGTTAATGGAGCAACTAATGCCCAGTCCAAGCATTGTTTTAATGTACAGTTACATTTTCCCCGATCAATCTATGTTTAAAATATTGTACTATTACGTAACTCGTGTTGTACTCAGGAAAAGCTCTGAGTCATCCAACCTAGTATTTTGTCCTCTGTGTATTTTTTGGATAGGTTTCAGTTCTTTTTTAAGGAAGTAATAAAAGTAATTTGTCATAGTTTTATTTTTCCGATGCTATTGGAAAAAAAGAATTGGCAGGGATGCTGCCTGGAGTCAATCTGCATTGAAAGAAAGAGGACAAAAATTACGAATATGCACTTCTGCTGTCATTAAAGATATACTTAGACAGTACCTCTCTTTGAAAATATGTTGGTACTAGCCTTTGGAGAGTGTGGATTCTATGACTTGGATAGGATGCTGAATGTTTTATAGTCAGGTAATCATTTTATTTATATATTTCCACTGATTCTCTGTTGTGTTAAAATGCAGTTGAAAACAAATGTATTGAAAGTTAAGGGAGGGTAGTGTCTCGGCAATTTTCTACTGGACAAGAGGAAAAAAATAGAAAAGAAATAGAAGGAAAAAACAAAAACAGAATGACAGGAAGATTGTTTCCCAATGGAAAAAGCATTAACAGTGAGAGGCAGATGTTGGTTTCTTGCTTTTTGTAAAGAAGTGAAGAGTTAAGACTTTAAATGAAAGAGAAATTGAACTTTGTTTATTCTTTTGAGAATCCAGAAATCCTTGGAGTTTTCTTAGTACAGTTTAGAGTAAGTTTTATAATAGCCTGTCAGATGAAATGGAAAGCTCAGGCTCAAAAGTGCTTTCTTAGCTTTAGGGTTCATCTGCCATTTTCCAGTATGGTTTGTTGCAGCACATACAGTCCCTACTGTTTGGGAAATGCTTCTGCTCCAAGGGTGCTGCCGGGATGGATCTAGGGGATCAAGCACTGATGGATTCTGTATGCTAGTGCGCTCCCACAAGAACAAGAGTACATGGTTAGAATGTTAATATCCTGGGTCACAGACACTCATTGAAAGACTTAACCCCTAAATACTTGGATAGATTTCTAAGTGTAATAAGAACCTATGCGATTGCAAATTGCATGCTTTCGTCTTTGCTTATTTCTTCATTGCTTAAGAGAAAAATATTTGGGCTCATTAGGTACAACTCAGCTATTTAAAAAAAATCCAAAACAGATAGGAAGTAGAAGGAAGAATACATTATCATTTAACAAAAATTAAAGCTCTGAGTGCATATGGCAGCTCTGTGTATTAAGAAAGCCATGACAATTAAAGATTTGGTTGGCATAAAAATCCATTGTGCAGTTATGGGATTACTTTATGGTATTGATTCCCCACTTTAAATCCAAAATGTGCTATGTGCCATCACAGTTAATGTAGAACACAAACACACACACACACACACCATATTAAACTCAATGAAGATATCGAATTTTCCATGTGAACATTTAGTCATTTTGAAAATTAAGTTTTTCTGAGGTTAGCAATACATGATAAAATCTTGGGAACAACATAATTCAAATATTTTTTAAAAGAATAAGGCCAGTTTGGTGGTTTGGCTGGCAGCACAATCCACTGCCAGGGTTCCCTGCATCAGGACTTAAATTTCTCAGCAGCTGGGAGCTTTTATACAGGCACATCTCTTTGTTTCCAGGAGGAAAGGGCAGAGTATAGTCTCCTGGAAACTGATTGTCAAGTAGCAATGCAATTCAACTAGTGCTGGATGTTGGGAAAGAGATGGGATTAAAGAGTGAACAACGATGTGCTAGAATGAAAGGACTGGTGAAAATTCCTCCTCTAAGCAGCTCAAATTCCTGAGTCATTGCCTAGAGAAAGTGCAAGTCCTCCTAGGCTCATACCCAGGTTAGTCAGAGCAAGGGAGAGCCCGTACCAGGATGCCCCTCTACAAAACTAGAAAATAAAAACTAGCAGTTTGTTCTTGTTCTCCCTTGCTACCCACAATATTCAGTGCAGTTGTAGGATTAGTATGTTGCTTTCTGAGCAAGTGATAATTTTTGGTGGGCTAAGGAAATGGATTGCCGGGCTGCTTTCCCAGCTCACTTTTTAAGGAGACAAAGTAAGCACCATGTGCACCTATGGAATTATATGAAAAATACAGCACTAAGGATTGTAACTGACATAGCACAATATTGCTGTGGTATGATAAATTCTGCACCATGACTCTACTGCACAATTAGTTAAAAGATAGGCTAGCTGGGCAAAAGTCCTTATATAAATACAAAATAAAACCATACCCTGCCATCAGTAGTAGTACAAAACTCTGCACATGCAAATCAGTGATCACAATATATCATTAATCTTTAGCAAAAGGGGAAAGGGAAACTATTAAAAAAAACCCACACACATAAAAATAGATTTAAGTATGAGACTTGAAAAATTTCACCCTAGAATGAAAGACCATTAGAGTTATGACAAAGACTAACAAAAGCCAAAGCTATGGCTGCTGCTCTGCCTTAATTTCTGCCATTGTGCATTGATATTGCAGCACTGATTTTATACAAGATCAGAAACTGTGGCATTCATGTGACACCTAGACATGGCAGCAGCCGTTAAAGATGCAGTCAGATTTAACTTTGGATGTTCTTCCATAGCTAGTTTATATCACACCCTTAATACTGCACTCTTAAAACATTTTTAATGTATCGCAGTTTTTGACCAAAACAAAAAACATGTTTTTTGAAAAACTCTTGATGCCTCATTAGTACAAAAATTATTAACATTCACGCTTATGTTTAACCTGATTGACAGTTACAGGTATTTGACTCATTCTTATAAGACTCTATCTTATAAGAAATGTTCTTGGTGGCTTTTTGGTTTTTAAGTTTATCAGAACAAATTCCCATGCCCTGCTGCCAAAAAACACCAAACCAAACAAAAAAAACCAAACCAACCAACCAACCAACCAAAAAAACCCAACAACAACCCACAAACAAATCCAAAAAAACAAAACAAAACCAACCCCCCCCCCCCAGCCTGCCCCAATATTCCCTTCAGCATAAACAAAAGGCAAATTTTGTTAGTGCACTTAATTATCTTGTATCCTACATTATATTCAGTGAAACAATTATGCGGAGATAGCCGGGGGAAGAGAGATTTTTATACCCCCCACTGTTGTCTTTCTTCTTTTTGCCTTTTTGAGTTTGTCTCCTGTTTCTCTCCCTTTTCTTTGTTTGTGCCCATCTTTTTTTCTTTCTTTGTCTATTTTGCTCTTTTTCCTTCTTTTCCCACTTCTCTTTCCAACACTTTGGTTTTTCTTCTCACTTTTATGTTCAAGCCAGCAGAGGGAGAGGTAGAGTAGCTTCCAATTCCTGCCCAGGAAGGAACAGTTATACAAAGTGTCTGCTATCAAGGAGCTTGAATAGGATTGTGTGATTTTAGTTAGCTATACTTCTGACCGCTTTTGTGGTTGAGTTGTTCTATCATGCCACTAAAGCACAGCCTCACGTTGGGGTCTGCACAGATTTCTACTGCCCCAGTGGCAGCCACAGGGGTCCTTGTGCCTCAGGCAGACACAATGCCTCCCAGAGCTCCTGGGAGTGAGAAGAAGCTGGGTTGATGCACCGTCCTTGAAAAGACTGCAACAGCTTCCCCCTGCCTCTCCTCTGCACCAGTCCCTACACCCACTCTCTTCCTGTCCCCTGGGGCATAGGGGAAGTACTATCCTAGCCAAGAGCAGCAGGACCATTTGCTCATAGAACAGAGTCTTATTGTTCCAAGCTTCTTCTCAGGTGCATGGGGGGAGGTACATCTGTGCGGGGATCAGGCACAATCTTGCCCAAAGCTTTTATAATTGCCAGAGTTCAGTGCTTTTCTAACTCTCCAATGTACAGTTGTTCTTCTGCAGATATCAGTAGATTTCTTATAGTCCCCTGCTGTCCACTAATGGGTTAACACCCCTTTCCTGAGAACTACTGATTCAATGCATATATTTCAATAGCTGCAAAATAGCATAGAATATTCTGTGATTAGCTTGTGCAAAGAGACCTTAACTCAAAACCGAAGTCAATGGACAGTGTGTTCCATTGACTGTAGTAGGCTTTGGAACAGGCTACGAAGAGTTGTCAGCATTGCATGTTATGGCTCTGTGACACAAATCTCCGGGAAAAGTAATTACCACAGGGATGTGATGTTGCTGTTCTTAAAACCTCAGTAATCTTGGCCATGTGAATTTTAACCCTTTTTGTGATTAAAATAATAAAAGGGCTTAGGTCATATTGTAGACCAACAGCCTGCAACTTTTCATTTTCAAATGCTAAATTGTTCTTGAGTCATAGGAGCATGTTTTTAAAAAATACCGCAAAACCCACAAAAACTTTCATTCTGTTTCTTTTCAAGTCTGAAAAAATAGGCAAAATGATTTAAAATCATTAAAAAAAAAAAAAAGTATTGCTGCCAGGCTGAATTTGTGGGATATAGCCTGTTCACATTGCATGCACTTAATGACCCTTCAAGTCTACCAGAGGTAAGCGCACACGTTTAGAAGAAGAGACTACACATTCCTTCTGGGTAAAGTTCCAACACAGGGTGAAATTGTAATGCTGACAGCCATAACCATATTAAATGGGCATAGGCAGAAACACTGAGTGGCAATCTGCTGCCCCCCTGACCAACTGTATACTTCCTAGATAGACATGCAGGTAGACACAAAATATGACCTTTAACTCAACAGGTACAGTACAACAGAAGGCTAACAATGTTAATAACATGGCCAATTAAAGAATAAGGGCAACAAAAATAAGAACCCCAACCTGCAATCACCATAAAATATGCTGTCACTGGGAAATTATATACTGTATGTTTGTCTTCACTCCTCTCTCAACTAGAACAGCCGATAGTTTTAGAACAAAAATGTCCACTGTCAGATGTGGCACTGACATTTAGTAGTAGTATATTATTTTCTACTATATAGTGAAGAGGAAGTATGGGCCTTTTGTTGTAGCACTGGTGTGGACTTGGGAGATTTGGAGTTTCTTCCTAGTGGGGTCTACAACAGACTTTCTATGTGATTTTCATTGAGTCACTAAATCCTTCAATGCCTCAGTTTCCCAATCTGTAAAATGGCAATAATAATATTTACCCTACTTATATCTGGTAGCTATTAACATTTGCTTTGTTTTTTGCTTCATCCATACCAAATTTAGAACTCTAATCTTATGATTCTAAGCCCAATGAAATCAATGAGAACCTTTCCATTGACTTTAAATGGTCTTTGAACTGGGCTGTGTGGTGTGACAGAAGGAGGAGAACTGTACCATAAAGAGTAGAGAAAGACTTATAAGTCTTTCTCTACTCTTTATGGTACAGTTCTCCTTTTTTTATATATATAAAAATAATTTATTTTGCTTTTTGTGACCATAAACTGCTATACGTGAGCTTACAAATAATTTAAACACTGTAGCAATCATTGTTTATAGAACACTATTTAATTTGAAGGACACTAATACGTCTTAGAGACCAGATGTAGAAAGTTATGGAAAATACAATCTATTCTGAAGGGATATCAAATTTATTTAGAGAGTCAAATATAGTAACTTTAGTGGAAATGAGATCCAAAAGCCCATGTCTTTTTATGCTGTGGGTTAGAGAGTAGCTCTGATTTGCAGCATTAAAAGAGTGAGAGATTTTCCCTCTCTATTCTGATGTAAGTGCTCAGAATGTGATTATGTGAGAAGAATAATGAGGATAAGTGTGTTTGCCGAGAATTTTTAGCTGTTTATAGGACCGCTGCTGATTAGCGATTTGATGTTGCTTTAGAAGAGACTAGCGAAAATACCCGGCGTTGCTCGAGTCAGTCGGAGGTGGGGAGAGGGCAGACAGCTGAGCGAGTGCAGGGTCTGTTGGATGGGGGCAGAGAGCAAACCTGACACTCCCACCTCACCCCCCCGACCAAACCCGACACCCCCACCTCACTTACCCCTCGACCAACCCCGACTCACATTTTGACCCCCCCCACCCAAACCCAACACCCCCACGTCTCCCCCCTACCAACACCCCCTGACCAACACCCACACCTCACCCCCCCGTAGACCAAACCTGACACACCCACCTCACTTCGCCCCCCAACCGAACCCGACACCCCTACCTACCACCACAAACAAACCCGACACCCACACCTCACTTACCCCTCGACCAACCCCGACCCCCCTCCTCACCCCCCCAACCAAACCCAACACCCCCTCACCCACCCAGACACCTTCCCACCCCCCCAGACCAAACCCGACACCCCCGGCTCACTTACCCCCCCGACCAAACCCGACACCCCCGGCTCACTTACCCCCCGACCAAACCCGACACCCCCACCTCACCCCCCGACCAAACCCGACACCCCCGGCTCACTTACCCCCCGACCAAACCCGACACCCCCACCTCACCCCCCGACCAAACCCGACACCCCCACCTCACTTACCCTCCGACAAAACCCAACTCCGGTCCGTTGGAGGGGGGAGAGAGCTGAGGGATTCTGGGGTCCGTCGGAGCTGGGAGGGGGAAGAGCGCTGAGGGATTCCAGGGTTCCGTCGGAGGGGGGAGGGGGCAGAGAGGTGAGGGATTCCGGGGTTCCGTCGGAGGGGGGAGGGGGCAGAGAGCTGAGCGAGTGCGGTGTCTGTTGGAGGGGGTATTATGACATCAGAACTATGTCACAGAGAACAGCAGCTGCCCAGCTGATGTGATTGGCCTTTAAAGAATTTCACCCCTGGGGGGCATCAGAGGTGAGATTTGAAAAATTTTCGACTCTTACGGTCATTAGGACCCCAAGACCTCTAACTGTACCAAATTTCAAGTCTCTAGCTCAAACGGTGTGGAAGGAGTAAGCTTACGTACATACATACATACATACATACATACATACATACATACATACATACATACACCATATGACTTTTATATATATTGATTTCAGCTTCTGTAGAGATTTTAGGAACAAGAGATTCTCCCCATGTCCCATTTTTCTTTTTGAGGAACTGGGCCATCTGTCGGTGAACAACAATAGCAGTGGGGATAGGATTGGAGAGTTTTTCCAGCTCTTTCCTTTTGGGGGGCATATTGTTTTGTGACTTTCTGGTAAAATATCATACGAAACAGACCCAAACAAGTAAAAAACAAAGAGTTAGTGATAAACATTCCAGCAAGAAGCAGGCTGGTACCCGGATTGGTGGGTAGTGTTCGATGTAGTGGGGATTGATTTATCGTGTCTCATCTAGACGTGATAAATCGATCCCCAAATGAGCTCCCCATCAACTCCGACTCCGCAAGAGGAGTAAGCAGAATCAACAGGGAAGCTGCCGCGGTCGACTAGCTGCTGTGAGGACAGGCAGGTAAATCGAACTAAGATACTTCAATTTCAGCTATGCAAATAGCATAGCTAAAGTTGCTTATCTTATTTCAACCCGCCCAGTGTAGCCCAGACCTAAGTAGTCTGCCATAAGCCACACATTTAGTCCACTGGACAGTGAGCCAAGTTGTTGTTGTTCTTAGCGTTAGTCCCACACTATGGCAGGGTCCGCTGTGGTCAGCATATCTGTCTCCATTCAGAGCCTGGACAGGACCAGTGATACGACCGGGGTATACTCCAACCCAGGGGTCGGGAACCTTTTTGGCTCAGAGAGCCATATAATAGCCCCCCCCCCTGCCGCCGCCGCCGCGCTCTCCTTCCCCCCCCTCCGCCACCGCCGCCGCGCTCTCCTTCCCTCCCCCCCCCCAACTGACCCACTCAGCCCGGTCTCTCCCCCCAAAACCTCCTTTCCTCCAACCCCCCCCAACTGACCCACCCAGCCCGGTCTCTCCCCCACACCGCTTACCCCCGCTCCCAGCCCAGCCTCCCCCCAACGCCCCCTTGCAATGGCTTACCCCCGCTCCCAGCCCAGCCTCCCCCCAACGCCCCCCCCCCGTGCTTACTTGTTCGCTGGGTCACGCTGCTGTGACCTGACTCCAGCGAGGGAAGGAGAAGAGCGACACGCCCCCCAGCCTCGCGGTCAGAGCTTTTGCCGTGCCACACCGCCTCCCCCGCCCCCCAGCCTTGCGGTCAGAGCTTTTGCCGCGCCACACCGCCTCCTCCACGCCCCAGCCTCGCGGTCAGAGCAGCGCCGCGAGCCAGATCAGAGTCTCAAAAGAGCCACACCTGGCTCGCGAGCCATAGGTTCCCAACCCCTGCTCCAACCCATCCATCGCGCCACGTGTTGTTGGAGGCATTTTTATACCTACTACCAGGTGTTAAGCTTACAGCACCTAGTGTTCCCAGGAGGTCCCCCATCCAGGTACTAGCCAGGCCGGACCCTGCTTAGCTTCCAAGATCAGATGGGATCGGGCGTGTCCAGGGCGGTATAGCATACTAACAGTGAGCCAAGTTAAGGAACACAAACTCAACAGAGAAAGGAAAAAGGAGAAAGGTTGTAAAAAATCAGAACAGGAGGGACTAGAAGTATGATAAGATGGAAAGACGTGACTGTGGTGAACTTGAGAGGTTGACAGCTGCCACCATAGGTGCTAGGACGCATAAAACCCACTCCGCTCTAGGGAATACACTGCCCCTCTTGCAACACCCTTACCTGTAAATACCATAAGTAGCTCACAGAACATCTCAGAATTCTTCCAGGTTACCATTTTGCATAGACATGGATGCTATTTTAGGAGGTGTATGCTCTCTTGCTTGTGTTTGGGACATGATACTTTCTGAGCATAAGTTGTTTTGTGGACAGAAGAATATTACCCAAGTTTTTACCATTGATCATCACTAATTTTTTTTAAAATCAAGAGCAAAGTTTATTTAAGAAATTGGAAAAAAAATCAAAATCTATTACAAGCCCTAGTTCTATCACCTATCTCCCCAGTAGAAGCAGTAAAAAAACTTATGATAAATGAGCAGTAACCATCTGTTTCTGAATAACTTCTAAAATACTCAACTAACTTCAAGTACATACATCAAGTCCTCACCCAAATGCTTCATTGTGTTTGTCTAGTCCTATCTTCGCTCTTTACCTTTTGGATCTTTTTACTAGAATTATAACTAAAATTGCTTGAAATTTAAAAAAAAAAGCATTTAAATTGAAAAATGGCTTTTTAAAAATGTAAAATTTCAACAAAAGGATGGCTTTTTATTTTTTTAAATTAGTTTATTGAAAAGTAATCAGCAACAGTGAAGTAGTTATCAAAATCTTGTGTTTATTGAAAATCCTTTTCTTGGCAAGCAAAAATTCTGACCACCATTTCAATAATATTATTTTTGAACCAGCCCTAGTCATAACCAAGGTTAGTGAAATTCAGCCTGTTTTCAGTGATAACTACTACATGTTAAAAATGATTACACACTTTACTGTATGTAAAATAAAATGGCAATATTTTCGTTATGAATAGATTGTGGGTATTATTTTCAATAACATTTTCATGTTGTCTTAAGTACCTAAGTCCCCTGGGAGTTTAAGCCTTTAGGAATTTAAGTGCATTGAAAGTAATTTGGATTTAGACTCATAAGCACCCAAGTCCTTCTAAAAACAGGAATTAAGCTCCTAAGTCACTTAGACACTTTTGAAAATTTTACCCTGGATCTGTCATGTAAAGGATACATACCAGTCAGAAAGCCTGTAAAGATAAGGTTTGAGATAACACTCTGTATATGGTTTAAGATTAGCAGATGTGTTAATCTGTATACGTAAATAAATTGAGGAAGACTTTGTAGCACCTTAGAGACTAACCAGTTTATTCAGCATAAGCTTTCGTGGGCTATAGCCCACTTCATTGAATGCATAGACTGGAACAGAAGTAAGATGCATTTATACACACAGAAAGAAAGAAAAAAGTTGTAAATTACCATACCAATTCTAAGAGGCTATTTAATTTGGATGGGCCATTATCTGCAGGAGACAAAAAAACCTTTTGAAATGGTTTTCTGTGTCTGGCAGGAGATAACACCTATTGAAGGTAAACTAACTAGGGAAATGCAATCAATTAGTGTAATGAGAGAACCATTCCCAAGTTCTGTTTAGCCCTTGGTTTATTGTGTCCAATTTGAAAATTAATTCCAGTTCCTCAGTTTCTGGTTAGAGTCTGTTTTGAAAGTTTTTCTGTTTCAAAACTGATATCATCAAGTCTCTAATGGAATGGCCAGGAAGATTGAAGTGTTATGCTGAAATAAACTGGTTAGTCTCTAAGGTGCTACAAAGTCTTCCTTGTCTTATTTACTCTGTATATGGAAGTCCTATTCAATCCAGTGTGCATTTTTGTAAAAATGAAGTTAGGATATGGCCCATAATGATTATGAGGTTGACTCAAAGTTTACCTTAAATTTTTTTTTTTAAATGATGTGGTTTTGCTGCCATGAAAAGGAATGAAACAAACAGGAATTTCTACATTTGTTGTTGTTGGACTAGATAGCAATTAAAAGAAAGGGGGAAAACATAGATATCTTTAAACGCAACCAGAGGGATCTTTGGAAGCCTACAGTAAAAACAGCTAACCTGCAACTCCAGGCACCCTGTGGGTACTCTCTCAATGGTAGATAGAATTTCCAGGAATGAGATCCCAGTTTAGTAGATCAGCTGTGCTAATAAATACCTGGATATTTTAAGGAATATCAAAGAGTACCTTCAGAGAGTGTATATTTCACTGTTAACTCCATTCCATACAGGAATTTCTTTCTTTTTTCTTTTCAAATTGTGATATACCGAAGTATTGTATTTCCATTAGAAAGAAAAAAACTCCATAAAACCTTTATTTTATTATACAAGTTAATAACAATAATTACTTAAAATTTAATGAATTTCAGTTCTGACTTAATTGCTTTTGAGTAGTTCACTTAACTTATTAAAAAGAAGCAAGGACATATTAATTTAATGATCAGCAGAAGCCTTGGCCTAGCATCTGCCTACATTCTTTTTTCAATTAATCAATTATAGCTCAATGACGTGTAATTACACATTAAGAAAGTTATTGGATATCTCAGCATGCCTGTCCCCGGGGGCTCATGAATATACTAATATAACACACCTGTAATGACCTGTTCTCAGCTCTGCAAATTGCTCCCATTTCTCTCCCTCTCTCTCCTCTTTGCTAAATGAAGATGAGAACAATTACCATTAACTTTCTGAGTCACATCTAGTCAATGAGAGAAAAAAAGGTCCCTACCAGTATCCATAATAAATCTGCCTTTTGGTAAAGAACCTTGTTACAGCACTGTGTCTCAAACTGCTCTATTTATGATACTGAAAGGCAGTAAATATAGATCTGAATCACACAAAATGCTGGGGGAATCAGGCCAGTCTAAATTGAGCACACACTCTGCTTTGCCTGTGCCTCTGCCTCTCTCTCTCTTTTTCCAGATGAGAGAAACAGGCAAGCAGGAAAACCTTGTCAAATCACATCCAGGCATAATTTGCTTGGCTTGGTTAAAATCAAACCAAACTCTGGAACTGATCTTTATGCAGTGGCTCTAAGTCTTTGCATAGCAACTAAGCTGTGTTGCTGTTGTGAGGTTTTTTTTAAACATTAGAAAGAACAAAATTTACTATGTAATGGCACAATGGTTTTGGTTGTACCAGAGGACACATTCACTAATGCTTTCTTATTAATGCATAACAAATGGCACCAAGAAGAGGCTCTTAAACCACATAATGAGGTCTGACAGATTCTGAATTGGTGATTCAGCCAACTAAGATGTCCAAAAATGCTTTGTGAAAGTGAGCTTTTGATGGCTACATGAGTCAAACACAGTAAGATATCTGTCAACATTTTTATAAATGTTGTCTTACACTGTCTGACTTTGATGTCTCAGTGTCTCTCTCTTAGGGAAAAATAATCCCTCTTTTCCCATATATAAATGATCAGTTCTATAACTATCCTGAAAAGTAGTATACATAGGTCATAAATAGATGTATATGCACATTAACATGGAACAGCATATATGATGCAGCATAAACACGTCTGTCTGTCTTGGGAAAAGGAGTCTCTTTCATTCATAGTAGCAATCTGAGTCCTTTCCATGCTGAATTCTCTACACCCTTTTGAGCCAAACTAGCGCACACACATACACCCTTAAGTGAAGTCTTCAGTGTACTGGCCATTACCCACAGTTTTCTGGGTCCTTTGGACCACATAAATGTCACTATGTTAGTGGTACCATAATGGTGACATTCCTACAGGACTCAAAGGGTTAAATGCTGCCCTCAGTTACACCATCCATTCCAGTGGACTTCAGCAAGGATGCACATGAGTAAACCAGAGCAGAATTTGGCCCAAGTGGTTTAAAAATGGGAATGGGCCATGTTTACATTTTTCCATTCATATTGGCGTAATCATGATGGGAACATGTGGTTACAACATACCTACTTTGATAGCTTTGAGTCATTTAAAGTTTGTTGTTTAATGATAAGCTATAAATAAGCAAATGAATAAAACAGATACCGGCAATCCCTAATACTTGCCTCCCTCCAATTTATAAAACAGCTTGAAACCTTTTTATTCCAAAAATTAACTTGTTCCTCACTGGCAACTCCTTTGACATGTTTTACTTGGTAAAACTTTACAGAAGGGAGCAGGGCTGTCCAGTGGATAGAGAATGATACTAGGAGTCGAGTCCTGGGATGAAATCCTGGCCCCACTGAAGTCAATGGGAGTTTTGCCATTGACTTCAATAGGGTTAGATTTACCAGTGGTTTTATTTCCAGCTCCGCCACTCAATCACTGTATGACTTCAAGCAAGTCCCTTAAGTCCTGATTCTGCAACATATTTCAGCATGTTCCTAACTTTAACCATGAATGTAAACCCATTGAAGACAATGGATCTATTCCCATGTTTACAGTTATGCATATGCTTAAGTACCCTGAGTTTTAAAGCTCTGTTCTTCAATTTCCTCATCTTTAAAATAGGGATCATATCTGATTACTTTTGTAAAGTGCTTTGAGATCCTTGGAGAAAAATACCATATACAGTAAGCACTAAGGATGACTCATTTAATTTTTATTGTATTCTAAATTATTTTTATGATGCTATACTGCAGCCTAAGTATTTGGGGAGTGGTGCATGTATTATGAATTATTGTGATGCATTTCAGTAGAAAGCATATTCCTTGTTCCACCTTCATGAATTTAAAAATAATGTGACTGTCCAAGCAATGCCTAGTAACAAAAACAAGCAAAGCAGTTAATGTAAATCCCACACGTAGACCAAACTGTGCATGCGTGTTATAATCTCAAATCCTGCTCAGTGCACAGATTTGTTTATGATTTGGACCTAAATTAAATTCTGTGCTTGTTTTTTAAATCTATGCCTGACAGATCAATTAAAGTGGAAAAAATGTAATATACAACTTGAAAAGAAAGTTAAATATGGGTCTTAAGCAACCTGTCAGTAGGCTTTTAAGTTGTATTGTGTTTGAGTATATCATGGGAAGTGGGGCTGAGAGGTGTTTGATGCTTCTGAAAAAAATAATTTCTAACTGTACTTCCTGCAAGAGGTTATAAGTCTTTTGCATGTCAGATTCCTAATTGAGCAATAAACATTTTATTGTACTTTTATCATGAGGAATAAACATATTTTTTGTAGGCAGCCAGGAAAATAACTGACCACTTGTGCCCAGTACCCGTATAACCTCACTGTATATGCCACTGCAATTAATGTTTCTTTAGTCAAGGGGGAAAAAAAGAGATTTTTGTTTCACCATGAGGTTAACACATCCAATGCATTTTCACTTTTCTAACAGTTTGGGTCCAGGACTGCTAAGTAAACAAGCATTTGGTGCTTGCTCAATTACTGACCCTCACTTGATCTTTTGGATTGAAATAACAGTTTTCTAATTTGTTAAAGACATTAAACAAAGGGTCTTTTGGTGATGTAAAGAGGCCTTAATGCAGTGTACCAGAATGGCATAAAGGGACTTAATGTTAATGAGAATGTGCCCCTAATAGTTTTCTATGTAGCACAGAAATTTATGGTTAGAACACTTCACTGATATGTCTGATTACAGCTGGCCCAGCACTAAGATATATGGAGTGAGAGATGCTATAAACTAAATAAATAAACTAACAAACAGATACAGAAACATTAATTTTGTCCTATATTAGTTATGTTTCATTATGTGCCAATAAATCTACGGAATTATATTTTATATAAATCATGTTATATCAGATATTTTAGGGGCCGTATTTATTTCCTAATTTCAGTGTAGCAAGTGCATGTGGAAAAATCCTTATTTACTTGTAGATGGAATTGTTCAGACTTGCACATGCAGTTTTCTGATTTGTGTGCTGCCATCATGAGATCTTCTGTGCATAACAGGGGCATGCACATTACTGCAAGAATACTCGTTGTAAAGGAGTTTGAAAGTGTGTCCAGTTTGATAGTGCTCATATCTTATTCGCCCTCTCTCAGAGATTCCAGAAGCTGTGCTGAGCAAATGCTTTCCTCTCACAAGGGTTCTCTCATATCTGGTGCTGTAGATCATAGGCTGTCACCTTTTTATTCAACATGTGGGTCCATTAAGAGAGAGGAGACATGGCTCAAGTGTTTCTACAGTCCTGAAAGCCCATCTTTTATATTTCCATGTCCTCTTGCCCACAAGGTAGGGCTGAGTGTCTCACTGCTGGGCTGGAGTATGGAAGGGTATGGTTAGACTAGAGATTATAGCGCGTTTGTGTATAGCGCTTCCCAATTTAGCACAATAGGTATCGCGCTAGAGCCTGTGCACATTTAAACCCTGTAGCGCTAAAGAATGCACACATTTGCAGCGCTTCTGGCGGCAGTGACAGTAGCGCGATAGGGCAGGTATCCCAGCATTCAGCTGGGTGCAATGTGCTTTGCAAAGGAGGGGGGTGAGGGGGAACTGGGAACGTGTTCGCAGGGAGACAAGATCAGGCTGTCAGTGACTTTTCCTTAGCGAAAACTGACAGGCTCTGTATTTAAGACACACACCTCTGTCCGCAAGCATTTTCAGTGGTTATTTGCTGTGAGTTGTTAGAGAGAAACTGCAAAGGTACTTCCGCATTTTTCCTCCCATTTTCAAAACAACACTTACATGTCATTTGCCTTAAATGGCTTGTTGATTGCTTTACATGGCTCGTGGTGCTAGAGATCCCTATCACGTAATGAGTGAATACAGTGAAACCTCGATTTAACGGACTAATTCGGGCGAGGGGGTGTCCGTTAAATCCGAAAGTCCGTTATTTAATAATTTTTTTAAATTATTAAATAACAGGACTTTCGGATTTAACGGACACCCCCCTCGCCCGAATTAGTCCGTTATATCAAGGTTTTAGCGTCAACCCGCCCGCCGGGGTCCCCGGCTGCTGGAACCCGGCGGGAGCTGTCAGCCCGCCCGCCCCCGGCTCAAAAGCGCGGCGGCCGCTGCGCGCGGGCAGAGAGCCCGCCGGGTCCCAGCAGCTGGGGACCCCGGCGGGCGGGCTGCTAACTGCCGCCGGGTCCCAGCAGCCGGGACCCGGGCGGGCCGCAGTAGCCGGGCTCCGCCGCGCTGCACCATCGCCGGCGGCGTGCTGGGGCCTGCCCCCTCCCGCTCGCACGTTCCCGGGGCCGCGGGAAGCTCCAGCCCAGCTGCCTCGGCCGCCGATGACCTCCCGCTGCCGCCCGGTGCTGCGCTGAGGACTCAGGAGGCGGCGGAGCCGGGAAGCCCGTATGGCCGCTCCCAGCGAGCGGGTGGCGAGCGCGGCTGCCCCTGCCGCCACTGCGGGCCGGGGGCTGCCGTGAGCCCGGGCAGGGAGCGGGGACCGCGGATTGAGCCGGGGGCGGGCTGC
This sequence comes from Sternotherus odoratus, assembly GCA_032164245.1. NCBI lineage: Eukaryota > Metazoa > Chordata > Testudines > Kinosternidae > Sternotherus > Sternotherus odoratus. Next base: position 65,516,793 of record JAVMKO010000003.1, read on the forward strand.
CGCCTAGCCCCTGGCAGCAGTAACCCTCCTTGCAGGGTCCCGGGAGCCGGGACCCTGCGGGGCTCTCAGCCCGCGCGCGGCAGCCGCCCCGGATTGAGCCGGGGGCGGGCTGCCGCCTGGCCCCCGGCAGCAGTAACCCTCCTTGCAGGGTCCCGGGAGCCGCAGTCCCCGCTCCCTGCCCGGGCTCACGGCAGCCCCCGGCCCGCAGTGGCGGCAGGGGCAGCCGCGCTCGCCACCCGCTCGCTGGGAGCGGCCATACGGGCTTCCCGGCTCCGCCGCCTCCTGAGTCCTCAGCGCAGCACCGGGCGGCAGCGGGAGGTCATCGGCGGCCGAGGCAGCTGGGCTGGAGCTTCCCGCGGCCCCGGGAACGTGCGAGCGGGAGGGGGCAGGCCCCAGCACGCCGCCGGCGATGGTGCAGCGCGGCAGAGCCCGGCTACTGCGGCCCGCCCGGGTCCCGGCTGCTGGGACCCGGCGGGCTCTCTGCCCGCGCGCAGCGGCCGCCGCGCTTTTGAGCCGGGGGCGGGTGGGCTGACAGCTCCCGCCGGGTCCCAGCAGCCGGGGACCCCGGCGGGCGGGTTGACGGTAAAACCTTGATATAACGGACTAATTCGGGCGAACTTCGGATGCATCAGACTCTGAAAAATTTTGTCCGTTGCATCCGAAGTCCGTTAAATGGAGGTCCGTTAAATCGAGGTTTCACTGTACACTGGCCCTAATACACTACAGGGAATACACAAAAAGCCTTCTAACTCTTGGAGAGGTGGTTTTATAGTTGCGCTTTAAACGGTGACTTATTACACAAAATGTGACTTGCAAGTGTGTAGGGTTAGATAATTATAGCGCTCCTGGAGGGTTTTAGCGCTACAAAGCGCCAGTCTAACCATACCCGAAGAGATCAGGCTGTCTGAGACAACCTGAATTAGCCTGAAATGGCTGTGGTGAGTTAAGAGAAGCAACTGGAGGATCTGATGTTGAATTCTCTTACTTGTCTGAGGATGCTGAGCCATCATTTGTGACCAAAGGTCTCATCTGGGCAGGTGTGTGTGTGTGTGGTGTCTATTTAGATTCCCAGCTCCTTTTAAATTATCTATGACCAAGTTGACATCTTTCTGTCTGCATCCAACCAGGAGGCTGAGACCTTTCCTCTCAGATGCAAACCTTGGTACTGTGGTTTGTGCAGCCTTTGTCATCTCTCATCTGGGCCAATGCAATGCACTTCAGTCAGGGCCGGCAACAGGAATTTTGGGGCCCTGTACGCTGATCGTTTGTGGCCACCCCCCCCCCCCGGCCGGTCTCCCGCCGCCCGCGCCCCCCCCCCCCCCCCCCCGGCTGGTCTCCTGCCGCCTGCGGGCCCCCGCCCCCAGCCGGTCTCCCGCCACCCGCGGGGCCCCCCCCAGCCCTGTTCTCACCCTGCGGCACGCAATGGGCACGGTGCCCCCCGCCCCATGGCAGCGTGGCCGGCTTGCTCCCTGCCCCACGCTGGGGCTCCGTGTGGCCCGGCCGGGAGAAGCAAAGGGGGACAGGGGGAGGCTGCTAGGTGCGGGGGGAGGGGGCTGACGAGCGCTGCAGCGGCTGCCCGGAGCCGCGCCTTGCTGTGCAGGCCCGGCGACAAGGGGGTACAGCTGCGTACCGGGCCCGCCCCGGACTTAAGGGGCCCCCCTTAAGTCCTGGGCCCGGTACAGCTGTACCCGTTGTACCACCCTGTCGCCGGCCCTGACTTCAGTCCATTCTGAAGCTGACGCTAGTGCAGAATGCAGCAGCTTGTCTACCTTAAGTGCAGTGTCTCACTGAGAACATGAACACCAGGCTGGATGTACTCTACAGAAATATACAAAAATATTCCCACTGGTGCTTTTCACTGTTGGGAGATGAAGTGTAGACAAGGCCAGACTCATTCCCTTCCCCACTCATTCACCACTCCCATTTCAGTTAAACCTTCCTAAAGCAAATCTAACTAACATCATGGAAAGTATGGATCTGGCTATGAAAGCTTTGTACTAGGGCTGCCACTGGTGGGCACAGTGCTAGCACTGGTAGGAATGTTTTTATTAAATTTCCCCAGTGTACCTTGATTGGTTAGTAATCTAGGATCTGCACTGGCTACCTAATGGCTTGTGGATGGAGTTAAGCTGATAATTGCGACCTACAAATCCTTAATGGTCTTGGAACTTGCTGGACAGACTACTGCTCACTCTGTGTCATGCTGCCACAGCTGGGACCAGTGGATGCACTTGAGATGGAGCTCGCTTGGTATACAGGGACCCAACCCTGCACTGAGATGCATGTGCAGAAACCTGTGCTTAAGCAGAAGTCAGTGGAGTTCTCAGGGTAGGATCATAGAGAATCATAGAATCCTAGAATATCAGGGACAGAAGGGACCTCAGGAAGTCATCTAGTCCAACCCCCTGCTCAAAGCAGGACCAACACCAGCTGCATGACCCCAGCCAAGGCTTTGTCAAGCCTGAGCTTAAAAATCTCTAAGGATGGAGATTCCACCACCTCCCTAGGTAACCCATTCCTGTGCTTCACCACCCTCCTAGTGAAATGCCACCCTCCTCGTGATGGGATGTAAGAGGGCAGATCCAAAACAATCTGAACTTGCTGGTGTTCAGGAGTGCTGCGCAGCTCAGATTTCTGAAAAGGCATTTGGGGAGAGCCTAGATCTGGGGTTTCCTTTGGGGACCTGAGGGGCGAGGAGTCTGGTACTGGCAGTATGTGTTCCCTGACTAGCTGCTGTTTGCTGGGTGGGATTTGCTGCTTGTTATGGTTAGACACCATTTCTGATAGCAGGTCAACTAGAGCTTGGGGCAGACATCTTTTTTCTGAGAACAATCAAATCCGTGTATGCCTGTACTTCTATATATAATGGAAGCGAGAAATGGAAAAGACCCAGGAGCTCCTCCCCCACTTCCCTGCCAAAACCTGAGTTCTAAAGCCTGCCAACAATACATTGTGGAACATTGCTTATTTTCTCCACATGAAGAGCAGCAGCAAGTTGTTTGACCTAGTCTGAGGGAAATTGCTCCACAGTCTCGCTTCTGCCTGCTACCTTACACCCCACTTCTTTTTTAAATGAAAATAGGGAAGCATTTTGTAACTGTGCCCAGTCCCCCTCGACTGTAATCACAAAGAAGAGCGACACACACATAGACCTCTGATAAAGACAGTGAAGTAATTTCAGGCTTTTGTGTTATTGTATAAGCCTTGCATGTTTAGCATCTTCCTGAATGTGATTCACTGGGGGAGGGGGGGAGGAGGAGGGAACTAGAATGGCTGTAGAGAGGGAGGGGGAAAAAACTTCCTGCAGATGTGGAATCTGAAAGAATCCAGAGACAATGGTCTATTTTTAGCAAGAGTAAAAGTGCAAACAGTGATAGATACCATGGGGCTGCTGTCACTAAAATTTGGCTATAAGCAACATATTCATATTTAAACACATCAGCTTTTCAAATTGAAGTGAACAAACTCTTTCTGTTTGGTTATTTGCTGTGTGGAAGCTATCAGTTTCATTCCGCATCCCTTCAGATTGGCGGTGACACTGAAGCAAGATGATGGATTTCCCTTCTATTTAGTTCACCTATAATGCCACAAAATGTTTTCATCTTATTCTATGTGGTAGGCTGTTACTGCACTATGGAAATAGGAGAGGTATTCTACCCAGGTAAAAATAACAGCTAGTACACAACATTACGTCTCCCGGGGGGAACAAGTGGCCCAGCTAAATGCAGACACACTGAAATATAACACTCAAAAACTCATAAATAAAAATATATTAAATGACAAAGTAAAGAGAGTATCAAGCAAGCTATTGAATTTATTGGGAATCAGTACATGTAAAAAGATGAAATTCCTGCAATTGTGGCTGCTGATTACAAATCAAAATCATCCCTGGTGTAACTCCACAGGCTTAATTGGAGATACACCAAGGATGAATTTGGCCAATTATCCTGTCTATGTCTCTCATATACATGTCTTGAAAAGGTCAGCAGCAGTGAACTGGCACACGGGGTCTTTTAAAGCTATAGACTGGAAGGTCTGCTTCAGCATCATTAGAGAATAATTGCTTATGAATGTCTACGGGGTTGAATCTGCATGCTGGGGCTCTGAAAAAGAGGGCAGGAAAGTTTTAAACATTACTGAAATAGCTGCTACTTCAGTTATGCCTACCACAAGTGACGAATGGGTCTGAATAAAGATGGGGGACAACCCCAAGGGACATGATTGCTGCATATCACCTGGATTTGGTTCATTTCCTCTCCTTTGCCTGCTTTTTTCTCTTTGTTCTCCTTTTATTTTCTTGGCTGTACGTAAGACAGTCTTCTGAATCCAAAATTCACATAGAAACTGAATTTTTTTTAATTGGAAATACCAATGATCCATAGGCTGTACCTCTCCAAACAGCCTGGCCCCCGCCCCCCCCATCTACTCCCTCCCACTTCCTGCCCCCTAACTGCTACCCTCAGATCTACCAACCCCCCTACTCCTTGCCCCCTGACCTCTCCCTCCCAGGACCCACCATCCCTAACCACCTCCAAGGGACCCCAATTCCTATTCACCCCCCCTCCCTGTTCCCTGACTGCCCCTTCCCAAGACCCCCTGACCCTGATCACCCCCCAGGACCTCACCCCATATCCAACCCCTCTGTTCCCTGTCCCCTGACTGCCACGACCCCTATCCACACCCGCTCCCCCTGACAGGCCCCCCTGGGACACTTATCTACCCTCGCCCCCTATTCCCTGTCCCCTGGGACCCTCCGCCCCCTATTAACCCCCCGGCCCCTTTATCACGCCACTCAGAGCAGCATGTCTGGCAGTCGCACAGCCCAGCTGGAGCCACTGATCATGCTGCCCCACTGATCCGCAGGAGCATGCAGCCCCGCCCCCCAGAGTGCTGCCTGTGTGGCGGCATAGCTCCAGGGAACGCCGGGGGGGGGCGGGGGGGACAGGAAGCAGGAAGCTCAGGGGCCAGGCAGGATGTGCCTGCAGGCCGTAGTTTGCCCACCCCTGACATAAATAGTTATGAGGTAAGGTGCCAGTAGATGGCGCTCATGAATATATAGAATAGTTTTGTAGGATCAGTAAAACTTGTGCACTGAAAATGGCTTCTTCTAGCTGCTCATTACATGCAGCCATTAATAGACAATGGTGATGGGGCCTTGGAAGTACTTAGGTAATGAGGCAGTCCAATTACTGCAGTTGGTAATTTATCTCTATTTTTCTCTCACCCCCCCCCCCCTTTTGGAACAGTAAGAAATACAAGAAAGAGGTAAAATTGACCTTTAAGGCTCTTACTGTTGCTAAGTAATGCTAATAGCTCTTTGCTGTTCTGAGATACATACTTCAGAGTGCTAATGTCATTTAATTATTGTAATGCTTCAAATGAAGGTGCCCACACACAAATTTAATTTAGATTTAATTATTATATTCTAAATGTCAGTTAAGTACCAAAACATATTTACCAAGGTTTACCATCCTATTTACTGAGTTTTACCTACCGTATTTCAAAGGGAGTATTCCCTGAGTCAGGAGTGCAGATGAGCCCTTCATAAATAAATGTTTCAGAAATCTAGAATGTCACTAGCAAACGGCAACTGACATATGACATTGATTTTAAAAATAAATTTGGGAATTTTGGTTAGAAATACAAGGAAAATATCAATGATGATAGAGAATCAACTGAACTGTACTGTATTGCACAAAACTATCAACTTTTCTTTCTTAAACTGGTTTTCTAGTGCTCAAAGCAGGCATTCAAATAGACAGTACTCTTCTAAACTTAATTGCCAGTAAGTCTTTGACTGCCCTATTTCTATATTTGTATACATTATACATTTATATATCTACAAATGTATAATATATACAATAAATATCTATTGTAAGTGGGGAAACCTACAAATGAAAATAAAAACTATGTCAAGAAAACTACAGCGAGGTTAAATGTGCTGGCAAACTGAACTATGGAGGTCTGAATGTTTGGGTAACGGTAGTCAGTCCGTTCTGCATTCAAGTGTGAGAAATACAGTATCTGGGGAATATCCTATCTGAGCATGCAGCTTGAGAACATCTAGAATGTTCTTCTGCTTTCCCAAACTGTACACAGTGCATCAGAGAATGCTGTACACTACTTTAGCACCATGTGATAAGCTCTTTATCCCAAGGTATTTCAAGATTAATTTCTAGGACATTTGGTTAATTTGCATAAGCCATCCTGTACACAGAAGATGTCTCCACAATAAAGCAATATGCCAAAATCTGGATTTATGTGAAAACATGAATACTGGGGGGAGGAGAACATACTTAGGAAGCTGTCAGTGGATGTAGCCACCATAAGGATACCCTGATATAAAGTAACAGAATCTTGTCTCTCTCTCTACTGTGTATATAGCTCCCATATAATTTTCCACTTTGAATCATATAACTCTTTTTGTTAAGATGGGGTTTGATCGTTAAATCAGCCTTAAAATGTGAATACTTTGCACAGTTGGCTTTGTCCAAAAAGGAAACAAAATCTTAAAACTGAATCTGAGTAGAAGGCTGTACTTTTGGCTATCTCTGCAAGGAGCCTAATACATACACCATTCTGATTATTACCTTGACTCCAGGAACAGTAGGGCCTATAATCCTTGAAACAGCTGACATCCAAAGTGTTAGTTCTTCTTGTGCTTTGAATTAGTCAGTCCTTGATCTCTATGCCTGGCATAGAATCCCATATTCCACTGAAATCTGACCTCATGCTCTCTCCTTGTGCAGCAATGTTTGCATTCTAGTGTTTGGAGATGTTTAGTTTCTATCCTCAGGACTCTGAATTAGAGCTGTGCAGGTCAATGGAGCAAAAGGGAAAGTTGTCATTGTTAGAGCTAAAGTTTGTCCTCTGATTTGTGTTGTTTCTTTTAGTAATAATAATAGGAAAAGTATAAGAAATTTTAAGTAGTGCTCTATCCTAAAATGTGACTCTAAAATTGACATCACGATTCTTTATTTACCATTTTTCCGTGATTTCCAACACAAACTTACTTCACCTCAGATCAAAGATGTTTTTCTTCCCCTAACTGCAAAGTCATCCTGGGACCTGAAAGACAAGGGTTTCTCCTCCACCCTCCCCTAATGTGGCATCACCAGTACTAAGGCATCCACAGGCCAAATTAAGTCTTCAGTTATACCTATACAATCCCATTAGACTTCAATATACCTACATAGATGTGACTAAGAGCTTACTTTGAAGACAGTGGTGTTCTATGGATGTAACTGAGACTACAGTTTGGCCAGCAGAATTTGTAGTAGTAGTAATGGGATGTGAGAATGATAGAACTCAGGTTGACTTTCATACTGAATTGGCAGGACTGCCAGCTAGAAGAGTGTGCCTGTGTTTTCACGTGTATCTTTTAATATGGTAAAGAGAGAGAATTTTCAAAGCAGAATGGCACTTTAAGGGGACTGCTTTAGCATTTTATAGTTTAGAAAGTTTTATGAATAAGAAATTGCAGTTGCATATTTTGCTTTTAAACATGTGAAATTCAACAGTTTAGTTAGATGAAACTGGAAGTACAGGTAAATAAATAATGTACCCAGAGGAGAAGAACTACTCTAAATGGAAATACTGTAGAACCACCAGAATTATGGAAGAAAACCCAACACAGTCTAGTACTGTGTTAAATGTAAACGACTAAAAAATAAAGGGAAAGCAGCATTTTTTTTCTTTTGCATAGTAAAGGTTCAAAGCTGAATTAAATCAATGTTCAGTTGTAAACTTTTAAAAGAGCCACCATAACGTTTTGTTCTGAGTTACCAACATTTCAGGATTACGAATAACTTCCATTCCTGAGGTTTTTGCCGCTGTGAGGTTCTACTGTAATGAACTAAATCAGGAAACAACAAGCTGAGTGGAAGTAGTAATGCTCTATAATATTACACTGAAAATAATGCGAAGAACATGATCTTTCCCTGGAGTTTTTCATTTACTTTAATTTTTATTATTATTTGCAGTTCTAAAATTTTAGAAGCACAATTTTGCTTTTGAGATTTAAAGCTTATTTTATTGTTTTGGTTACTGACTCTTGATTAAAATGATAGAAAACTACTTACACACACATCTGTGATCTACATCATCTCGCTGAACTATAATTTGAATGATTCAATATAGTCAAGCTTCTGGTAGTGTATATCACAAAAAAATCAGACAGGAAAACCTCCCTCTCTCAACTTGATTCAAGTTTGTTATGTGTATAGCTCCATGAAGTTCAATAGATGTAAATACAGATTAATTATTTAAAAAGTAATAGGAAGAAATGAGCTTCCAAACATGTAGCGTTTAATTATTTAAAACCTATAATGGAATTTCAACCCTAACTCATCTCTCAGATCTCTCGTGGTGCTTGGACAAATGCCTGAGGTTAACTAGCATGCGCTCCCCTGTCCCCACCTCCTAACCGTCTCCCATCTCAATGTGAAGTACAGTCAATATCCTCAATCATATTCCCACAGTAAGCATGCTTTCCTTAAATGACTTTTCCTTTTTCCCCATTAGTTATTATATTGCATCCTCCAATTACTGCTTTTATGAGTTATATTATGTAACAAGGTGTTTAGATGTGTCTCTGTGTGTACACGCGCATTGTGGTCCAAATCCTGCAGTCTATACTCAGGTGAAATTCCCACTGACTGCTCAGTCACACAGACGGGAAGAGGGACAATGATAACATTTTGTACTATTAATATAGGGGTTTGAGGCACCAACTGAACTTGAGGCCTGACTGTGCTGGCCCTGTACGTACACATAGTAAAAGCCAGTCCCTGCTTCAAAAGCTTGCAACCTAAACACTTGAGAAAGACAAAGGAATTACTATTCACATTTTATAGATGGGAAACTGAGGCATAGAGTGAAAGTGAGTAATTTGTCCAAAGTCACACAACAATTTTGTTGTAGGGTGGGGAATTTAATCTAGATCTGCTGAATCCCACATCCATGCTTTCACTACAGAATCATCCTTTCTTTACTTTCTATGAATTACTGAATGATGATCACTTGACCCTGATTTAACTTCTTCAGTCAGTAAAATATTTTGTGGCTCTTTAGTTGCATGGGAAAAATATCTGAGTAGAAGTCTTTGTATATAATAACTATTGGTCTTTGATTCACTGACCAGATCCTCCACTAGTTTAAATCAGCATAGCTCCATTAAAGTTCTACCCTGTGGAACACACAGTTACAAAATAAGACATTAATTCTTGCAATCAGAACCTTGCAGGCAGACTGTTGCATCTCTGTGGAGCGTTACTGACTTCAAGGGAACTCCACAAGGGTCTCCCTGAGTGGATCCAGTTGCAGGATCAGGGCTTAAATGTGTTATTTTGTTTCTTACTGAAGTGAAGCTTCCACAGTAACTACTTCAGTGCTTATGTTTTATGAAGAAGTCTTCAACGTGAACTTGTAAGGACAACAGTGTTTTGCCATGATGTATTGACATGGTAAAATCTATGGCCTTACCGTGCAGGTAATCCATACCAAGAAGAAATGTGTGCCGTGTATGGTAACATAATGCATGACCAAGGGTTTGTTTATGGCTGTGTTCTTTGCCAAAGCATGTCTGGCTGCCTTGTAGTATAATATGCCCTGCTTGGTCAGAAATAGATACTTTCAGCCAAATTGTGCTCTTAGTTACATTGGTGTAAATCTGGAGCAACTCAGTTGACCTCAGTTGTCATTCCAGATTTGCCCAGAGTAGATCTTGGCCCTTTATGTGATACAGTATTATGTAAACAACAGTATGGCTGGTACAATCCTGTGATTATAACTTTATTAAAACAGTGGGATAAATAAATATCAAGTTTCTGAAAAAGAAATACCGGTACTTCTCTGTATTTATAGTTTGAATAGAAAGGCCTAGAGAGATTTTGAGTCATAAATGCCCTGTCCACACCTGCATGGGAAATGGGTGGGTAAATTACCAAAGAGAAATACATATTTCTCCATTACCTGAACAAAGACAGCAAATGTTTGAGCTCAGAGGAAGGTTTGCTATTGGCACTAAGTGGGGGAGGGCATTAATAGACCAATCTGTCCACTCTGCAACCTGCCAGTTAGGTCACAAATAAATCTAGTCCCTGTTGACATTTGTCAGCATGACACAGACTACGTGGCACAATGCTCATTCTGCTCAGAAAAAGCTCAGACTACTAAGAGGGACATTGCCAAAAAGAATAAAGGTTCATTAGCAAAAGTTTGTAAGGAAGTACTAACACTTACCTACAATATGGTTGATTCTACTGTGCTCTTAGTCCTTCACCCTCATAATCTCTCATTTAGTACATCTATTGAAAAGGGGGATTTTTTTAGTGGTCGATTTAGTTAGGAACCATCCCAGTCCTTCTAGGGAAGATTGGAAATCCTCCCTACAGGAATTTTACTATACCCATGACTAAATTGTAGCCTTAATTATGAATTTTTCACATGCACAGAGTCCAAACGTGAGGATAGTCCATTTATAGACTAGGTCTGTCTCAAATGCTGATTTTATGCTAAGAGACTGGGAAGGGGCTAGAGGGACTCTATACGATCGCCATATTTGGGGTCAGAATGTAATTTTCTACCTGGTCAGATTGGTAAAGACCCTGGCGTTTTCTAACCTTCCTCTGCAGCATGGAGTATGGGCCACTTGCAGGTTTATATTAGTGTAAATGGTGAATTCTCTGTAACTTGACATCTTTAAACCATGATCTGAGGACTTCAGTAACTCATCCAGAGGTTATGGATCTATTACGGAGGTGGATGGGTGAGGTTGTTAAAGTCTATGAGTCTATACATATTGCTCTGGTTGTGATGGTAGTCAGTCTGGATTGGGGCCTAGAGGCAAGAGAAACGGGAGAGATCCAGAATGCTTCCTCAGGACTGGTCAAAGCCATTTTTCTGCTTTACATCTTTTCGTACACATATGCAGCCTCAAAATATTGGACATAAGTGTCCACTTTTCACCCCATCATGCAAGGCACTGTGACAGTTCTGAGGCCTGGTCCAAAACTCGTTCAAACCAATGGAAGCCTTTCCAATTATTTGAATGGGCTTTGGATCAGGTCCCTGTTGTTCAAAATGAAAGAGGGTCTTGGCGTGCGGGCTATGTATTTATGCTTTGTAGCTGGTACTAAGGCAACATGGAGATGGGCACCATTGTAAGAACATAGTTCTCAAAATGTATACTCTTGAGGGTCCAATTTTGTAAAGAGCTGAACAACTCTATCAGCAGGTTGAAAAATAACAAAGTTTGGACATGAAAAATGCTTTCAACCAGCTTCCCAATATTTATCTTCTACAAATGCAGTGGCTATATTCCCCGCAGAGTTGTTATATGCTTGGAATGGGCCTGAACATGGGCTGTGCTGGTGAGGTGAGGTAGAGGTGAAGTAGACTAGGAGACTCTCTTGAGTTGTGGTCCACACTATGAAAATGTTATCTGTTTGTACCATGCTTAGACCTGACCTCCAGGCACTACTGCAATACAGATATTAAGTAATGGTAATAAGGTGTGAAGATCCCCGACTTAAGTAGATAGATGGAATTACAGTTAACAGCACTTAGAGTCTGCTCTCCACAAGCCTTTCACTTGCACTGGGATAAATCAGAAGTAATTACTGTGGCAGGGTGCTGGCCAGGAGTGCCTGAGCCAGCCCTGCCGCCCCTTTAAGAGAGAGAAAAACCCTCTGCAAAGCTCTCTTGCAGGAAGGCTAATCAGCCACCTGCGCTGCAGAGCAATCAGTCGGATGAGTGACACCTGGCAGCCTCCTCAGGGGGATAAAAGGCCTGCCAGGAAGGAAGCCCAGTGTGGTGGGGATGGTATAGAGTGTGGAGTGTGAAGAGCTAGTCAGAGCTGTGTTGGTTTAGAACTGTGTGTTTAGAGCTGGACTATATAGAGTCTGTAGAGCTGAACTATATAGAGTTGTATGCTGTGAGCTGAAGAGCTGTAAGCTGAAGACTGGACTGTATAAAGCTGTATATATTGGTGGTGGGGCCTGCACTGTAGAATAAAGAACACTGTTTGGAGCAAAGAAGGGGTTTCCTGCCTGTTCCTGCGAGGGGTGAGAGAGCGGTCTGTCACATTACCCTGAAGTCAATGTATAAACCTAGTGCAAGTGATGGGAGAATTAGGCCCAGAATTCTGCATTACTGATAAATCACAAAGATTTATCAAGGTCTCGACTTACATTTCCATTTACTATTCTATGGACCTACAATATTTCAAACTTAGATTACAGTGTTATTCACCACACTCAGTAAACAGTACATTTAAGTTTGACTGATTTAATGGGTGTTCACTGGTGATTTTGGCCCAGACAAAGTGGTATTAGCCTGAAGCAAAGCCTAAGGCTAAAAGCATCATGGGAGAGCAAAAAACATTAACCTGCCCCTCAAACCACCTCATTATTACATTTATATTCCTGTCAACCATCTCATGGGATATTGGAAACATACTGGAGAAGGGATTGTTATTTTTATATTCATTTGGAAATTAAAAAAAGAAAATATTAGTGAAAAATACATAGAAGAAAAAGATATTACAAAGTACAAATTCTAGATAGATGAGCCACCTGGGGTTTTTTCCATCTCAAAATGTTATATTTCTGTTGGACTAGAGTAAAGTTTTATACTGAAAGGAGGGAGAACATGTTTATTCAGGTGCTAACGGAGTAAATTAATTACAGAAGAAAAATCTTTTATCAACTTTCTAATATTATTTAAAAATTTGACACCAAAAAACTGTGAGGTTTGAGGGTTTGTCTTGTGGTGAGATCTCAGCCATCCATTAAACAATTTGGAGTTAGTAAGTTGACTGTTTCCCCTTTTAGCTTTCAATTTCCCCATTTTTAGCAATGTTCCCAGTTCTCAAGATGATCTAATACATTTTCAACACTAATTTCTCTTAGGATGAAATTCTCTTCCCCTTCCGGATTACTGGGACTTGGTGCAGAGAATTCTGCAAGGAATAGGAAATATAGAATCCATTCCCGCAATCCACTGGGCAACTCTGGGGCTGCAATACAGACTTTCTGCCGCTGATATTCAATTCTATTATCTGGAGTAGCAGCTGTTTAGTCTTCATGCCCCTTCTGTAGGAGTTTGGGGCTGCTGGAGCGATATAAGTGCAGATCAGTTGCCTCCCCCGTGGATGGCCAAAACAGCTGCTCCAAACCAGGGCTGATATGAAGCCCTACGTTTTCAGTGCCCAGGGGATGAAGAAGTACCCTTGCACAGCCATCCACCCATGCTGACTCATAGAAGAGCAGCGGAGACATACATGATTAGAGGGCCTTGCATGGGCATCTCCGTGAACTTCATCCTGAATAAATAAATGAGTTTCCACTATCTTCTGGGGATTTTTCTTAGTGTGCCTTTCCACTCCTGCACCAGAGCAGTTGCAGGCATTGCACATGGTGGAGGAGAGCTTTATAGACTCCAGAAATGTTTTTCCAACTGTTAATTTGTGACTTTCTTTCATTTTATTTCATGAGTGTTCAAAGTCGACAATTTTTGTCACGTTCTCAAGGTGCTTAAAATGTTCCTCACTTTTGATATTTTGAAAGGCTGCAGTAGCAGCAGTTTGAGGCAAAAGTTCATGCTGATTTCATGAGGAAACAATGGTCTCCTTGTAGTGCGAATGGCTTACAGATCAGAAAGGAAAATCACCCGTTTTAGGAAGCTGTTACAGTAGTTCAGAAACACAGAGAGCTACACCTGTGTAATTTAACTGTTGTTTCTAGTCCCTTAGTTTTTCCCTGCTAAATTTCATGATGGTGAGTATGAATGTTTTGATAAAGGAAACTTTAATAACACACGGAATGAAAGGTCTTGACCCTGGTTTCATGGAAGTCAATGCCAAAAGTGTAGTTGGCCCACATGAATTAAGTTGAAGGCCAGAGGGTAAAATTTTCAGAAGTGCCTGAATGATGGAGGAGCCTCAGTCTCTTTAATTTCAGTGGGATTTAGGCTCCTAAATCATATAGGTACTTTTGAAAAATCTATCCTTGAGCTAATTCCTCATAGGCTAGTGTCTGAATCACAAAAACTGCTAATCAAAGTGAACCCCCTTTTTAGCACTCTGACTCTCCCTCTCCTTCTAGTCTCTTTATGCCATATGTCCTTCTAGCCTCTCATCTTACAAACACATCAAGTCCGACAATGGAATGATAATTGATTTAGGGTGTTTCCAAAATAAGTTTTAAAGTGAGTGTGTAAGTAGCTGGATGGATAGGCTGGAGGTTCTGTTTCTTAGAGGGGGTGCCAGGAGATTGTACAGGGGCTCTGAACTCCTCTGTGCTGTAGAACTGTGCTCTGCATGATTTGCCTATAACCTGCCCCTCAGGGGATAGGCCAGGGCCATGGATTCACAAGTAAGAAATAAGTCCCATTGGCCAAGTTTCCTTGGGGAAAGAAGTGCAACAGCCATAGAGGTTACTACAGGAGAAGCTGCGGGGTGGCTTCTCTGTTCATCCACAGCCCAGAGGGAGGATTCCGTCCCCTCAGATCCTGGGGAACCAACCAGCAAGGAGACCAATTATTCAGGCTGAATCCAGTGATGTGCATTTTGGTCCACAGTGCAGTTTCAAGGATTAACATCTAAGGGGCAAAGACGAATGATGTAAATTGCATGCAGTCTGCCAGATTAGCCTGAGAGCAGCACTTGTACAACTGTCTTAGACTCTTCCAGTGCAGTAGACAGACGTTCAAAATCATTCCAGCACTTGGTCACTCGGCCTGCCAAGTTGTCCTGTTGATAGTATTTAACCACCCCCCTTCCTTCTCAGTAGCCTCCCCCACGCTCTTTACATCTTCAGCAAGTTATTATTTGATTCTTTTTATGATACTAATGAAAGTATATCAGCCTCACATGAAAGAGTAAGGTTTAAATGCCATTACTAACTGCATTCTATAATATGTTAGATAGGAATATTTCTAGTGCTTTCTTCTTGGTGAATGCCACTACACACTACATTCATTTTCCCTGAAATCTTGCTTTCCAAATACTGTGAGCTTCACTGGTGGTTTCAGATCCAAAGTTCTTACTTCAGTTTCAAAGCTCAGACTGGAGTTGAAAAAAACAGAGCTCAGCTGTTTATATACAAAATCAGATATGCAGCCATTGCGATGAAATAAGAACCAACCTAGATTTCCATTGGGCATTCGCATAGCTTACATTCATTGCTTTTGACTGGAAACATTAAAAGAGAGCCCCCCCCCCTCAAATAAAGAAACACAAGGGCTTTGAATAGAGTATGTTTTAAATATCACAAATGACAAGTGCAGTCATTCAAAAATGAAATCAATTTGTCATTAGCCATTAATTACCAAATAGCTCTATTCTCTCCTTATGCTTCATGTAGCATAGACTTTTGCCTAATTAGAATGAAAAATGGAAACAGAGTGGATCTCACATTTAAATGACCCAGTATTCACCTCTCAGAAAAATGTGGTAAAGATTTGAAGAGAAGACAGTGAGGAGAGTCACATCACCAGCAGGACATGGGAGTTGTATAAAATGAGGAGAAAGAAAAAAAAATCAATCCTCATCCTCATAGTCTTCCTCTTTAACATGTATGTCTGTGTAGTATATAATGTAGTATCTAGACTTTAAAATTGTCACAGGACAGTTTTAAATTACAAGCCACTGCAATGCTCTATCTTATAAACTGTTTCATGCAAAGCTACAAATAATGTAATAACATGTTTGCATTCACACCTAATATGATTTCAAACTGTATTATAACCACATTCCTAAAGCATGCTAGAACCTGCCTGAGGATTCTTTTAGCGCAGTATTATAGCTGAAATGGTTATTTAAAAAAATACTCCTAACCTCACGGAACAGGAAACCCTGCTACAATCTCTCTTGCAATCACCATGTTCGAAAATGGTGATCAAATATGGAAAACTGTACTGAATGACTGCTTTAGAATAAGCTTGTTGCCAGAATTGTTCAACCCATAGTATTGACAGGACTTCAGGCCATATCTCACTTTAATTACAGCTGAGTCAGAGGGTTTGGTTAAACTCATGTTGAAATCAGGTCTTGGGAATTGGTAGTAATTGTAATGTACACAGGGCCTTAGTTACACGATGAGAGTTCTTGGGTTGCATACCAACACTGAGAAGATATGCCACACATTCAAATTCTTATAATAAAGTAATTCATGTCACTGAATAGACAGCAGTAGGAAAATAGCAGAAATAACGTTACAGCAGGCAAATACTTTTAAAAGCATTAGTTATATACCTATGCACAAATACCTGTAACCACTTCATTATTATTAAACAGACATTATGGAATAGATTGTCAGCGGGCATAAATCAGCATCGTTCCACTGAAGCTATGCAGGTTCACACCAGCGTAGTGACCTCAGCGTGGTTCCTAGTGAAGGAATACAGACAGACACATGCGCACACACACACACCCTGCCCTAATTGCCACCCTTCTTTGTTAGCCTCAGGCGAGAAGCCAAAAGCTGGCTGGGCGCAGAGTCGGAACGGCCCTCTCTCCCCTAGAGTTGCTCCGTTTAGCTGAGGTTTGAGACACATCTGCAGGATATGGAAAGGAAGCCTTGAGCTGCCACTGGCTGGGCTGTACCTGTCCTGTCAATGACTAGGAGACTTAAATTTCCAGGGTTGTCAGTCTAGTACCTTTCATAATAACTAAATTCACTGAGAAAGAATAAAACATCATTTAAATAAACAGAAATCTATGAATTATAGGTCAGCTTATATGGAAAAATCATGATTTTTTTTTATTATTCGCTCAATTGTATTTACCGTTGTCTCTGGGCTGAGCATTTTCACCCCGTCTTCCTTTCCTCCAACCCAGCTCATCCGAGCAGACACCTTCATGAGCTTCAGTCCCTCTGCACTTCTGGGCAAGCTATACAAACAGCAACTGACAAATAGATGTAGGTTGTACTGCTTTAGACTCATTTTTCATCGGAATCAGAAAACACTGAAAGGAATTTCTAGTGTGCAGGAGTGATCTTTTTGTCAGTCCAATTGCTGCACGTTTGTTTGGCATCTTTCCAATTTGACTTGAGGCTTTCCTACCACAAATGCAAGCCTTAAATGGGAATCCTCTAGTGAGGTGCCTGGGGTCGTGGATAAAGTGCCAGCACAAAATTCAGAGTTATTATTATTTGCATTGTGATTCTGTCTGATAGAGCGTGATCAGCCTCCCTACCTCGGGGACACAGACTCATTGGTGAGGCTACACCCAACCGTGACATAGCACAAGGCCTGGGCCTGCCCCCAAAACACCATGGCGTCCTGCTCCTCTGTACCAGGTGCACCAGGTGTGGGGCAGGCAGGCTCAACCAGGCAGGATCCAAGTGTGGAGGGATCCAGGTGTGGGGTGGGAGAATTCTGTGTGGGACAATCTGGGTACAGGCAGCTCAGTGAGGTGTCTAGGTGTAGGGCAGGGTTGGGCAAACTTTTTGGCCCGAGGGCCACATTGCGGTTGAAAACTTGTATGGAGGGCCGGGTCTGGGAAGGCTGTGCCCCCGCAAACAGCCCAGCCACGCCCCCTATCTGACCCCCTCCCACTTCCCAGCTCTGACTGCCCACCTTAGAATCCCATTCAACCCCCCCTTGTCCCCTGATTGCCCCCTTCCGAGACCTCCCATCCTAACCACCACCCCCAGCACCCTACCCCCATCTAAGCTCCTCTGCTCCTTGTCCCCTGACTGCCCCCTCCAGAGACCCCACACACTAGCTGCCCCCCCAGGACCCTACCCCCTTCTCAACTCCCCCTGCTTCCTGTCTGCCCCAACCCCATCCACACTGCTGCCTCCTGACAGACCCCTCACCCCAGGACTCCCATGCCCTAGCCACCCCCGACCCCATCCCCTTCCCCAACCGCTTCCTGCCCAGAACCTCCATCCCATCCAATAGCCTGATGGCTCTCCTGATGGCCCCTGGGACTCCTTGTCCCTTAACCAACTCCTCCCTTGGCTGTGCCCTCTTACCACGCTGGTGGCCCTGCTGGCGTTGCACATGCTGCACTTCTCCAGGAGAGCAGGGAAGGGTCTGGGAGCAGCCTCCCCTGCTGGGAGCTCAGGTACGCCGAGCCCCGGGAGAGCGCAGGAGGGGCCGGGAGCAGCCTCCTTTGTTGGAGTTCAGCCGTGCTGAGCTCCAGAAGAGCGGGGAAGGTGGGAGCGGGCCAGGAGCAGCCTCCCCTGCCGGTGGGGACGGTCTCGTGAGCCGGATGTGGCCCGCAGGCCATAGTTTGCCCACCTCTGGTGTAGGGGGATATGGATGCACAGAGGCTCATGGGGCGGGAGGGAGGGTTCTAAGTGCAGGGGCAATGGGACTCTGCAGGGGCTTCCAGGTGAAAGTAGTGGGGGCTCAGTGCAGGGGTCTGAGTGTGGCGGTCTCAGCAGGTAGGTCTGAGTGCTGGGGGAGTTGAGCTTGGTGGGGTGGGGGTCTGGGTGCAGCTAATTGAGGATCAGTGGTAGGGGGTCTGGATGTTGGCTCAAGTGCAGGGAGTGTGGCATCAGGCTGGGGGTTTCAGTACAGGGAGCTCAGTGGGGGGTGGTCTGGGTGTAGGGTTGGGGGTCCAAAGGCAGGGGGTCTAGGTGCAGGGGGCTCCAGATGCACAGGTTGAGGTTCAATGGGGTGGGGTTTGAGTGTGGAGAACTAGGGAGGTTCTGAGTCTACAGGATGAGGCTGGGTGTCTGGGTATGGGAGGTCCAGAGGCACAGAAGTTGGGCAGATGAGGAGCAGCTCCCCGTAAAATGACCTTCCCCCCCCCCCCCCACAGCTGAGGAGCGATGGGGGCAGGAAGCAGGGGAGGATGCTGAGCTTCCTGCAGCTGGAGGAGGTTTCTGGGGCTGGGTCTGACACAGCCCCAGCCACTTCTTGCAGGGGAAAAGGAAGTCCAGTACTCTCCTGACTCCAGCCCAGCTGGGACTAGCAGCTGATCTCAGCTGCTAGTCCCAGGGTAGCTCAGGGTAGGAGCCACTGGATGGGTGTCCCCAACCCTTTGTGGTTTCTCTCTCCAGAAGGCTGATCTGAGTGCCTGAAAGATGTACCTGCACAGCTAGGGAGTGGTATGTGACTGCTCTTATAGCTTCCCTATCAGCAAGTCAGTTTTCTGCGGGAAAGCACAGAAATCTGTGGGGGACATGAATTCTGCACACACAGAGTGGCGCAGAATTCCTCCAGGAGTAAAAGATGGCCCCTGCCCCAAAGAGTTTATAATTTAAGGGTTGGGTCATGAAAGTGGATCTGCCTGGGTTCAGGCACATGCAGCATCCAGCACCACGTGTCTTATTTGTGGTACTATAATTCACCAAGAAGACTTTCCTTCTAAGGCAATCAGGCTCATGGGAATAACTTTGGTGAATGTCTCCCTGATGCATCAAAATGGGCCTGGGTTCAGTCAGCTGGGGAAGAATTTTAAAGGAGCTATAGGGCCAAGAGATATTATCTTGGCTGGCAGCTCCATAGCAGAACTCAGCCAGGGAGAAAATAAGGGGCCCATTATAGCAAAGGCTTTAGCCATTCCACTCCTCCGAAACCCAGTGGTGATGGGGAGTAGGAGAGCCCTCACTTTGATCAATGATGACTCTATAACAGTAGTGGGACCTCCGAACAGTCTTCTCTGGTTTGGGGTTGGAGACCCTTCACTGTTGATTAGGGTGAGCAGCTGAGACACCCTTCACAAGCAAAACAGACTTCCCCCTACAGACATCCCACAGGCTTCTCCTTTTGAGCTGTACATGGCACTTTCTGTGGAGTTACTCTGTAACTCCTGAGTAAGTAGGGCTGCTTTTTGTCCATCAGAGACACCAATTTGTCTCCTCAAGAGCCTGCCGCGAAGGCACCATACACAGCCCAGAGAGCCACTGGTCAGGACCTTCTGTACTTTCTGGCATGCTGCACCTAACTTTTGTGGCAAAATTCCCCAATCTCTGCAGCACAATTGGTTCTGCCGTATACTTGCTATTCTGTGCATAGGAAAATATTTGAAAATCAAGCAGGTGTATTGAATTATATGTAGCAGTCCTGGTTGTGACTCATTTGAATATTTACTAGACACTTTTGTATGTGGACAGTTCTCTTTGCATTTCAAACCACCTCCTACCTTCTAGTTTGCTGCAGGGTCCAGTATTGGTAGAATGTAAAAATTGGGGGCCTTGTTGAAAAATGTACGACCAGACTCCCCTTTGGTTGCTGGGAAGGTGTGTGTGAGAGGCGGGTGGCCCTTCTGGCTACTGTGAAAGGGTAAGGGAGGCCTCTGCCACCTCTCTTTGTATGTTCTGGGAGAGTTGAGGGTAGTATTGAGCGGGGAGGTAGAGAGAAGAAGCTGGGGTTTAGAAAATCTGCAGGGCACATATAACTGGAGCAATGTTGGCAAGTTCAGCTTCCAGGATGATTATTTAATAACTTAATGAGAGTGAGGAAAACTGGCCTGTAAAATTCAGGCTTCATTCGTCCTGTCAGAAGTCCAGCTGCTTGAGTAGCTACTTCTCATAGCTCAGGCAATCTCATCCAACATGGGGCTTGCTCAAAGTAAACAGCTAGAACCTTCCTGTGAGTGGGAGGAAAAGGCAGACGGGCACAACCCGGTGCCTGACCAGAATGAAATTAGCAGGCACCAACACAGGATTTGTGTGGCTGGGTGGAGATGCTAGAGGCACCTCACCCAACTGGCCTAGTCTGTAGCCAGTTCTGTGGCTCCAGAATCATAGAGATCAATAGAGCCTGCTGCAGTGGGCTCTAAACATTTCTATTGTTATTTGTTATTTGTAGTGCAATAGTCCTCTAGAAGCCCTGGTTGTGGCCGTATTGTGCTAGACACTATACACATATAACATAAATACAATGCCCCAAAGGACTTACAATCTGAGTGAAATCCTGACTCTACTGAAATTAGTAGGAGTCTTGCTGTTGACATCAATGGAGACAGGATTTCACCCTAGCTGCATACAACAAAGATACAGGGGGAGCACAAAGTAACCTACAAATGTAGTTAAATGTGTGATTTTATTCCAAAATACTTTGACAGGCTGCAGCCTTTTGCTGTTGCCATTTTTGTTAAGGATCCAATCCTGAGGGCCTTACTTAGACAATCACACACTGAAATCAGTATACGTGTTTCCCTGACCAAGGAAGGAAGTTTTGTTACTCATCGTCTGGTTTAGGAGAAGCAGAAAAGCAGATCATCTTTGCCCTAATGGTCCATTTCTTCTGTCTTTCTAAGCTCTACAATAGAGCTGCCATTTATGTAAAATACTGTGGAAGCATGGGATAATGCCTGGATACTCTTTTTAATTGTGGCTGTGTTGTTTGAGTGTTACTAATGTGTGATTTCTCTTAGGCTGATGCAAATATCTCCACAGAGAGGTTTTAGCAAATGTGTTTCTTAATGTAATAGTGTCTGATACTAGATTATTGCCCAGAGGTTAGTGGTGGACTACACTAATGGATGAACTTCAGCCCTGCATTTGACAGCTGATTAAAGTATTAATTATTCTGTGCCATGGGCTATAAGCATATCCGTTTAAGAGCAGCAGAATGTGTACATTGTGCTTGTGTGGGTAACCTCATGGCAAATTTTGGACTCTACTTTGGATGTTTCTATCAAAATAAAGGCTTGATTGCCAACATGAATAGCTTTCTTTCTGTTCTGGAGAAATACAAGATGGAAAGAGTTATAAGATCCCACAGGTCTGTTTTTTTTGGTGTTCCCATACCAAGAGAGAGTGATATTTCTGCTGATGCAGTGTCTTCCGAGTGGTCTGGTGGTGTAGAATGCCACACATTTCACAGGAAAAGGATGAATGATATCAAGCCATTGGAGCTGATAAGTAGTACATTGGCATCCTGCCATTAAAATATAAATACATTAAATGTACTAAAGGAAATGTTCATTCTGTTGTTTAGAATTGGACATGCCCCAGTAAGGTAAATTTAATCTTCTTGAGGGTTGCTGTGTTACAGTTGAATGGGATATGCATTTATCTCGTTTCTGATCTTTCCGTCATTCAGGTCTTATATTATGGCATTTAAGATATGAAATATTCTAGTTGGATCTAGGGATTGATGCTGGAAGGATATTCAAAGGAAGATGAAGGCGCTCAAGAGGCACTGAGCACCTTGCAATATCAGACCGTTCATCACCATAATTTTCATTATCACACATATTCATTAGGCACTAATTTGATGATCACACGTCCCTTTTTATTAGAAATTTGCAAATAGAAAATTCACCTGGAAATGGTTGTTTGTAGAGGTTTGCTGGGAAAGGTTGCATATATCATCATTTTAGCATTTGCTTTGCGTTCCCTTATGTTAGAATGATGAACTGAATTTTCTATCTGTAGAACACTGTGTAGCTACAGTACTTAGAAAGTATTCTGGCTCTGCTTCTGACCCTGCTGAAATCAATGGCAAAACTCCCACCAACTTCATCGCAAGCAGAGGCTAGCACTGAGGGCCTGATCTGAAGCCCATTGAAGTAAATAGGAGTCTTTACATTGTCTTCCTTGGGCGTTGAATTGGGCCACAAGAATTTGATCCTGCAGCATTAAATCACATGAGCAGTCCCACGGAGGACTGTGGGACTACTCGCCTGCATAAGGATTACAGCATTTTACACACAGCTGTTAAAAAACATTTGGCAGCAATTTAACTCCTCACTTGACTGTACAATAAAGGGAGAAGATAATGTAATGAAAAGAGGGCACACGGATTTCTAGCAGCTCTTAAAAATTAACACAGAGGATCAATTCATAAGGCAAATTCCTTTTTTAAAAAAAATGACACTTGCTGTATATTTCACCGCTAGGAAAATGTTATTTTATAGAACTGAAAGATATATATGTTTCACCTAGCTATCACATCTTAAGTAATCAGCATTGGCTCTTAAAGAAATCCGTAATTACTTTGAGCATGTCATTAGTTAGATGTAAAATGAATGATATTGCTCTGTTTTATTACCCTGAGTGATACAGCCATTGATATCATAAATTCATTGACCTCATCTTAAATGATCAATCCTGTAAGACAGACTTGATACATTAATTCTTAAGTGACGTTTTTCTCCTCCAGTAATTCCCCCTCTCCTTTGACGGATTGTTTTTCTCCATTTTTAGCATTATATTTTAGGATGTAATTTTACCAGGAGGTCATGCACACTCCTCCCCCTCCTCACAAAGTATTTTAGAAGGCAGGTATCAGTTACCTTAACCTAAAACAATTTGGGATGTTGTATAAAATCAGTTAGATAATGATGAGGCATTAGTCCATCTAGAATGTTCACAGGAACAGAAATATGGCATCTAACTTTTGTGTCTTTAATTTTATCTGATGATAAAATATACTGAAGGGGCTGTGATCAATGTGTGAGTGAGGCAGACTGTCTTGACCATTTCTTGTACCCCAGTGAATGACTGAAAACAGGAGAAATCCATAGAGAATTTCTAAGCAAGATTTCTAAATATTTTAACAGAGAAGAGAAGATATTTGTTTAGCTGCAAATGCCATAGGAACCAATTAGAATCATAGAATTCAATTGGAGACAAACAAATCAATACAGCAATAAAACACTGAACTATTTCAGTGAACTCTTCAACTGATAACCAATACAATTAAATGATTAGAAAGATGCCTGGAATTTTCCGCTGTCTCTTTTCTTTTAATATGTTTAGTTAAAGCTACTGAACTCTTCAGTAGAAAGATAAAGAAGCTTTTTTTCACCCCTTCCTATTTTCCTTAATTATTTCTTTGCCTACAGTCTTGAAGTCTTTAGGAGGAGATTGTTGCTTTACAATGTGCCTTGAAGAAGGGGAGCAGAGAGTTACGCCACCCCAAGAGAAGACCAGAGAGGGAGTTGTGACGTGGAGTCCTGTTTTCTCCTTGGCTCCACTGGGTGGAGGGGAAAGTATTCTACTACCTCTCTAGATCAGTAGCAGATTACCACCTCTCTGCATTAACTCAACTCTGCTGAGAGGTGTGTTGGGAGTAGAGACAGAATCAATGTTCTGTTCGTTGCCTGCGTATTCCTCACCTGTCTGTGCAGGAGAGGGAGTAGCACCCTTCCCGGGCTGTAGCCCATGGGAGTGTAGCCTGCCCAGGAGATTATGGAGGCACCTTACTCCCTTACACCTAATTCGATAAATGGAATGTGAATACCATAACTCTACATCAAAAATTACCTTGGGCCAGATCCTTCAGGCGGTACTGAGGAAAAGCTCCTATTAACTTAAAGTGCAGACTCAGAGTCAAATCCTCTCACCTTCCTGAAAAACTGTGAAAGGGCCAGAGAAGCTTCAGGTTCAGTTTGTGGGGTTTCACCAGATTATCCTGCTGGGGGACAGAGTTTGGCCCCATGGAGGGGGGGGGGGGGTTCCATACAAACCCTTAGCTGTTCCAAGAGCCCCAAAGGCCATGGACACTGGAGCACATGCCCAATACTCAGCACTACTTCCCAGTCCCCATTGGCCCATTTGGCACTGTGGGGTTCCTTTGCTTTTATATGCCTTTCCATGGCACCTATTCCCATTTGCGGGTGAGGAATACCCATGCCAGCGAAGGAAACAGTACACTGTAAGACTCCCAGCTGATCTGAGGAAATGGTGATCATGACTTATGTTGAGTCCATCTCTCAGCTTTCTCTTGGCAGCTATCTACCCCCTTCCCAGTAACCACAGCTCCCCATTTAGTAAATGGGATTTCTGGAGCTAGGGGGAAATTGTGGGTTGTGCCCAACTTTCTTCCCACTTCAGAAAATTGCCCCATTTTGCAGGTATCCTCTGTGGGAATGTGAAGAGGACAAAATGTGACCCAGAGTTGGGCAGC
Organism: Sternotherus odoratus; assembly: GCA_032164245.1. NCBI lineage: Eukaryota > Metazoa > Chordata > Testudines > Kinosternidae > Sternotherus > Sternotherus odoratus. The sequence continues at coordinate 65,541,615 of JAVMKO010000003.1, forward strand.
ATTTCACTACTTCTTATTAAAATTAATAAAACCCAACAGTTCTCCCCCCTTAATACTTCCTATACCGTAGTCTCTGTGAGTACACATCATTTTACAGTCCTAGGAAGGTCTGGGTGCATCTTTCCAGATAAGGCTTTTATGTTGGTGCTTTTGTTATGAGTTTACCAGTTTATTTTGCAATTGTAGGACATTACATTTTTATTTTTCCACCTCTGAAGGGATTGCCACTTTTGTAAGGTTTGTAGACATGCAGTGAAATTGTCTTTCTTGACTGGATCAACACAGTGGAAATGATTATGTAGAATGCATTGAGCATAACAAGCTACATACAGCCAGATCCCCAGGTGGTGTAAATCAGTGTAGCACTTTAGACTTCTATAGAGCTGCACAGGTTTAATCCGGCTGACAGTCTGACCTTCTGATTTCTAGACTTCAGAGGTGAATTAGTAGTCAAAGGATCATTTAGTTTAACACTTTTAAAATCTTTGAGTCAGGATGAAAATCTCCTGAGTGAATAGAGAGAGAGAGAGAGAAAAATAGTTACCAAAAAGAGATTACCAAATAGCTACATAGTTAAAAAAATAATATAACAGTATATATATATATATATATATATATATATGTATATATATAATATATATATATATATATATACACACACCTACACTCTAAAATGGCACCACTGTTTATATTGAAAGAAAGCTGAGAGTTAAATGAGATGAGTAATCAAATGCCCGACATATGTTGCTTTGAATTGTTTATATGGCCAATAGTTATTAAAATGAATTATCTTTTAAAGCTGCCATTTCACAGTGATATTCTTTTCTTTTATATATATATATGTAAAGACAGTCATCTTAAAAAAGCTGTTTGGAAAAGTAAGAATACACCTAATATAGTACTGTATTCTGACATGGTCAGAGGCTCACCATACTCATTATAGAGAGCACTAAAATCTCTGTGTGTGGAATATTTTGAGAACTCAAGTAAAGGACAAAAAATGGTGGGAGGGCTTGTGTATGTAAAATTCTGTCAAAAAGTAAGGCACTGAAAAATCTGACATCTGTTTATCTGTTTATAGCTATGGCAAGATTACTCATATTAATTCTTGTTTAAAATGCCATATGAGGGAAAGGCATTTGTGCAAACAAGAGTCGTATTTGAATTGTAGATCATGTCTTCACCATCTGTGAGAGCTGTTGGTGTTGCAAAATTAATGTGTTAATGAAATCACAATAATTTCTCTGAAGTAATGGATCCTGAAGCCTAGAGTGACTATTTTTTGAACTTTGGTGTCTAGTGGTTTACAATTGGGAAAGGCTTTCACAGCTTAATTAGTTCTGCAGCCATACTTAAAAAAAAAATTGGCGATGCCTTCACCACAGCAGTCATAGCGCAGAAAAGAATGAAATGGAAAAAAAGAAAATAAAAAGCCTGTAATACTAACTTTTTGCTATAGTATTTGAAAAGTTGCTAAATAACTTCGTCTGCCAAGACGTTTTACACAAAGTGACTAGTGAACAAGAGTGGGCAAACAGCTCAGAAAATAATTCCAGCTTGTCGAAACATCGCAAGTTGGGAATATCCGACCCTTATACAGATTTCATGACTATTTCCAAGTTTCTGTTTGGAACACATAGCAAATGATGTATGGTGCTTTTGGTTTTTGATACCATCAAAAATACATCTCCCTTTCCAACTTATTATCTAAGACAGTTAATAATGTAAAATGTTACAAGGTGCTGTAGCTTACCAGACATTGTTTGCAGTCATTTTTGTGGAACTCTCTGGGATCCTTTTCAAATTGTTTCTTGATTGTATTTACTGTGTAGCAACTCAACATGTCAAAGAACACGTAGGTTATGTACCATGTAGGTACATAGCCACATATGCGTGCATGCGCACAAACATATACACACACACACATATCTTGAGCTGGCTTAAGTTGTCATAGAAGCTATGTCTAAGAAGTCAGTGAAGCTATGCCAATTTACAGCAGCTGAAGATCTCCTCCACAATATGTATATACAATATTTAATGTACTGTATAAGACAGATTTAAGAACAGGAGGGCCATAAATGTTTGGGACATTTAGTTCAGTTATAAGTTATATGCTGATGTTAAAAAAATAATAATTTTCACACAATGTTTCTAATTTGTCCCAGTTAGAGAAATAAATCAGATATTTAGACAGCACTGAAAAATGAATATTAAAATTACATCAACAAGAGAAGATCATTTTTCTTACCTGTTTTGATTTTGTTACTGTGTTGTAGGTATGTGACTGGTGTAAGCACATAAGACACACAAAAGAGTATCTGGATTTTGGGGACGGGGAACGAAGGCTTCAGTTCTGCAGTGCAAAATGTCTCAATCAGTACAAAATGGACATTTTCTACAAAGAGACACAGGCCAATCTTCCAGCTGGACTGTGCAGCACATTACATCCTCCAGTTGAAAATAAAGCAGAAGGTACTGGGGTACAGCTGCTGACTCCAGATTCTTGGAATATACCGCTAGCAGATGCTCGGAGAAAGGCCCCATCCCCAGTGTCTGCAGCTGGCCAAATTCAAGGCCCTGGACCATCAGCGTCTACCACTGCCTCTCCGTCTGACACTGCCAACTGCTCTGTCACTAAAATCCCCACGCCAATTCCCAAACCTATTCCCATGAACGAGAATCCAAATATTCCACCAGTTTCTGTTCAGCCACCTGCTAGTATTGTGCCTCCAATTGGTGTCCCACCTCGAAGCCCTCCCATGGTGATGACAAACCGGGGGCCAGTTCCTCTGCCCATATTCATGGAACAGCAAATTATGCAACAAATCCGTCCACCATTTATTCGAGGGCCGCCTCATCATGCCTCGAATCCTAACAGTCCTTTGTCCAATCCAATGATTCCTGGAATTGGTCCGCCACCAGGTGGTCCCAGAAATATGGGTCCCACCTCCAGTCCCATGCATAGGCCAATGCTATCACCTCATATTCATCCCCCGACAACACCTACCATGCCTGGCAATCCCCCGGGGTTACTACCACCTCCTCCTCCAGGAGCTCCTTTACCTAGCCTTCCCTTTCCCCCTGTCAGCATGATGCCAAATGGTCCTATGCCTATGCCACAGATGATGAACTTTGGATTGCCATCTCTTGCCCCACTGGTGCCACCCCCAACCCTCTTAGTGCCATATCCTGTCATTGTTCCTTTGCCTGTACCTATCCCTATTCCCATTCCCATCCCTCACATCAATGATTCCAAGCCCCCCAATGGCTTCTCCAGCAATGGTGAAAACTTCATTCCAAGTACCTCCAGTGATGCAGCCCGGGCAAAGCCAACAAATAACTCTACGTCCCCTAGAGAATCAAAGCAAGGGCCTTCTAAATCCTCCGACTCGTCACCTAGCTGTTCAGGCCAGTCCTTAAATCAAGCTCAAGTGGTGCAGGAGCATAGTAGAAATGAAGTTGTTGATTTGACTGTCAGACCTAGTAGTCCAATGAACAGTAAATTTAGTTTTTCCAGTGTACTACAGGGTCCACAGGATGGTGTGATAGACCTAACACTAGGGCACAGGTCTAGGCTACACAATGTTATCCACAGGGCTTTACATGCTCAAGTAAAAGTTGAACGTGAACCTAACAGTGTTGTAAATTTGGCTTTTAGTAGCTCAGATAAAAGGAACTGCAGCAACTGCAGGGACAATTGCAGCCCAGTTGAAACAAAAATGTTACCCTGCAGTGACCCAGCTCACTGTGGTCCTGTCTCACTGGCCTCTGGCATTTCAGGACTAGAAACTAGTGCAGCAGTTTGCAATGTCATTGTGAATGGCACAAAGAGCACAGAGGGTTCTAAGAACTCAGAACAATCCCCAGAGAAGAAAAAGCCGCAACCGCAGGAAGAGCCAGCAGTGAGTGAGTTGGAATCTGTTAAGGAGAACAACTGTGCATCAAACTGCCACCTAGAAGGAGAGGGTGGCAAGAAGATTGGGGACGAGCCCCTCATTGGGGGAGACAAGCAAGACCCCAACCTTAACAACCCTGCAGATGAGGACCATGCGTATGCTTTGCGGATGCTGCCCAAGACAGGTTGTGTGATCCAGCCTGTGCCTAAACCAGCAGAAAAGACTGCTATAGCACCGTGTATAATCTCATCGCCAATACTCAGCACAGGGCCAGAGGATCTGGAGCCACCATTGAAAAGGAGGTGTCTCCGAATTCGAAATCAGAATAAGTAAAGGTTTGTGTAACCACTACTGCCTTCTGTGTGAATAGAATGAATATCCGTGTTTTCAGGTGTGAGTCACACTCATATGGATATGGCTTTTGTAAAACAAAGATAGAGATTCCAGTTTATTAACAAAAAAAGAGAAAATATGATTATTTATGTTTTTAATATTGTCTTTGTCTTGTATCATCTTTGTATCTGTCAATCCTCCACCCATCGGCAGTGTCTTCAGCTTTGTGCTCACAGAACATTCCGTTATGGTGCTGGCTGTGAAGTTCTTGTGTTGTGTATGTCCGAACTAGTAGATCTCTGCCTATCACAAATTCTAGGTGTGAGCAGTCAATCTGGTTTTAAATATTTAACCCAACTGGGTACCGGCAAGTCATGTCCTCATGACCACAATGTTTAATTATCATCATTTCCCCTCAGCAGAGCAAATCAACGCCACTGCTTGCTTCTACTTCAGCTCATGATTACTCATTGTTTTGGTTAACCACAGTCATATTACTCCAACCTGCATTCAGAGTAACAGACTGACTTCAAGCTGGCACTGTTGGAGTTAAAAGCAGTGTAGGCCCTGGCTGTGTTCAAGAGTTCTTTCTTGAGCTTTGCTCTAGTGGGTATCTGTGCTTAGACACCATCTCCCATTAGGGATCTTACCATCTTGTCTCAGGTTAATAGGCAGTGATGTTTATGTCCTGGTGGGCTCTAGGATGTGGAACTCCACTCCCTTACAGCCCAGACACCTGTCTCAGTCCATCTCTCTCACTTTTAAAAGCATTTTAGCACTCTCCCCCCCCCCCCATTTATATTTTTATTATGGTCCCTTACTGAGGCCAGAGGGCTCTATGGCAATATAAATAATAAATAATAATTCCATCCCCCTGGGGCAAAACAGTGATCCAGAGGCAAAAAAGTTCAGCAACCCATGCCCTTCAACCCCCCAAATCACTTTGAGTCCTGGTGACAAAACAGTACCTTTATAAAATTAATACTTTCATATATGTCTGTTCTTGCTTCAACCGTGTGTGCACAAATGTAATTGCATTTCCCTTAGAGATTGGAGAGGTTCTTTAAGAAAAAAAAAAGGAGAGTGGTGGGTGTTACAAGAACCCATTCCGAAATCAAATACTGATGATTTGCCGGATATGGCTTGGTGACATGCCAAATTTTATTACAATCTGTATAGTATTCCATAACCTCCAGTAAATCATATTTTGTGCTGTTCGTTGTAGTGTAATAGTGACTCTCAGAAGTTGCCATTAACAGATCAGTATCCAATAACAATTAACATGTTGTGGTATCTGGGATACTGCAGTATTCCTCTATGCTAATAATGGAGAATAAGTGCACAAGCACAGACACTGTGATGTGATAAATGCTAACTTTTTATCTGGGGACCACTGTACTTACTGTTCTTGCTCTTACACCCTTGAATACAGAATGAGGTCTCCCTTTGCTCACACAGAGTGCTTATTTTAATGTCCACACTCGTTCAGTGAAATTGAGTCCCTATCCAGGGCTGGCCTTACCATGAGGCGAACTGAGGCAGCTGTCTCAGTTGCCAGACTGTGTGGGGGAGGGGGGGCACTAGGTCCCAGAGTGTAGAAAATTGTGTCTGCTGCTGGCGCCTATGTATTCTCTCTGCTCTAGAGGCACAGAGATGGTGGAGCGCTGTGCTGGAGGAAGGAGGGCACAAGAGATCTTTCAAAGATTTGGCCCAGGTGAGGGGATACAGGGGCATCATTTGAGCTCCCCGCCTCATGTACCAAAATGTTGTGGGCCGGCCCTACCCCTATCCTATGCTCCAGGCATACACTGCCATTTAAAAATACACTTATTAAATAGACTACACCCGTAAATTTCTTGGACCAATAATTAACATATATAATAACCCAGAAGCTGAAAACATATTTAAGGCGTTCCAGTCCCTCACAGCTAGGGAAAACAAATGGACCTTGCAGTATGCCTATTATATTACCTTGCTATTAAAGCATTAAGATCGTTGCTGCAAACACTGCTGTGCTATGCTCAGAGCTCATAGTAAATACTGTAATACTGTTCAAGCCATATGGTATAATCATACACACAACTGTGCTTAACATCAGAACAGTGCTACAGGGAACACTGCTGTTGGACTATCTCCCAATTAATTATTATCAGACTAACCTATGCTTGTTGCATTAATCCCATTTACCTCAATCCACAGTGTCTACACCATGTTTATACCTGAGTTCAATTCGCTGTAGTTTAACATCAGTCGGACTACCACATCTTCCACAATTGGCACTCTAAGCTCAGAAAGCTCTGGCTTCATTCAGATGTTTATCTGTTTGTGGCGTTGACACTATTGTATGTGACATAACTTTGCATATAATATTCCACACAGAAACTGGACAACCTGAGCTCAGACAGACAGCTCCTAAAAGATGAAAAAAGGATGATTCATGAGTCAGTTGTTTCCCGCTTCTTAAATCCATCAAGCATCAGCATGTCTAGCATTGAAAACCATCAGTTCAATTACCAGAATGAGTAATCATTTTCCTGTTCACAAAGAGGTGTATATATAGTTTTGTGTTCCTTTGTCTCAGGGTATGGATTGTTTTGTCACTTATTTTACTGGTAGATTTTCAGTTCTCAGGTGTCTACAGTGCCTCTACGAGTCGTGTGTAATAGCACAGAAAATGGTTAATGGCCACCTGTGACTGAAAAGAGAAAAGCTGCACAAAAGAAATGTAAAAGGCAGAATCTTTATGTATTTCCCAGGAAAGAGCATAGCTTCAAAACACCCTATAGAAGAAAATGATGTGAATAGGCACCTCCCTCCAAATGACGCATGGTCTCTGTGAAATGCCGGTGGGTGGTAACCCATACAAACCCGGTACTGGTTTGAGATGAACCCTTGAAATGATTTGATTACTTAGCTTCACATAGAACTCAATGATGGGGCTAATCTCTCCTTTGCCACTGCAAATAAAAACACAGGAATCCCAGGTGAGGTGATGCCAGGTCTATGGCAGCTCCCCATTCCCTCCACCTCCCACCCCGCCTCCTTCTCTTCAGCGTCAAGAAGCGCCTCTAGGAACATTCCACAGGGTGATGTTCTGTGGGTTCAGAGTGGATGAGCACGGAGGTACAAAACAGTGTTGCTCAGCCTTTAACCCCAATCCCCATGGGCAATCACTGAATACGTTACTGTTGATACCATCACCTTTAGCTTAATTCTTCCTCCTCACTATAAATCCCGACCTCCCCAGCAGCAGATGACAGTAGGACTGGGGGTGGCCATGGCAGTTCAGCTTCTCCAGAAAGCATCCTGTCAGAGGACTGGAGGATGCTGCCTTCATGGCTATGGTTTAACTAGAATAGCACTGTTGGATTTAAAAGGCTGATAAGACCCCAAATATATTTGCAACCAACTTCTTGAGCTTTGTTCTGATAGGTGTCTGTGGATGTGAACAAAAGGCCATTCTGAAGCACATGTTCTCTGTGCTGATGACCCTAGCTATAAGCTCTTTTGCCCAACCCCCCTATCTGTTCCATGGTAAGGGTAGAGATACACACACACCCTGATCCTGGCAATGGGATTAGGGAACTCCACACATACAGACTCATGAACACACAGAGTTTTCCGGTCCCTCTGCAGGAATAAGCTACAGAGGGGAGGATTTGGTCCCTCATATTTGATGGCCTGGGCCCTGGCAGTTTAATTATTATGCTGGTCCCAGAATGTCATTAACTTGCTAGAAGAAACCATCCTGAAAGTTCTCTCTCCTGGCTCCCCTAATTGGGAAATCTGAACATATGTGACATTCTATGCAACGTTTCCTGAATTTAGTTTCCTATCGAATTGTATTAATTGAGGGAAATTATCCAGATCCATTCATGCTAGAGTTCTGGGCAGGCAGATAGGATCTGAGGAATAGCAACATGGATGGCTGTAAAAAGGAATCAGTGCAAGTGTCACCTTTTTGGGCAAGTAACCAGACTCTAGATTATATAATGTACCAATTACTTGATTATTGGAAATGCTAATCAGCAACATAATCTTCCATGTTAAAGTTTAGCCTCTCCATCAGGATGCAGACTGTCAAGCTGCAATTCAAGCAACCAGCTAAAAAGCCTCAGTGCCAGTTCCGCAGTGCGAGGAAGGCGTGCAGCTCATGAGAGGAATATTTTGCTGGGTGTAATTGTTTCAAATTTGAATGGCGTGAACTTTCTAAAATTAGCAGCGTTATTGTTGGCCGCATGCACATAGTATATCCAGGCAGAATCATTTTAACCCTACGGTTTCAGTGCAAGTGGTTTTTAAGTTGAATATGTTAAAATGCTACAGACCATTTGGCTTTCAGATAATACTTCAGGTAAATTGAACTATAAAATTAAGTGGCACACATGGCTACACTCAGATCTGGTTTGTGTGTGTGTGTGTGTGTGTGCGCGCACGCATACAGGTGCGGGAGGTAGGGGAAGTTGAGGTGGGGGCTTCTTACTCCCTGCAAGCAGAATAGCTTTGTAGCTCTGCAGGAAGAGCTAAGAGCAGGCCAACTACTGCACTAGCCCATGCCCCATGTCCCCGTGGGCTCACAGTCTGCTGAGTAGGTCATATGCTTAGTCCTGCAGCTGGCTAGTGCATATGTTGTGGTCATGATGACACACATGGTGTAGAATGCTTCTTTTCAGGGCCAAAGTCATATGTATCCCACTATGCAATCCGCTCTTCCCCCACTGGCCCAGCACAAGAAATCCTGCTGTGGGTGGTGGGAATCCTGAGGCAGAGAACAGATCTATTAACCTTTCTTCTGTCTGACAGTTTTCTATGACACCCTCACTGTAGCATCTCTAGCAGCCTGTATCTACCAGCATCCTGTTCTCCCCTCAGTGCCCTGACCATGAGAGGATTGGGCCCTACATGTCTAAACAAAAACATATTTTATGTATTTACATGGTTCCTGCTAGTTATCTTTGTTGACACAGCACTATTGGCCAGATTCACAGCTGGGGTAAACTGACGTATCTCCACTGATTTCAGTGGAGCTATGGTGATTTACATCAATCTAGAAACTGGCCCTATATATTTAAAACAGGTGAAAACTGTTCCAAAAATAACTCCTATACCTGACATCTTATGAATCTGATTTTTGCCAGTCGTTCTAGGCGAGACTGTTCACATTAGAAACACGGACGTGTTTGCCTGGAAATGAAGTTCAGTCCTCAAGAAATGCCTGATACTAACAGTGATCTTAAGTTTATGAATCACCATGGCAGATAGCACTGAGCTATATTAAAGTAAAGGAGAGTTTCTCACATCTTAGACTGTCAGGCTTTGCATGCACTAAATTCAGTCTGCATGGGAGTAAAGTAGCAGACCACGGTCCAGCCCCTCAGTTGTTGTAGATCAGCATAGATCTATTGAAGTCAAAGGACCTGTGCTGATTTATACCAGCTGAGGATCTGGTCCTTTTACTCTTCCACAGAAGCGATTGCCATAGGCCACAATTTTCAAACATAAAACCCCATGCTCTTGAATCCATATTTAGCCACACACATAAAAATGACCTGTTTCCCAAGGTGATGAGCGCTGCGCCTTCTTTCATACAAATTACAGCTCCTCTGCTGGTGTAAATTGTCATTTCTCCTACTGAGCTAGAACAACACAGACAGAGGTTCCGGGCCATGGAGATTTGAGGCCATTTGTGATCTTCAAATATTTCATGACTGGGACCACTGACTTCAATGGGGTTACCCCCAAAGAGTACTTGGGCCACTACAGATGGAAGTGTCCTCTGTGACCTTTGTGAGAAGGAGCATACAGTAAAACCTCCATTTAATGGACTAATTTGGGTGAGGGGGTGTCCGTTAAATGAAAAAGTCCGTTATTTAATAATTTAAAAAAAAAAACGAGCTGTCGGAGCAGCAGCCTGACCGCCACAGGGTCGGGGCGGCAGCTCCGCAGCCTGCCGGCTGCCTGGACCCGGGCGGCAGCCGGGAGCCGGCAGCCAGCCCGCGACAAATGGATTTCGGATGCATCAGACTTGCTTAGAAATTTTGTCCGTTGCATCCGAAGTCCGTTAAATCGAGGTCCGTTAAATCGAAGGTTTACTGTATTTAAAAAAACCAAAACAAACACCACATCCAAGGCACACACTAAGCCGATATGATCCTATACGCATCACCTGTAAAACGTGTGCATCCCCTGAGATGAGAAGAAAATCCATACTTTTTTTAGGAAAGAGAAAACCAGTGATTCAATCCTGCAAGCCCTTGCTCAAGTGAGTAGGCCTCATTCAGATGGCTTGTAAGCAATAGGGTTACTCACATACATGATTCTGATATCAGGCCCCAAAGAAATAAATATTTTCAGATGTATAGGACCTGATTATCCTCCCGTTTACATCAATATAAAGCAGAAATAATTCCATTCAGTGGAGTTAGTGTAAAATGGATATAAAAGGTGAATCAAGCTCTTCATTTTGTCATTTACTCTTGTACTATTTGGATACAAGGTTTCTGTATCACAGGGAAAGTTTGGAAAAAATCACAGCTCATGCTCAAATGCAGAAATCAGAACAGGCAGCTGTTCTGCGATACATTTATGGATCTTTACCACAACAATTGAAGGCTCTTGCAGAAACATCATCAGAAATTATGAAGTTATTAGTGCCTTCGTATGCAGGTGGAGAGACTAAAACAACTACTGAAAATGGCCATGCAAAAGTCCTGATCTATGGAGACAGCTGGCCCTAGGGAGCTAACATTTTTAGGCGTGCCTCCCCAAATCCTGAACTTGGGTTGAAAACCAGAAGAAACAGTTGTGCAAGAGACAGACATAATTAAACAGTGAGCACCAGGATTTAGGAAAATCCATTTTAAAATGCAAATGCACATAAAAAGCAGATAGAAGATCCATGTGAAGTAGCAATCATGTCTTCCCAGATTCCTGGCCTGGAAGGTGTTGGACTAATTGTGACAGAGCCCCATTTAGATCTAAACAGCCAGGTGACTCTCCTTGTCTATCATTAGGCCCCATTCAGCAAAGCATTAAAGTTAAACACATCCATAATTGATTACCGCATCAAAGCCTTGCTACTCAGTTGTGCTCCTCATTGTACAGCAGGTCATTTGTGTTCTTTTGATAGTGAACTATGTTAGATATGTTAGACCCACATGAAAAGGGCTTGGGATTGGGAGTGTATTTGCTGATCCCATGAAAGGAACAAATCAAGTAAACTTGCAATCTGTACAGAGCCACCAAATATAAAACATTTGCTTCCCCCCTCCCCAATAAACACATATGAAATCTATGGACCCCATCCTGTGAGAGGCTGAGCGCCCTCAACTCCCACTGCCTCCTGTAAGAGATGAGAGTGCTCAGCAGTTTACAAGAGTAGGCCCCATCTTGGTCTCATTTGCATGGATTTGCTTCCCCCGACATATTTTTGGTATTTTTGGTATTCCTGTACAACATGTGTCTCAATTTGTAATAATATCCTCCCTGCAGCTGGCTTAGTTTTCTAAGTGTTTCTAAAATGTTACTGTCTTAAATTTGAGCCAACGTACAATAACAAATTATCTAGACGCAAAGTGACTGAACTGCATTTGTTGGAAGAACATCCCCACCCCCACCCCCGCTACATTTCATCTTCCAGTCCTAGTTTTGGACTTTCAAGCTGTGTAATATAATCATCCTCTCTAGAAGCACATTTTTTTAAAAGTTGTGGAGATTGGGTGGTGTAGAAGGAAACAACTATCTGTCTCAGATTTCTTTGCAAAGTTCTGCAGCCCATCAACAACATATTGATATTTTAAACCTATGTTTAAAGCAATTTTCAGATATTTATTTGGAGCCCTTGTGGCTAAATGTAAATCTTTATATTATTATGATTTGGTGCATGCTCATGCTTCAAATATTTATATGCTTTTATGATCCACTTGAGCTGCCCTTTTTAAGTACTTTATCCAAAAAAAAAAACCTTTCCCACAGGAATTCTGTAATCTAGTGATTTCCGAATACTGATATAGAAGAAGAGATACACGATGAGGTCTCTACAGACATGACTGCTGTCCTCAATTTTCTGCGTTCAAATAAGATGCAAATTTTGCATTATACGGCAGGAGTTTACCAATTACTGCTGAACCAGCGATACAAATATGGTCCCTATATCTGTAACAATGGCAAACTCTGCAAGAATTACTGGTAGTTTAAACTGTTATCAGTAGTCGCAGGGGACACTCTAAAGCCGCTGGCACTGCACCTGTGAAATGTTCCAGCTACAAGTTGTTTGCTCCATACATTCTTGATTGTTATCCCCATCTCTAATAATCTGCAAGACCTTTTGGCCACTTGAGACCCTATCCTGCAATAAGTCTAATTCTGTTCTCAAGATTTGATCCTGCATAACTGAACTGAATCAGAACTTTACTGTCACTAGTGGGAGATGGACCAGGCCCTTACATTGGTATAAATTAGGAAAAACTCCACTAAAATCAGTGTAAAACCAAAGCGACATCAGTCCCTGTGGTTGCAGTCTCACGGCTTGACTACAAAGGGGCTGATTCCTCAAACACTTGCCCGTGGGAGTCAACTTTACACAGACAGGTAGTAGTCCCATTGGCTTCAGGGTGGCAAGAGTTTGCAAGACAGGACCTAACAGTCTTTGTTGTGGCTGCTGTATTTTGATTTGCATATTTAATATTAAGAAATCCAAAACATTAGTTTTTTTAAAATGGCTCTTAATATAACCCACGATCATATGATTTGTGAAAATGGAGTCAGAATGGGTAACATTTGTACAGAAGCAGTAAACAAATCAATGCACATGGAACAATTCCATAGGAAATCCCAAGTATTAGCTAAGGAACCCTCGGAACTGCCCAGCAAGATAGCTCAGTATTATTGCCCCCATTTTACAGACGGAATCTGAAGCAGAGGGGCAGATTCTGATCTCATGTACACTGCTGTGACTTGACTGACTTCACACCTAGCTACCAGCTTCTGTGCCACTCCATGGGTAATATTTTATGCAAATGATGTAGAGGCAGCTAACATATTTGCAAATAATTTACATATGACCCTAAACTTCAGTTTACGGTCAACACACCCATCCCTGAGCATGGGGCAGGGCGCTGCGTGCACAAAACTTGCAGGCCTAGCTAGCGTGGGTGTATGGGTGTGTGCTAGAGGGGGCCTGGGTAGAGAGCTTAGCATAGGGTGGGCCTGCACAACATGCGGCCCGGGGGCCACATGTGGCCCGCACGGGCTTACTGTGCGACCCGCAGGGGGGTGAGTAGGGGTGGGGCAAGACAAGTGGGGGTGTGGGGGGAAGCAGATGGGGGGGGCGGGGCGAGGGCGGGGCTTTTCGGCCCGCAGCTGGTTTTTTTGCAGTAATATGGCCCTTGCTGCTTTCCAAGTTGTGCGGGCCTGGCTTAGGGAGCTCCCTAGCACCTCCTCCTCACTTTCTGCCTGCTGCTGCCAGCTGCTCCTCCTTGCCCTTTCCCACTTGGCGCCAGCAGGGAAAAGGACCTGAGGGGGGCAGAGAGTCAGCGTGCTCAGTCCTGGTGCCACAGCAGCTCCTGGAGGCCAACACCGGCAATAACAGGCCAGTCCTGCTGAACCCATAAGGTTTCAGCAGAGCTGGGGGAATGCTCCACATTGCTGCCAAATGCGGCAAGGTTGCGATAGAAGCGGGAGTCTTGGCAGCCTTGCTTCAGTGCGGTGACATCCAACCACCTCGGTGCAAATGAGAACAGAGCCTGGCCCAGACAGGTCAAGTGATTTGTCATAGGCCCCAGAATGAGTCAGTCTTAGAGCGGAGATTAGAAATGCAGAGCTCCTCTCCTCATACCATACCATACATACTGACTTACGTTCTCTCAGCGTCACCAGAGTATAAACCAGTGGGCCCCCTTTTCAGCGATACCTGTGGGAGATGGTGCCGCGAGGAGGCCAGAAATGCTGATTTTTTTCAAGTACGACTGAAAATGTTGTGGAGTTTCGTTAATCTTTCGATCATTATCTGCAGAGAGTTAAAATCGGAAAGACTTTAAAACGCATGTGAAATGACACAAAAATTGTGTTAAATGAAAATTGGCTAAGAGGAAAAGAGTTTGCTTGTTTGTTGGAGACAGGGTTATTAATGTGAGAGGGTAGGAACACAAATTTGTTATGTGGAGTGGATTTGCCTCAGCACAAAGAACTTATGCAGGGCCCTACACACTGTTAAACTCTGATTTAAGTGAGGCACAGGAATGGGGTGAATTTTATCCTAGGAGTGCACCAAGGAATGAACAACTCTAAGTTGGGGGGGAGGGAAGGGAGGGGACATCAGACATAAGCAACAATAATTTTTGAACTAGTGATAGTTCATCTGCATGGATAGAAATGGTTAGTAATGAATATAAATATAAATCAGAAGTTAGAAATTGTAGATAATTGAATAAGGGAAGCAAAGGGACACAAGAAGAAATCTATGGCCAGCAACATTAAGGAGTTTAAGTATATTAGGAAAAAAAGAATCCTAACAATAGTATTGGTCAATGGAGAAATGATAGAATTATCAATAATAATATAGAAAAGACAGAAGTGTTCAATAAATATTTCTGTTCTGTATTTGGGAAAAAATAGATGATGTACTCATATCAGATGATAATACTCTTTCCATTCCACTAGTATCTCAAAAGGATGTTAAACAGAAGCTACTAAAATTAGACATTTTTAAACCAGCAGGTCTAGATAACTTGCATCCAGAATGTGAGAAAAAAGCAGGCTGATGAGTTCAGTGGACCATTAATGTTAATTTTCAGTAAGTCTTGGAACTCTGGGGAAGTTCCAGAAGACTGGAAGTTAATGTTGTGCCAATATTTAAAAAGGATAAACACAATGACCTAGATAATTACAGGCCTGTGAGGCTGACATTGATCCCAGGAAATGTAACGGAGCAGCTGATATGGGGCTTGATTAATAAAGAATTAAAGGAGGATAATATAATGAATGCCAATCAAGATGGGTTTATGGAAAATAGATCCTGTCAAACTAACTTGATATCTTTTTTTGATGAGATTATAAATGTAGTTGATAAGGGTAATAGAGTTGTATAATAGACGTCTGAAGGGCATTTAGCTTGGTATGGCATGCCATTTTGATTTAAAAAACTAGAAAGATATAAGAAAACATGGCACACATTAACTGGATTAAAAGCTAGCTAAATGATAGGTCTCAACATATAATTGTAAACCGGGAATCATCATTGAATGTGTATGTTTCCCATGAGGTCCTGCAGGGATCAGTTCTTGGCCCTATGACATTTAACATTTTTATTAATGACCTAGAAGAAAAAATAAAATAATTAATACAGTTTGCAGATGACACAAAAATTGGAGGAATGGTAAATAATTTAGAGAACAGGTCATAGATAAAGAGCGATCTGGATCATTTGGTAAACTGGGAGCAAGCATGCAATATGCATTTTAATATGGCTAAAGGTAAATGTATAAATCTAGCAACAAAGAATGTAGGCCATTCTTATGCAATGGGGGACTCCATCTTGGGAAGCAGTGAATTGTGAAAAAGATCTGGGGGTCTTGGTGGATACTCAGCTGAAAATGAGCTCTTACTGTGACACCGTGGCTAACAGGGTGAATGTAGTCCTTGGATGCATAAACAGGGGAATCTTGAGTAGGACTAGAGCTGTCATTCTACCTCTGTATTTGGCACTGGTGTGACTGCTGCTGGAATAACGTATTTCAGTTCTGGTGACCAGAATTCAAGAAGGATGTTGATAAATTGGAGACATTTCAGAGAAGAGCCACAAGACTGATTTAAGGATTAGAAAACCTGCCTTATAGTGAGCTTGATATAGTTAGCTTAACAAAGAGAAGGCTAAGAGGTAACTTGATTATAGTCTGGAAGTTGAAACTAGACAAATTCATACACACAATAAGACCGTAATTTTTTAATGGTCAGAGTAATTAACCATTGGAACAATTTATCAGGTATCATGGTGGATTCTCCATCACTGACTATTTTTTAATCAGGATTGGGTGTTTTTCTAAAAGATCTGCTTTAGGAGTTATTTGGGGGAAGTTCGAAGGGCTGTGTTATACAGGAGTTCAGACTAGATGATTGCACATGCCCTTGGAATCTATGAATCTTGGCTGAAATCTGTGTGCCTGCCCTCCTGATCTGAATAACACAAAACCATGAGGGAGTGCAGAAGTGAAAAGAAATGTATTTCAGTAACAAAGGTGTAGCCGTGTTAGTCTGGATCTGCAAAAGCGACAAAGAGTCTTGTAGCACCTTATACACTAACAGATTTTAGGGAGATTTCTGATGAAGTGGGTCTTAACCCATGAAAGCTCATGATCCCTAAAATCTGTTAGTCTATAAGGTGCTACAAGACTCTTTGTCGTATTTCAGTAAGAGCAGGCAAGAAGCTGATCACTGATGTTAAAAATGTTTTAAGGTTAAAAAACAATTGCTCCCTGCCAGAGCACAGACTGGCTTTAAAGGAGAGCTACATATGCATTCAGGACTCGGTATTTATGAAGATTCCATTGTGCTTGGGGCCGCGTGGGCGTAGGAGGTAATGGGAAGAAGAGATTCCATTTGTCCTCTCCTTATGTTCCCTTACCTCACCTGGAGCTGGGAGCCATGGTCAGCACATGGTCTGACTCAGTGTGGAAAAGAGATGAGCCTCCATCTCAACTCTTCTTCCTTTGGGTGGGGAGAGGGGCTGAGAGCAAGATGTCATTGTTCATCCTGCCCCAGCCTCTTTTCTTTTCACAGAGCAACATGTATGACTTTTTTGGCAAAAGATTCTATTTTTCCTTTCCTCTCCTTTACCTGTTGTGTCCCTGGTTTTATCAGCTTTTCCTTTCCCTCTTTTGTTTGGTAGGAATTTTTCCTCCTTAGATTGGATTGTAGTTCCTGTATGAAAAGTGCTGTCCTGTATGAAGCCCAGAGTGCTGTCAGGAGGGGCCAATGGTCTCACCTGCCAACTCGGCAGCTACCTGTGGCACCTGTGGGTGGGATTTCTCTCCTATTGCTCTTCTATAGGACTTGCTCCCTGGTAAATCTGGAAGCACTGCAACCGCAACCTCCTGTTAACTCTCAAGTTCCTGTCCAGACTTTGTGGGTTTCTTTTGCTCCATTTTTGCCAGTGATTTAGTTGATTTGTGATATACAGGAGTACTAGTAAAAGTCTCAGCTGTATTTCCTGGCTCTAATCAACTGACAAGGGCTAGATTAATAGCCTTGTCAGATGGCAGCAGTTGGTATTTACCAATGCCAGTGGCCAATTTAATAGTATATCCTAGCCTAAAGGGATAGACTGAATTAGGTTAGAGAAGAGGGTCCAGAGTTAGATCTAGTTTAACCTGGTGCAATTTCACTGAAGGCTTTTCTAGGAATAAGTGCAGATCTTACACAGAGAAGCAATAGCTAGCAGTTGGCATCCTTTCTCCCATTCTTTCCCAGTTTCTCCCAGTTGCATTATCTACTGGCGAACTCCAATGTATCTTTATGACAATTCAACCACACGGTTCCCTTACGACAATACTATCTCTAGCCCTTGCTCTGCCACACAGAATAAGTCCCAAGCATCCCTGCTTGGATTTTTAAGGTCTGTACAGGTTACAGCTCCAAGTGCCAGGAGTGGGAGGCCAGTGGCTGCATATCTGACCCTTTGTTAACAAAAGACCCAGAGCTTGCAGGATGCAAATGGAAAA
This sequence comes from Sternotherus odoratus, assembly GCA_032164245.1. Taxonomy (NCBI): domain Eukaryota; kingdom Metazoa; phylum Chordata; order Testudines; family Kinosternidae; genus Sternotherus; species Sternotherus odoratus. The sequence continues at coordinate 65,559,559 of JAVMKO010000003.1, forward strand.
AAAATGCCTTTGAAGTTAATGGGAGTTTGTCGTGATAAGAACTGGGTAAGGAACTCGGAATTTGAGCCCGGCTGACTTTCTCCCTGAATTTGGGTCCCCTCTGAAATAAATGTCAGAGCTCTGTGTGCAGAGAAGCTTCCCCCAGCTGTAGTGATGTGGTGCCTTTTCTGTAATGTCGTGGAGAGGAATGATAAATCTCTCACTGTTCAAAGGGGAAGGTTTTAATGGTAAAGCTTGAACTACTTGAAGAGTCACTAAAAAGCCCCGAGCTATTACAAAGAACAGATGACCCCAGCGTGTTTACAGGGCTGAACATGCTCCCATGCCTGCTTCAGCTGCACTTTTGTGGTTTATGACCTCAGCAGAGCCTCCCTGAGAAAATTATGGGCTTGCCTTCGCTCTGGGGCCATTTATGAACCAGGCATCTTCTGGCGCATCAACAGCTTTCATGTTCATTGCCTGGTTGAACTAAGTACTGTGTTAAAAGACGGAAAGCTCTGCCAGCCCACATCAATGATCACCCGGGACTAAGGCTAATGCTCAGTCACCATATTGTTTCTGAACAATTTGATGCTGTGGTTGGAGTTGAAGACTGAAAAAAGTAAGAATGGCAACAACAAAAAATTCCTTTCGGGTTGTAGACCCTCTTGCTATATATGGGGGGAGGGAGTGTTTTATATCACAGAGCTCTCAGCTCAAGGGTCTAAGATGATCACAAACACTATTGTAACTGACTCTTCTTAGGCTGATAGCAGGGTATGAAGCCAGGAGGACCTTCAATGCTCTACCGCTTGAGGTAAAGGGCTATAGCTTCATTAATTAGAGGCAGTAGTTGATCCATAAACCTTTTTTGTGGACTGGCCACTAGACAGCACAAACTTCTCACTCTTCTAGTGTGGGTTACACTATTCTGCAAGGAGTTTTATCTTCTACCCCCCTGCATGCCCATTCCCTACCTATAACTTCATCTCAAAGACTATAAAAGTAAATAAACTAATGTGTATTTTCTTAATTCTGTAGAACAGTCCCTTTGTTTAGGGTGCACACTGAGACCATCTTATGGCTTGGACTCCATTCTTCTCTAAAACCTTAGAGGGAAATCCTGAAGCATATTATCAGTCTCAGTTTGTGCACTGGGCAACATTTTCCTCCTCAGTCTGCACTGTTGTTCCCTTACTTGCTGTGTGAATTTATCTGATACCCTATCACTCTGTACTCATGTCCCATGCAGAACTTTGATTGTCCTCATGGCAAAGAGTGGAAGAACCATAATGTATATTCAGGGCTGCCATAGAGATTGGTGCCAGCAGAGCTGCCGAGGTCATGGGTACACTACAGCTAGGGGGAAGTATAATATGCACGTTTCAATGTCACATGGTTGGGAGAATGAGCAGCAGCTAGAGATCTCTGTGATGATAACTGAAGCCCCTTGGGAAATGGGAGGTATCTCCCTGTTTGGTGCAATGCTGGGATACATAACTGCTTCCTGCCCTCCCGTTTGATAGGTAATCTTGACCCACTGTTCCCCTAATTCCCTCCATAAACACTAGTTCTGCACTTCTGCATATGCCGCCTGCTCCCCTATTCTATGTCTCCATCCTACTCCCATGGAAATGAACCCACTTCATCCTCTGCTGGCATGGCATTTGGATGAGGTGGAGTTAGCGGGGGAAAGAAAGAGTCACACTGCATCTTGGGGCTTTCCGCTGGGAGCAATCACATGGCTTTGCAAGGGGCCATGCATTGGCTTGAGTCAGCCTGGTTTATATAATAGTATCACTGAAGAGGTTGGCAGAAGGGCATTCTAGCTGAGGAGCCTGGGTTCTGGCCCTCTCTTTTTCTGGCCCTCTCTTCTGCCTATTCACCCACGCTGGAGTTGCTGATCTTCAGGGCACTCCTGAGAGAAGACTGAGTGAGGAGGGAGTGGAGGGTCATTGAGAAGTCTGTCACGCAGGGAATGATGGAGGCAGGGCTGTGATGTGAAGGTTTTCTGGGCACAGTACAGCTTTGTCAAGCTTACTGTATTAAGGTGTGTTTTTAAAAACCCTGTGATGTGCTTAGAGTACAAGTCACAGTAAGCCTAATGACATGAATAAACAACCAAACTCTAACACTGGTGTCCAGGGTAAGTTGTTCACCTATCGCTGCTGGGTCCAGTTCTCCACAGTACGTAGGACATTTCACTCAGAAATAAAAACAACAACTATGATATTTGAGAAAACCCCATCTCTTACTTAGGGTGTGGTAATTTAACCCCCTTCCTCTTAGGTTGCAGTACACACCCAAATGTTCTGCCTCTCAGAGGGAAGATATGGAAAGATACATACATTTGGCATGATCCATGACTTTAATATGCTGAAGCTAAATCTTGTATTCAGCCATTTCTTTTAAAAATTGCGATAGCTTAAAAAAGAGGAGAAGGGCTAATTACTGGGAACAACCAGTAGTACAGTAAAACCTCAGAGTTACAGGAACGGAGGTTGTTCATAACTGAACACAACTTTATGGTTCTTTCAAAAGTTTATAGCTGAACATTAACTTAATACAGCTTTGAAACTTTACTATGAAGAAGAAAAATGCTGCTTTTGACCATCTTAATTTAAATGAAACAAACTCAGATACAATTTTCTTATCTTGTCAAAGATTTTTTTTAACTTTTCCTTTATTTTTTTAACGTTTAACACAATATTATGCTGTGTTTGCTTTTCCCCCCTCTGCTACTGCCTGATTGCATACTTCTGGTTCCAAATGAGGTGTGTAGTTGACTGGTCAGTTCGTAACTCCAGTGTTTGTAACTCTGAGGTTCTACTGATAGTTAAAACAAGCAAGTGAGAGTTAGTAGATATGTGCTGTCTTCCCAAAGCTACCAATATTCCTGGCACTGTGGGATCCTGAGCAAATCAAATACGCTCCATGACTCAGTCCTTCTATCTGTTTAATGGAGATAATGATACATCTACTTTTGTAAAATACTTTGAGATCCATAGGTGAAGAGCACTGGATAACTGCAAGAGATTATTACTCACCTTTGATCGGCTAGACTAAAAGGGGGGGGGAGTATGTCTCTCTAGCTTGTTCTAAGGAGAGTTCTTCCATGTTCTAATATGCTTCCACCAATCTTGCTGCAAAGCAGGCTTCACCATAGACTCACAGCCTTGGTAGTATCAGGCAGACATACCTGAGGATGAAACCATGAAACATGTGTCTTTACATAAGCTGCCCTCACAGCTTTAATTGTGTTCCCAAGCTCATGCTTGTGCACACATTCCCTGCAGTGAATCATCCCCAAAACTTTCTGACCAGCTCCTCTTGTCTGTTTTACAGGAATGCTCACTGACAGGGTACCTTGCATGGAAAAAGGGAGCAGAGCAAACCATGCCACTTCACCGAATGATGCCAGCTGGGCCACTCACCACCCCGTCTGGCCAAAAGTCAAACAAATAAAGCAGCTTCCTGTCATTAAGTCTCTCAGAGGAAGCTTCAGGCCCATGGGTGCCTTTGGCCCAGAAGACGCCTATCATGGACCTACGCAATGTGCTCCGCATTCCCACTACCACCTCCTCTTCTCCTTGGAGGAACATGTTTTCCTCTTGGTTTTTTGCTGGGGAATTTTTCCCTCTGGTTTCAAAAACCAACCGGACCAATATAGGTACTTTTCCCTCTCTAACTTCAAGATTCAGATATTTGAGACTGGACAATGATATGGATTTTTTTTTTCAAAAACTGCTGTGGTTTTGCTGCTACACTAAGAATCGTGATTTGCATTGTATGGTTTTGGACCTAGTCACGTTTTGATGGGGGGAAAGGGGTTTTACTGGAGTAGCAATGCTTCAGAGTCATCTCTGTCCTACCCATGATGCACTTTTAAAGGAAGAGTTAGAATATTTTATTGGCTAATATACTTTCATTGTTATTTTTACAAAGGCCACCTTTATCCTTTTTAATGCCATATTTTCAGTGTTACACTTTTATGGCTTTTAATTTTTGATTTGACAGATGTAAGAAGCAGCATGAATAGTTTATACTGTGGTTTTTCAGAGCCTGAATGCCAAGAGAACTCAGTAAATGTTTATTCTTCTCAGCTTTCTCTTTAAATTCCCCTAAATAGCGCCCCATTTGGGAACAGAGCAAGAGTGTTGAACTAAAGACCAAAACTCCCTCAAGGTGTAAAATAATCTGAGGGGAATATTTGCTGGGCGTCACGAAAGACTTGGATGAAATTTCAACCCTGATGGTTTTCAGTGATCCAGGAAGCCAGTGAGACAATCTCTTCATATGCATAGCCCTTTCATGATAATTAGAATGGTATGGACAAACCAATGAAAATAAGGGGTAAAGTGAGAAAGATCCCCCATGATTCTGTTTCACTGTTTGCTTTCTCCTGTCATGGTTAAGAGAAATGTGCAATTCGATCCTCAATCAGTGGGTGGAGGATAACAGGGTAGAATTTACTTGTGTGCACTTGTACAGTTGTAGCCAAGAGTCCAAAAGTACACTAGAGCATGTATTCTGGCACTGAATTGGTAAGACAGTTGTGGAGTATCCCATTCTGACAAATACAAAAAAGAAAAAAAAATTCAAATCACCTTGTGATTCAGTGTAACTGTTTACTAACTTGAATAAAGCAATCATTCACTCTCAAGTGTTCAGAGTACACCTCTTCTATAAGGCTGCTGTTAGGAAGCAGGAAGCAGTTTGCAAAGGACGTGTCCCTATTAGTCTCAGTGAAGTTGGGAGCAGGGTATCAAAGCCAATCACACCAGAGCCTTGTAGTGATGGTGCACTATGAGCACTATGTATATACTGTATTTCTATATTTTCCTTTGTACAAAGTCCCTTACCAAGTCAAGCTACTGTTTTACAGGTGCTCCTTATTTATTAGAGCTGGGAAAGCTTGGAAAACACACCGGGCGACCGCGCTCGCTTTTTAAAAAATATTTTAAAAAGAAAAAAAAAAGCTCCTGAGCCTAGGGGAAGTTCCTAAGAGCTACCAGAGAAACATCTCCAAGAAAACAAGAACACGAAGCACTTCCAATGTGCTCACTTTCTTTCTGGGCTCACAACACTTTTCTCTTTCCCTGACTGGTGTCAGATTTATTAAAAGAAAATAAATCTCCAAGAAAAAAAAATGCACTTAAATGTGCTGTTGTTTTATTTTTTTTTCCTGTGCACATAAAGTTGTTCTTTTCTCTCCCTGACTGATCACAGATCAAGCAAAATTCAATCTGAAATCTAAAAAACAAAACCACCCTGACAAGTGTTATTTTTATTATTACTTGTATTGCAATACTGCCTAGGAGCCCTAGTCCTGAACCAGTAACTCACTGTGCTAGGCACTGTACAAATACAAAACAAAAAGTCAGTCCCTGACCCCAAAGCTTACAATTTAGGTATAAGAAACAACCATTGGAGGCAGACAGACAGACAGATGGTTCTTAGAGGCTGAATCTATATTCACTCTGTTTTCTCTCCGATGATTTCTCAGTTTCTATAGTGATCGTGGAAGGGAAAAGCACCTTGAAGTGTTGAGTTACGCCCTGATCTTGCAAAGAGCTCCCTCTGGTTGGACCATTACACTGGGCAGAGCCTCATTGACTTAAATGGAGCTCTGTGCAAGTGTTGAAGCCTGCTGCACTTCACTGCAGGATCTAGGCTTCAGCTCATTTCTTCCATCTTCTGTAAGGACACAGTTCTAAATATCTTCACACACTGAACTCTCACCTAAGTCTCGGTCATATCTACACACGTTCCTGTATCTTTAATTATTTAATCATCTGAACTTGGCCATGACAGGATGGCTGTGTATATTGATTTTGCTTTTGTCAGTTGTCCAGGATTGTTAACACACATTTCGACCCTTCGGAAAACCCTTTTGTTTTCAAGATTACAATCTCTTTCTCTGTAATTATTTTTTCCAGAAATAAAATAAGGAGAAAAATAAACCATAAGGTAAGCAAAAATTTCAGAAAGCAATACAATTTGAAGGCTGGCTATACAAAAACCTCAGATTTGTGAAAATTTGCCTAGATTATATTTATCAAATCATCCCAATTGCTAAACCAGAGTTTGGGTAGTCTGGTTGGTTCACTCCAGTGACGAAATGTCTGAGTACACATGAAACTTCAACTAACTGTAGACCAAGTACATCACGCAAAGGAAAACTTTTTTTTTAGGCCAAATTAATTCCTGGTACAAACCCAGCAAAATGAGTGGAATTACGAAGAGATACATTTGTTCCTTTGTGATTAATGGGATCTCAGCAAAGTAGCACACCATTATGCTTGCTCACTATTATTATTATTTACTAGCATAAGTGCCCGGCGTTGCTCGGGTCAGTCGGAGGTGGGGAGGGGGCAGACAGTTGACACCCCCTGACCAACCCCAACACCCACCCTTCACCCACCCTGACACCTTCCCACCCCCCCGACCAACCCCAACACCCCCCGGCTCACTTACCCCCCGACCAAACCCGACAACCCCACCTGACCCCCCAAAACAAACCCAACACCCCCACCTCACCCCCCGACCAAACCCGACACCCCCACCTCACCCCCTGAGCAAACCCGACACCCCCACCTCACCCCCCGACCGAACAGTGTATTTAATAATCTGTGTGCTACACAGTGCACCGTGAGCCGGGGGGGGGGGGGTGTCGGGTTTGGTCGGGGGGTCAGGTGGGGGTGTTGCGGTTGGTCAGGGGGTGTTGCGGTTGGTGGGGGGTTTACTACCTAGAAGGCAAACAGAGAAAGGCAGGATGCCCTGAGAGATGCACAGGTAGGTTTCTGCACGTAACAGAAGTCATTCCGGTTCTTCCATATGCACAGTTCTGAGAAAAATAGAATTTCTTCACAAGGTGAATAGAAGAAGCTTTGGACTGGGTCTCTAACAAACTATATGGGGGGAGGGATAGCTCAGTGGTTTGAGCATTGGCCTGCTAAACCCAGGGTTGTGAGTTCAATCCTTGAGGGGGCCATTTAGGGATCTGGGGCAAAAAATCTGTCAGGGGACAGTACTCGATCCTGCTAGTGTAGGCAGGGGACTGGACTCGATAACCTTCAAGGTCTTTCCAGTTCTAGGAGATTGGTATATCTCCATTTATATATATATATATTATATATCTCAGGCCTGCATTTCTTCATGCTGCCATTGAAGTTAACGAGAGGTTTTTTGTGAGAAAGCAGCATAGACTCTCATTGAATAAAGGCCTATTCCTGCTATCATAGAAGGTAGTACACATTTTTCTTTTGACTACCAAAAAAAAAAAAAAAAGTAGGACAGAGCCCTGTAAACTTCCTGATTTAATTACCTCCCATACTGACTGAAGTACAAAATAAAAAATGTAAAAAATATTTACTCCACTTTTGTGACGTAAAATGTCCTATGACATGAAAGTATTTCATGAGTTTTTCCCTTGCTAAATGTTTGCAATGAATTTGCTTTGTTCAAATAGTCACTGTGGGCCAAATTTACCAACATAATTATCTAAAAGGATATCTCATTCCCAAAGCCTTACTTGGACATCTAAATTAACACTCACCCAAATACACACATTAGGAATTTCAATGCTATTTGGCGTGCCCCTCTATGGAAGTGGTGCCCAAACTTTGATGCCTTGCTTTTAAAAATGGGGTCAGAATATGTAGTGAGACAACCACAAGGCTTCATTTAATAACAGCTATGACAACCTATTTGTGTGCAAATGAAGGACCAAATTTTGCTTTAATCTATTCTGATAAATGTTGGTTTCAGTGGAATGATTCTGGATTTATAGACAGTGGCATTTGCCCCTAAGACTATTTTAGGCCCCATCCCATCCTGATCAAACCCAACTGTACATTTTGGTTCTGTGTGTCCACGGACACTCCACTGAACACACAGCCCTATATGTTGAGAGCTTGAGTCTGATCTTAATCACACCGCTGCAAAGCAGGAGCAACTCCCTCAAAGTCAATAGATTTGAGTTATACTGATGTAAGCCAGAAGAGATTCTAGCCTTGCAAGTCTATCTTATATCTGGAGATGGAAGATGTCCCTTGGTAGAGTATTTTGACGTATAGTAGAACAGTACACTCCTATGACATGCCATTGGTGTTTCATTGATGGAACAGAGTCTGCTTGTACATGGTGTGGGTGAGAGAAATGTAAAGTTAGTTTGAGCACTTCTGGAACTTTGACTTGGAAGATGAAAAGACACTCAAATCAAATTTAAATAATAATATCCGTTATTTTCCAGGCGTGGTCTAAAACATTGCCTCTCATAAGAGCTGTCGTAGCATAATACTGCAGAACTGTAGTGATTGCTGTAGTCATTGGTATAAGGATACACTCCTGAGCCTGTAGGGATTTTGTAGCTAGCATGGATAATAAAGTCAATAGACAGTCTCTGGGCTTGATTCATCACTCTGTTTACTCCAATTTTACATGGGAGTAACTCAGGAAGTAATGCAGTGGGATATCAGGCCCTTTGTGGTAGGCAGGCCTGAAAGTTTGGCAGTACAGCCCACTGGATAGAACACTGGACTGGGAGTCGGGAGCTTATTACCAAGACTGCCACTGACTTGCTGTGTGACCTTGGGCAGGTCACATCACTTCCCTGCTCCTTGATTTCCCAATCTTTAATTTCCTGGCCTCCGCCGTCTGCACTTCATTGTCTTCAGTCTGAGCAACGAATGAAAAATGACTTCGCAATCAGGCATGTGACCTTACACACATTAAGTGCAATAATCATCCAAGACACTGCAAGATTTTAACTGCTTAAAGATGGCAAGTGAGGCTCAGGTAGCATAAATGACCTATCCATGTCACCCACCTTTGAGAATTAATAGTACTCCGTAAGTGCGCAGTGTGAAGAATTATTAGCTACTGATTGTTATTATTAGTCTGGGCCCTTGAAAAAACATCTCAGTGGTATGTATTAATGGATTATAAATCATCTTGTGCTCCTCTCCTCCCCCTCTACAGTGCTCTTTTTAGTGTACAGGTAGCTTTTTCAGGAATGAACAACTGTCTCCGCTCTGATGGAATGTTCCACCAGGAGAAAAAACGAACCCACTCAGCAGTCATTCAGGATGCCCGAGCATTTGGGGAGTGGCTGGAGCAATCACCAGGAGCAAAACAGAAGTGCTTCAGAGCCCTAGGGAAATCCTGCCGGTTGACTTGCTGGTACAGAGGTCCAAAGAGTGATTTACAAGCAGGGTCAGGTAGAGGAGCTTGACACAAAAGGGTCAGAGAGGAAAAGAGACGGGCCACATCCTTATTGTAGGTTGACATCCAGAGGACAGGGGGAGGGGGGGAATTGAATTTCTTAACAATGTGAATTATAAAATCATTTCCTGTGTTGGGCTTAGGAAAGAGAGGAGAACCCAAAGATCTTCCACACAGAAAACAGCTTTTGTTAAGGCTTTTGGCCTACGGAGGCTGGGGGTAGGGTGAAGAGGGAAAGTGCTGGCATATTTTTGGCTCTATGCCCTGGACAATATTTTTTTTTAATCCCAGTCTTTATTTTTCAAAATAAAATGATCGTGAGGCAGCAACAATGGAGAAAAAGAGTTGAAATTTGGTTGGCTTTTCTTTCCCCTCTATCCCCCCACTTTCTGCCATGAAACAGAAAGTATCTCCTTTATTATATACAGTAGCTGGGTTAAGCCATCAGACCAAAGGCCAGGAATTCAACAAGATACTTTTATACTTATTGATCCTTTTTTAGGGAGATTGTTTTCATGAAAGTTTAATTCACCTTTTTAGTTTATCGGCTACACATTTTATCCTGCTTCTTTGTGAAAAGCTAATCCAGCAGTAGGTTTTAGTTTGCCTGGTGTAACTTTTCAGAAATTGTATATCTACATAGCAACCTCACTGCAGGCAGCTTATGGCAGGGTATCACATGTCAGAAAGATGAAAAGAACTCCAAATCTGAGCTGCACCACAAACTTGATTCTTGGACATATATATTTTCTGTACTTAATATAAGTGTCAAGAAGGCAGTTTCAAGGCCAGAGTGGCGCAAACTTTTATCTTGTTGGTGACAAAAAAATGACACATGACCTCAGTTCAGGCCTGCTTGGACAATCAGATGTGAAACAAAGGTTGCCTTTTTCCTCCCCTGGCCCCTCCACCCCCTTGTCACTGTTGTCTGCTTCCAGCTGCAACCTGAGCCTGGATCCTGAGCCCAGTGTCCAGATTAGAGATTGTTGACTAAGATTTAGTGGTGAAACTTGAGCCAGCCCCTGTTGATGGCACAGCCTTGAAGGAGCAGGTTTACTTAAAGCCAAAAGAGAGATTACATGTCAGACAAGAACCTGGCTTTTCTTTATCACAAACTTCCTGATCTGCCTCTGTTTTAATAGTTTTTTAAAATGCCCACTTTCAATTCCTTCTATATGGTGTCATAAATCAGGAAATTAACAAGTGTGTAGCTGGCCTTTGCCACAGTCAGAGACAATGAGGTTTCTGTGTTTTTAACCAATGGGTAGCACTTAACATAATCAATGCAGAGCTACGTGCAGAGAGGATGAAAAATGGGGGCTTGGTCTCACCACTGACAAGGTATTTCTCATCACCCAAGCAAGCTGCTTTTATGAGACTATGACATGCCCTGGAAGCTTGCTCTCCATTTTGCAGGAGAGTCATTAAAAGAAATCATTGCATCTCTTTTTTCCCCTTTGGCATGCACGCTGCTTTTCCTTGGCTTCTGATTTCATCCATCTTTCAGGCGCTTCGTGCCTTTGGTAATTTATGTGCAAGATTTTTCCAAACCTCCAAATGTTTTTCCATTTGGCAAACTCTATCCTGAAGCCTCCACAAAATGTAACTGTAGAGTTTTCTTGTACTTGAAAACATGAGCTCTGTGAGCACAAAGTTGTATCTAATACTTGTAATCCTGTATACCACTGCTACGCATTTATACAGAACAATCAAAGGGGTCGTCCCCCTGCTATCATCCCCTATATTTTATACACTAGAAAGATTTCTGCTACAAGAGTTGTTGGGGGTTTTTTTAACTGTAGTTTTTGGAAGCTTCAGAGTACCATATGGAGAACTATTTTATCCTACTGCTGGTGGCTTTTGCAGTACTGACTATAAATTAGATAACTGTCCTTATGTCTGATGCCATATATCATCATTCAGACTTGTCATCCCTTACAGCAAAGTCCTACAAGAAGTGAATAGAAAGTGATAACCTTGCCATCATATAGAACTTAATAGAAAATTGTCTCCCTGCTGTCAAATTCTATAGGATGGCTAAGAAACAACAGGCAGGATTTCATTCTCCATTAAATTCTATAGCTTTCAGAGTAATTTTTGTAGAACTTTCCTGGTTTTATCCTTATTAAACGCCGTAGGATTTTTCCACAAGCGGTGCTGATTAACAGATGCTCAGGCCAGGATCTTCATAGGAGCCTAAGGGAGTTGGCACTCTAATGCCATTCAGTTTCATGAGAACTGGGCAATATTAGTGGGAGAAGTGATCACTGAGGATCTGGGTAGATTGGCACCATAATCTAGCCTGACACAACATTTTTTCAGGAAGGTAAATCTTGTAGACGATATCATGAAATGTTTTCTATAATTTAATCCATTGAGTGACACCCAAAAATCCTACTGTTGAAAAGGTTGGGAATATGATCAAGATAAGACAGCTGGTTTGCCTCCAATCTACACTCATGGGAAATTATAGGAGAGTGAGGAACAACAGCAGTGGCTTTTCCTATATATATATATTTTTAATCACTGTGTAAATATACAGGATTTCCCTATAACACATTCAAATTTCTTGAACTAATTTAACTGAACTGAGCAGCTGAGAAAAACAAACTGATTAAACATTTAACAGACCAGACAACATTTACTCAGGCAATACTTACATTAATTTTAATAAGAGTTTTTCCTGTAAAGGATGGCCCGATTGGGCCTAAAATACACTACTTTTACATGGCTCATGCTGAGTCACATATACCTATTGCTTGGTAGTCCGGGTACAAATGTTAAATGTGTATATAGAATCCTGGAAGTGGTAGTTCTCATCTACAAATGCTTACCCAAACTATTGCATTGAAACAGAACTGACCTGGGAAGAACTATATACATTTTTGCTTATGAAAGACCAGACTCTGCTCTCTCTTGATGTAAACCCATAGACTTCCACAGATTCACACTGGTGTAAGAGAGAAGAAAACCAGGGTCAGTGTTAGTGAATTTTTAAAAAGTGGTAGGAACATGAAAATGTAGGGCGTGAGGTCAAAATTCTGCTTTCACTTACATGAGTGTCAATCCAGAGCAACTACAGAGATGTCAGTGGAATTGCTCTGGCTTCACATGGGGGTAGCAGAGAGCAGAATTTATTGTATACATTTCCTTTTTCACTCTGCTGAATTACAGTGACATCTCTCTGGAGAGACATGACATCCACATTAATAGCAAAACATTTCATTGTGATCAGAGCTATTACAGTGAATTAATTAATTTTGTATCACTTAAAACAAACTATTCCCTGACTAAATCATTAAGAGTATTATTAGTGTAGGCATAAGAAATGCTTTCCTCTTGAGTAATTTACTTTCTCTTAGGTGATTTTGGGTGTTTGTTTCTTTTATTTGATTGATAAAATAACCTGCTCAATTATCAACATATATTAGAAAATAATATCCGGCCAGGGAGGAAATGTAATGTTTGGGGAATGCCACACAGGAGATGCAATGGCATGAACATAGCAGGATTTAGTCTCAGCTAGCAGATCAGACTGCAGTATCACAGTGCAGCATTTTCCTATATTTATATTGCCTTTTGTTTTGTTTTTCACGGGCTGAATGATTTTCCTGCTCTCTCAAACGCCTCCACACTGCATCCAATTTGCTCCTCCAGAACTAATCGACTAGTATAGCAGGTCACTACCCCTGCTGAACTCAGCCAACAAGCCGACCATAACCCCAGCAGATGTTTGCGTTTTACAGGCCAAATGAGAGCCGGACAGACCAACCAAATACCAGCTCCACAGATGTGGAACCTGGCCACTTGACACAGGAACACAAAGCACTGTCCTGTCCAGCAGTGCTGGGGCTTCCAGAGGAGCAGAAGGTCTGAGAGACTAATTAGCCTGCAGAGCCAAGATGCGGGCCCATGCGCCATCATTCTGGTGTGTGCAAAGTCCTTTAATGAAACACTGCATGAGTGCAATCAGATGAGGCGCCTCTCTAAATTCACCTTTGAGTCTGGCAGTCACCTGAGTTCATTAAGTTCCCTAAATGTGCCAACATGCCATGTGGATGTTCTGCCACTGATCGCTGGCTAGATCAGTGGGACTAAAAGGTTGCTATCATTTCTACAATCGGAGGAGTGCCTGCGATTTAAAAGGCTTGGAAGAAAGAATGATCCTATGACCCTGACAAAAGAGAGAAGCTACTTCTATTTGTTTATGATATATTTCTAGTAAACAATTTACAGCCCACTGTGGTAAGTCAGAGAAACTGAAGATGGTGGGGCCAGTACAGAATGCAGCTTTCTCATTCATGGCACATAGTATGTTTCCACTTGACAAGCAGAATAATGTTGTGTTATCTCCTATGACAGAGATTCTTCAGGGTTAAGATTAACACACTTTTAAATCCCTGCAATTTCCACAATCCCCAGTCATTCCTCTGGTAATAGGCCTTTAGTAGCATTAAAGTCTCTTTCAAAGACGATCTGAGGAGACATTAGTGGTCAGTGTACACTAAAGTGCACGGTATGGCCCCAAATGGTCCATCAGTGTCACGGCTGATAACATTTGTTTTCAGAATGGACTGTTCTTTGTATCGTTTATGAATTAAAATAATTTAAACTGTAGAAACGGAGACTTTTCGTTTCACTGCATCTGGGCTTACTGGGATTATTTGTGGCTCCCTTAGGGCAGTAACTAGTGAACAGATCAAGTTCTGCACCCCTTTAGAAACAAAGAATGGCACTATTAAAGACCGCATTTGCAGCTTTGACAAAAGCCACAATATAAACACAACTGTATTGTTACATGACCTGACAACCCCGCAGAGCAATGTATTTATAAAGGGGCCTTTTAAGCACAAAACAATCCAGCCAGAGGCAGTACACAGGAGCAAAGGGGCATTTGTCAATGACAAAGCTCCCTACACAAATAGGCTCAGCTCACCAATGAATGATCTTCTCCCTTGCACTGGAGCACAAGGACCTCAATTCGGACAGAGTTCCTTGCATGTGCATGGATGGCACTCTTGAAATCACAGCCAGGAGAAGCCTCAGCTCTCCCGCCGCTCCGGGCTGGCCAGGGCTGGGATAACGACAGTGCCCAGCCAGGGATTCCCTTCTCTTGAAAGCCCTGGGTCCAAACCACCACATTGTCTTTCCACTGGAGAGCGGCGGAACCGCAGCTTTACAAACGCCTCTGTCTCGTGCCCTTAGTATTCCCGGGGAAGTGTCCCCCTGGGGCTGCAGCTGCACGAAGCGTTTGGCGCTGGGGCGCCACCAAGCGGTGCTGCTCGCGCGCGCGCCAGGGCCTGCGGTGACTCTGCCCCGGCCGGGCCGCTGAACCTTCCATCTGGCGGGGAAGGCTCCGTCCAGGAGGACAAATTGGGCGCGCGAGGCATCGCCCAGCGTCCGGCAGCTAGCTCGGAATTTGTCCTGGCTTTTGTCTCTGTAACCCTGAAAGCGCCTGGTGCGTGTCGGTGCCCGATTTGATGAGGTAGGAAAAGGGCAGAAATGTTGCCTCTTAGCCACACGGTGTCAGCAGTGGGCTTGCAAGGCTCCGGCTCCGGCTCCGGACTGCATTGTCTCCTGCAAAGCGCGCTGCACGGCAAGGGTGAGTCCCCGGGACCCACTGCTCCTCGCGAACACCTTGCTTGTTAGCCACACCGGGGGAGGTCTGTGTATATTGGCAGGACCCGTGGTTCAGCCTTGTGGAGGTTCAAGGTTCAAAAGGGACCGTTGCGTATTTTGTAAAAAGAATCATTTCTCCTAGTCACATCCCCCTCGATGCTGATTAAAGAATGAACACTAGAGAACTTGGAAGGTCATTCGACAACGAGTTTGTTTCCTTAAGGGTGTCGCTGAATGGCCATGAACTGGGGTGGGTAGTGTAATCAGACACACAGGAAGGCCAGCAAACCGTTCTCAGTAAACAGTAGTAAAAAAAACCCATGATCCATACTGTTTATGCCCCTTGTCCCCACATCATCTGCAGCCTGTTGTGTTCACTCTATTTCTCATCTCCTTTTTTCACTGGTTATTTTTACTGTGCATCTTTGTAGTTCTCTTTTTATAAACTCCTCTTAAATGCTGGACATGAATGAAATGTAGGAGTTAGAAACAATAACAACTGCATCTTATTGCCTGTTGTACATGAATGGTGGAGCTTTTCAAAGTGCCCCAAGTTATTTAGGAGGACAAGTTCTATTGAATAGAAACATGGTGGCACTTGTGCTCCTAAGTAACTAAATTACTTTTGAAATACCCACTTTCTGGGCCAGACTTTCAGTAGGGACAAATCGGTATCATCCCATAGACACCAGATAAAGATCTCTAACCTAAAATATATCACATTTTAAATAAATTCCTTTTTATTTGTAGGAGTCAGGAAACAACTGAGTGACTCACTGATTCTTTAGGTATGTGTCTAAGTCATGGGAAATCAATGGAGAAACATTTTTTGCTGCTCTGTATGGTTATTTATTATGTCTAGAGAGATGCCAGATCCCAAAGCAGTATTCCTCACTCCCTAGGTAAGAAGCAGGACACATGTTTCTCAACTGTTCTTCATTATGAAGTACATAGTTCATTTCAGAGCTAAGTTTCCATCTGCTATGTGCAAATCTAGGGTTCATCCCACTATTGTTGTAAGTGATGAATAACACATTCGGAAATGCTGAGTCTAGAAACCGAGATTATAAAAACCATAATACTATCCCAATTCAAAGGAAAGATAGTAAGGATAGTTAGAGGCCGATATGGCTGCATCAAGAGCCATTTAATAACCTGCAAATCAAGAAGGAATCCTCCAAAATGTGGAAACCTGGACAAATTGCTAAGGATGAGCACAAAAGAATAGCACAAGCATGTAGGGACAGAATCAGAATGAGTTACACCTAGCAAGGGGTGTAATAGGCAATAAAAAGAGGTTCTAAAATACATTAGGAGCAAGAGCAAGATGAAGGTCCACTATTCAGTGAGGAAAGAGAGCTAATAACAGACAACACTGAGAAGACTCAGGTATTTATTGCCTATTTGTTTCAATCGTCACTAGAAAGATTGATTGTGACCAGATGCTTAACAAAATTAATAATAATAAAAGGGGGAAGGAACACAACTCAGAATAAAGAACAAGCTAATGAATATTTAGATACATTAGATGTATTCATGTCAGCAGTGCCCAATGAAGTTTTCCCTGGGCTGTTCAAGGAACTGGCTGAAGCAATCTCAGAACCAATAGCAGTTATCTTTGAGAACAGTGCAGGAGGGGTGAGGTCTCCCGGGACTGGAGAAAGACAAACATAGTACTGGTAAGAAAGGGGAACAAAAAGGACCAAGGGAACAAAAAGGGAGTAGGGAGTAATCAACCTAATGTTAACAACTGGAAAGATACTGGGACAAATTAGTAAACAATCAATTTGTTAACACCCAGAGGAGAGTAGGGCAATAAATAATAAGCACATGGGTTTCTGAAGAATAAATCATTCCGAACCAATCTAATTTCCTTTATTAACAGGTTACTAGTCTTTTGGAGAGGGGGAAGCAGGAGACATGATTTATCTTGGTTTTAGGAAACCTTTGGACAGTCCCCCACAACATTCTCACAACTAAAACAGGGAAAGGTTGTCTAGATGCAGCTACTATAAAGTGGGTGCACAAGCAGATGAAAAGTCATTCTCAAGGAGTAATCAATATTTCATGGTGAAACTGAGTTGTGGGACATACCTAGCGGGATCCCACAGAAGTCTGTCCTGGGGCTAGTGGAATTCAATATTTTCACTGATGACTGGGATAATGGAGTGGAGAGTGTGTTTATACAATTTGTAGATGAAATCAAGCTGAATAGGGTTGCAAGCACTTTGGAGGACAGGATTAAAATTCAAAAGGACCTGGATAAATTGGATAGTTGGTCTGAAATCAAGAAGATGAATTCAATAAAGACAAGTGCAAAGTACTTCCCTTAGGAAGGAAAAAAATCAAACGCACAATATAAAATGGGGAATAACCGGCAAGGCAGTAGTACTGTGGAAAAGGATCTTGAGTTTAGAGTGGATCACAAGTTGAAGATGAGTCAGTAATGTGATAAAGTTGAGAAAAGGCAAATCTCATTCTGGGGTAGATTAACAGACGTGTTACATGTAAGACATGGGAAGTAATTGTCCTGCTCTACTCAGCACTAGCGAGACCTCTGGAGTAGAGTGTCCACATGTTAAGGAAGATGTGGACAAATTGGAAAGTCCAGGAGAGAGCAACAAAAATGATAAAAGATTTTGGAAACTTGATCTGCTCTAAAGAAGATGGTGATCATTTGTTATCCATGCCCCCTGAGGGTAGGTCAAGACGTCGTTTGCTTAATCCATCGGTGCCTGAACTGGCGGGGCCTAGGAGGCCATCACCCTCTCCACTTTTAAACAAATGAAACATAAGCACAGAAGTCATATTCCCCACAGATATTTTTTTTCCTGGAAAAATAATAAATTCTGCCAGGGAGGTGCTGCAATTACACCTTCATCCACCAGGAGCTGCTGTGACTCTGGAAGAGAGGGCAGCTGGCCCATTACTGGAGCAGTCAACTGTGGAGAGGGAGGGAGGGAGCACCCTGGACTTTGCCCCCACACTTCTACAAAGGTTCTGGCACCCTTGGCTTAATCTGCAGCAGAGGAGATTTAGGTTAGATATTAGAAAAAAAAAGACTGGTAAGGATAGATAAGTATTGGACTAGGTTACCAAGCTGTGGAATCCCCATCACTGAAAGTTTATAAGAACAGTTTAGACAACCACTTGTCAGCGATGGTCTAGGTTTACTCGATCCAGCCTCAGCACAGGGGTTAGACGTGATGACCTCTCAAGGTCCCTTCCGGACCTACATATCTAGATTCCATGACCTATTGCTTAATTGTGTTTGGCAGTTCAGGGCAGAATTAAGGAGATGCTGAACTCCTTCAATTCCCATTGAGGTCACTTGGACTTGGGGGCACTTGGTTCATTATTATTATTTGTATCGTGTTGGTGTCTAGGAACCCCCTCCCCCCCGCGGGGCCACAGATGCTGTGCGTCCCTGTGCAGTGTGCACCTGGGCTTTGCAGCTGGGAGTGCTCCCTGCTGCCCCTTCCTGAGCTTTTGGGGCAAGAACGTAGAGAAGGGCAAAACCAGACCAAGGATGGACAATGCCAGGGTGACCCCACTTGCAATAGAACCCTGCCCAGGGGCTCCAATGGCAGGACCCAATGCGGGGAGCCAGGCTGGGTGGCTCCTTTCGCTCCCTGGCTACAGAGCATTCAAAGGTGCTGGGGCCATGCCTGAATGGGAGGGTGGGTGCTTGGTGGTGGGTCACCAGGGGATGCTGCACCCAAGACCAGGCTGGGGACTTCAGGGGCTAGAGCTACCAGGAACATGGGGCAGAACCAGAACCGTGCTGGAACAGGAGCCAGGAAGGGTAGTGGGGAGGAAGAGATGGGACAGGCTATGCAAGGAGTTGTATCCTGCTTCCCCGGGCCTCCCCAGCTCCACTGCTGCCCTTATTTTTCTCCTTCCACCTCCACTAACCCCCAGCTCTTCTCTGCTCCCTCTCAGGGCCTCCCTCTGCTCCCCAGCTCCCCTGCCACCTCCTCCCCCTTGGTAGGAGCCCCATCTATGAAACAGAGCCCCCTTTCCATAGTGACCAGTGCACTGTACACACATAAAACAAAGAAATGATCCCTGTCCCCAAAAGCTTCCAATGTAAGTATAAGAGAAGGGATAACAGATGTACACAGAGAGACTGATGGAAGAGCTCAAGGAAGCCATACATTGGTACTGATTAGTAAGCAAGAGCTGCTAGGTGAGTAAGTGTTCACAGGGTTTGGCCATATGTGATTTAGGCATCAAAACAACCTTCCCTTCCTCACACAAGTGTAGCAGACAGAGATTGGTAAAAAGAATGATTAGAGGCGTGAAGAGACTGCCAGCTGAGGAGAGACAGAGAAGAATGGGACTGTTGGGTTTACAGAGGAGATGAAGAAGGGGGACTTAATAGAAGTATTGAGTAGAATGGTCTAGAGAAGGTAGATGGGACACTCCTATTTACCCCCTCATAACACAAGAACAAGAGGGCCTGCTGTGAAACTGAATGACAAGAAATTAAACCCTAATGAAAGTTTGTTTTTAAACATACTATGTAGGTAACCTATGGAACTCATTGCCAGAAGATATTGGGGCTAAGAGTTCAGTGGGATTTTAAAAAGATGTAGGCTTTTACATGGCCAATGAGAAGATTTTACAGTTATGTTATAAGAATATAATCCCTCATGCTCCAAGGCCCAAACCAACCTCTAACTGACAGGGGTTAAGAAGAGTTATTCTTTAAATGTCTATGAGGGGGATTCTTTGCACCTTCTTTGCATCTGCTAATTGGTACTGGCAAAGACAGAATACAGGACTAGATAGACCCATCAGGTGCAACAATATCTATGTCTCAAAGTAACCCCATTGAAGTCAATGGGACTACTTGTGTGAGTAAGGCCAGTTTGATTTAGTCTTTACAATAATCTGTAATAGACCTTTCTGTCACTGCTTGTATCCTGCAGACTTTCTGCTGTCCCATGCATTTATATTTATAACTCATCAGTGAAGTAGAGGCAGCACATGACAGTGAATGGTAGCGGTACAATTATTCCCTTGTGTGATAGTAAAACCATCATAACTCACCTGTTGGAAGTAAATGTATCAGAGAACACTGTAGAAAAATGATGCCTGATATAGATCACTGGTTTAGTAATAAAAAGGAAACAAATTTGGACCCTGATCTTAGAAAAGTTAATAATCTTCATGGCAGACAGCACATGAAATATACTGTCAAAAATGTGCCCCAAATGCAGCCTTCTTTCTACAGACCCTTAATTATAGTTGGGACAATCCCATGCAGTATCTTTGGGGACCACTGTATTCTGGTCTGGGCTACACTATGTGTGGGGGGCGGGGGAAGAGGTTTTTGAACTAAGATATGCAACTTCAGCTATGCTATTCATGTAGCTGAAGTTGAAGTATCTTAGTTCGACTTATCTGGGCGTCCCCACAGCGGCGAGTCAACCGCGGCGGCTCCCCCATTGACTCCGCTTACTCATCTTGTGGAGCTGGACTTCTGGAGTTGATGGGGAGTGCGTTCAGGGATCGATTTATCGCGTCTAGACCAGAGGCGATAAATCAATCCCCGATACATCGAACACTACCCGCCGATCTGGGGGGTAGTATAGACGAACCCTAAGTTTCTGCATCACTGTGTGTCATGGATGGTATGGAGTTCCAGGGGTGAGGGTCATCACAACTCCACCAGGACCCAAAAGTAGTGGGGAGGGATTAAGCTGAATCTCTGAGGTTGTAAACACCTCCAGAGAGGCACCACGCTTGGGGGGTGGGGAGGGGGGTTGCTTGGTTCGGACACTTTTCCAGAGGGCAACAGACAGAAAGGACTTTTGTCCTAAAAAGGCTGGGTTTAAACTGACTCAGGGCCTTCTTTCTGATCCAGCAAACAGACAGGCCCTTCTGTCCAAGGGCCCCTACCCTTGTGGAAGGGTTGGAAAGAATGGGGACCTAGTAGGCCAAAGAAGACCGATGAGTGGCCTCTTGTAAGCATTTATCATATGTTTGTTATCGGGTTTTTTTATGTTTTCTCTGTAATGCTTTCCCCTTAAGAATAGAATAGAATAGAATAGAATAGAATAGAATAGAATAGAATAGAGGCACTTGCTTTGAAAGAACTGTCTGGTAACTTGTAACTGCTACTAATATTCTGTTCATAGCCCTTGAAGAGAAAGCAAGGCGCCTGTGCTGGCTTTAAGCAGGCGGGCTTGCTGGGGATAGTGCAGTGTGAGGCAGGGATGTGTGCAGTCTGAAACCCCATGGTCAGACGGGAGTGGGACAAAGGTCCATGTCCAGAGACAGGTGACAGCTGGAGACCTGACTGGGCACTCCTGCAGTGGACCATGGAGGGGGAATACAGGCACACTTGCCCTGAAACCTTGCCCTCACTTCGTTTAGTTTAATTGAAGTCAATGAATTAGTTATGATGATCAGGCCTCCTAAAATGAGGAAGGGTTTGCTTTATTGAGCCAGGACCTACTAGTGCAAGTCTCCTCAGTCCTGAATTCACTCTTGGTGTGTGTGGGGTGCATTAGTGTGTGTGTGTCTGTGTCTGTGTGTTTTTGTGTACACTCAGGCCATAGGCGTACACACACAACCAAACAGAAAGGATTCCTGACGGCCTGGATAGACAGTGATTTTTAATGACTGAGGCCCAGTTTTATACAAGGGTATTTAGGTACCTATATATGCAGCTAGGTGCTCAATTGGGTTTTCAGATGCACCTCAGTGTCTACCTGCAATTGCAGTCACTGGGAGTTGGGCTGGTTTGAAAATCCCACTGGTTGCCTAGCTGCAGCTTTAATCACCAAGATACCTTTCAAAATATGGTCCTTCATCACTTTTGAAAATGAGGCTAAATTCAGTTAGCCTTGCCATACTCAGTGGGGCAATGCCTCCATACTTTTAAATATCTGGACCTAAAGTATTAATTTTTCAGTATATAATAGTAATCCAATGGCTAGATTTTTATCAGGAATAAGTCTAATATGAATAGTGTCTTGGCCAAATTCTGTTCTTAGTTATGACCATAGAAATCTGGAGTAACTTCACTGAGTTTCAAGTCACTGGAGTTATGATGGATTTCTAGCAATGCAACAGAGAGCAAAATCTGGCTCTACACATGTACAAATGCACCACATACCTGGGTCCTTGCAGCAGGAACTAACTCTTACTCTGCGTTTGTACAGAGATCAATACAAGGGGTCCCCAGTCTCAGCTGCGACTTCTAGATGATGCTATAATAAAATAACAACAGTAAAAATATATCTTGTGCACATGAAGCTCCTATCACAGTACCCAAGGAGGAAATGAGAGGGCTTCAGAGTGCAGTCAAAATGATGCAGAACAAGAGCCTGAAGCAGGAACGTGAGACTGGTCAAGATGCCCCAAACACTGGAAATGAACAGCCCCCGAAGGACATCTGAATTGCTGGCTGTTATCTTCAGATTAGTGCTAGAAGACCCTCCTTAAAGAGCCCACCCCTGCCTCACTTCAAGAAAGTTTTCGTTAGAGCTGGAGTGTTAATGGTAGCTATCATAAAGGCTGCCAAAGTGGTTCCATTAGGTTATATCTCTCTGTTTTCAGTTGCTTATAACTATTCAAAAGTCTCACCTAAAGGACTGAAATTTTCCGGGCCTGCTCACTACCTAACGATGAAGGAGATTTGGAAAGTTTGAGCAAGAAGAAAAAGAGAAAAAAAGCTTCAGCTTTTTGTAAGACCACATAGCCCAGAGAAAGGAGATAATTTTAGAAAACAAAATTTAATAAAAGAAACCTCAAAAATAGCCTGACACTTTGTCTTTTGGACCAATGTAAGCCACACACCTCCTGGGTGTGGTGTTCTACCCCAACAAGACCACTGAGAGATTAATGGGTCTGCTCTACAGCCTTAGCTAAGGGTCATGTGGCTTTTAGCTTACGCAGTAGAGGCTCATGCACTAAGCTCCAGGGATCAAAGATTCAATCCCGCCCACTGACAGCTGGGGTCTGTCAGTGTTGTAGAAACATATGTGCTAAGTTATTATTTCAAGAAGTTCAGCTAATCCTCTCTTGGACTCTTCCCATCCTCTGCTTGGCCCCCCACTTGGCTGACTCCTTATGCCCTGCTAGCTCCACCCCACCAACTCCCCTCCCCCTGCCAGCCAGCTTCCTCAACTCTCCCTGTACCATCTCTCTCTGCCTCCTTTGCATGGCCTGGAGATTTCTCATTGACTCCTCTACTGGGCCTGGGCCACCCGCCCCTTCTCGGCTGGGCTTGCGGGGTCTTTGCTGACTCTGCCACCACCTTCATTAAACCTGCTACCCCTCATCAACTCCCTTGGCTACCCCTCATCAACTTGGCATAGACTGCTCCTAGCTGATTCTCCCTTTACCGTTTTCACAACATGAGAATGTGTTTAATGAAATCAAGAGCTCTCCCCAGTGTTGTATTCTCTAAGGTGGGTATGAAAATGTCAGTGCCTTCTGTGCTGAATATTAATGCAAGTGTCCATTCAGGAACTTTAGATGGTCTAGAAATAGTATAAGGTTATACAATTGCAAGCAGACTCTGAATGAGCTCTCCCGCGACATCTAGTGGTGAGCTGTGGAAAAAGAACTTCAGGAATTGATCTCATTTGCATGGGCACACCCACCCTGCCGCAGTACTTAGCATGATGGGATTGCTTGCCCAAATGATCACTTATGGCTGGTGCTGGATCCCCATCTCCTTGTTATTGGGGCAGGAGCAATAAAGCAGTGTTATCCTTGTTGTGTGAATTGAGGACAGCAGAACTGCTCCTGGCATACCCCAATGGAGGGACTCGCCCTCAACTAAATGGCACGCACTAGGCAGGGAACATGGGTTCCAAAATCCAGTGAGTAGAAAGAGGGTTCTGGATCTAATGCTGTTGCTTTTAGGTAAGGAGTTTGGACAGCTGTTTGATCCTTTCTCTGTAATATAGTGAAAGAGCTAATTTAGATGCAATTGAAAGTTTTGTTACATAGTGTAATGCTCAAATCACTGATACATAGGTTTATGTATTAGATCTGCTTTGGGACAATATCTCTAGTGGAAGAGACTGCCCAGTGTGTACCTGAAGTGAGGCCCCCCCAACTAATTGCTGAGAGCTGTGTTAAATGGTGGGCCCTGAAGACATCTTGGTGAATGGGTGGCTAGTGGAGAGGTGTGTCAAATGGGTGACTGGCAGGGAGGTGTGGCTAGTAGCCAGCAGGTGGCAGGTAGAGAGGGCTAGAAAGAGTTCCTTAGAAGGGTGTGGCAAGCAGCCAAGAGGGTGGTAAGCAAGTGCCTGAGCAGCAGAGTGTGAAAGGTGCCTTCTTACCCCTTCTTTGACCCAGGGTGGATGGGAAACTCTTCAGATGAACCTCTGGACTCTGGGGCTGCACTGCACAAGGACAGCAACTGTAAGTGGGGTGCAGAGAAGAGATGGGCACATTAAAGGGATTTTTGGGTTGCTGAACTAAGACCCTGAGGGGAAAAGGACACTGCCCAACTTACTTTGTGGTGGGTTTTTTGCTCATGCCCTGTTTGCGTTGTCCCCCCAAATTAATGTCGCATTATTTTCCTAATTTTATTAAAAGTTTTGTGATACACTCAGACTCTGTGCTTGTGGGAGGGGAAGTATTGCCTCTCAGAGGCACTCAGGGGGTGGTGTGAAATTGTCCCAGGTCACTGGATGGGGCTCAAACTAGTTTTGTGTAGTATCATTGAACCTGGCCCTTGTTGTTGCCAACTCTGACTGACAGAAGGGTTAGATAATATATCTACAGACCATTAAATTCTTTGTAATAAATCTACAATGTAAAAATTAATTAGCATTAATAGAGCTTTTATTAGTGCCAAATGTCTGGTGCCTTCACTGCTCTGATAAGTATGCAAGCAGAGAATTCAGTAGTTAAGTAAGCTGCAGCAATAAATCACTTTATTTCTGTTTAATTTAGTTTATTTCTTAAACCGGAGAATCTATTGCCCAGGACATTAATTTGAAAATGTTCCTGTGCTAAACTTGTGTGGCAGTTTCTGGTATCTACACAGCGATGTGGAATCTACTGTTGGTTCTTCAGTGAATCAGTTCACCTTTAAAACCTGTATTTCACAAATCTGTGCAAGAGGACCTCACTAACAGGTCCAGCAGATATGAAAGGAAACCCAGAGTAATTCATTTACTGTAATGGGGGCATTGCTTATATAACACACTGGCTAGACATCTTATGTTTCCATTTTGAGGCTGGTCCTCAAGGAAGATAAGAGTCTACTATTGCTAATAGGGAATAGTTACTCCTTTAGCTCGAGTGGTAGTCGCCATGTCCTTTTTGTTGTGGAGGTTCCTCTTTAATTGCAGCTGATAAGCTATGGTGGGGGTCATTACACAAACCTAAGGAGCCAATAAACACATGCATTTAGATAGTGAAAACACCAGAGATGGCCAGGCCATTCCCAGGAAACTGAAACATAGGCCTAGAAAAAGACTGGCATAATTGTAGAAAAAGGCTGGACAAACAAATGGAATGCCAATTCTATAAAACCCTACCAACATCCTCTGTGAATGGATCCCTATTGCACAAGGGCTAACTCCCAACACACACACCGGCATTAGCTAACTATACTACATACTCCGTGGCAAACAGGAACTCGGTTGGAAGGGCACATGTGACAGATGGCTTTAGACAATGTGA
The DNA here is from genome assembly GCA_032164245.1 of Sternotherus odoratus. Taxonomy (NCBI): domain Eukaryota; kingdom Metazoa; phylum Chordata; order Testudines; family Kinosternidae; genus Sternotherus; species Sternotherus odoratus. The sequence continues at coordinate 65,585,044 of JAVMKO010000003.1, forward strand.
ACTGTTGCTGCAGAGACGGGCATGAAAAATAGATGGATTAAAGAGAGGAAGCACGAAACAGCAATAGGATGGAGATCCCCTGGGAACCACAATGTCTCTAGGTACAGATGAGGCTGTGAAGACTAATCTAATTAAATGGTTATTGGATATTACCAGAAAGCCTGGAGTGCTGAGGCAGGCAGGATCAGGCAGTCCCTCTGCCCCTCATTCATCTCTGGCTTCAGGGTCCAGGTGCTCAACTGGCATCTTTCTTGCAGGCTCCCCAGTTGTATATAGGGTTGTGGGTCCCCTGGATTAGTAGCAGTGACTGGCATTTGCAGGGGAAACTAACCCCTCTGTTCCAAACTCCATTCCATTTCCTTCTCCTGGGAAAGGGACCCTTTTGATTTCGTCAGAAGGTCTCTGGTGACTTTTCTCAGACACCATTGGATTCTTTCTGAAGAGGCAGGGACTTCCATTGGTCTGGCAATTTGAGCCAAAACCAGAGTCCCAATCAGAAGCTTTTGGACTCTTTTTTTCCTTCCTGGTCACTGTTGCAAATGAAACTGTATTAACAGGGCTCCCTGAGGAACAAACAAATGGCAAACTCCATGTGGACTACAGGTGTAAATCCATTGGGATGAGAGGGGACTTGAGCACATGGTGCAACTCACAGGATCTGGTCCTTAAGGTGCATGTGTTTTGAGGAGCATTCTGTAATAGGCCAGTATTTGACCCTTAGTCTGTAACACTTAAGAATCAGGGGATGAAAGGCCCTATATAAATGGTGAATGGTTTTAGCAATGAGATACCCAATGTAGATACATAATTATTAGTAGAAATTAGAATCCAGTTCAAAATTTCTTCTTGGAAGTGGGGCTGAATGTGACTAAAAATATCAAATATCTATTTAAACTTGTAAAGCACCTTTAATTGGCAGATCTCAAAGCTCCATATAAGCAAGAGACCAGCCCAAGCTGAGAAATTAGAGCCAGATCTCAACTGAAAAAGTTCTTGGCTTCTGGATTCTGTTGTGGGCTCTTTAGAGCAAGGGCCTGGCTACTGAGTTCAAATCTGATCTGGGTGTGTTCAGATTCAGGAGTTTTGTTCAGGTCCATCTCTAGCTCATACAGTAATTGATTTCCACAACCCGCCTGTGAGAGACAAAACTATGGCTTTCTCCCCACTGCATTTGCCTTAATCACAGCCATTAGTGCAAAGCCCTGATGTACATAGGCAAAGTCACTGTAAACTCAAATTTGCACTAGTTCAGATTATCCCAATCTCAAATTTATCACAGCTAGGGTTAGGGCTGGTGCAACTAGACCAGTGCCTGGGTCCCACTGGCTAAATTCCATAATGTAGACAAGAACTATTATTAACTCCCTTTTATAGCTGGGTAAACTGAGATATAGAGTAAGTGATTGGCAGCACTGGGAAAAGGCCTGAAAAACACTGATTCCAGCTCACCTGCTCCCTTTCTTTTCCTTCATTTCACATAGCTACAACTGAAGACGAATTCTTAGCTTTCCAGACCTGCCCTCTGGAACATGTATTCCGTGTCTGTTACAATTTCCCACTTTGACACAGAAACCTTTCAGCTGATACTCTGTTTCCAGGAGACCAGCACAGACAGAGTTTTTCACAAGACTTCCTTGGATGCAAATTTGCTGGTGGAAAATGTTAAGATGTAAGAGAAGAACATGGCTGTTCTGAGGGGGCCGGGAGGAAAAAATAATAATGAAAAAGAGCTCACTGGGCCGAGGGAAGCATACAGAGGTGCAACCAAATGGGGAAAAATTCTGCATAAAACATATAAAGAAGAACACAGCCAAAAAATACAAGGTCCAACCCAGCTGGAAACTATAAGCAGCTCTAAGAAATATCAGGGTGTTAACAGAAAAGAAGGGGAGGAAGAAAATACAAGACATCATCAGCTGGCGATGAGGTCAAAATCTTAACTGAAAATGTCTCTGGTTGGTTAGCCAGTGCCAAGAAAATGCAGCACCAGGAATTCTAAAGACGCTCCGGCATCATGGACAAGGGCATCCTCATTGTAACCCTGTTCTGTGCTCTCAGCCAGTTAGAGACACGGTTCTCTCCAGCAGAGGGGTTTTAACATATAGAACATATTGTGTATTCTCCTGGGTCACATATGTTTTGCCTTCAAAACAACTATTGTCTTGCAGCTTTATCCCACTGGGTGAGTAAGCTTCCCTTGGAGCCAAGCACAGAATTTCCTGTCTGCCGCCTGTACACCATTACACCATCTTTCCTTCTACAGGGCTCAGTCATTCTGTATATATTCCAGAATGGGGCTGGAGTTGATGGATTGAGGAAAGTACTTTCTCTGTCTAAGGCAGACTAGCTTGGGTGCTCTGATGCAGGCTGAAAACACAGGCACATAATCATATAGAGGTCTGATTCTCAGCTCGGTTGCAGGACTCCAGTGATGCCAAATGATTTACTCCAGATTTAAACCAGCATCACCGAGGTTTGAGGCAGGCCCATGGTTTTTTTGGTAACTATCTATATGGAATTTATATTTCAGGGGACAAAACTCTGCTCTAATTCACACTAGTGCTAATGAATGTAAAGGAGAGCAGAGCTAAACCCCAGGAGGTTGGCAGAAATGAGACAGACTAGGCTGATGACTCTCACTAATAATCACTCAGAACCAAACAAGAGGAGCTTTGATTGTAGCAGCTGAAGTTGAATAGCTAGAGCTGGAAATATAGCTCAGGAACATTCCACATTGGACAACTCCTTCCTACCCTATATTTATTGTTACTCACCTCCTTCCATACCCTGGGAATTGGCCCTGATTCTGAGCTCGCTTAAACCATTGTAAATGGAAATTATTCCAGATTAACTCCCATGCAACAGAGCAGAAATTAAGCAATTAATTTAAAAAAAATCTTTGATGGGTCAAATCTTTCTCCTCCCCTTTTGGACATTTGAGGCCTAAGACTGTACTGGCCAGTGGAAATGTGAAATAACTTTTAAATTTCAGTAGAATTACTCCAGATTTAAACTACTTTAACTGAGAGAAGAAGCTGTCCCATAACCAGCATTCATATTAAGTAAGTACGGTCAGTATTAAATAAGTACAGTAAGTTTTTTAAAAATATTGCGCTAGTGACTGAGCCAGATTCTAATTTCAATTATAGCTGATTAAATCTGATTTGTGAAATCAGAATCCACCCTCCTATGTTTGCTTTCTCCCTTCATAAATACACATTTTAAGCCAATAATGAATACTTGAGCAAAAAGACATATAATTTCAGTGACAGAAAAGCAAATTGATGATGAATGTATATGACACTCGTTCAATTTTCCTCTTGTTTTTCCTGATAGTGTTTTGTACTAAATGTTATAGATGCAGATGCAACATTTAAAGAACATTTTCTCTACCGCACTGAGAAACATAACATGTAATTTGTAGCTTCAGCCAAGAGCGATGGCCTTATTAGTAATGGGAATTTACTGATTAACTGCTGTTAGCAAAACATCATCTTCAAACCTGTTAGTCTGAAACTGGCAGCCACTCTGCTGGCAGGGCCTCTTTTATTTCCTCTCATGGGAATTGTATAGAAATATTTCTCATTCAAACAGCTTTAGCCTTGGCCTTTCAATAATTTTTATGGCCTCAACTAATAGGTTAACAATTAGTTAAGAGCAACTACCAGCCTAACATCAAGTCTTTCATGGGGAAACGTTCCAGAAGAGCAGTAATAGTATTTATAAAGTCAGTTTATTTGCTTTTGAGCAAAGCATGCATATTAGTTTTAAAAGTCAACGCGATTAAAAAGGAATGTAAAATAGAAATCTGAGATCAGACGGAAAGGCCTGCTACTGTGCGTTGTTAGGACCAACAGAAACAAACGCCTGTGGTCGGATTCAGGTAGGGCTGTGAAAGGCGCACAGCCAGCATCAGGGTATACTCTCCTTGTGAAGGGGGCTCTCCAGACAGAGGCCAGCTGGTGGAATGAAGCTACACCAGCCACCTTCTCAGCCTCAGGTATAAGGGAGCATGGCAGACTGAGGGTGGGGGTTTGGCTGGAGCTCTGATGTGATCTAACTGTCCTTTGCTGCATGAGCAGCTCTCTGGGGGTTGTTATAGCTGAGCCTGTGTTAGACTAGCCTGAAGTTGCTCTAATTTACCTCAGTTGCCAGGCGGGGCTGAGAATTAGGGAAGTACAGAAGTGGCTTGAAGTCACTTTTGTCCCTCCCCTCTGTTCCTGCATAGGCAGCCGTAATGCTGGCATTGCCTAGCTTCTGCATGCTTGACTTGGCAACCCAAAGCGTGTTTTTAAACATGTGTGTGCGATTGCCAGTAGTTTTTAAAAGGCAAACTGAAAAAACCCACAAATTCTGGCAGCAGCATTCTGTTCCCTACAGGTTGGAACCTTTAGAGCCACAGCACAGGCCTCAGGAAGGGAAGATGGTTGAGGAGGTCACACACTCCTCTACCAGTGTCCCTCCCAAGCCTTCTTTCCCTTCCCTCCAGCCTGTCCTTATGCCAGACGTGTCTCCCTGCCATTCCTCATCTCAGTCTCCTCACTCCTAGCTCCTTGTCCCTGTCCCAGTCTCCACACTTGGAGTCCTCATCCCAACTTTGTCTCCTTGCCCTGCTGGTTCCAATCTCCCCCTCTAGGTTCCTTGTCTGAGTCCAAGTCTTCTCTCCCAGTCTCCTTGCCCAGCACTCTTGCCCTCCTGGGCTCTCTGTCCCCTTCCCAGCCTGGCCCAAACTTCTCCGCCCTGATTCTGGATCTGATTTTTTTTAATACACGCTGGATTCCAATCATAGTCCCTCCCCAGATAGCCCAGTTTCCTCTCCCAGTTCTCAAATGCCGGGCTCCTTGTCCAGCCAGTGCCAGTCTTAGTGACCCCCCCTCCCTCAGGCTCCTTATTCCAATCTCTTCCTGCTGCCCACGCCCAGACTGGCGCATCACCCCTTTGCATTCTAGCAGAGCAGCCACCACCCGGGGATGTTAAAAGTGTTTTTACAGTGTCATGTCAGGAGTAGGGCTGGGTTAGCTGTAGTGAAATGGGGCAGGGGAGGAACCCTATGTAGTGTCAGGCATTATTCAGCCATGACGGGTCTGCAGTGTCCAAGCTCCATTTTCCACCACAGGAGCTGAGTGCGGGACCGTCTCTGATGTGGAGCAATTAGCATCCCAGGCAGATTTTCTTCTCCTGCTAAAACGTTTAGTGCCTGTGAACGTAATGGTTGTGAAAGTTGCCAGCTCTACCACCCTGGGCCGGGAGGCCTTTATTCACAGAGCCAGAGCTACTGTCAATGGGTGGCAGTGGCAGAGAATTTGGGCTCCAATCCAATTTCCACCAGTCTCCTATTGCCATTAGTGGGCTTTGGAGCAGGCCCTTTGTGCTGACCTTGACTAGGGAGCCTACCTGCTCAGCATTTCTATAAGGCTGCTTTACCGCTGCATGCCCTGCTCAGCCTTGCTCAGTTCTGCACACTGGAGTTTCTCACCACACTGCGATCAGTCACAGTCCAGCCAGCTGATCAGTGGCAGCTGGGACAAGAAGGGCATCCAAGCAGCTGCAGCAAGGATGACTGGATCTTATAGGGTTTTACTCTTGGCCTGGCCATGGAAAAAGACAATAACGGGGAAACAATTTAAAAAATGGACTTTAAATTCAGGCTCCCCAGAAAGAGGCCAGAAGAACTATGAATTCAAGGTATTTTGATAAACGTGAATCTGTCTTGTAACACTTTTTGATGATTCCCATCACATTACATAGCTGTTCTGACCTGGGAATTATTAACTGGGGGAGGGAGGGTCTGTGCCTGCTTCCATTGAAGTCAATGGTAAATTGGCTGCCATGGAAGTAACAACATGCCTTAGGGTTGGTAGCAGTATAGAGGTGGAAATACAATGAGGGAGAAAGAGGAGACTCGGTTTATTGAATTCATGGGTATAGTGGAGGCAGCTAGATGCCATAATATGAAACAGTGTAACCATTGTTAATTTTCTAGGAAAAGCATTTCCTACGGCAATTGGCTAGGTTTTTGGAGCTTCATCAGGCTCTTTATTAGTGCATTGCCGGATTACTCTAACTATCCTTAGTCAGGTAGCTGGGTAGGGTCAGAATGACATGTCTGTCTTGAGACTGGCATGTCTACCTTCACTGAAGTTGTGTCTTCAGTGGTGTTATTCCAGATTTACCCTGGCTTAACCGACACCACAATTTAGCCCTATGACTACAGCCCAGAGCGGTAGGAATCTGACAGCGTGTGGCATGGTTTCAACACCCCTGATTCAGTGCAGAACCTGGGGAAACTGCCTTTCCTGCAACTAATCATTGATGCTAATGTGCTGCAGTGGAGATTTATCAATAGGCTGACACTACAGTATCCCTCCCTTGCTCGTGTACTAAAGGAGCGAGCCTAAAAATATGAGCCTAGCTCTGCACAGGACAGGCTACGTGGTAATTCTACCATTAACACAGCTGCAGGCTCATGAAGTGTGTAATACCACAGGGAATTTTTCAAGCTAGCTGCGTTATGCTAGTAAAAATGCTGCGTGTATGTGTATGTGTGTGTATACATGCGTGCATAAAGATATATTATTGAGATCAGACAGTTATTTAAAAATACAGTTTATTAGATAAAACACATAGAACCAAGTAAATGCAATTCTTTATTAAAAATACAGAAATTATTTTGCAATAATAAAAGAAAATACTGGCATTGCTCATGAAACATAAATTTGAAGGTTTGGGACCTGTCTGTTTAATCACAGCTGGTCCTCTAATACACTGCATCTTAAATATACTGCATCAAATATTGAAACCCAGACAAATTTAGTTTTTAAACAACTGTAAAACATTAAGACCAGTAATAACCAGCTTAATTAAGATGCAAACAGTAGAATACAGCACACAGAATAGTCAGTATACAACTATACATTAAAACATGCCTCTAATAGTGACAGAGAATCCACTTGAAGGAATAAGTTACAAATAATACAAAAAATCGATATGAAGAAATAAAAAAGCACAGTTTGACACAATGTTTGTTACATGACAATAAATGTATGAAAACACTGTACATAGTAAGAATGAATATATTAGACCCACCCATACAGAACATGCTAAATTGAAAGTCTTTGTTTTGTTTGCATGTGTGTATGTATACATATCCAGGGGAGTGGGTGTGCATCTCTAATACATATATGTGCGCACACAGCATATAAGTTGAAGCCAAATCGCTTTAATTCTGAGGCAATAATACTACTATGTTCTTTGTCATAATCATGCCAGTCCTAGAACTCCGGGCTTCTCATCTCATAATTATTCTCACCCATTCTATAAGTTCCACATTTGTCTTTACCGCTAGGTCTCTGTTTGCATCTTTGCAAAATGAATACAAAACTATTTCATATAATACAGTATTCACTTGTATGAAATGATTATTGTTAAACATGAATGTCTGAGAGGTTTAGCCATCTGAGAAAACATTAAAGTGTTAAAGAGGCGGCATCACATTTCCAAGAAACAGAAATATGAATAAGACGTCTTTTCCCTGATGTTAGTACCATACTAGAACACTGGTATAATTAACAATATATTGTATGAGTCATATTTAGAAGCATGACTGGGCTGAAATAGGAGAGCACCTGCACTATTAATTATTATATGTAATTATTAATAGTAATAGTGATAATAAATAATGGTAGTAAAATAAACTTTTTAAAAAAATCACAGGCTTCTAATTGTCTCTGTAATCCACAAACTTATTGGGAATCCCCAGAAAATATTTCAAAAATAAATTAATGCTAAAATATTGCACTGACTGAACAGAAAGCTGCAAAATGAATCCCACTTACATGAAAGGATTGCCTATTCTGTACGATCAGGCTTCACAGAGTCAGACACTGCATAGCTTTCACCCCAATTCAGCAAAGCACTTAATCAGGGATCAAAATCTAAGCACATGCCTTCGTCCCATTAAAGTCAATGGAGATCAAGCATGTGCTTAAGTACTTTGCTGAATCAGGGCCTTAACGAACTCCCAGACCACAATGATTTGTCTCTCATTGAAGGAATAAAACCTGGTGCCAAGGCCATACAAGAAAAAGGTGAGTCCAATTCTCCCTCTCCAGTCAATGGAGTTCCTCCCATTTTATACCAAGGTGAGAGAAGAATCAGGTTCTGAAAGTTTTAAAAGCCAATGCATGAATCAGACATGCTGATAAACTGGCCTGTGGAGTAAAAAAGTCAATAAGAGCACGAAAGGGAATAGAATTTACAGCTACTGGTGGATGATGCACTGGGAAAGAGGTTGATCCTGGGTCTTTCTTAGCAAGATGAGGAAAGGTTCAAATTGAGCCATTGCCATCGTGCTGCACTGTATGCTGTGATAAGTTTTATACTGAAACAATCCTGCTGGGGAAATGCACCAAGCTGCCTTTCACAGGTAGGCTGCTAGTCGCAAACCTGGTCAGCCCAATATGGCAGTATGAGGGTGGAATAATGAAGCAGAAACATGAAAGGAATCAGAGAGTTTCAGAATGGAAGAGGCTTGTGTATACAGCTTACATTTAGTCACAAGACCTAATATTTCAGTCAACATCATTCAGTCCCATAATTGCACCATGATAACACATTTCTAATAGAAAGGAAGTCTCATTTATTCACAAGCTATGTGCAATATACAAATTGCCATTGAAGAGTCCTGATAAGTTGATATATCTAAGCTAATTTATCCATTTAGAGACCACATACATAGGGCCTGATTGAAAGCCCTTGGAAGTCAGTCAATGGAAAGGCTCCATTGATTTTGATGAGTTTTGAACCAGACCAGTAATGCAGGTATTCACTCTTAGTAATCTGTGATGCAGTGGTCTTTTATTTCTTAGTAGTAAATTGTTTAGATGATAACAAATTGGGGCAAACTGAATCGAAGACAGCATGAGTCTGAGAATTTGAATAGGATTTCACTGTTTTCTAATCTGTTTTCCGCTGGATATTGTACAAACATGAAAAATATAAGAAAAATATCTACAAACTCACTTGATATGTAAAGTCCCTTGCAAAATAGCTATTTCTAGGGATCTAGAATAAGGAGAAGGAGAAGATGCAATTCACGGTTTGATGAGGTCAAGGTTAATATATACTATATTTTTAAAACAGTTTGAGATTGTAAAATATCTGCAGAATGTGATAAAAGCAACTCTTCTTATCCAGTCACTGCAGAATCTGAGGCTTAGTTATCAAATTACAGCACATTAAAAATCAAAGCTAACACACTTTCAGCCCAATTAGCAACTAAACCCCTCCCCTCATACATAAAATAATCCACACTTCACTGGCTGTGGGATCTAATGCTGGGGATTCGGAAGAGAACTCAGTGCAATATTAAAAAGTGTAAGCAGGATTTGTGCTATTTTGAGGCCTGGTGTAGGACTGGCACCTTCTACAGCTGGATAAAAACTCACTTGCACATGTCTCTCCCACTGGTTGAAACAAGAGATACAGAGCCAAATGCTGAGTTCACTAACACAAGGATAAAGCTGGAGAAGTGCCAAGGAGTCACTCTGAATTCACACTGGTGTAACTGAGTTCAAATCTGTCTGCACGTTTCAGGATGACATGAAAACCATGCAAATATTGTAATGCAAATAACAAGCTTGATATTTACATGATATTTTATGTGTTATTGAACACGCAGTCTCTCCTCTTGACTTCTCCCTCTCCCTCTCACACCACTAGCACCCTGAATCAGTGGTGTGCCGTCTATGTAGGCAAAACATACATTGTATGCTATGAAAGGCATGACTATGATTTCCTGACCAGCTACACCCATGGGACAATTCTGTCCAGCTCCTGAATGTGTATGGAGGATGCCATTTTGTGAACAAAATGGCCTCCTCCAGACAGTGTGAGGAGAGCTGCACTGCCTTCCACCCAAGTGTAGAATTACATGCCTTACTAAAGATGTCATGGCATACCACTGGCCTGATTGCTGGGGCTAGTTCTCCCCTTTCTCCTGTCCTTTGGCTCTGTCTTGCCTCCCTGTCTCCCTTATCCCCCACTGCTGGTATTGGGAACTGCCAACTGTCAGACCCAAGCTGGAGGGAAGTTGGAATCGCTTTAGATTTTGTGGGGGTGTGAGGATGTCTGCGCCTGCCTAATGCTGCGTCAGTCAGGGGGCTGATCTTGCTTAGTAGTGGACACCTATGTGCCGGCCATCGCGTACTAAAAAGACAACAGTAAACATTGTGGGACTCAGTGTAGTCATGAGAACAGATCTCGATCCATACCTGATTCATCCCTATGATTTCAGAAGAGCAATGTATGATGTGAGGTATTATTCTATATTTTGTAATGGTAGCCTAGAAATAATAAGCATTTAAACAACTTTAACTTAAAAGTCTATGCAAAGGGAATGTTAGCAGGCAGCAGAGACAGACAGAAGTTAGAGGAAAAACTTGTGTTCACTATGTGTAAATTTGCCGAGACTTTAATGAGGTATAGATTGCAAATAATAATTAACAAGACACCTGAAAAGCACCCTCAAAAAGTGTCTTTGATGCTGGCACATTAAAGCAGAGGAACATTTCACAGACAAGATAATGAGGAAGTTAGGAGGAAAAAAAAGAAATTCCAATCCAAAAATATCAGCAGGTGGTAACCTTAGTCAGAAGAAAACTTGTACTGGAATCTTCTGTGAACAAATGAGTCCACTTTGTGTTCTCTTTCCTGAAAGGAGTGGAAAGAGGGAAGGGTCTGGAAAAGGAGAGGAGAAAAGCAGAGAAAAGGGAAGGGGGCGGGATAGATGAAAAGCTGTCAGGAGAGATAGTGTGGAGAGGCGGGGAGATGGTAGGGGTGAGTAAGGAAAAAAAAAAGAGAGGTTCCTGGGGGGGGGGGGGGGAGAAGGATGGGAAGGGGAAGGCAGTGGAAGGGGAATTGTAACACGCTAGAACTGGAGGGAAAGAGGAAGAGCGGTCGAGAGAGATGCACGGGAAGGGAAAAGAGAAGGGAGATGCAGAGAGGAATGAGTGAAGAAAGAGATAGGAGGGTGGGGATTGGGGAAGGAGAGGGGCAGAGGAAGAATAGGAGAAGGACTAAGGAAGATGCAAGAGATGCTTGTGTGAGGAGCAGGTTAGATGTGGACACCATAAAGAGAAAGGGCAGACTAATGAGATGGAGAATTGTTTTGTGGTCTAGCCTAGGCCTCAGGAGATCTACAAATTCCTGGCTCTGCCGAAGATAAAGCTTCATGAAATTCCAGTCGAAAATGGTGATACTGTTTTGGCCAGCTCACAGAATGGCCAGTGCTTTTCAAAGATTCAAATTTTTGATTAAAAAAAACTCACAAAAATATTTTCAAAAAGTTTTCATGAAAGTTTTCCCATGTTTTTCAGCCAGCTCCAGCCACAGGCTTCTTGTGGCGGGCGGGCTGACTCACGGCTCCCAGCCATGATAAGTAAAACCTCTATATAACGGACTAATTCGGGTGAGGGGGTGTCCGTTAAAGCCCAAAGTCCTGTTATTTAATGATTTTAAAAAATTATTAAATAACGGACTTTCGGCTTTAACGGACACCCCCTCGCCCGAATTAGTCTGTTATATCGAGGTTTCACTGTACTAAAAAAAATAAAGGGAAACTTAATAAAAAGCTTTGACAAGATAAGCAAACTATTTCTGTGCTCGTTTCATTTAAATTAAGATGGTTAAAAGCAGCATTTTCCTTCTACACAGTAAAGCTTTATGAAGTCAGTGTTCAGCTGTAAACTTTTGAAAGAACAACCGTAATGTTTTGTTCAGAGTTACGGACATTTCAGATGAACAACCCTCTGTTCCAGAGGTGTTCAGAACTCTGAGGTTCTACTACAGGGCTAGAGCTGGTGTGAATCAGAGTAATTCCAAAGAAGTCAATGGAGTGATGCCAATAAATACCAGCTGACAATCTGGCCCACAGCATCCGGAAGCATCTGTTCTTTGAACTTTTTGAATTACTGTGCCATAAGTAAAAGAAGAGTGTTTCTTCTTTATGGACAACACAAACTAGGATCAAGTCGGTAAGGACCCTCCAAGGTACTACAGCACATTAGAAATGCCATGGAGAAGAGAGATTAGCTTTAGCATTTTGTTCCACTGAAACTCAGGTGTGTTGATCAATCCTCAATACTGCCATTGCAGCAAATACGTAGGGTCAGAAAACACATTACAGATCAGGCCACCATCAAAGCAAGGAATACAATTAAACATCAATCTTTCACCGGCTTAGATTCACCCAAGTTCAGAAGTTCTCTCTCTCACCCTGCCTTACTTCTGAGTGCAAACACAGTGACAGTTGCATAGCAATTATATTCTAAAATGTCCTTACTACTATTTCCCTTTGTCTACAGCCCTTTACTGATTGCTGCTCTTTTATAAAGTACTTATAACGAGGAACTGGTGGCCTTTATTTTTACCTTGAAAGGAGAAGGGCACCATGACCTCTGCCCTTAGCAATAACAATGAAAACTCTGGGCAATAAAGAAACACGGCTATGTTCAGGAAAGATTCTATCCAAGTCTGGAAGTAGGCCACAGACAACAAGGAGACACCAGGAAAAACCAGGACTTCCTCCTCCTTGAAACTTGCTCTTCTCAGCTTCTGAACTCTGCTTTTATGTTACTCACTTCACCACCTGCCTACAGAACCAGGCCAGCCTAGCTAAGCTACACACATGCCCATCACCCTCCTCCTGTCCAGCCCAAGCACTGTTCTTGGCAACTCGTCAGAAACCAAAAAGTGAAAGACTCTTCCATAGCAGGTGGATGCTTTCCTATTGTCCTATCTGGCCTTATTATTTTAGCATGACACCATCTAAGAGACTGCTGCATTTGAAGCACTATCAAGTGCTATTACTATTAAAGTGGCTGAATGTAATGGGCCACTTAGATTGGTTTTAAACAGTTTTGTTTTTAAAATCCACTAAGGATCTGATCCCAGAGTGCGTGTGCTGGGAAAACTCCTAATGGAGTCATGTATAAATCAATGGGAGATTTTGCTTGGTTCCATATTTAAAAGCACTGTATGTAGAATTTAATTTGCCTTTCAAAACTGAGAACTCATCGAACATCCATGTGTATGTAACAGCCTTATGGAACCTCTCCTTCCGGCATGCGGCTGAAAGGACACAGAGTCTGGTAGGCAGGGGGTTAACACCTCCCTCTCTCACACTGCCACCCAAACTGCACTATGCTGACAAAAATGGGTAGATTAGCAAAGCTTCCTATTGGAATTCTAATAGGCTTGAAATGATTCCCTGGGCCGCAGAGTATATAAACCAGCAGGGAAGGAGTTGTATGGGAGAGGGGCTGGAGTAGATTGGTGGGCTTTTGTTATTTCTTAGTAGATCAAGGGAGGATGAAATAGGCCTTGTTAGGTTCTGCTTACTTTAGAACTTGGCTGAAGCTAGCCCTGCTCTCTGGGCCAACCTCTGGTCCCACTGAAGTCAGTAATAAAACTTACATTGGCCTCAGTAGGATCAAGATTCTTTATTTAGTCATGGATAAGGGAAACATTTTACTTGGGACTGCCGCTGAGAAAAGTTGTCTGTGTTTCAGTCTGAGTCTTAAAGTGCCAACATATTTTACTAGAATATTTCTTTTTAAAATAAACTGCCTTCCTCTGCTGCTTAACCTCAGACTGAAAGCCCATTGCTTAAACTGCAAGTAATCTATCCCTCTGCTTACACTTCTGCTGAATCCAGTCCTATTGAAAACACTACACACTCAGTGACTTATCTCCAATGCACCATGTGAACTCACCCATCAGTTTAGAGCCAAGCACCTGGTAGTTCAGAGACTGGGAGTCAAGAGACACATCCTCTAAATTAAGTTTTGCATAGTTGTAATTTTGAGTTGATGGAATTTGCTCAAGCCGCGTAGTGTCAGAATAAGAACTCTATCTTACTAGAGTCTATCACATTGAGGAAGTATATGTGATAATACCACTGCAACCACAAAGGAATTTACAACAGGAAGCATCCCAGCTGTTTCTTATTAGCATTAGTACAAATTACACAAAGCAAATGGTTAGCAGACATGTTTCCATAATATTGAACTCATGGCAATGAATAAAAGTGATTCTTTTTCAAGCACAATTTTAGATTTCCAAGAGAACCCATTTCCAATTGTCCATGAAGGGAGTGCGGATTAGGAAGCAGCATGTAACTATTGCAAGCACTCAAAGGCAGTGTGGCTGTGATTTGCTAGTATTGTCTAGCAAAGCTGTACAGATTTAGAACTATATGTTGTGGGTATGGATTTTCCCATTTCTGCAACCCTGTTTGACCTACTGCAATATTATAAAAAGGTGACACTTTATGTGTTCGTGTGCTGCATTCCAGAACCCTTGCACTAAGGTTTGCTTTTGGAAAAGGATACAATTCTCCTCCACTTTTCCCTCAAAAGGCTTATTGAGAGTTATTCTAATAGTCCCAAATCCTTTGATACAGAAGAAGCATGTGCCAACAGAGCATTCTCATAACGTTAATTCCAAAGGGGAGATTGGAGAAAACAGAGAAAACTTCATGTGTAGAAACAGACTCAATGTACAGAACATTTCACTGTGGCTTGAAAACAATACACAGTAATCCTCTGGACTGGAACGCTAGAGGCATGAGTCTCCACTCTGTTCCATTGGTTTCACACCAGTATAAGTATTGACTTGACTAGACTCCCACCTGATGTAGGGCTGGAGTAAAGCCCACTGAAGCCAATGGGACTTTTTTCTAACGACATCAGTGGGCTTCTGATCAGAGGTAGTGGAGTGAGTGGAGAACAGAGCTGCCAGGTGTCACCCATTCAGTTTGCACTCACACCTCTGATATCCCTCTCACCCATTTGGCAGCTTGGTTGAATCCTCACACATCCAGCTGAGCTGCAGGGATGACCTGCAATAGCTCCACTGCCTAATGGGGGGTCACGGGGCACTCTGCAGTTAACCTCACTGCTTCTCCACTACTGCTCCCCCGTTGCAGCTGAGCGGGGCATTCTAAAGGCCAAATCAAATTCCTTTCCGGACATATTGTTGTGAGTTAAGGATCAACCTTCCCCCTCAACAGGGATTGTGTATCCCAGTCTAGAGAGGGAAATGATATCCCCCCTCCTACTTTAATGCAAATATTGCACAACCACTGGCAGGTACATCTCTGTCTTTCAGATCAGAACAATTAAAGATACAAACATGGTTGGGGGGGGGGGGAGGATGGGGGAAGTAATTCTCATTTACAGCCAGGCCAATTTACATTGTTCTAGCTGCACAAAGGGGGCTTATACCAGGTTATGCCAGAGAGCTTTAAAGGAGTGCTTGTGCCAATGACAGCCCCTGGCACTCAAACCTTTCAATCTAAAGCCCGTACTCTCTTTTCTCAAGCCATTTGAAACCTTCCATTTGTTAATGGTGCTAATGAGCTGGACTATTGCATTTGTTACTGCAAACAGTCTTTCTAAGTCAAAAGTCCAGTCAGTATTTTCCCAATCTTTTACTACTACTAATGTTCTATTTGGTTCCCCCCCCCATGTCGTTCCCCCCATTTTTTAAAAAAATGACAGCATCTTTTTAAGACAGCTCACTCCCATGGGAGTTCAGTGTCTGGTTTGGGGGCAGTATACTGTCTGGCTCTCAGCAATGGTTATGCCACAGCCTGTTTCAAGCATTGATCATGCTGAGCAAGACTGATAGTTCTGCAGAGGCAGCAGCGCCATATAACTGGGGCCCAGGTTCCAAAGTAGGCTCAGCCTAAGCGGAGGCTGACAGCACTGGATTGCCATGGGGCAATTTACGGAGCTAACCCAGCCCTTGCTCTGGAGGGAGGCATTTGTCAGTGAGGGAGAAGATGTCATGACAGCAGCAGTGGCCAGTGAGAAGGAAAAATGAATGGGCTGTGTCAACAGAATAGGTTGAATTGGTCAGACATTTTAAAAAAGGTCAGTAGCAGGTATATTTGGGGTACAGGCTGTTTTAACTACAGTAGCTAAAGAACTCACTCGCAGCTCCCCCCAAATTCTTAGATGGTGCCTACATTTGTTTACAAAAGGGAATACTCAGAAAATGTTGAAATTGCTCGTAGCAAATGTCTTTTGATCCAGCTATGATTCTTTCAAAGTAGAAAACAGACCCATATAGTGGCTTTTGAGCATACATACATACACCCCCCCCCCCCCCCCGAATGATTCAAAAATAGAACTCGATTGGCTACTGTCTGAAGTGAAAGCCATGAATGGAACAAGAAGTAAAGTAATTTGTACCAACAATGTCTAAAAAGGCTTCTAATTAGGAAATGACTGACATGTATGTTCTCACTCTTTAGTGCTTGTTCGGAGGAAGCGGCCTGACTGGTTTTACATAGCAGAGCTATTCAACTCCCATCTTTGACAAGATTGCGAGGGGAAAAATGAGTTATAATTGCAATATTGCTACAATACTACTTTTCTTCTAATTGTCTTTAATTTTCAAAATACACAAAACGGAGGTGTTTTTGCTATATGTTGTACTTCTATGCAATACAGTTGATGAAAACAAAACATCAAGGAAAACATTAAACATCCTGACTTCAACAGTCTGTCATATTTAAAAGTTTAATATAAAAAAAATAGCACCACTGACTGTATATACAAGATTCATATAATGGTGTATGAAAATTCTTCCAGCACATTGAATGTAAAAATATCATTGTTGCTAACTAATTTATATATGTTGTTAGTATTGTCTCAGGCTTCTGATTGCTATTCAGTTTTAATGGCTAAAACAGGGGAAGGGAGAGGAGTAGAGCTGTGAGGAACCAGAACTTCTGTTCTGTGGGAAACTCCAGTATTTGAAAGTTGTGTTTCTTCCAAATCAGAGCAAAACTTTGAATTTAGAAATTTTATGCAAAATAATTTTTTTTAAAAAACAGTTTGGGTCAATTGAAACATCTCATTCAAATTTGACTTTCTACATAATATACAATCAAATAAATTTCAAATGACAAATTTGTTTTGAAAACAAAAACCCAAATATGTTCCCTCCCAAGAATGTCGAAAGTGCAGTGTTTCAATAATGGTGAAATGTTTGTTTCAGGGAGGTTTTCAAAACAAAATTTTCTCAAAATCAGCAGGTTCCCATGGAAAGTTTAGATTTTGAGGAAAGGGCATTTTGCAATGGAAAAAAGCATTCCACTCGAAATTTTTTGACCTGCTCTCATTTGGAGTTAGCTATATTATAGTGAAGTGATTTTTGGATGGAAGGAACTAAAATCAGAGGGTTTTTTTCAATAAGAAAGATGGGCTACATTGAAGAACATGTAAGAAAAATAGATTGTCCTGGGACATCATTACTGATATATCAAGGTCTTTACAATCTTTTGGGCCAACTTTAAAAGCAGGTGAAATAAGTAGCATTATAGTAGGTAAAAGACTCAACTTTTCAAAATGCAGCAGCAAACAATGAACTGCATAGCCATCATGTTGGGGTGAACACATTTATGCCCCTAGCACACATCTGGCTGAGCAGATTTTCATTCTGTGCAACATGGACATAAAGCAGTGCATGTTTAAAGTTCTAATAGTCAGTATGTTTAGATAGTAGTATATTTTATACTTAGTATTATAGGAATTTCATTTAACACATTTATTCAGGTTTTCACTTCAAAGGCATTTCAGTGTGCATACAGGACTTGTTGAAAACTGGCCAGTCATTTGCGGATCCAACTATGCAAACATATAAGCACATAAGTAATTTTACTCATGTGAATAACCTCAGTGACTTCCATTAAATTACTCATGGGATTAATGTTATTCATATTCATATGTGTTTTCAGGATCAGGCCCTGAATTTGTATCTTTTTGTAGCAGGTTTATTCTAATGTTGCACCTAAAAATGTGTTTTATTCTACATGACATTTTTGGTAACATTTTATTCTACATGAACAGTATTGGATGGTACCCGTTTGGTCACTGCCATGTAGAGGTTCTGGAATCCATTCTCTGAGACAGCTTGAGCCTGCCTATCACACAGCCCCAATATCTCAAAGAGTTGCTAAAAAATCTGGACACTCATTTAAAGAGAAAGCTGTTTAAGCTGAACGGGTGGAGGTATCCTTTCGATAAATCTCATTTTTAAAGAAGAAGATAAGAGCGTATTCAACCCATAAGTAATCTACTATTTTTTAAAAATATACTCATCCTGGCATGGCTACATAGGATGTGGACAATCATCTTTTTTTTTTGGTGCAGAAGGACATCTTGAATCCACTTAAATCCTAAAGTTCAACACCTCTGCATGTGTGCTGAACGTTAACAAGATTACCCACAATGGCAGCTTCAGTCAGGAAATTAATCTAGAAAAATCTACCTTTTAGATCCAACACAGCTGCAAATGTACAGCGTGCTTTGTGTTTTCGACTTCTTTTTGGAGAACATTTCCACTGTATTCTTTTGCTTTTTTAAGAGCGCCACTAAATATATGGCACACAGGCATGGCTCAAGGAAGGAGGCAGACTGCTGAGAATGCCAGATGCTCTGGGAGCTATCCAACCACTTAATGAGATGCAGTGTGTTCTGGCAGCCTATCAGGAACACTTTTTGCATTTTGGTTTTTCTAAGCAGTGAACTAGCTGTCCGTGAGCAGCGAAGGGTCGATCATGCTAGGAGCTGCAGTTCCTAATTTGTGTGTATATTAGGGCTTGTCTTCACTTGAGCCAGCAGGGATCGATCTTTTGGTGATCGATTTATCGCGTCTCGTTAAGACGCGATAAATCGACCACCAGCGGCTCCCCCGTTGACTCCGGAAGTCCAGCTCGTGAAGAGGCGCAAGCTGGAGTTGACGGGGGACCACGCCGCCGACCGCCACCGCTGTGAGGATGGGAGGTAAGTCATCTGTAGAGACGTCGATTTCAGCTACGTTATTAACATAGCTGAAATTGCATATCTACAGTCGATTTCCCCCCCTAGTGGAGACCAGCCCTTAGATGTAAAATCAAGGTGGCTCAATCACACCCTATAGAAAATCACCATGTCATCCTCAGTTAAAGCCTGGAATTGATTAGGATTTTCCCCTCTAGTGGGAAAACAAGGTACTTCAGTCTTCAGAAAAAACATTTTTTTTAACTAAAGAATTTCAAGTTTTCCAGATAGTGCAAGACGTGGGGTAGTGCCCATAAGACAACACTAGCTGACCAAACAAAGGGCATTAATCAGACCTTTTCCAGGTCTTTTATCTCATAATGCTGTTGATCTTGGGTCTGCATTATAACCACACCCCAGACATTGGCAAGTTACTATTATGCCCCAGAGGTTGACAGGGGGGCTAATGAGTGACTCTTCTATAGTCTCTCATCAATCCTCAGCATGTGTCAAAGCTGTATTTGTTTCCGACTTCCCACTTCTGATTACAAAAATAGGACTTACTATAATCATAATAACAATATTAATGATATAAATAATTATTGTAATTATATACTTTTTGGCAAATTATTAACACAGAACAGCCAAAAGACTCCATTGGATTAAAAAAAGGTGAAGATGCACAAGTATTAAAAAAGACAAAGTCTTTGTTAAAAAAGAAGGGAAAACAATTCACAAGTTGCTATATTTCTATAAGGCAACATGTTACCTTTAGTCTGCTGTCTCGGATTATGTTGAGTCACTGTTCAAGGAAATGTCAGAACTTTGCTTGCTTGAGTTTATCGATGTGGTAACAAAGTTTCAACGCCGGTCCCAATTTCAGCCCCAAGTATTTCATGATCATGTCACTTTTCAGCAACAATAAAGCATTGCCATCAATCTCCTGTTTTTTTAAAAAAGAGAGAAAATCAAGATGTATAACCTGTGACCAGTGCTGGAAAAGTAAGAGAGCAGGCATTGCATTGCGGCTGAGACATCTTCCAGCTGCATCTTCAAATGGTTCAAATTGGTCAGCGTAGAGCGGGCTGAAACGTTGTCAATTTTAAAGTTTCATCAAAGCTCATTGAAATTAAGAAGTGCCATATCAGTGCTAAGTATTAGCATGACTTCCGTACATTGCATCGTTTCTGTTTGATGGTCAGAGCTTGTCCGTGTGATCCATGTTATACTAATGAAGCATTACTATCAATCTTAATTTGCATGGACCATTATTGTGCTTAGTGCTGATCCGCAGTAAGATCACTTTCTGATTCACTCAATCAGCAGTTGATGGTCAATTTCCACTCCCCTTGCCCCCAACACCACATTGGAAACCACTTTCTCCTTATCTCTTCTTCCTAGCATTTTAGGAAGGTAAGATAACGGAAGAATCAATGCTGCATTCAAATAAGGATACAACCAACATGTGCACAGCATACAGAAAAACTAACTTCTGGAGCTTAGAATGAAATAAAATGAAATACTGTCAAGTGATTACAGTAATTCTGGCTTTTTCAAAATGTTGATGTGGGTCATTCCCCTCCCCCCCTTTAACATTATTAGTATGTAAGGGTTAGAATTAAATTATATGACAAGAGTGTGCCAGAGGGAGCTTTCATATTTAATTAAATATCTTGCAATAGCTATGTCCCTCTGAAGAAAAAGTAGGGTTGCTTGATATCTCTGTATTAATACCGTGTCAGTGCTTATAAAAATATACCACAGAATTCTACAGTAGTGATCTAAAACTCTGCAATAGCACTATTAGAAGATGCAGAACCAGATCCTTAGCTGGTGTAAATCACTGAAGCCAAGGGAGTTAGGTTGACTTATACTAGTTGAGGTCTGGCCCCCAGTAATTTGGACCATTACTGTAGATTACTGGGGTATTTTTATAAGGGACTGGGAGCAAGAAATGACACAGGTTTCTCAAGTACAGCCTGCAAGACTGCGATCGCATTTGGAGTTAGCAAGCAGCTTCCAGCTGCAATAGGACAGCGGTATTGCATTAAGGCTTGTTTCTGCAAACACTTATTCCCCAAGCATATTTCTCAGCATGGTGAGTACTCCCTAAAGGGGCACTAACCCCCTGGGGTTGAGTCACTAGGACTAGCTAGTGCTATACTCGGTAGTGAGGGTTTGCAGGATCAGGCCACTAGTGAATAAAAAGATTAAAACAGAAAAATGGGACTGCGCCCCCCACTTCAGAAGCGGGCAATGTAGGCATCCCCTCCCAGTAAGGTCGCCCTCTCCAAGCAATACTGTTGAGTGGTAAGCTAACTGGAACAAAGCTAAAATAACCAATATGAAGAAGGTCTAGAAAACAATATGTCCTCACAATTACAATATCCATCACTAGGAGAGGCAGGTTATAATTCTGAACGCACAGGTTTCATTACCTTAAACATAAAGGTTTTAGTCTCCTACATATGCATTTGCCTACTACTGACCATAATTAAACGATCAGAGCATTGCACTGCTTTGCTCCCTCTTGGTTTGATTTTGCTACTTGTTAATTCTCCATGTATTCCTCCCTCATGTACTATCCCCTGCAAATGCTCTCTCTCTGCTGGGTATCACTTTTGCTCCTTTCTTCCTGCTGAGAGGTCATTGCAAAAACGCTCATACTCATTGCCAGAAGTGCTCCTGCGAGAAAGATGTGCAGCTGATGGTCTCCCACCGTTCTGCCCCCTTCCATGACCCTATCAATTATGGACTCGATTCCTCTCAGCCTGGACCGTGTTACAGTGGCTCCAGATGCAGAAACTCTCCCTGGGAGAGGCTGCAGTGCAGAAAACAGCCCGGAAGGGTGGGGGATTTGCAGATTCAGAGCATACCCCTAGAGTAGCCACTTTTGACAGAGTTACTGCAGAATCTTGGCCACAACAAGAGCTTCCTTCCTATGTGGGAAAAACCCCGGGGAGGGCTGTGACAGTACCACACACTGCCCTCCCTGTTGTGTAGACTGGCTCAAGGGGACTCTCTCTCGCAACAGCTGGTTAGGTGAATTTGGCACAGTAAGTGTAAGTCAATCCCCAATACCTGATGGTCACTTTAAATATAACAGGACAAGAGATAGCACTGTCCTCATTTGCCTCTCCTTTTCCTGCTTTCTCTTTATTGTACCTCCCTGCTACAAGTGTGGTGTCACGGCTAAGATTAGTTGATTGCTAAAGCAATGATTTCAGGTGCTTGTTGGGCCTGTCAATGACATTAAGTGCTTCAAAGTAAATTACGCTTCATAGAAAGATTTAACACACAGGAAGATATGGCTAAGGTTAATGGACTAATCACTTGTCTCTCCCCTCTGGGGTCTCCATGCTAATTCAGCTTAGATTTGAAGGCTGAAAAATTGCAGGGAGATATATATATATATATTTCAAAGGCCTAATTGAATTGAGTTGTGCAGGAGCCTCACCCTAGCTCTCAGACCTATTGCATATTTTACAATGAAACTGACTAGGTATATACAACAGGTGCTGGGTACTTCACAATGGCAGATGTGGAAAATTTTAGTGTCCATTTAGCTGGGTCTCTTTTGTCAAAAATCCTGTAAGACTATGGCACCACATAGAACCCTACTGCGTAGTTCTCCTAGAGACTGTTGTGTCAGCGTGCCAGGCTCCATGCCGTATACAACAATATAATGTCAGAATCTGCTAAATATGCAATAAAAAAACAAAAACTGTCCTGACAAATTTGTACTTGGCAAACTTGTAACTTCCTAGACATGCTTCTTTCTGGGACAGGGCGGGGTGTGTGTGAGGAATAGCAGGGTAAGTCTGCACATGTTTCTGGGATCCTCCCTCACATTCACACCCGCTTCCCCCAATTTACATCTCTCCCCTGCCCCGTCTCAAAACCTTCTGGTAAGGCAACTTTCTTTCAACCTGCAGATGGCTACGCTGTGTTGTCTACATTACTGGTTTATACCTTGCTTTTGTCAAGGGGTTTACAGGAAAGCCATATAGTGTCTGTTAATGGTCAAGGAAACTAAGTTAGCTCTTCTCTGGTCTGAACTTCATTTAAACACAGTGCTGGGCTAATTAAGATATGGCCTTAGGCTCCCAGCCCAGGGGATTACAGGATGACATAAGGCATTGCTTCCATCCAGGGGTTGAGAGAGCAATTTCTCCACTCATTACTCTCAGCCTCAGCGGGCACGAATCACCTGATTGGACCTAGAAGTTCTTTTACTTTAGTGTTAAATTCCAACACTTAGATGCTAACATCAGCCGTGTCTTGTAAGCCGCTGAGCACAAGCAATTCCCTCTGCAGCCAACGGACATTGAGGATGCTCATTGCCCCACAAGATAAGGCTCTCACTTGGTAAAGTCAATGACCTGTAGACTTAGCCCAAATAACCTGGTTACACCATGAACGTACATGTTTTCTGAAAAGCTCCACGTGCGGACCTAATGCATGAGGGTCTGCATCCTTCACAAACCAAACCACATCGTCGACAGTCCAGGTCGAAGGGTTCTTGCTTGATGGCCGAGCTGCTTCTTGTCTTTCCGGCGAAGGACTTGAGGCTATCAATATATAAAGTCCATAATAGCATGTTACAACTTAATACCAATGAATGTGTTTTGAGAGCACGCTGGAGGAGGGCAGCCTTAGGTGGTTGCTACAGTGTTGGAGTTTGGACTGGTGTATGCGTGGGGGGGGGGGAGGGGGAGTGGGGGAGGAAGAGACGGGGTTTGACTGCTTACAAGGAGACTCGAACCCAGCTGGTGAATTGTGTTAAAAACGATGAAATGCTCAGTCTCCTGCTGGGGAAGTAAAAAATGTACCAGCTGCCACACTCTTAACAGAGCAGCCACTGCTGTCTGATCGGCAGGCAGCAGAGACATTGGCTGAAGAAGGCACTGCTTGCCCACCTGGAGATAAAACACCACAGTGCTAAACAAAGGAATTAGCCATCCAGTGCAAAGGTTGGGGGATGAAATGGGGATTTAGCAAATTGTTTGCTCTTAGCGTTCAGATATTTTGGCTTATCCTGCATCTTAAAAGAGCATTTCCATGTGATATCCTCCTAATCTCAGGCTCTCACAAAGCTGAAGGTCCCCAGTGATTGCTTATTTGGAGAGCTACTAAAATGTGTGAAGATGAACGTTGCACATGTGACTTCTTAATGGTATAAATCCAGGATGATTTAAGGTCACTTCAGCCTGTTCCAGCTTTAAATCAAGGCAATAAAGGCACATTGGAATGAAAGTGCATTTATGTTTTTATTCCTAGTCTCTGCGGAATTATAAATCTCAGTCACCACGTGTATGCAACCTGCCCCCCCACCCCACCCCATCTCCAGACTGCTGCACTATTTCCAGCGCTAGGTGATGACATTAGATTACAGGAAAGCTGTATACATTTGTTTATAGCTACCCAAAGCAAACTTCACATTAACTGGAGGCAGCATATAGACTCATAACAGAGAAGCTCAGAGTAGTCAAGAAGGGAATCAGAGCGGCTCAAAGTGGCTGACTAGAGGGGATCTGAGATGTCCGAAGAAACACTGAGCTTGGAAAAACCTATAAACTCTGTAAGAATGCCATGGATCAGTGAGAGCACTATAATACATGTGAGCAAACGGAATGGGCTGGATCAGTGCCTCATGGAAATTGGTATCCCATGGACTTCAATGGAGCTCTGCTGATTTGCACCATCGAAGGATCTGCCCCTACAAGCCAGATCCCTGCATAATGTCCAGGATGTGCATATTGGTACGTTTTTTCCACTCTAAGTATCTCACAGTGTAACATAAATAGGTATATTTTTGCAATTACGAAAGATGGAATCCAATAAGCATTAATATTGTGGATGTGCAAATCTGACTGATGGGGCTTCGTACTGGGATTTGATGTCAATATCGTGATAATGATACTCTCATTTACTAGGTCGCTCTTCTGGATATACAGGACAAGGAGTAGCTGCAGGTCCTCTAATTAGACTGCTAGTGTTCATGTTCCTATGGAATCATGCAAGTCTGGGCTCCCCGAGCAGAATAAATGCAGTGCACATCTGGGATCTTTGACATGAAGCTGGGAAGACAAAGCATGCCAAACGAATGGTACAATCTCTGCCAACCGTCGGATGATTAGTAATGTGGAATACGTTGTCAGGGCCAAGCGAAAGAAACAAGATGCATCTTGGAGGCAGCATTTCAGCATGACAGAAATAGGCTCTCGTTATCTTAGCTGAAAACATCACCAGTTTCTATCTTGCTTGATCAAGGTGGAGCCCTGCTTTCAGTCTAATCCAGATGTAGGCATGCGTGCGAAGTTACCTAGAAACTGACAGTTGCCGGTTCAAATGGAAGGCTGTCAGTGGCCAGGGCAGACTTTCACTCCAAAATGGTGGTGGTGAGGCACTGGCGCAGTGAGTCAGATGCACCTAGTGAATTTGTGAGGAAAGTTTCTATTCTGACACTATAATCTGTAGAGGATGATGACCTTGATACTGCTCCTGCTGGGTGATCTAGCCTCCCATTGTGCTGAATGAGCATGAAAATGAAAACGGCAGGCAAAGCTCTGCTTTCTATTACATCAGTGTCAATATAAAGCAACCCCAGTGCACCTACACCAGGGTACATGAGGGTAGAGTATGGCCCCGTGACTCTCATCTGATGTGCATTGCTTCCAGAAATGCCATGGAAGGGAAGAGGAGAACAGATGGCACACTGGGAACAGCAGGAAGTCTTTAACAGTATTAGCCATTTCTCTAATAAAAAGAAGGGGGAGGGTGGAGAAAAGAGAGGTTGAAATGACAAGAGAATTCAATTCACCCCTGACAATGAAACAATCAATAAGTTGAAGTGAAGGTTTTTAAGATAAAATATAAATGACCCTTTTAAGGAGACCATATTGGTAGAACTCTTCAAGGGGATCTGAAAGGCCCCACAAGTTTAAAATCACTCTTTCAAATTCCAAATTAGTAACAGAGCACTGATTTAAAAACAATTAATTAATATTTGAAATCCATTCCCCCCTGCACGTCTCTGCTACAACCTGAATTCAGGGGTCTGTGCTTCTCTGACATTAGTTAATGACATCAGAAGCACCTACAACCGATTATTTGCTGACATAATCTGTCCTGTTTTAGAGCCAATTTGCCCCTATTTATTTGATGGGGTTTATCACAGCAGTATAACCACCTCATACGAGTAAGCATTAAAGTAACAGGGCTTTGCTGAAACTGGGATGCTATTAATTTGCACACAAAATCCTAAACTCAGGTCTTGGCAAGCAAGTACAGGAAGATCTGTTTTAGAACAGTTTTCAAGCTTTTCACTCCGGCCATAAAGTCTATTGATCTGGGAACTTTAAAAAAAGCTTCATAAACTTCTTCATTTACAAAAATTTAATTTCAGCAGGACTTTATTACACGTTATACAGGGTGATTTGGTAACATCATTTTGCTGCAAGAATCCTACATTATAAACAAAATTGTTTGATGTTCATATGATAAGTACTATACTTTCTTGTGTCTGAAGGTACTTGCAATTAACACAGGGTTTAGATAAATGAAGAAATCTCATCTCTCATGGGTATTTTATGCCATCCTGTCATCAGAATTAATCAAGATGTTAATGAATACTCAGATTACAAAGAGATGTGAATGCTCAACATGAATAATTATTTTTCGGGATCATAATCTAGGTCAAATCCAATTTCCTGTTTTTGACAGGCGGCAAAAAATTACCAAATTAATGGAATGGGATGTGGAAAGCGAGGCAATGAAAGGGAGGGAGAAGAAAGCACGTCTCTATTCTTCCTAAGACTAGATGGTATGGAAGAAGAGGAATGGATCCTATTTAAACAACAAGTTCTTGGAAATTCCATGGCAAAAATACATAAGAAACAGGGAATAATTGCTGCAGAAGAGAAGCAAAATGGTATGTGTCAAGGAGGCTTTCAGCAAGAATTCTGAGACTCATGGACAATATCCAACGCCTACTGAAGTCAATGGAAAGACTCCTGCTGAGTTCAATCACTTTGAATCAGCCCCATTTGCGCCACCTCGATGCTCTCTGCCCCATTTGTCCTTTTCTTTGACTCTGGCCTTCAGGCCTTCCTCCCGGGCCTGGAGCCACCCCGAAGAGGAAGAGGAAGTGGTGTAAAGCTCAACAACTAAACTGGTGTCAAAACATAGCAAAGAAACACAATGCAGAGAAAGAGATAAAAAATAGCAAAAAAAGAGAAGATAAATCATGTGCTCCTTAAATACATACAAGGCAAACAAACAGGCCCAGGAGAGATTAAGGCCTTTGGAAGATAAAAGTGCAAACTGAGTGATGGATTATCTTTAATATTGCCGTGGGCCTAAATGATTTCTTTGCCTCCAAGGAAAGGGGTGGGAATGAAATCTGAAAAGCTTCCCTCTCATTGCCCTGGAGCAGCTAATAAGGGAAAGTAGATCAACTGAAAGTAAACAAGACCAGCAGGTTCAGAATTCTCAAAGATATAACAAGGAAACGTTTTTTAAAAGCTCACTATAGACTGGGGTAACAAAAAAGTATGGCTAACATACTTTAAAAAAGGGACAAGACAGAACAGAGGGACCACAGCACCATCAGAAACATGGGAATACAATTACAAACTATTTATAAGGAACAGTCAAATTTAGGAAGGCACGGTCAGCAAAGATCCGTGAAAAGATAGCTCATGCTTGACCCGTCTACTGAAATTATACACCTCGGTGGTTCCTAACTACCACTGTGCATCCCCAGAACTGGTACTTTTAGACCACAGTTGCCAACTTTCACGTGGTAAATAAGCACCTTGACTTTCACAATAAGCCAAAAATCAAGCTAATCTCATTTCAGAACAAGTCCAAACAAGCCAGTCCCTATGAAACTCAACATGCTATGTGACTAGATCCCCCTCCCCCAGCATGGAGTCTGGGACAGGGTGGACCCGCTATGTACCCAGGACTCTCTCCCACCCTTGCTCCTGTTTGCTGCCCCTTGCCCCTTGTTTGTTGGGAGCCAATCAAAAAGAAGAAGGAACAAGCTACAAGCCAAAAACTAGCCAACAAGCAACTCACAAGCCAATTAAGACAAAAATAAGCCTAATTTCTGCATTTTTTTGTGTGGGTTTGGCATGTCTGGTTTAGATCCTTGTGACTGGTAATATAGGCGCCGGCTCCTCACTTTAATGATGAAACTATGCACTGGGTCCTGGCATTTGGCAGCACACACCTTAATCTGTAGCTGAAATCACAATCACAAGAGCAGCCCAAGCTTTTCAGAGAGCGTGTGACAAAGGCAGCATGTGAAGATGCTGATTTAGAGAATCCGGAAGAGAATTCCTGGCATTAGAAAGCCTGGTGAGGAGGGGAACTGGCAGTTTTCTCCAAACTCTTAATGCTCTAGAAAGCAGGAGGATTTCCAGGGCTATGTGGGTTACAGCAGAATAATTCCACATCCCTAGCAGATGCTGAAGCACAATGACCTAAGACGAGGCAGAAGCCACGGCAGGTGGCAATGTGGAGGTACCTCCTTAAAGCCACAATCTGGAGATGTTTTTAGCGTAATAGTGGGGAATTAGCCACCAGCCTCCCATTCACCTGACTCCATCATGGGAACTTTGAGGTTAAAAGCTAGGCATTGCACTTCAAAAATGGGTTCTGGGATTCATCGGTCTATAGCTTATAGTCTGAATTATGTGGGGTTTTTAAAGTGTCCTTTACAGGAAATAATGCATGACCTTTTACAAAAATATCAATGAATAAAGAAGATTTGGCTTGAGGCTTCCAAAAAACAAACAAACAAAAAAGTCCTTCTAATTTTGTTCTCCTTTTAATGCCGCCTCAGTTTAATGAGCCCTTCTTGTCACCACCTTGTTAGTATGCAAACGAAGATGGATAAGTACAGATTCCAATTGCTCATCTGTGTTTGCTTATGACTGAGCAGCATGTGAACTAGTTCTAGAGAGAAGAAAACCACAAAGAAGCACCCTAGTGAGAGTGCAGATTTCGAAAACCTTTACAGCTGAGTGTGTTGTGAAATCAATAAATAAACTACACTCCTGCTGCACTGAAACCAGAAAATCTGTTAGCAAAGTCCAGCAATACCAGTAAAGGTGACTGCAGCAGGTTAGCTGAAACATATGATCAATGTGAAGAAATACACAAAGTTGAAGGAAACATGCACAATACTTTGCAAAAACTATGGTAAGAACTTCAGTGTTATTGTGGAGAAGGACTTCAGAACTGATGCGATCACAAATATTTAGAGGAAAAATGAAACCAAATGGTGAATGGGAATGTAACTGTTTCCCTAATTCTGTGTTCTATATTGTAATCAAACCATGACCAACTGTAACTTTGCAGGTATCACTATGCAGCACATAGGCCACTCACAACTTCCCAGTGATACCGTGTAACAGAATTCAGATCTCCACTCCAAAAAGCACCAGCTTCTATCCTTGACTAAAGGAGAATCTCAGCTAGCAGTACAGAGCCTCTGACACACAGCTGAGCAGTTCTGATTAAATAGGTGGCATTGGTACATATGCACACTGGCCAGTTCATTGCAATAGTCCAGCACGTTAGAGTACCTGGGATGTATGTGGAAACTACTATTGCTATTGTTGTAGATGGTAAGCTGTGTGGGGCAAGTCTTCTTGTGTGTGTAGACAATACCTAACGTATCAATGTTGGGTTGCGGATTAACCTGCCAATTTTCAGCTTCACGTACAAATAACAAATATCAGCTACATGGAACCCTCATTCTTTCCTGTTCTGGCTAGAACACCTGGCTGGCCAGGTCTTCCTGATCTCATGTGAGTGAGTCACATGAAAAAGTATTAAATGGTTTTTTTATGGAGCAGCCTGAAATTTTGCCAACTCACCTCAAAAAACAATCAAATGGCTCTAGTGCCGGGGCCCAAGTTACTTTTTAAAACGTTTCTCCTAATCTCCTTCCCCGCTTTGTTTCCTAACCTGCTACAGAAGAGCTGACTCTAAGTCTTGGGATGATGTCTAGGCAGGTTTCAAAGGCAATCGGTTTTGTAATTAACTGCTTCCTGGGCAGTTACTGGTGTTGTCCTGACGCAGGACAGCATGCAGCTAGATAGAACCCAATGGGAATTGATGGGGTGCTGGAAAGACACGTTAGGTGCATAAACTTGGGCTGGTCGCAAGAGAACTTTAGGCGTTTGAGAAGAGAGTCTCCGAATGGCGAAGATACTACAGAAAAAACCACTCCAACACCAACTGAAGTCAATGGAGAGGATCACTTAAATGGGTACCCGCGGGAGCCCTGATTGACCAGAATGCTACAGTGACACAGTCGTTTTGCAAACAATATTGCAGAACAGGATAGTGTTTGGATCTATATCTACACTGCCCCTGCACTGAACGGGAGGGTGTGATTGCAGCTCTGTTAGGCATACCTGTACTAGCTTTCATTTAGCTAGCACAGCTAAAATAACAATGAAAACACAGCACAGGCTGTCGAAGCACAGTGGGAATCCTGGATACATATTCATATTGCTAGCCTGTGATTAAGTCAGTGCTGCTAACCAGATTAAAGCTAGTGTGGATATGCCTACTTAAGCTTCAACCACACCTTCAATTGCAGTGCAGTTGCA
Organism: Sternotherus odoratus; assembly: GCA_032164245.1. Lineage (NCBI taxonomy): Eukaryota > Metazoa > Chordata > Testudines > Kinosternidae > Sternotherus > Sternotherus odoratus. The sequence goes on from JAVMKO010000003.1 coordinate 65,615,507, forward strand.
GTGTAGACATAGCCTGTGAGAAGACCAGGATTAAGGATTAAATAACTATGGAGGTGAAACACAAGGAAATTTGAAAAAGCACCTGTCACAGTTCAGGGCAACTGCAGCTGTATCTCCCCTCATTGGTCCAGCAATGGCATCAGGCTTCCAGCTTCCCAGCTAGGGTGACCAGATGTCCCAATTTTATAGGGACAATCCTGATTTTTGTGTCTTTTTCTTATCTATTATCCCACCATGTTCTGATTTTTCACATTTGCTGTCTGGTTACTCTATCCCCAGCCACTGCCTTTCTGGTGGAAACCCACATCTCTCTCCCTTCTGACCAGGGTATTTCCAGGCTGCTCAGCTCCCTGCCTTCACTGTGTTATTCCCAACAGGGACAGGCTACCCAAGGACATCTGCTTGCTTTCTCTTCAGGGATGGTTAACAGGGCTGATTCCTACAGTTATAAGTGCCACACAGTTCTCTCTACACAAGCCTATTATATTCGGAAGGGGAAAGCACTACAGAGAAAACACATGAAAAATTATAAAAGAGACTGCACACATGTAGTGCATGCATACCTCTCTGGGGGCCGAGGGGCCTTCAAAGGTTTGATAATGGAACAAATATAGTAGCATCTCCCCCCTTACTAGAAAAGATACATACAAAGCCACAACACCACATACACAACTGCATTTTTAATACAAGGTACCCCAAAGGTATTAACCTTCATTCAATTAGAGTTCACTTAATTCAGTAAAGTTTATCTTAATCCCACAAGGTTTGTTCGGGATCTTACTGAAGCTTGTCAGTCTGGCACAGCACCATTTTTGAAAGGTAACTAACTGTTAAATCCAAAAAGACACTAGAGTTAAGAGGCATGGCCTACAGTTCGATGCAATTCAGTGTGCAGAATGCAGGAAATACCTTAATGATCAGTGTGGATTCATGAAAGATTACTCAAAGATCTGATGTTAATATAATATTTTACTGACAACTGTAATTGGGGAGGCAACCACACAGCAATGCTTATAGCCAGTTAAGGTTTGCAATGGAAATATGCTTTTTTTGCTATCATAAGTTAGTGCTAGACAAGAGGGTGGAGGTGAAGAGAAATAAGAAAGGCTTCTGCAAATATATCAAGGGGAAAAGAAATACCAGAATGACAGTTGGTCCCATTAATAAAGGAGGAAAGGAAAGAAATTAATGACTTAAAATGGCTGAGACACTGAATTCCTTTGTTAAATCTATCTTTAAGATGAAAAATATATAAATGGAGTTTGAATAATTAGAAAGGAAGGAAGATATGGTTAAAATCATTCTAATGATAAAGAGAAGCTAATGGAATACTTGGAAAAAGTGAACAAAGATATGGATTCTAGAGTAAGAATTAGTTAACAATGAAACACTGACAATTATTTTTGAAAAATCATGGATAGTAAAAGGCTGGGGAAAAGTAAATTAATTCTGATTTCCAAAAGAAGGAAAGAAGAACGATTCTAGTAATTACTGCACCATGACTGAGATCCTACACTGCAATCAGCACACCTCAGAAAGGATGTATTGAAAGGTAGCAGTAAGCCATTTTTGTGACCCCTTTCTCCATTCTCCATCTGGCTGTTGGACAGGTCTCTCCCTGGACCCACAGGGCTCCTCTACTTTACCCCTGGGTGGCTGCCTCTTTAACCCATCCATACCCCGAGGTTGGCCCTATGCCATCAGAGAATTCTTCACTGAGAGAATACTCCAATTGCCATCTGAACTCTTTTAAAGGCTGTTGTGTATAACCAGAGCAGTACAAAGCAGCGTTAATGGAGACAAGGATCAAGCTACATAAGCTTAAGCCCATGTAAAATACTGGAACAAAAAATTAGAAGGGGAAAAATCATTAAATACATAGGGCTCAACCAACATCTAGTGAATTCAGTAGAAAAACTCTTATTAACTTTAATGGGAGCAGAAGCGAGCCTTAAAGAATAATGGAGCAATGAACAGTAAGCAGCATGGGTTTATAAAGATGACATGTTTCTCAAACTTTTTGTGACAAAATTTGACATAATTTACAAGCGATGAGTGACGGGGGCTATGAAGTACAGCTAGGAAATAATCCCTTTTGTTGAGATAATTAATGATAAGAATCATCCCTTTATTTTGCCAGCTGGCTGTTGGGATCTGCATTGCAGAGCACCATGTACACTTATGGAGCTATATAAAGAATAGATACCTAAATATGTTTGAACTGTGTCAAATTTGGGGAATGAATAACTTGATATTCAGATAACTATTTATCGCCATAAAACCAATTACTCCAGTTCTGTCATATGCTTTACACATAACAGATTTAAATTGAATAGTAAGAGTACCAGAAAACATTCATGAATGTTTTCTACTGGACAACGCATCATTTATTTCTCCTTCTCCATAGTTTGATATTGCTTCCTCTAACTTGCAGTGTTAGTGATTTGACCACTGGGGTTATTATTCTGTGGATCTGACATGAAACACACCTACCATCGAAGGGAGTTTGGGGTGAGTAAGGACTGTGGGATGGAGCCACAGGAGAACAAAATAACACACATGGTTAATATCAAGATGGAATCATATATATATATTATGTTACCACTTCTGTTTCCTTCAAGATAGGTTCCGTTTCTAGTTGGACTGGATGTCTGATGCCTCAAACCAGTAGATGATGGTCCCCCGGAGGACATCGGACCGGAACGATGACTGCAAGAGGAAGAGGAGCCTCCAGCAAGACGTCCATCTCCAGAGATTTGCCTCATGGTATACAGGGAGCCCATGCAATTAAAGGCAGAATCAGAAGGATCAACACTGTAGCGCTTCATGTTCATAGGGTCAACCAGGTAATCTTCAGGTATGACAGTTTCTGCTTGGTGGGAAGCCAGTGAAGAGAAATATAGATCAATGAAAGGTAGATCATTTCTATTCAGCCATTGAACATCTTGTTTAAAACGTTGTTTTGTGCAATTAGTTTAACTCTCTTTGTAATATCACACATAGCCATCTGGAAGCCACTGACCAGAGCCCTCAACGGGATGCCTGTGCTGAATCACAGCATGGGCAGAGTACTGGGTATGCGGTTGGGAACTTCAAAAGTAATTGCTGCTGCAACTGCTGTTCAGATGACTCAGTGCATCTGCTGGGTTTTAAGAAGTGACAGTGGGTAATGAGACACATTCATACCTCTGGTACTACATAATAATAACAGGTGTAACTCCACCGACGTCATTGCAGTTACAGCAGGGTTGAGTGTGGCTCAGTCTGATTCAGTTGTGTTCATTTTGTTTTGGAGTAATTATTTCTTCAGAATCAGGGGGCATTTACTGTTAAATTTGACAGGAGGGTGGGGGAAGCATGTTCCTGATGGGATGAGGCACAGGTCTCATTTGCCTAATGGTGCTACATGAATAACAGAGTATGTGGGTTATGCATCCATCATTCTCTTATTCCCTTGCACTTAAAGCATGAAGGTCAAAAGGAAAAGGAGGACAATGGGGCATGCAATTTATTGGGTAAAAACTCCCGTCAGCCAATGAGAAAGAGTAAAGACAATAAACCAAAATGTTCTGGCTGCAATTACAAAAATTAATCAGGAAATATAATCGGCTCCAGACAGACATCAGGCCTGATATTCCCCAAGGGAAAGAAAGACTAGATAATTCATGAGCACTCCCAAGTTTGATTACCAACAGAGAGAGATAATTGCGCTTTCCAAAACATTTCAGGTGCAAACATGAATATAGGCAACACAGCAACTTACAAGTTTCTGCTCTGCTGTGCCCCTTCCCAGTTTTGAACAGTCAGTGCTTTCTAAAATAATAACTATCCAAACCCAAACAGAATATCCTTTACTCTTACCAGGTAGCCAATCAGTTTATATTATTATCTATACAGTCCTTTAGGTGTGCATGGCACTTTGCATGTACGATAGGCAAGACTGATACTACCATCTATTATTAAGGTTGCCTGACAATTTCCATTATAAGGCCCTGTTTTCAATTACTTATAACTTTGTCAAAGTTTAACTGTTTGGGTTGAAATTTTCCATGCCATGTGGCTGCCTCAGTCTGAAATAGCTTGGAAAATTTCCGTCAAAACAGTACAGCTACTTCCAAAAACAAGGCTAGAAAAAAATGCATCGTATTTCAATATTGAAAACATTCTGGCAAACTTTTATCTGCGTTTCCCATGCTTTGGAGCACGGCCTTGAAATTTGTCAAGGGAATGAACTTCATGTTAGGGATGTGCCTTTTGCTGTTGCTGTGAAAATCTCCCCACATTGGCTAAATTATAAAGCTTTTGAAAAAATCACAGTGCACACATGCTCAGTAGAGACTTAGAGATTTGTAGCTAAAAATCACCAAAGAGCAGTACATGAGCATACTCCAGTTGCTTACTCAGTATGCATACTGGGCATACTCCAGTTGCTCACAGCTAGTATATATGACCAGACTGTGAGTGTGCCATCCCCATCGAGCGATTGAGCATGGTCCATCCACAGGATGGAAATGGAAATGAGGGAAGGGAACCCGTCTCTCTCAGTGGCCCCCTTGCTGCGCCCAGGCACCAAAGGGGAGGAAGGCACATGACTCAAGTGCAGAGGGCACAGGAGCCAGATGGGGAGAGAGGAGGAGATTGCAACAAGGAGCTTGCTGGGACTAGCACTAGGGAGAGTGAAATTGTGACTGGAAACTGGAGGGTCAGGGGGGAAATGGGACTGATTGGGCAAAGAAATGGGGAGTGGGAACAAGTGAAGGAAGGGTGGAACTGAGAGGTAGTGAGGGAAATAGGGGCAGACTGAGAGCCAATTTGTAGGGGGGGAGGACACTGAGGTCAGATGAGCTGCTAGGAAGGGGGAAAACTGGGAGACTACTAATGAGTGCACAAGACAGGGAACCAGTATGGGGAGAGGGGCAAGGCAGATCTGATGAGCAACCAGGGAGTAGGAGTTCTGGGACCACCTGGGCAAAGGGACTGTGACAAGAAGCCATGGGGGGAGTAGTGGGGAACAGAGCAAGATGAGATGAGAAGACCAGGGAGGAAAACTGGAACTGGGAGAAACAAGGGTGTGGGAAGATGACTGAAAGCCATGGAAAGGGGAGAGACAGATCCGAGAAGGAGCCAGGAAGGAGTTTCTGGGACTGGCTGGCAAAGAGATAAGGAGCGGTGGGGAGACTGAGACTTGGACAGGAACCTGAAAGGGAAGATTAGGACTTGCTAGGCAAGGAAACTGGGATAAGAATGGGACTGGGACAAGCAGCCAGACATGGGGAAGAGATGGGACTGCAACAGGGAACGGTTGGAGGGGATGGAGTAGGGGATGGCATGAATACATAGGATGGATGGTATTGTGTGTACGATGTATATAGGGGGAGCTGGCAGAAACCCCTTCTACGTAGGTTGCTTAATACTTTCTATTATATAAGATACTTAGAACTTTTATTCAGGAAGTGCTACCACCTCCATGGTTTGGAGCAAATCTTTAAATGTGGCAGAGAGAAAGCCCTTAGTTTAGATAATGGCCTTTTCTTTTCCCCGTGAAATTCCATTCAGGTTCAGCTGAGATCTACACTATTAAAAATTGCCAGTTCCCTTTTTTCACTTGGATTCCCACAGGAACATTTTGGAAGCCTGGCAAAATGATAACTGAACCCAGAACAAGCCATACCACCACCAAAGCAGCAGCAGTAGCACCACCAGCAATATCTGTGAGAGCTGCCAGAGGAACTGTAGCAATGAGGGAGAAGGAGAGCCAGGCCTGGTTCCTTTCCTGCAACAGCTTACCCTGAACCCTGGCAGCCCATCGTCCCTTTTAGGATCCCCCCAGGGAATAAGAGCTCCCACAACTCCCAATGGGCATAGCAGAGCAGGGGAAAGAGAGAGACCTTGGTTGGGCCTCCCCCAGCCACCTTCTGGCCCCAGGACACAGTGATGGCAGCTCATTTCCCCTCTGGGATAACAGCCATCCCTCCCGCTGCCAGTTAACATATTTAGTCCCAGGGTCGAGTGGTAAAAGTCTGTGCTATTATGCCGAAGCTACAGGATTCAAACCCTACTGCTAATGCATGATGAGGGGATTGTTGCAATTGTACAGAATAGGATTTTTTTTTAATGTAGGAAATCACAACCAAAACCCCCCACAACTGTGTTAAAAGAATGTTACTTAGATTGACAAGACAAGCACTTGAAAGTTCAAGAATACCAGATTTATGTTTGCTGGGACAATCTTAATTCCTCCTTGTCCATACGTTATGATACAGTGTTTAATTACATGATCACATACTGTTTTTTACACAGGACCCCTGCCTCATTCAGTGCATGGGCTGAACACTCAAGGAGGTAGAAATCAAGGTGGATGGTTACAGGTATATAAAATCCTTTGTTATAGACTAGGTTCATATGTCTTGCTGGTGCTTTCTGCTAAGAAGTTTTGGGCCTGATTCCCACATTACACTGATATAAATCAAATGTAACACCTTTGAATTCAATAGAGAGACTCTGGTGTAAAATTAGAGTTTAAAAGATCAGACTTTCCCCAGCCCCACCAATGGATATCAAAATTATATAGCAGTTGAACTAAATACCTTACAGCCCCGACTCCTCCCATTAAACCAAAGGGAATCCAATCAAGCTTTCTCATTCAAAGGAATTTAATTACTGAGCAGAACACCAGCAACAAAAGTCTTTTATACATAAAGAGGACAGCTCTTTCAGCAATATCCTGCCTGCACTACATGGAATAATTATGCCTCTTGTGAATCATTACATCTTTATTCCAGGAAAAAAATGGTCTTTTAATATGATTATTATAGGAAGAAGATACAGACTATCAAAACAACAAACTGCATATGAAAAGAGCCCTGCTGCCCAAACAATATAAATCTTATAGTATCATATGTATAAATGAGCTCCAACATTTGTGAGGGCTTTTCTGGCTGTTGCAAAACTATTATATCAGCAGCCCAGAAGTGGTATATCCTGTGTCAATGTCACTTTCCCAAGAAAGTGTTGTCTATGAGTTAAAGAAAACAACTGGGAACCAGGACATTTGAGTTCCATTCTGAGCTCCGCCACAGACTTTTTGTTTGACCTCCTCGGTCAAATTATTTCATCTATCTGTACCTCCATTTTCCCAGGGGTAAAGAGGGCACAATAGTGCCCACTTTGCAAGTATGTGGTGAAGCTTAATTTATTCATGTTTAATAAACCCATTGAGATGCTCAAAGGGAAGGTGCTTAGGAAGTTGACTGTGATTTTTACATTGTATTATTAGGAAGGACAGGATACAGATGAGAACAATATGAACCTCTTCAAACATCAGGATTCAAAATGTGCCTTTTAAAGGCTTTTGGGCTTCGAGATGACCTGCTTAATCAGTACCATCTCCAACCATGAATAATCAGAACCACAACAGTAGCCTGACTCTGGATTGACCAGGAATTTCCTCTGAGCAAGAGGTTCTGGTGAGTAGAATAGGGTGACATTTTTGGTGCTAATCTTTTTTTGCTTGGTTTTTTTTGGTGCTAAAAATGTAGATTGAGGTCAACCAAAATAATCTGCCAATTTGGCTCGATTTCAGTGAATAGTTTCACTTGGAAAAAAGAAAAGAAAAAACATTTTGGAAAGGTCAAAACTGCTTTGACTTTTCACCTAGGAAAGACATTTCAATTCAGACTTCCCCTCAATGTTATTTTTAAAAAAATAACAAAAAATCAAGAAATTTTGTTTTGGCTGGACCTGAAACAGTTTTCCCACCACCACCACTTTCTTTTTTCAGCCACTGAACCAAAATCTGGTTATTTGCAAAGGTTAGAGTAGGAAAATGTTATCTAACATGTTTTAACATATTTTAAACAGAGAATTGCAATTTGAAAATGCTCCAGCTAGACATGCCAATCCTAGGCCCTCCACCAGGTGCAAAGTCTTGTTTAAAACTGTGGTCGTTGACACATTTAGTTTTCTAGTCAAGACATGACCACAGTGTGGCCAGGCCTCAAGGCCAGGAAGCGGCATGGTGCACTGCAGCGGGAATTAGGAAGTAGAATGAAAGAGCCCTCACCCAAGAAGAGATGGAGAGAACACAGACAAGAGGATGCAGGGATGCCTGAGGAAACAGGAATACAGTCTGTTATGGAAAAGGTGTGGTAGTAAGGCTATGACCACACTACAAACATGACAGCAGCATGTCTACAGCTACACCCCTGTAGCACTGTAGTGTAAACGCTTCCTACATTGATGGAAGGGTTTTCTCCCATTAATGTAGTTAATCCACCTCTCCGAGGTTAGCTTGGTCGACTGAAGAATTCGCCTGTCAATCTGGCTTTGTCTACACTGGGGGTTAGGTCAACCTGACTTATGGCACCCACGGTGCCAAATTTTTCACAGCCTTGAGCAAAGTAGCTGTCAATCTAATTTTGAAGTGTAGCCCAGGGCTAAGGGAAGTTATGGATGTAGCAGAAGATAGCATAGGAGAATAGGAGAGAGAAAGTCAGGGGCTGGGGTTGGCAGAGACTGACTTATATGGAGAAGAAAGCCTAGGCGCCTCATAGACCCAGAGACACAGAAAAGGAGAAGGGGAGCAGAAATAGCTACCAGACAACTATGAAGCCCTCCAACCAGCTCCAACCAAAAGGGAGGAGAAGTATCACCAGCAAGGGGTAATGGGGTAATAGATGGATGGGGAACTGAAATCAGAGAAGAGGGCCTTGAAAAGCATACGGGTAGGAATCAGGTTTGATAAGAGATGATGTCACAATATTGCCATTTGTGTACCTAAGTGGTTGGTTTATTGTATTTTTTAATTGTCTAAGTTATTATGAGGGAAGGATTACATGGGCTCTAACACAAGGAAGGTAATTGTGAGGACAACCTAATTCTATTATAGATGAGATGCAATGTACCTACTATGGTGGATAAGTACCCTGGGGGGTTGCTCTGTCAAAATATTATCCTACAACATAGCCTAGTCTTGTCAAACTCTGTTTTGTTTCACAATAAATATGTGTAAGCTCCAAAAGGCACAGAGATGAATAGTTCAAGGCATTCTGAGCAGAGATTTGTCTTGTTTTCTCCTGACTACACAGCAATCTTTGCTGGACCAACAGAGTAGGCCTTTATGGAAGGAGATTCCTCCATCTCTCTGTAGAGCTACTGTGATCTGCTTGACCCTTTCACAGCCCCTGCAGCACTGAGCCTTGTCTAAAGTCACAGCAGTTGTGCTCCTCTCTGCTTGCCCATCAGGGCTACTGTGTGGAGGAAAGCTCTTTTCCACGGTTACAAACATACACACTAACCACTGAGGGCATTGATGGTACCCTGGTCTCACTTGGCTGAGTAGGGGAGTAAGCCCCCACCCCATACTTTCTCTTGTCCAGCTCACCTGGGTCTTGGGTCTAAAAATGGGGTGGAGTGCAGTTTCTGGAGTGCACCCCATTACATGGTGGGGGGCTAGGGAGTGCAGACACGCCCCATCTGGGAGATAGTGGGTGGGGAAGAGCTACCACCTCTTGGGGAAGTGAAGACCTACAATGACAGGAGAAGCTCTACCATCAACGTAGGTAGCCTCTTCTGTAAGCGCCGCTGCAACGTTATCAGTGTAGACAGACCCTGAGTTATTGAAGCTAATGAATGGGTGCATCTTTATTATCCCCATGGACCTGGCTAGCAACTGGGAGTTCCCTGCCTGTATAATGGGAATAATACTAATAGTATTTCCTTCTTCATTTGTAAGTCATTGCTCTCTTAGCGTGTGTATCTGTAAAGCACTTGCACAAGGGGGCCCTGATTTCAGTTGGGGCATATATGGTACTACTCACATGCAAATAATATATTTTACAGAATACATTTAGGAATGACCCTCCCCTCCCCCCCCATTAAACAAGCAAAGCATGAACAGAGAACATACAGGATGGACAGCCCTTCTCCCTCCGTTTCCTCCTACTTCTTTTTTTAGTTTCATCAAAAACTGCACTTTCCTCCCTCCTGCCCCTTGTCCACACCTTGCTCCCCCTCTCCTTATTATTCAAACGTTATCCTCTGCAGCCTGCCTGCTTCTGCCCTTTGCAGACTGTTCAAAACCCCCTTAAGTCATCATCTTCTCCTACTGCTCTACCCCTACCACCTTCCTCCTTAAATCCTTCCACTGCCTTTCTCTCTTACCACATTGGTTTGTCCTATAACTCAAAGTCTATCTATCTATGTCTCTATAAATCCCTGGCCTTATTTCCTCTTCCCCCATCTCTCTCCCTGAGCTCCCCTTTATCACCTCTTCTTACTGCTTCCTTCATCTCTTTCCCTCATCTCGACTCTGTACTGTCTTTAATGCTGCCTTCCCATGCCTGGAACAATCTCCCTCTTCTTTCCTGCCAAGTGCCCTTTCTCTCCTGAAAATTCCCCTTTAAACCACATTTCCTCTCGGAAGCATTCCTGTTTTATTCTGCTCACCGTTAGATCTCTCTATATCCTCCCTTTCCTGAACTTTTGTGCCTTTCTTTGTTTTGTCTATTTAAGCCCCAGATCCTGCAAATGCACATGCGTCACCTCACTCCTAGGAATATTTCCATGCCGGGATGACTCACATGTATACAATTCAGTTTGAGCCTGTTTGCAGGATTGAGGCCTTAGATTATAAATTCCTATAAGGGGAAAGGGATCTATCTACTTCCCCGTGTGAACATTTATATGTCATGCATCACAACAGTGTCTTAATCGAATGCCCTGATCATTTTTTAAACTATTAATCATAATCATAATAATGAATCCTCATCCCTGTAGCACAACTCAAAAAGCGTCTCCACTCAGGGCAACATAACACAACTGTCATGGCTCTGGATTATAGGCTAGACATTATGCAAAAGACACATTCTTCAACAAAGAGACCACCGGAAGCCAATCTGACAACTACCTTGCACTAGATGTAATGAGTTGTGTCTAGACTAGTATATCTCGAGCTGCCTCTCTGTCGCCACAACGCCAGTTAATCAGCTACAAATTGCCTCGCCCCATATAAGAACATCTTCCAAAAACTCCCAAGACGGCATCTCAAAAGGAAGCCCCCCCACCCTTGTCAGTGTTATAGCTACACAATAAGTTCCTGCCTGTCAAAGAGCTCAAGTGCCTTCGGTCTGGTACGTTTCATGCCGTATCGGATGTGCACGTAGACAGAGGATACTTAGAGAAAATCCCCAGAGAGGCTAATTGTGGACATAGATACTAGTTCCCTAAACAAGAGACTTCCTCTTCAACACACTGGTAGCTTCCCAGGACAACTGTCAGGAGCTGGTGCTTGTTTGTTTTTATCTCCATGTGGAAAACTGTTTTGTAACTTCTTCTTCTGACCCTGCTTTTCTTTACTGTCTCTTCATAACCTCTTGTTCCACCATCTATACTGGTTTGTCATTTTCTTTGCTCCCATTAAATTCCCCATTAACATTTTTTCCAGCTAATATCGATATTTTTTCTCTCCCTCTCTCTCTCTCTCTTTTTTAGCCTGTCTCCCGTTGCTCATGTCATAGACTCAACCCTGTGGCCCTTTCCTGTACCTTTTAAAGTGCTACAATATTTGTTCTTATAATGGATTGACCAAATGTGAACTCACTATTTTAAGTCGCATGATATCATGTCTTTCTCAGTCCTGTCTACTCCTTTCCTAGTCATGGCTTCGGTTAATCTGCCGGGCTTTTCTCATTGCCCAGACATTTTGAAAGGAGCTAACCAGAGTCTCAAGGTCTCTTTCAAAGGTTCCCACAGCATCTTACATTCCTTTGTATATTTTATACTCACTGGGCTTGATTCAACCCCTATGTGGGAAAGGGATTCACCCTGTTGAACGGCAAAGGGTGTCCACATCACTACCCTCCACCACTTGATTGGCTGGTGGACAGCAGCTTTAACTTGCAGTTGGGAGTCTACAAAAGGGCTGGAGGCAACACAGGGGATTTGTTGAATCAGATTCCTGGCCACACCCCTTCCCCAGCCAGCATCACCCACTTCTGGGGCTAGGCTAGCTGCTTACAGGCCTCCTATCCGAGCAGGGGTTGTGGTTACTGTGCACTGTCACAGTTCCCTCTGGGTGGACTGTCCATTGCCAAGGTCACATATTATACTGGTGGAAGCCCAGTATTTGATATTTCAATACATTAGGAAAGCAATTTGTATGTAATTCAGCCTAAGTGAATGTAACATCAATGAAGTCAACTGGATTGCCCCGCTTATGCCAAGGTTGAATTTGGTCCTTAACATTAATGAATAAAGTCCAAAGAAGCAGCGCAAAAACTTGGAACAAACAGTAGTCTGTCATCCTGTTTGCAGAGCCAGAATTTCCTAACTAACTTTCAGAAGGAAACTAAAGAGACTCAAGACTGACCCAGAAAATTCCTCATTCCTGTGTTTAATGTTGATAGTGTCTAGCTAGTTAAATGTTCTGTTCATTGCTGGGAATGCATTCTCTCTTTCTCTCTCTCTCGGATTGAAATCGTAAGACATGCTGCCTACCCAAAACAGAACCTAATCTATACAGCTTTCTCATGATAGCCACTGCTTATTTCTTTCTCACATTAGCATTATAAGGCTTGGCAAGAGAGAGGAGATCCACTATGTTGGATCTTTAAGCACTGTTTCCCCAAGGAACTCCCACGTTATGCTCATGCACTGGGGAGATGGAATGGATGTGGAAACAGTGACATCTGTATTAACCAACTGGAAGCTTTCTATACAATTTAGGGCAGTGGTTCTCAAACTTTTTGTATTGGTGATCCCTTTTGGACACCAGGCCTCTAAGCGTGACCCCCCCTTAGGGGTCGGGCTGGGGGGTGTGTGCCTGCAGCCCCCCAGGGCAGGGGGCCAGGCTGGGGGGGGTTCAACAGCCCCCCAGGGCAGGGGTCAGGCTGGGGGCGGGGGGTTCCAGCAACCCCCAGGGCAGGGGCCACCTGGAGATGGGGCGCATGGAGCCGGCTGGGGGAGGGGGAGCGAGGGCTCAGCTTGCGGAGGTGCCTGGAGCCAGCTGGGGCCGGGGGGCTGCCGGGAGCCCACCGCGACCAGGACTCAGCTCGCAAGGCGCCTGGAACTGTCCGGGGCTGGGGGGGCCCCGGGAGCCTGCTGTGACCGGGCTCGACTTCCAGGGGTCCCTGGAGCTGGCCGGGGGGTGGGGGGGGCGCAGGGAGCCCACCGTGACCGGGACTGAGCCCGCGGAAGGGGTCGGGGCCGACTGCAGGAAGCAGGGGCTTGCGACCCCCGCAAAACCGTGTCACGACCCCCAGAGGGGTCGCAATCCCCCACTTTGAGACCCAAGGATTTAGGGTATCACTGTGAAAACATGTTGCATTCTCATCTGATGAGTTCCAATGTACAAGGAATGAGGACACTGCCTCTCAAACTTTACATGCGAAAAAAGAGAATAGGGGAGTACAAGAAGATCAAATAAAGAGGTGCAGTACGGTCCACTTTTATGTACCATCATCTCATTTCTAATCTAACCTGTTGAAAAAAAGAGACGGAGGAAGATTTAACTGATATTTACCAACCAGGCATGCATTAGCTGCGAGCTGCCAACCCTCATTTTAACTTACACTCCAAAAAGCTCAGAAAAGAACATTTTCTGTGTCTATCAAACACAGTCTCACACCATTGTGTCTGGTCAAAATATTTCTTTATACCTGATCTCCATACTTCTTTAATATTTTATATGTCTGTCTGAGGATGATCAGAGCTGGAAAAACCCAAATTCATGAATGATCTGATTTACAGTAAGATGACAACCCCACCCATTCCTTTTAGCTCCATGCCCACTCCAGACATACAACTCCATGAAAATCTGATGTCACCCACTCAGAGGCATTTCCAGAGTCCCAGCACCAGAGTACTAGGCACATATATACACTATGCACAGCTTGTCAAGAAATAACTGGCATGCCCTTATCTCCAGTAGCGATATGTATAGGTGTTCATTACAATAACGTGCTAGTCTTGCGGGAAGCAGCACCGTCTGTGACTCTGGTTATAAACAAAACATCCGCTCACAAGTTTCTCCAATATCCCTCAACAATCCAACACAAGCCAGATCAAAAGAAGCAATTGAACATTACAGTACCTTTTCCGCACCATGCCGCGGCTGTCTTAGCTTACTCAGGCAATAAAACCTTTAAAGGAGCCACATCTGCTTTATGGCAACAGAGCTAAGCAACTCACTGCTAACGGAAGAGAGTGACACAGAGATGCTTCCCTAAGGAGGCAAAGCATCACAGAGGCAACCACAAACAGCCAGTGAGCAGCAAGATTTTGGCACATGATGACAGCATTTCATCACAGCCACAGCTGAATTTTTCTAATGATGGGATGGCAATTGTTGCGTCGTCATCAGGAATATGTGATCAGACTTATTTTAAAACAATCAAACCATAGGCAGGACCAGGGAAATATAATTAAACTCTAGCCATTTGTGCCTATATTTATTATGAATATTGAACTGCACTGCTGTACAGATGAACTGGTAACGAGTGATTTCTCCTGAGTTTAGTCTAATTGAGACAGGCTCTGTGTTTCTATGGCATCCATATAAGCATGTAGCAAACTTTTGGGTTTACAATAATTGCTACTAATAAATGTATGTTACCCAGAGTCTGGGTAGCAGAGTGGGTTAAAGCACTAACCTTGCACTACAGCCGGTTGACAATTTTGTGGAAAAATCACTTTTTGAAAAAAATGGTCTGTTTATTTTGCTGTAACTGGTAAATGGAAATGTAGCAGTGTTTTCTTTTTTGATTTTCCTTCCCCTTCCCCTTGTCTTTTGTAAGAGGCAAATGGAAATAGAAAAGAATTGAAAAAGCAGAGGAAGGAGATAAAAAATAGAGAGGGTGAAACAGTAGGGGGTGGGTGGGGAGGAAAAACTGTAAACATGTCATTCATGAAGAATTTTGCATAAACAAATATCATTCCTTTTGGGAACCTGAGCAATGAAAATGACTTTTCAACTTCACACATTTTTTGGGCAATTCCTCCACCTTTCACTTGTAGAGATGCAAGTTCAAATTCCACCTTATTGGAAATCTGCTTTAATTAGGAACATAGGAGCTGCCAAATGAGCAGACACAAGGGCCATCTAGTCTAGTATCCTGTTTTCAGTAGTGGCCAGTACCAGATGTTTCTGGGGAGGGTTCAAGAACCCTCAGGGCCAGCTCCAGGCACCAGCTGAGGAAGCACGTGCCTGGGGCGGCACATTCTAAGGGTAGGTCTTCACTACCCGCCAGATCGGGAGGTAGCGATCGATCTTTTGGCGATCGATTTATCGTGTCTGGTTAAGACGCGATAAATCGATCGCCAGCAGCACCCCCTTCGACTCCAGAACTCCAGCTGGAGTCGACAGGGGGAGCGTGCCGCCGCCATGAGGACGGGAGGTAAGTTGACAGAAGATACGCCGATTTCAGCTACGTTATTCACAAAGCTGAATATGCGTATCTTTGGTGGATCCCCTCCGCAGTGTAGACCAGCCATAAGGAGCGGCATTCCGGTCAATCTTGGGATGGCACAAGTCGGCTACTCCCCTCCCCGCCCCCTTTTCTTTTTGCTTCGACAGTTTGGGCGACTTTTTGTGTATGTGGGGGGGGGCGGCACAAAAGGTAGAGCCGGCCCTGAGAACCCCACAGTAGGAAGATGTCTGAAGGTCTCATTCTAATAGTTAGACACTGGTTTAAATCCTGAATCATGAGTTTTTATTTTCTACCCAAAACTTTTTTTAAAGCATTCACTAGTATAACTCTTGATATTCTTCTTCCAGAGAAATGCCCAAATCCTTTTTTCCCCCAAAAAAATCTTGGCCTCAACAGTATCCTGAGGCAATGAGTTCTGCAGTCTAATAACATGAGTGAAAAAGTATTTCCCCTTTCCAGTACAGTAAACCCTCGATTTAACGGACCTCGATTTAACGGACTTCGGATGCAACGGACAAAATTTCTGAGCAAGTCTGATTCATTCCTGATCCATTTCTGGCGGGCTGGCTGCCGGCTCCCGGGTCCAGGCAGCGGGCGGGCTGCGGAGCTGTTGCCCCGACCCTGTGGCGGGCGGGCTGCTGCTCCGACAGCTCGGTTTTTTTTTTATTATTAAATAACGGACTTTTTGATTTAACGGACACCCCCTCGCCCGAATTAGTCCGTTAAATGGAGGTTTTACTGTATTATATTTGCTACCTTTCAGTTCCATTGAATGCCCCCATGTTCTTGGTCCTTATCACCAAACCACAACATTCAGTGCACCTGACTAACCTCTGATCAGAAAAGGTTCAAAACTAGCCTAGCAGAAGTGTTTCACCTGAGTGCTGAGTTGCATAGGCATAGCTGTGAGGAGGAATTTGCACGGTGCCATTTAGGGTGACCAGATGCCCCTATTTTATAGGGACAGTCTTGATTTTGGGGTCTTTTTCTTAGATAGACGCCTATTAGTCCCCACCCCTGGTCCTGATTTTTCACACGTGCTGTCTGGTCACCCTAGTGCCATTAAGCACTGTACTTCACTCAGTTCTATTAGTCTTTTCCTTTCATAAGCATCAAATTCACATAATGCATGTGTAACCCCCACACCTCCTGGGTGTAATGTTCTGTCCCATCTAGTGGCACCGAGACCAGAGAGAGAGAGAGAGAGAGAGAAAGATTAATGAAGCTCTCCAGCTTTAACTAACAGCCATATGGCTTTTACGCAATAGAGGCTCATGCACTAAGCTCCAGAAGCCCCAGTTTCAATTTCGATGACCGGTGGCCAGTGTTACACATGTGTGTGCATACATGGGCTTCCTGTACATGACCAGTGGAAAATGCCATTCTGGCTATTTAATTTTATAGCCTTTCTCCATAGTATCACTAAGTGCATGGTCACACTGCACACAATACATTCATCATCCTATAGAGTATGGCACAAACTTGCATGAGGTAAACATTTGAGAGGACCTTCTTCCCCGGTTGGCCATGAAGAATTTTATAGGTTACTGACTAATGTAAATGTCACTTGGGTGAATGATACTTTTGATAATGGTGGACTGCTGCCTGTGAGATTTTTAAGCACATCTGCTGATCTGACTCCTTGCAATACGGGCATTTTGTATCACATCGTTAACCAACATGAAATATTTTACACGTTATTTTAGGAATGGGAGATTCATATTTAACTTTCATATAACTCATTTGAAAACAAAGCACTTTCTGATAATTTACATTCAAACAGCTTCAAAAGAATGAAAAAAAAATCCAAGAAAATCTTAAAAATCCTAACAAGTTGAAACAAATATAACCATAAGCATGAAATTCTACATCTTACTAGGACTCTAGGTATATTTTTCACTCTTTCTGCATGTTTAGACATGTAAAACATAAATTAAAATGCTTGTCTCATGCATACTTTTGTTCACAGTGGATGCTGTCTCATCCATCACACTCTGGGCACTTATTCTAATCATTTCATCCAAATTCTTTGTTGACAGACTTTGAATTATGTGTTATCAAAAACAGCTTTATCTAGATTCGTTCTGAAAGCCCCATTCCATATTTGACTCCTTTGCCCTAATCTCAATATCAATATTTGATTCTGCTGTAAATCGTTTTGCACTGAAAGCCATTGCTCTGAAAGTACTGCTTACTCAATAATGCAAGTCACTCATGTTCACTCTGAGGGTACTTCTTCACTACTCGCCGCATCAGCAGGAGTGATCGATCTATCGGGGATTGATTTACCGCATCTACTGTAGACGCGATAAATCGATCCCTGAGCACCGACTCCAGAACTCCACCTCCACAAGAGGCGGAAGTGAAGTCGACGGGGGAGCAGCAGTGGTCGACTCGCTCTCATGTGGATGGCCAAGAAAGTTGCCCTAAGATATGCCGACTCCAGCTACACTATTTGCGTAGCTGAAGTTGCGTATCTTAGGTCGACCCTCCCCCCAGTGTGCCCCAGACCTCAGTTGTTTTTAATGGAACTTGCTAGTAGGAGAGAGATCAACGAGGCTCCAGCCTTCAACATGTGATGGGTCTTATTCATAGAGGATGGTTTGTTTTCAGAGTGAGCATGGATGTAGTAATCCAAAGGAGATGAGAAATGTTTCTTTTCGCTGGAAGGAGATTTGTTCACATAATTTGTCCCAGAGTTCCGAGGAAGTGGGAGCAAATCCATTACTGGGCGTGCACATGAGTTTCAATTTCAAACATAGCTGAGAACTGAAAGTGTTGATCATTCCTGAGTTAAGTAAGAGAAGCCATTTCTTCAGGTCTGAATACTGATAACATCATAGCAGAATTTTTGTCAGCCTTCTCAACCATCAGTAAGTCAGCAAACATACAATCATAGATGTTAGAGATCAAAATATCTTCTGAGTCAAGTTCCTCCTTGGTGGAACTACATAGTTTTCAGTGGATATACACCAGGGGTGAATTTAAACTACTGGATGACTCTCTCCCTGCCAAAGATGGATTTATTCCTTTTATACCTTTACTAGTGTTTTCTCCAGTTTAGTTTTAAAGGTCGCAAACAATGGAACTTCTACTGCTTGCAATGGGAGACTATCAACAACCTAACAGAGAACTCTATAGGAAAACTTCTCTTGATACTGTATTTTAATTTTCTGTTATTTAATTTCATTTATTACTCCTACTTATATCCTCAGGAAGCACCCTGAAGAATTCCTCTCCCTCCTTGGTATTTTTGAGGGACAAGTTCACAAGTAACCAATTACTCAAAATTTGCAGCTCTCACTGCTCCTCCACCGAGTCACCACCTTAAACTTTACATCCAGAAAGCAACACTGTGTGTAAAGGTCAATTTCTATTCCATCTAAATGAAGGATTATGAATGACATATCATTGTCACATAACACCCCCTCATTGAAATATAGTCAATCGGTTCTTGAAAGGGGCAAGTGTGTGTGTGTGGGGGGAGAGATAATGGCATACCCCCCTCTTTTCAGAGCTGCTGGTTGTGAAAAGGAAGAAAAGAGCCTGAGAATACAAATACTTTCCCCCTATACCCAATTCAAGCACTGTGGTCAATCCAACTCCCCCCTCCCAAAAAAGTTAAGATTAGGCAAATGTTTTATATTAGATTTGGCTGTGGTTGGGTGGCTTGCACAATGCCTTCATTCCCCCCTTTAAATGTGACCGTAATATTTTATTTAGCATTTAAGGGATAATGTTCATGATAGAGGAATATATGAGGCAATAAATGGCCTTTGCAGGTAATTAAACACTGAAGCCAAGCTGAAGCTACTGATAACCATAAAAATCATTTATTTTGAACATACGCTAAAACCATGAGCACTGTTCCTAGTGCATGACAGGACAATATTTAACAAGCCACAACACTGGAAAGAGAAAACACTGTCTTTCATGCCCTTTGAGGGTTTGAAATTTTTGCACTTCTGTTTATTCAGTATCTCCTGTGTCACTTTGAGGACAAGATTTCCATAATAATTTAGATAGTAATAATATTCCTTAGCTCGTATACAATGTTCTTCATCCACAGTGCTCAAAGGGCTTTTCAAAGGAAGGGGAGAATTATTATCCTCGTCTGACAGATGAGGACAGAGGCCCAGAGACATGAAGAAACTTACCCCCAATCAGCCAGCAGGCCAATGGCAGAGACAGAGATAGAATCTTGTCTCCCACTCCAGTGCCCTTTCCACTGGACCACACAACTACTTTGATTGCTATAGCATGTTTTGTGCAAGGCTCACAGTGTGTTTACAAAGACAGGAGCAATCTGTCCTGCTCCTTTGAGGCCAGCGAGAGGCTTTTTGCTGGGGAACTGGTATTGTTCTTCTAGTGCCGGGATGTAGGCAGTACAATATAGGGCGCGAACATCCCTTGTACAGTACAGATCTCTGCTCCACAGGTATTTTTCCAGAGCATCGGCATGAACAGGACCAAGAAAGGTTAAGGGCAAATTCAATAAGGACAAATGCAAAGTACTCCATTTAGGAAGGAACAATCAGGTGCACACATGCAAAATGGGAAATGACTGCCTAGGAAGGAGTACTGTGGCAAGGGAGCAGGGGGGGTCATAATGGATCACAAGCTAAATATGAGTCAACAGTGTAACACTGTTGCAAAAAAAGCAAACATCGTTCTAGGATGTATTAGCAGGAGTGTTGTAAGTAAGACACAAGAAGAAATTCTTCTGCTCTACTCCGCGCTGATTAGGCCTCAAATGGAGTAGTAAGTCCAGCTCTAGGCACCAGATTTCAGGAAGGATGTGGACAAATTGGAGAAAGTCCAGAGAAGAAACAACAAAAATTATTAAAGAAAACATGACCTATGAGGGAAGATTGAAAAAAATTGGGTTTATTTAGTCTGGAAAAGAGAAGACTGAGGAAGGACACGATAACAGTTTTCAAATACAAAAAAAGGTTGTTACAATGAGGAGGGAGAAAAAATGTTTTTCTGACCCCCTAAGGATAGGACAAGAAGCAGATGACCTCTCAAGGTCCCTTCCAGTTTTATGATTCTAAATCTGGAAGATTCACTGGTTACAGATCCTCCTGGCCCTTCTTTGGGGAGGAGAAGGATAGGCAGCTGCCACTCCAGCCACTGGATGAAGTGAAGAATTGTCTCTTGCCCCTCATTTAAATGCAGCCACCCTTGGAGTGGAACATGGCAGTCATTTGATAGCACCGTATAACATAAGACAAAAAGAGTAAACAAATTAAATATGCAATTGAAATTGGAGGGGGAATTTCAGGAAGCTGAACACAGCTGGCTGGTTTGAAAATGGCTACTAGGGTTAATGCTCCAGATTTTATTAGAGGTGCCTTTGGGATATCAATGACCACAGGTGGTCACAACTTCATCCAAAAGATGGTACCTCCAGAAAGCCAATCCTGCTTAACATTGCACGGGGAATTGGGTCAAGAGTGACTCAGGTAGGAAACTGACATCTTCTGTTTCACCAGAACAACTTCCTCCAGTACACCTGGGAGTTCTTTGGAGATCATCCATTCAAGTACTTACCTAAGCCTATGCTCACTTCACATGTGAAACCTAATGGAATCAGAACACAGAGTGATGTGGCTGTGGGACTTAGTAGTAGCAGTATTGCAGTAGCACCTGTGAGGCTCGAGAGGGCTAGAATCTGAGTTGGTTAGTCCTTTGACAACTGCTGCATCCAAGCCACCCCTTGATAACTCTGGCAGTGCAGTGATCAACAGACGGTGAGCCTTGTGGGCCCAAGAACTATAGGATGGGCTACCCATAAAGGACCCGGCTGGCAGTGCTCCAGGGGTCCTTGATTTGTCTGTGCAACTAGATGGATCCCCAGCCAGCTTCTGTAGCTTGTGACAGACCCTGCTCCTTTGCCTTGTTTCTGGTTCCTGGCCTTGGATTCAGCTCTGGCTCTGATGCTTGGCTCTGGTTCCTGGACTCTGGTTCTGACCCTCAGCTCTGGTTCTGGGCCCCTGACTCCAGCTCCACCCACTCGGTCTGACTGCTCACACTGTGGCAGTGATAGTGCCCCAAGAAAGAGCAGTGCCCCATGGTGCTTGGCCCTGTACACATAGGAAGACATGATCTCTGCCTCAACACCTCACAGTCTAATTCACA
Source organism: Sternotherus odoratus (assembly GCA_032164245.1). Lineage (NCBI taxonomy): Eukaryota > Metazoa > Chordata > Testudines > Kinosternidae > Sternotherus > Sternotherus odoratus. The sequence continues at coordinate 65,637,073 of JAVMKO010000003.1, forward strand.
AGGAACAAACGGTTGTAACAAACAGTATGGGTTAGAAAGAAGGGAAGATGAGGGTAGCAATGCTAAGAATAGGGACAAGGGGGGCTAGCTATGAATGGGGCCTCATGGTTCTGGGTTCTCAGACATTTAAAACACTGTACATGATATATGCTTAAATAAATATATCAACAATTCCTAATAGGCCTTTATATAGCCATTAGCATTTGGCAGCTACTGTGGGCATAAGTGAATAATCCCTCAAGGGCAGGGCTGAAAGATGACTACTGCATGATGTCAGTGGATTCATATGACTAGACGCAATAGCAGATTCGCCTCTCTTCTGCAGGTGTAACTCAAGAATAACTGCCCTGAAGTCACCACACGGGTTACATTCATTGGCGCACGGAGGCTAAAAGGGTCACACAGTTTTAAAAGAAAGACCATGTAAAGTCCAAACCAGAGAACGGTACAGAAACTATGAAAAACATTGGTGCTTTGCACGATGTCCTATGGGTGCTTTATTATGGGAATTTCACCTTCAATGTGAAATTCACCCAGGTGTACAGGTCCTTGCACAATCCCTTTGTACTAAGGATAAAGTATTATTCTGATGAGTGCCAGGTGAGTTACAGCAGAAGTAGCTACGGAGGTGGGGAGAGGGATTGGTCTCTGCATTGCACATAACAGAGGGGGGTCTCTGTACCGACCCTGCTGCATAGATGCAGAAGGAGGGATTAGTAGCTGGCCAGAGGAAGGTTCATAAGATACACGAGTACACAAATTCAACAGGCCAAGCTCTGCTCCTACTTACACCAGTATAAATGTGGAGTTATTCTATTGATGGCAATGGAGTGATTGCAGATTCACACTGCTATAAGTTGGAGTAGTAGTTGGTCAATTGACTCTTTGTAGGTAGCGTGACCAGATGTCCCGATTTTAAAGGGACAGTCCTGATATTTGGGGCGTTTTTAATATATGGGCTCCTATTACCTCCTACCCCCATCCTGATTTTTCACACTTGCTATCTGGTCACCCTATCTGTAGGTGTGGCATGAAGGGGCTGGGGTCATTTATCCAGTTCATAGAGTGGAGTAGCAGCTGCATTTCAGCTCCATTTTCTGGCCAAGTGTTGACGGGGTAGTTTTCATCACCCCCAGCATTTCTCCAACACTTCATAGGTTTTATGTGGGTAAAGTCAATTTCTCATTGAATGCTTTTGTGTATTTTATGATCCTGGACAATAATCTTGTAAATGACTTTCCCAAACCAATAATAACAGACTGTAGCAAGGATATAAACACTGAGGTATTTATATAGTACAGTACATGCCACCTCATTCAATCAACATGCCGACTTAACTGAAGCACAAGAACATCAACATGAACCATGCATCAATTCCCCAGTTTCACCAAAATCCCGCGTGCGCCAAGGTTTCACTCTATCTCCTGGGGTGTATGGCTGAATGGGATTGGGCTGCATTGCAGTGCCACGGGAACGTAATCTTTTCACTTATAACAATGACAACACGCTGGCACTATATGGATTCTTCATGCTACGAAGTGACTAAATAATCCCTTCAGTGGCTCATCACTGTCCACTTACCCAACCCAGAACCGAGCCTGATCTGCGACTACAGCATTTGCAAAGGAGGTAGCTCAGCTGGAATAGATTCGCCCACTCACACTCAGTAAGGATGGCAGAATCTGGCTCATAGTTCATCAGTCAGAACAGAGCCAGTGCTAGGCATAAGCAGACTACGCAATTGCTTAGGGCCCCAAGCAGCTCAAGGGGTCGGGGACCCCCTATTAATTATTAGTATGTGTTGTGTGTTGTGGCGGGTGGTAAAAATTCCCGCTTAGAGCCCCCATGGGTTAGCACTGGCAGAAACCATGGCCACACTAAATAAACAAACCATCTCCCTGGAGCTGGCTGGCTTAAAACCAAAAATTATCCTGAATGCCAAAGAAAAAAATATTTGAGAAACTAAACTACATGTTAGAATCAATCATTCTTATAATGCTGGACTGAAAGCTACGTTGCCACTCATCACATCTGCGGTGCAAATACTATAGTCATGTGGGGGTTGGGGTGTGGACGATGTTTCTTATAAGTTGCTCATGCCTAACGGCTGAAAGTGATTGATGTGAAGCTGATATTAGCCATTCCAAACTAATAGTGCCAGGTTGATGTATAATAGCGCTATGCTCTGTCAGATTCGCGTGTCGCATGGCAAGCACCTGACTTAATGTGACTTCAGATGAAAAATGAAGGCAGTGGAATAGTCATTGGTTGTAGAACCTTTCACCTCTAGTTCACTTGTTCCAATCCAAACCAGGCTGTTAGTGACAGAGACTTGTTACCACTGGGTGTCTTCCTTGTGAAATGAGGGGCTGACTCAGTCCAGTTCCTAGTAGAGAGTTCTCCACAGTACAAAAACCAGCATCACAATCAGACCCCCTTAGTGATAGCCTAAGCAGAGAGGCTAAGGACAGCATGGACATGAGATTCTCTCAGGAGAGAGAGTGAGTTGGTGCCTCCAAGTCAGAAGAAGTGATTTGGATGGGTCACTGTGGGGAACCTCTCACTGCAGCTGCCCCACCAGTTTGGTGGCTAATGATAAGCATTCGCTTCCCAGCTCTGTTCACCTGGCATCTTTCATAAGCATTAGCTGCACTTTAAAAATGAAAGGAGCAACGACGGCCCCCAATGGTCTAACACAGGGATCGGCAATCTTTGGTCTGCGACACGTCAGGGAAAGCCACTGGTGGGCCAGGACGGTTTGTTTAACTGCAGCATCCAGGGGTTTGGCCAGTCACTGGCTGCGGTTCACTGTTCCAGGCCAATGCGGGCTGCGGGAAGCAGCCAGCACATCCATCAGCATGTGCCGCTTCCTACAGCCCTCATTGGTCTGGGATGGTGGACCGCAGCCAGTGGGAGCTGCGATCAGCCGAACCTGTGTTCGCTGCAGGTAAACAAATCACCCCGGCCCGCCAATAGGTTTTCCTGATGGGCCGCGGGCTGAAGATTGCCGATCACTGGTGTAACAGATCATGACAGGAAGTGATATGAGATCGCTACGGCATTCTAATTGCAAAATTAACTGATGTCGATAGTCATGTTAGGAAAATACTTTTGAACAAACTGAGGTTTGGAATTGTGGCTTCCAGGGGATTTTCTATGCTGCCTTTTGACATGTTATGACATTTGCACAAGGTGAGGTGCAGTAAAAATCAGCCTGTAATTGATACTCAATTTAATCACAAGTGTAAGTTCTGTCTCATTTTATTTCTGTTAACCTTATGAAAAAAGAAATTCTTTCCCCTCTTGGGGCTACTGACTCAGAACAGCCTCATGATCTACTCCGCAGTGAGAATGTGCAGCCAGCTTCTGAAGTGACACTCTTCATTGACTGCCAATTGAGCACTAAGGCCAACACAAGTTCAGGGTGAAAAATGGCAGTACAAATAATCCCTCAGTGACGGCAGTCTCTGGTGAAGGTATTTTGTTACTCATCTAGAAGGAGAGATTCTCTACCATTACAGGCCAAACGCCCCAAACTAGAGGCCTAACCTTTGGTTCCTGAATCCACAGTTAGGCTCATGATTAAAAGTGGCCTCATGTTCAAAGGAGCTGAGCCCTCCAGTTTCCATGGACTTTCCACCTACCCAGCTCTCATCATTGTAGCTTACGCTGCTCTGTATGTTGCTTTTCCTGCTACGCCCCTTTGGTGTGTAAATGACACTTATTTGACACACCCACTGACTGGATGCATTTACATTCCCTTACTACTTGCATTTGTTTCCTGAACCCACTACGTCTGATGTGTCATTTACACCGCCACTAAATTTGGCTCAGAGCCTTCTGTGTGAGTTGCACCTGTTTACAGCAGGTTAGAATTGGGTGCTCATAACTGCTCAGTTTGGCCACAGATACTGGTTCACGTGGGACATCAGAGGAGACTGCAGTGCTGGCTTGGGGAAGGTTGAGAGGAACTTCGCTAGTGCAGGTAAAGACAAAGGGAGGCAGGCTCTATAGAGTCACTACGTTCCCCATCCCATGCAGGTGGGAGGGAGGGGGAAAGGAATGGGGAGGGAGTCGCTGTGCTGTAGAATGTACACGGCACAGTGTGTAGACCTTGCACAGTTTACTTTCTCCCTCTAGCAATGAGTGGATCCCGAGGGAGTATAATTCTCTCAGTCATAGGTCCCCTCCCAGGCTGCTTCTGAGGCACCGTAACAACATGCTGCCCTTTACTCTGGCCTTGTAGCAAAGCCGTGACTGAACCCTCTATCTAATGCAGCCAGCGTTTTCCAAAACAGTGACTACAAAATGACATTGTAAAGAAGATGTAGAGAGGACAAAACAGTCACATCTAATGAACTGCAGCCTTCCATCAGAAACAGACTTTCCACACAAAGCCTCCAGGCAGCAGGCCCTCAACTACTATACAAATGTCCAGGCTTCACAGATACATTAAGGGTCCTGGAAATGCCTTCTTCTGAGCAGGAAAAGACAACTTTTCAATGTTTGGTTTCCTAATTCTCTTCCCCTATAATATGTGGCTTCAGAGTGAGGTGACAGCTGGATCCATTTTCCAGAAAAGTCGGCTCCTGCATGAACGGTGAACCTCAAACTCCCACTAGCATGCTGTGTAAAGAAGGCAGCGTTAGGGTCCTCCTGACAAATGAGTGACTTGGGGGATCATAACTGCATTCTCCTCACAATTGCAGACAAGTAACTCCCACTAAATGTACACCATTAACAGGAGAATGTGCTTCCAAAGCAATAACATTCCTGTTAATAAGAGGAAAGGAAAATAATCTATGCCATGAAAAAGGATTCAGATGAACTGTAGATTCAAAGCCTGATCTTTGCATCTTCCTAAATGCTGCTGCTTACTAATGTAATGCCCTTTCTCTCCTATGATACCAATCAGCCACTCCTCTTCTTTCAAATTGTCCTGTGATGTACTGAGGACTGTGCTGGAACCCCAAGCTTTCCCTTTAAGACAGAGGGAGTGGAGTATTCCTTAGTCATGCTTGCAGCCTAGGAGAATCTGTAGCATAGTGGATGTGATCAGAGTGAATTGGAAAAGAGAGAGCGCAAAGCAAGTTGTGCCTTTTTGTTTTAGGGAGCAGCAGGTTTTATTTCTCTGTTTTGGGCTTCTTGTCTATTCTGAATTGCAAAAAAATAAAGTAGTGTTACATTGAAACCTTCCAGCAGGAGTATCCTATGTTTTTATTTAATTCATCTCCTTGTAGGCTGCGAAACATAACACCTCCCTTAAAACACACAGCATCTGCAAGACTTAGCAATATTAAATCATTAAGCAAGGTGTGCAAGAGAGAGAGAGAGAGAGAGAGAGAGAGAACACTAAAAGTGCATTGTGTGATGTTTTGGCTTTCCATGCATGCTTTGTTTGGTCTATATCTGCTTTAGATGGTAAGATGCAGTGACCTTCCTTTTTCTATTTGTACAGCACCGAATGCATTGCCTGTGCTCAGCAAATAATAAACCAAATCTTTTAAAGAATCACAAATCCAAGCTAGATTTTTACTCACTGGATAGATCTAAGAGTGAGAGAAGTTGGGCCTGATTCTGATCTCAGTTTACCACTATGTAAATCCAGCATAGTTCTGCTAAGGTAATGGCATTACTCTAGAGTTAGGGTAACTAATAAGAATCTGGCCCAATGTGTTGGATTGCTTACAAACTACCACAAGCTACATACAGAATACCTTTCTTTCCTGGGCCAGGGCAACACTGGGGGGGGCGGGAGGTTGACCTCAGATACGCAACTTCAGCTATGCAAATAGCATGGCTGAAGTTGACGTATCTTAGGTCAACTTACCTCAGTGTCCTCAAAGCAGAGTTGACCGGTGTTGCTCCCCCGTCGACTCTGCTTCTGCCTCTCATGACGGTAGAGTTCCGGAGTCAACGGGGAGAGCGCTCGGGGATTGATTCATTGTGTCTACCACATCTAAACTAGACATGATAAATTGATCCCCTATAGATCGATCACTACCTGCTGATTCAGCGGGTAGTATAGACATGGCCCTGGTCTAAGTGAGGGATAGCAAACCATTGGAGCAATTTACCAAGGTGTGGTGGATTCTCCATCACTGGCAATTTTTAAATCAAGATTGGATGTTTTCATAAAAGATCTGCTGTAGGGATTAGTTTGGGGGAGTTCTAGAGGTCAGACTAGATTACCACAGTTGTCCTTTCTGGGCTTGGAATCTATGAGAATTATATTCTGGCTGAGCACTGAAAAGCGCATCTTTAATTCCACAGGAGGTATAAAGTTTTCCTTATTCTAAAAAAAAATCTCTCTAATCACAAGCCTATGGACATACTGAGTGAAATCCTGGGTTTATGTAAGTTCATGAAAAAATTCCCATTGACTTCAACAGGGTCAGAATGCCACCCTTCCGCTGTGAGGATGCTGGGATTTCTGGACCTGTAATTCCTGACAGGTGGCGCTCTGGAGCCGTTACACCTCATCTAAGCCCTGTCTACACTGCCGCCTCCACCCTTGCTTCCATCTGTGAAGCTGCACTCACTGGGCATTATGGATTCAAAAAAACCTAGTGTAGGCAAGTCTGAAGTACGGATCCTTTGCACTTCCCAACAAAAAATATTGCTGCCCTGCATGTAGTGCTGGGTAGGCCACATTCTTTCAAGAATCAGTTGCAAAACAAAACAAAGTGATTGTAAGAAGAAACACTCACATAGCTAATTGCTGGAACATAATATGCCAGAGTGTATATTATTTCTTATTTGCACTGTGGTAATGCAACCCAAGGGCCCAAGTCAGGATCAGGGTTCCATTGTGCTAGGCAACGCACAAACACATAATAAGAGACCATCAAAGAGTTTAACCTTTAAACGAAGACAGGAAGCAACAGACAGGTATAACAAACAAACCAGAGGTAACAGGGTAGGGAGTATGAGGTTGAACAGGAATAGCAAGCACATGGCAGCAGGTTTCAAGTCACTGAGGTAAAAAGTGAACACATAACATAGATTACTGTAGTCCCTATTGCCCATCAACCAAGCCATTATCAGCTCGGAGGTCCCCGCAGGTGTCACGGGAGAACTGAGTATACTAGAAATGAACTAGTGGTCTGACTATCTGAAGCTTTGCTTTATAGCGAGCCGCTTCCTTTGCTGGGGAAATGGTCCCTAGAAGAGAACCAGAAGCCCATTAGCAAACCCAGGGCTCCAGGAAGACAGCCTCATTTTCATTGGTCCTACATCTTTAACAGTAGTTGAATCAAAACCCACCTGACTCCAGCCTTCCATTCTCATACTGCGCTGGGTTTCCAGAGGTGCTGCTGTACTGTGGGAAGGGCTGATTACTGAAGATAGTGTCACACAGCAGGTTGCGGCAGAGCTTCTTGAGGAAGCGCAGGACATAGCCAATGCTGTTCACTACTGGCAGGCTCAGGAGGTGCTGCTTCCCGTCAAACGAAGCAGAAACTGAAAAGCAAGGGAGGACAATTGAGTAGACTCAACGATGCACAGGAACAAAACAGCCTGAGGGGTCTTTTTAATGGTGTATGAAAATGGTTCCAGGTGATGTTTGTTTTGGTTGCACAGAATATTTTCCATAGAGAGGATTCTGAAGCACAACCCTAGATCCAGATCCAAATTTTGTAGCTGGCCCTGACCTCTGTAACAGACTAACCTGAACCTTAGTCCTGCCAGGACTTCGATCAGATCTGATCAGACCTGAAGGCGAACTTTGTGGCTCAAGTAGTGGAAAATGGGTGGTGTGATAGGGAAGCATTTGAAGAAAATATTTATGTAAAGGAGTTAGGTTGGAAGGAGGTGAAGTCTACAGCCTGAAATTGTGTTAGAAGCCTCACTCAACTTCCTGTCAGAAAGAGGCAAGTGAGGAGCTACTTCCTGGATAAGGACTTCAAGTCTGCCAGATCCAGGAAGTTCATCTGCTGAGATGACTCCAAGCAAAGGATCCCACTCTGCTTCCTGAAGGAAGGACTAGTGTTCCTCTGTTTGTTGGATGTGTCTTACTGGGAGTAGAAGATTATGGGCCTGATCCTCTCCTGATGTAAACCAGCATAGCTCTATGGACTTCAATGGAGCTGTGTCAATTTATATCAGCTGAGGTTCTGACTCAATATCATTTTCTAAAGAGTAGAAACAGCTGATGGTCATTCCTGATGGTCACTCCTGTCCCTTGTCTGTTGCTGCTGGGAGGGAAGGAAGAGAAAAAACACACCATCTGAATAAGGTTTTAAGCTTTCGTACTTGAGTTTGTTTCTAATCAGAAGACCCTAGTCCAGTGAATTTTTCAGTCCTGGCCCATGGGGCAATGCCCCCAGTAAATTTAATGAGAATGGTGCTCACGTGAGGAGAGAAGAATAAATGAACAGTAGAAATTTCACACTACACTTCACTGCTCACCGCTGATTTGCATGTTTTCAGGACTGAGTTAGAATAATTTTCTGAGTGTATCTGGTGTCTCTCAAGAAAGCTGTAGCTGGAGTTCCAAGTGCCCAAAGGGGAAACAAAAGGAGTAGAGAGAAATCATTAAGGGCTGCACAGCAGGACAGAGCTCTAGGTCACAAATCAGAGGGAGAGTTTCAGTGATAGGGCAAAGCTGGGGTGGTCCTTGCTATGCAGGTTTCACTGGATTCTGAGTTATTTCAGCCTTACTGCTTGCTTGCAGCTCTCTATCTTCAGGAGCTCATTTGAAAATTATTATTTTTATTTTATTCCCCTGTTCCAAAGCAACAACTCAAACCTCCTGCTATATAAAGAATATTCATGCTGAGCCTTCAGTTCACAGCGATCTCCGCTCTCAGCGGCCCCAGACATGGGCCCAAATTCTATTTTCTCTCCTTCTTTGGGGTTTCATGGGTGTGGCTGAGAGCAGATCTGGCTCATCAATTGTACCCAGAGGGCAATTTTGTACCATTGAAGTTGATGGGTGTTTTACAAGGAGTAGTGTTTGCATATAGCTTAAGCAAATGGATAATGTGTGTGTCACTGTACAATTAAATGTAATACACAGTCCATGTTAGTCCAATCCTTTTGTTTCCCTGGTACTGGTTCTTTTCCCGCTGTTTGATTTAAAAAAAACCCTCTTGAATCAGGAAAAAAGTGAGAAGACAAAGGGAAACTAATTTAGAAATGAGACAGGAAATTGAAGGGCTTCTGATATTTTATTTTTACTGGCTGCTTTGTTGAGCCAAACAAATGACATTTTCAAGCACATAACGTATTCTGTCAATAACAAGAACTAGGCTGTGTAATCACTTAATAGCATTCCAAAAACAGATCCTGTAGTCTCTTGTACCAATATATTGCATACCTGGGGCCTAATTCTAATATAAGTCTGTACAATTCCATTGACTTCAGTACAGTTACTCCTAACTTCTAAATGATGCTGGCCCGATGATCTGAATAACGCTGATATGAGTGTTAAAAGAAAGGTTATGATTTTATAGCACTTTCAGGTTTATGGCAAAGCCTTTTTTTAATGTTTTACCTGACACCATCTCGCCTCCATAGCCCTGCTTGACAAGGGAGAAGACAGTCTTTTGCTGATGTGCGCAGTCAATGCATGCCTGAACTGCCTGCTGTAGGACCATGGAAGGTCTTTCAGGCCCAAAGTGATCTGGAAGCTGTTGCACCTTTTTCCTGTCAAGGTATGGCCCCATGTTTGCCTGTTTGTTGACGTAAATGCAGACTGTAGACACAAAATCCCAACACAGTTGTTATAAGATATTCACATCACAACCAATCCTGTTTTCCTGGTTTTGTATCTTTCATGATCGTTAATTAAGAGTCCTTTCCAATGTGAAATATCATGATGCGCAGTGACACAAATGACTAAATGCTGCTGGTTTTACTCCCATTGGATGAGTAAAGCAAGCAGAAATTGGCCCTGTATATATTTGGATAAGTGATGACAAGTGACCTGCAATTAAGGAAGTTGCTGAAAAAACTGCTGAGTCACGTGAGATACTAAAAACATGCTGTGCAAAGTTCTGTCTCTGTGCCAGCTCACAGGGCCTGTCAGGAACTCCTGAGCTCTGACTCCACGTGCTTCTTCCGGATCGTGTCATATGACCAACGACACTGTGAAAAGTTTCTCACTTAGACTGAAATTAAGCCTGGAGGTTAGAAGCCCCACAGAAAGGCCCTCGGCACCATTTAAGATCTGCAGTGGGGCTGTGTATGGGAAAGAGGGTGAGAACAAGCTAGCAATGTGATCCGTACACCTCAGGAGGTCATGCATGCAAGCCTCGGAAAGGCGGTCGCTAGGGGTGATTTGTGGGCAGAGTGAGGGCATGACTAGGCCCCGGGGCTGTGTACACAAATTGCTGTCCTGCAACAGGGACACTGGAAGATGTATGTGTTGAGCCTTTTTGAAGCAGAAGTGAAGAGAACTGCTGACTGTGCTGCCTCCAAGCTCCACAGGAGCCATCATACCCTGCAAAGGCAGCATAGTTCACTCCACACACTCAACTGATACCCTCCCAAGGCCTCGGAGAAGCGAGGGCAAAATTTGGCCCCTGTGTTGTAAATGTTTCGCATAGAGAAGTCGAGAATAAGGACAATGGTAATAGGATGGGTAGCTCCCCAATAGAGGGCACTGCTGGGACTAAAACTGTGTGTAGACAGCAGCACATTGAACCGTTTTGTAAAATGGTTTATAAGTTGGTTAGGGACCCCAGCTATACCGAGATCCTTGTGAGCACCTGGCTAGCAGGAGCCTTGTTTAAGCATGCGGGAAGTTCTCTCAGTTTCAGGGTGACTATAGAGGAGCCCGGGGTGAGTAAGACGAGGCCTGCGTAAGTCTGAAGTAAGATATATTATAATAGCTGACTGAGTGTGCTGGAGCTGTCATCTTCTAGGCAATATAACATCCTCCTCTGACAGAAATCGGATCTGTGACAACAAATATCATACATAGAGGAGGACATGGTGACAGCTGAGTAATGCTGGAAGTAATGTACAGTTTGCATCACCATAATGAAAATCCTAGTGTTAATGTCACAGTGCACTCTAACGGTTATGCTATAGCCACTTGTATTGAACAACAGGAAGGACTCCAGCAATAAATCTTGGGAAAATATGAATATAATAGCAATAATACTTAACACTACATAGTGCTTTATATCTTCAATGTGCTATACATAGAAAGATGCAATAGAGTTAAAAATATAACTTGTGTGTATGAGCTGTGGAGAGCTCTTAGACTGCAGCTTTATTAATCAAAGTCAACATATGATACAATACAGTGGTCCCCAAACTTTTCACAGTCGTGCCCCCCACTTACCACTGTCCATGCCCCCTCCGGAGCTAGGGCTGCGAGCAGGACTGTGGCTTCTGTGGCGGGGGAGGTGGGGTGCGCAGATTGGGAAAAGTGAGGCTAGAGGTGGGGCCAGGGTTGGGAATGGGGCCCTGGCCAGGGGCCGAGGCTTGGGCTGGGGTGGTATCATAGGCAGGTCTGGAGCTGTGGCTGGACCATGGTCAGGGGCTGAGGCTGGGGTGGGGGCAGGGCCAGGAGCTGGGGTCGAAGCTGGGGGCGGAGCCAGAGCAAAGCTGGAAGGAGAGCAGGACTCCCCATCCCACATTAGGGCTGGCCTGGGCCCTGCCGTATCCCCCCAAACATTCATCCACAATTGGGGAATCTCTGATAGAAGAGAATATCAAGACTCGATTTCTACCTATGTTTGTGTTTCTCAACTTGGCCCTGGGATGTTTCATTTTCCTAAAACTGGATTTGGTCATTTGCAGTACCCCATTCTTGGTCATAAAAATGAATAAGAAGGATTTGGTGGAAGGAGGCGTCTCCTGGGTAACATTTAGTCTCCTGACATTCAAAAGACTTACAGGGAATTTTTCAAAAGAGCCTAAATGATTTAGGAGCTCAAGTGTCATGAATTCTGTTCCCAGCATGCCACAGACTTGAAGAAGTCACTTCACTGTTAGGCCTCACCTTAGCCTCCTGTAAATGAGGAATAGAAATATCTATCTCACCAGGGTATTGTGAAGCTCTGTTATTTAAAATATGTAAAGCACTTTGTGATCCAGAATGGAAGGAACTAAATAAGTGGAAAATATGATAGTCGTATTAGAATGCTACCAAAGAAGAAGGGAGATTTTTCCTTTGCATGCCTGAGCCAATGAGGATTTTTGGGTTTGTTTATATCTAGCATTATCAAACCTGTTTCTGTATCGAAGTCTCAGGATAAATCCACCCTCCACCAGATTATGGCCTGATTCTCCTCTCACTGACATGACATAAATGGTTACTTCTGATAACTCTAATGTCAGTGGGAAGAGAATCAGGCCGGTATTTTCCATAAATCATTAAACCTTGTCAGATAGAAAGGGCAGACCCTCAGCTGGTATAAGTCGGCGTAAGTGACTTTGATGGACCAATGCTTGTTTACACCAGTTGAGAATCTGACCCAGAGCCCTTAGATCACATTCCTCCCTCTCCAATAAATGTAAGTTTCTTCTTTTCCCAAAACTAAGTTAACAGGTGCTTTAAGTTCGCACTACACCATTGATTTCGGTTATTACTTCATCATTGCCAGTGCAACTCTGATATTAGACATGCAAGTGCATGGGAGATGGGGAATTCATGGGGAATAGATTTGAGATCTGTTCCAAACCTGAATTAAAAACACAGACACAGGACTTATATACATGGGCCTGAGTCTCCACTTCTCTGTATACCTTGTATAGGTATTCACACCTGTTCAAAGTGTGTATAAAATGCTATAAAATCAGAATGACATTGTTTTACCTGAACTTTGCCCAGGGGGAAATGACTGCACAAGGTGTCTCAAAGGAGACTGAGGCCCACTGACTCTCTTAGCCAACCCTCAAAGTACTCAGTCAAATTGTACACTTAGGTGCGGGAACGAGGGGTGCCTCACCCCCTGGTGTGAAGTGGTTTGCAGCATACACAGGGTTTACAGTTTATTTCAATGGCTCTCAGCACCCCCACTGCACAAATTGTTCCAGCACTCCTGAAGGCACAGTCTTATAAAAAGTTACAGCTCACAAGGCAATGTGCTCCATCTCTGCTCTGTGTGTTTAGCCATCAGTTTAGTTGACAAACGTACTAAATCCTTCAGTCTGCATTTTTCAGGGATTAAGTTTGCTTTAGAAAGCACAAGTATCTGACTGTCAAACTACTGTACCTTCCCACTGCTTTGCAATGCGGCATTTGGTTCAACGTACCCGTGAGAGCTTGTGGGGCAGCTGAATTGGGTATTGTAGCTGCATCCTGAGGGATTGAACTAATATCAGGTTCCGGTGTGCTTCTTGGAGGAGAGATTGCTAAAGGGGTCATCAGAACACGAGACTTCAGCTGCAAGACAACCAATTTGGGTAATGAAAATATATACAGTGCATTTTATTTTTATCCCACACATTTCACTTCCACTTATTAGCAATTTGCTCTCGCATCATTTTACTTCCAGCCAAGAGACTCCTTTCACTCTTTGAAAGATAATGGACTGAAAGAAACTGACATTGATTTGCAATGTACAGTAACACTTTAAATAGCAGGATACGGTATTATACCCCCACTGTGTACTTATTTACACTTGAGCAAAGTGGGTGTAAAATCAAACAAATCATAATGGTAGCATTTTACACACACTTTACTCAGGTTTAAATAACAAGACAAGGCTGAAAGCTGCAGAGAACTGGGCTCTACATAGTAATTTAGGGTCAACTTTTGCTCTCAGTTATACAAGTGTAAATCTGGTGCAAAACGCAGTGACTCAAGTAGGGCTCATGAAAATAGGATTTGGCTCTTAAACTAGTTTATGGATTAGTATCATGTTACTACTGCCTAGTAAATGTCAATGGCTACATAGTTACACTTGTAATCCTGCTAACTTGTGGTATGATTTCGAGACAAATAGTTCATCTACACAGTAAAACAAAACCGCTGCAGTGAGTCTCAGAGCCCAGATCAACTGACTCTAGCTCACAGGTCTCACACTACAGGGTTAAATATAGCAGTGTAGACTGTCAGGCTTGGACTGGAGCCTGGGCTTTGAAGGCTGGCAAGGGCAGAGCGTTTTTTCTGCTGTGTAGACATACCCATAAGCACCCTGAGTATTTACTGTGTAATAATATAATTTGATTACTTTGACAATACCTGGCAATGCCTATCCAATCAAATGATGGCTGGTTACCTTGTAATTAAAGAGTACTGGCATGATGCTATATGGATTCTGAAAGCATCACCCTCATTTTTTCTTTTGGTATAATGATAAGCTTCCAGACCACATGACTGAATATTTTCTATTCTCCAGCACTCAAAATGGTGAAGTCCACATTCTACATCAGCCAGTTCAAGATGTTCTTCTTACAACTGACTTTTCTTTGTTTTTAACGGGCAAACTACAGAATGCTACAGAACTATGGTTTGGGGAAAATTAAACAACTTTCACATACATACTCATTATAAGGGATGGCACTGACCCTTCACCCAAACCAGCGAAGGTGTGCAAGGCATCCTTTCGGTTCTAAGGAAGTCAGTACCATTAGCTGCAACCCCAAACCATGACCAAGATCTTGCAGAGAGACAGACACTCTTTGATAAAGACTTGTCTTGTCCAACAAGGTATTGGTAAGATGGATATCTGCCAACGGTTGCAAATGCCTAAAGCAGGCACCACTTTTTTCCCACAGTGGTAAAAACAGCTGGATCAGGAGTCTGATCCAAAATCCACTGAAATCAATAAAAGTCTCTTTGGATCGTGCCCCAAATACAGGCTCATTCCAATTATTGCTTGAGCAAAATTATTGCTTCAGCATCTCTTGAGCTCAGTCGTGTAATACCACCATCTAGCTCTTATATAGCACTTTTCAGCAGTAGGTCTCAAAGTGCTTTACAGAAGAGATGGGTATCATTCTCATTACTCCCTCACACACATGATGATACAACAATCCGTGGAACTTGTTGCCAGGGATGTTGTGAAGGCCTGAAGTATAGCTGGGTTCAAAAAAGAATTAGATAACATCATGGAGGAGAGTTGCATCAATGGCTATTAGCCAAGATGGTCAGGGATGCAACCTCATGCTCTGGGTGTCCCTCTGATTGGTAGCATCTCGGACTGGATGACAAGGGCTGGGTCACTTGATGATTGCGCTGTTCTGTGTATTCCCTCTGAAGCACCTGGCATTGGCCACTGTCAGATGGCTATTCTTACAGATGAGAAAACTGATACACAGAGAAGGGAGCAACTGGTCCATAGTCACCCAGGAGCAGTGCTGGGACTAGAACCCATGTCTCCTGAATCTGAGGCCAGGCTTTGAGCCACTAGGCCACACCACATCCCACCGGAACAAATACTCTTATGTTCTCAATTAAAAACAACAACTTCTTGTTGCAGTTGGTACAACTTCTGTTGGAACTATCTACCTGACCCAGCCTGCCATACAGCCAATCACCCCTTCTTAAAACATACTTCTTCGTGAGGTTTCTACAACCTAGTCCTTCCCTCCAGGGGGACTTGCTCCAGGATGCTTGATACAATATATACGCAATAAAATCAAATCAAACTTCATCAGTCAGTCACCGTGCGCTTTCTTGTACCCCGGCCCCCCTCACTTGTCTGATTAGAGCTTTTTAAGGCAGGGACATCATCACCTTGCTAGCTGGAAAGAGACAAGCTCATTTGTGGTACTATAGAACAATAATACCATTGTGATTACTTTTCATTCCATCCTGTTGTGAAGACACAAAACAAAAGCCCCTGAATTTGGTATTCTTCGTGACCTTTGGTGCAAAATCAAAACCGTGGGACTGACTAGCACATTCAAAGGAGCTGAAATATTTATGAGATGATTGAAGTTACTATTGCCTACTTTTTTCATGGGGCAGCAGGATGCGCAAGTGTGGACATGAAATATTGTATATTAGCATTTTGTACAGTGGCTCCACTAGCTCATTGATTAAATGGGTTACTGTGATGTTAGTTGTGTCATTATTCATTACGATAAATAATGATCCATGTATAGTACTAGAGCGGTGCCTGGTGTTTTATAAACAAGTAAGATGATCAATGGCACTTAAGTCAATGGAGGAAGCGGGGGTTTAAACATATGCTAAAAGTTAAGAATTGGTTAAGTGCTTTGCTGAATCAGGGCCTAATTGTTCAATCCATATCTGAGGCATGCTAAGATCTTGGTCCTAATAAGATCTTGTGGCAATGAGTTCCACAGGCTAATTGTTCATTGTTTTAAACAGCATTTCCTTCACCAGTTTTAAATTTGCTGTGATATCAGGTTATAAAACATGGCAGCTCCTGATTTAAGTCAATGCACAGGTCAGGCCTGCAGGGAGCTAGGCAGGTCAGGTGATTCTTTCTGGTCCATTCTCTAGCAGCATTGTGCTCAGTTCCACACGTAGAAGTCTGCTGAGAGCCACTTGTGATTTTTAAACAATCAAAATCAATGGTGGCAGGGGAGGGACAAGCATTAGAAAGTCTTAAGCTGGACCTGGTTTGGGGTTTTCAAAATGTGGTAAGTCTGAAAGTGAAATTGTTAGTTTACTCATGGTAGTGTGGGTTGATGCTATGAAATTTACAGTGTCCCTCCCACTGGAGTCCTGTGCCCCTTCTCTCAATTAGAGTTGCCAGCTGTCTAATTACACAAACTCAAACACCCTTACCCCACCCCTGCCATGCCCTGTCCCAAGGCTCTGCCCCTTCCCTGGGGCCCTGCTCCCCACTCAACTCCATCCCCTCTCCCTCCATCTCACTGTCCCCCACCCTCAGCCACTTTCAACTGACTGGGGCAGGCAGTTGGTATGCAGGGGGGTGTGGGCTCTGGGATTGGGGGTGGGCCAAGGGCTTTGGAGTGTGGGATGGGGCTCCAGCCTGAACAGGAGGTTGGGGTGCAGAAGAGGGTGCAAGGTGTGGTAGGGGGATTCGGGGCTAGGATAAAGGGATGAGGATCGGAGATGGTGAGGGGTGCAGGCTCCGGAAGACACTTACCTCAGGCGGCTCCCGGAAGTGACTGGCATGTCTGTCTCCTAGGCTCAGGGGCGGCCAGGCAGCTCTGTGCGCTGTCCCTTCCTACAGGCACTGCCCCACAGTTCCCATTGGCTGTGGTTCCCCGCCAATGGGAGCTGTGGAGTCAGCGCTCGGGGTGGCGGAAGTGCGCAGAGACACCTTGGCTGCCCTTATGTCTAGGAGCCAGTGGGATGTGCCAGTCACTTCGGGAGCCACATGGGGCCAGGAAAGGCAGGGAGGCTGCCTTAGCCCCATTGTGCCACAGACTGGACTTTTAGTGGCTATTAAAATCTATTAAAAGAGTGGTTTCAGTAGCCACCCAGGAGATCGATTCCAGGAGACTCCCAGCCAGTCCGGGAGGGTTGGCACCCCTCCTCAGTCTGATTTGGTTTCCTTGTTTTTGTTCTGGAGAAGGGGAAGCTAAAAGTGGTACTTTATTTGTGGTTTGGCTGTTTGTCCTTCTCAGTGACTCACAGCAGGCTGGCCTCAAACATAACACACACACTAGTCCCCACCAGCCCTCAAGAACGCAAGCCTCCCGCATCACTTTAACAGGAGCCCTTTGTGAGGTGAACACTGAAGATCTCTCACCTTATGCATCTTTAATGGCACTTTCTTGGACTTCTTTTACATTTTCTTCTGCATCTTCATCCCAGTCGGTGCATGCAGGCTGGCGCTCAAGAGCAAATAAACTGGGTACTAGACTGCTGTGAACTCACTAGTTTGGAAGCCTTTTCTTTCAGTTTTAATGAACAGTTTTCTGCAAATCTAATTAAAACTGAATTTGCACTAAAGCATGTACACATAAATACTCCTTCTAGGGGGAAGGAAGGGGGGAATTTTATACTTAGACCATAATAAAGTAATGGCAGGATTACAGGAGATGATATAGGAATAGTGCTGCTGAAGCTTAAATGCCTTTGGAGACTGAATATCTCAGTCTGAGTTATTGCTGTCCATGAGTCTCTGAATATTTAATACCAACACTTTTCTTTTCTTGGACTGACTGTGTTCTATTGAAAATCTAACCAAACCCATGACAGACTGGGAGTTTGTGAAGAAAATAGGGCAGATGTGGAAGAAAAATGAAAAGCAGAGAGAGCCAGACAGTCAGAAAAAATGTGTTGAAATGGTGTAGAATATATGGAAAATCCTCACAGTAAATCATTCAGATATGTTTTATGCACAGAGTCAAAATGAAAGCTCATGAATGATTCGTGGAAATATATCTAACCGTGCCCCAACCACTATGACAATGGGAGAGTGGAAATGTCAGAGCAAATGATTTGGGGGCAGATTGTTCAATCGTTAAACCAATCCAATGGATGATACAGTATGCAAATTAGATCCATGCCCTGATCGTATTTTTCTTATTCACGTGCAAGTGTCATTGATGTCAGTGAGCGTTTTACATAAGTGGTATTGTACATTTAGCCTTAAAGAAAGGCACTTGGTTGAGTCCCAGGGTGTTTTATTAATAGAGTTAACCCATTACTTATGCCACCATATGCTGAGAATTAAGCCCGAAAGAGAGGGAAGACATGCATAGTTTTCTGGGCAGATTCTCTGTCACAATGTATAATGCTTCAATGGATCCTGAGCCAATCCACCCAATACAGATTAGAGCAGTCTTCGGACTAGCTTGCACTGCTGACAGAAAGCCACCTGCCGTAGGCTCTCCTCCTCTGGCCCACTCACATGTGCAATCATAACAAAGACATACTGAGAATCTGGTCCAAAATAAGTATTGTTACCAATGTTCAGCAGAGAGTACCACATTTTCAAAAGCTTTGCTGGGGAAGTGAACTAATGTTTTACCATTGATTTTAACGAGGCCAGGATCTGACCACTTGAAACCAATGGATGTTTAGCTTGAGTAATCTTTATAGGACTGGGTCCTTTGTACGCAAAGGATGAGATCCTGTCCCCAATCAGAGGGAATTTTATCATTGACTTCACTGGGCCCAGGATTTCACCTAAAAAGTCTACACATACAATAGCATGCAGTGCAGTATATTTTGTCAATGGTCTGTCTATCTATCTTAGGAACTTATATGCCCTCCCAGCCCTGGTATCTGAGCACCTCACAATCCCTAACATGTTATCCTTGGAACTCCCCTTTGAGGTAGGGAAGTGCTATTATCCCTATTTTACAGGTGGGAAACTGAGGCACAGAGAGACTACGGGTAATATTTTTTTAAATGCCTAAATGATTTAGGAGTCATTTTCAAAGTGCCATTTTCAAAAGTGATCTAGGCAATTAGAAGCCTTAGGGTACATCTATACTGCAATTAGACTGTTGTGCCTGACCTGATTGAGGGGCTGTTTAATTGTGGTGTAGACCTACGGACTCAGGCTGCAGCCAGAGTTCTGGGACCCTCCCACCCCGCAGAGTCCTAGAGCCAGGGCTCCAGCCCAAGCCCAAATTTTTACACTGCAATTAAATAGCCCTGCAGCCTGAGCCAGCTGGCATGGGCCAGTCACAGGTTTTTAATTGCAGTGTAAACATACCTTATGTTCCATTACCTTTTAGGACAACTTCAGCACCTAAGTGGCTTTTGAAAATGGAATTTAGGTGCCTAAGTCACTTTGGTACCTTTGAGAGTGTTACCCTAAGTGACTTGCCCAATGTCACACAGGAAGGCTGTGGCATAGCAGAGAATTAAACCTGGGTATCCTGAGTCTCAGTCCAGCACCCATAACAAGGGACCATCCTCACTACACTTCTGGCATTCACTTTGGACATTTCTCTGACACATTTTTCCTCTAGGAATTCCTACTCTTTGAAGAAGAGCAAGGGAAGCAAATTAATACCCCCATCTAAGTAATAGAAAGAGCCTATTTCTAAACTTTGCCTCCCATTGAGTGGTACTTGTACTCATGAGTGGTCCTGTTGGTTTCAATAAGATCACACACATGAATAAGTGCAACTCAGCATCACGAAAGGTTGAAGAACTGGGCTCTAGGGCCGTAATCCTGCAACTGGTTCCCCAAGGGGGTATCCTGTTCCCATGTGGAGGCTTACTGAAGTCAATGGGCTCATTGACTAAGTAGGTTAAAGGTCCATCTTTGTAAATCTGACTGTGGGATCAGCATCTAAGCTTGTTACACAAACTAGAGATATTGCCAGAGGTCTCCAACTAGAAGGTAATGAAAACTAGAGATGGGAGAATTTTTTTCAGTGGATAGCAAATTACATGAAAAATGTGTTTTTTGGACGCCAAAACGATTTGTGAATTTGGGATTGAATCAGATGAATAATTTTGTATTGGGGAAAAAAAAGATTTTGTTTAAAAGTCAAAACAGTTTATTTCAGCCATTTTGAAACAAAACATTTTGACTTTTTGTTCCAAATGTTTCATTTTGAAATGTAACTACTTTCTTTAAAACAAACAAACAAATAAAAAGGATGAGAAATACCCCCAAACTGACATGAAGCAAAAACCTGAAAAACATTTGTTTCAGGTCAAACAAAACATTTCATTCAACCTGAAATGATTTTTTTTTTATCGTTTCAGCAAGAAAAACAGGAACAATTCAGTTTCAATTCAAACTGAACCAAAAAATTTTAATCACATTGTTTAGTTAGGTCTGTGATCCCTACCCACCCATCCTTCAAATAAAATCAGTCATTTACTCAGCCCTTCTGGAAACATACCTTACCGTATACTGTAGTGACACCTCATGGACCTGGAATGAGTTACGGGTCAAGTGTCAGCATTAACACTTCTTTCCATCATTTGTCATGAGTTGCATCACTGCTTTAATTATAGAATCATAGAATATCAGGGTCGGAAGAGACCTCAGGAGGTCATCTAGTCCAACCCCCTGCTCAAAGTGGGACCAACCCCAACTAAATCATCCCAGCCAGGGCTTTGTCAAGCCAGGCCTTAAATATCTCTTAAGATGGAGATTTAATGTAGTTTAGACATCGCTTCTGATATGTTTATACACTGAGTAGGATAGCAGTACAAAGAGACTACACCCAATAGGGTACTTGTTCCAGTTAAGGGAAAAGGCAATATGTCAAGGGCAAAAAAAGTGAGACATACCAGAACCTGTTTAACCCTATAAATTATTTGAGATAAGAATTTATGGCAACAGTCATCACAATCAAAGGAAAAGCATTTAGAACAGGAATTAAGCATCTGGTGAAATCTTAGAACAAGAGTGATGCAAAACGAGCAGTGTCTCAGGGAGAAAATTTCACTTGATGATGGGACATGTTGACATGGGGCCTGGGACTTTCGAAACACGTTGACACTAAAAACAAATAGCTGTCTATGTATAAAAAGGCCATGGGTCATTAGGTTCACTATTGTGTACGATAAAATGTCTTTGTTCAAATCACAGTCAAAAATAAATTTAAAACCAGGCTGTAAATTCATAGTTTGCTAAAATTCAGAAAGCATTTGTCCATCTGTTCTGTAATAATGCAGCTTGCTAGTTGCTATACAGAAGTTGGTTGTCTGCCATTTGGGCATGGAGTCGCTTTTAAAAATGCATAGAAGTCTCATGGTATCAGAAAGTCATACAATTTGTGAGCTAATTAAATCGAGCAAGAGCTATGCATCACAAGAGGTAATGTTTGACTGGCGCTCAGAATGTGTTTTTGTGGAGAGCTGCGCACTTCCACAGAGGACACCGTACACGCAGTCTTAGCAGAACCGTTGCTTTGGTGTGCAAATCTTACAAAGCAAATAAATAGCATGAGGCCAGATGTGTTGAATGTTACAGATTGTGAATGTCAACTTCAGAAACTTAAGCCAGCAGCTAGAAAGAGATGTCTTATTTCTGTCCTTCCCGCATCAAGAAATAGTATTGTCCCTACAGATGCCAGTCACTCACAATGGAGGCCAGAAATGATTGTGTTAAAGCAGATCCCATAAATAATGAATGATCTCCAATTCATTGCTTTTCTTTCTTCTCCTAATGCTGCCAAGAAATGTGGAGCCACTGAGACCCAGGAGAGGGAATGTTTTTTGCCAGACCATCCTCCCCTAATTATGTAAAACTCTTATTGATGCTCAGTCAGAATGGAGAAGCAAATCAATGGGCCTATGATAATTTATACAGCTTAGGATCGGTCCCTGAAGGTGTCACTCCGTGGAAAGTGCTGAGGGCTTGGACAAAGTAATGAGTCTCCTCAACTCCCACTCAAGTGAATGGCGATTGGAAGGAGAAATAAAGGAATGTTAAGGCACAAGTCTAGAACTTGGGAAACCCAGGTGCAATTCCCTGCTCCTCCAGAGGTTGTCTGAGTGATCATGGGCAAGTCACCTAGCCTCTCTGTGACTCCACTTTCCATTTGTGAAATGGGCATATTGGCACATCCCTACTTCACAGCAGTGTTGGGAGGATAAATACATTAAAGATGGTGTATTTCCTGCAGTGATGCAAGCCGGCCAAATACATGTAATAAATAGAGTGCTCAATGCCTTGGAGAATCAGTACATAAAGATGATTTGAAACAAGTCTATTTGATTTCTTTTGGCTGCAGCAACGTTTCACATCTCTTGGGGACAAAACTCTCTTTTCAGTAGGGTTGGAGGCATTGAAGATCCAATTTTTGTAAACATTTGGATTGGCTACATTGTATATTTCATAATTGCAGTGCCACTGCTACTCACTTTGCAGTTCTATTGTTTCAGATAATATTATTGTTTCCTTCTCTTTGCTGAAAGCCTCCTGTATTTGGTAAAACTACAGTCTGAGGAGGGGAAGGACTGGGATGAAGAAATAGATTCTCCAGAACATTTTCAGAGTAAAATTGAAATGCAGTGTTACAGTACTAAGAAATGGGAGTCAGCTGGTGTAGTGGTAGCAGCACGAGACCTGGGTTCTGTTTCCAACTCTGCACACAAAATTGTTGTGACACTTGGGCAAATAATTTAATCAGCTTGTGACTCTGTTTCCCCATCTGTAAAGCAGAGTTATTATTATCCAAGCACTGGGAAGCATTTGGATAGTTTTGGTATAAACATACTGCAAGAGTGCAAATGTTGCTACTAATAAATACTTATCATAAAACAATCAAAAAGTTCCAGTTCCAATGTACTGACATAAGACACTGGTATTTATTATGCACCCTTTTGGCACCACATAAATATTAACTCTTACATAAAACAATAAATAGTGTATCAGAAAATAGCTAGATAGCGCGTATTAAAATAAATAAAACACGACAATCTACAGTAAGGGTTCGAAACACCACTACTTGGAATAATGTTGCTACAGTATTTTGGATGGTTACTATAGAATCCTTCAGTACAGTAAAAACCTCGATTTAACGGACTAATTCGGGCGAGGGGGGGTCCGTTAAATCAGAAAGTCCGTTATTTAATAATAAAAAAAAACCCGAGCTGTCGGAGCAGCAGCCTGCCCGCCACAGGGCCGGGGCGGCAGCTCTGCAGCCCGCCCGCAGCCGGGACCCAGGCGGCAGCCAGGACCCGTCAGCCAGCCCGCCCGGGTCCTGGCTGTTGGGACCTGGGCGGCAGCTGGGAACCGTCAGCCAGCCCGCCTGCTGGTGGGACTCGGGCGGGAGCCGGCAGCCAGCCCGCCCGCAGGCAGGACCCAGCAGCCAGCCAGCCCGCCCGCAGGTGGGAGCCGGGAGCCGGCAGCCCGCCCGCTGGCGGGACTTGGGCGGGACCTGGGAGCCGGCAGCCAGCCCGCCCGCTGCTGTGACCCGGGCGGCAGCCAGGAGCAGGCAGCCAGCCCACCCGCCAGCCAGCCCTCCCGCTGCCTTGACCCGGGCAGCAGCTGGGAGCCGGCAGCCAGCCCACGAAAAACAGATTTGGGATGCATCGGACTTCTAATAAATTTTGTCCGTTGCATCCGAAGTCCGTTAAATCGGGGTCCATTAAATCGGGGTTTTACTGTATTTCCATAGTGGACACCAGAGCCTGTACTTGAGCTGGATGTGTGTTTAATGCTACTTTGTCATTTGCTTACATTATTCACAAGGATATTACTAATGTGAAACCTTAAAAGGTGAATGGGAACATTTTTTTATGGGAACTGGGTAAAGGACTTGAGAGATGTGCTCTAGCCATTGGTGAATCAGTTTTCAGTGTGTGTGCAGTTGTGCAGCACCCACAACTCTGGATGGCCACTTAAAAATCTGAATCAATCGCACGAGGGGACAGTGAAAAACCAGGTGTTTGATGAGTGGTGAGGGCAAGGAGAAGACAGCAAAGGAAGGAGAAAGTATTAGTGGGTGGAAAGAGAGGCACTGGAGATGGATGGTGCAAGGTGCTATAGTAAGATTAGCATGTGATGAAGGAGGAAATTCTTCCTACCCAGTAAGGCAAAGCCCGGGAAGGGAGGGCAAAATGGATGGATAGGGAGGATGAGGAAGGTGTCATAGACTCATAAGATCAGAAGACTGGAAGAGACCTCGAGAGGTCATCTAGTCCAACCCCTGCACTCATAGCAGGACTAAGTATTATCTAGTATCAGGGGGTAGCCGTGTTAGTTTGTATCCACAAAAACAATGAGGAGTCCGGTGGCACCTAGACTAACAGATTTATTTGGGCATAAGCGTTCATTGGTAAAAAACCCACTTCACTCCTCGTTGTTTTTTAAATATTATCTAGCCACTCATAGTCATAGTCACAGGAACAAAGTAGAACATGGCAGAGAGGGAGGAGACTGGATAAGAGAGGCCATCAAAGGGATGGGATGGGGGCTAAAAACAAGCAGTTTCAGATTAAGACAGGATCCTTGGATCTTTGCCAGGTCCTGTGGCTTGAGGGCAGCCCCTGCAGTAATGGGTCTGAGGAGCAGGCAGCACGGCACACAGCTAATAGCTGCTGGCTGGGCACCTGTGGCTAGAAGAGGACCCTCGGAGGAGCCAATATACCACAGTGCCCTCAACCCCTCACATCAAGCATTGGCAAGGTCTGACAGAAGGCAGTAGGTAAGCAGAAGCAGAGGGTACAGATCTTCCAGATCTTTCCCTGCTCTCTTTTAGGTTCTGATTCAGTAACACCCTTAAGCATGTGTCTAACCTTAAGCACATGAGTTGTCCCACTGAATTCAGTGTTAGCCATGTACTTAAGTCTTTTCTGAATTGGACTCTGAAGTCAACAGGAATCCTTCCAATGGGGTCTGGATCCAGCCCTTGGTGCCTTAGACTGTAAGCATTTCAGAGCAGGGATTGTCATGGGGCACAATGGGGCCCCAGCTTGATGGAGGTCTCTCAGTGTTAAATAACAGAAGAGGCACTGAGTGGGTTCTCCTGACTCACAGAGCCAAGTGGCTCATTGCCCTGCCTGGATATAAGAGAAGCGGGAGCCGCTTGAGCAGAGAGAATGTAAGGCGAGGGCTGAGCAGTCCCCACGTGGGAGCTCCAGAAGCAGCCAGACCAGGAAAGAAAGTTTGAGGTGAACCTTATGTTCTTGCAAATGTCTTTGTTAAGACAAAATCACAGAAGAGGATGGCACACGAAGAGCTTCCCAGAAGGAGAATGAACCAGTGTGCGGGCTTTTAGGAAGATTGGAAAAGGCACTCCTGTTCACAGGAGTCCCTGTATTTTCTGTTTAGGATCTTTAGCAGTTTATTTTTTTCTAACTTTCATCAATTTGCAATGTTTCAGAAACAGGCTGTATGTCTGTCATTGTCCAGGGAAAACGAAGTAACATGAATAACAAACAGGCATTATACACCTACCTCCCTGCAAAAATGCACTGAGAAAACAACAAAGCAATCTACTGCCAACCGCACCCACCTAACTAACTAGCTTGTTTACTCTGTAGAATACATTGTGCTTGCCACAGCACCTTATTCATGCTCTTCCCACTGCGCAGCTTGGTGGCTCGCTAGAAACACACAGCTTCTTCCTTGGCAGGAGAAGCGATAAAGACCTACATTTGGTAATCACCAGCAGCCCATATAAATCCCCCCCCCCTCAATTCAGAGCAAAATTTGGTCTATTGTCTTCATAGCAAGAACTAAAAATGAGGCTGTCCTCACTAGGGCCTGGTCTACACAAAATAGTTAGGTTGACATAAGGTAGCTTACATTGACCTAATTAGATCATTGTCTAAACTACAGTCTTACTCCTGCCAATGTAAGTGCCTTAGTACAGCAACATAATGACTCCACCTCCATGAGAGGCGTATGACTTATGTTGATTAGTTAGAGTGAGGCAGCACCTGCGTAGACACTGTGTTCATAGAATGTCAGGGTTGGAAGGGACCTCAGAAGGTCATCTAGTCCAACCCCGTTCAAAGCAGGACCAATCCCCAACTAAATCATCCCAGCCATGGCTTTGTCAAGCCTGACCTTAAAAACATCTAAGGAAGGAGATTCCACCACCTCCCTAGGTAACCCATTCCAATGCTTCACCACGCTCCTAGTGAAAAAGTTTTTCCTAATATCCAACCTAAACCTCCCCCACTGCAACTTGAGACCATTACTCCTTGTTCTGTCATCTGCTACCACTGAGAACAGTCTAGACCAGGGGTCGGGAACCTATGGCTCGCGAGCCAGGTGTGGCTCTTTTGAACCTGTCATCTGGCTCGCGGCGCCCGCGAGGCTGGGGGGCGGGGGAGGCGGTGTGGCGCGGCGCGGCGCTGACCACGAGGCTGGGGGGCGGGGGAGGCGGTGTGGCGCGGCGCTGCGCTGACCACGAGGCTGGGGGGCGGGGGAGGCGGTGTGGCGCTGCTCTGGCTGGGGGCGTGTCGCTCTTCTTCCCTCGGCTGGAGTCGGGTCACAGCAGCGTGACCCAGCGAACAAGTAAGCACGGGGGGGGAGAAGCCGTTTGCAAGAGGGTGTTGGGGGGAGGCTGGGCTGGGAGCGGGGGGAGGCTGGACTGGGAGCGGGGGTAAGCGGTGTGGGGGAGAGATAGGGCTGGGTGGGTCAGTTGGGGGGGGGAAGGAGAGCGCGGCGGCAGCGGTGGCGGGGGGGGAAAGGAGAGCGCGGCGGCAGCGGTGGCGGGGGGGGAAGGAGAGCGCGGCGACAGCGGTGGCGGGGGGAAAGGAGAGCGCGGCGGCGGTGGCGGGGGGAAAGGAGAGCGCGGCGGCAGCGGCGGTGGCGGGGGGGGAAGGAGAGCGCGGCGGTGGCGGGGGGAAAGGAGAGCGCGGCGGCGGTGGCGGGGGGAAAGGAGAGCGCGGCGGTGGCGGGGGGGGGAAGGAGAGCGCGGCGGCAGCGGTGGCGGGGGGGGAAGGAGAGCGCGGCGGCAGCGGTGGCGGGGGGGGAAGGAGAGCGTGGCGGCAGCGGTGGCGGGGGGAAAGGAGAGCGCGGCGGCAGCGGTGGCGGGGGGAAAGGAGAGCGCGGCGGCAGCGGCGGTGGCGGGGGGGGGAAGGAGAGCGCGGCGGCAGCGGCGGTGGCGGGGGGGGAAGGAGAGCGCGGCGGCAGCGGTGGCGGGGGGGGGGAAGGAGAGCGCGGCGGCGGTGGTGGGGGGAAAGGAGAGCGCGGCGGCAGCGGCGGTGGCGGGGGGGAAGGAGAGCGCGGCGGCAGCGGTGGCGGGGGGGGAGGAGAGCGCGGCGGCAGCGGTGGCGGGGGGGAAGGAGAGCGCGGCGGCAGCGGTGGCGGGGGGGAAGGAGAGCGCGGCGGCAGCGGTGGCGGGGGGAAAGGAGAGCGCGGCGGCGGTGGCGGGGGGAAAGGAGAGCGCGGCGGCGGTGGCGGGGGGAAAGGAGAGCACGGCGGCAGCAGCGGTGGCGGGGGGAAAGGAGAGCGCGGCGGCAGCAGCGGTGGCGGGGGGAAAGGAGAGCGCGGCGGCAGCGGCGGTGGCGGGGGGAAAGGAGAGCGCGGCGGCAGCGGTGGCGGGGGGGGAAAGGAGAGCGCGGCGGCAGCGGGGGGGGGAAGGAGAGCGCGGCGGCAGCGGGGGGGGAAGGAGAGCGCGGCGGCAGCGGGGGGGGAGAGGAGAGCGTGGCGGCGGGGGGGGGGGAGGAGGAGAGCGCGGCGGCGGCGGGGGGGGGCTATTATATGGCTCTCTGAGCCAAAAAGGTTCCCGACCCCTGGTCTAGACCCATCCTCTTTGGAACCCCATTTCAGGTAGTTGAAAGCAGCTATCAAATCCCCCCTCATTCTTTTCTTCTGTAGACTTAACAATCCCTGTTCTCTCAGCCTCTCCCCATAAGTCATGTGCTCCAGCCCCCTCATCATTTTTGTTGCCCTCCTCTGGACTCTTTCCAATTTTTCCACATCTTTCTTGTAGTGTAGGCCCCAAAACTGGACACAGTACTCCAGATGAGGCCTCACCAACGTCGAATAGAGGGGAACAATCACGTCCCTCGATCTGCTGGCAATACCCCTACTTATACAGCCCAAAATGCCATTAGCCTTCTTGGCAACCAGAGAACACTGTTGTCTCATGTCCAGCTTCTCCTCCACTGTAATCCATAGGTCCTTTTCTGCAGAACTGCTGCTTAGCCGTTCAGTCCCTAGTCTGTAGCAGTGCATGGGCTTCTTCCGTCCTAAGTGCAGGACTCTGCACTTCTCCTTGTTGAACCTCATCAAATTTGTTTTGGTCCAGTCCTCTAATTTGTGTAGGTCCCCCTGTATCCTATTCCTATCCTCCATCATATCTACCACTCCTCCCAGTTTAGCGTCATCTGCAAACTTGCTGAGGGTACAGTCCACGCCGTCCTCCAGATCATTGATAAAGATATTAAACAACACCAGCCCAAGGACCGACCCTTGGGGCACTCCACTTGATACTGGCTGCCAACTAGACATGGAGCCATTGATTACTACCGATGATCCAGCCAGCTTTCTATCCACCTTTTAGTCCATTCATCTAGCCAAGAGGTGGGCAAACTACGGCCCGCGGGAGCTAATTTTGCGTGGCCCCTCCGAGCTTCTGGCTGGGGAGGCTACCCCTGGTCTATCCCCTGCTGTCCCCCCTTCCCTGCTCTCCTGGAGCTTCAGCGCCCCGCATCCAGGTGTGGCCCTGGACAGCGCTGCAGCAGCGTAGCTCAGGGTGGTGGTGAGCTCCTGCCATACGGCCCACTGGAGCTCACAGTCCCACCACCTTACCATGCTGTTTCCTCATCCCCTGGAGCCTCTGCATGCTGTGTCCAGGAGTGGCCCTGAACAACGCCGTAGCAGCGTGGCTCCGGCAGGGCCTGAGCTGCCGCTGGGAGCAGCGTGGTAAGGGGGCAGGGCTGCGAGCTCTGGCAAGCCAAGCGGCAGAGCTCAGGTCTCGCCGGAGCCACACCGCTGCAGCGTTGCCCCTGGATGCAGCGCACTGAGGCTCCAGGAGGGGGGGGGAAGGTGGGGGTAAGTGGCATAGTAAGGGGGCATGGGGGGGGTGGATAAGGGGCAGGGAGTTCTGGGGGCAGTTAGGGGACAGGGAGCAGGGGGAGTTGGATGGGGCAGAGGCTCGGGGGGGAGGTCAGGGGACGTGGAATGGGGGGTTGGAAAGGGTGGGGGAGTCTCCTGGAGGTCTGTCAGGAGGCAGAGGATAGGGGTCAGGGCAGTCAGGGGACAGGGAGCGGGGGGGCATTGGGTAGGGGGGGTGGTTGCGGGGTGTTTTGGGAGAGGGCATTCAGGGGCAGGATGGGTTGGTATTCTGAGGGGGGCAGTCAGGGGCAGGAAGTGGGTGGGGTTGGATAGGGGTGGGGCTTTCCCTACCCAGCCCTCTGTACAATTTTGGAACCCCAATGTGGCCCTCGGGTCAAAAAGTTTGCCCACCCCTGATACAGCCCATACTTAGGTTAGTCAGGCATGACTTGCCCTTGGTGAATCCATGCTGATGGTTCCTGATCACTTTCCTCTCCTCTAAGTGCTTCAGAATGGATTCCATGAGGATCTGCTCCAGGATTTTTCCAGGGACTGAGGTGAGGCTGACTGGCCTGTAGTTCCCCGGATCCTCCTCCTTCCTTTTTAAAGATGGGCACTACATTAGCCTTTTTCCAGTCATCCGGGACCTCCCCCGATCGCCATGAGTTTTCAGAGATAATGGCCAATGGCTCTGCAATCACATCTGCCAACTCCTTTAGCACCCTCAGATGCAGAGCATCCGGCCCCATGGACTTGTGCTCATCCAGCTTTTCTAAATAGTTACTTACAATGGGTTACTTATATTGGAGCCATTGACAAGAAAGCTGGGCGGCTAGAGCCTAGCTGCCCCCACACTCCTGGAGAGCTGGGCGGTTAGATCCCGCTCCCAGCTGGGAGCTGGAGCAAGAAGCCCCGGGTGGCTTCCTCCTGGTGGGGAGCGGGGAGCGGAAGGTGGGAGGGGAGCCAGCCTGCTGGAAGCCTGGGGGGCAGCCAGGCCTAGCTACCAGCAGAGCTGAGAGACTGGTTCTCAGCTCCACACACTGCACCTATTAGGTCAATGGAAGTTCTCCTGGTGAGGACGCACGCCACAGACCCAAAGAGGTTAGTGTGGACATGCCCCATGGCAGTAATTACTGTGGTGGCTGTAATTACCCAATACAGGTCGACTTACCATTCTAGTGTAGACATCCCCCAAGGCATAATCCAGTTCACTACCAGTGACAGGTTTTAATTCTTCTCCCCTCACCTAGATTAAATGAAGTCTGTGATCTCAGCCCAATTGTGACTTGGCAAATGTCCCCATGACATAAACTATCAGCACAGTTGGCAGCCTCAGCAGAGAAGCTGAAGGCACGGAGAATGAAAGTGAACTGTCCTTCTACTCCTAGAAGAGATTCCTCCAGGTAAGGTTTGAAGCCTGGGGAAGCTGGCACCGCTCCTGCCTGTGCTGGTATTGTCTTGTGGATAGAGACACACTCTGTCTTCAGGAGTCTCAGTCTGGGAACACTCTACACTCCAAATTCTCTGAGATTTGTCAGTGCACTTCCCTGGAGCCCTAGCTGTAATGCATTACATTGAGAGCTGGTCACCATTTTTCAAACAAAAAAAAAATATCGTTGAAAAATGGCCATTTCTCCAAAAGAACGCATTTCTTTTTTTAAAATCCATTTTTCTCAAGTTTCCAGTTATTTTAATGAAAACTTCTATTTTTCCTCCCATTTTCCCATTTCTTTCCTCTTTTCGTGTTCTTGTTCTTTTTCGTTGAAAAAGAAAAATAAATAGGTGAGGGAAGAAAAAAATCAGAACACCCAAAAACGGATACAATTTCACAATTTTTTTTGAAAAATACGTTATTTTCAAATACTTCCAAATGAAAACTATTTCCCCCATTTCTTATCAGTTTGATGAATTACTCAGAGAAGCTTAGTTCTTGTTCTATTATTACATTGCACCACAAAGATCTTTGATGCATTTAATCTTAAATTTCAAATTTCATGTCTACTGTACTACATCCTAAAGCATCAGACACAATCATTAATGGCAAAAGAACCTGGAGAGTGGCAGGGTTGAGTATATATCTACCTTGTACCCGGGTTTTCGTCCTCTCTTCTTTGGGATCTTCACTACTGGCAAGGAACCAGATGGCGCTGAATAGAGATTGTGAACAGCCATTTTCATCGGAGTAGAATGGAGTGGGGGTCTTCCTCGTTTTCTACCCGGTATTCTTGGAGACTGCATGTCAACAGTATCCAGTCTCGGAGGCAGCGAGGACAAGTGACTCATAGGCAGAGGAGCTACAAATCAACAAACAACAACAAAAAACACCAAGCATTTTTTGTTGTTTACATTGAAAATTATTTTTCAAACCCTGCGAAAGCCAAGGCAATTTTTCACTTTATTATTTTGTCTTACTGCAACCCTTACTCAAACAAGTTGTGCCACTCACTTCAAACGGAACTACCTGATGTGCAAGAACTACTCCCAGGAGTAAAGAGTGTAAGATTGGGACTGAGGATTTGATGTTAGAGAAAGGCAATTTTCTACTATTATGGTTAAATATTTAGTCTCTACAATTTTTCTAGCATCTGTTACTGAACTACAATAAGCAGGTTTTTGTCACCATGCTCTGTCACTCCCCCACAACTCCGTGAAGCCGATGGAGTTGAGCGGGTTTAATGGAGCAGAATCTAGCCCATTTTCTCCCATTCAGGTTTTAATAAACAAAATAAGTGCGCAAACATGTACAAAATATTGAGGGAATCGAAAAGATTTTTCGCAGCTTCTGTCAAAAACAAAACAAAACAACAAAAAACACTAACGAAAGATGCGAAAACCCAACAAAAAATTGATTTTTCATATATTGTCTGTCCAGCCATTTGTTTTTCTGGCATTACTGGTTAGCAATGTCCTGTTGCCAACTCTTGTAATTTTACCAGGATTATCATAATATCGGGAGATGGGGGGGTTTAAAGCCCCACTCCCTGGGGCAAGTGATAAAATGAGAATTCCATCTTTCAATGTTAAAAATACATTTCTAGCCCTCCTGGTAGCAGAGAAAAGCTTGACAATATGCTCCAAGTGCATGGCTAGGAAAGCAGAAGGCAATTAAAAAGAACCCCTCCAAAATTATTTTTAAAAACCTCATGATTTTGGAGACCTGATTCGTGATTTGAATGCTTAGAGCTGACAATGTAGTACTGCAGACCCACTGACTTCAATAGGATTATTTACAGTAGTGAGCAATATGCCTGGCAATAAGTTTTTGCAAGAATAGGGCTCAATATATCATGGGTTAAAAAATATTTTGGCTAATGAAAAGGTTGAAAATGAAATTCAAGTACGTGGTTGACAAACAAGACTCCTGTTTCTGCATTGATTTGTACTTTTGTTGTTGTTGCTGTTTATTACTGGATCAGAAAAACAAAAAGCCCCCAACACCACACAACAAAATATTTTATTTTTAACATGTTAATGACAATCTTTTAATAAAACGATGGGGACTTGCTCAGCTTAAACAGACCCATGACGTACTGTAAGATTTGCAGACCAGCTAACAAATCATTAGTGGTTAACACCAGCCGCCCAACACTCTCAAGCAAATAGTAGATGCCTCACACCAGAGCAAAGCAGATGCTGTATGATAAATATAGCGTGTCTAAATTAACAGAGTGGCCAGGAAGGGTGCATTTAGGCTCCCTAGA
Organism: Sternotherus odoratus; assembly: GCA_032164245.1. NCBI lineage: Eukaryota > Metazoa > Chordata > Testudines > Kinosternidae > Sternotherus > Sternotherus odoratus. The sequence continues at coordinate 65,670,008 of JAVMKO010000003.1, forward strand.
TGAACAATGCTAACTCAGGAGCTATGTGGAAACCCACTGTGTAAATCTTATCTTCACAAAAGTCAAAGTCTCCTCTGTATATGCAGGTTGTTCTTGTACAGAGGCCGGGTTAAAAGCAGCAGGCTGAACACAGCATGAGACAAATGGAAAGGTTCTGTGTACCTTGAACACCACAGCTTCTTTCTTTCCTTCTTCTACAGTGTATTTTTTTTTTTACTGTGATAGTTTCTGAATGATGCCTTCTGATCCTCTACTGCCACCCAAAATAAAAATTCTTCTTGAGATTTCAGATCATCTTAGAACCAGGTGGTTTCCAAGGAAAAGGAAACAGAAGGTGAAACACATCAACATCCTGGGTGTGACTCAGACACAGACGTAAACATTTGGCACAAACAAGTTGGTTTTTTCTTTTTAGTTTGCTTTTTAAAGGACTGAAAAAAACAGTATTTCACAGAGAAAACTCCCAGGCAATCAGAAAACTAAAGGAACATGAGGTTGTACATTGCCTGTGTGTTTGTTCATTTATGGGAAAGGACAAAATGACAGGGAATGAGGGCCCAATCCAAAACCCATTGAAGTCTAAGGAGAGACTTCATGAGCCGATGGAAAGATGCCCATAGAGAGTCTTTCCTTTGACTTCACTGGGCTTTGGATTAGCCCTTACAGCCCCACTCCAACCTTTCCATGTTTTATACTTGAATACAAAATGCTGTTCCGTGGACATCTGATAAAGCAATAACCTGTTCAATGAAGTTACAGTCCATGTAGTGAATGCAAAATGATGATCTGACATTTTAAAGGAATAAATCTCTTATGTGAGAAGAAAACATGTGAATGGATTCAGGTAACAATAAGCCAGTATAGTCAATCTCATTCAAAGAAACCTCTCGTACATGACTATATTGAGTACTCTAGCAGGGTGCTGGCTCAGAGGATCAAGCCAGGCCCCTGTTGGCCCAGACCCGGGGAGAAGAAGGTACTAGCTGGAGTTGGCTGGGAGGCTGCACCCTAATTACCTGAGGGGAGACACCTGTGGGCCTGAGTAGCCAGCCGGATATAAAAGCTGGCAGGAAGAAAGCAGGGAGAGACCAGACGGGGAGGAGACCAGGGAGACAGGAAAGGGAAGAGTGTGGGGCTCTATTTCCCTGTGGGCCAGGAAGCTAGCTGTCTCCCTGGGCACTGGTCTGTAGATATCTGTAAATAGCAGGTGGTAGGGACAGACACAGTTAACAAAAGACACGGGTGCTGCACATAAGTTTTTGTGAAGAGGACTGGCAAGGGCCCTGTTACAAGTACATGCAGACAGGGCCGGCGACAGGGGGGTACAACGGGTACAGCTGTACCGGGCCCCGGACTTCAGGGGGCCGGTACTCAGCTGTACCCGCTTGTCGCCCGGGGCTGTGAGCGAGGCGCGGCTCGGGCAGCCGCTGCAGCGCTCACCAGCCCCCTCCCCCGGCACCCAGCAGCCTCCCCCGCCCCCCTTTGCTTCTCCCGGCCGGCCACGCGGCCGCAGCGCATGCGGGGGTTGGGGCCCGTGGGAGGTAGGAGACCGGCGGGGGGGCCACGGGCGGCGGGAGACCGGCCGGGGGGGGAGGGGGCGTGGGCGGCGGGAGATCGGCCGGGGGCCGCGGGCGGTGAGAGACTGGCGGGGGGGGGGCGCGGGCGGCGGGAGATCGGCCCGGGGGGGCCGCGGGCGGCGAGAGACTGGCGGGGGCGGCCGCGGGGGGGCCGCGGGCGGCGGGAGATCGGTCCGGGGGGGGCCCACGGGCGGCGAGAGACTGGCGGGGGGGCCCACGGACGGCGGGAGACTGGCGGGGGGGCCGCGGGCGGCGGGAGACTGGCGGGGGGGGCATGGGCGGCGAGAGACTGGCGGAGGGGGGCCCCGCGGGCGGCGGGAGACTGGGGGGGGGTGGCCCGCGGGCGGCGGAAGACCGGGAGGGGCCCCGCGGGCGGCGGGAGACCGGGGGGGGGGCCCGCGGGCGGCGGGAGACCAGGGGGGGCCCCGTACGATCTGCCATACGGGGCCCCAAAATTCCTGTCGCTGGCCCTGCATGCAGAGAACAAATTGACTTTGTAAGTCAAAGGATCCTCACTATTGAACTTTTTCTGTATTTATCTACCTATCTTAAGCATTTCTAATTAGGGTGACCAGATGTCCCGATTTTATAGGGACAGTCCTGATATTTGGGGCTTTTTCTTATATAGGCTCCTATTAGCCCTTATCCCCATCCTGATTTTTCATACTTGCTATCTGGTCACCCTATTTCTAATGCTCCTAGCACTGTTGTTTCTAGGACCCAAGCAGTAAGTAGAACCTATAAGGCATTCTACACAAGGCATAGCCAAATGGCAGGGTATGCAATTATACAAGTGTGTCATCTTGACAACACCACTTTGTATGTTCTGTACGGTATGTACACGTGCCTGCCCCGGTGCATTGGCATGAAGTCCATCACCAAGAATCTCACTCTAAAGCCCAGGTGTTGATAGAAATCCCTCATCAATGTTCAGATCACAAATGCCTTAACAACAACTGAAAATACAATTGCTCTCAGCCATCCCCTGGGATATTATTACACTATCACATCAAGAGTCTATTTTATTGAAGTTAGTTTTATGAAGCATAAAGTTCCCTGAGCACAGGTATAGGAACTGGCAAGTGGAGAAAAGATGGTGGGGGAGGGAGTGTGCTGCTGGGCAATGAACATACCAAGAATGTGCTTGTCTGAGACTGACTTTATTTCCAGTGTTTGATTTTCAAACACCAAAAGCATAATAAAACCAAAACCAACCACACACGCTACAGCTGCCAAGGAAAACAACATACACGTAGGAAGGAGGTTAGGACAGATGAGCTGAAACCGCTGAACAGATGACAGTGACTCCTGTCTCTGAATTTCAGTGGCTTTCTTATCACAAAGCCACTTCCTGTTCTCAAAAAAGCGCCTTTTTGCAATGGCCTGAGAGGAGGGTGCCTCATGGAACCTGTGTCTGTTGCTTTGTGTGTTTTACTTTGTCAGTGACTGGGTGGGCACATGGCACTTCTTCATGATCCAAGCATTGTAAATAGAATTCTGAATGTCCTCAAGAAACATGGAAGCAGTGTCTTCTTTGGTTTTGTTGAGTGATTTCTATTCCTTCTGTGGGAGTGACCCACAGAGGCAGCTTTGACATAAGCCCTTGGTGTGCATGATATAACTGTTTCTTAGGAAGATTGCCAGCTTCTTTCTGTTTGAATTCTAAAATTCTCTTCCACTTGCAATGGCAATAACTCTGACATTCTTGCTATAATATTTCTTCTGTTCTAGATTCCTTGTGCATAGTTCTTGTGTAATTACTGCAGTGTCAATTATCTTATGCCTGTGACACAGATCAAATGTTGGCAATAAAGTTTTTGTCCTCTGCCCATGAGACTATGAACTAATGATCTCTTGAATCTGCTAGGGCTTTTTCAAAATCAAGATTTTTGATGTTTGTACTGACTTCCTGGCTAGCCTATTAGACTGTGCACACATAGGACTTGAATTTGAACTGATGCACCAAAACCCCAAACTCATCTACTTATAAAATATATTGTAATTACTACATTTAATTGCAAGGTTGACCAACAACCTCATTCCGCTCTCATTTAAATTAGTGTAAATCAAGAGAATCTCTACTGAAGTCAGTTGTCTTACAGTGATGTAAAACTGGTGTTACAAAAGAATCAGGTCTCTCTTCTCTGTATTATTTAATGTATTTAAATAGCAATATTTTTAAAAGCCTATATGAAAAGCTCTAGCCCCCTTAACAGTTCATTAGATTTACAATCATACCAACCAGCTGCAAACATAATCAGATACAAATTATTCCAATTAAATGCAGCAAATCCCTTTAATATAATGCTGAAAGTTTTGCTTTGAGATTGTAAAGGTACTTTGCTCCTTTGTCATTGCAAATTTCTTTATCTTTTAGGCAATTCCAACTCAACAATTTTATGGTGGTTTTTTTAATGGAAAATCTCAAAATTAAAACAATATGCACATGGCCCAGTTCTGATCTCACTTTATTCCAGTTTTACACCAGTGAGACTCCACTGAGGTCAACGGAACTATTCCTGAGAGTCCTTGGTGTATATGATATCAGAACCAGGCCCATTGCTTCTGCTGAGCTTTATTTGTATTGTCTGGAGGAGTGGGGGAGGAGGACAAGGCCTTCTTTGTCCTATGGGAACTCGATAAACCAAGGCTCTCCAATGACAGGGGAAAAATAGCTCTCTCATATGGAAAAGTACAGGCCCATTACAGTCAGTGAAAGTTTGGTCATTGATGTCAGTCGGGCTGGAGTCTCACCCTGACCATGCAATGCCTACAAGGGCTGATCTTTTATCACTGGTAGTTTTTTTCTCTTCTAGTTGATTTAATCAAACCCCTGCTGGCTTCCACAATTTGGAAGCCTACACAAGACCATGCAATCATTGACCGAGCGATCTATTTTCATAGTAGATCATTGTCCCCTGTGATGGAGGGACCAGCTCCCCTTCCTTTCTAAAGTCTGTTCACTAGATCCAAAACCAGGCCTCGCACTCTGTAACATATTGCATGATCAAAGCCAGTAAGGGACAAGGAAATGCCATCCAAAAGCAGCCTCCTGGCATGGTTTTTTCCTGTGTTAGTCTTCCAGAGTTAAAAGTTCCCGTGGAGAGTCAGAAACTTGATCTGCTGGAGATCAGGTGCTGACTCATGCTTGTTAGAGCAGCTGCTTGCTAGCCTGGGAGGCTTTATAGATGCCTTTGACACTGCAGGAAGGGCTCAGCAGGGATGAACTTCCTGCTGGGAAATGCACTAGCAAGTTCTCTTCCTTCCTCCACCCCCTCCCCCTGTGAAATCCCTCTGTGATTTCATTTGTAATTTGCAAGAGGTACCAGCAAACATGACTGCTTTTTGTTTTGTAAAGGAGGATCTTACTCCCTTCCTGGTCAGTCAGGGGCAAGGCACATGAAAGCCTCCCCTTGTCTGAGATGAAGAGCCTGGGGTGGGATGCTGGGAGGAGGCTCCGAAATATGGTATGTTTTACCACAGCAACAACCTCTCAGTCAGCTGTAAGGACAGAGCTATTGAAGAAGAGGATGCCATGGCACCTAGAAAGTCCAGGTGCAGCGGCTGGGAGCTGAGGGAAGCAAAAGGAGAAGTCAGTGTCCATACAGTGGGAAGGGCTGGTGCTTCTCTGCATTCAGAGGAGGTCTGAGGTACTTTTCCTTAAGCATCTTTTAAATAGTAGGCACTGGGCATCCTTCATGCAACCTCTGCCTCCTAAATCATTCCTTTGGGGCCTAGTGAGACGCTGCTCCTTCACTAGAATTCAGAACTCCCTCTCCACAGCCGAACCACTACCAGGCTATCACCGCCCACCTCCCCAAACCACTGCACGCAGGGGGACATCCTGCTTGGCCCCAGTTAAGCAAGAGGAGCTTTGCCATTGGATCTGGATTTGGCAAATGGAAGCAGATTTCACCCATGGATCCCCGCATTACTGGCCATCTCAGCTGGAGAAGGCCAAGGAGGGGGGAAAAAATATTATCAATAGGGACTGGCAAGTTATAGAAGGAATCTTACTGGATACTATCTGCACTCTGCTTGGCTAGGGTGATGAGTTAGTATGATCTATCTTACTTGTCCCTCTCTAGCCAGCACCATGAGTTACTGTAGATCTGATATGCAAGTAGATCTGTAACCTGTTTCCCCTAGGTTTAGTATTTTCTGATAGACCACAAAGACTTGTTAGTAATTCTCTAGAATAAATGCAGCTTTTTAAGCCAAGACTCCAATAACGGCAAGCATTGAAGGTACAAATAGCTCCTGGGTAAACCAAGATGATGACAGTTTAGCCCTGTGGACTAAGCCAGGTCTTGTGCAGATACCAGCTTACCCCAACTGACACATGGAAAGTTCTAATAATTCCAGACTCAGTCTCAGGAAAGGATTGACTATTAATTCTCTGGAGCTAAATCACACCACATAGACACAAAATAGGGCAGATTGTGCCAATTTTCCAGTTTCTTAAGAAGAAGACTTTCATTTTTCAATACACACTCAGGCCCCAGTCCTGCAAAAAGATTCACATCCCTGTGCTGAGTTCTGATGACTTCAGTGTTATTTTCCCAGACATGAAGATTTATGCAGTTGGTTTCCTTTGCAGGACTGGGGCCTCAGTCTATCTGTGTATTGATTCTTCCCATTTTCAAATGTTTTGAGTTGTAAAACCTTGGAGTCCTAGAAATCTCCAGCTGTTGAAAGCTGCTGCAGTTCTTCTCACCCTCAGCTGTGGGTAGTCCTCAACCCCTGTATGCAAATCCTATATAATAATCGGCTAGAGAAGTTTGTGTGAAGCCGTCATGCGCAGTAGAGACGGCCCGGACGAACGGCATGCTGGGAGTTGTAGTTCGGAGGCACAAAATGGCCACCGCGCGTGCTCACCTGAGGGATCCTCACTCACACGGAGCTAGAGCACCAAGGAGCAGTTATACATATAAAGTTAGACATAGTTGGAGGGAGCTGAGCGGGGGAGGGGTGTTGGAGGGGGGAGGGAGCTGAGCGAGGGGGGGGGTTGTTGGAGGGGGAGGGAGCTGAGCGAGGGGGGGGTGTTGGGGGGGGAGGGACGGAGCTGGGTGTGGGTTGGGGAGGGAGGGAGCTGGGCGAGGGGGGGCGTGCATTGGGGAGGGGGGAGCTGGGTGAGCGGGGGGGGGGGGCGTTGAAGTGGGGGGGAGGGGGGGAGAGAGAGCTTAGCGAGTGGGGGTCCGCGAGCCGTTTCCATTGGCCCGTGTCCACGGGCTTTTACACTAGTAAGGGATAATGCGCTTGTAATTCTTGCTCGTTTCTTTCAGCCATCAAATTGTAAAGAAAACAATATAAGCATGTTAAAAATGCAGCTGAGCAAACACTTTGCAGCAAGTAATTTGACAAATTTCCCCTCCTTTTCTGCTCTCAGAATGTGTCTTTTGACTGGGACCATAGTCATAAGATGACCATCTCTCCTACCACACATGGAGAAGGGCTGATGATAATGTCATGCCATGCAATGTATTGACATGGTTACATGCAAAGGCACATTTCATAGCTCATCTCTTCTTTGGATGTTGGGAGTTCTGGTTAGAGGGGATTGTTTGTTCTGGAAAGTCTCCTTTTTCTTTGCCCCTTGATAAGAGATTCTGGGCTGTATGTACAACATGAGCCCAGTGGAAGGAAACATTTAAATAAATAACTTGACCACCACACATAGAATCATCACATATAGATACAATGTCATCTCACAGAATTCAGTGCAGCTTGAAAATATGATTATTTTATGGCATGCTATAGTGCCAATTGATGGGGAAGACATTTTATTAAGAGGTGTGAGGTTCTTACTCACACTTCCAGGGCTGTCTTTACATACCTGTATTAGCTGTAGACACAAGGTTGCCATCCACCCCTATATACATTAGCCAAGCCTGGGTATCAGAAGTCTAGCATTTGGGATAATTAGAGTCTTATATTGGTTCTAGACCTTACACTGTCAGATCACAATCGTGTTGCGGGGCTGAGTTAATAGGAGACTGTGTCGGATTGCAACATGATGCATTGCTCTCTTAGAATGTACATTATGAAATGGAAACTCATACATTGTGGACTGAGATTTTTGGATACCTCCTAACAGTTGCATGAGATCCCTCTAATAGGGCCCTTCCTCAAGGAAGAAGCATGGTCTAGTAGTCACTAAAGCATAGGACTGAAAGTCTGTGTTTTATTGCCAACAGCTTCCTGTGTGCCCTGGAACAAGTCACATACTAAATCTCTCTGTATCTCAGTTTCCTCATGTGCAACCTGGGGATTACGGTAGTGCTTAGATGTCCCAAAAGAGATCAGAGAGCTCCTTTGTCTTACGTACTCTGTAGACGCAGAATAAGAAACAGTAATTGCCCTAAAACCATGCAATCTAAGTAGACAAGCCAGACACAGGCACAGAAAGGGGAAGTGATTTCCTCAAAGTCCCGCACAGGCCAGTGGCAGAATCAGCAATGGAGCTCATGCCACCTAATCTAGTCCCTGTCCATTGGACCATGCTGACTTGTAACAGTGACAAAACATACCGATACTTAAATGGACATTTTACCTTAAAAATGTCTGCAGTTGTCTGACCATTTTGTAGTGGGGTGAAATTTTTCATAGTCAAAATGCCAATTAAAAGTTGTCACAAAAAGTTTTGGGGGGAGGGGGGGGAACATCCTGCATCTTTCAACCAGCTCTACTCTCTAGGATACTACTACTTGTTAAATGGATAAACAGTTTGTAAACTATTTGGATGCTACAGTGATGAGTGAGGAATGGAGCTAGGAATGAAAGGCCTTTTCTTCCATGGTGTTCACGGGCACTGAGAATGTGGCACTCTAATCTCCTGCTACAGCAGGTGGCCATATATTGTTTTTATTACTACAGCATACTGGAGATTTACCTCTCCTTGATAGAATTCTAAGTAGTAGTAGTGTCCAAAACAGAATACACATGCATCCTTTACTGCACAGACAGAGTTCTCCCACGTTGTTGAATACAATAAATCTAGGACAGAAAGATGAGTGGCAGAGGTAGCAATGCTGGTAATTGTGGCATCGGAGACATATTCACCAGGGTGGCAAGTCAGGTTCTGCTACAAACTGAGCATAGAAAAGTGTTGGGTTTGGATTTTTATATTTTACTGCTGTATGTTTCTGGAGGACACCTGTTTGCAGGAGCTGGAATGGGCACAGAGGGCAGCCTGAAACATTGATGAATAGGATGCTTCGGATCTTGCAAACCGTTGTTTGACTTCTCGCACATACCTCACACATCTATGGAAACACAACTGGCTGTACAGCTGGCTTCAGTGCTCTTACTTTAAATCTCTGCAAACGGGTCGTTTGTTCTGTACTTACTTATCCATGGTCCCAACATCACGGATTGTCAACGATCCTGGATAAATTTGGGCTGCGGAAGAAACTGGTTTTCCGCAATAATGGTGACTGAGGTTCTTACTTTCAGGGATTGTCTCTCAAAGCTGGACTAGGTCGGATAAGAAATCACACAGTGTCAATCGGGACCTGGGAAAAAAAAAAGTCTGCTTCTATCCTCGCTACTAGGAGCAAAGAGTGGGAGAAAATGGGTCCTGGGGTCATCCCGCAGCATGTTTTTTTGAAGTTGAATTCACCAGTAGTGACACTTTGCTGTCGTTCAGGAGCTAGTCTTTTGAAGGATAGTACCCCAGTGACACTGGGGAAAGCAGTAGCTGCATGCCCCTCTGACTCAGGTTTGGTTAATGAGCCAGTAGAATCTGAAATCCTTGTGAGAATGGGACCCATAGGAGTAGCAGTGGCGAACTTTTTCTTGGATCTTACCTTTCTTGATTTGGTCTGACGTTTTTGTTGCAGACTAGTAGCCTGTGGCCGTAAATTGGCGCGATGAGGCTTTATGGAGAAAGAGAATACAGGAAGAGCAAAAAGGGAAATATGTGAACAATTGATCTGTCAAGGTCACATTAGTGGCAGGGCTGTTCTGCCGTGACAGTCAAACCAAACGTGTGAAGAACATGCTCAGACTGAATGGCAAAAACAAAGGCAATTTGTTTTCACTCTCCCCCCCCCCTTTTTTTAAAGGTTTTGTGGCTTTTTGGTGAGTGCTGCCATTTGTGATGTTGTTGAGAAACGAGAAGGAAGCTGGTGTCTAGACTCAGCCTAGAAAGGCCACAAAGCATGTGCGGCGGTAGATCTTGTTGTGGATCTGTCCCTTGGAGTGGGGTTTATGATTTACAAGACAAGCTCTGCCTTGCACCCGAAGCGGAATGAGTGGCCCCTCTGTTCCCCCACCAACAAGCTGAGAAGAAGCCTCCATCTTAGAGGCCTGTGAGGAGGAAGGGGCCATCCTGTTTTGCTAAAAGGAGCAGCTCAAATTCAGCATGCCTACATGCTGGAGCGTGGTAGAAGGAGAATGTTGATTGGCCTGGAGGAGCAGCCCATTTCCCACGCCCCCTTCCAAGGCTAGCAGGCAGAGAACGAGACGATCATGGCTAGCCATAAAGAGTTCAATGTCTGCCCCAATGGCCCTTTTAAATGTGGCGGGTTGGAGGGTCGTCTATCGCTCACCTCCATCTAAAATCAGACGCGATGTTTGGGTTGCGAAATTAAATCCAGACTCCGTGCATGTCAAACAAGAAATCTTGTTCTGCCGCCTTCATTTTGTGGTTTTGAGCGGGTGTGATCCATTTAGGGCTGGACCTGCCCCCCTGGGGATGCGCTTTGCATGTGCACATGCCCCTAGCTGTATTCCAGCGTGGCAGAAAAGGGACAGCCCGGCTGCTTCCTGCTACCCACAGGCCCGAGCAGAGCTTTCCTCAGCCCTGGGCCTGGCCTGAAGCAATGAGATCAGGTCCAGGATTTGTTCTGCAGAGTCTGAAAGTAAGAGTGGTTCAGTCATGGCTTCCTTCAGCCAAACCCCAGCTAGCAACCACAATGACAGGATGAGCATCCTTCTCCCAGTCCCCGGAGAAGCAGTCTAACTCCGGGTCTGCCAGCCACCTGGCAGCCAGCAGGTCCCTGCAGGGGAAGCCAGGGGCTACAGTTTCCCCTTTCTTTCGTGGTCTCTGCAATGTTTCTATTCTCAGAGCCTCCTGACTTCCTTTGCTTCCTCCGTGGACTGGCAATCAAGAAAGGATTTCTCTCTTTGGGAAGGGAGAGAGCCTTACTCTGTCAGTCTACGCTGTCTCTCCTTGATCTTCCTGCCCTAATTAGCCCAAGTGGGAATTCCCCCATCCTAACTGACAAGTGGAGAAGCTTTTCTGGAGCAGGATAGGTCCTTTCCCCTGTTCCCTCAACAAAGTGTTATGTCCTTCCCTGCCGGACTCAGTGTGAGGCAAGTACAACCCACCATAGCCCCTCTCTGCGCTCCTGGAGGCATTTAGACCTGAAGGCGGGTGGGCGTGTGACTGCCACCAGGGGGTTTGCCATGGTGAGCAGTTTTCCATTCCTGCTGGGAGTCTGTCAGCAGATCTCACGAGCATCCTATCCCCGTCCACCCCTGCCCACTGTTAGCTGCACCTGCCAGTTGCAAACAGCCTAGCAGGGTGAGGATTGAAAGCACCTTGCAATATAGTCATCTCCCTGCTACTCCAAGCAGATTTTCCACCACCACATTCCCAGAGCCTGGGTTTCCCCAGCTGGAGTGAATCTGACACAAGATACTTATGTTGACAACTTCCGAGATATCTGCTGTTAGTCAGACAGCACTGAAGCAGAAGTCTCATCACGGATATTTGGGTATATGGCTTGATGGGGCTCGAACCTTTAAAACTCAGACTGGACTGATTCTGTTCCAGAAGCAATTACAAATAAATTGGGATTTGGTATTTTAACGGCGTGTTTCACAAATTCAGCCAAGCGATTGCTAGTTCAAATTACTTTATTACCAATCATACACTATTGCCAGTGTAATTTACAGGTTATCTTCTAGGAGTATCATTTTGCCATTAGCTTGTTACTAGGGAACTTTCTATACTTATTTTTGAAATTCACATGGTTTAACAAGCTAGTCCTCCTTGAACAAAAGACATCTGAAAGAAGCACTGTTATATTTATCTGTAACTCTCAGCTCAGCAAAGCACCACCTGCTCTTTAAAATGTACTTACTTTCTTTCTCTTCAGTGTATCACATAAAGGTGTGATGCTTACATTAAACAGATAATGCAAAGGTTTCTTCTGCCTTTAATAGGTGGTCTGAGCAATTTTTCAAGGGCAAAGACTTGGAAGAAGTGAATAAACAACACACACATAGATGTGTGTGGGTGTGGATGTGGGTGTGTATATATATACACACACACACACACACACACACACACACACATTTGTATATTGTATGCAGTATTATTATACCCATGTTGGTCCCAGAATATTAAAGAGAAAAGGTGAGCCAGGTAATATATTTTAATGGACCAAATTCATGTCTCGCTCACCAACAGACGTTGGTCCAATAAAAGATATTACCTCACTCACCTGGAGTCTCATTTATAAATGAGATCTTTTGTTTTAGTCACTAACTAAATCATTGTCTGATACTCAGCTTTTCCATCATGGCTTGTCTGGCAGTGATCTGGCCTTTTCTGTTTTATTTTATTTTTCAATAACAAGCCTCAGAAGGTCCATTAGTTCTTTTCAGATAAGAATTCAAAAGTTTGGATGATTATCTGAGCTTTTCTCCCCTACATTCTCCTTTCCCACTTCCACCTGCATTCCCTCTTGGGGGTGCACTTGTCACAAGACCAGATGAGAAGAAGTTTACTGCAGTAGCTAGGAGGAGAGGATTTTGCTGGGGAAAGTTGCTTCTCACAGGGAAGATCTGGTAATGGGAGAGGCTGGAGACTAGACAAAGTAGAAATAGACAATTGAGGACTAACATAATCAAACTGATCCAGATTGGAATTCAGGTTTGAGGGGACTGGCAATAATTTGGTTTGGGTATAATTTGATAAGCTCATCTCTAGGCCTATATAAACTCTAGTGACACTCGCATTAGCAGTTCTGTAACACCTTCAAATAAATAAAATGTGATCATGTAATTAAAAAACTATATCGTTATGGATATGCACAAAGGAAGCTGAACTAAGGTGGTAATTTTAATTCTGGCATTTCCTAACTTTGGAGCATTTCACTTTGCAACCTAGACAGTCTTTTAACATAGGGTTGAGGTGTGTGTGGGGGGGTGTACACACATGCGCACATCCTACCCCCATTCTTCGATTCACTGAGGTGTAGATTGAGAATGCCTTGCTCATACTGATAAACAATTAGTCACAGGAGCAGGCTAACTGAAGTTAGTGAGAATACTCCTGTAACTGCTCCCCACTGTGAGCAACAGATTCCATTTTGGCCCTTGGATATTTAAAAAGTGGTTCTGGCTATCTAACATCATTTAAGGGACTGTAATATTTCTTTCATGAAGCATGGGGAGCTATCAGCCAATAAAACACCAACCAATCGATAGTCCAATTGATTTGCAATTAGCAGTGAAAGAGTCATTAAAAGAAAACAAGAAAGAAAACAAAACACTGGAGCAATGCTGAATAATTTACCTCAGGCCTGTTTCAGCAGTTTCCCCTCTGGTTTGATAGGGAATAAGAGAGCACCACATCCCAACGAGTATAGAGGAGAATTTTTGTGCTGCTCAGCCCACTGCAGCCAGGATGTTCTTGTGCTGTCATTTCAGACAATATTTACTGCCTTGTGTACTGTTCTAAGCAGTCACTGATTGCTTACATAATATAAGGTGAAACTACTTTAGGAGTCAATAAATTCTTAACACCAGCCTGCCATAGTCTGACGTACAACTCCCACTCTCCCCTGCATTACATGAGCCCACGAAACGGAATACAACCTCAGACCCTTGCCCTCTGAAATGTAGGTCTATTCAAACAAATTGCAATGGTTAATGGGTATGTATATTTGGGGCCCGATCCGGTTAAAGTCTCTGCACCTAGCACAGTTTTAGCACTGTACACATAATCTATATATATAAAAGTCAAGTGGTGTATGTATGTATGTATGTATGTATGTATGTATGACCGCGAACTCCTCCCGCACCGTTTGAGCTAGAGACTTGAAATTTGGTACAGTTAGGGGTCTTGGGGTCCAGATGGTCATAAGGGTCGAAAAATTTTCAAATCTCACCTCTGACGCCCCCCAGGGGTGAAAGTCTTTAAAGGCCAATCACATCAGCTGGGCAGCTAGGTTGTGATGATGTCATAATACCCCCTCCAACAGACACCGCACTCGCTCAGCTCCCTGCCCCTCCCTCCTCCAACGGAACCCCGGAAATCCCTCAGTTCTCTGCCCCTCCCCCCTCCCAACGGAACCCCGGAATCCCTCAGCTCTGTGCCCCCTCCACCCTCCCAACGGAAACCCGGAATCCCTCGGCCCTGTGCCCCCCCCCCACCTGTGAAGGTCCCCGGAATCCCTCAGCTCTGTGCCCCCTCCCCGCCTGCGATGGATCCGGGTTGGGTTTGGTGGGACGGTAAGTGAGGTGGGGGTGTCGGATTCGGTCGGGGGGTGAGGTAGGGGTGTCGAGTTTGCTTGGGGGGGGTCAGGTGGGGATGTCGGGTTTGGTCGGGGGGTAAGTGAGCCGGGGGGTGTTTGGGTTGGTCAGGGGGTGTCAGCTGTCTTGGGGTCTAGATGGTCATAAGGGTCGAAAAATTTTCGGATCTCACCTCTGACGCCCCCCAGGGGTGAAAGTCTTTAAGGGCCAATCACATCAGCTGAGCAGCTAGGTGGTGATGATGTCATAATACCCCCTCCAACAGACACCGCACTCGCTCAGCTCACTGCCCCTCCCTCCTCCAACGGAACCCCGGAAATCCCTCAGTTCTCTGCCCCTCCCCCCTCCCAACGGAACCCCAGAATCCCTCAGCTCTGTGCCCCCTCCCCCCTCCCAACGGAAACCCGGAATCCCTCGGCCCTGTGCCCCCCCCCACCTGTGAAGGTCCCCGGAATCCCTCAGCTCTGTGCCCCCTCCCCGCCTGCGATGGATCCGGGTTGGGTTTGGTGGGACGGTAAGTGAGGTGGGGGTGTTGGATTCGGTCGGGGGGTGAGGTAGGGGTGTCGAGTTTGCTTGGGGGGGTCAGGTGGGGATGTCGGGTTTGGTCGGGGGGTAAGTGAGCCGGGGGGTGTTTGGGTTGGTCAGGGGGTGTCAGCTGTCTTGGGGTCTAGATGGTCATAAGGGTCGAAAAATTTTCGGATCTCACCTCTGACGCCCCCCAGGGGTGAAAGTCTTTAAGGGCCAATCACATCAGCTGGGCAGCTAGGTGGTGATGATGTCATAATACCCCCTCCAACAGACACCGCACTCGCTCAGCTCACTGCCCCTCCCTCCTCCAACGGAACCCCAGAAATCCCTCAGTTCTCTGCCCCTCCCCCTCCCAACGGAACCCCGGAATCCATCAGCCCTGTGCCCCACCCCCACTTGCGAAAGTCCCCGGAATCCCTCAGCTCTGGGCCCCCTCCCCGCCTGCGACGGATCCAAGTTGGGTTTGGTCGGACGGTAAGTGAGGTGGGGGTGTCGGGTTCGGTTTGGGGGTGAGGTGGGGGTGTTGGGTTTGCTTAGGGGGAGTCAGGTGGGGGTCTCGGGTTTGGTCGGGGGGTAAGTGAGCCGGGGGTGTTGGGTTTGGTCTGGGGAGGTGGGAAGATGTCGGGGTGGGTGAGGGGTGAGGTGTGGGTGTTGGGGTTGGTCAGGGGGTGTCAGCTGTCTGCCCCCTCCCCACCTCCGACTGACCCGAGCAACGCCGGGCACTTTTGCTAGTCTATCTATCTATCTATCTATATATATATATAAAAGTCAAGTGGTGTATGTATGTGTGTATGTATGTATGTATGTACGTATGACTGCGAACTCCTCCCGCACCGTTTGAGCCAGAGACTTGAAATTTGGTACAGTGAGGGGTCTTGGGGTCTAGATGCTGGTAAGGGTCGAAAAATTTTCGGATCTCACCTCTGACGCCCCCCAGGGGTGAAAGTCTTTCAGGGCCAATCACATCGGCTGGGCGGTTAGGTGGTGATGATGTCATAATACCCCCCTCCAACAGACACCTCACTCGCTCAGCTCACCCCTCCCTCCTCCAACGGAACCCCGGAGATCCCTCAGTTCTCTGCCCCTCCCGCCTCCCAACGGAACCCCGGAGATCCCTCCATTCTCTGCCCCTCCCCCCTCCCAACGGAACCCCGGAGATCCCTCAGTTCTCTGCCCCTCCCCCCTCCCAACGGAACCCCGGAGATCCCTCAGTTCTCTGCCCCTCCCCCCTCCCAACAGAACCCCAGAGATCCCTCAGTTCTCTGCCCCTCCCCCCTCCCAACGGAACCCCGGAGATCCCTCAGTTCTCTACCCCTCCCCCCTCCCAACGGAACCCCGGAGATCCCTCCGTTCTCTGCCCCTCCCCCCTCCCAACGGAACCCCGGAGAGCCCTCAGTTCTCTGCCCCTCCCACCTCAACCCCGGACTCCATCAGCTCTGTGCCCCCCCCCACCTGCGAAGGTCCCCAGAATCCCTCGGCTCTGGGCCCCCTCCCCGCCTGCGACGGATCTGAGTTGGGTTTGGTGGGACGGTAAGTGAGGTGGGGGTGTCGGGTTTGGTCGGGGGGGGTGAGGTGGGGGTGTTGGGGTTGGTCAGGGGGTGTTGCGGTTGGTGGGGGGGTGAGGTGGGGGTGTTGGGTTTGCTTGGGGGGGTGAGGTGGGGGTGTCGGGTTTGGTCGGGGGGTAAGTGAGCCGGGGGGGTGTCGGGGTTGGTCTGGGGGGGTGGGAAGGTGTTGGGGGGGTGAGGGGTGTGGTGTGGGTGTTGGGTTTGGTCTGGGGGGGGGAAGGTGTTGGGGTGGGTGCCCAGACCAAACCTGACACCCCCCCCCCCGGCTCACTTACCCCCCGACCAAACCCGCCACCGCCACCTCACCCCCCCACCAACCGCAACACCCCCTGACCAACCCCAACACCCACCCCTCACCCCTCACCCACCCCAACACCTTCCCACCCCCCCAGACCAAACCCGACACCCCCTGGCTCACTTACCCCCTGACCGAACCTGACACCCCCACCTCACTCCCCCCACACCAATCGCAACACCCCCAGACCAAACCTGACACCCCCCGGCTCACTTACCCCCCGACCGAACCCGACACTCCCACCTCACCCCCCCAAGCAAACCCGACACCCCCACCTCACCCCCCCACCAACCACAACACCCCCTGACCAACCCCAACACCCACACCTCACCCCTCACCCACCACGACACCTTCCCACCCCCCCCAGACCAAACCCGACACCCCCCCGGCTCACTTACCCCCGACCGAACCCGACACCCCTACCTCATCCCCCCAAGCAAACCTGACACCCCCACCTCAACCCCCCACCAACCGCAACACCCCCTGACCAACCGCAACACTCACCCCTCACCCACCCCAACACCTTCCCACCCCCCCAGACCAAACCCTACACCCCCCGGCTCACTTACCCCCCGACCAAACCCGACAACCCCACCTGACCCCCCCAAGCAAACCCAACACCCCCACCTGACCCCCCGACCAAACCCGACACCCCCCCCCCCCCCGGCTCACGGTGCACTGTGTAGCACACAGATTATTAAATACACTGTTCGGTCGGGGGGTGAGGTGGGGGTGTCAGGTTTGCTCAGGGAGTGAGGTGGGGGTGTCGGGTTTGGTCGGGGGGTGAGGTGGGGGTGTTGGGTTTGTTTTGGGGAGTCAGGTGGGGTTGTCGGGTTTGGTCGGGGGGTAAGTGAGCCGGGGGGTCTTGGGGTTGGTCGGGGGGGGGGGGTTGGGAAGATGTCAGGGTGGGTGAAGGGTGGGTGTTGGGGTTGGTCAGGGGGTGTCAACTGTCTGCCCCCTCCCCACCTCCGACTGACCCGAGCAACGCCGGGCACTTATGCTAGTATATATATAAAAGTCAAGTGGTGTATGTATGTATGTATGTATGTATGTATGTATGACCGCGAACTCCTCCCGCACCGTTTGAGCTAGAGACTTGAAATTTGGTACAGTTAGAGGTCTTGGGGTCTAGATGGTCATAAGGGTCGAAAAATTTTTGAATCTCACCTCTGACGCCCCCCAGGGGTGAAAGTCACTAAGGGCCAATCACATCAGCTGGGCAGCTAGGTGGTGATGATGTCATAATACCCCCTCCAACAGATACCACACTCGCTCAGCTCACTGCCCCTCCCTCCTCCAATGAAACCCCGGAAATCTCTCAGTTCTCTGCCCCTCCCCCCTCCCAACGGAACCCCGGAATCCATCAGCTCTGTGCCCCCCGCCACCTGTGAAGGTCCCCGGAATCCCTCAGCTGTGTGCCCCCTCCCCGCCTGCGACGGATCCGAGTTGGGTTTGGTGGGACGGTAAGTGAGGTGGGGGTGTCGGGTTCGGTCGGGGTGAGGTGGGGGTGTTGGGTTTGCTTGGGGGGGGTCAGGTGGGGGTGTCGGGTTTGGTCGGGGGGTAAGTGAGCCGGGGGGTGTTGGGGTTGGTCAGGGGGTGTCAGCTGTCTGCCCCCTCCCCACCTCCGACTGACCCGAGCAGCGCCGGGCACTTATGCTAGTATCTATATATATAAAAGTCAAATGGTGTATGCGTGCGTGTATGTACGTTCCCTTACTCCTTCCACACTGTTTGAGCTAGAGTCTTTAAATTTGGTACAGTTATAGGCTTTAGGGTCCTAATCAGGGTAAGAATCAAAATTTTTTCAAATCTCACCTCTGACGCCCCTTGGGGTGAAATTCTTTAAAGCCCATTAACATCAGCTGGGCAGCAGGTTATCACCTGCTGTTCTCTGTGACCTAGTTATGATGTAATAATACCCCCCTCCAACGGCCACCCCACTCGCTCAGCTCTCCCCCTCCAACAGCCCCCCCACTCGCTCTGCTCTCTCCCCCCTCAGGTAAGAATTGAAAAATTTTTAAAGCTCACTCCCCTCCCCCTCTCCAATTGCCCCCACACTCGTTCAGCTCTCTCCCCCCTCCAACGGCTCCTGCACTTGCTCAGCTCTCTCCCCCTTCCCCCGCACATCTAAATGCAAGAGAATTAAATTACTTAGACAAAATGAGACTTCTGAACAAAATTTGTATTATTAAAAAACATGGTAGTCTTTTTACATCCCAGTTTCCAATTACAAATACCCTGAGCAACGCCGGGTATTTTTGCTAGTATAGTAATAACAGTTGAGTGCAATACTTCCATTGACTGAAGTGGGAAGAGGATTGGGCACATCCCCCACAGACTATACACGCACATATACTGTTGGCCTGATTCTGACAGTGTGCTGGCTTTACACTAGTGTAATGCCAATGATTTCAGAGAAGTTACTCCCAACTTACAACATGAGATGAGATCAGCCTCTCTGTTTCTTACCATTAATCTAAGAAACATGGAAGGACAGCTGCCTACAGCTGGAAACCCCATGCTTTCTATTTCACTATAACATCTTATAATACAGTTTTAAATTGGGTTGGATTCAAAGAAAAAAATAGTAAAGGATTATTTAATAAATAAATGGCATTCCTGTTAGGAAGCTGCAGTACTTTTACATTCTGGAAAAGTAAGAATTGCTAAGGAACAGATTCTGAGCTGGTGTAGATTGTTTTAGCTTCGTATTTCTCCATTTACAGAAAATAGTTACTCTGCTTCAGATATACTGAAAATACATGGAGATTTTATCTTCCTGTTCAGGCTATAAATTATTATAACCCATGATTTAAATCATTTAAATTATTATAACCCATGATTTAAATAATTTAAAATCATGGTTTACAATTAAAACAGTGATATAACCAATAGGAAGATAATTTATTCATTAAATCCTAAAACAAGGAAAATATATATCCTTTATCTATTGCTAAAGTACATTTTTCTGTATAGGATTCCATGGTACCATAACGGACCATATTACCACTGCTGTGTTGCAGTAAAAGGATGAAATCCTGGCTCCACTGAAGTCAATGGCAACACTCCTATTGACTTCATGGAGACCAGGATTTCATTCAGAGGGTTTACTTTAGAGCCTTTCATTAGAAGACCTCAAAACTTTTTACAAATACAGTATTAACTAAATGTAACTACCCCACAGGCCTGTTGTGAAGCATTTTCCAGTTGGCTAAACCGGGGCAAAGAGAGGCGAAGTGATTTGCTCACTCTCCCTCGGTAAACCAGCAAGCAAAGAAAGCGATTAGAACATTGGACTATTGACTTTCAGGCCCCTGCTCAAACTACTACTACTTGACCGCAGAAAAACCACCCATTGCATTAACAAACCGAGAAACATAGCAAGGCTAACACAAAATAGTGGATACATACTATGAATAGTTAGTAAAACAAATGCCATACGATACAAGAAAAGTCACCTGATGCTCATGTTCACTACAGACAATCTGTTTGTAGCCTAAATTAATTTGCTAGGCGGATATACTACATTCGCTTTTCAGAACTGTTATGATACTTTCCCTCCCAACCACCACCACTAACCACTATTTCCTGTTTTGTAAGGTATTTTTACTTTACACTTAGCTTGGTGACAACTGTTTTGTTCATCTAGAAACTCTACACTAAAAAAAAACAAAAAACCACCACCAAACCCACGCCCAGTTGGCTTGTACGCTACAGTATATACATCTTGAGCAATATATTTTATAGGATTTTGCTTATTAAATATCGGCTTTCACAGTTTTGACCTTTTTTAAAAAACCATACATCAAAATTATTGTTGAATGATTTTTTTTTACCTTCCCAATTGGCAGCAAGTAGAAAAAACACTCAATAAACCTCAGACTCATTAGAATTCATAAGAACCAGCTAGCTGAGAGTTTTCAGACATTGTATAGAGACTAGCTTGTAGTCACAAAGTTCAGCCCAGTATAACTGCAACAGTGCTCCCCTGAACTGAATTTCACTCCTGTATGGATAGGGGGGTTACCATATTTCAGGTTCCCAAAAAGAGGACCCTGCGGATTGGGGGGTAGGGGAAGGGAAGCTGGAGGGAGGGTACAGTTGGGGGCACTGTAGGGGTACCTGTGGTGGGGGTACTCACTGGAGGTTGGGGACAGTGTCAGTCCCTGTCACGGCGGCAGGGTGGCTGACACAATCCCAGGACGCAGCAACAGCTGTCAGTTAGCACCTCCCTGCGAGACATCCTCCACTGGGATGGGAGCCGGGCCTGGGTGGGCGGGATCTGGCAGCTCTGGCTCAGGGGAAAGGACCAATTGGGGCTCTTTCTGAGCTACAGCAACTGCTCTGCAAAAATCCACGACAGTTCTTGTTATTTGAAAAATTCACCAGGACAGAGGCCCAAAAAGAGACAGTGTCTGGAAAAACCAGGACATATGGTAACCGTATGTATGGACAGCTAGCAAATGGTCTATAGAACAGTTAAATTCAACTAACCCTTCAAAACAAGCTGAAGTGGGACTTAAGTGATGAATAGGATCTCCTGCTGGCCCTCTGAAAGGAGTGGATTTTTTCCATTATGCACAGAGCTGGTAACCAATTGTTGCCTAAAATCTTCAGCATTTTCATTTTTTCTGTGTCTAGATCCAAACTGACAATACACATTTCCTCCTACAGCAAACATACTTGGAATGTCTTCCAATTAGGGATACATTTGTAAACTGCATGGGTACAGACATTCCACTAGCTAAATCAGCAAAAGAAGGGTAAGTCTAAATGTGGTACACAGAAAATGCCTCTGGAAAAGAGATAACAGAATGCAAAGGGAGAGACCTCAACAGTCAGAATCATTAAGTCACTGGCTACGTTGTTTTCCTTAGCACAACATCCTATTATGATTCCACTGATTAACATTATTGTCAGATTAAGCTTCTCATCCATTACATCAAGGAATGCTCACTGACCTATAGCTAGCGTCCTTTATTGACTTTTGAGGGTTTACAGATATGTGAGCTATCTGAGGGGACAAATGGAGTGTTAATCTTCTCTGCTCAAGAGCTCTGTTTTAGGCTTCTTTCCCCTGCCAAACTCTGCATTTGCTCAGCCTAAAACTTTTAACACCTCTGTTTATGCCCTGCTACACCCAGGTGATGAGTGTGGTGTGTTCTGCTCTAAGTGTGCTAAACTTCCCAATTTTATACTTGAAAGTGTCCAGAAACGTCTTTGGTTTCCAGTTATGTGCCTATCCTCTCCTGAATAATTTCAAAAATTATTTAATGGAATGTTATCAACATTAACATTGTTCCCCCACCAATAAAAAGGAAGACAGTTATTACACACATCAAATATTTGTATGTATCACCTCAGCTGTGATGCCTACAATTCACTCAACAACAGCTAGGCAGTAGGTAGTAATAATGCTTTTACTTATTCAGCTATTCAGGATAATTTCACTGTTTATCTTGTCCACCCCTCTCTTTTATTTGTCTCTCGCTGTCTCATTACATGACTATATTATTTATTATTATTCTTATAACATCTTTGGGGCAGGGACTTGTGTATAGTGCCTGACACAAGATCTTAATCCTGAATAGAGGCCTCTGTGTGCTACCAGAAGAAAAACAATAATGATCATAGATTGAAATATCCATTATGTTTGTATAGGAGATTTAAAAATGCTCTACAAAAGCCTAATCTAAATTGAAATGGGATTGGATAGGACATAGGCAGGATGCCCATAATTAGACAAAAGAGTTTCCCTATGTGCGCTTCTTGTATCATCTTGAATCCCAAAGGAACATTTACTTTACTGCACTGTATTTCATATGAGGACCAATGCAATCGATGTCATCTTTATGCCCCAAATTGCTTGGCTCAAGGTATTTTTTTCCCCACACATTTTATCACTTTTCTCAAGATTTCTTATCTCCTTTTTCATCCCTCAAGAAGAGAAGATTTTAATCAAATTCTCATACCTCACTCAGACATATCCTCCATGCTTGCAAGGAGTCTGCAAGGGTCCATGGCTCTACAGTATATAATGGATGGAGCCTCGGGAATATCTGGACTGATTTCATACTTTACTAATTTCATTTTCCAGACTTGATTCCTGTAACTTTCCTTTATTTTGAACTCCCTCATAGATTGCCCTGACAGAGTTCCTTGCTGTCCTCTCAGGTTGCACCATTCCCCCCTCCCCCCCAAATCTGTAGCCTCCACAGACATACCAGGGAGCTCTGCCTTTTCTAACAGTCACCACCTAGAATGATAACCATGTCAAGAGTTTTACTGCCCCCAATATAACACACACAACCTGATATTGAAGATCACTGTGGGAAAATGTCACTCTTTGGTTAGGAGAGAGGGGTTATGAAGAAAAAAAATTATTCACACCATCCCAGATTTAATAAACACAAACACCCTAAACTAACTACTGTTCTACCACACTTCTTCTCTTAGCAATAAATAAAGCTCTGTTTGCAGCTAGAGATGCAGGGGTGAGCATATAACATGATCAGTCACTTCCAATAGACCTCATTCCTTAGCTGGTAAAATACAAACACACCTCAGCCTCGGAGCAAATGAAGGTGTGTAAATGAAGACAGAGAAATTTGGTTAAAGAAAGTAGATCAAAAATGACCAACCCAAATAGATCTTGAAAAGAGGAGTGTAAAAAATAATAATAATCAGGATTTTAAATATGTCCAAGAACAAAAAAAAAAAAAAGACACAGCAGTGAGTTTAAGAGGAATATTTGAGAGCCCAAGGGAAGATTTTCATGAGAGGAATACCGTACACCCCGGTAATCCCATCCTGTTTGGGGAAATAGCTAATGCTTTCCTGGGTGTGGGGGCTTTAATCTCATAGACCTGTGCCAGGAAACTTAAACCCTGCTTGACCTTGAAAACAAGATTAAGTGTTTAATCTAATCTGCAAGCACAATGCTCTGAACAAACATGGCTAGAATTGAGGCACTTAAATCAACCTTTGATAATATAGTAACCCAGAGGACAGCTGGTTCTTTATTCTTTGCCAGACATAACGTTCCACCTTTATGGTAATCAGTTTGGCCACATGCTGGCCCAGTTGATAGAAATAACTCAAGGGGAACACACTTTTATTCTGCCTTTGGACTGAAATATCAAATGTTTCTTTAATCTCCCATGAAGTTCAGGAAAAAACCTGTTAGTTTGAAACCTCATAGAACATATAGCTTTTTTAGGTCTACAGTGCATGTTCTGTATCCTTCAAACTGATCACTCTTTGTTTGGCCTGCTGGCTTTCCTCACCAACAGGGTGATTGGTTTAACAGCTCAACCCAAAGGGCCATTTCCCCTCAGGAGCTACCTAGGAGATTACTTTACGGGCATAGACTGATGTACACACCACACTGTGGACTATGCCGCCTGAAAACACAAATATAGCTCTCTCCGCTTCACTTCAATTCATCTCTGGCACGAGATGTGTTTCCGCTTTGTCATTTCAGAGGTTAATCTAGACTGAAAAGCTGTGCATCTATATACATCACATCAGAAACTGCTCACCCTTGGGAGTGAGGGCTCCAAAATACCAGCATGGTACTCCATGAGTGGCCTCATTGAAGTCCATGAAAGAACTGCCCAGAGTGAGCGAGGGTATCCCAAGCTAGCCCTTACATTTCAGTCTCCTCGTGGAATACTCTGCTATGAAGTCTTTGCTGAAACTCACACGACGAGGCTGAATTGAGACAGATGATTTGGCAGCTGAACTTGGAACTACCTGCCTTTTGATAAAAGTGGAGTCTTATGGCCAGCGCCGTGAGAGAGAGAAAGTAGAAATTGGTGTCTCACAGCCTTCCTGCCCTGGCTCCTCCCATTGTCTATAGATCTTTGCCCAAGAAGGACAAATGGTTCCTGTGTGTCACTGACTCCCTAATGTGTATTGCTAAATATGAAATCTCTGTTCCTGCAGAGAAAAGTATGAATCAGTTCAAGAACAATTCCAAATTAATTACAATAAATCAGAAACCACAACCCTTAGCCCTTCTCCTCTCATTTTGCAGGTGTTTTCCTTCTTCGGGGTGGGGGGTGGGGATTATTCTGCTCTTGCCTTCTTGCAGATTGTACATCGACTATCCTTTTAGTCTGGTAACTGAAAGAGGATCTACTTCACTTCTACATTAGCTCTATTCCTACTAAAGAAATACAAACGGGTCTGATCCCCAGAGTGGGTAAATCAGTGGAGCTCCACTGATGTGAATGAAGCTATGATGATGTACGCCAGCTGGGAATCTGGCCGCGTGTGCGAGCGGAGGTGGACTGAATAGTTGAGGTGATTGGTGCTGCAATATGGAAGCTTTAGAAGAGCTGTGTACTGGGGGGGGGAGGGGGGGAGAAATCACAAATAGAGGATTTTTCTTCCCCGGAAGGTTCTTGCGAACAGAAAAAGCAGTAGAGGTGAACAAAAATTTTCAGCTGAAACCTTTTTTGCCAAAAAATGCAGATTCAGGTCAACTGAAATATTTGCAAATTTGTCAGGTTGTTTTTTGTTGTGTTTTGTAAAAACCAAACCAAAAAACCCCCTAAACAAACCCAAAAAATCAAAATGTTTCATTTTGACATTTTCTAACTGAAAGGTTTCTTTTTTTTAATCCACAACTTCATTTTAAAATTATCTCAATTTTATTGTACTTAAAAGAGGCTTATAAAGTCAAATACAACAAAAATGTTTTGTGCAGCCTACAATTTTTTAAAAACTTTTTCATTTTGCTGAAAAAAAATGATTTTTTTAAATTATTTTTTGGTTTGGCCTGATGTCTTTCTAAAATCAGTTATACACATAGCTATCCACAGCTCAATGTTTGTAGAAAATTAACACAAAAGGATCATAAATACAGTCTGAGAGTAATATTCACTTCCTACACAGAGGCTAAAATGGCACTTAAGTGGTGTATATGCCCCTCTACATAGGGTTAAAACATCACCAATACCAGTGTTCTATAGAGATGGATTACTAGCTCCTTAGACCACAGCATGGAGTGTCTTTGCTCACAGCCCAAACAAAAGTGCACTGGCTTTTTTAAGGTTTTTAGGGTTTATTTATGAAGCCAAATAAAACCAAGAGACTCAGCAAATTCTCACTTGTGCCTAGGCATTTCAACATGTAGAATTCTATAACAAATGGTTTGAGAACACCAGGCTATGTGACACACCTTTAGGAAAACATTTATTTTCCCCAAAGGCACTGAGTAAGGAAACATGCATATATGAGGCATAATCCACCATTGCTTTACTCCTGCGAAACCAATGGCGTGACACTGACAGAAAACTGAAGTAACAAAAGTGGCATGTGAGGCCTGTATTTTGTACACCATTTGTATGGCTAGATATAACTCAGCTGTACAGAATTACTAACGATCTTTAGTGTTTCACACCTGCAGTAACTTATTGAGGAGCAGATTGATTTCAAGATCAAATACTTTACTAGGAACAGGAGCTATTTACAGAAATAGGGTAACAAAAATGTCCTACTATGTTGTCTAGCTGAAGCTTGTGCCCTAACCTGGGCTTCTTTGTTTCTGCCTTAGCAGGAAGTGTCTCCCAGGAAACCAATGACTGTATCCAGTGTGAACAGGAATTGTGGCATTCCTCCACTTCCTGGAGAATTTATGCCATAGCAAGTCTTCCCTTTTTAAAAACTTCCTGCCTTAATAAAACTTTATTAAAATTATCATATTATTGCCAATACAATAACTAACAATTCTTCGAGTTACTTAAACACAACCCTACCATGTCTTGATCGGTCTCATAGAGCGTTCCAGCAATCTTCCTGATCTGCTGTATTGCAAACCCTATTTATTCAAATCCTTGTCTGTCACAGATTATTTAGTCTCATGGTCAGTAACGGGCAGCCTGTGAATTGTTTTCAACTTGTATGTCTGCTCTTACTTCACTTGTCTCAGCCAAGTTGTCAGGTATCTTGAGCAGTTGCTTATGATTGCTTGGTAAGATTTTTGCCTTCAGCTGTGAAGCCTGTGTTCACTGAATACAGCGAGGTGATTTTGATCACTGTAGTTCTAACTGCCCAGTGCCCATCTTGCCGAATTCTCACGGAGTCTTTGTTTTATAATACAACTGCCACCATTTCTTTGTTGTCTGTACATCTATGTCCAGAATACACCTTCTGTAGCTGCCCTTTTTGATTTGGTCATTCCCAGGCGCCCTTCATATATTCATCCCAATATTTTCTTCTCAATGTCTCTTGAAAACCACTCCTGAGAGCACCAGAAGCTTATTTTTATAGTGGGAATATGCAGGTAAGGATGTGTTTTTTCCCGCCCTTACTTGTAGCTTGTACCACTTATTGCAGCATTTAAACTTTAGACGTTTCTGTCTCCAGTTCATCTAAGATGCCTGGAGACACCTGCAAACATGATAAAAAGCATCATGTGCTGTATGTTTATGGCTTGCTCCAGATCCTCAGCCTGTGTATTGTCAGATAGAGACACTCCTGAGATTTCCACTGCATGCATCCGACGAAGTGAGTATTAACCCACAAAAGCTTATGCTTCAATACTTTTGTTAGTCTTTAAGGTGCCACAGGACTCTTTGTCACTTCTGCAATTCCAGACTAACACGGCTACCTCTCTGATTCTTGACTCCTGAGAGTGTGTCTGCCATTATTAAGCAGCATCCAGGTTGGAACACCAGGTCACATCATACGTCTGTATAGACCAAAGTAATTAGTGTGTCCTTGGTGGTGCTTCTCCAAGCCCCTTTTGGTGTATTGCAATCAGAGATTTGTGATCCGTTTCTGTTTTGAAACTACAACCGTTGAGAAAAAAAAAAAGATAAAATCTTGTACATCGTACGTCAGCCCTAGTAAGACTCTTTTCCAATGTGGGTGTGTCTCGTCTCTGTGACTGCATAGCCCTAGATGCAGATGAGACTGGCAACCAATCAGATCCATGATGCAATAGCTCTGCCCCCAGTTCTCCTTTTGAAGCATCTGTGGAGAGTTTGAGGAGTCAAAAAATTGAAGCACTGGAACCGATGACAGTATGTGCTTTACATTATTGAACTCCTTTTCATGCTCTGGCATCCATGCCCATTCAGTGACCTTCAGGGGCTATATTAGGGTAGTTGTGTGAGCTCTATAGTTAAGTATGAACTTGCTGACATAATTCAACATGCCTGGCAACCTTTGAATTCCCTTTTATTTTCATATCTCAGTATGTTCAGTATTGCTTGAATCTTTCTTGTCAAGCAAGATTCCTTTGGAGGTCAATCTCTCTCCCAAATGTGTTGTTTGAAATTGATGTTTGATTTTATTCAGTTTAAGGTTATGAGCTCTAGCAATTTCCAGTACTCTCTTCAGTCATTCTGATGTTCGATGGCAGTGCTGCCCCAAAATATTAAGTCATCAATGTCCACTTTCATGCCGGCTAGACCCTCAAGCATCTGGCTCATTGTAGTGAAATGCTTCCGGAGCCAAACGTACTCTGAAAGGCAGTCTGAGGAAGCAGTATCTGCCATATGGTGTATTGAATGTGCAGATCTTGGAGATCTCGCTGTCCATAGGGATCTGCCAAAACCCCGCGGATGAAGCTACACTGCTGAAGAATTTGGCTCCTGCCATCTCGGACAACCGTTAACTTCTTGTGAGCCACTGAAAGTGGGTTTTTTATAGTTTTGTTCAGCTCCTTAGGGTCCATACACAACCCAGAATCCTTCTTATTTTTTCATTACAATTACGATGATATAAACTCCATTTGTTGGCTCTTCTAGTAGCATTTGTTGTCATGTTTTGCAGTTCTTCTTGCCTCTTTCTTTTCATGTAGCATGTACCACAGTTTCTTCATCTTCTCTTAATTGTATCTTGCATGTTGCTGCCAGGCATCCATTTCCTGTGAATATATCTTCATGTGGTGCTATTAATATTTTCATAGCTGATTGTCTTCCTGTCTCCTTTATGCTATACATCCTCTTAAAGAGACCAAGCACTCACATGCACGTAGGCCCAAGACTGGTTGATTGCATCTGTGTGTGACCAGTATCTCTTGTTCTGTCATTTTCCCTTTGTATTTAAAGTGTCAGTGTGCACTCTCCCAACACTGGAATTGTTCCTCCATTATAGTCTTTCACAGACACTCTTGACTCTTCCACTTTTAAGGGCTCCTTACATCTCTCTATTTCAATTTCCATTGTTACATTTACTTGAACCCATTGTCTATCTTGCATTGTCACATATATACCATTTGTGCATATTTTGATTAGCCAGTATTTTGAGTTTTCAGCGTCTTCTATCATTGGCCTTAAAATAGCTCTCTCTCTTCATTGAAGGAATTCCTATCTGTTCTTAATATATGCACTTTTCTGCTTTTGCTGCACATTTTAGCTTAATTGTTGCATTTATTAATGTTCTTACATATTTGCCTGAGTGCTGGGCATTTCTTGTACTCATGCTGGTATTGTTTCCTGGTTGCTACATTATTGGCATCGGTTCCTGTTTTCTATGTTTCTGTAATTGGTTAATTTAATTTCTGTGAGCTTTTCACTTGCTGATTGAGCTGTAGTATTTGAAGTCATGAGCTTTCTTCCTTTATCTAGGATTTTCATTTGTGTTTCTGTTTATTCTGCTCCTTGATATATACCTATCACCCTTTCTAGTATTAGAGCCATCTTCCTTAGGAACCATTCACATATTTTCTCATTCTTGCATCCCAGGACAATCTGATCTTTAATGAAAATCTTAATATTCCATAGTCACAGAACTCACTTCTTAGTTTTATGATTATGACAAACTCCTCTATTGTTTCCCCTTCATTCTGTGTTCTTATCCTGAACAGCTTTCTCAGAAAAAAACATTTTTTAAAAAGGAACATAATGATCCTGAAACATTTTGATTATTTCTGCAAAACTTTCCTCTATCCCTCCCCCCAGCCATCTGCATGGAGTGCATTGTGTATATCCAGGGCTTCTGTGCCCACCGCTGTTAACAGCAGAGCAATTTTTTGCTCGCCCTCCAGTTTATTTGCTGCTGTGGCTTTTCTATCCAGCTCACATTGGGGTTTGAACTTTTTTCCAGGTGTATCCAGCATTTCCTCGTATTCTGGTAAGGGGGTTGGAGTTACTTCAGGAAGTGTGTCCCAGCAGACCAAAGGCTGCATCTCATATGTACAGGCAATATGGCATTTCTAGGCCTCTTGGAGGACTTGCTCCTCTTAATCTCCAACCCTCCTTGAAATGTGTAATGTTTCAGGCATTCGGGTTAGGATGGTAGATGACAGTAACTCTTACTACAGCTTGCCATCTTTTAATTCTAAACAAAGAGAAATCAACGTTCTGAAAAAAATGTGGAAGTTAAGCACTGCCATAGCCACCTGTGGGGAAAGGAGCTAATGAAAACAGTGGCTGACAGTGGGTTACTAGAATGGCTCTGTAGCGAGGTCCGTCACTCACCCGGCGGCGCCCCCGTCTGGTCTTCTCGGGAATTAGCTCTCCAGGTCCCGGAGCGCCCTCTGCCGGCCGACATTCGCTCCTTCTCACTGGGCCCGTGTCCCTCCCGGACCCTGGTGCCCTCTACCTGAGGGTGCTGCCCCCTGCAGAACCCCCCCCCCCCGAGTCTACGGGTCCCCTCCCCGGGGAACCCTCCACCCACTATCCTCCAGCTTGCCTCAGACCTGGCCACTGCCAGTCACCACTTGCCTCTGCTCACTGGGGCCGACTGCAGTCTCATGGCCGCTCATCACAGGCAATAAGGGGGTTTGGCTTGCTGCTTCTACCCAGCCCGGGGCTGCCCCCTTGCAAACACCAGTACCCCGTGGGTCTGGCCTACGCTGGGCTCAGCAGCCTGGGGCCCTCTCTCTAGAGCAGCGGTTCTCAACCTTGTGAGAACTGAGACCCTTTTTTCAGTAGCGGTTTCTCGGCACGACCCTTGTGTGTCCGCCGAAAAGCCGCCGAATTGAATATTTCCGCATTCCGTGGCTTTTCAATGGACATTCCGATCGCTCCCGACTCTCTGCCGAAGTGATTGCTTCCACTTTCGCAAGCGCTTCGGCGGAGAATCGGGAGAGTGGGTATGTCCGCCGAATAGCCGCCAAATTCGGAAACCCCTTGCGACCCCTCGGGAAGCGCTCGGCGACCCCCAAAGGGGTCACGACCCACAGGTTGAGAACTGCTGCTCTAGAGCTTCCCAGCTCCCTGGCTCCCAGTTACTTTGCCCTAGCCCTGCCCCCAATTCGGGTACCTTAAAGCTCCCAGCAGCCAGACCAGTCTCTCTCTCTCTGTTTACAGAGGGAGACTCTCTCTGTCTCTCTAGGCCCCTGCCTCTCAGGCTTTTATACAGGCCTGTGTTTGGGGCATGGCCTCCCAGCTAAGCCTGCTTCCCAATCAGCCTGGGAATTAGCAGGCTCCCCGCCACAACCCCTTTCCTGGGCTGCCTCAAGCCCCTTGCCAGGGCCACCCCAGCCCTTTTTAAGGGGGGGAGCGGGTGGTCACCCCGCTACAGGCTCCTTAATTATTTTGCAAGGTTGCCCAGGAACAGATGTGATGAGGATATCTTCAGGAGATGTAATCTACAGAGCCCTTGATGAAACATCTATGCATATTACACTGCCAACCAGTTCACTGCCAAGAGAAATCAGCTTTATTCCCATCATGAAGACACTGTGCCCGACTGTGATCTCAGATAAGCTGCTGAGCAATGTGCTCCCACCTGTCAAATCCAGTACTGTGCAAAGCGACACGAACGCAACACATCATTTGAAAAGATGTGCTGTAGCGATAGGCACTGGTTTGTCTGATGTCAGGCTTGGGCCCGCAGAGGATACTGAACAAAGCATATAAAGTGAGTTGGGACTTTTCCACAGAACAGCAGAGTGAGCCAGAGAGGTTTGGCAAAAGCCCTTGGGCGAAGCCAGAGTATCTCTTGGCACAGTCCCCTATAAATGGAGACCCTTCTCGGGGGGAGAGTGTGGCCGAGCAGTGTGGATCCTCTTCCTCTAAAAGTGGGCAGAGCTAACGGACAGGAGGGGATGGCCGGGGATGCACTGAAGCAGGCTCCACTAGCAGAACTTAAAGCTGCTCCCTCCTTCTGGAAGACCCATGGCGGGGTGGCAACTTCACTGCCTGTGCCTTCCCTCATGATGGGGGCACTATTGGCACAGGCAGGCGCAGTGTAAGCCTTGAGGGTCTGCAAAAGTGAATGTTCTTTTGTCTGACTCTAAAACATGACTACAGACCTATCAGTGAAGAATCATCCAAAGCCCAAAGAAATCAATGGGAGTTTTTACACTAACTCCAGTGAGATGTGGATCAGCCCCTCTATGAAAATGGTATCTTCCCACCCAAGATAACATCCTTGCACCCTGTTTGAGACATAAAAAGTTACAGCCCCACACATCCAACACAACTATGAGAGAGTGAGTCAGATTCTCTTCTAGCTCACCCATCAACGAAACTGTTGGCGGAGTTCTGATTACGCCACCTTTATGACTTGTGATGAATCATGTACGAGGCAGAAAGGAGCTAGCACTGCAAACTGAAAATCAAACTGACAGACGGATGAAAATCTTTTTGACTTGCAAAGTGAGCAAGTTTTATACAGGTGGAAAGAGAAAAAAAAATAAAGAACCGATGTGACATTTTCAGTCACTTTTCTGACTAACCACAGCCAAGGCTCTCCAACATACCAATATAAATAAACAAAAGAAAAAAAATGAATTCCTTTTCTGAAGGACCCTGATCTTCAAAAATGCTTCAAGGATCAAAGGCCTCCTACCTTGAGAGGAATGGAACCACAGCCAAATGGATTTTCTTTTTAACAGTCACAAGTAATTTAGTTGCCTTACTAGCTCTGTACTGGTGCCTCATCCGCC
This sequence comes from Sternotherus odoratus, assembly GCA_032164245.1. Lineage (NCBI taxonomy): Eukaryota > Metazoa > Chordata > Testudines > Kinosternidae > Sternotherus > Sternotherus odoratus. Next base: position 65,702,315 of record JAVMKO010000003.1, read on the forward strand.
TGCCGCTGCCAATTGTGTGAAAATCATGGGTAAGGCTAAGAGATCAATTGTTCGTTGCAATAGTTTCTCCCAATTTAATAATCCCAGTTAATTAGAAGTCATATGTACAAAAGTGGCGCACAAACGTCATAGACCTACCTTGAACACCTGACTTCACACTAATGTGACTGCCTCTAATACTCCTATTAATAAAAATCTCGATTAAGACACCTGTTAAAGGCTTGTAACAGTGAGTCAGTGGCCACCACTGTGAGGAGGACTCAGCACAAACCACTTGGGGATCTGTTCAACAAGAAAGAAACCCATTCAGAGCAAATTCACAGCTCACATAAGCAGACCAGACTTCACAGAAGTCAGTCTACTGGTGCTTGTGTCTGATTATTGTGTCCTAAATAATATATATATAGGTCTATGTGTATCTTGGGAGCGATAACTTCATGGACACCAGTTAATGCTACTTATTTATCTATATTACGGTAGTATCTGAATGCTGACAAAGGTTAATGTTATCCTCATAGCATCCCTGTGAGGAAGGGCAGGATTGTCATATCGGGAACTAAGGCCAGGTCTACTCTACAAAACTACAATTTTGCTGATTTCACTGGGTCTACACCAGATTCTTTTACCAGCCCACTGTTGGTTAGGACTCAGGTCTCATCACACCCCCGACTGACACAGCTATGCCGGCAAAAGGCTGCTATGTAGACCTGGCTCAAGTGACTTGCCCAAGATCACAGTGGACGTTTGTGGCTGAGCCAGGAATTGAACTCACAGTGCAAAGCATTAACTACGGAACTATTTCCCTGCCACAGAGATTGGGAACTGAGGGAGAGGAGAATGCAGTGAAGCTTGTACAAGAGATACCCCTTCCTTGGGTGATTTCCTATCCCGACAGACTACACCTCACCCCCAAAAGTTACTCCACACAATCCTACGCAGCTCTGTGCAAGCCTTATTAAATAACCACTTCTTTTATGCAAACAATTTTTGTTGACAGGCTTAAGACAGGTTATACTGTAAGTGAAATGCATCTCTACGGATTAGTACATTATAAGGGGAGACATTCCTTTCCTTTTTGTATGCAATTCCCATAAATGTCAGGCACCCACGTGGTCATAATTTGTACTCAAACCAAATTACAATTCAAAAGGTCAGAAATGATCAAAGGAATGTTTTAAATGTTTTCCAGAAATGTTTCCATATCTCACCACCAGAAGTTGGTCCAATAAAAGATATGACCTCACCCACCTTGCTTCTCTAATATCCTGGGACCGATATGGCTACAACAACACTGCATGTAATAGTAATAACTGGCATTTAGATAGAGCTATTAGTAAGGCAGATTAAAACTGGGAATTATTTTTCTGAAAAAAAAAGTCAAAAGATAAAAATGTTTGATTGGTTGGTTTCTATGGGGTTTTTTTTTTTTACAAAAATGATTTGAAACAAAACCAAATTTGGGGGCTTCAGGTTTTGTCTTCCCTTTAGCTCCTTTCTCTCCCCACCTTTTCTGGTGAAAAAAGGAGGGGAGAGAAAAGGAAAAAGGGAAAGGAAAGGCAAGAACAAGCCCCTTCCCTCCCCCACAAAACTGGGGATTTGATTTGAAATTAACATTTTCATTTGAATCTTTCCCCTGACAAATTGTTATGTCATTAAGGCACAGTCTTAAGCTAAAATTGATATAAACACTCAAATTGAAACAAGAGTGTCCACACACAGTCCAAAGTCTGATTTAACTAGGTCAATTTCAAAAAGGACTTAGTTAAATTGATACAATTTTCCTGTGCAGACAAGGCCTGGGAGTCAGCAACTCATTGTTTTCAGGGAGACGTGAGTGGTCAGCACGTCTGAAAATCTGGCCTCAGATCTCTTATGTTGAGTGCTCAAAATTTAGGCATAAAAGTGACTTTCCCAAGGCCTTGGAGAGAATCAGAATTAATGCTGAATTAGGACTCAGGAGTTCCTGGCTCTTGAGCTACTGCTCAGACCAGTTCTTTGCACAGTCCTTGTCACTCCTTGTTTAAAACCAGGATTGGGGGTGGGTCGTTGACACTAAGGGTACGTCTTCACCACAGCACTAAGTCGATTTTCCTTAAGTCGATTTTCTGAAGTCGACTTTAGAAAATGGACTTAGTGCATCCCCACATCGGACAGCAACTCCGTGTCTGTCCTTAAAACTTTTGCAGGGGTCGACATAGGGAGTGTTGCACTGTGGGTAAGTATCCCACAGTGCCGGGAGTCCCCAGCTGTCACCACCTTTCGGGGCAGCCAGGCACGCTCCCCAGGGGACCAGCCCCAGTCCGAGCAGCTCCGCACTCCCCCCGTGCCCACCCAAGCAGCCCTGCGAACCCCCCCGCCCACCTGAACAGCCCCACGCCGGACCCGCCGCCCGCCCGAACAGCCCCACGAACCCCCTCCCCCCCGCCCGAACAGCCCCGTGCCGGATCCCCCGCCTGCCCGAGCAGCCCCGCGAACCCCCCCGCCCACCCGAGCAGCCCCGCGCCGGACCCCCCGCCTGCCCAAGCGGGGGGGGGAGCCGGCGCGGGGCTGCTCCGGTGGGCGGGGGGGTCCGCGGGGCTGCTCGGGCAGGCGGGGGGGTCCGGCACGGGGCTGCTCGGGCGGGTGGGGGGGGTTGGCGGGGCTGCTCGGGCAGGCAGGGGGTCCGGCGCGGGGCTGCTCGGGCGGGCGGGGGGTTCGCGGAGCTGCTGGGGTAGACGGGGGGGTTCGCAGGGCTGCTCGGGCAGGCGGGGGGTCCAGCGCGGGGTTGCTCGGGCGGGCGGGGGGGTTGGCGGGGCTGCTGGGGCAGGCAGGGGATCCGGCACGGGGCTGTTCGGGCGGGGGGGGGGAGCCGGCGCGGGGCTGTTCAGGCGGGCGGGGGGGTTGCGGAGCTGCTCCGAAGGTTGGAGGCTTAATGTCACCTGCAGCCTCACTAGCTGAAAATCGACCTAGAGAGAGGTCGATTTCAGCTACGCCTCTGGTAAGGGAGGAGTTATAAAGTCGATTTTAAGGTCCCTTAAAATCGACTTTAAGGGCATGCAGGTGAGGACGGGTACAGGCTTAAATCGACTTTAGCTTGCTAAAGTCGACTTTAAGCCGTAGTGGGGACCAGGGCTAAGAGACATCCTCCACCTCAAATTAATTATACACTCAATTCCTCTCACCTGCCCCACATTCTCTCTTTAATCCTTCTCTTTTCACACAGAAACACACGCAGTTCATGGACGACACTTTCAGATCTGCAGAGGTGAGCAGAAAAGCCAGGGCACGGCATGCAAACCATGACCCCACCAGGCATGGTGATCAAGAGGCCAGCTCTGCAGAGAAGCAATAGGCCAGGCATAACTATTGTATAGTATCTCCCCTTAAAGAAGACGGGTCAAGGCAGTCACTAAAAATGATGGTGTTGCTATTCCACAAGGGTTGTGCTAGTATTTCAAGGTTCCCCACATGAACTGACAGACTGCTGTGTCAGCCAGCGCGTGCTCCATTATAATGTCAATGTCATTGTGTTCATTAACATAATTCCGTGTAATAAGCTCATTTTAGAATTAGGTGATTTAAAGTGATCACCACGGCTATTTGGAAAACACACGGTGAAACAAAGCACAACAACTCATGTGCAAACCTAACAAGGGAAGAGAACTCCTGTTAAAAGCCTCTGTTCCAACTGGGTTCTTACCTTGATATGATTCATAGATGTGTGAATTAGGTTAACAAAAGCACTGCAATTATCTTCCACTGCAGTTACAGTAAAATGACTAGATTGCTTCTAATGCTGCGCCTGCTATTGCCAGGAACTGCTCCTTTATCGGGTTGCTGAAATTCAGCAACCTGTGGTCCTTTCACTAATTAATTGCCATCTGAGTTCTTAAGACAGACTGAAAAAATAACATTGTGATCAACCCCATTAGCCTAATGACTTGATTTTCAGTTTAACACGGAGTTACCTTCAGCTAGTCTGTTGGAAAAAATGATTTCTTCTCTTTCCGTCATACCCACAAGAAAACAGTGTGTGACCCGGGCTCGTGCCAGAGTGCTGCTTATCGCCCCAGAAAGTGGCACCAAGAAGGCGCTTTGCATGTTCTTGGTTTGTTTGTTTTTTACTATGCAGTGGGAAAATTCGATCCAATAAAAAGACAGGCAACAAATAACGTCCTGGAATGTGTAGCAGCTGCTGACAACACACCTGGATGGAGGGTGCACCATGTATGCCACTGCATATAGCTTTCTGTTCCTTGGGAGCTGTATTTCTTATGGTGGGTTTCTCTTTTCATAAGGCCTTTCATTAACAGATCCCACGGAAACTACTCTTCCTTGATTAGTAATGACGTTGTGTATTGTTAGAAGGACACCGTCTTCTTGAAAACATATGAATATCTTGTGGCAGGGGTCAATGGATAGAGAAGAAGGGGGGGTCTGGTGGTCAGATCATGAGTCTGGGACTTGGAGAAACTCAGGTTTCTGTAGAACAGACATATCCTGGGTGATTTGCCCAAGATCACTCAAGTTTGGTGACTCTCTCTGTAAAATGGGAGTAGCAGTATTTCCCTACCTCCTACTGGTGTTGGGAGGGTAAATACATTAATGACAGTGGGTGCTCGGATGCTAAGGTAGTGCGGGACATATAGACACCAAAGATAGATAGATCAGCCAGTCTGGGTACCAATTTCAAACACCCGTGACAACACACAGTGAGCTTGGGCCCAGTTTTCTACTGATGTCCATGGTGAACCTCCCATGGACCTCACTGTGTGCGGGACCAGGCCCCAGGGATATGCAGAAAGGGCAAGTTTAGATGAAAGCTTAGCAAACTGTTGGATGGTCTGAACTAGAGGTTCATCAGAACCCCTCCTTGAGCCAGGCAGATTGCACACGGCTTCAGCTTTCATTGCACACATTCTGCACAGCTCTCAGGAAAAGGGTTCAGGATTTTGCTTGAAAACCAAGGTTGACTGGCTCAGCAGCAGTGCTGCATTCTGCAGTGCGGAAGGTGCGTGCCCTGGAGCAGTCCCTCTGGCTGTGGTTTTCAAAGGTGCTGAAGGGATTTAGGCCATCAAATCCAGCTGAGTGGGACTAGGTGCCTAACTCGCTTAGCTTCATTCGAAAAATCTTGGCTTCTGTGTCTCCCTCATTCCCCCGGCTGGGACAGCTCAGCTGAGTTGTTGAAGCCCTTTGCTAAGGCTGGCTTGGGGGAAGATTGACAGCTGCTTGCTGCATGAGCACCGCTTGCCAGCTGATGCTTGAAGTAGCAAGACCAGGGATGGATACCCCCATAGAGACGGGGGTGGTCTCCAAATTAAATGAGATGGGCTGGTCTGAGTGTAGGTAAGACAAGGAATAACCTGCACTCTAATGTCTGGGGAAATTATCACCACAGAATTCTATCTAGACTCCCCACAAATCCACGAGTAATGGGGAAAAAAAGCCACAGAGTTGCAGCTCTAAGCATGGTCTGTGATGTGTACAAATGCAAATCTTAACCCATCCACCTAGGGAAAAAACTCACCAACTTTTTGCCATAAGAGTGAAAATCTCTGCACAATCCCCTTCAACTCAACTAAAACTGCACCTGACTGTGTCAGCCAGAGCATAATGTGTCCAGCCACATACTATAATAACTCATCATTATAATAGCACCTGGGGCCTTACCATAGGTCAGGGTTCCATTGTGCTAGACACTGTGCAAACATGGAGTAAGTCAGTCCTGCCCTGAAGAGCTTACACTCAAAACAGACAAGACAGACAGAGCGTTGGAGGAGAAAGTGAGGCACAGTAATAAAGTGACTAGCTCAAGGTCACGCAGCAGATCAGTGTCAGAGCTGGGGATAGAAGCCAGGTCTGTGGAATCCCAGTCCAGTGCTCTATCCACTAGATGACACTGTGTCCCTGATGATAGCCTGTGTCTCATTCACAGGGGGGATAAAACACATGACCTTGCAGACAGCAAAAACACCCCAAATAACGAAAACGTTACCAACACCGCAGGGCACAGGAGGAATTCAGAAGCAGAGCAAACAGGCAGAGGGGAGACACAAACAAGACTGACAAGTAAAAACCACTCTGATCAAAAGCATGCTCAATTCTGGCAAGCAGGAGAATCCTCTCTCGACAACTGCCCCCTACATGAAACACACTCCCAGCTGGTGTGCTGTAACCAAAACCAACACAAGGGCAGCCTTCCACAGAAAATCTGGTGCAGATCTATGCACGCCTCTCACTGAAATGATTAACGGAGCAACTCCACCATGGAGGAACCATAAAAGATTTCCTGTGGCCTGGCCAAATCTTGCAGGCAATCAATATCATTTGCATATACAATGCATTTTTTCACTATGGCACGAAGTATTGGCTGACAGGAAACTTAGGAACAGGCCCTCCCTTTGTGCCCTCTCTGAAAGGAAACACACACCCAGCTTCAGTACAGAAAAGTATTCATGTACCTAAGGTGCACTGAGGCCCTGTGAAACCAAACCCGGGGCGTTGATTGTGATTGGAAAAGCAGGAGAGGCTCAAGAGGGGACGGCAGGCAATGAAAACCCAGGCGATCTACAGGAACGATGTGCTGAACCACGCGGATGTACTTAGGAAAACCTCCGTGTCTGGATAGGCTGGGATCCAGGGATCTCCTGGTTTAGTGTGTGTTCTCACCACACTTCAACTACCTTTAGACCTGCTGCTCACTTCCCAGGCCCCATAACCCTCCCCCCAAAATCACCTTTCATGATGATCGACCTAGTGTAGGTTTTTCTAAAGAGACGAACAGACACCAAGACCCTTCAGACTTGCATTGGGCTTGTCCTTTGTGGCCCCTGCCTTTGTCTACTCCCCGCGCCTCCCCCCCAGTTGCAGATGCTTTTTCTTCTTTCTTTCCTTCCTTCCCTCTTGGTATTTAGGGAAGGCTCTTGCAAAAGGGTGGGATTTACACTGTGCTTTACGGTAGTCAGGCCTGGAGTCATTCTAAGCTCTGCAAAGACGTGGTGCCTTATACACGAAGGCCTCTTTACACCACTCAGCCAGCACAGAGAGGCATTAGTATAACAGGGAATGAGGTCCATGGGCTCCCTGCCTTCTTGCGGTTGAGCTGTTATCATGTCTACTGTTCACCTGAGCCAGACAAGGGGCAGAAGCCCTGTCTTGTGAAGTGCTTTGAACAGGGCTAGATACATCCCAAGCACTGCACATGCATGTAAGTGTTTGCAGGACTAAGCCCTAAAAGGGCGGCGTGCCACATAGTCAATAACCAGGCGCCACTCCAATGTGGAAGAGAAAAAACTAGGCAAACATCAGGACCGTGGCAATATCTTAGTGTGCCAGGGCTCTGCGTTTTTAAAATAAACCACATCGAGTGATATGTATTTACATGCGCTAGCCCCTCTTGGGATCACAGGCAATTTGTGTAGATAACTCCTCTTACCATTCAGGGAAGCCATTCCCATAAATCCCGCACACAGTAATGGCCGACGAGCCCCCTTTGTGTAGGATTTTGTGTTGCTGCATTTAGCAAGTGCAGTGTAAATGTGGGTAACTTAATATGCAAATACATTCAGATATTTTCTGAGCCATAAGAGATAGTTACCAGGCACATCTCTCATTCATCGTTCATAGGGAAATAGATGGAGGCTGACAGATGAAATCAGGAGATAAATGTTATGAATATATTTTTTCTGTTGCAACAGGGGAGAGGACACAGAGTCTTGCCTGTACATAAATAATGATAATAAATAGAGTTTTTCTCAGATGCTCTGTCTTCTGTTTAGTTCATTTTTTGGGTCCTGGGTACCCACCTCCAAATCCTTGTTTCTTGCATTGCCAGTCTGTCTTTGGTAAACTGGGCTCCCTCCGACTCACCCTCTGGGCAGCAGAATAATGCTCTGTAATTTTAACGAGTTACTCATTCAGGGTCTCGTTGGTAACTTGGCAGCTTCCCAACTTGCATGAATGAAGCTGGCCTGCCTTGGAAATATGGAGCATCCCTCTTTAACCCTTTGGTTTCCAGACACCAAAAGCCAAGTGTATTCTATAATGGCCTTTGGAGTCTGGGAGGGAAAAGCATTTTTAAAAAAACCTAGCTCACTCTTACATTTTTCTTCTGGGTTTGTTTGACAGGACACCAATGGGACAGTGTCAAAATAAAGTCAACGGTGCTGCATAACAGAAGACTAATTTTTGCACTAAGGAAACTTTTCAAATGTATTGGACAGTGTATTACTCCATCTCCTTAAACCCCTCAAGTCACTCAGGCAACACGGGTGACGGAAAGATGCCTTACACAGCGCTATGTCCTCCAAAGAGAAATGAGCTGTTCTTCATTTCCCTTTCACACCAGCATGTCCCATTACATTGGTACTTAGTTCATTAGTTGACTCCTTGCTATGTTCCTCTCTCTAAAGACAAAGTCCTAAATGACAACCTATCCACAGGTTTAGGATGGGAGTTTTTAACCCACCCTAGGAATTTCAAAAAAGAGAATTATATCCTTGCTACCAAATTCAGTAGGGTGGTTCAAAGAAATCTATAACAAGGATCTCATTATTTATTACATTCTCTAGAACCTCACTGCTTTCATCCTTGATAAATTCTCCGATTTATGGGGAGACTCTGAACTTCTTCAAGGGATATTCGAGCCCAGTCTGCATGTATAGACAGGGGAGACTGGGATTAGGAGAAGAACTAAATAATCATACTTTCCACCTGCACAAGGTTTTTCTCAGTGGAGGTTCTCCAAGAACTTTACAGACGATACATGCTTTTCTGTTTGGTGCTTAACTAAACCAGAAACCCAGTCCAGAATACTCAGGAATGAAGACTTAACATTCAGTCCTAATAGGCTCAGATACACACGGAGATCATCAGCAAAGAAGAAAGTATTGACCAGATGCTCGGTCTCCAAACTGTAATTCCATCATGCTACATTGCCCCTGCAATGTCTCCCTAGTTATCAGTCCTGGGGCCCCTTTCCCAACTGCTTCCCATTTAAAATAAAAAACAAAAACAAGCCTCTTTACTCTTACGCCCAAGTATTATTTCTGGTGAAATTGGAGAAACCCGCATCCAGGAATTCTCTCTCTCTTTCTCCCTTTTTTCTTTCTACACATTCAACGGTGTGTTCCCAGTGTCTCTCCTAAGTGCACCAGCATTTGCAAACTTATGTTAACATTTCATAAATGAAGCCACTTAATATAAAACATCCAAAAAACCTCACTTGCGGTATTATAGTTCTGTCATCCTCGGCTCCTTTCTTCCCTTCCTGAAAGATGCTTAGCTACTAGGCGTTGGGTGCAGTATGAATACCTTAGTCAGAGTGGTTCAAATGTGCTTATGATGACACTAGCAGGTTGGTTGGGCGGTGACCTTTCTGGGAGTGGAACACAGACTCACTGGTTCTATCAGTGTGGCACAGGTGGGTCAGGACACACTGGGATGAATGCTGCCTGTGAACATGTGGATTTCTCAGTGGTTAGCCCAGCTTTAGGTTTATATAGTTATATGAATCAAATCTCTTTTTGAAAAATGCCAGTGTATATAGAAATTTCTACAATGTTCTGCCCTATCCTCTTAGCCTCTCAAAACTCAGGCAATGACAGAATCTGGTGAGACTGCAATTGAATTACATCCCATATCTAATTACTGAGGTAATTTCAGAGAGGAAAGGGAGATTTCACATCAAGGGGCCGGGTGGTGGTGGTGTCTGTCTTGAGGTTAAGGCATCCCTAAGGACAGCTTGGCTCCATTCCCAGCTCTGTTACAGCCATCCCGAGGGAGCGTGGGCAACTCACAATCTGTCTCAGCTCCCCAGCTATATAATGGGAATAACAACACATGATTTCTTGTCTCTTTATGCTGTAAGTTATTGGAGAGAGTGCCTCATTCAACCTATGACCTAGCAAAATGGGTCCCTAATCTTGGTAGGAACCTCCAGACATCTATTAATAACTATTAATAATAAAGCCAACCGTGGAATTGCATAGGGTCCTTGGCCTGGAATCTCCCACGTCTTAGGGAAATTGCTTGTCCTGTTTGAAGGACGACATAATGGGGTTATTTGAGGGGATGGTCTTTCAAGGACTTCATGTCACCAGGGATTTCCCCCTCATTGTTGGAAGTTGTCTCTCTCATTATGTAGAGTGGGGTGAAAGGGGGAGGTTGGGAGAGGGTGGAGTGGGAGTGCAGCATAAAGCCCCTCTTGAAAAAACTGTTGTTGCCAAGCCAACCTGATCTTTTCAATGGAAATATCAGGGAGGCATTTCCCTCCAGGGACCTGCCTTGCTAAAACACCTCCACTTTTCAAAAGCTAAAAAAAAAAAAAAAAAAAAAAATATATGCTACAGCAGGAGGGATCTCTTCCTTGCCTCTCTCTGCAGGGGATGTTCAATCAGTATTGTCTTTCCTGGAGGTATTTGGAAACACTGTAGAATGCAGATCTCTGGGATGCATTGTTAGAGACTTGCCTCTCCTTGCGGCATCAGGTACCAACCACTGCTGCAAGTGGGATTCTGAGGGAGCAGGAATGTGATCTGCAAAGCCTGTGTTTGTCTCTCTCTTTCATCCACTGCACCACACCTGAAGTAGCAGGAGAATATCCTCATTAACAAATTGCATTGCTAGAGTGAAACCTTAATATGCCGAATTAAAAGCCCTGGTTACGGCCTGACCTTCCTTCATCTCTGGTGCAGAGGTTAAGCTGTCAGTTAATTATCAACCCACCCTTGGACATCTTGCCGAGTGCAATTGTGAAAATAAATACATTAATGACAAGTTAATCTATGAAAAACTGAGGGAGTTCAATAGAAATATCTATTGGGGAAAAAGAAGCAAGTTTATTGTACACTGCCCTCACCTCACAGGTTACATTCTGCACTGCTCTGGTAAGTCCACTGATGCAGAGGCAAAAACAGAGAATCAGGCAAGTGCCAGGAAAATGTATGTGCATAATGCGCAAATAGAGCATCTTTATCACTTAAGAGTTCCAGGCTCTCCCTCAGCTGAAAGTAACCACCCTCCCCTCCCACACAATTCACACCTCAAGAAAGTAGCTGATTTTTATAAGCAACTTGTCTTGCTTGATCTCACAAATGATGTCATATTACTGTTATGCCACACTAAGGTGACATGCTACTTCTTGTGCATCTTAAATTAACCCCTTGTGTTTAAGAAAGCAACACTTCTATCATCGTTGCCTTAACCTGTGTAGATCATGCTCAGACATACTTGTTTTACATAGACCCCTGCTCAACCTTAAGTATAGCATCAATATCAAAAAGGATATGCCGAGAAAGTGTGCACACGATGTAACAGGTTGAGACAAGCATGCTGACCAGCACGCACACAAGGCATGTAAATGAACATGTGTGTGTAAATGAACTATTCATCTGAGTAGTCCCACTGAAATCAATGAAACACCACTGGGAGTACTTGTGTGAGTAGAAGTGAGGATGTGTGTATGTGTCCTCAGGATCAGAACCAAAATGCATGTCTCCTTAAATCGTTCATTAAGCAGACAGTCTGATGTTCCATGGGTCATTTAAAAGGCTGGAGAAACGAGGGCCAGGTTCTTGGCTCCAGCCCTGGCAGCATTGTTCAGCCCCAGTGGTTGAAAAGTTGCCCCAGCAGGTGGAGGGAGGATTTCCCCGGCAGAGGGAAAGAACCTGCTCCTACACCCGCCACTAAGGGGTTGTATGGGGATGGTACAAGGTGAAGAACATGTCACTCCATTTGATCCTCAGCCAGCATCGCAGTCCCTCTCAAACCACGGCAGCTGATGTCAGTTCGAGCAGCACTAATTTCAGATGCTCTAAGTTACACCAGCCCAGGATCACTGCCATGGAAAAGTGACTTAGAGGGACTTGCCCCTCCCTAGTCCAAACTCCCCTTAGCTGGACCAAATGTGCCATCAGCACAGGCTCTGACCTCTGATGTTTCGACAACCTTGAATATAAAGAACACCGGGCTTCTTTCAGGGTTTCCTTCAGCTCCTGTTGGGATCCAGCCTTGCAAACTGCAGACCAGACCACCTAATTGCAGTGAAGAAGTTTTCAGAGGGGATTGCCTAGTTACCTGGAATTCTTATGCCTGGCATATATTTTCCAGTTACTAATTAATATTCATTATGATGCAGATATGCATTTGGTACAGCACTAATGGCTCCTTTTTGCCAGCTGCCTTTTGATGGTGAGCTACACAGACAGAGATATCTGCATAAAGGAGCAGGAAGGGTTTTCGGAAGCAACGTGTACCTCAGTAGAAACAGGGCTTCTTAGTGTACCTCAGTAGAAATAGGGCTTTGGGGTGCTCTGGTGCATCACATAGAGGTCGGGGTCAGGGAAGGGAGGGCTGAATAGGAAACTTTTTCCTTCCCACCAGCAAAAAGAACAACGGAAAACATGTGGAGAGCAAAAATCTTGCACTGTAGTTCAACATCTTCTGTATGATGAAAATCAGTGAGAATGCAGAAACGTGGACTCAGAACAAGAAGAATTATCCATCCTTCAGTGTAACATAACTACCCATCCAGTGCATGTTCTCAGCAACTGTGTGTTCTGTCCAATTTTACACTGTTTCCTCAGCTAGCACTCAATCTTAGTCAACAACTTCTAATTCTGATGATGTTTTAAGGCAATTAAATCCTCTCTCCTCCCACAACATTAGATATTTAAATGGTTAGTTAGCAAAATTTAGCCGCACCTTCACCACGTTTTCTTCTGCCAAATCCTTCACCCTTGTCAGTAGGAGAGCTTGGTGCAAAGAGGCTAGTTCAGACTGTATTTTTAAAATATATATGTCAATAACAAATTAATTAGCATCTTTAACATACATCAACTGTAATTCTCCTCCATGGGTGCATAGAACGATGTGTAATCTCCCTGACACAGTCGTGAATGAGCTTTTAAGAACATAGCAAAAAGGAACGATATTTTTGTTTCCCTTCTTCAGGAAGCCAGTTCTTCATATGGCAACACCTTAAAACAAATGATATAATCCAGAAATACTTCTTCATTCAAGGTGAGATTGGCATGTCTCCCATTGTACAAATAAACACTATTAAATTATTGTTCCTTCACTGTCCACTGAAACCCCTGGTAGCAGTCACCTGCTAAATATGGTCACTAGTTCTAATGGCCAGCAAGATGATTTCCGTCTGCCTGTGAGTTCCTTCACATTGGGATCAGTACTAACTCTTTCCTCCACCCATTATACTGCTGGGGCAGGGGTGGGGGAGAAAATCCTAGGGGAAAGGCTCTATTTCTTCTTACTAACACCTCCCCCTCTTTTTACAATGTAGCACTCTGAAGATGTGATACTGCTGAAAATACCACTCTAGACAGGGCCTGATCTAATGGAAACCAGTGGAAAGACCTTCACTGACTTCAGTGAGCTTTGGAGCAGGCCCACCAAGCCTAAGGATTTTGCTTCTTCAAATTTTTCCTTATAACCCGGTGCTTCCAAACATTCTCACCAAATAGTTTCCTGACACACCTCGCCAGCCCCCTGCCTGACCTGGCCTGTGTCCGTGGGGGTTTGTTTTCATTTGCCTCATTTATCTCGGGTGCCAGTAGTTTGGGGCAGAGAATGCGTCACCCTCTCTGATTTGGACATTAACGAGGGTTTGTAACCTATCCTTTAAATCGGCTACTGTGCCCAGTGACTGGAAGATAGCTAATGTAACGCCAATATTTAAAAAGGGCTCTAGAGGTGATCCTGGCAATTACAGACCAGTCAGTCTAACGTCCGTACCGGGAAAATTAGTTGAAACAATAGTAAAGAATAAAATTGTCAGACACATAGAAGAGCATAAATTGTTGGGCAAAAGTCAACATGGTTTCTGCAAAGGGAAATCGTGTCTTACTAATCTATTAGAGTTCTTTGAAGGGGTCAGCAAACATGTGGACAAGGGGGATCCGGTGGACATAGTGTACTTCCAGAAAGCCTTTGACAAGGTCCCTCACCAAAGGCTCTTGCGTAAATTAAGCTGCCATGGGATAAGAGGGAAGATCCTCTCATGGATTGAAAACTGGTTAAAAGACAGGGAACAAAGGGTAGGGATAAATGGAACTTTTTCAGAATGGAGAGGGGTAACTAGTGGTGTTCCCCAAGGGTCAGTACTGGGGCCGATCCTATTCAACTTATTTATAAATGATTTGGAGGAAGGGGTAAACAGTGATGTGGCAAAGTTTGCAGATGATACTAAACTGCTCAAAGTAGTAAGGACCAAAGCAGACTGTGAAGAACTTCAAAAAGATCTCACTAAACTAAGTGATTGGGCAACAAAATGGCAAATGAAATTTAATGTGGATAAATGTAAAGTAATGCACATTGGAAAAAATAACCCCAACTATACATACAATATGATGGGGGCTAATTTAGCTACAACCAATCAGGAAAAAGACCTGGGAGTCATTGTGGATAGTTCTCTGAAGGCATCCACGCAGTGTGCAGCGGCAGTCAAAAAAGCAAACAGGATGTTAGGAATCATTAAAAAAGGGATAGAGAATAAGTCGGAGAATATCTTATTGCCCTTGTACAAATCCATGGTGCGCCCACATCTTGAATACTGCGTACAAATGTGGTCTCCTCATCTCAAAAAGGATATACTGGCACTAGAAAAGGTTCAGAGAAGGGCAACTAAAATGATTAAGGGTTTGGAACGGGTCCCATATGAAGAGAGATTAAGGAGGCTAGGACTTTTTAGCTTGGAAAAGAGGAGACTAAGGGGGGATATGATAGAGGTATATAAAATTATGAGTGGAGTGGAGGAAGTGAATAAGGAAAAGTTATTTACTTGTTCCCAAAATAGAAGAACTAGGGGCCATTCAATGAAATTGGAGTGCAGCAGGTTTAAAACAAATAAAAGGAAGTTCTTCTTCACACAGCACACAGTCAACCTGTGGAACTCCTTACCTGAGGAGGCTGTGAAGGCTAGGACTATAACAGGGTTTAAAAGAGAGCTGGATAAATTCATGGAGGCTAAGTCCATAAATGGCTATTAGCCGGGATGGGTAATGAATGGTGTCCCTAGCCTCTGTCTGTCAGAGGGGGGTGATGGATGGCAGGAGAGAGATCGCTCGATCATACCTGTTAGGTTCACTCACTCCGGGGCACCTGGCATTGGCCACTGTCGGTAGACAGGATGCTGGGCTAGATGGACCTTTGGTCTGACCCAGTATGGCCGTTCTTATGTTCTTATGTTCTTATGACATGCCATGTACATCTTGTATGTACAGGGAACAACAACATATCTCTGCTAGTTAGCTGGAGTGGAGTGAGGACCTTCCTTAACAGGAAGAATTCCTACTTAGTCCTTACTGGGAGGACATTGTTCTTGTCCTTGCACAGAAGGCCAAATAATAGAAATACTGTAATCACTTGAAGTAATAGGACATTTCTTCCTCTTTCTACTGTTAGAGTCTTGAGCCCTCTCCCTTCGGTGGCCCCCTGCTATAGAGAGACTTAGGGGATGTCTACACTGCAGATAGACACCTGCCATTGGCTCGTGTCCCAGGCTCGCGGGGTTCAGGCTCATGGGGTGTTAACTGAGGTGCAGTCGTTCAGGCTCAAACTGGAGCCCCGGCTCCAGGACCCTGTGAGGGGGGAGTTGTCCCAAACCTTGGGCTCCAGCCCAAGCCAGAACACCTAAACCGCAAAGAAACAGCCCTGCAAGCCTGCGTCCGCTGGCCCGGATCAGCCGTGGGTGTCTAACCCCAGCATAGGCGTACCTTAGACATACGAACAATAGCACTGAGTCCAAAGGCCAGCCTGCGAGTGTGCCATTTCAGGGGAACACAGGCACTGCTCCCTTCATGCTCTCCTAGAGGCACACAGCATCCCAAAGCATGTGGGGAGGGCCAGGGGCAGCACCATGGCTATTTCCGCCATTTGCAGCAGTCCACAGAGCAAGTGTATATTGCAGTACCCCCTGCAGGGATGCAAGTGCAGGTGCACTCCAGCGGCATGCTGTGGGGCTGAGAGAGGCAGTAGGGGATTTACCATAGAGCTACTGGTGCCAGGGCTCCAGGGCCCATGCTCTGAGGGGGCCCAGGCTTTCCCCTCCCCCGTCCCTCCCACAAAAAGTGAATCCGGCCCTGCAGAGAGGCACCTGGAGGGGTGCACCTCAGCACAGGACCGCACCTTAAAGATATAATTGAGCCCAAAGAGATGGCTGGGGTAAGTAAAGGTTTGCCAGTTCAGGTTTGCAAAAAGCCCCAGATGCACAGAGTGTGGGAATGATCTCAGGGCATCCTGCTTTTCTACTGACTGCCTCGCGATTGTGATGTTATTGCCTGTGACAGAACAACATACTTGAACAGCTGGAAGTCTTGTCACTAGTCTACTCTTGCCCTAGCATCGGTCCTCCTGCTGTCTCATTGTTGAGATGCAGTGAAACGCGCGGGGAAGAGACAGTGGCACGGAGGTAGGGTGTGAACTCCGAGAAGAACAAAGCTGTACTGCAGCAGCAAAGGAACATTCAATTAAAACCAAATCTCGACATTGATTAAAGAATAAGTAGTGAGCAGTTATGCCTGGAAGACTTGTCATTTCGTTTTGTTTTGAACATGCTCTTGAGAGCGAAGCTGCCCGTCTCTTGCCCCTGTAGCCCACGACTGCTGCCCCGTACACAGCTGTCAGCATGCCTGACGAACAGTGCAGGTTCTCAGTGTCCCAGAGCGGTAAACCAAAGAGCCGTCTCTTTATATTGAGTTGGAGGGTGAAATACAGAGACGCTTCATTAAGCAGGGCTTGCAGATGCTGTGTACACAAGTTGTTTGTGGTGCACCCTGCTCAACACCCCGCTCACCTCAAACGGACTAGAATTAGTCAGGGGGTGGGGGAGGTGGTTGATACTACATTATAGAAAGAAAAAAATACATGGCAAAATTAAATTGCATATTCTTAAAGTTCGAGGGATGACATCTGAAATCTACTGTCACTCTATAAGCCTGCATTGTCCATTTTTAGTAGAAACAAGTAAATTTTGTGGAAAGCACAGAGCTCAGGGGATTCCTGAGAAAAATCTCTCTCTGTAGCGTCTTCTTTATAGGCAATGTGGTCACTCATTCCTTCATACGTTATCAGCTACTCTTAGATTTCAGGATGTGGCCAGATCTTTCAAACTTAAAAATCAACCGTTTATACTCATTCTTTTCTGCATAGTGACCACCATTGTATTAAGAGTTCTCTGGTTACACCATTTCAAATAGGTCTATGAAAAAAAATAGCAAATCTATCCAGCAGCCCCCTTTGGACGAGACTGCATCACCACAGACTTTAACTATGGGTTTGTCTCAAGAGTTTTTGATTGAGCCCAGGAAGTGAGGGGTTTCATTATTGTTCCCCAGAAGCATAAGTTAAACGGCACCCAGCAGTGGAATTCTTTCTGGTGCAAAGAGTGGCTTGCATTGATTAGAAAACTGGTTTTCTCACTTTTATTGTACAGGAAAAAAATCAATGTGAGATCTTAGTTTTAAAAAGTCACCTATGGCCAGACAGGATTGGAAGCTACTGAGTCTAAACCAAATCTCTAAAACTGGGCATTCAGAACTAAAAGGCAGATCCTCAGCTAGTGTAAACTGAGACGGGTCCTTTGAAGTCAATGGAGCTATACCAATTTACACAAGCTGTCGACTGGCTCTCGATGTTGATTCTGAACTGAAAAGTGTCAGCACAAGATTCCTGAAGAAGCTGCAAGTATTATCAGAACACAAGGGTAAGTTTTAGGATACAGTCCTGTGGAAACAAACAATTGTGCATTTTACAGAAATTGCTCCCTAGCCCCCTTTTAAGTCTATTTTCCATGACTCTCTGTGTTATGCAAACTTAAACACCCATGGTCAAAGTGTCTCCAGGACATTATAAAATACAGAATTTAAATCAGTGTCCATTCCCCTCCACCCCCACACAGACAAGTTAGCATGTGTTCCGTCTGTTGCTTTCTACATTGGCTTTGGATTCCTGGAACTTGTCTCATCCATACTGAAAACCCCCAATGCTATTTTGTTCCAACAAATTAGCAGGTTTTGATAAATCCCAAGCAAAGCGAACGGCATTCAGAGCCTCTTTCATTTACAAGCTCTGGAGAGAGAAACAACTTCCAGCTATGTTAATTGTTAAAATACTCACTGAGCAGGTGGGACTGCACCCTCTGTAGAGGACTCGCTCTTTGAAGACTGGATGGAGTGATGGTATGTGAAGTTAAGGGACATATTTGAAGGGATAACGGAAGTTACACACACCCATCACCCAGGTGATGTATGGCTACTTAATCAAGAAATTACTTGCACCTGTTGTACCAATAATCAAGCCTATCTTTAAAACATCTGAAAAGACAAATCAACTAAGCTAAAGTGTCCTCCTTTGCATCCTTTGTAAGTTAGATGCCTCCTATTCTTAAAAGGTAAAACCAGCACATAAAAATACTGCCTCCGGCAATTGTCAGTTAAGGATCCTCAGGATTAAATCCAATTTAATACAAGGCTTTGGAGGTATTAAAAAGATCATTTTTTAGATTGAGTGCTTGAGGATCTACATTAAAAACCAAAATCCATGCTGTAAATACTGCTGCCCGCTATCCGTGTTTCAAGGTAAGGAGCTTTTAAAAATGGAAGAGACATGCACCTGGCAAGGAAAGGAAAGAAAACCACTTTGATTTACATCTGAAAAAAAGCATGAAGACACTCTCCATATTAAAAGAACTAGTTTAAATAGAGAAGCAGTTACACTCATTGACACGCAGACACAGACAAAACCTGCTGAATACACTGATATCCTGCACCTTTCTTTATTAAACTGTTCCTGAAAACACAAGATTAGTAGCATGACTAAGTTAAGGTGTGGTTCAGTGTACATAGTAACGGTACAGCAGGGTCACTGTATGCATGTATCACATACATACAGTATGCAATTTAGGATTGCTAAAGTTACCATCTAGCAGTGCATACAACAGAATGACAGCTGCTTAAAACAGGGCTCAACAACAAAAACAAGGCACAGAAGAAGCATGCATTCCCCTTACCTATTGCTTATGTTAAAACACTGAACAGTGTCTTACAGAGACCAGGTATTTCGACCTAACGGGCATATGACTTTCAGCACATGCACACAGACTATTGCAAAAGCCATCTTCTCCCTGTCTGTTAGCACACTGCAAGTCTCCAGCAGCCCAGCTCTCCAGCTGCAAACATCTCATTAGACTAATGCATTCAGCACAGGCAGAAAACTCGATTTACCATAGCTACAGCAATGAATTTCCATTACGGTGACAGCTTCAACCACATCATGTCCGGAAAACCAGCCAACCACTGCCTTTTAAAGAACACACACATTTTACACGCAGAAAATGAGGCCTGTGTGTTGTTTCCTTTCTCTTAGCTGCTAAACTAAGGAGGGAAAAATTGTCATTTAATTTATTTATTTATTGAAAATCCATAGAAACCGAAAGGTAACGGCACTTCCACTTTTTCAATAGCAATGTCTCTGGCACTAACAGTAATTATATTATGATGATCAGAATGGGTGTTTGCAACATTTCTGTTTTAACTACCCCTCCTCTGTTGCCATAGAAACCAGACTGTATCATCATCTCTTTGTCCCGATCATGCGGCAATGTGGCCCAATATTGAGCTTACACGATACCACAAACCTGAAGGATGAGTTGTTTGACTTTTGGTAATTAAAATAGAGATCAATGATTTGGTGCTGCAGATATTTCTGTTAATGATGTTCCGTGCATGGGAGTAGCTTTATACACACACACACATCTAGAGTGTGGAGAGTAGCTGTACAATACTATAGAGACACACAGAAAACTATAGTCACAGTGCCTGAAAATACTGGGTCATGATCAGCATAACATTGTACTTTGTCGGGATAAGGGAGATGCTTTTCATGGCATTTAGATTGTAAACGCTTTCAAGGAACCGCATCCTCGTTTATTTTGCACGGCACTGAGCCCAATGGTTCTCCAAAAAAACCCACACCCCTATAATAAATACAATAAATAAGTATCATAATTCCATCACACTCCATTGCCTTATCTGCGTGAAATAACATTCTATTAGTAAAGGGGTTGCTTGGCTGTTTAAAAGTGTTGCAAAGCTCCCTCCTGTCCACTTCACATACATTGCTACTAAGTATTTATTGCAAGCCAAAATGTACTGCTTACCAATATTAGGGCTATTCACGTGAATGTTTTGCAGGCACACGTGACGGACTTGATTGTGGTCTCACGTGGGGGTAACTTCACTGTTTTCAGTGAAGTCACTTCTGATTTACAACTGTGCACGCTGAGATCAGAACTGAACCCAGTATATTTACGAAGCAGTGGATGGAAAGAGAAAACAAAAACAAAAACATTCCACTTATACGAGTAAAAGCAGGAAGCCTACGTCTTGACGCTTGACATTCATGCATAATCTATTCGCGAAACAGGACTCTTTTGAAAAAGAGTTGGCCAGAACTGCGTTCATCTGACATACAGCTATTAATCAACAATGTGCAGGTAAGATGAGAAAGTTCAACCTAATTCCCTGCATGAAGAATGTGTGATATTAGCATTAGTGTGATTAGTATGATTCCCCCCCCCCTTTTTTTGTTTAAAAATATACTTCCAGAAACCTTGGTATCTCCAAGGGGGCGGGGGGGAAGAGATTGTGGATTAACAAGGTTGTTAAGCCCAACAGGCACAATGCTGCATTTCTTGCCCACGTTGTTGACATCAACAGGAGTTCCGTGTGTAAGGAAAGTCATCAGACAAAGCTGACCTACCTTTTTTGTGTGTGTGTGTGTGTGTGTGTGTGTGTGTGTGTGTGTGTGTGTGTGTGTGTGTGTGTGTGTGTGTGTGTGTGTGTGTGTGTGTGTGTGTGTGTGTGTGTGTGTGTGTGTGTGTGTGTGTGTTCAACAAGAGTAAAGGCAAGTTCCTCTCAGCTAAGGGGTTATGGTGGCTGGAGATCAGGTCCTAAATTAACTTTTTCTCTTTGCTCTTTGAAAAAGAGCAAAAGCTAAAGCAGTAACATCAGGCCAGCACTCCTGAGCAACCCTACAGTTAGAAACCAAACAAACCAAACAAGGGAAAACCGATAACCTATGCAGCTTTTAATTTCAAGTTTCCAATAGTTTAAACAATAACAATTATTAGTGATCAAAAAATATCTTGACAGGGTCTTTTTAAAGGCCCTTCCTTCTTTTCTACTCTGCTAACATTTTGGAGCATGATTCTCAGGCCTCCCTGTCTTTTTACATTTTCCTCAGCAAATGTGTCGTTGTGGCTTGTCACGTCCAGTTATGTCAGTCATGTCATATGATGTTACCAGTGCCGTCTAACATGAGCGGGTGACATAGCAACACAGCAGCAAGACACCAGCCTGGACGGTTTGTTCGGTTTTAATTGCTAGTTTCCAACACTAAACAAGTTTGTTTGTTTTTTTAATTTAGGGCCAAACGTTGCAGTCTTTAAGTAGAGCCAAACTCTTATTGACTTCAGAGGAAGGTTTGCTTGATGAAGGATCCCAGAATTTGCTCAGCAAATATCTTCAGGGTCCAGTGAGAAGCTTTGTCCCTAGGAATTTTACACCTATGGGTATTCTGAATGGCAACATTTATATATATAAAAGTCAAATGGTGTATGCGTGTATGTATGCGTGTATGTATGTGCACTTACTCCTTCCACATCGTTTGAGCTAGAGACTTGAAATTTGGTACAGTTATAGGTCTTAGGGTCCTAATCAGGGTAAGAGTCGAAAATTTTTCAAATCTCACCTCTGACGCCCCCCAGGGGTGAAATTATTTAAAGGCCAATCACATCAGCTGGGCAGCTGCTGTTCTCTGTGACATAGTTATGATGTCATAATACCCCCTCCAACGGACCCTACACTCGCTCAGCTCTCTGCCCCCTCCCCGCTCCAACGGACCCCGCACTCGCTCAGCTCTCTGCCCCCTCCCCACCTCCGACGGACCCGAGTTGGGTTTGGTCGGAGGGTAAGTGAGGTATGGGTGTCGGGTTTGGTTGGGGGGTGAGGTGGGGGTGTCGGGTTTGGTCGGGGCGGTGAGTGAGCCGGGGGTGTTGGGTTTGGCCTGGGGGGTGGGAAGGTGTCGGGGTGGGTGAGGGGTGAGGTGTGGGTGTTGGGGTTGGTCAGGGGGTGTTGGGTTTGGTTGGGGGGGGGTGAGGAGGAGGGTCGGGGTTGGTCGAGGGGTAAGTGAGGTGTGGGTGTCGGGTTTGTTTGTGGTGGTAGGTAGGGGTGTCGGGTTTGGCTGGGGGGGAAAGTGAGGTGGGTGTGTCAGGTTTGGTCTACGGGGGGTGAGGTGTGGGTGTTGGTCAGGGGGTGTTGGGTTTGGTAGGGGGGTGACATGGGGGTGTTGGGTTTGGGTGGGGGGCGAAAATGTGAGTCGGGGTTGGTCGAGGGGTAAGTGAGGTGGGGGTGTCTGGTTTGGTCGGGGGGGTGAGGTGTGGGTGTCAGGTTTGCTCTCTGCCCCCTCCCCCATCCAACGGACCCTGCACTCGGTCAGCTCTCTGCCCCCTCCCCACCTCCGATGGACCCGAGCAACGCCAGGTATTTTCGCTAGTAAGTTATAAACTGAAAGGAGGCTAAGATCTTGTGAGGAGGGTTAAAAATAGATGAACTCAGCTGCAGCTCCAGATTTTGATCATCACAAAGAACTGGAATGGGGGTCTGATTCAGATGTGGGTTTCTGGGTGGGTCCAACATTAAGATATGGACTATTTGTAGAGTTCAGACCAGTGCTTGAATTTCAACCTAATCCAGCCTCAAAAATGAGGGGGTTTGTACCCCGCATTCTGGTTTCAAGCCAAATCGAATTTACAACCAAACTTTTGTGAGTAATAGGTAAACAAACCTCCCTCCAGGGAGAATGCATTTTAAAAAAGCAGGTTTGTTTAAGAATCTGGCACATCATTAATTTTCATTAGTAAAGCAATTACATTTCTATTCTGTGTTTGGGCTGAATGCAAGCACTGGGGGCTCTGTGAATGCAGCACATGTCAGTATAACACTGTACAAAAGGGAGTGTGTTCTAGGACAGTCCAGAGGATTTTTCATAAGTAGTTTTGCAATCCTGCCTTTTATGGTCAGCTTCTAGGCACAGTGGAAAGAGGCCTGTTCTGTCCATTAAATAACTGGTCTGCTCATTTTGTTTTGCCACTTCACCTCATATTTATGTGAACACACATTCGGTTACATGTTTGCACATACACAGACTGGTGCATGCATAGCTCATGTACACATGCCTCACGAGTCTTATTATGTAACTACAGTGGAGAACAGCTTTGACATCGGGGTGGGCAGAGAAAGCATGCAAGGAATGGCTCAAGAGCCTCTTAGTTAGTTAGAGCACTCACCTGGGAGGATCCAATCCCCTCGCGCCAAAGAATATTTTATTTAGGCCCAGTGGAACTGCTTCACCAGGAGAGACCCCCATGGGGGAAGAGCCCATAGCCCACTGGTTAGGGAACTCACTAGACAAGTGGTGGATCTCTGTTCAAATCCGTTCACCCCTTCAGGGGGAGAGAGGACTTGAACCTAAGGTCTCCCACATCCCAGGTGCATACCATAACCACTGGGCTTAAAGTAATGAGGGCGGTCCCTCCGCCTGCCCCCACATAGGCACCTAACACTAAGAGAGGATTTGCAGTTGAGAATCCCAAATGGAAAGCACGGGGGGGGGGGGGGGGGGGTCTCCCCCCAGCCTGGATTTAGATGCCATCTTGGAGAGGGGTGGAGCTCAGCACACACCCTTTGACTTGGCATCTCCCATTGGCTAACTTAGGTAACAAGCCGCCTCGTGCACTGGCTTCTGTGACTCCCATTCTGAGGTGCCTTTAGTGTAGGGACCCTAGAGGCCTAACTCGGGCTTTGAGAACGCTTGGGATTTCTAGGTGCCTAGAAGCGAGGCATGGTGACACTGTGTGGCCTACGTCGCTATGTGAATCTCACCTGATAGGCCTGAACCACACCCCACTTGACTCAGCAGGGGGTTTCCTATTGACTCCAGTGAGCTTTGGGTCGTACTCTTTACTGGCGAACGGCTTTATTACCTAAACTGTGAACCTTCTCCATCCCAGTGCAATTTAGCTTTTAAAATTCCAGATTCTTCTAGGAGGTGGATCCACATCAGGGTCGGTGAGCCAACCAAACCCAAGCCTGGGTGACCACTCTGTGTAGTAAATATACCAGATGCATTGATCATTCTCTCACTGTCCCCTTCCCCCTGGCAGTCCATTTATCACAGTCCCTCTGGATTTGCTTTGCACCTATTATTTTGTATTGATTTTTTTTCAGCCTCCCCTCTGCTGCTCTCCTTCACAATCTCTTCCAAGCAGAAACAAACCCACAAATTTGTGAACTGACCTTTCAAAGTAAATGATGGGAAAATGGAGGCAGAGGAAAGCTAAGTGAATTTCCCAAGGATGCAGAGGGTGTTAGCACTATAACCAAGATTAGATTTCAAGA
The DNA here is from genome assembly GCA_032164245.1 of Sternotherus odoratus. Classification (NCBI taxonomy): domain Eukaryota; kingdom Metazoa; phylum Chordata; order Testudines; family Kinosternidae; genus Sternotherus; species Sternotherus odoratus. Next base: position 65,726,767 of record JAVMKO010000003.1, read on the forward strand.
GTTCTTGGATCACAGGCGAGATCCCAGACCATACCTGCCTCCAAACGACAGACAAATCAGTGGCTTAGGAAAAGGCATAAACCATCTGAGTAGATGGATTGGGACGGTTTTGTTTATCTCCCTTCAAAGCATTTGGGTATTTTTTCCATGCACTAGAATCAAACCTTTGTAACAGGGTCAGGCCAGGAGGCTACAGGAAGGTGATCAAAGGTAGATACAATAGCCCCAGATTAAGCAGATCCCTTTTCCCTGAGTAAGATAATGGGCTGTTCCAGAACAATCAAGAAGTTGCTGGAGCCAATTATGGCAGGCAGGTGAATTAGGACACCTGAAGTCAATTAAGAAGCTGCTAGAATCAATTAGGATAGGCAAGCTAATCAAGGCACCTGATTTTAAAAAGGACCTCACTTCAGTTAGCGAGGTGCATGTGAGGAGCTAGGAGCAAAAGGCACACAAGGAGTTGAGAGTGGGAAGGGGGTACTGCTGGAGGACTGAGGAGTATGAGCATCATCAGAAGGAAGGTCCTGCGGTGAGCATAAAGAAGGTGTTGGGAGGAGACCATGGGGAAGTAGCTCAAGGAGTTGTAGCTGTCACAGGAAACCCTGTAGACAGCTGCAATCCACGGGGCCTGGGCTGGAGCCCAGAGTAGAGGGCAGGCCCGAGTTCCTCCATCCCTCCAACTCCTGATTGGACATAGGAGGAGTAGACCTGGACTGTGGGTCCCACCAGAGGGGAAGGTCCCTGGCCTGTCCCCTGACCAGTAGGTGGGTCAGCAGAGACTGTGGGGATTGTTCTCCTCCCTTTCCCCATGCTGGCCAATGACGAGTGAATGGCAGGTATGAGCTACTAGAAAAAGTGGCCGAACTCAGGGCTGTTGTGAATGTCTAGGCAAGCAAATCTGCCAATAAGCACAGGACCTGCCCAGTCAGCGGAGGAACTTTGTCACACCTTGAACCCTTGTATGCCACATCTTAAATTTCCACCACCACTAATAATACTCTTCTTCCCGCTTCCTGCCTGCCCCACACCAATTATTTTTTTACCAGTAATATTGAACATGATTATGTTTGCCACCTACCTCTATTTGTCCTACAGAACAACAGAAGCGTGCTGCACCTTGCTGAATTGGATCTTATATGCACACTACTTGCACATATCTGTTATACATACACACAACAGGCCTAGGACTTTGATCAGGTGAAATTTGTTACTTTTATCTATTCCAGGCAGAAGAAGTGTCAACAAAATTAATGAACTCCTGCAGACTGTCATTTATTTCAGACCTGACATTGTAATTTAAATAATTCTTTAAACAATTACATTCAATTATCTTAAGATTTCAATGGAATTATAAAGCATCTGTGATAAGTGAAAAGGAAATTAGTATTCCAAAGCAGCCTGTGTCCTATTTGAACTTAAGATCTGTTGCCAGCAAGTTGGAAAGTTAGTGTTACAAAGTAGTGGTATTTGTTCAATTGTCTTTTTAAATGGAACAATGTTGGACTCCAATTCCTACATTAGCTCCGTAAGTAGCCAGTGGATGCAGCATTGATAACAGGACTTGAGAGGCTATATGTCCACTCTATCCTGCTGAGCGGATTTTCTCCGAGTCTTTCATTATTAGAATTTTCAGTTTAATTAGGTTTGTATCCGTAAATCTATTCAGATACTGACAGGGTCACGTGACGCCTATGTTGATATAGACATAATTGGTTAGGATGGGGAGAGATCTGGCTTACGAGAATGAATTTAAACAATTACCTTAATTACAACAGCAATATCATCTTTCAAGAAAGCAATTCCCTAGGGAGAGCATCTCTGGCTAAGTCAGGGAGGTTTGTGAGCTTTTAACAGCAGTGGCTAGGAGGGAACCAGCTCCAGTCATCACTGAGAGCCATAAACCCTCAAACTCATACGTTGTACAGTTATAGTGGTTGAATCAAAGATTTCAAAGCACATTGCAGAGGATAGTTAGTTAAGCCTTCCAACATGCAGGCCCAAACGCAGTCAGTCCCTCTTCAGCAAATCACTTACACTCATATGTAACTTGAGGCCCATTCTTAAAACTGGTCGACATCAATAGGACTTACGGATGTGCTTCAATGGTTTGCTGAATAGGGATGGACTTAAGACCAGGGTTGAATGTAAGCACATGCATAAATGTTGTGCTGAATTGGGGCCCCAGGGAAGGAGATAGTAATTTTACAGGTGGGTAAACTGAGGGTACGGGATTTACTTAACTGGTCACAGTAAGTCAGTGGCAGGAACAGAACCCAGCAGTCTTAACTCCTAGTTGCCCAACCTCCATCTCAGCAGACCAAACTCCTTTTTCTTCTTGAATCCTAGGTGATCTGATGAACCAGGAGCCCCTTCGCCTTCCCCGAGAAGCTCATCTGCAGATCTCAAAACGCTGGACACCAGGTAGATAATTTTCATTATATTGATTTTACAGCAAAGGAAACTTGGACACAGAGACGTTGCCAAAGGTCATACAGTGAGTCTGACCTTGTCTCTGTCTCTGGGTACGCATTATTGTACCTAAAAGTTCCTAGTGGCACAAGGAAACTGAGATCTGCTCTTTACAGTGAGTCTGACCTTGTCTCTGCTGGGATTTATTAGTAGAAAGCATTCGCTAACACACACCTTTGAAAAGTCCAGTGTGGACAAGGCACGCAACTGTTAACACATACCAAACCAGTTGAGGTAAAACTTAAGGGGGACCCCTGAGTTTAAACTTGATCACTGTAGCGTGTGTTGATACATACACTCCCTTGTCTACACTAGCGTTAGCTCATACGGGCTAATAAACATGTTTGAAAACACATCCTAACACTTTAAATCCTTGTCTAGACCAGGCCCCACATTGTTTGATTCCTATCAACTGGCCCCAGTGCATGAGCGTCAGGACAGCTTCCTGTTCAGGGCAGCACTTCAGCACATACAGGTACTTAACAACTGACATCGATGGGCATTCAGCACATACCGTACTTATGTGTTGACCTGACTAGGGAGGCACTTCAGCACAACTGCATGGTGCTGTCTTCCTATGGCAAGGTAGGATCAGAGCCCCAGTGAAAACCAGGCTGAGCGACTGGGCAATGTGGGCCTGATGTGATATCAAAGTTTCTAGGAGAGGCATTTGGGGCATTATTGTACCTAAAAGTTCCTAGTGGCACAAGGAAACTGAGATCTGCTCTTTTCCTCCCTTCCCCCCCCTCCCTCCATCCACCGCTAATAGCTGAATGTCTAATCCAGGACCAAACCAACAAACTAAGTTAAATGTAAATATACACGTTCTTCGTTGTGCCTCATTCACTGACCAGTATTATAAACTTTGGATCTTTTGAAATTTTTTACCCTGACTTGGGAGCTTAAGACCCATTTTCAAACATGATTTAGGCACTTGGGAACCTAAGTCTTGCTGAAAGTTAGTTTTCACCCCAATGAAAACAGTTTTTTAAAAGAATAGCGATGGAAATAGATACTGCAGAAATAGCTCAGTTTGGAAGTTGCTCTACTACTAGGCTTCAGTATTTGGAAACCTTCACTGTAATAGTCTCAATATGACTGAACAAAATTATGCTGGCTCCCAAATTAGCATTCCTGGAAATTGTCCCAGGAGGATGGATACACAACAATAAGTTATTGCATATTCCATTAGTTTGTATTCGGCATAGATTCAGCAGACATTGGGAAGATGGTATTGCTCCAGAAATTATGGAATGAATGACAGTTACTGCATTTCATTCCATGTAAAGATCAAGGAACAGGCAGGATTATTTTCTGCATGACTTTCTGTTGCTAATTACATTACAGCTGCATGAGAAGGGACTGAATTAGAAACTCTCTACTGAGCACACACCAGAATCATTATTTGTGAGGTAACATGCTGAAAAATTAGCTTTCTCGTTGTAAGAATGACAATAATATACAGACTGAGGTTTTGATACCTCCAGGTTTTATCACATATTGTGAACACCTTTTCAGTAATGGCTGCCACCACATTCCTTTAGCCTGAATTCCTTCTAGGCTTCTTGGGTGGGTGCGTTCAATTGACTAGTGCAGTGAAACTGGTATGGCCTGCAGTCCAGGATTTAGGACCATACCACACACATCAGGGACTATGAAAGGTTTTTACAAAAGTGATTATATTCAACTGGCAATTACAGATCACTCAGAACAGAACTCTGCGCACATACAAACATGTCCAAAACTTTTAGGACTCCTTCTCATAGCAGAGACGTCAATGGTGTTTAAAAAAAGAAGCTCGTGAACTGGGAAAAGCTTTCTGGGTGAGAGCATGCAAATGAGCAAATTAATCTCATGTGTTTTCAAAACAATGTGTAGGTATGATGTGTTTGTAAAGTGTGTACTGTGACCCTAGTGGCTAGAGGAAAACAGCCCACTACTGATGCCAGCTAGAGGAGTTAATTGCATTAACTCAAGCAGTAGAGGTCTGTGTGTTTTGGCGCTAAATAAAGTTCCTACAGTTAAACCTTGCTGACTGCCTGTGGTAGAATCATGTCATTATGAGAATGGCATTAAGTCAATTTCCACTGCTGTGTTTTCCTTTCTTCTTGACTTCCCAAATTAAGGTAACCTGAACATTATCTACATAGTAATATTTATGATACTATCTATATCGGTAATAAATTTATATGCGGTAGCACCCAAAATCTTCTAGAAACTATATGAATACATAGGTGAAGATATTCCCTTCCTTGAAGAGCTTAGAATCTAAAAAGGAAAGACTGACAAGGGTGCAAGGAAAATGATTCACCATCTGAGCAATGGTTCCCAAATGCTCTGCATCCAGGCATGTCTAGTATACATACCCCAACGTACATAGGCACTAAAGAAATGCCTCGCTTTAGATAAAGCGAACATAAAGGCACAAAGGGCACAATAAAGCACAAAAGTAATATCAAACGCAGAACTGAATGACCAGAGCAGCAGTTTCTAAGGTTGGGCTGAAAGACACCCCTCCTCCCACACAGGCCCTCCCATCATGCTTTGCCTGGAAAGCAGCAGAGTTTAAAAACGACTTCATATTTTCTTTGGTGCAGGGGCTGTTTCTTAATCTATGTTGGTATAGTGCCTAGCAAAATGGGGCCCTGGGTTTTGTCTGGGGCCTCTCGAGGATGCTGAAATACAAATAATGATAGAAATAAATTAATGTTCTGGATGTCCTGGATATGAAAATTACAGAAGCAGAAAGGGGGAATTTGATAGGCCGCCCTGCAAAACAGAAAGGGCTGCGCATGTGTCTAGTTGTTTCACTACAGTCACTGAGCTGCATGAGAATGGTGATAGCCTCTATATGGTTGTGTGTATATATTTTACAGAAGTGCATGTAAATTTCCTTACTGAATCTCTGCTGGTTAAACATTGTTTTTACCATTATGAAAATCAAATTGGTTTCAATACTACGTATCCATTTTGTTGACAGGCTTTGCAGTGGATTTAATTACATATAATACACTTGCCAGCAATAGAATGCAGCAGAAAGATTTTTGAGATCCTTTTTTGCGGAGGCCATGTCTACACTACAAACTAGTATAGTTACTTAGTGCTGCACTTACACACCAGGATTGCTTGCGCCAATGCAAAATGCTATGCACCGGGGTAGATATCCCACTGTGGGGGCTCTTTTCATGCAAGTGAGTAGGGCCATTAATTGTCTGGTGTGCTGTGACTCTCAGCAACATGCAGGACACGGTGGATGGATTTGCAGCCATGGGATTCCCGAGGTGCAGTGGAGTAATAAATGGCATGCACATCCCTCTTTTAGGGCCAGCCCAGCTTGCCACAGAATGCACCCATAGAGAAAGCTGGTTTTCTATAGTTATGCAAGGGTTGGTGAGTCACCATTATAAGTATGGGCTGGTCAGGGGATGCATGATGCTCACATCTATAAGAACACAGGACTGTTCAGAATGCTGCAAGCAGGAACCTTCTTCCCCACATGGTGGATTAGCATTGGCAACATGGAAATGATGACCGTCATTCCTGGGGACTCCGCCTTTGTTCAGGAAGCTGTACGAAGGTTGCCAACTTTCTAATAGCACAAAAACTGAACACCTTCGCTCCACTTCCTGTCCCACCCAGTCTCTGAGGACCTACTTCCTGCCCATTCCATCCCCCCCCCTTCCTCCATCACTCACTCTCCCTGATCCTCACTCACTTTCACCGAGCTGGGGTACGCCAGCCATCAGGACCAAGGAAACATTCAACTACTAGCTCAACCAGTGGCGAATGACTGTTGAATGTACTTTTGGTAGACGGAAGGGACCTTGGTGTTTAGTCACTAGATTGGATCTCAACTAGAAAAATATCCCAAAGCCTAAAGGTGCCTGTTGTGTCTTTGCCTCATAACTATTATCCAAGAGGAAAAGGCTGCTGTGAGGGTGAAGATGGAGCAGCGGCCTGATGACTTTCAACAGCCAGGTGCACAGACAAGAGCTGAGTGTGACGCTATGTAGTTGAGGGAGTTGTGAGCCACAGTCATTTTCTGTGCTGGACTGTTCTCTAGCCCTGAATTTTTGGGGGCTATTAGGAATGGTGTCGTGCTTGCTGTACATTTATAACTGACTGTGTCTTAGTGAGGTAATGAATTATCTGATGCTTGCTGTACATTTATACACGACTGGATGTTTTCTTGCAACTCTGAGTTCTGTACTGCTGTAAACTTGCAAGTATTGGGTGCTTTGAGTACCACTGAACATCCCACAATTGTGTATTGTGAACTAATAAAGGTCAAATTATTTTCAAAAAATAGAAATTCACTAAAGGTCAAAACAGTGCAGAAAACAAGTTAGAAAAAATGGGCAATGCAAGACCAACTTTTAATGGAAATAAATTAATGGAAGTGGAAAGGCAGCAAACATTTCTCTCCATTTCTGTGCAGACTAAATGGATTGCATCAGCCATGGTTCTCCCAGGTCATCATAGGTGAAGCTGTAGTTTTCCTTGCTGTCCCTGGTGTGGAGTGGTAGAGGTGAGGGTGCAGCTTGTGATGCCAACTGGTGTGTTGGGTGGTGTAGGGTGCTGCTACCATGGAATTCTTCAAGGACAGCAGAGGTAGGAGATCTGGGAGTTTTGGATCTGTAGGTGAATCACAGCCTGCAGGATGTGTGTTTGCTGCTTGAGAACTTCTATTGTCCTCATTCATCTCCCTTGCTTTCCTGGGCCTCTCTCCTTCTCCATTCCATCTGCCATGTTGGCCTCCAGACCCTTTGTTCGTGCTCCACTGCTGCAGTGTTTTGCTGAACACGTCCTCCCTAATTCTCTTCTTCCTCAGGGTCAGGTATTCTGAGAGTGTAGAGGGGGCATTCCTCGAGGCCATAGGGGCAGCAGCTAATGATAAAAACAGACAGACATGTCACTCAATTTACAGGCACAATGGAAAACAAAAGATCAGTTTTGAAACTCCTTTCCTTTATTCCCATAAAAGCTTTTACTAAGACATTCTTATTGACACTTCAGCACTGCTGTACTTCCCCACTCATGGTGGGCATGGTCCACCAGGAGTGAAGGATGGGGGAAAGGAATTTTGGTTGCATGAAACAATACAATTTCAGTCCTTATTCCACAGGTACAAGTCTAGCACAAAGCCACTGAAATTTGGCACTGTTGTGATTTGAACTAATGTCTCATTCCTGAGGGTAACAAAGACACCGAGAGTTCAGCTATTACTAACATCCTGAAGGTTCTTGGACCCATATGTCCCCAGCCTGTTTCCTGCAATGGTGCCAGACAAATTGCAGAGTGGTGTGGGAAAGTGTCCTACAAGGGAGGAAGATACAAGGCAGTCATCTGTAGAAAAGAGAGAAGGGAGAGGACTGCAGAGTATCTTACTGGAAGTTTAATCAAGATGTATCTGGAGGATACAAAGAACATTCCTAAGTACATAAACAAACTGCTTCCTGTAACTCTTCATCCCGCCCCCCAACCTGCCCTATAGGGGAATGAATAGCAGATACCAACTCCACCTCTGTTTGTTGTACCACTACCTCTTGTATAAATGACAAGTCAGTACCTGTGTCTTGTTGATTTGGCTATGGGAGTGGTGCCATCTTTAAATTTAAATGCTGGAGGGGAAAGTGCATGCATACCCATACTCCAGGTCCCTCCCCCTTCATCAGATCTGTCTGTGCTCAGCTGGCAGGACTGATTAGACAATGGTACAGTCTTGAACAGGTTCTGCCTTGTGGCATGGCTGGACCCTCTCCGCTGCATCTCTCACTTGCTGTTCATGGCCAGGTCTCTTTAGCAGGCTCCTGTGAGCTATCCACAGTGGTCTGCGGGGTGCTGGAAGAGGACTCTGCCAAGTATAGCACGCAGATGTGGCTTGCCACCAGACTGATGGTGTTCCTGGCCTTGTGGCATGCCTGACAGGTTCTTTGCCATCATGCAGCACTGCTGCTGATCCCATCCTCCTCCTTCACCTGCATCCCCTGTGCAATCTTTTAGTGGAAGTCCAGGTGTGCCTGCACAGCTCTTCTTCCCGCAGACTCAGGAGATCCAATACTTCCTGTCTGCTCCAAGGCCGGAGTGTGTCAAGTCCATGAGGCCAGCAGGGGTGGTTGAGCAGTTGCACACAACAAGCGTGAGCTGCTAGGTGTACTTGCCAAGGTAGACAATTAGGAAGAGTCATTTCAAAAATGTGTGGGGTGATTTTAAGAGGGAAGGAGGTGGCTTCTGCTCTCTAGGATCCTTGAGCAGTGGAGTTCACAACTGTGACCAGATCAGTAACTGTTGCAGGGAATGGGGTATAGTGGTACAGCTGCTGGAGGACTTTTACTCCATTACCTGTGTCGACCCCATCTACACTCACACTACATCAACTTCAGTAGGTTGATGAGGGCTCAATGGATGCTTGCATGGGCTGGAGACAAATGTGCACTACAGACAGGGTAAACTGGGTGTCTATATGCTTGTCTTTAGTACCTTAGAAAGACAGACTAGTTTGATCCTGCAGGAATTCAAACTTTTGATTTTTGAATGCAAATATTTTAAACCCAATGCTTAGACCATTACACTGGTACAATAAATCTTTACAATCACACTGCCAACATACAGATTTTTCTTTGGAAGCAGTTGCTTTAGGGCACAATGATTGGCATGTTTAATACACTCAAATTATGAAATATAAACTAATGTTAGCATATACAGAAATTGGGATTCAAATGGGTAGTTGGCCAAAAGTTTGATATTCAACTGCAAGACATGGGAGCATCTAAGTAGCTTGCCAGATAGTTGCAGTGCAAATGATTACTTTGCATTTTGGCACAAAACCTGAGCTTCATCTCAGTTTTCATAAAAATGTTGACCAGCTCTAGCATCAGATACTGTTGGAGAAAATGCAAAAAAACAAAAAACAAAACCAGAAGCATAAATCGAGCGTAAACTTGAGGATCTAACCATGTGGCCTAAATTATGCTGGCATTTAGCATGTCATTTCTCAAACAGCATCTAAGTTTGATAGTTTGATTATTTTCCTTTTTAATTAAAAAAAAGTTTTAATGTAACCCTTCCTGGCGAGACATCTGAAACTCATACACCAGCTTCAGGGAAGTCATTTCAAATACCCATTCAAAGTTAATTGCCAGTGATAGCCGCAGCTTGTGAGTCTGGGATATCATCTCAAAATGTCTTCTTTCAAGGTATGCCCTGCAGGGCATTGTGGGATGGGTAAGTCCATGCTTTTGCAAGCTGCAGGAACAAAGACCCACACCAGAAAGCCTTGAGTTTCAGTAATTCATGCTGGGGCATGGGTAGCAGAGATGCCATAGTGAGAGAGGGGGAAAATCAGGGAGCAAAGCCCCATGCTCAGAGCCCAACTCCAGGTCAATGAAAAGCAGTGTATCTGTGTATGCATATGACACCTCATAATCTTTAATGTATTCATCCTTATAGCACCTCTCTGAGGTAGGGAATTACCTTAAGATTCCCACCATGCAGGCAAGAAACGGATGCACAGGGAGAATATACCTTGCCCAAGGTCACTCAGAGAGAGTATGTAATGGAGTAAGGAACTGAACCTGGGTCTGCCTAAGTCCCAGGAGCTTGTCCTAACTCCTGGACCATCGTTCAGGATAGCAAAGCCTGAAACACTGGTCTGAGAACATAGTTCACAGACAAAGCACAGCCCCAACAAGACAGTGCATTAGCAGGAGGGTCCAAAAGTTTGAGAACCTTGTGCTGAGCTCAGCTGTGTTAATGTAGCACAGGAAGAAGGCCCAAATGGCTTTTGGACAAATATTAGGTTTGGATATTTGGCATTAATACTGTTGCCCTTCTTCTGACACCAGTGTTCCATTTCTTGGCTCCCTGTCAAGGGATAGTTGATGTCCAGGGATTTGTATATCAGCTTCCCAGTGGAGAAGAATTCACAAAATCTAGGTAATTTCTACATGTAATTTGCTCTACTTGCACTAGCCCTGGACCACAGGCAGTCAAACAGCATGCAGACAATCTGATCTTCCAGAAATCCCAGCCCATCCACCAATTCCTGGTTTCCATGAGGCTACTCTGTCCTAAGAATTGCCTCCAAAAGGAGAATAAACCAGAGAGCAAACTGCTATCTACCACCACTTTTACCACCAGAGACCGCTGCATGACAAAACAGAGCATGTCTTCCAAAAACTGAACATTTGCTCACACACTAAAACAAACAAAATCCTTGAGCAACTGTGTGCAATAGCACCACCTGCTAAATCCTGTAATAAGAATATTATATAGAGACATTTGAAGCATGCCCAGTAACACTAACACAGCAATACCCAAGCAGAGACAACTATTAAAACAAAACTGTGTGAAGATGTATGAGTCCTGTGGGATTTGATTTCTCCCAGTAGTTAATGCATCAGTAATATATTATATATTAAAATGGGTTATCATTTCCCTGCTGTAACTCAATTAAAAAAAAAAAAAAGGAAAATCAGTTGCTATCCAAACTCACTAAAATTCTCTCTCTCTCGCTGGACAGAGGATTTTTTTTTTTGGTCTACACGCATATGGTTAAACTATAGCATAGCTGTTTTTAAAATTATATATGCCAGTATAGTTTATAGATTTTAAATAGATAGGTAGTTGGATGGCCACCATCAGTTAAGGAGAATTATATATTTGCTATAATCTCAGTTGAAAAACTTCCTTATGTATCATCTCTTTATACGATCAGCTAGAAATAGAAACTATGACTCCTGAAGTAGATCCTCTCCAGTAACCAAGTCAGATTTGGTGGTACAGTTTATGGTCTGTTTTAGAAGTCTGAAGAATAGTCATGATCTCTAAGAGATCCATTAAAATGTCACTTTCACTCCTAGATTTATGGATTTTTAAGATCAGAAGTTAAGACCAGAAGTTTTAAAGTCAATTGTATGTTTGGAATGAACATACTCTACAGGTGTGGTCTCCTATGCTAACCCTTCTGAACAGCTATAGACCAATACTCAGCAGCACAGAGCTCTCAAGAGTCCCAGGGAAATCAGTAAGAGCTGCTGGGGCTCAAATCCTCACGGATTCATAGACTTTGTGAAAATTACATCAGATCACACCTTTGCCTTATATCTACTCCTCACAAAGGGGGTCCATTGAAGTCAATGAGAGTTTAGTCATTGATTTCAGAGGGAGTTAGGATTTCACCCAGTGTTCAGTTTCCAGGACTGGCCCACAGAAACCAGCACTATGCAGAACTTCTCTTAATATTCTGCATCATTTTCCATTAATAAATCTCTGCCTATCTATGGGAAAAGCTCCTTGTAGTATGAGAAACGTTCCTAACAAAATGCTTGCTGTCCAATGTGGAATCACAATTGAGTGCACATCTGCAGGATATATTAAAATCAAGCATCTACGTCAACTGGCCTAAGACTCGTTTAAGAAAACCATATCAGCATGGTCAAATCAGGATGAATCCACCTGTCTGCCACACTTTGTGTTGAAATCTAAGAGCTGCTTATAACTGTATAGCACAAGCAGCTCAATACTGCTTAAACGAGAGACCAGATGTGTTTGTGAACAGTAGGCAGACTAAAAATTGCTACATGTAATTTACAATGTCTGAATTCTCTCAGTCCCCATCTCACTCATTCAAAATGAGGTGAACTAGAATGCTATTTAGAACCTGTGCCAAACAACATTAGCTTTTTTTCAGGTACAATCAAATTTTTGTAGTCAGTCAACAGACAAAAATTGTCTGTGAGGTAATATTTTTTTATTGGACCAACTCTGGTTGGCAAAAGAGACATGTGGAGCTCCACAAAGCTTTTCTTCAGGTTTGAGGAGCTCAAAAGCTTGTCTCTCTCACCAACAGAAGTTGGCCCAATAAAAAATATTACCTAACTGCCCTTGTCTGTCTCATGCCTTGGGATCAACAGTTATAATATTGCAAACAAAAATTGGGCATCCTGTAATTAAGAAAATGTTTTAGTAGCATCATTTGTATTTAAGCCAATATATCAATGTTTGCATCTGTTGTCTGGCTGTACCATTAGCTGGACAGCGAAATAGATCCATTGACAATGCTTGAAACACAAAACACAGCAGCCAAAGCGTGCAATGCCCATTAACTGGTCTGTACCAGAGTGACACATACGTGGAAAATCTTTATTATTTATAACAGTGTTTGACCTTTTATTTGGATCAGAAGCATTATCAACCAAGACAGCTGTCCTTTTACAGCTTCTTGGGTTAGGAGTAGCAAGAAAAAGACTCTCTGTAGTGTAAAGAGGGCTGGGACTCACACACACAGCAAAGGGAAAACCCAAACATGGATTTTAAGAATTACACTTTTTCAACATCTAATGAAAAGTCTATTGGACAAGTGATCTTTATTTTTCATATGTCTAGAAGCAAATCCAGTCATGATCCTTAATCTTCTTTGCTTAATATCAGATGATTACCCTTTCAGTATATTGTTAACTTTGGCATTTAGTTTTTCTGCAGTGCACTCAAAATGTTTTTTTCCATATTCAGCACAATCAGTAAATTTGGTTTTAAATATTTTTCCAAGATGTTCATATTAGGTTTCTAATATGGATGTCAGGGTCTAAATAAGCCACCTGATTTTCAGAAATCACTATTGATTTCTGAAACCTCTGGACTTTAGTGGGTGCTGCTCATCAACTTTTGAAAATCAGGTCACTTATTTAGAGGGATTTAGGTACCTAGCTACAGGCTCCAGTTTTTAAAACCTTGGCCCTAGTTCTTTATTTAAAAATTTAAAATAAAATAGGAATACTAAAGGTTATTGCACGCATAGAGCTATTCATGGCTGTTCTAAGGAAAGCAGCACTAAGTTAGAATGCATAGAACACTTTCCCAAAGCACATTCCAAAAGTTTATAATCATTGTAATGTTCCTTGGATGTATTATTTCATTTTACTGATTAACCACTGACTCAGCTTGTCAAAGACTTGTATATGGACACAGAAGTTATCAGTGTCAGAACTGGAACTAAAGTGGGACATAAAACCACAAATACTGACAGGGTATTCATGAGCAGGTGTAGTGTCTGAAACCACTATAACCTCACATTTTAAAATTGCTTGGATTTCAACTAGACAGTGTTCCCTTCAAAAGAATAAAGATTAGTAAAGGGAGATGCAGGAAAGGCCCCTAATTCATCATTCAAATACCTTGTGAGGTTATTGTCACACAGCTTTAAATCCCACAGGCTTGAAAACAAAAGACTTCAAAGTTGCATCCAATTAAGAATACAACAAACTACACATGTTCTTCACCCAGGTATAACTCTGCAATGGCCTGTCAAATTCTCTTATAAACAAGACTCTCAAGGTTTGCAAACTCCAGAAGCAAACTCTGCTTGATACCATGAGAGGAATTTTTTTATTTGGTTACAAGGATCTGAATTAGTTGACTAACACTCATAAATGAATTTTAAAAATCATATCGTAGTTAGTTTAATTTTGTTATAGCTCTGGGGGTGATTTCTTGCCAAGTGATTTTAACAATGTCCCTCTGCTGTTGCAATATTTCCATCACGTGTAGGTTGTCATGAAGTGCATCCTAAAGAGCTTTGCCCATGTCTATGAATTATCTTAATACTGCCTGGCCTATAACCTTAAACCCATTGAAACCTATATTACAAAGGCTGGTGTTACCCTCAGGCTGGGAGCTACTGTAATATTTAATTCTTAGCACTTACCTAACACTTCAAAGTGCAGTACAAAGATTAATTGCCATCATTCCTGCAAGTTTCCCTGTCCTATGCTCGACCAGATGACCAAGCTTCTCTCTTAAAAGGTGCTAGGGTTTGAATAATATGGTTCTAATTTTTTTGCAGTTAGCACGTAGCAGTAAGTGCAGAGGTTGCCTATGCCACTGAGTGGTCTTTGGAGGGAGCTTTAGGGTGTAGGTTTGACCTATACGCAGTGGCTAGACAGTCAGTGTGCTGACACTTCCACTTAAGTTGCTAATTAGGAGTGTTTAATTTGTCCTTTCCAGCTCCTTTATTTGCCTTTATCCACCTGTTGTCTCATCTAATGTCTTGATTGTAAACTCTTTGGTGTCAGACCAGTATTGAGAGAGAGAGAGAGAGAGAAATAGAGAGAGAGAGAGAGAGAGAGAGAAAATACATATGTGACCAGGTACATGCAGGGTCACCTCTTTCCTCATTGCATGTTACTACAGTTAAGGCTGGGGACACTGGAGCTTGCCCCCCACCTTGAAAAAGAAGGGGCAGCAGGAAGAGCATTCTCTGAGAGGGGCCCTGGAATTAGCTCCCTGCCAGATTCTGAAATAGCCAGGACCCACTGTAAATCCCACCTATATGACGGGAGTTCTGTGGAGGGCAGGAATGGGCTTTTAAGTGGAGTAAGATAGGTACATGCTGCTGCTGCACACATTTACTGGCTGCCATCTTAATTTTTCTTCATGTATTTGGAAGCAAGGTGATATTTTAAGATTTTAAATGTAGTTATTGGCAGGGAATCATAGAATATCAGGGTTGGAGGGACCGCAGGAGATCATCCAGTACAATCCTCTGCGCAAAGCAGGACCAATCCCCAGCTAAATCATGCAACAGATTTCTGCCCCCAATCCCTAAAGGGCCCGCTCAAGGATTTAATTCACAATCCTGGGTTTAGCAGGCCAATGATCAAATCACTGAGCTGTCCTCCCCCCCCCCCCAACCCAAATCCAGAGCCTGTGTACATATACATACAGAGGGCAGCTTCCTAGCATTTTAGTGAACCCAATCTGGAAACTACTGAGCCTGCCTTAGGGGTAAAAAAAGTAGAGATTGAATCTAAGACATCTACTTCTGTAGGGAACTATAAAAACATACAACCAAGAGAAAACCTTACATAAGAAAATTAACTACAAAAAGTAAACTTCATAACTTGGGGGGCAGCGGGAGTATATAGATAGTAGCCATGTGAGTCTCATGGAGTTTCAAGAGAAAGTAATTGGACAAAAAAGAGCCCTCATCGTCAATAGCAGGCAGGAACCTGCTCATAGGGAAAGTCCATCAGTTCATTCTAGGAAACAATGAGCAGAGCAACGCAAAACTCTGGGGATTTGTTTGAATGTGTGCACAGATGTGCAGCTGAGTTTCAAATCAACCCAAAACAACAGAGCAAAACAAAGCGGAATGTGGCAAATTTCAGATTTTCATTTTGAAACATGTTGTATGTCTCGAGTGATCGATAGCTTGCCCGAAAATCTGTCATGTCATGCCACCACCCTGTCATGGACAGTGCATATTTTTCATCCTTTATAACCTAATCTCATCTAACTTGATTTACGTACAGTAATTACTAGAGCTTTGGATGCAAGTAAATTGGTTGCTCAACTTGAATATAAATGACTGTAGTGCACACGCATACATTAGCACATCCAAATGGTACAGTCGAGATATATGAGAAAAAAGACAATGCACAGGAGAAAAATAAAATGCCAAAGTGAACAACATGCTGCCCATGCCTGCACAGCTCTCCACTGATAGCCAGGGGGCAATTTAGTGGGAAGTTGGAGAACTCAAAAAACTACTACTGCCTTTCCTAGTGCAAAATGTTATGCAGGTTCAGATCCTGAGCCACATGGACAGTTACTTTCTTCTGTGCAGTGCCCCCATCTTTAACACAACTCTGTATTTGATGTAGGAGTCTGCCTGTCTGGGTTCGACAGAAGAATCAGGATAAAGTGTCAGTTTGAAAGAAACAAAAGTGAAAATTCTCAGAGTTGCAGACATGTCAGATTCAACCAAGAACTCCCTTTAGCTGACTGTAAGGACCTGATCCTGCAGCCATTCTGCATGTAGGACTCCCCAGGATCATTCCCCACAATGTGGATGGGAATGTATGCCAACATTCAGTCTCCCAGGAAGTCAGCTCCCTTGCTTTTAAAGACAGCAGAGTAATTATTTTAAATGAAATTAAAGATGAAAGTATTGCCCATAATTTTCTGTGGAACACCATTTGTTCCATTACATTTACATGGCAGGCGTGAAAGCTTATTTTTCCATTTCGTTTTTAGTAAAGACAAAAAGACCACACTAAGTAAAACAGTTTAAATGATCACTTATTCCAATATTGCTTAAAAAAGTATATTTTTACCTCACTTCAGTGGACATAACTTTCTGACAAAAAGCAAGGTTCTATACCAACTTTGAGACCAAATGTCAATTTTATAGTAATTTCATTATTGCAAAGTTAAATATACATAATTTAATTAAAATTAACTTATTTAGGCATTTAACTGAATGCTTGAGTTCCAGTAACTTTAGCAGCAGTTTATTTCAAACTATTTAAGTGAAGTCTCTGGGTTTAAGGGTCATGGCTTCTAAGGGGTTTACACAAGAAAATGGAGGAAGACAAGTGTACAAGCCATGTATATCAATATATATTATACAGTATTTGTAATTAATCTACACTCAAGTTCAATGTTAATATAACTAGGCAAACATTGTACCTATCTTGTATAATAAATATTTACTACTTACCTTCCATATTTATTAAGTCCCCAATGCAGCAAAAGCAATTAAGCACATACTTAAGTGCTTTGCTGAATCATAATGGAACATGTTTTAATAAAAAGGAAGACTTCCTCCATCACAGTCCCTGTCGAGCCCCTATTAGTTATCCTACAATTTTAAATCTAACAATATTTTTCAGATTAATACAGCTTTATATAAAGATGTACAGTCACCAACTAGACACTCCAGTACATTATACTTCATGCCTTCAAAGGTGCAGTCATCAGTTTAGAAATATAAAAGAATTTGAATATCTATTGTGTTCCATTGGAGGATCTACATTAGCTAAACCTCAAACACTTGTAAGTTAAGTATTACCAGTATTTAATGCATTAATGTATTCATGCTAGAAAATAAATGCAAAGTGATGCACTTGTCCAAAGACCACAATGAGTCAGTGGGAGAGGCAGGACGAAATAAAGGAGTCCTGCCTTTTGACTCCTACTCTAAAACCGCCTCCCTTCTACAGCAGAAATGTATAATTAGCATCTAGGTGACAGATACCTAAATATTTTTTAAAACTCTAAATCTCTGGTTACTAAGTTTAAAATGGGTTAAACTTCAATAATATTTAGGTGTACTGGGACACAGAATGGCCACCAGGAATCTGTGAAAATGGTTAGGTCTTCAGTTTTTAGAGCTATGGGACTACACACGATGAATTGCTTATCTCATTAAGAATGTTTCATCACAACATACTTCTGCTATCACTCAAAATAATTCAATATTTAATTAAAATATATACTTTGTGTGTTGTGGCATTTATAACTACAGGTTTGTGTTTTACAATTTCACTTTTTAAAGCAATTTCCCATCCTATGTTTGAAATGTAGTTGGTTTTTAAAACAAAAGTTAGCCTGCTAGGATTTTATTATTTAGAACACCAACTAGAATTGGGATTCAGACAACTGATCAGTTCTAAGGATAATTTAATTAGCACTTTCAGTTACTTTGCCACAACCTAAAGATGAAGTGAATTTTTTAAAAGCATAATTTGAAACAAGTGAAGTGCACATGTAACACCCTCCTGCACCCAAAAGGAAAACAACCTCTGAGGATTAATTTTTTTGTAGGTATCCTCTTGAGCAGAAGAAAATTCTTTTCTTTAAAGAAGTGTATGGACCCATCTCCCCCTGCTGGAGTCAGATGAGGAACTACATTAAGTAGCTTTTAAAAAGAGGGAAAGGTATTTTTTAATTTAGGATTTTTTTAAATGAAATTGTACTTGAAAGTTTTATTTTTATTATAAGGTAGCTTTTTTATTGCCATGCAACAAGCGCCGACCCGTCACAGGGGAGACACTAAGGAAATACCAGTTATAGTGTTTCCATTATTCAGACTTTTGTGTCTGTTTAGCACTGAAACAGACATTTCAATACAAAGGGAAATCTGACCCCTCATTCCTATACATACTTTACCTCTATTACATTGGGATTCATGTATACATTGGAGGACAAGACTCAATGCTGTACTCCAATTGGCAATTTAATCCTAACTGGGGGAATCTTTTTCATAACTATTGTTCGAGATGTGCTGCTCATGTCTTCCATTCTAGGTGTGCATGTGCCCACGGTCATGATCACAGAGTTTTGCCTTAGTGGTACCCTTAGGGCTAGCTGCGGTGCCCCCTGGAGTGCTGTGCTCCTGCATCCAGATATCAGGCACTGCCGGCCCATGCCCTCTCAGTTTCTGTGTGTCAACAACTCCAATAAAGGGGAGGAGGGCAGGTAACCGAGTGGACAGTTTTTCCTTCTTCTATTGCTTGCTTATATCCATTCCATTTTAGGCGACTCACAAGCAGCATCAAGGGAGGTGGGCTGAATTCACGGTCTTGCAGCACTGCTCTCCAAAGCCCACATCATGAGATGCGAATGTGTGGACGGATGACCAGGTAGCGGCCCAACAGATCTCTTGATTTGGTACCTGTGCCAGGAAGGCCACTGACTACGTTTATGCCCTAGTCAAGTATGCCATTATGCTCACTGGTGGAGTCCCTTTCGCCAACTCATAGCAGTAGACAATACAGGCCGTGATCCAGGACCAAATCCTCTGAGCAGACACTGGGCAACGTTTCATCCTATCTGCCACTGCAACGAACAACTGTGTTGATTTATGGAATAACTTTGTTCTATGTAGAAGCCCAGTGCCCTCTGGAAATGCAGCGTGTAGCCTGCACTCCTCATCTGACGCACGAGGCTTTAGAACAGAGTTGGGCAAACTTTTTAGTGTTTTTAGCTGCTCAAATGCTATTTTATGCTTCTTCCCAGCCTCATTTTTCTGCAGTTGCCTGAAAAACTAGTAAAAGTCTAGGTAAACTATTTGGCAACATATTCCAAATCGATCATCTCCCAAATTATCTGCATTTCTGCTGCACACTGTGAAGTGACCGTTTTGACCATTGCTTGTTTTCCTCGTTCAACGTAGATACATTTAGATCAATATTTTACTCAAGGTCAGTTTTAGGTATTTGACTTTTCTTTTATAAATACAGATTTCAACCTGGTTTGTAGGTTCTAACTTTCCAAGTGCTTCCAATGCTTCTAAATTATCAATTTTAAGTAAATATGCTTGGTGGTTGGATCAGAGTTTAATGATTTGTTTTCTTTTAATGCAATCTTTTCTTTTGTGTGTGTTAGCCCTTGGAAGATATTAAACTCAATATTTCTAAAAGTAGGGAAGTGATTTTCAGAAGTGCTAAGCACCTAGTAGTTGCCACTATCAGGAAATGAAGTGCCTAAATATTAGCTTAAAGGAATACATCACCCATCCTAGATTCTCCAAACCATCTCCTGCATTTTAAGCACAATGAAAAGTTACAGTAATTTTTTTTCCAGGTGCAGTTAACATAACTAAATTAAAGTTTAACATTCTTAGTTTGCTCATTTGATACAATAGGTCTGATTCCTCTTCTCCAATTTCTTTCAAGGGTAGAATGTCTGTTGCACAGTTCAAATAACTGGAATTAAAGAATTATTGCACCACCTATTTGCATAAACCAATAGACAATAAAATTAATCCCAAACCATACGAACTACAAAGTAATGCTCATCACTGGTGTAAAAGGTGACAAGCCATTTAAGCTGAAACAGGCTTTCAGGCAGGAGTCCAATCTTCATACTTCTCCGCTAAGCAGCTACCACACTGCTGCTGCTGCTACATAGGTAAATGACTTTCTGCATGGAGTGCTATACTCCAGAAGAGATACTATGTTCACATTTAGGACGTTTTAAAATTTTATTTGCAACTATTGCAATTACAAAGATTATATCAATGTAACTTTGCCTTTAAAATGACAACCCTTTTTAACAAACAGGTCACAAATGAGCAAGTAGCTATTTTGGCCTTTGGGTGGCTTCCGTCAGGTGGAAATTTCCCTGTAGGGCGAACTTATACAGTATTTGTCACAATAGGTATTATGGTACTGCAATCTTGTAGTTCAACACTTCGTAATGGAAATACATCTCTTTTTACATGATTGACATTTGTAATCACATTTATCCAGACAGAGTACCACTAAAGATTATATTCGGGTGGGAAAGCTATAAGCACTTTGCTTGAGCTGAAATATCTGCTACCTTAGCAGCCATGTAGGGTGTCCCTTAAGTAAATATTTGCTTGGAAAAGAAAATGTGTGTTCCTATGTTACTGGCCCCGTTCAGTCCTGTGGCAGGGATAAAAAAAGAAAGGGATGCACACTATTACAAATGCAAAGAGTCATCAAATTTTGTCCAGTTTATTGTTAGGAATTCAAAACTGATACAAAACATGCCTCCTTTGCACACTATTTTTTCCTTAAAAGTTTTCTGACAGAGTCAGGTAGATAAGAATTAAGAATGTATTTCAACTTTCAGAGTGAACCTTTTACAAAAGGGATTACATATAAGCTACCAACTTTGTGTAACGTCTGGTTCCACTCATTTTTAGACATATAGTTTATCAAAAGAATCAGATCCCGCACTGATCTGCTGAAGTACAGGCTTAAAAATGTTTTAAGCCTGTAATAACGTCTTATGACCTTGTCCAGAAGTGTTTATAATCTGCATAATTCTGAGCAATGAAGAAAAGGTAGTAGAGTCCCAAAAGGCAGCCCCCAAGACTACATGGAATGTGCCCAGAGGTATGATGCCAACTTGCGATGACCAAGATAAGAAAAACAGAAGATTTAAAGCTATGATTTGAGCTGTATCACTACAAAATATCAAATGAGTATCACAGAATTTACCAAGATTGAAACTTGAGCAGATGTAGTTTCAATCAACAGAAACTTGAGATGTAAATCCTACCTGAAGGTTTGCCACAGTAAATTCCTAATGCAGAAAAATTGAATTAAAAATTGCTCATCGCTAACGGTACCTTTTATTTGATTGGACCCTAAACTGATCAGACGATACACAGCCCACGCTTTTGGACATTTATAATAAAAAAGATTTTATTTTCAATTGAAATAAATGCATCATCCTGCACTTAATGGCTGTAACAAGCCATAAGCATCTTCCACATTGTACCAATCATAACACTTTTTTTTACCTTCACGGAGAAGTTACATAATGCACTCACACTTGGTAAAGAGGAACTAAACTCGGCCTTCTCAATGCGTTCGCACTAGGTTTCTTGTTTATTGTACAGTTCCACAGTCAGACCAAAAGTTTGCAGTGTGTGCAAATGTTGTAGTTAATTAATAGCACTGTTTAATCATCATCCTCTTCCTCCTCCTCCTCTTCCTCAAAGCTATCTTCAAAACCCTCACTGTCTTCCTGGTCCTCATCACCCTCAATCGCTATATCCCATTGTGGATGATTTTCTGGCACTGGTTTAGCTTCATGAACTTCCAGCTATACAGAACGGTTGAGCAGAGAGAGAGAGAGAGAGAGAAAGAGAGAGAAAGAAGAAAAAAAGTGATTGAATGAACACAACAAATATCAATCAGAAAAGCATGAAAAATAATCATCTGCTTCTTGTACTACATAAAATTGTAAACAAGTTGGTTTTGGGGAGAGCAGTGTGTTAGAATTTCTCATTGATTTTGTGTGTCTATATTTTGAAAAAGAATATTCTTTACTATCTTAACTGTGGGGCAAACCCCCAATGACAAAAGAACACCTGTATATTTAAATACATATACAAACTTATCTGATACTGGGTGACCAATACAATGATATTGCTGTTTGTGACCACATGCCTGGTATTGCCTGAAAAGCTGTTTGGGATTCATAATGTTGTTTTAAATGTGAAAGAGTCTATTAGCATTCCTATATCAGGCAAGTAATTTATAGTAAAGGACTGTTCAGATTTGAAATCTTAAGTCTTAGAACTGTTGCATCTAAAGCTGAAAAACCATGTTTTCATGCTGCCCCAATTCTGCCTAGCTATATGCGTATTAACATCTGTCCTAAGTTATTTTCAACAAGAAATCTACTAGGGTTAAAGTATCACCTTCAATGGTTTAACCTGGTCCAAACCCATAAACGAATCCGATCTTAAATAAACCGTGTATTGGTAGTTTCCAGGTTTGCCTGGTGCAGGAAACTTCAGTTCTACCTAGAAAACACAATTAATTCCAAACGTTTTTTATTCTGAGAAGACCTTCAAACAACTTATAATTGGCTTCTATACTTTAACATGCAGTACAGATCACCAAATAAAAGTGATGGCTTTTTAGTCACTGATATATGCTACTTTGTCCACAAGCCACAGCATAGTAAAATACATCCATGAGATACGTGCGAATAGCCACAAATGGGTACCAACGAGAGAGGATATTGAAGTACAATAGCTGGAGCATTACAGTTCAGAATATGTTATGTAATTATACTATTATTTCATGTAAATCACTTCAAAGTATTTTATAAATATTTAAAGTTAAGTGTTTGATCCTCAAATCTACAAATACCTTACCTCTTCTCTATCTTTTAGTGTACACACATGATATGGCATAGACACTAATGTCTGATCCTTCCGATCTGCAATATACAGCCACCACCATTCTTGTTTTTCCTGTTAAAAAAATAAATATGAAAAACTAGAAAGTAGGGGTAATATTAAGACCTGGTATACCATAATAATTTGTTGCAGAGCAGATATAAAATATAAGAATAATCTACATTGTTATGAGTTAACCATACAGTACATACTGCACATTGAAGAGGTTATTGATGCCATGTCTACACTTAAAAATTACATAGATCTAATTACATTGCTCAGAGCTATTCAAAATTTCACACCCCAAGTGACACAGTCAGGTTAACTTAACCTCTAGGGTAGATCAGAATTCTTTTGTCACCCTAGCCACCGCCACTTGGAGAGATTAACAACATCTATGGAAAAACCCCTTCCATTGATGCAGGAAGCAGCTATTCTGAAGTTATACAGAGGCACAACTGCAGCACCATAAACATGGAGCATATGCAGCCCACTCAAGAGGCATTATACTGGAGAAAACAGAGGATAAGGTTTATAGTCTTTGTTTAGGTTATTAAAAAATGGTTGGAGACATTAGAATGCCAGTTTCCGTAACCAGTCACAATACAATATGCAAAAAATTGAAATCTCTCTCTAAAGGGAGACAGACATTGTTGCCTTATAATTAATACGTTATGGGAAAGTTGTTTCAATGCAAATAAATGGTTGCTGGAGTGTTTCTATGGCTTTGAAGGACCATTTCTGGTGGTCCATGCTGAAGGGCAGGGCTTAGGGCTTGGAACCTATAGCAACATTGGACTACCTCCAAATTTCATAGGTGGGAGATATTTTTTATTAAATGATGTGTAAAATGTGAAATGATGTCTGGACTTCACTGAAATAAACTTTCAATCTCAACTAGATTTTAACTACATTTTTACTACATTTTTTGCTTGCACATATTTCAGAAGCCTACAGGATTGCACAGTAATCAACGAATGACACTGAAGTTTAAGTTACAATGTAATAGTTAATTACAAATGATCTTTTACTTTTTAAAGTGATTAGTTGGAAGACTAGTAAATCACAGAAATCCCACTAATGCACACAAATGGGACAAATAGCAGAATCTATTTTTACTACCACCAATAGAAATGCTGGATTGCATCCACACTAGTGAACACTAAGGCTGATTAGCACAAACTCTATTTTGCATTCATCAGCTCAAGGTGAGAGGAACATGAAATTAACCGGACATATTAAATTTTCCAGTTTTACAGCATATCAATCAGTGGGAATGCACCTGAACCTCCACTCGGTAGTAGCATGGCTTTGTGTCTTTAATGGACCAGTCACTGAAGACAGGATATGCGGGAACTTATCCATAAATGGATTTTTAAAGGTTTAGATTGTTGCTATAAGTTAAAAAAAATACTAATGTTTTAATGACGTTTCCTATGTGCATGTTGTCACACATGCATATTGAGGACAGATTGATTTTTAATTTTAATCATTAAAATTCAAGATCAGATTACTATTTTTAAATAATTTTCAATAGTGAAGAAGGATCTTAAGTAGAAGAAATTTGCATAAAAGTGTATGAGAGTCAGTGGCAACTATGCAAAACATGGATAGAATCATAGAATCTTAGGGTTGGAAGGGACCTCTGGAGGTCATCTAGTCCAACCCTCTGCTCAAAGCAGGACCAATCCCCAACTAAATCATCCCAGCCAGGGCTTTGTCAAGCCTGACCTTAAAAACCTCTAAGGAAAGTGATTCTACCACCTCCACCCATTCCAATGCTGGACCACCCTCCTAGTGAAAAAGATTTTCTTAATATCCAATCTAAACCTTCCCAACTGCAACTTGAGACCATTACTCCTTGTTCTGTCATCTGATACCACTGAGAACAGTCTAGATCCATCCTCTTTAGAACCCCCTTTCAGGCAGTTGAAAGAAGCTATCAAATCTCCCCTCAGTCTTCTCTTCGGTAGACTAAACAAACTAAAGCATAACTAATTTAAAGGATAACTAAAGCATGAGCCAAGTATGCAGTATGAATTATGAGAAACAGCAGAGATGGACACAATTTTTCAGCCAAACTTATTCATTGACAAATGCAGATTTGGGTCAACCAAAATATTTTGAGAATTTGTTCAATTCTGATTAACTGTTTTCGGTGGAGAAAGTCAGGAAATGTCAAAATGGTTCATTTTGACATTAAATTAAATGTTTTGATTTTTTCAGGCTAGATTGACAAGGGACTTTAGCACCGTGATGGTCCCCCCTTATAACTAATAGCCAGTGATTAGAGAGCTCTTCTGGGATGCAGAACTTCCAGGTTCAAATCCCCACTCTATCTGATGTGGAACAAGGACTTGAACTTGGGTCTCCCAGGAGAGTACCCTAACCACTGAGCTATGGGGTATTCTAGGAGTTGAGCACTCTCAATAACTCCTGTTGAAGCTCCTCTACCTTATAGGAAATACTTTATATTCAATGGGCCAGAAAGAGTGAGAATGACTGTATATAGGCTTAGGGCACTCACCTCTGAGCAGCAAGAATTGGATTCCATCCCTGCTCCAATGAATATTTTAGGTATTGCATTGTAATACTGTGTTCAAATATTTATGAGGTGGCCAATTACCATCCTGACCTTTTACAGGTTATACCTCCTTCCCTTACATTCTAATGGACAGTTGAGCAATAGATATAGTTGTTAGGTCATGAATCATGCCACAAAGTTGATGTTACATTATAATCAAAAATTGTTTGTAACAGGAAAAAAAAATCAGGAGACATTCACTACTATTACTTTCACAGAGGTCAACAGCTACAACTCATTGTAATTAAACATGCAATCCTAATTTGGTATTGTCACAGAGGGATAATTTTGCAGGAGAGGTGTCAACTTCCCATTCTTTCTAAAGTGATTATTGGTTGGATTCAACAGCGTATGTCTACTTGAACCTGGCAGGCCACTATGCAGTGGGAAAAATGCCTTTTAACAGATGGGTACACATGCAGGCATGCCAGGGAGCCAGTATGTTCATGGAGCTGGAATACTGGGGCATAATTCTACCTAAAAATGTCAAAGCTACAATCTGTGCAGTTTCTGGATCTATGATTGAGGGAACAGAAGATATTTATTTATTTAGGAATATGTATAAAGTGAAGATACAGCCCAGGCAAACAAAATTAATTAGCTGCCCAAGAAGTTTGTTAAAGCAGTTATGCAGGCTCAGTGCTGACTTGTGACCTTTTAGAATGTTGCGTTCAGTCACGCTCAATCCTCTGAAAACCAGAAAATATATGCACCCCCACAATGTAACTCTTCCCCTTGAGCTGGCCATAACAACTGGGAATTCAGTAAAGGTAGTGCCATAAGTAGGACATGAAGGAATATGAGATGTCATTGTTTGCACTAAGCTTCAGATTTGATTTTCAGAATTTATCTGCACACACTCCAGCTGCATTCACTGTTAGATGGAGCTGCACTGAATGGTGGAGGGATTAGTTGGAACACTTGTAACTGTGATATGAGGAGAGGTGCACGTATATCTCAAGGGATCAAGTATGTCAATGTTCTGTAGGTGTGTCAGTAGCAGGGCACCATGGTCTTCTCATCATGGGGACTTTCAGCAGCCCAGTGGCATACATGACTGCGATCTCCTGTGAACAGTGAGTAAGTAGGGTAAGTGAAAGCAATGTCTCAGAAGGAATACTCCCGTCAATGGTGAATGGGGTGATTTGTGCAGGCTCAGGGTTTGAGTTTAGACAGCTCCTGTTCACTATGCCTTGCTCTAATCCAAGTTTTGTTTTGTACTCAATATCCAGTACAGTCTGTAGCCATATATTTGTAGCAACTGTAAGAGTAGGGTACTAGTATGTGCTATTGATGTGTTGGGGCATCACCTGAAGAAGGCAGAGTTAAGATTGCGTTATGGAGGTAGTATGTATAGTTATTCTTCATTTGCTGGTTTTCAGAGATTTGAACATAGGTAACGATGTTCTGAAACATCACTAGGCATTACTGAGCAACCTTAAGTCTGAATTAAGGTTCCGGGGCAGTTAATTTCTTTCTTTTTTTTTTTTTAAATGACTTCTCAGCACCTTTGTGTTTTACAACTCAGTTTTCCCCATTCCACCGCTGCTGGCTCCTTGGAAATGATTATACAGGACACAGAAGACATTGTCTGTATGTTAGTGACTTTAATGCCCATGAATCATCTCATCTCCCTGCTTATCCAGACAGCCCAGTCCTTTCTCCCTCCCCCCACCCCCCCCCAATCAGTGGAGGAGTGAGCATCAACAGGGGCCCCAAAAGTTGAGGAGCTGGGAAGAAGATAAAGGACCAATGCAGCCACTGACATGGAGTCAGTGGGGGTGTATTTTAAAGATAGTAAATGGTGTGGACATATGGGTATGGGAAGCAGAACTGAAGCCCTCCTACATCCTACACTGCACGACTCTGACCATGGTTCCTTTCCTCCCCACACTATCCTGCACTGTTTTGACCCCTTGATGTTCCTTTACCACTGATGGGGGCAGCAAGATGATCAAAGGGAGTTCTGGATTCCTTCCACTGATCAGGAAGCAGCAGACGGAAGGAGAGCCACTGATAGAATGGGAATTGTTAGGTGATGCGGGGGGCGTATCTGTAGGGGTGTGGTGGGAGTGGAAGAAGATGCAGATTACTCCATTTCTTTCTCCTCAACGTATGTCACAGGAGGAGAAGGTGCTATAAAGAAATGTATAATGAACTGTGCTAGACAAATGTATATTAGAGAAGTAGATGTATATTTAATAGTGTTATAAGAAAGCGTAAAAGGGATTTTTTCTGCTTTCTGTATGTGACTTGACAAAGCTTTTAAAGCTTGGAAAAAATCAAAAAATTGGTTTGTGTCTTATCTACAGCAGATTCTTGATGTGTGTGGATAACAGGATGAAGCAAACCATACAATGTGTAATTTACTAGCAAGACAGAGTAGGGAGGATAAACACTGACTGGGCAGAACTATCTATCAACTCCAAGGCCATGAAAAGCGAATAAGTAGCAATAAGATAACTGTTGTAAGAAATAATGAATACATGGAAACAATGCTTAAAAAATAGATATGAGGTATTAATTGGAGTTTCAGCAGAAGTAAAAAGATATTAAAAATTGATGTAGATGAAATGTTTATAATTGAGGTGGTTTTAATAATTTGCATCTGTGCAATGTTACAAGGCAATGTATAAAGGGTGTGTCTTTAATAAATGGCGGTGGAGCAACACAGGACGACACCAGACTGGACCAGCATGGATCTGATGATGACAGAAAGTCTACCTACACCCCAGGACTGGGTAACTGATCTTTATGCTATCCTGATCTAACTGCTTTATGCTTAATTAATTGTCCTAAATTTTTCTTCTTAAAGCTTTAGAATCAGCTAAGCTTAGTAACTGGTGTGGAAAGTGCTTTTAACCCAGCAACACCCAATTTCCCATCCTATGGTTCTGTTGTATCTGCACTTTTGAGCTCCTTAAGACCAAATAGTCCCTTTGATGATGATCCCTTATTTGTTAAGGAAACACAGAAAGTTCCATTTTTGGAAACTCAGTTCTCTGTTTAAACTCTACTCACTGAAACTGGGTTTTCCAAAACAGTGTTTGGATGATCTTTTACACTAATACGGTTTTGCCTAGGGGTGTGCTGGGCGCTCAGTAACTGTGCCAAAGCACAATCCTAAGTAGCAAAGGGGCAGACCCTTCATACTGCATCATCTCAAGCCCCTACCATCGTCTGCACTGCTCTGATTCCTCCCTCACAGCTCCAACCCCCGCATATTCCTAGCTCTGCACCAAAACAGTTGAGAATCTGAAAATGTTATGAACACATTAGGGGGATTATGTTACAGTTACCCCCTTGATCAGATGACTCATTTCCTTTAATCACATTCAGTCCCATTGTTCAGGAAACAGGCAAGAAGTGCAAGTCATGATTACACTACCTTAACTTCTTACTAGTATCTTTCATCTTCCCTCTAATTAAAGCTGATTGCTTTCACAATGCTTCTAAAGTAAAATCAGACACACTGTGGATTTTAGAGCACTTCAAAATACTGGCTCTTAACCCAGAAACTCTAGTCTTTGGGAAAAACTTCCCAGAAGGAGCCCGTCAAAATGAAGACAGAGAACAATTCTCTCCAAACTCCCAAGACTAAGGCCTGAGCTCATAGTACATGTGTGTTGCTTAGGTAGATGCTCAGCAAGTCATCTTGAGCTATCCAGTTAGAGTGAACAAAGGCTGACTGCAAACCCTTCAGCTTGCAGTGAGCTCTAGTCTTGCTACACACGAACATTTCACTTGACTTGTCAGTATGGCTCCAGCTGACCTGTCTAAATTTAACCTTCAATAACTTCCGAACCAAAAAGAGGCAGTGGGAGCCACACGCTAACTGAGGTCAATTCTGAACAGGTGAGATCAGTTTGGGGAGGATTACAGTCAATCAGCCTCATGTGTACAGAACAAAACCCCTTTAGAATCGCCAGGAGATTTCTGTAAACATCTAACTTTAAGGGGGCTTTATTTTAGGGATCCTGTTGCTCAAATAACCTCAGACTGGACTACTAATGCTACCCTATACTCCCATAATTCACAGTAAATTTCTAGATAATCTTAGGCAGCATAGGGATTTTAGACTATTTAGGATAGTCATCTTTCAAACAGTAAGTGACTATCAACCTTAACAATAGCAGAACTGCTGCTCTGCTATACGACTCCATAGAAAGAATGGGGAATGAGAGAAGGGATATAAGAAGTCACCATCCAAGAAGAGCTCTCTGAAGCAGATCTTGACAGATATGGTTTTGTGACCAACTTAGATACAATAGCTCATCTGAAGGAGAACAAAAGGTGATCGTGGAAGTTTTATATCATTTCTGCTCAACGGGGACTTGAAGTTTGAGAATCCAGTGAAAAATTCAGTTTCAAAAAAAAGCTATGCTGGAAGTTTTTGTTTTTTTTTTTTGTTTGTTTTTTTAAAGACAAGTCTCAAGCAAACCAGCAATTTTGCTCTGTATAAATTAGCAATTTTAAAAATTAGAATTTTAACTTTGAACCAGTATATAAATGCTAAACTATTAAGTCCCATTTGTCACAGCGCTAATAATGTTCACTATTGCTGACCTCAGGAAAGTAAAGACTGTAAACAGGATGTGTTATCTTTGATTTGGTTTCCAGAAGGGCCCGCTCCTTTCGCTGTATACTTTGCTGTAATTCTTGCCACTCCTGTTGAAGATAACAAAGATTTAAAGAGTTATTTTACTCACCTCTTCTCCCATTAGAGATGAAATCCCAGCACATCAAGAACAGCACACAGACAGCATGGTAAATGCCTATGCTAAGCGTCATACTGTACAAAAACCAGGCAAGGGTAGACAGGGTTCAAATTCTAACGCATGATGCTTAAATATCAAATAGCAATGAAATATACAAGACCATCCATATGGACACTTCTGAAAACGTGCTCACTCCTTGTAAAAATCTGCAAGGCTACTTACTACATTATTCTCCTTCAAATTGCTCTTCAAAACTTACTTTTTCAATGTTGCCTACAAAATACTCATCAATGGCTTAGCAGTTGGTTGGCCATGACCACTGTTCACTACACTTAATTATCTCACTACTACCTTGTGCTCACCTTGTTTGTTGCATCCAACTGGTTTTTTTTATCTTATACTTAAGACTGTAAGATTGCTTGGAAAAAGGGCTACTATTTTGTTGTGTTGTGTGAGGCACAACAAGCCTCTTGGAGCCAATACAAACCAAATTCACAATAATTCTAACTTACCAAATATCATACACAAACTTATATGCACACACACTTCTCGCACTTCTGTAGTATGTATGTAGAATGCATTGTACAATACATAATAGTTACCGTGTGTCAAGGATTTAAAATTTAAGGGGAGGTTTATATTGAAATCTCACAGTATCAAAGTTGATTAACTGTCAAATTAAGTTGAAAAACTTAAACTTAGTACATTCTTCTGCTAAAATTAAAGTTTTCATTTCTCTTGTCCTGTAATTTTAACATTTCTTGTTCCTGTCCGTAAGGGAACCCTGCACTAAGGGACATGCATCATGGCAACCCTCTCGCTGGAAGAGATAGACTTGATATGACTTTCTCTGGAGAGAGCTAATGCTACTACATCCTTGTGTTGTTCAGCCTGAGGTGGTTGCTAAAGAGATACAAAAATATATTTTTCCCACAACTATAGAGGCAGAATCACCCATCAGCACAAAGTGAGACTTACAGCTTCGTCATCTTTGTTTTGTTTCTCATCTTGTTCTCTGTCGGAGTCTCTTTCACTTCCATCATCTCTTTCACTTTGAGAGTCCCTGTTAGTTTCTTCTTCATCTGACTCACTTCCTTTATCAGAAAGTTCATCTTCCTCCCTTACTACAACTTCCTAAAAAATAAAATAAAATAAATCTGTTATTCCCATGGGCAGCATTCCTGTGCTCCAAGTCTGAAGGCTATGGGCTCTTAAGTCCCATTTGAGGACTAGTGCCTAATATGTGACATTGTAATGTCATGTGGGTACTGCATTGTTCAGATGGGGTCCTTTGAATGAAATTTAAAACTGATTTCAAAACCACTGCTGGTTGATGTATAGGGAGAATTAACATCCTAAAGGACTAACAGAGTTGTGATGTCAGAGACAGCAATACTGAAAGACTTAATAGCTGGTATATTTGTCCACTATTTAGGAACTACCAATTTTTAGTTCATTACTGAGAGTCCCCCATTACACACACTTCATTACTAAAATGTGAAGTGCTCTAAAAATCCAGTTCTGTATACACACGGTATGGAGCGGCTAACCCTTTTAAGAGGACTCAGGGCCCAGTCTACCCACAATGGGTGTAAGGAGAACAAGCCCATCTTAGCCCACCTGTAAGTAATTTATTGCTTAAAAGTGGTTAGTTGGCATCTAATTGGCTAACAAGCATGTGGACCTGATAAAAGGCTACCAGCGCTCGGGTGTTCTAAGGGAGAAGAGCTCCCACGGAACAGAGCAAGAGAACGCCCAAGATAAAGAATTTAGGGAGGAGTCTCCTACATAGCTTTCGGGGGGCTAACCTGCAAGGAGCTTTGTGTTGCCTGGAGAAGTCCTGCAGTGAGAAAGGCCCTGACTCCATTAAAGGAAACAAGGTTGAAAGTGTCTTGCAGATAAAGTGGCTGAGAGTGGGATGAATAGACTCAGATAAGAAGCCTGGGTAAAGGACTTTCTTTAATTTATTACATTTTTCCATTAATAAGCCATTCCCCTCGAAAAGGGACATTGCTTGATACATAAAAGCCTGGCTAATTTTACTGATAACCTAATCAGGAAAATTAAAGCAGGGCACATCCATAGCAAAGCGCATGGCCACAAGGGGGCGAGCAGGGACAGCACACACCTTTTATACCACAGTACATCATTTGAAAGCAGGGTGACCATGTGTCCCGATTTTATAGGGATAGTCCCGATTTTGGGGTCTTTTTCTTATATAGGCTCCTATTACCCCCCACCCCATGTCCTGATTTTTAACACTTGCTGTCTGGTCACCCTATTTGAAAGAGAATCATCTCTTCTCCCCTCCCATATCTTCAACATTAATCTCACGCTCTAATTGAATCTCTTTAAGAACTGGTGTCTCGGTCATGTTTGCCATTCCCATAGTATTTGAGCTAATTTTTAACTCCAAATTAACTAACAAAGTCCAGAAAGAAGCAAATCAAACCAGAGCAGTGGGAGAGTTACTCCTTATGCACACCTCTAACCTATTCACACAAAAAACGGTTATGGGGATCTTCAATTTGGGAAACTCATTCAGGTCTCATGCAGCACATACCAAAACACCATTGGAGTGCCTAAAAGTCAGATAAATTTTTAAACACAAATTATTGCACCCAACATGAGGTAACTATTGTGAACCTCATTGTGACAGTTAAAGTTAAATGGTAGTTGCTTTGGGATTTGTGACTGTTTACCCATATTAAATGTACCCAGATCATAGAAACTAGTCCCAGCCAGTAAAATACACACAACACAGTGCTTCAAAAAGGGCTAATTTTCCAAAGAAGAAGAAAAGTAAGAGTAGAATTGATTGGGAGGAAAAAGATGAATGAAAACCGGGAGTTCTTTAGGAAAACTCTGGTTAGATGGCCCAAAAGCTACCATTCTACAATCAAGAAAGACTTTGGGTAAAGGTACATCCTGCTTCAGTGAAAAAAACGAAGGTAGCAATCTATATATATAAAAGTCAAGTGGTGTATGTATGAGTGTATGTATGTACGTATGACTGCGAAGTCCTCCCGCACCGTTTGAGCCAGAGACTTGAATTTTGGTACAGTGAGGGGTCTTGGGGTCTAGATGCTGGTAAGGGTCGAAAAATTTTCGGATCTCACCTCTGACGCCCCCCAGGGGTGAAAGTCTTTCAGGGCCAATCACATCAGCTTGGCAGTTAGGTGGTGATGATGTCATAATACCCCCCTCCAACAGACACCTCACTCGCTCAGCTCACCCCTCCCTCCTCCAACGGAACCCCGGAGATCCCCCAGTTCTCTGCCCCTCCCACCTCCCCAACGGAACCCCGGAGATCCCTCAGTTCTCTGCCCCTCCCACCTCCCCAACGGAACCCCGGACTACATCAGCTCTGTGCCCCCCCCCACCTGCGAAGGTCCCCGGAATCCCTCGGCTCTGGGCCCCCTCCCCTCCTGCGACGGATCTGAGTTGGGTTTGGTGGGACGGTAAGTGAGGTGGGGGTTTCGGGTTTGCTTCGGGGGGTGGGAAGGTGTCGGGGGGGTGAGGGGTGTGGTGTGGGTGTTGGGTTTGGTCTGGGGGGGGGGAGGTGTTGGGGTGGGTGCCCAGACCAAACCCGACACCCCCCCCCGGCTCACTTACCCCCCGACCAAACCCGACACCGCCACCTCACCCCCCCACCAACCGCAACACCCCCTGACCAACCCCAACACCCACCCCTCACCCCTCACCCACCCCAACACCTTCCCACCCCCCCAGACCAAACCCGACACCCCCTGGCTCACTTACCCCCCGACCGAACCTGACACCCCCACCTCACCCCCCCACACACACCAATCGCAACACCCCCTGACCAAACCTGACACCCCCCGGCTCACTTACCCCCCGACCGAAACCGACACTCCCACCTCACCCCCCCAAGCAAACCCGACACCCCCACCTCACCCCCCCCACCAACCACAACACCCCCTGACCAACCCCAACACCCACACCTCACCCCTCACCCACCACGACACCTTCCCACCCCCCCAGACCAAACCCGACACCCCCCTGGCTCACTTACCCCCGACCGAACCCGACACCCCTACCTCATCCCCCCAAGCAAACCTGACACCCCCACCTCAACCCCCCACCAACCGCAACACCCCCTGACCAACCGCAACACTCACCCCTCACCCACCCCAACACCTTCCCACCCCCCCAGACCAAACCCTACACCCCCCGGCTCACTTACCCCCCCGACCAAACCCGACAACCCCACCTGACCCCCCCCAAGCAAACCCAACACCCCCACCTGACCCCCCGACCAAACCCGACACCCCCCCCCCCCCGGCTCACGGTGCACTGTGTAGCACACAGATTATTAAATACACTGTTCGGTCGGGGGGTGAGGTGGGGGTGTCGGGTTTGCTCAGGGAGTGAGGTGGGGGTGTCGGGTTTGCTCAGGGGGTGAGGTGGGGGTGTCGGGTTTGGTCAGGGGGTGAGGTGGGGGTGTCGGGTTTGGTCGGGGGGTGAGGTGGGGGTGTTGGGTTTGTTTTGGGGGGTCAGGTGGGGTTGTCGGGTTTGGTCGGGGGGTAAGTGAGCCAGGGGGTCTTGGGGTTGGTCGGGGGGGTGGGAAGATGTCAGGGTGGGTGAAGGGTGGGTGTTGGGGTTGGTCAGGGGGTGTCAACTGTCTGCCCCCTCCCCACCTCCGACTGACCCGAGCAACGCCGGGCACTTATGCTAGTTATATATAAAACAAATGCAAACAAGGGATGTTGATAGAAATGGATATAAATTAGAAGTTACAGAATTGTAAACACTGATAAGGGAAACTAAAGACATCAAGAAAAAACATCCAAGGTTTGCAGAGCTAAGTAAAAAAAAAATTTCTTAAGTATATTAGGAACCAAAGAAAACCCAACAATGGCCCATTACTCGGGAGACATGGTAAAATAGTTAATGGTGCATAAAGGTGGAAGAATTCAATAAATACTTCTGCTCCGTATTTGGAAAAGTGGGGTGATATACATTCTAGTCTCATAGTAACTAAACAGGATGTTATTTAACATTTGCCAACAATAAGTATTTTTAAATCAGCAGACCTGGTCAACGTACACCCAATAGTCCTAAAGGAGTTGGCTGTATAGATCTCTGGCTTGTTGATGTCAATTTTTAATAAATTTTGGAATACCAGGGAAATTCCAGAAGACTTGAAGAGTGCTAGTGTGACAATATTCAGAAGATGGGAAGCAGGATGACCTAAGTAATTATAGGCCAGTTAGTCTCACATCACTCTGGGCAAAATAATGGAAAAGCTGAAATGGAATTCTATTAAAGAATTAAAGGATGGGAATATAATTAAAGCTGGTTTTATGGAAAACAGGTCTTGTCAAACAAACCTTTAATTCTTTAAAGATTAAAAGTTTTGTTGATAAAGATAACTGCACAGACACAATATAGTTATACATTTGTAAGGGGTCTGACGTAGTACTGTATGACATGCAGATTAAAAACAAGCACTATACACTATAAATAAAGCACATTAAATTGATTAAAACTTGTTAACCAACAGACCTCAAATAGTTGTCATTAATGTGGAATCATCACAGAATAGGGATGTATCTAGTAAAGTTAATCAGGGATCAGTACTAGGCCCAATGTATTCATTACTTTTATCAATGATCTGGAAGTAAATATAAATTTATAGCTGGCTGATAAAATTCAGAGATGAGAGACAGAGTGGTAAATGACAATGGCAGGGCAGTCAGAGCAACCTGGATCTCTTGGTAAGCTAGACCCATTCAAAACAAAAAAAGTGTTTTAATACAGCAAAATGGAACATCATACACCTAGGAACAAAGAATGCAACCCAACCTACAAAATGGGGGACTATATCCTGGAAAACAATACGTCAAAAAAAGACGTAGAGATCATACTGGACAAGCCACTCAACATGAGCTCTCAGTGTGGTGATGTAGCAAAGAAGGCTACTGTGATCCTTGGATATGTAAGCAGGGGAATAGGAAGAGAGATGATTTTACTTCTTTTATTGATGAGAACAATATTGAAATATTGCATCCACTTCTGGTGTCACATTTTTAAAAGTACCTTGACAAATTGGAAAGGGTGCAAAAAGAGCCCCCAAAATTATTTGAGTTGAAGAAAATACCTTACACTGAGAAATTAAAGGAGCTCAATCTGTTTAGTTTATCAAAAGAAGATTAAGAGGTGACTTGATTACAGTGTACAAGTACCTTCCCAGGACTCTTCAACCTAGCAGAGAAAGGCCTAACAAGGATCAATGGCTAGAAGTTGAAGCCAGACAAATTCAAATCAGAAATTAATCATTTTTTCAATAATGAGGGTGATTAACCACTGAGACAAACTACCATGGGAAGTGGTGGGTTCATCTTCTGAAGCCCTCTAATCAACACCGGATGCCTTTTTCAATTATATGCTTTAGTCCAGGGGTGGGCAAACTTTTTGGCCCAAAGGCCACATCTGAGTATGGAAATTGTATGGTAGGCCATGAATGCTCATGGTTCCCAGCCAATGAGAGCAACGGGACAGCGCTTGGGACTTGGGCAGTATGAGGAGCCCTCTGGCTGCCCCTACGTGTAGGGGCCAGAGGGGGGACATGCTGCTGCATCTGGGAGCTGCACGGAGCTTCGGCACATGTGGAGCAGGGCAACCCCCGGACCCTTCTCCCTGTCGGAAGCTGGAGGGCCAGATTAAAACATCTGAAGGTCCAGATGCGGCTCCCACCCCTGCTTTAGTCAAACACAAGTTCCTGGCACTCAGTATAGGGATAACTGGGTCAAATGTAATGGCCTGAAATATACAGGAGGTCATACTAGGTCAGTGGTTCTCAAACTTTTTGTACTGGTGACCCCTTTTGGACACCAGGCCTCTAAGCATGACCCCCCTTAGGGGTCGGGCTTGGGGGGGCTGCTGGCAGCCCTCTGGGTAGGTGCTGAGCTGGGGTGGGGGGGGCGTGCCTGCAGCCCCCCGGGGCAGGGGCCGCCTGGAGACGGGGCGCATGGAGCCGGCTGGGGGGAGTGGGGGGGCGGGGGCTCGGCTTGTGGAGGCGCCTGGAGCCATCTGGGGCGGGGGGGGGGGGGCGGGAGCCCACCTGCGACCAGGACTCTGCTCGCAAGGCGCCTGGAACCAGCTGGGGCCAGGGGGGGCCCGGGAGCCCGCCGTGACTGGGCTCTGCTTGCAGGGATGCCTGGAGCTGGCCAGGGGGGGGAGGAGGGGTGCGGGGAGCCCACCACGACCAGGACTGAGCCCGCAGCAGGGGTCGGGGCCGGCTGCAGGGGCTCGCGACCCCCGCAAAACTGGGTTGTGACCCCCAGGGGGGTCGCGACCCCCACTTTGAGAACTAATGGACTAGGTGATTGAACATTCCCTTCTGGCTTTAAAACCTTTCAATGAAATACCCCATTAGCTTGCTTTTGCTTCTGCTGCTTTGTCTGCTGCAATGGAGGAGGAGCAGGTTTCTTTTTCAAAGGTTTCTTTTTCTTTGATTTTGCAGCCTTCTTGGTTCCTTTATTCTTTTGCTGCCATCCTTTGTTCTTAATTTTGTTGGCATCTCCTTGCTGTAAGAAAACATGGCGATTAAATAGTAGACAGAGTAAACTACACTAAATATTTTAACTTGAGGCAGCTATCTTCACATGCTTCAAATGTTTTAAGATATGATCCTACCTTAAAAGCTAAGTTCTACTGCTTAGGACTTTGCGAAAAGATCTATCACAAGTACATGAATGAGTCACTCAATCTGAATATGAAGGTTCATTTCCTCAACTAGGAAGCAGATGCACTGTAATATAGTCTAATTCTCAACTTACCCCATCCTCTGGAGGTTGCTCTTCTGCTGCACAGGTGGACTGTTCCTTTTCAAACACTTCCTGATTAGGGAGGAAATGAAGCCTTAGTCTTTGTCTGTGCCAACCAGCACTAATGCTTTGAGAATTATGCTGTCACTTAGATATTAAAGTAAATTTAACTAGAGTAAATCTGAGGGATTGTGTTCATTATTGATAATTCTGTTTTCAGTGACAACCATAAGACACTAATTGATCAGTATGAAAAAGATTAAGCAAAATTTCAACAGTGTGTGTAGAACTTTCCAACACTAACATAGTTCATCCAGTAAAAAGATTCTCAGAATAATTACAGTGCTGTCTTGTGCTAAAAGATTTAAAGTAAAAGTTGTGTTATCTGGCCCTGTACCAATCAGCAAGCTCTGTAAACCGATATTTCTGTTCTTCACTGAAAGTCCAGTTTATAGTCTGGTTTGTGCAGGGCCGGAGGCTCCCTACCTGGATCCGCATGGCTCCCCGGAAGTGGCAACATGTCTCTGCTGTTCCTAGGTGGAGGCACAGCTAGGCGGTTCTGTGAGCTGCCCCTGCCCTATCTCATGTGCTGGCACCACAGCTCCTCTTGGTCAGGAACCACAGCCAATGGGAAATGCAGGGGCAGCACCTGCAGGTGGAGGTAACGTGCAGTCGCCTCGATGCACCTCCACCTAGGAGCAGCTGGGACATGTCGCCACTCGCAGGGAGACACCCAAAGTGAGCGTCACCCCACACCCTCTCCCGCGCCTTAACCCACTGCCCCAAGCTCCCTCTTCACCCATACTCCTTCTCTCTTAGTGAACTGGAATTTTTCACTTACCGTCATCCCCCACACTCTCAACATGCAGGATTACAAAGTTTTTACTGAGTTTATGCTATAAAATGTGAAAATTCTGCATCACAGAAGTAAGCAGTAGTAGTAAAATGCAAATTCTACCCCAGTCACAAGAGTATAAAGAAACAAGAACTCAATATCTAGCCTGTCATCCATGGATCCAGGAGCACAAGTCAAGCCAGAAATATCAATGTTTACATTAGTAAAACATAACACACTTTATCTGCCTCCCTCTAGAAGCTCAGAAGCATCTGTAAGTGGAAAACTATTTTTCATTTCTTACTTACACAGAAAGATAATTATCTGGCACAAAATAAATTGAGACATTTAATTTACTATAGCAAATTGCCCTATATTAAGAGGGCAAATATGATTTACTGGCAATATCATAAATGCACATAGACTGCATGAAAAAAATTGAGTTGCCAATAAGCATTCCAATTTTGGACACAAATATCTGTTCACGTTTTCAACCATAAGTTTAAACATACCATTAAACCTGCTTAAAGAATTTTTTTGGACACAGCAGCCATGGTAATAGTGACTGAATTTTACATTTCAGTCCATAGGTATTGTCAAGGTTATCGTGTGTAGCAAATTCATTTAATTCATTGCCTAAACATACAACTATTCAAAGCACTCTATTTGCCAGTGAGATTCAATCTCCTCTATTTTATTTCATACATACTTAGCACAGTTACACAAAGTTATGTTAAACATTATTAAGATTGTAAAGTCAAGCACTCAGAAATTAGGATATGCCAGAATTAAGA
The DNA here is from genome assembly GCA_032164245.1 of Sternotherus odoratus. Taxonomy (NCBI): domain Eukaryota; kingdom Metazoa; phylum Chordata; order Testudines; family Kinosternidae; genus Sternotherus; species Sternotherus odoratus. The sequence goes on from JAVMKO010000003.1 coordinate 65,766,412, forward strand.
TTGTCTGTACAACCTAAACTCAGCCACTTTGATAGTGGGAATTATCATATCTTCAATTTCATGATCACATATCACTTGGTTTTACAGGACTCTGCCTCGCCTTATTCAGAGCACAAAATGGGCAGTGCTCCTCTGATGAATATTGTGTATTATCCTCATTGTCCGATGTGTGGCCCTAGGCTTTATTTACTACACAAAATTCAAACCCTTCTCTAAAGACTGAATTATTAATTTCCTCTAGGGATTTTCTATGGAGCTCATCATTACATTTTGTGTACTTCCAACATTATTTAATTTATCTTCACAAAACCCCTATGAGGTGATAGTACGGTTTTATCCCCATCTTATAGATGAAAGGCTGAACTATAGAGAGATTAAAGTCAAAAGCATCCACTAATTTTGGGTGCTCAGTTTAGACATCAAGGACCTGGGTTTTCAGACTACATAGCATTGTATAGCACTTCACTTTAATTCAATGAGAGCTGTGCTTGAATAGCTTGAGTTGTGAGTACTCCCTTCTACAAATCAGGCCCAAGGATATCATGGTGGGTGACAGAAAATGAGGAACACAATTAATGACCACCTGTAAAAAGTATGGTTTCAGTGACGTGCCCAGCATCACACAGGAATATCATAGCATAATCAGGGGTATACTACTATTCTTCAGGGCATCATTCAAGTTCCTTAACCGTGAGACCCTCCCCTTCCCTTTCTGCAATGCCTTGCCTTATTCACTACACACCTTCCAGCTTCTGCAACAAATGAGGCAGGGGTCTTACAGATAGCAACTTCCTTTACTACACAACCCTGATTCATCCCCAGAATAGGTCCGCCCAGTGCACTGAATAAGGCAGGAGTCCTGTGGGGAAAAATAGTACGTGATCATGCAATGTAGGACTATCATAATCCTCACAATGAAAGTGAAGTAAGGTTGCACAGAGAATTACAATTAATTTATGCTGAACAACCTGTTCCACCTTGCATTTGGCGGTGGCGCTGGGAGTACCTTTCCCAAATCTGAAGAGGAGTGCTGTGTGGCTCGAAAGCTTGTCTCTCTCTCTCCCCAACAGAAGTTGATCTAATAAAAGATATGACCTCGCCCATCTTGTGTCTCTCATATCCTGGGACCAACATAGCATATAAAGTTCCACAAAGTCATAAGCAACTGGAAACAGGGTCTTATAATGGGAAGTACACCAGGCAACCCTGATGAAAAGCAGTGCTACTCCTGCTGCATATCATAAAGAGTATATTAGGCAATGCTGTGTCTGGGTAGCTATAATATGTACGTTCAAAATCCCTGCTTTAAAAGTGAAAACTAAACTAAATCTTAATTATGGAGCGATGATTGGGATCTCCATGTCTTATTTTGCATTCTTGGAAGGAGATGTTTGCCCTTATAGTCTATTTTTTACAGCCTTATTAACATTTTACACATGCATTATAAACTTCTTGATGGGACTATTGTAATATGTGCTATATGGTACTTGTGAAAGAGTGGGAGGTGTGTGCACAAAACTGTAGATTATTTATTATTATAACATTTATTTTATTACCTTATTAAAATAAATGTTAAGTCGTTGTACTGGTACATATTGTAATAAGGTAATAAAATAAATGTTACAATAGAAAATAATCCAATAAGGTAATAAAAACCTAAGTTTTAAGTGTAGACCAAGCCTTCGATCACAATCCTTTAGGTTTTAATGTTCAGATTTGGGGGGAAAAGTTGGAGTATTTTTTGGGAAATGGGATATTCATGAAGGCATAATACACCTGGTAAGCCTAGATGACTGAGGTTTGGCTCATTTCCCCCTTCAAAGTTAGCTACCTAGTGCCCAAATTCAGCCTGTTTTCATGTTGTTTAGGCTAGCCAGAAAAGTAATCAGTTACAAATACTAGCTTCTGCACTCCGTTGAACTACTTCTATGGAAACTTTTATTGGCGCTAGTTTTCTTCTACTTCTATAAACCTGCAAGCATTGCAAGACTAGAAGTTTATCTATGTGGTAGGGTCACCATACTCAAAAATGAACAGCAACTTTTTATCTTTTACAAGATGCAGCTTTGCTATTTGATTAATCTATTAAAAGTAACTTAAACGTTTAACTACTTAACTCAGATGACAGGTGCTACCATTGGAATTTTTGAGGAACTACTGCAAAAGTTATTGGTCAACATATCAAGAGGTCAAGGGTAAAATTACTCCAGAACCTTTCCGGTGCAGGCTATTTCCTTTGGGCATGGACTAGTGTAGTGAATAGAGTAACCTGTGAGATTTCGAACATGAAACAAAACTTGAAGGAGAGAGGGTTAACAGTTTTGACAACACAAGAGCTTGATTCAAGAATGGTGTTTTAAAATCAATTACCACAACATTATCAAGAAACTAGATCCTAACAAAACATTCTAGGCTAGGTTATCTCGATGAATTTGCAATTAATTCAAGTTGTAAATACTTTGACTACTTACTGCCATTGTTTGCCTTGTTAATGTGACCAAAACCGTGACTAGTGATCCCACTGTAATATTGTTGCTGTCTTCATCATCCAAAACTAAGGACAAAGAAAAAAGTGATGCTTCCATTTAACCTTTGTTCATTGGTTTCATATTTATTTTTTAAATTAAGCATTACTTCAGTGATAAAGTGTGAGTGTAATCACAAGTCTTCCAGAGAACATTTAACAGAAAGTAATCTGAAAATATTTGCAAGACTACTTTCATATGCATGTTAAATAGTCTATATTACCTAGAATACATTAACAAAATGAGGAGCAATAATTGCATAAAACTACATGAAGTAAACATTGAGACTGATTTAATTTGTAGAAAAGTTAGGGATTCAAAGTTATGGCTGTTGTGGGAATCATAGCTATGCATCATTGTATATTAAAACATAAAATGTTCATATTATAAAATATTACATATGAGCAAGGGGACTAAGTTACAGTTGATCTGGGAACCATGACTATGAGATCTTTGCATGATTAATATCTCAATTTCAAAGGTGCATTAAGAGTCATGGACTTAATTCCTTTTCAAAAAGCGGGAGAAAAAACAAAGGAACAGCAATGAATAGTTTGACTAATATTGATCAGAAGACCTGTAGTATGGTCAGCGGACTTACGGGTTCATATCTTAGAATGTAGTAATGTTGAATGTTCAGTTCACTGACTGAAAACTACAACATTTTTATTCTGGTATGAAAAATAAAAGTATTCCTCAAACAGTTTTTCACAGATCCATCACCTATAATTAAAAGTAGAAACTGTCAATCTGGGGAGGAGCAAAAAGGCTAAATTCTCCTTGGCACAATTTCTTAAATATGTGTATTTGTCAAATGCAAAATGCGCACAGGTGACACGTAGTTTGCCAGAACATAAGGGGGTGCAAGTTTGTCAAGGACTCTGACAATTATGAACACAACTAAAAAGCACTCTGTGCCCATTGGTTAAGGTAAGATACTGATTTAAAAGTGCAAGGTATATTGTTTTTACTTATTTTTACATTTTAAAACTTGAGTTCACCAGGTACATAAGCCGTACTGAGGATTATGTGTATGCCAAATCCAACACTAGGCTAGTTGAACAAAACGTGTCAGATTTTGGAAAACACAAACTTTGAAAGACCATTCTATGCAACTGCAAATATATATTTGCACTACTAAATATCTCAGACTTTACTAACATTACGTCTCAACTTATCTGCGAGGAAGGTGACCAATTATCAGTTCACCTTCCACTGAAAGACAGCTGTTTAACAGTACAACAACTTCAGAGAGCAAGCGAAGGAGAGTAACAGCAACTGAAACTGTAGTGAATTTTCACAAAGTACTATGTGGTTATCCCAAGCAGAATACACTTATCACACAAGATTAACACACCTTCCCATTCACAAAAATTCCTTCAACTCTAATGACCTGGGTCTTGATTTAATGTCGTATAGAAAATTGATAGCTTGATATTTGGACTGAGCACAAGCATGAAATCCTTGGCCACTTTTTCTTTAATGTTACAAGGCAAAGGATACGAAGGTTTAAAAATAAAGTGCCACCCTCAACCATTATTATCCACTGCTCTCACAATGCTAAATCAAACAATTAAATGCTACATCAGCCCCTCTACAGGAAACAGCTGATGGCCTGTAAAACGCAAGATGTTTTAATGTACTTTAATGTACTTTATTTTCTGCAAACTATAAATCTGAAGTGTAAGAGCCTGTCATTCAGGAAATATTTTCCAAGTTACATAAATAATATAAGGATTTGGTGTTTCAGAGTCCTCATTGATTACTGCCAAAACAATCAAATTGTCAAGAGGGATGACAGACAACAATGATATGACCTCCCATCTTACCTTGTGGTTTTATATGTATGGTGATATGTGGAAAACTACCTAATACAGCCATAACTTCATCATATTTTTCATCTTCAAGGAAGTGCAGTAAGTTGCGGCGATCAGATCCTTTCAAACTCACCATGTCCTGGATACTTTTGATTTTGAACTTGGTTAAAAAAGAAAAAAGAAAAAATACTACAAAAGAACATTGCACAAAACTAAACTCTACCTAATGTAATCACTTCGGTCTTCCAGCAGTGCTGACACAAGCAAATTATTTGATTCATTCCCACTAAAGGATTACAAACCTTAAAATAAAAGTAGAAATTAAATTTGTTCTATTAACGGTTACATTTTCTTATTCTGATACTCCTCCACAATCATATTTAAAATGTATCTTCTTCAGAAGTAGGTTCCGGAACAATGCAATCAACTAAATATAGGTTTGAAATTTCAGCTATATTCATATTGGAAGGCAGTCTGATCTTACTAAAGTAAGCAAGATGTTTTGTTTTGTCCAGTATACGTATCCCGTGCTTAACCATACCACAGAGCATAATTCCTGTTACCTGTGGTGAATAGTCACTCTCCTTTTCATTTATAAAGCATACAGTGATACAGTTTAAGGAACAAAGCACAAGGACGCATGAGATACTGCATTCCTGAACAAATACTTTTTATTCTGTGAATTATTAATAAGTTTTCTTAGTGAGAGACAGAGGCAGGTTAAAGGAGATAATGGAAAGATAAAAATGACTGAGCATTATCTGTAGCTTTATACCTTTTTATGATTGGAAACTCTCCTAAGATTATCCTCTTCAATGTGAGGGAGCTGCAAAAGGGGAGACTTGCACTGCTGAAGCCCTTGGACAGCCATCTGGGAAAGCTTCATACAGTTTTCCAAAGATCCCAATGATGGAGCACGGAACTCCCTTTCTTGGGGAGAATGATTTTACAAGATCATTTTTTACATGTTTTCCAGTATACTTTGGACATATATAATACACTACATGTTAAATTAAAATATTTTGATCAGCCCAGCAACTTTAAAAGTTCATAAGGAAAGATGTACCTTACACGTTAAAGAAAATGTCATATACATTGCAAAGCTTATAGTTACCATTTGAGCCTACTATTGCTGGCCATCTTGCTATAAAATTTATTAGAGTATAGTTTAGCAAACAATTTAGTGCCTGTTTTCTTTCTTCGGGTTGTGTCAAACTAGTCAAAGGGCTGTGTGAGAGGATGATTTCTTTCCTAACCATTATAGGTTGGTCAAGCCATCAAGGAGAGAAGTGGGGTAGTCTGCCTATTGATTATAATCAAACCGCTTTCAGTTCTAATTTTTAATAAAAGGATTAAGAACCAAGATTACAAATTCCTGTGATAACAGAATAACTAGTTTGTGTTAGAATATTTTTGCATAATCCCACCAGAGAGGGGGCAGCATTTTAAAAATAATTAACTGAAACATTAATTTGTGGAGGTTACGGATATTCTTTTAAAAACAAACTGGAAAAATATGCTTATAAATGTCCCACAAACGCTATATACACACCTTGTAAATTTTAATAAGGGCCCCAACCATAGTTGGGTGGAGGTGCACAAAGGAACTGGTTATGCTTTATCAGTGTTTTTTTAACCCACACACAAAAAGATAAAATGCTTGTAATGTGGTGGGCAACCTGCTGCCCGTCAGAGTAATCTGCTGATGGGCTGCAAGACCGTTTGTTTACACTGACATTCCGCAGGCATGGCGCTCCCAGTGGCCTCGGTTCGCCCTTCCCAACCAATGGGAGCCGCAGGCCGCAGGGAAATGCTGGCCACCACTTCCTGCATATCCCACTGGCCAGGAATGGTAAACCACAGCCACTGGGAGCTGCAGGCAGCTGTGCCTGTGCACGGTCAATGTAAACAAATGTCTTGCAGCCCACCAGCGGATTACCCTGACGGGGCCACAGGTTACAGACCACTGACATAAGGGGATGAGAAATATCTAAATGTATAATAGCAATATTTTCCCATAAGCTCAGCAAGTCTTTAAAGGCAGGTCCAATAGGGAGATTTTCTAGTTTATATACACAATACAAAAAGTTTTCTTCCTTACCTTCACGGCTACGCGCCATTATTATTAACTGGCAGATTACGTTTATCATTTCTTGAAGTAAAGCAGGACACTTTTTCAGGATAAATTGCTGATCTGCAAGACGAATGATTTGATAAAACCTTCAAATTCTCTGCTTAATCACTATTTTCTCTAATTGTGTGTACCCCACCTATGTCCACTGTTATTTATAAAATCACCTACTCAGTCACATCCCCTATTTCTTTTTCTTTTCTCCATTCTATTGTCTAATGTACATGTATTTTAAAACCACAATGGGTCTGAATCTGCCAGATGCTAGTCACACAACTCCTATCGCCTTCCAACAATTCAGAACCATTTATATAAGTCATCTCACAAAGGTTACACATTTCAATAAAAGTCAGACAACATTTAGAATATTGTTTTAAAATAACTTAAAAAAAAAAACACTCAAAGATTACCTACTAAGGAAAAAGATATGCTTATGCTCTTTTTGACTCTTTCACATCAAGGCCTGAAAGGTTTTTAATCAAAGTTTTTTCTACTTGTATTTTACAAAAGAAATTAAACCATCCTCAAGTTGGAAGACACTATTGTGAACAAGAGAAATTATGATATCACAAGAATCAATAGACTGAAAATGTAGCAACTGAGAGGGAAAGGGATTTTTATTCAGACTATTTAAAAAAGATGTTTAGTTACACATATAGTAACTATTTGTTACAGAATTGGTCTGCAATTCTGAAGCAAGCAAACCTCAACCAGAGGTAGAGTTTATGAGTGGCTGAATGTTTATATAGGTCCAGATAGCGATACTCCCTTGGCCAGGCAGCTGCTACAAGGATCATGGTTGCCTTGTCTCTTTTTAGCTTCCTCATCACCTTTGGAATCAGACTTGGAGGGAAAGTGTACAGCATATAGCTCAACCAGGTAAGAAAAAAAGGCAGTTATAGAATCACAACTGCAACCTGCTTTGGAACAGAACCTCCTGAAGTTACTCAGGTTGGTTGCAAAGAGATCTATTGTAGATGAGAGACTGACTGCAGAATATCAGTCTTTATTTGCCACTTGTCATGAGAGTCTAAGATCCTGCTGAGAGAATTCACAATAGTTTCTCTCACTCCTGGAAGGTGAAAGTCTGTTAGGGAGATAGTATTCTTTATATGGAAGTTGCACAAAGTGATCTCTTTTTGGCACATCCAAGACAACCCTACACCTCCATGCTTGTTCAGACAAAACATAACAGTGCTGCTATTGGTGAGAACCTGACCCAGTTGACTCCAATGGTTGTAATGATATTTTGAAGGCCCAACGAATGGCTCAAAGCTTCAGTACATTTATATGGAGCTAAACTTCTTGAGGCACCCAAATACTTGAGACTGAAGTTGACCCAGATGTGTGTCTCCTAGTCATGCTGCCCAAATCCTTTGTGAATGAAGCTGTTACCAGAGTCATAGCTGATTCTGCTGATAAGAAAGGAACCCTCTCTGCATACATTTTGAGTGCCTAAGCACCAATTTAAGGACTGAAGAATTCTTGCAAGTACACACATTAGTATATCCAGTGAATGTGTGCTCAGACATACAGAGCGAAATCGGGCCTGCAGACATCTGAGGTGAGGTCTGACATGTCGAATCACATGGGAGACATGGCCTCATGCACCTGAAAGCTGAAAACACGAATACATTGCTGTCCTAGTCTTGAACTTGAGGTTCTCTGGCAGAAAGACTATGGATTGGAGCCTGTCCGTCAGGAGGTAAACAATGGCAGTTGCAGCATCAAGATCCACCCTATAAAATTTATCTGTTGGCTGCATCATCAATTTCTCTACAATCAGGTTTAGATCTAGACGAAGGAATAGATGTCTGATGACAAGGATACTGTTTTAGACATGGCACCTTGACCTTCCCCAAACTAGCCAGTTGTCCCGGTACAAAAATATTTGAATTCCTAGACTGCAACCACTGTCATATACTTTATGAACTGCTTGGGGCTGAGGACAGGCCAAAGTAGCGTGTAATGGTAGTCTAATCAGGAATCAAAGAAATGTTCTGTAGCCAGGATGTGTGGCCATGTAAAAGTAAGTATTCTGCACAGCAAGGGCAGAACAATAATCTCCAAGGAAGGAGATTATTGTAAGATGTCCAGTAGTTATGTGGGTTGTCTTGAAGAAGTTTTGCCTGCATCCCCAGAGATCTTGCCACTCTTCTAACGAGGTCTTGAAAAACCTTAAAGTCCTCAGAAAGAGGATGTTGACTCTGCGGCGATGGCCTCATCCAGGAAAGAGGAAGAAATATATGGGGAAAATCATAGGGCTTCTTCCTCATCTCTTCCTCTGTGGGCTCCAAAAAAGAGGGAGGTTGTGGACTTGGAAGAGGATCTTCTCTAGGCACTACAGGTACTGAAGACTATGCCTTTCCCCTGACTGAACGGCCCACGGGGCCCTAGATGCGCTTGAAGCAAAGCAAAGGGATCAATAAGGCCAAGGACAGTCCAGTCTTTGTATTGCCTATGGTGAAGGGAACCACAGAAAGGAATCATTACAACATTCTTGCTCAAGGGATTGGATATTTCTAGAGTGTTGTCTGCATGGAGAGCCGAAAGACTTTGCTGAAAATATGGAATCATGGTCAGACTCTGAAAAGGAAACATAACCCCTCAATAAATGGTAGAACAATCCATGTAGGCACCCATGGCGGTCTCAGCTGTGGTGACGCATGGTGCTGTCCCAAAGATATCAGTGATGTAGCTGACAGTGTCAACGGATACAGAACTCAGAATGCAGACAGGTGAGTTGACATAGATTATGGTGGGGCCGATGCAGCATGCATTGATTAAGTGGATGGAACTGCCAGTATTGTAGTGGTAAGTGAAGTCACTAGTGCTGATAAAGTGGAGATGATTGGGATTGAATAATGCAACAGTGAAAGTCCATGAGAGGTGGAGACATAAGATCTCTTGTCATCAAGAATGCCTGTGGCACCAACCACACCAATAGAGGAGGTGTTTGGCCACTAAGCTGGTGGTGCTGGACCAGACAGTGTTGAGTCGAAGATCTCTCCAGCAGGGATGAAAGCAGCAGTCTTGATTGCCCCAGTGGAACCAGAATCAACAGTGTCACCTCAGAGAGCCTGAGAACCAGGAGGGTTTTGAGTGCTTCAAGGAGGCTGTATAAGAAGATGAATGACATTTCTCACTTGATGTCTGTTTACAGACAGAGGCAGCTGCATGGCACTCTTTTTGGACAAACTCTCCAGCCACTCACCATAAGATTCAGGCTCTGAAGAAGCACATGGTGCCTTATTGAGAAGATGTACTTTAAAGGCAGAAATCACGTTGTTCCTTTGTTCTTGTTGGGAAGGAGGTACAAATAGGACATTTGTCCCTCACATGTTCCTCACCTAATCAGATTAGGCAACTTTTTGCATGTGTCACTAACAAGGATCACAGTCTTGTTTGAAACCTCGGGATTTCCACACATTAAATCCCAATTAACTACTTTACTACCTACACTAAACTTAAGCTACAACTATGTTCAACATAATTTCTTTTTAAAACTGGTTAACCAAAGCTCAAGAGCAACCGAGCTCCATCTCTCACTACAGTCAATAAGAAATTTAGAGGGAGATGGCGACCAGGCCTCTTTATTCCCTCGGTTTGGCACAGTGGCATAGTGGGGGGCCACCCACCTGATGGCAAAAAGTCTGACATGAATGCACTGGGGGCGCATAAACCTACAGTGGAACATAGATGTGTGAAATCACTTGAAGGAGAACTGTTCATTTTCATTAAACACATCTAATTCGAATGGTTCACACATACTTGTTTGAAAGGATGCATCTGTCCAAGTTTAAAACACCCACGCTCCTTAAACACCAAAGCATGAAACTTGCAATGTACATCTGAGACCCCCTAAGAAGTCCTCTTTTGATCCTAAGGAAGATCAGATTTACATTTCTGATATTTCTGAGGTTAAAAAAGTAAGAAGAAAAAATGTCTATAAAGTACAAGCAGTATGGCCAGAAGACACCATTGTGTTAATCTATTCTGACCTCAAAAGAGACTTTCAGACTTCCTGGATATATGAAGTAACACAAAAAGCGCACAATTAAAAAAAAAAAGATGTGACCTTTTAAAATAACTGCCATTTTAGAATTCTGATCTTTTCTTCCTTTGTCTCTCCCCACCTCTATACACCCACTCAAACAAAAAACAAACAAAAACAAAAACAAAAAAAACAAGAAAAGTTAAAATTTTGGGGAAGCAATTATACCACCATGTTGGATTTATTCTAACATAGTGGTATAATTCCACCTACTACTCATTTTAAAGAGTTTCAAATTTTTATTATTTTTCAAAAGAATATTTTCATTTTGATTGAAACAAAAACCTGTGATCTACATTTTAAACATGGGTATGAGCATTCGGTGCTTAGCTGAAAGAAAAAAATTAGAGCCACAAGCTCAGTCAGTTTAAGACATGCTAATTTTGAAACAGTTATCACACAGCATATAGATTAGGGTGTGTGACACATACTGCCACCCCATACAATACCTTTTGGGGACCATGTTGAATTAAGTTTACGTAGTTCTGTGCAAAGATATTGTATGCAACTCTGGGTGGGTAAGGTTGCCAGAGCTCCACCAAAAAGTAAAAACAATGAAAGGTGATTAAGGTAAAACAGGTAGGTTGTAAATATCTCTAATGAGATGCCATCCTCTGGGGAGCCTTGAATAAACTGATTAAAACTGGGTTTTCGAGGGACAAAAAAAAAAAAAAGATTTTTGATATAAAAAGTTTAGGTTTGAACGGATTCAGGGCCTTCTTTCTGATCCAGCACATGGACAAGGCCTTCTGTCCAAGGGCCTCTACCCTTGTGGAAGGGTTGGAAAGAGTTCAGCCTACTAGGGCCCTGATGGGTGGCCTCTAGTAAGCTTTTAGCATGTATAGAGGAACTTTTAGTGTTTTTAATGTTTTCTCTATATTGCTTTTACCTTAAGAATAAAGGTGCTTGCTTAGAAAAAGCAGTGTGGTAATGTGTAACTGCTAGCAGTTCAATATTCACAGCCCTCAAAGAAAAAGCAAAGCATAAGCATACTGGCTTTCTGGGGATATCACAGTGCAAGGCAGGTGGCTGTGCAGCTCCCACTAAGAAGGGAGAGAGATGTAGCTCTCCACCTGAAGAGAGATGACACCTGGAAAACCTAAAACATTAAGTAGATGCCTCAAGAGGAATTAAGAAGGGTATGGGATCAAATGTGCAATTAACCCTGAAACTGACAATATTTTAAAAGTGTCTAATTGTAAATTTACTTGTTTTAGTCCCAACAATGCAACATGTGATGTCTTTATTCCTAAAGAACCTTTTTAAGAGGAGAATCAATTACCTTCTTCAAGCGTCTCAGGAATTTTCATCCTGGCAAGATGAGCCAGTAAGAGAACTCTGGCCTTCAAGCTGTAAGGGCAGGTAAGTGGAGGCTCATTCTTCTTTAAATTAATGCTACCAAGTTCTCTGATTAGCTACAGAAAACAGAGTAATTACAAATACAAATGGTTATTTTAATATGAAAATGATAAATATAGCACAAGAAAAACAGCTTGAATCAATATACAGATCTTATTTCCAAATTTTCACTTTATATTTCAAATGGATTTCATCTTGATAAATTTGTAAGTAACTTTTCTCTGTCAAGATGAAGATTGCAGAGGAACAGTTTGATTTATAGCCCAGTCCCAAAACAGAACTATACGGTAAATGCTTTATTTCCAAGAATGAGAATATTTGTTTTTAGATTAGCCAAGAAGAAACTGGGATGATGAAACTGATCATAAGTTTGGAATTTATTTTTAATTTTGTTGACTTATGTTGAGTGAAATATTGTGTTGCTAGGGTTTATTCCCATCAGGTACTTTTATAAGGTTTTTATATTAAACTTTCTGTAAACTGGTGACATAATTTTATCTTAATACCGGTCACCCAGACAAGATCATGACAGCTTCCTCAAATATAAATCTATATATATATATATATATACACGGTGGAGAGACACACAGTCTCTGGGGTATGCAAAACACTTAAAAAAAATTATTGATTTAAGATGGACTTTTTCAAATTGATGCTAGTTAAGGATGACTTAATTTGAATGTGACTGGAACAAGCTGCATGGTTCCAATATAATCTTGTTTAGAAACCCAGAGGGGAGAGATGGGTTAGTCACTTCACAAGATTTGAAGTTTGAGAAGGAAGCTTTATATTGGCTCTGAGATGGTGGTTCAGACATTAGATAATACTTTGGTTTCAGTATTAAGATACTTGATTTGATGGTCTGTGATAAAATTCTTTAGTTGGCATTTGTAACCAAAGGGATAGCCAACTTCTCCAATTATTCCTCTGAATTTATAAGGATTGATTATTTTTAGTATTAATTTGATATAACTAATTTGATAATTTAACTCCAATCCAATATGGACTAACTTGTTTGATCTTGTGGCGGGGTGACCACCCCCTCCCCCTACCGGAAGGGGCTTGGAAAAGCCCCAAAAGGGGTTTGAAATAGCCCGGAAGGGGGTTAAGGCTGGGAGCCAGCAGGCTTTGCCTGATTGGGAGTTTGGGCTCAGCTGTGTGGCCACACCCCAAACACTCCCAGCCAGGATATAAGGACTGGGAGGCAGAGAAGCAAGAAAACAGTCTCCTCTGCATTCAGAGGGAGACAGGCCTAGCTGTAGGAGCTGAGCCAGGTACCTGGGTTAGGGCAGAGCTGGGGCAGGGCGAAGGAGCTGGGTGGGCTCTAGCCACGAGCCCCAGGCCTCCGGGCCTGATACAAGGTCCGACCCAGAACTACCAGGGTTGCAGGGGGCATCCTAGGGCTGGAGATAGCAGCAGCAGGCCAACCCTCCTTGCCTGTGATGAGAAGCCATGATACTGCAGTCCGCCCCAGTGAGCGGGGGCAAGTGGTGACTGACAGTGGCACACTCTGAGGCGAGGTGGGAATAGGGGGTAGAGGGTTCCCCTGGGGAGGGGAGACCCTCACACCAAAGGGGTACTGCAGGGGGCAGCACCCACAGTTGGAGGGCACCGGGGTCCGGGAGGGACACGGGGCCAGCAAAGGAGCGGGGCATCAACCTGCGGAGGGCGCTCTGGACGCTGAAGGAGCTGATTCCCCAGACGACCAGCGGGAGGCGCCGCAGGGGTGAGTGGTGACCCCATTACAGATCTGTTTATCTTGATTTGTTATGTTTCATTTTCAGTTTAGTTTATTAATTATTATTAATAGGAGCTTAGCTTCAGTGATAGTGCTTGATTTAATTTTTCTTTAAGTGTTTTATTAAATGTACTTTTCTTTCAATAAGCAATGTGGGTCCAAAACCGTTGAGGACCTCAATGGATACCAGCCAATCTAAAAGTCTAACCAACTCCCCTTTAAGTCTTTGGTTCTCACAATAGGGAAGCATCTTTCAGAATTAACTAACCTGAGGTATCTGAATGTTATCTGTTGGTCTGCTTGTAGCATCTTTGTTATACTGAGGGTCAAATTCAGATGCTCCTGCTAAAACCATTATAAGGCCTGCAAAGATAATTGGGGACAAAGCACAGCAAAGTAAACACAAAGTTCTAGAATTTCACTTCCTGAAATGAAGACTCCACTAAGCCAGATGAGTGACTTTTCAGTGTCCTCAACTGGAAAACTCCCAGCTTTTTCAATCCCTCCACATCAGCAGCAAGCCCCTACTCGGAGTAAGATATTCAGTAGACCCAGTATTGCCCCTAATGTTACAGGTGCCTCGGGTGTAAAGCCTGACAAAAATCAGTCAAAGCAGCTCTGGGCTGCTAGATGGGCTTTCCACATGATAAGATACCACATCTAGCAGGATATACTGATGGTTTTAAAAGAAGTAGACTTGTCACATGGTTGCAGTCCCATAGGCAGGAGGAATCCCTGGTTCCATCCTCCTGACAGCAGCTGAAGCTGCTGTGCAGAAAGTCTTCTAATGTGAGGCGAAGTTTGCATAAGCACATTAACTGAAGCAGCCTGGGCTGTGTCTCTATGCACCCTCCAAAGTGGCAAAAAGGGTGGGATATTGTTTCCACTTGACATTTTCTGTTCAAACTTTAGCAAGGGTTTCTGAGTTCAACTGCACCCACAGAAATCACCCGAACTGGTGGCTCCAGTCTTGAGTTGGGCCTGGCTCCTCAGTTTGTGTTTTGCAGCCAGGTGCAGGGATCATGTCACTACTCTGATTTAGAGTGGTGCTGTGACTCATATTCCTGGATGCAATGCCAGGAATGGGGAGACAGGCCCAGCCATTCAAGGTAAGCACCACTGCAATATGTGAATGGGGCAGGATCTCCTCACTGGGCTGGGGTTAGAGTTGCAGTGCCAGGCCAGTGGGTGCTGCTGCAGGTGGCCAGTGCCCCCTCAACAGTTTGGTATACTGCACCCACTGAATTGGAAGGCTACATCTGTTCTTGGATCAAGAAGTCAGCTTTTGAAAATGTATAGCACACAAGCATGACTGTCTGTAAAGCTACATTGCCTATCCTTCAAATTGGAGTCAGCTTTGTATGGGGATGCATCTGTTTGAAGCCAAGATAAAGTGACTAAATTAGTTTTTTTGAGTGTCTAATGCTTTAATTCTAAAACAAATTGTTAAGTACTATATATTTTTTTTAACAATTAAACTGTATGAACCCCTTTGCAGTAAAAAAATATTTCTATAAACTAATTCCTTACACACAGAAAGCAAGAATTCATTCAATGAAGCTAGGAAGATTTAGCCATCCTTAACTGAAAATTTCCTTTCACACTTAATTTCCCACATTAGAGAGTTAACTGTACTTAAGAGGAAAGAAAACAATACATTTCTTCTGCTACAGGGCACGGTAAATCCCACCTAATGACCACACCTAAATAGTTGGATGTCAATTTCCATCTTTACTCTGGATGATCTATTTGTCTCCAGGGTGGGTTGAATCTGTGGACCTTATTACTCAAAGAAAGGAAATTTTCAGGTAAACAGATACATTTTCATATTATGTTTTGTGCTAAGGTCTACAAAACTGTTACAACAGGATTTTCATAGTGTCTCTCGAGGAGGCACACAGTAGGATCAGCCTTTAAATGTGGCTATCGAAAATGCGGTAGATTATATATAAATATCTTCATACGTTAGTGCCCAAGGGAAGATGTCTGCCAAATGAAAGGAAATGGCTTTGCCTAAAGATTGGATGATCAATATACAGACTTAGATGAATTCATGTACTGATGGTCATATGGCCATCTAGCTGATCTCAACAGAGGAGACATGATTAATCTCAGAGGGTTAGTGCTCCTAAGGACTGTAATTTGATGCTTAACCAATGGAGAAATATTTCTTGAATTTACTTAGGGAATGAATGCTGACAATGATAAGGATGACCTGTATGAATTTAAAGTACACTGGAGATATCTTCCGACTTCAAACACTCAGCTGATTGAAGAATGCAGCCATCAGAAGGCCTACTCTGCTGGATAGGAAATATGACGACACTTCCTGCAGAGGCTCGATCTGGGTATTGCTGTAAGGAGCAGAAGGAGGTTCCAAGGTTTTCCTCTGTGATCTTGCGGCATGTGATTGATGCCCTCAGGAATCATCTACTGTTGGGATTTGTACATAGCTTCCTTTTTCTGAACATGATGGGAACATTATACAACAGAGACTTCACCTTTTAACCTACAATAAAGCCCTCCTGGAGGAATTGATATGTTTCACTGGTTTAACATGGTAGTTAAATTATGTACCAGCTAGAAGAATAAATTATTTTTTGCTGTTTTCTCTTTAAGGTGCATGACAGCAGTCACTTCATCCAAGTATTAATTTTAAACCTGCCTGGTCCCAGAGCGAGGATTAGATTTTCAATTTCAAAGTTCTGTGAGATAGATATATCTGAAGATCCAATGCTAGGTTAATCAGCCCTGACAACTATAATCTCTTCAGTAGAAAGACTGAAGGAGTATCACTGCTACTCTCCCATGTCTATCTTTTGTACTGTTCTGGGGAGTAGTGGAAAAGGGGAAGACACACACAGCTGGGACCTTGCCCAACATTATGAGAGGTCATTCACCACCTCATATCAAGAGAGG
This sequence comes from Sternotherus odoratus, assembly GCA_032164245.1. Classification (NCBI taxonomy): domain Eukaryota; kingdom Metazoa; phylum Chordata; order Testudines; family Kinosternidae; genus Sternotherus; species Sternotherus odoratus. Next base: position 65,782,955 of record JAVMKO010000003.1, read on the forward strand.
GCACAATGCACTTTATTAGCTATTTCCAGATGCAAAGAGGTCTATCGCCAGCTTAACTAACTGATAATGAGTGAGATATTTCCGAGTGTAGGAATCATGCTGCTAGTCTGACTTCCACCAAGTATATCTTGGTGTTCATCTCCCCCTAGAGGGGCAGTGCACATAGGATAGGAAACTTGGCTCCACTCAGGACAGGAGCATTTCTCTGAGGGGTAGGGTCCATTGTATTCCACATCTATTAAAGGAGCAGTGCCCCAAGACCTCAATAAATCACTGTGTTCCAGCTCATGGAGGCTGTGCTTTCTTTCTGGTAACCATTCCCTGAACTGAATTGGAAATATCTCTTTAAAATAAAAATCACTCTACATTCAACAGTTGTGGGAGCAGACAAACAATTACAGCTAGATCTCTGCCAACAGATGAGACAGGGCAAGATGCAGAGGATGCCTGAAATTACTGGATAGATAGCATATGATCTCTAGATCATTGAAGCATGTCTGTCTGCAATCAGAATTGCCAATAGGCTTCAATAAGAAATGAATTATCATCAGAGGGGTAGCCGTGCTAGTCTGGATCTGCAAAAGTGACAGTCTTGTAGCACCTTATAGACTAACAGATTTTAGGGATCATGAGCTTTCATGGGCTAAGTGAATTAAATGAATTATTGTTTGTTAAACCACTTGTTCTCCAATATGGCCATCTTCATCTTTTGTTAATATTCTCCTGAGATGAGATCTTGTACCTGACATAGTATTCTTCCGCAGCCTAAGCCTATGATTGTCTTCCCTCGCAGAGAGACACAAAGACACAGAGACAGTTTAGATTACAAGATACGAGTAATACAGTTCCTGGGGTGTTTACTTCAGCTTTCTCTCTGGACAGAATCCTAAGCAGAACTTTGTCCAAGAAGACTGAACTTCCATCTTCCGAAAAGCCAATATTATTGCTACCATGATGCTGTAAAGCTCACGTAAGATCAAGTGGTAGCAACTGAAGTCAGGGAAAGAAAAAGGCTGTCATTCATCTACAAAACATAAGAATTGTCTGACAATGGTAAATTAGAAATGCTGTGAAGACAATCTTCCTTTAGGAACTTTAGATGTTTCAGACAGGGCCTCGCTCTGCTTGTTCGATTCTCTGGAGCTGAAAATAGGATGGGGAGCGTCAGCTCCAATCTGAAGTAGGTGGAGGATTTCTATTATGATGCAGCCTTTCCAGGGGTTAAAGAGACAGAGACTGGAACAAAAGCTATTCCTGTAATTCTTACATAGCTCCAATGGATACTCCTCTGGACATCAGGTGCTCCCTTCCCAGGGTGTGTGAAGAGGTCTAGATCTCGTTTAGGGCAATTGTACACCGCCTAAGTGTAGTTTCATAATACTTAATACACTCTTGCCTGAAAGGTAATGTTATATAAGAGATGATTAACATCTTGCTAACGAGGGCAGAGGAAATGGTTATAAGAGAGTGGTCAGCCAAGAGGCCCCCTCAGCCTGCTCGTTACTCCATGTCTGGGCTGCTCTCTCTCTACAGATGGAGGAAAATGAAAAAGCAGTGGGACACAGCCAACTCATGGCATGAGCAGGGTTCGGTTAACAGAGGCATTTTTTTTGCTCTTCTTTGAAATCTTCTGTTTCTCTAGTTGCCTGTGAGGTGTTCCTGCCAGACAACCTACCTGGATATGCCGCAGCCAGCTACCAAAGTATCAAAAGGGGTGTTTTTCCAGCTATCTTATTGCACAGCCCCCACAGCTAAACACCACCTCAGTAACTCTTAAAATCCAGGAAGTCAAATATTAAGAATAAAGAGGATCCCATTTTGTTTTCTGGTTGCTTTAGCACGTTGGTCTCAAACAGGTGACCTGCAGGCCACATGCAGCAGAGGGGTTATTTCCTGCAGCCCACCAAGCTCCCCAGCTCCCACCATAGTTATTTCCCAAAGCCTGCCAAGCTCCCCTCCCTCCAGCACGCCACAGCCCCACAGCTATTTGGCAGCTCTTAGTGCTTTTCAGGAGGGAGGATTGGAGAGCTGCACACTATGGGGAAGAGGTGGAGAAGAGGTGGGGCAGGGGAGGGGGAGGGGATTTCGGGAACAGGTTGGAATGGGGGCAGGGACGGGCTGGGAAAAGGCAGGGCCTCATTGAAAGGGTGGAGTGGGAGGCGGGGGGTGACGGTGATGTAGTCCTCCCAGTGATTCCAGTTTAAGACCCCCTACTCTAGCAGGTCTGGTAAACCTTTCAGCTATTGTAGAGAGATGAAACTAACTAGGTCTTCAAGGGCGCAGTAACTGTCACTCTGCTTTGATTGACAGGTTCAATTCTGCCTCCAAAGGTGTTAGACCCCTTGTGAGAGTTCTGCAGACTTTATCTATAAAGATTTTTTTTAAAAAAAAACCTAGTATGAGTGGACAGAAAATTAGGCATACCATACATGTTGAATGAACAACTCATCTGAAAAGGACATTCCATGTTTTGGCACGAAGCAAGGTTTAAGGTTTTCAGAGCAGATATCTACAGTGACAGAAACTTTGGCTAGGATATTATGTGTGGTGCCTCCAATTCTACATTTAACTCTTTGGTAATGTAAATGTTTGAAAATACTCTGGGACCCCAGAATTCTAATACTAGGGATTTTTCTAACAGAAAGCTTATGAGTGACATGTTACAGCAGGAGTAAAAAGGGCATGGAAACCTAGGTTACAATCCTGATTGGCAGTGGCTCATGTGTAACCATGAACAAGTCAGCTTCTGTGCCTCCATTTAACCAACCTTACAATGGGGTTATATTAATTACCCCATATAAGCACTGAGGTATTCAAATGAAGAGTGAGTCCCCAAGGAGTTTAGAAGGCAACTTTGTACCTTTAACCTTCACCCTGTTTTTTCAGATGGCTTTTTTACTTACGTTTCAGATCCATATTTCGCGTTTTATAAACAAAATATGTATAGATTTGAGTTGTGCGGATGAGAATCTGATCTCCACTGTAGCGTATTGATCGGTACCACCAAGAACCCTAAGACATTCAATAAGGATATACTGTGTCAATCTTTTAAATACAACTATCAAATACTATAATACTTTAAAACATAACTAAACTGCTTTTCAATTCAGGATTTATTCAGAACCAACCTTCAATATTCATATCCAATACAAAAAAAAAAATCAGATTCACCCTACAGAATCTTAACAGAGTCATGATGGAACAATGTCAGTTCAATTTCAGTTTTATAAAAACAGCTTTTACCAACTCTAAAATTAAAGTCATTCTATCATTTTAAAAGTTACCAAAAATATCCCTCTGAAGTGTTTATAAACCAAAGGTTGCAAGATTGTGTTGGCTCATGTCAACGAGAAGGTGAAATTGACTAGAAACAACCTAGCTATTTTGCATTCATTCTTCAAATCTATACCAACAGTATAAATTCATGTATAAAATATTTATGAAAATGTATTTTTATCTAAAGTATTAGCATAGCAGCTGGGCTTTGTTAGCCTAGGAGATTTACAGCCACCCTCCTTTTCCTCCAAATTTGGGGGTCTTTCAAATGTAAACAACAACTTCAGCTTTTACGTTTAATTTTTCTAGCTCTTTTTCTTGCAGAGAGAGCCTTGAAAATGTAAACTCATACAAACCAGTCACTCGAGTTGAAGCTAGTCACCTAAGTTTCCTAAAGACCACAGGTTACTCTCAATCCCTCCACACACAGTTACAGCACATTTTCTTGACTGTGCCCTTTACTTTGGCTTCTGCAGAACAGAGTTTTTAAAAAAAGCCATTTAAGGTCTTCGATGTGCCAAGAAAAGCTTTGCAATATTAGTAGAATAAGAATGGTGAAAATAGGTTAAGCTCAATAGTCTTGATGAATTTGTACACGGAGATTCATAAAGGTTTCACTGAGCCTTTCAACTGGTGCAAATATTTACAATACTTTTAAACAACGATAGTTCAGATATGATATGAAACATGAACTAGTGTGACCAGATTTTCAAAGGGGGAATAAAACAGTATACTACTTATTCTAAGGGAGGAGTGCATATGTCATTTTGACAAATTGGAGGGAAATGGTGCCCAAATCCTCCCTTTTGTTTTATATGCTTTTGCCTTCTCTTTTCTTTATCCCTAATTTCACCTATCCTCCCATCTCCTCTCTCCATACCCGTAACTCAAATCTTCTCCCATCCCTAAATGCCACTTCCTTAACACCAATACTGTCTCATTGTTTCCTTGTACACCTCCATCTATCTCCAACTACTGTCTCTTGTTTTATATTTAGATTGTAAACTTTCTGGGATGGGGACAGTCCTTTGGTCTGTGTCTGTATAGCACCTAGCAGAATCAGGTCCTGGTTCTTGACTGAGGCTCCTAAGTACTAAGTGGTAACACAAATAAAAAAACCGACCACATATACTCATTCTATCACATACATTCACTTCTTTGTACTCCCTACTTGCTCGCTTTCCCCCACCTCCTACATCCTGCCACAATCTAGTGTTGCTCTGTTGGGCAGATAAGGTCAGCAGAAACATGGTCTCTCCCCAGCCCACACTCTGGTTCAGTAGCCACTGGCCATTAGTAGCGGTGGAGTTGATCTGCCTGTAAGATGGCCATGTGTAGTAGTAGTACCCAGAGTCTCAACACTCTATAGGAGATTCTAATCATGGGGAAATGAGAGCACAAAGGAAGTTTTCACAGGGAGAGACCAAGGAAGAGACAAAGCTTTCACACAAAACTGAAAGATGAAATAAAATTACTACACAAAAATGAATAAAAATTAAAATTATAAAACAAAGTTATCAAAAGAAACTGAACCAACTTGTTCCATCCCTAGAGGAAGTAATTCCGGTGGCCTTAGTTCAAGGTTGAGGCTCAGCAATAACCCTGAATTGCCTTCAAACGCCATAGATTTTCCTCAATTGTGAAGAATGAAGAGAGAAGCTATACAGCAGAATATATATAGTATTGTAAACTTTCAGGGTAATCAATGCTTTTTTCTTAAAGTCCCAGCTCTTAGAGTCCTGAGAATCTCTACTTTCATTTTAAAAGTTTTTATCCCTCAGAATTTCAGAGAAAGGCCTGACAAAACGACTCCTGAAAAGTTAAATATCAAGATGCAGATGAAAAGAATCCAACAATTTTTTAACATTTCATGTTTCAGCTAATATTCTGAGGACCTGACTCATGACTTCTGACTGAGGCTGACAATACTGTGTATTCATAAAAATGCACAACAAAGGGATGGATAAATTCTGCAAACAATGGGTCATGAATTTCAACAGAATTAAGCACCATAGCATAGCATCCTTTTCCATCAGAACTATTCTGTGAGTGCACTTTAAATGGAAACAAAAACAGGTACTGGACTGTAGACAAAGCTGTCTTAGGAGCAAGACTTGAGTCCCTCATTCCCCACATTCATAAAAATAGAGATTTTTTTCCTTTAGTTTGGGTAATACTTACCACAACAACTGGAAGAATAACCATAAATGCTAGTCCGTATACCAGCAAAACCTAAAAAGAAAGATATTTGATGTATACAAGTCTATTACTAACTATACTTCAAACAAGTTTTGTTACATACATATGTATTAATTAGCTAAATTTAATCACTGCAGGAGGCATCTTGAGATTTATGATTTTGAAGGCTACAACAACCAAATGGATAAGAAGCAAGATCTCATTCAGAAATTTTCACCAGTTAAATACAGTATTTTGTATGAGTAAACTCTTTAAAATGAGCATCTGTTGTCTAGGGTAGGTTATTTTAATTATCTGAAAGTTGTCTGCTAAGTAGTGATTTTAAGGAAAGGCATCTAGTTATTCTATTCTTGAGCAAGTAGGTAAGGCTTAGCACTAATGTGTAGCAATGTAATGTAATAGAAAGGATTTTTAAACTGTGGGTGCAGAATTGCTAGTTTATAGTAAGTTGTATAGAAATTAAATGGTAGATCTCTATATAAAAACCAATAAGTTGAAGTTGTGTATAGTTGATTCTGTGCTTGCATAAAAATTGCCTATGAAGGCTGTGGAATCTGCATCACTGGAGATTTTTAAAAGCAAGTTAGACAAACATCTGTCAGGGAACGTCTAGATCAGTGGTTCTCAAACGTTTGTACTGGTGACCCCTTTCACATAGTAAGCCTCTTTTTCCCCTCTTATAAATTAAAAATGCTTTTTAATATATTTAACACCATTATAAATGCTGGAAGCAAAGTGGGGTTTGGGGTGGAGGCTGACAGCTCATGACCTCGTATGTAATAACCTCGCAACCCAAGGGGTCCCAACCGCCAGTTTGAGAACCCCTGGTCTATCTAGATAATACTTAGTCTTGCCATGAATTAAGGGAACTGGACTAGATGACCTCTTGAGATCCCTTCCAGTCCTATGAATATGATTTAAGCTATTCTCTGCAACAGCAAATGTACATTTATAGGCGGTATAATTACCAGGCTACTACGTCAACATCATTTCTGCATGTGTTAGGACCCTACTCCAAAAAAAAGATTACATTTAAGCTATTTTAGGACTTCTTATTCTGAAATTCACACCATAGAAACAGGGAAGAATGATACACTCTAAAAGAGTGATAGGTTTGAAAGTAAAAACATCTGATAAATCAATACATACTCACATGCATAAAGTATGGGCTTAGCATACTTTCAGGATTAATGCCTGAGGCTGTGTCATGGAATATTATATAAAAGTTACATTAACTCACCAAGAGAGAATTTTTCTGATCCACAATCCAAGCTGGCAATGCAATACCAAAGCTCGTAGCTGGAGCGAATAAGAGAAAACAAACCTGCTATAAAATGGCAAGGGATACTTTTAAAATCATGGGGACTTCGGGGAGGAGAGGGGAGGTGAAGCTTTTATCCATATCAGTATTTAACAAGACAATTCTAAAATTCAGTCACCTAAAAAGAGGTGTTGGACATATGTCTACTCAAGGTTGCAGAGAAGGACAGTTATTGTTAGGGTGGGAAATCTTCACAGAAAGTTTCCTGACATTTTCATATTTCTATTGCACTTTAAATTTATACTAGCAAAAATACCCGGCGTTGCTCAGGTCCGTTGGAGGGGGGGAGGGGAGAGAAAGCTGAGCGAGTACGGGGGCCATTGGAGGGGGGAGAAAGCTGAGCGAGTGCAGGGGCCGTTGGAGTGGGGGGGAGGGGGGAAGAGAGCTGAGCGAGGGCGGGGGCCATTGGAGGGGGGAGGGGCAGAGAGCTGAGTGAGTGCGGGGTCCATTGGAGGGGGGTATTATTACATCATAACTATGTCACAGAGAACAGCAGCTGCTCAGCTGATGTTAATGGGCTTTAAAGAATTTCACCCCTAGGGGCGTCAGAGGTGAGATTTGAAAAATGTTCGATTCTTACACTGATTAGGACCCTAAAGCCTATAACTGTACCAAATTTCAAGTCTTTAGCTCTAACGGTGTGGAAGGAGTAAGGGAACATACATACACACACGCATACACCATTTGACTTTTATATATATAGATTAAAAAGGGTTTTGTTCTGGACGTTATCTTAGTACTCGATGCTACAATGCAAAGTGTGACCAGTTCTAATATTACTTTAAGCACCTTATGTAAGGCCTGATTGTTACCTTTACTCATGTTATGAAGTAGCACCTTAATGTAAATGTGGCAGAAACTGACCCTTAAGACTGTCAGGGCACCTGACTCCCACTGACTTAAATAGGAGTTCTATAACAAAGTGCTGGCAGTATAGAGCCATAACAGTGTACAAGCATCAATTTTTTGAATAACATTGTCCAACTTAATGGAAGACCTCCTTTCATACATTTAAAGACTACAGAAAGCGGTTTACTTCCTTATATAAACCTATAATTTCTCTTTAGCAGATCCTCATGTTATAAAGAAACTTTTGAAAACGTTACTGACACTGAAAATGTTTTTGAAATGTTTATAAGAGACAACTAAAAAGATGTACATTTTTTTTGGTTGCACCTCATGCGCTCTCTATTCTGTTATCTACTGGTAACTCTCTCTATATACTTACTAAAATTGGCAAGCTGTCTAAAACGAAGTTCTAACATCAATTCTAAATTAGCAAAGCCTCTCTGGGTAACCCATCTATCCTAGAACTCTTATTCCTAAAATTTTACATTTTAAGAACTGACAAGCTCCTTCAGCCAAAATAGAAAAATGCATTTTGCATACAATGAGAAATGAGTCTGACTCAACAGGACTGAGGTACTATACAGGTTGTGGCAAAACAGCTACAGTAAAAATTATATCACTTAATAATTATTACCTTGTGGCCCATCTGGGTTGCCAAATTCTTCCCAATTTTTTCGAGATTCTTCATCAGTTAAACTAATTTTAAAGAAAACTTAGCAAGTTAGTAGAAAATACAGTAAGTTTCTCTGCATCATTAATAATACAGATTTTTTAAAAATGGTATCAAGCACCATTAGAGATATTTGAGAGCTGGTTTGGTTTGATAGCCTATAAGTACCACAATGTATGATAAGGAGAAGACAGGAAACTGAATTCTAAGCTTAGGGCTGGTCTACAGTAGAGGGAGGGATTGACCGAAGATCTGCAACTTCAGCTGAATAACGTAGCTAAAGTCGGTGCATCTTCGGCTCACGATGGCAGCGGTCAGCAGCGGGCTCCCCCGTCAACTCCAGCTTGTGCCTCTCGGCAAGCTGGAGTTCTGGAGTTGACAGAGGCGCTGTTGGCGATCGATTTATCGCATCTTAACGAGATACGATAAATCGACTGCCAAAAGATCAATCACTACCCGGGGTAGTGAAGACATACCCTATATCTTCAGCTCTTCACACCTGGAAAGGCCATAGAATTCTGTAGTAGTGTCTTCGGAGACAGAGAGGGGAAAGTATAAGCTTTAAAAGCTATACATCGATGCTTGCTGGTCAAAATAAAGGTAGGTTCAACATTCAAAGCCAGAAAAGATTCATAACAATGCAAAGTAGGTATTGGTGATATTACACATACTTTAAAACAAAAGTCTTTTGAAGAAACTAGGCCACTTAAATTAATGCAGTGTGTGACATTTTATACCAAGAGCACACAGTCTGCATTTGCTGCCTAAGAGTTTCAAAGCAGAGCTCAAGTATTGGTTTGACTTGTGAAATCAGATGAGGGACCTGGCTATCTAAGGCTGTGGTTAGACTGGGGCTGTTTTAGCGCTAAAACCCCTCTTTAGCGCTACAATAGCCCTGCCAGTACACACTCCCAAGCCACTTTTTCCGCTTTAACTGACCTTTTAAAGCGGTACTGGTATACCTCAAAACGAGAGGAATAAAGCTCTCAGTGCTGCTGTTGTAACGCAAGGGATGCAATGTGTACTACCCTTGCGTGATAGTGAGCCTCCAGTCTCCGGCATCCTGTCCCAGAATCCCCATTGCATCCTCTCTGGCCACCATTTAAAACTCTTCTGTCCCGTCCCCAGGTGACCCCCACGTCAGAACCCTCCCCCAAAATTATATAAAAATTGGAAACCCTGCCGCTGCGGGCGGCAGGGCTGCGGGGTCCCCTGCCGCTGCGGGCGGCAGCCCGGAGGTGCTCCCAGCCCCTGCCCCCGCCGCTGAAACCCCCCCAAATAAATGCTTAGGGAAGGGAGGTGCAGAGCCTGTCAGTTTCAGAAATGAAACTGACAGCCAGAAGTTCCCTCCCTTCCCATTCCCCCCTCACCCCACTCCTTTTCAAAGAGGGCTGCACCCAGCTGAATGCTGGGATACCTGCCCTATCACGCAACTGCTTCTGCCGCCAAAAGCAGGACAAATGTGTTCGCTCTCTTGCGCTAGAGGGCTTCAATCTGGACACCCTCTAGTGCAACAGCTGTAGCGCTAAATCGGGAAGCGCTATAAACAATAGCGCTTCCCCCTGTAGTCTAACCACAGCCTAAGAGACAGTATCTAGGAGACACTACTTCAGTTGGGAACAGCAGAGGCAATCAAACCAACAGTCCATAGCTTTGGAACAAAATTTAAGTACCAAAACACTGGAGGCTCTCTCTGATGACAGGGAAACATTCATTATACCCTTAAGGAACTCCATGGGTTGAGAGAAGAGGTTGTTCTTACAGTCATGGTGAGCAGATATTGCCAAATGAACCTTAAAAGAGGCTAAGGCTGAACCCTGAGACCTAAAGGTTAACAGATACTCTAGAACTACAGGACTTCCACTTGAGACAGTCTTTACTGTCACTCCAAATGGTAAATCATTTCCATTTCTATCTACAAGAGGAACTAATCCAGAAAAGGGTTCTTTTCTGCAAAAAAGTTTGATGTAAATGAAACCTCTTAATTGATTTGACACAATTTCATTTACACACTAACAACTCAAATACCTCAGCCAAAAGTGTGAGCTTTAGCGTGCTCCTCATATTTACCATCCTCTTCTATTGGTTGGGACTCCAACTGGACAACGCCTCCCACAGTGGGAGCTACCGCCAGGGATTCTCTCATGCACAGCTTCCTCTAAGAGGGTAGACTGTGTTGCACTATGGGAGATGCAGTCCAAATGGAGATCCTAGCCCCTTGAGGAGAATGGACACAAGAGGAGCAAATTACAACTTCCAGTTTTGGCTGAAGTATTTGTGTTCAGCTGAAATATTGACAAATATCAAAAAATTTCAACTAAAATCAAACACTTTGGGGGGGGGGAGAATGTGTTAAGTCAAAACAGTTTAAATGGAAATGCTTTCATCAGCCCTATTCATAATACTTCAAGGCAGAACTCTTTCTAAAATGTAAAATAATAGCCTGAATCCTCTATGTATAGAAGCATCCCATGCTAATTAGTAAACTAATCTCCATGCTGCTGGAGGAAGAGTCTCTGAGTTTGGATGTAAGACCTTCCCTTTCTGCTGAGATAGGTGGTTTGGAGACAGAGCTAGTAGTAATGAGTTTCCTGGTCACCTGCAGAAGATGTACCTGTGCAGGCACAGCCACATTGATGGTATCAAGTTACTGGCTCTGTCTAACCTCATCTTCCTTATAACTGGGTATCAAGGTGATGGGAGAGAACACATACAAGGGGTTCACTCCAGGCCAGCAGGAATTTATCATGAGACCTTATCTGTGTTCGCAGAACTGAGGTGACTTGTGTGTGGAGTTGGACTCTGATGGTAGTGCAGCCATGGTGCTTCCTGCTGCCCAGGGAGCTACTTGGAAGAGGGTCTGATCTCCCCACTCTCCACCCCAAGAGTAACTGGGCAGGAGAAGACCAAGTCCTGTCCCCTCCCAGTCTGGCTGGGACTAGCAGCTAGGAACCCCTGGCTGGGGCACTCCCAGAAGCACAGGGAAGATCGCACCCACCTCTAGGAACCTCTTCTGTCTGCAAGAATCTCTGTGGCTGCTGCCTTCAGAGTCCAGCTCTAAAGACAGTGCAACTGCATTGCTTCCTGCGGCTGGGGAGGTACCCGGAGATGGGTCTGATCTCCCCCAAAGAGCGGCCATACAGGGGAAGAAAAAAGTACCATCCCTCCCCAGCCTGGCAGACTAGCACCTGGATCCTGGTAGGAGCCCCTAGCTGGATTGCCCCACCCCTCCCTCTCTTCCTCCACTCAAATAGCTGGATTTCATAGGAGAGGTCTAATTCCACAGCTGTGAATTTGGTAGGGCCACACTAATGAGCAAAAGTTGCAACAGAGCTCAAGGAAGCTTGCAGGTCTAGGAGTCTTAAGAACTGCGTGGTTTGTACTGTGTGTTTGAGGATTATCAAAGAGTCTTATTTTTTGGAATCTCTTCTGGAAGAAAGGTCCTGACTGGTGGAGTTCAGGATTGCTCCAGTGAAGGTGATACTCTGTGCAGATTGGACAGATTTTCTCTCAGCTGATTAACAGAGACTGCAAGAAGTTGCACATGTAACGTCAGCAGGATCTCTCTTCTGTGATACAAGTAGCCGTTAGGAGACAGTCGCACATGTACAGGTAACTGAACATGCCCTGGCATCTGAGATATGTAGCTACTAATAAGAGAGACTTTGTGAAGGACTCTCTGTGCTGTAGATAATCCTAAAGGAGGGACTCTGAAATGGTAATGACCTGTGTCCTCCTGGAACCTGAGAAACTTGAGATGTGTGCATTTAAATTGCCACAAGAAAGTAATAGGATTCCTTTAAGAGCCACCTATCAATCCCTCTGAATAAGTAAGGAATGATGTCTCCTGGCGTGAGCATCCTGAACTTGAATGTTTTGAACAATTTCTTGACATTTCCCTCTATGGCTCTCTTCTGTAGGAGGGGGCTCACTTCCTTTTAGCAGGACTTTCTTGTAAGATAGATCCCTCAAGAGAGAGAGTAGGGGGATAAAGGCAATGTGGTTTGGTGCAGAATTGAATGGAGTAACCATTATGGATTGTGTCTGGTACCCAACAATCTAAAGTAACCTGCATCAAATAATGTAAAAATAAGAGAAGGGAGGGAGGATTGGAGCAGTAATAGGTTTCATCACGTAGCTCGGACCATCCCATCAAAACTGCTGCTTGGAAATGGATGTCCCAGGCTGAGCTGATGTATAACAAGGTATCCGACTCCTATTATGACGGTTTGCTAAGCCATTTTGGAAGACTACAATCATTACCCCCTTGAGGATGCATCTGCTATTGGTGTAGAGATGGGGACCTCTTTTGGAGGTGAAGTGACGGGCAGGAAGTGACGGGCAGGAAGTGACGGGCAGGAAGTGACGGGCAGGAAGTGACGGGCAGGAAGCTTTGTTCAATCCGAGATTGTTTGTGTTGAATGTAAACTATGGAATGAACTCCCACAGGAGTTGTGTAAATTCAACACAAACAATCTCGGATTGAACAAAGACCTACAATGGCTTGCTAATTACAAAAATAGCTTCTCTTCTCTCCATGTTCACACCCCCCATTCAAATGCTAGAAGAATAACCCACCCTCCCTGATCGGAGATAACAAGCTGGTTCAGCCTAATTGGACTAACCTTTTTACCTCCCACCTGGTTCTTGCCTACTTTTCTATACCTGCCTCTGGACACTTCCACTGCTTGCATCCGACGAAGTGGGTATTAGCCCACGAAAGCTTATGCTTCAAAACTTTATAGTTAGTCTTTAAGGTGCCACAGGACTTTGTTACCTCAATATGGAGGGTGACTCTGATCTCTGGATGAGAAATTGCATCTTAGGATGCAACTTCGAGGACTTTGACATGAAGGTGGTATAGTCCCTACCAGGAGACTTTCCAGAGTAATAGGTTATAGGCTTTGAGAAGCCAAGTACATCTCAGCTTCAGATGTCTCACCCTTCTCATGTAAAGAGCGGCACACTGCACAATGACACAGAGAGAGACAGATCCCACACAAGACCGCAAATATGAGCATCTGTCTCCAGAATTATTGAAGAGCAGGAAGTGCAGTTCTTGATGCACTTACAGGGCTTAGGATACACCAAACAGGCAGCTACACACACCATGCTTATCTCTTCTACACTAACACAAACTATTTACAAATATTAAAAGAATGAGACTACAACACTCTCTCCTAAGGACACAACTGCACATTCCATTTAGTTCACTGCTACAGAGAAGGAACTGGGGCAGCTGGCAGTGCGCCTCTTTAAACAGAGTGGAGTGTTAACATCAACCTTATGCAAGGTCACTCAGCACCCCCAACAGCTACCGCTTTTTAAGGCAGTTCAGCAGCTCAATGACAAGTTCCTCTGACCTGAAAAAGCCTAATTTTAAAATAAAGTTGTGTGTATTTGAAACAAGTACATAAGTGACTTTTTACAAAAAATAAGAGCCACATTAGGATGCAGAGGTTCAGCTATATAAATATATCTGGAGATCCATCCATCTGAAACTCACATTGCACATAATTCAGCACAAAAACTAAGTTAATGGTGGAGAAATTAAATGCACAAGTCAAGAATTTAGGGTTATGGTTCTCACACAACCATAACTCAGTCACACTGCACAATTTATATTAAGACAAATACAAATTACGTATGTGCAAGGGGTATGACAGTCATTCTGGAAAGTAAAATTATCTTGACATGTTTAAATTTTCAGCCATAAAGTTGCATTAATTTAGTATCACGCAGAGACAGAGTCCAAGAAAGATAATCCTAGCTGTCCAAACAATACCAGATAAACTGAGCAAAAACAAAAAACAGACTCATTTCAAAAAGCAGTCACTTAAAACCCACAGCTTTGGCAACACACTGAATACAGATAAAGCAGGACATTTTACAAACCCCCTCCTGCCAGACTACTCACTGGACACCAATTTTTTGGGCACCATCTGGAATCTATGCTCTGGCTCTACCACGAACATACACAATTATGTACTCTAACTGTGCTTAATTTACAGATTTCAAATGGTGATTTGAAAGAATGATTTCAAAAAAGATATTACTGAATCTCTAACAAGCCACCCAGGGCTAGCCATTGTCACTTAGATAATTTACCATTGGAACAAGGGACAACTTTCCTCAAAACACCTTATTAAACCATCTAGAATTTTGCGAAAAATCAGCATTTAAGTAAAGCATTTAACATAGAAACTTGTCTTCTACTTTATCCTATAACAGGTTCTTAAAGTGGGCTCATAATCAGGGCTGGCCTCACCATGAGGCAAACTGAGGTGGCTTCCTCAGGTGCCAGACTGCCAAGGGGCACCGTTAGGACCCAGAGTATAGAAAATTGTGTCTGCTGCTGGTGCATATGTATTCTCTCTGCTCTAGATATGCAGAGCTGGTGGAGTGCTGTGCTATACGAAGGAAGGCACAAGAGACCTTTCAAAGTTTTGGCCCAAGTGAGGCCACTAACATGAGGGCATCATTTGAGCTCCCAGTCTCAAAATGTTGTGGGCCGGCCCTACTCATCACCTTAGCTTCTGAGTGTACTCCAGTAGTGCATTAAACAATATGACTAACATCTGTCACATGCTTGTTCTCTCGTCCTTTCCCCCAAGGTAGAGAAGCATGTAATGTAGTGTTCGTTTCAATTTTTTTAAAAAACACAAGCTGTATGTTTATATTAGAGAAATCAAGATCAAAGGAACATGCCTTGCACTTAGGAGAGAGGGTGGTGAGGTTTGTGATGGTCTTTAGTTCCTGTGGGAGTTCATTCCATAGTTTAGGGTTGGCCCCAGTAAAAGCTCTGTCTCCTGCTCTACAACAAAACCTGCTCTAAAGATCACTTCTAATACACAAGTCATCTTAAATGGTCATTTTACAGTATATAAGACAATAGAAAACGTCTTTTTAACCTTTATTCAAAGGCCACTTTGTTAGGCTTAATTTTCACTCTTTTGTGAAGACCATCCAAGGACGCTCCTTGCATTGTCTTCATGAGAGAGAGAGAAAATTAAGCCTCTCTGAAGATTCAGTGTTTGAATAATGTTAGAATACACACTTCAATTTTGGAAATATTTCCTTTATTAAAACAGAAGGTAGACCACCACCAGAGGATGCAGTTTACAAAAGCTTCATTACACATCGTATCAAAAGCCAAAAAAAAGTGCCAGCTGAGGAATGACCAGAAGTGATGCAGTGGAGAAAAAAGGATTTAGCAAGTCAGTTAAAAACTACTAGGGTAATTTGAGAAGGCCGTTCAAAGGCCTGGAGAACAAGCCAGGCAAGAAGAGACTAGACAGGGGTGGCCAACCTGAGCTTGAGGAGGAGCCAGAACTTAATAATGTACATTGCCAGAGAGCCACAATAATACATCAGCAGCCCCCCCATCAGCTCCCCCACCCCGCTCCCAGCACCTCCCACCCACCAGCAGCCCTGCCAATCAGCACCTCCCCCTTCCTCCCCAGACCTCTGAATCAGCTGTTTCGTGGCGTGCAGAAGGCTCTGGGGGGAAGATGGAAGGAGCGAAGGCATGGCTGGTTCAGGGGAGGGAGCAGAAAGTGGTGGAGTATGGGCAGGGCCTGTGGCAGAGCCAGGGGTTGAACAGTGAGCACCTCACAGTACATTGAAAAGTTGGCACCTGTGGCTCCAACCCCAGAGTCGGTGCCTATACAAGGAGTCACATATTAACTTCTGAAGAGCCACATGTGGCTCTGAAGCCACAGGCTGGTCACCCCAGCATTAGAGGTAAAGAAAGTGGTGAGGGAGTATTCCAAAGGAAATGAGTCAGAGGTCAATATGAGATGTCTCCATTAGTGAATGAAATCAGAAGAATTGAAACAAAGTCTTTTTCTCTTTAGTTGTATCTACCTTTATTGCCAGATGAAAATGAACAGAAACAGTACACTGATGCTTCAAAACCAAACTTGGGTATCAAATAATTACCCTTTTATGGCAATTCTAAAATTTAGTTTAAAGCAAGACTGTACTTATTTTGTTCAACACAAGCTTTAACTTCACATCATAGAAAGTATATCACCATATCAGGTATCTGAGGTCAAAATTTAATCCAAATTAGCATTTTAGAGCATACTGCCAGATACTGCTAGAAACAATTCAATTGGATAGTAAATGAGTCAGCTGTCAGACTGAAAAGCAGCTGACTTATTTGTATTTAATTGAATTAGTATCCATAGATGATATGAAAGTCAGTCTCTTCTGATATCTTTAGATTATATTTTGATTTCCTTCCCACCCACCCATACCAAGCTCCTACTCTGTGAAATATCCAAGAACTTACGCTGCATAAGCCTTTGCAATCCTCATGAACATAACTTCATCTCCTCCTTTATCTGGATGGTATTTTAGTGACAGTGCACGGTACTGTTTTCTAATTTCCGTTACAGTTGCTCCCTTAAAAGAAAAGCTTCATGTTAGTACTGTATTACCAAACACATTATACCAAAGACGCCTATTCTACCATATTTGTATTCTAAAACACGTTTCTCTTTGATTGACTCAGAAAAATACTGCAATCAGCATAAGAATAGGGAGTTCAATTCAAACTGGTTTCATGATCATATTGAAACAAATTCAAAGCATTTCCATTTTATAAAAGCCAAATATCATTAAACTTGCAGAATTCAAACCCTGTGTTGCAATTTAACACTGACAATTTTTGGAAGACAGAGTTGGAAGGGGCTGTCTGAATGATAGTTATCCATCAAAACAAAAATAAAGAGGGATTTTCTTCAATTGATATAAGTCTAGCATTCATCTGAACATATCTTGTAATCAGGAAACACTTATCTGCACTTACCTCAAGATTTCCTGTCTCTGGAGAATAAGTTCAACAGATCCACTACAATGGGTACCTCTGCTTGTTTGCAGCTTGGATGGACAACCCCAGTACTATAGCTTCCCAAAATTTAAATACACCAACTGAATATACTAAGAGATTTAGCAAACACTCTTCTATACAAACAGGTCTTTTCCGTTCATTTCTGGGAAAGCAGAGGAGATAATCCAGCAGCCACTGTAGTCAATCTTGCTTTAGGGTCCATGCTTTTTTATTGTGTACGTCAAGATCATACATTAAGAATCCACCTGATGACACTATCACTTTTAAGCATGTTGAAAAACCAACATTTCATCCGGCCCTCACCACACCTCTTGTATAATCAATAAAATTATCCGAGAGGTGTGGTGAGGGTGGGATGAAATGGGGCATAAAGTCAAAGCAGAAGAGTTAATATATGAAATACATGTATTTCATATTTGCAATATAAATCAATAATACATATGTGAATAATGAGGGTATAAAAGGAAGCTTGGGATTATAGCACAGACCTTAATTTCCATTTGATACAGTGAACACTTTTTAAAGTGAAAAATATTCAAATTAGAAACTTATTCACAAGTCATCATTATTAGTGTTCTCTCATTCAAACTACAATTGAGTGTCCCAATATGAGCAATACACGTCACTTCTTGTCATTGCTGTTTTCATCTGTAAATGTCAATGCTGATTTTGTCAGGTCATTGCAACACACCACACCTCCTTGGCCTCCACAGAACATGGTACATGCTGGTTTGTTGCTGCTGCAGCCACATCTCAGATTTACAAGGTGAATCACCCTCACAAGAGCACTTTAACAACTTCAGAGTATCTGGGAGCCAGCACAATATTATCTGGTACAGTTTTTGAAAACAGACTTGGAACTGTCATCACATATCCATTCATACTGCGGTAGATCAAGCAGTGGTTCGTCTGGGGCCAAAGCACTTTTCCCACACATGTGCCTGAAGATGTGCTCATTTTAGATTTCCTATAATGTTTCAGTTGGTAGTGACAAGGAACTGAGCTTTGGTCTTCACATGGTACCTTTGCCAATTTTTTCTGCCCTTGATGCACCGATGTCACCACAGAGAGAGGCAGTATCCAACTCACAGAATCTTCAACACAGTGCCTTTACTGGGACCAAAACAGGAAACTACTGTATCACAGCCTGAGAGTACATGAGCAGCTAACAATCCTGGTACAACGTTCTGGTGTTCCTCTGAAGCAGCACAAATGTCTGTTACAGCCCTCTCTAACTGGGTCATATTCACTAAAGAGGTGAGGCCTTGTTCAAGGTAATGGTGCAAGAGCAAGACAAATATATCAGTATCCCATCTGATAATACAGATATTCCCACCAGTTTCTTTTTTGCAATCACCATAATTTGCTGTACAAAGATGTTGTCAGCTTCCTCATGTGAGGTGGCTGTATCTCCACTGTTGATTACCACACTTCATTGGTTTATTTCAACTGGGGTGTTGTCTCTACCTTTGATTATTAGCTTGCGCTTTAATGTGTGTGTCACTAGTGAAACTTTTGTACAAAACTCATTTAAGACAAATGATGTCAATTGTTTCTGAATTTCAGTAACCATCAAGACAACTTTCTATGGAGCTAACGGTGTACTTCTAGCGAACTGATGTGCTCTGCTTGCTTCTGTAGCTCTGCTAGATCGTGTGCCACTCTAACAGGTACAAAAACTTCAGCACAAGACAAGGTATATATCACCTGCTGCGAGGTTCAATGTAGACTCTGAAATTGGTCAGAGTCCTTTATGATATTACTTGCTAACACCTGTACTACCCAAAGAACTGCAGAACCCCGGTCTGCAGATGCTTCTTTAGGTAGACTTAGCCGTGACAATCTTCAGGTCACCAGTCAGTGAACATGGTTATTGGAAAAGGATCCAAATCATATATGAGACAATATTCTTGATGTCAACGCCTAGTGAACTTGCCTGTAGGTCTATCACTCTTTAATAGATACGGTTGGTGTCAAATACCTTTGTTGGACCAACCCGTACATGCTTAGTCACTACTCGTGTCTCTACTATCCTTAGTATTGTCCTACAGAACCATATGGGACAGCTACATTCAAATTCTTGCATTTCGTGAATTCCAAGTGTGTGCATTTACACTGACTGATGGTGGTGCCATTCTACCACATACTATGTTTAGTATTGCCTCTGGGTGTTTTGTGGGTGCACAGCTCTAGCGTCTTACTGATGGCTTCTCTGATCGCTGAAGCAATCCTTGTCTTTAATTCTTCTTTGGGGGATCTCTTCTCCTTGGGCTTTGCGTACTGTATTTTTGTTACACTCTGGTTTCAGAGTGATCCTAGAGATGCTACCATGCCTTTTGTCTAGATCGGGATGGCCAAACTGTGGCTCTGGAGCCACATGCGGCTCTTCAGAGGTTAATACGTGGCTCCTTGCATAGGCACCAACTCCGGGGCTGGAGCTACAGGTGCCAACTTTACAATGTGCTACAGGGTGCTCACCGCTCAACCCCTAGCTCTGCCCCAGGCCCCAGCCCCACCCCACTCCTTTCCCCCAAGACCCAGCACCTTCCCCTGAGTCTGCCTGGCCCTTGCTCCTCCTCTCCTCTCCCACCCACCCTCAATAGCCTCCTGCACACCACAAAAGAGCTGATTATGGTGGGTAGGAGGCGCAGGGATGAAGTATTAGGTGCTGATCAGTGGTGCTGCTGGTGGGTGGGAGACACTGAGCACAGGGGGAGCTGCTCACATGTTACTGTGGCTCTTTGGCAATGCACATTGGTAAATTCTGGCTCCTTCTCAGGCTCAGGTTGGCTACTCCTGGTCTAGATTCAGGGGAAGGAAAGGACATACCAGCTTGCTATACTGCGAATACAGACTTAATTTGCTAGGAGGTACATTTGTTATGTTCTTTAAACAAAATATTAAGAGTGAAATTTCATTTAAAAATAATTGAAATTCAATGAAAGTGGTTTCACTGTTACCTGGCTTGTGACTCAGAAGGGGTTGCTAATAAGTGATAATATTTCCAAATGCTCAACAGTGACATGGTATTATCAGGTAGTTTCATTGAATTTCAGAATGCAGAAAAAAAACTCCATACACACACACTATAGACATTAAAACAAGGTACTGCTAAAAATTTGCATTTGGCTATCAGACAGAGAGAACCAAGGACTTCACTTCCAGAGATTAACTAGTCTCAGCATTGGACGAGACCATCAGACATGTAGGACATCAGAAAGAAAGCTCACAGGTAAGAAGGAAAATTTCCTTTCTCACCAGCCCCTCCTCCCTATATCCTGCAGTCTGTACTGTGAGACGTGCAAAGCAGTACTCACCCTTATGGGAGGAGGAGGATTCAAACTTTATACATGGAAGACTGACCCCAGATCACTGCTGTGGCAGCACATTCTGAATTACCTTCTCCCCACCTCCCAAAAAGCTATATTCATAGAAGACAGGCCTTTAACCATGAGGATTATGGTGCCCCTTTCAAATTTCTTCATATGAAGCCCAAGACTCTTCTGCCCAAGAGGTAGTTGAACCCTCAGAATGGGCAATAATGTTACCTGGTGGAATCACTTCAGGTTTGTTGGGTTTTTTCTCCTTTTGTCTGACAAGTGATATGATGAAGAAAGCTGTGGGTTTCTGATGAAATCTACCTCAAGTGCACAGAAAAACAAGTTCTCCTAACATCCAGTGTATGCCATTCAATCTCCTTTGAAAGCATAGGACTAGGAGGAAAAGCAGAGGCTGAAACAAGCTGGCACCAATTTGGGGTGGTCAATCTTTGTTCTGACTCCAACCAGCAAGGAGAGGAGTGAACTCCTCACAAATAGAGACTGTCTGCCAGGGGCAGAGGTTAAAAATGTGAATGCTTTGAAGTTGAACCTCCTTTAGGAACCTATTTAGATGTTTCAAACAGGACTCTGCTTTGTTTGTCCTGGATTTTCTCAGGCTAGAAATAGGAGGGGGAACAGGTTGTATTACTCTGATCTGAAGTAGGTGATGGATGATTTAATTCATGTTATGACCTTTCCAGGATAGACAAGGTTGGGAATGGGACAAAGCTGTTCCTGTAATTCTATCACAGCTCCACTGGGTACTCCCTCTGGACAATATATAGTGACCTCATTTGGTCAAAGATATAGATCACTCTTTTGCTCCCAAACTGAAAAAGCCTGGCACCATTTGGGGATCTAACACTAGACAGCACTGGTCGGGAGATCTGCATCTGAGACAATAGGGGGGCAGTTATTCACCCTGCACTTGTTTTAGCTTCCACGGGGGTATTCACAGTGCACTTGTTTTAGCTTTCACAGACTCCTTAAATTTGCCAAATGACCCGTATTCCTTTCTATATTGTCTGGCAAGACTGCAAGTTGACTTTTTCTGATGACTTTGAATACCCTGTTTTCCATGTACCCCACTGTATCTCTAAGGCCTGGTCTACACTTTTTTTTTTGGGGGGGGGGGGGTAAATAGAGGTTGACCTATGATATGCAACTTCAGCTACACGAATAGCCACCACTCCCCCGTTGACTCTGCTTCCGCCTCTCGCAGAGGTGGAGTACAGGAGTTGATGGGGAGCACGCTCAGGGTTCGATTTATTGTGTCAACACTAGATGCAATAAATCGATCCCTGATAGATCGATCACTATCCACCAGATAGTACCCTAAGATAGCTAGGAAATGATTTGCCAGAACATCTGATCCCATGGATCAAAGTCCCATATATATGAATGAAACAAATTCAAATACCAAGGTCTTTTTCACCCCACAGAGAGAAGACTTTATGCTGTGGGATTTTTACGTTGAGGGGAACCAAACGCGCAACACTGTCTCTCCAAATTTGCATTACTTGTGAAAGCCTGTGGAGACTGGTGTCAGATCACAGTTCAGAACAACAAAAATAAATATGATGCCACTTAAGAACATATGTGCCTAAAGGAGAGGTCTGATGTGAAAGCCTGCCTGTATCTGGCTGCCTGTGAAGGGTCTGGATAGGTAGGCCACTCTTTCCAGTGAAAATCTCCCCCCATTTAGAAACAATGAGTCCCTGACCATCAGGGAAAATAGCAACATTTTTCCTTCAATAACAATTCCAGGCAGACTCTGCAGGAGTTCCATCTCACTGCCATGGGCAGTAAGAAGGAACTCAGGGATGAGTGGATCTGCAGCACTCTTTATGCCCTCAGGCTGGGGGGTGGGGAAGCACTAGGACATCTAAAATGAGGGTGAAGCACCCCAGCGGAGACACTGGTCCAAAAAACCTGAATTCTCTATGCATGGAGCATATGCACACCACAAGTGGAATCCATGTGGACAATTACCCAAAGATAAACTAGAAGAAACTTCATCAGGAGGCACCTTCCCCTGCTGTGTGACTGATATGTTTGGTTCTGCCACCAAACTACGAACAGGCGGACGTACCCATTGTAACAGTTCTGAGGCGCTTAGAACAAAGAAGGAAGTGCCTCAATAGCAGTCTTATGTAATGGCACAATTTATATTACATTAAGAAAGAAAGAAACTAGACACCCCACATCCCCGAAACTGCTCCACAATTCTAAGGTGCATAAAAGGGCTTTTGTGCGACATTGCACTTCAGACCAACTTCTCTCGATCGGTCTACTATGCTGTGAATATGCATGACTGCCCATAAGGATATTCTCTCCGGGACAGTCCACATAAGTCCAGTTCTTGCTCTGAAATTTTTTCAGACAACGCTTAGGTTACGATCATGTGAGTCATTCAAAACAGATGAAAACTGAAATCTTCATCTCAATATACTGCATAAGTGCATCACAGACTTGAAGGGACTTTGATATTATAGTTACAAATTAAAAAATTACAATAAGGGAGCATCAGCAATTATGCAATGCACACTAGCAATGTTCAGAAGGCAAAAGTTTACTGCATCTTGAGGTACGCTTTCAACCCTCATGGAGGCCCTCACTAGTACTTCCTCCAGCTTTGTTTTACAGATAAAGCAAGTCCTTAGTATGACATATTAAAGTAATAGTGCCTCTGTTGGGTAATGCACATTACTTACTGGGTCCAAATGTAAGACTTCATAAGGGTTGTATTCTTGATATTCTCTGTCTGTTTTGGAAACTTTGTATGCAAGAAACAGAAACAGCGCCCATCCAGCAAGAAGAACTGCCTTCCTGTTTGGAAAGAATATGAAGGGTAAAATAAAATACACACAATCCTTCCTTCCTTCTAACATAACACTGTACAAGTAATTTGTGAAGCTAATTAATATAAATAAACTTAAGGACACCACATTAAATAATGAGCTACAAAAAAATAATTTTAAAACAAATACCCTTGGTGATAAAATGGCTTTGGACACTGATGGGTCTGCTGAATAACTGGGCTTTTTAATTGCTATTTACATAGACAAGCAAAAGAGTGAGTTTCTCCACTTCCACAACCCTTTGCCTCCACACATCAAAAAATCTCCCCCCCCCGACAAACAGCATAGATCAGGGGTGGGCAAACTATGGCCAGCGGGCCGGACCCGGCCCGTCAGGGCTCTGGATCCAGCCCACAGATTTGTCACCCCCGTAATGCCCCAATCCAGGAAGCGGCAGGCACCACATCCCTGCCGCCCCTAGGGGAGGGTGAGCAGAGGGCTCCTTGAGCTGTCCTTGCCTGTGGATCACTCCCCCCAAGCTCCCATTGGCTGGGAACGGGGAGCTGCAGCCAATAGGAGTTCAGGGGAGGTACCTACAGGCATGCTGAGCCCTCTGCACCCCCTCCGCAAGGGCGGGCAGGGACATGGTCCTGGCCGCTTCCCCCAGAAGAGCAGGGTCATGTCCAGGACAGACAGATAGGGAGGCCTGCCATGGCCCCCTGCCACCTCAGAGCTGCTCTAGGTAAGCGGCACCGGGCTGGAGTCCATAACCCCAAACCCCTCCTGCATCCCAACCCCCTTCCCCGAGCCCCTTGTCACACCCCAACCCCCTTTCCTGAGCCCCCTGCCACACCCTGCAGCAGTCCTGCACCCCAACCCCATGCCCTGAGCCCCCTGCCACACCCTGTGCCCCAACCCCACCCTGAGCCCCCTGCCACACCCTGTGCCCAAACCCCCTTTCCTGAGCCCATTTCCGCACCTTGCGCCCCTCCCTGCACCACTCCCGAGCCCCCTCCCGCACTGTGTGCCCCAACCCCCTTCCCTGAGCCCCTTCATACACCCCACGCCCCCTCCTGTGCCCCAACTACTTGCCCTGAGCCCCTTCCTGCACACCGCACACCCTCCCATACCCTGCACTCCCTCCTGCACCCCAACACCCTGCCCCAGCCCTACTGTAATGGCCCTGAAAGCAATTTCCCCACCCCGATGTGGCCCTTGGGCCAAAAAGTTTGATAATCTATGCTGGGGTGGGCAAACAAGAAAGTGTGTCTTCCTTATTTACGCAGAATATTTTGCACCCAATAATGGATGCAAGTTCTGCTTAAAAAAAAACATATAAAGAAAAAAGGAGTAAAACTGAACAGCTGGGAAGTGAAGGGGAAGAGAGAGATTGGAGAAAGAGTAACAAGCAGTGGGGGATAAGAAAACAGGCATTACATTTAAGTGAGCAAAACATTTGAACATCTATGTATTGTATTTAACTGAACAACATCAACAGCATCGGTAATTTGAGGGAAGGGACATCAGAATTCTGCTCCATTATTGATAAGATCCATGTCAAATTGTTGATGACTGTTAGGGTCTACTAGATTAAGTGAACAAGAATTTAAGAAGCTGTAACATGAGTAGCTTCTCTCTGAATTTCAAGCCCTATTAGATATTAATCATTAACAACTTTTCATTATGCAATTGTAGCAGATTCTAATAATCCCTTTCTTTAAAAAGGTATGAAAGCGATTAGTTTATTATAGTACTAGTTCCAGTTGCTTTAATTAAAAACTTCAAATTTATGTAAAAAAATAAAAAATAGAATAGTAATTTAAGTGAGAAGATACCCAAATGAAATATACTTACTTTATGGTAGGAATTATGTTTTGTTGTGGTTTTAATAGCCGCAAACGATACCACAAACATCTTCCATATACTTTTCTTATATTTTTTAATCGAATTTGCTCTGCAAAAAAAATTAAAATGGCTAGTTAAAATTTAATTAGAATGTATGTCAAATGCAAAGTGACAAGTGAACGGCATTATCATCTTGGGATTTGCAATGCAATTCCACTTTGAGACTGGATAGTGTTTCATAATCAAAAAAGCAGTGAGTGAATTACATATTTGTTTCCTATGCATTTAAATGGTACCAAATTTGTAAGTAAGAGTTTAACTTGGAATGCTTTACACCAGTGGTCCCCAACCCCCGGGCCGCGGACCGGTACCGGTCCGTGGATCATTTGGCACCGGGACTTCGGTTCAGTGGCGCCGCCGGTCTCTCAGCGCCGCGGGGTACTTCCCGCCCTTATATGTCCGCCGAAACGCCGCCGCCGCGATAGCTTCCGTATCGGAGGTAATGTATTCGGCGGCATTTCGGCGGACATACAAGGTTCCGCCGCGCCGAGGAAAAAAAATAGGGTCGTGCCGCGCCGAGGACAAGGGGTCTCGCTGCGCCCCGGGCCGCAGTACAATTGTAGACGCGTTGACCGGTCCGCGGTCATTCAAAGGTTGGGGACCACTGCTTTACACTACCTAATACAGGAACCAATTATCTTTTTTCTGTGCGTCTTGAAACAAGAATCACTGCTGAAACAAAGTCAGGAGATGTAGCTTGTCTATCCCATGCCCTACAAGTCTCACATTTGAAGTTTTAAAGATAGTCAACTCAGGAAAAGTCTCTCTCATCCAGTCTCCCCGTCCCACCATTATCGGCAACAGTCTGCGGGGGCAGAAAAAGAAGACAGTATATGAAATGGGTCTTGGAATACAACTGGGGAGTGTGAATTGGGAACATTTTTTGAGCGAGGCACTGAAAAAACTAAAAACCTTCAAATACTGTTACTCTCTTCCTCTTGGTAACACTCACTGTGTGTTTTACTTTTAGTTAGACTGTAGCTCTTTGGAGGCTGAGACTGTATCTACCTATACCTAGAGCCCTGCATGGATACAAAATTTGTATCCGCATCTGATCCGCAAACATGGTCTGTGGTTATAAAGCAGATTTCTGCAGATTTGCAGGACTCTACCTATATATTTGCACAGCATCTCATATGAGATCCCAGTTCTGACAGGATGTTTGGCAAATGTCGTAATAAACAGCAAAGAACTAGGAGGCTAGCCACCGAGAGGTGTCTTCCCCAAACATTTCAGAGTGCGTGGGGCAAACCAATGGTACAGATATTTCCCCAAGAGTGGGAGCAACCTGTCTATATTAAAAGAAAAGAACTTTAATTATATTTTGGCATTACTTGGGATCAAGCTAGTGGTGCGAGAAAGATTTTAGGAACAGCAATACACTGTGATGGAAAGTGAAGACAGTTTATGGAACCACATAATCGCTTTGCTGGGGAGAGAATCCCACCCACTGTGAGAAGCATAACTTATATGACTGTATAGACAAACAACACTAACCAAGAAGCCCATTTATAAAGTAACTTTTCTCCATCAATGTAGATTCCACAAAAAACTAAAATTGCTTTATCTGCAAGAACAACAACATTTGTCTATATTTAGATTAGCAGGGAAGAAAGTGGAGATGTTTTAATTAATTTTATTTTTGCTGATTAATTAACATAGTGTGACTGGTTTTGTAAAGCTAGAGTTTTTCCTACTAGTTATTTTTATAGGGGGTTTGTTTTGAATTTTCCCTAAACCATTGACAGTATCATCTTAAGACCTTTCACGCAAATAAGACCATGTCAGCCTCCTCAAAAGAGGTTTTGTATGTCTGGATTTCTCATTTTGCAGGGTCACAGACCAAGAGTCACTGTGATATGGAAAACATGCTTGTTTTTAATTTCTGGCTTAGAGGGACTTTTCCAACATTGACATTTGTTAACAATGACCTCACATCTGACTGACCTTGGATGGAACAAGCAAAATTCATTAATCATACGAATCAAAGGTAACATTGAGAATCCTTGAGTTAACAAAGTCCTGTGGCACCTTAAAGACTAACTATAAAGTTTTGAAGCATAAGCTTTCGTGGGCTAATACCCACTTCGTCGGATGCAAGGTCTCCACGGATAAGGAGGGCTGCAGAGGGCGACGTCTTTTTTTTTTTTGCCATGACATGGGTCTAGAGAAGGCTCCCCCAACTGCCGTATGAACAGACTCTGATGCAGAAGACAAATTGTCTGATGTTGAAACTATATAGTCACCACTGAAAGCCTCACTAACAGTTGTTGGTACTTGAGAGCAAGTAGAAGCTTGAGTATGGGCAGCCCTACTCCAAAGTACATTTATATTTCCCAGTGTGGTTTTCCAGAGGCAAACAAAAAGGCTTGTTTAAGAGCCATCACATCTCTCTTGCAAGTAGCTACTTCTTAAATACTCTTCCGCACCCAACAGACCACTTAAAGTAACTTCAAGAAACAATACTCACCTGAATCCAGCATTACCCGACACGTATGCCCCATACTTTCTACCTCACACATACCCTATATCAGTGCTTTGCAAACTGTGGGTCGTTACCTACTACTGGGTTGTGGCATGTAAGGCACTGGGTTGCCTTGCTCTGGGCTGATTGGGACGTTAAAAGTCCAGTCAGCGGTGCTAACCAGCTAAGGCAGGCTAGTGCCTACCTTTTCCAACACCACACTGTGCCCCGGAAACAGCCAGCAGCAGGTCCGGCTTCTAGGCGGGGGGCGAGGGGAGTCACAGGGCTCTGGCATGCTGCCCCTATCCCAAGCACCGGCTTTGCACTCCCATGGGCTGGCAACAGTGCCTGCGGGCGAGAGTCATGCAGAGCCACTGCACGCCTCCACCCAGGGGCCAGACTTGCTGCTGGCCACTTTCAGGGCACAATGCAGTCCATGGTGTACCCCGGCTGTGCCACTGACCGGGAGCCGCCGGAGGTAAATCTGCACCATGCCCCAATCCCCTACCCCAGCCCTTAGCCTCCCCAAACTTGGAACCCCTTTTCTGCACCCCAAACCCCACATCCCCAGCCCCACCCCGGAGCCTGCAGCCCCAGTCCAGAGCCACGACTCCCTCCCATACACCAAACCCCTTGCCACAGTCCTTAGCCCCCCTAAACCCTAAGCCCCTCCTGCACTTCAAACCCCTCCCCTGCCAACCCGGAATCCCTTCCTGTACCCTAAAGCTCTCATCCCTGTCCGCACCCCAGAGCCTCCCATCCCAGCCCAGAGCCCTGACCCACTCCCGCAGCATCTAACACAGCCTGTAGCAATATCTGGGCTACTAACTGTCCTTCATACACAATGAATTTAAACTCTTCCCTATGTTCTTGGGGGAGCATCGCTATAAATCATGGCAAAAATGGTAAAAGGTTTAGAAAACCTGATCTGTGAGGAAAGGTTAAAAAACTGGGCATGTCTTGTCTTGAGACAAGACCACCAAAAGAAGGATTTATTGCTAATGGTTGTAAAAAAGCAGGTGGTGATCAACTGTTCTGTGTCCACTGAACATAAGACAAGTAGCAAAGGGGTTAATCTTTAGCAAGGAAGATTAATGTTAAATATCTGGAAATATCTAACTAGAAGAGTAGTTAAGCCCTGGAACATGGTTCAAAGGGAGGTGTGTAATCTCCAGCAATGGAGGATTTAAGAACAGGTTGGACACCACCAGTCAAGGATGGTGTAGGTGCATTTGGTCCTGCTTCAGCATAAGAGGGGCTAGACAATACTTACTCATTTTGAGGTCACTTTCCAGCACTACATGTCCAGGATTCTATGATAAATAGGGAGGGATAGCCGGGAGGTGAAAGAGGTTGGGGGATCATAAGAAAGCATGCCATCCCCCAGTTATGCCACTTCCGCCAAGTGCCCTGCAGCTCCAGCTCTGCCAGTGTACCACAACCGGCAAGGTCAGTGCACTGCAACTACCCTAAACTCCCAGCGCTGCCACCTTCCTGCACAGTTATTCCACTGTTCCATAGTTTTCCTTTGCTCCAGCCACTGGATGCATGTCGTATTATTAAAGGGAGAAGTAACAGCAACAGAAACATGTGCACACGAGGGAGTGATGACTTCAGGGAGATGCACTCCCTGATTTGTGGTGGGAAGGCCCACTTACAGCTTTGAGGAGGGAACGTCCTGAATGGGTTGAGCCATGATGTGCAGGAGCAGGGCTAGAGGGGCACAGCTGATGGAGGTGGCTAGCTCCGAACAGGAATTGCAGGATGTGCTGTGTACAACTGCTTAAATGACTAACTCCTAATAAAAAAAACTAGTAAATTCAATGGCAAAAAAATGTTATCAGAGTTGCTGCTAATGTTATCAGAGTTGCTGCTTGATACGTCACCATCTTGCAGAATACCGAGTTGAGCAAAACTTAAGCTTCTAAAAACCAGGACATGCACAGTTAAGGTTCCCATGCAACTTTAACTCTATGATCTTTCAGCAATGCATCATATGCCCTATTAACACACACCCCTTTATTCTGCCAACTCCAGTTGCTTAAATGTGCAAGCTCTTCACCTTGTTTTACAACCCATTCACTCATCCCTACAAGATTTCATTTAATACTCCTAAATAGCAAAAAGGAATAAAAACAACAGTTGCCCACACCATGTTCCCTCTGTTCCCAGTAGCCAATAGCAATTATTTGGATACACTGCAGGTACAAGTCAGTGTATTGGCTGTTAAGTGCACCTACACGAATAGGTGGAGGCAGTAGTTGGGCCTGCTTGGTAAAGGAGAATTAGTGATATGAAGCCATGTGTGGGTTTTATTGTGATACATGACAGAGCTGTGACTAGGATTGAGAAAATCTAATTTCACTCACACACACACACACACACATACACACACACACACAGTATGTAAACAAAGGCAGGAGCTGCATGTGTACCTTCAGGATGCAGAATGCATCACTTCAGTGAAGAATTGTATATATTATATAAGTAGCAGACAATTTCCTGCAATATCCTTGAAAAACCTTAAACATAATTCAGAAAGTACCTTTAGAGTTCATTGTATTAATTAAAAGGTTACTGTGGGCCAGGACTGCATGTAACCCCTCTAAGGGGGAGATGGGATGCAAACCCTGGGAAGCATTATGAACCTCAGAGGACTGTACTGAACAACATGCCAGGAGAGAATAAATATCCAGGAAGCTCTTGAGAATGCAAAACTCCTCTTTGAAGCTTTGCCCTGAGGATGGGACCATTGTTTATTGATTACCTGCTCCCAGAACCTGAAGATCAAAGGCCCAAACTGTATAGAAGAAAAACTAACCTATGCACCTGTGTGCTTGTTCTGAGCTAAAGCTGTTAAGAATTTGTAACCACAGAAAAAAACCCTTTGTGGAGTTTTGAAGGCCTCACTCCTACAAGAGCCCTCCTGGAGCTGGGGAAAAGAAAGGTGTGCTTTATGGTAAGTTTATTAGCAGGAGTGTAGGTTGTTTTTCACCTTAAAAATAAGTGCTTGTTTAGGCCTAGTTTACACTAGGCACAGATTTCTTGAAATTTACCATGGAAGTTATACTTGCAGATCCCCTTTCTGAGGAGCTGATCTCTGCATTGTGCAGCTTCCATCAAGAGATAGTGGAAAGTGGCTGACATTGAAACTGCTTCTAATATAGGTCAATGGGGTGGTCATCATAATGCAATAAGCCATCTTGCTCCTCTACACACTATGCATCTCCATCATTTGACATTAGCCTCTGTCAACCCACACCGAGAAAAGACTTTTAAACCTACTCTTGAACATGCATTTCTTCTACAGAAACATAAAACGTTCTAAAAAAAAGTCATTTGAACCTACTCTTACAAATAGCAAACGTTACAACAACAAAAATCTCTAGTTTTCAGTTTGCTTTGTGCCTTTGACAGCACATCACATAGAGTTTGTTTTGCTGCCTGGCACACTAGAATCTCACTGCTTGTGTAATGCCCTGAGGAAGTACACCATGCCCTGAAGGAAGCACACCACCACATTTTATTCCAGGCCTTAAAAAAAAGATGGTTAACAGGAGGAGCAGCAAAGCCAATCTGAGTTTGGGGACAGGTAAGTGTCTCTTTTCCCAAACTCTTACACAACTTGGGGAGGAGGACTGGCACAGCTCTCTTTCAACTCTGGACACTTCAAGGGTGCCTGGAAGTAATTCATGGGGCAGTCCATGGGTCTCCATCTTCACCATTCAGAACCTTCCACAGGCTCAGACAGAACCTGGCTGCTTTAAGCTCCTTCGTAGGACATGGGAAAAGCAGAAGAGGCTGTGTGCCAGGAAAATGAAGGTAAGTGACCCCTGCACTCCATACCTCTTTGTGGGACTGTGGAGAGCAAGGAAATAGCAGTAGCAAAGGCCAACCTTCTTGAAAGGGGGCTGGACAAGAAAGGTGAAGTACAACTGTAGCAGAAAGCAGCTCTATCCTTGCCCCCTCTATCCTGTGCTCCAGAGCCCCTCCAAGTAATCAGGTTGCTAGCAGTGCCACCTAACTGAACCAAAGTATGGACTGGTCTGCAGACAGACACTAATGCATGCACACAGAAGTGGCCAGTGCTCCAGTACATGCTTTCCTGATGCAGTGCTCATGCATGCTCCCCTTTTTGTGTGAGCATATGCCCAGGGTTTTAAAACCAGAGGCTGTAGTGTATACACAACCACAGAAACATCATGTACATTAGACTGGCAAAATCCCATTCACCTGCTCAGTACTGAGCAACATTAAGAACTTTCTAGACCAGTATTTCTCAAACGTGACCACCATGTTTTTTCTTGCGGCCGCAATCTCCTCAGTGATGAATGAGGACACAGGGGTGGTGGAGAGCAATGGATCCTCAAACACCAGAGGAGCAGGCATCCAGCGTACGTTCCCCCCTTTTCCAGAGGCAGTAGGGTTCAGGCTTCCGGCTTCAGCTCTGGGGTGTGGGTTCTGCCCTCCAGCCATGTAGCAACAGTTTCCATCCTATGGCGTTGAGCTCTGGCCCCGGATTCACCACCACATTGCCTCTGGTCACTACTGCCTTCACAGGCCCTTGCTGCCTCTCTACCCACCTACCCCCATTCAGGGCTTAATCTGTCCTGTGGCTTACCAGAACTGAGTAAGTCTGTTACAAATATCACTTTTCACACAACAGAATAAACACAAACATCACTTTTCACAGAAACAGAGTTACTAGCTAGCAAGCCATTTTAAAAAAAGAAACCAAAAAGCCTTTCCCCTCCTCCTCTCAAAAAAACAAACAAAAAAGACAAAGCAAACATGTAGAAAGTGTGTTTCTATTCTGTTTAGGTCCAATAAAGAATACAGACAACTGTACATTTTTATTATTGAGTCTGCAAAAAGCCCTACATAAATAAATTACACTGATTGGACATGCACATGTGCATATTTATTTGTTTTTCCTAAATTTAAGTATTTCAGGAAAAAGTGCCAGAGCAGCCACCAACAAGAGTTGATGGCCACACTCGGAGGCCACTAAACTTTTCGTTGTGAGATCCCCTGGACACAGAGTACAGTTTCTCTGCTGCTCAGGCAGCTCCCCGGGCCAGCTGGGACAGAAGTCACAGAGGTCTTGGAAGTCACGGAAACTGTGACCTTCGTGACAAGACTCACAACCTTAGCTATGTATGCGTACAGCACTCTAACCAAGTTTCAAATTGCATTGATAGCAGGCTGCAATATCACGAACCAGAGCATACAAACATCTATTAGAGAACAGGTAATCATGTTGTGTTTCACTTTGATAACTAGGTGAGCACTGTCAGTCTTACATCACTTCAGTAAGAAACACGTCAGCATTGTGGGACAGTCAGTACACTAGTCAACAACTAGGCTTATTCACCTCTTGCTCTTCAGCTCCTTCCTGGATTTTGAGACTTAGGGGTATGTCTTCACTACAGGAGTAGGTCGATTTCCCTTAATTCGATTTTCTAAAGTCTACTTTAGAAAATCGAATCAGTGTGTCACCACCAGGACAGCAGGTCGACACTGTCTGTCCTTAAACTTTTTGCAGGGGTCGACATAGCCCGCATTGCACTGTGGGTAGGTAGCCCACAGTGCTGGGAGTGCCGGACCCCCCCGCCCGCCCGAGCAGCCCCGCGCCGGACACCTCCCCCCCCCCCCCGCCTGAGGGGGGGGGGGGAGCCGGCGCGGGGCTGCTCGGAAGTCGGAGGCTTAAAGTCAGATGCCTCTTCACTACATCACAATCGACCTAGAGAGGTCGATTTTAGCGCTACTTCTCTCGTCAGGCAGGAGTTATAAAGTCGATTTTGAGGGCCCTTTAAATCGACTTTAAGGGCATGCGTGTGAAGACAGGTACACGTTTATTTCGACTTAACGTCGTTAAAGTCGACGTTAAGTCGTAGTGAAGACATGCCCTTAACTCCTATCTAACTCTGCAACCAAACTATTTGAGAACAAATTCAATAATATCAGTGGACTTTGAGGGATGTTTGTCCATCCCTTCAAGCTCTTGATTCTATCTTTATTCTTGCTTTTAAAAAGATACTGTAGATGGAAAAGTTGATTAAAATTGGCTTTCAGAGTTTTCTGGAGTTGCACCACACTCAAATTGGTAGTTACCTCCTTATTTTATAGATCACTTTTGAGACCATTACCACTACTTGGAGTACAGTAATTTATTTTCTTGACCTTTGTTCACAACAATCTTAAAAGTAATTTCTGCCACAGTTTTCTTGCTGGATACCCAAGAACAGCTATCCCAGTATATTAGGCAAATGCATCTTTTTTGTTAGTTATAAAATACAATTTGAAGGCAATTAAAATATAAAACCAAGTACAGTAGTTTACCCTTTAAAACAGCCATGGGAACATCACAATAAGCACTGGGGGGGAGGGAGTAAGAAGGATTCCTCTTTTATAGTATCATTCCTTCAAACCAGCTACCTGTATGTTTAGTTATGTTTTCTGATATGCTGTCCTATCATTTTAGCTGAGACTACCAGAACAATGAAAGCAATATAACCAGAAATAACTGCCTTTCCGATGTTGGATGTAATTGTATTTCATAGGGCTTTCTCCAAAATGTCTTGGAAACCCACACTTGCTCTTGGTGAGGTTAGAGACTGGAATAGTCTAACCATCACAGGTAATCTATAAAGCCATAAGAACTAAAATCTTAAATTAAAGCAAGATTTAACAAACAGGAAGCTGATGAGATACTGTATTAATTCTATTCTTATATATCTACTGGTTTCTGTGCACACCTTAAGGCACAGAGGTAGTAAACAATGGACGCTGGAGTCAGGATGCATCCTCTTCATTTAGGTTTATAAATCTATGAAATAAAAGTATCTCATATTATCACTTTATCCTGTGTTTAAGAGAGGGACAAGTCACTTTCATGCCAATAATACTCTGAGTAGCCTTTCAAATATTTTTACATTGCTCTCATTAGAAATTGCAGCAACACTATTTCATAGAAATTTTAACCACTTGCACTCTATTCACATTGTTTTAAAATATTTTTTCTAAATGGTTAGCCAGAACAACTACAATGGTTTGGACCCTATGCCATTCTATCCTTACATTCACACTGGAAAAAAAAAATATTTTCATCTCATTCTACAAACATTTACTAAAAGATCCTAAGTTTACTTGTTATGGAAAATATTCCCCTACTGAAGGGACATAGACTTTAACATCTGTATCAGCATCTAGGAGCTCATAAGGGACTCTAACAGACTGCAGTGGAAATCCATTTTTACTTTATCTTCTTAAAGCATACTCCTTAGTTCAACCTTCTGCCTATTTTTCTGAAAACTAAAATGATTGTCACTCTGGTTTTAAGAGTAAAAAGCCAAGGTTAAGCAATCAGCACTTCATTTTAAAACCACATGATGATGAAAAGTAAGTCTACATGACAATTTACTCTTGAAGATTATAGTTTACAGATTACATGCAGTTGACACCAATTCAAATTGTCACATGAAACATTCAGACACACAATGCTATCTGAGGAATACTAGTCTTTTTGACATTCAGATGAGTGCAGTAGAAACGTGGCAGAATCAGTGCACTCAGCGCAGTAACTTTAAACAAGCACCATACCCTTAACAACCGAAAGTATACAATGAAGAAAAGAAAGAAAAAAAAAGCACTGAAAAATTGGTGGACTGCTATTTGTACAATACTCCAACTGGCTTTTTTTTTATAGCCACAACAACTTTTTGGGTTATGTAGAACAAACTATGATGTGATTTAGAGTTCGTTACTGAATCGCTACCAAATTACTTATACAGACTAGGAGCGGATCTACACACAGGAATTTTCAACTGCACTTGGACATTACAAAACACCACTCCTCCACTCCCTTCCCCTCAAAATAACCAGTATGTAGTGCTGTTGTCCTGTTAGTGTGGAGAAGGGTCAACTGATTTTACCACCTGTTTTAACAATGTGCAATCAATTACTCCCAATATTGTTTTGTCAAAAAAATAAATGTTGAAAGAAGCAGGGTCTCCCCACAATGCTAGCTAAGGGGAAATCTGTGAGAAGCAGTGCTTGACACCCAACCATGTTTGACAATTCTTGTGTAAATCCAACCTACAGTCCAACTGACCAGGGCCTGAGAAATTCACTCAACAATGGGAAGTTTAAGACATTGATTTCTGAAGAACTGAAGCTCTCATTTTGAGAAGAGTCAGTTCCTAGCCATGATAGTTGTGCAGTGTTGTCCTTCTGAGTTAGCAGACATTTCCAGTGCTTCTGCTGATATAGCTTTACCAAGCTACAGCAGAATAACATAAATAAGAGTGACAGTATGGCAGCTGCCCACAATGTTCTGAAGAGTAACTGTGAAACTCACCAACAAGCATGTCAGTTCCATGCAACTGCTGTATGGGGAAAAAAAAATAAGAAAAGACCCAGGCACTGGACCCAATCAAACTTGACTAAGACTAAATAAAAGTCACAGCTGAGTCTTGGGGATGAATACAGTAAAGAGACATCTTCTCTCCCTCATACCCCACTTGTTGCAACAACAGTCAAGAGAGAAAGAGCCTTCTCCCATCCAGCATCAAGATAAATAGAATGTCTAAACTGTAAAACACCTACTAGACAAAGACAAAAGATCAATCCTTTAAACTGGTTCTAGACAGCATCCTCCTTAACAAGTGAGGCTGGTAAAGGCCCTAGGCTCGTCACCAAGACAGATATTGCTTACAACTCCTCCCACCTTTATCTTTCTCCTTTACCTCTGGATAGTAGAATCAGGGTATGTCTACAATGCAAATGAAGGTGTGACTATAGTACAAGTAGCATACCCATATTAACTTTAATCCAGCTAGCATGGGTAACAATGACTATGTAGACATGGGTGGGCTTCAGCGCAGGGTAGCAACCAACGTATGTACTCAGGCTCCCTAGGGTCTGCGCTCTGGTTGCTACTCCATGCTGAATCCTGTGCCACCTCATCTACACTGCTATTGTTAACACTGACATACTTGCCTGTGCTAGAATCATGCCTTCACTTTCCCATACAGACATACCCTTAGGAGCAGAGGCTTATTTGTTCAGTATTGCTTTCATCAGTGAGGCTTCCCTTTAATTGAAAACAAAGAACAAAAGAAATGATTTAAAATACTGTTAAAAACACATGGCTTTAATTTATTTCAAACACTAAACAGATACTGTTAAATCCCCAATCTTCCTGCTACAAGACACACATAACACTCATGATAAAAGACTAGTAACATCACCTATTTGTATTACGTGCGTATTACCGATTATATCTCATTTTATATACAGTAACTGTACAAAGGACTAGGGAAATTCAATACTGTTTCTCTCATTCCAATTTCCTTATCTCACAGTCAAACACACCCTATTTTTGTGCAGCTTATACTGTCAGAACTCAAAATCCTGAACAACTCTCTCCTGCTAAGGATGGAGAACAACAACAACAAGGAAATAGAGATATAAAACCAGAATGAACCCAAGGGACAAGGGAAACACACACATCTATTAGGCTGCGGAAGAGCAGCCTCCCAAAGGGCAGAGAAAGCACTATCCACCTCGGACATTTAAAGGTCACCTGCAAAGAGGGAGCGTAAAAAACACAACCTGTGCTCGTGTCCTGTTTGCTCTATGAGGTGTAAGAGCAGCAGGAGAGGGCTGTCTCCTTGCTGCCCCTCTCCCCTACCCGTCCACCGAGTATTTTGCGTTACAAAGTCAGGTCAGTCAGCAGCCCGGACAGGCTCCAGGAAAGCAGCGAGAGGAGGATTTCGCAAGCGCGCGGTGGCGGGCCGGAGCTCTTGGACAGACGGTCTAACGCGCTGGAGTTTTTGCTCCCGGACATGACACCCAACCGACTCCAGCCACGAACGGTTTCCAGGGACTGTCTCTCTGACACGGGCGCAGCAGCCCCCGACGCTTCGGTTCAGGGGCCCGACCCCCAACATGGCAAGGCAGGGACGGGGCCACGGGCAGGGAAAGGGGCTTCGCGCTCGCTCGCCCGGACTCGCTCACCGCGCCCCAGGAAAAGTCCGATCCCCCCCCCCCCAGGCGGCGGGCCCCTGGGATCCCTTCCCCAGCCCGGGCAGAGGCCCGCGGCCAGGCCCGGCGGGGGGCGGCTCACCGGTGTGCTGGTCCCGGGGCCACAGGTAGTAGGTGGCGGGGATGACGATGAGCCCCACGAAGCTGGTGAGGAAGTAGAAGAAGGTGTTGCCGCTGTCGTCGTACTGGAACTGCTGCCCCGCCATGGCCGCTCATCCACGCCTCCCTCCCGCCGCCGGGGCACGCACGGCCGGTCCGCACCGCGCTCGCTCACGCGAGCCGAGCCAGCATCCGGGATCCGGCGAGAATGTCGGCCGCCCCGCCCCGCTCGAGCCACACAGCGAGACGTGTCACTGTGCAGCCACCATAGCCGTTGTGACGTCACACGACGCGCCGGGATTGGCTCCTCCGTTTCCCCCCGCCCGATGACAGCGGCGACGGCCGTGACATCACAAGGCGGAGGACGCGCGCGTGGAAGAATGGCTTGGCTGTTGACGAAGGGAGAAAGGGGGGGAGGGTGGCGCGCGCAAGCCTCGAGGGCGGGTTGGGGGAGGGGATGTGCCTGTGACGGGATCCCTGAGCCCGCAGGGAGCGAGGGAAGCGTGCGCGGGAGGAGTGTGTCTGTAGGCGGGAGCCGAATGGCGCGTGATTGGTTGGCTGAGGCCAGGTGTGGGGGAGCCCCAGGGCACGCGGGGCGGGGTCTGGCTGGGGTCGATGTGGGCAAGGTTCGGGGTCTGGCCCAGGCCAGGCCCCTGTGACCTACCAGCGAGTCGTTCTGCAGCCACAGCTAGCACGGGGTGAGGACCGCGCCTGAGCCAGGAGAAGATCCTGCCCTGGCTGCTCTTCTGCCCCCCCCAGCCGCCTTCCCGTCCCCGCGTGGGTCTGGCTCGCCGCACAGTGTTTGGTTTGGCTGGAGGCGGGTGTTTGTTTCTCATGATTTCTAGAATCAAACTCACCAAGTTTTCTCTTGTTAATGCGTCTCCTCTCCAGTGACACAAGCAGGAAGGTGCCCCCAGTCAAAAGCCCATTATTTCCCTATGCCTGGGGCCTACCAAATGTCATGGCCGTGAAAAACATGCCAGAGACCATGAAATCTGGTTTCGCCTGTGAAATCTGGTCTTTTGTGTGCTTTTACCCCTCACTATACAGATTTCACAGGGGAGACCAGTGTTTCTCCAGCTGGGGGGACCTGACCCAAAAGGGATTTGCAGGGATTGCCACCCTCACTTCAGTGCTGCCTTCAGAGCTGGGCGGGCAGAGGGCAGCTGCTGTTGGCCAGGAGTCCAGCTCTGAAGGCAGCACCCCACCAGCAGTAGTGCAGAGTAAGGGTGGCAATACCATATCACATCATACCATGTCATCCTTCTGCCACCCAGCTCTGATGGCAGTGCAGGAGTGTGGTGACTGCAGATTGAGGGTCCAGCTCTGCAGGCAGCATTGCAGAAGTAAGGGAGGCAATACCATACCATGCCATATTTACTTCTGCGTTATTGCTGGTGGAGGCTCTGCCCTCAGAGTTAGGCTATCGGTAAGCAGCCGCTGCTTTCCAGTTGCCCAGTTCTATGCTTCTGAAGACCAGCAGCAGCACAGAAGTAAGGGTAGCAGTACCTCAATTCCCCCTAAAATAGCCTTGTGACACCCCCCCCCAACAAACACCTTTTTGGGCCAGGATCCCCTATAATTACAACGACATGAAATTTCAGTTTCATATAGCTGAAAATATTTTAAAAATCCTATAACTCTGAAATTGATCAAAAATGGACCTGAATTTGATAGGGCTCTGCCTATGCCCTTTGCAGGAAGTAGTGAGGTATTTTTTCATAAATAATAATAATTATTATATCTTTATCTAAATCAGATTTTCATTAAGGATTTTATATGTAATAGCCCTGAGATTTCACTCTGTAGAATGCTTTTTCAAACTGCAAAAATACCTCTCCATTTGTTTCTAAATTTAAAATAGAGATTTCACAATGGGAGCAATTTGTCCCTGGAGTGCCCCCATCCTTGTGTCCCTACTTGGTGTGCTTACCATTCTTTGGTCTCAGCCTTTAACACCCTTTGCACCAACACACAAAATGCTCCTCCTCATGACATACAGGCAGTTACACCACCAGTAATTACTCTGTGGTCCTCCACCAGAGCAGTGCATTTAGGGTGACCCGATGTCCCAATTTTATAGGGACAGTCCCGTTATTTGGAGCTTTTTCTTATGTAGGTGCCTACAACCCCAGCACCCCCCGTCCCGATTTTTTACACTTGCTATCTGGTCATCCTAACTGCATTTGTGAAGGTGGATTGCTGTTGCAATTGTTCAAATGGTGCAAATAAACCTCCCACTCCCATTCCACAGTGAACTGGCCACTTATCAAGGTGGGGCTGTGGAGGAGAGGTTTGGAGTGCAGGAGGGTGCTCCAGGCTAGGACAGAGGTTCAGAGGGCAGGAGGTGATCGGGCCTGGAGCAGGAGGATGGGGCATGGGCCACTTATCTGGAGTAATTATGAAGGGTGTGGAGGAGGAGAAAAACAATAGCTCAGTGGACCAGAAGGATGAGGAATCAGGCCTGGAGACACCCAACCGAGTGACAAGATTATCAAGTGACCAGTCTGGTTTCCTTTTTGTACTCCACTGCACAGGGATCACATTAGCCAAAAGCCATTTACCTACACAAATAGTGGTGCGCACACACACACACACACACGCACACATGATCATTTGAACACTGTTTTCACATGGATCAACATCTACTGCAATCCAGTTGCTTCACCAGCATGTCTCAGAAGACGCTGTCATAGAAACTGCCTGCCAGCAGGCTCGAGGCCAATGTGTGGGTATTTATCTTGGGAAACAAGAAGAGGCAGGGCATGCTGAGCTCAGTCATATGCAGTATCTTGATGCGTGATCAGGTGACTGTGTGGCAGAGATGGATGTCAGCAGAAGTGGCAAGCAGTGTCATGGAAAGAGAAAGGAACTGTATTCTACGGTCCAGTATATTAAGCCATTGGACTATTGGTCCAGCTCAGATCAAAATGTGCCCATTTATAAACAGGTGGATCAGATTCTCAGGCCTTGCCCTTCCCTCCAGCCTGCTTTGTTACTAAATAGTATGGGAGCACCTAGTAGCTTAATTATGAAGGGTGTGGAGAAGGAGAAAAACAACAGCTCAGTGGACCAGAGGGATGAGGAACCAGGCCTGGACACACCCAACAGAGTGACAAGATCTCAGGATTTCTTTGGGGAGGACCCAAAATCCTATCATGGCAGCAGAGATGGTAGTTGGACTGGTTCAACAGGATTAATCTATATAATAAGATTCCAGGAATGTCACTCGGGGTGTCACTGGAGCCTTAACTGTCTGTTGAGTCACCATGAAGCAATGGAAACATCTACAAGCATAGTAGAGAGCTCTTTTTGTTCAGAATATCACCACGTTGAACCATCATTGGGTTTTGTGGCCTGTTACCATCCAATTTTTATTTTCTCAGCCATTTTAACTTTGCA
Source organism: Sternotherus odoratus (assembly GCA_032164245.1). Taxonomy (NCBI): domain Eukaryota; kingdom Metazoa; phylum Chordata; order Testudines; family Kinosternidae; genus Sternotherus; species Sternotherus odoratus. The sequence goes on from JAVMKO010000003.1 coordinate 65,824,165, forward strand.
AATTACACCTGTGTGGTGTAAGGCATTTATCTATGTCATATCAAGAACCCTAGACTAGTGGTTCTCAACTTTTCCAGACTACTGTACTTGTAGGAGTCTGATGTGACTTGCATACCTCTAAGTTTCACTTCATTTAAAAACCACTTGCTTACAAACTCAAAAATAAAAAAATGTCACAGCACAGTGTTACTGAAAAATTGCTTACTTTCTCATTTTCACCATGTACTGTAATTATAAAATAAATCAATTGGAATATAAGTATTGTACTTACATTTCAGTGTATAGAGCAGTCTATACAAATCATTGTAGGAAATTTTAGTTTGTACTGACTTTGCTAGTGCTTTTTATGTAGCCTGTTGTAAACCTAGACAAGCATCTAGATAAGTTGATGTACCCCCTGGAACACCTCTACATAGGCTGACCATACGTCCCGTTTTGAACGGGACAGTCCCGTTTTTTTAATGTTTTTTAACCGTCCCGTCTTTTTGACCAAAATATCAATTTTGTCCCGTTTTTGGGGCAGGACTCAGAAAAAACATGGAATCATAAAATGTCCCCCCCCGCCGCCGCCGCCGCCGGCTCGCTCGGGCCCCCGGCTGCGGCTCCTGACAGCTCTGATCTGCCGCCTCCTCCAGCCCGCCGCCAGCTGCAGCCTCCTCCTCTCTATTCCTCCTTCCCTCCCTTCTCTCCATCCCCCCCTTCCTCCCTGCTCTCTCCCTCTGTCCACTGCCTCCTCTCACTCCCTCCGTCCCTGCTCTCTCCCTCTGTCCACTGCCTCCTCTCACTCCCTCCGTCCCTTCTCTCTTCAGAAAACCTGGCCGGCAGCCCCCCCCCCCCGCCGGCTCGCTCCGCTCCCAGCTGCGGCTCCTGACAGCTCTGATCTGCCGCCTCCTCCAGCCCGTCGCCCGCTGCAGCCTCTTCCTCTCTATTCCTCCTTCTCTCCATCCCCCCCTTCCTCCCTGCTCTCTCCCTCTGTCCACTGCCTCCTCTCACTCCCTCCGTCCCTTCTCTCTTCAGAAAACCTGGCCGGCAGCCCCCCCCCGCCGGCTCGCTCCGCTCCCAGCTGCGGCTCCTGACAGCTCTGATCTGCCGCCTCCTCCAGCCCGTCGCCCGCTGCAGCCTCTTCCTCTCTATTCCTCCTTCTCTCCATCCCCCCCTTCCTCCCTGCTCTCTCCCTCTGTCCACTGCCTCCTCTCACTTCCTCCATCCCTTCTCTCTATCCCCTTCTCCATCCCTCCATCCCTTCCTTCCTCCCTTCTCTCTATCCCTCCATCCCTCTCTTCCTTCTCTCTATCCCCCTTCTCCATCCCTCCCTTCTCTCTCTCCCTCCGTCCACTGCCTCCTCTTCCATCTCCCTTCTCTCCATCCCTCCTTCTCGCTGTCCCTTGCCTCCTCCATCCACCCTGCTCCCTACCCCCATCTTCTCTCATCCATCCATCCTCTCCCTTTCTCACCTTCGTGCCTTCTCTCCCTCCGTCCCCTCCATCATCTTCATCCCTCATCCCCCCTTCTCTCTCTCTCCCTCCATCCTCTTCATCCCCCATCCCTGTTCTGCTTATTCCTCCATCCATCCCCCCCAACCCCCCTCTGCCTCCCCCCCGCCCGGTGCTGGGGGGCCCAGGTGGGGCCATGCCCCCCCCCCCACACCCTGTCCCGTTTTTGCCCTCCCAATGTCCCGTTTTTGTCTAAAGGAAATATGGTCAGCCTACCTCTACATATTCCCAGAGGACATATACCCCTGGTTGAGAACCACTGTCCTAGACCATTGTAATAAGAGGTAATGAAACACTGTCTTTACAACTAATTTTCATGCACCAGCCTCACTGGTTGTGGATAACTTGTGGTGAATAACTTGGTCCAACTGCCACACACTCAGATCTCCCAGCATAATCCTCCTTAGGCACAGGTCAACACAACCACCCAAACAACAACAAAACCAGCATACGCAATAGCCCCAACCTCACACTGCTGCTCACCACAGCACATACCCCTCATTCGCCATCTTCACAAATCAACACAATTCTCCCAGCACAACCCACACACAAATCAATACAGCTAGCACACACAGTGACCCCAAACATCACTCTAAAGCAGGGGTAGGCAACCTATGGCATGTGTGCCAAAGGCAGCATTCCAGCTGATTTTCAGTGTCACTCACACTGCCCAGGTCCTAGCCACTGGTCCCGAGGGCTTCGCTGCTGCCCTGGGACACCAGTCCCCTGCCATCCAGGATTCTGTCCGCCGGCCCCACTCAGCCTGCAGCCAGCTCCAGGTCATGCCCACCAGTCCTGAGGGCTCCACCGCTGGCCTGGGGTACTGGCCACCAGCCCCGCTCAGCCCGCTCCCAGCCCCAGTTCCTAGCCACCAATCTGGGAGCTCTGCTCCTGGCCTCAGCCTTGAGCTCAGCAGCCGTCCCCAGCTGTAGTCCTCTGGCCCCAGCCTGGGGCAGTGAGGGGTGCAGACAGGGGCAAAAGGGCGCCCTCACCTTAAAAATTGTTCCAGTAAGTCCCGATTTGCTGCTTACGTCACTATCACGCCACGTGGAACAGCGCATTGCCTTTGACTGCTGCGATTTTTTTCCCCACTTTAAGTTGAGGGGTACGTTTGCTTTTTTAGGAGATGTCCATTCATTTCAACATTCTTGGGAAGACGCATCTGGATTTATTCAAAAGAAGGACCATTCTGTTTGTGCTTTCTGTTGTGAAAGTGTTGTTTGTCGCACATCAAGTGTTCAAGGACATTTTCAAATGAATCATGAGAAAACCTTCCTTGACAAAGCAGAGAAGACTGAATCGGTCAAAAAGGCAGCAGCAGGATATGAGAACCAAAGCAGTTTTAAAATGCTTAAGTGTAAGTAAAAATCAAGCCACAGAAGGAAGTTACAAGATTCCACAGCGCATTGCAAAAAACAGAAAACCGTTTACAGATGGGGAATATATAAAATAAGTTTTTCTCAGCAGTTCAGAGATTTTGTTTAATGATTTGCCAAATAGGATGGTATCTTTATGCCAGAACAGCTGAGAGATGCATAAGCGAAATGTCAGAAAACATTAACAAAAAGCAGACTGCATTAAAAGACACAGCAGTGTTTAGCATTGCAGTTGATGAGAGCATGGATATAAACAATGTTCTGCGTTTGGCGGTTGTTTCAAGATATTGTGCTTCTGATGAAATCCAAGAGGAACTTTGTTGCCTAAAACCCCTGCATGGCACAACAAAGGGGGAAGATATATTGGAAAGTTTTGTAACCCATTTTGAAGAATGAGGAATTGACATCAGAAAAATACTTTGTGACAACAAGTGGTGCTCCTGCCATGGTCAGAAAACAGAAGGGATTTGTAAAGTTACTTGAAGATGAAATTGGTCACCCGACAGTCAGATTTCACTGTATCATCCATCAAGAAAACCTGTGTGCTAAAATTTCAAATTCGGAGCTTAATAATGTGATGAATACAGTGGTGCAAATTGTGAATTTCCTTGTTGCTCAATCTGCTTTGACTCACAGACAGTTTCAAGCACTGCGAGAAAAGATGGATAGTGGTTATAACGACATCACACTTCACAGCAACATTTGTTGGCGAAGTCATGGCAAGGTTTTGGTGCGTTTCATAAACTGTTTTGATGCAATCAAGCCCAGGGTGGTTGCCTAGGGCAGCACCAGTTTTTGAGGGCGGCGTTTTGGCCATTTCGGCTGAATTTCGGTGGCAGCTCTTATGGACGTTGTTTGACAGGTCTGTGACAGGAATTATTTGTAAAAAACAATAACCCCTTTGCCAGTTGGTACCAGTGGGCCTCTGTATCATACACACTCAGCTTTTATGCCACTACATTTAACTCTAATGACCACCTTCAAAATAACTACCAGAAAGTACTACTGAATCCTGCAACAGCTGGAGTTTTCAAGGTTTGTAAATGACCAGCAGATGGCAATAAAACAATACAAAATTTAAAGCCTTCACTCTTGTGCCATTGCTAAATAAGTCAAAAAACAGGAAGATGATGGATTGCAAACAACTGGCCAGCTCTATAATGACTCTAGTTTCAAAAACTTAGTAATACGTCATATAAACCTATTGAATATGGGTTAATGTACCTACTATACCTGGGTTAGTGCAAGTGCACAGTATGAAAAGGAAGAACTTAAACATTTATTTTATATTTAGGTAAAGAGAAGAGAAGAAACCCCAACAGATTTGTATGACGTTTATTATTGAAATGGAAATTACTGATAGAATAGCTCTTTGTAGGAGCTTCAGAAGCACCTGTAGCCAGTGATAAACTACAGCTAGTAAAGGGACTGTAGAGACAGTACAGTATATATAATCAGGGATCTGCCTCAGACAATCAGTGATTGTCAGTGGCAGTGCAAAATATGGTCTTTGTTCTGCTCCTTCATCAGTACTCAGTGGCACCTGTATTATGCAAGCAGCAGTACATAGAAGCCTTTGTATTTGGTCTAGTTTAAAAATGTCTCTGTGTGCATGTCTAGTGACATGGGATGATCAATTAAAAAAAAAATCTTGGTCATCAAGCATTCCATGGGATTACTTCAAAATTTTGGAAGAAAAACACCTTTATGAAGGGAAATGTACTGTCCCATACAGGGAATGTAGACCAGACCAGTTCCAGGTGGACAGGGGTTCACATCACTAAGAACATCACCATGTTAATTGACACCACTGCTGGCAGTTTTAGAAAGGAAGCCATGGATTAAATGGTGATCAAGCCTGAACTATAGTTGGGCCCTCATTGGCCTGTCTTTTTAGAGTTTGCACAGGAGTGCCACATTCATAGCATCACTCTTCCTGAGGGAGAGAATCCCTCTAAATCTCCAAACTGAAACTCAAGGGGCAAATTCATCACAGGTGTAACCTCTGAGTTACATCAAGAATGAATCTGGTCTGAATGTGAGTACTTTCCCCCTTCCAGTGTATGTATGCATATATAAAAACACTGGAAGGGGGAAAGTACTCAAATTCAGACCAGATTTATTCTTGATGTAACTCAGAGAATTTTGCTGGATATATATATTTGGGATGGGATAATTTAGTCCAGTGTTCCTTTAATTGATATTTTTTCATTTGTCTTGGTCCAAAGTGCTGGTAATATCATGTTCCCCTGGGAGTTTAGAATGATGTTTCTCTCTTTGCCTTTTTTTTTTTTTGGGGGGGGGGGGGAACCAACTGAGGTCTTTCTCCAATTTCATCAAACACTGATGCAGTGGGGCTAACTCTCCCTCTCCCCTTTCCTTCTCACTCACAAAGAGAGCAGCTTTCCCAAGAGAATGAGTTTAATACCCCAGTAAGGGTTGTGCACTTGAAGAGGTGGATTTGCTGAAGTGTTTAAAAAGAATTGGAACAGAACAGTAATATTGTAAACAACAACAGTGGAAGCTGGAGAGGCCACTGCTGCTTCTCTGGAAATTAAAAAGTGGTGGTTAAATCCAGCAACTGGGACTCAAGCGTATTATGAGGATAGGCACAACAAAGATGCAGTAAGTGGATTATCTGAAAAGCCTTTTTTCTCGGTTTCTCTTATTTCTTTAAATTAACAATTTTAAGCCATCGTTTTTAATCTGGTCTAAAATTATTAAATGGTCTAATCTTTAAAAGTGGGCATTAAATTGTACGTTACTGATAAATACTGGGCATTCAACATCCCTCTAACAATATCTATTTTGATGATTGACCTTATGAATCGGGGAAGATATAAATGAGTCAGTCACTAAGATCCCTGTTGGCTAAAATATTTTCCAAGCTGATTATAAGGTTTAGAACTCAAATGGTCTTTGCACAGAGACTCACAAAATAGTTTTTTTTTTCAAAAAGGTTACCACCCAATTCCTTTTACCTCCAATTTAGTATTAGAGGTTTTGTTTACTCCACTGCTACACTAAAAGTGCTTGGGAATCATTATGTTATGGTCCACTCCACTGTATTGATCCAAAACACCACAGCTTAGAAGATGGTAACACTACAGTATTTACAGGCATTATTCTAGTAAAGTTGTTGTTTTTTAAACAAGTGTTGTCTCATGCATTTTATTTACTTCTCAGTGGTCCCAGTTCTATAGTCCTTAATCAGGCAAAACTTTCAGTGACATCAATGTCTGATTGATATCAGTGGGAGTTTTGCCTGAGAAAAGACTGTAGGACTGGGAACATTATGTCATTCACAAGAGCTTGCATTATGTATGTAATTGTCAGAAGGGTTTTAACATGTTTTGTTGATAACTTACAGTTATTATTTCTCTATCCTCTCTATTTTTACTAACAGCACTCCATCTGCTTTATAAACAAGGGGTAAAGGCTTTGTGTCTGGATTTAAAGTTATTGCAGAGTCTGAAGGGGAATCGAGGGAAAATATTTCTTTAAAAAACTAAATTCAACAAATATTCAAGTGGGCTTACAGCCAAAAACATGACTGTAAAAATGGCATCTTCTTGCTCAGCAGATCTGCTCCCTGCATTTAGTTAGTCATCTCTGTGATAAAAAAAAGTATTTACTCCCAAGCAACAAAGTTATAAGAAAATGGGTTGGATTTATTTATTTAATTATTTACAGAATGACTTCAGAGGAGGGCCACATTTTAAATTCATACATCAAGAGAGAAAGAAGCAGGAAAACTATTCCAGAACTTTTAACAGATCTCCTGACTCTTTGTCCCTACCACAATACAATCTGTCCCCTTTTTACATCCTTGCAGGGAGGTCCTCTATACTTCTCTCTGCCCATACTGAGTTCTCCCCCTTTCCTCCTGCACTATTTTTTGTTGAAGCTGGTGTGGAGATGGCACCACTCCTCCCACAAGATCTGACACGTACTGTGCCTGCAATTCCATTTCACCATTATATGTTGCACCACCAAACCTTTGGATCCTCTAAAGCTTTAGCAAATCTGCATTCACAATTTAGATAATGTGAAACCCTCTTTTGTAAGACACTCCACCGTAGAGCCAACATGAGCTCTGAAACTGAGTTGATTTACCATGGCAGCAGTTCAGACTATTACACTCCCAGTGTAGGACCAGATCATAGCAACAGGATTTATTAATAAGGAGTCAATATCTTTACAGACTTAGAGACAGACTACAAAAAACAAAGCAGAAATGGTTTCTAGCTACCTAAGTACAGAGACACCAGGGCAGTGAAATGCATGGACAGGGTATCAGGAATAGGACTGATGACCTTTAGTGCCAGAACATAATATTCTGTTCAGTGAACTAATGGAGCAGCTGCTCTAGTTCAGCCCATAGTAGATGATAAAAACTTGAGCAAATTATATATTCCATCCAGCAGGGGGGAGTGGTACACAAACCCAGGTAGTTCATGACAAACCAGCTGATAGCTCTACAGGATAATTATTACCATACTCTTCGCCTCTGTACAGTGGCCGTATTTTGATTCAATCCACTTCAGTGAACAAAATACAGCTTTGGCCCAATCCTGCTGTCCTGCTACATTCAAAACTTTCATTGAACTTAGTGGGAATTACATAGGCTTAACCATTTCTACATTCTGTGGGACGGTATTTTAAAGCTATTCCCACCCTTTCGCCCAGTTGAAAGTGCTTTCTTTTTTAAATCCCAAAATGACTCAGATATATTATTGTGAGATTCCAGGTTTACTTTCTTTTGATTTCCAGATTGGATACTCTCAGTTTACAAGTAAGCAGATGGTTTTTTTCCTAACTGCCAGTCCTGTAAACTCCTCCTGGCATCTGAAAATCAAGTTGTGTTCTCCCTGACTCATGAATCAGCACCAAATTCTGAGGCTGTACAGCTAGCTGAGGGCACAGTTGGATCTTATGGAATCCTTATGATTACTCATCACAGAGTCAGACTATACTTTGTAACATATTTCTGCAACCCCAGCCTTTTAAAACATGGACCATCATGGAGAATCACTACTCAGATGAGGTGAGACCATCTAATGCAAACATTTATACAATGGCATTATAATATTTTCAGTATTATTCTTTAAGCCATTCCTTATGCAGCCTGACATTGGTTGGCCTTTTTTTAATCACCACTGCATAGTGAGCAGAGACCTGCATAAAGATCTCAACAATAATAATAGAATATCAGGGTTGGAAGGAACATCAGGAGGTCACCTAGTCCAACCCCCTGTTCAAAGCAGGACCAATCCCCAATAGATGCTCTGTCTTTCTCCTGAGTGGCCATAGTTACTCTGAGTAGTTGAAATTACTCCTTCAATTGTATAATGCTGTGCATGTGACAACACTGAGTGAAAAAACCCCATCAGCTTCCAAAATATTTTATACTCCTACAACTTAAAATAGATTAAACAATTTTTTAAAACAAAAACAAACAAAAAAACGAACATTCTCTCCCTGCCCCAGCCTTAAATAAATAAATGATTGCTAGGTTGAGACCTTGTGTGACAGTTTGCATTATACTTACCGCTAAGCTATAAACTCCTAAACACAGTTTATAATGGAAATGCTGACAGACCCTTAACCATAGTGGCATTGAGGGGCACTCCTATAATTTTAATAAAGCTGTCAGATTAAGTGACTGCATGGTTTTGCAGCATGATAGTAATACAAGTTCTTAACTGTCAATTAGTTAACTGGCTAATAAAAAGAATCTAGCTTATAGGATTTTACTAATGAATATAATGCTTTGTTTCTGGGCAAAACATATGCTTTGGATATATAATTAGAAAAAGCCCCCCCTCTGTCCCTCATAGAGAGAGCATGTGCAGCTGAATAAAAGGGCTTATTATACCTGTGAGGGGTCAAAGTCTGTGGATCTGTAGCTTATGGTATTATGACAGATTACAAAATCACTCTATTATGTTAGTCAATCTGTTTCCAAGCACCAACTAGCAGGGAACTGTGCACTAGAAACTCAAAAATAAGACTCCCATTGCTTTTTTCCCTAAGGTCTTATGATAGGTCAGCTGTTAGTGACATCACCTCTGTCAGATCACATGTCAGAACCTTTAGTGTATGACTTCTGTCTTTATTATTCCAGAACCTCTTCACTGACAATCAATTCGTGCTTTATGTTGCAAAGAGCTTCTACTAAGAGCTGAAACAAATTTGAATCCATGGGTAGCCATCACTTGTGCTACTGAAAGAAAAAGGCAGAGCACTTATGCTTCCTCTGACCTCTCTCAGGCTCTTGCCTTAAAAAAAAAAGTTTTGAAGTAGAAAGGAGAGCAGCTAAGCAGCAACAGCTGGAAGGTAAATTTTTGAGTTCAGATTTAGTGTATTCGTGGGTTTAGAGAGAAATATTAATGCATACTATGGATAAAGAGATTTCACACATGATAAAGAGCCTCAGAAATATTTGCCTTTACCTAATCTTTATGGAAAATGACTGTACTGAGCAGTCAGTACAGCACAGAACACCATAGTAACAAGGGGGGGGAAGTCTTTTTGTCCCCGAGTTCAATTGCCTTCACTATAGGGTCAAGTTTCTCCATACGATCTGCACATTTCTGAGATCCAAATCCTGATTCCATTGAAATAAATGAGTTTTACGACTGGCTTAATCCAAGGTCCATTGGGAATGACACACACTAACACAGCTGCCATTCTGAAATTTGTTAGGATGCTACTGTGGGACTCAGGAGATCTCAGTTCTGTTCCTAGTTCTCTCCTACTACATGGTCTTGTGCAAGTTTTCACAGCTATCCCCGTGCATTTGCCCTCCAGCAAGGAGTGGAGTCTTGCCCCCAGGCATTGCTGAAATGCCTCTGATCAGCCACAATGAAAATTAAAGTAATCAAAGCTGTTTTACTTCTGCCATCCTGTTAATGTAAAGATGTAAAGAGCAACCAGAAGAAGCCATTTGCCATAAATAATGAGAAATTGTGTTGGTCCTACAAAACCTAGTAAGTAGGCTACAGATTCCTGAGAACCATCTACTGGCATCAGACATGTACGCAGACTCCTGTATACATGCCTGTAACACAACTTTTATTACGTCACTTCATCTCTATGTACTTTGGTTTCCTCTCCCACCACTTGCCTGTCTTGTTTATTTAGACTATAAGCTCTGTGGGTCAGAAACCATCTCTTACTGTGTTCATGTTACAAGGGTTCTCGGGGAAAAAATCCCTAACGGCAGACAGAGCTGTCCCTAGGAACCTCAGCCAGCAACATCATCAGCCAGAGACAACATCATCAGGAGGAATGAACCACATTGAGAGTGAAAAGCTCAGGAATTTCTATCTTAATTCTGCCATTGACTTACTAGGGGGCTGAGACAAGTCCCCGCATATCTCTGCCTCAGTTTTCCTATCTATAAAATGGAGGTCATGTTCCATCTCCATCATATGCCACTATTAATAGTTTGAGAGTACCTACCTGGTAGGGGTTTGGGGAGGAAGGTTGTATTGGCACAAAGCTTTCATAGTGTCCCTCATACTCAGGGAAGTACAGCATGGAGCACAATGGGGCTCTGATCTTAGCTGAAGCCTCTAGTCTAGCTAATACTATAATACAAATACAGTATAAGGAACAATAATAACATTAGTCCTGCCTTTCTCAGAGTCACTCAACTACAATAAAAAATAACCATCAAGGTTGGAAAACTCTTTTCTTTCCAGATCTGAATCCTTTGGTTCGGGTTAGAAGGAGAGAATTAAGTGGGTTGGTTTTTCTGTGTGTGTGTCATTTTGTTTTAAGTAAACACCAAAGTTTTACCATTATAATAATAAGTGGAGGGTGTTTCTCATTTATAAGGAAAGAACTGCATCTTGAGCTGAATAAACACTAAAACCAAAGTCTACGTGTTTATAGCAAATTGAAATTTCACATCCAAAAAGATAATTTTAAGTATTTAGAAAGGGTTCATCTATATCTTTTTTCCAATTAAGACTTTTTATTACATCTCCATCTAAGGTATTATCCAGGGTGTCTCACTCCTCTGCTTCCTTGGGTAATTAGCATGGTAATGCTTACCTTAGTTGTGGACTAGCCTCTTTGTTCAAAGGTATTCACAGTTTTTGAAACATGTTCATGCCATTTCTTCTTGGAACCTACAGCAGCCATGATGATACAAGCATATAGATCAAATTCAGACTTGGTGTTGCTTACAATGGGCAACAATTTGGCCAATAAACTGTGATGTATTTAACTAGGAGCCTGGGAGTTCATGACTTTTATATGTATGAACAAAAGGCATTGAACAGAGCTTTTGATATGGTTATTAGTGGAAGAGATCAAAAGTTTCTGCTTTTAGTTAATCCTTTTCATGTTTTCACTATATAAATATTAAAAAATATGACCCTGCAGCTGTTCAGGCACCTCAGTTTGAGAAATGTCTGTTTCTGTTGTGTATGTACTTGCCCCCTCCCCCCTCCAAGACAGAGCTGTTTTTTTCTCAAAATATACAAGTGTTACCCCTTTATCTATCGAGCTAGATTTTGGTCTTATACACACTGCACATCAAAGGTTATCCATCCAGAGTCCTGCTCGACGGACATTTAAAAACACAAAACCAGGAAATACAAAGTAAAGATTAACCAAAGCAGAACCGCTTCTTTGTACCACACAAATCTGGATCCCCAGTCATATGACCAGCACAATTTAAATCCCCCATTGCACTTCCCCGCTAAATAGAAATCCCACTCTGAGTGGCCTCAGCCCTCCACCAAGGCCCACTCAAACAGAAGGGCTTTGCAGCATGCCCAGAAAGTCAGCAAATTTAGGGTTTTGTTTTTTTTACCTTGGGGAGGCAGAATACTCCCAACTCCTTTAGGGTGGCATATTGATACAGGCTGGGCAATCTTAAAATTGTGCTAAAATCACTAAAAAGACAGAGCAAGTTGTGGCTTAGGGCCCAATCCTGCATTGACCCCAAACTGGGGTTTGTGAACCCCTGGGGGGTTCACGAAATGTTACAAGGGTTCTCGGGGAAAAAATCCCTAACGGCAGACAGAGCTGTCCCTAGGAACCTCAGCCAGCAACATCATCAGCCAGAGACAACATCATCAGGAGGAATGAACCACATTGAGAGTGAAAAGCTCAGGAATTTCTATCTTAATTCTGCCATTGACTTACTAAGGGGCTGAGACAAGTCCTCGCATATCTCTGCCTCAGTTTTCCTATCTATAAAATGGAGGTCATGTTCCATCTCCATCATATGCCACTATTAATAGTTTGAGAGTACCTACCTGGTAGGGGTTTGGGGAGGAAGGTTGTATTGGCACAAAGCTTTCATAGTGTCCCTCATACTCAGGGAAGAACCATAAGGGGCCAACACAGCTCTAAAAGTAGACCAAGGAGGGTGTAGGTAGGGCAGCTGGAAAGTGTATTGATGCCATGGCTCCCTGAGTACATGAATCTTTACTTCTTTGCTCTCAGATAGTTCACACCTGATGTGAAGTACAAACTCACCCCCTTCCTAGGATTTGGTTTTATCAGCACAGCAATTAACAATAAGGTGAAGTTCATCTTAAACAGTCTCCCCAGGCTTGGCTGCTTGTAGGTTTACTCCCACTGGGTAGCTCAACCCAAATCCTGACTCCTCAGGACAACTACTGCCACCTCCCTTATATCCAAGTGAAATAAAGTCTCACCCACATTAATGAATCATTAGAACCCACTTAACATTTGCCAGCTGAATCAACACCTGCTAATAGGATGGGAAGGTTCAGGCAACCACCACCTTCCTGTTATACTGCTCTATACTGGGAGAAGCACTGGGGGGGGGGGGGGGATTCAACCTCCTGCCAAAAGGCAGAGTCAGAAACCGCTTCTACTTCCATAGGGTTCTATGGAATTTGCTGGTTCAGGAGAGTATGCTTTACACTTCCCCCTGCAGCAGCTTTGATTAGTTTGTCCCAACCCAGTATGTTCTTTCCTACCTCAGTGGGCTTTTTTCAGACCTGGTTAATGATTGTACAGTGCTTTGAACACACAGAAGGACTGTAAGTGCACTATCACTGCAGGCACTGTTTTTGAAATTTGCCCCTGAAATTAGCTTTACACTAAGAAATAACAAAATCTAGGTCCCAGCATCCATTCGTATGCTCTGGTCCTTCCTGGTTTTTAAACATAACAAGCCAAAAGGCTCCTAAGATATTTTCTCATTAAAACAAGATCGATTGTTGAGCTTCCAGTGTCATTTAATTAGTCATTTTTCACAGGAGGCTCATATGCCTGGAATTCCCCCTTTTGTTCCTCCTTTCTTGCAGCTTATATCTTTTTTCCAGTGGTGAGTAAGAAGAGCTGTCTTAGCTTTTTGTCTAATAACGTTTGGAATTTTCCCTATTTTTTCCAGATCCTGAAAGCCAGTAAATTATATTATTTTCGCACATCGAGTTCTTTCATTTGTCACCTTGCTGCTGCCCACGATTGCGCTTCACGACAACTGAAAATATGCTTTGAATTTTTTAAAAAAAAAATGTACTTGGGGGGAGGAAAAAGTGTTAGGATTGTGGACAATCTTCCCAAAACCTGTACTCCTTACAGCTGTTGCTATATACCTATTTGTGTTAACCTGTAGCTGATGTCATATTAGAATGGATTCTAAAATTTCCACAGTGAAGAATATGTTTTATGATTTCATACAAAGTCCTAATGCTAAGAGAATACAGCTTAATGTCCACTTTGATTATGTACATGATTCTACAGTTCATTCATGCAATAGTCTGATCCATTTAGAGTTACTTTTTTTTTTATGTTCAAACACTGTTTAATGTTTAATAAAAAAAGGGGAACAAGGAACAAGATTGCTTTGCCTGACTTCAATACCTTTGTCTTATACATGTACAGGATAGTCAGATCAGGAACTGAAGAAATGAGACACAGTTTCATAACAGATTTTTCCAAATCATTGGTTACCTGAGAATTTTGTGTTAGGGTGACCAGATGTCTCAATTTTATTGGGGCAGTCCTGATTTTGGGGACTTTTTCTTATATAAGATCCTATTACCACCCACCCCTTGTCCTGATTTTTCACACTTGCTGTCCGGTCACCCTATTTATGTACACATTTTTAGACATAGCTGCAGCTGAAGATCATAAATCTCAGGGCAGGTGTGTGGGTGTGTGTATGTTAATCAATCTAACATTCACATCAATAATACAAGTACCAAATGCTGCTCTGAGTCATGTTGTGCAACCTGATTGTCCACAAATTATTACCTTTGTTACATCTGTGCAATTTTGTTGCCATCATTTGGACTGCATGTGTATCAATGAGAGGGTGTCATTAGTACATTGTACACATGGCCCTGCACAACAGTGACTTGGTTAACAATTTTGTTGAGACTGCACAAGTCAGAAGGGAGTTCAGTTCACTTTGTTGGAGGCGTGTTAGTTCTGCAGAGTTGACCTGGAGTAAAAGGTTAAAATCTTACTACTTTGTAATTAAAGTGAGCAGACCTGTCTCGGAATACACTGAGCAAGCACATCTTCAGAGTCAGCAGGTGCTGCACAGTCGCTTTTTAAAAATATGACAGGAAAAATGATGAGGTATAATGAAGAAAACTGGACACAGGAAACCATTCTCCAGCTCCCCCTTCATCACTGTCTACCATGTAATTGCAGTACACAATCACACTCCCTAACAAGTCAGGTATATATATGGAGCATTGGTTACTAAACACAACCTCTGGTTACAGACATCTTTGAAGATGTGAAATGCTCTATATGCTAAATAATATCACTGTTCACACAACATTATTTCAGAGGTAACAAAGTCCTGTGGCACCTTAAAGACTAACTATAAAGTTAGTCTTTAAGGTGCCACAGGACTCTTTGTTACCTCTGCTATTCCAGACTAACACGGCTCCCTCTCTGATTCTTAACATTATTTCAGTCTTTGCCCAAGGAAGTTATGACTATTATTATTATTTCTATTGTGGTCATGCCTAGGAGCCTTAGTCAGAGACCAGGTCCCCATTGTCCTAGGTGCTGTACAAACAAGGAACAAAAAGACAGTCTCAGCCCCATACTGCTTATAATCTGGCCCAGATACTGCTCCATAGAAGTGTGCTACGAAGTCCTGCCATTGACTCCAGTGGGAGCAGGATCAAGCCCCAGGAGAGCAGCCATGCCAAAAGAAGAAAGTGTGGCGTGACTGAAATCATTGTGCTATGCAGCATCCAAATCACATAGCTAGACCAGATGCTTCCAACGAGAGAGAAATAAAATGATCAGCCCTGCTCCATGGTCTTCATCGGTGTAGGGCAAAAGGCAGTGAACCCCTTCCTAGCGCTCCCATTGAAAAGCATTGTACTGAGCTAGGTGTGGCCAACTCTGGCTCTGGAGCCACATGCGGCCTCTTCAGAAGTTAAGATGCAGCTTCTTGTATAGGCAGCGACTCCAGGGCTGGAGCTACAGGAGGTGCTCACTGCTCAACCCCTGGCTCCGCCACAGGCCCTGTCCCCACTCCACCTCTTCCTGCCCCCTCTCCTGAGCCAAGGCTCCTCCCCTTGCAAGCCTACTGCATGCTACGAAGCAGCTGAATGGGAGGTGTGGGGAGGAGGAGGGAGGGAGAGGGGGAGGGGCTGATCGGCAGGGCTGCCGGTGGGTGGGGAGTGCTGGGAGCAGGGTGGGGGAGCTGATGGAGGGATGCTGATGTATTACTGTGGCTCTTTGGACGTACATTGGTAAATTTTGGCTTCTTCTCAGGCTCAGGTTGGCCACCACTCTAGTAAGCTCTGCAATCTTCTCCTTACCTAACTCATTTTAACTCCATATCAAAACAGCCCAAAGGAACTACATTGGCCATCTTTAGTATTTTCCCAACCTCACCTTATGATATCTGTTTCTTGTTGGTGGGCTTTGCTGACTTAGTGACGTTCAACATGTAGCATATTTTATTAGGAGAAAGAAAAAAAAACATGTTCAGATTTGTTGTTCTGTTTGAGGTGTTGGAAAGCAGTATGGTTGATGATGCTCCTCCAGTTTTTGGTTTCTTCTCAACTTGTGCCATCCCCAGTGCTTCCCAAAAAGCTTGTGCTGACTAATACCGATGTGACAGATAATGCCACCTCTACGTGCTCAACTATTATTATTACTTATATTGTGGTAGTGCCTAGGAGAACTACAGTTTTTGTTTCACTGGCAGTGCATTTTAACATCCTTGGAGCAGCTGCAGATTAGGCTAAGGACCCTGGATTCTTTTTTTTTTAAGAGTGAACAAGAATAGATTGGTTTCATCGCATATGGGGCCTCACCGTGTTCCCACTGAGGTAGGAAGTTTAACTATTGACTGTAGAGGGACAAGGATCAGCTGCGTGATGGGAGCATCATCTTATCATAGTACTTGTGCCAATGCTAATTCCTGCGATGCAGTAAACATTGTTCCCTTGACATTTAACGCTGTAAGGCCTATAGCAGTAGAACAAAGAGCATGAGCTACTTTGTCTTATGCTAAGGGGGAGGGGGAGTGGTGTCCCTGTCATAGGGTTTTATCTTAAGTTTTATATCACCTCCAAACAGTAGAGTTTCTGAAAATCATGTCAAATGAATAGCACTAGTGAAGGCTGCAGTGGACTCTGTGGTCTCTCTGGCACTTCTCCCTTTTTGGGGTAAAACCTCCACTTGGGACACTAGGTGGGGCGTGTCAAAGCTCTGAATTGGCACTGAACATTCTCCCTCAGGTGCTTGGCTGGCTGGTGCTTGCTCACATGCTCAGGGTCCGGCTGACTGCCATATGGGAGGTTGGGAAGGAATTTCCCCCAGGACCGAGGGCAGTGACCTTGCAGGGATGGGCCTGGGGGAATGCACCTTCCTCTGCAGCATGAGGCACAGGTCATTTGCCAGGATTATTTGGGTCTAGCTCAATCAATTCCCTGCCATTGCAGGGACCTCAGGCATTGGTGCATTTTGGTCGCTTCTGTTGTGTGCCTGTGGCAGACAATACTCTAGGCACCCAGGGGCTGTAATACGTCAGGTCTAATTTTGGTTGTTGGGTTTAGTGGTGGTGGTGGCCTGGCATGTACAGGAGATCAGACTGTGATCAGGTGGCCCCCTGTGGCCTTAATCTCCATGACTGGAAATGATAGTGAACACTATCAGTTACTCCTTTGGCATTAGACACACAGGTACTAGAGCCCTCTCCCCCTATTACCGCTCTTGGATTCTACCAATCTGGGGAACTCAGACTTCAGTAGGCAGCACGCTTAGCACTAAACCAGTGTCCCCTGGTCATGCTAGGGGGTACAGTCCAGCAAGAGGTGATGTCCCAGAATACTGGTGTCTATTAGATCCCATTAACGTTTTGTGAATTTTTCCCAGCAGTCTGGTCAGATTTCCCTTGGGTTGATTACAATTGCCTCCCTGAATTCCCCTTGAAGTGAAGGATATTTTCCCTTCCTCTCATGAGTAGTAGCGCTGTAAACAGAGAACAGCTGTGGCCTAGAGAGGACTGCGTTTCAGCACTGAGGGAGGTGATCTTTCTAGGTACTGAAGCACCCAGTGTTACTCCTGTGTTATTTGTCTTACATTAGCACCTAAGACCTTATTCAAGGATGAAGGGCCCCTTGCACTCGGCCCTGCATAAACACTTAAATAAGACACAGATGGATGGCTCATGCTTCAGGTCAACAGGCACCACAGAAAGATATCCAACAGCAGGGGACAACTGTAGCTGAACTGGTCACAATAGACTGAAGGGGACACGTGCTGAACACTAGATTGTACTAAGTACTTTGGAGAAACTGTTAAAGAAAAAAAAAGTTAATCTTAGTAAAGATATAGCTCCACAAACACTGGCAGGGTCAGGGTCAGATGGGGTTATGTGTTGTATAAGACCCAGTTGCACAAGCTAAAGCGGACCGGAGGCATTTCTAACTTTCACAGCCAGATTTTTGGGGGGCGCTTAGTCCTGCAGCAGCATTGCCCTGGCTCGGTTTTGGTGCTGCTGTTGCTCCTTTATCCACATCCATTTGTATCCACATTCTATGCTCACTGCTCACCAATAAACCTGTGCTCTCCCTTCATTTAAGAGACAGGGAACACACTTCCTGATCGTTACGCACAATGTGAACTCCGGCCTTCACGCACACAGCTACAATAATTCAACTGAATGGCTAGTAACATTGCCTTTGAATATCTATTTATCTAACATTCTAAGAAATGTGGGGTAGTTAGGCAATTCTTTTGCAGTGAGAAGCAGTTAAAGCAGATATGTGGGTATTAATCTGTGGTCAGATACACCTATGCAAACCCATGAAAAATCAATAGAATGTACTGTAACCGAGAAAAAGATTCCTCTGTTCATATCTACAATTCAATGTTACTATTTCATAGAAGTTATTCATACACTGGATACAACTTGAGGCTACTTGCCGAGGAATCTATCTTCTCTTCATAGCAAAGAAATTGCACAGAAACACATTCCATTTATTTTTTTTTATATTGAGCAAGTGCTACAGCACATCACTTTCTTGATAACATGGGGCACCCAACACCATGTCCCAGCCCCTTCCACCAATGGAAAGCTCACCTCTCACCTCAGACATCTTGCTCTAGACTGTTCCAGTTAAAAATAAGCATTGTTCCTTCTTGCAACTCCTGAAAGTGGATCTGTTCCTTTATCCTTCAGCAAGGGCTGATTTGAATCCCTCTATGCTTCCTTTTGCTAGGAATGCTCCTACTTGGAGTTTTTGATAAATTGGGCAGGGTGGTGGAAAAGAGAAGGGGGGAAAAAAGAAGTTGCTAGAAGGCACAGTGCAAGTTCCTAAAGCAGAACCACCTTGAGCATGCCATATTATGTAGCTGCATCTAAGTATTGATTAATGCAGAACGTAAGGGCCTTCAGAGGCCCAAGGCCTGTAAAACAATTAGTTTAACCAGACTAATCAAGGCCGAGGCCTAGTTATCTTGACATGAGTAGCTCTCCTGTCAGTTACCCTACCAAATAAGATACAGTGCTGCAGTAAAGAAATACAGTGAAGTGCTAAGGCATGTGCAAACAGCAATCGCAAAACATGAGTTATTGATATCTCAGACAATTCTCAAGAAATGGGTCTGAGCAAGCTTTGCAGATGTTAATCCGCAGACCATCATGGTAAGTAGCTGAAGTGACCATTCTAATGAACCTATCAGAGATAGGAACCATCATACCAGAAGGGTACAGAACTACAGATAAGGAAATGGGGATGAACCCATCATGAATATGCAATTACTACTATGGGCGTCAGTGTAACCTATTGTGTGTGGCCCTGCCTATAAACAGGGGGACGCATCTAGATATGCAGGACTCATGACCAGGACACATGAGTGATGCAAGTACTAGTGCTGGACATTTTGTACCCTCTCTCTATTTTGTTATATTGCAGTGTTTGTTGGATTGTTTCTCTAC
Organism: Sternotherus odoratus; assembly: GCA_032164245.1. NCBI lineage: Eukaryota > Metazoa > Chordata > Testudines > Kinosternidae > Sternotherus > Sternotherus odoratus. Next base: position 65,843,457 of record JAVMKO010000003.1, read on the forward strand.
TTAGCAAGATTGTTAATAAAGGAAAGCATGATTAGCTTAAGCTGATACTCATGTGCTCATCAGATCTTTCACACTAATAACATTCAGGATAGTCTTGCTGATTAACAGGCCAAACCCTCTGAGATCACAGCCATCTAAACAGTCAACCAATTGATAATTCCCAAATTCCATTTAGGCAGCACATCTCAACCAAACCTGAAATGACACTCAGAGCAGATCAAAATGTCAGTGCAGTATCACCCAGTTCTCCATCTTTAGGAGAGTGCCCTCTACTCAGCAGGATAATTTAGAGCTCATTTAAGTGTTTTTAATATGCTAAACTTGACTCCGGCATCTATAAATGCTACTGAAATAACATATGGAGCTAATTATGGTCTTTTGAAGGAAGGAAATTATAAATTGTACTGCAGACAGCTTCTCTGGAAAATTCACAGCAATTTTTAGAATTATGGAGAACGTACTGGTGTTTTAACCAAATGCAACTTGGCTTTTTAATCAGCAAGCAGGGAATACAGCCTTATAAAATAGTCATTTTGTGACTGATAAGGGAAGTATTAAAATATCCTAATTTACAGGCTATTAAATTTGGAGGGTCCCATGGAATTTGTCAACTTTCAGTAAAGTGCAGTTTTACATGTTCACTAGACTGCCCACCGCCTTATAACCTCAGGCTCTGATGCAAGTTAAGAGGGTCAGGTATGCTCTGTACATGCACAGAAGATCAACAACAATTCGTGTGCTGCAGGAAGTTGTAGAGATGGTTCAGTGGGTGGCATTCTGTCTTCCAAGCTCACTACTGAATTAAAGCTCCAGTGACGCATCAGGGAAAACTGTCCCGCTAGAGGTCTGCATGTCAGAGGAGATCCAAGCCATTGATTGGACATGTTTGGTGGTGGGTTGTTGTTTTTTTAAAGCACCTTTTGCCAGATTAGATATTAGCTCCACCATTCTGGACAAATTAAAGTTCCATTAATTTTACTGTCCTAAATCATTCCCTGTGCAAAGTGTTGTGCAGCTTTACTGTGTACATGGCAGCAGCTGCTCTCCACCACTCTAGCTGTAGCACAGGGGTGTATCACTACAATAGTTTGAAAGCCCTGATATTAAAATAAACAGCTGTATATTAAGATTTAAGATAAACTCAGAGCACCTATGAGGGTGTTAAATTTAATGATCCTTTTTATAACATGATCCTCCTCGAAAAACTAAGATGCAACATTAAAAAAAAAATTAAAACTGGTGTTGGCAGCTAAAGTTTGCTTGGCAATGCTTCTAGCTAGTAGACATTTTGATATCAGATCAAGTTCTGCTGGCGTTACTTCCTCAAATACTGTGCACGGACTTCTGGGGATTTGGGCCATTCTCTGGTGTTTTGCGAAATGAAGTCATTCTTCAGTCGTTAGCATCATGGCATTGCAAAACATGTAATAACTTCACTGCACGTACAGCGCACCACAGTATTACATCTTGAAAGCACTCGTCTCTGAAATGATCGTTGTACCATTCTCTGAAGAGATAGAGCTGCTCTGACTGTAGCGCACACTTCCTGCAGCACAATGTATTGCTGATGTTTTTAAATGACAGTTTCTCACTTTCCAAACAAAAGGTTGTATAAAATCCAAGCTAATATTCTGTGCACCATTCGCTGCTACCAGAGAAGAGTCTGATGTAAGCTATTTACATCTCTGTTAACTCTTGAAAATTCTGCAGAGAATATGATAAATTGTGTATCAATCCTGCTCAGCAATTCAGCTCAGCTAGGTTTGGATGGAGGGGTTACCTCATTTTAATGTAGACGCAAATGTATTGCTTCATATGATCGGAAAAAATAACACCCTGAAGCAATTTGTAATCCTCAAACAAACTGTTTTTTATTACAGAGGAAGAGACAACACTATAGTTTAACTGCTGAGCATTACAATGAAACATAAAGCAGCATTACAGTTGCTCTGTGCTTAATACTGTGGTTTAAGAAGCTAATCTTGTTTCAGTTGAATGGCATGTTCATTATGGCAAATAAATCAGTAATGTGTGGGATTACTGAAGAGGAAAGACATATTAAAGCAGTTTAGGGCATCATATTGATTTTTTTTTCATGTCTGATTTAGCTTGGCGTTTTTCAACAGTCAGTTCTAATAAACGCTTGTATAGTGAAGATTAAGCAGGTGGGAATGCTGCCCAGAAAGAGTATTATGAATAACTTAAGGCACTGGTTTTAATTGCAGCAATCCATGATACTTACTGTGCTGGCACCAGAGTGGAATTTTCACTATTTAAGTTAAAGCTTTACTGAGTTATTAGCAAGTGTGGGCTTTTCTTAAATAATTGAAATAACTTTCCAATATTTGCACTTCACACAAGGGTAGGTGAAGATTTCAGAACATGCACTGAATCTAAAAGGCTTTTCCAGTCTGACTCATTCACTCAAAATTATTTAGGATTTTTTAAATATGGGTACTTTATGCAAATTTGTGTCAGTCTGAATCAGCAAAGTTTACCCTGAAAACTGTGTGTTTGACACTTTATGATTCAGATTTTGTTCATGCACATTTTCTAGGAAGCTGCATATTAGGAAAAAGCCCTAATCTAACTAATAGCAGGCCATTTCCACTGTGTTGTATTTTTAAATTCCTAGGGTTAATCCCCATTGCATATTGTTTAGATTTTAGAACACAACAAGATGGCCTCAAAGGTTACTTCCTAAAAGACCATTTGCCAATTCAAACAAAAGACTAAAAAATTACCATTTGTTGTTATAGGCCAACTCCTCTCACCCTGCACAACAGTATTAAAAAGTTAGGAAATTCATACTTACTTAAGCTTCCACAAAGCCACCTTAACTCTGACTCCACTTAGCTCACATCTTCTGCCTATAATTTTATCTAGTTAGATCAGGGGTGGACAAACTTTTTGACATGACTGCCATATCAGGGATCCGAAAGTGTATGGAGGGCAGGTATAGTGTAATAAATTGCTCTCCATAGAAATGTGCTACTTATGGTGTACTCCTTACCACTGCCAATTCTGGTGCTCCTAAATAGCACATTCCTATGGGGAGCAATTTAATACACTGCACTCGGCCGCTCTCACAGCCCTGCCACCCAAAGCTGAGGCTGTGGAGGAGGGACAGCAGGGAAAGAATGGGAGGCAAGCCACCTCAGCTAGGAGCTCAAGGGCTGGGCAGGACAGTCCCATGAGCCGGATGTGACCTGTGAGCCATAGTTTGCCCACCTCTGATATAGATCATACCTTCGCCACTCCCGTACATTGTTATATGGGTAAGAAACTAAGAGCAGTCTCCACTTGGACCATTTCTAGAGTGGAGTTACATAATTTTTGGTTCATATTGTGACACTACACCCCCCCCCTCCTATTCTCCATAAAGATGTCATGGTGTGATTGTGGCATATCTAAAATATATTTAATGCAAAGTGGTTCATGAGAGATCATTGGAAAGATTATGATTTACTGAATAGGATTATCCTATTTGTGTTCATGTATAATTTTTGTAACTGAAGTTAGGAATATTGTCTGTGTAGCTATTACAAATGTGTTTTCAGCTGGGGAATGCCCTAGACACAATGCAATCAATCTGGATGGCTGGCTAGAAAGGGCCTTTAGGAAAAACAATATGTCTTTGAAGATGCTCATCTCCCACCTTCCTGTGGACCCTGCAAATAGACTTTGAATTATGGTTTCAGGATCATGTGATTATGTCACCTGATACTGGACTCCATGATAAAATTAGTTCTTTTCCATTAAGGGGGGGGCTTAACCTGTGAGGGGGGGGGCTTAACCTAGAGGGTGTCTGACCTGTGAAAGAAATACTGGGAGTTTTAAGCTGCAAGAACGGCCTGCCTTCTCTGCAATTTGCCTAACAACAACATTTAAGGTGAGAATTTGCTAGTTATAACCAGCTTCTTTAGTATATTAAGCTTAGCTTGCCTGTTTGTTTCATTTGCTAGGTAATCTACTTTGATCTGTTTGTTATTCCTTATCACTTAAAATCTACCTTTTGCACTGAATAAATTTGTTTAGTCTTATTCCAGGGTGTGGAATTCATAACCGGGGGGCAAAAAGCTGTTGCATTTTTCTCACCTTGAGGAAGGGAGCAAATGTTATGAGCTTACGCTGTACAGACTGTGTAATTTTGGGTTTGCACTCCAGAGGGGTGTGTGCAGTGAGTAGAGTACCTGGGCAGTTCTTTAACTGAAGGAACACACAGGGGCTATTCAGAAAGCCTATTACTCCTGCTGGGTGTGTCCCTACCCATACATATGCTGATGAAAGTGAGAGAGACACCAGGAGTGAGTCTGCAGCTTGTCACAGCAGAACAATTAAAGAAGCAGCCCACACTGGTGAATGAGGTAGGCTCAGCAGACCCCAGTTTCAAGGGGCACCCCAGGGAAACCCATGACAGACTAGAAATACCACTTCTTCCCCACAAAAGTGTATAAAGTGTGCTATGTACTTTACAAAAACAGAAACAAGGACCTCGTCTCAATGATCTTTGAGACTAAAGAGACAAATCAGGCAGGAAATGGCGAACTGGGATCTAGTCAGTGAGGATATTCACCATGTGATGTTTTTCTCCTCCCCTCTCTACATCACTATATGGGTGGGTGGGGGGGCGAGGAAGTGAGGTATGTAATTAATAGGCCTTGTAAGATGAAGTAAGCCAGCAGTATGAAAAATTTTGGCATATTTTGTGCAACAAAAAAAATGTATGCAAGCAAAAGCTTAATTTACATATAAGCATATAATTCATTAGATATTTGTAACCCACCTGAGAAATGCATTTGATTACTCAGTTGACAGGTAATTGACTCCTCCAGCCCACCCAGGAAGTCAGCTAGGATTAGATCACAGAATTGGCTGACAGTCAGGTCTGTGCATAGATCACGCCAGCAATTATGTTGAAGCTATTGGTTGGATAGATGGCCTATAAAGTGTGCTGTCTGTCTACTTTACTAATAACCTGATCAAGTTATGCCTTTATGCAGGCTCTATTGACATACTATTGTCACTATTATCCTCTTCATACCACTATCCTGCCCGTTTCATCCTCTTGTAGCACCTTGCCTTATATTAGGCTAAACTCTCAGGCTACAGTCTGAGTCCCGATCGGGCGTTGCAGTAATAAGTTATTTTGGCCGTTGCTATGGAATGCTGGGAGAAGTCAATGGCTCAGCTCACATAATATTTGAACCCTTTGCACAGGGCAGCATAAGAAGATATGATCACTAAAAAATATTATACATCTTTTTGAGCAACCTGGTTAAGGTTGCTGGAAATATTCAAGTGAGCAAGGGAAAAAAATCACCATAAAAAGATGGGAGGGATGTTATTCACAGATTCCAGTTAGAAGTATCATGGCTTTGCTGATCATACAGATCCCCTTTCACAAGGAACTTTGTATTCTGGGCACGAAGCCCAATATACAGATTAGTAAAAGCACAAACAGGTTTGATGTTGGCCAAGAAAATACCAGCTCAAAACCGGAAAAGACTCAATTATTACAAATTGGTTGACTCCATACTTGGACAACACGAAGGATGAGGAATATTGGTCAAGATATCGAGAATCAAGTTTGTCAAGTAACTCAAGCTAACAACTCTGTAACCAATAACGGAATACACTGAACAAACACTGGAGGCAATTATACTGAAAAGTGTTAAACGTAAAGCTTGTAACTTGTCAGAACCGGAATTCTGGCACAACGCTTGTACGTCTCAGGTTATCACTGATGCCTCCACAACCTGGATCCCTTACATTGTCATTGGTGCTGATAACACGATCTAGTCCTCTAAGCAAGAAGGCAGAACTCTAAATTTAGATCCTGGTAGATAGGTAGGAGGAAACTGTTTTCCCTGGTCATTTAAAAAAAGTATATATTCTGTTAAGGATTTGAGCCCTTAAACAGTTAGAGAACATTTCTGTTCCCCTCTAAATACATAAAATACAGGCATTGAAAAATTCACTTACTGTATATACACGTTCTACACAACTGTATGCACCACACCTGCTTATGAGTGTTAACCCTACCAGTTTCCCCCCCACCCCCACATACTTGCTTCATCTCATCCTTAATGGGACTACTCACATGAGTCAAATTAGCAGGATCATAAGCTTTTGCAGAAACAGGCATTGAGTGTTACGCTCTTTGGGTAGGGACTATCCATTATAAACATGCTCTAGCACAACATGGACCTGACTCAGCCAAGGCCTCTATATTATAAATAATGTGGGTAGAGAAAAAACCCACAAGCTCTGAGAATATGCACATTTTATTATTGCTTAAATCCATAGTAACAGAAAGATTTTACCCAATCTAGCAATACTGTTATCCAGGCCTTATTATAGACACAATGTGATTTTATGCCATTTACTCAGTTTCCTAAATAAAGTTTCAAGATTTTGGAATCTGAGACCATGCTGGAACAGCCAGAGAGATCAGGTCTCAGTGCAAAAAGAGAACAAAACTGATTGGTGGTAAGAGGCAGAAACAGACTAGAGAGGATACTTTGCCCTGGGGACCTCTGTCAAAGACACAAGGGCAGGCAGGTGCCCATTCCCAGGAGGTGATGCCAGGTGATTGTGATCACTTGGGGGCAAAGGGAACATAGTGATTTTAAAAAGTGGCAGAATCAAAGAATTTAGGATGATAAACTCCAATTTGTATATATACACCTATAACATGATTATGAGCAAATGACTTCAAATTGCTTCTGAAACCAGAGAAGTACAACAGTCCCCTTGAAACAATGCTCCACTGGAAGTACAAGTGCAATGAAGCAAGAGCTACATTTTGTTTTTCAAAAACAGATCAGAGCACTTGATTCACTGGACAGTGAGTTCCAGACATAAAATGGCACAGTTCTAAAGTCATTTTGTAATAAAGAAGGTACCTAGTGGCAATGTTAAAGAGTTCTGACCACACAAAAAGTAAATGATATATACATTTAAAGACCTCAGTGCCTCAACACTAAGCGGTGCTTTGAAATCTCTGTTGTGCTGGAGGTTTCAGGGCTCTTGATCTGAAACAGGAATGCCAATTATAAACCTTGTAAAATGGGAGTAGCTTGACTGTTGCATTACTGGCCTGTGGTACCAAAAGAAATCCTGACAAAATAAAACAAATCACTGTTCATGTTCACGCCCACGCTCCTTGTCTCCACCGGCAGCAAGAATCAATATTTGTAAACCTGTAGTAATTCATTTAAGAGGGGACCCGCAAAGGAAGATGTAAAACTTTATGAAGAGAGAAGATGAAGACTATTTGTGTTTGCATTTAACTAGAATACTGGGAAGTGGGGACAATGAGGGGAAGGGACTTGACTCTTTGGTAAAAAAAGTTTCCATACCCTGCCCTTTCAATTAAAGCTTAAAAACTAAGGAAGTTTCCACGTGTATCTCAGTCATCCCAGAAGTCCTTCAATAGCAAACAGATCCATTTTCCCCCAGTATCCCCTTCTTCATGCAACAAGGGCCTGATTCAAAACCCTTTGCAACCAACAGAGCCATTTGACAGACTTCACCCAGACTCTAAGGAAGTCCACCCTCTTGGTCAGAGTAGCGCTAAGCACAGTCAAAAAGTACATAACTATGTATAATAACTGGCTGCAGGTCTAGAACAAAGCACTAACAATAAATGTCAATATTGTGAAGTTCCATTTACTATCTATTTACGTGCATTAGGGTTTCTATAGTAACGAAATGCTTCAAAACACAAGTCCATAATAGGAAAGTGTAGGAAAGTGAGAATTTTATTACTTGGGCTGTGCCATCCCGACCACTCATTAAAACCGGCATTAACGAAACATCTCAATACTGAAAACGGGACAATCAAGCACAGTCAATTCTATACACATTTATTCAATACAAAGTTTGTTCATTTTCAGTGTATACAGGTTTTCTAATCCAAAAAAAGATAATACTACCCAGAACAAACACATTTGTTTGTACCAAAAATACAAACAACTGGTATTTCAAAGTAAGGGGTTTTTTAAGTATATGTTATACAGTCATAAAAATGGCAAACAAAAGTTAAAAATTACCAGCCAAATAAAGTTAGGTTTTTTTCTGCACCAATACATTTCCTTTAGAGACAGGAGGCTGTAAGCATTTATAGAAACATCAGAATATGAACAAAACCCAATGCATTTTACATGAAAAATACTGTACTCTTAAAAACATGCAAAGAAAGCTAGCATTACAAGGTAACAAGAATGAACAACACTAACATTTGAGAAAACAGAGGATATAAATTATTTCTAGAGTGTAAACTTTGCTGCTGCTTTAAAAAAAATCACGAGTACTTTCATTTGGCTTAGCAGCCAGGAAAAAACAAAAGCTGCTTTTTTTTTTTTTTTAAAGTGCTTAACCACCGTATCCAAGAGTAATGACTTTCAGACCTACTTAATTTGAATGTGCTCAAAAAGCCACTGCTTACAGTGTGAAAGCTATCATTCTGTAACTCTGCAAATACAAACTGGTTTTATCAGCATGAATGAGACTGCTTTGAACGGCCCTCAATCATACGATGCCCTCAAATCAAAGGAATGCTATTGGGACAGCAGTCGAATAAGGCCCAGTAGCTGAAATTTGAGCACAATAGATTTAAATAACCTTTTTTATAACAAAGGCAATTTTTCCCCGTGCCCTATGAAGATAATTATCACATGAAGTTAACAAATATATTCTTCTACTATTTTGACACCTTATCTATAGCAGACCAACGTGTCAAAAATATATTTCCTCAGACAAGAAATCTAACCCTATTTAATCTTTCAACACAAATCAACGATTCAAGGCGATTCGTGTGATTAACAGAGGGAAATAATACTTCCTACTCACAAAATACAGGAAGCAGTTGTGTGGATATCAGCCAAATGCTAACACATCATGTTACTTAATATTGAGACACTATCAACTTGGTTTCTTTTTAAAAGTATGCCTTGATTCTTTTTTTTTAAAAAAAAAAAAAAAACCCACACACGCACACAATTATTTAAAGTGCTTTAAGACTGGGGGAAAAAGTGACAGAACAGTAAAACTAATTAATTAAACACAAAACTGCTGTCAAAAGACAAGCTAAATTAAAGAAACAAAACTGTTAACTTTTCAGTTGAATCATCATCATAGGCATAACATTTTAAAGAAGAAATGTGATTTCCCAGTTGGTGTGTCCCTTTAGACTTAGTTGTAAAATGGGATGGATTTAGTATCAGAGTGAAACTTCCAACCTCATCACAACCACACTGAAATTTTTCATTTTACGGTCATAGAAAATTCAGGAAAATGTAGGCCTAAGATTTACCTAGTCTGGATATCCTGTATTAATGGATCTTTAAAGCGGTGTCCTTTCGACAGTTCCATCAACTTTAGTAACAATGCTGTGACCTTTTCCTTCAGCTCTACAACTTCCCACAGAGTTTGAGTTTATTTTAATCTACTAAATGGACCTCATCCCCAGTAAATTTCTAGAGAGTATTGATTGCAAATTTGAATACAGAAAATCAAAGATTTGGGCAAAACACATTCACTTTACGCAAGTTCTAAAGTTATAGAATATCCCTTCCCTACTCATTACTAAAATCGCTTTTTCATGTAAACCCATTTGTATCTTAAACTAGAGAAAGTTCTAAACCAAGCTCAATTCAGCATCTCCAGTGACTTTTACCTCAGATTACTATTTAAAAATATGTTTATATATAAATATAAAGAAGATTAAACAAATAAGTGAAGTAAGGAACAAACAAAGACATCTGGACATACATACAGATATGCATCATACCTAAAAATAAGCCTCTAACCGTTTGAAAAGCAATGACTTAGTGGTTTAAGTGTGCAAGTGCCCAAATATGTACTAATATGGAACATTTTCTGAAATGGCCAAATACTGTAGTTGTCAATGATTACTATTAATGTCTAGCACAGGCAGACCTGCTGTATTCGTTGCCAGGTATGTATCATTTTCCTTGCATCATCTCTTGTTTTTTAAATAAAGACACCACTAAAATGAACTAAACAACATGGCTGTTTATCAAGAGATGCTATGTAAGGGGACTAGTTTTTGAAACCTGTAATACAAGTCTACCCAAATATGGTAAGATGGCATTTTTACTTTGAAATGTTTTAATTCTGTTTCTGAATTAAACCAAAACAAATTATATTAAGCTTTGCTAGTTCAGAAGAACCACATTGGAAAGATTATCAGAACTCAGACTGTACTAATATGCCTGGAAATAAACACAATTGTCATACTAGATTTTTATGAAGTCAATATAGAAAAATATAAAGGAAAACACATACATGAAAAGTACAAAAACCTGCAAAGAATCAGAAAATAACCCGCTTCAGTACTAGTCTGAAAAGAAGTAAATTATTTTTCAAATAACAAGTCCATACTGCTTCTCATAGCCCTGCCTTGTCATGTTTGTTAATATACCCGTTTAGGAGTCAGACAGCATTTTGTTTAATTTGTGTAATGATACAGAGCAACACTAAACCATAATTAACTCCTCTTTTGTGCTGTCCTCCTTCCACCACAATTGTACCCAATATATACCCAGTTGCAGTTTTCTGGTTTTGTTTTGCAGCTCAGCTGTATTTTTCTTGGATGTTCACAAGACTGGCATTTGATTGGATACGCTTGGCTAGAAGGAAAAGAAAAATCAAAATAAAGACTCCCACCATCAGTTTCCCACTCACTCCGTTTAATTGAGCACGTACCATTGAACTGTGTTCTGTTAACATCACGGTTTTCCTTTTCAACAGAAACACATGGCTAAGGACCTACTTTTCCCACCCTCGCAGGGGTTCTCAAACTTTTGTATTGGTGACCCCTTTCACATAGCAAGCCTCTGAATGCGACCCCCCTTATCAATTAAAAAGACTTTTTAATGTTTTAACACCATTATAATTGCTGGAGGAAAAGTGGGGATTAGGATGGAGGCTGAAAGCTCGTGACCCCCCCCATGTAATAACCTCGTGACCCCGAGGGGTCCCAACCCCCAGTTTGAGAACCCCTGCTCTTCAGCTCTTCAAGTGATAAAAGCAGACCCAAGAGGACAAATAGCCAACACCAGCTCTGCAAGCACAGTGGCAGAATTGCCTGACCCCATACCAAGTATGTTGATCAAGTAAGTGACCAAGACAATTCCTTGTGCTCCCGTATTCTGTAAGTAAAGTTCCGGCAACATTACTTACGCAGAATGAGTATACGTTTCTTCTGCTTCGAGTGAAGAAAGCTGCTAAGGTAAAAAATGACCGGTAAAAAGAGAATGAATGAAGAAACTGCAATCACTGGGACCGTATCACTGCACGGCACAGAACAGTTGAAAGTTCTACTCCAAAGCCTTCGTGTAATGTTCATCTAAAAGGAAAATGACCATGGTGAGCAACACACATTCCTTGGCTTGCATCACTGTTTTACTGAACATTGGAAAGTTCAGTTTTGCAAGACCCCCTAACTACCTTTAAACCAGAATATCTACTTGAATAAGAGCCATTTAAAATGTCTCCCCTCAAAAAATTAGATATCATAGGTGAAATCCTAGCCCTACTGAAATCAGTGGCAAACCTCCCCATTGACTTCCAAGGAGACAGGATTTCACTGAATATATTTGTTAGAGCAGTGATTCCCATACTGTGATTCTTACAGAACTTACTGGTGGTTCATGGAAAGCTGGCTGATCACATGTTACTAACTCTCCTTCTTTCCAGTTGCTAAAAATCATATTAAGAGCTAGCTAAATACACTAAACATTTTCCTAATATTCACTGGCCCAGTAAGCAACTGCTGTGGTTAAGAAGCAACTAACTGGAACTTAGGTGAGGAGAGTGTCTGATAAAAGCCAAAGATGAAAGGGAATTCCCAGCCCAAGCCCCAATTTGAGATAGGGAGTGAAATCTTCCCTTCACAAAATTTCTAGACAAAAATAAAGTCCCAGCTGCCCAAGCTAAAATAGGTCAGGACATCAAGGTTAGCCCCTCTCCTCTTCAGGAGTGGCACAAGGTCGTTAATGACCCCCGGTGGTCAGGAACTCTATTTTACATCTCATCCAAATGAACAGCAGCATCATGGAGTACCTCGGGGGTCCTGGTTCAGTACCAACTCAGAGAGAAGAGTGCAACCTCCTGGGTCACCAACACTGTTTCCTGAAGCATTTAAGTGTTCCTTAATTGTTTTCTCTCTCCACAGACTGATTGGAACCCAGCCTGACCCTCCTTAGCTTGAGACGCATGAGGAAGTCACAGCACAAAGCAATGGGTGCAGTGCGATAGTAGCACAAAGAAACTGCTCATGAAAGCAGCTTCCACCACTGAAAGGACAAGGGTGGTGCCAAGACAAAACAATATAAAACAGCTAAGGGACCACTGGCCATTGCTCTTTGGATCTATCTGCCCACTAGGTATTGGCTAAGCAAGAAGATCCAGAAGCAAATACGTATACTTACTGCATCTTCCACATCAATGCACAAGTGTTTTCTGTGTTCCGAGTCACTGCCCTGTCCAGTCATTTTTTGCATTTTGTTATACAAGTCATTCAGATGTCTGTAAGTTTGATTGCAGTTTCTGCAAACTTCTGTGTGGTTGCTTGGTACAAGATCAATTCCTTGCCCCTAAAATTATAAGCAGCATATATTTAGATTTTAAACAAGATAAAATTAACTTTAAAAACTAGAGCTGAACTTGAACCAAAATCTACAGTATTAACATGCTAAAATGTTAGACTGAAATTCTGGGATTTAGGCCCATTTTATATAAATAAATAAGCTCATGGTGAATTGAAAGTTGACCTTATTTTCCCCCCACAAGATGCATTTTTAAACTACGGACTGTCTAGAATAAAAACAAGGATTGTTAATACCAAGTTTGCCTTAGAAACACAGGTGTGTTTCTCCTCCACAACTGGCTATTTTTCATTGGTCTATATTCAAATATGCCACACAGGTAGGAAGGAGGAGTGAATAGATATTTTAATTCGGCCCAATTATTTTGAGCTTCAATAGCTAATGCTCCTGTCCCCTATTTACTACACAGATTGCAAGAAACCAGATCATATTTTAAACACACAGTCTCTGAAAAACACTATTGATGGGATTTTTCAAAAGAGGTTAAGGGAGCTGGGCACCCAAATACAATGGAACTGCATCTCCCAGTCTACACTGACAGAATACAACAAAATGCATTGGACGTTTTCTTAACTGTGAATTTCATTCTTTGTGGATTTCAGATGAAAAACACCGGAAAGTGACGTAGTTTTACTGGAGTAGCAGTTTCGCCTCCCTGAAAATTCTGATGACCTGGGTGCATTGTGAGGGAGGATGGGGGAAAGATAATTATAAGATCCCCAGAAGCTTCTGTATTTTTTAAAGCCTGGTCAGAGACAATGACAGAACCCACAATAGCCAGAGTTTACAGAAGACACCTGGATACATCCCACCTTAAAACATCACTTTTCATCCAGCACTCAAAAAGCAAACTCTCATATGATCAACTTCACAAGCTACCGCCAATTTCCCATCTTCGAGCAAGGTATTTGGGAAGCTAGTGAAGGACCATCACCAACTACACCCAACCTGTGTCAGAATCCTAGACCCTTCCCAACTGGGCTTTTTACATAACCATGGGTCAGCAATGGGGGAATCATGGTCACGACAGGAGATAATCTCCTCTTAGTCCCAGATAATGGGCAACTTCCGCACATTTTTCTAGATCATTTCAGCCCTTGACGGTGTAGAGGCTGAAGGGGAATAAACAGTAATGTGCAGAGATGGCTGTGAGGAAGCACTGAAGCTGTGGAATTGGTCCCATTTTCTCCCACATCCTACTCAATTATTTACAAAAAGCTGCAGGGGGAGACTATAAGACATCTTGACCTTAAACATCAGCAGGATGCAAATTATACCCAGATGTTAGTCTCCTTTTCATCTACCATGAAAGCCCCTTTCTGCAGCTGTACTCTTGGCAAATCAGATCAACACCTAGATGAAAGGCAACTCTCTGAAGCTAAACCTGGGCAAGATGATGGTGAGGTTGGCGGGAAGAAAGCAACATTTCCATGATTTAGTCAACTCCCTAAGATCACCCCATGGTGAAGATTGTACAGGGGCCTTCTAGTTTTGGTCCTCCTCAATGGCTCAGCAATATTCAATACTCAAGCAGCACGAGATTTTAGGAACACTGTCAGCTAGCCAGGAGATGATGCCCCATCCTAACAGACACAGACAACCACAGTAATCCTTGAAATTATGATCTCCTTAACATAGGAGTGAAATTGCAAGCACTGAAGAAACTCCAGGCTACCTGCTGACCAGCACAGGTCAGTGAGAACACATCTATGCTGCAGTCACTCCTCCGACTACCCAATAATTACTAGATTAAGTTTGAGGTCTTGCCTTTAAAGTGCTCCGTTGACTAGGCCCAAGCTCTTTCCCCTGGCCAAGACCTACTATAAAGGCTACACATCTCAGGAACCATCAACAGTGAGAATAATGGGAGATAGGTCTTTCTCAGCAGCTGTTCCTGCCACAACAGTGAAGCATGAGCACAGACCACAGCCTCTCCAGACTGAAATGCTAAATAAATCTTTGGCACAGCTTCCCCATAAAAACAGCACAAAACTTCACCTGCCCGTGAAGAGTGACTAGAGGACAGAGCCAAAGTGAATCTTTACTACCTGCTTGGACTTATATAAAATTGTAAGACACTCAGAAATAACACAGGCAACTGTGTTATGCTGGTGTACAACCAACCAGCTTCCTAAAGGAGCACAAGTCTTATTTGATTATGATCACTGCAATACATAGGTTAAAAAAATGCCATATAACCCACCACAGTGGGGGCAAGATCTGCCTGGAAAGCATAAAGCAGGAAAAGTAGCTGACCAGTAAGGGAGGCTGCAAAGCGTCTTGTAACCACAGATCTTCTTCTAGATCCACATCTAGATTCTGCACCAAGAACGTTAGTTTGAATGTTATCCTTTTGGCCAGTTTATATTGATTAGCTGCTTAATGAAACGACAAATATTTTGCATAATCTGATTTAGTTTTACAGTTGAATTAGCATAATTCACAACACTTTGATGCAAAATTCTTTGGATGCACTTTTCTTGAGAGATAATTTATTTTACAAAGAGGGATATTTAATTGAAAAAAGTTTTAATTGTTCATAACCTTAACGGATAGGAGTCTTAAGAAGTGTTTTCAGGTAGCTGGCTCTTTTGGACTCATCTACAATACAACCAAATAATGATTTAAGGAGCCACATTGTTAAGTCACGCAGTGAAAACTCCAGAAGGAAGTAGGAAAAGTGACTTACTGTATGCAGAGATTACGTGACTCTTACTATATAATTATCAGCTATTGTGAATCCAGAAATCCCAATATGAAACAGCACGATAATTGCACACAAGACAAAATCAAGGTGGGCATCAATTAAAATGCATTTTGTGCTCTCAATTGTGAACATCTGCATTTTATAGATAATTGTTCTACCTGCCTAAACTGCTTAAGAATTTGTCAACTGCAGTTGCTCAATATGTACCCACTGCAGTTTGTTCTGTGAAAATAAGATATTTTACTACACAAGAAAAGGGTTCAGTGCTGCCCTCAGATACACAGCAAAGATACCTGGAAGTTACGTTCGAAGCACATCAGTGTTGTATTGAATGAGTCTAGGAAGTCTATTGTACTATTTGATAGCCCTTCACTGTTGTTCTTCAAACAATCTGTCAAAAAGAAAAAAAACAAAACATCAATCAAGATATCCTGATTTTGAACCCATATCTACAGCCACCAAGTCCCGTGACAGCCCACAGCTTTACAGCAAGAGCTCTCAATTATAAAAACTCATCTTAATTAAATAGCCTCTTAGAATTGATATGGCAACTTCCACCTTTTCATGTTCTCTGTGTGTATATATATAGATCTTCCTGCTATATGTTCCATTCTATGAAGTGGGCTGTAGCTTAGGAAAGCTTATGCTTAAATAAATTTGTTAGTCTCTAAGGTGCCACAAGTACTGCTGTTCTAAAAACAATCCAGTCAGCATTGCATTTCCTATTTAGTTACTGTTGTGCAGATGTCTCAGATTTGCTGTCCTAACTCACTCAGTCTTGTCTCTTCATTTAGGATACATTTCAGAATTAATTGGCCTTCATTAAGTGAAAGATGAATGGGGAAGGGATAGCTCAGTGATTTGAGCATTGGCCTGCTAAATCCAGGGTTGAGTTCAATCCTTGAGGGGGACATTTAGGGATCTGGGGCAAAAAAATCTGTCAGAGGACAGTACTTGGTCCTGCTAGTGTAGGTAGGGGACTGGACTCAATGACCTTTCAAGGTCCTTTCAGTTCTATGAGATCTCCATATAGAAGAACTATGGGGCACCCCATGGGCGGCAGGTTTAAAACAAATAAAAGGAAGTTCTTCTTCACACAGTGCACAGGCAACCTGTAGAACTCCTTGCCTGAGGAGGATGTGAAGGCTAGGAATATAACAGGGTTTAAAAGAGAGCTGGATAAATTCATGGAGGTTAAGTCCATTAATGGCTATTAGCCAGGATGGGTAAGGAATGGTGTCCCTAGCTTCTGTTTGTCAGAGGGGGATGATGAATGGCAGGAGAGAGATCACTTGATCATTATCTGTTAGGTTCACTCACCCCGGGGCACCTGGCATTGGCCACTGTCAGCAGACAGGGCTGGATGGACCGTTGGTCTGACCCAGTACGGCCTTTCTTACATTATGTTCATTATCAAGAGCACTTTTCACCCCGTAAGTCTGACTTTGCCCATCAGAACTATAATGCGCTGTCTGAACGTGGAAGTGTCAGACATGTAGCTGAAACAGCAGACAGCTAGGAAATACAGGGAATATTTATGCTTATGAAAAAATGGGAAATGCTTTAAAAAAATGCACTAAGCAAAGTCACAAAACATGCACCAATTTTTTCAGGAAGTGGAAGCCAATTTTACCTAACTTACAAGGCACTCCTGAATCACTCCTGGTCAGATACTGCTCTAGTCACTGCAGGTATTTCTTTCCTTCCAACTACTCTACTTTTTCTATTCTGACCCACTGGAAACTAGGGCTGCTAGTTTTATGTAGAATTCCATTTAAAAGGGCACTATGAAGGTTGGCAGCCTCCAAACGTGACCTTCCCTAAGGATGGAAGTGAGGGAACACCTTGAGCATTAGGGGATAGATTCTGTGCTCCCCTCCTGGGAGATGCAGCACAGAAGGCAGAACCTGAGAATGGGAGGACAGTTGGAGGTGGTTTTACCTCTCCTTCACACCACTTGGGCTCTGGCTAGCTCCAGAGGCCAGTAGTCCCCAACTAAGTTACTGGTTGCCACCAATCTCCCTGGGGATCCCTTTGGGCTCTGTAGCAGCCCAAAATCCTTTACAGCACTGGGCTCTACTTTACCTACCCCTCCAACCTCTGGCGCACTCCCATGTAGGGGCAGGGGAACAATTTATATAGTGGGGGTACTGAGAGTTATTGAACCAAATTGTGGACCCTGTATAGGATGGAAACCATTTCAAGCCAGGGACCAGCACTCTCCTCCCCACACCTTAATTCCAGCACCTATGCTCCCATGGTAGGGGTACAGCTCCTGTGCCAGGGGAATTTTTCCTGTGGAGGCATTTAAGGGTAGGGTGACCAGATGTCCCAATTTATAGGGACAATCCCAATTTTGGGGTCTTTTTCTTATATAGGCTCCTATTAGCCCCCCACCCCCGTCCTGATTTTTCACACTTGCTGTCTGGTCACCCTATTTAAGGGCCATTAAGGAGCCACATGTGACATCTGAGAGCCAGAATGAGAGACAGAACCAGCCCATAGAATTTCAGGGCCAGAGTCTGATCAATCATGATGTGGGGCGAGTACGATGTTATTCAACACCAGTAAGTTATATTTTCTACTTAAGTAGGAAAACATTGGCATAGGGAAAATGCCATAAGAGACCTATAAATACTGCAGAGCTGTAGCAGATCTCCAAGATGGTTTGTTCAGATTAAGTAAAAACAGATGGTAAGTAAAGCAGCTCTCATTTTGGAGGGATAAAGATTTTTAGTGCAAGGTGAATATTCATATGGTAACTTCAGTGTGTTTAGATAAGCAAGGGGAGAAGAAGAATTGATTTTTTTAACTTGTCAGCTTTGACCACTGTCCTCTGTATAATAAAAATATCCAGGATGTATAAATAAAGAGCTCTTTGTTTCTGTCACTTTAAATAACTTAATCAGTCTTATCAATGCTGTTCAGTTCTGATCAATTGAGAAATTTTAAAGGCAAGGTTAAATCAATCATCTGAATCATAACGTTAGCATGAAAAGGACAGAAGAAATCACATACTTGCACAGTTGGCCTTCTCCCAAGTACTGTTAAAGAACTGTGAAAGGATCACAACTAGCTGTATCCTATCAGACATCAAGAGGCTTTTTGCACAGTTGACCTCAGAAGAATTCTGGAAGAAAAACCCCCACAATATTATGAATTCATACAGAAACAACTCTGAAGCTATTTCAGATAACGGCTGACATGGCGGCCAAGTCTGTCATTTTCAGAGTGTTAGTTTCACCCATCAGGAGTAGTGTGGCCAGTTTTATGTCCCTCGTCTGAAATTCTCAGAATTCTGAGACCAGAAAGGCAGAGAACTAGCCCGACAGGGCAAAGCCGGAGGAGTCTTTCCAAACAATGGACTACGAAAAAAACATTAAACATTGTGAGATGTAGAATCACGTTGGGGACTTAGGTTAAGTTCTTAGCAAGTTTAATACAAGAAGGGCAAGAGTGTCAGTCAAGATAGCACCATGCACACCAACAGCTTTCTAGAGCAGAGGCACTTTTCATTATGCACATGTACAAGAACTAGCATAATGGACCCTGATCCCACAATGGGGCCCTCTGGGGTTAGATTCCATCCTGGGTTATACGGATAGAAGCAGGCATAACCCAGCATTCAGCGCTCCACAAGTCCAATTGTGGCAAGGAGCCTATAACTCCTGCTTGGCTGATTTAGTGCACCTGCCAGCAGGACTCCTCTGGAGTCCTGTATGCACCATAAAGCCCTGTTTAAGAGGTTCAGAGGAACTCTCTCACTCAGTTCTAGCAAGTACAAGGTCAACCACAAGAGCATAAGTCACTGCCTCGTCACAGCCAGTCTGCCTCAACCCTGAACTGGATAAGCCATGTATAGGAGAGGGGTCAGCTCACCTGCAGCCCAGCAAGAGATGAAACATCCCTACACCAACTAGCTTTCACACAGGCCAAATGGACATCTGATGGCAATTGCTTTCAAACACTACTGTACTAACATGAAACTGAGTCGAATCCATGACCAAGGAATTCTCTCTCTACCTGTCCCACCAAATCCTCCCAAACACACACAAGCTAGTTAGCTAAGAATGCCATGAGAGGACAGCCCCTGGAAGGACAGCCTCATGATCTCTGCAGTAAGAGATGTCAGTCCTATTAGTATTTGTTTAAGCCCCACCACCTGCTTAGCTCTGTACAAGACGCAAAGACTGTCCATGCCCAAGTGTTTACACTCATTCTTTCCTGGTTAGCTGGTTCACAAATCAGTTCAGAGCCACATACAACCATACAGATACATGGTGTAGAAAGGGTATTTGGGAAAGTTAGAACAAGGATAATCTATTTTTTGTCAAGGTCCAAATTTCTTGGTCAAGGTATAGTCAAAGTCCAGACTCCAGAGAAAATAATAAACAACACTGATACTAAATAAGTAAATAAAGATTTTGGGATCTGTTCAAAAGCATCTGGCAGCCCAGATTTGGCCCAAAGTCTCCCTACTGACTGCCCCGGAGTTAGAACAACATAAATAGTATCAGCTTCAGCCTTAAACTAGCGGTGAGAAGAAAAAGGCAAAGCTCCACGCTGCTGAACACAGAATTATGAGGTATCCCTTGTAATCAGACACTATCTTTAAACCTAGTTAGTCACTGGTCCTTGGCTAATGAGTTGTATGACGGGTGGGGGGGAGGAAATGAAAAGATTTTCCACCTGGGAAAAAAAAAAGCCACGTACACTATCTACTTCCTCTTCTCTTTTCCTCGTTGTTTGGTTTCCAATGTACAAACAAGAGTTGACTTCTTGGCCTGGAAAAGCTACAACATGCCTCTTGTGAACTGGCCTAAATTACATCAACTCCACTAACAGATGGTGAGCAGCCATTATTGACAAGTCAGATTTGCTACTAGATGTTTTTCCATTGACAAGCAAGACCTTTTGCATCAGATGCAGACCATGCTCCATGCCTTTGCACTCTGAGATAAGACTACTGCACTTTACTGGGGCTACACCACAAGATTACTATTTTAGAAGCTGAAGTCAACCCACAACATGGCAGCTTGCTTATTAAGAGGAGCTCTACAGTGCTCCAACAGGCTGCAGTTGCATAGGCACTTCTAGGTGGAATTAAAGGTGTAGGTAATGACTTTCAGAGCCAAAAAATTGTGGTTTGAGTCCAGGTTGCCTGAGAGTCACTGCTTTGTTCATGCCATACCGTCACAAGTGGCATCATTCACAGAGCCCATATCCATTAACTTCCAAACATACAAAAGGCCAAGAAAAACGATGAGCATTACAATAAGAGGAAGACAGGAGAGTTTGGTGGAATTATTTAGATTGGGAGCTAGATCAAACTGTAATTTTTAAGTATGCAAAGGGAAAAAAAGGAAAGGCACATACTATCCCTTGTACAAAATCAAAATAAGTAAGCTTTAATACACAGCCTAATACTGAAAGCAAAAAGCATTCACAATCAGGTAAGAGACACAAACAAGCAATACCAACCCCACAATATGGTGCACAGAGAAGAAAGAGGCATCTCCTTTCAGACACAAGAACTCAGTCCTACATAGGAGAAGAGCAATGGGCATAAAGCTTACAAGATCAGAACACTTTAAGCAGCAATGACTTATGTCTAAGAGTACACCTAGCCATTTGTGAGAAACTGATGGCCCAGCCAGTTATGAATCTCTAAATTCTAGAGCACCCTGATTTTTAAGGATCAAATATTTTTAAAATATGCAACATGGCAAATAAGACATAGATGTTGTTTTGCTATTTTATTGTGTGCATGTGGCCTAAAGTCATTAATCATATGCAGCAGACTGGGCATGTCCAGAGAATGGTCAATAACAATGAGTAAGCAGGCAGTGCAAGTTAGTGCTCCAAGTGTTATTTCCCTGCATAGGATACAAGTCGGATAACACTAAAAGGTCTGCGCCTCCATTTTACTCGACCCCCCTGGTTCCTCTTTTCAGTCACACACGATTCTATTCATAGACTGCCAGGAACAGTCACTCCGATGGGAGGGAGTATCCATTCTACCTCTTCTGCTGGAGAGTCACTTGCAAAGGGATACCCAGGAGGACCCTTTATCCTCCCTCCCTGACTTCCACGATCTTAGCTTTCCATGTAAGCCAGCTGGCCTCCCAGCTTCCCCATCCGCCCACCCCCACGTGCAGTCAGTCATTAGCCAGCGCCGGGCACAAATAGCAGCTCTGGGGCGGCTCGGACTAGCGGGGTAAGGAAGGGAGCCAGCTAGAAGTCACAGGCCGACTAGTCTCCCAGCTGGCCTAGGGAAGACTGCACGGGCCTGCCCCACCCCGCCTCTCTCCAGCAGCTTGGGGGAGGCCACCTCCAGTTACGACTAGGCTAAGTCGCACCCCAGGGCAGCTTGCACCCCCCCACGCACCCCCCCCCACGCAGGCCGCCCCCGGGCGATCCCTTCCCCGCACGCACCCCCACGGCCCGGGTGATGTTCTTCAGCTGCTCCGTGACGCTCTGGAAGTGGCGGTAGCAGCTCTGGCAGAGGCGCACGGGCCGGGCGCTCCGCACCAGGCAGCCGGCGAGCCTCACGCTGCTGTTGGCGAAGCCCATCAGGAGCTCCCGGCACTCGGGGGGCAGCTGCCCGGGAAGCCCCGTCCCCAGCAGGGCCAGCGACAAGTCCTCGGCCTCCTCCAGCTGCTCCAGGGACAGCAGCCGGCGGCCGCCCGCGAGCGCCCACCCCTCCGGGCCGCTCTGCGGCGGGGGGCGGCGGCCGGAGCCCAGGCCCTGCCCCGCGCTCAGGCCGGGCAGCAGCAGCAGACACAGCAGGCGCGCGGCCGACCCCATGGCTGCCGGCAGCCGCGGCTCCCGGGAGCGATTAAGCGAACCAGGGTCACGTGGAGCCCGGAGAGATGTCAACGTTCGGAGCTAGGTCAGGCGCGCCGCCTCATTGGCTGGTGGGGGTTCGACTGCGGGTGGAAGGGCGGTGCTGCCGGGGCGGGGGTGTGGCCTGGCAGGGTGGGACGCGCGGCGTTCAGGCCGGGTTGGGGCGGAGCCGCGCGGGGCTTCCCGCCCTGGAGAGCCGGG
Source organism: Sternotherus odoratus (assembly GCA_032164245.1). Taxonomy (NCBI): domain Eukaryota; kingdom Metazoa; phylum Chordata; order Testudines; family Kinosternidae; genus Sternotherus; species Sternotherus odoratus. Next base: position 65,865,849 of record JAVMKO010000003.1, read on the forward strand.
CCTTGTCTGCTGGCACCAGGTTGAAACACGCACAGCCCCGCTGCTGGGCCTGGTGCTCTGCCCCAGGAGATCGTTATCACGGGGCTCTGGCCAATTTCCCGACTCATGTGACTCACCTCTTCAGCAGAACTTTCCATCAGACTTCCCTCTCCAGGCCAGGCAGGAAGGAGAGAGATTCTCATTCCTCTTTTTATTAAAACATGGTGGGAAGCATTTACCTACCATGCTGCTAGGGACCAGATAAAGGCCTTGCCCACATTAGGATTTTGCTGTTATTCCCATAATCAATGGCTGGCCACTGGTATAGCTAAAGCATTGCAAAGCTATGTACATCTACACTACAAACTTTGGTCCACACAAGTTATGGCAGCATAAAGCTGACAAACTTAGTGTAGCTCGTGCATGTGCATACTTTGCTGCTTGCACGCGCCACTTTACTGCACACTGCCTTTTAGCAAATGTTTACAATTCATGCATTGTGGGATAGAAACAAGTTGTGCAAGGGTGACTGGGAGCAAGTGGTCACGTGGCCATCACACACCTTTCTCCACTGCATAATGCCATCCATATCTATTGTGAGGGTTGAAGAAAGCAAATAATGATAAATGTTGATGCAGATATGTAAAAATCAAAATATAAGATCTCCATTAAGGAAAATAATAGATAGTTATAGTTATTGTTTAATGTTAATGTTTATTTTAATAAGGTTATGAAAATGTTTTAAATCAATCATGTAACAGTTGGTTTTGCACATTTATACAATCACTACCTCATCAAAGTAATATGCTGCTATTGCATGTTCTGTGCACAAGCAATGCAACAATCCTGCAAAAAGGGCGCGAAAATTCTGTCCAATCACGATGTTCCTACCACGTGCCTGCTCCACGTGCGTAGTCTAAATCTGCCTAGCAATATGGGATAGCCAATCATGTAACACATATAGAAACTGCGTAGTTAACCAAGACTATAAAACTGTAAGTTAAGCGTGGTTGGTGTGGCAGTTTCTTCACGCTTTTGGGCGGCTGCCACCTCGGCCAAATAAATACGTTTTGTTTTGAGCCTCATTGGTCTCCTTGAACTTTATTACTGGTCTCCCTCAATAGCCTAGCGAACATCCCGCTACATCTTCTGGGGGCTCGTCCGGGATGTCGAGGGACGATCAGGAGCAGGTTCAGGGATAAGTCCATTGGGGACTTGCAGGGGTGAGTCTGTTTCGGGGGCCGGCACAGAAGCGGTGCATCGAGAGGGGCCCCGTTTTGACCGGTGGCCGCTCGTGGGCCGGTTCGCCGTTCAGATTGCCTTTTTGCACCAACGGAGAGGCTTTGAAAACAACCGTGGGGAAAGGGAGGGAAACTCCAGCCAGTCTACGGAGAGGCAAGTATAAGAGGGTCTCTGGGAGGGATCTTCTTGTTGGAGTGACTGATTGTGTGTGTGTGACTGAGTGAATGGCCATTACGATTCCTGTTGTCAGCCGTTGGAACGTCCGGTGACTCAGGCTAGTGGCGATTGAGAGTAAACCTCAACCCTCCCACCAACCGACTCCCCCATCCTCTATAGTCGGTTGGGAGCCCGTCTTCCCTATTGTGTCTGTTTTATCTGTTCTATCTGGGTGGAGAGGTAAATAAGAAAAGTAAAGACAGCTGTAAAGTCAGGCTAGTGAGGGTGCCCCAAGACCTAGTCTGCAAAATGGGAGGAAGTGGATCTAAGGAAGACCGCAAAACACCTCTAACTTGCATGTTAGAGCATTTTGGAGAATTCAAAAGGCACATTCCCACCGGCAGCCGTAAGGCCGGATTATTAAGGAAATTTTGTGAAAAAGACTGGCCGACATTTCCAATTCAGCCCACGTGGCCGGCCATAGGGACTTTGGACATGGATATTATTAGAGATGTCCTCAATTACACGGGACACCAACACCCCGATCAGTACCCTTATATATCTGCATGGTTTGATATAGTAGAGGAGAATCCATCCTGGTTACAAAAATACACCAAGTGCTTAGTTCTTCGCACACGTCCACAGAGGGGGTCCAGGGGAACCAAGGAGGAATCGAAACCTATCTATCCAAGCCTCCCAGACGATGAGCCACAAGCCCCACCCCCTTATATGCCGCTACCCGTAGTCCCGGCCGCCCCGCTCGAGCCTATACCTATACCGCAAGCACCGACAGCCCCGCCGCCAAGCGTATCAGGCATGTCCGTCTCAAATTCACCAACTGACTCCGGTCGGTCAGGCTTACAGCAACTTGAAGAAAGTGTGGCCAAACTTCAACAACTCCTAACCCCTGAGAGAAAACCCGAAGATCATGATTCTAATCAGGATGAGAAAAGAAACATTACAAAGGAGCATTCTTATGCCCTCCGGAGTAGGGACCGCGATACCTCTCCGGTTCGACAGTTCCCTCTCCGGATAGTTAATCAATTAATTCCTCCTCTCCCAGACAACCCCACAGGACAGTACCGGGTCCAGGGAGTGTATCAGCATGTTCCCTTCACTAGTAGTGATCTCCTTAATTGGAAAGCTTCAAAGGCACCGTGGACAAACGATCCCACAGCTATTGCCACCCTAGTAGAAGGAATTATTGGGACTCACTATCCTTCTTGGATGGACATCAGCCAACTTCTCCAAATGTTGCTTAGCCCAGAGGAACGAACCCTAGTCCTGAGCCGAGGGAGGGAAGAAGCCCGTATAGAGTACGGAACAAGAGACCCTAATGGCCTCTTAGATTTTATGGACAGTACATTTCCCACAATTAGAGATCCAGGATGGGACCCCAACACACCAGATAGCAAAACTGCTCTTGATTTATACCATCGGTTACTTGTTAGGGCTCTCAAAAGGGGGCCACCTAGAGTTGTAAACCTCCGAAAAATTCATGATTTGCTCCAAGATAGAGAAGAAACGCCTGGAGCATTCTTAGAGAGATTGAGAGAAGGATATCGTAAATGGTCCCCATACGATATGGACAATGAATCAGAAGATAGTCCAGGGTCCCAAGCCTTGAAAAACAGTTTTATCAGTCAATGTGCACCAGACATCAGGCGTAAGCTTCAGAAGGATCAGGGATTAGTCCACATGAATATGGGGCGCATTCTTGAAGTAGCTGCTCGAGTATATGCCGCCCGAGAAGGTGAAGAGGAAAGGAAAGCGGAAGAAAAGGTGAAAAAGAGAGCCCAGTTGGTTGCCGCAGTCTTCCAAGACAATTACAATGGAAAAGGAAGAGGAAATGCCCAGCGCGGTGGAGGAAGAGGGCGAGGCAGAGGTCGACTGGGATTCACCCAGTGTGCCCATTGCTTCCAGGTTGGCCACTGGAAAAATGAGTGTCCTAACAAAGAAAGTGAAAATACCTCAGAAAGTGAGAAAGGAAGAGGAGGACTACATAATAGAGGAAATAGAAAGGAATATGGGGCACCTGTCTGGTCAAAAGCAGCAACTGCTCAAGCACTTGATGGAGATACCTTTGGTATGGCAGTGATAGAGGACTGGGCAAGAAATCAAGATTAGGCCAGACCGGTTCCTCGGATCCCGACAGAAGTATTTACAACTGGCCCCGGGGAGCCGATGGTCTGTATGAATGTGGGAGGCCAGTTCATAGACTTTCTAATTGATACAGGAGCTACCAGGTCTGTGGTTAACACTAAAGTAGCCCCTGAGAGCCAACAACAAACCACTATCGTTGGAGCAACAGGACAAACAAAACCCTGTCCCTATTTACAAGAGAGAGCATGTAAATTAGGAAACCACGTTGTTACCCACAAACTTCTCTATATACCTGAATGTCCCATTCCCCTCCTTGGGAGAGATATGCTATCAAAACTCAGAGCCACTCTCACCTTTGATAGTGATGGAAACATGAAAATGCAATTAGGAGAAAAACCATCCCCAACTCAAAGTCTTATGTTAGCACTCCCCGTAGAAGAAGAATGGCGACTTTACACCTCCATGGAAAATAGACAAGATTGGCAAACTTTCAATATCCCAGGTGTATGGGCAGAAGATAATCCACCTGGACTGGCAGTTGACATCCCTCCTATAGTCATTGATCTGAAACCCATGGCAACTCCTGTCTCCATTCCCCAATATCCTCTACCTCGAAAAGCAGTAATTGGCATACATGAACACTTACAAAAATTGTCAGACACTGGTATTATCATCAAATGCCAGTCAGCCTGGAATACTCCCTTGCTACCTGTGGAGAAGCCTGATAAAAGCTTCCGACCTGTACATGACTTACGGGCCGTGAATAAAAGAGTGATCCCATTACACCCAGTAGTACCAAATCCCTACACTCTTCTCAGTTTGGTACCAGCTAATGCCAAATGGTTTTCAGTGCTAGATCTTAAAGACGCCTTCTTCTGTCTCCGGATTGCACCCATCAGTCAGCCTATTTTCGCTTTTCAATGGGAACATCCTGATACTGGTCAAAAGACTCATATGACATGGGCACGTCTCCCACAGGGATTCTGTAACTCACCCTCCTTATTCGGACAAGCCCTAGCCCAAGACTTGGTGCCTCTCACACAAGGAGGCAACCGCTGGAACATCCTCCAATATGCTGACGACCTTCTAGTAGCTACTCGTACCTACACTGAATGCACAGAGGCTACTGCTAATCTCTTAAAACATCTCTATCTCAAAGGTTACAAGGTTTCTAAGAAAAAGGCTCAGCTAGTACAACAGGAAGTAAAATATCTGGGATTTAAGCTCACAAAAGGAATCCGCATGCTGGACATTGAGAGAAAAGAGGCAGTCTGTGCCATTCCTACCCCTACAAGCAGACGCCAAGTGCGCGAGTTTTTAGGAGCTGCTGGCTTCTGCCGTCTTTGGATCCCTAACTATGCTACACTAGCTAAACCCCTTCATGAGGCCACAAAAGGCGGGGCCGCAGATCCCTTTATTTGGACAGAAACACAACAAAAAGGGTTTGAAGATATCAAGTCTGCCCTGATGACAGCCCCTGCGTTAGGCCTCCCTGATTTGGAAAAACCTTTCACACTGTATGTAGGAGAGAGAAAAGGTATTGCAGTTGGTGTCTTAACCCAGACCATCGGTAGCTGGCCGCGACCAGTAGCATACTTCTCTAAGCAACTAGACACTGTAATACAAGGATGGCCACCCTGCCTACGTGCCGTAGCTGCAGCTGCCCTTCTTGCTGAAGAGGCAAGTAAACTCACCCTAGGACAACCAATCTCCTTAAAGTGCCCACATGCTGTGGTCACCCTAATGGAACACAGGGGCCATCATTGGATGACAAACACCAAACTCCTCAAGTATGAAAGTATATTAGTAGACAATCCTTCTGTTGCCATCTCTGTCTGTTCCACCCTTAATCCTGCAACTATACTGCCAGTAGAAGAAAATCCCACTGAGAAACATGATTGCCTTCAGGTCATGGAAGAAGTTTATTCTAGCCGACCTGACTTACTGGATACACCTTTAGCTACATCTGACTCTGTCCTTTTCACCGATGGTAGTAGTTTCATTGATCAGGGTCAACGTCTGGCAGGGTATGCCATAGTCAATGATCAAGGCACTGTCTGTGAAGCAAAGGCACTTCCTCCTGGCACTTCCGCCCAGAAGGCTGAGCTGGTCGCCCTCCGTCGAGCACTTGAGCTAGCAACAGGGCAAAAGGTCAATGTTTACACTGACTCAAAATATGCCTTCCTAACACTCCATGCCCATGGTGCCATATATAGGGAAAGAGGACTTCTGACTTCAAACGGACAGAAAATAAAACATGCAGATGAAATTCTGGCCCTTCTCGATGCTGTTTGGATGCCCAAACAAGTTGCTGTAATGCACTGCAAAGGACACCAACATGGTGAGGATCCTGTCGCAAAAGGAAACCGACAGGCAGATGAAGAAGCAAGGAATGCAGCGCATCAACAATCCCCTGCTATTCATATCCAGCACCTCAACGTGGCTGAAATGATTCCTGCTGAAGTACACTACACTGCACAAGAACAACTTTGGGCTGAACAGGAAAAAGGAGTAAAGCAATCAGGTTTATATGTCTTGCCAAATAATAAAATTTTCCTGCCTGCAGTAGTAGCTTGGGAATTGATCCAGGAATTACATCAACAGACCCATTTAGGTAGCACTAGTCTAACTGAACTCCTAGACCGTGAACTGTACATAAATGGTCTACATTCACTCACCAGACGTGCTGCCCTACGTTGTCAAATCTGTGCAAGACATAATCCTCGTGTAGGACCTCTTCGACCACCTGGAGTCCAGTATATAGGATATAGTCCAATGGAATCACTAGTTGTGGACTTCACCGAAATGCCAAAGTCTGGGAAATTCAAGTACCTGCTTGTAGCGGTTTGCACATATTCCGGCTGGGTTGAGGCATGGCCTACCACTAATGAAAAAGCTGAGCAAGTTACTAAGGCCCTGCTCCAAGATGTAATCCCCCGATTTGGACTCCCATTACACATTGGAAGTGACAATGGTCCCGCTTTCGTTCACAGAGTCATCCGCTCTTTGTCAGTACTCCTAGGCATCACCTGGAAACTCCATTGTGCATATCATCCACAAGCGTCAGGAAAGGTTGAAAGAATGAATAGGACTCTAAAGGATGCCCTAGGTAAAATTTGTCAGGAGACCGACCTATCATGGACTGTAGCCTTGCCCATGGTACTGCTCAGAGTTCGATGCACTCCCACACGATCCTTAAAGCTCTCACCCTATGAGCTAGTGTTTGGTCGACCACCGCTAGGGGTCCGCCACTTAAAAGGGGATACTTACCTTTTGGGAAAACAAGATCTTATCAGAGAAGTTCAACTCCTAAGCAAAGTGCTAACTCAATTATCCACCTACGTTAGTGAGCTTAAGTTCCCTTTCCCTGTCACTGCTCTGCACCCTTTCTCCCCAGGAGATTCTGTATGGCTCAAGGACTGGAAAACTAACCCCTTGGGACCTAAATGGAAGGGCCCCTATACTGTTCTCCTTACCACTCCCACTGCTGTTAAGTTAGCCGGTGTTAAGCCATGGATTCATTATACCCGTGTCAAGTCTGATCACACATCGCCTCCACCTGATTGGCAGGTCTCTGTAAAGAGCTCCAACCCTCTGCAAATCGTCTTCCGCAAACCAGCCCAACCACCTACCCAGCAGGATGTCCAGCCTACCTCTTGTGAGCCAGGTGACCAAGCACCACTCTGAAAACCTGCACTACTGTATGAACATTTGTTATAATGTATTCCTTAGAAAATCTTATTCACCTGTTGCCCCAAAATGTTACTGTAATGTTTCTCAGGGAAAGGGGCAGAGGTGGATTTGTTTAATGTGTGTGAAGTATACTATTTTTGATATTTTGGTATATAATAAGTTCTCCTATTCAATCTTATCTTGATGTGTTATATATTCTGTATGTCTGAAAAGTAGTTTAGCTCCTGTAATTTGTTATGGTCCAGAAGAATAATGTTAATGTTTAAAAATTCACCAATAACTGGTAATAATAATGTTTAGAGTGTTACTAGTTTGCAATAACTAGCAACAAGAAAAAGGAGGGAATGTGAGGGTTGAAGAAAGCAAATAATGATAAATGTTGATGCAGATATGTAAAAATCAAAATATAAGATCTCCATTAAGGAAAATAATAGATAGTTATAGTTATTGTTTAATGTTAATGTTTATTTTAATAAGGTTATGAAAATGTTTTAAATCAATCATGTAACAGTTGGTTTTGCACATTTATACAATCACTACCTCATCAAAGTAATATGCTGCTATTGCATGTTCTGTGCACAAGCAATGCAACAATCCTGCAAAAAGGGCGCGAAAATTCTGTCCAATCACGATGTTCCTACCACGTGCCTGCTCCACGTGCGTAGTCTAAATCTGCCTAGCAATATGGGATAGCCAATCATGTAACACATATAGAAACTGCGTAGTTAACCAAGACTATAAAACTGTAAGTTAAGCGTGGTTGGTGTGGCAGTTTCTTCACGCTTTTGGGCGGCTGCCACCTCGGCCGAATAAATACGTTTTGTTTTGAGCCTCATTGGTCTCCTTGAACTTTATTACTGGTCTCCCTCAATAGCCTAGCGAACATCCCGCTACATATAATTGGGATGTTTTTTTTTTAATTACACAAACCCACAATGCACTTGTTGCTACCCACTATCTCCCACAGAAGCATGGAGCCTGCACAGCTCTCCTCTATTGCCATAAACGTTGCAAACACAAGATGAACTATCCTCCAGCATTTGCGGAGCCACAGAAAGAAACACAACAATTGGGGACCTGATGATTTCTTCTAGGACAGATTACTAATGGACATAGCAAAAAATAATTCAAGGTTGTTGGTGGTACAGAAGTGGAGCACTGCCCTTTGAGTAGCGTTGGGCATTCTGCAGTATATATTGTGAAGTAATAGAGATGATTTGGGCCAGTACTATTCAATATTTTCGTTAATGACTTGGGCAATGGAGTGGAGAGTACGCTTATAAAATTTGCAGATGACACCAAACGGAAAGAGGTTGTAAGCACTTTGGAGGACAGGATTAGAATTCAAAATGATCATGACAAATTGGAGAATTGGTCTGAAATCAACAAGATGACATGCAATACAGACAAGTGCAAAGTACTTCACCTAGGAAAGAAAAATCAAATACACAGCTACAAGAGGGGAATAACTGGCTGCTAAGTGATAGTACTGCTGAAAAGGATCTTGGGGTTATAGTGGGTCACAAGTAGAAGATGAGTCAACAATGTGATGCAGTTTCAAAAAAAGCTAATATTCTAGGGTGTATTAACAGGACTGTCATATATAAGACTCAGGAGATAATTGTCTCACTCTATTCGTACTGGTGAGGTCTCAGCTGGAGTATTGTATCCAAGTCGGAGTGCCACACTTTAAGAAAGATGTGAACAAATTGGAGAGTCTCCAGAGTGAGCAACCAAAATCATAAAAACATTTAGAAACCCTGACCTATGAAAAAAGGTTTGAAAAATTGGGTATTTTTAGTCTTGAGAAAATGAAGACTGTGATCAGGGTCCTCGGTCTTCAATATGTTAAGGGCTGTTATGAAGAAGATGGTGATCAATTGTTTTCCATGTCTGCTGAAGGTAGGACAATAAGTAATGGGGTTAATCTGCAGGAATGGAGATTTAGGTGAGCTAGTAGGAAAAACTTGGTTACTGTCAGGGTAATTAAGCTCTGGGATGTGCTTCTAACACATTTGATGTGGAACTCCCATCACTGCAGGTTTTTAAGAATAGGTTGGACAAACTCTTGTCAGGGATGATCTAGGTTTACTTAGTCCTGTCTCAGTACAGGGGGCTGGGCGGGATGACTTCTTGAGGTCCTACCAGCCGTACATTTCTATGAGTCTTTAATTAACATCAAATCATTGAATTGCTTTATCAGATTAAGAGGATAGATATATTCCATAGGAATAAAACCACAACGGCATTGAAGATTGTAAGTGGGCATGGACACAGACAGCACAGTGGATACCAGCTAATTTCATACATGCAGCTTTGAGACTATCTGGTTATCCTGCTTGCAAAACCAGGTTCCCAGGCAATGAGCAGAAACAAACAAACCACACCAGGAGTACAGTCCTTAGAACAGAAATTTCCTTCATAATTCTGTTGGTGTCCAATTGCTACAGTGACGGGTGCACTAGAAATATGTTGCATAAATAGATTAGAATAGCTCTGAAGTCCAGTAGATATGCCATTAGACTAGGAGTCAAGAGATCTTGGTTCCATTACTGTCTGTACTATGCTATATACATGGGCCTTATCACTTCATCTCTGTCCCCCTCACACCCTTTATCTTATCTACATAGCATTTGAGACAGTGACTGTCTTACTATGTATTTGTACAGTGCCGAGCACGCTGGAGCCCCAGTCTTGGCTGTGACTCTATGTATTACCATAATGAAAATTATAATAGATTAGGGAACAAATCAATTAATTTGAATAGTAAAAAGAACTGATACAAAAATGAGCAGGTATGACATATGCCAGCCAGTAGAGGGCAGCAGTACGCATATACACAACTCAGTGCCTGACAATTGTCATCACAACCGGAGTGGCATTTTGCCCCAAGGAATCATGATTTTTCTTTAAGAAAATTCAATATACCCAGTTTTGACCCTTTCTCATTCTTCTCACCAATTTGCTGTTCTAATAAACACCCCTCTCTTTGGTTGTTAAACTGAGGTCTAGCAAATTACTGTTAATTACCCTAATTACAAACCAGATAAGCAGCACCAGGAATCCAACAACCCACTTTGTTCACAGAAAGATATACGAGTAACCATTCATTTCATTGTGACTGTCTTACTCACTAATGTTTTCCGTTCTAATCAATTACATGCTTGCTAGGAAGAACTAGTTTTTATGGCATCCATACCTTTAGCTAGAATAAAGGCTACAGGTCAACGACAGGTTTTCCCACATCCACTAAGACTAACTAAAAGCTAATGGATATTCTTATCAAAATGTAACATTTTCTTTAGAAATACTGCCCCATTATTATCTCTGAACAGAGACTGTTCAGATTAGGAAAAACAGTAAAAAAAAAAAAGTCAACATAATGCTGGAGTCACACAATACAAAGCAATCTAACAGTTTCTGAGACTGAAGGAAGAGTTGCTATTGAACTGCTAAACCGTTTCTTATTTTTCTTAACATTAGAACAGGAATAAATTAAAACTAGAAATGATCTCGCTTCTCCAACTTAGAGCCATGGCAGTGACTGGAAGACAGGTTTGAAAGAAACCATGGGCCAAATTCTCCAGGGTAGGCCTGTCTGTCGAAGACAGCAGTGTGTTGAGTTTCCAAGAACACTCTGGAAGCTTCTCCTTCTCAATTGGTCTCCCACCAAAAGCCACAGGAACCTGCTGAGATACCTCCAAATCTTCTTCTGCATCCCCTCTGGAATGGTGGTTGGGTATCCTCAGTGTTTATCCTCCCCATTCTCTCATTGAATAGGTGCACCACTTCTTGATGCACTATAAAGGGGTAAACTATAAAGGGATAATCTTATGCCCACTGCCTGCACCCACAACCTTATACAATAAACCTTCAGCTAGGCAGAACATTCCCCAATTAGCCTCTCTCCCATGTAGCACACCCACAATTCCAGAAAAAAAAAACTTCTCTGTTTCAGATTTGCTTCTTTGTAAAACTATAGGGATTGTTATGGATAGAGAAGGCATAGATGGGACCATCTAATCCTCTCCTCACCCTTAAATGTTTGCACATAGTATTCTTTGTGAATCAAATGCAATAAAATGGCATTTTAATGCACCTGTCAGGTTTTTTTCTTTAGAAACAAAATAAGAGGTTGGGTTTTTTTAAAGCATGACTAGGAAATGGTTCATTGTTAATAAGCAATCATGTTATGCTGAAAAGATCCATCCTGAAATAAGTTTACATTTTTTTCTTTTTAGGTGGGGAGTGCTACATCTGAGCAATTTAATGGTGCAACATTTTGTTTAGAGGTCCTGGGTAGCTCTCAATTTCTTTTACTCATATGTTTCTAATTAAATCTTAATTGTACCATATGAAGTGAAAGAAAAGCTGTTAGACTGGGTACCTTTCATGAGAGGAAAACAGGATGATCCTTGTAAAATAGCTAACGTATTGAAAAAGAAAAAAAAAACATGAAAAAAGCCTCTTAAAAGTAAGAACACTGAAAAAATGACACAAACATTAAAAAACTGCATAATAGTAAAATTATCATAAGTAACACTATTTCTTGATCGACATCAGTGATGTTAAAGGTACATGGTTGTTAAAAATCATAAAAATATCACTTGGGGTAGATGGCTATCTACATTCAGACGTCTATACTGGACCAAATTATTCTGTAAATTTCTCTGGGGTCGGTTTAGGGTAACCCCATTTTCATCTCCATATATTTAACTAATGTGTTGCCACTTCTAACAGGCATGTTTGTTAATCTAAGAAACTGTCTACTTATATTTGTTGTTGAGATGCACTAACTAGGATATAAAAATTAATCGATATCTCTTTTTGTATAGCTAGATTCGGAAGGATTTGATTTTTATCAGTAAAGGTCAGTCAACATTGATTTCACCATATGCACACAAACCAACAAAAAATACTTCCATCAGTAATAATCTAAATGTACTGGTAGGCACAATAAGAAAATGTTGCTTGAGAACATATTAGACTTGATTTGAGGGTATTTTCTTTGTATGTTTTGACATGTGATTGATTTAACAGTTATAAAACTTTTATTTTTTGAATCTCAGCATCTACCATCACAAATTATTTTCTGATCCCTTATTATTTGCCCCCCATAATTTCCCGAAACTGTGAACATTTAAATAAAAATAGAAAAAAAAATCTTAAAAATAATCATTGATAATATCCCTCAGAATTATCAAAATAAACATTGAATTCTGCAAATCCTATGTATAGTTCATTCAGAGCCAGATTCTGCTCTAGTATCCATACAAGCCCATTGAACTTCAGTGGGATTTCATAGGTATACAGGGATCTATAGCCTGTTAAAGTCAATGGGAGTCGTCCCTGTTGACTTCAAGAGACTTTGGATCAGGTTCTCATGGAGAGCAGAATCTCATCTTATATTTTTCAACACTGCACCAGCTCTTGAAAAAAAATCATTCCCAATTTTAAATTATGAACAGAAAATCTTTGTTTAAACTTTTCGATGCACAGATGAATTATATATATAAAAAACCCCACTTGTTCAAATGAGCAATTATCTAGACTACTCCAGCAATATTTCCATTCCAATCAACGGGCAAACTCTTACTCATAGGAGTAATCCCTACTCAAATGAGAAGTCCCATTGGCTAGTTCCATGGGACTACTCTTGTGAGCAACTATTGCCCTTGTGAAGAAAGCATTTCAGGAGCCAATCCAATAGGAGTTTTGCCTGGGTACAGAATGCAGGATTAGGCCTGAAGGATAAATTAGTTAGCTGTGCTATTCTAGACCAAGACGATATTCCATTTTAATACTCTTAATTGATGTTGTGTGTTCATATCTTCTGATCTGCACAGCGATTGCAAATTCATATAGCATTTAACTAAAATTTTTGAGGAAGACTATTGATCGAGAGTGCACACTCATTACAAATAGAAATCAAAACTTTGTATCTTCTTGGACGGCAAACTAATATGACGTGACTTGATCTCACATCATATCAGAGGTACGTAATACTGAGGATCTGGATGTGCTCCATAAAATCTATCTACAAAATGACAAAACTGAAGGCTGCCGTAACATTGAGAGTCAATGGGATGTCAGTGGGAGTGGAGGGTACTCAGCCCCTCACAGGAAGAAGCCAACATTTAGATAAATAAACATTTCTTCTTAAATTTTAAAACAACATTCATTGGTACCCAGGTGTTTGATATCAGGAGACAGCTGTGCAGGTCTGGTCAAAATTAATCTAGAGCCCACTTGAGCCCAGGTAGTGAGAGATTTGGGCAGATGGTGAATTCTTCCACTTAGCCTTTGGGGCAAACTGAATATTTATCAGAACGAATGTGCTCCCCAGAATGCTGTATATTTGAAGTTCTCCCAGTTATTGTTCCTCCATTTTACATTAGGAAAGTTAATGACATTTTAAAAATATTTTAAAATATCACCACTGGCTTTGCGTAAACTCCACCTCTCAATCGCATCTGGAGGCTTTCTTTTCCCCAAATTGCTGCATTATCATATCACCCTTATCCTTAGCCAGACAGCTCTGTGTCTCCAGAACAGACTCCTACACTGCTGCGGATTCCTACCCGCTTACTAGTGGAACAGGGGTTGGTCCATCCCCTCCCCGTTGGCAGGAATACTGGGTTCAGCCTATTAGCCTTTTGATCATAAAATGTCCCCTACAATATTGGCTATACCAGGTAAACATGGGCCAGTTTGGCTAGCAATTTTAAACTCCGTCCCATCTCACACATTGATTCTGTACTTTAAGGCAACCCATTATGGAAAATCAACAAAGAGAGTGGATGGATAAGGGGATAATTTGAGTCTCTCCATTGATCTCAGAGGATGAGTTTCTGTCATCCCAAGATCTTCAACAGCAATACAACCTACTTGGTTCATCTTGCATGTTATTATCTGCATCTTAAGCATCTCTTGATGGACATATTTGGTCCCAATGCACTGGGTGCACCAGAGACTCCAGAATTTTTTTTGATGTGGAAAAAGCTCCATAGGTTCATCCGACCAGCTGGAGTCTGTTACGAATTCCTCCCTAATTTAGCATAGCTGCCCTGAATACATGTCCCAGGGCCTAGGAAGAGCTGTACTCGGGGGCAGCTTGTTCATGCTACCACTGGTCTCTGCCATGCTACCATGGCCATACTGCCATTTTTAGCATGCTGGCTCCATGAGCGTTAGCCTGTGTATGCCTACACGAGCTTGGAATCAACCCCATAGCTCCAAGTGTAGACATAGCCTTCAATTGCCAGAGCCAGGCCTGGAACAAAGAGGTTTGTAATCCTTGAACCTTCGCCAATGTGGAAGTATCTTGAAAAGCATTGAAAACTCTACTGATTGACAATTAAGACTAATCCAACTGAACAGTATATTTCGTTCACACTGGTCCCCACATATGGTTACAGGTAGGGCTTTTGCTTTTCAGGGTTTATTCATTTCAATTTTCAGGGTTTATTTTTTAGCATTTTTTGAGTTTTATGTAGATTTCCAAAAATCAAGATTTTTTCAGAAGTTTCTGTTTGCATATACCATAATGAGTAGTGTATGTGATATACATTAGTCATTACAGTACTATATACTATGATGAGTAACCTCTTTGTACTGCTTTAAGGAGTACTGTTTCAAACTGTACTACATTAAAGCACACTAGGGAACCTTTAGTGCACACCAGCAGGGTCTACAGGACCAATTAGTACACTTTAGAAATCACACCCCCATAGTCTGCATTACTGCTCCATGTAAGCAAGTTCATAGAGTAACCATTTCTAGTGTTTGTCCTGTATTTGTTGCATAAACACCCATTTCATTTTTTGTTCTTCTTTATTTGTTTGTACTGAGGGTATTTTAACAGTTAAAATCTAAAATCAGAAGCCCTCATTACAGTGCACAGGCCTTGCCAAAACAGATTAGTGTGGGAGATGTGGGGCTCCCAGAGCCACACTGGCTCCCATGTTTTGGG
This sequence comes from Sternotherus odoratus, assembly GCA_032164245.1. Classification (NCBI taxonomy): domain Eukaryota; kingdom Metazoa; phylum Chordata; order Testudines; family Kinosternidae; genus Sternotherus; species Sternotherus odoratus. The sequence continues at coordinate 65,880,994 of JAVMKO010000003.1, forward strand.
ACTGTCCCAGGATACAATGCCTCTGGCTAGAAGTAGGTCAGAGGATTCATATGACAGTGACTATCTCCTTAAAATGACTTCCCAGCACTGTTGTGGGATCTATCTTGTCAACTCGTAAACACCCCATCTCATGGAAAGCCTGGGTGACCAGATAGCAACTGTGAAAAATTGGGACAGGGAGTGGGGGGTAATAGGAGCCTATATAAGAAAAAGTCCTCAAAATTGGGACTGTTCCTATACAATCAGGACATCTGATCACCCTATGGAAAGCACAGTTCTCTGAAGCAGTGCTTGTAACCAAACCACTCCGTGTTTAGATGAAAGAGCAAACTGCCTCCAGGGGCAGAATTTTGGCACAGTGGCTTAGCTGACCTGGCAGCTAAAGAATGGAAAACGTTTGGGAGAAGAGAGAGACCTCAGACAAATTTGAGAAGATTTGGTCGAACGTTTTAGAACTCTTTGATTAATCTCTATGAGATGGAGAGCAAGATGTTTTACTCCTTCCCCCTCCTGCCCCTCTTTCGTCCCTTCCTTTCCCTCCTTTATGGTTTTGTTCTTTTGTCTTTTTCTCTGTTTTCCCTTATTTTGAGGAGGGAGGAAAGAAAGAAAGAAAGAAAGAAAGAAAGAAAGAAAGAAAGAAAGAAAGAAAGAAAGAAAGAAAGAAAGGAAGGAAGGAAGAAAGAAAGAAAGAAAGAAAGAAAGAAAGAAAGAAAGAAAGAAAGAAAGAAAGAAAGAAAGAAAGAAAGAATCTTCCTCCCTGCTGTGCTTAATTTCAGAATTAATGATTATCACTGGTCCCAATCCCAGATTTCTTAAAATGACAAAACTTCTATTGTGTTCAAGTGGGAGTTGTCTGAGCCCTTTAACATCAGCCAGAAAAAAACCCTCTTACATTTTTACATCTTTGCCCCACATTAATCCAATTCTCAACCAAACTTTTTTCAAGTAGTGTTCATTCAGACCTCTATAGAATGTCTGCGCCTTTAGTCCATGCTGTAAATTGATCTTGCCTTTCTGACACAGAACCATAAAATAATCTTTGGGGAAGGGAATGTTTTAAGCTTTGCTGTGTCCTATCATTCTTGCATGAATATTCACAAATATTCTGACTGATACTTTATTAAGGCATCTCACAAATATTCTGACATACTTTATTAAGGCATCTCATCTAATCAAAGCTGTGAAATCTGGAAAACAACAAGACCTTCCAAGTTGTGAGCTTTAGTTTGTTACTGCCATTCACCCAGGGAGCCCTGTCTTCATCACAAGCCTCGAATTTGCCCAAGAAGCTTTCAGTGAAGAGCAAGGGGTTTAAAAAGAAATCCTGCAAATCACACAACCATGCTGGTGGGAATTCCACCTGTTGTCAGCACAGGAGGCTGTGGAGCTGCTGAAATGTTCAAGACGAGGTTAATGTGTCCTGATCTTCTTGTGAATGTTGAGAGGAGGCAGGGAGGAGGGGCGAAGGGCCTGAGCTGGTATGTGTTGATGAGAGTAGGAACAGAAGAGGAAAAGGAGCATGGCTCGAGCAATACAATAAAAAGAAAACAGGTGATAAATGTAAATCGTTGAGCTCAGTGGAACTTCCATCCAGTGGAGATTTCCTCTCTGACATGCCCAGCATTTCACTGGGATCTCTGTCTACATGGAGTTCAGTGTGGCTCATGCTTAGACTTGAATGTTAAATCAAAGTAGGGTGACCAGACGGCAAATGTGAAAAATCGGGACAGGACGTGGGGGGTAATAGGAGCCCCTATAAGAAAAAGACACAAAAATCGGGACTGTCCCTATAAAATTGGGACATCTGGTCACCCTAAATCAAAGCTCAACATTTTAAGCGTCCAGTGTACTGCACTGCGCGGATTCACATTTTTAAAGGCCGAGTTTCCAAACCACAGGAGCCCTAGACTGAAATCCCACCTTTTGGGTATGGCAAGTCCTAAAACGGAGCCTTTCGTATAAATGTGTAACAAGGGTAAAATATTTAGACATTTCATGACGACATATGTTACAAACAGGATCGAATTATCCCGACTGCCAAGATCCCCTTTCAGTTGCTGCCCCAGTTACTCTGTGCCCTCGTACTCTGCCCATGCATGTTAAGACCAGACCTGCTGCTGGCATGAAAGGGATTGGGGCTGAGTTGGTGATGCACCGTGATATTTTACACCCAAGAGTCTGACTCCTTCCCGACGATCAAAAGGACGGACAGGTAGGGTGACCAGACAGCAAATGTGAAAAATCAGGATGGTTGGGAGGGGGGGTAATAAGAGAGAGACCCCCAAATCAGGACTGTCCCTAGAAAATCGGAACATCTGGTCACCCTACTGACAGGAGCCAGCATTTCCCTGGGGGGCTCTGGTCCCTATTCCGGATGCAGGATCGAGCGTTTGATCGGAAAGTGAAGCTGTGATAAATGCGCCCCCCCCCCCCCCCCCAGTTCTGCTCCCTGGGGAGTTTTCCTGGCTTCCTTGGTTATTTTTCGGCCAGAGCAGATGCCGATGTCCAGGTTCTTCCACCAGGGGTCGACTTCGCTTCTTTTTTTCCCCGGCTGACGGGACTCCGGTGTTCAGAGCCGTTTTATTACCCCCCTCCCCCAACGGCGCCGCGGTATTTCCAGCCCCGGAGGCAGCCGGCATCCAAATCCCCCCGGTCCAGTCCCCTGGGCGAACGGCCCGTTTCCGAGGCTGGGTCGCTCCAAGCCAGGCTGAAAACAACCCGAGCCGGCAGAGCTCCCCGGGAGCGGGGCCCGAGGGACGCGGCTGGCTCTCGGGGAAGGCGGCTGGAGGGAGCGGGCAGCGCCGTGAGCCCCCAGGGCGACAGCCGCTGCCCCGCCCCGCGGCCCCCTCTCGGGAACGGCCCGATGCTGTCGGGGAGGCAGCGGGTGCTGAGCGCTCCCCGGGGTGTCTCTCCACGGGCCTCGCGCCTGCCACTGGGCGCGGGACAAACCCCCCCCGGGACTTCGGCGCTATCGCTGCAGGGAGAGGAGCCGCTCCTGGGTCGCAGTGAGGGTCGTGACCGCGGGGCAGGAGCCCCCTGCACCCGGCTGACACGTTCTCCGCGAGGGGCACTGACACCCCTTTGCTGAAGGGGAAACGGAATGGGAGCTTTCTGTGGCCCACACACACTCCCTCTTTCTCTCTCTCTCACACACACACACACAGTCACAGACAATCTCACTCACACAATCTCTCTCACACATATGCAATCTTACACACACATTCACACTCACACACACACAATCTCACACTCGCTTACACACAATCTCTCACACACACTATCTCTTTCTCACACACTCTCACAATCTCTCACACACATACACATTCACGCTCTCTCACACACACAATCTCACACTCTCGTTTACACACAATCTCTCTCTCACACACACACTATCTCTTTCTCACACACAATCACACACAATCTCTCACACACACACTCACGCGCTTTCTCTCACACACATTCACACACTATCTCTGTCTCTGTCACACACAGGAATTCAACGAGTTTTGAAATCGGTTGCGTTTCAAACCAAGATTGTGACTTTGGGGGACGAGTTTTTTGTGGCTCCCGCTCCCTCCCCCCTCCTCCCCCGGTCTGACTCCGGATCCCATTAGTCGTGCTGCGGTGAAAGGTTTACATGTCACTTTCACTTGCCTCGCACTGCCCGGACGGGCGCTCCGGCTCGGCTTGCCGTTATTTTCCCAGAGAAGATATTAATTAAAAGAAATACATGATTAAAAAGTAATGAGTTGAATAAAAATTATCTCCACTCATTTTCTGATTATGTTAATTGTTAAAAACCCTTCAATCACGCGGTTGCAGTCAATGGGTTTTAATGTGAAATTAGTGGGCTCTTGATAACTTACAGTCCAGAATAATACTGGAGGTTTAGTCATCATTCCTAATAACGAGCATGTTACTAAGAACAGCGATTTGACATGATTTTGCTACATGCAGCCCTTCCCCCATAAAAGAGCCTGTCTTTGTGGTACACAACTTCTGTCTTCATGCCGACGATTACTTTGTTAATCATGCCCTGCAGACTACTCTGTTATATGCCAATTACGATAGATAGATAGATAGATAGATAGATAGATAGATAGATAGATAGATAGATAGATAGATAGATAGATAGATAGATAGATAGATAGATAGATCGATCTGGCATACCAATAGACAACAATACGTTATTGGGCATGCAATTGTATTTTTGATTTTTCTATCAGACTATTTATTAGCCTTTTAACTATTTAATGAACTATATGCATAAGAGTATACCTTTGTATTTAACACAGAACTATAATCAAGACATGCATGAAAGGTAATTAAAGTGATGTAAAAATGAGTTGCTGCAAGAGTTTATTTAATGGAGGGAGTTAAAATTACTACAAAATGAGAGAAATGCCTAGTGCTTTTCCAATTCGTGATTACAAATGGCGAGACATGCAGAGTCATGCAAGTACAGTCCTTGTTTTAAATATCTTCCGCCCCGTGTTTTGGAAATACTATGGAATCCCCTAATATGGGACTTCAATTCCTTCCCCCAAAGTGTTTGTCTACCAAGAATTCGTTTTAGGGGGATTCCACTTGTGTGCAGCTAATTAAATCAATTAATTTCTATTTGTCGACGCTGAGAGTTTGCATGTAAAATCATCTACTTTTAACCAGCTAACAATTTAGATACATTTCAAGCATTAATATAAAGCACACTCCTAAATGCAAGCAAAGAGCACGCCGGAAGAGACTGGATTGCTTTTAGGGGAATGCCAGTGGGCTATTAGGATGGGATGTTCCCGTAGTCCAGCCATTGCACACATGTGATCATGAGACCACACATTCATGGTGATGCCAGCACTTATGTTTGCCTGCGAACCAGAGACTCGGTGAAAATGAAATTCGCACCCTCCTGTCCCTTGTAGATCCCCAACGGGAACACGCGGCTGGATGTTCTCTGGGGTCTGCAATAAAAGACGCGGTGATAGTTGCTGGATTTCTCTCTCTATTCCATTCCTCTCCCCCCATCCCTGCCAACAAGTTCCCTGAAACAAAGTAGCGGGTGCTGTGGCTCTCTGTGTCCCGGGGGAGGGGCGGCTCACGACGGGTGACAGATGAGAAAAGACGTTTTCCTCTGCCCAGGAGGCGGTGGGACATGAGGAGCAGAGGGCGGGAGACGCTCCCTGCCGGCCGAGCCGCCAGACTCGACTCCCGGGAAAGTCAAGAGGGGAGCCGGAGTAAGGACCGCGGGATCCGGCCCCTTCTGTGGGTTCGGCCCCGTCCTTACCGAGCACGTGGCTGTTCCCAATGCCCTGGCGGTCGCGAGACTCCGCAGTGGTAAGAATCAGGGCTCGGGGCCCGATCCCGCCCTGGGAGGCCAAACCCGACCCCTGCTTCCCGGTTTCGCCGGAGAAAGAAGGCGAGGATCGGGCCCCTGACATGAAACCGACAAGGTGCCCCCTCCCCCGAGGCCGCGGGCTGGCCTTTCCCGCCGCTTCCCTCTGCCTCCCTGGTACCTGGCCTTGCACATCGGGCACATTGAGGTGTGCCCCAGTTACACACCCACCCACCCAATGGAGCTGGGCCCGGGCGCTCGCTGGGCTGGGATCGGATGGCGGGGGAGGGGGGCGGGAGCCTCTTCTGCCCTAATTTGTTGCTTTGTTTTTCTCGCCCCTCGTAAAAGAGCAATTGGTTTTCAAAGCGCTTCGGTCTCACACCTCCCCAGCCCTAAACCAACAACCAGCGGGGATCTCGGCCCGGGGGGGGGGGAGCCCCTCCGGGTAATTTCCCCTTGTTCATTTTCCTATTTGCATCCGCTGTTAGCTGAAGATCATTTTAATAAATAACAATGACAGGGACGCGCGTCTCGAGGGCTCGTCGGCAACATTTAAAAGCCAATAGAGTTTATAATGCGACTCTATCATTTCTTATTGATTAGAGTAATCAAGAGAACAAGCTAGCCGGGCTCCGAGGAGTTCAGCGGCATATCATTAAAGATAAGAGTCAGTTAATTCGGAGCCCGGGGAATGGTGCCTGCGCTGAAGAGTTCATTTGCATGAGCTGCCGAGCCCAGTAACAAGAGGACAAAAATCACTAATTAGGATTGCAGAGTGTCTCCCGCTCTTCAAGCACCCTTCGGAGAGGAGAGACAGGCAAAGATCGCACTTCTATGGCAATCTGGGGCAGGACACCACCGGGGAAATGTGGCTTCTAAGCAGCGATTATTTGAGTGCCCCTGACAGCCCCGAGGGACAGCGGGTAGATAGATAGATAGATAGATAGATAGATAGATAGATAGATAGATAGATAGATAGATAGATAGATAGATAGATAGATAGATAGATAGATAGATTGGATTATCGAGATCTGCGCAGTTCTAGCGCTATGGTCCACATCTGCTTTGCAAAAGGGTTCAGGAGACAGCCCGGAAGGTCTGGGAAGGGCGTTTCGTTCTGTTAAAATTGCGCGTGGTCTGTCACACTCGCTGCCCCGTGTGAAATGCCCCCTGTCTTCTCCACGTGTCTGTCAATTACCGACCCGTTTCTTTGGGGGCAGGCCTGAGCAAGGGGCCGGGCAGTCTGGTAGAGAGGTCCCCGGAGCCTGGGACACCACTAAAATGAACGAGGAGGACACAGCAAAGGGGGGGGGGGGTTACTCATGTGGGATACACTTGAAGGCGTTCCCCTTCTACACCGTGGTGAATTCCCTCTATACCCCGAACCAAACACTGCCCTGCCAGCGAGGGGTCCCTGGGAGGCTAATGTCATTAATCATTTCATTTCGATTCGACTTTAAAAAGAACTATAGTCCTCCGGTTTGTTGAGGGAAAAGAGTAGTAAAGAGAGTAAAAAAAAAAGTGGATCTATTTTTAGCAGATAGCTTTGGGAAACTAGACCTCAGTGATTATGTTGACAGCATTTCAAAAGTGGGTGGATAGATAGACGGGTGGATAGATGGATAGATAGATGGATGATAGATATGCGCCGTTTTAGCTGCATAGCTTTGTGAGCGGATAGGAGTGTGTGCGAGTGTGTGTGTGTATCCACGTGCGTGTGGCTGTGTCTCTGTACACACCGGGGGTGCATACACACGTGTAGACGTGTATCATGGTTTAGACAAGAGATGCCGGTACTAGAACCTGACAGGGAGATGCCGATACGAAGCAGGGCGAGCGGACTTGGATGAGTTCAATCAAACTCAGGTCTAACAAGTGGCTCCATTTCCCGGAGCTATGTTCCAGGCGGGAGATTTCCCCGTCCGGTTCCTTACCACGTCCAGAACACGCCACTATTCATGATCAATACGCGGCACGCACGACATCGTTAGTGAAGGAGGCTGAACTTGGAGTTTCCCGGGTGGGGGTGGGGGGTTGTTTTTGCTGGCGATGTTCTGGGTGCTGGAGGGAATCGGGCTCCAGAGGGTTTTGCGCCCCCCCCCCCCAATCAAGGGAGCGAAACGGGGCTGCATTGCTCGGTAACTGCGCATCCTGACGGCGGGAGGAGAAGGCGAGGAGGGTGCCCCAGGGTTTGTCGGCTCCCAGCGGGGTCACCAGCCCGGGTCTGCGAGCTGGGGGACAAGCCCCTCTTTCCACCGCACTGTCCCCGGAGGAGTGAGATTCCCGCCGATCCGGCACAAGCGAGGAACTGCAGCAGCCCGGCCCGGCTGAGCCTGCCCCCCCCCCCCCCCGCCCAAGGCTGAGTTCATCTTCCCCAGATTAGACCCCTGGGAGTCGGGCTCGGTTCCGTGACCCCCGCCCCTTCTCCTAGCCGCTCCAAACAGCCCGATCGTAACACGTGCCCGCCCTTGTTGTTTCCCGGGGGGGTTGATTAAAACGAGTCCGCGCGGCTGGGCCTCCAAAGGGCAGAAATCACGCGGGGTCCGCGCAAACCCCGAGGTGACCTGGGGGGGGGTGTCAGTGAGGAAACGGGGCACGTGTGACAGCCAGGGTCCGATCTGTCCCCTTGCCGACTTGTCTACACCAGCCATTGCCACGAGCGCGTGGCGCTGCAGCCCGCGCTTTGGGGCTGGCTTTGACCCTCACCCGCCGCGGGGGCAAGAGACCCTGGCCGGCATTGCGGGGATAGGGGCAGAAGTCCCCCGTCTCTCTTCCCCTTAACAGCTCCCGCCTCTAGCAGCGCGGCGCCCCTTCCTCGCCTAGATGGGGGGGGGGGTTAGAAGGATCAGATCAGGCTGAGATTAGAGGCAGAAAGAGGAGCGCTCAGAGCACAGATCTGCTCACTCTTCTGCCTCCTATACACATTGTTACCCACTTACCCCCCCCACACACACACACTCACACGCACAGCTTCACGCCCTCTCATTTTATTTATCTGAGGGCCGTGAAAACACAGTCTCCCAGGCATGTCACACACACACACACACCCCTTCTCTCCTCACAGACACACCTCCTTACACACTGATTCCCTTGCTCACACTCACACTTATTCTTTGAGGCGCACACATACAAACACACACACTTTCCTCTCCCAGTTTCTCTCTGAAGCACATGCATCTCTCTCTCTCTCTCTCTCACACACACACACACACACACACACACACACACACACACACACACACACACACACACACACACACACACACACACACACACACCTCCCTCCCTCCCTCTGTGTGGAGGCTACAGCCTTGCCTATTTCTTCTGCCTCGCCTCCCTAGTCCTGGCTCTTTGGACTTTTTGTCTAGATCTGTGCCTAAGGGCTCCTTTCCCCCTTGTTCTCCCCATACAGAATAAAGTCAGTCTGTATTTAATGGTTATGGCGGATGTGAGGAGGATTTGGCACATGAAGAGGCCCTTTTGCTCTCAAATATTGCTCCTGACGTCGTGTGAGTCTACCAACCCACCACGACCCCATATTCTTCTCCGGGTGTCTGACTCGAATGACAAACGAGCTGATTTTTTCAGTACATCGCTGGGAAATGTAGTGAGTGATAATAGAGATTTCTCTTTCATTTTTTACGCTTGACTTGGTTATTGTTGCTTTTCTTTTCCCGTGATTCCTTCTGCGGATTAGCTCTGACTTCCCCACTATTGGCGGTCAAAGTGGCCCAAACTCTGGATGACAATTGATGGGGATCAAGGGATTGGCCATTCTGTGCCTGTAAGAACTGATTTGTGCCAGAGAAACTCATCAAGTATAGGCGAAGAATAAAAAGCGTTTGGGGGTAAATGTATTCATTGAGCAGGGTTCTCCCAAATTGCTTCGAAGTTTTCTTAATGAAAAGTAACGCTTGCAGCAATCAACGGCTTTTTGACGGATTACAAACCTTGACAGAAGTATGGAGCTGCATTTAAAAGTGCCCCAGACCTTAGCATGGGGGCAGCTTGCTCACAAAAGTACAGGGACGAGGGTCAGTCCCGAAAACACAAAGCGGAGGTTTGATGCATGTAGGAGTAATGAAAGGTGCATTAATTTATTAACATGGTGCACACAGGCAAAGAGAAAGAACAGGCCAGTGTAAGAAGAATCATTAACTCCCTACCCCAGGCACCCACCCAAAGCCTGCCATTTACATCAAAATAGTAATTGTAGCTTTAGACAGAAAAATCCCCCGGCACCGAAACTCCGTGTAAAAGCGCGGAGAAAAGAAAGAAAGAAAGAAAACCAGCGAGCTGAGCTCTGGACAGGGATTTAGCGGCATTGAGCGGAGCTGTGCAAGTTGCTGGGAAGGTTCATTAAGCCTGGGGAGAAAGGGAAGTTGACTTCGTCCCCAGTAAGGACAGAAGGAGTTTCACAAGAAGACGCTGATTACCCCCGCCCCTCCTCCCGCCCTGAACTGCCTTACAGATCTCTCCCCCCCCCCCCCCCCCCCGCTACAGATCCCACCCTGCAGCTCTCCCCCAGGCCCGACTGCTCATTGACTTCAGGGAGAGGTGCCTGAGTGAGCCTCAGCCCTCGTGGCTTGTTGTTTCCTACTAATGGGAACAGCGGCCTTAGCGGTATAGGGGCAGCGGTGGACGGCAGTACCCCGCAAGCAGAGAGCCCCCAAAGGCCGGAGGGTGCGCGTGTGTTCAGGAAAAGCAGGGCACCCGGCGGAACCTTAGGCACAGATGAGCAGGATGTAGGAATCTGACTTCTTCTCAGCTCTGGTGCACCGAAGGCTAAAAGCAACGAGGCACCCCCCTACCCCCCCAGCCCCGCATCACTGACAGCCGCTAACCCAAAGTGCCGGCGGGAGCTCACCGAATGAAAAGTCCTGCCCCAGCACTGGGTGACACAGAAGAGACGCTGTAATGATTCCACGCGGATCACACTAATCCGACTTGTCAGGGAATTGGGACTCGACTTTCCCCCCGCCCCCAGCCGCTGCTATTTAGTTGCCTTCCTCGGCTCACGTCCAGTTTAGCTTCCCGAGCGTTAAAGGTCCAGGAGGCCGCCCTTCGCTCTGCCCTTGGCAGTCGGATTGCACCGGACTCCCCGCGTGAAGGGCGGCGGGCGATGTCCAAACCGGTGTTGAATCAGTCGACTCAGGAAGGGCCCTGGGGAGGGGCGAGGTAGAGAAAGGGGGGGGGGGGGAGGTTGTATTCCGAAGGGGATGAAACATACAAACACTTTTAGGAGGTTTGGTTCATCTGGGCCATTTTTAATGCTTTGCAGGCTCAGAGTGGGTTTTTTTTTCTTATGCCCGGTAGAAGTGTACAATGAAATGAAGAGATGGGGAGGGGGGAGGTAGAAGGATCCTCGATCCCTTATACTAACCCCCCACCCCACCCCCAAGTCTGGAATATTAACCTTTCCCCCCCTTGCATCTTGTCAATGCTATCATGGCTTTGATGGGAGGGTCTTCAAGGTGGCACATTTCTGAACTTAACCCCTTTTCAAGCTAACTCTCTACCTCCTTGTTAGTGCCCAGCTCTGAACTTCTGAAGAGTATTTTGTGTGAGTCAGGGTTCATTCACTCCCGCTCTTTTGTGGGACTTTCTTCCTTTCAGCCCTCAGTGTGTTACACCAATTAAAGGACGACGTGCTGTAAATGTAATGGGCCGAGGAGTGATTGTTTTTGACAAGCAACAAAACACATAGATCCACCCCTTAGATTAGGCCGTTGAAGGGGAGGTTCACGCCGGTCAGTTTACTGAATAGTTCATGAACTGTAATTCTGAGGACTCTGTGAAAGAAAATGTCTCTCTCTCTCTCCCTCTCCCCCCCCCCCCCCAAAAGAAGAAGAAACCAGCAGCATCTCTGAAGAGGGGGTGGCTGGGAGGGTGAAGGGAGGAGGAGGCCGATGCTGATGGCCCTGTCTTGTCATTTAGAAAAAAGATAACAATCAAGCCACTTCATGATATTAAACATGTCAGCCTCCTTTCCAGAGATGCCCATCCGTCATCTTTCCTTATAAGCTTCTGTGAGGCTTTGATTTAATAATCACCTAGCTGGAGCAGCGTTTCTACCCACCCAGGATTGGGTAGAAACCCAGGCAGCACCCAGGAACTCCACTATAGAACCGAGGGTCCCATTCCAGGCACACTGCAGACAAGGAACAGAAAGGCTGTCACCGCCTCAGAGAGCTTGCAGGCTCGGTGCTTCTGACTTTATTTCCTATCAGATCTGTACACACTGCCTCCCTCAAAGGCGCAGACAGCATCAGAAAGAGCCTAAAAGGATCCTTCGCCATCTGCCTTCCTATGGGTCTGAGCCTGTTCCCGTGGACTCAATGGCAAAATTCCCCGAGCTCAGGAGAAGCAGGCCAAAGCATGTCCAAACTCGCAGGGGCCAATTGTGCACTCTGAGTCACTTGGAATGGGTCAGGTGCTCCCCAGACAGACTGGGGGCAAAAAATCTGGCCATCCCTCTACCAAGAGGGAGTATTCTTGTCTGGCTGGACTGGCCAGGGTGTCCATGAAACTTACTGAACTGTGAGTGTGTTTAAGGAAGGAATCTGGCTGTGATACAAAATTACAAGAGCAAGCCTGGGCAGGGAAAAGCAGGAAAAAGCAAAGATGACTTTCCTAGTGAAAATGGGAACATTCCTGTAACTGTTTCCACTGCTAAAGTCATGGATAATGTATTTTGATGGCATTTCATACAGGATATTACACTGTATGAAATGCCACTTGCTACACTGTCATTAAGTAAAGTGGAGCATGCCTGTGTGGTAAGTTTTCTGCAGTTCTGTAGCTTCACAATAAACACAGGGCACAGGTCGCATATGGGACTTGTGATCATAAAATCTGTTTAAGACAACATAACAGCAGACATGTCCCAGAGATCCCTTCTAGAATGGCTCGAGAGTTGCTGAGAGAGATTTGGCCCTCCATGACTGCCCAGTAAAAGCCTCTTAACTGGCTGGGGAAGAAACCCTCCAAGGCAGGAACTCCCTTAGCCAGCCATAGGTTGTTCTGAGCAGGGTCCCTCCAAATGCCATCACAGAGGGTGCACCAAGGAAGGGGGCATAGGCCATGCTGCCACAGCCATTTTGGGTATCTCTGAGTTGTAGAGATGGCTATAGACAGCCCAGGCAAGTGGTGCTGCAACTGAAGTTGCACCAGGGACAATTTCAGAGAGGCAACTGGGTCAAATCTCAGTGGCATAGCGACCCGCATGGGATCACTATTGAAAAGTGGTCAGGCCCAGGTCCTGGCTCTGCAGCCTATGGAACTCTGAGCAAGTGGTGGAATATTTGGGACGGGGGGGGGGGGGAGGGGGGAGGGTTGTCCACTCCCCCTCCAGCCCTTCCAAATTGGAGGCACTGTCATGGAAGGAGGGTTCAATCACGTCCCCTGCATCATCTTTGCTTCCCTTGGGGACCTGGAAAGCATCTCAGATCCCTGAGTCTGTGAAGGGGAGACCTGGCAGATTGGGCAAATGAGAAGGATGGGCTGGGGAAAGCCCATTAGCTCCAATAACCAGTCTCAAGGAGCCAGGAGCCAGGCAGAGGCAAAGGGCTTTGGTGCAGATAGCCCTGTCCTCTCTCAAGTGATCTACTGTGGAGGGTCTGTTCCCGGGCCTCTTCCACAAACAGACAAACCCCACCCATTGGCCACGAGGGGATCGCCAAGAGCAGGTGCTTGTGGCAATTTCCTCCCGAAGACACCCTCCCAAGGCCATGGCCCACTCCCTCTTCACGAGGAACATTTCAGTTGGAGTTGCCCTTGAATCAGTATATTAGTTTTTATTCCTACAGACGCCCTATCTATTTCCATCGGAATTTCACGGGCAGTCAAGGACTTCTTCAAGTCTCTGCTAACAGATGCTAAAATCCACGCTGTGCTGCAATGAACTGTGGCTCTGCGGAAATCCTTCGGCTAGCCAGGTGGAGAACATCCAAGATGACTTCAGTGTAATGATATTGTAGCTCTGAGGGCACAGCTTGCTTTGCAAAGGAAATATTTCCTAACTCATCCCCTTCAGCTCAGTACAATGGGGCCTAATTTCTGAACACTTTTGTGATGCAGAAAGTTGTTTACATTATTAAGAAGACTACTCTATGCTCTAAACTCTATATCTGTCACTGCTGCACATTAATGAATACGTGAATCCCAGCTGAACCGTTTAACTCCCATTGACTTTGAAGATAGCAGCAAACAAAAAGACATGTGCCCTAACATAAACAAAAGTATATCGCGTGAATTCTAGTCTGCAGCATCTCAGCGTAGCAGATCTTACATCCGCGATTGGTGCAGGCCTGGATGCTCTCCACCCTGGGCCTTGGACCAGTGTCATTTTGGGGTGCAAATGGAAGGAACCACTGTGGAGGAAGGTCATTTTAATAAGGTGTCTGCTTGAGGCTGCCCAGAGGTTTGAAATCTGTTCCTTGCAGAGGAGGACTAATTAGGGGAACAATAAGTGCTGTTAATCACATGACCCTGCAGGTGACGGCTATCACCACCAGACCTGCACCTGTGTAATATCCATGCAATACATTGCAAATCCATGTGATAGACTTATAAAGGGGCAAAGGAGCACACGGGCTCCAGTCAGTGTCCTACTCCAGGAGGGGCAAACCTGACTTGCACTGGTAGTGTGATGTGAGGAATCTCTCTGAGGGACTTCTTCCCAAGTTTCCTTCGTTTAGCCCCCCTTCCTATGGGTATTGACAAGGGAGAGGATGATTTGGCCCATCATAACTAAGGCACTTTGCTTTACAGCTGGAGGGATACAAGAAATAATCCTAATGAAAGGTCTTTAAATTCTGAAAGGTGTCAGTCAGCATTTCTGTAATGTATGTGGCATGTGCAAAGTACATAAGGGGATGGTGTGCTAGACAGATTTTAGTGAGTCTCATCTGGCAGAAGCTGCATAACCCACTCACGGTTTTGCCAGTTGTGAGTAACGTGTCCATCCTAAAGGCATGCCAAAAAACTTTATATCACCAGCTATTCTGCTGAAGTTTATTTACATCAAACCACACAGCAGCTGTTTAGCTGCACGCAACAATTTAGGAGAGGAAGTGAAGAATTCTGCATGCCACTGACGCTGTAGTGTGTAATTTTGAATGGCAACTGGCCATCTTGAAACACAATGGGGTAAGTGCCAAAGCCGTTCGGTCCCTGTGTGTCTTGCTGCAGCATCACAAATGGCTAAAAAGTCCAGTTCTTCAGTGACAGCCCTTGCCACAGATAATGCACTCATAAAGCACAGGGCCAGAAAATGACAACAATGGCTAAGTAACCAAAACCAATTTGTCTATGAAAAATAAAAAGACACATATACACACATTTATATGTGTATATAAATATATTTGTATGCCAGTTGGTGAAATGATTTACCTACATTCTCCTGGCTTTTGCTGTATTGTAAGGGTCTTGTGGCTTGATGAGTAAGGACTTTATTAGGTAATGTTTGCACTATGCTCTGCAAGTCTTGGTTGAAGAGTGCTATCTAAGTTCAAAAATGCATAGTAACACTTTCCCTATGGGTTAGAAAATGTGTTATTCACAAGAATACAATGGGACCCCGAGATCTGAAAATTAAAATAATATTTACCATGAAATAATTCTGCAAAAATACACCTTGGACTGCCAGGGCTCACTGCAGAAATAGTGCACTCACGTGGCTTATAAAATTAGTTGTGTATTATATGGAATGCAGAGACATGAGAATTTTCATCCACTTTTAAAAGTAAAATACTGGCTCTTGTTAAGAAAATGTAGCTTCTTTGAATTCTGAGAAAATAGGGGGGAATGATTCATTTGTGTGACAAAAATAAAAGTTCTAACAATTTCTGCAACTCTATTCTTTACCCAAGAAAAGCATAGAGTAGAGACCTGTGTGTGTGTGTGTGTGTGTGTGTCCTCCCTGCCCCCTGAAAATACTTTAACCTGACCAAGAAGATGTAAAATTCATATTTTTAATAACTGTATGGAAAAATGCATCAAATAGGGACATCTCGGTTGCTAACAAGCAACCCTGACTCAATGTGGTGGCAGTGTCCAGACTGGTTAGTGTATATTTGATTGGCAAGTAATGTTATCTCTTGTGGAGATGGTTTTTATGTCTCTTCACTTTATAGATATCAGAAACACTGGCCAATTTATCAGGACTAACATCTTATGAATACTACACTGGGTAGTTGCATGCAATAGGACTTTTGCTGCACTCTGCTCTGTGTGAAGGATCAGTGAGAAAGAGAGATTTATTAATAAGCAGTGTATCCAAAGACATTCCCCAAGTAATCTGCTTCCTAAATGTTCAATATTTTCCCTCCCTCCTCCATATTTCACTCCATGGTTTGTGTGATCATTTGCCACCTATATCAGAACACTTTTTATCCAATTCCACCGTTCTGCGAGCTTTCATGTGGTTTTCTTCGAATGTCTCAGAATTTCACAAACAATTCAGTGCAGAAGAAAAAACATACTAAACCCTAGAGATCACTTCAAATGATAGATGTTATGAAGGAAAGGGTTTGGTTTTTTTACACAAGGTTATGTTTTGGAGCTGCAGGAAAGGGCGGGCAGGGAGAGGCAGATTAAAGCTGTTTTACATTACCGGCTCTGTGAATGATCATTGGTAAAAGTAGAGGAGACAGACTGTTGTGCAGAGAGATTAGCAGAATTCACATTACCACTGAATGAAAAGGTGGGGGAAGGCAGAAAGCTAAGCAAGTGAATTCAATTACATCTGAAAAAGAATAGCCTAAATTAGGAGTCTCTCCTAGGGCTTGTTCCAGAGAATATTTCTACAAAGTTGGTTGAAGAATACTAGTTACCCAACCCCTGATTTTGCTATTATGTCGAAACTCTTATTCCATGGTGGTTTCTGTTTAGGAAATATTTCCCTTGTTTTGTTTATGCTGCTGGCAGGTGACTTCTTCATTTAATTTTGGTTTCTGGTTACACCCGCCAGCGTAAACTTGTTTGTAAAGATTTCAAAAGGAACACAAAGCCCACTGGAGTCAATGGAAGAGTCTCAGTGACTTCAGTAGGCTTTGGATAGTCTCAGAGTCCATTGAGCAATCTGAGTGTTCTATCTGTTTCTACAGCGCACAATGCGATGGTGGAGTAGACGAATATCTTACTGACGACAACTGCTCTGTTTGGTGTTCTGAAGTGTGTTGGATCTATGGTGCTATAGTAAATGACCTGGAAAGTTTGTATTTTCAATATATTTGCTGTGTTTGTGTAGCAAGTAGTATTGTGGTGTAAGTATTATTATTAATTTTACAGTACACTGGAAACAGACCCTTTGAGTAGGAAGTTTAGAATTCCCACCTTTGTTGTCCTGTCTATTTAGACTGTAAGCTCCTCAGGGAAGGAACTGTCTGTCGTTCTGCGTTTGTACAGTGCCAGGCACAATGGTGCTCCACTCTTGCCTGAAGCCTCTGGGCATTACTGTAAAAATAAAAATGCTAATGTTAATATAGGCTGAGATTGTAACTCCTCTGCAGGATGGATGTCAGTGTTGAGAGGCAATAGCCTCCCTGGGGCTGTTAGTGCCCATCCCACACAGGTGGGCAGTCAGGGGTGGGGAGCAGGTGAAATCTTGGCTTTGCCCCCTCGCCTCCATGCACCAGAATGCACAGCTGGTGTGGAGCGAGAAGCAATCTGCTCCAGATATAGGGCTGGCAAAGATAATTTCCCCTCTGGGACAAAGAGAGAACCAGGGACCAGACCCTCTGGGTCACGAGCTGGTTTCAGGTCTTCACTGTAGTTGTGCTGCCTCATATTCAGCCCTTATGAAAAAGGCACAGTTGAGCCCATAACAATGAGTTATTTGGACCACTGCATCTATTTTTACAAACTTTAGGAGGCAACGTTCAGGCTGGGAGGGGAGAGGAAATGAGGCGGGGGATAGTGCATGATGAAGGCTTATCTGGTACTTGGAACGTGGCTGGATCCCGTCTCTGTTCATTTCCACACTTTATAAAGAGGTGGAATTTGATACAGACAAAATGAACACTGCTTTGGTGTGTTAGCTTGGCTTCAGTGACACACACTCGGAACCTTGACTCTTCTGAACGTAGTCTTTTGGTTGTGAATTTTGCCTGTATTTTTATGAACAGGAAAGGCTTCAATTAGCTTAGCATACATGTCTACAGTCGACAAGAGGGACGCCTGGTCAGCAGATCTCAGGATGCCCCTCAAAGCAGGGCTTCTCTCCTGAAACTGTTAGTGAGTCTTTAGAAGGACAGGCAGGTAAACAGAAGGCGGGTGGACAATGGAGGGATGTGTGACCCACATACGTTTTTAGATCTAGAAATGTTAAGTGTGCAAAGTTCAACATGGAGAGAGACTCTGCCTTTCCCGGTTCTATTCTCTATCTCTTCTGGTCCCTTTGCCCCCATCTCTGTGCTCTCCAATTCCCTGCAGCCGTCTCCACGCCTCTGGCTTCTGCATCTCCTGCCAACTTGTCCAGTCCCCATTCTGGATTTCCTCTGCTTTCCATGTCCTTTCCCTACGATCTCCAAGCTCCCAGCACCCCCTTGATAGTCCCTGCATGCCAGCTTTCTACCACCCCGGGATCTCTCATTCCAGGAATGGGGAACAGAGCTCCGTATCTTCCTTCTACATGCCCCCAGTACCCTACCTCTAGTTTATTATTAACTGTGCTTGTATTTATATATATTGTAGTAGCACCTACGCGCTCAAGGGTATATGTACACTGCAATTAAAAACCCACGGCTGACCTGTACCAGCTGACCTGGGCTCGCAGGGCTCAGGCTAAGGGGCTCTTGAATTGCAAGTCCGGGTTCTAGGACCTTGCGAGTTTGGACTTCATGTCCAGAGTTTGGGCTTAATGTCTACACCACGATTAAACAGCCCCTTAGCATAAGTCCCGTGAGCCCAAGTCAGCTGACTTGGGCCACCTACAAGTGTCTAATTCAGGGGTCTCAAACATCAAGCCCTGGAGTTACTTGCTGTGGCCTGCCAATGGGATGGGGGTGGGGAAGGGGTGGGAAGAGGCAGGGCAGAGGCGGTGCTTCATGGAAGGGGTGAATTGGGGGCAGGGGCAGAGGGGAGGGCTTTTGTATCTTTATATGAAAAGGTGTCAGTGACGCAGTCCTCGGGCCAATGTACTAGTCCTCATGTGGCACTTGTGGTGATTTGAGTTTGAGACCCCTGGTCTAATTGCAGTGTAGACATGTCCCCAGTCATGGACCAGTGCCTCGTTGTGCTAGGTATTGTACAAACACAATACAACCAGATGGTCCCTGACCTTTGTCCCTGTCATCCCCTGCAACTTCTTTATAGCCCTCATTCATATCCCCATCCCAACTCCAACCCCTCCAAATCTTCCCCTGCTATCCTACCCCCATCCATTTCCCATCCCCGCAACTGCAGAAGCATAGCACCGAGTCAGTCCACCGCAAGTCAATTTACAGTTATAAACATTTTAAAATAATTGTATCCATTGTCACTAAAGAGCAGGAGGGGGCTCCTTGATAGCAGAGACAACCTTTGGGCCCCAGAAAAGAGACTCTCAGCTTTCAGTTTCAAAAAGCACGTCAATGTAGTTTCTAGCTCTTTCCTTTTGAAAGTAGCCTTGAAAACACACACACACACACACACACCTGATTTACTGCACAAAAAGTGTCTCCAAAGAATTACATTGGTAACCCACCCCTAGATTCTCTTCACAGAACACACTTGTCTGCTCAGAGCATTTCTCCCCACTTATGGGGAATCAGAACTGGGATCCTGACCAAAACCAGACAAAAAAGAAAAAGTGCCAGGAAAGGGTGGCTTGCTTCAGCCAAATGAAAAGAGCTGAGAGGGCCAGATCTTCAGCTGAGGTAGAGCAGCACAATTCCATAGAAGTAGATGGAGCCATACTGATTTAGCCCGGCTGATGATCTGCCCTGCAGGCCTTCCCTATGCATAGCTAGATGGCCAAGTTTCCTTGCTGCCTGGATGTGGGAACTCCCTGACGTTGTTTGTTACCTGGGCTGGGTGGAGGTGGGGCTGCAAAGTGAGAGAGAAAAGGTGCTTTAACAGTATTTCCTTTTTATATCCCTGTGCTAATAATTTGCTACTAATAAACTCCTTTCTGGCCTACCATAGCGTGGGGTGTATACACTCCACCACAGCCACTCAGAACACTACAAGCTACTTTTCCTCAGCGAGGTTAGCAAAACAGAAAGCATGTGGTGGTTCTAGACCAACCCTTCTGGAGCCAGGATGAACCAAAACCAAGACAAAGCAGGAAGTTTTTGGAAAAGTGAAAAACCAAGGAAATATTTTTAACGTGACGGGTGGGATTCTGGGACACAGCCCCAAGAGTAGCAGTGCAGAAAGGCACAGCCTTGGGCCACCTTTTTGTCCTCCTTATTTTGGATTCCTCCTGGAGCTACCACAGCCAGGAGAACATAAGAGAACAGCCAGGAGTCTAAGTCACAGTACCCTACTCAACCTCCTAAGCTAATTAGGGACTGCTCTACAGTCCACACCAGTGGAGAAGCCACAGAGCTGCACGAGCTACAAGGACTGTCCATTTCTCCTTGACACATCTCTTTCTGCCCTTTGCACATTCCTTACACTGGGGCCTGCAAACAGCAGCCTACACAGGGATTACACCCCCAAAGAAACTCTCCCTGGCTAGCGAGGGGGCTTTCACAGCCCGTGTAGCAAGAAGGGAAATCCTTCCCCACCCCATCATTTTAAAACTGCTTTCCAATTTTTTTCCAGACTTCCCAGAAAAAAATTCTCCTTTCAGTTGGGAAGTGGCAGAGGAATTTGGTTTTTTCAGGAGAAGTTAAGGGTAGGGATTAAGCATCTAGTTAGCAAAGGCATAAACACAATCCAGGGACTAGACAAGTTCAGTCTACAAATAAAATGGTAATTTTTAAGTGGGAATAATTAACCATTGGAGCAATTTACCTACCCAGAGCTGCAGTCGATTTCCCATCCCTTGAAGTTGTTAAATCAAGATTGGATGTCTTTCTGAAGCTCGAGCTCCACCCCAAGTTATGGCCATGATGCAGGAATCTCTAGGCAACACTCCCTGGCCTGTGTTATGCAAGAGGTTAGATTAGATGATCATAATGGTCCCTTGTGGGTTTAAAATCTATAATTCTATGAATCTTCATTTACTGCTGTGGAACCTACTGCTGTTACATAACACAAGAATAATACTGAGCATTTATATAGCACTTTCCCTCTCTCCATGTGTTTTGCAATGGTGGAGAAGTAGCTGTTCCATTTTCCGGGGTGAGAAACAAAGACACAAAACAAAGAGGACCAAAACTGGAGTTGTAGATGCTCAGCTCCTCTGGAAGTCAGGCTCTACCTCTCCTAATTGAGATGCTCAAAATCAGAAGGCACTTTTGAAAAGTTTGGCCTATGGTGACTTATTGACAGAAACAGGACTAGAACCAAGATAGTCCCCACTACCTCTGCTCTACATCACTCCCATATTCCCCTCCTGCCCCACAGAAGGTGGTCCATGAGCTCTATAATAATTTATGACCAGCCCTAGCCAGGACCCAAACAGAAGAGGTGTGTAACCCCTTTCAGATCACACTTCACAGGAGAGAAATACTGCTATGGAGCAAGGGGTGCTTAAGTCTGGGATCACATTTAACTATGTCCATTTAGAGCCCCGAGACATACAGCCCTTACTCACCAAGTAATCCTTACTTCCCAAGCGGTCCCTTTGAAAGCAAGGTGACTACTCACATGAGTGGAGGTTGCAGTGAAGAACTTCTAGTAAGTATATTGAGATTTCTACACCATTTATATGGAAGAGATTCTGTCAGTTCCTTTTCAACTGGACAAATTGCTTTCGGTGGTAATAGTATTATTTAACTCTAAAATGTTTTAAGGTACCGCTTGCATGAAAGATGTGATACAAAATATAGTATTGACTTTTGCGATAGAGTATAACCAATATAGACAGTAAAGTGGTGTTGTCCTGCATGTGTCTGATTTATTTACTTCAAAAATGTAGCGATAGATTTCTAATGTTAGTTAGACTAGTTCAAGGTATAATGCAATAGTAGCAAAATTACTGGTCATGGCGGGAAAAGTTTTGTCTGAGTTAGAAGTGCCAGCACAGGCACAACATGCTTTCAATGTCCCGGTAATATTTAATGGCCTGAAAATGTGTATAGATTTGTTGTTTATCCTGGAGAAAGCTAATGAAATAAAGTGCTATTCAGGCAACTATTTTATTTTTGAAAGGTTAGTAATACATTTTCTCTCACTTGGCATCATTGAACTATGTACCTGTACATTCGTATAAGGTTTCATCCTGTATTTCTGAAGTACTCAGAACTCTCACTGTGGTCAACAGATGTAATGGATGCAAGGTTGGGGCTTTAAACATAAATATGTCATTTTGCCCCTGCCTTTAGTCTCTGAAAAATGACAGCCCCTCGTGTCCATGTGAAGTGTCACTCAGATATTACGGTGATGGGCAATACATTGAGAGGCTGACTGGAGAGAGAGAGACATGCAATGGGGGTTCTTTGACAATGACTGCACCTCAGATTTTCCATAACTGCTACGACAGATATGTAGAGACACATGTACAGAAAAGCACCCCGTCTGTTCAAAATATGAATAAAATAGTCACAGAAATCATATCCCCGCCACTTACCCCTGGTAGGTAAAAGAAAATAGCCTCATTTGAAAAGGCGGGGATTCAATAACGTTTCACATCGTGTTTTCCACGGCAATGGCACCGTGGAGCTGCAGCGGCTCAAAGAGGGCAAAAAAGTCACAGTCTCCATAAGGC
Organism: Sternotherus odoratus; assembly: GCA_032164245.1. Lineage (NCBI taxonomy): Eukaryota > Metazoa > Chordata > Testudines > Kinosternidae > Sternotherus > Sternotherus odoratus. The sequence continues at coordinate 65,903,124 of JAVMKO010000003.1, forward strand.
CCCTCAGCGTTAAAGTGGATGTCTGAGCGTAGGGTGAAATGTTTGCGGCACAGACGCATGTTCACTGACAATTGTTTAACTGGCGGTTTAATGTTAGGAAGGGAAGGGGGATGGATAGCATTTTACCATGCAAAAGCAATGAGTTCTGCCCAGGAAGACAGGGATCTTAACTCCTAGAGCTGAGAGGCAGCAGCAGCAGCAGCAGTGAGTTTCTCTTGCTCTTCTCCCCGCCCTCCCCCCGCCCCCCAACCCCATCTTCCAGGTTCAATAAAGATTACATCATGGAGAAAGTATGCAATGTAGCCTGAGACTCAAAGCCGTCACAATTGGCGGCTGTTTAACTGTAATGTCGCTGAAACACATACTTTCCACCCCCCACTTTCCCCCTGGCCTGCCCCCCCATCCCACCCCAAGCCCTCTGCTTTTCGTACTATTAAGGGAAGCATTATTGGGGAAAGGAAAATCTGATCAAAACTGTCGACCGCCAACTGCCGATTTTCTATGGATTCAATAAAGGCCACCTTAACGATTTCCCTAATTAATGGATGACATCTTTGGCTGGAGGAGAGGCGATGTATTCTACTCTGCCTTAGTCTTTGTTAACCTTCTAATTAACTTTCATAGGTCACCCAGGTCTCCCAAACCTAAAAGTGAAGAGGGCCATTGTGCTAGGAGCAGTAAACTTACTTTTTCTGCCTGGATACTTAAAAGGGGGAATGATTATAGGCAGAGAAAAATAACTCCATTTAAAGTCTTTGTAACTACAGAGAATGCATAGGTCCCTGCCTTAGAAAATAATTGAAACACCATTTATACCAATATTTCCATGCATAATAAAACAAATTAGCAAAATGCATCTAAATTCAGATGCACACTTTTTTAGAATGTGAAGTTGGGCAGGTCAACAAAAGGATTCAGATTTACTGTGCCAATTGCAACTGCAACGGCAATCAGTCTTTTTACTGAATGATTTCAGGCAAAGAGTATGGGCTAATAGTACACACACACACACACACAATCTAATACTGTAATATTGGGCCAGAGTTATCCCGGGTAAAACCACTGAAATCAATAGAATTGTGTTAGAATGAATTTGGCCCACTGCCTTTTGTGGAATTTAATGTGGACTGACCATTGAACTGGAGACATCGAAGATGATAAAACCAGTTCCCTTTCAAACAGACTGATGCAACCAAAAAGGGGTGGGCAGAAGGCATTTGGGTGGCCTTTTCCTCTGTCTGCAATGTTTTCAGTGAAATTCTGTCCTCTTTCACATCCACCTTACTGAAGTCAATCCGATTCTTTTCATAGCTTGCTATTAAAGTGCATGGTGTAGGATGAAAAATAAAACTTCATGGTGGCAACTTGAAGTTAATAAACCTGAAATTAATGGTTTCTTGAAAAGCGATGAATATGAGTGTTTCTGTGGCTTTGGGAAAACACATGGAATTAACTGTTCTCTAACTAATGTAGAATAGTAATAAGGTAGTACAGAATAGGATAATAATAGTTCTCCCAATATAACATACATATGCACACTCACACACACACACTCATACCTTGGAGTTGGCATGGCAACCCCCATCTTTTCATGTTCTCTGTGTATATATCTATCTATCTTCCTACTCATGTTTCACTCTATACATCTGATGAAGTGGGTTTTAGCCCACAAAACCTTATGCCCAAATAAATGTGTTAGTCTCTAAGGTGCCACAAGTACTCCTCATTCTTTTTACGGGTACAGACTAACACAGCTACCACACTGAAATTCACAATACAGTTCCTTTCTCTTCTATAAGAGAATTGTTCTATAAACTCACAGTACAGCTCCTTTCTCTTCTCTTCTGGAATACAGAGCCCCAACAATTTACTTGTTCAAAAATGTTGCCTGAGGAGTGATAATTTAGAGAACTTTTTGAATTGAGTAAGAAGAAGTCTGATCTGGTGATTAAAACACAGGGCTGGCAATCAGGCTATCTGCGTTCTATTCCTGGATCAGCTACTGACTAGTAGTGGGATGTTAGGCAAGCTACTTAAGCCAGGTCCACACTAAAATGTTAGGTCAACCCAGTTACATTGTTCAGTGGTGTGAAAAATCCACACCCATGAGCGACTTAGTTAAGCCAACCTAACCCCCTTCCATCAACCCAGCTACCACCTCTCAGTCACTGTAGCGAGTGTCTACACTGATGTGCAACAGCAATGCCGCTATGCTGCTGCCGCATTTCTAATGAAGAGATAGCCCTGGATTCTCTTGGATTCGGTTTCTCCACATCCGTGGTAGGTGTGCCAATAATGTAATATTTATAAAGTACGTTGAGCTCCTCAGATGGGAAGCCCAATAGCAGTGCCAAATATTAAGCAAGAAACCAAAATATTGAGGTTTTCAAATAGTTAAAGTATTTTATTACAGTGGTGCTGTGTGCACATTGAATAGCTCTGAATTTTGCAATAGGTCAAGTGTAAGATCCGGCCTCCAGCCTCTTTGTTACATACAGCCCTCAGTTCATATAGAGAACTCCCAGGGTCACCAACAGGCATTCCCTGTGCAAATCCAGGGAAGTACATGGCCCTGGCTGCTTAACTTTTGATACAGTAGAATTCCATCTTCTTTCTAAAGTTGACTTTGGTTTGATAAGTCTTCTGCATTTGTGCTGGCAAAGCCCAACAGGAAGGGTAGTTTACTCAAAAGGAGATGGCTATCCCTATACACATAGGACTAGAATCTCAGTGGTTCTCAAACTTACCTGAACCCTTTTTTCTTCAGCTGCCCAGCAGTGCGACCCTTGTATGTCCGCCGAAAAGCCGCCGAATGAATTACTTCCGCATTCGGCGGCTATTTTCGGTGGACGTGCCAAGCACTCCCGAAATAGCTCGGCATGTCCGCCAAAAAGCCGCCGAATGCGGAAGTAATTCATTTGGCGGCTTTTAAGCAGCGCCGGGAGCTCACAACCCCGCTGGGAACGCTCAGCGACCCCCAGAGGGGTCGTGACCCCCAGTTTGAGAAACCCTGGACTAGATTGTGAATTGTGCTGAGGTAACATATGGTATATGTTACCCACCAGATCGGCGGATAGCGATCAATCTATCAGGGATCGATTTATCCTGTCTCGTTTAGATGCAATAAATCAATCCCCAAAGGCGCTCCCCATCAACTCTGGAACTCCAGCTCGCCAAAAGGCACAAGCAGAGTCAATGGGGGAGCCCGCTGCCGCCATGAGGACGCCAGGTAAGTTGACCTAAGATGCACTGACTTCAGCGACATTATTCACATAGCTGAAGTTGCATATCTTAGGTTGCCCTCACCCCTCCACCCCCCCACCCCCGCTAGTGTAGATCAATCCATAAAGGGGCTGCAATGGAAACAAAACAGTACCCTCAGAATCCCTTTGTCTCAGGAGGGTTCCTGGGCTTGAATAGAACCCAAGTAATGGCTTTATACCAGCCATTCTCAAACCCTGCAGTGTAGGGGATGGGCCAGAGATGAGAAGGGTTAGGGACAGGGTAGGAGTCCTTACAGTGCAGCACAGATATTCTGTCCTCATTTGAATGAATCATAGAAGCCAGTGCAACTTAGAGCAGCTCTGGGTTGTTCTAGGTTGCAGTGGGAAGGGGCAAGGAGGCCCTAATCAAAGTCAGAATTCAGGAGACACAGAGTACATCTATACTACCCGCTGGATCAGCGGGTAGTGTTCGATGTATCGGGGATCGATTTATCGTGTCTCATCTAGATGTGATAAATCAATCCCCAAACGCACTCCCTGTCGACTCCGGAACTCCAGCTCCACAAGAGGAGTAAGCGGAGTTGGCAGGGGAGCTGCTGTGGTCAACTCGACGCTGTGAGGACGGCCGGGTAAGTTGAACTAAGATACTTCAATTTCAGCTACGTGAATATCGTAGGTGAAGTTGCGTATCTTAGGGCTTTTCTTCACTACAGCGAGGAAGGATTGATCTTTTGGCAATTGATTTATCGCGTCTCGTCAAGACGCGATAAATCAATCACCAGCAGTGCCCCTGTCAACTCCGGAACTCCAGCTCGCCAAAAGGCGCAAGCTGGAGTCGATGGGGGAGCGCGCTGCCGACTGCCACCGCCATGAGGACGGCAGGTAAGTTGGCTGTAGATACCCCGAATTCAGCTACGTTATTAACGTAGTGGAATTTACGTATATACAGCCTCTCTCGCCCCCCCTCCCCCCCACTGAAGACCAGCCCACAGTTCGAACTTCCTCCCTAGTGTAGCCCAGGCCACAGAGATGACTGTAAGCAACACAAGGGTCTGATTTAGTTACCTGAACTTATTTAGTTAAATCAGACTTCATAAGCAAGGATCAATGCACCAGCTAAAATTTGGTCACACCCTTTTCATCGCACTCTATCACAATTATTTTACAATTGCAGAACCTTGTAGTATTTGATAAAATTCAACTCAGTGGCTTTCCAGAATCAATAACAATGTAGCACAAGTAACCACTGCAAGTGGGGACTGGAAATCAGGACTCCTGCATTCTATTCTTAGCTCTGCTCCTGACTCACTGTGTGCCAAAATCTATCTATTAACGGTTTAAGATGAAGCCAGCAATGAAACTGTGGCCGACAGTGTGCTCATTTTATCACACAACTTCTGAAGTGCCGCAAGTTTGGTCTCAGGCCCTGTAAACATTACAACTTTAGCAGAGTTAAAAATTCCATCTTGACATGCCTTCACAAGGAGGCCATGTTGCACTGGCTTTATGGATTCCGAGGGATAATATGGAATCTGTGTGCTAACAAAGAGCCGACCTTGTCAAAGGAGGGAAAAAACTCTCACTTGGAGAAGGCAACTTGTCAACTCATCAAAAATAAATGTTTCAGCTGTTGTGCTTATGGGCTTAACGCAAGGTTCTACTCTGAAAAGTGGCTCTGTTGGAAGGGTAAACATGCATTTATTATCTCTCAGTGATTTCCATATCACGTGCTCAATTTACTTGTAAAAAGATGTTTTTTGTTGCCCAACAGCCTTTCAAACTCACCCAAGGATCTCAGAATCAAACAGGGCTCTTTTCTTCCTCTCCCGAATTAAGGTTCTGCAGCCCAATTTCTGTTTGGAGAGACACCTGTGGCACCTCTTTGCCTTTGGTGAGGTTGTACACGGGGTAACTAATGGGAACTTGGTAAACAGTTCCATTCATGGCATACAAAATGAAATAAAATCCAGCTTATGCTTTCTTATCTCTTTTGGCTCTGCAGGGCTAACAGAGGGGATAAAACTCATTTTTCTAACACGTCAGCAGATATGACTTTAAATATGCACAGGAAGCAGATCACCCGAGTGAACATTCTAATTAGGGTTTCTCAAACAGGGGTACATAGACCCCCTGGAGTCATGTCCAGGGCCGCCCACCCTGCTGATTAACTCCTCCCTCCTTCCCAGTACCTCCTGCACACCACCAAACAGCTGTTCAGTGGTATGCAGGAGGTGCTTGGAGGGAAGGAGAGGTATGGGGAAGGTGCGCACTCTGTGGAGGGGGCGGGAAGAGGAGGGACAGGGGTGGAGCAAGGACAGGAAGAGGTGGGGTCGGGGTCTTGGGGGGAGAGTGGGACTGGGGGCAGGGCCTGAGGCTGAGCAGAGGTCTTGGGGGTCCGCAGAATTTTTTAAATCCAAATGGGGGTCCTCAGGTTGCTAACGTTTGAGAACCACTGTTCTAACATAATGAGCCTGATTCCCACTTACACAAAGACCCCTTCATATTGTTCTAGCAGTGTAAAGAGGCCTTAAAGTGGGCAGAAACTATTTTCACACCCATTTTAAGGCCCCTTTACCCTGACAGAGCCATGTAAAGGGGCATAGCCTTGGATCCTCAAGGGTACTTATATGCCTGCGTCCCACTGAAATCAATTGGGTTTGAGGATCTGGGCCTTTGCCTAAGTGCAGTCACTTTTCAGAGCAGAACAGCACTACGCATGAAGGAAGAAGGAAACTATTCTTATCAGAGAAGAAAAAGTGTGAACGACAGTGGGAGGTGAGTGTGTCAGAGAGAAGCAGATTGCAGTAGCTCAAGAAGAACACATGATAATAATAAAGGCTTGGATTAAAGTTTTAGCAGCATGGACAGAGTGCAAAGGTCAGCATTAGAAATGTTACAGAGGACAAAATGGGGACGGTATAAAAGCCTGGACCGATAGAGTTCTAGGGACGAGGTTCCAGTCCCAGCCTCGGGGTGAGCAAGACTAGGGATGTGGGGGAAGCCACATGCTCAGCTTTTGGGAAGGAGCAACCTTCTCTGACTAACTGAGTAGCACCAAAGCCAGGCTCTGCAGGGGCCTCAGTGATCAAGGCACTGAGGCCTTGAAGGAGGGGACTCACAGGGCTCTGACCAGAAAGCATAGGCAGGAGAACTCCAGATGCTAGGAGGTCACCTCTTTAAGCAATGCTACCCTACATCTCAGCACACCAATCAGTTTGTAAAAGGGGCACAGTATGTAGCTAATGGCATCCGATATCACAGCACTGAAGAAATAACCTGAGTAGTCATTTTGCATAAAGTCGCTTGGAAAACCCACTGGTAAGTGCTGAGTAGTCTGGCCAGTCTCTCCATACAGAGACAATGCTGAGCTGCTGCTGGAGCTGCAGTATGCTTTGCTTTGTGCTCTTTCTCCTGCTGCCTCTCCTCAGATGATGGAGAACAGCAGCCTCACTCAGTGGGCTGCCCTTGTTCACATGAATTGCTCCACTGAAGTCAATGGGACAACCCATGTGCATACAGAGCACTGAAGGGAGGAGGATTTCTAAGAGCTCTGTTGGAAGGGTAAACTCTGCTGTTTGAGGTTTTCAGGGCTACCGGCGAGTTCCATGTGTCCCTTTGGGGACTCTCACTTCTCACCCTGGAGAGTCAAAAATATTGGATCTAAAGCTTTCAAGAGAGTCAAGGCGCAAGTTTTTCTGGACCAAAAGGCCAGCTCTGAGTGGCTATGATGAGATAGTGAATATCTGGGGTCGGTGGTGACCTTCAACTGGAGAGGTCACTTTGATTTGGTTATAGTTCAAGGCTGCCGCTGCAAGGAAGGTGAGGATTTGGGTGTATGTTTTTCAGTGAAAGCTGAGATTCTCCTTTACATTTCCTTGTCCCCCAAACAAAGTGAGACACCCCCCCCAACCCTGAGCTTTGTGAACCCCTACGGGACAGTTTTTCCAGCTTCCCACAAAATATTACAGATTGAGGACTCAGCAGAGGAACTGCATGATGTTTGCCTTTTATGTGATATGTAAACTTTGGGCCCACGTTTCTGGAACCTTATGGGTCAACTGCTGTGACCTAGGTCCTAGGTCATCCAGCATAATATATGTTATTGTCTATTCAGCCCTGTAAGTGTACACAGGGCCGTAGAGTGAGGGAGGTGTAGCAAATAAATAACCAGGGTCCTTGTCCCAGAGGTTTAGCGGTCTTGGCACATGCAGGTAAGAAATGGAACAATACAATAGAACAGAGCTGGATTCATGATGCACACAGTGTTTGGTAAATATAATCCCATATCTAGGGCTAGATTTATTCTTGTGTCTCAAATCTCCTGTTCTGAAAGGCATCCAGTGCCATTTGTCCCCAGTAACCACTAGGCTTGTACTATCTTCTGCTCTCTACTTTCACTCTTGCTCCTTTTCTTTTTGTTTTCAAACATGTCCCTGCATCCTCCATAAAAATGCATCTCTCTCTCCATCTCCATCTCGATGAGATAATGGACAGATATCCAAACCGGATCATCAGCTATGATATTTTTATTTCAAAGAGGGCAGATTTGGGAGAATTAAGCAAAGAAGTGATATGGACTGAAGAGCTTAAGGATTTAAATGTGCAGGAGACTTGGAATTTCTTCAAACCAACTATACAAAAAAAACTCTGAAATTTGCATCCCAAGCAAGGGGAAAAGACATGTAGGGAAAGGCTCCAGACCCAGCTGTATAAATATCCACCTCAGAAAGGTTATTAGGAGTAAGCAGAGAGCCTACAGGGAATGGAAAAAGGGGCTGATCCACAAAGAAAGCTTCATTGCGGAGGTTAGAAAATAAAGTGAGAATTGCTAAAAATCAAGCTGAATTAGCTCCTCTCAAAGAAATTAAAATAAATAATAAGAGGGGGGTCTCTAGGGCTTGTCCTCACTGGCGGCGGGGGGGGGGGGGAAATCGACGGCAGAGACGCAACTTCAGCTATGTGAATCACGTAGCTGAAGTTTACGTATCTGCCGTCGACTTACCTGCCGTCCCCACGGCGGCGGCAGTCGGCAGCGCGCACCCCCGGCGACTCCAGCTTGCACCTCCCAGCGAGCTGGAGTTCCGGAGTCGACGGGGGAGCCCGGGGCGATCGATTTATCGCGTCTTAACAAGATGCGATAAATCGATCGCCAGAAGATCGATCCCGCGCCGCGCGAGTGAGTTCTAAATAAGGATGGATGAGGTTGGGCTGCTCTGCAGTGTTGATGGGAAAGAGATTAAAGATCTCTAGCATCTTGAGGTATGGCCACAAAACTAAACAAATACTTGGCCTCAATTTTCAATCAGGATGATAATATGGAACATAGCCATGAAGACAGTATGACTGATGGAAATGAGTGTCTAAAAGTGGAAATGATCACCTTTGAGGTGGAGGAAAATCTTCAAGGGTATAATTCACTCAAATTGGTGGGAACCAGATAATTTCCATCCCAGAATACTGAAAGAACTGGCACATGATATTGCTGGTCTGCTAGCAAGGATTTTTAATAATCTATATAGGGGAGGTACCATATGACTGGAGATTATTTAATGTATCTACATTCAGGAAAAGGAAACAAGTGATCTGGGCAGTTACTGACCTCAGAAGTATGCAAGGCTTTAGAACAAATTGTGAAGGAAAGAATAATTAAATTCACTGAGATAAATGGTAAATGGAATGTAATGCAACTTGGGTTTGCCAAAGATTATTCGTGAGAATCTAACCCCATTTCCTTCTTTGAGAAAATAACTGATCCTTTTTCGATAAGGGAAGTGTGGCAGATTTAATATACTAGGGCTTCAGAAAAGCATTTGACATGGTACCAAATAGGAATTAAATTAGGAAAGATGGGGATCAGTGCAAGAAATGTGAAGTGGATAAAAAAGTGGCTAAAGAGGAGAAGGCAATGGATTGCGCTGAAAGGTGAGTTATTGGACCGGAGGGAAGTTATTAGTGGAGTGCCTCCAGGATCTGTATTGGGACCAAGCTTATTTAATATTGTTATTAATGACTTTGGTACAAAAAATAGGAACGTACTAATAAAATGTGCTGATACAAAGTTGAGGCATCACGTTAGTGGCTCATAGTCATCCTGTGGATGTCCCACATACCCAGCTCTCTCTCCCCCTTTTGCTCCCAGCTGATAAACCCCCAGTTTGTAGCAGAAATTCTTATTAGAACTGCCAAGTGATTAAAAAATTAATCATGAATAATCGCACTGTTAAACAATAACAGAATACCATTTATTTACATTTTTTGGTGTTTTCTACATTTTCAACTATATTGATTCAATTACAGAATACAAAGTATACAATGCTCACTTTATATTTATTTTTGATTATAAGTGTTTGCATTGTAAAAGGACAAAAGAAATAGTATTTTTCAATTCACCCAATACAAGTACTGTAGTGCAATCTCTTTATCATGAAAGTTGAACTTACAAATATAGAATTATGTACAAAATATTGCATTAAAAATAAAACAATGTACAATTTTAGAGCCTGCAATTCCACTCAGTCCTACTTCTTGTTCAGCCAATTGCTCAGACAAACAAATTTGTTTACATTTGCAGAAGATAATGCTGCCTGCTTCTTGTTTACAATGTCACCTGAAAGTGAGAACAGGTGTTCTCATGGCACTGTTGTAGCTGGCATACAACATGAAATATAGGGAAGAATGCAGGTAAAACAGAGCAAGGGATGTACAATTCTTCTCCAAGGAATTCAGTCACAAATTTAATTAACACACTTTTTAACGAGCGTCATCAGCATGGAAGCATGTCCTCTGGAATGGTGGCCAAAGCATGAAGGGGCATACGAATGTTTAGCATACCTGGTATGTAAATACTTTGAAATGCTGGCTACAAAAGTGCCATGCCTGTTATCACTTTCTGTTGACTTTGTAAATAAGAGGGCAGCATTATCTCCTGTAAATGTAAACAAAATTGTTTGTCCTAGCGATTGACTGAACAAAAAGTAGGACTGAGTAGACTTGTAGGTGCTGAAGTTTTACGTTGTTTTGTTTTTGAGTGCAGTTATGTAATAAAAAAAAACTATATATGTAAGTTGCACTTTCAGGGCAAAGAGATTGGACTAAAGTGCTTGTTTGAGGTGATTGAAAAATACTATTTCTTCTGTTTATCATTTTTACAGTGCAAATATTTGTAATCAGAATATACACTTTGATTTCAATTATAACACAGAATACAAGGAATATGAAAATGTAGAAAAACACCCAAAATATTTAATTAATTTCAATTGGTAGTCTCTTGTTTAATAATGTGATTAAAACTGCGATTAATCACAATTAATTTTTTAATCACAATCAATTGTTGGTTTAAACGCTTGAGTTACCTGCAATTAATTGATAGCCCTAATTCTTATTATTAGACCCTTACTGCATGATTTTGCACTTTGCACCACTGAATTTCATCCCATTTCTGTAACTCCAGTCATTAAGGCCATACAGATCTTCCTGCATAATATTCTAATCCCCTTCTGTATTGATGATGTCTCTCATGCCTCAACTTTGTATCAGCAAATTTTACTAGCTACTTTTTGTGCCAAAATCATTAATAAAAATATGATTTGCTCCAATACAGATCCTTGAGGGACTCCACTAGTGACCTCCCTCCAGCCCAATAACTCACCTTTCAGCACAATCCATTGCCCTCTCCTCTTTAGCCACTTTCTTATCCACTTCACAATTCTTGTGGTTGCCAGTGACCTTGGGAGTTTTTCCACCTTCTTCTGCAGTACAGGGATGCAGGTCACCGGCCAGGATTATCTCAGTATATGTCATTCTTTCTCTGCTATCTCAGGGCCTTGAGCACTGCTTCACCTTTGTCTCTCCTGTTCTCTATGTGTGGATCTCATTTACTTTGGTCTCACTTCCATTGTTTGGCTTAGGGTGCAGGTGGAGGACTGTGATATACAGGAGGTCAGACTTTCTCCTCTCATCTCTTCAAGTAACTCATTTAAACTTCCATACTCTTCTAATTCTCTCTGATACTCTCCCATCTGGTTTTTAGCCACTTCACTCCACTGCAGCTGCTCTTGCTAAAGCCACCAATGACCGCCTTTTAGTCAGATCGAAATGCCCCATCTCCAGCCTTTTTCTCTTTGATTTTTTCACCACCTTAGAAAAACAGTTGATTTTTCACCATCTCTGAAAAAACCTGATAATTCCCATCCTTGGAGCTGGCCTGGCCTTTCTCAGTTTGGGTGCTCTCCTAAAAATGTTTAGATTTAGTTATTGGTAGCGGAATAGACAGACTCATGATAATAAAGGGGCAGAATGAATAAGACAATTTATTAAATTGTCTTTTGCCCTCTAAATGGGCTCCACATGAAGATTTTAAGAGCAAAATCCAGCTGCCAGGAAGATCCAGGTTGGGGAAGAAGAGGCCTACTTTTTTTAGACTTGTGAAAAAAATTGCCTTTAAAATCTTCTAAGTTGGCTCTACTAAGGAAAAAGAAAACAGTGAATAATCTTCTGTGATTGTCTTCCAATTGTCTACTTCCCCAGACTCATTATTATCTAAGTCTGGGAATTCAGTTGTCAATAACTAGAACTAAACATTAAGCAATTCCGGACACATATTGGAGTGGGGAGCGGGAGATATAAAAGTAAGAGGATCAGGCACTGGACGCAGTGCAGTCACTCTCACTAAGGTCTTTACTATCTAGTAGAAACAGATCCTACTACATCCCTGGGTTTAGAATAGAAGGTTCAAGAGGTTTTCATTCCACCCTCTGATTCAGCAATGAAGCTAGTTACCTTCTCTCATTAGAAGGTTCTTTTCAAGTTGGAAAATACTTACAGAGCTATTAGTTATATACAACATTCGACTCTAGTTGTAACCATTTTTAGAATACCTTACTTCTGCTGGAAGAGTGCATGTAATAAAATCTATAGTCAGTTATGTGGACCTTAAATTACAACTTCATGCCCAGAGCATATAAACACATAATATATGACAATCATCTTAAGCTTCAGATCAACCTGGAAAATCAAAATCACTGCAAATAATACTCTTAAGCCTTATTTCATGTTCTGTTTTCCTACTATATAATCAATTACAAAGCTAATAATACTAATTTATTAGCATAGCTAATACATACTTTATCTTAAAAGATGATATTTAAATTACTATTAATTATGTCTAGAATATTATTTTAAAGACTCTTAAATGGAATAATTCTAAATTTTCAGTTGTAGTATGCTTCCCCTATGTCAAAGCAATGCACACAAATAGGTGGAAAATCAGATAAACAGCTCAAAGGGGGAGGAAAAAAACCCTAATTTCTGATTTCCCCTTACAAGAAAAAAAAATACACGAAAATGAACTGCAGGTAACTTTGTTGGCATTTGTGTGCATATATCATACTATTATACCACCCGAATGAGGAGAGCACCATCTGAGAAGAGTCTCTCTTCTTCATGTGTGGTATTATAAGGATCACTTTTTCTAAAAGAAGGAACAAATATGATGAAATGGTGTATCAAGTGTCATGAGATCATCACAACCATTAAAGTGATTAACTACCCCCAAAATATTCCTGGAGAACCTCAACCACGGAACAACTGCAGGAATCTGAAATGTCTAGTAAGAACTGTATGTAGCTTGATATTTAAAAAGGATACATCACCTCTGAGTCTTTTTCTTTCTGACTGCTCCTTTATAAGTTGCAAAGTTTTCATGCATGCATTAAATCAACCAAGTATGGGACTTAACCTGCATTCCTTGTACATCCAAATCTCACCTTGAACTCAGTGGGAGTTTGGGGTGAGCCAGAGAGACCGCTGAAGTCAGACACAAAGTAATCAATGCTTCTTTCCCATTTCCACATGGGGAAACCTCTGTCATTAAAACAAAGACTGGTAGAAGTCATAGTAGGCCACAATGTCCTCTATGAACATGTTATTATTCATGATCATCACACAGTGCCTTGCCTCCAAGGAGCACAAAGCACTACAGAAACCTGCAGGAATGGCCTTATAATATATGGGGAAGTTTATCACCATTAAACAAGAGCTCAGATTAAATGCCCCCTGCACAAATGCACACACTCAGGTCCCGAAGGCCCAGTTGGTTTGCTGGCATGCACACATTCCCCAGTGTGGATGGTTTGTTTGTCCTTTCATTCGTTTTTTTCTCACTCTTGTCTTAGGGGAGAAGCAACTTTAAAGCATGGGAGAGACAGACAGAGAGAGCATGACGCCCTATAATCCAACAAGTCAACTTCCCGAGCTCAAACACGAACTGATTTTTTTTTCTTCCCCCGCCTTATAAAAAAGAAATTGACTTTTGTTTGGAGTTTGTGAGAAGTGGGACTCGGGGCCCAGTCAATGGGGCTCCCCGCGGCGCAGGCTGAGTGGAGCCATCTCGAACCAGTCAGCCGCGGCACCAATTAATCCGCTCTTTGTCACTGCCCCGGCCCCAGCAGCAGCAGCAGCAGTGGCGGCAGCAGCAGCAACACATTTGCCCATTGTTCAGCCCTTCATGCGATGGGATTTATCCTTTCAAAGAGCCAGTTTTGTCCCAAAGAGTTCGAGCGGAAGTTTCTCACTGACAATTTGCCCCAAATAGATAGATTTGTCAGCAGCAACCTTTAAAAGCAAAAAGCCACACCAGAAAAAAAAGAAGAAGAAGGTGCATCCCTCTGTCTGGGGATCTGGCCTGGCGAGGTGAGCTAGGGACGCAGTCTGGCTCTGAGGTAGGGGAGCGCTAAGCGGCCTGGATAGGGCGCTTGTTTGCCTCAAGACAGATCAAGGGCAGGGTAAATGGCATGGCTGGGGCTCTCATTCATCTCCTGACAGATATAACAGGGAAGCTAACACGCTCCCAGGCTGCTGAGTTCTGAAAGCCTTCAGGGGAGGGTGGTGCTTTCACAGGCCATTGGCCTGCTTGCTCCACAGCATTGTGTTAGGCCAAGTGGGCTCTACTGACTCCAGTAACGCCGCTGGCAGGGCTGGAGCAACAGGCCAGGCCCGGATCTTCATTTCCCAACCCCTGGGCTCGTCATTGACACCAGTGCCAGCCGGGCACAAAATGCTACCACATCGGAATGGGAACGCTTCACCCAGGCCGGGCAGTGGTGCGAAATGGCTGCCCAAGGGGCGGAGCCAGGGCAAAGCAGCCTTGCGGTCTGGTTCCGGAGCAGGGCTGCTTCACTGTGCTGGGCCAGGGTCTTCAGCTGCTGGTATCAATTGTCATAGCTCCCTCGTAGTCCATTTATACCCGCAAAGGATCTGCCCCCTAAGGCTGCAAAACACAGCTACTTACAGGTGAGCAGAGGAGGATACACACACACAGAGCCTAGCCCAGGAGTACAGGCCCACTGGAGGGTAGTGTTTAGGAGCACCGATCATAGAGAAATGCATACGCTACGGGAAGTAGAGCGACCGTCAAGAATAAAGTTTCAATAATCTCAGTTTAGAGCAAGTTTGAGAGGGAGTGAAACATATGATTGATCTCACCAATGACTCCACCTCCCTTCCCATAACACCCTCTCGTGTGCAGATAGGACGTGGGTGGATGTGGCACTTATGTGAGCTCTGTGACGCTGCAATTTAGAGCCCTCTATTTATCCAGAAACTACTAGGAGGCGTTCAATGGCCTGACTTGTAGGATCAGCCTTGTACGTGCCGAGGAACTGTAGCAAACCCAGGATTAGGCAAATGTACATGGAATTTGCCCAGTTCCAGGAGCCCATCCTCGTCAAAGATGCCCAATTCATTGAATAATAAGTAGTTCTTTTGTAATAGGGGCCCTTATCCACAGCCCTTAAAGTGGACTGGGTCACAGGGGCAGGTGAGGGAGGGGGGCTCTGTGTCACAAACTAAGCCAAGGAAACCAGAGATCTCTGAGACAAGCCCATGGCAGGCTGCCTACCAAAGAGAGGGCAGTAGAAATGTATCTAACCCAGCTATCCTGGCCCTCCACTTTTTCAGGGAGCAAATGAAATTACATCATAGGGAGATAAGAGGTCTGGCTTTTCTGTGGGACCACTTCAAATTAGGGTGACCAGACAGCAAATATGAAAAATCGGGACAGAGGGTGGGGGGTAATAGGAGTCTATATAAGAAAAAGACCCAAAAATTAGGACTGTCCCTATGAAATTGGGACATCTAGTCACCCTACTTCAAATCTACCAGAGATAAGGCAAGACAATCTACTTCATTCAAGGCTATCATCACTAGAGCATTGCTTGACTTACTATTAGCTCTTTTATAGCACTCAAAAGTTTACTAGAAACTTCACAGAACACTGAAAAATATGGGACCACATTCAGAGTGATGTGTAAGATGGTATCAACCCCTTTACATTCACTTAAGATCATATAGCCCTGCTTTTGCCTGCTGTTTTGGCGGTAATAGAATGTCAGTGGGTGTAACGTATAAAGTGAGGTGTTAAACAATATTTGGGATGGATTTAGGTAAATTTCTTCTTCTGGCTCCGCAATGGGCAAGCTCCACTCCTTCAAAGCAGTTGTTCTCAACCAGGGGTACACGTTCCCATGGGAGTACACAGAGGTCTTCCAGGGGAGTACATCCACTCACCTAGATATTTGCCTAGTTTTACAACAGTCCACATGAAAAAGCACTAGCAAAGTCAGTAGAAACTAAAATTTCATACAGACGACTTGTTTATACTGCTCTATATGCTATACATT
This sequence comes from Sternotherus odoratus, assembly GCA_032164245.1. NCBI lineage: Eukaryota > Metazoa > Chordata > Testudines > Kinosternidae > Sternotherus > Sternotherus odoratus. The sequence goes on from JAVMKO010000003.1 coordinate 65,919,025, forward strand.
GAAATGTAAATACAATATTCATATTCCAATTGATTTATTTTATATTTATATAGTAAAAATTAGAAAGTAAACAATTTTTCAGTACTAGTGGGCTGTGACACTTTTGTATTTTCATGTCTGATTTTTGTAAGCAAGTAGTTTTTGAGTGAGGTGAAACTTAGGGGTACGTAAGACAAATCAGACTCCTGAAAGGGGCACGGTAGTCTGGGAAGGTGGAAAGCCACTCCTTTAAAGCCTCTTGCACATCAGTAGAGCAGGTTTAAGTGAAAATATGGCTCTCAGAGTAAGCTTGGATGTATGTCTAACTTAGACCTCCTTACTCTTGTCAATTTGGTCCACAGCACCTGCCCCCAAAAGCGAACAGTCTAACTACGAGAGATGACAAAATGGGAGGGCGACAAAAGGTAGGAAGGGGGCTGAGGAAGGGTACGCATTACACAGCAGTGCAATCATGTGGTCACCCAATTTAGGCATATCCACCTTGGGGTGGTTCTCATCAGTTTCACTGTTGTTGTTTGGTTGGCGTGGATGGGAGGGTTGGTTTTTTTAACCCAGTCTGCCAACACTGACCTCACTCGGGCTCAGTCCAGTGAGATGCTGAGCATTTCCTGAAAGGTGAGAAGTGCCCTCAACTCCCAGGGCACTGAGTATCTCAGAGGATCTGGCCTTAAAGCACTTTCTCCACCCTCCAAAAAAAGACCCTTCAGCTTCCCTGTTAAAAGCAGATACTGACCTTTTTGCATTTCATAGCAAGTCCTGCATTTTCAGATATTGCTTTGGTTAAAATCATCAAGACGTGGGGCTGTGTCTCCTGGAGAGACCTGGAGTCTAGACATGGAAAATCCACCTAAGGAAGGAGTCCAGGGAGGTGGCGGTGGTCCAAGGCATCCGCAAGTTCTGCTAGTTGGCCTGGCACCACCTAGCACAACTCCAAATGTGGGCAGGACACCCAGAGAGATGCTTATTCCTCATCCCTCCTGGGGAACCTCCATCAGTGGGATTCCCGTGGAAGTCCTATGGTAAATTAAAGCTGCCTTCCCCTGGCAGAGCACTGGAAAGCATCCTGCATCCGTGAGGGGAAATCCAGCTCATGAAGTTAACATAAGCAGAGCTGTACTTTGCTCATTGGGTGATGGCTTTGCTCATGATCTCCGACAGACCAGAAATACAAACAGGTGGTTTTACAGTGTGCAATTCAACTCATCGTGAGGCTGGCAGACCAGGTGTCAGCTCATGCCAAGGGCCCCATGCCTCAACTGAACACGGACAAAGACAGAGCCAGAACGAGTCTGGCTCACTTGTGTGTTAGCATTGTCAAAACAGGTATTAGAGTTATAGAAATGTCCTGGGGGTTTAGTCTGTATTGAATGCTTGTATGTTGCCGCATGCATTCATCTCATCTAGAACATCTGTGTCTCATGTTGTACGGTGAGTGTTTGCATTATAAACATCTGAAACTGTGTAAATCACCAGACAGGCAAGGAGCATGAATTAATGTGAAACACCAGTCTCCAACAGAAGGTGGTAGGCCCTGCCCAAGGAGAAAGGTGCTTTGACACCAGACAGACTATTGTGGAACATAACAGGACAAAAGACTTTGTTGATTGCTCTCCCCAGTCCCAGCCCCCATGAAGAGGCAATGTGTCAGGATCTGCAACTTGGAGCAAAAGTGGAGAAGGAATAAATAGCCCTAACAGGGAGGAACTATATCTTTATACTGCTTGGACTGTGAGAGGCAAGGATTACTAAACACAAGCAAAAGATTCCCAGCATTTAGCCTGAGTTACCCCTAAGGAACATATAGAGCTTGCTTATTAGAAACGCTTCTATTGCCTTTTGAAAATTAAGACTAGCTCGTTTTGTGTATATGTTTACCTGATTTAACCTTGCAAATAATGGTCTTGTTTCCTTTTCCTACTTAATAAAGCTTTAGATAGTTTATTATAGGATTGGCTACAAGGATTGTCTTTGGTGCAAGATCTAGCACGAGGTGGCCCCAGAGCTACATGCGGCTCTTCAGAAGTTAATATGTGGCTCCTTGTATAGACACCAAGGCTGGAGCTACAGTTGCCAACTTTCCAATGTGCTGTGGGGTGCTCACTGCTCAACCCCTGGCCCTGCCCCCACTCCACCCCTTCCCGCTCCCTCCTCTGAGCCTTCCATGTCCTTGCTCCTTCCCTCTTCCACCCACCAGAGCCTCCTGCATGCCACGAAACAGCTGATCGGGATGTATGGGGAGGGAGAGGGAGGCGCTGATTGGTGGGGCTGCCGGTGAGTGGGAGGAGAGCTGACGTATTACTGTGGCTCTTTGGCAATGTACACTGGTAAATTCTGGCTCCTTCTCAGGCTCAGATTGGCAACCCCTGTTCTAGCATGCAACTGAGCTGGGTTAAGTGACTGGACTTTTGGGACTGAATTTATCACAAAGGCAGGTTTACCTGGGTGGTGAGCTAGATCAAAGGACCCAAGAGGATAGTCTGTGACACCATGTTAAAGTTGTTATAGTGCCTGCAGAGTTTACAGCTGGTAAAATCTGAATATAGAACTGGAAACCAATTTGGAGTTTGTGCCCTTTTTCCTAACGGTCAGCCCCAAGATTGGTACGCAGGATCTTACACCACTGCAGGGCAGCTTGATGCTCATGTGTACAATATGAACGGAAAGAACTTGTTCTTTGCTTATCCATCAGGTGATTAGGTACTTAACCTAATCCGGGCTTTGGAGCGGAGCCTGGAGCTGGAGCGCAGAGCAGAGCCGGAGCACTGCTCCAAAGCCCTGAACCTCATATAGGGAAAAACTCTATGTGGTCTCTAACAAGACTTCAGCAGTTTAACCCACTACTTGCTGCAGATGACAATATATACAAAAAGTCAAATAGTATTTAAACAAATGTACTTGACAACAGACAATTGGTTAATTACCAAGCAGTGGCCTGTACCTGTGCAGTATTTTGTCCATTATTAAAAGTATTTTATAACCCATTATTTAATATTTGGGAAAGTTCCCTCTGAACCATCTTTCCTAGTTGGAACAAAAGGTATTTGTTAGAACAAAAAACGTCATCTCCAATTTTGACTCCTTGTAACTAACTGGAAAGTAATAGCTATATACTATAGTCAGTGCCAGGCAACTGTGCTTTCATCCTACTAGCACTACCCCAAAGCAGAATAAATATCAAACATGGTTAACCCTAAAATATTGCCATTAATATTTATAAAAATACTCTCTACATGTACAGCACCATATTACATTAAACCATATTCATTGTCATTGCACCATCCACACTAAGCCTGAGAGGATGTTTAAATATGCTGTATATTGCCATTCACAGAATCATGACACAACAGAAAGAACTATCCCATGGTCCCCAGCACCACTTACACTGATCTGTGTTTCACTCTGAGAAGGATCTCCCCCAACAAAGATGTAAAATACTTGAATTTACTGGGTCAAAGGTTCTCAGCCTTTATCATGTGGACCACATCTTGCTAAAGGGACTGTCTCATGCACCATCTTCCCTCCCATTCCCAATCACCTACAGCTCCTTCCTTTGTGTTTGTAATCACAAAATACCCCTGTAAGAGCTACAATAAACTGTGCACATGGAAAAGTAACATTGGGAAAGTCTTTAATATATATTTATAGCTTCTTTTAAAGCAATTTAGCAGGTGGAATCTTAGCGCCATGCCATCAGCCAACTTTCTCTAGTCCACCAGTAAGTCCTCTGGGAACCACAGTTTGAGAGCCCCGAAACAGATCACAAATACAAAGAAGTGGTGTCCAAGATTTCAGAAGGCGGCAAACCCTGCGTGACCTCATAAAACACCCGACCGATACTGCAATGCCATACATGTGCCATTTTCTTCCTGGGCTTGCAGGCGATCACTTTACACCCTGAAGTATGTGATTTGCATTCTGTGAAGTGAGTGATCACCTGTATTTTAGCCTGCATGGCTGTAAACGTTGCTAATGATCACACAATTGTACAACCCTTTCTGAAATCCTGACACAGAAATGGACTTAATCTGGTCAAGCAGCAGAGAATGCCATACGCTGGCTCTGTGCTTCCTAAGGGAACATTTATTTGTGTTGGTTCTAAATTCTCTGCCCTAACTAGACACTTTGGGCCACATTCTCAGCTACTGTAAATAGACACACCTCTGTTGAAATCCAGGGAGCTGCACCTATTTACAACAGCTAAGGATCTGGTCCTTTAGAAGGACCTTCTCTGTCCCATTATGTCATGTATTATGTGATTGCCTAGGAGATCCACTTATTAATATGGTTCTGCAGCCATCTCTGTGAAACCAGTCCACAAGATGGAAAAATCCTAGGCTAACCTATATTAAACAGGGCCATATTTGATATAACCCCCTCCCGCGTCCCCACCAAAAAAAAAAAAAGAACTCAGGGCTTAGCCAAAGTTGCTGCTTTAATGCATTTGTACAATGATTTTTGAAAAGTTGGAACCACGTGGACCACTTGTAGTCAGTTATCTTTCCTTCACAGTTTAAAAGTAGGGTATTTTAACTTTTCCCATATCAGAGTGCATTGGACCTGATCCTGATCTCACACTAGTTTTACACCAGCGTAACTCTATTAACTTCAGTTGAGTTATTTCTGATTTAGGTACCAGTGCCAAGCCAGAATTAGGCCCATTCTTTCCAAGGTGAATTTAACTATTTGATTACTAAAATACGTGTATTGACTTCAAACTCGTTAACTAACAAGAAAATCAAGATGCTAACTAGAACAGCTTTGCAAGGGATTTTTGCTTCAGGTTTGTCCAGATGGAGTCAGGTACCAATGTGGGCATACAAGCCAATCCTGGCATTTCCTTTTATAAAGGCATACGGGATTAATGGAGATTTTCATTGATGCAAATGAACTTGGGCTGAATTGCCTGTACTGCTTCATCTATGATTAAAGATAATGAGAGATGTTCAGTGACTAGAAAACTTTGTTAGTGTGGCCAGTCTTTTCCTAGATATCACTCCCCCACTCCCTTTATATTCTATATCCTCACTCACTATAAACATTCTCTTTATAGGATATATGTATAATATATATAATGATCATACCTATAGGATTATGATCATCTAATATAGTAATCAATTGATTCAACTGAGCCTGCATGGCAAAGAATGATTAATTTTAATATCTTATCATTGGCAACTGCTGGAAATTGTCTCAGATACATATAACCTTGTGTTTTGTACCTTATTGCTTGATGGATAACCAGAGGGAATGTGTTCACTGAAAACAAGTGAAGTAAAAGAACGACCAAAGATATAGTCACTGGAACCCCTAAAATGAAAAAAGTAATCAACCAGAGATCAAGACAGAGAGGTATCAACAGGAACATTGTGCCACTTATACAAATGTAATAATAAATAAGATTACATTTTGCATCATATTCTGTGGGCAGAGATAGTATTTACAGGGCAACCTTAAGCAGCATGTCCACTTACCATTTTCCCACTCAGAAACTTTTGTTTCTCTCAGCTGAAGAAAAAACTTGGCTTTCATCAAAAGACTTTTGATCAGATATTCTGGACGTGCCCCAGGGGTGACTAACTAAATGTGAAAAATCAAGTTTTATTTAATTCATGATCATCTAATCTGATTTCCCACATAGCACAGGTCATAGAATTTGACCTAGTGATCCCTGTTCACGTTAATAGCAGTTCCCTTTAACTTGTTTTGATTTTGCCTAGAAGCATGGTCAGCAAGGAATACAGGAAGTGATGGTCACTACCAGGCTCTGCTTGAGAGAATATTGAGTGGGAGGCAACGGATAACCAGCTTCACTGCCCACCAAGAATGGAGAATGAATGACCATAGTGAGGAGGCTGCTGACAGCCTTTTGTCCCATTTAGACTCACACACCTCCACTCTGTGCTGCTCCCCTGTACACTGTCACACAGCAGAGACACCCATTCTTCCCACATTAAACATCCCACCCTGTAAGTATTCTTCCCTCACATGCCTGTTTTTCTGACATACTCCAGCATGTGCGTTCCCTTTGAGACACATGGCTCCTTCCACTGCAGGGCATACGTTTCCTCTGTGAGAAACACGTCCTGTTGTACTGTCTAGTTTTTGGGCTTGTGGGTGGCTGGCCCAAGACTGTAGAAGGGACTCCCACAGGAATTGAGGCCAATCCTTATGCTCCAAGTGCAATGTGCAGCTTTTTGAATTTGCCTCCCCTAACATAAACATACCGCAATGTCCGTATAAATTCCAAACCAGATTAGACCATTGCACACCTTTCTCCCCCTGGAGAGAGGATGAGAGAACAAACACATGGCAGATATTAGTCACGTTGCTTAATGCACTACTGGAAGGCATTCAGATACTATGGCAATAAGAATCTATATAGAAGGGAATAAAATAACACTTTCACATCCCAATAGCTGATCAGTCCAACCCACTCCAGCCTCTGCTCTGTGAGATATCCAACCCTCTCTTGCACTCCTCTCCCTCCATGAGACGCCTGGGCTTCATTTTGCCACCAACGTTCCATAATACTCCTAGTCCAGTGCCAGAGTAAGGCCCTGTCCCCCAGGCTCAGATTTCAGCCGCAAAATTTGAGGTACCCTAAAAACTGATAAGAAAACCAGCAAAAATAGAAAGCAGAAAAGTAAGAGGAAGATGTTTCTCCTGCACAACAGCACAAGCATTCTAAAATAATTTCAGAAATTCTGCAACACTTTTGGGGTTTATTTGTTTTTTAAACCATCTGGCAACTTACTGGGGCTCTTCAGGGTTCCAGGCTGCCCATTGCGTAAGAGAAGCCAAAGTTTCCTCAGTAACCCACCCATAGGAAAACCTTCAAGAAGGCCAAAAATGGACACATAGGTGTGTTGCTAGGCAACACCTTGACCTCCCTAGGTGGCAGCCATATTGGATGAGATAATTTACACTGAGTGTTGGGAAGATTAAAATAGTTATTGTTCAGTGCCAGTTACAGAGCTAATGTATTACGCTGAACATACAAAGTATAATCCTCCAAAATGAATATCTGTCATTATGGGGCAGGAGCTTTCAAAAAGAAGAGATCAGAAAGAAGATTTAAAACTATAAGAGGGCTCACGAAAAGCATTTTTGCCACTCCACAACTAAGGCAAAATATGACTAAAGGACAAAAATTGAAGATGAAGAGGGACATCAAATTCAGCCAAGTACAGAACATAGAAAGTGAACTGAGCTACAGAAGTTCTGGGGTACAATGAGGAAAAATGTCAAAGAAAGCATGCGCCTTCAGTTGCGGAGGCTGATGTTATAACTTCTACCAATGCAACAAACACCACTCCGCTGTGTCTTGGAGAATCTGTACTTTGGCCTGCCATGATTGCTGAAGATATAAAGGAACAGCCTGCTCGCAAAACTCCTTACTCAGTCCAGGGTGACACTTTTGCAATGGTCACTATTCAAATCTCTACCAGCCCTTGCGTGAGCTGTTTACTACAATTGGTAAGTGACTATGTGGAATGTTGTTTGAGGGTTGCTGCATATTTTTCCTTTGGTCCGGACTTATATTGGGGTTTTCTTGCCATCGTCCACTTGCCTTTGGAAAAGTCTTACAAAATGTTTGAAAGAACATGAAAGAAAGGAATGATCAAATTCCTTTCCCAGGTAGGAAAATGAATGAGGATTGTTGGTGGAGTAACTTAAGTAGCTCAAGGTTGAGGTGTCAATGGAAGAGGGGCTGGTGCTTGGAAGCAGCCACAACCTTCAAAGTGGACATAGGAATCCAGAAGACCTTAATCTAACCCTCTAGGTCAGGGGTGGGCAAACTAGGGCCTGCAGGCTGGATCCGGCCCGTCAAGCTTCCCTTGGGCTAATCCACTATTAAAGTTCTGGCTTCCCCCAGTGCAGAAAATGGCTCAGTCTTTTTCCCTCATCACCTCCCTAAAAAGGAGAAGGGGTAGGTTATCCTTGCCTGATCCTTTCTATCTGCTCCAGAAAGAGGAACGGGAGCCTGACTTTCCAGTCAAGTCTACTTCACACAGACACAACCACCCATGAAGGCAGATTTTCATGGCCTAGCCGTGCCCTTCCTCAATAGAAAGGAAAAGTAGAAAAGCTACCTGTTGTAACCAGAACCTCTTTCCTCCATACTCCTCTCCCCAGCAATGAAACTTTTTTCACTCTAGATGTTTAAGACTCATTTCAAATTAATAGCTAATAAGGATAAGGTCGGGGGGCTGGAGAAGGGCATTTGGTTTTAACATAAGTTGCTCTTAGACACCATCAGAGGAAAGAATATTGCTGACAAATAACAGAGAGCCCTGTATCTGGTGTTATAGATCAGCAGAGTCAGAATCACTTTTATAACAACTATGTTATGCTGAAGGCCAATAAGAGATTCGATGAAAAGTGTATTAACCCCAATTTCGTACTGTAATAGCTATTAATTTGTACTCCCCAAGCAGGAAGTGCAATATGATACATATGCATATAGTTCAATATCACCCATTAAAAAATGGCCATTATTGCAAATCTTTTCTCACAACATAAGAGCATAAGAATGGCCATACTGGGTCAGACCAAAGATCCATCCAGCCCAGTATCCTGTCTTCTGACAGTGACCAATGCCCGGTGCCCCAGACAGAATGAACAGAAAAGGTCACAATCAAGTGATCCATCCCTGTCGCCCATTCCCAGTCCTATTCATTTCAATGGGACTTGACCCAAAAGTTTGCAAAATTTGTCCCTCCAACAACAACAGATTTTTGTGCCAAATAATATACTAAATAATAATTGCACAAGAGGGATAGATCCAAGCAGTGACATGAGCATCCAATCCACAAGAATGATAATTTGATCTGATACTCAACTTTTCTTCAGATTTCTTCTTGATCTCCCATACCCCCCAGAATTATGGGAAGTGATCTGGAAATGTACAGAACTTACTTATCAAAAGAGTGGTTTGCTATTAAAATATAATTCAATGTATTAATAACTCTGACCATAGATGGGGCAAAAGGATGTCATGTGTTACAGAAAATTGCTTGATTCAATAAGATTTCCAGATTCTTTAATTAGCAAGTCTTTCTTCTGTGATTGCTCACAATTTTAGTGTAAGTGTCCAAGAAGGCACAATTCTCCCTGTATGAATAACCAGAATATCAGCACATTCTTCTTATGGTTTAAAAGAGCTGTTACTCATTAGGTTACATTATTTTAGATCAAGAGATTATGCACACAATTTTTAAAATCTTAAATAAAGTATACAAGTTCTCCGCTAATAAAGCAATGTAATGGAATTTAATTTATTCCTTTTCACATAGACAGTTACAACCATAAACTGGCTTTAGTGAGTGCAGTAGTTTCCTATAGTAGTGACACATCTTCCACAGGTAACTTCAGCACTATCATATATAGGAAGGCAACAGGAGGAATGTAGGCTATTTGTTGAATATTCCTACCCAGAGGATTGTGAAGTAAACTCCCTGCGGTCAGTTTTGTTTATCTTCCTCCTAAATAAAATATCCAGTTAAATAAGAAGAATGAAATATATTAGAGTTTTAAGGGTTAAAGATTTAAGTACTTTAATCCATTCTCATCTCAGTCAAACATGCACACTATTTTCTGCAATCTTGGACAAGTCTCTTTACCTCCTGTTGGTGCAGTCAAGAAAAAGTAACTTTGGAGGTAAACAGAGAGATCTCATCCAGGGGCCTTATGAGGATCCAATCCTTCTCTGGCTGAAATAATTGGAGTTTGGCCTTTACCTTGAAAGCCAGCAGAATCATACCCCAAATCTTTCTGAGCACGACCCTGAAATGTACAAGAGAAACAATAAAGAGTCCTCAGAGAAACAATATAAAAGTCAAATTATTTAATTGATATCAACGATTGGAATTTCCAGTGACCATGACTGAAAGATTAGTAAGTAGCATTGAGAAGTGATAGCCCCCTCGATGGCCTGTAAAGTACTATCTCACTGGCTCACAGCTATTGTACAATGGCTGTGCCTATTTTTTAAAGGCGGCTAACACTTTTTCTGTTCTTGTTGCCTGCAATTTGTGTTCTCGTGATCATAACACAATGGGGCACCTTCAGCCACAAAAAGCTGGGTGCTGTGAACGTGGCGAAGATGAAATAGTTGATTTTATTGTACTTGCCAAACAAGGTTATATAGAGTCTGATTGTAAGAAACCCCATTCCAAAAATGTAAATGTCTGCGAGCATGCATGGTTTCGGATAGGCAGAACTAGGTGAAGGCCTTTGCCCATAGTTTCAATGTTTCCAATTTAAACAAACAATGTCAATCTGTCTGAAATGCCTTGGGTTGAAGTCTGAGGAATATGCACAATCAGTAAAGTGAAAATCCTGCTTTAATGTGCTTAACTAGGCAGGCAGGAGTGCTTATGGCCTGCTCATAATAGACCAGTATAGTGTAGGTACCGTCTGCTATTGATGTCTGAGGGAGGAAGAGTTCTGAGCTATTCAACTTCATTTGTGTCTGACATCTGCAGCTACTCCAACCTCTTATGTTCCAATCTGTAACTCCTAGATTCTGTGTCTACCTTGAACTACATTCTACTCTGGCTTGCACTTGGGTAACCCCCTGGGGTCACAAGTGGGTAGAACTTGGGCCCTGTATGTTTATTCTTATAAGCTATTTAAACATAACACAAGTGGTTGAAACTCCTCCTGCACTGAATTAATAACTATGTGAGGTTGGCATGCAAGTCTTGCTTTAAATGACTAGATGGATCTATCTGTTGTTTCGGGTCTCTCCTAATACCTTTCCCATATCATTCAGTACACTTAACATTCCCATTTGGGTGTCTCTAAACAGTACAAAGTGTATTTTTTGGTTTATCACCGTTGGATGTGTCTCCCTGTTATTGACATATCAGGCACAAAAACAGAGAGCAGAAAGTGATGACTATGATTTCAGTATTGTCAGTGGATTTATGCAAAACTGGGGAATAATTATTGATAGAGGTGGTGTGGGGTGTGTATCTGTGCGGGGGTGTTGCATGGAAACAGAATACCTCGATTAGACTTTGGGACGATTTATTCAGCTTTCACATTCTCCAGATAGGCTGCTGTCAACAAATGAAATATCAATAACGGTAAGAAGTGCAGGGGAAGTTACAGGAACGAGAAACCAGTGTGCTGCTCAGTAACACGACATAGATTTCAAATCTGCTCGGCGATTTCAGAACCTGGTCTCGGATCCTGCCAAACATCAAACCTAAAATCAAAATGATTTCTGATCTGATTCCCATGCGTAAATACACACCGTCCTCCCAACTTTTCCGGCGGATCCATTTGCCTCTGTGGCGTATCTCGCTTTGACCTTGATCAAAACTTTTCCACCCAGCAGGACGGGCTTTTAAATCACAATTTGAATCAATACAGTTACTACATTAAAACCACGCTGCCTTGGTTTGCAATTCTCAGCTTCCTCCTTCCTGCTACCTAGGTGCCTTTAGGTTCCTTATCCAGGGTCGGTGGGTTTTTATTCCCCCCTCTACCCCCCCCCCCCTTCTTTAGTCTCCTTGCTAATCTGACTCCGTTTCACAATAATAAAGCTGTGGTCCCAAGTCAAAGGCAAACTATTGGCGCTTTCACAAAAGTAGGCTTGATGATGCTGAAATTGGGATTTTACCTTGTGCTTTTCAGACTGCCCACTCACCCCCCTCACCCCCGGCCTCCGTGGAAAATCGGGCTGTGATCCCCAGCCCAGCAGGTTCAGTGACTCTTCTGCACACGCCGGCAGTTCTCTGGCGCCGGTTCAACCCCCTTCTCGTGGGTTTCCCCGGCCCGCCGCGTCCAGAAAGGTGTGCTCACGTGTTTGGTGTAATAGCGATACCCACCGACGGGCTAATGACCTGGGGTCTGCATTCCTGCCACCAGACCCGGCAGAGACGCAGTAACCCGAGTCCCCTAAGAAGGGGCTGATCACAAACAGGACTTTCCCCTTCCAAGCGAGGGATTGGCTCCAAAGCCTGGGGACTAAACACGCCCTGACCGATTTGGCACAGCCAGCGACCCCCCTCGCTCTGGCGTTAGGAAACTGTCACAGATTTCATTGAACTTCCTGACGGCTGATCCCCGGGGAGATCTGTGGCGCGCAGGGTCAAGAACATCCCCCACAAGCCCGTAAACCCATCTGGGGAGCCCCTTAAATCTCCCAGAGCCGGGGGGGGAGGGGGGAGCCCAGGAGAAGGAATGACCGAAACCTCTCCCCCAAACCACACACCTGGCAGAGGTTAACAGGATCCGGCGCAACAAGTTCAAGCACCTGCGGGAGGCTCCGCTTTTGAGTTACACCCGTGTTGAGCTCGGGAGAGGCCTGGGGAGGGATCCTTCAGCCATCCCCGCCCTGGGCAGGGGCGGGATGGCCCGGCTCTCTGCGCTGGAAAATAGCCGGACTAACTCCCTCCCCCTTCTCGGGCCTGTCTCTTGCCCCTAAACAAGGCCCAGGGTGTCGCTGGCAAAGGATCCTCCGCTTACCTTGTGTTGGAGCCGAGTTTTAGCCCCGGGGCCGGGCCTTCCCTGGACACCTTTCTGTTCAGACAGTGATCGCCCCTCTTTGAGCCCTGCAGCCCCCAACGCCCACTCCAGGAAGAAGGGGAAATCGGACTTTGGGAAGAGCCCCCCCGGAAAACCCCGCGTTTATTACAGGAGAGGCGCAACACACGCACACCAAAGGGAAAAGCAGCTTGGCAAACGCCTGCGTTTTCTATGGGAGCCGCTTGGGGGTTCATTAATATCATTAGCATTTAACCCACTCCCTGCCCGGTCAGCGCTGACGTCACAGCCCTCCGGGAGTAGGGGGGAGGGGGGGGGAGGAGAAGCTAAATGGGCAAGGGACGTCCTAGTCCCCTCCCCCCCGCTGCCTGTCAGAGCTGCCCGGGGGATGGCACAGGGGCTTCAGCCCGGAGCTCAAAGCACAAAGTCATCCAGTGTAATGAACTTCTGGAAACCTTTCCCCTTCTCGTCCCATTCACTGCGGGAGAGCCAGAGCCTGCCTCCTCTGACGCTTCTCCCCCCCCCCCCCCTATTATTTTCCAGGCTCTCATCTCTCCTGGCCGCACTGAGGCACTCAGCACAGGATCCAGCTCCCAAATCCCACCTTCTCCTTTCATGGCTGCTGGGGTGATTTACCCCCCAGGACGATAATCGCGAGCCCCCCGCCCCCCGGCTAAGCGGCTCCGCGGAGGATTTTCTTGCAGGAACCGCAAACCGCAGCAAACTTGTCTCGGGCTCAAGAAACCTGCCCAAGAAGCTGCCACCAGAGGCGGGAAGAGACGCGAGGATGTGTCGATTGCCCACGGGCAAGGACTTCTGACTGCCTGGGAGCCATCTGTCACTGAGAGCCACCCGAGGAAGGGGAGGAGACAGATCTCCCCAGAGCAGCAAGACTTTAGCCAGAGTTAGCGATTTCCAAAGGGACTGGAGCATGAGCAAGCCGGCGGGATCAACAAGTGGGTAATATGTGGTGCAGGTTACTAACCGCCTTTAGAAGAACTGGTCCGGCCTGGGTGGTTTGCAAAAGCAGGTTAGATTCCCATCTGGAGCGGCAGTTAATACGCAGTCAGGCCCCAGAGGGAATTGGGGGAGATTGGGACAAGTTCTTGCCAAAGGTTGTCATGTCCCACCGCTTGTTTTGACCGTACAGGTCTCTCGTGAAATCTTGCTCCACTTTTGATGTCGAGCATGTCTGAAATACAAGGAGTGTTAGTTATAGTCCACCTGGAGGTGAGCATTTGTGGGGAGGTCTGCGTGATTTGGGGGCTGGGGGGTGTTTGGTTTTAAAACAACTGAAACGTGCTGCTTCTCTCGTGGGATTCGCTCAGCCTCTTTCTGCGGGACAAAATTTTTATTTAAAAAAAAAGTTTAAAACTCAGATCCTTAAATTACACCGAATCGCATAAGCAACTCTGTTGAAAGAGGATTTAAATGCAATACTTTGCACACCATTTCCAGTCATACCAAATAATCCTGAAAGAGGAAAGCAGAAACAACTTAAAAGTCACATTTTCCTTAATCCTAAATCCGTGTACCTCATAACTGGGGAATTTAAAGTATGACTAACCGCTCTTGTCGGTCTAATCCCAACTGGCACTTCTGGAGTTTCTAATATGGATGAAGTCAGTAACAAAAGAAAAAAATCCGCAATCCAATTTAATGTATGACAAGTGGCTGACCGGACAGGGATAGTCACTGCTATTTGATAGTACTGTGCAGAGCAGGATCCTGGTGGTATAAGTACAATTTAACCAGGAGCCTGAGAAGGGGGTGTACGCGTGAGTTTGTGACAATATGTACATAATGCTACGTTCACACTCATGCCTGGAACTCACACGGGATGGTTATCTTTGCCTCTCGCCTCTGTTATTTCCCCCCCCTAATCCTCCTTTGTCCCTTGGAGGGTTGAATCCAGCCAGGGAGAAGCCGCTGTTTTTGCCGGGCCATTCTTGGTCGGAGTTTTGCCGTTGTTGCTTCAATACTGTCTTGGATGTAGCGGTTTCTTTGCAAAAGCGAGCGGGTGAAGTTGATTTCTGTCTAGCTCCAGAGAGTTAAGTATTTTCCTACAGATACATTGAGGCTTTTTTTTTCTCCCTAAGGAACTTGATTTGTACCAAAAGCCGAGCAAAAAAAAAATTGAAGATGCAAGGACTTGATCTTGCATTTCTGGCGCAACCCAAACTCCGCTGCAGTCCACATCCCTGTGGAAATGGGTAGAAAGAATGAGGGAGCGAAAGCAGCAAATGAAATAGTTTCTTGGCATATTTGTTTAAAGAAAAGGATAAAATAAAACGGGGGAGGGAGAGAGGGGGAAAGCCCCGGGCCCTAAATAAGTTTGAAGGGAGAGAAAACATTTTGGGGGCGAGCAAAGCCAACACAGAGAGTCTAAGTTCTGGCCCGGCTTCCCCCCTTGTTCTGCGCGCTTCACGTTCCCTGCCTCACTCCCGACCCCGGGAAATCCGGGGCGCTTCGACTTCTGGCTCCGATGCTCCCTGGAGCCCATCCAACCGAAGCCGGTTCCTTAGCGAGTTTTCCTCCCGCGGGAGCTGGCGGCACCGATCGCCGTTTGAAATCGATTCGTTACCGGCCGCCTCCCTCCCCATCCGCTCCTTTCCCCAGATCGGGACCGATTTTCCCTCTGGGGGAGCAAAGGGGATCTTCATGTAAACCTGGGGCCGTTCCCGTGCCCTTGGTTTAAATTGCTGCGCGGAGCGCGGGACCCTTGCACGGGAAACGGACGAGGTTGGCTGTTAGGAAAGGTTACAAAAAGGGGCAGGAAACCAACCATACTAATGTGACTGGTGGGGCTAACGGGTTGACAGGAGGAACCCACGCGGTTCCTTGGCGCTTCCTTCCAGCTGGTCTAATGTGGAGGATTTTATCCAAGGCTCTCTTGGGCGAAGGTCTAATTGAGAGCGATCCGGAGGGAAATCTGCAAACGGTCCCCGAAAGGCTGAGGAACCACACAGGACCACGATCTGCGGCTGACGGCCTCGGGCCGGCTCAGGCCGTGGGCACAGAGCTGCAGGCACGAGGTATTTTTTTTACGGTGGCTTCTCCCCCGGGCCTGGGTTTGCAGAGCGGCTCTCGCTCCGCTTCCCTTCCAGTCAGTGTATAGTTATGTCAGCCGTGATCTCTGCCTGGGTGGCGACCAAGACCCCATCCCGCAGTCCCTCAGCCCCAGCCTAACTTCTTTCAACAGCCTCTGATGGTAATTACAGTAATCGAAGCTGCCATATATCTTTAAGCAATTCTGACACACACAAAGCTGCCGGGGACCCCCTGGCGAGGGGTGTTAAAAAACGGTTTCCCAGATCAACAAAATTCAGTTTCCTTCACGTTGGCCTTGGGAGACCAAGCTCTGCTTCGTCAGAGGGGAGCCCTTTTAACCGGGGGAATCGGTTATCTCATGACCCCGTGTCAAGTTAACATTTCTCCCTCGCTCGCCTTTCCCCCCCATTTCTTTCATATTTGTCCTGCCCATGAATTTTCTCATCACGACAGTCCGAGGGGGCGACACGCACTAGAGATGTTGATTAGTCGGAGGAGAGGCAGAATAATTGCAAAAGTGATCAGATGAGGCGGTCACAGTTGGGACTGGGAGAAGAAGTGAGTTTAGTTGGGTATTGAATGGAGGGTAGGGAAGTCGACGGATGTAAAATATAATTCTTATATATCCGGCTGAAATCTGCCTCGCCACCCTCCTCCTTTTATAACTACAGCGGCGAATGGTGACTCGGGCATGATTTTACTAGCTCTAGGTCTAGAGGATTTAAAATTGTACTTTATCAGCTCTAGAGCTGATGAAATAAAATACAAAACAGAAACCGCACCGTAGTAAAATCATTTTCACACTAAATAAAAGCCCCGCTCCGATGTCAGCCCTAGACTGCTACCGATCCGAATGATTTCTTTTCGGAAAAGAGAATAGCCGCTCTCCTTCATTTCACTGGGTCGCTGCCCAGTCTGAGGCTGGTTTCAAAAACTCCTTGCTGTGGTCGAAACCAAAGTTCGGGTTTATCTGGAGCGGGAAGGTCCGATTTATCCGCAGGCTCCAGCCAGGGGCAGAAAGTCTGGGATTTGCACAGCTAAAATCAGACTCCAAAGTACCTGGGAACTCTGCGTTTAGTTTGGCGTTGACATTCCGTACAAGGGGATGGCTCAGATGCATGTAGAATTTCATTGTCTCGTGTGTGTGTGTGTGTGTGTGTGTGTGTGTGTAAAAAGTCTCTCCGTGGATGCTGAAGGGGGTGGGGGGAGTCGAGTGCTCGCCCCTGTTGGCATTGTGTGATATCCGAATTCCCATGCTACTCTTTTTGACGGGTCACTGGTGACCCAATAGGCAGGTGGCAAGGAGGGCTTGTAATTACACAATCCCAGAAATCATTCCTTGGCCCCAAACCCTCCTGGCGATCTCCTACCTGCAGACCCAGAGCCACAATTTACGTTACAGGCTGGGGGAGGAGGGTGGCTGGACTTGTTATTAATTGCGGGGAACGTTTTCTATTCTTTAACCCCTCTCCCCTCCCCCCTCAGCCCCTCCCTTCCCCAGTCCCTAACCTAATCCCCATTCCTCTAGCCGTGTTGTATATAGCAGCTGTCGAGTTTCATTTAGGGGAGAAGCTGGCAGCTTGCGCTGATTGGAGGCAGTCAAACGAGTTTCAATGGGGAAAATCATTAAGTTAACACTTTATCTAATGTCCCTATTGTCTGCCAGCAGGCATTGTTTTACAGCCTCCGGATAAACATGTCTGAAAGCATCCCGGGCTCCTAAATTCTCTAGGGAGCAGAAGAGACTTCTCTGAATCCAGCTTCCAACCCCCCCCATCCCGCTTCCCCCCTTAGCCCCCCACCACACTTAAGACACTCTTCCTGAGCTAATGCAAAGCAAAGCAACTCGCTATAGTATACACCCCATCGGCCAGGGTTTTCAGACCCCCGCTTTGGGAGAGAGCTGCCCCTTTCGCTCGAGTTACTTTCGGGGGGAAGGAGAGTGTTGGAAGGGATGCGAGCAAAAGAATAGAGGAGAGCGGGGAGGGGTTTTGTGGGGCGTTCACTGAAAGGGGGTTTAGTCATCTCTGTAAATTGTGTGTGACTTTCAGTGCATTTGCAATTACAGTACAGTCAAAGTCGCTGGAAAGTAACTCCAGTTCGGACTGCGTGATAGACTGGATAGAAAGAAACAACCCAGGCGTTTCCGAGATGTTTGGCGGTACAGAAACTGCCCTTTCCCCCCAGTTAGTGCAGAAAGTTGTGCTTAAATCGTAGGGTCATGGAAACACACGCAAGTTAACGGCGGGAACGAGCTGGTTTGGGGTCTTGGTTCTCTCCGCTCCCTACACGCAGAATATCGTTTCCCCTCCTGTCTGAAGAGCACTACAGACCCAGCAAAAACTTTTCTCTGCTAGCAGGAAGGTTTCTGCCGTGGCCGCTGCTGTAATCTTTCCTTCCAGTCCGGGTCCTGGCGATTACCGGCGATCCAAATAAATGTAGCGGTGCATGAATAATTCTCATTGTAGAACAGTGACACTTGCTCAAGGAAAAGAAGGTTGCCTATAAAATCACTTCATTATTTGCTTTTATCGCAGCTCTGGTGCTAATCCCTTCAGAGGTCAGATTGCTTAGTTCTCTCTCTCTCTCTCTCTCTCCCCCCACCCCCACCCCCACCCCTCTGCCTCTGCTTTTTTCAGGTCGGATATTAGACATCCCTTGTAAAGTGTGTGGGGACCGCAGCTCCGGCAAGCACTATGGGGTGTACGCTTGCGACGGGTGCTCCGGGTTTTTCAAGCGCAGCATCAGGAGGAACAGGACGTACGTCTGCAAATCTGGAAATCAGGTACTGGGGACAGGACCGGCTCATTTCCCTCCCACGCCCAAAGAGTCCGGAGTTCCCCTAGGCCGGGCCCAAATAGCGATCAGCCTCTAAGCTGCATCCTGCCCACGGGATGCCGTCCCAGCTTAATACCTTCTGGGAATGGGAATGGGAATGGGTGGGGTGGAGAATTGATCTGGGATGGATTGAAGCAGCTCGGGACATTTGCTAAAAACATGTTCAGGGGATTCACATTTGAACAATCGCGTTTTCGCAAGCGCCTTTCACACGTGTTATACTAGACCAGGGGGCAGCTTCGGGGCGGGGGATTTAACCAGCAAATCCAAACCCAGATCTCATGCTTCAGGCCCAGACGATCGCCTGCGGCGGTCAGGAAGACATCCCCCCCCCCCCCAGGCGCGGCGCTGTGGCGGAGTTTCGCCAGATACACCGGCCACCGGAGCATTAGGTATTGGGCTGAGCGAGGGTCACGGATTTCATGGACCATCCCACACGTCAGATCTTTCCTCTTAGAGCAGGAGGAGATCAGAAGGAGAGGAAATGGTTCCGGGTCCACGAACACAATGTGTAGTAGCGTCGGGTTGGACAGTTTTCCAGGGCCCATGCCCCAGTCTGGGTGTGCGCAGATGTGGAAGTGTATCGTGTAGAAATACTTCGGCCCAGAGACAAAACAGAGTCAAACCCTAACCTCACCTTCACTACAGGGACACACCTTGGCGTGGCCTTCTCTCGCCGCAGGATCTGTTTGTCCTCCCTGCCTAGACCCGCTTTGCGCCCTTCTACCAAGCGGATTTCCGCTGAAAAGAGGACAGAGACTCCCACATATTTGAAGACAATGTTCTGCCATAAACGTCGCTATTAAAACAGAACCAAGGCGGAGAAAAACCAACCCCCCAGCTTTGGATTTCTGCCCCTCTAGCCCCCTTAAGTACAATAAAAGCGCAGTTATGGGGAGGGGGTGAATAGAGAGCTAAGTTCAAGCCAAGCCAACACCATAGTGACAGGAAGATTTCTTTAAAACAACGCCCCCCCCCCTCATCTCACTGGAAAAGAGGGGACGTTTGTACAAACTTTTTGAACAAGCTTCTCTCGCGAGAGTTTCTTTTCCAGATCACTATGAAACTTAGAACAGTAAAACTTCCAGCTCCCACCAACTCTCTGATAAATATCCATTGTAATCAAAGAGACAAGGCGGGTGAAGTCATATCTTTTACGGAACCGACTTCTGGTAGTGACAGGCCTCCAAGCTTTGCACCGCTCTCCTTCAGGACTGGAACTCAAAAGCTTGTCTTTTCCCCCAACAGAAGTTGGCCCCATACAAGACGTGACCTCACCCATTTGTGATCTCTAATATGCTGGGGCCAAAAGGCGACAGCAACGCTGGAAACATGTTCTAATAAAGATTAAAGTAGAGGGTTAATTGCCTGTGTTGTAAATAGAATAAGTAGTGGTGGGAAATAACACAACGGCATTTACTATCATACCTGAAGGATTAGCACTACGCTAATGAATCGAGGTTTCCCCTTTCCCTGGTATTTGAACTGTTCACTGCGGACAAGCATTCTCCCTTTGCAGCGTGCTCCTTGTCTCCTCTGTGTTTACAAAGCCGACCCTGCAGTCCTGGCTCGGGCGAACTCGCACCGATTTCACTGGGAACTGCGCCCGAGGTTTATACAGTGCACCTCCCAAGGGTATAGCTGTGTCCCCTCCACTCACCCTCCCACATTTAAAGATCGGCTGATATGTACCAGCAAAGGAAAAGGCTGCCGAGTGGAAAGGCGGACGGCAAGGAGAACGCTGGAGTGAATTGATCCGACGGGATCCGCTTTGTACTTCTACGCAATGGAACCGAGTCAACAGATTTTTCCGAAGCAGCTCCAGATCCCCCGTCCTCATGACAACATTGCGTTGGGTGCCCTCTGCTTCTGTTCCTCTGATTGCCGCGGAAGGGGTTTCAGGCGCGGGAAGTTTTTTTGCTGGAGAGCACTTTGAAAAGCTAGAGAGAGCGTCTCTCCGGGCCCGACGCGAAGTAACTGAAGTCTGTGGGTGTTTCGCATCTGACTTCAGTGGGAGCTGGAGACACACACACCAGTCCCCCCACGAGTCCGCAATAAGTTTCGCTTTGCAACCTGACTTCTGGGAAAGGCGAGTTCCCACCGACCGCCGAGGAATGGAAATTCTGCGGGGTCTCGGCGGGTGCGAGCTGGTTTCCAGCCCCGCAGAGTCACAGCCAAATCGTTGCCGAACAATTAACACCAACAATTAACACCAGGCTCCCACCTCGCCGAGAGCGGGGTTTCCTTCATTGTCATGTCCACAGGGCAGCAGAGGCGCAGGGGGATGTCTGTAGAACCGCCACGTGGTGTCGGGGGTTAGTACCAAAGGATAAGGGGCAGACTGAAGAAAGGACCATTAACTTTTCCTTGCATGCATCAAGTATCGGGCTCCAGGGCTAAATGAATATAGCCGATGTTAGAGTAGAAAGACAGACAGACACACACACACATACGCAGACAGTGTGTCTGGTTCCGTGACTTTTTTTTTTAGAGTTCTGCTAGCCGTCACCAGCATTTACACTTATTTATAACCCCCTCACCACTACCCTATTCCCATCCCCACCGTGTCCCATCTCCTTAGGGTCCCCATGGCCGCTACCGCAGGATCGGCAGAAGTCTGGTTTTGTGGCTAGATATTTCTGGTTTGTTGAGCCGAGGGCTGCATGTGACTTTCTGGGGCTCTGGATGGCTCTGTCTACACCGTTCCTGTTCGGATTGGGGCACCTGCAGGCCCGGGGAGTTCTGTTATTCCGGGGCGCAGCCGGAGCCTCTGGGGTTGGGGAGCTGTCTAAGGTGCTGAAACCATTTTGTCCATAACCACCTGTCCACGCATTTGTTAGGGGCCAAATCCTGTTCGCCTTACTCACTCCAGTAGCCCCATTGGGGCCGTCTTAATCTTACTTACACCGGTGGAAATCCTTGGTAACTCCATTTGGAGTCACTGTGGAGTGACTCCGGTTTTCCTTTCTATGTGACTGAGGTCAGAGTCTGCTTTATTGAGATCACCTGGGCCGCTCCCAGGATTGAGGCCAACGAGATTTGGTCCCTTACATTAAACCCCACATACAGGGCCGTGTAACCCCCGGGATAGTCTCCCCAGGAAGGACCTAGACCAGACTGCAAGAGCATGGCCTCACACCCGCCAAACCAGCCCTTTCTTCCGTTTCTGGCCGGGACACTTCGGCGCACGCTGCCGTCTCCCCTTCATGTGCCTGGGTCTGTAGAAGTACCTCGTTTCTGCACAGGTTACAACCCAGCCCCCGCAGGGAGGCGATCCTGCAAATCCAAACGATTCTACCCCCGGGCTCTCCAGCTACACTCTGCTGCTGCTGCTGGCTAGGGCCAAACTCCCATTGGGCGTCGCTGGGAGTTTTGCCGCAGTAAGACCCGTGCACACAGGTGACCCAGGGACGGTTACGCAGGGTGAATACACAGTCCAATACGGTGGCCTGGGTTTAAAAGCAGAACTCCCCACTGGCTTCGGGCCGATGTTCCGCTTGGAGAATCATAAACCCTCCGTTCACAAATCCTCCCTAAGCGGACCACAAGCAGGAAGGGCACAAGCCAGGTGTTGGGGGGAGGGGGGAATGGGGAGTGCTCCCTAATGCTGCGATCGCTGAGCAGGTTCTTAGCTGCCCCCCCCCCGTTCACTTGTCAGTTCCCCACCCCACGCCCCGTGCAAGCCCATCTCCTAACAAAAGGCGTTTCTGTGTTGCAGGGAGGTTGCCCCGTGGATAAGACACACAGGAACCAGTGCCGGGCGTGTCGGCTGAAGAAGTGCTTGGAAGTCAACATGAACAAAGACGGTATTTGCGCGGCCTTTCCCCCTCCTCCTTGTGGCGAAGTAGAATGAACCCGGACTCGCGTGTGTGGGAAACACGCGTGGGAACGCAAGAGCGTGGACCCCGCGGCCCGTAGTATTTCCCTCCACCTGGCGGCAAAATTCTTCCTTCCCCTCCGCGGTGCCACTGGCCCCACCCCGCCCAGGCCCCCCAATTCGGAGCCGCTCCGTTCCCACCGGAACGTCTGTTATTCCGCTCTCTACAGTGGACCCAAAGCCAGGGCCGGGCCGATTGTTTGGGTTGCTGACAAAAGCAACTCAAACAGTGAAACAAGTGCAACGAAACCACCAATTAATGTGTTTCCGCCAAATCCAGCCCTTGGCGTGGATCCATCCGAGTTAGCGGAGCTCTGCCAGGCCTGGATTTGACCCATAATGTCCAGATCCAACGTTTGGGAAGGAGTGCGGGGGTTTTGTGCAGGAAACAGGCATGTCGTGGAGCTCCGAGTAAGAATGACCCACTTATTCCACAGCCCTACGCGCTGATCGGGGTAGACACAATCCGGTCCCTTGTTTTAGCGTCTCAATCGGACCCCCCCCCAAAAGTCGCTCTAAGATTTATTTGAAGGCAACGGGAGTCTTGCCGCCGCCCTCAGTGGAGACAGGAATCCCTTGCTCTGTTCGGAGAATCGAGAACCTGGCCGTTCAAATGAGCCTTTCACTTTAGCTTTCTTGAGATGCAACTATTCATAACAGAAAAGAATCAATTCAAGCCGGCTCTTGGAAGCCGCGAGGCCTCGCACAGGCCAGCAAACCGTGAGCTGTAAGATTCCCCCATGCAACAAACAACATGGTGAGCCGCACACCGTGTGTGTGCAGGGAACAGGAGCCCGAAATCGATTGATAATCCACGAGCAGGGAGCCTGGCCTGGCATCCATACAATATACTCCTGTGCAGCCCTCTGCTGTTTTCTAGTGCCCAGTGAACCTCGCCACGCGTTTCTGTCTGAAACAAGGGAAGCGAAATCCTGGCTCCTGGCAAGTCCTGGGCACAGCTCCGTTTGACCTCCATGGGGTCAGGATTTCCCACTCCGCTTGTTTTATTAGCACAGGTAAGACAATGGGCGTACATTGAAGACGCCGAGATAGAGAGATCCCCTGAATCAATTGCCAGAGTTATTGGCGTAAATCTTCTCAGCTTGAGTCCGATTCCGACCCCCTGGAGACCAGCAACAGAGTTTGATGGAGCAAACACTCAGCTGTTCCCCATTATCATTCTGAATTCCACCTGCGGGGTTTATTAGTCTGTGTTGTCATTGCTGTTTAGAGTTGCCAACCCTCCAGGATGGCGGGGGGCGGGGGGGGGCCTCCAGGAATTAAAGGTGAATCTTTAATTAAAGATTATGTCACTTGAAGGAACCTCCGTCCATCCAAAATTGGCAACCCTACTGCTGATGGGCCACACCAATATTTCTTCACTAGAGCTACCCCATAATACCCCAGGCAACAACACCTGGGCAAGGCTAAAGCAGCCTTGAGTCCAGCTGACAAAACCAAACCTGTATATTACACTCTTCCTGCGGAATAGCACAATCAAAGTTGTGGAATATGGTGACCTAATAAAACAGGACTTGAGCGTCCTACCGATTTGCTCCTCAACGTAATATGAGCAAGTAACTAATTACCACCCCACCCCGCAAAGAACCCCACCGCAATCCTACACTAGACGTCCCAGGGCTACAAAATGCCTATTGCCACGAAATGAACACTGTCATGCTGAAGAGATGGCTACTACGCCTATACACGAAATCCAAACTTTCAGAGAACTATTTTCATTGGTTGGGGGGAGGGGGAATCTGGAGGTTTATGCTGCATTTAAGGTCAAGCATCTAATATTAGGCACTGAAAGTAATGAGACTGGATGCAATATCAGGCACTTTATTCTGCATGCCCATGAACTAACCATGGACAATGAAGTACAGGAAGTCTGAGGCCTGTTCCAAAGCCCTTTGCAGTTAATGGGAGTCTTTCCATTGATGTCAACGGGCTTTGGGATCAGGCCGACACTGGGTCATGTATTCCCTTTATTCCCAGCTGTGCAGCACGAGAGAGGTCCCAGGACATCCACAATAAGGAAGCAAGTGGCGCTGTATTTCAGAGGACACAAGGAAGAGAACGGCGCGACCCCGCACTTTCCCACCGCAGCCTTACCCGCGCCGGCCTTCTTCACGGCGGTCACGCAGCTGGAACCCCACAACCTGGAGCTGGCCGCGGTCTCGACGACCCCCGATCGGCAGGCGCTGGTGGGCCTGGCACAGCCCACTCCAAAGGTCAGAGCTGCCTGCCGCAATTTCAGAGCGTGCGGAGAGGATGGCAGGAATATTAGGCCCTGCAGTCTGGGGTGGGCGACTCTTGTTGTAGAGCCGGGGTTGTTAAGCGTCTCCAGAGGGTGTGTTAGTGGGCGATCCAGGCGTTTCTAGAGTAGAATACGAATCCAGACCCGAGACTTTGAAGTGTAAACGCTCCTGTTGATTTTCAGGAGACTTTTGTTGGAGTAAAAACTTATGATTGCCCTCCCCCCAAATACTTAACAAACTATTTTGGTGGAGAGTAAAAGAACAATTGTCTGCAAGTTAAAATCATTCTTCCTCTCTGGAGATAAATACGCACCAATGCATTTTAGGCAAAAGTACACACCATTTGTGAGCTCTTATAGTACATGTATAAATGCGCAATCCCTGGAAAGGCCTACATACAGTGGAACAGTTCAGAAATACTGCCACCTGCAGACTACCCGCCAACCTACATGGACGCCGTATGATTAAAATGACCCAAGATTGGAGAATCATTAACTTTCTGAACAATAAAAGGCCCAGCTCTGTAATGATCGAGCCCATAATGCCCTGTTATGTACTGAGCAAATTATCGCAGCCTATCTAAATATCTAGGTACACAAGTATATTTATCTTATTAGTTCTGGACTTTGACATTTAATAAGCAGCACAAGAAATTGCTGTCATAACTTGGTGGATGACACTTATCTATGAGTTATTTAAATTGATAACTCAAATATTTTCATGCTCCCCTTTCCAAAATATTCTTAAGCACATTTGTATTTAGAATACACAACAATTTACAGAAAAACTGGTCTATAGCTTGGTGAAACCCATTGTGAACTGGCTTGTGAAACTCATATTTCTATTTTTAAAAATGTAAATTCAAAAATATGAAACCAGAAATTATTTAGAAAGAAAAATGCATTTTACTCAGTGCTGTCTGCAGACCACTGAAGCACACATTTAAATCCTATTGAACTCAATGGGACTTAAGCAGTTCCTGCTTAAGTGCTTTGAGGAATAGGGAGTGAATTAGGGGTGACAAAATTAAATATTGATTCAAATATATATATATCTGCTCTGAAAGCAAAGAATGCTGAATAAAGTAATGAAACAGGGTCCAAGCTACATTTTAATAGGTTTCTTCTACTGCTAGAATTTACTTCTGCCATACTGTGATCTTATGCTTATATGGTCTCATTTATCCCCATGGATAGCAAAGCAAATAGTCTGCTTCATAAAGGGCCTGCAGAAGCCAGTGGAAGTTTTGCTGTTAATTTCAGTGGGTGCAGGATGGGATCACAGTATTATCTATGTACAGGAATAACTAATGAAGTGCAGGGACATCTGAGGTGAAGAATAAAAAGAGGGCAGGACTTAGCAGCCTGTGGTCTCACTTCTGGTTTTTGTTTTATGTTTATGTTCCTGAAAGCTCATTTCAGGGTTTCAGAACTGCCACATGCAGAGAGGATTCTGCATCTCCCTCTCCCCAGTGCATACTGCTGTTTGTCTGGGTGGGTGGTCTAGTTTTGTTGTTTATTTTATTTTTTAGTTTCATCTCCTTCTTCTGAAGCATCAGGATGCTCATGGCTGGAGATGGGATACTGGCTGGGGTGGGCGAGGGCTCGGAGGTGGCAAAGAGCATTCTCTCTTGTAGGTTCTTGGCTGGCTACTTCTTGCTCACATGCTAGCACAGGGGCTAATGGTTTGGGAAGGAGGTTTTATAAGTGGAGAAGGTTAGACTGGCAGTGATGGGGAGCTGGGGGGAAAGAGTTACCTTCCTCTGCAACATGTGCATCACTTGCCAGGATTATCTGGGGAGCTCTCACTTAATCGTTTCCCTGCCCTTGCAGTGGCTTCAGGCACTGCCGCATCTCAGTCCCTCCTATTCTCTGCCGGTGGCACAGAATAGTCTAGTCTTCTGGAGGCTGTGATATTTTGGTCTCATGTTAGTTGCTGGGTTTAGTGCGTGGGTGATGGCCTGGGATATACAGGAGGTCAGACAATGTGATCTGGTGGTTCCTTCCGACCTTAAACTCTATGGCTCGATTATTCACTTTTTATTACTATTCCTTATTTTACGTTTGATATTAGTATCCGCACGAAGTCAATGGTACCCCTATGTACCTCTATGAAGTGGCCACTGAATCGGTTTGTGAATCTGCTGCCAGGCTTCTCTTTATGAGCATCAAATGGGCCAAGAGTGTTCCAGCCTTTTCCACTCTGTCGTTACAAGATCAGGTAAGACTTATACGATGAGTAATTGTCCTTAGCCTGGCAACAGTAATAAAAATGGCCGGCAAAATTCAGATCTAGATCAGATTTTTCACCCTTCCAAAGCCCCTTAGTTTTTGATTTGGCCTACCTCTAACATAATATATTGCTTTAACAGCAATTGTCATCAGTCTGAAATGGATATTTTATAGTGTAGGTGAAACTCAGATAGGAAATAGATGTTGCTGCAAGACAAATATTATGAGAGGCAGCATATTGCGGTGGACAGAGCACAGGGCTGGAAGTCAGCAGACTGGGGATGAAATCCTGGCCCCACTGAAGTCAATGGCAAAGCTCCCATTGACTTAAATGGGGCTAAAAGTTCACCTCCAAGTTCTCTTCCTGACTCTTCCCCTGACCTCCCATCTGAACTTTTGCAAGTCATTTAATCTCTGTGTGCCTCAGCTTCTCCAATTGCAAACTGAGTATACTGGCATTTATTCTCCTTTGTAAAGTGTTTTGAGCTCTCTGGATGAAAAGTGCACTCTCAGTAAACATTTTTACCATTTAATCCTACTAGTGTACACCAGCCAAATGGTTCTCTGAGTCACACTGACTTCAATGAAGTTATTCCACATTTACACTGATCTAAGAGCAGAATTTAGACTTCTCTTTTTTTCCTAATTAAAATCCTCCTTAATTTGTCTTGTTTTCCTTTGTGACAACTTGCCTTTGCCTCAAGTGGATTTGTGAGTGAACAATAGAAACTAAAGCAATTTCATAATGATTTGATTTTTGATGAGGACTTGATCTATTTAATATAATGCATTAGTTCTGAAAAGTAATCAGACAATAATAAAAGGAAAAATCTATACAAAGCCCCAACCACAAAAATGTATCTAATATTTAGATATCATTAGTTTAATTTTGCAATACAATAACTAAGAAGAAAAAAAGTCTTATCTTAAGTGTTACGACTAATTGTATTAGACTCTTATAATAGTCACCTAATAAAATACAATAGTTGGTCTGTGGTATGTTAGTGTAAGTATCTAAACAAATACATATTGTGAGCAGAAAAAGATTTTTAGGATGACAATAGAGTTTTCTACCTAAATACTTATCCCATGTAGCACAAAAAGACATTTGCTTAGATAAACTGAAAGTCCCTTTTCTGCAGCTTGTCCCAGATTTTGAGAGCCCTTTTGAGAAGTTAGGTATGTGGGGCCTCATTCACCTCCCTCTATGTATTGTCACCAGCAAATCAGGTATATATATTCAGGGCCACTGGATGAGTGGGATCTTAAAGAGGCTGCAGAGCTGGCATAAGCCAAAGGCATAACAGTCAACAGGGAACAGGAAGATAATGGGATCCCAGTTCATCAGCTGCTGTGTACAAGGAATTTCTGTCAACTTCAAATACAGTTGCTCCTGTGGATCGGGAAGCTGAATCAGGCTTATGAAGGAGCTGCAGAATCAGACCTAGAGTGCACTTTATTACACAGACATTGTGGGAAATGGCTTTGGTTTGAAAACCATTTCAAAGAAAACAATCTCTGTCAATGATCACATTCAGCCATGGACTATTGACATCAACAGCAGTTGCATCCTCCTAGTCCAGAGATCAATTTAGTCTAATATGTAAAAATTCCCCAAGAGATCATCCCTCCAGGAAGAATGGGGTGAAGAGAGTGGGAGGAAGGAAATGTCTTTCAGGAGAGAGGCCTATTGATACAGTAGAAATGGCTAATGCACATTTCATATCGTTGAACATTTCCCATTAAACTCATCACAGAAATCCGTTTATCCTGTCATCTTAAATGAGCCAGCGACATAGCTTCCATTTGAAATTAAGGCAAGTGTTAGCGAATTGTAACATTAATTGAATCTGTTTTAAAGTTCTAACAATGTCAATTTCACCATTCTTCCCTCCAGGTTGTAGAGATGGGTCTGAGTTGTAAAGTTTAGACCTAGATCCAAATTTCTCAAAATCCAGAGAGGTTCAGATGTGGAACTATGGTTTGAACCTCTCTCTAGCATGATTCCTCAGCTTCCTCTCATATTCAGGAGAATCTCAAAGGAAATAATTCTTGTTTTAAAAGCCTTATTCCATTGTTAGAGAATCAGACAGATGTTCCTTACAATAGTACTACTGTTCAATTTAATTTGATAGTGGCCCAGATAAAAATGTCTGAATTTCCTCTGCATGCCTTTTGACATCTAGCTGACAAGTCTAAAATCTTTTCCTAGGATCTGCTTTTGTTTTGGACACCTCTAGGAAAATGAAAACATTAAGTTCTATAGCTATGTGTCACTTTTCTGCCTTAAAAAATGTGAAACCTTATCATTTGACAAAACATAAGTAATCAGTAGCAGGTTATCCTTATAGATAGTGCCTGATTCTGAAGTAGAAGTAGGTCCTTTAGAAAGCCTGCGATTTTCTAATTCCTTTTAGGAATGAAGGCCATTTCAAAGCCCTCACTAAGGTCATCACGAGCTATTCTAACTGGAGGCTTTAAAGACATTCAGGTGAATAAGGAGACCCTTAGCTAGTTGGAGAAGACAGTTCCTTTAATTTCTAAGGTCTTCTAACTTTAACTGCATGGTATTGATATCTTCTAGGAACCATTTTTCATTGCCATCTGCTTGAAGACGTGAACAAAAAAGTTTTGCAAAAGCCAGTTAAAGGCTAACAATTAATTTATTTATACCACAAAGAAACCCGCATATCTAAAAGAAATATAATTTCTTTAGAAGGCACAGGGAATGGCTCGTTAGTAGTGTTCAGAAGTGTAGGTTCTGTTTCTCTCATCAGAAACCTGAGATGGGCATGGTACTTCAGATAATTTCATATCTCTGGGAAGCTTTTGTTATTATAAAAGCCAATGCAATTAATTAAACCCCATATTATGTGCAGACACATTTCAGTCACAATTTCTTTATTAGAGTTGAATAAAAGCTCTGCAAAGTCTAGGTAGACGGTACAGAAAGGTAACTGTGATGTCATGATGGTCATAGTTCTGGAATGCAGTGGTGTTGTAGTCCTACGGATCCCAGGATATTAAAGAGACAAAGTGCATGAGGTAATATCTTTATTGGACCTAAACCGTATTACCTCATCCATAATGTGTAATTTGTGCCAGGACTTAGCCTTGGCACCTCTAGGCTTGGCAGGTCATAGCCCCAGCACCTCTGGGCTTGCTGCATAAGTTATGAATGTAAAAACAAAAAAATTGCTGGAGCCCCAGCATCTCACAAATTAAGCACTGCCCAGCCCCCCATGTGTCTCTAGTAGCACTGTAATGACTCTTGACTCTGGGAGAGCTCTCTGAATCGAATGAAAACAATATGGCTTAAAACCCTGGGTATTAAAAATAAGAATTTAGATAAGAAATTTCAAATAGTTGGATGATTTCAGTTCAACTGAAATTCATCTCTCAAATTCACATATGTAAGAAAAAGAAAATTCTACTGGAAGGATTCTATTTTTTCTGTGTGGTAAAGTGACATTACTCAACTCAGTTCCACAATGTGACCTTTCCTGGTTTCTGGTATACCCTACTTTTCCAAAATCCATGGAGTGTTTTCTCAGTAAAATCTTTGACCAACACAATAAATATAAGCGTGTGTTATCCTGAGGCTTGAGGATGGGATCCCTTCTCTTTTCCTGCCAACTGCATAACACCAGTGAAGCTTCTTTGCAACTCCTACTTAAGTTTTATGGTGACAATAGCAGTCACAGGCCCTTGTGTTATGCCTCTCTTGTTTGTAGGGATTTGGGGCAACGTAGCATCATAATAGAATCACCAGACAATCCTTCCTGAGCCTACTCCTGCTCAGTCACCTCCACTTTGTTGTAGACCAGAAAGAGGCATCAAGTCCCAACTGTGTGCGCTCTCTGTGGTGTGCCTCTCAAACCATGCCATGGAACTGAGGAGATTCAGCTGAATGTAGGGCCCTCCATGTCCATGCAAAGGAGGTGGCTAAGCCAACATGTCATATGTGCACTTAAACATAAGTTATTGTTTGCTGGCTTTGCCACTGTAATCCGAAGGAGCCTCATTTTCCTCTCAGGCCTACCAAGGTATTTGTACTTAAATCAATGGGATTGGCTCAGTGCAAACAGAGAAGTGAATTGAGCACTAAGAGTCTGCCCCTTAGCCCCCACAAGGAAAAAAAAATCTACAAAAACAAATCAGGATGGAGAGATTATGGAGAGCGAACAATAGCACTGGCTGCAATATCTGGATCCAAATCAGAGGGGCTTCAACCTCCACAGGTGTTTGGCTGGGGAGCTGGGGTTCGTCCTTGTTGAAGAGGGACAATCCAAGATGTTTGGACCCGGATTCAAACTTCCCCAAAGTTCAGTGACATTCTAGGGTTTGGATTTAGGCCTCACTCTAAAGTAACCAGATTTCTGTGTCCAGTTTTCTAGGGTTCTTTTCAGCAAAAGTAGGAAAACAAGATTTTAATATACCTTGATATTGTCTTTTAATGGACTATAGATTTGTTTAACCAAGACTGGATTAAAGGTAAATAAGAGCATGCCTGTCGTCGTGTTGTAGTGCTTTGAGTGGACTCTCTATCAAGTGGTGTCAGTTCAGGCCACCATCTAGTAATCTGCCACTTATTTCACATATCAGATGTTTGCAGGGTAAAAAAGTCTAATAGTACAGAAATCATTAAACGAACAGTCAAATGTGTATTGAGAGAAGAAGAGAGCACTATTGAGCAAGCCTGCTTTTGAAAAATATGAGTGGATATTGATGAAGAGTGTAAGCTCTTTGGAGCAGGGACTGTCTCTCTCCCTCTCTGTGTTTGCACAGCACCTAGGATAATGGGCTCTGACCGTGGGTGGGGACTCTAGGTTCTACAGTAATGCAGATAATTAATACTGATCATATTTCTTACAGGGATATTCTTATCCATATACCTTATCAGAAAGAGAAAGGAAGAGCTAAAATATTCACAGGGGAAAATACAAAGGCGGGCATTTAAAGCAGTTTTTAAAATAACAGAAATGTACATATTGAAAATGTTTATAAATCTATAAATTATACACCATGTTATATTATACATCTATTGTATGGCAGCTGATGCTTTTGGAAGATGCTTGGAGAGAACTGTTTGTTCTAGGAATAGCACAATGGGCCATTCCAGTTGATGCTAACACTCTACTGGCTGTATCTGGTAAGAATTGCACAATTTAATGACTTTGTTATAGAAATTACCATAAAAATACATTACTGAAAAAAGAACAACATGTAAAGAATAACAAATTCCCGCTGAACAATAGAGCATACCTGTCATTTATAAATCTATATTTAAATGCAAATAATGTTGTTTTGTTGTATTCATGACTGCTTGCATTGTCATTTAAATGCAAATTACTGTGTTTGTTATCATCCAAGAGAAGATTTTGTATTAACTTTCAGACAATATAGTCAGCTTACATGGAATCAGATATCTAAGAGTGACAATTGAATAGATATTGATACGGAGGATTTTGTCAGAAATCAATATACATTAATGCAAATGCCTTAATATAGAGTATTTTTTCATGTTTCTATTCTAGGCATGAACGGTGACAATACAGATTCTCAGAAGCTGAATAAAATTATTTCAGAAATACAGGCGTTACAGGAGGTTGTAGCTAGATTTAGACAACTTCGGCTAGATGCTACTGAATTTGCCTGTCTCAAATGCATTGTCACTTTTAAAGCTGGTAAGCAGAAATAATCTCTTGGTTTTTTGATAACTAGCCATTTCGCTGGTTAGCCACTTCAAAGTCTACACTGCCATTTTAAAACAGAGACATGATTACATCAGCTACTGGGTTTTCTGCTGTTGAATTCTGATAGGCAGTACTACACTTTAACTATTAAAAATTAAATGTTTAAAAATGAATATTTTTACATTAAATCTTAAACATTTTGACCTTCCAAGTCCACCTGACTGGCTACTGATCTGTTTTCCAGTACCTACACACAGTGGTTCTGAACTGAGAAGTTTTCGAAATGCTGCCGCCATTGCAGCTCTTCAGGATGAAGCTCAGCTCACTCTGAACAGTTACATCCACACCAGGTGATCAATATTTTCTTTGAAAACTTTTTCCAAACACTCTGGTTGAAATCCTGACCTCAGAAAGTCAGTGGCAAAATGTATCCAAATAAGTGGGAAAATGAAAAAGAGAAGGAGTTTTTCCATGGTATGTGATACCCGAAAAGGAACATAATACATTCAGGAAACTGGAGTTTTTGCATGTCTTTTACTGTCTTAAATAATAACAACGACCATCAATGTCACAGAGTGCTTTACATTTTAGAATATCAAAATCTTTTATTGTATTATTCCCATTTTTCAGATAAGGAAACGGAGGCTGTGACTTGTCCAAGACCATAATGTGAGTCATGGCAGAGCTGGAAATAGAAAAACCCATATCTTGTGACTCCTAGCTCAGTGCCGTCTTAAGCAGAATGATGAGAAAATTAGTTTATATGGAAAACCT
Source organism: Sternotherus odoratus (assembly GCA_032164245.1). Lineage (NCBI taxonomy): Eukaryota > Metazoa > Chordata > Testudines > Kinosternidae > Sternotherus > Sternotherus odoratus. The sequence continues at coordinate 65,952,251 of JAVMKO010000003.1, forward strand.
CATTTCAATCTTGTTCAGTGTAAAACATGAGATACAGAAACCTTTATACCAACTATAAAAGCTGTAGTCACTACCTTGTGAAGCTAAGAAGGGTAAAACTGGGAATGTGTGAAATCTACTATGTAGAAAACCACTGTTATTTTCACTATATGAGCAGTTGTCTTAATGTGACCACAGTTTAGAGCACCATGCTTTGAATACTTTGAATGTGGATCACAAGGACTACTGCCAAACTAATTCATTAAGCAATTGGGTGGGGAGGAAAGGAGACAGAGAGGAAGGGTTTGCTTTGCACCTCATTCAATAGTGACTCCTCCAGTCATTTCAGGAGTTATTTGTGATGAACTCTGAAAGGTGTCTTGTCCAATCCTTAGCCAGAAATAAATTGGGTGTAATGCAAGGCCTGGAGTAGGGGAAATTTGAGTAGAGGCACAAGGGTGGGAGAGAAGGGGGAATCCTCAGGGTTCCATAGTGGACATGGAAGTGCACCCAAAAGAAAAAGAGGTCTAACCTCCATTCTGTGCATTTCCATTTCCCCATTCTTATTTGTCATCTATTCTCATCTGTCCCTTCCAAAATATCAGCTTGAAATATTAATTAAACTTTTTAGCCAGATTTTGTCTAGTGTCATAGATCAGACGTACTTCCTTCAATATCACCAAACTGCCTCTTCTTAAACGATTATTCTGAAAAGGGGCAACACTGCTGTCAACCTGGGCTTCCCCTCACTTTTGTAACCTTGAATTTTAAACGTTGTCAATTAATGTTAATTCATTCAAGCTAAGAATATAATAAACCAAACTTAGTTTTCAGGTTTGAGCCTCAAGGTCACTTACAGACAATTTAATTTAGTAGAGGATCCCAGATGACACTTTGAATGACAGCAACAAACTTTTTTAAAGAGAAAAATGATTAGTTAAGCAAACAGGCATACAATTACCATTTACACAGTACTACAATTACACTCACATTCAAAGATGGAATGGTGTATCAATAGATGATCAGTCCATTGACAACCAGAGGAAGTACACCCATACAGTCTATAACCTAACAGTACCATTTTGGTGTTAACTAGAGCTCCATCCAATTTAAAAGGCTACTCCTTTTATAACCCATGATAATACTAATTAGCATTAAACCTATCCATTACCATAGCCACATTTCCTACATCTCTATATTGGTTCTTCACATTACACATAATTTAAATTAATATTTGCACCAATGTTCTTTCAGTGTTCATAGCATTTTAGTAAAGTATCCTAATTCTCAAAAATGAGAATTAAAAACCACTCCAAAACCAGTTCTAACCAAAACATAGCCACAACATAACCCTGGGTCATGTCCTTGCTAACTTCAATTTTCCCATCTTACCATCTCTAGCTGTTACTCACACTAACAAACTCAATTTCCCATACTCCTCTATACTTAGCCTAATTAAAGCCAAAGCCTAATTTCTATTTATTTCTTGACCTAAACTATTTATAGGCTACAGCTTCCATCAACAACTTTTCTCCTCTTGCACAATCGAACTCTGTACAATAAGCGTGAAGCCTGTTTGTGTGGGAGACAGGGCTTTCTCGTGGGCCAACCCAAGACTGTAGTATGAACTTTCCCAAAAACTAAGGACCATCACAAATCTCATCACCTCCATGTGCAAGGCATATTTCTTTGACCTTGCCTTCTCTAACAACCACATAGCAACATACCTCTGTGTGTATATTACATATAATTTAAAAATACAGTAGACTCTCGATTATCCAGGATGATAGGGGAAAAAATAATTCTGGTTAATAAAATCCTGGATAATCACCATCCATAGGAAATATGGGGAGTGGGGGGTGATTCACCAGCCATCCTGTGCCAGGGGGAGGGGGTGTTGGTTCACTGGCTGCCCTGCACCCTGGTAGGGGTTTTGTGTGTGTGTGTTTGGGGTGGCAGCAAAGCCAAAGCCGGCCCTGCGAGTTGCGTGTATTTTTTTGACATCCTGGTTAATCCAATCCTGGAAAATCGAGAGTCTACTGTAAAATCCAAAACAAAACACTCCATTGCACACACTTCTCCCCCGGTGAGAAGATGAGAGAACAAACACATACTGTAACAGACATTAGTCACACTGCTTAACATACTCACATAGTATGGTGATAAGCATGGTATAAGAACCTATATAGAATAACAAAATTTCCAGTAGAGGATGTAATTCAATTATCTAAGAGTTACAAATGTGAATCCAGATGACACTGTACTTCTAGGGAAATCCCCCCCTATCAGCAGGGTGTACTGTTATAACTAGTCTTGAGAGGATTAGGTTTTTAATCAATAAATATCCATTTCACTGTACACACACAAACACAAACAGATGAAAAAATATTTCCATTGATAATAACCAACATTTACAGATAGGCAAAGAAAGAACAATGCTGCTTGAGAACCTATCAAAGTTTGACTTAGGGATGTTTACTTTTTATATTGACCACAACCCACATAATTTTATGCAACCGGAAAAAGTATATCAAAATAAAAAATGCTGACAAATAAACATGAATATAATCAATTGAAATTGTAGAGGGAAAATTTAATTCTGCTAAGCCTAGCTATAACCTATCCTGACATTGCAACACCAACTACAATTATCCTGCAAATCTAAGGACATGTTTTAAAAATTCCCTCCTCTTAAAAACAATGATGCGCACTGGCAAAAATCTTTGAAGTCCTTTGTTTAGACTGTAGATAGAATCCTTCACTGCAGACGTGAACCAAACATAAAAATACCAGCCAGTTCTGTCCAGTACATATTAAAAAGGAAAAAGCGGCAGCTGTGTGACATGCTCTTCCCATCAAAGCCCCCTCATGTGAATAGTGTGCCATTGGAGCTCAGTGTTACATGGCCAGCCTGTGGGAGAAGCCAGGAAGCAGGTACTTTACATGGCATGGTCCTCTTTCCAAGGACTCAGCAGCTTTCCCACTGGTAAACGCTCTGGAAGTCCTCTAACTTACACCAGTTTTATATCACTATAACTATTGACATCAGTGGTTTACATTGGTGTGAAAGGAGAATCCAGCCTTGTGAGAACCAACAAATGGGTTGTGAGAACAGGCATGAACTGGGGCTCTAGTCTCATCGTTCCGGAGTGATCCATGTTTCTGAGGTAAACAAAAAGGCACAGAGCAGTGGAGCAATATAGAGAGGCTGCTTATCAGTATGGATGCCAAAGCAATACTACAGACTAAATAGATAGTACTTTTCCATGGGTATTTGTGCAGGAGTGGAACGGTTAGATCTGCACCATGAGGGTAAAGAGCAATGAATGATTGTATACACTGTAAATGAATCTTGCAGTCTAAATAAAGGCAGCACTAAGGAACAGGATTATTTCTCCCCTCCTCCCACCTCCAGTTTTAGGCATATCAAAGTCTATGCCACTTTTTTGGAAAGGTGGCCATGTGAAAAATATTGTTGACCATGTTTGATGGAGCTAGGACCCATCGTGTGAGGAAATTTATTTTCTTTTGTCAGTGCAATCACCTTGGAATGTCTTAGAAATTTCCATTGTACATGGATCTATTTTCATAAGAGTATTGGAAATTTTATAGGTGAAAGCCTGGCCCCATTGAAGTCAATGAGAAAACTCCTCATTGACTTCAGAGTCAGGATTTCATCCTGTATTTTTATTATGTGATAACATGTGAAGAAAGAGGCTTGATTCTGCTCTCATTCTAGTTTTACCCCAGTGCAAGTCTTTGATTTCAATGAGGGGACTCCTGATTTACATTAGTGAAAGTGATAGAAGATTGGAAAATTGGGCTCCAAATGTTTCTAATAGGGGGCCTGATTCTCCTTTTACTTACAGCAGTGCAAAATCCAGAGTAACACCTCCAAAGGCAGCAGAGTTACACTGGTGAAAAATCAGCACCTGCAAGATCAGAATCAGGCCCATATTGTTTTATCTTTAAAAGTTGGGAAGAATTCTGTGGCTAGAGAAGATGGAAAATAGCCTTGTATAGATGTGTATTTTCAGGGGGAAGGAAATATTGCTTCTCACTCAGAATTTTGTATTCAAAATGGCAATTATTAAAAGTGACACTGCACTCAAACATCTGCAGCACACTGGGTAGATTGAATTTGCAATCTAATAAACCCAGTTTATTTAACCTGGACCAATTTCTTCTGAGTTACACCCAATTCAAGGTTATTGTTTGAGGTGTAAATCAGGGCAGAGTTTGGCCTTCTATAAATTATTCATCTGAGAGATTAACCAAACAAAATGTGGAAACATTGGCCCAAAGCCTGCTTACCTCACTCAGGTCAGCATTCCCATTAAAGTCAACATGGCTACTTTTATGAGAAGGCAAATAGAATTTCACTCAGTCAGAACCAAACCCTACAATTTGCTAAGTTTAGTTTTGTTGCTCATTAAGGTAAGTGATTTTGCTGTTTGGAGAAACATACGATGCCTCAGTCATATTCTTCGTTGTTTTGTATTTTAGGTACCCCACACAACCCTGCCGTTTTGGAAAACTCTTACTGCTTTTGCCAGCTTTACGTTCAATTAGTCCATCTACAATAGAAGAAGTGTTTTTCAAAAAGACCATTGGGAATGTGCCAATTACAAGACTGCTTTCAGACATGTACAAATCTAGTGACATATAAACCACCTTAAAAATAAACAATCAGGACGGACAGTTTGATAAGAACTTTTATCTGTGGAGAATAAGCCTCAACTAACAAACTCTACAGGAAGCATAAGCCTGGGAATGTTTAACTTTTACATTCATTGAAGATTTTTTAAAAAAATCCCATTAGATATGATTTTGCTGCCTTGAACAGAGTAATTTAGAGCATGGAGAGAGTGTTTTGCTCTACAGAAAAAGTGAATTGGGTGGAATTTGGCCGCTTCTCTTTCTACGGGGCACTGGTATTCATTTGTCAGCCATGGTTAAGAAAGACTGTGCAATTCTATCCTTTAACTGGCACATCTGAGATAAAAAGAAGGTACTTTTAGTTCTTTCATTTGGAACATTGGGTAACTAAACATTGCATCTGTTACCTGTCATGATCTGTTTTAAAGGTAGCTTATATCGGTGAATATGTTCATAATACTATAGACATAATTTAAAACCAGGTTACCAAAACAGTGCTTCTGTTGTAATACATCATAAAGTGGCCTTCAGAACTGATTTAAGTGCTGGCAGTTAAGTTTTGGATTCAACAGGTCAGGCCTTCCTGTAAAATGAACTGGTAAACTTCAATGCAAATCATCAGAATTTCAGTTTGGTTAACATCTCAAAGACAGAAGAGCTTCACACACACACACACATAGAAAAGCAAATACAAGTCAAGTAAAGACTAAAACAGCAAAACCAAATAAAATGGAGATGATTGATTCAGTGAGCTGATCGCTGTCCCATTGGCATAGTGCTGAAACCAAAGGCAATGGTGGCCAAACTCCTTGTCAATGAGATGTGCAGAAAGGTGAAATAATTTACAAAAGACAATAGAAAACTTAATTATGAAGAAATAAAGATGGGCAATTGATACAATGCTAATAGTCTCCAAGACTCTCCAATGCCTTTTTAGAAAACTTTGGGTTCTAATTAAAGCTTTGATTTCTCTCTCTCTCTCTCTCTCACACACACACACGTTTTAAGCTGCTTATTTGATATGACTGAACTTATGAAAAATGTAGAAAAAACATTTAAAGATAGCTGCTGTACTTTTCAAATTTTGATTTGTTATTAGGAACTAGCACTGAGAAAAATCAGCACTTGAACTATCATAGAATGAGTAAAACTTTTCTTGTACAAAGTGGATTAACTGATTTGTGAAGTTAAAAAGTTGTACTCATTGTATTTACAAAGAATAAAAATATATTGAATTTAAATTATCCTTCTTTTGTTTCTTTCACTTCTCTCCCGTAGTTCCTGGATTAGTTTCCTTCAGGTGAAACTGTACACTGCTTGCCAGAGAACAGAAACATTTTTTAAATATATATCTGCCTACTGCAGAGTTTCTTTAACCTTTCTCTGAAGCAGCTGGTATGAACCTTTTCTGGAGACCGAGTATTGGACTTGATAGATCATGGGTCTAAGCTAGTTGGACAGTTCTTATGTTCCTACTTTAAAACGGTTAACTAACCAACCAGACAGCTAACGAGGCACTGTTGATGGGATGGAAGGGAACACCACTTTTTTTCAATTAAAATGAGTTTTCTTAGATGTGCAATGATATCAACAATCCAAAGTTCAGAGACTGCAACTCCCAGAAGGCAAGAAAAACTGGCAGTGGGAACAGACAAGGCAGAAATGAAGGAAAGGAACTGTGGCCATATGGTGATCAGTAAATATGATATAGAAATTTATATAAACAATATGAAGGACTAAACAACTGTGGGTGAAATCCTGACAAAAACACCCATTAACTTCAGTGGGGCTAGGATTTCATGTGTTCCGCATAGATTCTGGGATTTCCTAGCTTGAGCATGCTTTACTTTGCAACCTTTAAATCCTTGACTTTGTCCATCCTAATTTATAGTAGAGTTTATTGATCAGAGCAACCGTAATGAACGTTAAATGAAGTTTTGAAAAACTAAGGAAATTTACAAAGTCTTCTATGTGCTATTTAAGTAATAAAGCACCTACACATGGGTTTACTGAATTAGTTTCATAGTATTGGAGAAAAAAAGATAAAATTTAGAAGTTGCAGTAAAATGTATTTTTAAATAATTGTGCAATAGAAAACTGAGTAGGGACTCATGCACAAGTACCTTTTATTTTTTAAAAAAAGATAAGTATTCAGAAAGTCATGCTCCTAATTTGTAAGAGGCATCTAATCAACAGGCATGAAAAGGAGCTGCAGTTCTATATCTTATGTTCATGAATGCATTTAGAGGAAAGCAGCAAACACTTCCTCTTTGGAAAAAAACCCCCAGTAATTTCCCAGAGTCCAAACCCAAAGGAGCACAGCAGCAGTTTATCCAAACCCATTCTGCTTTCATTCCAACTCCTCTGGAAAACCTTCTTTGTAAACATGTTATGATCATCTGAGGAAAATCAGCTGGTGATTCTCAAAGTATTGTGTGTATTTTAAGGATATGGTCTTGATCCTGATAATTGTATTTATATCTGCATTGCATAGGCATGTGCAGCACATTTCATTAGGGTGTGCACCTAGGGAATTTTTTATTTTTTTTTAGAAAAAGGTGAACATTTATTGAATACTCAATCAAAGGACATTATTTTTATTCATCAAACTAAAGAAACTAAAAACTATTTTTTTAAACTAAACTTTACTTAAAAAATAACTTAAAAATGAGACAAAATACTAAACTTTTGCTGTAGTAATAACCAGGTGTATACAAAGGGGCTACGGCACAGGGTGTGGCAGGAGGCTCAGGGCAGAGTTGGAGTGCAGCAGGGGGCAGGAGGGATTCAGGGTGTAGGCTCCGGCCCAGCACCGAATACCTGGGGTAACTCCGGGCTGGCAGCGGGGCCAGGGCAGGCTCCCTACCTACCTGCCCTGGCCGCATGCCTCTCCATTCTGGAAACAGCCAGCACCCCGGCCCTAGGAGAGGGAGAGCAGAGGGCTCTGTGCACCTGTGGTTCCCTCCCCCAAAGCTCCTATGGGCCATGACTCCCCATTCCTGGCCAATGGGAGCTTCGGGGAGGTATGCATAGGCAAAAACACCACATGGAGCTCTCTGCTCCCCCTTCCCCCAGGGGCCACAGAGGTGGACTGCTAGCTGTTTCTCAGAGCTGAGCAGGCCACAGAACCGGCAAATCCGTGGGCTAGATCCCACCCGCAGGCCGTAGTTTGCTCACCCCGGCATTAGGGTGTGCCTAGCACACACACCTATGACTGCAATATTCAGAAAAGGTGTTCAGATGACAGAATGGCAGTTTCAATGTCACATTAGCGTATGTTCTCACACTAACTCAGCAGCTCATGTTCGGTGTACAAAAATATTTAAGGGACAAATTCCATTCACATAAATGGGTGCAATACTATTGACAATGCAGTTGTAAAGAAGAGCTGAATGTGGTCTTTGCTTATTTTTGTACATAAAATGTGGTTAATGGCAGAGTCCCAGGGCACATAAGGAAAAAGGGTCTTTCCTCCCATGAAAGGGTTTCTTTGCTTTTCCCCATCCCCAAAACAGTCAGAGCTTCCTCCTCCTCTGTTGTGGCCGATGCTTCTCTTGGACACCTGGAAGCCCTTGGCCAGGAGACACTCACTGGGTGGGCAGGGGGAATCTTCACTCACTGGAAGAAGAGGCAGTCGCCCCAGAAGGAAATGACTGCTTTGGGATTGATGCAGCTTCAGGCAGAGTAGATGGAAGGTGAGGCAGTTCTGGAGGTTGCAGGAACCACAACAAATTAACTCCGCTCCTAGGGCAATGCTTCTATAAACAATTCAACTTGCTGGGCAGATAGTTGTTGCAGACACTGCCTCCAGTCACCTCTCTAAGGCAGTAGGTTCAGCCAAAACAACCTCAGTCACCTTCCCTATTACTCCCTGCACCCTCAGGCCGTAGGGAAAGGGGTTGAGTTACATGCTCTCAAGCAGAGTAAAGGGGTTTTCCTCTACCCCAGAAGACCTTATGTGCCAGGAGATGGGGAGAGGAGGGCTGACTTCCCTGGCTATATTTGGGATTATATAGCAGAGGGAAACCCCATTCTTCTGGGTATGAAGTATGGCCAAGCCCATCATGTTTAGATAGGTTTAAAATGACAGTAGGCATAGGATGGACAAGGTCCCTCTCTGAAGAAGAGATCAGCACCCATCCTTTGGACTGGAGAGCGCTGAGTTAAAGCACCAGAGGGCTGGGACAGAAAGGATAGAGATTGAATTAGCTTTTCAAGGAGATCATATGGGTCACTTTGCCTCTGCTCTTATTTCAGCTCAAGCCTCCAGCCCTTTCTTCTGGGCTCAGACAAGCCAAATGCATCAATTCCATCCCAGTTTCCTTCCACATGTAAGGCAGCCAGATCTCCAATAAAAGAAGGGAATAAAGACAGAAGAGAGCCTCTGCTCTAACAGGCTAGCTCTCTGTCATGGAGTGCCCGGGCGATGGTCTGGAACCGCTCCCTAGGAAGCCAGACAGGACTTCGGGTGCAGGGTCCCTTCTCCATACACTGCCTGTTTCCAGGCTAGAAGCTGTTCGGGTACCCACTTCCGCCTTCCTGCATCTAACCTTGGAGCATTCAGCATCTTCTGCCCCTCCGTGTGCTTGCCCCAGCAAGCCCACCTAGGCGGGGTCCTGAGGGAGCCCATGGGTTCTGCACCCCAAATCCACACTCAAACATGACTCTCAGCCAGCAAAACAGGTTTATTCGATGACTTCTATCTGGTCTAATACAGACCATACAGTGAGCGTGAGCCCTCAGCTGGATCCATCTTGGGGCCAGAGAGCGAGAAAGCATGGAGGGGCTGGAGAGGGGTAGTCAGTCTGGGTTTAGCTGAAGGCAGGCTCCTCTGCCCTTCCCTGCCTGCCTCCAGCTAAACCCAGACTGACTACCCCCCCACCCCTCCGTGTTTTCCTTTGTCTGTTTTCCCGGGCTGGAGGTATCACCTGACCTCTCTCCAACACCTGGGGTCAGATTACAGCATCAGGGATGCACACCTTGAGCGGGGAGGGCGTTGCCTCCTTGCTTCCAGTGTCAGCCCCTATTCCTTAAGAAATGCATAAGGGAAACCGAGGCGCGCACTCACACAGTACTCCCACTTCGCCACTCTAAACCACAGGGAGAGAGGGCCACAAAGCTTTAGGAAGATCTTTGTTCAGTGGGGATCTCCTTCAGGATCTCAACTGACCATACTTAGAAACAAGGTTTGACAGCTGCCAGCACTATGCACCCACTATTAAAGAGGACTAGAATAGAATCCAGTGATGTACAAAACTTATATGCAAGGAAGCAATTGATCGGAGTGACAACATTCTATGGATTCAGCCTCTGAAGCTCCAGTCTTAAGCAAGGTCTTACAAGGGACCCTAGCCTCTTGGAAGGATGGGGAGAGGAATGTGAGACTAATGTAACTCTCTCCCAATAGGGGGTTTGCTCCATAATATAGTAATGTAATAGCTGCTCATCAACTGCCCAACTCATACAATGCTCTATAGACAGAGGACTCTGCAGCTAAAAGGATGTCCAGGAGCTTCAGAGGGGGAGCATAAAGAACAGCAACCATGCAGATTTTGTGTGTTTTTAAATTAAAGCCACCACACAACCCCATTCTGTGTTCTTAGAACACTGTGGTATGTTTGACTTCGAGTGTTTTCAACAAGGGTTGCAGTTTGATTGTATGTATGCGAAGTGGGTCTTTAGACTAAAAACATCAACTATGTACAATAACTCCTCCCTTAAAGTCACCCCAGTTAACACTGTTTTGGTGGTGGTCAATTAGGGGACATTCTTGTTTAAAGTTTCGCAATGCGCCCGTATAATGTTGTTTGGCAGCTGCCTGCTTTGTCCACTGCTTATAGGAAGAGCAGCCGGTTGCAGCTAGCTGGTGGGGGCTTGGAACTAGGGTGGACTGGCAGCCCCACCCCATCAGCTCCAAGCTCCCCTAAGTTCCCCATGCAGCAGCTGCCCAGCAGGCTATCAATTGCCCGAAGTTCTGCTGTCCCTACCCCCCCGGCCCCTGCCGCCATGTGCTCCTCCTACCCTCTGCCTCCTGGGAGCCTCCTGCTTGCTGTGCAGGGAGGAAGATGGGGGAGGCTAATGTTAAGGTGTCCCCTTCATGTGTGCTCCTGCACCCCATTTACCCAGTCTCCATATAGAGCCAGGTGGGCTCATCAAGGGAGAGAGACAGAGCTTGGGGCAGCAGCTGCTCTCTCAACTTCCTGACCGACTTAAAAAGACAATGTACTTAAGAGTGGGATCAGCTTACTTAAAGGGGCAAAGTACATCTCTCCTTCCCCCACACAGGGTGTGCGTCTCTGCCATGCCGTCTCCCCTCCCTCCATTCCTGCTGCCTTAGAGTATGAGGCCACATTAACAATGAGTTAACCCTGGAGGGCTCAGCCAAAAGCTAGTTCTTCATTTAGCAATAAGACATTCCCTGGAAAATATCCCACCTTTCACTTCACCACCTCAACTAAGTTTCACAATCATCGTGGCGTACAGCATTAAATTGCTTAAAATATATAATGTATGTGCATATAATACAGTTTGGTGAAAAAAATTCCCTGGAAGATAACCTCCCCGCCCCCTATTTACATTAATTCTTTGGGGAAATTGGATTTGCTTAAAGTCACATTTTTCAGGAACATAACCAACATTAAGTGACATGTTCAAGAATAGTAGCCGTGTTAGTCTGTATCCACAAAGAAAGCGAGGAATACTTGTAGCACCTTAGAGACAAACTAGTTAATTTCAGCATAAGCTTTCGTGGGCTATAGCCCACTTCATCGGATGCTCACGAAAGCTTATGCTGAAATAAACTAGTTAGGAATACTTGTAGCACCTTAGAGACTAACTTTAAGTGAGGAGTTCCTGTACAGTTGTTTCAGTATTCATTTCCTTGCAACTGTCCAGAGTATTATTTGAAGCTCATGGCTGTTCTTGGTTTGCTGAAGGCTGTGTCCAAGATTATGAATTAGTTTATATTAAAATGGAAGTTGTACAACACTAAAGAAAGTCTGAACCACCAATGCCATTCTGTCAAATGGCTCACTAACAGGCAATTCTTAGTATGTTAAAATTCAGATTTATTCCTAGATTGTAGGAACCAGCCCCTAACTAGTCCAAGTTGCCAAGACAAGAAAGATATTTCAGTGTTCTTGAGCCTGTCAAAGAATTGCAGGGTTTAAGAACCCAAGATGATTCACCAGCTTACATACCAATAACTTTTGTTAAATATATTTCTAGGTATCTGCACTTATCCAGGTATCCCACAGCTCTGTTAGTTCCCTTAGTAACGTAAAAGGAACCTATTTGACACAAACTATTTTTTCCCTCAACAAGTTTTCAGTACAAGGAGTAAGCATAATAGTCGTATCCAACTATGAACTGGCTTCCATCTTCAGTCTGATCATAACTCATCCTCCTTTTCAAGGAAAGTTTAGTGATCATGAAAACCTTGTAGAAACATTGCTCCCCTCCCATCCTCTTGTAAGCAGTAGATGCAATGTAGAGAGCCCAGCTAAAGCCAGTGACCAACTCAGACAGCCTTGAATTGCAATGTTTTCTATACGTGACTTTTGACTCTGTTTCATACAGCTGAAGCACTCTGATCCACAACCTTGTTACGGGTGCACTACTGTAATGCAAGAACCTGTAACCTATTACTGACTAGCAGTATGTGATACCACCAGCAGCGAAAAGACTATTAAATTTATACTGTAGCAGAGCTGAGCCAACTTGCTCAGGAGGTGAAGGAATGTAAAGAAAGAAAACATTTCTCTCCCTCCCCCACTCAATGTCCGCGTCAGAGCAATAGACTCACCGGAAGTGCATTTTCACTTTTATTTCAAAACAACTTTTGACAAATGATTTTAGTATATAAATTTGATTTTTCTTTTTTTTTTACAGAATATAAAGATAATTCCCTCATTTTCAGTATAAAGTGTTTTACAACCTTCAGACAATTGCAGAAGTGCCTATCTTACACATGGGGATATTTGACAGAGTGCCTCAGGTCTCTACTCAAAAGTTAGACAGAACAATATAGCAGTTACTGTAACAAGAAAGTCAAGTGATTTAATCAAATGCAGGTGAACATGTGACACTGGAACAGTGCTAGTTCAAGTAAGGCCAACTCAGAAACTGTGTTAAGGTCATTGCAGAGAAGAGTGGAAAGGACTCCATCAGTAGTGTGGATGGACTCTAAATAGCTTTAATGCTAGTATAATCATAAGAGGTTCATGGAGTGATTTAGCTAAAGCAAATTAGTTCTTTACTGCCATAAAATCAATGCAAAGACTGAGCAGTGTACTCACATTAGTATAGTGAAGGCTTATTGTGCCAGTATCTGCAGCATGCTTAACTATAACTCTTAACCAAGTGTATTAATCACTAACATATTTTGAGGTGTATATTTAGAGCATTCAGGCATGTCTTATTTTGGATGGTGTGTAGCTTTTGTCTATTACTTCATCTTGTAAAAACATGTGAAGACAGCGTTCATTCTGTGCTAGAGGGTGGCCGGCAACTCTAGGAAGAAAAGAAAAAATTAGTTCCAGAAAAATAGTGAAACAGAAGCTTAATATGTTTTGCTAAAACCTCCTTCAGGTTTTAATCTGAAGGCACTTAAGTCTCCAACCCCAGATAAATGCATACACCTAAAATGCAACACATTATGTAAGAATGAGACCAAGTATTTCCTCAATTTCCCATCCTCACCCCTAGGAGATGTGTGTTTATACCATAAATTGGAGGCACATGAGAGGATGTTCTCCAGTGAGCCGTTTTTAAAACATTGAGGAAAAGCAGTTCAATGAACATTTCTTGCGGTCTTCTGTTACTTTATTAATTATCTCCACATTACAGTGGCTGCACAGACTAGTCAATCTGGTACCATAAACCTAAGGCCAAATCCAAAGATTGTAACAAGGAGCGATTCACTGGCTCAGGCAAGTCCTCAGACATGCTTGACCCTGCCCTGATGTAGGAAGATTTTTTGATTTGGAGTAAATTCTAGTACAGCATATAGGTATTCTTCTAGCTCAGTAGGGATTAGAGTCCCTGATATAGCAACCAACCCCAGTGGCAAGTCTACACTGCAGTAACACACCCATGACTGGTCCATGCCATCTGCCCTGGGCTTGGCTTGAGGGACTATAAAATTGCAGAGTAGACATTTGGGTTCAGGCTGGAGCCTGGGCGGGGAGACTGCTGTAGGCCCAGACTGTAGCCTACACCTGAATGATTATATTGCAATTCTAGAGCCTCCACAGCCCAACCCCTCTGAGCCAGCGGACACAGGCCAGCTGTGGGTGTTTTATTGCTGGGTAGACAAACCAAGATTTCAGCACTCTGTAGTGGCAGCAGAGAAGGATTCTTAAATACCTTCCATACGAGTGTCCTCCATTCCAATCATTCAAGTCAGGGAACAGGTTACTCTCAGCCTGTGCAACTAGGCAACCATTACCAAGCAGCATTGACTTCAGACCAAGATTAGTACTCCTGTTTTACTGAAAACTGGAGATTTATCCTAGGTCAGAACATGCATGCAGGGATCAGAAGACTTAAATTTCCCTTTTCTCTTGGAAAGGAATGAGTCCCCAGAATGACCATCTAACTTTTCTTTGAATTGATAGAAATTCCCAAGATCCAGGATAAGGCATAAGACCTATAACATGACTAGCCACAGCAGGGTTTCTCTCTTTTAAAAAAAAAAAAATATTTCAACATTTTAAAATTTATTTTTAAATCTATTTACATTTTCACAGTAGCATGAAATTATGGGTCTGAAGCATCATCAATAAAGTTTTCACTGTCTGAGAAATTATGGGGAGGATCAGTATTTAATAAGAGGTTATATAAAGCTTTAATGTTTTGAATCTTAAAAACCTCACCACTTTGTATATTTGAATGTTGATGTTCAAATATACAAAGTAAACATACTTCTATTAAAATAAGTGAAGCATTTCTTACTTTGCCTCTCTGTGAATTTTGATCATAGATTGATTTTTTTGATCATTTGAGAGCATATGGAGGACTTAATCTTTCACTTCCTGCAAAACAGCCTGTACTTATTTTTGAAGATGTTCTTCTGGAATAAGTTTAGTCAGCGCTTCACCTGAATCTGAGTCGACGCCAGACACTTGCCACCCCATACAGCTAAGCATTTTTGATAACCAGCACTTCCTATTGCATGCAAGCAGCTTGATGTCATGGGAGGTCAATGCCCTCAAGAGACCTTCCACAGCTCTTGGTTCTGTTCTCTGTAAAGATTCTCAACCAGAGCAATCCATCCACATGTCAAAGTGACCTTTAGCTATGTAGGTCAGCTAATCTTGGCAGCTTCAGTTTGGCCACAGACTTTACCAGACAAGTCCTAGCATCAAGCCTTACATTTCCGGTGCACTGTGCAAGTAATTTGACAATCCTTTCTTTGGCAATAGGGGTCGTAATCACCCTGCTCTTAGATGGAGGATGGGAAAGTCTTTCCATCAAGTGGGACAAGGAAGAGTTAAAGGCATGACATCTCAACACCAAATCATCAAAAATAAGATGCAACCTGGACCAGGCACTTCATTCTTGCCCTTGAATTTGTGTAGGTACTAAGTCACCACAGGCTGCATTATCAGTGTTGATGTCTGCACTGTGCCCACTGGTGTAACTAGTCAGTCTTGATGCGAGTATGGCACAGAATGCTGTGTCCCAGAAGTATCTTGACGCAATGCAGTTCTATCAACTGTAAGGTCAACCCAGCCACGACTGAATTACTTCCAGGCATTCAGGATCAAGTTACATTGCTCTCATTTAGTGGGTTCTTTAAATTATGCACCTGTATAGAGAGGGTACCAGAAAACTCTGTATTCACGCATCCAGCAGTCAAGTGTTGATAGCAGTGTGACCTGATCATTATCTACCATGTTTCCCCGAAAATAAGACAGTGTCTTATATTAATTTTTGCTCCCAAAATTACATTACATTATATTACAGCGAGAGGCAAAACTGGAAGTATGTCTTATTTTCGGGGGATGTCTTACTTTCGGGGAAACAGGGTACTGGCACCTTCATTAAGCCAATACCTTAACTACTCATTTTAACTTAAGTATAGAATTCTAGTCAGGAAAGTGTGGTCTCTGGGTGCTAGCTGAAACACTCAACCTTAGCTGTAAGAGAATTTGGGAATATGGTGGGGTTTTTAGTACTTTATAGTAACGCTAATATTTGGATCTGCTTTACAATGTAGAGGACCATGTAAACTCCAACTCCCAAGGTTCGCTACTGTCATTCTCTGTCAAGCAACAGCACACACTATTAACTGAAATAGCTCTTTCAATTAAAAAGTATGATAGATTAAACTTGACTCAAAGAAGTTCAGAGCAATCAGGAGTCTTACACAGTAATATCTGCTGTTCCAGCTGTACTCGAGAGGCATCAATGCCTGCATTAAAAATCTGTTATATATTTCAAAAAAGGGAAGCAGACTTTTGAATAATTTGTTCTATAATTTCAATATATTGTTAACTATTTAAGATGGATTTTTTACAGTAAGTTTATGTGCATCAATAGTGTACTCTTCTTGCAGTTGGATTAGCCATCTTTTGTACCTGAAGACGTTACTTTTAGAAGAGGCTATAAATTAATGTAAAGGAGTAAGTTCTTTTGGAGCAGATTAGAATGAAACAAGCTAGATTTTTCCCAGGGTATATGTATTCAATGTGATGTTCAACATATCACACTCATAATACCACTTACAAACTTAGAATGCATTTCTTCCAGACAGGTGACATGCTGTGGAATTCTATTCAACTTGTTTGTTGAACAAAGCATAAGAGGTACTTTGTACTATGAATACCTAGTAAGGTTAAAAACATTAAGCTGCAGATAAGCCATTTGTGCTCTCCTTCTCAAGTCTATTTCCCTGGTACACTCCACTAGACAGTTTAAACTACCTTCAAGACATGACACAAAGCATTTTAGTAGTAAGATGCCTGGGTAGGGAAGTAGCACTTGTCATTGATTATTTTTCAATGCTAGCCTTATAGTTTTTGTAGGGGTGCCTGGCTCAAGAACCTAGCTGTTGCAAGTTTTAAGTCATGTTATCCTAGTAGTAGTTAGTAGCATTATGTTTATGTCCCTGAAGTCCAGATTTCTAAAACATACAAGTGATCCTTTCACTATCCAGATCTAGTGTAGCAAGCATGTGTGTTTATCCTGTCTGACATGCAAGTATTTATAGTTTTACTTTTAAAAGAGGGTCTTCAGTCCCCATTCCCAAATGTCTCCTGATTAAAAGAAGTTGTGCTGTTTCCTTAAGAGAAAACTGAAGTACCTTGGACATGTTATTTGGATCTGCCCAAACCCAAATTTAAAATTCTGATAGCCCTAGTCTCAACTAGATTTAAAACAGACTCAGATTTTTTATTTTTTTTTAAAAACAGAAGAGTATGAACATCTGGATTTGGCACATGCATCTTGACTTTGATGCCTTTAACAAAAGGATTACCTCAGCTTTTATCCTCATGAACAGGCCACATTTGAAAGTTCCTAGCCTCAGCTGTTTAAATTCTAAAGTGATATTCTAAGCTATATATGGGGGGGAGGCGCCACACATTTTGCCTCCGAGCAGACCAAGCTATTAACCAATCTGCAGTAAAGTGTCAGACATTTCTGCTAATCACAAGCACTGAAAGTTTCATGCAGTTTAGGTTTCAATTACATTAAATGTTTGTCCTTTATAAATGCTCATCTTTCAGAATGATCACTTTAGATTACTTTTTTATTTCAGTCATCACTGGTTCTGAAAACAGATGAGGTACACTTTACAAAAGCTCCACACCTGTGAAGTTAGTACTTTTTTTTTTCCAGTGTGCTTTTGACATTTTGTTGTACATTAAATGGTATTAGATAGCTTAGATTTACTTTGAAGAGTTTTGTTTGGGTCAATACGTAGAGAGAAAAAAGGTAAATTGGGCCAGCTCTGCTTCCTGGCTTAAGCGTTTAGACAACCTGATTCAGACTGGTAGTTTCAAACTGATATTTAGTTTAAGTAATAAATATACTACAGAAGTTTGTCTCAATCAAGTGGTGTTTTTACAGCATCAAAAAAACACATTTTACCATAAAAAAGAAAAATGTGCCCCATGACATGAGCTGATAATACCTCACATATGCAATCAAACGGTCCGGAAGTCCATGGCAAGCTTAAAACGTTTGTCTGATGGAATGTACCTTTTTCCAAAAAGAACCACACAAGTAGAACTTGTTGGAATGCTGTAATTTCAGTAATAATTTACATAAAGTTAACTAAGCAAAATATATAGAACTCTGGTCAACACACACCTGAATGGTTGAATGAGTAAATGCTGAGTATCGAATGATATTCAAAATCCAAAAATGTTAACCTTTTCGGTTTCAAAATTTGTGGTTTGAGCTGGTTTATTGTTCTAAAACATGGTATAAGCCACCTTTTAACACTAGAGATGGAAAGCAGCTAATAAAACTCAGAAGTTGTTCATAAACCAAGAAATAAACCTCACACTTACTTGTTTATAAACTGCTCAAGACCTTGCTTCCTTTCTTCTATAAATGAATCATCAAATATTCCATCATCTCCTCTAAAAGGAAGCTGACGGAACAGAGCTTTTCCAGGTAAGGGTGGTACCACAACCTGAAAACAATTTTTAAAGAAAGATAACAGTAGCCCCTGTCTGCACGTAGATTTAAAAAACAAAAACAAACAACAACCTCCAACCCACCCCACCACAAGCAACACTACATTTAGGCTGTGAAAAAGGAATTTGTTTGCCTACATTGAAGCAATGAAGAAAGATAGCCCATATAGAAAAAGCAATTCTATACTTGTGTCACAGTAAAATTACTACATTTAACTTTGGAATTAAAACCTGAAGTCTCTTTACAGATTTTATACAGTCTTCAACACCCCAGCAGAGAATGTAAAGGTTAAGATGTTGAGATAGATAATTTCCCAAGTAGATTTGTATATTTACTTTTTAGCATTTGACTCACCTTGCTTTCTCTTTCAAGTTCACTTCTCAGCCATTCAAAGTCACTGTATCTTCTTCTGACTGTAGACTCTTTCAATTTGAAAATAGGAAGGTTTGTCTGAAATACAAGATAGATCATTGTGACTACACTTTCAAAGTGATCAACAACTGACTTATTTGGGGGAGGAGAACAAGACACATCAACCTATTTTTGTCAAGTTCTGAGTCATGATATCCCAAATACCCTTCCTTAAAAAACGAGGAAAGGAGTCCATGTTTTCCCTCATCACTGAGCTAAAGTTAAAAAAAAAGAAAAAAGTTAAGAATACTGATCAAGCATTCAAGTTAGAAAACACCAGAATTAAGGCTGCAAATTTGGATGCATTGATACAGTCTTTAATTATATGATCACACTTTCCCTCACCTGCCACCCCTGGGAAAGAATCAGTTGTTGTTTGTATGACCTCTGCCTCAGGAAGTTGAAAGGTGTGTAGAAAATGAGATGGGATTGCAGAATCTCATGATTAATGCAGTTGAATGCCACTGTGGTGAACAATGTTCTGTGTCTGCAAAAGACTTGTAATGCAATACTAGCCAAATCACTTCAACCAAAAGCCTGACAGGTGGATTTGGTTTTTTGGGTTTTCAACGACCTTGGACCAGGATTCAATTAATAACTTTCTATTCTGCACATGTTGGCTGGTGTATGGGAAATAGGACTGGGCCACACTTTGAATTACAACAATTAAAATATTAAATAGCTAACCATTCAGTGGGCACAGTCAATCCTGTGCACTGAATGAGGCAGCAGTCCTGTGGAAAAAATAATGTGACCAATTAGAGACTATCATAATGCATACAAATTAAGATGGCAGAGGGAACCTTATGTCTAGCATGTCCTAAAATTGGAGTGGTTAACTTGGCAACATCAGCAGCATTCCTTAAAAAAAGACGAGTCTCCCTGCTCTGTTCTGATGTTGGGCATCACAAAGGCTCAACAGCCAGATGCAGCAATTACAGGCAAAGTCCTGCTCAGCTGCTCTGTGTGGATAAAGCATTTGCAGACCACTCACAGGTGGGGGGGGGGGAGGAGGAAGCATGTTTAGTGAAGATGGAATCTTCAGGGAATTTAGCTGCCAGCTTTTAAGAAGCCTGCAAGCATTTGTTGACTGATTTTTCAGAGGTTTATACTGTACTTTGGCTAAATTAGAGACTTTACAGCAGTGGTTCTCAAACTTTTTGTAGTGATGACCCCTTTCCCACACTGGGCCTCTAAGCGTGACCCCCCCCCCCCCACCAGGGGTCAGGTGGGGGAGGGAGGGCATGCCTGCAGCCCACTGTGGCAGGGGCTGGGATGGGGGGTTCCAGCCACCGCCCGGGGCAGGATTGAGGGAGGGCTCCAGCAGCTCCCCCCTCCCCCGAGGCCAGTGAGGGTGGGGTTCCAGCAGCCCCACGGAGGCGCTGGCAGCCCACCACAGCAGGGGCCAGGCTCACGGGGCGCAGGAAGCTCACCTCTGCAGGGGCCAGGTCAGGCACGTAGCACTGCCGGCAACCCGCCGCAGCAGGAGCCAGGGCCCGGACCAGGCTCACGGGGCCGCCAGCAGCCCGCTGCAGAAGGGGCACGGGCTTCCTGCAGCAGCAGGGGCCGGATGCCAGCAGGCAGTGGCACTGTTCAGGGCTGGCTGCTGGCAGCAGGGGCTTGAGACCCCCACAGAACTGGCTCGTGACCCCAGAGGGGTCCCGACCCCCACTTTGAGAACCAATGCTTTACAGGTATGTGAAAAGGTGTATCTAACTCCAGGGTGATACCCCTGCCAAATCTAAAGTCCTTCCACCAGAGGATGGAGACACTACAGCTTCCCAATGAAACAGATTTTTTTGACATGGATATTCTCCTCCTCCCCCCCCCCCCCCCCGCACCTCCCCCATCTAGTTATTTGACATGGCTGGATGGCTTTGTCTAAAAAAATTTCAAAAAAACAATCCACAGCATGGGCTGTTTCAGTCTGGCATACCCTTCTAAACAATTGACAAGACCTTGTGATACAACTTGTTAGGCAACCTTGACTACAAGCAACACTATCAGCTCCTCCTGTAATAGGCTACATAACTATTTATTAGTTAGTATTAAAGACTGTCTTTTGGCAGTAAGTGTCACTTAGGCAGTTTGTTGTGACCTAGGGACAGAGAGATAAAGGGAAAGACCATAAATAACCTGTCAGTTAAGCTCAGTGAAGTGTGAAAACCTAGCAATGGGTGGAGGTCCATCAGCTCACATCTAGCAGTATTTTCCAATGAAAACAGAGGGTCGAGATTAATGCTTACTTCCTAGGTCAAAAACTCCAGTACATCATTAAACTAAAAGTGAGCCCAAAGGACAGGTTCTTTGGTTAGGCCTTCTCAGGAGCATGCACAGCTAAAGATCTGACTCATGAAACACTGGAATCCCCACACATTTGATCAGAGTTCTGAAAGATCGAAGATGCATTTGTTCATCAGGATTCCTACAGAAGGGATAATGAAAAGATTTTCCTGTGTGCAGTTATTTTTAACCAGGCGGTGGTGCTTGATTCGAAGGTTGGCAACTCGGCACTTTTTCCTCTGGTACCCCCTGCCGAAAAGTCTTCACCCCACTCATAACCTTCCCCTTTGAACTTTCCATAGTCGGATCATTGTAGAAATGTTAGTTCTCAACATTCCTTCAAAGGCAGGTATCCATTTTACAGATGAGGAAACAAGACAGAACTATGTGACACTGTCTCATGGCAAGTAAGTGCCAGAGAAAATAATTCTCTTCCTGAAGTCTAATCCTGACTTCCACTACCATATTAAGGCCACTTGACAGAGTGGATGTGGCGGAAAAGTTCGACAGTCACATTATGTACAAGACTAATCAGACAAACTTGCACTGAGCAATTTGCTCACAACTGGCAAAGGGAAATATTACCTGGCAATCTCTGAGATCTACTAAGCTAAAGTAAATTTATTAACCTTTCATAGTTTGAGATTCTGTATGTTTATATGCAGAGATTACAGTCAACAAAATCAAAGCCAACATTTAGATACATGTTAAATTAAAGCTCTTTCCACTTTACGGATTCCTATTGGTTTCTTATTGTCTAATAATAATCCTGGTTCATCCCATCACTGGAAAAACAGTGTCTAGATCAGGAGTCAGCAACCTTTCAGAAGTGGGGTGAAAAGTCTTAATTTACTGACTCTAATTTAAGGTCTCGCATGACAGTAATACATTTTAAAGTTTTTAGAAGGTTTCTTTCCATAACTTAATATGTAACTAAGCTATTGTTGTATGTAAAGTAAATAAAATGTTTAAGAAGCTTCATTAAATTTAAACTCAATTAAAATGCAGGGCTCCCCAGACCAGTGGCCAGGACCCGGGCAGTGTGAGTGAAAATCAGCTTGCGTGCCACCTTCGGCACGTGCCATAGGTTGCCTACCCCTGGTCTAGATACTAAGGTCACGTATGCAAAAGTAGATACTGGACAGCTACACACTTGAGATTTTGGTCTCCCTTTTGCCATTTCACATACACCCACAGCCCCAGCCGGGTAAGTCACTCTGACTGATGAATGGGTTTGGCTGATCAAGGCCAGGCCCCTACACTCAACCTGATGGCAGTCTTTGCCAAACATGATAGCTTTGCACTACAGCATTCAATCAATTCCAAAATTTCAGGGAATGTTCTAAGCATCAGTGGATAAAATTCTGGTGAAAAAAAACCTAGCAAACTGGCATACCCTGATTTCTACTGGTTGGGGTCAGAATACCTATTTGGCACTTTAGACAGAAGAATCTCTGGCATCCCCTGCTCCTGCCTACACTTCGCTTAACGCTCATTGGCATCCAGCTCAGCCTACATAAGCAATAAAGCATTTTCCATTTCAGACTGGCAGAGAGGTTTGTACTAAGAGTTCAGAACTGCTCTAGAGAAGCTGTCGCTGGCACAAATCTCTGCCCCAAGGGCTTTATGATATTGGGTGACCAGATGTCCCGATTTTATAGGGAGTGTCCCGATTTTTGTGTCTCTCTTGTATAGGCTCCAATTACCCCCCACCCCGTCCTGATTTTTCACACTTGCTGTCTGGTCAGCAATCATAAGGTCAGACCTACAGAGCACACCAAGTGATGAGTGCAGGAATCTCAGACGATACAGTAGGGAGGAATTGAGATGTGACACATGGAAAGAGGGGGAGACTGTTCCACACAGAAGGCAGGGGATTGAAAGGCAGCATAAAGGTGTTGGGTGAAGAAAATATGAAGGCCTGGTGAGGAAGGAAGCTTGGGCTTAGCAAAATGGGGGAGGATGGGAGAACAGGGGGAGCTGGGTAGGGCCTTAGAGGTGAGAAGTCTGCCCTAGATGCCGAAAGCAAGGGAAGGGCTGTGCAGGGATCTGAAATAGTGAGTGACATGGGTAGGGGGGGGGGGGGAGAGACAATTTTAGCAGCGACAGTTCAGCTGGGCAAGGTGCAGCAAAGGGAGATGGAGCAAGGCCGGAGAGGCAACAGTTACAGGAATCAAGGGGAGAGATGACAAAGACAAGGGACCAGGATTTAGTGGTGCTCGAAAACAGGATTCAATGGCAGTCTGGAGGAAGGGGAGTAAAAGGGAACGTGGAGGTTGAAAGCCTGGGGGGTGGGGAGCTCAGGAGCAGAAGGGGATCAAGCAGCAGGAACTGACTAATCTTACTTTTTTCCTGTCTTGTTGGTGCAGGAGAGTGAAAGGGTGAATTTGCAGGCTTTGATATCCTAGGAGGGATGGTGCTCTCAGGGAGGGCAGGACATTTCAGCTGAGATGCCTTAAACTAAATGGTTGGGTAAGCTAAGGTGTGAATCTTTGCCCCATTAGCCTGCTGCATTCTAACTGTCCATGTGCACCCTGCCAACACACATTAATAACATTTGATCTAGTCTTCTGACTCTTTTGAAAGCACATGCGCTTTGTTCTGCAGGCTTTGTGAACACATCTGAACAATCACAAAATTTCACTGAGTGTTCTAAGCATCAGTGGGAAAAGCCTTATTTTGGAGAAAAAAAATAAAATAAATCAGAAGTCTGATTTCTACTCCTAGGTGTAAAAAAAAAAAAAAAAAAACACACTCCAGGCCCATGGAGTACCTATTGTGTTGCAGGTAGAAGATTCTCTCTGGCAATTCCTGCTGCTGCCTATGCACCTTAATTTGATCCAATTGGATGTGTAGGTCACGCTACAGAAGCAAGTGAGGCTGTGACCCTCTAGCATGCTTCCCACAGGTGTACTATACAGGAAGAGCTGAGACTCCTTAGCCTGTCATAAGCAACCCTAAAATTACAGATGAGTGGTGGGCTGAAGAAACATTTTGGTTTTGAAACACGTGTTGATAGTTACGGACTATACAATCTAGTTTACTGCGGTCAAATTTTGGGCCCAACTCAGACAACTTCCATTTAAGAGAGGAAGTGGGCAGTTAAGGTCGATGGCTACCCAAGTGATGTTTTGAGGTTGAATGAAGAGTTCAACCCCACAGGACAAGTTTAATTGCTTATAATTGCACTACCTCTTGTGAAACTGCTTTGATATAGAAGAGAAACATGGTTTCAGTGACCATTAATAGGCCTAGGTGTAACTGCTGGTCAAAAAGAGCTTGTATTATGTCTAACTAGCAAAAATACCTGGTGTTGCTCGGGGTATTTGTAATTGGAAACTGGGATGTAAAAAGACTACAATGTTTTTATTAATACAAATTTTGTTCAGAAGTCTCATTTTGTCTAATTTCATTCTCTTGCATTTAGATGTGGGGGGAGGGGGCGAGAGCAGAGCGAGTGGGGGGGGCGAGAGCAGAGCGAGTGGGGGGGGCCGTTGGGGGGGAATATTACATCATAACTATGTCACAGAGAACAGCAGGTGTTAACCTGCTGACCAGCTGATGTCAATGGGCTTTAAAGAATTTCACCCAGGGGGTGTTAGAGGTGAGATTTGAAAAATTTTTTGATTCTTACCCTGCTTAGGACCCTAAAGCCTATAACTGTACCAAATTTCAAGTCTCTAGCTCAAACGGTGTGGAAGGAGTAAGAGAACATACATACATGCACACACCATTTGACATACATACACACACACACACACAGATTTAGTAAAGCAATTTTGTTTAATATTAAGCTTTTTGGAAGTGTATGAACTTCTACACTATGCTACTAACAGCATAGTGTAGAAGTTCATACCTTCTACAGATGCTTGTGTGCATAACACTATGTTTCATACATTAAATCCACACACACACAGATTTAGTAAAGCAATTTTGTTTAATATTAAGCTTTTTGGAAGTGTATGAACTTCTACACTATGCTACTAACAGCATAGTGTAGAAGTTCATACCTTCTACAGATGCTTGTGTGCATAACACTATGTTTCATACATTAAATCCGAGCTCACTGGATATTTGAAAGCCCTTGAGCTCTTTCCCAGGTAACCACAACATTGTTCATTGTACTAATGACTAAGAGCAAAAATGCAGCTAACAAGACTCTTATTATACTAAAAGTCAGGCTTATATTTAAAGATGCTGGCTTTCTGTACAGAACAGTATTCTTATCCCCAGCAGGGAATAAATTAGGTCTCCCAGAGTGCAGGATGAGGATTCCCAGAAATAAAGAACTGGATTATTTCTCTCTGATTTCACCTATTGGCTTTTTAACCGAGTTCAACCTTCCGCATTAAAATATTAAGTCTTTGTAAGTGTCTAAAGATAGAAAGGCCTTTACAATATTGAGTGTTTTCTGCAGGTGAGATTTCACATTTTAGATTCCCTGCTCTCAAGTTACTTAACAAAAGGGATTAGCTGCTCTTTTATTCAATGCTAAAAATCAAGCCTATGAAAAGAGTTCCTTAAGATTTTTCATACTTCTGGGTACGGAAGTCTATAAAGTTAATCTTTAAACAACATATCAGGCTTACAGGTACAATGTTGGGGTAAAAATGCCAGTTCAGCTCATTTTACCTTCCACATTTTCCCTTTTGAACTTTTGACACAAAACTGTGATTAAGTCTGACTCATCAGTTTAACTATTTCAGCACTTGGTTTGTTTCCTGTGCCTCCCAACTTTCATCAATTCCTCCAGTTTCAAAATACTCTGTGGCTAATTGATGCAGTTTCAGTGTCTGTGAAAGTATCTGCTGGTATTGGTTACATCTACCTCAAAGCCCCAAGAAACATAATGGGTTAGACATACAGCAAGTATTTCATAACTGAGTTATTGATGAGGAGAAGTCATGTGGACTGACCAGTGTATTACTCAGAGGTGCACCTTTTGCTATACTTCAACCCTTGAACTGAAGGAAAAAAAACCAGCAATGTATTAACCCCCTTTTTCATTTAACATTCCTTCTGAAGGAAGCAGAATCTCTTCAGTTACAGCTATTTTAAATAGTGCCGATCCAGCAATATTCTTTCCCAGAAGTACACCTGTTTGATACATCTGAATGGCTCTGCTTTCAAGCAAGTCTACAGCCTGAAAGCATGGTTTTGCTTTCCCGTTTCTCACCCACCCCGCTCTCACTTTACAACCTCTTTGTTCCACTGGGAATACAAGTGGGTTATGCATGCCTCTTTACAGGAGCAGCTAGAAGGGCTCGAGTGACCCCCAAGTACCAACATGCATCTTATTTAGAAAGTGTGAAATAGCTTTTGCATCTCTTTCCACCTCTGCTGTAGAAAAAAAGAGCAGGCATCAGATGATCCAGCCAGGAACCTATTGTACTAAAAGATTCAGGCTATAGTTACATAGAAGCTGTAACTGCCATGAGGAAGGATCCTGTTAAAGCAGTGCTAGGAGGCATAATCTATGGCACCAGGTACAAATACCAGCAAGCAAGTGATCCAAACCAAGCCTGAGTCTTTGGCTAATATGAGCAGCAGCAGGGTTAACTTTTCATTCACGTGAGGCATGGCTACACTCACATTTTATAGCACTCAGGGGTGTGAAAAACAAATAATCACCCCCCTGATCGCAGCAAGTCCGAGCTCTTTAAAGTGCTAACGTGAACAGGCTCAGAGTGCTGGGAGCTACACTCAGTGCTCAGAATTAATCCCCTCGTGGAGGTACATTACCAGGAGTGCTGGGAGAGCTCTATTCCAGCCCTCGTGCGCAACCATGCTCGCACTTCGAAGCACTGCCGTGGGAGCATTCCTACGACAGCGTTTTGAAGTTTTCAGTGTAGTCATGGCCTTACTCTCTGTAACAGTTCCAGGTCATCATGACCTATGAGATTAGGGAGAATTGCCATGGATTCCAGTAGCTACTGTTACAATTAACAGTTTCCTATGTACAGCACAAGTGTGCACTATTTCTGTAAGAAAAATTCACTAAGTTGTTTCATGAAGGCTTGAGGCAGCCCATCAAATTAAGCAATAACCTTAGTCTAATAAAAACGTGGAAACAGAAGGAACAGCTTTTTTGCATCAGTCAAAACTGGCACAGTAAGGATGGCTGGCTATGGGTCATGTTAAAAAAGTGGGACCACAAAAGAGCTGAAGAAATTCAGGGATTCAGGTCTTTTAAAAACAACTTTTATGTCCCCATCTATGATACAAAAGGGCAATACTTCTTGGGGGTCTGTTTATTGCTTACAAACTGCTATCCAATGCAGTCACCAGACTGACCCTCTGAGTATTCACCAGGCTGCTGTGAGGGGGACCCACCTCTTCAGACTCTGGAAGAGTAAAACAGATTGGTTGTGCACAAGGTTCATGCACCATGTGACACACTGCACCCACATGTTCATACTTGTAATAGGATTGCATGGTATTCAATGCAAAGCTCAGAATGAGCTTTGCTTTTATTTGACCAAATCTGATCTCTTGTGCTTTGACTTATAAAAACTTAAAAATCTCTTTTGTAGTTAATACATGTTTATTCTACGAAAGCAGTCTGGTTTGAAGCTTGTCAGAGACTCCCCTTGGGATAACAAACCTGGTACATATCAGTTTCATTGTTAAACTGACAAACTCATAAGCTTGCAGCATCCAGCGTGCATAACTGGACACTGCAAGATGGCAGTTCCTAGGATTGCATCTGGGACTGGAGATATTGGGTAGTGTCATTCAGTTGTACAATCCAAGCAGCGGCTGACCAGAAGTGCTCATTCATGTAGCCAGGAGCAGTTTACATGCTAGAGGCTATGCATGAACAGCCAGGAAGTGGGGGTTCTCACAGCAGAGCAAGACTGGCTCCCATTGTTGAGGACTGAAATGACCTAGCAGGTCACTGGTCCAGATACCACCAGTGGAAGGTCACACGCTGCACTTAGCTTAAGGTCCCTAGGCAGAGTCTCAGAAGACAGATTCCCCATCTAGCACCCAATCCTGAGAGTTTA
The DNA here is from genome assembly GCA_032164245.1 of Sternotherus odoratus. Lineage (NCBI taxonomy): Eukaryota > Metazoa > Chordata > Testudines > Kinosternidae > Sternotherus > Sternotherus odoratus. The sequence goes on from JAVMKO010000003.1 coordinate 65,980,240, forward strand.
GACCTCAGGGTCTAGTTGCCCAGCCCCCAGAATCAGTAATGACCCAGAGATTCCTGCATAACTTAAACACCCCATTTCCTAGAACTCAATCACATGGGTGTTCAGGGTCTATATCTAACTTCAGGGAATGTGACAGAATAGATGTCACAGAGACTTTGCACATGATTCTAGAACATCACTGCCCTTTACTTCAGCATGAGAAATATACAAAAATACCCCCTTCAAACACTTCTCTAACTCAGTTTATTCACCACTCTGAAAAAAATTTTTTTGGACTGCAGCCAGGGTCCTCTGAACTGTCTAGGGTCCTTCTGCAATGCATGGATTTTCTTCTACCGGTAGTTATGGAGCCCCTCTCTCTGTCAGAATGCTTTGACCTTGGTTGATCCTGCAATCAAGCCTCTACTGCTACAAAAGCATTCCTGCCTCTGTCCTAAGCTTCCTTTGTGGCTTTGAGAGTCTCTCAAGTCCTACCACTAACAGCTGAGTCCTTGTGTCATGCTTCTGGTAATTTTCCACTCTCCAAACCCCAGCCCTTTACAGGCAAACTGGAGGAAATGGCTTCTCCCAGCTGTAGCCAGTCTCCTTAGTATAACTATTAATCCAGAGTAGTCATTAAAGATATCTCCTCTCCACTGTATCTAGTCTGGGAGAGATGTTTACAGGCTTGTCAGCAATGATGGATACACATAGATATACAGACAATCCATGATGCAGCAATTTTCATAAAAAAATCACAATGTAAGTCAGAATTCATACATTCTACAGATTCCACAAAGCACCACAATTCTCTAAAAGAAACTAAAGTTGGCATTGTGGAATACTAGAAGTGCAATTAGATGCTTCGGAGATGACAATATAGATGTAAAATGCCAGCCCTACAAATTCTGTTTGGAATCAGAGTCCACATGCATTCTTTCTGGGTCAAACAACAAATATTCTGCAATCTGGACTTTGAGTCAGGGAGGGAGTGACTAACCACAATTCAGCTCACTTTTAGAGCAATGTTGGCTCTGCAAGACCAAGAACTAAAGATGTGTCAGACAATACACAGGCAGAAAAACAAAGGCATCTTTGGACTTCAAGTTACTTCAGAACAGAACTGCATCAAGAGTTATTCTGCTAAAGATTTTAACCCTCATGATTCCAAAGGAGTCCAGTTTATTTCGGTTGGATCCATCTACTTTAACAAAGGTACCATCAAAGTATCCTGTGTATGCTACAATGATCAGACTGTTCAAACCAATGATGCTTTGTTTTCCTCCCATGAGAAGAGGAAAGCAGCAATGTTAAGAATTTATATTTCAACTCATGGAATAAGTTCCATTAAAGAAACTATCACCAATAGTCAACTTGCATCCATGTGAATCTGCAGCATTTCTGGCCTCTGGAGATCTTTCATAACCATATGTAGCTCATATTCCCATGTTCCAAAGGCAGAGTTTGACTTCAGGGCACAAGGACTCCCCCACTCTCCCCTTTGGTAGGAGATGGAAGCGAAGACAAGGTATATGATGGGGCAAGATGTGGAGGCACCTCTGGAAGCAGGCAAAAAGATTCCTGAAGTTACCTGAGTATTTTCCTACTTGCTGATCATACTGGTATGAACATCAACTCCCCTCCTCTCTATCCTTCACTCCTATTGATTTGCCCTCTCCCACCTTTGTCCTCCTCTGATGTTCAGAGAAACAAAAACAAGTTGGATATCTGAATTAACCAAACTGCATTCCTTCCCACACCCTTCATTTACCCTGTATTTGGAGTACAGGTCAAGGACTGGATGCCTTGGAGAATTGGAGAACTTTGAATACAAATAAATATTACTTTAGAGAACTGCATAATAAATAAGTCACTTACACACAACGGAAGGGCTACAAAATTCAAAGCCAAGCCTAAAAAGGCATAGTATGCAGTAAGTCATACCTGCTGTATTTTGTTTCAACGGAAGTATGAAGAGTACTTAGCTTACATTTTTGTTGCAAGAAGTCTTTATGGAGAGCCTATTACATTGTATTTGTACCACCAACAAAATCTGACGTTTGATATGGTTGAGCCAGTATACCAGAACTTCAAGGGGAATAAATTCATTATAACCAAGAATATCTATCATTTAGTTTCACTCACTCAACAAGGGGGTTATTTTATCGGATTTGCCATTGTTAGTACTTCAGTGATCTCCAATTTCAATCCATAGTGTCAGCTATAAGTCCCCTCTCCTGGTGTGTTGCTCTTCTCCATTCTGCTGATTTACAGTCAAATGGAATTTACTAAAATCCTATTTTCTAATATATTAACAGATTAAGTTGGCTAAGAAACATTTCCCTAGCAACATACAGCAAGTTGGAAGAGTATAGCTATGACTCTGATTATGTTTGCTCAGGCCAAGGGCAGGTTTGTGTACTTTGAATAATCGAGTTCCCCTCTCAAAAAGGCTACCTATTGGCATGTGCACTAAACAGTCACTTATGGGCAAACGCCTACAGAGTTCCAAGTACCTGCAACTTCAAGTTCAAGGAGAGTTCCAGGTCTCCTGCACATCTCAGAACTGGCTCTTGGTTATAACAGTAGGAGCCTGATTTTTCAAGATGCAATTATCTTGGTTGTAAAAATGTAGCCCTGGGTAATAGCTATGCCCAGCCTAGGATTTAAGCACTTTAAAAAAATTATGCAAATGAAAAGCTGAATACTAATTTAGAAAGGATGATTATTAAACTGAAATTTGACAAACTGTTGCCCTTGAATATGGTCTAAATCCCCTTCAGGCTTAAAAAACCAAATTAGCCAAGATTCTACATATGGTAAGGCAGGTAGGAGTTGAATTCAGAAGTAATCAAACTTTCTAAAAACTATCTAAAGCATTTGATCTGAAGCCCTTCCACAGCAACCACTCTTTCTACTGCAAGTATGAATTTTGAAAACATTCATGCAAAAGACATTAAGACAAGCTATATAGTGTTTGGTTTACTTTAGAGAGGAAGGAAAGCTGAAGTTGACATTTCAACTGCAAGTCATTCTGCATGCTCTGGTATCTCACCCACACAATTGCATGAGTTATATACTTAACAGTAATTTTGCATTTCCTTCCGTATGGGACATTTTTGGTCAAAAATAAAAATTATCTGCAATTAGAATGCAAAAACATTGCAGTACTTGTCCCTCCACATGCATTCCCCTCTAACAGCCAGGAGCCCTGTTGCCACAACCCTCTTTGGATGTTGTCTTTTGAAGTAAGCTATGACCAGTCTTCATAAAAATGCATTTAATTCACATTTGATGGCACAGGCTTATATGCAATTAACTTTAATATTTTATTGAGTTATGGAAAACCTACAATTCAATCAGCACTTTGAATTCACACCCGTAAAAAACTAAATAGAACATTGTGTTCAGCAACAAAAAGCCTCCCATTGTCCCCCAATAAAACATGCATCATCCCGGTGAAGCTCTGACACACTGTAAAGCAGTAACATTCAGGCCTGGAGTCATGATCTTCTATTACCTTCTGCCAGCCAACTTCTGGAAAATTGAGGGCTTTAACATGTAGCCAATGTATTCTTATGGCGGATATCGGGTGAATATTTTGACATTACCAGAGTTCTGAAGTAGGAAGGCAAAGCTAGCAATTTATTAAATCAAATTGAGAAGCTACAGCAAAAGTCCTCACTGGAAAAAACCTCAAGAGTAAATTGAATGTTATTCAAAATCCAGGAGTTTTTTCACCGTCCAAAATGTTTAGACCTGCCCCTACACTGGAGTTACCTTACACCAGGGGTAGGCGACCTATGGCACATATGCCAAAGATTGTACACAAGCTGATTTTTAGTGGCACTCAAGGTCCTGGACACCGGTCCAGGGGGCTCTACATTTTAATTTAATTTTAAATGAAGCTTCTTAAACATTTTTTTTTAAAATTACTTTACATACAACAATAGGTTAGTTATATTAGAGACTTTTAGAAAGAGGCCTTCTAAAAACATTAAAATGCATTACTGGCACTCAGAACCTTAAATTAGAGTGAATAAATGAAGACTCGGCACACCACTTCTGAAAGGTTGCTGACCCCTGCCTTACACAATATACTTCTCTGGAAAAGAAAGTCTTGCATTCAAATTCCAAAATACAATTAGATATCAGGACAGTAAGGGCATGCAAGACTTAATTACTTTAATACTTTTCTGAACATTATTGCTCACTCTGAACTAGTGTTACATATACATCGGTGTCACAACATACCGTACTCCTCTTCCCCTTGTTGCCTCTTAATGGGATATGAAGAGAAGTGATAAGTCAGACAAGAACCTTTTTACAGTACTGTAGTCTTATAAAGACATGCCTATATTGAAAGCATTTTGCTTTAAAGTTCAAATATGGAGTTCAACTTTTTAAGAATATATTCTGTGGATACACCCACTGTTACTATTGAATTTCATATGTCAAGCTATGGCACATTCGACTAGGGCTTGAAAAAACCCAAACGCCTGCTTGTCAGGATAAGTTTTCAACTTGCCATTGATGAGTTAAGCTACTTACTATCAATTTCTGCAGAGTTGAGACTCCCTTAAGATAAGCTTATAGTCCACCTGGTTGCAGCCTAAGCCTTACAAATTCACCGTTGTCTTTAAGACTGTAGACTAGTTCAGTACCTATGGTGCTGCTCAAAGTGTTAACCACCAACAGAACACTGACTTGGATCAGAACTTTGTTGGTAACATACTCTAAGAATTGTCAGTTTCACTCTGCTTCTCCTAAATAAAGTGATCAGCAATAGCAGACCCAGGCACTGATGTATTCCTAGAGGTCAGAAAGGGGATTCAGTTAAGTAGAATAGAACTCTAGGGTGGTTGGTGCCAAGAGGAGGAAAACTGTTCTCAGGTGATTTCAAATACCTTCTCCCCAGAAGCTGGGGGATGAAGATTAAGCCCACCTAGAAGGTGAAAGGGATAGTCCCCATTAGAGGTCCTAGCACTTCCCTCTGACAGATAAGCATTCTGTGCAAGCGGATAGCAAGTGGATTTTGCTTCTGGAAGTTTTTCCCCAGCCCTGGAGGAGTATCAGAACTGTATAAGCTGGTCCTAATGCTGCAGCCACAAAAACTGTTCCACTGCTTTTATAGCACAGTTCCACATGACCCACCAAATCAAGAAGTCAGTCTCCATATCCAATACCCACAGACTGAAGTCTCCTCTCACAAGCTGCCTCTTCTCCACCTAAGTTAGCAACACTAACTTCTGAAGAGAAGGCTTCAGTATCTAAAATATGAAGTAGATAGTTTGTCCTTTGCGGACATCAGCTCCCCAAGTTTGAAAACAGCAAGCCTTTATAGCAGCTATTTGCATATAGTTTGGTAGGTTTTGGGAGGACCAAACTCTACTCTATTTTTCTGGTGCAAGTCAAAATCAGGGAGCAGTCTTAGTAAATTTAGTAAAAATCCCAGGTTTTGTGTTTTTGATAAAATGAAAAATGAGACACTAGAACAGGAGGAGCAGAAAGGGGAAGGAGACTGCGAGCGAGCCTGCCCCCCAACACTTACCCTTCAGGGCAGTTCCTGCAGCTCCCATCCCATGAGGCTAGGGCTGGCTCACTACTCTGGGTATTGTGACCTGGCACCAATGGTTGCAGCCCCACTCACTCAAAGTTGGCCTGGCTGGGGGATAGCCAGGATCAATTTGTGTGAATGTTGCCGTAAACCCACATGCCAGCTGGCAATGCCCAGAATGGCGAGCCAGGTCCAGCTCCATGGGATGGGAGCTGTCCCTGAAAGGTGAGTATGTTAAAGTCATGGACATAGACAAAATGGACAAATGGGAAAATCATGGTATCCATGACATTCACCTCCCATCACGACACTCCTGCAGTCCTAGGTCATTGATATTACAAGGCTTCCTTATTTTCTATTTGATGCTCTGAGTTTTGGGAAAGAAATATAACAGTATGAAGTTCAAGCTGAAAAGAATATTTTTGGCAAGCCATCTAAAACAAGGCAGGATCTGAAATAGTCTGGTATCTCATGTCTACTTGCCCTAGCAAATGTAACAATGATTAATTTTACTAAGTTTTAATCAGCACAGAACATTCGGAGTAGAAAACTGCAGTTTATATACAAAGTAGAAGTATTTATATGAACACAAGACACCATTAAGACCTGCATTAATTTATGTAAACCAAATCAAAGTGTCCAGCATTAATATAATGCTGGAGCACACAGAAGGGGCATTCAAGAAATGCAATTCAACTAAAGGTTTGGAATTCCTGGATTTTATATTATGCTGAATGTGGACACCCCACCGCTACAATAACGACTTTTTTTATGCAGGTAATCATTTAGATATTTTCCTAATGAAGCCTTCTCATACTCAAACCATTCAGAAATGAATCAATAGGCATATTGTCTGCTTCCCATTGTCTTGAAACAAGGAATTACTATTTCATAAATCACTTCCCCTTTCAGAAGTTGAATTCTAATTATTTCTCCTAATCTAGTAGCCTAGAATAAATTTCCAGTTCTGCACTTGCCTTTCAACAGTATGTTTCTAACAAGACTAGGAGAGTTATGAATGTACTTGTATTGCAAGTAAAGTTGTAAAACTTTCAACGAAGTAAAAAGCTATAGACGACAGGAAATAAAAGGAAGTAGCACATACAATTTCAAAAAAAACCAAACAACCAAGTACCAAATTTGTTCCTCCTGTGCTAATCAGCGTTTTTGAAAAGCCTATAAAGGGGAAGAAACCACCACCACTACAGCTGATTGTAGTAATGTCGCTGCTTTCTCTAGTCCTCTCTCCCCTTCCACACACTAAAAGGAGGAACTTAACTAGGATTAAAGCCAACATTCTTACCACATGTACAAGAAAACTACAACAGAAAGCATAGCTGAGTTCTCCATTTCTCTAATATATAATCTCTTGCAGAGAATCTGTACTTTACTATAAAGCAGGGGTGGGCAAACGTTATGGCCCAAGAGCAACATTTGGGTAAGGAAATTGTGCATCAGGTCATGAATGCTCACAAAATTGAGCGTTTGGAACAGGATGGCTCCAGTTGGGGGTGCAGCTGGGGATGAGGGGTGCAGGAGCTTGCTCCGGGCTGGGACAGAGTGTGGGAGGGGAATCAGGGCTGGGGAAGGAGGATGAGGCATGGGAGGGAGCAGACTCTGGTAGGTACCTCAAACAGCTCCCAGAAACAGCAGCATGTCCTCCCTCCAGCTCCTACACAGAAGCACAGCCAGGCAGCTCTGTGAGCTGCCCTGTCCACAGGTGCCACTCTTGCAGCTCCCATTAGCTGAAGTTCCAGGTCAACCGGAGCTGTGGGGGCGGGGGGAGGTGGTGCTTAGGGTAGGGGCAGTGTGTGGAGCCTCCTAGTTGCCCCTACACGTAGGACAGGACATATTGCAGCTTCTAGGAGCCACATGGCATGGGGCAAGTCCCCGATCCTGCTCCTCAGCTGAAGCTCGATTAAAATGCCTGGAGGGCCAGACGTAGCCTCCAGGGCCAGGCCATAATCTGCCCACCTCTGCTATAGACAGACAGACAACACTACATGTTCACTGCTTAGTTATGCAAGAACTCAGTAACATTTCCATTCCATATTTCATACAACAAGGCCCCAAATATTGTTCTAGCTTTTGGCATATTACATGTACCAACATACTTAATCCTCCTGGCATGAAATCTACATAAACTCTTCTTGCCCAAGTCATTTGGAAAAACTGAATATGTTTAGACCATACCATAGGATGTCAATTGCCAGTAGGTTTATTTTTCTAAGAAAGCCTGTATGTTTTTTTTAAAGCGTATCCCACTATTCAACAGAGTCTGAACCCAGATAGCTCATGAAGAAACATCCTGAACTATTGGTTAAGCATTCACAAATTCTAAGCTAAAGTGCTCACCTAGCTGTATACATCATATCAGCACACTCATTAAAGACATGCACGTCAAGTATATTCACAATTATTATTTTCCTGTATGGATTTCAGAGGGGAAAGAGATTGAAGTGCTGCAAGAATATAACCAATATGAAATTCTACCACTTGTTTGCCTCCAATGTCATGGTCAGAGCAATTGAAATGTTAAAAGTGGAAAGCGGCTAGAGAGTAAGACTACTATGGAGTTCCGTCTAGTCTCAAAAAAAGCATGAAAGAACTTACAAAAAACGGTTAGCTGACAAGTGTTTGCAGAAATGGTTCCTTTTTTAATTGGTAGATGCTGGAGGAATTTATTCTATGCTTTAAGAAACACTTGATGTCAATATTGGCAAGTGGGGTTATTAATGTATAGTGGCTTTTAAGCAGAAGATTGCTAGAACTAACTTGATCCCTCCAACAGAAATTCAGCCACCAACTTTTTAGCTAGTTAAGTGAGAAGCATTTTAAAACGAGGAGGACAGGCTGTGAAATCAAACGTGTGTAGAATCCAGCAGTCATATCAAACACTGCCAACCAAGGCTTCCAAGCTCTCAAAGTATAGTTTAGGAGTAATTTTAACCTTGGATTCCAAGCTCTAATGTAAATCTTATGTAAATAAACTGTAAACACCTCACAAAAAACAACTAATTTCAACTACTATATCAAGTCTTATCTGCCGACTGGCAGCAACCTCTTTTGTATGCATATGGAGAATTAAGCCATCAGCTTCTGCAATAAAACCTTCATTTAAAGTTAAAGTTTCTAGTCATTGTTCCTGACAATTGTTCACATGCATTTAACACTTGCAAGGTTGACAAAATGTTATCTTCCTGCGCCTAGAGACTGGCAGCTCTCCAGTACTGCCATTGCTGCTTACCCAAACAGAAGTGGAGTACAATGGAGAGAAATGGTTAGTTTCATTTCTACTAATTATAATCCTATGGGTCTTAGTGAAGCCAGCAAGAACAGCTTCAAGCAGCAGCCTGGAGTTATTCACAAGAGAAGATTTCTCCCCCAGCCCAGGGAAAAAGAAAAAAAGTCTGGGGAGGAGTACAGTAGCACAGGTTTAGATAACTGAAGTGTGAAATTCTACTTCTCCCTACCCTTTTTATACAGACCATTCATCATTAAAGATACATTAACTTAAATTGCAAGTTAAAAAAGAGTCAATATTTTGCTCATGTCAAGGTGGGCACCATTTTCAGTTAGCGTATTTCTGAGTGGGGTTCGTTAAGTAATTCAGAAAATTAAGAACATTACATCATGCAAGTTTACTTCAGCCCCTTGACAGTATAATCAGAGACACTTTTAGACATTTGGTTTGATAATATATTTCAGCTGGATATTAACATTACATTATTACTGTGTAATTCAACAGCTCCATTTATTAGAGTAGGGGTGGGCCAACCTTTCGGCCTGAGGCCCATATCTGGGTATGGAAATTGTAGGCTCATGAAATTGGAAGTTGGCGGTACAGAAGGGGGTGAGGACTGCCTAGGGATGTGGGGCCTGGGGTGGGGCCAGAAATGAGGAGTTCAGGGTGCTAAAAGGTACTCTGGGTTGGAACTGAGAGGTTCAGAGGGGGATTGGGGCAGGTGGTTAGGGCACCAGGAGGGTGTTGGGGGTGCAAGCTCCAGTTCCCAGCCAGTGGAAGCTGCAGGGGCAGCAAGTGGAGCCTCCTGGAGAGGGGGCATGCCACTGCTTACAGGAGCTGCACAAAGTGGGGTAAGTCCCGGACTTCACTGCCCAGCTGCAGCAAGGCAAGTCCTGGACCCCACTCCCCAGCTGGAGCTCAAGGGCCAAACTAAAATGTCTGGAGGGCTGAATGGGGCACCCAGGCCCTATTTTCCCCACCCCTGTACTAGGGCAACAAAAAAAGCTAATTAGCACCCACATACATTAACACTTTTCAAGACTGTACATTTTTTGATTTATAAACTCTTCATTGTTTTTGTCAAAAGCAAAAAGTCAGTTGCAGTTTTATTTACCATATTTTAATTCCACCAATAAGCCTGTATCCAGCTCAACAGACTCTCCCCCACATAAGAAGGTTAGTGCCTTTGCTCTGCATAAGGATGGGATCCAGTAACATACAACTCTCATACGTCTTTAAGGAATAGTTTATAATCTAAAAGAAGTTTCCACAAGTCTATCAGCTGAGCCCCATTATACCAATAAAATATATCCAGTCATTATCATCATCCCTGGCAAGCAGACATCTACCAGATATCTGTATGCATGTGTTAACCAGGAAAATTACTCAAGATCTGAGCTCCAGTTTCAATAGCCTGACAAACTATCCACAGACACAGAAGAAGCCACTTTGTGTCTGGCAATATCCACAGACACAGAAGCCACTTTTTTGTTTTAAATGTGATTTTATGCTTTGAACCTCTTAATGTGAGCCGGTCACCTCTTACCACAGAGACAAGGTGAGTGAAGCAATAGTGTTCACTGAAATACAAGATCTGGAGCTACAGAGCTGAAGAGGAGGCCCAAGTAAGCTGGACAGCTTGTCTGGCTCCCTCCCCCACCTATCCCAGGACCACCACAGCTACAACAACGCTGCCAACTGGTCACTAACACAGACAAGATCCCCTGTCGCGCACACCGACTGGCAGGAGAGATGGCGAAGCTGCTAAACCACACGGAGGCCACCATCGAGCTCCGCACCCGGGATCCAAGCCGAGCCCCACGCTGGTCTCCGCGCCAGCCCCGCGAGAGGTGGACGGGCGGGGAAAGGGAGATTCGGGTTCTTCCCCCCGGGGGGGGGGGGTGTTTACACTACAGGCGGGGGGGGGGGGGGGGTTTACACCTGGTGCGAGCGAGCGGCGGTTTGACGCGCCACTCGAGGCAGCATCACCTCAGCGGCTCAGGCAGGGCCCGCAGCCCGGCCCCGGGCCCGCCCAGCCGCAAGATGGTGAATGGGAGACAAGGCGCTGGCCGCGGCGGGGGGTGGGGAAGGGATCCGCAGCCCCAGCCCCAGCCCCCCGTCGTGTCACGGGTACAGCCCAGAAGGGCTGGGAGAAGGTCCCGGCCTGGAGTGGGCAGAGACGTTACCCCCCCCTCCCACACGGCCGGGGGGGGGGGGATGAGGAGACGCGACCACGGGGGTCACTGGGTGGCAGCAACAGACCTCCCCCCCCCCCCGGACCTCCTCCGCGCTCGCTGGCAGCCCCGGGAAACCGGCCCCTCCCCCCTCACCTTGACCCTGATCTCGTAGGTGGTGAATCGGCCCCGGCCGACCCCCACGGTCTGCGGGTTGCTCACGTCGATCTCGAGGAAGTTGCTGGGCGGCCCGTAGGCGTCGTTCAGGTTCTGCGGTTTGCTCATGAGCCGCCTGGTGTCCGCGATGGTCTCGGCCATTTCTCTGCCCGCCCGCGCCGCGTCCCCACCCCCCCTCGCAGAGAACCGCGCACAGACAGCAGCAACGTAGCGAGCCCACCCCCCTCTCCTCGCGCCCTCTTATTCTCCGGCAAACAGCTGACTCCCCAGCAACGCGCCGCCGCGACCCGGCCGCCGCCCGGCACGAGCGGATGCGCCCACCGCCCGCGCAGGGAATCCCGGGACTCGTAGTCCTTTCGCTGCCGCCGAACTCGCTGAGACCTAGCACGGGCGGGGGTGATAAAACTACAGCTCCCATGCTGCACTGGGAAAGGGCGCAACAGGCAGGACTTTGAAAAAAAGTCTCTTCATAGGCCCGCCCGTAGTTGGAAATGAAAAGCTCCAGGGGCAGAGGGAGCAGGCCCAGATCAGTACTTGGGGCCCAATAATAATTATGGGGGAACTGTCAGGAACTTCACTAGCCTTAGGATTGAGTTCATAGTCTCCACATTTGTGGGGGAGGGGGAGTTGCAGGCTCCTAATCTCTTCTCCTCCTTTCTCATTTATAAATAGGGCTGCCAGGCCTGGGGTTTGGGATTGGAACCGCAGGTCGAAAAGGGACCCTGATGGCTCCATTCACTGACAAGGCCTTTTAAAGTCCAGTTGGCTGCAGGGGCCAGCTCTATGCAGCTCCTGGAAGCAGCCGGCATGTCCCACCGGCTCCTAGGCGCAGGGGCAAACATAAAAACAGCCATACTGGGTCAGACCAAAGGTCCATCTATCCCAGTATCCTGTCCTGACAGTGGCCAGACTAGTGCCACGTGCCCCAGAGGGAATGAACAGAACAGGTAATAATCAAGTGATCCAACCCCTGTCGCTCATTCCCAGCGTCTGGCAAACAGAGCCTAGGGACACCATCTCTGCCCATCCTGGCTAATAGCCATTGATGGACCTATCCTCCAGGAACTTATCTAGTTCTTTTTTGAATCCTATTGACCTTTACAACAGATTCTGTCAAGTAGTTCCACAGATTGACTGTGCGTTGTGTGAAGAAATACTTCCTTTTGTTTTTTTAAAACCTGCTGCCTATTAATTTCATTTAGTGACCTCTAGTTCTTGTGTTATAAGAAGGAGTAAATAACATTTCCTTATTTACTTTCTCAACACCACTCATAAATTTATAGATGTCAACCATATCCCCACTTAGCTGATTCGTTTCCAAACTAAAAAGTCCCAGTTTTATTAATCTCTCCTCATATGGAAGCTGTTCCATAACCCTAATAATATTTGTTGCCCTTTTTTGAACCTTTTCCAATTCCAATATATCTTTTTTGAGATGGGATGACCACATTGGCATGCAGTATTCAAGATGTGGGTGTACCATGGATTTATGTAGAGGCAATATGATATTTTCTGTCTTAATATCTATCCCATAATCATTCCCAACATTCTGTTTGCTTTTTCGACTGCCACTGCACATTGAGTGAATGTTTCATCCACAGTGACTCCAAGAGCTCTTTATTGAATGGTAACAGTTAATTTAGACCCCATCATTTTATATGTATAGTTGGGATTATGTTTTCCAATGTGCATTACTTTGCATTTTTCAACGTTAAATTTCACCTGCCATTTTATTGCCCAGTCATCCAGTTTTGAGCGATCTTTTTGTAGCTCTTCACAGTCTGCCTGGGACTAAACTATCTTGAGTAATTTTATATCATCTGCAAATTTTGTCACTTCATTTGTTTTACCCCGTTTTCTAGATCATTTATGAGTATGTTGAATAGGACTCGTTCCAGTACAGACCCAGGGGGAACACCACTATTTACCTCTCTCCATTCTGAAAAGTGGTCATTTTTTCCCTACCCTTTGCTTCCTATCTTTTAACCCAGGGGTTCCCAAACTTGTTCCACGGCTTGTGCAGGTTAAGCCCTTGCCTGGCCGCAAGACACTTTGTTTACCGGAGTGTCCATGGGTTCAGCTACACACAGCTCCCACTGGCCGTGGTTCGCCATTCCCGGCCAATGGGAGCTCCAGGAAGCAGCATGGGCCAGGCCACCGCTTCCTACAGCTCCCATTGGCTGGGAATGGCAAACTGTGGCCAGTGGGAGCTGTGAGCGGCCGAACCTACAGCCACTCCAGTAAACAAAGTGTCTTACAGCCAGGCATGGGCTTACCCTGTGCAAGCCGCGGAACAAGTTTGGGAACCCCTGTTTTAACCAGTTACCAATCCATGAGAGGACCTACCCTCTTATCCCACAACAGTTTACGTTGCTTAAGTGACTTTGGTGAGGGACCTTGTCAAAGGCTTTCTGAAAATCTAAGTACATTATATACACTGGATTCCCCTTGTCCACATGCTTGTTGACCCCCTCAAAAATTTTGGCAGATTAGTGAGGCATGATTTCCCTTTACAAAAGCCATGATGACTCTTTCCCAACAAATTATGTTAATCTGTGTGTCTGACAGTTTTGTTCTTCACTATAGTTCAAGATCACCTCTGGACCCTTTTTAAAAATTGACTTCACATTAGCTATCCTCTAGTCATTTAGTACAGAAGCTGATTTAAATGATATGTTACAGACTACAGGTAGTTGTTCCGGAATTTCACATTTGAGTTCCTTCAGACCTCTTGGATGAATATACGCGAGTCGCATCTTAGGCGCATTTAACATGCACGAATTTGGCTTTACATGGTCGGCAAAAACAAAAGAAAAAAAAAGAAAAACAACAGTTTAAAACTCAACCAGAAGTGCGGGCAATTCCGGCCACCATTGAACTCAATGAGAGTTTCACTATACGCGATTTCCACTTTACGCGGTAACCGTGGAATGGAACCCCCGTGTAAGATGTGACATGCCTGTACCATCTTATTACAGTTTAGTTTAGCAATTTGTTCCAAAACCTCCGCTCTTAACACCTCAATCTGGGACAGTTCCTCAGATTTGTCATCTAAAAAGAGTGGCTCAGGTTTGGGAATCTCCCTCACATCCTCAGCCGTGAAAACTGATGCAAAGAATTCATTTAGTTTTTCCACAATGGCTTTATCATCCTTGAGTGCTCCTTTAGCATCTCAATTGTCCAGTGGCTCACTGGTTGTTTAGCAGGCTTCTTGCTTCTGATGTACTTAAAATATTTTTTGCTATTACTTTTTGAATCTTTGGCTAGCTATTCAAATTCTTTTTTGGCCTTCTTAATCCAGGGCTCTGGCAGCAGGTTCCGGAGACGATTTAAAGGGCCCGGGGTGGTAGCTGTGGCCGGAGCCCTGGGCCCTTTAAATCATCATCCGAGCCTTCTGCTGGCACTCTGGGGTGGTGGCAGTGGGGCTCCAGTGGTGATTAAAGGGCCAGGAGCTCTAAAGGCCACACCTCTTCTGGTAGAGGCCCCTCCCTCTCCCAAGGACTCCGGAGTACCGGTAAGTCCTTTAAGTTACTTTCATCCCTGTCACTAGTATTTAACTTCCACTTTTTAAAGGATGACTTTTTGCCTCTCACTGCTTCTTTTACTTTGTTTTTTAGCTGCAGTGGCACTTTTTTGGTTCTCTTACTATGTTTTTTAATTTGGGGTATACATTTAACTTGAGCCTCTATTATGGTGTCTTTCAAAAGTTTCCATGCAGCTTGCAGTGATTTCTCTTTGGGCGCTCTACCTTTAATTTCTGTTTCACTAGCTTCCTCATTTTTGTGTAGTTCCCCTTTCTGAAATTAAATTCTACAGTGTTGGGCTGCTGTGATGTTTTCCCCACCATAGGGATGCTGAATTTAATTATATTATGATCACTATTACCAAGGGATCCAGGTGTATTCACGTCTTGGACCAGATCTCGTGCTCCACTTAGGACTAAATCAAGAATTGCCCCTCTTCTTGTGGGATCCAGGACTAGCTGCTCCAAGAAGCAGTCATTCAAGGTGTCAAGAAACTTTATCTCTGCATCCTGTCCTGAGATGACTTGGGGGACTCTGTGCACTGCCCCAGCCCATAGCGTAGGCGCCTCCTGAGCATCAGCTCCAGAGCTTCGATTGGCCCCGGGCCACCACTCACTCCGCCACACCACTACCAGGAGTTTAGGTATGGGAGGGGGTTCAGGGCTGGGGCAGGAGGCTGGGGAGTGGGAAGGGGTGACAGCTCTACGTGGTGCTTACCTTGGGGGCTCCCCAGAATAGGGGAAGGAAAAAAGGCTTGTCCCTCCTTCAGCTCCTAGGGCAGAGGTGGGCAAACTTCGGCCCATGGGCCGAATCCGTCCCATGGCTCCTCCTAACCGGCCCCTGAGCTCCGTCTGGGGAGGGTGCTCCGGCCTCTCCCCCACTGTCCCCCTTCCCCACAGTTTCAGCTTGCTGCGCGAGCAGTGATCTGGGGACGGGCTGCACGCTCTAGTGATCAGTCACGGCAGCATGTCTGGCGGTGTGGTATGGGGGCCAGGGTCGGGGTTGAATAAGGGGCAGAGGGTCTCGGGGGTCGGTCAGGGGATGAGGAACAGGGGTGTTGGATGAGGCGTGGGAGTCCCAGGGGGCCTGTCAGGGGGGGGTGGTGTGGCTAGGGGTCGGGACAGTCGGGACAGGAGGATTAGATAGGGGGTGGGGTCTTGGGGGTGGTTAGGGTTGTGGGGTCTCCGGAGGGGGCGACCGGGGACAAGGAGCAGGTGGTGGGGATGGATGGGCCTGAGGTTCGGGGGGGGGGCAGTCAGGGGGTCGGAAGTGGGTGGAGGTCAGATAGGGGGCGAGGACAGGCTGTTTGGGGAGGCACAGCCTTCCCTACTCAGCCCTCCACACAATTTTGAACTCCAATGTGCTCTCGGGCCAAAATGTTTGCTCACCCCTGCGTTACATGGTCGTAACCAAGAGAATCCCCACGACCATGAATGGCAAAATACTCTTACGTGAATGGAAAAATACTGTTTTGGGAGTCCTGCACCAGTGTAATTGCAGCACCTTAGGGTCACAATACAATATGTTGTGTTTCACAATATGAAAGTGTCCTAGATTATGGTTCACAATGCAACAGTAGAGTATATGCCGTAAGTTGACAATTTCAGAACAAATCAAAGTGTGCCTTTTTTAACATGCTGTCTTGGATAACAAGGTTAAATAGAGGATCTATTAAGAAAAGCAGTGACAATTAAAATAAATCACATGTTTTTGCAGAAGATTATGCTGTGATTTGCTCCAATTATTCTTGACATTTCACCCATTCATATTGTGATCTGAGTTAATAGCGGAAGGAAAAAAGGCTTGTTCTCAAGGAGAGAAGCAGTTTATAAAGATAAGTTATTTGTTATTTAAATTACTTTTACTGAAGTTGTTTATTTCCTTGTTTGAGTTTCTAAAAATATTGCTTCGATTGTTATGCTTTTTTGAGATGTCTATTCAATTCACTGTGATTTGTACTGAAATTCATTGCTAAATGGGCACAGGTGTTGGTGTATATACCATACTAGAATGAGTCAAAACCAATCACTGCTCAATAAAGGCAGGGTAGAAAGGAAATACACTAAAATCAACTCTTTAAAGATGTGATAAAAATGGCATTTTAGATCACTACTAAGCAGGTATATATAGCACAGAAAACGTGTTTTGAGCAACTGCACGATTTTACAATAGTATGTTAGAAAGTACACTTTAATCATTATTAGTATTGTCAATATCATAATAATTATTTAAAAATGAGTAATTGCATTTTTTCCTGTCTAGGAAAAATGCAAACTAAGGCATTAAAGTACAGCTTGTAAAAAGTATTGTAAGAAGAAGTTATTGAGCAGTGCTCAGTGAAAATGACTTCTCTTTTTGTGAAATGCAGAAATTTACCTCAGAAGTAATGTATGGGAAGTTGATGTCACAAAGCTGTATATCAGTGAGAACAGCCGGATGTCTCAGTGGTAATCAAAAATATTTCCTACATGTTTCTAGTATGAGAAGACTGTGAAAGTATCTCAGCTTTTTTCCCCCACACTAAGTGCTCAGAAGGCAACACTCTTGAAGCCCAAATCTGCTTGTTGGGTGTGTTTCTGCTATGCTGGAAGGACAATCAGCAGAGCCTGCAGAGGGCACTGCAGACACTCTCCACTCTTCAACAAAGACTAAAGAGGGGAAGTCAGTTTTGCAATGAACCCACTGATCACTTCTTCTAAGCGTATGTGCAACGTGCGTTGGGTGGCATGGTACCAGGATTAATCACTGAATTAGGTCTGCAGGTTGGATCTTTAGCTCCCCCAGCTTGGGCCACGTATGACGGGGAGTGCAATGTGAACGCTGATACATGCCCCACAATACAGGAGGAGAAGCAAGGGGCTAGCAGCCAGCTATGCAAATAACTAGAAGCACACATTATCGTTGATGATTCCTTCCTTCATTCCCACTGTCCTTTTATATCACATCATTTTATCTAGTTCTCTTGACTGTTGGAATCCAAATAGTTGGCTACCCTCAGCTGGAAGTCCCACTCCTGTTCTGCTTTCTTTGTGACAACCTCCATCTCCTAGGAAGCATAGGATGGAATCAGATAAATCACACCAAGTATGGTGTTCCTGGGGTCAAACAAGGCTCTTGCTCTAGAGTTCAGAGCTCTTGGAAAATTTAACATAGACTGAGGACACACCAGAGAAATATAATAAGCAGATTCTTGGAAGGGTATAGAACACAAGGGCACAATGAACACAAAGATGGTTCAGTGGTTAAGGCATTCACCCTGAAGACTTAGGTTCAATTCCCTGCTCTGCCACAAACTCTGTGTCTGACTTTGAACAAATCATTATTGTCTCTGTACCCCAGTTCCCTGTGTATAAAATGGGGATAATAGCATTTCCCATACCTTACAGGGTGTTGTGAGAATAAATACATTAAAGATTGTGATATGCTCAGATGCTATGGTAAGGAGGCCATCTAAGATGGAAAGACAACTCTTTCCTCTTGCAGCTTGTCACTCTGGAGCCTCCTTCCTGGCTCTCAGGTTCACTACAGCAGATTCAGAAGTTATGATAGTGTAGCTTAGACGTCTTCATAGATGCTTAGACCTACATTTCTATAGATGCAATAAGACTATCTTAAACCTACTTACACCTCAGCAAATTGTCACAGTTATATTAAAGGTAGACGTGCTCTGATACTTGGAAAAGCAGCAGGTGAGGTGCCATGTTGCTCATATTTTAATGATGGTTATGTGTCACTGTTAAGTCGATGCAAGGCAGCTTACATCGACATAGCTGTGGATGCATTTACATTTAAATTTTGCGCCGGCCGACGTAGCTGCCCCATTACATTGAGTTAACACCATCTCCCCGAGCAGTAAAGAGCCACGGTCAATGCAGTTAGTTTGACATACTGTGTTACTTACACTGAATGCTAATGGCCTCTGGGAGCTGTCCCACAATACCCCACCTTGACCACTCTCTGGTCATTGTTATGAACTCTGCTGTCCAGCTGTCCAACCCTGGCTGTGGTTGCCCATCTTGGAGCGCTCATCTAGCAACTGCTCAGCTGACCATACCGGCTATACGCTGCAGGCACACTCCTGCTTGGAGTACACAGGAAGTGCTGGATCTCCTGGGTCTGCGGGGGGCTGTGCAGACACAGCTCAGCTCCAGCCACATAAATGTCGACATGTACAAGCAGGTTGCTTGGAGCATGGAGGAGCAGAGCTACAAGAGGGACCAGGCAGCAGTGCCGCACGAAAGCCAAAGGAGCTGTGGCCCATGTACTAGAAGGCAAGGGAGGGTAACAATCACTCTGGTGTGGAACTGCGGACCTGTCACTTTTACTAAGAGTTGGATGCCATCCTCGGACAAGATCCTACCACCACCACCCCCAGGAACCGGGGGGATACTTTGAAGGAGCCTGAGTCAGAGGCCCCCCTCCTGTGAACAGCGAGGAAGAGGAGGAAGTAGAGGAGGAAGAGATTTTGTAGAATCACTGAGAATGCTTTACTGACATCATTGTGGGCTGGTCAGGGAAGGTGCACAATGCACACATCTTTAAGAACACAGCATTGTTCAGAAAGCTGCAAACAGAGACGTTCTTTCCTGACTGGTGGGTTGACATGGGCAATGCTGAAATGCCAATGTGATCCTGGGAGACTCAACCTACCCCTTGCTGCTGTGGCTTATGAAGCCATATCGACAGCACCAAGGACTGCTTCCACTACAGGCTCAGCAGGTGCAGAATAGCAACTGAATGTGTCCTTTGTTGGGTGAAGGGTCACAAGCAATGTTATAGGGGATGGGATAGCTCAGTGGTTTGGGCATTGGCCTGCTTAAACCCACGGTTGTGAGTTCAATTCTTGATGGGGCCCTTTAGGGATATGGGCAAAAATGGTATTGGTCCTGCTTTGAGCAGCTGGTGGACTAGATGATCTCCTGAGATCCCTTCCAGTTCTGAAATTCTATGATGCTTAGAGCTCAGTGGGGAGAAAAAAAATCCAAGGGATATAGCTGGCTTCTGTGTCCTGCATAATATATGTGAAGCAAAGGGGGGAAAGTTTCTGCTGGGGTGAGAGGGCACAGGTGGAGTGGTTGTCTGGTGATTTTGAGCAGCAGCTGGTCACCAGGACTATCAGAAGGACTCAGTACTTTGAAAGACCATTTTAATAGTAAATAAAATGAGGAAGACTTTGTAGCACCTTAGAGACTAACCAGTTTATTTCAGCATACGCTTTTGTTGCATCCAATGAAGTGAGCTATAGCCCACAAAAGCGTATGCTGAAATAAACTGGTTAGTCTCTAAAGTGCTACAAAGTCTTCCTTGTTTTATTTACAGATACAGACTAACACAGCTGCTAATCTTAAACCCATTTTAATAGTGAACCACAGTAGTGTGTTGCTGTAGTTTGCTCTACCTGTCTTTAGTCTTTTGCAGCCCTGTATGAAGCCTTTGGGGAATGCTGTTGGTATAATAATATAACATTGCCAATGCACCTTTTAATACTGTCTATAAGTGCTGTCAGCCCTAGCCAACATATGTTGTGAACAAATACAGATGAACTGTTTCCAAAACAGGCACTTATTCCATAAAAATGCAAACAGAAAAACATTTATAACTTCTGTCACAGATGGCAGACAGCAAGGAAGAATGCGCAGGTTTGTGCGAGTGATTTTGAAAAGAGGAGTGAAACATTATGGGATGGAGAACACTGCATTATATAAAATTGAACCCGAGTTCCCAGTCACCACTGTGCAACTCGTTTCAGACCCATGAGGCATTGCAAAACCTTCCCCAAACACCCCTCACTACATCGTGACAAGTTGCACAGTTGGATAGCTACCCACAGTACACTGCTCTCAGCATCAATACAAGCACTCCTAGAGCTTGTCCTCACTGGGGTGGGGGATCGACGGCAGATACGCAACTTCAGCTACGTGAATCACATAGCTGAAGTTTGTGTATCTGCCGTCGACTTATCTGCTGTCCCCACGGCGGCGGCAGTCGGCAGCGCGCTCCCCCGTCGACTCCAGCTTGCGCCTCCCGGCAAGCTGGAGTTCTGGAGTCGACGGGGGAGCCCGGGGCGATCGATTTATCGCGTCTTAATAAATCGATTGCCAGAAGATCAATCCCGCGCCGCGTGAGTGAAGACCCGCCCCTAGTGAGGACATGCACTGCTGACACAAGGAGCATAGTGTGGAGATGCACAAGCGATGTAATATCTGCGGCGGCTTAATATCAAGATACCAAGATAACTTAAGTCGACACAATTCCATAGTGCAGACATGAGCTCAGTGTAATGACCACAGGCAACAGACTATGGGAGCAGCTGACATATGTGATAAGCTTTGAAACTTATTTATATTGTGTTGGCCGCTGTGGAGGCCATTAAAAGATGAGATGGCAGTAAACTAGTGGTTGAAAATCTGCTCTTTCTGGGAGGAGTAGCAGTTGTGGGGATGGGATATGAAGCAGAGAAATACTAACAATGGAAAGCCAGGAATACTTGTAGCACTTTAGAGACTAACTAGTTTATTTCAGCATAAGCTTTCTTGAGCTATAGCTCACTTCCTCTTGGGTAGTAAATGGAATGTGTCTGTATAGAGCTGTTCCTGTGTTGTTCCTGAGGCTGTGGATGGCAGTGTGTTCAGCATGGCTGAGATTATGGGGCAAGTGATGTTGCTTTTGAACAATTTCAGCTCATGCACGGTGCTGGAAGCAATCTATGTAGAAGTCCAGTCTGCTGTTTCGACCTTCAGGTGGAGTCCATGCAGAATCAGTCTTTTTGCAGTGCTGGTAGGAAGGTTGCTGTGAGTTAGTATGTTGTTCAGAGGCATGCTGGAAATATTCCTCTAGTCTGAGACGTTGAAAGTAGGATTCAGGGTCCCCACAGAACTGTATCATGTTTGTGGGCCAGGAGGGGCAAAAGGAGAGGCCCCGAGATAGAACCAACTCTTCTGCCAGGCTGAGAGTATAGCTTGAAAGATTAACAATGTTGTTGGGTGGGTTAAGGGAACCACTGCTGTGGCTCCTTGTGGCATGTAGCAGTTTAGATAGTTTAGTGTCCTTTTTCCTTTGTAAAGAACATCACTTGCCCCATAATCTCAGCCGTGCTGAACACACTGCCATCCACAGCCTCAGGAACAACTCTGACATCATAATAAAAAAGGCTGACAAAGGAGGTGCTCTTGTCATCATGAATAAATTGGACTATGAACAAGAGGCTGCTAGACAGCTCTCTAACTCCACATTCTACAGGCCATTATCCTCTGATCCCACTGAGAATTACCAAAAGAAACTACACCATCTGCTTAAAAAACTCCCTGGAAAAGCACAGGAACAGATCTATACAGACACATGCCTAGAACCCCGACCAGGCACATTCTATTTACTACCCAAGAGGAAGTGAGCTATAGCTCACAAAAGCTTATGCTGAAATAAACTAGTTAGTCTCTAAGGTGCTACAAGTATTCCTAGCTTTCTTTACGGATACAGACTAACACGGCTGCTATTCTTGAAACTAACAATGAAGTAATTGCAAGTGCCATTTTACTAGTGAAGCACAAGAATTATTAGGGCTGGCAGCTGTACTGCATGGTGAGACACCCACTGTTGTTCCTTTGGACAAAAATAGTAGGATGCAGGACTATCCTGCCTGGCCCTTTAGGTCCTGGCTGGGGAGGCTGTTCCTCCACCCCCACAGCCTCAGCTCACCACCATGCCACCAGCGCTCTGGCCAGAGCCACCCGGGGCGGAGGGGGCAAGTGGGGCAATTTGCCCCAGGCCCGCAGGGGCCCACATGAGAATACATGTTACTATAGCATTGCAACTTTTTTTTTTATGGAAGGGGCCTCCCAAATTGCTTTGCCCCAGGCCTCCTGAATCCTCTGGGCGGCAGTGTCACCCAGACCCTGGAGAGGTGAAGTGACGTTATGCGTTATGCGGGAAGGATCTAGCAGAAAGGAAACTGAACCCAGCTGTACCACATCCTCAACCTTAGCTACAAGCCCAGCGTTCCTCCCTGTTGAGGAGTCAGAGGGGCATGAACTATCCCCCTCTGAGAGAAGAACCTGGTCAAATCACATGCGCCCACTTCTGCCTGGGCAACGCATCCTCCGTCAACGTGAGCCGAACCAGTCCCAGCCTCCAAGGGGTAACCAAGAGCATGCACGGGGGGAGGGGAAGGGGGTTGCCGTTAACTCCCAGGGATGCGATTCACCTGGGGCCCAGCTCCCCGGCAGCCCCAAGTAAACTACATTTCCCAGCACGCATCGCTCCCCGTCGCTTGGGGGCGGAGTAAGCGCGTTGCATGCTGGGGCTTGTAGTTGCTGCGGGACGCGGCTCGGCCCCATACGGGAGGGTGAGAGGGCGGGGCAGAGCTCGGGCCCTGCCGCGCGCAGGGGGCGGGGTCACGCAGGACGGCCGGGGCGGGCTCTGTCCGCTTCTCCTCCTCGGACTGAAGTTGTTCTGAAGGGTGGGGGGAGGACGGACGCGGAGGGGAAGATGGCGGCGCCCGTGTCGCCCTTGGTTACCGCAGCCAGACACGCCGCCCGCCTGCTGCCGGCTCGGGCCGCGGCCACGCGGAGAGGTCAGTGCCGGCCGCGGAGGGGGCGAGGAGCCCGGGCGGGGTGCAGACGGTGCTGGCTCTGCCCGTATCGCTGGGGAGCCCGACGGGCCGGGGGTGCCCCACGCGGTGATGCTCTCCGGGGGAGAGGGGGGGTCGCAGGGCCTGGGCACCCCCCCCCCGTTCCCGCCATGAGAAGTGTGGCTGTTGGCGGTGTCCCCCCGCTGCTCACTCCCCTGGCTCTGGGGGTCTGATGGGCTTGGGACGCTCCCTGCCCTGCGTCCGGGAGTAAAGCGCGCGGCGCTACCCTCTGCCCCCCTGGGCGCGGGGTCGGGGGCTTCTCCCTTGTCTGAGTGTCAGGTAAGTTGCTCAGAATCGCATAAGCTCCACGGAGCTACCCCCGCCCCAGGCATCAGCAGAGCGGGAGGCTGAGCTCACTCCTTGGTGCAAGAAGGAAAGAGAGAGCCCGGAGCAAAGTCCTTCCCCCGGCAGTGGACAGACTGAGTCTCTGTGTAACTGCTACTTGACCGGGCAGCTGTAGCCCTGCTCACAGGGAACAACCCACGTTTCTCACTCAGTGTCCCATTATGGTTACGTGTACTTGCCCTCACCTGCTTGCCAGGGGAAGTTTTCTGGCGGGCAGGTGAGGACGTTTTCCAAGCCCCAGCCGTATAAGGAGATGAGGGCCCTGTTCCTAAACTCGTAATTCAGAGTCCTTGTCTGCACTGGACAAATTTACTAGCATAAACACCAGTTACTCCCCCCCCCCCCAATGGTTGAAATACACCTGTGTTCAAACACAAATGCTTCAGTTGATTATCGGGGCAGCCACAATTATTGAGTTACCCCTGTAATTTGTAGAGTTAGAACCCTGATTGCATCTGAATCAACAGAGTGCTAGTATGGTCACCTCCCACTAACACAGTCAATAGCTGTCGGAGTTGACAGTACACTGTTTTTGACAGCTGTCAACCTGACAGCTCCCTTAGCTACCAAACACCCTTAGTTCACTGGTTGAGTCTCCTCTCTGCTACTCACCCTGTCGTCTTCTTTAGTGCCTCTCCCCAGATATGGCTCAGCCATGGGCCTCCCTTGTCTTGATCCCCCTACTGTACCTTTACAGGTCTGGATCCAGTTATGTATCATTAAGTGAGGCTGCATTCTCTGCCTCCTGCTCTTTTGTACCTTCCCCTCTCCCCATGCCAGTAAAACCTCCAGCTCTGTAACTCCTCAGTGGGTAATCACTCATAGTTTGCCAGCTGCAAGTTCAGGTCTAACAAACTATGGGTAGGTTGTCAAAGTGAGACTATTGACCAGTAAGCCACAGATTGATCACCAGCTGGGGCTGCCGCAGGAGATGAGGAACTGCACTCTCTGTTAAGGAGAATCAATTCCTTCCAGAATACAATTCTGTTCTGGAGAGCAGAAGCTGGTAACTGTAAATAGCAGAGTAATAAATAAGAATGACAGGTCAGTCTTATTGTTTGGTAAATTGGGCTCGTATGGACAGCATGTGGAGATATACAGTCAAATGTAACATCATATCTGTAGGAACAAAGAAGATGGATCACATTTATGGGATAAGGCAGGGGTGGCCAGCCTGTGGCTCTGGAGCCACATGCGGCTCTTCAGAAGTTAATCTGTGGCTCCTTGTATAGGTGCTGACTTTCCACGGCTCAAACCCAGGCCCCACCCATCCCCTATTCCAAGGCCCCCGTCCCTTTCTGCACCGTCCCCAGAGCCAACTGCACTCTTGCTCCTCCCCCCTCCATCCCATAGCCTCCTGTACACTGTGAAACAGCTGATCACAGTGGGCAGGAATCATGAAGAGGGAGGGGAAGGTGCTGATCTGTAGGGCTGCTGGCGGGCAGGAGGTACTGGAGTTGGTGGGAGGGGAGGGGCGATGGGGGCTGCTGTTGTATTACTGTGGCTCTTTGGCAATGTACATTGGTAAATTCTGGCTCCTTCTCAGACTCAGGTTGGCCACCCCTGGGATAGGGGATTGTATTCTGGAAGGAATTGATTCTGAAAAGGACTTAGAAATCATGGTAGGCAAACCAACTGAACACTACTTCCCACAGTATTTTGTTTTGATTAAGGGGGCCAATATGATCCATGGATGTATAAGCAGTAGAAGGTTGAGTGGAAGGGAAGTAGTATTACCTTTGCAAACAGCATTAGCAATTTCTCTCCACATTGTACAAGTGAAGACTGGCATAGTGGAAGACCATACAAACGTTAACCTTGCTGAAAGAAAGCCTAATGCAAACAGTTTTATTATCTTTGCATCATTATGAGCATTTTTTTGTGTAGAAATGTGATGGACCAAGTGGTGCTTTGCATGCCAAATTTCTGTAGTCTCCACATTTGTTCTTCAAGCCTTTGTTCCCATTCAATCTTAGCATTTTTTCTTTTCTGCTGCACCTGTGCTTTGACTTTCAATGTTTCTGCAACAGGCCTAGGGGAAGCAGCAGTCAAGTGTAACTGACTGTATTCCTGTTAATTTCATTTTGCTTCTTTTGTTGAGCCACAGGAGTAATATATACCAGAAACAGAGGTTTAATTCTCTTTCTTCCCCTCCTTTTTATTTGTACCTTTTCCCCATAGTAGCAGAGGAGATCACGTTCAAATCTCCTTTCAGAATGAAACAGAGGAAGATGATGTTGGGTTATGCTTTTTTATACCTTCCAGTTTTAGCACAACCGGAAAGCATTATGAGCAAGGCCCCATCTATTCTAACTCTTCGGCATGCTATATGCATCTCATCCTGTCTCTCTTGCAGAGCCGGCTCTAGGTTTTTTGCTGCCCCAAGCAAAAACATTTTGACTGCCCCCCACCCCAGCCTTGGGCTTTCCCCTACCCCTCCCCCCCCACACCTCCTGCCGCCCCTGCCCAGGGAGCCCCACCCCCACCTGCACCCTCCTGCTGGCCCAGCCCTGGGTCACTGGTAACTCGCTTCCAGGGTGGGTCATTCAGCAGGAATTTTGGATGTGCACAGAACACACAGGATTGGTTCCCATATGGCAGGGGTGGGGAACCTTTTTTCTGCGAAGGGCCATTTGGCCAGTATAATGTCATTCGCGGGCTGGTTGCCCCCCCCCTCACCCCCCCCCCCCCCGAGGAAGCCCAGGCTGGCAATGGGAGTTGAGATGCCAGCTGGCAAGGAGCCAGCGGGGGAAACACCAAAGCAGTGGCAGGCAGAGTGCTTAGCCCTGCACTGCTTTGGGGTTTCCCCCGTCGGCCCCTTGCCAGCCGGGGTCCTGCCGCCTGCCCCAATCAGCTCCCACTGTCAGCCTAGATGTAGGGGGTGACCTTCCTTTACCCTCACCCAGCCTCCCCCCATCTAGCCACCTTTCCTCCCCCACCCCTGCCTGGCCCGGCCCGGCCCATCCCAACCTAACCTCCTCCCAACCCAGCTTCCTGCCCCCCATGCCTGACCCGCCCAGCCCAACCTCCCCCCCCACCAAACCTCCTTCCCTCCCACAGCCACCCCATCCAGCCTAGTCTCCTGCCCCCCCTCCCCGCCCGGCCTCCCCCCCCACCGCCCCCTTGCCTGCCCCCCAGCCCAGCCTCCCCCCCACACCCCCTTGATAGTCAGCTCCCCGCGGCTCCTCCTTACCCCGCCTGGCTAATGGTGGCCACGCGGCGCCGGCGGCTCCCCCAGGTGCTTCCTGGCCCCTTTTCCGAGCGCAGAGCCACCTCCGCATGGCAGCCCGCACGCGTCCCTGGCCGGCGGCTCCCCCAGGCGCTTCCGGCCTCTTCGTCGAGCGCGGAGCCGCCCCAGGCCGCCAGGCGGGGGCGGCTCCGCGTTCAGCGAAGGAGCCGGGAAGCGCCTAGGGGAGCCGCCCCTGCCTGGCTGCCCGCGCGCATCCCTGGCCGGCGGCTCCCCCAGGCGCTTCCGGCCTCTTTGCCGAGCGCGGAGCCGCCCCGCGCCGCCGGGGGGGGGGGGGGGCGGCGGCTCTGCGTTCGGCAAAGGGGCTGGGAAGCGCCTGGGGAGCCGCCGGCCAGGGACGCGCACGGGCCAGATGGAAGGCTTTGGCGGGCCGTATAAGGCCCGCGGGCCGGAGGTTCCCCACCCCTGCCATATGGTTACAGAACTGCAGTAAAGTGTAACAATTTTCAGCTTGTGTGATTGGAGGATATCTGGATGCATATTATAAGATTGTCCTATGTAAATGAGGAAAAGTTGAGGTGCCTTTATTATTCTTTTGTTCCACTCTTTTGTTTCTATGGGGAATTTGCCAATGCAATATCACTGTCTTCCTTTTAAACAACAAAAAAAACAAACAAACAAAAAAGGCAATGGCTGTTGAAAATAGCAATTCCAGTCCTAATAAGCACTGGGAAGCATTTCTTGCTCAATTTTATCCTACTTTTTCTACATGATGTTACAGTGGGTCAGTATATCTGATTTGGGAGAAATGAAGTAAGAGCTGCCCAAACTGAGCTTGAGAACTCTTGAATTTTGAGGTAACAAAGAGTCCTGTGGCATCTTAAAGACTAACTAAAGTATTGAAGCATAAGCTTTCGTGGGCTAATACCCACTTCGTCGGATGCAAGCCTCTGCTATTCCAGACTAACACGGCTACCTCTCTGAATTTTGAGGGTGTTCAAATTTGGAAGGCAGGTGCTAGATTCCCTTTTTGAATATTAGCTAATATTAGCTAAATCCGGAAAGGAAAAGTCCATTTCTTCTTCCATGGCTCAGAAGTGGAAATCCTCCTACGTGCCTGGTACTGTATCTAAAGCTGCCCAGGTCCTCATCTCCCTTCCCTTATTTTTCATTTTAAATTCTATTGGGATCCACATACATCCCTTGCTAGGCTTCAGATAGAGAGGTGCACTGTCCATTTAGTCCACCCAATTCTTTCTTTGGGGGCTGCAAGGTGAGGCCACACCGGTGTCCTTAATCCAGTCTGAGGAAGTCTTCTGAAGGGGATATCTGGGCCAAAGCCTTCTACTTCTTGGGTGTACTTGTTCCCCATTCACAGAGCCATCCCCGTCTAGCAGCCAGCTCTCCATGACCGCAAGCTTTTTATTTTTTTATTTTTCAGAAAATTAAGCAAATGAGACTCAGAAAATGCAATAGGTACCTTAAAACTGCAAGGAGATACAATATAGGATACTAGTTAAAAACTGTTACTAAAGACTAATTTAGAAATTATCCAAAATGAACAAATCAAAACCTAGCAGAGAAATAATTATGTTGTGATTTTTCTTTTTTCTAGCCAGCACTCACAGGTAGCAATTTTCATCAGCTTTGGTGCTGAAGATTTTTTTTTAACCATTTGAGTTGTTAAATTTAATTTTAAAGACAATTCTCTCAGCAAGAACGATGCATTTATTGGAATAAGTACACAGTACATGTTATCTGAAGAGTGGGGAGTCAGCTCTCATTCCTTCCAAACTGCAGGATTGGGACTTAAAATTTCTTTGCAAACATACATGTGCACAACTTCCCTCGTGAGCAATCCCACTGAAGTCAGTGAGTTACTCACGTGCATAAAGTAATCCATGTGCATAAGTGTCAAATCCAGGTCTTTGTGAGCAAAGTGATGACTGCAGAAGGCTTTTGTCTGGTCTGAAGCTGTTAAGGTTTGCCTCCCCACTCTGAACTTTAGGGTAAAGATGTGGGGACCCGCATAAAAAAAAAAGAAATAACCCCCAAGCTTATTTTACCAGCTTAGGTTAAAACTTTTTCCCAGAACACAAACTTTTTCTGTGTCTGGACCGGTACCACTGCCACCACCAATTTAAGCCCCCAAAACCATGGGTTAGGGTAAATTGGACCCCCCCTGTAACACCACTTAAATCTCCTCCCTTCACCTGGGAGAGGTTTGAGAAACAAAGAAATCCCTCACTTTTTGTGAGACGTGCCCGATTCAAACCAGGATCTATCCAATGGAAACAAGCAGACAGAGTCTTAAAAGGAAGATTTTAATTAAAGAAAAAGAGAAAAGCATAAACCCCTGGTACAGAAATTAATAGAAAAAAACCCCTTAACATCACACAGCCTCACTGACTCCCTCCCTAGGAATTTCTTCCTCTGCTAAAGCTTAACAGTAAGGAACACCGTGGATCAATGATCAAGTGATACAGTTCAAGCATATAATTTACTTACTACTGAACTTGACTTGTTAGAAGATTATAGATAAGTAGAGTAGAGATATAGGTGTGGTTTATTCCAAAGCCAGGCAAACAGCAGCACGAGAGAGAGAAAAGAGAGAAACTGAAACTAAAAACTCTTTTTGTCTTTGAGGTTGATTAGCATTTTTACTACGTTATTTCCTCTTAGGTTACTTTTAGATTAACCCTTTACAGGTAAAACAGTAATTTTAAGCTACTTTATACTTATGACAGAAGCATACCTGCAGATTAACAGAATTGGCAAATATAGCATGAGAAGGCGACTATTTCTCATATCAGCAAGCAGGGTCTCATGAAGTTCTTCTTAGCTCAAGGCCAAGGTTTAATGTGATCTGAAGAGGTAAAATCAACAGCTACCTCACTCCCTTCCCCTCCTGTTCCTGTTAATAGCTGCCAAGGGAATGCTGGGAATAGTTCTTTCCCTGCTCCTGGGCTGGCCCTATAGGCAGAGAGCTAGCCAAGGAACTACAGCTCCCGGACCCCTTGTGGGTTCTCAGCACCCATGCTGGATCCTTGCTGCTCTGGGTGTTTCCACATCTGCAGCATTGCGAGAGGGGAGGAAGTGAGTGTTATGGGGTGCTGTGGCCGATCCCCAAGCAAAATAAATAAAATGATGGCTTGAATGCTGCCTTTGCAAATGTGCCATCCCAAGCACCTGCTTGCTTTGCTGGTGCCTAGAGCTGGCCCTGCTCTCTTGCATCCATTCTCCTCCCTGCCCTTAAACTCTTCTCATTAACCTCTCACTTTCCTCTGGCTCTTCCCTGTCCAAAGTTGCTCTCCTCCAATTTTATCTGAGACTGTTCTCCAGTCCTGGTTCTGTCCCTTTCACTCAACTGAAACTTCTCTTGTCAAAATCCCTAATGACCTCTTCCTAGTCAAAGCTCAGAACCCAGCATTCCATCATAATTGTTTTGACTTGTCAGACATGTTAACACAGTCAGTCATGCTCTTCTTGGATTCTTGTCCTCCTTTGGCTTCTGTGACTATCCTTTCCTGGTTCTTTTCCTGCCTCTGAAATCACTCCTTCAGAGGATCCTTCCTCCCCCTCTACCACCACCACCACCACCACCATACACTGCAATTTTCAGTCTGAGATTCCACAGGTCTTTGTTCTTGGTTCCTTTCTCTTCTTCCTTTACACCTTATTTCTCGGTAATCTTTGCCACAAACACAAATTCAACTACCATCGTTATGCAGAAACTCACAGACTTTCCTCTCTACTCCAGACTTCTCTTCATCTGTTCAACTAAAATCTCAGCCTGTCTCTCTACATCTCCTCATGGATATAGAATCGTAGGATTGGAAGGGACCTTGAGAGGTCCTCTATTCCAGTCTCTTGCACTCACTGCAGGACTAACTATTCTAGACCATTCTTGACAAGGTGTCTAACCTTCTGTTAAAAATCTCCAGCAATGGAGATTCCACAGCCTCCCTAGGCAATTTATTCCAGTGCTTAACCACTCTGACAGGAAGTTTTTCCTAATGTCCAACCTAAACCTACCTTGCCATTTAAACCCATTGTTTCTTGTCCTATCCTCAGTATCTGACATCAGATTTTAATGCTTTTAATTTTCCCCTACACCTGATATCCTCCCTACTACCTCCTTTCTCAATTAGGAAGACTACACTACTTTCTGCCTGTCACTGAGGCCCATAACCTGGGTGTCACCTTTGACTTTGATTTCTCTCTAGGTTCTCACTTCCAGGCTATGTCTAAAGCTTTCAGATTCTTTCTGCATAACATCTCTAAGGGCATGTTTAATTACAAAATTGTGTTGACCTAAGTACATCGGCATATAGCAGGTGCAATAACTAAATTGATTTTACATGTCTACACTATGCTCCTTGTGTTGATGGTGTGCATCCTCACTAGCAGCACTTGCATAGATGCGGAGAGCGGTGCATAAAGGGTAGGTATTTCACTGTGGAACTCACCACCATCTAGTTCAGGGTGTTTTGGTACTGTTTTTCAGTGCCTCATGGGGCCAAATGAATCGTCTCGGGATGTCCGGGAACATGATTTCAACATCCTATAGTGCAGTGTTCTCCATTCCATAATTTCCTCAGTATCCCATAATGTTTTACACCTTTTTTCAAATGTCACCCGCAAACCTGGATGTCTTTCCTTGCTGTGTGCCATCTGTGTCAGAAACATGGATCCTGCACACCTCTGCACTGTTGTGATGAGCGTTGTGAGCATGGGGCACCTGATCCTGCAGAGCCACAAGAGGAGCCGCAGGGAACATGACAATTCCTTGGAGGCTAAATTGCTGTGGGACATAGAAACAATTCAAAGTTGTTGGCAGCATTCACGGAGCAGCTGCAGATGGTGGCGCACGCTAGTTCTGGGCTGAAGAAACCAGCACTGACTGGATTGTATCACAATGCAACTTCGGGGTGACTAGCAGTGTGTACTCAACTTTTGGATATGCAAGGTCACATTCATGGATCTGTGTGGAGAGCTTGCCCCAGCCTTCTCGCACAGCCACACCAAAATGAGATCTGGACTAACAGTGCAGAGTGGAGATCTTTCTATAGAAACTTGCGATACTCAATTGCTACTGATCAATTGGGAATCATTTTGGAGTTGGGAAATTAGGGGGTTATTATGATGCAAGTGTGCAGGGCCATTAGGTGCCTCCTGCTATGAAGGACTGTGACTCTGGGCAATGTGCAGGATATAGTGGATGGTTTTGTAGCCATGGAGTTCCCAAACTGCGGTAGGGCAATGATGGCATGCATATTCCCATTTGGCCCCAGACCACCTTACCACAAGGTATATTAACAGAAAGGGCTAATTCTTTATATTATTGCAAACACTGGTGGATCACCATGGTTGCTTTACCGACATCAGTGTGGGCTGGTCAGGGAACGTGCACGATGCATGCATCTTTAAGAACGCAGGACTGTTCAGAAAGCTGCAAATAGGGACTTTCTTTCCAGACTGGTGGATTATCAATGGGGATGCTAAAAGGCCAATAGTGATTCTGGGAGACCAAGCCTACCCCTTACTCCCATGGCTCATGAAGCCACAGGACAACCACTTCGACAAAAAAAAGGAGTGCTTCAGCTACAGACTCAGAAGATGCAAAATGACCATTAAATGTGTCTGCAGTTATTTGAAAGGTTGTGGTGCTGTCTACTCTTGAGATTGGACCTCAGTGGGGAAAAAAAAGTCCCAATGGTTATGGCTACCTGCTGTGTCCTGCATAATATACGTGAAGCAAAGGCATGAAAGTTTCTGCTGGGGTTGAGGGCGCAGGTGGAATGGCTGTCTAGTGATTTTGAGCAGCTGGATATCAGGGCTATAACAGGAGATTATAATGGGGGATATTGAAATGCCCATAGTGATTCTGGGAGACCCCTTACAGTCATGGCTCATGAAACCTTATACAGGAAACCTAACAGTATTAAGGAGCAGTTCAACAACAGGCTGAGTAGGTGCTGGATGACCATGGAATGTGCCTTTGGCAGATTAAAGGTGCGCTGGCGATGCCTTTATGGCAGGTTAGACCTCAATGAGGATAATATTCCCATGGTCATGTTGTACGTTGCATAATCTCTGTGAAGCTAAGGGTGAAAAGTGCTCAGGTGTGGCTGCTGATTTTGAGTAGCCAGATACCAGGGATATCCAAGGGGCACGGGGGGGGGGGGGGGAGGGATTCGAATCAGGGAGGCTTTGAGGCAACACCTTGAAAATGAGAACCACTAATGTATATCTCTGTGATTGATGCAATGAAACAATGGTGACATTTGGAGCTTTAAATTTCAGTAAGCAAATGATTAAACTGCCTGTGTATGTAATGGTGGTGCCTGCTATCTCAATTTGTGGAAACAAATAAAGATGAGTTACCATTCAAAAACTTTGTTTTTATTGTACAAGAAACAACACAGAAAAAAGGCGTGAAACAACTGTCTGCTGTTGCTTTCATGGAGGGAGGGGTGACTGACGAGATGCGCCCAGGAAAACCCACATGAATGTTTCTGTCCCATCATGCACTGGGAACTAAACCCAGAATTCCAATGGGCGGCAGAGACTGCGGGAACTGTGGGATAGTTACTCACAGTCAACCGCTCCGAGAGTAGACGATAGCCTCGGTACTGTGAATGCACTCTGCTGACGTAGCGCATTTAGTGGGGACACACACAATCAAATATATACAATCTATTCAAAAAATATAAATTCAACCTAATTTCGTAGTGTACACTAAGAGGGGCGGATAGTTGTTTTCCTGGCTGCAGGGCAGTGAAGTTCAAACCCTCCTGACATTGCTCTTCAATGTAATGCTTTTTGAAACAGTGTTGCATGAAAACACACTAGAGAATTTTCATGTGTATCAGCAAGTTCTACATAAACCAATTAGTGTGCAATACATTAGTGCACTTTAGAAATCATCCTCTCCCCCCACCCCATAGAGACTATTATCCCAGGTGTAGACAAGCCTGCAGGAAAATTAATCCAAATTAGCTAAAGGTGTGAATTTAAAGTGGATTAGTTAAACATGCCTTAATATAAACTGAAGTAAGGCAACTTTAAATCTGAATGAGTGTCTACATGGGATTAATGCAGTTTAATGTACCCCCCTTTTAAAGTCACACCTTTAACTGCTTCAGATTAATTTTCATGAGTGTCTCTTTATAGAGAAGCTCTGAATCTCTATTACTTTACTTCTGCTTCCCCTCACTACAGCCAGGAGGTGGTCTTTGGTATTCTACACCCATGCCTCCATTTTGATTTGTTTTCTCATTAGATGTGACTCGTCCCAATGCCTGCCTCAGCTGTTGACTACTCCTTTCACAGGACACATCAGTGAAACTTGATTGGATTTTTCAATTAAAATTATGGCTGTTGATTAATTGCAGTAAACTCATGCGATTAATTTTAAAAAATGAATCCTGATTAATCCCAGTTTTAATCACATTGTTAAACAATAGAATACAAATAGAAATGTATTAAGTATTTTGGATGTTTTTCTATATTTTCAAATATATTGATTTCAGTTACAACACAGAATACAAAGTGTACACTGCTCACTTTGCATTATCATTTATTACAAATATTTTCACTGTTTAAAACGATAAAAGAAACAGTATTTTTTATATCACCTTGACAAGTACTGTGGTGTAATCTCTTACTTGTGGGAGAATTCTGCTCCAAAAAATGCAAAATTATTCACCAAAAAAGCAAAATTCTGCATATTTTATTTGTCAAAATAATGTAATATCACACCAGTTTCACTTATTTTGGTAATTTATTTAAACTACCATACAGAAAAAAAAATAGCACAATAATTCAACATTTCCTAAACAAATGAAAGTTAAGTTACAAATACTTGGTAACCACTATCCTGCATTCCTGTTATAATCCTGGATTTTAATTTAAATTACATTGCTTTTGGTTTGGTGTTCTGTGAAGTAGAATGTTGCTTAAAATTGCTCAAACTTTCACACATGAAAGTCCTATAGTTTTGCTAATCATTGTCCTGCCTTTTTTTTTTTAAACGGATAAGCAAAATACATCCTGAGCAGTAATCTAACCCACTTGTGCTTCTGGCACAGGAAAAAAAGCGAAAAAGCACATAGATCTTCCTAGCTGAGGATTTTGTTACTGTTATTTGTAATAGGGCTCCTTTACACCACATTCTGGTAAGATAACCGAGTCAAAGGGTACGGCTACACTACCGGCTGGATCTGCGGGTAGCACTCCTATAGATGCGATGAATCGACGCCTGTATTCCACCTCGGCAGGAGGAGTAAGTAGAGTTGGCAGGGGAGCAGCCCCAGACAACCTGCCGCCAAGGGGATGGCTAAGTAAGTCAAACTAAGGGCTGGTCTTCACTGGGGAGTAGGGGGGGGGATCGACTGTAGATATGCGATTTCAGCTACGTTAATAACGTAGCTGAAATCGGCATCTCTACAGCCGACTTACCTGCCGTCCTCACGGCGGCGGGTGGCAGCGCGGTCCCCCATCGACTCCAGCTTGCGCCTTTTGGTGAGCTGGACTTTTGGAGTTGACGGACTGATGAGACGCGATAAATCGATTGTCAAAAGATCGATCCTTCCCTGCCGTAGTGAAGACAAGCCCTAAGATACTGCAACTTCAGCTATGCAAATAGCATAGCTGAAGTTGCTTATCTTAGTTTGAAACCCCCCACACCTCCACTCCCACCCCCAGTGTAGCCCAGCCCTTAGTTGACTAAGATTCGGAGCAGTTAACTAAGGGTACGTCTTCACTACCCGCCGAATCGGCGGGTAGCCTTCGATCTTCTGGTGATCGATTTCTCGCATCTTATGAAGACGCGAGAAATCGATCGCTTGCGACGCCCCCGTCAACTCCGGAACTCCAGCTTGCCGGGAGGCGCAAGCTGGAGTCGACGGGGGAGCGCGCCGCCGACCACCGCCGCCATGAGGACGCGCGGTAAGTCAGCTGCAGATACGCAAACTTCAGCTACGTGATTCACGTAGCTGAAGTTGTGTATCTGCAGTCGATGCCCCCCCCCCCCCAGTGGAGACCAGCCCTAACAATGGGAACATTAGCAGCCTCCCTGTTCAGTTGTTACATTTCTGCTCTGCCTCAGGGATGGAGTCTGCTTCACACAGCCCTATGCCTCCAAGCCCAGGATAGAGCAACAGTGATGAGAAGAACACAGTGAGTCTCTCTCATTCATGCACAGACAGGTGCCCAGCCCCACCACCTTAATGTCTCTCTACGGACGGACGCACGCACGCATGCACACCCAGTCTCCCCCACCGCAGTGATCTGCTTTCTGTTGTTGGCTGCTCCCAGCAGATGCAACTAGGCTCTTTGTGGAAGGGGCATGAGTTCCCTACAGATCTCTTTGCTCCCCCATTTTTCTGCAGGGGAGCCAAGAAATCTGCAAAAGTTATGAATTCTGTGCCCATGAATTCCCCCAGGAGTATCTCTTTATAGTGAAAGTGCATAACTACATAACAAAAATAAAACAATGCAAAACTTTAGAGCCTACAAGTACTCTGTCCTACTTCTCATTCAGCCAATCACTAAGACAAACAAGTTTGTTTACATTTACGGGACATAATGCTGCGTAGTTCTTATTTACAATGTCACCAGAAAGTGAGAACAGGCATTGATATGGGACTTTTGTAGCCAGCATCGCAAGATATTTACATGCCAGATATGCTTAACCTTTGTATGCTCCTTCATGCTTCGGCCACTATTCCAGAGGACATGCTTCCATGCTGATGACATTTGTTTAATAAAAAATGAGTTAATTAAATCTGTGACTGAATTCCTTGGGGGAGAATTGTATGTTTCTGGCTCTATTTTACCCACGTTCTGCCATATATTTCATGTTATAGTAGTCTTGGATGATGACTCAGCACATGTTAATTTTAAGAACACTTTTGCCGCAGATTTGACAAAACGCAAAGAAGGTACCAATGTAAGATTTTGAAAGGTAGCTACATCGCTCAACCCAAGATTTAAAAATCTAAAGTGCCTTCCAAAATCTCAGAGGCACAAGGTGTGGAACATGCTTTCAGAAGTCTTAAAAGAGCAACACTTTGATGTGGAAACTACAGAACTTAAGCTACCATAAATGAAAATCAATCTTCTGCAGGTGACATCTGACTCATGATTATGAAAATGAACATGCATCGCTCCACACTGCTTTGGATTGTTACACGGCCGAACCTGTTGTCAGCATGGATGCATGTTATCTGGAATGGTGGTTGAAGTATGAAGGGCCATATGAATCTTTAGCGCATGTTGTATGTAAATATTTTGCGGCTGCAACAGTGCCATGAGAACACCTGTTCTCACTTTCAGGAGATATTGTGCATAAGAAGCGGGCAGCATTTTCTCCTGCAAATGTAAACAAACTTGTTTGTCTCAGCGATTGGCTGAACAAGAAATAGAACTGAGTTGGCTTGTAGGTGCTAAAGTTTTACATTGTTTTATTTCTGAACGCAGTTACTTTTTGTACACAAGTCTACATTTGTAAGTTCAACTTTCATGATAGAGATTGCACTACTGTACTTAGGTGAATTGAAAAATACTATTTTGTTTTTTACATGGGAATATTTATAATACCGGTAAATAATGAGCACTGTACACTTTGTATTCCGTAGAGGTAACAAAGTCCTGTGGCACCTTAAAGACTAACTATAAAGTTTTGAAGCATAAGCTTTCGTGGGCTAATACCCACTTCGTCGGGAAGTGGGTATTAGCCCACAAAAGCTTATGCTTCAAAACTTTATAGTTAGTCTTTAAGGTGCCACAGGACTTTGTTACCTCTGCTATTCCAGACTAACACGGCTACCTCTCTGATTCTTTGTATTCTGTGTTATAATTGAAATCAATATATTTGAAAATGTAGAAAACACCCCAAAACATTTCATTTAGATACATGGTGTTCTATTATTGTTTAACTGTGTTTAATTTTGTAAATTGCTTTACAGCCTGAATCAAAATCAAAACCGATAGATCAGTTTTGGTGCTGCTGCAAGTTTCTGAATAGCAGCAGGAAAAGTTGAGAAGGTTCAATTTTAATTTTTCAAACCGAGGGACTGGAATTGTCTATCACAAATGTAGGAAGATATCACTGCATTGTTTTATGTTTGGTTTACATTCAAATGGTGATCTTTGCAACAGTAAACAATATTCTAAAAAAAGAAAGTTTAGATGCAGTAGAAGTTCCTCTTAGGTTCCTCGCTTGCCAGGAACATTTTTGTACTTTAAATGGATTTTTCAAGCCCTACGTTCATGTATTCTTTGCTTCAGGTTTTGTTTTTTGTTCTCTGTTACTAAGAGGTTTCTTTCACTTTATTTCATTATCAATATCTTCTGGCATGTTGATCAGTAATATTTGGGTAGTAGACAGCCAGCATGGCAGCAAAATTGGCTGCATGCAATAAAATGAGATTAAATTTGAATACATATATTTTAGGAACAGAAATAAAAATACTGATACAAACTGGAAGCAGCTCTCTAGAAAGCAGTGAATTTAAGAAGAGAGAATGACAGAGCATTACAAAACAAACAAGCTTGGAATGTAGCACTCTTGTGGGGGAAAAAAAGCCAATTCTGTTTTTGTATAAATATAGATTTCATGTAAAATTAGAGGAATATGATATGGTTTTGCACACTGTTGTGACCATATCAGAAAAATTACATGTAATCTTCACAGTTTAAGAAGGATACTTTTGAGTGTGGAGGGAAAACACACACAATGGTGATATAAAATACAAACATTAGAGGGTGAGACTGGAGGAGAAATGAACAGAGCCCAATTTCTACACTCTGGAAAATAAAAGCTTGGAGGAAAGTGATATATATACTGTAAATGAAGAAAGCATTATTGGCATTACCACAAAATGATAGAATGAGAGCTAGTAAGAAGCGGAAGGAAGAATATTCTGGTGTAGATTTGCTATGTGTTCATTATAATGAAGAATCCCCTTCTTTGGATCTGTTCAAGAACAGATAACAGTGGAGAAGCAGTGTTAATGATATATGGCTCAGTCCTGCAAAATGCAGAGTCTTATACTGGATGAGTGAGAAGTTTACTCTGGCCCTGTGTATCAACTTATTGTAGTCGGGTAGATGATGCAGTGGAATAACACAGTTTGACTCCTGATCTCTCTGGGAATCTGTTTCTAGTGGGATTACATCTTGTAGATACTGGAAGCAGTTCCACCACCAGACATATCACCCAGGTTTTGGGGCTTAGCCATGCCTCTTCTGTCACCCACCAGATCTTGTCCGTCTGGTGGTGAAGATGCAGCAGTGCTCCTCTTTCAGAAACCTTGGCTTTGAATGTTTATTTTGGGACAACCATGAGCGGTTTTTCCCGCAGAACCTTCTGTCAGAACTTACACACGCTCTCTATCTCCCATGTATGTAAATGAGGAAGCCTTTTACATTCCTTCCCAAGGGACTGCCTGAGGGTTTATCACTTTCTGCTTCTGCAGATGTTTGGCAGTACAGAGCAGGTGAAGTCCAAGGCACAAAGATGCCTCATCTTTAAGGAGAGCCTGTTGTGGTCTACTAAGGGAGAGCTCTACTACAGATGCCCTCAGCCCTGAGTTCAGGAAATGTATGGCACCAGATTACTTTCCCTTCCATAAATGTAGGTTTCATGCTGCTACTGTTTCTATAATCTTGGGGTATCCAATAGGAACTGGGGCTCCATGGGTTTGATGGGGGGCACTGGCTTCCCTTCGAATTAAAACTTCCATAGCACCAACTGCCCCCACATAGTGGAGAGGGAAGACCGCTTTGAAGAAACTTCACAGGATCCAACCTCACAGGTCCTCCAGTCTAGGAATAGTTGAGATTTTTCTCCAGGGACTGTGATTTCTAGTGGACCATCCAGACTGATCTGAGGATTGCCCTGATATAAAGAACTATCTAGTTGTCAGTGTTTTGTTGGGGTGGAGCTCGTCAAAATTTTTCTGAAACAACGCAGTTTTCTGTCAGAAAATGTTTCAGCAAAATCAAAACTTGCCACAGAAATACGTTGTTCAACAAAATTTTGTTTTGAAAAAAGTATTTTGTTAAGGTCGAAACATTTGGTTTCAACATTTCTATCTTATTGGAGCATATCATTTTGATTTTTAGTTTAAATATAAAATTTAAGAAGTCAATCAGAATGACATGTTTCAATTTAATTGAATATTTTTTTAAAAACACAATTCATTTTGTGGAAAGTTTTGAAATTTTTTGTTTTTGCTCCAATCTGGAGCAAAGCCAGATTTCTAAATGATAGAATTTCCTGCGGAATGGAAATTACAAGTTTTGATCGGATTTAATTGGGTTTTTTTAAGTTTGTTTATTAATTTATAATATAAACCCTTACCCCCCAGTACTAAGCAACTTCAAGTTTTGAACTGCATTTTAAAAAGCTTATTTAGCAAAATACAAAGAGATTGCATATAATATATTGGTGCATATTTAGCTAATCAATACTGTTCTGTTACTACTTATTTAAAGTAGCAGCCATTTTTGAACAAAAATAATTTGTGTATACGTTTATATTGTTTAAGACTATAATAAGACAACTTTCAGAACCATTCTATTAACATTTATTTATTTCTTATTTTACAGCATACACAATTCAGGCAGCTGAAAACATAGCCCCTAATACTGTAGCAGATGCTAACTCTAGGGCCTTGTTGGTTTGCAATGGACCTTTAGAACACTATAACTTTCTGATCAAAGCAGAAGAGCTGCGGAATGATGAACAACAACGAAGAGTCATACAATGCTTGCAGAAGTTACATGAGACCCTTAAAGGCTACAATATCAGTCCAAATAGTCTTCTGTCAAAGGTGAGGCTTATGATGATAGAAAACTGCTTTATATGTTTCTCCCCAGAACTTATATTTTTTATATGAATGTTCTGTCCACATGGGTATACTTAAAGAGAGACTGTAAAATTTTTAAAAATCTTCCTTTGTTACTAACTTTGGCCCCAGTTTTGCAATCAGACTCTTGTTCCTGCATGGAGCTACGTTCTTTGCTTTCAGTTTATAAGCGGCGGTCCACAAATTATACATTAGGGGTGGGTGAGTCCTTAATTTTGCATGTTTGTTTCAAGTGTTACAAGGGTAAGAAAATGGTCATGAAAATAACCAAAAATGTGTTTAGTTTATGGGCAGCCCCTAGAAAGCCTTCTACACTATAATAATAATCAGGTTATTAAAACTAAAAGCATTATAAAGCTAAATTAAATGTACTTTTTGTCACATATGCTGTCTGCTTTTGTATTCACTGAGCTTTGGCAAAAAAAAGGCCTATTCAGTTTCTGGTCCATGTTACAGGCAGAAATCTGTCATGTTTGAGTTGTAAACACTGTAGACAAACGTTTGTCATAACAAACTTTGTAATTAATATTTTTTAATTAATACCAAGATTCTAATTAATTTAAGCTTTATAAAATATTTTTTAAACCAAACATAAATATTGGACCTACGTCATTACTATTTCACAGTACTAGTTACCAGATCATGGTTTCACTTTCTCCAGCTTGTGGACTAACCCATCACTTTCCAGGGACTTTCTTTGAAAAATGCCAATTCTGGGATTTCTTAGAAAAATAAAATAAATAAAATAAAAAAATTGAAGACTGTTTCCAAAATTAGGGACACTACCTGAAAATGTATCTCTATTTTGAAACTTCTATTGCAATTGTAGGTATGTGGATGTGTATTCAGGACCCTAGAATTCCATAATTCCTTTTTAATTCTTCTTTTGAGTCCAAAAGCAAACACTTCAAAATCAGTGTTTGGGCTACCAGCAGAGGAAGGGATATTTTTTTCCCTTTAAAAATTACCCAAGGGTATCTTATATATTCCATATCCAGAGGGCATGTGCTGTCGTGCTTAAATCTTGTTGTCACATAAATGCAGGGGGATGGAGTCATACACTTTCTTTTTTAGTGTAGATCAGGGAAAATCCTTTGTAGACATACTCCACAGTGCCAAAGATCTATATCTGGAGGCCAGTTGACATAGGAATAAATTACGATTTCTTTTGCCTTCTCCATGAGGATGGTCTTCAGGAGCTTTACATTTAATGATCTATATTCATTTTTAATAAATATTGGAAATTGGTGCTCTGTTGAACAAAGTGAGATATTCCATGGTATATATTAAAATAGGTACAGTAATAAAAGGGAAACCATATTTATTCTAGAATAATAATTTACATACCCTCTTCATGACAAGTCAGTTGTTGCTCCTGTACCTTTATCCGCACCCATGTTTTGCTGCTGTACAATATTGCCAGAAGTACTGTTGAGTTGAAGAGGTTAGCATGTGTTGTCTTGTTGATTTGTACTTGGAGGACATCCTTGATAGAATTTAATGCATGCCAACCACTTTCTTTGTGAGATTTGCCTTTCTGATCATGGTGC
Organism: Sternotherus odoratus; assembly: GCA_032164245.1. Taxonomy (NCBI): domain Eukaryota; kingdom Metazoa; phylum Chordata; order Testudines; family Kinosternidae; genus Sternotherus; species Sternotherus odoratus. The sequence continues at coordinate 66,022,483 of JAVMKO010000003.1, forward strand.
ATGTTAATTTCTTGGCCCAGATAAGCATATTGCTTGACTTCTTCAATTTGTTCTCCCTTCACTATTATTTGGGCTTTTGGCAAGGAATCAGGCCGCATAAATTTCATTTTAGAACCGTTCATTTTTAGTCCAACTTGGCTACTTTTTGTGTCAAGCTCTCTTAGCATATTCTGTAGTTTGATAGTGTTTTCAGCAACCAGCACAATATCGTCCACAAATCTGAGATGGTTTAACTGCTCTTCATTGGCACTAATTCTGCCCTCCAAATTCATCCACCTCATTATCATTTTGAGGCAGAGTTTCAGTGAAACCGTGTCTCCTTGCTTTACACCTTTTTTGATTAGCATGTGAAGAGGAGTGTTGAACAGAGTTATATCCATAGTGCAGTCGGAGTTTGTTTCTTTTAATAGATTAATGTAATTTATGTTGATGCCCTGCTCTGCAAGAACTTTCAGCACTGCACTGATCTCTACACTGTCGACTGCTTTTTCATAGTCTAAGGCAATGCATAAAGGGAATTCGTATTGCCTTGAGTGCTCCATTAGCTGGTTTATAGTGAAGATATGGTCTGTAGTGCTGAAATTCCTTTGAAAACCTGCCTGCTGTCTTGGCTGCTTCTTGCCCAGACTTTGAGAGTTGGTTTGTTATTAGTTTGGTGAATAGCTTATGAACATGTGAAAGCAGGCATATTGGAAAATAGTTCTTTAGATCTTCACAATCACCCTTATACAGCAAAATGGTGTTAGACTCCTTCCAGCTAAGCATTTCCAAGTAACGACTGAACCTCGTAGCAAGAATTTCCCAGAGGTCTTGGCCTCCCGTTCTTGTTATTTCGGTTGTCAGTCCATCTTTTTCTGGAATTTTTCCTTCCTTCATTTGATAAACTGCATTTTGAACTTTGGTGATGAGGAGCAGGAGCATGTGCTCATTGGTCTGTTGAAGTGTTGGTAGTGGGACATTTATTTGAGAGAATAAATAAACAGTTTGGTGGAGAAATCTTTGTAGACTGCTTCCATCCCTGTTCTGTCAATTACTGCTTTTCCATCCTTGTTCTTCAGTGACATTATTGTCAACCTGTACAGTATTAATTCCAATTTGCATTTTTGAGGCTTCTGTGCTCTTTAGCCATCTTTAAGAGCGTTTCATTTCAGTACTTCTCAAAGTCCTCCATTAGTCTTATCAGTTTGCAGAGAAGGGAATACTCGAATTTGTCACCATCCTTTCTCTTCATATTCCTCCAGTTCTCTAGCAAATTTCTTGTTTCCTCCAAGATTTTTACCTTCACTCTTTTCGGTTTTTCTTTCTTGGCTAATTGCATGCATTGCCTCAGCTTATCAGCCAAGTTTTTATAGTCCTCATCACAGTATTCTATGAGACTCCAGTCTTCCTTGGAAATGTACGCTTTCAGGATTGCTTCATAAAATATTTTTGTCTGCTGTCTCTGATTTGCCATCAGTAGTGTTTTCTTCTCCACCTTTTCACTGAAGTTGAGCCTCGTTCTAAGCAAGTGATGGTCAGTACTGGTGTTGAATGATTGCACTACTGAGATGTTTTGTACGGTGTGCCGCTTACCGATCAGAATATAATCACTTGTTCTTGTTCTTTGCATTGGATGTGATCCACCTTCTCTTGTTCTTCTTCTTAAACCAGTGTTACCAATGCACATTTCTTTAATCTCCACCAGAGTTGATAGTCGCTCTCCTCGTGCAGTCAGTTTGCTCATGCCATACCTTCCAATGAACTTTTCATCGTCTTTCCCTCTTCGGACCTTGACCTTGACGTCTCCCTTCTCACTCGTATATGTGGATTTATGAGCGAGGTTTCCTCGAGCTACTGATAGAATTTTTCCACATCATTATCTTCATTTGTGCTTGTGGAAAAATAGATCTGGATAATCTTGAGGGTGCTGTTCTTGTTCAGCTGGAGGTGTAGCACTCCGATATGTGATGACTTGAACTTGCAGGAGGTGATTTTTTGAAGATAAATTCCTTGTTGATGATAAATCTGATTCCTCCAACAGTTCTCATGCCCTCTCCTTTTCCCAACATGATGGTGCTTCCATCTCGCTACTTTGCTTCCATCTCCTCCTTTCTTTGGCATGTTTCACAGAGACCATGGACGTCGCAGGCTGGCTTTGCCTTCTCCTCCATTAAATGGTTCATAGTCGTCCCTCATCAGTGTCCTACAGTTGTAGGTACACACTGAGAGGGCAATCCTTTTTCTGATCTTTGAGATTCTTAGCAGCCTCTTGTTGATCAAACTCTGTGCCGCTGCTGTAGAGCAGATCCAGGGACTGAGGCCCATTTATTTGTGGTGCTTTGGCCATTTCTTCAGCCACCCGCCGACTATGTTGTCAGTGGCACGTTTGCCTCCTCAATTTAGCTAGCACCCAGCCTCAAGAAGGAGGACAACTGTTCCCTCGCTGGGTTGGCAGTCTGACACCTTAATAGCATAGTAAAACCTACTGGAGAATACACTCTGCTATCGTTGCTGTCAGATGTTTTTTCTTTTCTCTTCATAGAATATTTTTTGCATGTAAAGACAGAGATGATTGGTGCACTTGGCCTTTGCTGTAAGGTCATACTTAGGGCTTGTCCACATTGCAATTAAAAGCCTGTGGCTTGTGGGGCTCAGGCTAAGGGGCTGCTCGCCAAAAGGCGCAAGCTGGAGTTGACGGGGGAGCCTGCTGCCGCCGTGAGGATGGCACATAAATCTGCCTAAGATGCGCCATGATTGGGTGGTCCCTAGTTCTTCTATTATGGGAACAAGTAAATAACTTTTCCTTATTCACTTCCTCCACACCACTCATAATTTTATATACCTCTATCATATCCCTCCTTATCTCCTCTTTTCCAAGCTAAAAACTCCTAGCCTCTTTAATCTCTCCTCATAAGGGACCCATTCCAAACCCCAAATTATTTTAATTGCCCTTCTCTGAACTCTTTCTAATGCCAGTATATCCTTTTTGAGATGAGGAGACCACATTTGTACACAGTATTCAAGATGTGGGTGCACCATGGATTTGTATAAGGGCAATAAGATATTCTCCGTATTATTCTCTATCCCCTTTTTAATGATTCCGAACATCCTGTTTGCTTTTTTGACTGCTGCTGCACACTGCATGGATGTCTTCAGAGAACTATCCACAATGACACCAAGATCTAGCCCCATCAATTTGGGCTAATTTGCACAAATTAGCCCCCATCATATTGTATGTATAGTTGGGGTTATTTTTTCCAATGTGCATTACTTTACATTTATCCACATTAAATTTCATTTGCCATTTTGTTGCCCAATCATTTAGTTTCACGAGATCTTTTTGAAGTTCTTCACAGTCTGCTTTGGTCTTTACCATCCTGGGGCTGGTTTTATTCAATAGTCTTGGGGCTGGTTTTATCCAATATCTTTATCAATGATCTGGAGGATGGTGTGGAGTGTACCCTCAGCAAGTTTGCAGATGACACTAAACTGGGAGGAGTGGTAGATACACTGGAGGGTAGGGATAGGATACAGAGGGACCTAGACAAATTAGAGGACTGGACCAAAACAAATTTGATGAGGTTCAACAAGGAGAAGTGCAGAGTGCTACACTTAGGACGGAAGAATCCCATGCACTCCTACAGACTAGGAACCAAATGGCTAGGCAGCAGTTCTGCAGAAAAGGACCTAGGGGTTACAGTGGATGAAAAGCTGAATAATGAGTCAACGGTGTGCCCTTGTTTCCAAGAAGGCTAATGGCATTTTGGGCTTGTCACGGGGCGCACACTCACCCTTGCGGCGCCTCCCGCTGGTCGATCAGGGAATTAGCTTCTCAGCGTCCGGAGTGCCCTCTGCAGATTGACACCCCGCTCCTGCTCTGGTCCCGTGTCCCTCCCGGACCCCAGTGCCCTCTTTCTGAGGGTGCTGCACACACAGCCCCCCTCAGGTCTAAGGGTCTCCCCTTCCTGGGGAACCCTCTACTCCCTATCCCCACCTTGCCTCAGTCTAGTCAACTGCCAGTCACCACTTGCCCCCGCTCACTGGGGCAGACTGCAGTATCCTTGCCAGTCATCACAGGCAAGGAAGGGTTGGCCTGCTGCTTCTACTGCTAGCCATGGGCTGCCCCCTGCAACCCCAGTACCCTTGGATCGGGCCTTCTGCCAGGCCCTGCAGCCTGGGGCTCTCAGGCTAGAGCCTCCCCAGCTCCTACTGCCTTGCCCCAGCCCTGCACCAATCTAGGTACCTTGCTCAGCCCCAGCAGCTAGGCCTGTCTTCCTCTGTGGACAGAGGAGACTCTCTTGCCTCACAGCCTCTATATACTGGCCTGTGAGTGTTTAGGGCAGGGGTGGGCAAACTTTTTGGCCCGAGGGCCACATTGGGGTTCAAAATTGTGTGGAGGGCCAGGTAGGGAAGGCTGTGCCTCGCCAAATAGCCTGCCCCCCCCCCCATCTGACTCCCACTCACCTCCCACCCCCTGACTGCCCCCTCAGAGCTCCCAAGACATCCAGCCCCCCCGCTCCTTGTCCGATTGCCCCCTCCAGAGATCCCCCCCCTCCCTAACTTCCCCCCGCAGGACCCTACCCCGTACCTAAGCCCTCCTGCTCCTTGTCCCCTGATTGCCCCCTTCCAGCAACCCCCCACTCTAACTGCCCCCCAGAATCCCCAATCTAAGCCCCCTGCACTTAGTTCCCTGACTGCCCTCTCCCGAGACCCCCCCACCCTAACCACCACCCAAGCCCCCCTGAGCGCCCCTCACCCCCGTTCTTGCTTACTTTGCTCAACCGGGCATGGCCCCACGGCTTGCTGCTCTCATCTGGCTCCTCGCCTGGCCCCGGCAGCTCAGCCCGGCACCCCCGGGCGGGAGCGCGGCGCCCCTCACCGCGCTGCTCGGCCCCTGGGCACGGAGGAGGGGGCCACTGGCACCACTCCCCTGCCGAGAGCTCGCAGGCCGGATAAAATTAAAGTGAAATAAAGAGAAATACGCACCACTCCAACAACGGTCAATGTGTTTTGAGTGCGCCATCTATTGGGGAAACGTGGGCATTGCAGGGAAAGGGGAAAAAAAGGAGGTTTTTACTATAATTTGGACAAGTTCGGCGGGCCGGATTAAAAAGCCTAACGGGCCGTATGTGGCCCGCGGGCCGTAGTTTGCCCATGTCTGGTTTAGGGGATGGCCACCCAGCTGAGCCTATTCCCCAATCAGGCCTGGTAGCTTCCTGGCTCCCGGCCTTAACCCCCTCCTGGGCTATTCCAAGCCCCTTTCTGTAGGGGGCGGGTGGTCACCCTGCCACAGGGCTGTATAAGTAGGGGCATTGCCAGCAGATCGAGGGACGTGATTGTTCCCCTCTATTCGACATTGGTGAGGCCTCATCTGGAGTACTGTGTCCAGTTTTGGGGCCCACACTACAAGAAGGATGTGGAAAAATTGGAAAGAGTCCAGAGAAGGGCAACAAAAATGATTAGGGGTCTGGAGCACATGACTTATGAAGAGAGGCTGAGAGAACTGGGATTGTTTAGTCTACAGAAGAGAAAACTGAGGGGAGATTTGATAGCTGCTTTCAACTACCTGAAAGGGGGTTCTAAAGAGGAGGGATCTAGACTGTTCTCAGTGGTAGCAGATGACTGAACAAGGAGTAATGGTCTCAAGTTGCAGTTGGGAAGGTTTAGGTTGGATATTAGGAAAAACTTTTTCACTAGGAGGATGGTGAAGCATTGGAACGGGTTACCTTAGAGGTTTTTAAGGTCAGGCTTGACAAAGCCCTGGCTGCTATGATTTAGTTGGGGATTGGTCCTGGTTTAAGCAGGTGGTTGGACTAGATGACTTCCAGAGGTCCCTTCCAACCCTAATATTCTATGATTTACTGTTGGAGCAGTTTAGTATCATCTGCAAACTTTGCCACATCACTGTTTACCCCTTCCTCCAAATCATTTATGAATAAGTTGAATAGGATTGGTCCTAGGACTGACCCTTGGGGAACACCACTAGTTACCCCTCTCCATTCTGAAAATTTACCATTTATTCCTACCCTTTGTTCCCTGTCTTTTAACCAGTTCTCAATCCATGAAAGGATCAGGTTGAGCTACAGTAGTGTAGCCTTGAGGTGACTGGCACACAAAATACTGTGGTAGTGCTGTTGTGTGAGAGGCATGATTGTCGTTGTCATTTAGTTGGAAATGGTGCTTGTGACAGCATCTGGTACTTTATTATTCAGTGACAATGCTGATTCCAGTAGGACCCCATGACTATACATTTTCTTCATGTGATCAGATGCCCCTGATGCAGAGTGAGATCATGATGTTCACTGGTTCTTTAAAACACTTTTAGTTAGTCTCACTTCAGTCTTGTTTCAGTTGAGCCACTCATTCCAAGTTCAGGCTTCTGTCTCCTTCATCCGTTTTGCTATCTGGGAGGGAATGCCGTCTACACTGGATGAAAAAGATAAATAGAGCTGTGTGTCACTGGAATATCATTCGTGTTGCAACTTGTTTAATCTAAAATGTTTCTCTAATGTGGTATGGAAATATTAAGTAAGAGCAGTGAGAAAACTGAGCTCTCTGGGGCTCAACACACCAAAACTCTTGGTCAGGAGCAGTAGCTGCCTATCCTAACTCCTTTGGATCTTTTGGAAAAGATTGGGTATGGTGAGCTGAGTGTCATTCTGTTGACCCTTGCCAGCACATGTAGCTGGGTGGCAGTACCTCATGATCCATGTCAGATGGCAGATCAGTACCACCTTTTCTTCAGCAATGGCAGAGGTGAAACAGTTCTCCACCTGTGCAAATGGTGCTGTTTCTGTTACATGACCTGGGCTTAAGCCAGGTTGAGTGGAGTTTGAATACCAGTGGAGCCCAGGTGTTGCTATGTTTAGTTTACTGTCATATTCTTGATTAAAATCTTGCCCAGGAATAAGAATTTCAACACTGAATAGTAGATGGTGAGGTCACTGACATCTAGTGTTTCTTGGCACTGGGACTGCCACCTGTTTCAGTGATGTTTCAGAAAAAGGTATTGACTGTTACTGTTAGCAGTGCGCCAAGGCATTCTCCACTGGTATTGGCCATCCTGGAGGGGCACAAGCCTAGGTTGTAGGTGGTGACACAGATTTATTTCAGTCCTTATGATATCATCTGTGTTTGTGGCAAGGTGTTTGCAGGCAATGTGTGTTTTTTCTACTATGTGTATTTAGCACAGGATTTGAAATACTGTTGCAGGTTCACTCAGTGTTGTCAGGAAAAAATAAAAGGTTGGACGGGGATGGGGGCTGTTCGGTTTTTGTGTTTTTCATTATTTTTCCCAGCAGGAGTTGGTCGGGTGTTCTGTCGTGGTCGTTTAGTTTGAGTTAGAACAGCTTGTCTGGGATCGTTAGTGTATCATAACTCTGAAAAAACTCGTCACTGGGTGGAGCCAAGTCTTGTGTCAGTAATTAACAAGTATGATCTTATCTTCAAAGGTTCATCTTCATAAGGAGGAAAGGTGTGTTCTTACCATCCATTAGCTAACATGCAGTAGCTAAAATGAGGTAAAATTGTAGTGAAGAAAAGATCATTTTTAGTGTTGATACGTTAACATATCAAGGTAAACCTAAGGAGGGATATTCAGTTATTTTTATGTTAAAATCTGGACTTGTCTTTTTTTGTTGGTTATTGAGTTTCTTAGATTAGGATTGATTATGGAATTAAACTGAACAGATTGGTGTATTTCAGATTACAGAGATGCTTTTTGCAAACTAGCTAAACTATTTTAATATACAAAAAGATTTTTATTTAGCAGGAGTTGGAAGGTACTAATATGTAGTTCAGCTTTTTAGTTCTTAAAGATTTTCTTAGAAACCTGCAGTGACCTGCTTTTATCAAGAAATGCCTTCTGTTCAGAGTGATATAATACCAGTTCTTTTAAAAGAAGTAATAATGTCCAGCTCGAATCATTGTCTTTGATTCTGTCATATTTTGAGATGATGTATCTGGGGAATGGTGGTGAAGAGGATGAGGAGAGAGACAGGCACAAAGAGTTGGTAGTACAATCCCATTTAGTCTGAGCAACATCACTTTATTTCATGGTCTGACTTCTTCCCTCACTTCTATAAGCAGAAATCTAGAGTATCTCTATAAATCATGCACTTACTCCAGGTTTAACACCATTAGAAATCAGGGAATAATCTGGCCCCATTTCTGCAGTGCAGATAACTTGCCAGCTTCTTGGAAATATGAACTGGACTAAACACAACACACTTTGGGCTTTTTTGTGTGTGTATATTTAATTTAATAGTTGCCTGTGGTCCAAATAGCTTTATTCACTAAAATATAACAAACATAAGATGTTGAGTACAAACCTTATTATCTAAGATTGAAACAACATGTTGGCTGGGAAACTTGTATTGACTTTCAGTTTGAGAGCAATTTCTAAAAAAAGAGCAATTTTGAAAATATGTAAAGCCGTTTACGTTATGTAAATATATAGATATAAATGTGCTGGTACTTTAAGATGCTTTTTTTTGGATTAGTTCAAAATGAACTTGAGTTAAAGAAAAACTATTAAATCTATTGATGAAAAACAGGAATTTATTCTATTTGCAGAATTATTAGCCTCAAATTTTAAACAATGACTTTAATTTTATGAAGGAATGGACTTGTATATGTTCAATTCAGAAGATCTGAAAATATCTGAGTCTCAAGGCCACCGGAGTTTGTATAAATGTTTCAGATCTCCAGGTTTTCAGAATAAACGCCAACTGAGGTGTGTTAAGTGTTGTTGAGCTACTATATTAATGACTCGAAATAAGCTCAACTCCAAGTGAGGTCATGTTTTGAAATAGACTATGAACAATAGTAAATGTGATTCAGGACCTTGAAAATATCTTCAAATATAGCTGCAACCAAAAGGAGTTCTGAAGAGAGGGAGAGGGAGAGGGAGAGAGAGAGAGAGAGAGAGAGAGAGAGAGAGAGAGAGAGAGAGAGAGAGAGAGAGTGATCTGAACTTAAATAAGGAATATTCTCTAATATGTTTAACTTGATACTGTCTATATAAATCAAATTTAATCTGATAAATATAGAGAATTGCATCCGGAATTTTGGATATTTACACTAAATTTCATATTGGCAAATACATTATGATCCAAATATGTTTAAAATTGGCAGTTAGGTATTTCGAAGGCACCTATCACATACTGTAGTATTCAAGACAGGAAAAAATTGTCAGACTCTTTTAAAAATACTCAAGAAAGAATGGAGAGTTCTCAGACTGAAATGAAAGATTCTGACCATATTAGCACTTGGGAAAGAATAGTGATTAATCAGAGACATTAAAAAAGGAATAGAAAAAAATCCAGTCTGAACCAGCGTAGAACACAGTGTGTGAGAGACAAATTACTTTTTAAAAATAGGATAAAAAGGATCTCAGTAGTAGAGAACAAAATTAACTTAATTTGGTATGGGAACATAGTTTGAAATTCTACCTCTCGTAGATATATGGCATTGTAAATATAGTGTATTTTTATGGATATTGCAGAGGAGTAGGAGTTAGTAATCTATAACAGGGCTGGATGTCACAGGGTTTAAAGAAGGAAATAGTTAAGACTGTGGGGTAATATACTGACTGCATCTCTTGGGAAGGTTATTGGGAGCATATTGATATAGTTTATTGGTTTTTTGACCATTCCTTGTGCAAGTCATCTTTTTGTGGTGTGCCTTAACCTCTACTTTTGTAGGTGTTAAGTGTTAGTTTTATAATTATCTTTAAATGATGCCGCTGCAAAAACAAAACTGTCCAAAAATTGATCTTGTCTGAGGGAGAGATGGACTTAAGTATCTTTACTAGACATCTGAGTGCTGTCACTATTTTACCTTGTTGTCCCCCATCCCCCCGCCCTTCTCTACGACTCAAAGTCCCATGAAGTGGTTAATATTCATAAAAGAGGACGAGAAGGACTCTACAAATCCATTCTAAGTTAGTCCATATTCATCAGGAGTTCTGGCTGCTGAGCAGTGTGAAAAAATCCTGCTGTTTGAACTGCCTTTTTGGTAAATGTATGGAATATATTTGTAAAATCTTCCTATAATTGAAGAATGGAATAAGCTAACTGCAATCATTCTCCACTGCTCTCCACAGTGTTTCTCATTCCTTGGTCTGGATACTACTTGTTGTCTTACATCTGATGTTCACTGCATCAAAATTCAAGTTTCTTTTTACTTTCTGTCCTTTCTCCTTTGAATTCAGACACTCTCTACTGGCTTGCTGCAGCACTGCACTATGATTCCAGTTTACTCTACTTCCATCTGACATTTTACATTGTCTGCAATGTCTACATTGCAGTACAAATTTGGTCAAAATAAGTTATGTTGCTGAATAGCGGCTGACTGTAATATGTCACTCATACATGTGCACACTGAGTGCTTGCCTAAATGATGTGATTCCTGAATGTGAATGGTTGTATTGACATAAAATGCAGTGCACGACGGTACCTCAGTGTGCCCAGAGCCACCGTCCACCCTAATTCTTGGGATGCCTCCAGTTCACCCAGGGATTTCTGAGACTATTTCTATCATGCCCCTTTCTCCATCCCATAATGCCTAGTTTGACAGATATGACAGTATCTTGCAATATCATGAGCAAAGCTTATGGGATTGAGTTAAACCTTATTGAATTGCATTTAATAACTTGGGGTCAATCGTATTAAAAATGCAATGTTTATTTACTGTTCTGGGATTGTATAGAATTTCCTTTAGCAGGAAGACAGGATTAATGCAATCTCTGGGAGATGTGTGGCGTTTCAAAGGACTTTTTGGGACAATGTGTTTGAAGTGGATTTCTTGGGAATTACTTGTGGTGAGGGAAATGCAAATGACCCACACTGAATCCCTCCCTTTGAAGCTATACCATGAGGAAAGAAACTGATTGTCTATTGATTACCTGCGCCAGAAATCTCCAGTTCTAAGATCTCCAAACCGTATAACAGAGGGACTAAAGTTTCATGATGTCCTAGTTTTGAGCTAGGGCTGTTATGAACTAATGTCCACAAATGAGACCCTTTTGGGGATTTGAATGACTCAGCTGCCAGAGATAGTTGGGGTAATCTCTAGTAAGCTTATTACTGTGCATGTAAGTTTACTTTATTGTTTTTAATGTTTTGTCTATAATGCTTTTACCTTAATAAAATGGGCTTTCATAGGCAGTGATGTGTGGTAACTTATAAATGTTGGCAGTTACACATTGGGAAGGAGCAAAACAGTCTTGCCTCTGCCAGCTGTCTTATGCTGGACATAAGACAATAAAGGCCTGGAAATAGCCCAGTCAAGAGGGAGAAAGACTTGGGTTTCCACCCAAATCAGGCAACAGCTGGAGAGCCAGAAGCCTGCGCGTGGGTTCCCTTGCTGGCCCACTAGGGAAATACAGATGCAGTTTCTCTGAACTATGACACCTATTCCATCCCATAGTACTGGAACAGTGTTTTAAATCTCCCACAGTCCTGCATGCCATTTTAGGTTTCTCTTATCTCTCTGGCAGAAGCATGGACGCTACACAGCTCAGCGGAATTCTCATGAAAGCTGCTAGTACAAGATGCATGATTCTCCTGTGTTTGCAGAGCTTGAATGAATACTGCTACACCTGGGAGTGTAATGAGGAAGATGCAGAGATGTTTGGGCTCAATAACGCCATGCTGATTGGACACGGTGGGGGGAAAAATGCCTGGTTGCTTACAGGCATTCACAGAGAAGCACCTCATGGTGTATCACTGCTTTGCCACCTAAGAAACAAGCACTGACTAATGGGATTTCATCATAACACAGATGTAGGATGATGAGTGGTGGCTTCAGAACTTTTGGGTGCAAAAGCCTTTGCTCCTGAAGGTGTGTGCTGAGCTTGCCCCAGCTGTCCTGTGCTGGGATGCCAAAATGCGAGCATCACTGACAGAGAAATGTGTGGCACTCACACTCTGTAAACATGCAACACCAAATTGCTACTGGTCAGTGGACAATCATTTTGGGGTTGGACAATCCACAGCGGGGGGCCAGCATCACACAAGTGTGCAAGGCCATTAATCATCTGCTGCTACACAGGATTATGATAGTTGGTAACATGCATGAAATACTGGATGCTTTTGCTGCAATGAGTTTCTTGAACTGCAGTAGGACAATACACAGCACACACATCCCTGTTCTGGCACTGGTCAGTGTCACTACTGAGTCTATTAACAGAAAGGGTTACTTTTCAATGGTTATGCAAGGTGGATCCCCATACACTGGCCACTCTACAGCACCAACGAAAGATTCAGCGACTGGTTCAGCAGGACCGAAATGCCAGTTGAATGTGCTTTTGGTAGATTGAGGTGGAGATGGAGATGTTTGCTCACTAGACTGGATTTCAGCAAGGCATTGTTATTGCTGCGTGTTGTTTACTGAACAATGTCTGTGAAGTAAAGGGAGAAAAGTCATCCTGTGGTAGAGGTTTGTGGTGGATCTGCTGTCTGCTGAATTTGAATGGCCAAACATGTGAACTGTTAGAAGAGCTCGCCACAAAGCTGTGTCACTGAGGAGGTTTAAAAGACCATTTTAGTAGTCTGGAACAGTAGTGTTGTCTGAACATTTTATGAAACAATGTTCAGGAATGGGTAACTCTCTCCCATTTTGGAATCTGTAATGCTTAGTGTAAATTACTTAAAAGAGGGAGGGGGGCACGGATTGTGTCACTATGAATTCAGTAATGCTTGGTGAACATTGTTTATTATGAAGGGTTGTTGCCTCCAGGTATAATGTCTGTAATGATTTGTTTAAATTTATGAATATGGGTTGTTTATTGCTTATAATAATAAAGTTATACAGAGTTTTCAAAAATTGAACTTTACCTTTGTTGACTGTTTGCAAACAATAATGTGCAAAAAACTCAGTAAAAACAATATAGCAAAAGTGTAACAGGGATGAAAGCCAATGAGCCTCTGATGGTGTGGATGGTGTGATTAGATCCTATGACCACACCATCAGAGGCTCATTCACCTGCACATCGACCACTGTGATATGTGCCAGCAATGCCCCTCTGCTATGTACATTGGCCAAACCGGCCAGTCTTTACGCAAAAGAATAAATGGACACAAATCTGACATCAGGAATCATAAAATTCAAAAACCAGTAGGAGAACACTTCAATCTTCCTGGCCATTTCACTAAAGACTTGATGGTGTCAATTTTAAAACTTCCAAAACAGACTCCAACGAGAAACTGAAGAACTGGAATTAATTTTCAAATTAGACGCAATAAACCGAGGGCTAAATAGAACTTGTGAATGATTTTCTCATTACACTAATTGATTGCATTTCCCTAGTTAATTTACCTTCAGTAGTTATCTCCTGTCAGACACACATCCATTTCAAAATGTATTTTTTTCTCCTGCTGATAATGGCCCATCCAAATTAAACAGCCTCTTAGAATTGGTATGCTAACGTACAACCTTTTTTTTTTTTTATTCTTCTCTCTGTGTATATAAATACATCTTACTTCTGTTCCATTCTGTGCATCTGATGAAATTGACGATAGCCTACGAAAGCTTATGCTGAAATAAACTGGTTAGTCTCTAAGGTACTACAAAGTCTTCCTTGTCTTATCCAAGTATGTAGGGCCCTTTCCTGGTACTAAGTATATCTTCAGAAGCCCTCACTGAACATAGAGTCAGACACCTTAATTCTGCTACTGAAGTGAATAGAGATATCATTCACCAGTCACAAATTTTTGTGAAGACAAATTCTGCTTTCATCCCCAAAAGTTAATCTTGGACTTTCTGAGAGTCCAAGCAATTATGCTTCCTTCCTTTCACCCAGAACAGTTTTTTTTCCTCAGACTTTCCAGAGATTTCCAGAAAGCCTTTGACAAGGTCCCTCACCAAAGGCTCTTATGTAAATTAAGTTGCCATGGGATAAGAGGGAAGATCCTTTCATGGATTGAGAACTGGTTAAAAGACAGGGAACAAAGAGTAGGAATAAATGATACATTTTCAGAATGGAGAGGGGTAACTAGTGGTGTTCCCCAAGGGTCAGTCCTAGGACCAATCCTATTCAACTTATTCATAAATGATTTGGAGGAAGGGGTAAACAGTGATGTGGCAAAGTTTGCAGATGATACTAAACTGCTCAAAATACAGTAGACTCTCGATTATCCAGGATGATGCGGGAAAAAATTAATTCTTGTTAATAAATCCCGGATAATCACCATCCATAGGAAATATGGGGAGGGGGGTTGGTTCACCAGCCACCCTGTGCTGGGGGGAGGGGGTGTTGGTTCACTAGCTGCCTTGCGCCCTGGTGGGGGTGGGGTGGTTGTGTGTGCTTGGGGCGGCAGCAAAGCCAGAGCCAGACCTGAGAGTTGCACATATTTTTTTTTGACATCCTGGTTAATCCACATCCTGGTTAATCCAATCCTGGATAATTGGGAGTCTACTGTAGTTAAGACCCAAACAGACTGTGAAGAACTTCAAAAAGATCTCACAAAACTAAGTGCTTGGGCAACAAAATGGCAAATGAAATTTAATGTGGATAAATGTAAAGTACCGTATTTTTCGCCCTATAAGACGCACTTTTTCTTCCCCAAAACGGGGGGGGGGGGAAGTTGGTGCATCTTATATGGCGAATATACTGCCTGCGACTCCCCCGCCCACGTAAAAAAGCCGGGCGGGGGAGTCGCAGGCAGTAAAAAAGCAGAGGGGAGGGGGGACCGGGGCGCTCCCGGCAGCCCGCCTGCAGTAAAAAAAAAAAAAAAAAAAAAAACGCGCGTGCGCCCCGGTTCCCCCCTCCCCGCCGCGGGCGGGCTGCCGGGGGCGCTCCCGGCAGCCTGCCCGCGGCGGGGAGGGGGGAGGGGCGGCGGCGCAGACGGCGGGGGGGGGGGGGTAGGCGGACCCGGCAGCGCGGCGGGGACCGGGGGGGGGGGCAGGTGGATCCGGCAGTGCGGCAGGGATGGGGGGGGTGCAGCTGCGGGGACTAGGGCAGGGGTGCAGCCGGCAGGGGGGGGGGGGTCGGCGCTTTTAAAAAAATCTGCGGCGGAGGGGGTTCAGAATATTTTTTTTCTAGATTTTGCTCCTTTAAAATTAGGTGCGTCTTATATGCCGGAGCGTCTTATATGGCGAAAAATACGGTAATGCACATTGGAAAAAATAACCCCAACTATACATACAATATGATGGGGGCTAATTTAGCTACAACTAATCAGGAAAAAGATCTTGGAGTCATCGTGGATAGTTCTCTAAAGACGTCCATGCAGTGTGCAGCGGCAGTCAAAAAAGCAAACAGGATATTAGGAATCATTAAAAAAGGGATAGAGAATAAGATGGAGAATATCTTATTGCCCTTATACAAATCCATGGTATGCCCACATCTTGAATACTGTGTACAAATGTGGTCGTCTCATCTCAAAAAGGATATATTGGCATTGGAAAAGATTCAGAGAAGGACAACCAAAATGATTAGGGTTTGGAACAGGTCCCATATGAGGAGAGATTAAAGAGGCCAGGACTTTTTAGCTTGGAAAAGAGGAGACTAAGGGGGGATATGATAGAGGTATGTAAAATGAGTGGTAAGGAGAAAGTGAATAAGGAAAAGTTATTTACTTGTTCCCATAAATTCATGAAGGTTAAGTCCATTAATGGCTATTAGCCAGGATGGGTAAGAAATGGTGTCCCTAGCCTCTGTTTGTCAGAGGGGGGTGATGGACAGCAGGAGACAGATCACTTGATCATTACCTGTTAGGTTCACTCACTCTGGGGCACCTGGCATTGGCCACTGTCAGTAGACAGGATACTGGGCTAGATGGATCATTGGTCTGACCCAGTACAGCTTTTCTTATGTTCTTATGATAACTCCTGGATTGAGAATCAAACACAGGTATCTTGGCAAAAGGTTGAAATTCAATGACGTTACAAGCAACTGAGACAGACCATTTAGAATGGAAACATTTGTGCAACAATACCCTCACTTTTGCGTTGACCTGTTTGCATTTCCTGATTTTTATTTGTGTGTGTGTGTTTGTGTGTGTGTGAGAGAGAGAGAGAGAGGGTTTTTTTAAAAAATGTGGAACCTGAATTTTTTCAAAATGCAGATTTTTTTTCTATTTACTAATAAATATTACATCTTTTGCCTGGTAAAAAATGAAGAATGACTGGGTGTGTGGTCAATAATCCTAAATTTACGCTAGAGAAATCCCTTTCTTTTCAAAAAGAAATTTGTAGATCTGTATTGTCGTACAAATATTCTTTGTTGTTGTTGTTCCTTAGCTGTACAACTCTGAGATTCAACAACTATATTGAGAGAGAGCCTTTTTAAAAAAAATGCACACAGGAAAAAGTCATCAATTACATTACCTTGCTATATGTTCAAAGCCCAAGCAGACAGTTGCAGGCAGTTCTATTACAGGTTTGGTTGATAAAGGTAATAGTGTTGATGTAATATACGTAGACTTTCGTAAGGTATTTTACTTGGTACTTGATTAAAAAAAATATAAAATTAATATGACACATGCTCAATGGATTAAAAGCTGGCTAAATGATAGGTCTCAAAATGTAATAGTAAAGGGGGGATCATCATCAAATGGGTTTTCTATTTGGGGTACGGCAGGAATTGGTTGTTGGCCCTACATCTATTTAACATTTTTACTAATGACCTGGAAGAAAACATTGCTAAAAAGGTTTGAAGGGAGAGTGGTAAATAATGAAGAGGACACATCATTGATACAGAGCAAGCTGGATTGCTTGGTAAACTGGGCACAAGCTAACAATGTGTGTTTTAATATGAATAATTGTTTGTGTACATTTTGGAACAAAGAATGTAGACCATACTGTTACAAAGGGGACTCTGTCCTGAGAAGCAGTGACTCTGAATAAGATTCAGCGGTCATGGTGGATAATCAACTGAACATGAGCTCCCATAGGATGCTAGGCTAACACAATCCTTGGATGAATAAACTGGAGAAGAGAGGTTATTTTAGCTCTGTATTGGGCACTGATGCAACAGCTGCTGGAATACTGTGTCCAGTTCTGGTGTTCACAATTCAAGGAGGATATTGGTAGATTCAAGACAATTCAGAGAAGACCCAGGAAAAATTATTAAAGGATTGGAAAACATGTCCTATGATGATAGACTCAAGGAACTCTATTTATTTAATGTAACAAAGAGAAGGTTAAGGGGGCCCTTAATTACAGTCGGTAATTACATGGGGAACAAACATTTAATAATGGACTCTTCAATCTATCAGAGAAAAGTATGACATGTTAAATCGAGATTGGATGTTTTTCTAAAAGATGTGCTCTAGGAATTATTTTGGGGACATTCTAAGGCCTGTGATATCCAGAGGTCAGACTAGATGATTACAGGAGTCACTTCTGGCCTTGGAATCTATTAGTCTATTAGCGGAACTGTTCAGAACACCGGAAACCTTGTTGCAACTACAGATTAAATTAATAAAATTTGGGGGCATTCTATTAATATAGCTCTCTAAATTAAATCTGTAAGTGGTTCCATTCTAGTTAGACTTGCATATTTGTTGAAAATATTGCTACTAAAAAGGCATGTTATTCTGAGACATGCATCTTGCTGTTTTTGGTCATGTATTATGTTTTTGTATGCCCATTAATGAATGTTTTTGCTACGGAAGCTACTGCTTCTTTAAAATGTAGCACTGTATTTTGAAATATGCTCCAGATTCAAGTTGTTCAGCAATTACACAACTCCAAATGAGACCACAGGGTTGTAATTTTAATTTTCCTCTGTTCTTACTTAGCTTTTATTGTTTTGTGAAATTGCAGCATTTAAAATAACCAAACAAGTACCCTTGCGAAATATTGCAGTGGATGTCAGTCCAGTCTCATAAGCTGGTCTGACTTTTGTTCAGTTCTCTACTTTAGAAACTGATTTCTGTTTGGAATTATGTCTAAACTTGTAAATGTTTCTGCTCACTTACTTGAAAAATGGAAGTGAATTGTGAATCTTAAGATAAATGCAAACTGCATAGCAAAATCACCTACATGGAAATAGTTCCAAGTAGGAATGCTTTTACTGAGTGTAACTTAGAAAACAAACCTTCAAATACAACATGGTATGACTCAAGTAACAACCAGTCTAGCTGAAAACACTTTAGCAATATTCATTCAAGATAAATGCAACGTACTAGATAAACTGAGATAGTAAAATGCATGTTTTGAAATAAAACACTTTTAGACATACAGACGGACCTGTTCCTACTGTAACTCCGTTGTCTTGAATGAAGCTTAAACCAGAGATAACTGGCTCAAAAGCTATACGTAGAGAGGATGGAGACTAAGAATATCCTCCATGCAACCCTATCTCCTTTTAAAAGCCAATAAACGTCACATCCTAAACATTGCGGATAATCTACAGTATATATTTGCAAATATCGTGATACTGTTTATATAACACAATCTATTTTCCCAAGTTCTTGTTGCGCTATGTCGTCAAAGGGTTTAGTGACTGATGAGCGAGTCTGTTTTGATGGTGGATTGGGAAAAGTTTAATTCTGGAGTTAAGAAAGTGTGGTGTTAAATAGTGTAAGCATGCCTAGAGATATGGTTGTTTTAAATAGATCTAAATTGTACATATTTTTCCTCTTTTTTCCCCTTACAACAATATGTGGGTTGTGCAGTATTAGATTGGTTACAGACTTTTGAGTTAGTAATTTATCAAGGTGGTTCTTTGAGTGATTGCACACGTCCATTCCATTGTAGATGTTTGTGCACAGCAGTGAGCAGATGAGAGAGTTTTACTCTTAGTTGCAGCCTGAGCGCCCTCTGCAGTCTCTCACACACTGCGCAGGCACAAAGAGCAGAGATGCCACTGACTCCCTCTTCTCCTAAGTGTTTGAGGCTACGAGAGAATTGTTAAATCTCTGTGTCACTGTCATCATCAATTAAAGAGACTAATTCAGCACTGTTGCCCAAGGTAACACCAATTGGGATGGTACTCTAGGGCAGGGGTGGGTAAACTATGGCCTGCGGGCGGGCCGGATTCGGCCTGCCAGCCATTTTTAATTGGCCCTCAAGCTCCCGCCAGGGATTGGGTTCTGGGGCTTGCCTCACTCTGGCTGGAGCAGGATTGGGGGCTGCTCTATGTAGCTCCCAGAAGCAGCAGCCTGGCTCCGCTCCAGCGGTGGAGCAGGGTTGGGGGCTGTTCCACACTGTTCCTGGAAGCAGCAGCATGGCCCTCCTCCGTCTCCTATGCGTAGTGGCAGGCAGGGGCATCCACTCTGCACGCTCACCCTGCCCCAAACACTGTCCCCACAGCTCCCATTGGCCAGGAATCTCAGCCAATGGGAGATGCAGGGGCGGTGCTTGCAGACGGAGCATGTAGAGCCACCTGGTCCCCCAAAGCGCTGCTCGCGTGCCACGCTAAGGCTGGAGGGGAAGGGAGACAGCAGGGGAGGAGCTGAAGCAGCCTACCTAGCCGGAGCTCAGGGACCAGTTAGGAGGAGCCTGCGGGCCATAGTTTGCCCATTCCTGCGCTAGACACTAGATGTTCGTTAGCATTTTAGCTAAAACTGACTAAACCTTTCAAGCCTTTGTCTCAATTGTTTATTGCACTTGCAGACAGAATGAAGGGCAGTCCAGTTTCTGTGAAAAGAATTTCATTTGGATATCTAATTGTATTTGTCTCTGTTACCCAGCTGGCTATGGATAGAGTATTTGGTCATCCAACTAGAACCCAACTGGCTTCTGCAGCATTTGTGGCTCACATGCCGGTACTAGACATTTGCAAAGTGTCATCTGGTCATGTTACACATTTACCCTCACTACAAAACCACTAAGCAATCTAGAGGTGATGCTAAATTTGGACAACTGGTCCTCCAGTCCCTGTTCAAATAGACTCCGAATCCACCTCCAGATGGGACTGCCTGTTGGTCACCTACAATGGATTGGACATGTGCAATCACTTGAAGAAAAAAATGGTTACTAATTTTTGCATAACTGTTCTTTGAGATCTGTTGCACATGTCCATTCCACAACCTACCCTCTTTTCCCTCTCTATAGGAGTTTTTTTGAGTAGAAAGGAACTGAGGGGGAGGGAGGGCAGTAGCAGCTCAGCCCTTTATGCCTGCATGGTGTGTGTAAACAGCAGAGGGTGCTTTGGCTGCTGTGATAGTTACCATTAAAGGTGTAAAAACTCCCCAACAGTTATGCACTGGAATGCACAAACACCTACAGTGGAATAGATGTGTGCAACACACCTCGAACAACAGTTATGGAAAGGTTAGTAACTGTTTTATTTATAATATTTTTTATGGTAGTCGTACTTAGTTAATTAAATCCGGCCACCTGGTTTCATTCCCTCAGCAGTAGGCTTGCATTAATTACACACTGTGTTTATGTAAAATGATCCTTCTCTTTTTTGCAGCTCTTTGCAAAAAGCAAACCGCCAAAAGGTCTTTACATCTATGGAGATGTTGGTAAGTTTCAGTAAAGATTTCACTGGAAGTTTTGTCTAACTGTGGGTTTCACAGAGTTTCCATTTAAGAGGGAGCAGAGTCCAGTGCACCTGTGACTGACTGACTGCTGCCCAGCTGGGTTTAAAGGAAGGAATCTGGGCCTTACAAAGGGGAAGATAGCAGCAAGGGAAGGGCTGCTACCCACGGATTGCTCTCAGCCCGGAAAGGCAGGGGAAAAGTGCTAGAAGGGTTCCTGAAGAAAGCTGCTGGGGTAGCTGTTGAGAGCCCAGAAACATAACCCCCAAGAAAGGATGGCTTTGTCACCCCCTGAACCTGAGGGAAGAGAAGAAGCCCAAGGAGACTACTTTGAGTCTGGGGAAAAAAAATTGATTTCAAGTTCATTTTGACTTAATAAAGTAGACCCTCAGAATAGGTATTTTGTCTTATACCTTTTGGACTGTGTGGAATTCTTAAGGGATGCTGAGAGTAGGGGAAACTGAGGCAGGGCCACACTCGGCCAGCGGGGGATACTGCCACACAGGCATGTCCTTCTACAGAGGACTTACTTAAGTTCTAATGTATCCTTTTATGTCAAAGGTTTTTTATTTTATTTTGTATAACAAGTTACTATTTTAATTAACTTTTCAGACTTGTTTCGTTTTGAATATGAAATGTTGTTAAGTATAGATCCAGTGGCTCTCAGATTTCTATCTGTATTAATGTATTTCTGTTTGTGACATGTTATTTCCTAAATTACCCATGATGTTAAATATTGGATAAGTAAGAAGAGGGGAGGCAGAGAAATGAAGATCGTATTCTAGTCATGTCAGCATACTATGAAAATTACTTAACTCAGAATAAGAGAAATATTTGGAATATTTCAGATAGAGCCAATAGGGCCACTTGTTGACTCAAAATGTCATAATTTATTTTTTCAGAATTTGTCCTTGATAAAGTGAAATACAACTTTCCTCCTAGCTCTTTTAACATAAAATATAATCTCTCTTTCCAAACAAGCAAGCTTTTTGCTGTTCAGGAGAAGAGTGTAGTTTCATTAGTTCAAAGCTAATGAACAATCATTACTGTAATCAGTACATACTGTTTTTAAATTAACTACCTGTTGGGCCTATTTGTTTTTTATTTGAAGGCACAGGAAAGACAATGGTGATGGACATGTTTTATTCTCATATAGAAGTAGAGAAGAAAAAGAGAGTCCATTTTCATGGTTTCATGCTAGATGTACACAAAAGTAAGTGCAAATACTCGGACATTTACATGAGTCTCATTGAGTGTGTAATCTATAACAGTAGTTCGCAAACTTTTTGTTTCACAGATCACTTGAAAATTGCTGAGCGTCTCAGCAGACCACTTAAATGATCTTTCCAAATGTTTTTTGTACCATTAGCTAACTGTTGTAAAGCTCTTTGGATAAAAGCACTATATAAAAAAAACAACAATTAACTTTTTTGTTCTACAAATAAAAGCACACAACTCATATTTTGATATCAGTAGTCTTACCTTTCTAATGTGATGGATGTGCCCTCTCTTCCTCATTACAGCAACCCCCGAGGTGGGCTGGGAAGGAAGACAGTCTTTCTGTTATGCTTCTAAAAAGCACACAAGATCTTTTATAGGGGAGAAGGCAACATGCTGCATTTATTAAAAATACAACAGTCAGCATATTCATTCAATTACACAACACACACAGGTCCTGCAGATGGTCTTTATAGTTACTCGAGTCAATCTAATGGCCAGTTAGATTGAGCACGAGAGGAGCTGGGGTCTGTCAGTCATGGTCTAGTGCCCCAAGGCTTTGCAGGACTGAACCCCAAGTTTCATGGCAAAACACCCCATCTTTATAGTTGTAAATTCCCATTTGAGTCCATGCATTTTGCAATGTCATCCTGTAGTCCTTGGTCCGTAAGTGGTGTTAATCTTGGGGTTTTCTGCTGTTATCATTTGATGGTTATTATCAGGCTTCCCATCGTTATCTCCTATTTGTTGTCTCATCTTTGGGGATGCCTGCCTCATCTCTGAGGTCGTCAATGCTGCTAACATGTTTAGCATCAGATACAATGGATGTTTTCTGATTGTCTCCTGCTGTTTCCGAGTCTCTCACTTTTTCTTGACTATCTGGACATTTTTGATGGCTTTTGCACTCATCCTTAACCATGCACACATCCTTTACTCACACCAAACAATTTTACAGAGACTTTCAGACAGGATAACATTTTGGAAAGGACTTTATGGTTACTAAAGGGATTACAAAAGAACCTTACACAATTTAGTTTACAAAGCATACAAAAAGCAAGACCTTATAGCAAATACTGTAATGAAATCTTATCCTAAAACAAAAGGTGACCATAATCAGGCATAAGGACTATTCTGTTCTATTCCTGCCTTGAAATTGAAAAGGGTCGCTGGCAGGATGAAATCAAATAATTAATTAATACATTTAATACATTATTATAACCGTCAATCATTATAACCTCAAATACAAATATAAAATCCTACTCCTACATCTACTCTGCCATGGCAGTCACAGAGCTGAGGCTGGGAAGGAGAGCCATCTGTCCCTGACATCCGCAGCCCTGGAGCTGGGGAAAGTCACCTCTTTCTCTGGCCACCACAGCCCTGCAGGTCACAAATTTCCCCCACCCCCTCTTTTCACCCTACTGCCCCTTCCCACCTACTCCTTATTCCCCCAAAGGCCACCACCTCCTCACCTTATATGTGCATCTTCTCCAGGATCCAAGCACCTAATTAGTGGAGCCACACCTGCGTGGGTCCACTAATTACGCGAGTGGCTCTTCATTCTCTTGTGTGTGGCCACACAGGCATGCACCTTAGAGGGAAGTATCCATGGACCACCTGAATGGAGCTCATCCGCGGACCACAGTTTGAGAACCTCTGATCTATAAAGCAATCCTGGTTCATTCTTCTTAACGTATGAGCCAATTTAACTTTCTTTTACATAAGTAATCAAAAATACATTTATTCAAGCATTGTTAGAATCTTCTGTTATTCCAGTATAGCTTTTTATAGCTATAGCAATACCCACTCAAAAGATAAGTGTGAGGTGTATGTGAAATTATATATATACACACACACACACACACACACACGCGCGCGCGAAAATACCCGGCGTTGCTCGGGTCAGTCGGGCGTGGGGAGGGGGCAGACAGCTGAGCGAGTGCGGGGTCCGTTGAATGGGGGCAGAGAGCAAACCTGACACCCCCAGCTCACCCCCACCCCTCACCCACCCAGACACCTTCCCACCCCCCCAGACCAAACCCGACACCCCTGGCGCACTTACCCCCCGACCAAACCCGACGCCCCCCCGACCAAACCCGACACCCCCCCGACCAAACCCGACACGGGTCCGTCGGAGGTGGGGAGGAGGCACAGAGCTGAGGGATTCCGGGGTCCGTTGGAGGTGGGGAGGAGGCACAGAGCTGAGGGATTCCGGGGTCCGTTGGAGGTGGGGAGGGGGCACAGAGCTGAGGGATTCCGGGGTTCCGTCGGAGGTGGGGAGGGGTCAGAGTGCTGAGGGATTCCGGGGTTCCGTTGGAGGGGGGAGAGAGCTGAGGGATTCCGGGGTCCATTGGAGGTGGGGAGGGGTCAGAGAGCTGAGGGATTCCGGGGTTCCATTGGAGGCGGGAGGGGGCACAGAGCTGAGGGATTCCGGGGTTCCATTGGAGGCGAGAGGGGGCACAGAGCTGAGGGATTCCGGGGTTCTGTTGGAGGGGGGAGGGGGCACAGAGCTGAGCGAGTGCAGGGTCTGTTGGAGGGGGTATTATGACATCATAACTATGTCACAGAGAATAGCAGCTGCCCAGCTGATGTGATTGGCCTTTAAATAATTTCACCCCTGGGGGGCGTCAGAGGTGAGATTTGAAAATTTTTCGACTCTTATGGTCATTAGGACCCCAAGACCTCTAACTGTACCAAATTTCAAGTCTCTAGCTCAAACGGTGTGGAAGGAGTAAGCGTACACCCATACATATATACATACACCATTTGACTTTTATATATATATATAGATAAAAGTCAAATGGTGTATGCATGTACGGTATGTATGTGTGCGTGCGTGCGTCTATGTATGTAAGCGTTGCTCGGGTCCGACACCCCTGACACCCCCACCTCACCCCCTCGACCAACCCCGACACCCCCACCTCACTTACCCCTCGACCAACCCCGACTCACATTTTCACCCCCCCACCCAAACCCAACACCCCCACGTCTCCCCCTTACCAGCCCCCCCGACCAACCCCAACACCCACACCTCACCCCTCACCCACCCCGACACCTTCCCCCCCCCCCAGACCAAACCCAACACCCCTAGCTCACTTACCCCCCCGGACCAAACCCGACACCCCCACCTCACTTACCCTCCGACCAAACCCAACTCGGGTCTGTCGGAGTGGGGAGGGGGCAGAGAGCTGAGCGAGTGCGGAATCCGTTGGAGGGGGGAGGGGGCAGAGAGCTGAGGGATTCCGGGGTTCCGTTGGAGGGGGGAGGGGGCACAGAGAGCTGAGCGAGCGCAGGGTCCATTGGAGGGGGTATTATGACATCATAACTATGTCACAGAGAACAGCAGCTGCCCAGCTGATATGAATGGGCTTTAAAGAATTTCACCCCTGGGGGGCGTCAGAGGTGAGATTTGAAAAATTTTCTACTCTTACCCTGGTTAGGACCCTAAGACTTCTAACTGTACCAAATTTCAAGTCTCTAGCTCAAACGGTGTGGAAGGTGTAAGTGCACGTACATACACGCATACACCATTTGACTTTTTTATATATATAGATTCAGGATTAATTTACCACCCTAGCTAAACACCAGTAATTTATCAATTAATTTACATTCCATTTGGAAGAAGATAAATGTTGTTAGTAAATTTTACACTGAATGAGATAATGTGATGGTGTCCCAAAAATATAGTTTGAGTAAAATCAGCAGTTAAATTGATACTCATTTGGCATCTATGTTCAGTTGAGGGTACAATGATTTAAGAAAGACAGCAAACAATATTAAGTTTGGAAAATAAGATGAGGAAGGGTTAGGTATTGGGACATCTTCTATGTCCAAGAACCGTAATTTTACACATATGAAAAGGAATGTTAAGAGAGGACAGGAATCAGTTATTCTCAGTGAGAACTTTAGCTCTAAGAACAGGTAGCAGTGAGAGAAGCTTGAGAAGGGTTATGGAATTGCCATTACTTGAGTTATTTAGGGCTACACTAGCTATATATCTGCTAGGGACAGTTTAAGAATAACTAAAGCAGTTTTGCAAATTTTCAGGAAGGTGGACTAGATGAAAAAATCTGTCAAGATCTGTGTATGCCTTACTAAAATAATCATCTCATCTCATTCATTGCCACCCTCATTCTTCCTCTTTCCTTTCCCACTCTCTGAGTGATGCTGTGTGGCTAAGACCCGAGGAGCAGTCCTGCTCCATTCAGGTCCAGCAGGTTCTTCTGGAAAGCAGAAAGCCCTGTACTAGAGCTACTTACCTTGCAAAGTGGAAGCACTTTGCCTGCTGGGCTTCAGAGTGGAATATCTCCCCTGATAGTGCCTCTTTACAATCCATCCTGGACTACCTCCTGCATTTAACATGCCAAGGCCTTGCCTTTTCATCGATCAAGGTGCACTTGGCAGCCATATCAATCTTTCATTTGCACTCCAAGGGATGATCAGTATTTTCACATAAGATGACAGTCACGTTCTCAAGGGCCTCTAGAGGCTGTTTCCTCCGGTCCCAGATCTGGTTCCCCAATGGGATTTCAGTCTATCCCTTTCCAGGCTTACTGGTCCTCCTTTTGAGCCTCTAGTCTCTTGCTATTTCTCATACCTGTCGTGAAAGGTCACATTCCTTGTAGCCATTACTTTGGCAAGGTGAGTCTCCAGGATTAAAGCCCTTGCTTTGGAACCCCAATATATGGTGTTCTTCAAGGACACAGAGATATTTTCCCCTGCTGTTTCAGTGCTTGACTACAGGTTGTAAACGTACTTTAGGGAAATGGAATGTGTAGTGTTTTGCAGTTGACGTCTAAATGCTTTAAGGGTTCTAATTATTAGAGCATAGACTGGGAGAGAATGGGTACAATCCCAAACAAATGCAACTGAATCAAGGTAATAAATTTGAAGCAAAACAAAATAAGAGTACCAATTACAATATGAATTTTTTTTGAAACAATGATAGACTCACCATTTAAAAAATTATATAACGGCAGGCCCCTCTGGGGCTACAGTGTAATACTTTATTTGTAAACAAGAAACCACAGATGACTGACTGTGAGCATTAGCAATTTGCTTTAAAAGGTAGAAAAATTACCCAGTGTGCCTTTCTTTTTCTAAACTACATAGATACATGTATATTATTGTTTTATATGTTCCACAGAGTTAAATGCAGCACCTCCACTGCTTATTTTTCTGTTTTATTCACTTCAGGAATACATCGTCTTAAACAGAGCTTGCCTAAAAGGAAGCCAGGACTAATGGCCAAGTCATACGACCCAATAGCCCCTATAGCTGAGGAAATAAGTGAGGGGGTCTGTCTCTTGTGTTTTGATGAATTTCAGGTAAGTAATTAATTAGAGAGAGTTTCCTGGCTTCAATAAAACATTTAAAGTATTGTTGATCTTTTATCTTAAATATAATATCCTTTGTTGTTAGTTTAGTATTCAAGTTACTAGCCTGTGGTGAACTGTAGAAGATAAAAGTTCAGAATAGAAATTGTTTCCAAGACTGTGAAGAAGATATTTTTCAAAGAGGTAGAAGTTGACTGCTTCAGTCTACTTTGAATCACTTTCAGGTGTCTCCTTTAATCACCATCCTTAAAGCTCACTGTAGAGAACAAATAGAATTTGATAAGATTCTTATGAGCACTTTGGGGCAGAGACTGAGTTTGTACAGTGTCTAGCACAGTGGTACTGGTCCATGTTTGGTATCCCCCCGGCATTCCTGCAATTGAAATAACAAAATAATAATTTGATTCATTGAGATCAAGGACATGGGAACGATATATCAAATTAAACTTAAAGTCTGTGGCAATGTCCTGAAGACTTTGTGTACTGGGCTATCAAACTGTGGCAATGTCAGATAAATTTTAAAATGGAAGCTTTTATTGAATTAAATAAGAAAATGAATAAATTGATAAAATATTCTTTGTTTTACTTACCTTAATTAATTCGATTTATTCTGTACTACTCCTGAATTCTTCATTTTAATTGTGCCTCACAAATTTATATTGAAAACACACCAACTGCATTATAGAAATTGTCCACAGGGAAGCTGGAGGTTGTGGTAGCTTGAGATGACTAGGGCTTGTTGGCTTCTGAGAAGTTGTGGGAGACAGTCTGGGATAAAGATGGTTGCTGGGTATGACTGCTAAAATGATCAGCAATTAAGTAGTTATCCGTGTTGACATTTAAATTATCATTGTTAAGTTTTTTAAGTTAATATCCTGTTGAGATGAATGGAGAAGTTTACACCTTTCAGCCATTGTTTTAGGCAGTCTGCTGGCCTGAGAAGACAACAGTGCATCATAGAGTTGTAGAAATGTAGGGCTATAAGAGACCTCAAGAGCCCAGCCCCCCATTCTGAGGCAGGACCAAGTAGAACTAGACCATGCCTTACAGATGTTTCTCCAGAATGTTCTTAAAAACTTCCAGTGATGGGGATACCACAACCTCCCTTAGAAGCCTATTCCAGAGCATAACTACAGTTAGAAAATGCTTCCGAAAATCTAACCTAAATCTCCCCTGCTGCAGATTAATCCCATTACTACTTGTCTTACCTTCAGTGGACTCTGAGAACAATTGTTTATTTCCATCAGTTTATACTCCGTTCACATTGGAATGCTTTTTTACAGCCATTAGTGCTATAAAGTTAATTTTAAAAAATTAAATCTTTTGTGCTAGAATATAATTCTGCAGTAACAATGAATTCTTCTTCGAGTGCTTGCTCATGTCCATTCCCACAAGTGTGTGCGCACCGCGCATGCACGGTTCCGGAAAGTTTTCCCCCCAGCGGTACCCGTAGGGTCGGCAGGGGCGACCCCTGGAGTGGCGCCCTTATGGCGATGTATATATGCCCCTGCCGACCCTCCCCCGCTCAGTTCCTTCTTCCCGCCCATGACGGTTAGCTGGAATCCCTCTACCTCGTGTGTACTAGCGGTATCTCAGTCCATAGTTGTTCTTAGTTAGTGTTTATAGATAGTTGATAAGTGTTAGTTCTACTGTTCCATTAGAATAGAAGTAGTTTACAGAGTCGTTATCGTGTTATGCCTGGGGCGCCGGGGTTTAAGACCTGCGTGCGCTGCGGGAAGCCTATGCCCAACAGTGACCCTCATACTGAGTGTCTGAAGTGCCTCGGGGAGAGTCATCTGTCGGAGCGTTGTGCTATCTGCAAGGGATTTAAGCCCAGGACAAAGAAGGAAAGGGAGTCGAGACTGAAGCTTATCCTGATGGAGTCAGCGCTTCAGCCTCAGGGAGATCTCCCATCCACTTCGGTCAGAAGTGCTCCGGCCTCGGTGCGAGACCCGGCGGCACCGAAGAAGGATAAGGCTCACCGGCACCGCTCACCGCACCGCTCTGTGAGCCCGCGTCGGCACCGATCTCAATCTCCGGTGCCGGCTAAGAAGCAAAGAGGTCGGTCCCCATCCAAGAAGGCTAAGGGGAAATCCTCTTCTCACAGGCAGACTTCGGGTCACCTGAGTGAGTCCCGTCAAGTGCCTCTGCAACTTGCCTCGGTGCGCGCTCCTACGTCAAGGGACGAGGTAGCCCCGCCCGAGATGATTCAAGACTTGGCGATGCCATCGACCCCGGACGCCTTCGATGCAGCCAGGGAGCTGATCGAAATGGCGGGGGACCCCACTCCGGTACCGATCATTCCACCGGCACCGGTGTTGCCTCAAGGGCCCATACCAACGGCGGCACCGTTTGTGGTCCCGGCACCGCTACCACCGATTATCCCTCCAATGGCAACTCACTCGGCACCGGTCACTACCTCGGTACCGGCTACAGCACCGAGAAGGGACCCCGCGGCACCATCACTACAGGCTTCAGCAGAGACTTATGTGCGCCAGCCGGCACCGAGAGCGTTTCCAGGAAAGCCAATGTTGATACATCCAACCATGGCACCGGAAGGAACGGCACCCCCGTGGTCTGCATCTGAACAGTCTTCTGATTCCGATGTGGGCTCCGCACGCTCTGGCCGCACCCACCGCTCCGACGCAGGCTCCCGGCACTCACATAGGAGCCATTATCATTCGGCAAGGCGCCACCACTCTCGGCACGGATCCCGGCACCGTAGTGAGTCCCAGGCGGCACCATGGCCGCAGTACCCTCAGGGACCGGCGCAATGGCCTGTCTGGGCACCGTGGACATTCCAACAGGTGCAGGGCCCACCATCCGTCACTGCCTCCTTGCCCTCGGTGCCGCGTGGCCCGGTGTCGGCCACAATTACCAGACCCCCCTCGGAGGAACCCGATGATGACCCTATGCCGGGACCTTCGGGTCTGGGCAGCCACCAGTCTACCCACTCTGCGGATAGGGCGGCCGCGCAGCCTACTTTAGAGGACCCAACACAGGGCGAACCACAGTTTCTCTCTTCTTCCTCCTCCTCTCCAGATGAGGCGGTGGCGGGATCGTCCACCTCTGGTTTACCACCAATGGACATCAAAGGCCACCAAGACCTCCTGCGGAGAATTGCCCACAATTTGAATCTCCCTGCTGAGGAAGTGACAGAGGAGGAGGATCCGACGGTGGACATACTTTCATCTGATGGCCCACCTAAGATTGCCCTACCATTTATTAAGAAAATACAATCTACCTCTAATGCTTTGTGGCAAACCCCAGCCTCAATTCCACCAACTGCGAGAGGGGTGGAGAGACGATATTTTGCACCCCGAACGGGTTATGAACATCTTTTCACCCACCCGGCACCGGGATCTTTGGTGGCTGACGCCGTGAATCAAAGGGAGCGCCAAGGTCAACCAGGCCCCACTCCCAAATCGCATGATGCAAAAAAACTGGACCTATATGGCAGAAAAGTGTACTCTTCAGCCGCATTACAATTACGTATTGCAAACCAACAAGCGGCATTAGGACGCTACGCGTTTAATTCGTGGGCAGCGTTGAATAAATTCCAGGGGCAGGTAACTAAGGATTCCACTCCCGAATTCACGGCTATTGTGGAGGAGGGCAAGGTGGTTTCTAGGGCTGCACTACAGGCCGCCCTCGATGCAGCCGACTCAGCATCCAGAACAATGGCGACTGCCATAGTTATGAGAAGGGGAGCCTGGCTACAGGTGTCAGGAATTCCACCACCGGTCCAGGCATCCATTCAAGACCTTCCCTTTGACAAGCAAGGGTTATTCTCTGAGGACACGGATAAGAAGCTTCATTCGATGAAGGACTCTAGGGCCATGCTCAGGTCTCTAGGCCTACACACACCCCAGACTGTCAGGAGACCGTTTAGACCTCCTCCAGCCCCTCCACTCCGTCCTTTCCAACAGGGGCCAAGGCGTGATCAACCCAGGAGGGGTGGTAGAGGAGTGAACAGGGGTCGTCCCAGATCCTCCTCCCGTAACGGACAGCAACAGCCGGGATCTCGACAGCCCTCAAACGGCAGACCAAATTTTTGAAGGGGCGCACGAGGACGACCATCCAGTATCCCGATCCTACCCTTCCCCAACCTTCGTGAATCGCTTGTCCCACTTTTACCAGGCTTGGTCCCAAATCACATCAGACAAATGGGTCCTCAGCCTGGTGAAAGTGGGGTACTCTATCCAATTCTCCTCCCTCCCTCCCATCCATCCCCCTTCCCCGTCCCTCTTCAGGGACCCATCTCACGAGCAACTCTTAGTTCAGGAGGTTCAGACCCTCTTATCTTTGGGTGCCATAGAGGAGGTTCCTCAAGAATTTCGGGGCAAGGGCTACTATTCCCGTTATTTCCTTATCCCGAAGGCCAAAGGTGGCCTTCGCCCTATCCTGGACCTGCGGGGCCTCAACTCCTACATAAAGAAGCTGAAGTTCCGCATGCTCTCCCTAGCGACCATTATCCCTTCTATGGATCACGGAGACTGGTTTGCCGCCCTCGACTTGAAGGATGCATACTTTCACATATCAATCATCCCCAGTCACAGGAGGTTCCTGAGATTTGTGCTCGGGGATCATCACTACCAATTTGCAGTGCTCCCCTTCGGCCTGTCGACTGCCCCAAGGGTGTTTACAAAGTGCATGTCGGTAGTGGCTGCATACCTGAGAAGGAGACAGGTACACGTGTACCCTTACCTGGACGATTGGCTCGTCAGAGCACACTCAAGAGAACTAGCAATCCATCAGGTAGCTCTCGTCAGAGCCACTTTCCTCAGGTTGGGCCTCATACTAAACGAACCAAAGTCGACCCTAGCTCCCACTCAGAGAATCGAGTTTATTGGGGCAGTACTGGACTCTCAGCGAGCCATGGCATTTCTGCCCACAGCTCGGGCCGAGGCCATAACGAACTTGATTCGCTCCGTACTGCGGTATCCAACCACCACAGCCAGAAACTGCATGGTCCTATTGGGCCATATGGCTGCATGTACGTACGTGGTGCCCTATGCCAGACTTCGACTTCGCCCACTCCAAGCCTGGCTATCGTCGGTATACAGGCAGGGAAGAGACCCACTGGACCTGGTTGTCACCCTCCCACACCACACGCTGAGTGCACTACATTGGTGGCTGCAACCACGCGCTCTCAATGCAGGGGTCCCCTTTCGCAAACCCCAGCCTACAATGACATTGGCAACAGATGCCTCGGCCCTCGGCTGGGGAGCCCATCTGGGAGACTCCAGGACTCAGGGACACTGGTCTCACAGCGAGCTGGCCCTACACATCAACGTCCGGGAGCTGAGAGCGGTACGTCTAGCATGCCAGGTATTTCAGGACCAGTTACAAGGCAAGTGTGTGCTGGTACAGACGGACAATACGGCGGCAATGTTTTATATAAACAAACAG
Organism: Sternotherus odoratus; assembly: GCA_032164245.1. Taxonomy (NCBI): domain Eukaryota; kingdom Metazoa; phylum Chordata; order Testudines; family Kinosternidae; genus Sternotherus; species Sternotherus odoratus. The sequence goes on from JAVMKO010000003.1 coordinate 66,054,866, forward strand.
GGTGGTGCTCGCTCTTCTCCCCTATGCAAGGAAGCCCTGACCCTGTGGGATTTTTGTATCGCGCACAATATCCATCTCACAGCCACCTACCTTCCAGGGGTCCAGAATGTCCTAGCGGACACCCTCAGTCGCTCATTCCGGGGCCACGAATGGTCGCTCAGGGGGGATGTTGTGCATTCAATCTTCCTACAGTGGGGATTTCCCCGCCTAGACCTGTTCGCCACAAAGGCCAACAGGAAATGCCAGAGGTTCTGCTCTCTCATGAACCTCAGCCCCGGGTCAGAGGCAGACGCCTTTCAGATCCCTTGGAGGGAGGGTCTGCTCTATGCGTTCCCTCCGTTTCCACTCATTCACAGGGTGCTGCTCAAGGCCCGCCTGGACAGAGCGTCCATGATTCTAATAGCACCGGCATGGCCCCGCCAGCATTGGTACACGCTGCTGTTGTCTCTGTCAGTCTCCACACCTATAACCCTACCGCTCCTTCCCACACTGGTGTCCCAGGACCACGGGCGGTTGCTTCACCCCAACCTCCAGTCACTCCACCTCACGGCATGGAATATCCGTGGTTGAATCCCTCGGAACGCCAGTGCTCGGTTCATGTTAGAGAGGTCCTGCTGGGTAGCAGGAGGATATCTACTCGTACTACTTATATGGCCAAATGGAAACGTTTTTCCCTATGGGCACGGGACAAGGGGGTAGACCCGACCTTATCCCCCATACCCTTGGTTTTGGATTACCTTCTGGACCTTAAGAGACAAGGTCTAGCCATTTCTACAGTTCGTGTCCACTTAGCGGCTATATCAGCCTTTCACGCAGAAGTGGGAGGGGGTTCTCTGTTTAGCAACCCCCTCGTGGGGCGGTTCCTCAAGGGATTGGATAGATTGTACCCTTCCGTGCGACCACCTGTCTCACAGTGGGACCTGAACCTGGTGTTGGCGGCCCTTATGAAGCCACCCTTTGAGCCCATGGCCTCCTGCCCACTCTCTTATCTTTCCTGGAAGACGGTATTTCTTGTGGCTATTACTTCCGCCCGTCGGGTTTCTGAGCTCCGAGCGCTCACCTCGGAGCCCCCGTACACTGTCTTCCACAGAGATAAGGTTCAGCTACGGCCTCATCCGGCCTTCCTCCCTAAAGTGGTGTCAGCCTTCCACTTGAATCAGGAAATTTTTTTGCCTGTCTTTTTCCCTAAGCCCCATGCTTCCAACAGGGAAAGAATGCTACACTCCCTAGACGTTAAGAGGGCGCTAGCTTTTTATATAGATCGTACAAAAACTTTTCGTAAATCTTCACAACTTTTTATTTCAGTGGCGGAACGAATGAAGGGGTTGCCGATTTCTTCGCAGCGTCTGTCGAGATGGATCACCTCGTGCATCAAACTGTGCTATAACCTCTCGAACATTTCTCCTCCGCCACTAACAGCTCACTCGACCAGAGCCCAGGCTACTTCAACAGCGTTCCTGGCACATATCCCGATTGGCGACATCTGCAGAGCTGCAACATGGTCTTCGGTCCATACCTTCTCTTCGCACTACGCCATCGTGCAGCAGACTGCGGAGGATGCTGCTATGGGACAGGCTGTCCTGGCAGCAGGGACTAGCTCTACTCCTCTCCCACCTCCAAGGTAACTGCTCGTAAGACACTTGTGGGAATGGACATGAGCAAGCACTCAAAGAAGAAAGAACAGTTACTCACCTCTCGTAACGTTTGTTCTTCGAGATGTGTTGCTCATGTCCATTCCCAATCCCACCCGCCTCCCCTCTGTCGGAGGACCGGCAAGAAGGAACTGAGCGGGGGAGGGTCGGCAGGGGCATATATACATCGCCATAAGGGCGCCACTCCAGGGGTCGCCCCTGCCGACCCTACGGGTACCGCTGGGGGGAAAACTTTCCGGAACCGTGCATGCGCGGTGCGCACACACTTGTGGGAATGGACATGAGCAACACATCTCGAAGAACAAACGTTACGAGAGGTGAGTAACTGTTCTTTCTTTAGTAAACTGTATGGCTGTAGAATGCACAAGGACATTGCTGTGGTCCAGTATCGTTCATGGGAATGTTTGTAATAAAGAAAATTCTATTTAAGAAAATTTCTTGCATATCTTTTGATAGGTAAAAGCCAGTGCTGGTTTCTTCTTAGAGTAGAACTTTTTTTGTACTAGTGACTGAGGACGAAATGCACATTATTGAATTATGCTAATTAATGAGTAAGTGAACAACTGTGATACAGAATCTTTTATCACAAAATATCCTTTGATATTTTCTCAAATATTGTTTTAATTATATGAGTTAGTACGCTAGTTATATACTGTAGTTGAATTTTTAAAAATAACTAGATGTTATGATATGCCTTTGAGACATGGAGTGAGACTACCGTGTTTAGTTTTGACTTTTCTGTTAAAACCGAAAGAAGGACAGGAGATGCTTGATATGGGTTTACTCAGATTCCAATTTTGTTTTTAGATGTCTGGGACTCCTCAGCAGATAAAAATGTTCAATGCAATACTATTACTGATTCTTAACCGAATTGTTTGCTGGTAATTTTGTATTTACTTCATCCAGTGAGTATGAACAGCATCACAAAACAGCTCTGCAGAAACTGATACATAATCCAACTGCATGTCGTGTTGTAGTTATACTAATAAGCAATGTGAAGTTTTTGAGTAAACATGATATGCCAGAAATGTACATTTTAAACACTTGATAAAGGAACCTCTTTGCTAATTCCAGTATTGGATATGTTGGTATAAATAACTCTTTGCCATATGGGTACCCACTGCTTGGTTACTCCAGTATTGAGTTTTCTGTTTTGTTCCACATTTCAAAAGTAGGCTCAGAGATTGCCTCATCACTCTGTTGTCAAGGTAGAAGTACTACAGTCATTTAACTGATTAAAATAGTGCTTTCCTTTTTCTATCTCCAAGGTGTGTCTGGGAAGGAAATACAACAAATTTAGTATTCCCAGGACATTAAATACTTGTGTCAATTTTAGCATTTTGTTTATTAATTTTGTACTCTGAATTCAGTGATTTCAAAATGATCAGTCAGACAATAGATTGCTGATCATTTATCATATAATATGTAAGCCATGTGCTACTGTACAGATTTGAATGACTAACAGTCCCAATTTTCAGAAATTTGCTAAGGCCTCTCATTCTGAATATTTCATCTCCCTGCCTAAATAGTCACAAAGTGATGTGACCTCTGGGAGAGCTGTTCAGATGGGGGGGAACAAACTCTTAAAGAAAGGCACATGTTCTTCTTCATTCCTCTAGTTGGTTTCCCCAGCAGAGAGGCTAATTGGCAGTCTTCACGCAGGACTTGATTTACTCAAATTTAAGCAAACACTAGATTTACAGATACAACTGGAAGAAAAACAAAAGAGGCAGAACAAATATTAGCTGTGACATAAAGACAAAATTGCTGTCCACAATGACAGCTGAAAAATCCTTTTACTTGAGAACAGACAATGGCAGTGGAAGTAAGTCGTTACTCCTACAGGAGAACCATGATCATGCATTGTGGAGATGGACAGAAGGACCAGAGAAGTTGTCCAGATTTACTTGAAATATTGAAGGTTTCCTTTAGATACCTTTTGCATATAGGAGAAAAGGTGAAGATGTCGTTCTTTGTGGTATAGAGAAGAGATTCTGTGACACTGACAGCAGAAAGCTATGAAGATGCCCACTTTTCAGAGATCACCAAATGCAGAATTGTTAAAGACAACAGCGTTGCTGAATTCCATTTAACACCTGGCTGAAACCACATCATAGAGACTGTGGAGTAAATCATATTAGAACCTGTAGGAGTTGGGATGAGAGAGAGCCAGTTGAATACAAAATTAAAATAATGCATTGACTAAGTGACTTAGAAAAGCATTTCAGAATCTATTGACTTATTCTGCTTATTATTTCTTAAAGTTCTTACTGAAAACATTCCAGTCTCTTAAAGTGGAGTTGTAATAGGTATCATGTTGCAAGTACTGCATGGGTACCACTATATGAATGCCTATGTTAAGCTTCTGAGCATGCCTTATGAACTAGATGTTTCTGAAAACTTGATCAGTCTTAATATGCACTGTTTGTGCACAGATTAATAAATAGTATTCTTTCTTCCCAATCTTTTGTCATTAGTGCTTCTGATAAATAAAACAGCCCATCTTTTTTGCATCCACATAAATAGTATACTCTTTTAATAGATGGCCCTAAATGTAAAATCCTGAGATGCATGCCATTTGTAATTTTAATTTTGTTGCTTTTCAGTATCTTAACGGGTGGCTAATAAAATCTGGGTTTTATTTTATTTTGTCGAATGCTGAAATAATTCTATACAAAAGTAATTAGGCTTCTAATTTTGTAATACCTGTGGAAGGTAGCAATAGTAATGAAAATAGAATCCCTACTTTTTGGTAAGCAGCATGATCATGCAGAGATAGTATTTAAATACTATTCAGTATCACTTGGGTTTAAAAAAGAACTACAGTTTAGACAGTTTTTACAAGCTAGCAAAGCTATTAAAAGCCTCTAATAAAAAACTAGGCTCTTATTTTTGTGCTAATACTAATTACTGATAATACATGCTTATGTTTGTCATTCATTATATGGAGCGGTACCAATCAGTGGATGACTGAGTCTCAAGCACTTACACATGTAAATTAACTATTCGATTTTTTTTTTCTTTTTTACTTAAGTGAGTCATAATGGAAAGCAGCACTAGGTCATAAAAATCTTTTCTCTTAAATGCTAATGAAATTTCTCCATTCTCTCCATTAGCAGACTCCCCTTATTGGTAATTTGTAGCCTACTCTTTTGTTCCTGGTTGTAATGAATGCTGGGTACAGAAAAAACCTGAGCCATGAGAACCCTTCAGCTATTGTCTTCTGCTTGCTTACACTGTAAAATTATCTTTCCCTTCCAAAGCTGTACAAGATCAAAAGAAAATAAATTGGCACCCCAGTACACAAAATGACTCTTGCTTTATTAATTATATAGCTTTCAAAAGTTAATTTATTCTGGTAAGGCAAAAACACTAAAATTCTGTAACATCAAATAATAACTCAGTAACAGGCCTTTATTCATTGCTTTCTTTTACTTCATTGTAAACATTTGCACTGGAGTGTACATAAATGTTATAATTCTCTTCAGTCCTCCATTATGTACTCTGCTCCTGCAAAAGTCTCTTCTGCCACATAAGTGTGTAATTAAAAAAAAAATACAAAGTTTGTAGTAAAATAATATATATCATAATTTTAAAAATCCAATTCCTGAGAAAATTTTTTCTGACTCAGTAAAAAGAGTCCAAATTCTTTTAAAATTTGAACTTATGTTCTGGTTTCTTGTCAGAAACAACACCGGCATTCAAGCAGTTGAAAAGAAGCTTCTGTTTGAGTGTGCAGAAACGAAATTTAAGGGCGATCTTCAGTTTCAAATTAAATAATGTCAGCACCACTTTCCTTTACGTGTCTTGAGTTTTGAAGACAACTTTGGAAGTTTCTGAAGTTTTAGTAATTCAGAAGAGCCTTCAGGAAAACGTCAGTAGCTGACATGTAAGCAGCTATAATCAACAGGTTGTGTGTTCCTCAGCCAATACCTGCATACCTTGATAGAAGTATAACAACTGTTCTGACCACACCAGAGGGTTGCTGGATGATACCCGCATTCCATGGAGTGTTACTGAATTTGTTGTTGAGGAAGAAAAGAAAATGTAAAAAACCCTCATCTAAATACTAGTCCTCTCATAAGAATTAGGTGAATGGTTGCCGAAGGATGGATCACAGGGAAGGAGAAAACTGCTGCTATTAAAGCTTTCCTCAGTTGTCTCCAAACTAGCTGGTAGGAGCAGGGTCTAAGGCTATGTCTACCCTATGGATCTTACAGTGGCAAAGCTGTACTGCTGCAGCTGCACAGCTGTAAGGTCTCCAGCGTAGCTGTTCTATGTCAGCGGGAAAGCGCTCTTCTGCCAATATCGTTAAACCATCCCTAATGAGTGGCAGTAGCTATGTCGGTTTGAGAGCATCTGCCACCGACATAGCGCGGTTCACTCCGGCACTTTTGTCAGTGAAACTTATGTCGGTCACAGTGTGTGTTTTTTCACCCCCTGACCAACAAAAGTGTTGCCGACAAAAGTGCTAGTGTAGACAAAGCCTGACTTTTTCCTCCTTTCCCCTTTTTGCCTTGGCGCCCCACAACTTGGGGGATTAAGTGGAGGCTGCAGTGACTTTGACTATTTAATCCTCAAACGCCCAAAAGTTTAAGGCCAGATATACACACACAACTTTTGCCAGGATAGTAATGTTGATTAGGGGTGTGATTTTTTTTTGGGGGGGGGGTATGTTTTATGCCAGCAAAAATCCTACTGTAGGCATAGGCAAAGAAGTGCTTTTGCTGGCATAGTTTATTTTGTTTGGAGAATGGCATGAGTTATATCCGCAAAAGCACTCTTGCCAGTATAAGGTGGTCGACATTAGGAGGGTTTACCAATATAGATATAGTGGCAGACATTTTCTAATGTCGAATAAGGACTCATCTGCACTAGGAATTTAAAAGATGTGGCTATCCTGACCTAAGACCTGGTATTGACAGCACTAGGTCAATGAGGTGGATTACTTACGTCATCAGGAGAAGCCCTACACAAGCAGGAGATCCCTCCCGTCAATGTAGGTAGCATCTTCGCTGAAGTGCAACACCAGCAGTACAGCTGTGCATTTTACGTGAAGACATGTCCCTAGCTACTGGCTCTGAGAGGTGGATCACCTGTGCCAACAGGAGTGTTTTAAGTGTAGACCTATCCAAGGGTTAAGAATCCAATCCTTTAACTGATAACACCTAGATGGACTGTTTGGCCAGTGGAAAGCATGGCTTTATGTGGGTACAGCAGTCCACACCTGATACAATCCAGATAGGCAGAGATCCCCTTGTGGGATCAGGGCCTAAATTAAGACAAAGTGTAACAAGTTGATGTAATGAAGAATAGGAGGGAAAGTGCCAGGGAAACATAGATTACAGTAGTTAAGATGGTTTAGTTATTGGGTACATTGATTTTTTTTTATTAGCCTGTGAGATTCTGTGACTCCTATATTATACTATCATGTCTAATTTTTCTTCTGTTCAGAAAAGTTTATTACATTTTTCTCCATTCTGACGCATAATGTTATGTATGCTGCAAGTCTATAGTATCAGTTTCTAGATACCATAAACTTAGTTAAAACTAGCTTTAGTAAATAGTTTGTCTAAGAATTTTCACTTTGCTGCTTGTTGTTAATTTTTTTCAGTATTAATTGTAGCGCCCAATTTTTTTCATGTTTTTTAAGTGAATGTTTTGTCTGAAGGTTAGAAGAGGCTGACTATGCTGGAAGTGACTGCAGTGCCTTTTGATTATTCATGGACAGTAATAGAAGGCACTTAAAAAGAACAATGAAATTGCTTATTTTTGTGATGGGCCATCTGTTGAATTGTTTTGTGCAACAATCACACAATAGTATCTATGTCATATCATTCTATTTTCTACAGCAGCTGATTATGTATAGTTGGCTACTTGTCCTTATTTCTGAAGTCCCATGACCATTTAAAGTCACCTCTACCAACCTTTACTAGAAAGGTAATAGAAATGTAAAACAGCTGGTGTATATTTTCTTTATCTTCTGTTTTTCATGTTGGTTCTAATTAATTAGGCCTCTTTGAAATGTGTAGGTCTGTTTTCTGTGTCTCCCACCTGTAGTTTTATAATAGAAGTTAACATGGAATCATTTAGCAATTGGTAAAGAAATGATGGGGTTCTGTAATAAAGAGCATGCAAGTTTTAAAAGATTGCCATGCGTTCCCTGCTTATTAATTATCTCCTTTATTTCCCCCTTCCCCTCCAAGCAATAATTAGAATCCTTCTCCAGGATTTTACTAACAAGCCATTTTTTTTCTGACTATGAAACCATTTGCAGATCTATTATGGCAGAAGTTGAAAGCAATAAAAACAACTGTGTTGTCTTCCACAGGTCACTGACATTGCTGATGCCATGATTCTGAAACAGCTTTTTGAAAATCTCTTCCAAAATGGAGTCGTCGTTGTGGCAACATCCAATAGGCCACCTGAAGGTAAAAACAAACTTTCTACCACTATGATACAAGTACAGTGAAACTAACACATCTATATATATAAAAGTCAAATGGTGTATGTGTGTATGCATGCGTGTATGTACGTTCCCTTACTCCTTCCACACCTTTTTAGCTAGAGACTTGAAATTTGGTACAGTTATAGGCCTTAGGGTCCTAATCAGGGTAAGAGTCGAAAATTTTTCAAATCTCACCTCTGACGCCCCCCAGGGGTGAAATTCTTTAAAGCCCATTCACATCAGCTGGGCAGCAGGTTAACACCTGCTGTTCTCTGTGACATAGTTATGATGTAATAATACCCCCCTTCCAACGGCCCCAGCACTCGCTCAGCTCTCTCCCCCCTCCCCCCCTCCAACGTTCCCCACACTCGCTCAGCTCTCTTTCCCCCCCCTCCCCCCCTCCAACGTTCCCCACACTCGCTCAGCTCTCTTTCCCCCCCCCCCCCATCCAGGGGCCCCCACACTCGCTGAGCTCTCTCCCCCCTCAGGAAAGAATCGAAAAATTTTTAAATCTCACCCCCTCCCTCCAATGCCCCCCCCCACTCACTCAGCTCCCCCCCCCCCCCAACGGACCTTGCACTCGCTCAGCTCTCTTGCCCCTCAGGTAAGAATAGAATTTTTTTTAAATCTCTCCCTCCTCCCCCCACTCCAATGCCCCCCACCCACTCGCTCAGCTCTCTCCCCCCTCCCAGCCCCCAACGGACCCCGCACTCAGCTCTCTGACCCGCCCCTCCTCCAACGGCCCCGGCACTCTCAGCTCTCTTCCCCCCGCCCCCCCCCCCCCCGACGGACCTGAGCAACGCCGGGTATTTCTGCTAGTTTCTTATAAAAGCCACTTTACATGTATTCACATGTAATGGTGATGAAATCTCTAGTTTTAAGAATCTGTGGTATTCTTTCCATGCCATGCACATCACTACTAGTTGTCTCTTATATGTGGAAGAAAGGGTCCATCCTGGGTCCTACCTCCTTTTCTCCCCCCAATATTTTTTTCTCTATATCTACAGCTTCTTTAAGTGATGTTACTAACCCTTCCTATCTCTATATTGGAGAGTACATCTGAGAAACTGCCTCAGGATTGGGTGGGCTCAAAGACCCAGGCGGAGCCTGGCCGGCAGAAGGGAGAGGGAGTGAGTGACTGTTTCTTCCCTCCCCATTCTTAGACTATGGGCTTGTCTTCACTACCGTGCTACATTGGTGCCACTGCAGTGTCTCCCGCTGACATCACGTGGTGTAGACACTGCTTTAAGTCAGTGTAACTTAGGTTGCTCACAGAGGTGACTTTCCCACACCCCTGAGTAAGTGACAAGTTACATTGACTTAATCAGTTGTGCAGACAAGCCCTATGTCTACGGGGGGGGGGTGATTTTTCTCTGCTTGCGAACACAAACTCACACTAGCGCTTGTTGTGCTAGCACATGTATAAATAAGGAAGCCACAGTAGCACTGGTAGCTGCCCTCCTGCTCTCTGTCCTGTGGCTGAACAGCCCCTTGCAGAGCTTGCAAGCATCCCTCCTTGCTTGAGTTATCCTCAGTCAAGTTAACAAGTGTTCAAAACAAGACCAACAAAAGTGGCAACACAGTTGGGATGCGCAGTCCCTCATGCACCATCAGGATGGGTGGCGCCAGGGTGGGATGGTGCTTGGGGCTGGATCAACTCAGTTGACAAGAAGTTGGAGACTTACCTATCACTTTTTGTTGGAAAGGGGAAAATTACCCCCCCAAATCACCACCTTGAGAGGCACATTGGATGCTGCTGCAGTTTCAATGCCCCCGGCTGCTGTGGGTGCATTAAAGCAACAGCAGCAGGGTCCCCTTCCGCCCCTACCTGCTCCCCTCACCTCTGGGGCTTGGGCGCTGGATTGGGCCACATCGCAGCTCCTCTTCCCAATCTCAAAGCTGCCCTCGACTCACCTCAGCGAGCGGTCTGCAAGGAGAAGCACTGGGACTCCAGCAGCCCCATGTAATGTGTGTGTGTGTGGGGAAGCTCAGTCGGCCACCCTGCTGCTTCCTCACTCCCCGTACTGCTGGGCGCCCTGAGAAATCTGGGGGATGGGAGTGCAGGAGCTGCATAGGGCTGGCCCAAAGGGGACGTCATGGGAAGTGTCCATAGCATTGTGGTACCACGGGTTAGGGCAGCCACCCCACCCTTCTCTATCTGTGCACACAGAATGTATTCCAGCATCTAAAGATGAGTGTCTGAAATGAAATTCTCCCCAGTAAAGTGAATTGGGTTAATACATTACATTTGTTCTTAATAAGGTATCCAACAGGGATGTTAAGTGTCTGGTTTTCAACCAGAAGGCCCTGTTGAAAAGGGACCTGACAGTTGCGGTCAGCACACCTGACCGGGCCGCTAAAAGTCTGGTTGGCCACATTGGGGCTGGCAGGTTCCATGCCCAGCTCTAAATAGCTCCCCGGAAGCAGTCTCTTGGAGAGTCCCTGGAAGGTGTCTCCACCTCCTAGGTGAAGGGGAAGTCAAGGGGATTCTGTGCACTGCCCCCACCCACAAGTGCTGGTTTTGCAGCTCCCATTGGCTAGGAGTCATGTGAATGGGAGCTGCAGGAGCGGTGCTTACAGGCAGGGGCAGCATGCAGATCACCCTGGCCGCCCTTCTGCCTACGAGCCATAGAGTCATGCTGGCTGCTTCCCGGCAGTTGTGTGGACTTCCTCAGTCTCAACTCCGCGCAGGTCAGCACCACCTGAAGCCTTGCCCTGAACCCCCTCCTACACTCCAGCCTCCTGCCCCAGTCTTGAGCCCTCTCCTATATTCTGAGCTCCTCAGCTCCACCCCGGAGCCCCTCTTGCACCCCAAGCCCTTCATCCCTGGACCCACCCCAGAACCTGCACCCCCCAGCCAGAGTGCTCAACCCCTCCCACACACCAACCCTCTCCCCCAGCCCAGAGCCTCCTCCCACACTCCGAACCCATCAATCCCACCCCCAAGCTCTGAGCTTCCCCTCTACATCCTAAACCCCCTCATCCCTGGCCCCACCCCAGAGTTTGCACCCCCAGCCAGAGCCCTCACCCCTTCCTGCACTGCAACTCCCTGCCCCAGACTGGTGAAAATGAGCGAATGAGCAAGGGTGGTGGAGAGTGAGTAACGGGGGTGGGTGGAGTGAGCAGCGAGCAGGGCCCCGGAGAAGGAACGGGGCCTCAAGAAAGGGGCAGGGCAAGGGTGTTAGAAAGTTGTCAACCCTGGTATCCAAATTCAGGACTGACTTTAGGATTTTTTCCCCTCGCTTTCTGGAAGCAAAGAGGCAAGATAGAAGTCTGGTCTTAGAGAGTCTTAGAGAGAACACTGGCCAAAATACTAGCGCCACACCTGGTAATGTTACGTTTACTGCTTTCCCACTGGAACATGAGTGAAATGTCAAGGTGTGACTTCTAGAATCCCAGCTTCACTCATCTGCCAAAATCCACTCACCACATTTTCCTTATCCTCCCCAAAAGGAAAAATAATGCAATAAAAACAAGGCTGCTATAGCTGTTCTTAATTCATAGATGAGTTAATATAAATAGCTTCATTATTTATATTACAGCATGTTTAAAATATTTCCAGGCAAAAAAATATTTTTTAACGGTCACTGTTTCTACCTGTAAACTTGCATTCATTTAAACATATTGCTTACTTTAAAAAATTGTGTGTTTTGCCATAAATGTTGGAGATCTGTGTGAAAAGTGGTACAGGGCTGTGTACAACTTTGTTAGTAATTAGGTTTCCAAATCTGATTCACTAGTATCCAGGCTTCCTATAAGCATCATCTTACTATTCTGGTTCCTCTGAATCACTTTGTCAGTACTCACTTGATTTGTAAAGCATAGTGTATCCTCACTCCACCATTATGTTCATACAGCACTGAATACAATGAGACCCAGCCTAATTATGGCTTTGAGGCATTAATACACTCTAAATGTTTTATAGAGGTGTGGCAGAATTCAACTTTTTTTTTTTTAAATAATTTCAACTGATAATGTTGGTGTTTGTTTAAGCATTTTTTTCAATTTTGATTAAATTACATTTTCACAGTTGCAGGAAATTATGGGATAGTTTGACAATGGGGAGAGGATCAGACAATAATTATTTAATGACAGTAGTAATGCATAAATGTTAAGGCTTTGTAACCATTAAAACACAAATTGTTGATATCACATGTAAAAATATACAAAGTAAATATTCTTAAATGAAACTCTAATAAGTTCTCAAGCAGCATTTTTCTTACTTTGCTGATCTATAAATTTAAATGTTTACAGATTTTTTATTGTTGTTGGTTTGCCTGTGTATATGGTGAAATCAACATGTACCAACATTTAGTGATCAAAATCTAATCCTTATATAATAATAATCTGAATGCCTGTGTCAAAGGTAGGGGAATTTAGGTGGGCAGTTGTAACAGTGTCTACATTCTTCTGTTGACCTTCCTTGTTGTCAAGTGTTATGACCTTGCAGTCAGATGGAGACTTGTATTAATGAAGTGAAGTAGCACATCATAACTATCGTATGATGATAAAGCTTTAATGGAACTATTCATCCTGTAACTACGGTTACATAATTTCCAGAAAAGAGAACTTTTTACCATAGATATAAAATTCTGTTTTACCAGTTATATTTATAAATCTACATTTTCTTTCAGAAAAGTCAAATATGCATTTCATTATAAAGTATTTCAATAAATTAAACCTTTTTTCAAAGGTTATGTATTTGTAATATTTTATTGTTTGTCTACAAAGAAAATTGTATTTTCTTGCCTTGAAATTTTCTTTGTGTGATAGGAATTACTAGAAGACCAAGGGAATAACCTTAATCAACAGAATAAAGACATTATCAACTCTGGCACTTGACATTATTTCTTTGTTGTTCAAATCCTTTTACCAAAAAAAAAAAAAAAAAAAAAATCCTTGAGATTAAGCCTTTGCATATTTTGGCCTTATAGTTGTACTGATTGATACCTAACATTTCCAATTCTTTTATGAGCTTATTTTAATACAAAGATTTTGTGTCTCTTCTGCTAAAATCACTTAGTTCTCATTAGAGATTTAAATCTAATTTCACTGAATCCCTTTTGAGATTTTCTTGGGCTGTTCTACTTTTTTTTTCCTTATTAAGAATGTAATTAATTTCATGCAGCAAAAGAATAGAAATCAATTTCAGTTCCCTTTCATTCCTTTATCCCTCTAACGGCATAGAGCTTTATTTGCCAGATTAAAAGACAAGCTGGCATTATTATTAAGGGGCAAGGCTAAGTAGCAAAACTAGTACCAGTTTTCTCTTTCAGACCTCTATAAAAATGGGCTTCAGAGAGCTAACTTCGTACCATTCATCGCTGTGCTGAAGGTAAGGAAAGTCACTTGTTGAATGCTTGCTTTCTTTGCCTGTCATATTGATAATCAAGGGTTTGTATAGGATTGCTTCAATCTTACTTTCAGGAAAAATGCTCTAGTTATTATGGAGTTGAAGCAAATTGTAATGGGGGGGGAACAACTTTTCATCTATAACATTAATATGTGCATTTAATGGGAAAGATGAACATGTTACAGGGCAAAATGTTAAGTTCTACAAGTAACACAGTAAAAAAATGTTTGTTTGGACAGAATTTTATTCCAGCTGTGTATGTGCAAGTTGATATTATAATATTTCTGTAATTGTTATGCAAATGTTGCTGCAGTATTTTTTGACTTTTTAGATTGATCATGCTAGATTACTTTTCCTAAACCAGTGGCATTTTCTATAAAGATGTTATCTTAAAATGTAATCACTCAATCAGTGTAGGCTTTGCAAGTTATCACATTGTTTGCTTTGCTTTTAATTTCATCTCTCATTTTTGCTCCCAGGCACGTGCTTTTTTCTTGCCTTGTCTCATCCTTTCCTCCTCCCACCCCATGCTTTCCTTGTGACTTAATCCAGCTGATCAGAGGAGAAGAACCACCTACTACCAATCTGCTTCATTCTTTCCTCCTGGCTCATGGACATTTTTATTCTGCTTGTGGCTAGCATGCGGCTGGATTCAGTACCTTATTTCCAAGCTTCCCTTTATTGTGATGTCCATGGACACCTATACCAGCAATATAAGAATTAGCATCATGTGATCATCCAGCTTTCTGCAGGCCTCCAGCAAATGTGCCTTGGAGCACAGTTTGGGAACTATTCTGCTATACCACCATTTTAATTGCTGGATCTCATTGTTTTTCACTCAGAAAAAGAATTGTTTCTCTGGAATTTGACTGTCCCTCACTTTTTCAAAATTCAAGTCCATCTTACGTGTAAATACATTTTCTCCCATGTAAGTGGCTTTTTGAGTGGGGATGGCAAAGACTCCAGTACTACATGGCAAGGGGAACTTAAATTCTGTAGGAAGCTCCCTGACATCTGTATACTCTGGTGTGACAAACTGGAAATTCTGCAACAGTTTCATTTAAATTCAAAATGGAGGTTTTCATTGAGTTAAATATGAATAATGCAGTCAGTTGAGTAATCACTGGGGTTGGTTTATTTTGATACTGCATACATTCATTTTATTTATTATCTACACTTTCAGGTTTTGGTATGGCAGAGATTTTTTAATTCACAAAAGGTAACCGTATTGTAGAAGCTGAGGGAAGGGAAGCTGGAGGTTGTGGTATCTATGGATCAGTGGGAAGCAGTTGGAATTGTGGGATAAATATATTAATTGGATATTTCTGCTAAAGTGATCAGTAGTGAAATAGTTAACAGTGGCTGGGATTTTTCACTGAGGCCTAAGGGAGTTAAACGCTCAATTTCCATTAAAGTTTAATGGTAATAGAACCCATAGTTGCTTTAGGCCCCTTTGAAAATCCTATTCAGTGTTGACATTTAAACTTATTACGCTTCAAAATTAACATCTCATTGAGATGAATGTGGCAGTTCACATGTCTCAGAATTACTGTTTCATGCTATCAGGAAGGCAATGTTGAAAGGTTTTCTTCATAACAATAAAACTTATAAACTTAATTAAAAATTAAAGCTTAGGCCACCTGTAGGCAGTCTACACTTCAGCTGCTGCAGCAGCATAGCTACAGCGCTGCAATTTATGCTGCTATAGCACCATCATGTAGAGGCTTCCTACATCTACACAGGAGTGTTTTCCATCAGTGTAGTTAATCCACCTTTCTGATAGGTGGTAGCTAGACCTAACTACAGTGCTTAGGATGTGAAATTTTTTTGCAGCCCTGAGTGATATATCATGGTCAATCTAATTTTTAAGTGAGGACCAGGTCTGAGATTCTCAAACAATTCTGCAGCCAGGGGTATAATCTGCAGCAAATTCTGTGCTCCTTAACATGCTGGGCCCTAATTCCTAGTAGTAATTGTAGCACCTTATAGACTAACAGATTTTAGGGATCATGAGCTTTCATGGGCTAAGACCCACTTCATCTGATGAAGATCCTTTTGCAGATCCAGACTAACACGGCTACCCCTCTAATATTAGTAGTAATTGTAACTATATTAATTTCCTGAGCTGCAGCACTGCATTCAGCCTGCATCACTGGAAACTTTCCTTCATCTTGTCATTAATCAGTCTTTTCTCTTTGGCCTCCTTCATTCCTTACTGGGAGTATATGTTGCTGTAATTGCTGGGTTTATGGAATCTTTATCTTGCATACTTATTTGTGGTTTATCTTTTATCTTTTTGCTAGCAAAAAAATTAATGATTACATGCCTTTAAACCAGGTTGCTACCTTGATTATTAAAGGTATTTCAAGATTTTAGGCAGAACCTTACATATGGAATATTAAGACACCTTCTCACTCCTGAGATTAGTTATTAGGGTAATCTTTGTGTTTTCTCTGTTGTGTTCTTTGTATGTTTCATGTTACTTTGTTCTTAAATACTTCTGTAATTAAATCCATCTTTAACAGTAGTTCAGTAAATGTTACAGTACTTGTAAATAATTTGAATCCCCCTTAAATTTTTTAAAAAGAAATCATAGGAGGCTTATCAGGCAACGTGATTCTGTCCTCAATAACAAACACTGAACAATGGTGGCAATGTATATAAAGTAAAGAATGACCTTCAAAACTCATATTTTTAATATGGCACTTGTGGGAGCAGGGCAGTCATTTTTTTTAAATCAAATACATTTAAAAATAAGACAAAAATTGTCTTAAGTGGTGGAATGCAGTTCAGAAGGAGTGGACATAAACTAATTTTTTTGTCTGCCACAGGCATTTATCATGATAATTTGTTCCTCCCAAAAGCATGACACTTGTGTTTGAACTATATTATTGCATTCACCTACCTTGTCTCATTATAACCATAATTTCCTATTCATGTTCACAGTTATGGTATTTAATCTCTCTCTCTCTCTCTCTCTCTCTCTCTCTCTCTCTCTCTCTCTCTCTCTCTCTCTCTCTCTCTCTCTCTCTCTCTCTCCCTTTCCCCCCCCCCCTTGGAAGTTTCCACAACAGTCTAATTACAGGAGAAAATATTAAAGTGGTTGCTTATGAATTGTTTTCATCCTGACCCTATCCTCAGCAGAGATCACAGGCCATGAGTTAGTTCATCCTCAGCTCCTCACTAAGGTTTAGCTTTTTGAATAATTAAAAAACAATGAAATATAAATAAACAGCCCTAATTGCATCTAGGATTTCTTTCTGGGGTCTCTTCTGTTCTCAATTCTGTTTACACACACAGAGCGTCTCCCAGTCTCATATATCCTGCTTGGAGCTAATTGGACTCACCTGCCACCATAACTCAGCAGTAAGGACCCTGAATCATAATGTAGGTTTTAGCACCCAAATCATAGGAGGCTTATCAGTGACTCAGCAGAAGAGGCTTGAATTTCCTATACCAGGTCTTAGGGAGTGCTCTTTAGTGGGAGGAAAAGTCCCAGGGCCTATTTTGTAAAAAGCTGCTTCTCTCCAAACAGTGTCAATTTCAAACTGTCTCCTTTAAACCTCAGTATGTTCAAGACAGACATGAGATTGGTGGGACGGAGAAAGCACTTTGAGTTATTGGAACTTCTCACCCTTTGAGAATATCTGCCTCTGATTTGTCAATGCAGTGCACAATTTTGGAGTTGTAATGCATTACACACTGCAGCTCCTAGACACACTGATAGTAGTAGTGACCAGAAACCTCTTTTCCCATCTTCGGCTCATCAGCAAATTACCCTTTATTTTCAGATTCAGACTTAACCCACATTCATCCTTTTTTTTTTTTTTTCGTTGTCTCCAACCTGTATTATTGCAGTGCCTATATTTTTTCATTCCTGAATCAGTTTTTGTGGGGTGAGCAAGAAGGCATAACAATTCAACACTAGTGATGCAGATTGCCTGGGTCCTAAGGTCAGGGGACAAGGGAGGCAGAGGTGAGTCAGGGGAAAGATTTTTTTTTTTTTTAAGTAATTCACAAGATTTATACCTTTAGCATTTTGTTTATATGCTTGTCTATCTTGCCTTTTTATATTGTAATTTATCAGGGCAGGGATTGCATCTTCCATTGTGTTTGTACAACACCTAGTGCAATAGGGCCCTAATCCTGATTTGGGTCTTTGGGAGTTACTGCAATAAAAACAACAAATAATACCTGGGCTTGATTACAAAGACCATATACAAGCTCCAGTTAGTTCAGTTTATGGGAGCCTGCTCCCATAAATGGAATGGACCAATGAGATCACACTGTGGCAGCACTTGGCTCCCTATCTAATTCTGGATCCATTCTGAAGTCCGGGTTCAATTTTTTAAAGCTGTCAGTAGGTTAAGACTTAGCTGTTTTAGAGAATACGGAGTGAATGACAACTCTCAGCTGTAGCTGCATTGTGCAATGATGCCATGGCTGAAACTCTGCAGGATAGAGTATTCATTATAAAGGAGCTTGGTTTTCTACCACTGGAGATCAAGTTCAAACCAAATCTTGGTGCCCAGATCCTGCCCCTCTTGTAGGTGTATGCATTTTGGAGAAAAAGTTGTTGCTAAATATTCATATAGATTTGTAATCTTCCACCGGTCAGATTGCTTCTTCAGTCCATACCATTTTTTAAATCTAATATACCACAGATATTAAATATTTTGGTGAAAATCCCTTAATTCCATAATGGCATACATACTTTTCTGAGGTGCTGTTAGTTTTGGGGCCTTCTAAAGTGGGCAGGTATGAAACAGAGTTTCTTAGCATTCACAAATGTTTCTCAATAGGCAGAGCTTACTTGGTTCTCACAAACAAATGCTCAGCTTCAGTTTGCCAAATGTTTTGAGGATGCAAGTACTCCACAAATTGTCAAGGAGCCTAAGTACCCAATGATTTATTCTGAAAAATGTCCAGACATGTTTACAGAGATAATTTACATGTAGAGTTGTAACCAACACTTTAAAAAACTTGATGACATAAGATCTAAATTGAGTTCTTGTTTTATTAGTGGGAGGCATGAAGGGACTCTTTAATACATGGTTTGGCAGTAGTTCACAATTTTTTTCATTCTGCAGGCCACTTAGTAAAGGAGAGATCCTCTCATGGACTATTGCCCTTTGCAACAACCTAATCCCCCACTGTTTGGTTCAACATTGAATTCTTTGGACCAGCAGGAAGGGCTCCTCAGACCATTGGTGTTTTACGAACCGTACTTTGATGTGCAAAAATACTATTAATAAATAGCGATTCTCAAACATCCAAAGATTTCTTGTAAAATGCTGTGTAAATTACAATCATAGTGCAGTTCATCATATAGCTAAAATATTTTCTCTGTCAAGTTTATTATTACGCACAATAAAGCTACCATTAATACTAAAAATAAGCAATTCTGAAGCATTGGTATATCATTGACAGGTAAAGTTTTAAAGTAATATCTTGAACTTTGGCTGAGCATATCTTTTAAACTGAAATAAAACAAAATATAAACCAGATATCCATAATTGGTGGGATTTATAAGAGATTAAACCACTGTTTTCTTTCAATTGAACCATTTTTTATTTCCTTGTTTAGAGTCAAAATAAATCAATATTTCATTCTTTTAAAATTATTTTTGTTTAAATAATTCAGTGCTAACCCCAATAACCTGCTTTCACAATGACAGGAGTGATACTGTTCAGTATCGCTTTTTACAGCATTGGTTGGTGATGATATAGTGATACTTGGGTTGCTTCAGTTATTCTGTAGGGTTTTTGTATTAAAATGTACATCTGTTCTTGCAAAACCATCTTCAGAGCAATTTAAAAATATTTATCAGCTTACTGTATTTTTTTGGTTTTGGTTCAGAGAAATGTAGGTGTTTAAAACTTGACCAGTTTAGAACTCTTAGAAAGATCTGTAGGTTTTAAATTTCATAGAAGGGAATTGGTAGATATAACATTTCTTTTATTGTGTGCTGTGCTTTGTCCAGCCACCTGTGATAGGAACACACACATTTGTTGATTGGCTGATCTGCCAATTTGTTTTTTAGAAAAGTCATTTAGCTGATTAAATTGATTTGTCAGTTTGTTCCATTCTAATGCTGTGATAGCCCAGGCGCTTTCAGTATATTGAATAGTTAAAACCTGCTTTTGAGGTCAGTGTCAGCCACTCTGACCTCTGCTGAACTGTCACCTGAGTCAGAATTGGTGGGATTAATCCTTTGATATTGTGATGGCTTCGCTTATCAATTGACTTCTTCATTACTGAAGATGTTAGGCCTTTTGTTTCCCCTTCTTATTATGTAACCAAGCAAAGTCTTAAGTAGAAGGCACTTTTTTTGCAAGCTGTGGAAGTGCTTATTTTTATTTTTGTGAAGTATATCTAGTAATCAAATGGATAAAAATAACGACTTCATCTACAATGCAGTTATGAATTACTGTGCTTAATATCAGCATTGTTTGAGGACAGTTTTTGTTTGACACAGATTAGTTTTCAAAGAACATTTTAACAAGTAAAACACATTGCATCTAGATTACTGTGTGCCTGATTAGAGGTTTACAGTTTTGTTCTAAATACTTTCAATAAGTGTGTGTGTGTGAGAGAGAGAGAGAGAGAGATGTGATATATAAAAATATTTACAGGCAAGGATTATTTAACTGTATTTATGTACCTCAAAGACTTTTTTGGGATTATAATTTGCTCCTGATCTATTCATTGAGTTGTAGATACTATATAATATTATAAGCCTTTTTTCAAGTCATATCTGACATTCCACCTCCTCCCCCCGGCAGTTTGTTCAAATACAGACTCCTAGGTTTTATCACCCAAGAGAAAATATAATTGCTAGTGTAGCTCAATCTTGTGTTCTTTTTCTTTTTCCCCCTTAAATCATAACGGCTTTCCTCAGTTCTGTTTCAGCGAATGAATTCTTTGATTAAAGTGGGCAAATCAAAGTATATTACAGATATGTTATAGTTAGTTCTTGATGTAACAGGATAAATTAGTTTAATTACACGTGGCAGTTTTCTTTGCTTGTGATGTAATGTGAAATAAGGTCCTCCCTCTCCCGAAAAAAGCCCGAGCCAATTAATAAAGCTTTTAAGCTCTTTGTCACAGGCCACCGTGGAGGTCTGCAGAGAAGAACTTTAATCCAATAAACATTTCATTTAGATCATGAAAAGAAAGCTTGAGGAGAAGCTCCTACGAGAGAGGGTGTTACCAGTGATTCTAACCATGAAGAGATGTGAGGAATTTGCCAAATTAACCAAGAGACCTTCATATTTAACACATAAACGTGTCAAAACTAATAATAGAATAATTTAATTTGAGTTGAACCTTATATTGTGAAAATTGTAAAAAGCCACAACTGTTTTCTTCAAAGACTTCACTGTTGAGCTAGATGGACAGGGCAAGGGGAGGTTGTGAGAAACCCAGATAGCAAATAACACTGGCCGAAGTTGGTGGGGAAAAAAAGGAATAGATAATTAGGTGTAATTAGTGTGTATGAATTGTTGTCTCCCTGCCCTTGGCTTGAATAAATTTAGAAGAAAAAACCCTAGTGGTGAAAATGCTTTGATGTAAGAAGAGTCATTGTGGTTTGGCAGCATAAAGGCAGTGTTTTATACTTCTTACATAATGGTTGTGATACAGAAAGAGTGAATGGACTCTGCACCCCCCAGTCTGCTTTACAGCAAGGACTTTTGGATTCTCTTGAAACAAAATGCATCAGAAGTTTTCAGTGGTGGGTAATGAGGTAGTGGACCTCATCAGAGCTAAGCGTAAGCCATCTTTAGCCTTTGTTTGGACCTTAATCGCATTTTTTTTATTCTGGGAAATCTAGTTTCTTAAATCAACACTCCTTTTCCCCCTCCGTGCTAGCAGCTCTTGCAAAAGCAAAGGCTAATACTAGGGAAAGAAATAAGATCAGAATTTAAAAAAGAAAAAAAATCATAACATGGTAAGCCAACTTTATCCGTGGTGTAGCTCCATTAAAGTATATGGAATTATACCAGGGATTAATTTGTAAATTATTACACTTCTAATCCAGTATGAGATATTGCCAGGGTTCTGTCTTTCTGCAAACCACTGCTTATTATTTAAAAACTGTTAAGAACCATTAGTAATAATAATAGTAGGGGTGATGTTTGTATGCACATACACAATATATATATATATAGGTTTAAAGCAACATGGAGACAGGGTGACCTTCAAAGAGTGAGCTGAAATAGAGCTGTTTAATTTAGTGTTGTTTCTGTTGCACACATCTTATTCTTTATCCTTCTTCCCCCTCTTTCAAAAGGCTGGAAAAAGAAAGACATTTTGTGCCCAGCTACATGCCCCATTCTCTCTCTCCCCTCCCCCCCCCCCCCCAAACAAATAAAAAACATTTTTAGTTTCAAGATCAGAAATATTATACGTCAAAGTGAAATTCAGACTCTTTTATGTTACACCCATTACCCATTATTTGAAATTTAATTATTTCCTGAAATACTATATTTATAGACATTTATAGACCGGGTTTAAAATAATTTGTAGCAAGATTCTTTAAAATGAATTTTATGTTCTCCTGCAGTAACTACAAGTGCTTATTTTTAATCACAAAATTATAGGGCCAGATCCTAAACTGATGTAAATCTGTGTAATTCCATAGACCTAATCTCAATGATTTTCCTGTTAAACCACTGAGATTAAAGATGAAAATGTTTTATATTACAAATTCTGTTTGTTAACACTTAACTGCCTAGATTTTTGTTGTCTGTTTAGAATAACAATTTAAAAATATCATAAATAAGAATTGCATTTGTTACACATGATCAGTCTTAATGACAACAACTAAATCCAATTGTTTTTGTATTATTTAAAATGCAAAATCTGACCAAGGTGACATTTTGAAAATTTTCCACAAAGTTTATTTTTTCTAGTGTTTTTTAAAGTTGTATTAGGAATGATGCGTCTAGCACCACTGTAGTAGTCTGCAATGTTTTATCATTCCACAGTTATTGAAAAATAATAGGAAAAAACCTGTGAAGAAAGTAGCATTTCATTTAACCCTTTTGAAGCATTGTGCCATTATACAGAACAAGTAGTCTTTTGTACTTGAAGTTGATTTGAGCTGTGAAAGGCAACACCTGAATATCTCACAAGACTAATTATGGCTGATTGTGTTTTTCAGGTATAGGTCACAGGAAATTCACTTAGGGTAGAATATGTACAAAGCTAAGAAATATGCAGATTTTGTGTTGTAGGATGGTGTAAAAATTATTTACAGTTAATACTTGCATAAAGGTTATAAAGGTTGATGAAGTGATATTTAGTTTTGCTTTACTATTCACTGCATGTCAGAATGTAATTATGACTGATTCATGAAACTGTCTTAGGAACGAACCATCTTTATTAAAATGCTGATCAAGATAAGAGCTGACAGTAATAAAGAATAGAACATTTTAGTCTTGTTGCTTTTGAATGATTGCTAATTACCCTAGAGGTCATGTATAGTGCTTGGGAGGATTCATTGACATTATTTCTTTTAAGCCTACTGTTTCAACAATATGAAAATGAAAACTGAGTGCATATCGAACAAGACTTTGACCAAGTTTTTTATGCCATGAAATACCTGATGATTCCTCATTCCTGCTTTTGTTGTAGTAAATTTAAGTTCTGAGGGGTCTAGACAGCAGAGTATTGGGAGTGCTGCAAATGTGGTATATTTATTTAACAAGGCTAACTTTAAGCATAAGCAAAGCAAGCAACCGTTGCTTCTCAGGGTCCTGCATCCCATACATGTTGTGTAACTCATGGCCTCGTTCTATCTCCTTCTTCAGAAGCTGGCCCAGAGAGAAACCAGTATATTACTGGCATATCTTTTCTTTCTCTCTTTCTCTTAACAGGACAAGGGATGGAGTTAACGTATGGTCCAGTTTTCCCCACCTGACGTCGAACAGCTGGAAGGGGGTGTCTTATAAATCATAAGACCTGGTTTACTAACTTTAAATCCTGAAATAAGATGGTGATTGGCATTAGCTGAAAATTTCAAGACCATCCATTGTAACTAGTGTAATGTTAATCATATATGGTGGCTCAGAAAACAGTTGTTCATTAAACATACTATATGTCTACTTAAGAAAGAATTATCATTTTACTATAGTTATGAATCATTTGGAATGATTTCCATTACAGTGATGTTCTTCAGAAGGAGAAGCGTCTGTTAGCTTTCTCCTGATATCCCTCAGTTAACAATTTTAAAACCCCCAAATAAAACTCTTGCTTCTAATTAGACACTGGATATGGGTCAATTAATGAAAATACCAAGGAAACCAGAAAAGATAACAGACTTTGGCAAGAAAAATAAAGCTCCCATTTTCTGTAATCGTGACGGAAGACATCCACAATATATTTATGCATTCCATCACAAGGGAGAGTAGTTTTTGTCCCTTGGTGGGGAGGAGAATGATTACTAATGAAAATTCTTGTTGTTGCATGATTTGACAGAAGGGGGGATTTTCAGTCCTCATGAATAGCCAGGGAAGTCTAAATCAGTTGTGCAGTCTTGTTATTGTTGGGTACTTGTTTGGATGTCACGTCATGTAAGGGAATTGTAGCTAGAGAGGATGTACTTGAAACTGGAAGATTGAGGTCTAAAACAGTAGTTGTTGATCCTTTCTTTCAGAAAGTTCTGTTGGAGTTGCACTTCTCAGGCTTAGCTTTTCATTGGTTATAAACAGTAGGTGTTCATATATATTTCTTTTTAAAATTCATTAGTGGTGTATGTAAGTGTAATAGCTGATTACATAGCGTTATGAATCTGAGAATAAGTAAGATTTTAATCGTAGCTCACTTCCGTAGTATAAAGCCGTCCTTGCCATCAGATGTATTTGTCAAAGCAGGTTTCTGCAAAGTTAGTTGACAGAAGCAAGTGATTGTGTGGAATTTTGTCCTCTAATGATGCTGTAAAAGAGAGTGCACTCTATCCATACAACTGCATCCTAATGGAATAATAGCTTGTAGTGGTACAGAAAAAGTGATTGCCATGAAACAAAATACCATGTCTTCATATTAGTTGACTTGAAATTTATAATGTTACTCTGGTTGTTTAAAACAACCGTAGGAACAGTACCAGCTTCTTTAAAACATTTATTTTTTTTTATTTCCCATTTCTTATGATTCCCCATCCCTAAGATACTCACAATTGGGGACATATTGGAATAGTTCAAAACAGTGATGGTAACTTATACTCTTTAGCCCTGGTGCTAGTGCAAACACATATACATATGGGGGTGGGAGGGATAGCTCAGTGGTTTGAGCATTGGCCTGCTAAACCCAGGGTTGTGAGTTCAATCCTTGAGGGGGCCATTTAGGGATCTGGGGCAAAAAATCTGTCAGGGGACAGTACTCGATCCTGCTAGTGTAGTCAGGGGACTGGACTCGATGACCTTCAAGGTCATTTTTCTCTTAAAGTTCTTTCTTTCTTTCAGAAAGTTCTGTTGGAGTTGCACTTCTCAGGCTTAGCTTTTCATTGGTTCTAGGAGATTGGTATATCTCCATTTATTTATTTTATTTATATGCTTAACTTTGTACATGTAAATAGTTCAGTTGAAGCTTAGTTAAGCATGTGCATAAATTTTGCAGGATTGGGACCTTAGTGTATGTACTTTGCCATCCTTGCTGGTTAATCTATCTATCTATATATATAAAAGTCAAGTGGTGTATGTATGAGTGTATGTATGTACGTACGACTGCGAAGTCCTCCCGCACCGTTTGAGCCAGAGACTTGAATTTTGGTACAGTGAGGGGTCTTGGGGTCTAGATGCTGGTAAGGGTCGAAAAATTTTCGGATCTCACCTCTGACGCCCCCCAGGGGTGAAAGTCTTTCAGGGCCAATCACATCAGCTTGGCAGTTAGGTGGTGATGATGTCATAATACTCCCCTCCAACAGACACCTCACTCGCTCAGCTCACCCCTCCCACCTCCCCAACGGAACCCCGGAGATCCCTCAGTTCTCTGCCCCTCCCACCTCCCCAACGGAACCCCGGACTACATCAGCTCTGTGCCCCCCCCCACCTGCGAAGGTCCCCGGAATCCCTCGGCTCTGGGCCCCCTCCCCTCCTGCGACGGATCTGAGTTGGGTTTGGTGGGACGGTAAGTGAGGTGGGGGTGTCGGATTCGGTCGGGGGGGTGAGGTGGGGGTTTCGGGTTTGCTTCGGGGGGTGGGAAGGTGTCGGGGTGGGTGAGGGGTGAGGGGTGGGTGTTGGGGTTGGTCAGGGGGTGTCAGCTGTCTGCCACCTCCCCACCTCCGACTGACCCGAGCAGCGCCGGGCACTTATGCTAGTAATAATAATAAAAATATCTATCTCCTATATAGGGCTTTTCATCAGTAGATCTCAGAGCACTTTGCAAAGATGGTGTCATTATCCCTGTAATCTCTTGTTTAAAACCATTCTTAGTTTTATTTTTTTGCATAGGTTCATCAAAGTGTGTTGTGTGCGCATGTGCATATGTATACATCTTAATATTTAAAAATCACTATCTTTCATATATTTCACTACACGTAGGTAAAGAAAAACATAAAAGCATCTTCAGCTCTGACAATCTCATATTGCTATACACATGCATTATTTAATAAATTAAATCACAGATTACAGTTCACTAAATATTCTATACAAAATATTTCATAGCACACATCTACACAAATTAATTCTCCATAGTTTATACAAGATAGCAATGTAATCTTTTCTCTACCTGTACTTCAGAGGTGCTTTTATTTGAGTTTTAAAAAAATAAAATAGCCACCTATCTTGGATGGTTTAGACACAACAAATCCTGCATCTTGGCAGGGGGTTAGACTAGATGACCTTTGTGGTCCCTTCTAACCCGCTGATTCTATGATCTAACAAGAATTATGTAGAACAAATTGTGCACCACAAGATCCTGAATACACTGTCAATTTATATATGTACACATTTTTCTCTTAAAGTGTTATCAAATGGCTTTGAGAGAGAGTGTTGATTGGATTACTATAGTAATTGGAGCTAGGATTGGTCTACAAGACATTATAAGCTGATGCATTTCAATATTTAAACAACTTGATGCTATGTAATTGAAGAAACACTGTAGCAGTCAAAATTTTTCATAGAAAACATATAATGCAGCATATTCAGTCATGTTGGGGTTTTTTGTGCTTAAGTGTGTATTGGAGGTTTTCCTTAATCACTCTTTAGTTCCTTCAAAACGTCACAGTGACTAGATATCTGAAATCCATAGATGGAAATATATTCTAATGGTGTTTTAACATGTAACCTCATGTCTGCCAAACAATAAATTCCCTTCCTCATAAGTGTATTAGTGTGATAATTTCTGTCTTGCATTGTTATAAAAGTTACATTTTAAAATTCATTTTCTACCCTACAGGCATATGTATGCTATACAATAACGTGCCCATATGAATCTGTTTTGATAATAAGTGCAACATAGAAGATTTTTGTGAACATGGTCAGAGTTAAAAGTTGCTATGCTTTGTTTTTTAAATTGTGAGTGTTTATTGAAGTTACTCTTAAATTTTGAAAGAGAACCTAAACTCAGGAGTACCTTATTTTTAATGGTTGTGTTTTTATGAATGGAGTCCATGAACCTTAATAACATGTTAACATATTATTTGTTTGGCTTTCCCTCTGTTTTAGGGGGGAAAGAATTGTTAATTTTGCCTGAAATGTGCATAATATTTTTTTTTTGTGAGGTGTTTTAGTGAGAGTGGCTGATGTAAAACTGTCAGTCTGTGTATGGTACTGCTATACTGGTAAAAGAGACGAGATCTGAAAATCAGTTGTGTGTAGATCAGTAATGGGAGAGTTTGTGAAACCAGCTGTATATGTATAGTCCATGCATTCTGGAGAATGCTGATGTGCAGCCAGTTACAATTGTATCATCTTGGCATTATGATAGAGAGAGTTGATGTAAAACCAGTTCTGTAGACATAGTCCATATGTTATGGTAAAGGGAGAGTGAACCTAAAACCTGTTGCACATGTGTAGACTAGATATTACAATATGGAGAGAGTTGACCTGAAATCTGGTTCACATGTATATTTTGGGTATTGTGGTAACATAGGATAGCTGTTATAAAACCAGCATTTAAATAATTCCTTTATTGTGTATGAAGTCTCTTGCAGTTCATCCTACTTGATATTGGAGACATTAAGATGTATAAATATGGACATCTTAAGTTGAGTGGTTTAAGTTTTAACAATTCTAAAGTAGAATAAATGTTAAAATCTAGAGAACATTTTCAAAAAAGTAACTTTGAAATGCTTCTAGATTTTTGGCTTGTTTAATGGAATGTACTTCATAATAAGAATATAGCAGTAGGGATATAATACCGACCAGCTGACCAGGATGGTGATGGTGACTATGAAATACTCAGGGAGATTGCAAAGGTTATACAAGTAAAAAACTCAGTAATAATGGGGGATTTCAACTATTCCCATATTGACTGTGTACATGTCACCTCAGGACAGGATGCAAAGATAAAGTTTCTTGATACCTTAAATGACTGCTTCTTGGAGTAGCTAGTCCTAGAACCCTCAAGAGGAAAGGCAATTCTTGATTTAGTCCTAGGTGGAGCACAGAATCTCATTCAAGAGATGAATATAGCTGGACCACTTGGTAATAGTGACCATAATATAATTAAATGTAACCTCCCTGTGGTGGGGAAAAGACCACAGAGGCCCAACACTGTAGTATTTAATTTCTGAAAGGGGGACTACACAAAAATGAGGAAGTTAGTTAATTAAAAGGTACAGTACCAAAAGTGAAATCCATGCAAGCTGCATGAAAATGTTTTAAAGACCCCATAATAGAGGGTCAACTTAAATGTATACCCCAAATTAAAAGACGTAGTAAGAGAACTAAAAAAGTGCCACCATGGCTAAACAATAAAGTAAAAGAAGCAGTGAGAGGCAAAAAGGCATCCTTTAAAAAGTGGAAGATAAATCCTAGTGAAGAAACTAGAAAGGAGCATAAATCCTGGCAAATGAAGTGTAAAAACATACTTAGGAAGGCCAAAAAGAAATTTGAAGAACAGCTAACCAAAGACTCAAAAAGTAATAGCAATTTTTTTTTAAGTACATCAGAAGCAGGAAGCCTGCTAAACAACCAGTGGGGCCATTGGAGGATCAAGATTCTAAAGGAACACTGAAAGATAAGGCCATTGCAGAGAAACTAAATGAATTCTTTGTATTGGTCTTAACGGCTGAGGATGTGAGGGAGATTCCCAAACCTGAGCCATTCTTTTTAGCTGACAAATATGAGGAACAGTCCCAGATTGAGGAGTCATTAGACATGGTTTTGGAACAAATTGATAAACTAAATAGTAATAAGTCACCAGGACCAGATGGTATTCACCCAGGAGTTCTGAAGGAACTCAAATGTGAAATTGCAGAACTACTAACCAGTTTGTAACCTATTATTTAAATCACCTTCTGTACCCAATGACTAAAAGAGTGCTCATGTGACACCAATTTTTAAAAAGGGCTCCAGAGGTGATCAATTACAGGCTGGTAAGCTTGACTTCAGTACCAGGCAAACTGGTTGAAACTATAATGAAGAAGAAAATTGTCAGACACACAGATTAACATAATTTGTTGGGGAAGAATCAACTTGGTTATTGTAAAGGGAAATCTTGCCTCACCAATCTACTAGAATTCTTTGAGGGGTCAACAGACATGTGGACCAGAGGGAGCTAGTGGATATAGTGTACTTAGATTTTCAGAAAGCCTTTGACAAGGTCCTTCACCCAAAGGCTCTTAAGAAGAGTAAGCTGTCATGAGATAAGAGGGAAGATCCTCTCATGGATTGGTAACTGATTAAAAAACAGGAAACAAAGGGTAGAAATAAATGGTCAGTTTTCAGAATGGAGAGAGGTAAACAGTGGATCTTACAAAACTGGTGATTGGAGGTTCCTCCTTGGTAAGCCCCTCTGCATGTGGATGGATGAAGGGTGAGAGGATTGAGAAGTGATCTGCATCTTAGAGCTAGGCCAAGCAGGGGCTATCCCAAGTTATTGGTTACATGATGGGAGCCCTGTAACCATGCATTGGACTAGTTAAATGTCTGATACATGAGAACAGAGGTGGACATGTAACGCCTCTCCCCAGTGTTAATTTAATAAACTTGCAGCCTGACACTTAAATCCATCTCTGTGTCTGTTGTTCATTTGCCTGCGTATCCTGATCAATCTGGTCTTTTCCCTCTATCTGCTCAGTCAGAAGTTTTGTTCTCATGAGTTTGTTCTCATTTCATGTTGTGATGCTACCACCTCCTCCTTTCTGACCTTGACTAAGGCAACCTCATTCTCCTCAAATGTAGTCAAATAAATGTGTCTGTTAAAATAAACTTTCCGGCTCGCTACTCTAACCACTTCATATCAGCTGCTGTCTGATTTAGTAACTGCTCATGATTTTGACTCTTGGCTTTACTGCCCATTAATCAGCTGCTCAATCACCTCCATGCTTTCTCTCATGGTGACCCTTGTACATGGGCGAAACTCCCTAATTAAATCCATACAACTACTATTAACATCATCCTTCAAGTTCAAGCTTAAAACTATGGTGCCTGCAAAACCTTACGTGCTGACAATGGCTGTGTGTTCGTCCGTCGATTCAACGAGGACCACTCAGTCATCCGTGAATTGCTGGGGCTGATTCTGTCTATGTGTGCGCAGATGGCTGATGAGGCCGATCCTTGTACAAAAGGTCTGATAACAGATAGACGGGATGAGGAGGACATCTCCAGCAGGGTTACTGGCACGGGCTTTTCTGGCTTGCCTCTTTTGTTCTGCTGCAGCCGTCCTTTTGGCCTTGCTTGATTCAGCACCTTTATACACGGAGGAGTACCATGTAGTCCGATTCATTGCGCTCTGTTCCCAAGAGTCAGGATTGATGTCAAACGCTTTAAGGGCAACTTTGAGAGTGTCTTTGAAGCGCTTCTTCTGACCCCCATGGGACCGCTATCCTTGTTGCAACTCGCCATAGAAAAGTCGCTTTGGTAGCCGATGATCTGACATACGGACTACATGCCCTGCCCAGCGTAGCTGCGACTGCATCAAGATGGTAAAGATGCTGGGCAGGTTTGCTTGGGCGAGTACTTCAGTATCTGGGATCTTGTCCTGCCACTTGATGGTGAGGATTTTCCTGAGGCTTGTTGTGTGGAAGTGGTTCAGCTTCTGATACACAGTCCAAGTTTCACTGGCATAGCGCAGTGTAGGGAGAACAACCGCCCTGTATACTTTCAGCTTGGTCTGGGTGGTGATGCCTCTTCTATTCCAGATGTTGGAGTTTAATCTGCCGGAAGTTGCACTGGCTCTAACGATCCTGCTATTCACCTCATCATCTATGGTGACATTTTGGGACAGTGTGCTGTCAAGGTATGTGAATCTGTTCACTGCATTGAGTCTCTGGCTGTTAATAGTAATGTTGGGCTCAACATAGGGCTTCCCTGGGGCCGGCTGATGCAAGACTTCAGTCTTCTTTGTACTGATGGTTAGACCGAAGTTTGCGCAAGTGTTGGAAAACTTATCTACGCTGCGTTGCATGACCTTGGTTTTCGCCTGAAGCCTCCTTAGGTTGTACAGCTTACCGTCAGTGCGGTACCTGATGCCAATTCCAACGTCTCCATCTCCGAAAGCATTGGTCAACATAGCGGAGAATATGATGCTAAAGAGTGTAGGTGCCAGGACACAACCCTGCTTCACACCGTTTGTAACAGGAAATGGCTCAGATGATTCGCCTTTGTCCTGGACTCGTGCCTGCATGCCTTCATGGAACTGTTGGACCATGCAGATGAACTTCCTTGGGCATCCATACTTGGCCATGATCTTCCACAGGCCCTCTCTACAAACAGTATCGAAAGCCTTGGTCAGGTCAACATAGGTGGAGAACAGGTCGCCCCTCTGCTCCTGACACTTCTCTTGCAGTTGTCTCGCAGCAAACACCGGGTCAATGGTCCCACGCTCTTTCCGAAATCCACACTGACTTTCTGGCAGAAGTCCCTGGTCCAGGTGTGCTGTTAGGTGGTTCAGCAGGATCCTGGCGAGTATCTTGCCTGCGATGGAGAGTAGGGATATACCTCTGTGGTTATCACAGAGCTGCCGGTTCCCTTGTACAGGTGTACGATGAAAGCATCTTTAAACTCCTGTGGGATCGTCTCCTGTTGCCACATAAGTAGGAACAGTTGATGAAGCCTTTCAGTCAAGGCAGTACTGCTAGGCAGACAATGAACTACAATTGCCCATCAGTTCTTCTTTCTTTTCCCTGCTGCTTTACTCCCTACTGCACCCCCAAGTAAATAAAAGCAGAAATGCATGTAACTAATGATGCTGGGCAAGTTCTTCAAACTCATTTGTTTGTATATTCTGTACCCATCCTCTACTCTTTGTCTGTCTATATCTTTAGAGGGTGAGCCATCCAGGACAGAATTTTCTCTTCTCTTTGCATAGTGCCCAGTACAATTGAGCCCCAATCCCAAATAGGTCTTTGGGTACAAGCATAATATAAATATTTACTACTAACAATATGCCTGTTTTGGTTTCATATATGTTACTACGACTTAGGGGACTGCCAGGTTAATACAGGACAGGATTGATCCCAGAGGACTGCAAAAGGGCAAATATAGTATGTATTTATGAAAAGGAGAATAAGGATAACACGGGGAATTATAGATCAGTTGGCTTAACTTTGGCACCCGGAAAGATAATGGAGCAATTAATCCACCAGTTTGTAAGCACCTAGAAGAAAATAACGTGATAAGTAACAGTCAAAATAGATTTGTCAAGAACAATCATGTCAAACCAACCTAATATCGTTCTTTGGGAGGATAATAAGCTTTGTGGATAGGAGGGAAGTAGATGATGTGATATATCTCGACTTAGTGTCAAAAGCCTTACTATCTGGCATGACCTGCTCAGATTCAAACTGTGGAAATGTAGTATTAACGAGCCTACTATAAGGAGAATTCACAACTGGTTGAAAAATTGTGCTCAGAGAGTAGTTATCAGTCAAGCTTGAAGGGCATATGAAATGGGATCCCGGGGGAGTCTGTCCTGGGTCATTTCTATTCAATGAGTTCATAAATGATTTGGATAATGGTGTTGAGAGTACATTTACAAAGTCTGCAGACAGTGCCAACCTGGGAGGGGTTGCCAGGGCTCTGGAGGACATTATTAGAATTTTAAGTTCTGGACAAACTGGAGAAATGGTCTGAAATAAATAGGATGAAATTCATTAAGGACAAATGCAAAGTACTCCACTTAGGAAGGAATAATCAATTGCACAATACAACATGGGAAATGACCTCTTAGGAAGGAGTACTACAGGAAAGGATGTAGGGGTTATAATGGATCACAGAGTAAATATGAGTGAAAAATATAATGCTGTTGTAAAAAAAGCGAACGTCATTCTGGGATGTATTTGCAGGAGTGTTGTAAGCAAGACATGAGAAGTAATTCTTTCATTCTACTCAGCACTTCTAAAGTCTTAACTGTAGTACTGTGTCCAGTTCTGGGCACACCACTTCAGGAAACATGTGGACAACCTGGAGAAAGTCTAGGGGAGAGCAACAAAAAATATTAAGTCTAGAAAATACGACCTATGAGGAAAGATTTGGGTGGGAGGAATTGGATTGTTTTGCACGGAGAAGAGCAGGCTGAGGGGCACATGATGTTTTTAAGTACATAAAAGGTTGTTAGAGAGGAGGGTGACAAATTGTTCTCCTTAACCACTGAGGACAG
Organism: Sternotherus odoratus; assembly: GCA_032164245.1. Classification (NCBI taxonomy): domain Eukaryota; kingdom Metazoa; phylum Chordata; order Testudines; family Kinosternidae; genus Sternotherus; species Sternotherus odoratus. The sequence goes on from JAVMKO010000003.1 coordinate 66,088,086, forward strand.
GATAAGAAGAAAGGGTCTTAAATTACAGCAAGGGAAATTGAGGTTAGACATTAGGAAAACCTTCCTAACTGTAAGGGTAGTTAGGCACTGGAACAGATTACCTAGACAGGTTGTGGAATCTCCATAATAGGTTCGACAAACACCTGTCAAACAAGTTCTAGACAATAATTAATCCTTCCTCATTGTGGGGGACCGGACTCTATGATTTACCAAGGTCCCTTCCAGTCCTACATTTCTGTGATGACTTGTACAGCCATTGTGTGTTTAATAACTTTTAACAGTGGCATTAGAGCTATTCAAAGAGTAAAATCCACCCCATTGAGTTTTATGGCCTCCTCTTTAGTGCTGTCTACCCTGACTTGAGCTTTGTGGCTTCACATTTTTTCGTTCCAGAATCAGAAGCTTTTTCTCCCACTTATATGGTAATGAGTACATGAGAACTTTCTATTTTTAACTTACTAATTGCATTTTCAGATTATAATTGTATTTGTCCTTTGTATACATAAATACATAAACCAGTGCAAAATAAATTGTAAGGCTGATTAATTTTATGCATTTGAATTGAATGGGGGTAAGAAGTCACAGTCCTTAAATACCTTCATTGTACAGAGAAATTGTTGGAAATACTAGGAAGTAGTACAAGGCCTGAGTAGGCGAACTCTAGGTTTGACCCTAAGTTTTTATTTGGGGATAAAGATAAGAGAAGTCTAGCACAAGCAGATGAAATCCAAAAGTTTAAAACTCCATTTTAAAAATCTAAACCAATAGTTAGGATTGTGGCTTTAACAATTAAGGACTAACAATCTGAGGACCCCAGTTAAAGTTCTTTTGCTGCTGATTAGGATTTCTTGGTGGTGATTAGTGAGTATGAGAATGCAATCACATTTGTAGGGTTTAATCAGTCCGAAGATGGAGAAGTTAGTTATCCAAAGAGAGAGAAATTAAAACCAATAGTTCATATTAGTCTTTTTTTTAAATGTTAATAAAAGATTAAGTTGAAAAGGCTGGGAAGTCTGTGACAATGCATCAAAGAACATGTAGAGTTTGTAAAATTTTACTATCAGTTTTTCCAGTTCCCAAATTTACAAATAAAGCTTTACAGGCATCTATGAGGGAGAGAAAAGGACATTTTTCTAGACCAGCCATAATACATTTATATATGCTATAATGTTCACTATTTGTACTGTGAACAGTACACATCTTTTCATTTTCATACAACCACATACAGTACTTATAGCCTTTCCATAATTTTTACCTTTTTTATACGTCAATCTTCATCTTTTATAAATCTCAAATGTTGAAATCCCTCAATTCTGAATTTATACAATATTTCTAGTGCATATTTTCATTCTTTTTACAATACATACCAGTTACATTTCCTAATATTTAACAATTATAGCATTTCCTCCTAACAGAGCTCTTTGCAAACATTAACTGTAAACTCACACCACTTCTGTGATGTAGGTAAATTAAAGTTATTCCTAATTTACAAATGTGGAAACAAAACTTGGGATTTGTTAAACTTCTCCAACAGTCCACATTACAGAAACCTGAAATGAAAATCTCCAGTCTTCTTTGCAAAAATACGACATACACCAAGGCTCATTTGTGTGCTACTTTTGCCAGCATCAGTTTATTGCATATTTTACTATCCAGTGATCCACTTCTTTATTATTTATTATTTGTATTATGAATTTGTTTGGTGGGAGCACCTAGATGCCCCACTCCTAGATCAGGGCCCCATTTTGCTACTATTATACACACACGTAAGGAAAAATGGTTTCTGCCCTAAAGAACTTACAATCTAATAGCACTCATGTTTCAGAGAAACCTTTCCTATGAGCATGTTGCCAGCTAGATTATAAATTCTTTGGTGTAGGGGCCATCTTTTTGTTATTTGTGTACAGTGCTTAGCAAAATAGGTCTTACGGCCTCTGAGCTACCTCACTTTTAAAAAGGAAAGGGTAGTCCATGGCAGACACTGGTGATCACAGAGAAAGATCAGGAGATTTCGTTGCAGCTGAACTCTATTGGGAACATGATCATTTATGACCAGCTGTTGAAGCACTTTGCCGAGTATAGCATCACTCTGGCAAGCGGTGGCAGTAAGAGGCTGGCTTTAATTTTGGGACAATAAAGCATGCCTGTACAAAGAGCACTATGAAACAGGACAATAATTAAATATTCTAGTTACTCTGATTGAAGATGAACAAACAGAACTGTTAGAAAGGCAGGGCAGATTTAAACAGGACAACAAAGAACTAACCATGACCTATATCTGCCATGACATGGACACAAGGTGTGAGCACCAGTAATTCCAAAGAGAAATATTTAATAAATACCAAAAATCTTCTAAAGAGGAAGACATTGTCTGTTCCAGTAACTGACCCCTAAACCTGTGCTTGTCCCACTTGCTCAGTATAATACAATGCTCCATATCATACTGCTCCTGTGCTCCAATCCCCCTAAATCCATTCTGTGGCTCTCCAGCCCTGTACACAAGCAGAGCAAAGAAAATGAAAACACACAAAATGTATATTTCACTTTACCCTTCTGGTTAAAGTTAGCCTGGTTCGGTATTGCAGCTAGTGTACATGTTTGTGTTTCTAATACAGATATTTTTCAGAATAGATTTTGTGTGATCCTACACCAATCATCTTGTGTTTAATATCAGTATAGCAATTCACTTCTCCAACTTTTTCACTTCTAAAAAATATTTCTAGCCTGTGAACAAAAGGAGGCGAGGCAGCCATACAGCAAAAGAGCGAATCAACCACAAATAGAGCAAAACAAATGTACTTCGTAGCTGTTGTTGATAATATTTCTGTTAACAATTCTCAACTCCATAAATTCCTTCATTATGCAGATTAAATCATTGGGATGACTAAAATGAAGTCCTACGTTCTTCACAAGGGTAAACTCCCCATCAGCCAAACAAGCTATGAATCATAGTAGCAACAAATACTAACATTCTTCTGCCAACCTCAGTAGTGTTGCCCTTCTTTGACCCGTGCCGTATTCAAATTTTGGGGCACTGTGGGTGCTCCAGTTGGGAATAGAAATTGGGGATAGGTATTTTTACAATGCAGGGGTTTTTTTGTTTGCAAAGAATATTTACAAAGTCCCGTGTCTCTGAATGCAGAAGGAATCTAATAGCAGAAAGCAGCTTCTTTTGCTCAGGAGCAGTCTTTTCAGCCTGCACCCCAACACAAAAACCGCTTCCAAAGTCAACCATCATGTTTTCAGCTGCTCCTTCAGGCAGTCTTTTAGTTTTCTGGGTGTTCTCTCACCACCTCTGCCACCCACCCCCACACATCTGACCACAATACCCAGATGAACCTAGTGCTAGCTTCTGGGCAGACTCTGTGAGGCTTTGTTTTAGATGTGACAAAGTCCTGTGGCACCTTAAAGACTAACTAAAGTATTAAAGCATAAGCTTTCGTGGGCTAATACCCACTTCGTCGGATGCATGCAGTGGAAGTATCCAGAGGCAGGAATAAATAAGAGGCAAGGACCAGGTTAGAGATAACAAGTTTAGTCCAATCAGGCTGAACCAGCTTGTTATCTCTAATCAGGGAGGATGAGGTATTCTTCTAGCAGCTGATCTGGAGGTGTGAACACCGAGAGAGGAGAAACTGCTTTTGTAGTTAGCAAGCCACTCATAGTCTTTGTTCAGTCCTAAATTGATGGTATCAAATTTGCAAATGAATTGCAGTCTGCAGTTTCTCTTTGCAGTCTGGTCTTGAAGGTTTTTTGCTCCAACATGGTGACCTTTAAATCTATTATGGTGTGTCACGGAGGTTGAAGTCTTCTCCTACAGGTTTTTGTATATTGCCATTCCTGATATCTGATTTCTGTCCATTTATCCTTTTTCGTAGGGACTGTCCAGTTTGGCCGATGTACATAGCAGACGGACATTGCTGGCACATAATGGCATATGTTACATTGGTAGATGTGTAAGTGAATGAACCAGTGATGGTGTGGCTGATCTGGTTAGGTCCTGTGATGGTGTTGCTGACAGTGTTCTCCAATGCATCATCAGTGATCTACAACCCATCCTGGACAACAATCCCTCGCTTTCACAGGCCTGGGGAGGCAGGCCAGTCCTCGCCCACAGACATCCCACCAACCACAAGCATATTCTCACCAACAACAGCACACCGCGCCATAATAACTCTAACTCTGGCACCAATCCATGCAACAAACCTCGATGCCAGCTCTGCCCACATATCTACACCAGCAACACCATCACGGGACTGAACCAGATCAGCCACACCATCACTGGTTTATTCACTTGCACATCTACCAACATAATCATGTGCCAGCAATGTCCCTCTGCTATGTACATTGGCCAAACTGGACAGTCCCTACGAAAAAGCATAAATGGACACAAATCAGATATCAGGAATGGCAAAATTTGAAGAAACCCACACTATTTCCAGAGAAAATAAACCAGTGCAAAGCATTATCAGAGACCCAAAGCTGACCTCAGAGCACTGATAAGTCTTGCCAAAAGTTATCCTTTGGCTGACAAAGAAAATTACATTTTGGCTCACCCATTTGTGTTGAACTAGAAAGCTCTAGTGAGTGAAATGCTGAGTAGGGCTTCATGACAAAGAAAAGCAGAGTACACCAGCCTTGCTGTTAAAATTCTGGGGCTCTGCTACTTTGCCTTGCCTACCAGTAGATACAGATGATGCTAAGGGGCAGTTCAAACATCCCTAACTTCCTTGTTCATCTGCGGCCTGTCTCCAGAGCGGATTTATTCCAATTACAATGTTACTCTGCTTTTTATTTTTGTGGCCATTTAATCTATGTTAGGTTTGTTGCTGTTTTGGTTTTGCAGGGACGGGGTTGTTTTGGGTTTTTTTGTTTTGTTTTGTTTTCCTTCCCAGGCATTTTAAATCATTCTCTTTCCTAGGATTTTGTTCTTTTAAGGTGGCCTTTTCACTTTTTTCCTTTACTCTTATTCCTTCTAAAAGGAGGAAGAAGGCTAAATTAAATATGCAGCTAATACTTTTAGATCTCCAGAATCTTCAGCAATGTCCAAGGACAATTGTAAAGTAATAGCAAGATTCTGTATCATCACAGTCCCCTCGTGTGAATTCTTTTTTTAAATCAGTAACTCCTAGGAAAGCAGCACACTCATCGAAAAGAGTCAGTGTTCCTAGATTAATGTGAAGGTAGTTCTAAAATTTCCTTAACCTATTCTTTCTGCAATCTAGTTGTTATAGACTAGATTTGACACTTGTGAATTGTATTAGTTATCTGCTTAAAATAAATAAATTTTGATCAATGGTCAGACTTAGTTGAATAGTCATAGACAAACGTTGATGAAAAGATTCTCAAAAACAAAGTATGAAATCTTTAACAAGAGCGTTAAAGATAATCTATTAATGCAGAGGAAAGCTGAGATCCACAACAGTTACATGGAGTTTGGTACTGTATGGATTTGTGGAATTCAGGGTAATCTTAACAATGTTGAGCTGTCTGAAAAAAATTCTGCTTTATTGTTTATCTTGTTGATTCAAGTTTATCTATCCAGACCTTTCCCTTAAGACCTTTCTTCTCTTGAGGCTCCTGTCATAGTGGTTGCTGATTGTACAGTGCCCAAGTGTGTTTTAGGCACTTAAACAAAAAAACTCAAAAACCACAATCCCCTCGTCCCCAAAGACATGCTCCCTGCCAAAGGGTGAAATGCTGGCCCCACTGAAGTTGGGGGGGGGGGGCTGCTATTGAATTCTATGGGGCCAGGATTTCACCCAAAGAATATGCAACTGATACTGTTGTTTCTGTGCTTTCTGCTTGAATAGTTATGACAATAGGTTCAGTGAGTGATCATAAATACATTATGGTTCAAGTGTGGAAATGGAAAGGTTACAATAGTTTATTAAAATAAAAATATATGTTCCTTATTGTGAGTTACATCAGTTGGGCATGAAGGAAATAATTGGTCTTGGGAGAGCATTTTAATCTTTGTGTTCTGTGCTTCAGTTCTTTTACCAGTAAAACTTAAATTAGTTGATTTTAAAAACTGTATTTCTGTTTCAATCAAGTTAAAGAATTTTTATAATCTTGGTTGCACTAAAAAAATATAAAGATTGCTACAAATTAGAAGTATTGCAGGATACTTCTTTGTTTCCAGAGTATGATTGATGGTGTTATGTTTGTATGGTTTTACTATTTTAATTTTATTTTTATAACCTGCATTCCCTAATGCCAGAGCTGAGGAAAGTAATCATGCTATCTTTTGTTTCTGTAGAAATACTGCAACACAATCCAACTTGATTCAGGAATAGATTATAGGAAGCGGGTTCTTCCTGCAGCAGGGAAACTTTACTACCTGTAAGTTGATCTACTGTGGGATTTTTGCCCCACCTCCCCTTTTTTTCTTACTAGCCAATAACTTCTCACTCAGTGGGAGATCAAAAATGTATAATACAATTAACAGAGTGTGACTTTTATTTTTATTTCTTTGCCTTCTGATCCATTTTATACAGCGGACTGCCTTCCATTAAGCCTTAATGTTAACTTCATTAAAAAACTACATTTTCAATATCCACACTAGCTTCATTTACAATGTGCAACTGACTCAAAACTAATTAGATTTTTGGGGAGGTGTGGTGTTTGGAGAACTGAAGTGACAGATGGTTAGAAAGTAATGAATATCCTCTTGTAGGAGAGTGTACAATTCACTTATAATAGAAGAACATCCGTATTGTATTAAAGTAATTAAGTATTTATAGAAATCTTCTGACAAGGATTCATTTAATGTTGGGTGTTCCTATTTGTGGGTATGTAAAAAAGTCTTATTTTGACAGACGATCTGTTTTTATTTACCATGATGAATTTACTTTAGCATTTACTCTGTTATTTGAACATGATAAAATATTTAAATGATCCACAATACAGCCATAAGTTCAAGTGGTTGCATCTGTCTGATAGAAACATCTTCTCTTTGAGATAAAATGTTGGAACACCTTTGCATCACAGACGTTTGCCTTTGCCAACTTGCTTTTAAGGCAAGTCTTACATTAGGTCAGTTGCGACCAGAGTGGTACAGACAAATTTATTTTAAGAGATTTACAGCTGTAATATTATCTTGCTTGTGGTGTAATTACAATGTAACAGCAAAGTATGTTTCCAGTAACAAAAATTTATGAGCAGCTTCAGTCTGGGAGACAGACCTCTTGAAATTAAATGTCCCTTTACCAAATAATAAAATTAAAGAGTTACAGTTGTTTCTCTAGATGTAGAAAAAACTAGTTAGTAAAATTACAACAGTGAAATTACTCTTGACTATACATTTTATTAAAAAACATTGTAATGGAGGAGAATTTGAATACTATCAAGTTTTCCCTTTTTTCTAAATACATGGAGTTGGACTGCTTTTCTTTATTACTGGAATTATTAAATCAAAATTGTACTTATTTAGGCCTCAATCCTTCAAAGATTTAGGCACCTTTTAATTTTATCTCTATGAATCGTCTCACTGACTTCATTGTGTATGTGTAAATCTTTGCAGGATCTGGGCCTTATACTAATGAACAAACATTTGGTGAATCCATAATAGTGCTGTACTGTACCCAATGGGAGCCCAGAAGTCAAAAGCCAGCTTTTATTTAAAGGCTGTGACTGTGGAGTTGGCATACTTAGCCTCTGTGGGAAGGAGTGGCCAGATACTGCTTGGAGAAGGTGAAATCATGCTCCAGGCAACTGTCCAGTTCCAGTTCTGTTATGCAGGGCTTTTCTATATTCACTTAGAATTACACACTGTAAACAGTCATCATCACCCAGCAGGGTTTTGTTCTAACCCTTGTCCCCAGGTCTTCACAGCCTCTCCCCATCTGATCCTTGCTTCCTGCACCTATTTCCCTCTCCAGTCTTTTGTCCAAGAGACATGCAGGGCCCTGACCCTGGATCTGACTTGTTTGCTTCCACACCTAAGAGGCAGAAAGCTTGATATGATTTTACGTGAGACAAATGATTAAGAGCAAGCATGTGACCCGCAATTACAGCTCCCAGTTTAAAGGACCATAACTGGGACATACACATCTACCCCAAGGCTTAGTGCCCTGTGCATAGTGCTTCATGATACTAGGTGCAAAACTTATGACCAATGAAGTGATAGTGATGGAGACTGAAGGTCGTCCCATCCAGCTTTCTGTCGCTAAAAGGATGCTGGTTGCCTCCTGAGCCCACAAGATAGTGCAGTAGTCATGACCCAGTACTGGGTCACAGAACGTAAGGCACTGGTTGCAGTGGACGGTCGGCCGGGCCTTTAAAAGTCCTGTCAATGGTGCTGCCTGGCTAAGGCAGGCTAGTCCCTACCTGTTCCGACACCACGCTGCGCCCCAGAAGCAGTCAGCGGCAGGTCCGGCTCCTAGGCAGGGGAGCCACTGGGTTCTGCATGCTGCCCTCACCCTGAGCACCAGCTCTGCACTCCCATTGGCCAGGAAACAACCTATGGGAGCTGGGAGGGAGGTACCTGCAGCCAAGAGCTGCATGGAGCCGCTTGTGCGCCTTCCTCTAGAAGCCAGATCTGCTGCTGGCCACTTCTGGGGCGCAGCGCAGTCCGCAGTGCCAGGATAGACAGGCAGCCTGCCTCTGCATCCCGGCTATGCCACTGACCGGGAGCCACCTGAGATAAGCATGCGTCCCAACCTCCTGCCCCAGCCCTGAGTCTTCCCCAAACCTGGAGCCCCCTCCTGCATTCCAAGCCCCTCATCCCTGGCCCCAACCCAGAGTCCTGACCCCCACTCCTGCACCCCAACCTCCTGCCCCAGCCCTGAGTCCCTCTCACACCCCAAGCCCCTCATCCCCAACTCCATTGGGTCACGGGGATCAAAAACTTTCTTCAACTGGGTCACCAGAAAAAAAGTTTGAAAACTAGTGAGATAGTGTAATGTGAAGCAGTGTAGTGAAGATAGTGTAAAAAGAAGCAGTGAGAGAGAAAAAGGCATCTTTTAAAAAGTGGAAGTCTAATCCTAGTGAGGTAAATAGAAAGGAGCATAAGCACTGCCAAATAAAGTGTAAGAATGTAATAAGAAAAGCTAAAATGGAGTTTGAAGAACAGCTAGCCAAAAACTCAAAAGGTAATAACAAAATGTTTTTTAAATATGTCAGAAGCAGGAAGCCTGCTAAACAACCAGTGGGGCCCCTGGATGACAGAGATACAAAAGGAGCACTTAAAGATGACAGAGTCATTGCAGAGAAACTAAATGAATTCTTTGCTTCAGTCTTCACGGCTGAGGACGTTAGGGAGATTCCTAAACCTGAGCTGTCTTTTGTAGGTGACAAATCTGAGGTATTGTCACAAATTGAAGTATCAGCAGAGGAGGTTCTGGAACTCATTGATAAACTTAACTGTAACAAGTCACCGGGACCAGATGGCATTCACCCAAGAGTCCTGAAAGAACTCAAATGTGAAATTGCGGCACTATTAACGAGGGTTTGTAACCTATCCTTTAAATCGGCTACTGTGCCCAGTGACTGGAAGATAGCTAATGTAACGCCAATATTTAAAAAGGGCTCTAGAGGTGATCCTGGCAATTACAGACCAGTTAGTCTAACGTCCGTACCGGGAAAATTAGTTGAAACAATAGTAAAGAATAAAATTGTCAGACACATAGAAGAGCATAAATTGTTGGGCAAAAGTCAACATGGTTTCTGCAAAGGGAAATCGTGTCTTACTAATCTATTAGAGTTCTTTGAAGGGGTCAACAAACATGTGGACAAGGGGGATCCGGTGGACATAGTGTACTTAGATTTCCAGAAAGCCTTTGACAAGGTCCCTCACCAAAGGCTCTTACGTAAATTAAGCTGCCATGGGATAAGAGGGAAGATCTTCTCATGGATTGAAAACTGGTTAAAAGACAGGGAACAAAGGGTAGGAATAAATGGAACTTTTTCAGAATGGAGAGGGGTAACTAGTGGTGTTCCCCAAGGGTCAGTCCTGGGACTGATCCTATTCAACTTATTTATAAATGATTTGGAGGAAGGGGTAAACAGTGATGTGGCAAAGTTTGCAGATGATACTAAACTGCTCAAAGTAGTAAGGACCAAAGCAGACTGTGAAGAACTTCAAAAAGATCTCACTAAACTAAGTGATTGGGCAACAAAATGGCAAATGAAATTTAATGTGGATAAATGTAAAGTAATGCACATTGGAAAAAATAACCCCAACTATACATACAATATGATGGGGGCTAATTTAGCTACAACCAATCAGGAAAAAGACCTGGGAGTCATTGTGGATAGTTCTCTGAAGGCATCCACGCAGTGTGCAGCGGCAGTCAAAAAAGCAAACAGGATGTTAGGAATCATTAAAAAAGGGATAGAGAATAAGTCGGAGAATATCTTATTGCCCTTATACAAATCCATGGTGCGCCCACATCTTGAATACTGCGTACAAATGTGGTCTCCTCATCTCAAAAAGGATATACTGGCACTAGAAAAGGTTCAGAGAAGGGCAACTAAAATGATTAGGGGTTTGGAACGGGTCCCATATGAAGAGAGATTAAAGAGGCTAGGACTTTTTAGCTTGGAAAAGAGGAGACTAAGGGGGGATATGATAGAGGTATATAAAATTATGAGTGGTGTGGAGGAAGTAAATAAGGAAAAGTTATTTACTTGTTCCCAAAATAGAAGAACTAGGGGCCACTCAATGAAATTGGCGTGCAGCAGGTTTAAAACAAATAAAAGGAAGTTCTTCTTCACACAGCGCACAGTCAACCTGTGGAACTCCTTACCTGAGGAGGCTGTGAAGGCTAGGACTATAACAGGGTTTAAAAGAGAGCTGGATAAATTCATGGAGGCTAAGTCCATAAATGGCTATTAGCCGGGATGGGTAATGAATGGTGTCCCTAGCCTCTGTCTGTCAGAGGGGGGTGATGGATGGCAGGAGAGAGATCGCTCGATCATACCTGTTAGGTTCACTCACTCCGGGGCACCTGGCATTGGCCACTGTCAGTAGACAGGATGCTGGGCTAGATGGACCTTTGGTCTGACCCAGTATGGCCGTTCTTATGTTCTTATGAAGCAAAGAAAAATGAGTAGAATCCTTGTAACTCCAACAGAGGGTTGGATAGATTTTTGCCTCCCTTTCCCACCATCTCCATAGGAATACACATTTCTTTTACATGCACGAGGACCTTCAGTCTTTATAGAACCGGCATCAACATTTTTTCTCAGATCTCTCTACTATTTTGCTGCCAACTCTCCCATGCCCCTCCTTCTGCCTCCACCCCAATTGACTGATTCTTGTCCACCATGCTCACACCCTGCTGTCTAAATGAGCATGATTAGCACAACTTTAATTTTGATAAATAAACAGGGTATCTGTGTCCCAAAAAATTGAAATGTCTCTGTACTTAGAATGGAGGCCAGATTTTGGGGGAGAGGGGTGGAACATAGCTCCAAGCTCTGTCTACAAAATAAGTATCACTCATTTGAAATTCAAAAATAAGACACCACCCTCAGTAGTAGTATCATCCTACTGAATACTAGATGCTTTTATTTTTCTTTTTTTTAAAATGAAGATTAATATTTTTTTTACATTTTTGGGGAAGTGGTTGTGTCTTCTAATTATTGATGGGGAGTGGCTATGTCTTCTAATGCTACAGAAGTTTGGAGTTGAGGGACCTTCTTTTTCAAGAAGGGGAATACTATAAAGAAAGACTGGGCTTACTGTTCTGTAATTTACAACATTTACAGAGGTGCAATTCCTTTTTAAGACTTCATGTAGAAATTTTTAACTTAAGTGTGCTACCTGAAAAACTTTTAAAAGTTGAATAAGGACTAGCATGCCACTGAAAGCTTTATACATCTCACAAATGGTTAATTGGTTTATTAATGTTATCAACCATATAAATAATTTAGCATTATAACATTTACTACTATTTAGGGCTGTCAATTATTCACAGTATCAGAGAGGTAGCCGTGTTAGTCTGGATCTGCAAAAGCGACAAAGAATCCTGTGGCACCATATAGAATAACAGACATATGCTCCAATATGTTAGTCTATAAGGTGCCATAGGACTCTTTGTCACAATTAATCATGTGAATTAACTGTGACTAACTCAAAAAATTAATTGTGCTTAAAAAAATTAATTGCGATTAATCACAGTTTTAATCTCACTGTTAATAGAATGCCAATTGAAATTGCTTAAATATTTTGGACATTTTTCTACATTTTCATATATATTGTATTTTGTGTTGTAATTGAAATCAAAGTGTATATTTTTTATTACAAATATTTGCACTGTAAAAATTATGAGCTAAAGAAATAGTATTTTTCAATTTGCCTCATACAAGTACTGTAATGCAATCTCTTTATCATGAAAGTGCAACTTACAAATGTAGATTTCTTTGTTACATAATTGCACTCAAAAACAAAACAATGTAAAACTTCAGAACCTACAAGTCCAATCACTGAGACAAACAGATTGTTTACGTTTTCAAGAGGTAATGCAGGAGATAGATAATGCAGCCCTCTTCGTATTTACAGTGTCACCAGAAAGTGGGAACAGGCATTTGCATGGCACAGTTGTAGCAGGCATTGGAAGGTATTTACATGCCAGATATGCTAAAAGTTCATATACCCCTTCATGCTTCAGCCACCATACCAGAGGACATGCTTCCATGCTGATGGTGCTCCTTAAAATTAAAATGTGTTAATGAAATTTGTGATTGAACCCCTTGGGGGAGAACTGTATGTCCCCTTCTCTGTTTTACCCACCTTCTGCCATATATTTCATGTTATGGAAGTCTCATGATGATGATCCAGCACATGATGTTTATTTTAAGAACACTTTCACTGCAGATTTCACAAAACGCAAAGAAGGTACCAATGTGAGATTTCTAAAGATAGCTACAGCACTTGCCCTGGGGTTAAGAATCTGAAGGGCCTTCCAAAATCTGAGAGGGACGAGGTGTGGAACATGCTTTCAGAAGTCTTAAAAGAGCAACACTCCAATGCAGAAACTATAGAACCTGAACCACCAAAAAAGAAAATCAACATTCTGCTAGTGGCATCCGGCTCAAATAATGAAAATGAACGTATGTGGGTCCACACTGCTTTGGACTATTATCTAACAGAACCTGTCATCAGCATGGACGAATGTCCTCTGGAATGGTAGTTGAAGCGTCAAGGGACATATGAATCTTTAGCACATCTGGCATATAAGTATCTTGGGATGCTGGACAACAACTGTGCCATGGGAACACCTGTTCTCACTTTTAGGTAACATTGTAAACCAGAAGCGGGCAGCATTATCTCCTGCAAACATAAACATAAACTTGTTTGTCTGAGCGATTGGCTGAACAAGAAGTTGGACTGAGTGGACTTGCAAGCTCTAAAATTTTACGTTTAATTTTTGAATGCAAGCTTTTTTTTACATAATTCTACATTTTTAAGTTCAGCTTTCATGGTAAGAGATTACACTACAGTACTGGTATTAGGTGAATTGAAAAATATGATTTCTTTGGGGGTTTTTTACAGTGCAAATACTTGTAATCAAAAATAAATATAAAGTGAGCACTGTACATTTTGTATTTTGTGTAGTAATTGAAATCAATATATTTGAAAATGTAAAAAAAATCCACAAATTTTAAATAAATGGTATTCTGTTATTGTTTAACAGTGCAATTAATTGTGATTAATTTTTAGTCGCTTGACAGCCCTGCTACCATTACCCAGGACCAACTACTGCAATGTTAAATGCAGCTTGCCCTGTCTACAGTGACCACAAAATTGTGTTTAACATCAAACATGAGTCCTCTAGACTCTTGACACGACTCAATTTTCTAGTGAAGGCAATCATTAGGACACCTACATAATACATAGTGTTATCACTTAGAATTATTTTATAGAACATAATCCTCTTCTTTCTTCATAATCTATAGTCTATTATTTTAAATATGCAAATAAATATGGTTAAATCTGTTTTCCATTCCCCTTCAAACAGACTCTGCATATAATAATAATAATAAGTTATGAGAGGGATGATTGAAGTAAACTTGCTTGGTCTCACTTTCAGCTTCCAAAACAAATCTTCTCAGGAATTGTATGGAATTTTAGGAATAAAATATCTGCCTAAAAAAAACTGTATTCCTGCACTTCCTGCTCACTGTAGCCCTCAAGTCAAACATTTGTAATAGTTTTTAATATTCTTATCCCTTTGTTTCTGATTGAACTACTTCCTTCCTAATGCCAATTCACTGTGATACTGTGCCCCTGAAATAATACGATTAATGAGAGATTCTAATATGAATTAAATAAAGTTATGCTGTAACGCCGACACAACTTCCCATTTAGAAGATTTGGTTTTTATAAGTGTTGCTCTTTGAAATGGCACTTGCAGAAGGTGTCACTGAAAAATATAACATTCCTAGCACTTCAGACTGACTTTATACTTCATGATGCAGTTGAAAACAATGTGGGGTTTTGTTTCCCCCCCCAGCCACCCACCTCTACCCCAGAAATGCTGGACAGCTTTGTGTTGTAAACCTACAACATTATTTGTAGCTAAATTTCCTCTTGGAAATTAACTCAGTTGATTTTAGTTAGATTCAATATTAATTGTAATTAAAATCCATAAGGCATAGTAAACGAGGAAATAATAGTATGACATGATAGGTCATCATTTGTCAATTAAGAAAGGCCCTCAACTATGCTTACAATAAAACTTCATTATGTCTTATACCTTCTTAAAGGTGGACTACCACACCATCAGTGAATCCACTGACAGATCAATGTGTATGAATTTGGATGAAGTATTATATACTTGATGATATACAATAGTTTTTTGTTACCGTTATCAATTTTCATACTCTGTTTTTCAAGGAGAAGTGTCAATAATATGCTCAGTAAAGTGAGAAAAAAGGCCACAGAAACGGAGACACTTATACATTTGGACTCTGTAAACCATGTAGTGTCTTCTAATTAGAATAGAAAATATTCTGTGATCATACAGATTTCTTAATACTCCTGGTGGTCACCAGATGAGCAAAAAGTTTGTGTGTTCAACAAGGGGATTTTGTGTGAGGCTTTGCTGTTTATAGCTGATCTTTCCCAAATAATGGAAGAAATCTGATAGATTTATTGATGTGTTGATTGATCAGACTGGTATTTCAAAGCTGATACTTCAACTTGATAATGTTTGATCAGCACAGTCAGTTTGACTTGATTTATTTTAAAAAGTCATTTCAATATTTAATTTCAGTATGTCCCCTCCCAGAGATTTCAAAGGAGACATCTTCAGATGTTTTACTGCTTTGCCTTGCCTTGTCTATTTGCTCTTATTTTGCATGCAGGATTGAGCCAGAAGCCTTTCTTTCTCATTGTGTACACATAGTGTTAATGGATTTGCTTTGGCTGTATTGCCTCATTACTGGAAACCGCTCAAAACACAGAAGTCTTTCAGTGTATGCAAATAAGGTAGAATCATCTACCTGAGAGTTAATATTCTCTGCTTTTAAGTGTATTCTAAATCCAATGTTTGTGTTTAGAGCATAACATCCTGTTCTCTGTTTTTTATGGGCAAAAAGCTAAGCAGGCTCAGGCAGCTGTTTGATGTTGGCTTCAAGTGTTATTAATTTCATATTCTATTATTCTTTTCACTGTAGCACAAGTGAAGCTGATGTGGAGGCTGTCATGGATAAGTTGTTTGATGAGCTGGCTCAGAAACAAAATGATTGTACGTAAGTTAATTTCTCTTGAAAGAGAATACATTTAGAACACAATGCCCAATCTCCACTGACCAATTAATAAGTTCCATTGCTGTATATGGGTTGATGCCACACTCAAGTGGCAGTCATTGTATCAGCATTTTGTCTAATTTATGTGTTGAATCATGTGCTATTATTCATCAAGCTATGCATTTCCTATCTGTAAGAGATGAATTTTATAGTAATTATCCAGACAAGATTGAGTCTTTGTTCATGTTCCCATAGTAACTAGACCAAGGATTCTAAAAGTGCAAGGCAGAGAGCTGAAGCTGAATAAAGCCTGTGGAACCATTGCAGACTTCACATTTGAAGAGCTGTGTGACAGAGTGAGTACCCAGTCAAATCTAGATCAGTTTAACACTGAGTCTTTTCACTGTTGTTGGGGTTGTGTGTTTTTTAAAGTTGGTATTTTCCTAGCCCCAGGTATCCCAAAGACTGTTTTTAAAACTTACAAAAAAAGATGCGACTTCAAAAGAAAAAAAGGGTGAACTCCTATGAAGAGCAGTAAATGTTTCCTTATGGATAATGGTGCAATAATAATCTCTTGAAGGCAATCTAGAATGTAATTAAATAGAATTATGTGGCTGGGATAATTAGTTTTATTGCTTGAATATTAAAACTCAAAACACAGCCACGTGTCAACAAAATTATAATTTAAAATTTTGGGTAAACTTGATGCTCATTCAAGTGAGGGTTTGATGGCACTTCAAAGAATGAGACAGATGCTGGAAAAGCTTCTCCACACAACTATCACTGCACATCTCTGTCATTGCCTGCTATTCAGTTCTGCGCCTCTTTGAAGCAAAGGTTGCCAACGGTAATGAATAGTGCCAAGGTTTCTGCTAGTTATGTGATGTAGTCCTAAGTTCAATATGTTCCATGAAGTCCTTGTTCAGACATGACCTAACACAGGTTTGAAGATAGGTCTCCAGACACTAGTGCAGTGTTAATTTGTCAGCTGGCCTCTAAAATTTTAACACTAGCCAGTCACGTAACGGTGTTACAGGCATGGGTGGTAGAACTGCCTATTACTAGTGATCCCAAACACTTGTTATTATAAGACCCTGTTTTCAGGTGTTTATAACTATGGAAAACTTTAACCATTTGGGTTGAAATTTCCCATACTGAGTGTCTGCTTCAAGCTGAACTAGAACATTTCAGACAGAATGGTTCAGACATTTCTGAGAACGAAGCTAGGGAAAAATGGGATATTTTGCCCATGTTAAAAATAGAGACTTTTTCTGTTAAATGGTGTTGTGCCCCCAGGCTGTGGAGCAGGAACTTGAAATTTGGCAGGGGGTTGCCTTTATGTCAGGGATGTTCTTTTTGCCTTTATGTCAGGGATGTTTCTCTCTGTGAAAATCCACCTGAATTTTTGACCGAGTTATAAGCCTTTGAAAAGTCATAGTTCACACATGCTCAGGGGAGACTTGCTAGAGCTTAACAACTAAAATCTCTGAACTTCCTTACTGAGCATGCTCTATCCCCTCATAGCTCATAGAGCTGACCAGACTGTACATGAGCTATCCCCACAGAGCAGCCAAGCACACTCCTGCCCAGAGGAGCCCAGGAGCTCAGAAGGACCTTCCATGTAAGGGTCGCTCCCAGCTGCTCCAGGCCTGAGTGGGACCAGCCATTGGAAGTGAGAGCAAGGAGCTTGTCTCTCCTGTGCTCTCGATCAGTCCCCTGCTGGCAGCCGGGTGGAGTAATCCATCTGATTTGAATACACAGGGGAAAAAAGTCAGAGCAGCATGGGAGGGAAAAGAGTAGATTGGGATAAGGAGTCTGGGCTTGGAGAAGAGGAGAGAAATTGTGACTGAGAGTTGGGGTTGGGAAGGCTGGAACTAGCTGGACAAGAAGGCTCCCAGAGGAAGGGAGGTTGAGACTAGGAGCCAGTGAAGGAAATGAGAGGAGGGGAGACTGGGAGCCAGTTGTCTGGGGTGCAGAACACAAAGATTGGATAAGGAACTGGGGGGGAAGAGCAACAAACAGACTGGGATTGGCTGGGCAAGGAGATTGGGACTAGGAACTAGTGGGAGAACTGGGTAGTGGGGGAGGAGATTTGGCAAGGACCTGGGGTGTGATGGGAGAACTGGGACTGGCTTGACAAGAAGCAGGATGCATCAGATGAGGAGTGGGATGGAGGTGTGAATTTGTTGGGTAAAGAGACTGGGACTGGGGAGAGGGAAAGACTGGGAATTGGGGAGAGAAATTGGGACTCAGACAATGAGCGTGAAGGAGGAGACTTTGAATGGCTTAGCAAGGAATTGCAGAATACTGAATTAGACTCCCCACGAGCATCCTTGCTCAGAGGTGCAATCTGTATTCCTTCTCCCCATCACCATATGACAACCAGGATCTTAAAACTAGTTTAGAAGCAGGCTCATTAAATCCTAGATGGGGCTGACTGGAAAAAGAAATTTAAAGGGGCCACAGCTAACATTACTGGGCTCTTTCTGGGTGATTGCTCCATACAAGAACAGAACCAGCAAGAACAAAGGGACCAGGTACCCCAAAACCAAACTCTGTCACATTAAAAAAGGCTAAAGGAGGAGCTGGGGAGCAGGGAGGGTGGCAACTCATGAACTCTTCTAATAGGATGGGTAGGAGAGGTCCCCCAGTGCAGTGGTGATAGCTGTTAAAGAACCATCATGGCAAATAAAAATGGTGATGTGTTTTGTAACCCTCTGCTATTGGAATAGAGGAAGTGAAGAAGAAATTCTGAAACTCTTGTGCTTTACTCAAAAGACTTTCACTGGCCTGATGCTTTCAGCCCTCCCAACCAAGAGAGAATAACACCTGGCCTAGACTTCTGCTCTTCTGGGATTTCTATATTCCAGAAGTTGTAGATAGATGTGACACTTTCTCAGGATACCCAGGACTGAGAGTCACCTTGTTACCTCCCTGCCTCTGGCAAGAGGAAGATTTGCATGTGCTTAACTGGATGTCAGCTCCCTGACCCCACCAGCCCATTAGCCACCCAAACAATCTCCTCAGGGTCCTGCCAGCCATTACTTTGCCTCGCAGATTAGCAACAGGTGCAACCCAGCCCCTGGCCTCCTTTTAGTATCCAGCCCCTGTCACTGGATACCCACAGAAATTACCAAGTTTCTTGTCCCCAAGGGAACAGTATACATACAACGTGACTGGTACAACTCCGGATCAGGTCCTTTATAACATCACAGCACTGAGATATACTTATAGTGAAAACAATCACAAGTTTATTACCAAAGGTTAAGATGTAAGAGAGAATGAACAAGGACAATGTAAAGAGAAATGGTTACATATAAAGCAAAAGTATAACACACTTCTTTGAAACCAACCTTTTGTCTAAATAAGTTTATTGCACCCTTAACCCTTTTTCAGTACATTCAACCAAATCCCCCTTGAGATCCTGTTTTCATGAGTGTAAACACACTGTCCATTTACTTCCTCAGTGCAGCATAGCAAAATGTCCTTGTTTCTCCTTATATTACCCAGAACTCATTGTTTTTTCCCCAGAGTCAGGATGAGTCCTGTGGTTCTTTCCTTCGTGTGCTGACTCCAAGTTGTTTTCACATACTGGTGTTTAGTCCACAAGCAAAACGGACTTCCATTGTGATCCTTAATCTACATGTGAACCTAGGCAACAGGTGAATATACATCCCTTTGTCCTGCAAAACCTGTTTGTCAACCATGCCTGGGACACAGACTCTAAAACATATTTTCAGTACGTATACACAGCTCCTTACATATCCTTACAGTCATCTTGCAATGATTGAGGCTTTATATGACATCCGTTGTATTAGACAGCTCACATGGCCTTTTTATTAGACACCTCACATGACCTAAATGTTATGAAAGCAGTGTGTTCGGTGTAGTCAGTTTGTCAGACTGATAGGCGTCGCTGTTATGGGAATATTGAACCCTTTGCCAGCTGGTACCAAAGAGTCCTTCTGTCACAATATATTGTACTGGACCCAGCCCTGTTTCCTATCTAATTTTGTAGTATGAAATAATATTTTTTTAAAACAAAATTGTCCTTTTGATATTTTTATTTGCATATAACCAAACTTCCCTATCTTTCTTCTGTGTCAGGATGACACAGCTTACTCAAATATATGAAAAGTAACATGTCCGCATACTACTGTTTAATTATTCAGGTTGTCTGTATTATGACACAAATTGTTAGATGAAACATAGTAATAAGATTTGGAAAACCTGCCAGTTCTGATTTGATCTGTCTCAGCAAACCAAAAGCATTAGGTTTCAGAGACTGTGATTCACACCTAACTGACAAAACCAGAATCAAAATTGAAGCCAGGCAACTTTACCTTAAATCTATCGGTTTCAATCCCAGAAGGGACTGTTACGATCATCTAGTCTGGCCTCCTGTATTACACAACCCAAAAATTTCACTCTGAACTCCTGAATCTAGTCCAACAATTTGTGGTTGAAGTAGCGTGACTGTGTAGCTCAAAAGCTTGTCTCTCACCAACAGAAGTTGGTCCAATAAAAGATATTAGCGCTCACACTTTCTTTTTAGAAAGTCAGCCAATTCTGATTTAAAAACTCCAAGTGATGGAGAATCCTTTACTACACCCTTGGGAATCTGTGCCAGTGGTGGTTTATCCTGTTAAAATTTTGTGCCTTGTTTCCAATTTGAACTTTGCTGACTTCAGCTCCAGCCACTGGCTTTTGTTACACATCCATCTGCTAGATTAAAGGGTCCTCTAGTGTGCTGATGCCTAAAGACTGATCAAGCCACCTCTTGACCTTCTCTTCAGTAAGCTAGTTAGATTGATCTCCTTTAGTCTCTCATTGTAAGGTAAGTTTTCCAGACCTCAGATCTTGACAATTTTCAATGTGTTTTACATACCTCCAGAAAGACACACACTTTTCCTTTTTGCGTGAAATAAAAAGTTATTTTCTTTTGAGATGAGAATCTGAGCAATATACCAACCAGCTTTCTTACTCCCAGAGCAATGAAGTAGAGATGACATGAAAATACTTCTAATGAATACATTTCAGTAAAATAATATATTTGAACTCTGTTGATTATTAGAGAGCCACAGTAGCAAACTCCATATGCTTTGGGTTTTTTTTTTTTTACATACACTCTCCTGAAGAACAAATCACAATAATAATGACTTTCTGTTCAGTTTCCTGAGAGAGGATAATATTTTGAGGAGGTATGTGATTAATTGCACAAAGTGCTTGAGACATAGGAATTTAAAAGAGAGGAGGGGGTTTTAATTTTCAGCAAAGGTCTAACATTTTTAATATAACATCTCAAAAACTATTTGGTGTATAAACTCCAGAGGTTTTTTATTCATTGATCCTCAATGAAGGCCATTATTGGTGGCTGAGTTGGGAAAGAGCAGGATGAGTTATGCTGCTTAGAAACCACAAGGAAACTCTGAGTTCATGCCAGAGGTCCACGTGCATCTCAGGGGGCCCCTAAGATTCTGGACTGGAATCTCTTGTTTGTTCCATCCAGGTTCAAACTTCTGTCTTCCCATAGAGTGATTTAGGGGAAATGCCACCAGGTCTCTTCCCTAGGGTCTTTCTTCTGTGATTTTGTTTACATTGGATGGACAAAAGCAGGTCGGGTGGTAGAAATTTGTTTAATAAAAGCAAAAGTGAACTTAAGAAACTTTCCATATAAAACATTATCTTAGTCATAAGCCCCTGTGAGTAATTTAAAACAACAGTAACAAGAAAAGTTATACATTTAAAATTCAGAGGATTGAGAGTTAATTTTTACAATAAATATGTGAAAATCAACTTGACGTATTTTTTTAAAAAAACCTGAACAGCTGATACTGACAATGCTCAGGGAAAGTTCCAATTCCAACTTTAATTTTATCTTTTGTTCTCACTACTTCTTCTCTTAACAATGAGTGAAACCACTCAGAGAATCTGCTTCACCCCATTGCCATATATGAATTACAACAGAAGGGCACAACACAGCAGGTGGGGATGCGGTCTAGGAAGTAGAGCTTAGGGGTAAGGAACCGGGAAGAGGAGGTGGAGGATGACTGGGTGAGCATGAGCAACCTTACTTTTGGCATTTCCTAATTTTTGAGTGCCTGATACTACAACCTTAATAATCTTCTTTTGACTAAGTTATTTTCATATGTAATTTCCTAGGGTTTTTTTTAAAGAGCAAACTAAAAACATAGACATTCCATTATGTGGAACCCTGTTGACCCCCAACTCTTTAGATCCACAGCACAAATCTCTACCACTTGACCTAGTGGCTGTTGTCCTCCCTGTACCATTAGAAGAGTAAGAGAGACATTCTGCCATTCAGTTTTACAGCTCTTCACTAGACTGCAGGAACATGTTGAGACTTGGGAATCCTGGGCTACTCTCCTCTGATCAGCTCTCTCCCTAGTATCTCTTCTGCACCAGTTCTTGCCCCTGTTTCTTGTATAACGTTTCTCTCACCTCCTCCCTGATTCTGCTCCTCACCCTTCACATTCAAGTTAGGTTGCTTTCTCCTCCTCCAGCCTGGGCACCTGGACAATGAGCATGTAAAGGTGAAGAAGAGTGGCAAACGGGAGTTTTTGAGGGAGGATCCGTAGATCCTGTGCTTGGAGGTAAATGTACGTAGTGAGTTGTGTGTGTGGTCTGTTTGTTTGTCGTGGTAAGGGCCGTGAGTCAAAGTCATAGACTTCAAGGTCAGAAGGGACCATTATGATCATCTAGTCCAACCTCCTGCACAACGCAGGCCACAGAATCTCAACCACCCACCCCTGTAATAAGCCCCTAACTTATATCTGAGCTATTGAAGTACTCAAATCATGGTTTAAAGACTTCAAGGTGCAGAGAATCTTCCAGTAAGTGACCTGTGCCCGACACTGCAGAGGAAGGCTGGGGTTTGGAGCCCCTGAATTGGCCAGAGAGATCCGTTTGTTTTGGCCCTGTAAGGAGTGTGTGGCTGGGACCTTGGGTCTTTGAATCCAACCCAGTATTCAAAGTCTGTATTGTTAATCATCCCCTGTCAGGGGATGTGGAGATAAGCAGCGAGACAGAAAAGTTGCTAGGCAAACAGAGGAGTTTCAGAGAGAGTTCACAGGACACAGGAATGTGATTCCTTCTGTTTAGATATGGCTTTACATCAGGTAGTGGATATGGACAGTGAGGAAGTATCTGCTGTTAATTGCCTTGGATATGCTCTTTTCCTTTTGCTGGTATACTGAAGAAATTTCTGGTGTATGAAGTGCAAATTGATAGCCATACTGGAGGAGAAAATATGTTTGGAGTGAGAAAATGAAGACTTATTAGACAACCAGATCCAGAAAACTAGACACCACAAGGAGAAGGCTCAGTAATAAGGGAACTCAAGAGAGAGAAACCAAACCAGACTGGCAATTTGTGACCAAGAGGGAAAAGAGAACCAGGAGGCAATCATCCCAACTGGAAGCATTGAATCATTGTCAAATACTCAACTCCAGTTACAGTCTAATGAGCACAGAGCAGAGCAGAAGAATTATTTCTCGTGTCTTGCTTACTATGCTGATACATCCCAGAATGTTGTTTGCTTCCTTTGCAACGGTGTTACACTGTTGACATAAGCAACAAAGAGTCCAGTGGCACCTTAAAGACTAATAAAAGTATTGAAGCATAAGCACATGGGGGGGTTGGATAGGGCATGGGAGTCCCAGAGGGTCTGTCAGGGGGCGGGGTGTGAATAGGGGTCAGGGCAGTCAGGGGACAGGGAGGACTGGGAAGGGGGTGGGATCCTGGGGGGGTAGTTAATGTGGAGGGTCAAGGAGCAGGGAGGGTTGGGATGAGTCCAGGATTCTGAGGGGGGCAGTCAGGGGGTGGGAAGTGGGAGGGGGTTAGATAGGGGGCAGGGGCAGGCTGTTTGGGGAGGCACAGCCTTCCCTGACCTGAACCTTTGTATAATTTTTCAACACTGATGTGGCCCTCGGGCCAAAAAGTTTGCCCATCCCTGCACTAAGGCCAGGTCTACACTGTGCAGGGCTTGACCTAAGATACGCAACTTCAGCTATGCGAATAGCATAGCTGAAGTCGAAGTATCTTAGGTCGACTTATCTGTCTGTCTTCATTGTGGCGAGTCAACCGCTGCCGCTCCCTGGTCAACTCTGCTTCCTCCTCTTGTGGAGATGGAGTTCCAGAGCTGACAGGGATGAGATGTCTAGAGGAGACGTGTAAATCAATCACTACATCGAACACTACCTGCTGATCCACCGGGTAGTATAGACATACCCTAAGTGGGTTAAGAACTGTCTAACTGACGTCTCAAAAGTAGTTGCTAATGAGGAATCAAAATCGAGTGTGGGTGTTTTCAGTGAGATTCCACAGGGATTGGTCCCAGGTCTGATGCTATTCAACATTTTCATCAATAGAAGTAAATATAAAATCAGTAGTGATAAAATGTGCAGGTGACGCAAAGATTGGCGGAGTGGAAAATAATGAAGACCGGGCAATCATGAGGGGTTTATCTAAACTGCCATGGAAGACCCACAACAGAGTCGTGGTTGGCTCAGGTCACCTGACTCAGGGTTGCCAGGCTCGAACTGTGGAGCTATAAAATTGCAGCCTTGATGTTAGAGCTCAGGCTGGGGCTTGGGCTCAGGGGCCCTCCTCCCTTGCAGCCTGGGCTCCAGCCAAGCGCTAACGACTACACTGCAGTTTTATAGCCCTGTAGTCCGAGGTTGGTGAGACTGAGTCAGCTGACCTGGGCCAGCTGTGGGTCTCTTACTGCAATTCGACATATCCATAGAGTGATCTGTGTCACTGCATTCCTCTTTCCTGGAAATACAATTTTGCATTTGGCTGTATTCAAATACATTCAGACAAACTGTTTTAACACCTCCAAATGCAAAGTTATCCATCTAAGGACGAGGAATACAGAACATCCCTATAGACTGAGGGACTGGATCCTGGAAAGCAGTGACTCTGAAAAGGATCTCAGCGGTCATAGTGGACAATCAACTCAACAATAGAGCCCAGTGTCATGCCGTGACAAAAAGGACTAATGTGATCCATGGCTGTATAAACCAGGAAGCAGTCTGTAGGAATAGGGAAGTTATTTGATCTCTGTATATGGCATTGGTGAGATAGATAATGGGAATACTGCATTCAGTTCTGGTGTCCATATTTTTTAAAGGATCTTGAAAAACTGGAGAGGGTGCAGAAAAGAGACCCAAAAATGATCTGAGGACTGGAGAAAATGCCTTACAATGAGAGACTTAAGAATCGATCTAAAGTTTAATCTGTTTAGTTTATCAAAAAGAAGATTGAGCAGGGATTTGATTACTGTGTCACAGGGAGAAAAGATCAGATACTAACGGGCTCTTCAATCCAGCAGAGAAGGACCTAACAAAAAACAGCAGCTGAAAGCTGAAGCGAGACAAATTCAGATTAGAAATTAAATACAACTTTTTAACTGCTGGAACAAACTACCAAGGAAGGTGGTGGATTCTCCTTCTCTTGATAGAAGTAACAGAGTCCTGTGGCACCTTAAAGACTAAAGTTTTGAAGCATAAGCTTTCATGGGCTAATACCCACTTTGTCGGATGCAAGCCCGGCTGCCCCCAGGCTCTCAGCTCCTTGTCAAAACCAGGCTCCCAGCTGAAAGCTCCTTACATCAGCCTAACTCTGTAGTGTAGACCAAGCCTAAAACTTGGGTCAAAATAGTCGCAGTGCTCAGGCATGTGAAAAATCCACATCCCAGAGTGCTGTAGCTATGCCAACCTGGCCCCCGTGTCAGGGCAGGTTGGTCCATGGAAGAATGCTACTGTCACTCAAGGATGGAAAAATCCCTTCCATCACTGTAGACTGCATATTCACTATGGGGCTATGCCAGCATAACGCAGCACTTTCGGTATGCCGCTAGAGTCCCCCGTAGTGTAGATAGGACCAGAGACAGTCTCCATGCTCTCTGTTCTGGTGCCTCAGTCGGGAGGAGCAAATGCAATCCTGTTAGGTTCCTGCAATCCTAGGGTGGAGCATGCTCAGTCACTCTGTGTGCTCAGTTCAGTCACACACGCAAGCTGTGTGGGGATGGATGTATATGGCTCTGCTGAGCAGGTATGAACTGTTCTTTTCAGAGGCTTATAATTTAATCAAATTTGGTCAGATTTTCACAGGAACAGTGCAAGACATATTCCTGACATTAGGGCAGAATCATATTTTTTTCTTAGCTTCATTCTCAAATGTCTTGCAAGACATATGCCTGACATTCTGCCCATGTTAATTGTTTATAACTGTTTCATTGAGAAGTTCTAGTGCCGCCATGCTTTGTACCTTCTCAATGAAACCGTTCTAAACATTTAACATGGGCAGAATAATATTTTTTTTCTTAGCTTCATTCTCAAACAGCAGAATGGTTTTAGCTGAAACTTTCCCAAAAAAATTCAGCCTAAGGCAGCCATCCGGTATGGAAAAATGCAGGCCAAACTTTGCTTATAGTTTAGTTATAAGCAACTGAAAACATGGTTTTATAACAAAGTAGCTACCATTGCCACTGATAATTTTCTATCTAATCTATCTCTGATGTTGTTATACCTAAAATAAAATAGTGGGGGTAGACATCTTTGCATCTAAAGCACCTTCCCTGGGAGGCCCTCAAAGCATTATCTCTCTCTCTTTGCCTGTCACCCGCCAGCCGGGGTATGGGCCACCAACTGGTGTTGGTGTTTCAGTAGCAATTGGTTCCCTTACGGGGTGGAGTTGCTAGCCCCACGCCCATGTTAAGCCTACAGCACCTGGTATTCCCAGGAGGTCTCCCATCCAAGTACTAGCCAGGCCCGACCCTCCTTAGCTTCCGAGATCAGACGGGATCGGGCGTGTTTAGGGTGGTTTAGCCGTATTCAAAGCATTATACAGAACATTAATTAATTGTGTCTTTTTCTCATTTATCCTTGATTTATCATGTCCAACAACATTACATAATTTAGGACAGAAAAAATGAGTGAGTAGCAGAGAGTATCAGTTGTCCTTGGAAATTCTTATTGATTGCACTGTAATGTTGCAGCAACATCTCAGAAGATATCAGGTGGAGTTTTCCCAAACAGGCATATGTCAGCTGATATGGTGTGATATGTGATCATCTCCTTGGAACAAAAGCACACCAATGAACGTAATACATTACAGATTTTTTTCAACCGTGCTAGAACCCTTGCGTGTTCCAGAGTGCCAGAATTCTTGATGGGTTTATGCTGGAGAGGATGTGTGAGAGGATGAACTCTCTTGTATAAGTTGTAGAAACAAGTAATTATTTACCGTCTGAGCACAAAGTCAGACTTGTTCTCATGGCAGTATGTCATAAATTTGGATCTTGGGTAAACTCAGGGACAAATCAATCTGTAATGATACAAGTCCTGAGAATTCCCAGTGATGATCAACTAACATAGGAGCAAGAAAACAGAAAGATAAGACAAACATATACAATTAATTGGTTTATTTGTTCATGTGACAGCATTCAAGAACATAATTTATAACAAAGCAGGATGAAAGAGGTTTAACCTGTTTTGGTTGCTTTAAAAAAAATCATGATGTGTAACAACCTTTCTGTACTTCTGACCCACCAGAGATTCATGCTAGTAGTTCAGAACCTGCCATGTGTTGCACATAATCTTCTACCATTTGGAACTGATACCATAATTTTGTTTGTCTTTGTACCAAGACATTTCTCAATGTCCTCTGATGTTCCAGAATATAGCTGTTTTTATGAAACATCTATTCTTTGCTTCGACATCCTCTTCTGTTCCAGGCTCCAGATAAACAAACAGATTTAATTAGTTAGACGTACCTGAGAGAGGCGGTGAGCATAGGACTGAGATGGAACTCCTGAGTTGTAATGCTGATATTGTCTCCCTTCCACTCTCTGTGCCCTTGGAATATATATATATATAGAAGTTTATTCTTCACATAGCGGTATAGTGAGAGAGAGAGAGAGAGAGAGAGACATTATATATATATATATAATGTCTCTCTCTCTCTCTCTCTCTCTCACTATACCGCTATGTGAAGAATAAACTTACCGGTAGCTACATGACAAGAGTTTGCAAAGTTTAGTTATGTCAGGTTCTATTTACCACACAAAGTGCTATATTGTACACAAAATGTTTGCAAAGTGCTATAGACCACATAGCTAATATGTAAAGAGAGAGGTTGCAATTAAAATGGAGCCTAAGGAACAGGATCCTGTCAATTAAATTACACCCATAATTATCACTAATTACCAGATTTTAGAAGACTGTCAGATGGATTAGACCAGATGCCTTGAAATGAACAAAATGTTTAATAAACAACATTTTTCCTTCCTTACACATTTGGTCAGTTAAAGAGCTATGATAATATAAATATAGAGAGAGGTCAAATAAACATTTCTCCCTCATTTATTTTAAAAGCACAGATACTAATTAGATGTAAAATTCTCAAATTTACTAACTGGAAATTATAAACATGTAAATAAAATATTTCATGAGACTGAAGTCACATGAAGTTTTTCATGACTGTATGGAAAGTCTCTCTTTTCCCCTGCTTTTTCTTCCATTCTATTTTAGTGACATTTGACCTTGTTTTAAAATGGTAAACTGCCACAACTGTGACTCTTCAGTCTTAGTCTCTCTCTCTGCCCATCACCCCCCAGCCGGGGTATGGACCACCAACTGGTGTTGGTGTTTCAGTAGCAGTTGGTTCCCTTATGGGGTGGAGTTGCTAGCCCCACGCCCATGTTAAGCCTACAGCACCTGGTATTCCCAGGAGGTCTCCCATCCAAGTACTAGCCAGGCCCGACCCTGCTTAGCTTCCGAGATCAGACAGGATTGGGCGTGTTCAGGGTGGTTTATCCGTAGTCTTAGTCTAGTATAACTTAAATAGATAGAAGTATACATTCTAGATATAGGAAAGGTCTTATTCTTAAGGACTAGAACATATTCTAGCTGCTCTCAACATTGCATGATGCACCTTTTAAAGATGCTCTCACCTATGCATAGCAAATGCTGCCCTCTGCTGGCACTATTCACTTATATAAAAGTATCCAAAGCACACCTTAGCCTACTAACTACGGGCTGGTCTCCACTGGGGGGGTGGGGGGGTCGACTGCAGATATGCAACTTCACCTACGTGAATCACGTAGCTGAAGTTTGCGTATCTGCAGCCAACTTCCTGTCCGTCCTCATGGCGGCGGCAGTCGGTAGCGCGCTCCCCCGTTGACTCCAGCTTGCGCCTCCTGGCAAGCTGGAGTTCCGGAGTCGACGGGGGCGCCGTGAGCGATCGATTTCTCGCGTCTTCATAAGACGCGAGAAATCGATCGCCAGAAGATCGATGGCTACCCACCGATTCGGCGGGTAGTGAAGACATACCCTACGCTATAGTTAGGTCGTCGTAAGGCAGTTTATGTCGACCTAAGACCTTATCTACGCTACAACGTTTTGTCGACAAAAGGCAGCTTTTGTCAACAAAACAGTGAATGAGTACACACTGCAATGCAACTTTTGGTGGCAAAAACGCCCTGTTTTGGCAACAAAATAAAACCACCCCACAAGAGACATAAATAGCTTTTTGAACAAAATTTTTGTCGAGGTGCTAGTGTAGACACCACACTTGATTTTATCACTTTAGTTGACCTTCAGGAGGTGTCCCACGATGCCCATCCTGACCGCTCTGGTCAACAGTTTGAACTTTGCTGCCCTGCAGCCAGGTAAACAACCATCCACCCCTCCTCCATAGAAACTCTGGGAAATTTTGAAATTCCATTTCCTGTTGACTCAGGGTGGAGAGGTCTCATCGTATCTTCCCAGGTGACTGTAGAAGCTTATCACAGCAAACGAAATCCCACTTGC
The DNA here is from genome assembly GCA_032164245.1 of Sternotherus odoratus. Classification (NCBI taxonomy): domain Eukaryota; kingdom Metazoa; phylum Chordata; order Testudines; family Kinosternidae; genus Sternotherus; species Sternotherus odoratus. Next base: position 66,117,623 of record JAVMKO010000003.1, read on the forward strand.
TCCTGGGGTCCCAGCTCACTGTTCCACGCCAGGTGCCCAGGTGCTGACTGGAGTCCCCACTCTTCACTGGGAGCCTAGCTGCACCAAAGCTCTTGGCTCCTCTCTGGAAGCTCAGCTGCACCAACACACTCAGCTCCCCATTGGGAGCCCAGGCGACTGCCCCATTCATGGAGGGAAGTGGGGAGGCAAGATTCTGAGTGGCTGCCCCACTCCCAATGGAGAGCATGGAGTTGAGAGACCCAGGGGCTGCCATGCCCCTGGTGGAGAGCAGGGAACTGAGAGCATGGGAGGGAACAGCCGGGCTCCCAGCAGGCAAAGGAGAGCGGGGTCGGGGATGAAGCTGCTGGTGGGGAACAAGGAGCCGGGAGCCCATGGCACAGAGCAGTGAGTGGAACTGAGAGAGCCCGGGCTCTCAGCTCCCCACACTGTTCCTCTTAGGTCGAAGGAAGTGGTCCAGGTCAGGACGCACAACACCTACTGAAGGAAGGCAGTGTGGACATGACCCACCACAGCAATTACTGCCATAGCTCTAAGTCAATCTATATAGTTTGACTTAAGTTTTTAATGTAGCCATGCCCTTACCCTATTTTTATATTGATAATCTAACTTTATGTTCTGATGTGCTACATATATATTGCATTTTCATTATTATCCTAAGTAGTTAAATAGCTCCTTCCAGCCAAGAATCTCTCGGGAAAATTAAGATTTGTGCTGTTATAACCCACCCCCTCTCAAGTCCCTTGTGGTCTCCTGTCAATACATCCCTCAAACTGTAAGTACTAGCGTGTCTAGTGTGAAAGGGGTTTTGAATGACTAATAGGCCGAGAGAAGAGCCTTTTCTTTGACTCTCAAAATGCTAAATCACACTCTGTTGAGCACTAAAATAGTTTCCTTTTCTCACCCAACCTATGCAGTGGTTTTGCAATATTGTCAAATCCACGAATAAACCATAAGAGCAGAGCGTTAAAAACTCTGCACTTGTGTGAGTGTCTGGCTTTTGACACTGGAAATTCCCTACTCAGTCATTCTGTACCCAGAAACAACTCACAATTTCTTTGGGTTCAGTTTTAAATTGGCCACCTTCAGCTTTATAAGACCCCTTCCCTGGCATTAATTACACAGTTATTAGCCAAAATGAAATCCAAACAAATTATCATCCACTATTTCAGCTACCCACACTTCTTGCTTGAATTCCAGAGGTCCAGCCTTCACACAGTGTCCTGAAAGAGGTTGGGATCCTATTGAAAAAATAGTATGTGATCATGTAATTAAAGACTTTATCATAATGCGTATGCACAAGGAAGCTGAATTAAGGTTGTACAAGCAACCTGAATTCTGGCATTTCCTAACTTTTGAGGGTTTAACTTTGCAACCTTAACAATGTTATTTGAATGTGGGTCTTTTGTGTGTAATTAACATAGGAACCACCATACCAGATCAGATCATTGGTCTGTCTAGTTCAGTATCTTGTCTCTGGAAGTAGCCAATATCAGAGGCTTCAGTGGAAGGTGCAAGAAACCTCACAGTGGACCTTTTAAAGAACAGTCCATGTCAGTAGGTGATTATGAAAATTTCTGAGAGTGAAACTTCAGACTGTAACCATAGGTAAAATGTACTCACTGTCTTTTACCTTTAAATTCACAAAGCTGTCCAGTACACTTACGCTGTCAACCAGGCCTCGTTTTACATTTTTTATACCATACTCCTCACCTTGGTATCGGAGTGTTTAGCTGTCTATGTTCTTCATCTTCAGCCTCAGACATGTAACTGAATCACAGGTCATGCCCCGAGTTCTGTTAGTTCTCTTTTGAATCATAACCGTAATCGGTATTTGTCTTGATTCTGTGAAGCATCAGCCAAACTGCTTACAGAAGAATGATTTCCCTGGAATTTATGGAAAGGGCTTTATATATTTGTTGTTCAATATGTAAATTCACAAGCATCTAGGTTTTGAACAGTTTTTGACTTTTAGTAAATGTATCCTAAATTGTATTGTTGTGTACATGATTTTCAGAACTTAGTATTCTTAATTATCAACCACTAGTCTTATGTATTTCATTAAGGCTGTACCTGTAATCTATTTCAGCATCAATCAATATATTTTCCCTTAATTTAGAAAAGGACATTTCATCCTAGCTTATGTAAGGCATCTTTCATCTACAAAAAACAAGGTTTTTATAGGACATACTGTGTTGTCATTGCCGAGCGGGATGTTTTATACTCTTGTTAAATGAAGAGCTGGCTATCCATGTATCACTACCAGGAATATATAATGGAAATAGAAAAGTAACTCTGAGAACAGTACAGTCTACAGAGAACACTAAATAATAAACCTCTTATTTGAACAGACATGATGATAGCAGAACACGCATTAACTAGACAGAGAAACAAAAATGTATAAAGTTGACCGCTCAGTCAGGCAAACTGAAGTGAACTAGCCTCTTGGTCAGGAGGTAGCCCATGTTGGTGCTAATGCATTTTGCATTAGTGTGGTGTTGATAAAATCTTAAGGCCTGGCAGGGCTGGCGACAGAAATTTGGGGGCCCCCTACTTTGATAGTTTGGCCCCCCCCCAGCCCAGCCGACAGCGGCTGGGCCCCCCCCCCAGCCCAGTCCAGCCAGCGCTCCCCTCCCTCCCAGCACTGCCGACAGTGGATGCCCCCCCCCCAGCCCAGCCGGCCCCCCCCCCCCCCCAGCCCAGCCGACAGCGGCTGGGCCCCCCCCCCCAGCCCAGCCCAGCCGGCGCTCCCCTCCCCCCAGCCCAGCCCGTGCCCCCCCCACCCCCGGGCAGCGAGAGCTGCGTGAGCAGCCCTCCCCCCCGCCCTCCCCCGACAGCGCTGCTGCCGGCCGGGCTCACAGCTCCTGCTCCTCCCCGCCCCTTCCCCACTCTCCAGGTCCGGTGACAACGGGTACAGCTGTGTACCGGGGGCCCCCTAAAGTCGGGGGGCCCGGTACAGCTGTACCCGTAGTACCCCCCTGTCGCCAGCCCTGAGGCCTGGCATCAGAATTAATTACAGAAAGCTACAGAGAAGGTGGCCCAATGAAAGATATTACCTCACTCACCATGTGTGTCTCATATCCTAGACCAACGTGGCTACAAAAACAATGCAAACAGCTTAAATAATGCAGAAGATCATTTTAAAGAAATTTGCTTGTGTGTGCTTGCATGTGATATTTATCTCCGTGTGTATCTTCTGTTAATGATTTCAGATCTTTAAATAAACATTTAACCTTTTCATTAAAGCTTTTAATTCAGTATTAATGGTATATCAAGTTTTGTTTGTAGTATCTTGACATCTCTTTTAAATATAGTTTCGTCAGAAATTTTGCTGTAACTAAAGGTTTTTGTCTGATTCCCCTGACTTTCAGAATCTGGAAAGTTAGACAATTGCCAAATACAATTCTAATTAAGATTTAGTATCTAAACTATGGATTTGTGTTTTGACTGCAGATTTTGCTACTGAAAAGCATCAATAATGGATATTGCTAATAGCTGTCCAAATTATTCAAAATTTGGATTGACTTTGTAGCTAGACAATATTCCTCTTCAGATTTTGGCTTACTGCTGTTATTGGGTTTAAGATTGTCATAGGGGTCATAACATGTTGTCAAGAAGCAGGTGAGAAGTTTTCAAATGAGCTAAATTCTAAACAACCAAGCACTATTAGGTTGAGACATCAACAACAGGAGTGGGCAATCAGAAATGGAACACGCTGAAACCGAAGCTTCTCTGAGACAAATGATATAAAGGAGGAAAATAAGAAATATTTTGGTGTAGTTTTCATCCACCATACTGTAATTGTAGTATTTTGAAATGTAGGATTAATGTATCATTCTGTATATAGTGGGCATTCCAGTGATCTTTTTTTATTATTATTTATTTCAGCCAGTTGGAGCTAGTGACTATTTGGAAATATCTAAGAATTTTGACACAGTCTTTGTTCATAACATACCACTATTTACCATAGCAAAAAGGACCCAAGTTCGCCGCTTCATTACTCTTATTGATACATTTTATGAACATAAGGTGAGAACTAAATGTTTCAGTTATGCATGTATTATAATGTTATGTGGCCATTTTATAAATTAATCCTTTCTTCCATCAGATAACGAGGAGGACCACCTTATTTTACATAACATTGTCAGCTATAGTGGAATCTCACATTTAGTTCAGTCACATGCATAATTTGCAGACACAAAAATGGGAGCTTCTCTGCATTTTTTGGCAAAGACTTAACAGTGGTAATATGTTACTGAGATGACTACTTCTACAAAATTTGTTATGGTCGTGTCCAGCCAAGACTCACAATTCAAATACACCATAAATGTTGCAACATCCATTTTAAAAAATCAAGTCAAATAGGCCGTTGTCACCTTTATCACTTTTAGTGCACCATTGTTTGCTCACCGATCCAGGACAGAGCTCCAGAGCCCACACAGAACCCCAATGAAGCCATTGGGGCTCCATTCTGGTGGAGGGGTCTGCTCACAGGCAACTCAGTGCAGAATCAGGGTCTTATTTTCCCACAAGGTTCAGTAATTGGCCAGGGGTTCCTCAGGCCTTAGCGTGAACTAGCAAGGTTCTGCTATATTTTTATTTCTTCCTTTACTGTTAGTAAGAGTGACTTGGGTACCGAGGGAGGAAAGAGGTCACTTACATGTTCCACATTTAAATAGAAAGTAATGGCCATGTCCAGAAAATTGTCTGATTATTTAATTACTTGGATTACTTGGATCCGACTTGTCCTCGTTGCACGGCGTCTTGATTCTGCCATGAACCCAAATCGATACCGCTCCACCTTAGCCTATCTTGCGCAAGTCGATGCAACTCGAATGGACTGCCGAGAAATACATTTGCCAAAAACCGCAAAACAAATGATTATTTAATAATGTTAAATATTCTTCTTTGAAGACCTACTCCGATAAGTTTAAGATTAGCAGCCGTGTTAGTCTGTATCCATAAGTAAGACGAAGAACCTTAGAGACTAACTAGATTCTCACTCTTGGGTTTGTGCTCCTTAGCACAATGCCACAAAACTGCCAGCTTAATTCCAGAATTGAGAATCCTATGTGATGTCTTCAAAGAAGCAGAATTACAGGGAATTCATTTTCCTTTATTTTCATTTTTCAAAAACATAACTTACTTTGGCTTTTTCCATATCTGAAATATACATATTTTCCTTATTAAAGATACCTTCACTCAAGAGTAAAATCTGGCCATTTCTAGACATTTGTAATCTATAAAGTGTTTTCTTAAAGTGAAAAATTAACAATTTGAAAATTGTGAGCTTAGCATAATACGATCATGTTTTAAAAGAAACATAATTTGAGACTGCTTTCCTATAAAGTCATCAATTCAGGAAAGCAAATAAGCACTTGTTTAAGTCCAACAGATTTCAGTGGGACATAAGCATGTGCTTAAATTAGGTAGCTCCTTATTTGTCCTTTCTGAATAGGGATGTTTTGCTGCACCAGGAAATAAACAATTTAAATGGGAGATGTCTTTCTAGTAACTAAAGAATGTGCCACTGAGTATTCTGGAGCTAAGCTCATGCTAGGTGATTTTAATTTGGAAGAGACCATTGGCATGTTAGCACAGCCAGTCAGGATTAAAAATGAAGAGAATATTAAAGTGTTAATATTTTTGTTAAAATGTGATATTAATTTTAGAAGAAACATTGATTGTAGATTTTAAATCAGATTGCAGAACTGCTAATGGAATAGTAATGATAAATGCACCACTTAACTTGGATTTACAAAGGTTTCAATCATGGGGAAGCAAAATCAGCGCTATTAAAACAACAAAAAAGGCATTTCATAGTTAAGCTGATCATTTTAAAAGAGTAATGAAAATATTAAGTTCCATCCTGTGTGTGATTATATATGCACACACTTAAATATGTATGCAATCAGGAAATATCAATTGAGATATCAGTCTTTTTCAAGATGATCATAAGGACCCTGATTCACCAAGAAACTTAAGTACCTGCCTAACTTTAACCACGTGAGTAGTCTTATTGAAGTCAGTTGACTACTCTTGTGCTTAAAGTTAGGAACTTGCTTAAATAAAACGCTGAACTGGGACTAAATACAGCATCTTAGAAAATATGTATGCAGTAGGCATGGAATAACAAAATCAGAGGTAGTTATTTTTGCAGTCTGTTACCGCTTAGTATCATCTGTAACATCTTTAACATCAGGTGATCATGAAATATGACCTCCTCTAAAGAACATATGAGCATTAAACAACTTTATCCCTATTTACCCTCTAACTAGGCCTGTGGAAAAATCATCTAAAAAGGTCACCGAGTTAAAACTTAATACATACTGATCTATATTTTTTCCATCATTGTGAAACTAAATGTTTGTGGAGACCAGTCTGCAATGGAACTCTTTTGTCTGAGATCTGTATGCTGTCCACCATAATATTACAATATGTTTATATCATAAACCTCATAGGGATAGTGGTACTTCACTGAATACACAGTATCTCTTCAAATCAGATCTGAAAATAGTTATTCTAGCCTTAATAGTAGTATTAAAAATAGTAACGATAAAACTCAAGCTAAATTTTTAACTCACTTGAATTTTATGGGTCCAAAATTAAGTGACCAAACTGAACTTTTAAGAAGACTTAAACATTTAGTTGATTGGAATGTTCATTTATCCTCTCAATGCAACCCTAGCTAGTGAGAATCCATAATTTTCCAGTGGTTTTCATATTGCTTTTTTAAAAAAGGGTAAATTACAGTGGTAAAGATTATATCATATAGCAAATATTCTGAGGGTGTGGTGACACTGTTAGGTGGATCCATTCCTACTGAATAGATCACTGAAGGGAGAAAGCAGTTGCCACCCCATCATATGAATAAAAAGTCTGCAAGTCGTTATTCAGAAAAAGACCTGGTTAATTAAAATAATATCATTATTTATTTACTGGCCACTCAGAAGTGAATAAATAATAAATCCGCATAGCTGCAGTACTAGTGGATGGATGAAATTTAAGAAAGATATTTGGAAAAACAAAATGAAGTACTTTTAAGCTTTTTCTATAAAAGATGTGTCTAAACCACAAGCAATGGTGCCAATACACATTTCCCCCCATTTCAGGTACGAATTATTTGTTCTGCATTGACGCCGCTCCAAAGCTTGTTTCCACTAGAACATCATGACAGTGGCTTGGAGGAAAGCAGAATACTGATGGATGATTTGGGGTTGAGCCAGGTGAGTGATATCAACATCATCTCCTTTTGTTACAAAAGAGCAGAATTGGCTTTGGTCTGCTAGCATGGCACCATTGCAGGAGAGAGAACGAAGTAAACATTTAACAGATGGCTTGCTGCTGTGTAGTAGAATCCATGCAGCAAAGTTGTCACTTGTATAATTACATATTTGACTATATCTGTATGGTCAAGGAAAAGATCAGTAGATCCATTTTGCATAAATCTGTGAATCATTTTATATCTTAATATTCTATATATTTACTCAACAATTTATGAAAATACTGACCCAAACTTCACCCTGATGTAATTTCGGTGAGTTCAGTGGCTTTGCACCATTGTCAGTTGTATCTCTTTATAGAGATGCAGGGCTACCTTACAAATCTGTCCACTGGATACTGGTCTGAGTGGTTCCTAATAAGTTTGTGTTTATTACAAGGGAATCTACCAAGTTGTTTTATTACAATTGCTAATCGCTTTTAAAACATTTTTAACTAGGTCGCTCCATATAGGGCATTTTTCTGCGATTTGTGCATCTTTTGGATGACTCAAATTAAGCTTTTGGCCATGTGCATCACTGTGTACACAAAGCAAGTAATACTGGCCCCCCAAAATACTGCCTGTTTTCTGATTGCTTACATTCATCTATGTTTTGGGATGACTTAACATTTGTTATTTATTATTTAATTTTAAGGAACGAATAAAACCATATTTTACCAGTGATGGTAATCAGCCATTAAATGTAACAACCGTATGTTAAACAATCAAGAAAATGTAGGCTTTGTGTTGAGTCAGTCAACAAAAAGGTGGAAGTAGGTGCCAACATCATCATCATTTCCTTTTAGCCCACTTATTGCTTTGTCATATTTCTTCAGAGAATTGAGTGGCTGAAACAGGGATTTCCTTTAACATTACTTTTGAGGGATTTTACATTTTATTCCCCTTTTGTACCCTATACTGTCCACTGTCTTGTATTATTTAGCTCACTAAAGCATTCAGAGGTATAGTTTGGATGGGATGCTGATCAAAATAGATCTGTGCCTCACGGTTCTGTGTTGTTTTTATATATCAATCTAGGATTCAGCTGGAGGACTTTCCATGTTTACAGGAGAGGAAGAAATCTTTGCATTTCACCGAACTATCTCACGACTTACAGAAATGCAGACTGAACAGTACTGGAAAGATGGGGACAGAAGCAAGAAATAATTGTAGCTCAAAGATGAACAAAACCTCTCAGGACACAAAAAATAGTATACAAAGAAAAGAGATTCTATTAGAATTGGAAGCATTTTTAATATAAAGGAATTGATTATTATTGCACTTATCCTGTGAACCATAACTTTTCATCTGCAATGTAAGCGCCTAGGAAGTTGTGGATATTGTTTTGGTTTAGGTTTCTTTGAGACCCCCAGCTTGTTGGTCTGTTGTTATGCCTTTTATATTTGTTTTTTTTTCTCCAGTGCAGCATGACTTCAGTATTCAACATGGTTAACTGGTTAACTTCTTAGTCTGCTGCACAAGTCAACCATACAGGCAGGGGTCATAGTAAATCGGAGATGCACATCTTAGTGGTTTATGCACTATTTTTGTCATATTTATGACAGCTTGCACAAAAGAAAGATCAAAGCCACACAAATCAAATAGACTTGTATTTTATACTCTGCTCCCTCTAGAGTCAGTCTGTAAGATTTTAGAACTCCTGTGTCCTATCTTTTTATTTCCCTAAATCTTACTTGTAGCCATCTGCTGAACTTCAAATGTCCTCTCTTCTACTGCAAGGATACGCTTCATGCTCTGATAGTTTCCTGAGGTGCATATCGTCAGCTGTCATTCTAATGAGGCTGCTGCTCCATCTTACTGCCTGAAAACCAAGGGCCTGATCCTGGGGATAGGATGAGCCTTAGCAGGAGGTGAGGGTGCTTGTCACCTTAGACGGGCGAGGTCCCAGTAAAGAAGGGTGATCAAAAGATGCCTTGCAAGGGAGAGAGTAAAATGTAAAAGAAACGTGGAAACTAAAACTTTTTCGAGACTTTCCATCAAAGCACAATCAAGAAGAGTCCATCTCTACTGCCAGCGGGGTGGTCCTGCCAGAAAGCGGGGGATGGGACTTTGTAGCCTAAAAGTTCTAAGGCCTGGCCCACACTACACTTTCTCCTGTGTTTCAATTAACACCCATGTACTGGCCAGTGTTGACTTGATCACGCTCTGTAGTACAATTGAGTCAAGAGATAAGATTACAACTACAGCCCTGCAAATCCACTAGTATCCGCTTTATATCCATTGACCATTTCTGCGGATAGCAGTGCAGAAGCAGATACACATTTTGTAGCCACTTAGGGCTGTGATGGTAAGAGCCGGGCGGGCTGCTGTGAGGAACTACAGCACGGATCCTCCACCGGCCCTGGGCAGGGGACCTGGGGGTCAGGGACACCGGCCGGGGGATGCTCAGGCCCCATGTCCAGGGCAGGTGGACTGTCCACCACGGCTCCTTACAGCTGCCAGCATAGCTCTCCCCGACCTGCCTCTGGCTGGTGGGGGAGGGAGGGCAGCTCAGAGCCGCAGCCCAGCCACAGTAAGAGCCAAGCAGCGGCAGGGGTGGGGAGCCATGGTGGACCCTGTACCTGTCCTGGGCGAGAGGCCCGAGCAACCACAGATCTCCCCTCTCCCACCAGCCAGGGAGCCATGGGAAGCCACGTCAGACCCTCCATCTGTCCACAGTGCAGGGCAGGTGCTGAAAGCAGCCCCCAGGCATGGTCCTGACCCCCAGGCTCCCCACCTGGCTGAGGGCAGGTAGGGAAAGGTCTGCAACTCCGTGCGGGCTCCCCACAGCTGCCTGCAGCTCTTCCCGACCAGGCTCTAGTGGGCGGGATGCCTCAGAGCCTCAGCCTGGCCCCCAGCCCCGCAAATTGGTGGGGATCCACAATCATTTTTGCAGATAGCGGATCGGATTCAGAAACACATTTGTGGATCCCCGCAGGGCTCTTACTACAACATGGTTACATTTAACTGTGGTGTATAACCATGTCCCTGGTAGATGTAGCATGAATTTGCCTTTCATTAAAATTGCCATGGATATTTTTAAGCCTAATTTTAATAAAGCTATGTACTGTCCTTTCTGACAAGTACATTATTTCTAGTAGAAACCATTTTTAAAAGCATGTTTCAAAACAGTTTCCTTGGATAGGGAAAATGGTTGCAGACAGGGCATAAAAGGATTGTCTTTATTGTGTACAGGTGGGGATGTGTTACAAGTCATCCCCAAATCTGCACATTTTGTTTGAATTTTCATCTCACCATTGGTTCTTCTGAAAAGAATCCATGTACCTCGTATGTCTCAGTATTATTGTTTTCCTTTCTCCATCAATTAGCAACCTGATCAAATTGGTATTGTAAGAGCCGCTACCATGAAACTGTCTAAAAGGAACCAGACCTTTGGGCTTCATGGCCTTATACTTTTTAGGTGGTGGAGCCATATATTTGATGCATTACTCCATCATGACCTGGTTTTCTTTGGAACCATATGCTGGGTGTATAATCCTACAAGGTTTGCCACGCTAATCATCTCTTTGCACTGGAAGGCACCCATGTTTGCTACACCTGTACTTCACATCACTTTCAAAGTCTATACAGATATATTTTTATAAATATAAGATTTTTCATTCACACAAAGGGGTGATAAGAGAATTGCAAAGTATTCATGAAAAAAAATATTCAGAGTAAATGAGATGTTTGAATTTGAATGGGAACTCCCCAAAAAAATCAGTAGTATAATCTGATTAACAGTAGAGATGCTATAAACAGGACTGCAAAAGCATTTTTCATTTCATGTCATTTTTCAGAGGCATTTTTACACTTGAGTCAAGCATCCGCATTATTTTTAAAACTTGTTATAGATGCAGCCCATGTGCTCTCCCGCTTTGTATGGCGAGAAGTAGAAGGGCTAAAGTCTTAGTGAGAGGGACTCCCATGGAGAGAGAATGCTCCTCTGCTGGTTTCCCCTGCTTACTAAACAGCTTGTATCTGAGCTTTAAAAAAAAGGAACTGTCTCTCAATGATCGGGTGTGATTGGAGATTGAACTGGTTTAATCACACTCAGTTCTGTTGGCCCCAGAGCCATTGTTACTCACGTTAGCTGTCACAGTTTTGCCCTGCATGTCACTAGTGCTGTTCAACACTTTTCCCCAATGCATTCTGGGTACCTGTCCCCAAATCCCTGGCATTGTCCCCAGAAGAAGTTGGCTCTGAGAAATTTTGAAAATGCCTTCTGAGATATGTTGGTGAGCCCTGGAGAATTATGGGAGACGAGAGCCAATTCCCATAAATCCTCTGGAGCCGGTGTCACTTCTAAGACATTTTCACAAAATAATGGTCAGGCTCAGTGTTCAGCTTGCATTCCATGCTCAGCAAGAAAATATTCTGCTGGAGCTTTTGGAAGGCATCTGCAGTGGTCATGGAAAGGCAGTGGAGGGCATTCCAGAAGTACTTAGAGTCATAGTAGTGTCTAAGGCTAGATGGGACTGCCAGGTCATCTAGTCTGACCCCCTGTATATTATAGGTCACCAACATCACCCAGCTCCCACACACTAGACCCAACAACCAAAATTAGACCCATGTATTATAGCCCACAGGAAACTATACGTGCCACTGGCAGAGCACAGGAGCGATGGAGGTGCACCAGAGCTCCAGGATGCACAACAGCCAAGAATTGATTAAGAGAAATATACCCAGGTAATCCCAGCAAGTGACCTACACCCGCAATCTGCAGCAACAGGCAAACCACTCCAAAAAATAAACAAACCATCAGGGTCACTTGTGGAGAGCCCGAGACAAAAATGAGCAGTTCACAGTTTGGAGTATGGCTACACTACCCGCCGGATCGACGGGTAGTGCTCGATGTATCGGGGATTGATTTATCACATCTCATCTAGATGGATCTTTGGTCTGACCCAATACGGCCATTCTTATCCTTTATGTGCACCAGAACTTTGAAGCCTTTTTTCCTCTTTCTGTACTACTAATAATGTCTAGCTTCATCCAAATAAAGGGATCAGTTAGGTATTTTTGGTGTAACGAGATGGGCTTCTAAAGCTCTGTGCAAAAAAGGAAGACAGCATTTTAAAAAATTCCTTTGTAGAAAAAGGCGAATCACTTGTTAAAGCCAGAAGTGGCTTTTTGAATGTATTTGACCATAGTGAAAAGCAACCATTGACTGGGTGCGCACATCACCTGCAAATGTCATTTGCAGCAACACACTATACAAAATGGCCACCTTTTAAAAAAAGATCAGAATAGTGGCCAAGCAGCTACTGAGAAGGCAGGATGATCTTGTGAACAAGACATTGAACTGAGAGGCTGAAATCTGGGATGTCTGTTCCTGGATTTGCCACAGAATGACCTGTCTGTACCTCAGTTTTCCCCATCTATAAAATGGAGATACTACTTCCAGTTTACGAACACTCAAAAAGCTGTTATCAGACATCATCTATTAATGTTTGGGGACAGATGTTGCAGTAAAAACTGTATTAGAAATTGTTATAAATAGTTGAAAAATAAGAGCCTCTTCAAGTAAATCTTAGGTCTTTTTTAATTTAAACAAGGAAGGTTAATGAATAAATGCCATCAATTAAATAGGTAGTTGCTGAGCTGTGCCAACCACATCCTTCATTGTAGCAGTGCCTTTCCTCTGCACAATTTATATGCACGTGAAAAGAAACTTCTTAGTTTTGTGATCAATTCTAACCAATCTTTTTACGGTTTTTCTTCTTCCTGTAATGACTGAATTACTTTAACTCTTCACCGTGGATGTGACCTGTTGTCAGCTACAGTATCTGCACTAATTTTGTTTGGATTTTCATTTTACAGTATGTTGAGAGTTTTATAAATTCTAATTTCAGTCTAATGTATAAAGGGTTAAACAATTTTAAGTCCTTCAGCTACATGAAAACCATTGATGCTGTACTAAAAAAGTCTGAAACTAATAGCACAGTCCAGATTTGTAGAAGAGTTTTAATTGATGTCCTGCATATATGTTTGTCGTGGTCCTCTGTACCAGATGTGGACTGTTCACAGAATTTGTTTATGGATACCAAATGTGTTCATCATAAAATCCCTTAATGCTCTGCCAGGTAGAATAGTTTAGCATTCTATTACATCTCCCCCTTTAAGTTCTCCATTCCTACTATTTTCAATGTCTAAACTTTCACGCTATCTTGAAGGTCAGTATATTAAAAATCTTCAAATCTCACGGGTTTTCGAATTATGCCACCCAAATGCACAACAACTTGGTCATCTAGCTGTCCATTAGTTGCAATGACCGGCTGTGGTTGGTTTGGAATCCCTGAGTCATCTCCTTGTTCTGCATCTGCTATCTGTAGAGTTTTCTCTGTTGAGTGTTCCATCCAATTTGACATGAACACAGTTACCAGGTTCTAGGCCTAGCAGTCCTCTAACTGAATGACATCTGTTGTATAAAAGGGTTCATCAACTTTTTAGCCTGCTACTTTCTTCATGTCTGGTCTCTTTGGAAATGGGATCTTTTCTAAAGTTGGAACAGTAGTTCTGAATTGTCTTCCCATGTAAGAGTTGTACTGAACTATATCCAGAAGTTGCGGTTGGTGTTGAGCTGTAATTAAAAAAAGGAATGGATCTTCCTGCTGTAGGATTTTCTGGGCTATCTGTACAGCTCTGTCAGCCTCTCTATTCTCTCATGGGCAATGTGGGCTGCTAGTAATATGGTCAAAACCATATTTTGTTCAGAATGACTTAAATTTTGCTACTGTGAATTTTAGTCGATTGTCCATCACTAAGTTGTTCTAGAATATCAAAGTGAGAAGAAGTGCACTTCAGTTTCTCAATAACACTGTGACATACGTCATGTCTTTCAAGTACATTAACAGTCCACCGTGACCATACAATGATATCCTCTGAAGTCACATTCATCTGCAGCTAGTCTCTTCCAAGGTCTCACTGGTAGAACTGTTTGTACTCTGTATTGTTCAGCATTGTCTCTTGATTTGTACTGGTTCTCCCATCAAAAGGCCAGTGTCATCAAATTCTCCATCAAGTTCTTCCACCTTTCTCACTAGGTCCACCATGGCTGTGATCACATGCGCTCTGAATGCAACGTTTTTGTCTTTGTAAGTTGTTTCTGTGGCCCATGCAGTTCAAAATACCTCCAGGGCCAGACAGAGCTGTGTCCGGTGACTTCAGCTCTGGGAGAAGTTAAAGGTGATTGTAAGTGCCTTCTGAGATGACTGTAACATCAGTTCCTGAGTCAATTTTAAAGTCAATAGTCTGCTATTAATACGCAGTTTCACTCTCCAGGCAGGTTTTGTTTTGGCACACGTGATAGATCCCAGAAACAATGGCTTTTGATTATCTGTCATAGCAGTCAATTCCCTGACCCCTTTGATGCAGCAAACAGGTGCAAAAGGTCCATATTTCATGCATTTATATACCGTGTGCCTCTGGCTGGACATGCATCCCCGCTTGGGATATGACTTTTTCCACATCTTGTGTATGTAGAATTTGGAATTCTGGAATTTGTCCCTCATAGCCTAGGTGTTCTTTCTCCTTGTATAGGGGTTTTATGATAATGACTTAACACTCAAGTGGCTGTTTACAGTATCTAAGCTATATTCAGTTTTTGAAGTTGTTCCTGATGTTTGTTCTGTTTGCTTAATTCAGACTGCTTTGCTCTCTCTATAGCTGTGGCTTGGATTAAATCTCTTCAATAGTAGCTGTTGTGAAAGGTTTTTATCTGTTATTTTCATATTTTGCTTTCTCAAAAACCAGAGTTTTCAGCCAATTTATGCAGAGGTCTTACATTCAACATTCTCCCCTAGTTCTTGAATTCAATGGTGAAAACATGCTCTTCATAAATCACATTTCTCTGGGGTATAAAGGGTACATCAAATATAGCCAGAACCCTTTCATAGCATGTTTGTGATGGTCCTCTGTAAAGTCAAAGGATATAAAGATGGACTCTGCTTGCTTCCTCCAGTATAAATTAAAGAACGTACAGGTATATCAGTTTCCTTGCAGAGCTTGGTAGCAGTGTAAAAATCTTGCTTCCAGACCATGCTGAAGATTTGTCAAAGCTGAAGTTCTCTGAGGGATTGAAGAGTGACATGTTGATGAGATCCTGCAACTTTTGTTGCTTTGTTCCTTCTGTTTCTGTTCTTAATCCCATCCTTCCAGCCATGTCATGTTCCTCTGTACCAGATGAAGCCTGGTCACAGAGCTTGCGTATACACACTAGATATGTTCATTGTAAGATCCTTTCATGCTCTGTCAGGTATGGCTGAGGTTTGTTTAAATAAGGCATTTAAGATGGGCTTAAACTCTGAAGCATGAACTTTAATATCTCCTCAAATTAACATTAGCCTTAACTATTCTAACTCGAGAAATTATTATTCACATAAATGCCTGGTCCCTTTGTAAACCTTTCTAAATTTTTTGCTTCAGTGGCATCCTGTGGCAATGATTTCCATTATTTGATTGTGTGCAAAAGTATTTCCTTGTATCATTTTAAATGAACCACCTTTCCATTTCATTCACTGTCCCCTTGTTCCTGTGTTATGAGACAGGGTGAACAGAAGTTCCCAATTTATTTTCTCTGTGCCATTCAGTATTTTATATACTTTTTTCCTCTTAACTGTCTCCTTTCTAAAATAGATAATCCCATGCTTTTCAAACTCTCTTCATAGGAGAGCTTTCCCTTGCCCTTGATCATTCTCATTGCCCTTCTTTGAACCCTCTCTAATTATGCAATATCCTTTTTTGAGCTAGGGTGAACAGAAGCAGTACTCCAAACCGTATTCCAGATGAACCAGACTATTGATTAGATAGTCATATTTTCTGTATTGTCCCTAATGTCATTCCTTTTGCATCTTGTTTGTGTTTTATTGTTTGTTTCTTTTGTTTTGCTTTTTTATTGTAGCTGCCCATAGTGACGAGCAGGTTCCATTTTTGAGCAGATACAATTAATGTGGAACCCTGTGAGATGAAAGAGTCGTTTTAAATTTTTCCCTCCAAATGTGCATTATTTTATATTTATCGACACTGAACTTAATTTGCAATCACGTTGCCTTATTCTCAGCCAGGATAGAAGAGAAAATCCCTGTTGCTGACTCCTTCCCACAGAGGGGTTATGAAGGCTACTTGGGTTAAAGTATTCTCTGCTAACAGATAGGCTTCCCTTATCTTCTGTCATTTTCTTCTGGTAGGTCACCAGTCTATTCACCCCATGTTCACCCAATGTCTTTAGGGCAGGGGTCTCAAACTCAAATGACCACGAGGGCCACATGAGGACTAGTGCACTGGCCCAAGGGCCGCACCACTGACACACGCACACACCCTGCTGCCCCAGCTCCGCCCCCCACTCCACCCCTTCCAAGAGGTCCCACCCCTGCCCCACCTCCTCCTCTGAGCACGCAGCTCCCCATTCCCTCCTGGAAAGCACGAGGCACCACCAACAGCTGTTTGGCAAACAAAGCAAGAGCCATATAGGAAGTCCAGAGCTAGAAACACGCGCGGCCCAGCCAGGCAGCAGAGAAGCCTCTGCTTCTGGCCCCTCCCTCCCGCAAACTGCTATGGGGGGGGGGGGGAACAGGAAGCCTGGCGGGCCGCAGGGAAGGGCTTCGCGGGCCACATGTGGCCCCCGGGCCGCATGTTTGAGACCCCTGCTTTAGGGGATGGCTGGCAAGTACTGTTCCGGGCTCTCTAAGGCAGCCAGCAATGTAGCCAGGCCCCACTGACACAAAGCCATCAGAGAAGCATCTTCAAAGATGGGGTACTTTGTCCACCTCACTAATAGGTGGCAGGGGACCAGGAAAGGTGTGCCTTCAAATGTCACCTTCCTTTGGCCTGGCTTAGAGAGACTCCCCAGAGTATTCCACATTAATAAGGAATCTGTAAGGATTCCTTTTCATTATGAAAGGTTTGCAGAGCTCTACAGCATACATCTTTCTCAGGTATATAACTGTGTAGAAAATTTTATTTCTCTGGAATGTACCCTCATACTTCTGGAAATGCACTACTTCCCTTAACAATTGGAATGAAATAGCAGGATAAAGCTGGAACAGCCATGCTGCCTTTCAGATGGAATAGTTTTTCTACCTTTTGGTTAGGTCAATGGATGCATTCCCATTTCTTCCGGCTGAGAAGAAGCATTTATAGCTGCAATCCACTGTGTAAGAGAACAGGAAAGGGACACCAGATAGAGCATGCAAGCGATTTATTTCCTCTCCTTTCCAGCTCTCTGCATTCTCCACATATTTGTAAGACTACATTTGTTTTAAAAATGAATCTAATTCTCTTTGAGTGCCATCAAAATGTAGAAATGTGTATTTCTGACCTATCACTCTGCATTCATGCTGGTAACATTTTGGCTGAGTTTCTAATATTTTACCATCCAGTTTTTTGTCAGGGTGAAAGGTTTGCTTGGCTCAGATACTTCACTCGATAGCTGAAATTGTTCATTTAAATCATCATAAAACCCAGTCCTTTTCTATGAGAATCCTGTATCCCAAAATTCCATTCCCACTTTTAATACAAAGATTCCAAATTCTTCTTTCAATGCAATCAGGGTCTCGACCCGTCCAAAGCCAGTTCACAAATAGCTGTCCAGAATGCCCTCAGTCCAGCTTCCAATCAGCAAGTTCATCCACAAAAGCGTAGGAAAAAATAATTAGAAGATCCCAAGTGATGCTAACAGTTAACTGTTTATCAGTTCCCTCAACAATGATAACATTGCTCTGTCATGTTCTTCTACTTCAAAAAGATTATTTCGCGCTATTGAGTCCATGATTTATATGATACAAGTATATTCTGTGTGAACTGTAGTGGAAAAGCCTCATTAGGGTTACTGTGCATAACAGAACTACAGAGTCTCATAATTTCTCCAGCTTTCTGCAATTAAGACACTCAAAGGGTGAGGAGATATTCTTTGACCGTGATTTGAAATAAGATGGTCAGACACAGGGAGGCCTTTGCAGGTGGCAGGAGCTGTACAGGAAGCATCACTGTAGCAGTAATGGCTAGGATATGTAAGGAATGATGTTCCTCGCCATGAAGTTG
This sequence comes from Sternotherus odoratus, assembly GCA_032164245.1. Classification (NCBI taxonomy): domain Eukaryota; kingdom Metazoa; phylum Chordata; order Testudines; family Kinosternidae; genus Sternotherus; species Sternotherus odoratus. The sequence goes on from JAVMKO010000003.1 coordinate 66,135,921, forward strand.
AGTCACCTTTGTATCCTGCTTGAGTTGCGGTGCACGTAGCTTATGGAGTATTCCATTTCCTTGGTGACAGCAACTCTGCTGGGCACAAACTCTATCCCACCTTCCCTCACCCTCGCCTTTTTCATTGGTTGGTTTTCAAAAGTCACCGCATTCTGGTATCTAAAAGCCAGAGACAAGGAAGCAGAAACTAAGTGGCAAAACATGGGAATAATTATAGCTTCCTTGCTTTAGGCTTAACTCACACTTGTAACACTGAATTCCCAAAGCCTCCGTGGGTTCTAATAGTCTTTCAAAAACTAGATGTCTTTGCACGTATGGTGCCTAGCACAACAGGGCCTTTGTTTTAATTGGGGTTCTTAGGGACCACTAAAAATAAAGCAAATAACTAGGTATATATTGTTTTAAGCTGAAGCTAACCAAGCTGGGAAAAGCAAAGGATTACCTCTTCCTCAGGGAAAAAGCTTAAATGTGTCCTCCGCTGTACCTTTAAGACTTGCTAAAGCCAAAAAAAAAAAAAAAATTCCCACAGCCAGCATGAAGTTAATTCTATCTATAATCTGCAATGGTGTTGAGCTCATGTGTGCTATGAACAGACTGAAATGTCTTTCATTTGCTAGCTCCACTTACGATGAGGATTGGTTTTTGGTTGTTTTCTTTCTTTCATTTTCTCCACCAACTATGTTCTGACCCTTACGGTCTCAAATCTTCTTGAGCTGGCTGATGTGTTCAGTGTTTTCCCATAGAGATAAGATTTTAAACATTCTGCAAGAGACTGACAAAGTTGTATTTGGGAGATATTTGAGGTTAAACGCTTGCACACTATGGTGGTGATCACTATAGAATATCCTAGCAGAGAGATTTTCCAGAATTGTAAAGTTGGACTGAGTGTGAAGCCCATTTAATGAGGCAGCTGCCAGTTGTGCCTGTTTGCCAAGTAAATTGTTGGAAAATGCTGATTGAACTGTCCACTGAACGCACAACACAAATGAAATTTCAGTCAGAATCCTGGCCAGTTTGGATTTCATGCATTGAAAGAGCATACGGACACAAGCAATGAAGGCTTAGAAGTGTTCCTCCTCTTTGCATTAATATATGTTAGGAAAGCTGCCTTTTGCAGTGTTTGAGATCAAGACAAAGGATAAAACTGTGTGCAAATTAACAGCATCAATAGATCCTTAGATATTTAGTTACCATTTATTCAATACTCCAAGTACACTGGGCTGCAAAAAGAAAATTGCATTTGGCAAATGTTTTGAATACGAATAAGTGTAATCAACTTGTTGCACTTTGTTAATCTGAGTAAAGATAATTGTCTTTCGGTGTAAGAAAAAATCCACACAAACATGTCCTGGATGTTCTGAGGAGGCTTGTACTTTAACAGAAAAGCTTTAAGACTACATATATTATTTCTCCACAAAAAAGTGACGCATTCCTTTTAGTGGTGGTGAATAGTGAATTTTTCGTATGACTGCGCTTACATTTGTGGTTTATCTACATTTCCTAAATAAATAGTAATTCTAATGTAAGATAAGAATGGCAATGCTGGGTCAGGCTAACAGTCCAACTAGCCCAATATCCTGTCTCCAACAGTGGCCAGTGCTACATGCTACAGAGGGAAGGAACAGAAATGGGCAACTTTGACCATCCATCCCCTTTCATCCAGTCCCAGCTTCTGGCAGTTAGAGGCTTAGGGAAAGCTGGTGCATGGGGTTGCATCTCTGACCGCCTGGACCGAGAGGCATTGATGAATCTATCCTACATAAACTTACCTAGCTCTGCTCTTAACTCAGTTGTACTTTTGACCTTCACCACCTCCCATGACCATGAGTTCCACAGGTTGACTGTATCTTGTGTGAGGAAGTACTTTTGTTTATTTTAAACGTGTTGCCTATTAATTTCATCAGATGACCTCTGGTTTTTGTGTCATGTGAAGAGGTAAATAACACTTCCCTCTTCACTTTCTCCACACCACTGATGATTTTATAGACCTCTATCATATCTCCCCTTAGTTGTCTCTTTTCTAAGATGAACAATCCCAGTCTTTTTAATCGTATGGAAGCTGTTCTGTATCCCTAACCATTTTTGTTGCCCTTCTTTGCACCTTTTTCAATTCTAATATATTTTTTGAGATGGGGTGACCAGATCTGCATGCAGTATTCAAGAGGTGGGTGTACCATGGATTTATATAGTGGCATTATAATATTTTCTGTCTTATCTCTCCCTTTCCCAGTGTTTCCTAAGATAGTTCGCTTTTTTGGCTGCCACTGAATATTGAGCAGATGTTTTCTGAGAACTAGCCATGATAACTGGTGAATTATTGATAAAACAATAATAAAACAGGATGCTGTGTATGAGCACTGAACCAAGAGTACAGAAACTGATATTTTCTATTCAAGCTCAAGTATCATGATAGAAAAAGTGATTGTCCTTTATGTTTATTGCATAATATAATTAGGTATCAAAATGAAATGTCTCCAATTCCCTTCTGCTCTGGTTAAGGGTACTAGTGTTCCTTGTTCCACCTGCTCCCATTGCCTTTCATTCTCAACCTTTTCATACTATCGAGGGTCAAAACCTACCTTGTTGCCTCTAATGATGATTCCCATTAGATTAAAGGAAAATCAATCAAATAGAAACTCTGGTATGGCATCTGCTATTCAAGCACATCTTTCATTTCACAGGAACACTTCTTCAGATCTTTCAGTAGCCATTTTTCCAGCAACGGTCTTTCTTCCTTCAAGATGTTTTCTCTTGCGGGGTGGGGGAGAGAGTTTCCATTTCTGTGCGTTCAAAACGCTGTGCTTCTCCCAAGGCCTTCCATGCTCACTGCTGTTCTTACATTTTGGGATGTTTCATATTTATTAACTCTCACCACCAAAGTCTACCACGCAGCACTCTAAAGCTGCTTTGCTCTGTTGCTAGCTGGAGCTGCAGAAACTGACTGGAGGATAATAAGCATGAATAGAAGGTGTTACAAGGGTTTTCCGCCATTCTGCTATGAAACAAAACTAGTACACATGGAGGCTGCTGCTTTTTGCCTTATGCCGCGTAAAGGGCTCAGTCAGCACTCTGTACAGTTCCCTTTATAGGGCCACTTTTGAAATCTGCACTCAAGCACACCCCCTGCTGATAGTCTTCTGGTCTTGCAGTGATTACTAAGAATTGTGCTGTAAGTTAGTATTTTTTTGTGTTATAGCAACAGCTAGAGACCCCAGTCAGGATTGTGACTCCTTTGTACTAGGCATGGCAAAACACTTCTGTAGTTCCAACAATCAGATGTAACTGCGCTGTAATATTCCCTCAAGATTACACTACAAACGGTCCAAGTGAAGAGGAAGGGTGAGCTAATGGTAAGAGGGCTAAACCTGAGACTTAGGAGGCCTGGGTTCAATTCTCTGCTGTGCCTCACCCTTCCCACATGACCTTGGGCAACTCACCCTGTGCCTCAGTTTCCCATGCACAAAATGGGGAGAACAGCACTCCCCTACCTCCCTTGGGTTTTGGAGGAGAAGCACGTTGTAGACTGTAAGACTCTGAGTACATCTATACTACCCGCCAGATCGGGTCTCATCTAAACGCGATAAATCAATCCCCGGACGTGGTCCCCATTGACTCCGGAACTCCATCTCTGCAAGAGGAGGAAGTGGAATCAGCGGGGGAGGGGCAACAGTTGACTCGCCACCATGAGGACAGCCATGAAGTTGCGTATCTTACGGTAGACATCCTCCCACCCCCAATGTAGACCAGGCCTTAGATCCTACAGGACCAGGACCAGATAGAAGTAACACTGAAATTATGGCTGTAACCCACAACCAAAGAAATCTAGACTTGGAGCTGAAATTCTTTTCTTAATATGCCCTGCCCTGCACACAGGTGTTTTATTTTAGTACCAAAGTCATATCTATATATATAAAAGTCAAATGGTGTATGTGTGTGTGCGTGTATGTATGCTGCCTTACTCCTTCCACACCGTATGAGCTAGAGACTTGAAATTTGGTACAGTTATAGGCTTTTTACGGTCATTAGGACCCTGAGTCGAAAATTTTTCAAATCTCACCTCTGACGCCCCCAGGGGTGGAATTCTTTAAAGGCCAATCACATCAGCTGGGCAGCTGCTGTTCTCTGTGACATAGTTATGATGTCATAATACCCCCCTCCAATGGACCCTGCACTCGCTCAGCTCTCTGCCCCCTCCCCACCTCCGACGGACCCCACACTCGCTCAGCTCTCTGCCCCCTCCCCACCTCCAACGGACCCGAGTTGGGTTTGCTCAGAGGGTAAGTGAGGTGGGCGTGTCGGGTTTGGTCAGGGGGTGAGGTGGGGGTGTTGGGTTTGGTCGGGGGGGTAAGTGAACTGGGGGTGTTTGGTTTGGTCTGGGGGGGTGGGAAGGTGTCGGGGTGGGTGCGGGGGAGGTGTGGGTGTTGGGGTTGGTCAGGGGGTGTTGGGTTTGGTGGTGGGGGGGTAAGGTGGAGGTGTTGGGTTTGGTTGGGGGGGGTGAGGATGGCCTGGGTTGGTCGAGGGGTAAGTGAGGTGTGGGTGTCGGGTTTGTTTGTGGTGGTAGGTAGGGGTGTTGGGTTTGGTTGGGGGGGAAAGTGAGGTGGGTGTGTCAGGTTTGGTCTACGGGGGGTGAGGTGTGGGTGTTGGTCAGGGGGTGTTGGGGCTGGTAGGGGGGTGACGTGGGGGTATTGGGTTTGGGTGGGGGTGAAAATGTGAGTCGGGGTTGGTCAAGGGGTAAGTGAGGTGGGGGTGTCGGGTTTGGTCGGGGGGTGAGGTGGGGGTGTCAGGTTTGCTCTCTGTCCTCTCCCCCCTCCAATGGACCCCACACTCGCTCAGCTCTCTGCCCCCTCCCCACCTCCGACGGACCCGAGCAACGCCGGGTATTTTTGCTAGTATTTAATACATGTAAATTAAATTAAATACAGGAAAACTCTCGGTGGAGGTATGCAAGACACTAAATTGCACTACATTCATCCTCTGACATCAGTGAAGCTACAAGTGAATTGACTGTGCTTATGGCACTATCTGTCACTGAATACACGGGCTCTTTCACATGCAGTGATGACTTGATTTACTAATGGTTAATGCAGAGCTGTTCTAGCATATTATATGTGTATACTCAGGGACCTTTTAATGGGATTTAGTGTCCTCATGGACAGTAATTGCTTCCATAAGCTTGAGTTACAGTTTCATTAAGGGACTCTAATCTGTTGACTCTTGACTTCTTAGGAAATTGGTTATTGACACAGCAAAGTGATTTGAGTGATACTTGGGGACACCTTAGTCAGGTCAGACTGACCCTAATGACATATAGGGTGCCTTGCATGGTGCCCTATATGTGCTTTATAAGGCACAAAGTTAAATACCTTCCATGCCTAGGACATCCTCATTACACCAACGTGTGTTATAACCATTTCCTTTAAGCCACAGTGTAATTGATTGGTCTCATTTTAAAATATTTTCTTCAGTCTGTATAATTCTTTGGAGTTTTACTCTGGTTCTTCCCAGTTACACATTCCTATTTCATACTGCTCTCAGCCTGATGTACAATTACTCAAGGGCTTGTCTTCACTACCAGGGTAAGGCGACCTAAGTTACGCTACTCCAGCTATATGAATAACGGAGCTGGAGTCGACATTGCCTCAGTCATCTTACCCTGGTGTCTTCACTGTGCTGAGTTGATGGGAGACACAATCCAGTAGACTTACTTCACTCTTCTCTTTCAATGGGATTTAAGTTCCTTAGGGCCTAAGTGACTTATGAAAATGGGACTCTCGCTCTTAAGTCTCTTAGTTGCTTTTGAAAATTGGACCCATTACCTTTTAAACAGGAAGATCATTCAATGTAACATGTCTAGGTCTGTGTGTGTGATCAGGGCTTAAAGTAAGGAAGGTGGAGTATTCCCTATGTGCCCATAGAGAAGGGCTTCCCCCCTTCTCTGCTAAAAGCAGAAGGGATCTCTCCCCATACCCTGGTGCAGTGAGATCACCTCTCATGGTTCAAGCTGTTTGAACCACATTGTGTAATATTGGCCCATACAAAGTCTATGTGTAAATATTTATATATGCCAATGTATCTGATTTAACAAACATTCATATTTTGCTTGGGCTATAACATTCAAAACTGATTAAAGAAAGAGGTTTGAGGCAGGTTATTGGGAACCAGAAAGCTGAGGGTCTTATTTGTGGCTCCCCCACATTCAACAAGTGTGTGACCATCAGCAAATTACTTCAGCATCATACCAAGACTGTGCTTCCACAGAGGGAAGTGTAAGGTTAATTAATTAAAATCCATAATAAACCTGATGGTTTCAGATGAAACATGCTACAGAAATTCAAAGTAATAGAAGCTGGGTAGCATTCGGGGGCTTCTATTTGTAAACATTGCTACTAGTTTTATTTTTCATAACTTTCACCTAAGGAAAATTGACTTCTGAAAAAAATAAATGCAGGCTGGTTGGCAAGTTTGTTTTTGTTTTTTTACTTTTCTGACCTTTTCATCACTGACCTGTCAGATCAGGAATGGTTGGTATTCTAGCCTGTGCTTAAAAATTAATTTACATAGTAGAATTCAATAATCCAGATAAAATGTAGGATTAAACATTCAAGATAAAATAGTGAATGTGGTATGCTATCATGTAAGACTAAAAGCCATCAATAGGTAGTTAGTGTTAGTCCCTCATGGTTGTGAGAAATATTTTTACTTTGGGTATATATGTTATGCTTCTCATATGTCATCATCTAGCTCCACCAAGTGTTGAGATCAATCTTTCTGTAGTGGGGGAGAGACAAAGAAACTCTTTTTTCCTAACCCCATTCCATACCAACTGGCCCATAATAGTACACTTTTAAAACCTCTAAATGTTTTAATATATTCAGTATACACTGTAGACATAAATCAAATTCATCATCCAGTGTGTGTCCTTAACACCTGAGAGAAATGTACTCTCTGCAATCAGTTTTTATCCTCTAGTCTTCCACAGACATTCTATAGGAATGTGCACCTGAAAAACATGCCCATTCCTGCTGCACTAATGGCAGGAAAATAGTGAGCTAGGGCTGCTGGTTTCTGGTATTTGTGCACTTGGTGGCACTTTGTGTATAATCAGAACTGTCCCAAAGTTCAATTGTCTGGAGCAGGAGTTTGGTACTGGCTCATCTGTAATTGCATGTGATATTTTGGAATGCTTGGGGTACCTATAAGAACATAAGAATGGCCGTACTGGGTCAGACCAAAGGTCCATCCACCCCAGTATCCTGTCTGCCGACAGTGGCCAATGCCAGGTGCCCCGGGGTGAGTGAACCTAACGGGCAATGTCAAGTGATCTCTCTCCTGCCATCCATCACCCCCCTCTGTGTAGTTTGAGCTCTCTGTCATAGTTTGTCAACAGGAAGAACTGTGCATGCGGTGGAGAGTATTGTTTTATTGGTTTTTAACAGTACACTCTGCTCTGTGTGTGTTAGAGAAGGCACGTAGAAGAAGTGCACCTTAGGGTGGTGAGGTTTGTGCTGGTTCTTTGTTCCTGTGGGCGTTACCTTTCACCATATAGGACAACATTTTCAAAAGCAGATGCCTATTGTGGATACTCCAGGTAGTGTCTTTCCTGACTTTTATCAGATGAGGCCTGATTTTCAGAAGTGCTACACACCCATAATTCCAAGGACAGTCAGTGAGAGTTACAGGTGCTCTGAAAAATTGTCTGTTTATCCTTTAATTACACATTTACCACTAATGGAAGGGCTGTGTATATTGTGATGGTGCCTATGGCTTCTTCCTTCTCTTATTTTCAAAAACATTTTTTTCCAAAAGTAATTTAAAGAACCAGTAAGAAATTTATGGGAAAGGAGGATTATATTACATTCCATGCTATCAACTTTTAATTGGAATTTGCCTGCAAGTATGATTAAGACCACAAGATGGCATAATCAGATCATTGAATATAGATACTGTACCCTATTTCTGCTTTTAAACAGTGGGGAAGGAAGTGACTTCCTTCACTGGCCTGCAAACTTAATGTAAGATATTTCTTATTCTTAACAAGTGAAGAAAAACCATGCTGGGACCTTCCCTCTCTACTTCATACTGCAAATAAAGGAAAACAAATGTATTGCATAATCCTATTCTGTTCTTTTCTGCATATACAAATTCTGTCTAGTGAGCACTACTGATGTGATGACTGTAGCAGTATTATCACAACAGTGGAATGTGTGTGTCAGACAGTATCGAGTGATGTGTGATATCGACAGAGTATACAGGTGAAGTAAAGGTGAGTATTCCCATTGTCCCAAAAATAGACACTGTAACATGGACATCAGCATTGTTTCTTGTTGCTGTGTATGGATATCTGAAACGAGGTGAAGCCGAATCACTGTCAATATTTTAAATCCTGAATTTTAGCATCTATAACACTTTGCAAACTAATTATCATACACATCCTTCTTCCAAGGCAGATGAATAGTATTCATTTTCTCATCTGTAAAATGGGATGGTGGGGTGGTTAGAAAAAGGCAGGATTAAAAAAAGATTTAAAAGGGGCAGACACTGCAATATTTTGGCAGGCAAGAAAGATAATTAGTGAAGTGATGATTGAAGGGAAAATAAAGAAAAAACACAACCAAAGATGTGAAGTCATAACCCTCTTCGTAGGGCATCTTTGAGGAAAACAAGGATCCCAACCCTGAGAAAGAGCCTGAGACTGAACATCAGACAATATGAAATTCTATTAATATAGAAAAGAGGCACATTAACATAACAAGTCAATTAATTTTGAGAGAATTTATGTCTCCCAGATAATTAGCTGCATTGCTGGGGTAACCAGATTGGAAAGGCCAAGGAATCAGCACCCTAGCTTTATCACTGAGGTACAAAAAAGAGGGGGGCAGGGGAATAAGCCAAGAGGAAACTGAAGGAATGAAACAGTATGCTAAATTCCGTCTTAGATAGCAGGGGGGAAAGGGGAATATTTTAACACCCAGAGGAATTCTTTACCCACCTGGAAACTGGAGATGGGCTCAACCTACAAGGCTGAGCTCCAAATTAAAAAATTCCCACTGCTTGGGCAGATTTCAGATTTATGGTTTTGGTTTGATTTCGAATCTAGAAATAGGGACCCAGTCATAAAGTTACAGATCTGAATGTTCCCTAAAGAATAGAAAGACTCTAAGAATAGAAAGAGTCGACTGAAGACTCATGCAAGCCAGCATATAAGAATAGCAGAAACCCTAGCCAAGACTTTGCCAGGAGTTTAATAAATTTGTTTTTTCCTCTGTTCACAAGTCCTACATCCAAGGTGATCTGTTCTGTTTCCCCAGTTTGAAGGCTTATGATCCCTCAAACATTATCTTGCCACTCTCCAGTGCTAGGATCTTCTATGTACCTAAACACAGGCATCTAAAATACCATGTCATTAACAGAGCCAGACCACAATACATTTGTAGGCAGGAGAACTGATGCATTTTGTCAAACAAATTATGAAACAGAGCCTGCTCCCAGAATTTGCTTTGGGAAACAGCTAAGACTTATTGTGCCAGAGATTATGGACAGAAGGGACACAGACAACTTTTTTTATTTGGGGGAGCCGGCTTGACTTACAAAATAATAGCTGCTGAATATCACTGGAGTAATTTTGTACCATAACTAAATTGGTTCCCTTCTAATAAGTGAGATAAATGAGTTTCAGAACCAAACTGTGTTTCCTTTATTCATTCATGCAATCCCTAATTATTTTGGGGAGGCAAGGGGAGCTAGAGCCCCAAATTGTTTATGTCCATGAATAATACAGTATATTCACCTTGAGAGTAGAAGGAAAGTAAGTATACACCAGATCCTAGGGAAATTAGGAAGTCTAGGAGATGAAATAAGAACAATCCAAAGGAGATCACCCATATTCCAAGATAGAAAAGAAAGGAACTCATGTATCTGAGGCAAAGGTTATATTAGAAAACAGATGAGAATAGTGACAGAGTAGCATGGGGCTACCAGATGGGTTGCTAAGCATGGTGCCTTTTACACTTAATCCAATACAATGAAAGAAGCTAAAGCCAATTGGCACAGGGTTTGTGGACTGGGGAAGAACTCTGTGCTCTGCATGTATTTTAAGGCACTGAATAAATAGCTGTAAAAGATAGACCTTTCTTAGGGTACGTCTACAGTACAAAATTATATTGAATTTATAGAAGTTGATGTTTCTGAACAGATTGTATACAGTCAATTGTGTATATGTGTCTCCACTAAATGTGCTAAGTCGACGGAGTGCGTTCACAGTACTGAGACTAGCATCGACCCTTGGAGCGGTGCACTGTGAGTAGCTATCTCACAGTTCTCGCAGGCTCCGCGCCCACTGGAATGCTGGGTTTAGCTCCCAGTACATTCTTGCAGGTTTTCCTGAGCGCATCTCGTCAGTCACCCCCTCCCTCCGTGCAACGTACGTCAGACAATCATTTCACACCATATTAAGGCAAGTTTGCAGCCTGCTCAGCTCACCACTGCCACTGTGACCATTGTAAATCCCTCTCGCATTATCGAGCAGTACATGCAGAACCTGCAAAAATGGCTGAGGAAGTGATGATAGCGCAATTATGATAGTGATTAGGACATGGACACAGATGTTCTTAGAAGAAAGCCATTGGCAATTGGGACATCATGTTGACATTGGGCCAGGTTCATGCCGTGGAACGCCGATTCTGGGCCCGAGAAACAAGCACAGACTGGTGGGACTTCATGGTGTTATATGTATGGGATGATTCCCAGTGGCTGCAAAACGTTCGCATGCTTAGGGCCACTTTCATGGAACTTTGTGACATGCTGTCCCCTGCCCTGAAGCACAAAGACACCAAAAGGAGAGCAGCCCTCACAGTTGAGAAGCGAGTGGCCATAGCCCTGCGGAAACTTGCAACACCTGACAGCTACCGGTCAGTCAGGAATCAGGTTGGAGAGGGCAAATCTGTGGAGGCTGCTGTGCTGCAAGTAGCCAACACAATCATTGACCAGCTGCTATTAAGGGTAGTGCCTCTGGGAAATGTGCAGACCATGTGGATGGCTTTAATGTGCTGGGGTTCCCTAACTGTGGTGGGGCGATAGATGGAACACATATCCCTATCTTGGCACTGGAACACTGGGGCGACCAGTACGCAAGTGGTACTTCTCGATGGTGCTGCAAGCACTGGTGGATCACAAGGGACGTTTCACAGACATCAGCATGGGATGGCTGGAAAAGTGCATGACGCTTTTATCTTTAGGAACTCTGGTCTGTTTGAACAGCTGCAGGAAGGGACTTACTTCCCAGACCAGAAAATGACTATTCAGGAGGTTGAAATGCCTATAGTTATCCTCAGGGATCCAGCTTACCTCTTAATGCCATGGCTCATGAAGCCCTACACAGACACCCTGGACAGTAGTAAGGAGCAGTTCAACTATAGGCTGAGCAAGTGCAGAATGGTGGTAGAGTGTGTATTTGCACATTTGAAAGCTCACTGGTGCTGTTTGCTGACTAGATTAGATCTCAGCAAAACCAATATTTCAATTGTAATTGCTGGTTGTTGTGTGCTCCACAATATCTGTGAGAGAAAGTAGGAGACATTTATGGTGGGGTGGGAGGTTGAGGCAAATCACCTAGAGGCCAATTTTGCGCAGCCAGACAATAGAGTGCTTAGAAGAGTGCAGCAGGGCACACTGCGCATCAGAGAAGCTTTGAAGGCCAGTTTCATGATTGGCCAGGATACGGTGTGACCGTTGTGTTTGTTTCTGCTTGAAGTTACCTGCCCCCTATATATATAAAAGGAAATAAAGTCACGATTGTTTAAAAACTGTTATTATTTGTTGAACAACACATTGAAAGAAATCAGAAGGTAGCCCGGGGGGTAGGGGCTAGTAGGTTAGGAAGGGTTAGGGTGGGTGAAGGACAAGTCCAGAAACCAAATCAAAATTTTGGATATGCCAGCTCCATGTTCTTGGCTGTCTGGGTAAGGAGGCTATGGAACTTGGGGTGGAGGGAGGGCGGTTATACAGGGAATGCAGCGGCAGTCTGTGGTCTTGCTGCCTCTCCCGCGTAGGATCCACCAGACAGCAGAGCATGTCAGTTTGCTCCCCCATTGGCTCGAGCATGACATCCTGCCTGCTCTCATCACGCTCCTGCATCCTCTCATTGTGCGCATCCCTCCTCTCTTCATGTTCATTGCACACTTTACCGGACTCCGCAATGGTTTGCCTCCCCACTTTCAGCTGGGCCCTATCAGTGTGGGAGGACTGCATAAGCTCGGCAAACGTGTCGTCATGAGTTCATTTTTTTCCCACCTTCTAATCTGGGCAAGCCTGTGGGACGGAGTTGATGGGGGCGCGGTGAAACATTTGCACCTGCGGGAGGAGAAAAAGGGAGGGTAGAATTTTTAAAAGATACATTTTAGAGAACAAAGGGGAGACTCTCAGTGAAACAGGCAATTCATAGTACACAGCACATGTTCTTTCTGTACAAGGTCGCACTTTGCCTTTTATACTAAAGTGCCTGCCAGTTTGGTGTGACCAGCGCATCACACACGGCTGGGCAACAGAATTCAGCTTGCATGGAGCCATGGACTGGCCTGGGACAGGTGGAGTTCTGCTTTTTCTGCATTCATTTCAAGGCTTTTGGACTGTGGGTCTCTCTAGGATGATCACTTCACACACCAACCCCTCCCACCTCCCCATCCTTTAGGCCCAACGCCGACACACCTGTGTGAAAAGATTACCCCACCTCCACTGTGTGGCTCTGATCTGGCTCTGATCAAGGATGAGCTCTTTACACCAATGCAAACAGCCCAGCACAGCTAGGTTTTCCCCCACCCCCTACCATGTGGCTCTGATCAGGCCTCAGCCAAATGCAAACATCCCAGCATGAACAGACACCTCTGATTGTTCCCTTAAACAAATTCTCCTATTTCAACCAGGTCCCCATGAATGATATCACTCTCGAGAGGCTACCAGAGAGAGATAAAGAACAAATGTTGCTTGAATGCGCCTCAAACCCAGGAGCTTTCGCTGCCCTGCTCTGTGAAGCAATGATTCTCGACTAATTGCTACTGACCTGATGGGGTAAAGTGTCCTATCATGGAGGACGGAACAAGGCAGTCCTACCCAGAAACCTACTGCAAAGGCTTGCAGAGTACCTTCAGGAGAGCTTCATAGACATGTCCTTGGAGGATTCCCGCTCCATCCCCAGACACGTTAACAGACTTTTCCAGTAGCTGAAATGAATGTGGAAGAAGCAGAACCCCGCGTGCTCCAGGCCTTACCATGGCTGCTTGGAAACTGAATTCTGTTGCCCAGCCACGTGTGATGCCTTGGTCACACCAAACTGGCAGGCACTTCAGTATAAAAGGCAAACTTTCCTGTGAATACATCTTCCTATGACACTACTTTAATAGCTAGTTGTCTTTCTGTCTCTCTATGGTATACCTCCTCTTTAAGAGACCAAGCACCCCACATGTGTATGCCCAAGACTAGGTGCGTGCTGCTGTGTACCACCACGTTGCTTCTGTGTACCACTGCAAACTTTTGTTTTATCTTTTCCCATTGGTAGTTAAGTGTCAGTATGTCCTCTCCAAACACTGGAATTGTTCTTCCATTATAGTCTTTCACAGACACTTTTGATTCTTCCACTGGGCCTCTCCAGGCCTTTCTTCCCCAACTTCTCAGCTGGGCCACTAAAAAAGTTCAGTCCCCCTTCTGGGGTGTATCAAAGTTCAGGCCACCTTCCCAGTGGCTGGTGCAGGGGGAGCGAAGAGGGGTTTGGCCTACACTCTACTCCAGGGACTCTCAACCCAGGGACCCTAGATAACAGCTGTCCACTACATCCCTTTAAATAAACTGCATTGCTGCTACAATTCCCTGTAGCCCCAGCACATTCTTCACCTTTACCTCAGAGCCTTGTCCTGTTTGAGGTCCAGCAGCCAGCCCAGAACTCCTTCATGTTCTGCCAGCACTGCTCTCTGTCCAAGGTTCTGTAGCGCTCTCAGCCAGCCAGGTGCACCCTCGACTCTCCTCCAGCTCTAGCAAGGAACTGATCCATGCTCTACACTGCAGCTTCTTTTATATGGGCCTGCTGGGCCCAGATTGGCTGCTCCCTGCAGGCCTTTCTGATCGTCTACATCCCAAACAGCCAGTATAGGCAGCTTGCAGGACCCTTTCTGGCCTTTTCTGGGGTGGAGTGGGCAGAGTCGCAAAGTCTCCCACAGAGAGGCCTCAGGGCCTAGTCCACCCCATCAAAGACACATGAGTACAGCCAACAAACTAGCTGTCTATGAATATACACAAATGGCAGCAGATGAGTAGGTCATCCACAGAGATGACACTCTAATGAAAGCTAAAACAGAAGTTGTGCATTTGTCCTGAGATGAGGTATCCAGCTAAAGGGATATAATAACTCTAATCTGCCCTCCTTTTAATGTGTGGGAAATACAAAAAGACTCCCATTTATGTAAGTTATGTATGAGATGCTTTCCTTCTTGAATGGAGCGCAGCATAACACTGAAAATGTAGCAGCTTACTGCTAGCCATAGATGGCAATACAGTGACAATAAGGTGTGAACATCATGAGCTAGAAATACCTGTTAACAGAACTTTGAAAAACACTAACAGCAAGCCTTGTATCCTTTCAGGAGCCACTAATTCAGGGTTTCTCTGCTTGAAGTGCAAGTGGACTTCTCTGTATAAATCCTTTAATAAAGTAGATCAGTGTTCTATTCCTTCTTACATCTCACAATATGGATCAATATGTCACTTCCTGTCTGGGTCTACTACCTACCTCTGATCTAGTTTTAACTACTGCAATGAGTAAGCAAAAGCTAGAATTGGGTGCATGCAGCAAAGCTTACTTTAATCCAGTTATATCCAGCTACTGGGTAGGTTATTTGTTTTAGACCCAAATATATGTGTCTTATGAGTAAAGTTGGGCCTGTACAACACAATACAATTCAAGTTTCTAATCCCAACAACATTTTGCAGCGTTTTCAGATCCATTGTAGACATTGGAGAAATCTGAGAACTCCAGGGCTGAGTTCAAATTCCAAAGCCACAATTGCTTCCAATTTCAGGAGTAGTCAGATGAGGAGGTAAGGGGAGAGTGTTTTGAGACAAGATATCCCCCACTCATCTCACCATTAATGACTGGGTTGGGTTTCTTTAAATCAGTCTTTGAGTTTTACTATCTTATAACAAGATATTTACATCTGGTACAAGCCTCTCTCCCTTCCCACGGATCTGTTTTATTTTCCTGATCTATTATTAATTTCTCTGTAAAGTAGTGACACAAAAATGCCAAAGCTCAAAAAAAAAAAACAAAAAAAAAACCAAAGCAGTTCATACACTGAAGACGTGTCTTACCTCACTTCAGGTTTCCTGTCTGCTGTTAGATGTCATTATGGGCCTCTGTTGAAAGGTCATTTAATAGAACTGATCATTGACAAGTAATGAGAAGTATGCTACAGGGTACTTCAAATATCTTTTCTCATATGAGAGGGCCCAACAGCAATGCAAGTGGAGCTGTTTACAAAATCAGTCCTTCAGCAAAAATTCAGTCATCGTAATATTTTTCAACCCATTCTCGAAATCAATATTCACCATCATACCAGGATGCCATAGGCTGGGAACTACGGTGACAATGAAATCTTCTTCGAGAGATGCCCCTGTGGGTGCGCCACTCCTGGTGTTGGTGCACCCCTGCGCCTTCGCATGGAGATTCTGACAGCAGTACGCGTGCCGGTCGCACATGTGCAGAGCCTCCCCCAGGCGCCAAGTGTGCCTCAATAGCAAGCATGTGCGACCAGTCTCCTCGGTTCCTTCTCTACCGTCCCCGGCCTGAGACAGAGATCAGCGGATTCGTCAGAGAATTTTCTCATCTTGTTTAAAATCTGTTCTGGTCTATTGCTTCAAATGTAAAAATGATTTTTAAACACCTCTCTTTTTCATTAATCTTTGGCTTTAAGTAAGAATTTAGTGCTAATTCAATAACTAGGTGGGTTGTATGTGAATTACCTATCATTTTCTTCACTGAAATCTTTCAAAGAGAATGGTTTTAGACGTATAATTTCTGTAAGATATACAAAACAAAACTGAAGGCTCACACTCACTGAGAGACTGCAGAGGTATCATTGCAAAAGAAGTCAAAATGACTCTACCGTCAACAAACAAAAAAGAAAACATGCTTTATGTTAAAATCTAACTAGTCAGGCATCCACACTGCATTCATCTCCATGCTATCAGATAATAAGGATTGGATAAGGCCATCCACCTAGTAAAGTTCTCTGCTGACACGTTAGAGACTTGGGTCGATTTTTAAGTCCAACCTATTGCTCTTCACTCTGGCAGAAACCGTGAAAGCTATGAAGGGAAAATGCTCTGATCCTGAAGGCAAAGATTGCCCCATGTCCTATCATGCCACAGTGCTCCAACTGGCTGAGAGATCAGAGCATTGACAAGTCTGAAGGGAGACCTCTCCAGACTTATTTGAACAAGGAAGGTCACTATAACACAGAATGGGGAAGGAAGAGCAGTAGAAATTGTGTTATGGACTGAAGAAAAATATTCCTCTCTTGAGGTCAAAATCAAAGCAGACCTCTGGATGACATTTCATGAAGAGGGAAGCAGAGGTAATTAAAAAAATAGCATAAAATATGCACTTGAAATGACCACAAAAATCATAAGTAAAAGATACCTATTTGCTCATACTAATACCTTATTTTCATGCTTGCCTACAGTGACTATACAAGTGGGCCTCTACCATTTGAAACTCTAACCCTTGAAAGTTAAGGCATCTTAAATTTAAACCCATCAGGCCAAGCGCTGTATCATTAGCACTGAACCTGTTTGTGTCTCAACCTTCATATTATTTAAATATAGTTAGTTTCAGACTAGTATATGTTGCATGTCTCATAAATACAATTTAGGAATGTTTTTGTTGATGTGTACCATGTTTCCAAAGTTTTCCCACTTTGTGGGCTTTTGTGTGTTGTCACAGTTTCATTGGTTCAGGAGTGTCCATTTCTTTTCAACTGACTGATATAGGCAGTAATCTGAAACAGATCTGGTGACCCTGTAACATTAAATCATGCTTTGTGGTGCTTTATTCCTGTTTCAGGAGACTTTATGCATTGGTGGGTACACAAAATTGCACCAGAGAGATTGAATATACACTGAAAAGTAATACATGACTCCATATGGTCTTAATTTTTAAAAGTGGTGCATTACTGTTTTAAAACAATTTGTGTTAAATTTTCCAATTAAAAGGCTTTAAATAGATTTTCCAACACACAAACACACACACACTCTCTCTCTCTCTCTTTTCAGGAGTTCTCCCCAACTGAGAAATTTTGTGGGAATTAACAGCTTTCGTAGTCAGATGCTGTCTTTGGTCAGCTAGCTAGCAAGGATGCCATTAGCCCAGACAATTAATTTCTTCCTCCTTTTACTCAAAAATTGCTTGTGTCATCATTACTGCAAAGACACAGGACATAAAGCCTCTGCAAGCAAATTGAATAGCATACATTCCTCCTTAAGTCTCTTGTACTTGAACATATGTCAGCTCCGAACTACACTCCCACCCTACTTTTCCACTTTACTTTGCCAGGAAAAAAATCCATTTTGAAAAAGCAAGCCTTTGCAATAATTCATCACTTATATATTTTGGGCTTAATTTAGAAATGGCACCTTCTTTCTTGAAGAGACCTGTTCCTGTGTTTAGTTATATGCTCATCTCAATGACCAAACACACAAAAAAGAGGAAGAAGTAGTTGTCAGATTCTACTGTTTTTTATTCCTGTTAGCCCTTCAGAGCTAAAACAGCTGAGAGTGAGCTGGATTATAGTTCTTTTTTGTGCACAAACTATTGTTTATTAAATTGAAGGCAATAAGATTGTAGAGGTACCAATGAGGGCATAATGTGGTCTGCAGAACCTTTATTCTTGATAATGCACGAGAAGGGAAAAATTCAAGTTAATTTGTCAGATCCGAGGAAGAGTATGTAGGTTTGGCCGCTCACAGCTCCTAGCGGCCCCAGTTCGCCATTCTCGGTCAATGGAAGCTGTAGGAAGCGGTGGCGTGGCCTGCGCTGCTTCCTGTAGCTCCCATTGGCCAGGAATGTCGAACTGCAGCCACTGGGAGTTGTGAGCGGCTGAACCTAAGGACACTCCGGTAAACAAAGCATCTTGTGGTCAGGCAGGGGGGCTTACCCTGCACAAGCCGAGGAACAAGTTTGGGAACCCCTGTTCTAGATTGTAATCAAGTCACCACTTAACCTTATATTTATTAAACTAAATAGATTAAGTTCTTTGAGTCATGTTTTCTAATCATTTAATCATTCTTGTGGTGCTTCACTGAACCATCTCCAATTTATTAACATCCTTCTTGAATTGTGAGCACCAGAACTAGACATGGTATTCCAGCACCGGTTGCACTACTGTCAAATTTAGAGGAAATAGAACCTCTCTGCTTCTACTCAAGATTCCAGTTCATGCATCCCAGGATCACATTAGTTCTTTTGGCCACAACATCATCCTAAGAGCTCAGGTTCAGCTGATTATCCACCACAATCCCCAAGTCTTTTTCAGTCATTGCTAACAAGGTTAGAGTTCTCCATTCTATAAATATGGCCTACATTCTTTGTTCCTAGATGGAAACATTTACATTTAAAATGAATGTGTTAAAATGCATGCTGTTTGCTTGCACCCAGTTTACCAAGTGATCCAGATCGCTCTGAATCAGTGACTTGTTTTCTTCATTATTTACCATTCTCCATAATTTTTGTGTCATCTGCAAACTTTATCAGGGATGATTTTGTTTTTTCTTCCAGGTCAGGAATCCCCATGGAAACACATCCTTCTTAATGACTATTCCCTGTTTACAATTACATTTTGAGACCTATCAGCCAGTTTTTAACCCATTTAATGTGTGATATTATAGTATAACATTTTTAAATCAAAATGTTATGCGGTACCAACTCAAACATCTTACAGAAGTCTAAGTATATTATAGCAACATTACCACCGTTATCAAACTTGCAATCTCAAAAAAAAATATTGAATTAGTTTGATAGCATTTATTTTCTAAAAATACATTTTATTTGCATTATTTACATTACTCTGCTTTAATTCTATATTAATCAAGTCCTGTGTCAGTTGCTCCATTATCTTTCCCAGAATCCAGCTGAGGTTGATAGGCCTATAATTATATGAGTCACGTTGTTCACCCTTTTAAAAATTGGGCACAGTTGCTTTCTTCCGGTATTCTGGAATTTTTGTTGTGCTCCAAGACTTACCGAAAATTATCTTTAATGGTTCAGTGAGCTGCTGATTTTAAAATGTCCAATTTTAGTAGCTTCTGTTTAACATCCTCCAGAAATACTAGTGGAATAGAAAGCATGTTACCATCACTATATGATAAGACTATAACACCTGTTTTTTCCTCAAATACAGAACAGAAATATTTATTGAACACTTCTGCCTTTTCTGCATTATTATTGATAATTATACTATTTCCATTTAACACCATAGTCAGGCTTATTTTTGTTCCTAATATATTTTAAAAACTCCTTCTTATTGTCTTTAACTTTCTGGCCATAGATTTCTCTGGTAGTCTTCATTCAAATGCTTCCCTTATCAATTTTCTACAATTTCTAACAGTCCAATTATGTTAATTACTATCAACTTCCCTTTTCTTCCACTTGTTATACATTATTTTTTTATAGCTATCTTCATTTCCTCTCTAAGCCAGGTTGTTTTTTTAAGCCTTCTTTCTCAGTTGTGGCTCTTTGGGCAACTAGTATGGTGTTCTTAAATAATTCCCAAATATCTTTCACTTTTTTCTGATTGAATTTTTCCTCTGAGTGGATCTGGCTCATAATTGTTTTCAGCCTTGTGAAACTGGCCTTATTAAAGCACCAAGTACATAACTGGTCTGGACTTTATTCTGTTATCACATTACAAATGTGATCAAGTCGTGGTCACTTGTACCTAAGCTACCATTAAATTTTAATTCTGTGATCAGTTCCTCTTTATCTATTATGGCAGGGTCTAATAAATAATGTCCCATGTTGGGAATCTCACACTTGTTTTTACAGTAATTTTTCATAGGAGAAATACATTTTAAGTGAAGTAGGAAAGTCACTGCTTCTTCCAAAAAAAAAACAACCCACAACAGATTTTGATATCAGTTGAAAAGATCAAGACATATTCGTATCTATGAGACTGATCATGCTTCCATTATTTCAATTAAAAGACACCCATTGACTTCAGTGGGAGCTCAGCCAGGACTTATAAAAATGAGATTCACTCAGAGCCCTAAATCCTCTCTCCATATTTCAGTGGCCAGACATTAAAGTTTAACTTTTCCCCTCATTAAATATAATTACACTTAAATGTATATCACAAAACTTACAATCATTTTAATAACACAGCAACTAACACAAAACAAACCCCAACCATAACTAAATGAAAGATACAATATGCAGTGAAGCCTGTTTTAAACAACTACACAAGGGACAAGCAAGCAGAGGGTAGTCGTCATTCAAATGCTGAACAAAAATATACTAGAAACTCTGAGGGAACCTTTAAAGTGGCCTGTTGAAGGTGGTCTTTACTGCAGGTTTCCCTGTACTTTTAACATAGAATCATTTTCACTATTACTATCACTGGGAATGAAACAAATCTTCCACAGTAATTTACATAAACAGAGAGGTGTTTCATGTCTTCTTCAAATGGAGACTTTTATTTGGCAATTAATTTTTAGGCAATGTTTAAAATCTCTCCTTTGAAGGATGAGGGAATTTTTCTGCATGTGTTTCAATCAGACTAAGAAATGTGGTGGATTCATTGAAGTATTTAAATCAAAACTAAATGTCTAAAAGATATGCTTCAGCTCAACCAGAACGTATGGAGCTTCATGCAGAAATTACTGCATAGAAATTCTATGGCCTCTCTTATACCAGAAATCAGCCTAGATGATTATAATAATCTCTTCTGGTTTTAAAATCTATAAAACATTTAAAGTGTCCCTCATAATGTAACTCTCATTCTCAGTATCCCAGCTGCCTAGTGGCCCTAAGCAGTATACAGCCTCTTTCTTCTCTACATCTTGACTGTCATCTAAAAAAAATCATTACAGTAACAGTTTGCTCTTTTCTTTTTTTTTCCTTTTTGGCAACCTAGCTAGTTAACTCCAGCAGTATTGCTGCCCCCTCACCACCATCAGTACATCCCATTTAAAACAGGAACAATAACAAGAGTGAAAGGCCTGCAAGCTGCATGGAAAGGATTTAAAAACGCCATAATAGACACTCAAACTAAATGTCTACTCAATTAAGAAAAAGGTAGGAGGACCAAAAAATGCCTCTATGACTAAACAACAGAGTAAAAGAGGCCGTGAGAGGCAAAAAGGCATCCTTTAAAAATTGGAAGTCAAATCCTACTGACATGTAAAAAGGAGCATAAACTCTGGCAATTCAAGTGTAAAAATATAATTAGACAGGACAAAAAAAGAATTTAAAGAGCAACTAACAAGACACAAAACCAAAAAAGGTTTTAGGTATATCAGAAGCAGGAAGCCAGCCAAACAATCAGTAGGGCACTGGATGATCGAGCTGCTAAGGAAGCACTCAAGGAAGAAAAGGTCATTGCAGAGAAGCTAAATGAATTATTTGCATTGGTCTTCGTTGAGGAAGATATGAAGGAAATTTCCACACCTGAGCCATCCTATTTAGGTGACAAGTCTTGGGACTGTCCCAGATTGAGATGTCAATAGAGGAGATTTTGGAACTAACTGATAAATTAAACAGTAATAAGTCACCATGACCAGATGGTATTCACCTGTTTTGAAGGAACTCCGTAGTTCTGCAATTTCATATCTAATTGCAGTATGTAGCCTCTCACTTAAATCAGCCTATGTGTCAGATGACTGGAGGAGAGTTAATGTAATGCTGATTTTTAAAAAGGCTCCAGAGGCGATCCTGGCAATTGCAGGCCGGTAGCCCTAACTTTGGTACCAGGCAAACTGGTTGAAACTGTAGTAAAGAACAGAATTATCAGACACATAGATGAACACAATTTGTTGGGGAAGAGTCAACACTGCTTTTATAAAGGGAAATCATGTCTCATCACTCTATTAGAATTCTTTGAGGATGTCAACAAATATGTGGACTAGAGTGACTCAGTGGATAGAGTTGTATTTGGCCTTCCAGAAAGCCTCTGACAAGGTCCTACACCAAAGGCTCTTAAGCAAATTAAGCAGTCATGGGATACGAAGGAAGGTCCTCTCTTGGACCAATAACTGCTTAAAAGATAGGAAACAAAGGGTAGGAATAAATTGTTAATTTTCACAGTGGAGAGCAGTAAATAGCAGGGTCTCCCAAGGACCTGTACTAGGACCAGTGCTATTCAATATACTCATAAATCACGGTTTCTCAAACTGGGGGTCGCGACCCTCCTGGGGTCGCCGAGTGCTCCCAGAGGGGTCGTGAGCTCCCGGCGCCGCTTAAAAGCCACCGAATGAATTACTTCCGCATTCAGTGGCTTTTTGGCGGACATGCCGAGCTATTTCGGGAGCGCTTGGCACGTCCGCCGAAAATAGCCGCCGAATGCGGAAGTAATTTATTCGGCAGCTTTTCAGTGGACGTACAAGGGTCCGCCGCAGCAGACAATGAATGAAAAAGGGGTCGTGATTCTCAAAAGTTTGAGAACCACTGTCATAAATGATCTGGAAAAGGGAGTTAACAGTGAGGTGCAAAGTCTGCAGATGATACAAAATTATTCAAGATAGTTAAGTCCAAAGCATACTGAGAATTTTTACAAAGGGAGCTCACAAAACTAGCTGTCTGGTGTTACCTCAAGGGGAGTAAAGTAACGCTTCAGGAATAAAATGGTAGGGGGACAGGATATAAAGGAAAGCCCCTTGTTCAGAAGAGCAGACTCGGCTCCCTTCCGTGTCTGTCACCGGTGGATTTAGCCCTCCCTCCTTGTGTGATATGATAAATAAAATGAAGAAGAGACAAGGTAATATGGTACAAACAAAGGTAAGTGTATTAAGGGTAAAGTACAGAAGAAACTGGGGAGAAAAGGGGAAGTAACACAAACTTAACTATACAGTGAACTAGTGACTGGCTTTGGAGCTTGAAGCTCAGACCCACAAAACCTCCCTTGGCCTTCAGAAAATAAAACCCCAAAACAGAAACCTTTTCTAGTCGTATAGGCGGAGTGGACACAGCGCACAGTTGCGAAGCCCAGGACCTTCCACTCTCTGGCTGATTTAGAGCCTTTGAGGAGGAACACTGGGGAGTCCAGATGACTGGTGGAGTTCGTTACTGGCAAAGAGACCCTCTGGGATGATGGACACCAGGTAAGCAGGATGTGGATGACGGCAGGTCCCAGGTCCCTCTTTCCTCTACCTTGCTGCAGGACGGATGGCATTCTTCTCCCTAGCTCGGAAGCACTGAGAAGACCCGACTGCACGCTGGCTGCCGCTGGAAAGGACAGCCCCTCACATGCGCTGAATCTGTTCCTGTGAAGAGGAAACCTCCTCCCTCTCTAACACTGGGGTAACAGAGGGGGTCTCTCCTATGGCCCCTTAACTATAAGCTGCTTCCCCAGCCTAAGTTAAGTCTTTTCCACCCCCAAAACCCACACTCTACCAGTTGGGAAATGGGGACCACGCTGCCACCATTCATGTGAATCTCCAGGACCCTGGAGGGGGACACACAAACACCCCAAACTCCCCCTCCCTCTCCCTGAGAGATTGGGACCTTTAGACACTGCTTCACCCCTCCCCCTCTTGTACCGGGAGAGATGAGGACTCAGACTCTGAGCACCAGCCACTCCTCCCTGCTCTTAGGAGAGAGACTCAGATACACAGGCCCCCCCCCCTTACCCGGGAACTGGGTCAAATTCAAAGCTAAGACAATTTTAAGGGAATAACCAAACACTTGTTATAACAAAAAAGGTTTAATAAAGAAAAGAGAACAACTTACAGCTAATACAACTTCACAGATATAAAGCTTTCTAATCCCTCCCTCAAGATTTTACCCCCTGGAAGGTTAGTGACACTCTAGATCAGGTACAAAACTTATGGAATCAATATGCTACTTACAGTTAGAATAATCTTAGAAATAGAAGGGTGCACATCTCTCCCAAAGCTAGGAGAGGGGAGAAGAGCTTCCATAACTGGAAAAGAGGTCAAGCTAGCCCAAAAGCTCCGGGACGAACTGAACTGACTTCCTGGTTCTTCCTCCAGGTGGGCTACTCTGACGTCACCCCCCCCCCCTCAGTTAACCCCTAACAGGTAAAACAGAAACTCCAAAGCACTTCACACTTATGACAGTTCCTTTAAAGGCTTTTTGGCGGGAAAACTCTGAGGTGATTGAAGGCTGGCTCTGGCGGGAAAAACCAGTTCTTTCCGGTTTGAGCCCAGGAAACTCCGGTGTTTTTGTAGTAAACATCAAAGATGGAGTCCAGGGGTGATAGTTCATATACTCCATATCACCATATTGAAGTCTATTGAAGCCAGTGATTCATTTAATATAACCTCAGACATACGTTATTAAAACAATTAATTGAACCTTTAAACAGTATTATTTGTTTATACCTAACACTGGGCAACAAATGGCAGATGAAATTCAACGTTGATAAAGTACTGTAATGCACACTGGAAAACATAATCCCAATTATACACAGAAAATGATGGGGTCTAAATTATCTGTAATCACTCAAGAAAGAGATCTTGGCATTATTATAGATAGTTCTCTGAAAAGATCTGCTCAATATGCAGCAGCAGTCTAAAGCACTAACAGAATATTAGGAACCATTATGAAAGGGAGAGATAAGACAGAAAATATCGTAATGCCACTATATAAATCCATGGTATGCCTGCTCCTTGAGTACTGTGTGCATTTCTGGTCACCCTATCGCAAAAATATATTAGAAATGTAAAAAGCAAAGAGAAGGGGAATAAAAATGATTATGGGTGTGGAACAACTTCCATATGAAGAGAGATTAAAAAGACTTAGACTGCTCATCTTAGAAAAGAGAAGACTAAATGGGGATATGAAAAGGTCTATTAAATTATGAATGGTGAAGAGAAAGTGAATAAGGTTATCCTTTCACATAACACAAGAACTAAGGGTCATCCAATGAAATTAATAGGCAGCAGGTTTAAAACAAATATAAGGAAATACTTCTTTACATGATACACAGCCAACCTGTGGAATTCGTTGACATAGGGGGTGTTGTAGGCCAAAAGTATAACTGGATTTTAAAAAAGAATTAGCTAAATTCATGAAGGATAAGTTCATCAATGGCTGTTAGCCAAGATGAGCAGGTACGCAACTTCAAGTTTTGGGTGTCCCTAAACCTTTAACTGTTAGAGGTTAGGAATGGACAACAGGAGATGGCTCACTCAAACTTGTCTTGTTGTTTATTCCCTCTAAAATCTATGGCACAAAGCACTGATAGGACACAGAATACAATAGAATCTCAACATTACAACCACCCTAGGAATGAAGGTTGTTTGTAACTCTGAAATGTTCACAATTCTCAAGAATAAAATGTTACGGTTCTTTCAAAGTTTACAACTTTGACATGGACATGGACTTAATACAGCTTTGAAACTTTACTATGTAGAAGAAAAATGTGGCTTTCCTTTTTTTTAAAAGTAATTTACATTAAATTTGTACTTACTTTTTAAAAAATGGTTCTATACTATATTTTACTTTTCTTTTTTTTAAAGTCTCTCCTTCTGCCTGTACTTCCAGTTCCAAATGAGGTGTGCGGTTAATGGGTCAGTTCGTTACTCTGGTGTTTATAACTCTGAGATTCTACTGTACTGGGCTAAACGGACCGTTGGTTTGACTCAGTATCGCCATTCTTATGTTCTTTATAAGAGTTAGGTGTGTGTGTAAGGACAGGCAAGTTGACTAGCAACAGCAGCAGAACAGGGGCACATCTGACAGTTGTGTGTGCATCCCAGGTTAGCTGAGTGTGCATTATACCTCTTACCCCATCTAGGCCCCGTCTAGGATACACCCTGCCAATACAGTTGCTAACTTTCTAAACACACAAACCCAACACCCTTGCCATACCTCCTGCCCACTCTCCGAGGCCCTGCCCCAGCTCATTCCATCCACCCCTTCCTCTGTAACTCGCTGTCCTCCACCTCACTCACTCATTTTCACTGGACTGGGGCAGGAAGCTGGAATGATGGTGGGTATGAGGGCTCTAATTAGGGGTGCAGGCTTCAGGGTGGGCCAGAAATGAGGGGTTCAGGGGGGGCTCCAGGCTGGGACCAAAGGGTTTGGAGTGTGGGAGGGAGCTCTGGGCTGAGGCAAGGGATTGGGGTGTGGGATGGGGTATGGGCTCCGGGCTAGGGGTGCAGGCTCTGGAGTTGGGCCAGAAATGAGGAAGAAGAGCAGCAGAATACAGACCCTGGAATTCAGAAAAGTAGATTTTGACTCCCTCAGGAACGGATGGACAGGATTCCCTGGGAGGCTAATATGAGGGGGGAAAGGACTCCAGGAAAGCTGGCTATATTTTAAAGAAGCCTTATTGAGGGCACAGGAGCAAACCCTCCCGATGTGCAGAAAGAATAGCAAATATGGCAGGCGAGCGGCTTGGCTTAACAGAGAACTCTTCGGTGAGCTTAAACACAAAAAGGAGGCTTACAAGAAGTGGAAACTTGGACAGACGAGCAGGGAGGAGTATCAAAATACTGCTTGAGCACGGAAGGGTGTAATCAGAAAGGCGAAGGCACAATTGGAGTTGCCGCTAGCAAGGAATGTGAAGGTAACAAGAAGGGTTTCTACAGGTGTGTTAGCAACAAGGTCAGGGAACATGTAGGACCCTCACTGAATGGGGGAGGCAACCTAGTGGCAGATGATGTGGAAAAAGCTGGAGCACTTAATGCTTTTTTGGCCTCAGTCTTCACAGACAAGGTCAGTTCCACAGGAGCGGCAGAGCCAGTGCTCGCCTGGCCGCACCTCCGCCTAGGAGCCGGAGACCTGCCAGCCCTTCCTGAGAGCCACACGGAGACCTGCCAGCCCTGCGCCTACTGGACTTTTAACAGCCCCAGCCTGCTGAGCTCGATCCCTTTCTGACCTGGCAACCCCCGTCACGAGTCTCGTCCTACAGGCGCCATCCTCCTCCTCTCGATCAGTCCACCAGGGCAGCTCAGCCCGAAGGTTTCCACCCGTCCCCGTCCTTTCCCCACCCCCTCTCCCGAGTCAAGCGCGCCCCCGCCCCCCACTGCTCACAGGCACGGAGCTGCCCCGACCCTGCCTCAGGCCCGTGGGGGCGCTGTACAGCCCCTCCCCCACCCCCGCAGCGCCCGGGTCCCTGCCTGCCACGTGCCCCACCCCGGCCTAACTGCCGCAGGGCCCCCGGCTCGCGCACATACACACACACACTCGCACCGCGGATCCCCCCCGGGCACAGCAGGGGGAGGGGGGGGGGCTGTGGCACGCGCTAAGACAACCCGCCCGCTCCCCTCGCCTAATGTTACTAGCTTGTTTATTATTTTTGTAATGGGCGGGGGAGGGGGCTCCCCGCACGACCAATCAGGAGCGCCGTTGCCTGGACGGATGGCAGCGTCCGGCCAATGCTGGGAGAGGGCGGGTCCCCGTGGTCACGCGCTTATTTATAGCATGACATCATCTGTTTGCACGCTGCAGCCTAGCTTGGTGGGGAGAGGCGGGAAGGGGCGGAGCTGGTGGGCGGGGAGTGAGGGGGGCAGGACTGGGGTGGGCGGGACCTATGAGGAGGCGGGGGAGGGAGGGTGTAGCCTGTTTGCATTTCGGGTACCTGGTGGCTCCTACAAAGCCCTGAGCAGGGTGTGACGAGAGTTGCCCTGCATTGCATACAGCTCCCACTCCAGGCACTGCTGATGCATCCAGCACAGCATATTGTACACATCCCCCAAGAAAGTGTCCATAGACCTGCTGCTCAGGGGCCAGGAGAGGCATTCTGTGCTTGCCAGTGGCTTTTAACTCACTGCCTTGTACAGAATCAGAGATGTAGCCCTGGACACTTCCACTGCTTGCATCCGACGAAGTGGGTATTAGCCCAGGAAAGCTTATGCTTCAATACTTTAGTTAGTCTTTAAGGTGCCACAGGACCCTTTGTTACCTCTGCCTTGTACAGTACATTCTGACATCCTACTCAGTTCTTTGCAAATAATTCTGCTGCATGGGGGAAAGGAGAGGAGAGGGGCAAAGTGTTCCTGAATGCACTTTTGAGCCTCTCAGTTGGAAGGTGCTTTATTTATGTTAATAATAATAATAGTTGCATTGTGATATTTGTTTTATATAGCGCCTTTCTTGAAAGCCTCTCAAAACAGTTTACAAACATTTTAAATAATACCTCACAACACCCCTCTGAGGCAGACAGACTGTATGTGTCTAGGGCAGGAATCATGTCTTCAAATATCTAGGTAAAGGAGTGTGTGAAATTATACTAATATGGTAATTAATTAATAAACAAGTATGATCCCTATATGGGGTAACTGAGGCATAAACAGGTTAAGTGACTTTCTGAAGATTATACAAGTCAGTATCAGAGCCAAGAGCAGAACCACATTTCCTGACTTATTTGAGAAGTCCTGGCAAAATGAATAAAATACCTATGCAAGTGATCAGAGCTGTCAATCTGCAAAATATTAAGTGAAAAAAATGTGATTTTTAAATGCCTCATTGAATGATATACACAGAGCAAAATCTTCCATCACAGAGGTGAAATACTTCAGATATTGCCTAAAAATTAGTGCAAAAAAGGACTCTCCTTTTAAAAGCTAGTAGGTTTTAGCAGCGTAGATTAATTCCACTATACAAAAATGAACTATTGCAATATTGTAAACCCCCTCATATAAAAATATCCACAAAACAGCCCCCTCCCCCAAATCATGAGGTATTAAAAAACAACAACATGTGGGTTTCTTTGTTTTTTACTTCTAGTTTTTAAGCCCTTAGAATACACACAGATCACAGTTTAAAGCTTTTCTCTGAAACTATAAAGTCTAGGAGGGTATGGTTGTTTAAAATGAAAGTCTGAATAGACAAAATACACGAGTGGATTGTCAAAAGGTGCTGACCGAAGTCTGTTCGGCCACTGAAGCCAATGATAAAACTCCTGTAAACTGAGCCCTTTTGAAAAATCTATCAATAGAGCTGAGGGAGTGGATGCAAATGTGAGCAAAATGAGTGAGCAGTTTTATGTTTGGCATGTGTCATGTTAATTCCAAAGTAGATTGTGTGTGTGTGTATGTGTGGGTGGGTGTTTATGTTGTAATGAGAGATCAATTAAGGATTTTGAGATGAGATGTGGAAGAAGTAGTGAAGAAGTGAGTTTTAGGGAGGGACCTGAAGGAAGAGAGTGAAGCGATCATGAAGACTTTAGGCTAAATTCTGCTCAGTTTAAATATTGAATTCAGTGGGGCTACTCCTGGGACTGTAATAAGCAGCATTTAGCCCATTTACCCCTTTTTCATATGGAGGTCTGTGCAGGTAAAAACTATAGGTGTTATTAACTTCATTTTCATTCTTCCTTTACACAGCAACAATGAAGACAATGAATTCTATGGGGAGCTCTGAAGAACTGGTGAGTTGTTGTAACTCCCTTTGACAAAGACTATATGGCTGACTATATTGCTTTTAAAAGGAAGGATGACCTTGTGGTTAAGGCCCTGGATTGGGACTCAAGAAAATTAGCTTTTATTCCCAGCTCTGCCATAGACTTCCTGTTTGTCCTCAAAAAAGTCACTTAATTTCTCTGTGCACCAGTTCTCCATCTATATAATAGCGATAGTGCTACTTCTTGTCTCCTATACTTTGTCTATCTTGCCTACTTGGATCGTAAACTATTTGGGACATAATATAGTTCTTTCCATCTATACATCTAGCCTCCAAATACATTGGTAGGGCAGAGACAAAATGATGTCTGCTTCCTACCTTTTCTACAGGAGGAAGAGACATAGCAGCTCTGCATAGCCTGCTGTCCCTCCCTCCCCCCCCCCCCATGTGCAGGAAGTGAAGATACATCCCTTATTGTTCTCATCATTCTCCATTAAATACAAATTTTCTTTACAAAATATTTCTGTTTGATCTCTTTTGAAAGGTATTTATTGACATGGAAGGTGTGCCAGACAATTTAGATTTTTACAAATAATCTAGTTCATACATTTCATAGAGTTTAAGTACAGAAGGGACCATTTAAAAAAGAAGTTCTAAGTAACTAAGCATTTCAGTCCATGTGACTGTGCCCGGGTAGTCAAAAAGGAAGCCTGGTCTCTTCTTGGAAAAAATGAAAGTGGGCCTAACCCTTCTGGCAATTCTGGCAAATTAATTCCAACTATGCAATGTTGGTCTCATTGAATACCGAGCTATATAAACGTTTCTTAAATAGTAGGAATTATGTTTAAAAATCTTAATGAACAGCCTAGTCACTGGATAATCCAAGGGACTATTAGGAGGGAGAGCCTATCAGTCACTGGTTTCAGGCTGTAAACTACTAAAGGTACTTATCATTTAGTAACTGCTCAGAGATGAACTGGTGGTTTAAGCTCTTTGTAGAGTGCCTAGCATCATGGGGTCCTGAACCATGATTGGGGATCCTTGGTGTTACCACATTATAACTAATACAGCCTAATAATTAGCTTAGTTCTTAGTGGACAAATAGTGTCACAACTGTACACTTGGTGATATCCTTACCAGAGACTGAACTACCCTTTAATTCCTATAGGTGGCCTCTGCAGATGTGCCCACAGAGTCAAACCTTGATGATCCTAAATGGGGTCATGTATTGAGATGTGTGTTAACTGCATCGAAATGTCCTTTTGTTGTTGGAACCTATGTTTATCCCAATTAATTCAATGTCCCCATTCCATCAGGAAAACTGAGGATTACTTGTATCCATATTAAAATGTACTAAATCTTGTAGATGACATCTAAATTATATCCTATATCTGTTGAAGTTTTGTTCCCTATAATAAAATAATGGTGAGCCTAATGGGAGCCACTCAGATTTGCAAGGGAGACAAAATACATAATTAGGGCCAAATTCTGTTTTGGCTTACTGAGAAAGGCATGCAACATCCCTTGCTTTTTTATAACCATTTTAAATCAAATTATTTCAAACACTATTGCTAATCCATAATTATAAATGAACCAATGATAATTTTATTTGTCTTTTGAGCTAATTCTATTTTTTTCTTCTGCCATGAAACACAATAGAAGCAAGCCTATTTTTCAATAGGCAGTTGTCTATAACTGGTACTTGGGAAGATGCTATTTTTGTATTAAATCCAATTTTAAA
Organism: Sternotherus odoratus; assembly: GCA_032164245.1. Taxonomy (NCBI): domain Eukaryota; kingdom Metazoa; phylum Chordata; order Testudines; family Kinosternidae; genus Sternotherus; species Sternotherus odoratus. The sequence goes on from JAVMKO010000003.1 coordinate 66,167,222, forward strand.
AAGTAAATACAAATCTGTGCAGTATAAATACATTTATGTTGCTATGTTATATATTTATACCTACATTTATGTTACTAAGTCTATATCTGGTATAACCGTTGGCTTTGCTTCTACTTTGTAGAAGTAATTAACAGAGTCTTCCTTTGAGCTATTTAGGAGTGGTTTCTATTACAGCATATAGTCCAAAGAGGAAGTCAGTGGAATTATATGCATATACATGCATACATGTCTGAACATGTTCCCCTAGTCACTCAAAGTGCAGATTTTGAAAGTGAAATTTTGAAGAGACATTGTCATGTTATATTTGGGATAAAATATAGGTTTTCTAAAAATAACTTTTATGACGTTTAAGCTCAAGAGAAATAATTCCATGAATGTAGAACAAAAATTACAATGAAAACAGTTTTTAAAACAACACCAAAGAAAACAAAACAAAAATACCTGTTTTGTTTAGAATCCAAATGTTACACAGTAAAATTATTACAAACAATAAATATTGAAATAATGTGTTAGTGGATGAGCACCTAAGTCAATGACTAAAATTAACTATAAACAAAAGTGATACTAATTAATCTATTTGGATTGTCCAATATGAGATAAATGCAGAAAGTAAACAAACAGTATAATAATAATACAAAAATACAACATTGAACTTTTACAGCAACTTCTGTATGAGAATCTCAAAGGACTTTACAAACAGTAATCAATTATACCTCCATATCCCCATTATGAAGTAAATACATATGATCCCAATTTTACAGGTGGGGAAACTGAGGTACAGCAAAAGACATGACATCTTCAAGATTATATAGAGAGAGTGGCAGAGTGGATTAATACAAAAAAAGTAAATTAGATGTTCTCTCATCCTCTAGTTTGAATAAATGAAGATGTTTGTAGCCAGGCAATGGGCTTTTTAATGTTATATAATTAATAAGGCGGTGTCTCTTTAAGTCTGTATAGATTTGCAGTGTGATAGAAACAAACATGACTTGATACCATATGACGCACTCTGAATGTCCTGACTTTCGAGGAGTTAAAGACAGACTATTAACAGAGCATTTGCTTTTGACAGAGACAGATCTATATGATAAGACAGGTTTCTGTAGTAGCTTGGAAACTTGCCCCTCTGCTTGCGGCTTAGCTCATCAACCCTCCCACTGGGCGGGGACAAGACTGCTGTATGGTTAGGTTGAGTCGCGCTGCGTGCGTCTATAACTTTGTGTTGCTTGCTGCTGGTGGTGGTTAGGAGAAGGAATGTGGAAGTCAGTAGAGCGCAGGGTGACAGGCTGGTCGGGCGAGCTGCAGCAGCAGCAGCAGCAGCATAATTTCTCCCAGGCAGATCATTTGCTTTTCTCTTCTGTTTACAGAGGTATCGTGCGGCTTTTTGCTTTCTCCTCCTTTGCCTTTAAAGGGAAGGCGACTAGAAGCTGAAGACGCAGCAGCCGGAGAATCAGGAAACCATGCACCAGCGCTGCTTTTTCCTCCTGTGAATCTGGATCTTTATTTTTGCTGGAGAGGGTAGAGGTTGCTGCTGGGTCTTTCCCTTCCCTCCTTCCCCTGCCGATGTGTCTTTCTCTGTCTCTTTTGCCAGTGTTTTTTAAATGACTTGAGCGAAGGGGGGAAAAACTGTCAAGATGGCAGCAGCAGGAGCAAGGAGGTTATGAATGTGGTGTTGATGCTGGAACAAAACCCATCCTCTTGGCAGCCCTACGGAGGGCTTAAAGCTTCTGGACCTGTTGGAAGACTGGTGATTTGATTTGTTTTTGTTTTGCTTTCCTCGCAAGAAGGGTAAAAAAAAGCCAGAGTGGCGTTTTCTTCCCTTGTTCGGTTGGTTGTGAAATTTAGTTTTTAATATAGAGAGATCTATATATTTTTTGGAAAGTGGAATGCATAACTACGGCAAATGCTAGTGTGCAATTGGAGGTACATTAAGACTTCAGCTCCCTCTGGGGCGTTTTGAAGGAGGCAAAAGTCATCGATGTAATTTGAAGGACCCCTCTCTCGTTCCCCCGGACAGAGAGAGCGAGCACGAGGAAAACGTCTGCCAGAGCAGCCGGGAGCAGGCTCGGTGGCGTTGGAGGGGTCCCTCTCCGATGGATACAGCGTGATTGCCAGTGGAGCACTTCTGCGGCTGCATGGAGTGAAACATAAACAAACACACACCACCGAGCTGCACCAACTCCGCTGCGTTTGGGCTGCTGCTGGCGCCGTCCCCCCCACCCATCGGGATCCAGGGACGCATCTGGAACCTCTGGCCTCGCCTGATCCCTTATCGATCGCCTGGTGATTATTAGTAGTATTTTGTGTGTGCGCTGGGAGAGGGGCGGGGGAAGGCAGGAGGCTGCAGGACTTTAATGGAGAGTGGCATGTCCGCTCGCTCCCCCCTGCCTGGTAGGCACTGATCCGCAGCGGCAGGAGGAGGACCGGGGTCCGGACCCGTCTAGCCCATCGCAGCACCAGGAGCAGCAGCGGGAGGAGGGGAAGCCGAGATGGCAGAGGCGTCTCCCCCTGCCCCCCTCTCCCCCCTGGACGTGGAGCTGGACCCCGAATTCGAGCCCCAGAGCCGGCCCCGCTCCTGCACTTGGCCCCTACAGAGGCCTGAGTTGCAGGCGAGCCCGGCCAAGCCCTCGGGGGAAGCAGCCGCGGACGCCGCCTCCATGATCCCCGAGGAGGAGGACGACGAGGAGGAAGGGGGCAGCTCGCCCATGGCCATCGGCAGCGCCGGCGGCGGAGGGGAAGCGCTGGCCCCGGAGGAGGCGGCCAGGCTGCTGACCCCGCTGTCCGGGGTCGGGACCGAGGGCTCGGGCCAGGCCCCCGGGGCAGCGGCCGCTGGGGGCAGCGGGCTGAGTGGGGGGCAGGCGGCAGCGGCGCCGCGGAAATGCTCGTCCCGGCGGAACGCGTGGGGCAACCTGTCCTACGCCGACCTGATCACCCGCGCCATCCAGAGCGCCCCGGACAAGCGGCTCACCCTGTCCCAGATCTACGACTGGATGGTGCGCTGCGTGCCCTACTTCAAGGATAAGGGCGACAGCAACAGCTCGGCCGGCTGGAAGGTGAGGGGGGGGTGTCCCGGGAGCGGGGGGCAGGAGGGGAGGGAGAGATCGGGATATCCCGGGAAGGGAGGTGGGAGGTGAGTGAGGGGGCTGGGGACAGAGGGGCCGGGATGTCCCGGGAGCAGAGGGCGGGGGGGGGGGAAGAAGCTGGAGGGCTGGGGACAGAGGAGCCGGGATGTCCCGGGAGCAGAGGGCGGGGGGGGGGGGGGGAGAAGCTGGAGGGCTGGGGACAGAGGGGCCGGGATGTCCCGGGAGCAGAGGGCGGGGGGGGGGGGGGAAGAAGCTGGAGGGCTGGGGACAGAGGAGCCGGGATGTCCCGGGAGCAGAGGGCGGGGGGGGGGGGAGAAGCTGGAGGGCTGGGGACAGAGGAGCCGGGATGTCCCGGGAGCAGAGAAGGGGAGGTGGGGGTGCCCCCGAGGGAGAGGGCAAAGGGGCCGGGAGGTGCCCCGGGGGGCAGGACGAGGGTTAGGGGGGGCTCTCAGGAGGCGCAACTGGGGTAAAGGTGCAGAGGGTCCCCGGGGGGAGGGGAGCTGGACCGCACTCAGCCAGGTACTCCCAGTAGCAGGCCCGTGTGCCCTCCCGCCCAAGGTGCGCTGTTTGGGGCTGGCCGCCCGGTCGGAGGGGCGATGTGTGACCGAGCAGCCCTAACCCGGAGTTCAAATGAACTGCTTTGAGCGTAACGCGGAGGGGAGCGTTTTAGTGCAGTGTCTGTGGAGCACAATACTGTGACCCCAGCCCCTCACTTCACAGGCAGGGGGCTCCTCAGTGTACGAGCCGGGAGAGAGCGAGCGTGTGTGTCTGGGGAGTGGGGGGGAGGGAGGGGGATAGGTCCTTTCTTGCTTTTGAAACGCAAGAAGCAGCTCCCGGGAAGAGACCTTGGACAACCATTTGAGCTTCTCGCCTTGCGCCTTCCTCTTCCTCGGAGTGACATCTGCCAGGCAAACTCTGCCTTGCACGGTTCTCCAGTTAAATATTAAACGTGGGAGGCCCCGGAATCCAATGAGCTTCCTGAAAAGCTCTGGTGAGACTCCTCTTCTTATTGCGTGGCTGGCCGGGCCCCAGCACCTGCTGCTGACTGAACCCGTAGCTGCTGTTTGCTAATTTGAGAGTGACCCAGGCTGCCTCCCCTATGTACTAGCGAGGCAGGCAGCTTCTGGGTTGGGAGAGGGGTTCTCTGTTTAGATGAACTTGGGTGACTCCTGTCTGCTGGCCCGTGTCAGTTTCTTTAATGCTGGAGCCACGTGGTTTAAAGGGAGTGTGTGGCCCGCCTCTGAGATCACAGTGACCCTGCTGCAGCCAAATAAAATGCCCTGCTACATCAACCGTTGGACAATTGTGTGTGTGTGCTTGGCCTGATGTGCTTAAATGGACACCGTCAGCCTGAAATCTAGTCAGTTAAAACGGAGTTAAAAGTAATTGCAGGGACCGCATCTGCGTTGGAGTTCCCTGTCAATTTTTGCGGTTTTACAGTTGCATTTCTGAATGGGAAGGGGGGGGGGGGGGAGAAGCCCCGTTCCTCTTCCCTTGCTCTGCAGCCAGACCTGAAGAAGTGAAAGCTGGAAAGCGTGTGTCTTTCACCAACGGAAGTTAGTCCAATAAAAGATGTGACCTAACCCATCTTGTCCCACAGAAACAGTGAAAATTAACTAAATACAGAGGAAACTGGGGAAGATTATGCATGGAATGCTGTCTGATGCACAAAACAACAAACTGAAAAATATAGACAAATATATTTTCTTTGGGTTTTTTTTCAGTTATAGGAATCGTAGCGCCAAAATATACAGATGCAAATCTGAGAGTTCAAATATAGAATGACTACTAGTTTTTCAAGAGTCCTCCCTCCCTCCCTCCCCCAAAAGCCAAGAAAGGTGTATGCTTATTCTTATAAAATTAAATTAAGGGTGGCATTCTTTAAAGAGTGACTTCTCTGAATGTTTAGCATTTTTTCCTGGTATGTTAGTGAATATAGGGATATCATCAACTGAAAAATCACATATCTGAAAAAATTCTATATACGGTTTTTACAAATCACATCTATGATTACTATAATGTAAAGACATGAGAGAAAAAAGCATTTTCCAGATTGGTTACTGTGTGCATGTGAAAACACATTGTGTATAGTCAGGCTTTTGTTTTTGAAGATCACTTTTAAAATAGAGGTCTTACTAGTAGCTAATATTAGGTAGACAACATTTTAAAAGTACTTTACAAAAAGTGTTTGCTTTGGTATGGCATGCTCATCTATTAGTGAGCCATTTGCTAAAATGCCATTTATTTAAATGACAAAGAGTCCTGTGGCACCTTAAAGACTAACTAAAGTATTGAAGCATAAGCTTTCGTGGGCTAATAATGGCATCTGATGAAGTGGGTATTAGCCCACGAAAGCTTATGCTTCAATATTTTAGTTAGTCTTTAGGGTGCCACAGGACTCTTTGTCACTTCTGCTATTCCAGACTAACACGGCTACCTCTCTGATTTATTTAAATTTTGCAGCAGCACAGTAAGAATGGGCACTTGCATGATGTTGGTGCTATTTACAAAGGAGGGAAGACTTGTTCAGTTAAATTTCATCATGGTACCACTATCTGCCATTTATGGTTGAGCGTCTTAATGGATGATAGGAGGAGGATTCATGAGGAAGTTTTAGCATATTATATAGACATTAACTTTCGTATTGAATCTCTGTATTTGATTTGAATAATAGAGAGCTTACATGATATAAAACAAATGAGTTGGAAATGTTGTATAAGCTGGAAGGTTCTCACATATTCTTATGCTAGTAACCCATTCTTACGTTTTGATTTCTGAGTAAGACATACTACTCGGAAATTAATTTGAATACAGATGCAGGATTTTCATCCTCCCAAATGGAGCATTAGAGGAAAAATGTTTGTACTGCATTTGACTCAGGCTAGGGAAATATTTTAAGAAAAAAGGCCAGTTGTTTAATTGAAGACTGATATCTTAAAAACAGATGCATTTTAAAATTGTCTGTCTATTTTATATATTGAATTTGATGAGATTCCACAAGCATGATAGAGAGAATCAGAGAGGTAGCCATGTTAGTCTGGAATTGAAGAAGTGACAAAGGGTCCTGTGGCACTTTAAAGACTAACTAAAGTATTGAAGCATAAGTTTTCGTGGGCTAATTCCCACTTCGTCGGAAGCATGATAGAGACTGTGATGAGGCTTAAATCTAATATGACAATCCTTGTTTTCAAATATATACCTTTGTCATTTGCAAAAGCATTGGTTTCAGACCTCAGCTGTTCTATCTTACCTACTATGACAAATCCAGTCTTTTATTGAATACTTTGAGTTTTCAGTCAATGATGTCAAATCAAATGGAACTAAAAATTATAAAACAACATATAATGTATAGGGTCTGATACTATTTCCATTGAATTTGGTGGCAAAACTCCCACTGACTTTAGTGGAAGTAGTATCTGGGCCATCATGCAAAGTGTTTAGATTGATTAGTATGCTTAATACACTTGCAATTTTTCTGACAATTTACACTTTTAATTTGATATTGATTCCATTTCTGTGCCGCATTAACTGGTACTTGGAGCTAATTAAAATGTTAAAAACTTGGATCCTTTGAGAGTTCATTGATATAATTTAGTTCAGAAGTTTCAAACTGGTCTCTAAAATGACCTTCGTCAGAAGATGAGAGCACATTAGAAGCTCAAAATCTTGTTTATGGTTGAGTGCAAGTTGTCTTTGAAACTGATGATAACATGTTTGATTTTGTTAGCAATCTGTGTATATGTTTGTGTGTGGCTGATAGGAACGTGATAAAGTAGGGGAAGGAGAGGTCAGGAGCTAATAATCTGCCAGGCATCCCAAAACAGAGATTTTAATTTCTAACAGGATTAGTGTTCTTTTTAAGGTGTGCATATGCATTTAAAACGAGGATCTTTTTATTTCTTGACTGAAATATCAGTTGCTTTATATGGAAACAATCCTGTTAGACTCCATCTACATCTCAAAGGGTTTGTTTCCACAGTAGCTTGGAGAATGATTCCCAGCTCCTGCATGTCAGCTCTGCTTGAGCTAGCATTTAAATAAAGAAGAGTGGGTGCAGTTGCAGAGGTGAATCTTGTGCTAACTGCCCAAGTGTGGGCCTGCCCAGTGCCCTGGGAATGTATTCAGATGGCTAGGCTGAACTGCTGTCCATTCTGCCATGACCACTCTGCTCTTTTTAGGCACTAGCTCAAGCAGAGCTAAGGAGCTTACATCTACTTGTGTTGAATTACACCTCCCAGCTGCTGTGTAGACATACCATTGGTATCTAAAACACAGTAAATGAATATACACTGTTTTATCATTTTATTTCCCTCATAAGCATGGAATATAACTGTTTAAAGGACATGTGACTAAGCTTTTCACTTTGGACGTTGGGAAAAGTCAGGGGAAAGTGAGATTTCAAAAATGATAGAGATTTGTGTATGAGAAAGCCTTTTACCGTAGTCTACAATTATATTATTATATAGATAATTTTGAACTTCATAGACAAAGAACACATTTAACAGTGTTATTCCCCTCTTGCATCAAAAGGGGAAACTGTCTTTTTAATAAAGGTGAAAAAGATAACTGTTTTATTATCATACATGTTATATATAAAATATTACTTTTGTTTCCAGCGTAATCAGCAGAACATACTTCATAAAAATAGCTTAGATTATTCTCTCCAGACCAATGACTTTAAAAGCTATAAATTAAAATTACAAGTATCATTCAATTGCTTTTTTTTTTGGCCTAGGCAGAAACGAATATTCAGGTATGGTTAGGAAGACAACAGTATGTTTCCTCTAATTCAGATCAAATTTGTCCAGTTCACACACCAACGGGCTGATTTGTTTTCCTCCCCCCGCCCACACACACAACAACCCGTTGGAATGTTAGCGTATCTAACATTGGTTAGCAGCTAACTAGTGCAGTAATATATAATAAATCTTCCTGGATGCAGCATATACTCTAGTATAATGACATGCAGGTCTTTTCAACACTAACCTATATGTTTTCAAATCACCCTCAATTATTTAGATATAGGATTCAATACCTGCTCACTGCTTTGAATAGTGATAAAAGTGAACATTTTAGTTTTTGATGTTTATGAAAAAAATGCTTTGACAGAAAGAGATGGTGTATGCTCTGTTGTCCAGAAGCACGTCCTGATAATTCTTGTCAGTGCACAATATGTCAGGTGAATCTTGTCATTATTACCACACAGGTTCCTTTCTGTTCACTAGGCTGCCATGTGTTACAATTTTCTAAATGAAAGTATCTAATGCCACATCAAAATGCTGCATTAAAAATATGCATTCACAAAATCAGTGCATTTTTATTAACTTCATTAAATTGTTCAGGATTCAGTAACTTTCTTTGCTCAAGAATCAGAGAGGTAGCTGTGTTAGTCTGGAATAGCAGAAGTGACAAAGAGTCCCGTGGCACCTTAAAGACTAACTAAAGTATTGAAGCATATTTCATCTGCCCTGAAATGGTATCTTCAGGCACCTTTGTATATAGGTCGGAGGAACGTGCATGTGTCATAGAATCATAGAGTATCAAGGTTGGAAGGGACCTCAGGTGCAGTTTCACTGTAACTTCTGTAAGTACTTCTCTTGCTATAATATTATTTTGTAACTTCTTATGGCAATGCTCTGTGAAACTCAATCCTTCCTCTACATGAAGAGTACACTAGAGGGACTATTTTCCTCTTTATTGAGCAGAATCCCAAGACTGTGAAATTGGTCCTTTATGAACATCTACCAGTAATTCCCAAGTTTAAATACAGATCATTTGTTTTGTTTTATTTTTGTATCATGAGCCTAATAGTTTTTCACATGTTCCTTATGAAGGATAAAGACCAGTTACTAGTAAGTGTGATTGTTTTTGAAAGCTCTGTTTTAATAGGTGACACCAAACATGAATACACTGTAATTCAGCTTTGGGTATGGCTACACTGAAAACTTCAAAGCGCTGCTCCCGGAACGCTCCCACAGCAGTGCTTTGAAGTGGGAGTGTGGTCATGAGGGGATTAGCTCCGAGCGCTGGGAGCCTGTCTACACTAGCATTTTAAAGCACGCAGACTTGCTGCGCTCAAGGGGGTAATTTTTCACACCCCTGAGCCAGCAAATTAGAGCACTATAAAATGTAAGTGTAGACAAGCCCTTTATTTTTAGTGACTGTAAACCCCATTTAGGTGTTGTAATTGTAGAATGTCACTGAGGGCTTGTCTACACATGGAGTTACTCCATAATAGCTATTCCTGATTAATTCCACATGTTGACACTCTTATTCTGCAATAAGCGTAATTTATTCCACATTCGCTTAATTCACGCTTCTGTTAGAATAAGAACATCCACACATGCAATTAATCAGGTATAGTTAATTGGGAATAGTTAATGAGCCTTAAATTCTCATCCTGTTTTATTCTGGATTATTTTTTATATGTAGACAGAGAGTGCAACATCTTTGATATGAGCCTCTGTCTACGAGGTTTAGTCATCCATCTAGGTAGGTGTCTGGTAAATATGCCAGGAATAGTTAGTCAGGAATAGCTGTTCTGGATTAACTCCCCATGTAGACAAGTCCTCAGTGACATCTGAGATCAGCGCCATTTTTGAAAGACTGGGGGGAGGGAGCAGCACCAATCTCTTCCTTTCTCACTCTCTTCCAGTAGAAACTGCACTTAGCTTCTCTAAGGGTATGTCTGCGCTACCCACATTACAGCGTGGCCGCAGCAGCGCTGTCATGGGCAATGTAGACATGCTTTATTCCCGGGGGAGAGCTCTTCCAGCGATTAAAAAACAACAACACCCGAACAAGCGATAAAGAGCTGTCTATACTGCTACTTTTCAGCACTAAAACTTTTGTTGCTCAGGGGTGTGTCTTTTCACACCCTTCAGTGACAGACGTTTTAGTGCTGAAAATGGCAGTGTAGACACAGACTAAGAGCAGCAGAATGAAATTTACCAGAATTTCATCAGTTGCACTCAGTGCACTACTTCTCTTTTCTGGGGCCTTACTATCTGGAGTAATTGTTTTCCAGCTTTGTGCTGTATTCTTAATTTTTATGTGAAATCTAAAGTAGTTTAATTCATACAGAAGTGTGTGGACAAGGACCTGTAGTATGACTGTTTAGATGTCCATTTAGCAAAGCACTGAAGCACATGTTTAACTTTAAGCAAGTGAGTAGCCCTTTGGGACTTGTGCAATATTACTCAGATGCTTAAATACATGTTTCAGAGCTTTGCTAGATCAAAGACTTAGTGTGTTGTGCTTTGGTGAACTCTTTAAGCGAGTTCTGTCAGTGTACTCAGAACTGAACAAAATAAGAGACTACACAGTTCCTGCCCAAAATTCTAAATTGGCAGACTGTGCAGTTCTCATATCAGATGAATGGAAGATGATCCACTATTAAAATGGTAAATCTTTTTTGCTTTATTTTTAACCTTCCAGTAGAAATCAGATGTAAGTAATAAGGCACATAAACTGATGGTCATGACCATCTTACATCCATTATTTCATTTCTGTTAACTCATCTACCTATGCTTAAAATATCTGAATAACCTATATTAAAATTGCTCACTTTCGCCAACATGTGCATCCATGTAGTAGCTATTGTAGGTGAGATGAAGCTAGTAAAATGAATAAGGAGTACTTGTGGCGCCTTGAGACTAACCAGTTTATTTTGGCATAAGCTTCCGTGGACTACAACAGTGGAACATACAGTAGGAATAGAGAGAGAGAGAGAGAGAGAGAACATGAAAAGGTGGAGGTTGCCATACCAATTTAATGATGTTCTACTGAGGAATGCCTTTACTGAAAGGCCTTTCTGATACAGATGTGAGTTGGTCACCTCAGCTGATGTCACTATCCCCAAATAATCACAGGTTCTGAAAATGTTAAGTGAGGCCCCAAAATAGCAAGTTTTGTTCACAGCAGAGATAGACAGAGCTCTTGATAAGGATGCAGAAAGGGCCTACCTGATAACAGAACACTGGGGTTTGGGTTGCTTTTGGTGTGGGTTTCATTATGGCTGACAAAATATATTGCCGTGGTTATTAGCAACTTGTCAAGTTATATTCAAAATCATTCAAATCAATAATGCTTGCTCAGCACCGCAGCAGTTTAATGAATATTATTTTAACCTTTTATTTCCTTTTTTTTTTTTTTTTTTTTTTCAAATTTATGCTGTTTTGTTTTTGTACACTCTCCTGACCATTACAACACACTATAGTTCTCAGTCCTGTCTAGGCTAGGAAAATGTGGTGTGTTTAGCAAACATGTTAGCTAACATATATTAATTAACATGTTTTTAAAAACCATGTAGCACCTAGGGTAAACAAAGACAGGGGCCTAGTTTTCCTTTATCCTGTGGCCCCTGTGTAAAGTGGCCTAAAAATGAGATTAAGACCCTTTACACTGCCATAGAGATGTAAACCGCCTTAATATAAACAAGAAACAGGCTTAGCATTGTGTAGAAACGAGCTAGCCGGTTGTTGTCAACCCTAGATTCCTTTCTAGAGTTGATCATGACCAGCTAATATGTTACTGAAGGTGTTGTGTCAATGGTAGGTACAAAGTCACATTGAAAATCTTGTTAGATAACGTGTTACCTAATATGTTTTCAAACACAATTTATTTTCCTTGTCTAGACTGGACCTCTATATTGTTGTATATTTATCATTATATTTTACTCTATTCTCATGCTATGGCAAGTTGGCCTCTGTTTTTCTACCACATGGGATAAATGATTAAGAATAAATTATTTAAATTGAATAATTTTGGAACACCGCTTCAATGGTCTAAAGGCATTTGTTTATTTTAAGTAGGAGATCTTAGTTTGATCTGTATTCCTCTAACCATACACCAGCATCCTTATAGTCAGAGAGTGTGCACTCTTTGTATGTCAGCATGGGATGCTAGCTCTAGACAGAGATTGCAGATCCTCCAAAGCCTTCCCTTTTTTGTGCGCAAGGGTAGTCCTGGACCTGTTAGCTCACTTAATTACCTGTAAGTAGAGATTTTCTTCTTTCTAGGTGCTCAGTCAGCACCTGAACCCCAACATTAACAGTCAAATTCAAACTTAAAATATTGTTTATTGAAGAACTGAAGAAAACAAGCAAGAGAAGAATCTAGTTTAATTTTGTTTAGCTGTGAGAGATGAAAAGCCATAATAGTACAGACTTTGATGGTATGTCTACACTGCAGTTAACTCATGCTCTTACTCTTATAGCCTTAACTTCCTCTACTATGCACACAGAAAAACCTTGGCCTGAGTTTGGGTTGCTTTAAGCCCAGGCTAGGTCACTTCCACTTTATCTCAGTCTGGAATCCATCCACTTTTCAGTGAGGATGCAGATAAAATCACTCAAATACTGATACTCCTCCAATTCCCTTCCCAAATTCTCTTTCAATTGACACAGTTAACTGGGAAAGAATCCTAGAACATCTCAGCCCAAAGAGCCATGGGTTATACCCTCAGATGCTCATGAGTGAGTACAGAAACAGTGAGGACACCATAACATAGGTAGGACCTGACTATAATGTAGTCTATAGTTGACTATACTGTAATATCACCGCAATCATCATAGTGTATAGTTGATTGAGAGTGTCTGTCAAGTTGTATGACTTAGACTAAAGTGAGCATGGCAGTCATTATAGTAGATCGTTGATTGAGAGTGTGTCAACATTTATGTCAACAAGTGAGCACGATGGTCATTAGGTCGAGGGAAAGGATTGTTATTGCATATAAAGATGGATGACGAATCAAAAAAAGGCAAAAAAACATTTCAGCATTGGGTTGTGTGAAGCGGTACCTAGTAAGAACCTTACACACAGATGGTGGTGAACTGTATTTTGTTCATCTTGCAACGTGACTCTAGGTTTGTTCAGAAAAACACGATTGATCGTCATTTTGATTCTGAATCACTTATTAAACAAAAAGCCTGTGCAGAGGCTGCAGATCAGAACACAAAACTCGTGACGGTGTCCACAGTGTTTAAAAGAACAACTGAAAGTAGTTTAGCAAAAAAGAAAGCTACAATGGAGCTAGTGGAGGCCTTCACTGCTGCCAAGATACCTTTAGAAACAAATGGATAATCTGAAATGAAGAGAGTACTTTAGAAAGCACGTACCAAGTGCTGGCAGTTTCCCATGTGCAAACAAATTTTGCCAAGATTATCTAGCAGAGGTAATTGCGAAGCATGTTCAGTCTACAAAATCTGTGCTGGTGGAATATAATTCCATTTCAGTTGTACCTGATGAAGAAAAAGATGCACAGGATATATACATACTCCACTTTTTATTTGTAACTGGCAGTTGGAAAGGCGATTGTATGCCTGTTTTCCTAATGGAGCTATTCAGTTTGAGTCAGTACATTTTTCAACTGAATCACAAACTGTAGTAAAGGTTGTTGTAAACTATGGCTTAGATTTCAGCAAGGTCTCAGCATTTCTCTCTGACGTGATGTCCATGTGCAAAGCTTTCTCTGATGTACTACAAGGAACGATGCCCAGTGTAATTCATATTACCCAGGACTGGCGCCAGCTTTTTTGTCTCCCTAGGCGGCGAAGGGGGGGAAAAAAGCTGCGGAGAAGCTGCCGCTGAAATGCCACTGCCGGTGGAAGCAGCACTGAGCTCCTGCTGAATTGCCGTTGAGGCCACTAATTCCCCGCCCCTCAACTCCTGCCACCCTGAGCAACCGCCTGGGTCGCCTAATGGCTAGCGCCAGCCCTGATATTACCTGTAATATCATTTCCTTTTAATGGCCACTGATATCTGGTGCACACATTTCCTTGATGTGGATATGCTGGATTCTTCTTTTTAAAAAATATTCAAGCATTGTCTAAGCTGCAAGCTACAATTCAAGGTGTCCATGGCCAATCAAAGTGGTAGCCAAGCAGTGATGCTTCCACCTGAAGGTGAAAGGTGAAATTCATGGTTTAATGCAGTTGCTTGTCACCATGCAAAGAATAATAAATAGTACCAACAGCACTTTGTGTGTGAGGCGTTTGAAATCACATTATTCACACAATCTTTGCCTAAAGTCTCTGAGCAACATTGAAGACCAGGTGAAGTTTGTGTCTGAGAATGCAATTGACTTCCTGCAGCTTCTAATATGGTTTGAAAGTCCGCAGGTTTTGATTCACAAAGCACACAACAAACTAATAGATCTGATCCGAGATATGGCATAGCAACAACTTTAAGACTGGCAAACTGAAAATAGCTGCAGGCAAGACGTGTTCCAGTCAATAGCAGAAAAGTTAAACCACTACTACAGGTACAATCAGTCACTTCCACCTCTGTTTAAACAACCAGCTGCCTACTTTTTGAGTGCTGTTTGCTTTTTTCAACCCAAATCTAGGGCCTTTTACTGTGCTTTGACCCTGAGGTAATAATTCAAGCAATTCCTGAGTGGGAGAAAGATAAAGACAATGAATGTGCTTACCTGATCTTTGTCAAAGAATGGCAGATGCCTGTAAAAGTAACTGAGTTTTGGGACTCTGTTTCTGATTGGTTTCCAAATCTCTACAAGTGGGCAAAATGCTACCTTCCAATTCCCACCAATTCTTTGTGGATGCAGAGCGTGCAGTTTCAATGTATGGACAGGTATTCATCCCACTGAGGCAGAAGATGTCAACTGCAGCTGCTAGTGGATGCTGCATGCTGGTGCTTAACAATTAAAATGGACTCTTTTATTTAAGTAAGCGTATATATGTATTTCTAAGCTTTATGTACAACATTGTGTATTATACCTTATTATTATTAATTTATTTAGTAGCTTTCCTTATTCAGGGCAGCTTACAAAGGTGATAGTAAGTATCCATAAAAACAACAAGGAGTTCAGGGTAACCTTAAAGACTAACAGATTTATTTGGACATACCCTTTCATGGGTAAAAAGCTCACTTCTTCACTCCTTGTTGTAAAGGTGATAGTAGTGCAATACAGTACTTGTTGCATATATACTGTATGAACATACCCGTGAAATTTGCTATTTAAGTCACGACCAAGGTGTTAAAAATGTGTGATTTCTCTATGATTTAAGTAGACCCCCTACTTATGAGGGCTCTCAAGGTTGGGGTTTATTTGGTCTTTGATACAGCTTGCAGCTTGTGCAAATAGTCAGGCATCTTCCAAAAGTCAGAGGTATTTTTTTGAAGGGAGGTGTATGGGAGTGTTTTGTCTTTTCTGCTTATCTTTATGAAGAGTTTTGCTGTACAAAATACCTGCACAGTTATACTGTATAACAGTTTTTGCCTGTATAGAACATTTTAGTTTAGAAGAGGTAGTCATTTGCTACAACTTCTTGTTTATTCAGAAGGAAGTAACCTATGTAAGTCCTCTCTAACTTTACTATAGATGTACTTGAGAAGATCGTTTTGACACAATTTCAGTCTGTGATTGTAAGCGTTGCTATTTCAAGGGTTCACGGTTATTCTTGCTGTGCTGAAAATTGTTTGATTACCTCATTCTGGCAATACAGTTCCCACCTTCTTCTGTTTATCCTCATAGATCAAAAGCCTCTGCCTGAGGGGAGCTACTACAATTCTAGTGCAAATTCTACTGTTGCTTCTTTGTATCCTGCTCAATCATTTGTTAACACCGGACACGAAATCTGACCAATGTGCCTGGTATGTTCATAACTGGAAACATAGTAATGAGTCTCCAAAACCTCAACATTAATCTGCTTTGCTAAACCAAACTAATACTGAAAATAGTAGATTCACTTTTTCTGCTCGCATAAACATAGAGGGTTCAGAGGGTCTCTAATGAGTACCCTTTACAAATATCTCAAAGCAGATTTCAACTTGAAGTCAAACGGAGCTTCCTGTGCTCAACATCCGGTCCAAGCTGGGCACTGAAAAAACAGAGACATCCAAAATCAGTGATCACTTTTGGAAATGTTGCCTTTAATCTATGGAGATGCATATGTGTTCTTTGTGGATTAATCTACTCTTCACCATGACTACTACCACAAAGATAGTTGATTTCCAATCTCTAGTACTACCTATCCCCAGCACCACCTCTGCATTTCATCTAACCCCCTTCTCTGCATCTTTCTCTCATTCGGTTATAATTTTGATTCTGGCATCTGTATCTGTGTGCAAATTTGAAAGGGTTGTTCTGTCAAGTATTATTCTGGCATATCTATCAATTACGTGGTGTCAAAGAAAACAGTGCACTTGTGGGCATCACAACAATGATTTACTGTTAATAAGCAAAGCGTAGCTTACAATGGTCTGAAAAAAGTCGAGAGTTTTCATGTGTACTAGCAGTATTTTCATTTAATTCAGAGATGAATATTTCCTTTAAATTCTTCAAAGTTTAATCCATCAATCCATCTTTTTATTGATAGTTTTCCCAGTACATCCTGATCCTCTAATCAGCTTTTTTTTGGTATAACTGCAGCAGTCATGAACAAAATGCATCTACATCTGGATCTCTCCAGTTAAATCATTCAATTTCAGATATGTTACAGAAAATGTTGGTTCATCCTTTCAGACAGCAGGATAGGTTTCATGTCTGTCTTTTTCTTCTTCATCTTCCACTTTGTTCCTGAGAACCTCCCTCTGGTTTCTTGTGTCTACAAAGTCAATGGCTTGTAGACATCCATTATTCCACCTTCTGCTCGTGCTGTATTGGTCAGTACTTCTCTCGGTTGTTTCCAACAGTCTCAGAATAAAACTCCAAATGACTGAGGCCCTGGTCATGCAATGAGAACAATGCAGACACACCCTGGCTTCTCTCTGTCCACACCCTGGCACTTCTCTGTCACTGCTTGGCTAATGTCCTGCCACATTATCTGTTCAAAGCCATTTGTCAAGATTGAGGTCTTGGACTCTTGGGAGAATTTTTACTTAGCAGGTTGTATTGGGAAATTTCTCCTCTGAGAAGGTATCTTTATGAAAACAATCAAAGTTTTCCTTCCTCATCCCCACTGTTACCGCTTTTTTCTGCCCATGCTTTTGAATAGAAAAGTGCTCAAGCTTCTCCAGTTTATATTCAGAATATTTGCTTCCGGTCTAACAGTTTGACCTAGAGTATTTATGGAAGTTGAATTTCCTGGTTTTTAAATTCTTGCTAAAGGATGGGCCTAGCAAGAATATAATTCAGATCAAAACTTTCCCAAAGTTTGTGTGAGTTGATGCCTAAAGTTCTGATATAGACCCATCTCTAGCATAAATATATGTTTGCTGGCACCTCATGGAGGTGATTTACCTGTTGTAGTCATTGGTTTCTTGATAATTCTAGTACATAAAGCTACCTTATGATAAGAGGAGAATATTGCAATACAAACAGTGCCTTTGTGAGACTTTTAACAGGGTTCCTAAATTGTCACTTTTTCTCTGGGCACAGTGGTGCCATTTCTTGAAATCCTCTCAACCACCTTTTGTTTTCCTAGAATGCTCTAGACTTCAGCTGACTTTCAGAAAATTTTCCAGGAATTTGCAAGAGGAGACAGTGTTGTTTCAAGTCATTGCACAAGATGTGTAAACTGAGACATGTAAACTCCCCATCCCAGTTTTATGCAACAAAATCTGTTATACTAGAAGTTTCACTAAAGTCTGAAACTCAAAAACCGTTTGTCAAACAGGTCAGGTTTCCAAATGAATGGTAGTCTTTTATTCATCAAAATTATTATTCCATGAATTTCCCATAGCCACCTGCTACTTTTCAGTAGCTTGGGCTGTAAACATAATCAAATTAAACAGGCATTTACCCTATCCGAGAGTGTAAAATTGAAATAGTCTCAGAGAGTTGAATGGCTAGGGCAGGAGATTTCAAATTCTGTTTATGCAGTGACTAACATCTCAAAAATCCAGCCTTATTATTGTTGTGTTGTTGTTGTGCTGACAGTATGTTCATCACTCTGTAAAGCATGCTATGTTTCCTGACCTGCTGATCTTACAACTTAGCTCAGCCACAGACAAAGCAGTTCAAATTAAAATAATATACCAGAGGATTGCACATGTTTGTGACTGGGTAGAAATCCCATATGGGGGTCCTGTTTATTAAAAGGCTTTGGGAAAGGGAGTGTGTTTTAAGGAGGTATTTGAAGGGCAAAGCTGTTTGAGGCGCAAGGAGGTGTGATGTAGGAGACTTAGGAGGAGTGAGAAGAGGAGTATGAACTTGATGCAAAAAGTGATTAGCTATGTGGTGTCTATAAATCAGATATACTGGACCTGGAGGTGCAGTTTAGAACACGTGGTAGAATAACATTGTTACCCAATCTAAAAAAATAATTCCCTCAGTGTCTTTAATAATTAAAATGTACTTAAAACGTATGTTGAATGTTTCTCACCACCCACTCAAGTCCTCCAAAATGCAAGTTTTCCTTGCCCCTGGTATTTTCTTCCCTCTCCTTTAGGACTCAACAACACAACTGTCCTTGGTAGGTGAGTTGCACATGCCAGCTGGACGGAACTTTTCCTGAGCATATTCATAAGGCTTCGTTACATCTATGGGAAAATGTTTACATTTTTTTTCCTAATTTTGCCTGCGAGTCAGGAATTTCTGAATGTGGAAGAGGAATCCAAGAAGATAAATACTGTGCATGAAATCCTGGTCCCAGTGAAGTCTGTGGAGCCAGGATTTCACTGCATGTGTATATAATTTAAAAATCTGTACTGCTTGGTAGCAAAGCTAGGTCCCTATATGGTAAGAACAGCTCCATTTCTACATTTTAGACCCCGGAGGGAAGAAGATGATGCTAATTGCAAGAGAAACTAGTTGACTGCTTTGTACTGTGTTTAAAACGAAGGGGAAATAACACTGATTGAATGACCTATTTTGGCTACCTCGAGATTATTTTTTTCTATCTTTTCCTGTGCATTGTATGATATATATTTTGGCTCTTGCATAAATTAGCACCTTTATTTACTAAGAATTTTAGTCTTAGAGTATATTAACTGTGACGTTGTCTCTTGCCATGTGACACACTGGCAACAGTTTTCCTTCTTCTGTGAAGACTATACTACACACGGACAATAGTTTTTTGGTACAAAATAGTGACATTTCAGGCAGTGTACAAAATAGGGCACTGAGAGAGCCTAATTTAGAGGTAGTCAGAGCATAAATCAACATTTCTGTCTGCTTGCAACAGTAAAGGCCAACACAGAGAAATATTTCCTACATGGTAAAATGAGGCTTATAACTTGGTCAATTTTTGCCTGTTTTTCATGTGAACAATAAAAAAACATATCCCTGTCACAAAGGCAACCCCCTACCAAATTTTTAAGTCTGGCTCCAAAGCATGGGGACACTACAGCTTCTCAAAAAATATATTGTAAGATTTCTTTTTAACACAAGGAAAGCAATGTATTTATCCCTGATGTCATTGTCAGAAACAACTGAACAAGTTTTGCTAAAACTTTAAACAAAAAATTAAAATGTTGCCCTTCAGCAGCTGCCAGCGTGGGAAACGTTAGTTGTTAAAATTTGACATTGTCATTAGCAAGTAGGAATGGGGTTTAATAATGGGAAGTGTTGGCAACCTTAAGTGTAGGCAGTGCTACCAGTGCCATCTATAATTTACAGCTTTACTTATGAAAATGTGTAGTTGCTTGAATAGTCATATCCATTTCATTGGAACAACTTGTATAAGTAACAAAGGGGATACAAAAAAAATTAAATTATTTTTTTTATTTAAATAGGATTTTTGATACAGGTTTATATTTTAAAAACAAAGAAATGTATAATTAAATCTGAAATTATGACAGCCTATGGTAAGGCCTAAATTTACTATCATCTATTAAAATAATTTAATTAGAGAATAATAATATGAAGCAGTACATGTTTGTTGCCAGTTTTTAAAAAACAGACCACTGAACAGGGGAGGTCACTGGTAAAGCACCTGAACAACCAGGGTTTATTGAAGTGCTAAACCAGCTTTTCACAGCAGTAGCCTCTTTTGAAGATGCAAAGAGAACAGATTTTTTTATTTCAGTCTGTTAAACTAGTTCAGTTCAATTCAAATTTAGGAAATCAATGGGGAGTTGAAAAAAGCAGGAAAGCCGGTTTTTCTCTTCCAATATACGAATAAAAACCAGGTGTGAGAGGATCAGGTCTACTAGTTATCAAGTCTTGAAGGACCTGTGACCAGAAACAATTAGTTCTGTTCACTAACTACAGATAATATATTTCCTTTGTTTAATAATTCAGTTAGTTTTGAATTCAAAACATGTTGTGATAATCTTTTTGATAAGCTTTTTTCTTATTAATCCAGAATTATTTTACTAATAAATAAATTAAAATGCTGTTTTTGTGCTCATTAATTGAATTATAATTTCTGTACAAATAGAGCTTGACACAAATCACAAGTAAAAAAAAATCTAGTAAATAAGAAATATATCATTCATCATTTTCTAGCATAATACAAAGTTTAAAAATTAAAAAAATGAATAAATGTATATTGTATAATTGCTGAAATAAATGTGTATGGATATAGTGTATTCTCCTGGTTAGCAAAAAGAAATACTGAATCTAGTGTAAAAGCTATATTTATATTACAAATCAACATGTTTTTATGGTTACCAACTAATGAGAATCCGCTTTTCTTTAGGAAAATAACTAGAAAGTACAAATGCAAAAGAACATTAAAATGGTTATGGTAAATCAAGGTTTCTTGCTTGCTGATTTAAATGATGATGTTAACGTCGTTTTGATTTCAGTCAAACTAACCTGGGAAGTAAGGATTGTTTGTTTGTATAAAGGATGCAGGATCAGGCCTTAAATAGGCAGACTTAAATTTCTATTTTGTTACTGCCCTTTGCTAAAATTATCTAGGATAGTACTTCAGTACTCACAGCCCATGGTGTTACAGAGCAGTGGTTAAACTACTGAGCAGTTCAGACAAAGTCTTACAATCCTATTCCTTGTCTGCTTTGCGACAGATGGGAGTTGATTAATCATAGTTTCCTCCAACCTCCCCATAACTCTGGGATACATTTGTTAGCGAAGGGAAATACTTCAAGTAAAAACAGACTTAAAATCAACAGGTTATAAGCTGAACTTCAGAAGAGCGCCATTTGCTACCCTCTTGCCTTAGCAAGGCCATAGGCAGCTGTCTTTGCTATTTTACCAAGTTAGTGAAAAGGACAAGTGAGAGAGAAAGAGAGCTTTGAAAGAGAGAAATCTACATAAATGGCCATTTGTGTCAGTTTGTAGTGATGGGTCCAAATGTGGCCTTAATGTAAGTGGGTGCCACAGTGAGGGCAACAGAGTTTGTCTCATAAAAGCCCCCACCTACTTCGTCTGCTAGGGGGTGTATTCACTGCAGAGTTACCTGGGCTCTTACTTTAGTGCAGCCGCACCCCTCTTCCCCCCGCCCAGTTCCCACACACTAACCTTTTCCCGACAGGTTTAAGATTAGCAGCTGTGTTAGTCTGTATCCGTAGATAAGACGAGGAAGACTTTGTAGCACCTTAGGGCATGGTTACAATTACAGGATTATAGCGCTTTTGGTTATAGCTGTCCCCATATACAGTAATAGGTATAGCGGTATAGCGTGTCCACACATAGACCCGCCAGCGGTATAGCGTGGCCACATTTGCGGCACTTGCAGCGGCACAGGGAGTGGTGCATTATGGGCAGCTATCCCAGCATTCAGCCGGGTGCAACGTGCTTTTCAAACGAGGGGGCTGAGGGGGAACGTGTTGTGTGTATGCGGAGGGAGAAAACGAGTGGATTTTCTTTGTGCTTTATATTTGCGCTGGGGAGGGAACTTCATCAGATGCATAGAATGGAACAGAAGTAAGATGCATTTATACACACAGAAAGCAACAAAAAAAAGTTGTACATTAGCATACCAATTCTAAGAGGCTGTTTAATTTGGATGGGCCATTATCAGCAGGAGTAAAAAATACCTTTCTAAATGGATTTCTGTGTCTGGCAGGAGATAACACCTATTGAAGGGAAATTAACAAGGGAAATGCAATCAATTAGTGTGATGAGAGAACCATCCGCAAGTTCTGTTTAGCCCTTGGTTTATTGTGTCCAATTTGAAAATTAATTGCAGTTCCTCAGTTTCTCATTGGAGTCTGTTTTGGAAGTTTTTCTGTTTCAAAATTGACACCATCAAGTCTTTAATGGAATGGCCAGGAAGATTATAGCCCACGAAAGCTTATGCTGAAATAAACTGGTTAGTCTCTAAGGTGCTACAAAGTCTTCCTCATCTTATTTAACTTTTTCCTGGGTTTTAAACATCAAAGCCTAAAAAAGGTGACAAAATATGTTACATGTAACAATTGTTCTAATATCAATGGTGAGGGTTTTGTTTTCAAAAACAATTGGTGGGAAGAAAGAGCGAGAGGAAGGTCTTTCTTTGATAATATGCAGAGTATAAAGATTGTGCATAGCCAATGCAAAATTTAAACTTGCCATTAGTACATGGCCTTTTAGTTTGCATATTTGGAATAGGAAGTACAAGGAGATTTTTCCGGGCAACTTCCTGTTTTCCTGGACACTTCAACCTCTTCTCTTACCCGTATGCACTTTCTTGAATAGACATGGTAAATAGTACACATATACACGAAAAACTGACAGCAGTATTTTGAGATAGGAAATACAGAGAGGGTCAGTCTGATCCCTCGTCTAAAACGTGAAGGTGATCCTTAAATATGCAGCAGTAGACCCCCGTGTATTTGGGTATAAAATTTGCTCCTTTCTTTCTTATGGCCCAACCCAACTCCTGTTAGGCCATGGTTACACGAGAGAGCTTTCAGCGGTGCTGAAAATGTAGCGCTTTCCCCATGGCACTTATATTGGTGCAATTTATGTCGCTCAGGGGGGTGGTTTATTTACAATCCTGAGTGACAAATTATGCCGACATATGCTGTCATGTAGACAGGCCTTAGAGTCAAGATTCTTGCTGACTTTATTGGGAATTCGATCAAATCATTTAATGATAAGATCAACCATTTAGTTATTTATTTAAAGTACAGATGTTTGCACAGATCTTGCATGTTTTAAATCTCTTGTTTTGAATCTTTATGTACCTGTAACTTCATTCAGTTGAAATAATGTGAATGAGGCCATGCATGGATGTATACACAATTCAAAGTCAAAGCTGTTGTTCCCCACCCTTTAGTGTGAAATATGTATTTTATTCGCTGTCAGTGCTCTCAAGGCCATTGTAGTGGCTCCATAGGGTACAAGGGTTCACTTGTACTAACTGCTGTACTTCAGATACTGTGCTTCAGTGCTCCAGACTATTGATAACAGCTGTTTAATTACATCTGTGGGTCATAATGTACTGGGATTTTCTGAGTGGCTGTGACCTTGCGGGGTGTATGGGGGGGGGGGGGCGATTAGAGTGGATGTAATGTTCCAAGAATTGGAGACACCCTGTGCCATTGAACTAGAACACATTGCTGGATCAATGACTAGCGTTGGTGGGATTTTGCTATAGGGGAATCTTACAGTTGCATCACAATCTTGTTATGAATGAGTGACTGTTAATTGAGGTGTTTTAATGCAATATGGAGTCATATATTTGCGCTGGGGAGGGAACTTAAACAGGAGATTTCTGCTAAGTATTTTCCTCCCAGTATGACAACACATATTTTAAAAGTTTTGTGCCGTTTATACTTTTAGAAAAATATCATTGAGTCATCTGGAAATATAAACTTGAGATCTTGAAGCAAGCTAATTTGGGGTAATGTTTAATCTACTATATTGTAGAAGTCCTTTACTTTTGATTCCAAGATGTTTTTAATGTTAGGTTACGTAGTTTTGTACCATACATGTTTAAACTAAAGGAGGGGGGAAAACGAACTAAAAAAATGAGGATGCAGAATCTAACAGTAACATCTTGTATAGAATTATAATGAAAATTATTAGAATCACTTCACATGAATGTGTTCCAAGGTCCATTTATGACAGCAATATCCAATGCAGATGCTCTTGTCTTTTGGTGATGTGTGGGTGAATTTTTATCCTCTGAAAAATGAGGGCCTAATAGCATTTTTGTGAACCAAGCTCTTACATAGCAGGCCTGTAGTGGGGCGACGACTCCCCATTCGGTGCCTCCTGCTGGTCGTCCGGGAATTAGCTCAGTTTCAGCACAGAGCGCCCTCTTCAGGCTGGTGTCCCGCTATCCGCTGGCCCTGAGTCGCTCTCTGGACCCGGTGCCCTGTACCTGGGTGCTGCCCCCGGCAGTACCCTCACACTCTACCTCTGGGTCTCCCCACTCTGGGAAGCCCCCAACCCTCTGATTCCCACCTTGCCTCAGTCTAGGCTACTGTCAGTCATCATCAATCCCCCGCTCCCTGGGGTAGAGTGCAATGTAAAAGCCAGTCATCATAGGCAAGGGGTTTTTGGAACCTGCTGCCTGACTCTACCACCCTGTACCTTTGTGGGCCTAGGACCAGGCCCTGCAGCTTGGGGAGTTGCCAGCCTGGAGCTCCCCAGCCCTGCTTCACTCTGAGTACCCTGTGCTCAGGCAGGGCTTGACTGACTGACTGTAGCCTAGACTGAGGCAAGGTGGGGCTCAGAGGGTTGGGGGCTTCCCAGAGTGGGGAGACCCAGAGGTAGAGTAAAAGGCTGGAGAAATAGTGTAAAAGAAATAGTGTAAAGTTTTTTGGGGGGACTGCTTTTTGGTGCCTCCAAATCTTGTCGCCCCAGGCGACCGCCTGGTTTGCCTACTGATCACAGCAGCCTTGCACATGTTCATTTTTTGCAGGTATATTGTGGAAATCTGACAGGTCTAGTAAGATGAGGTACTGTTTACATTAGCAATTACTTTTGTAGTTTCTGAAGTCACAAGAAATCCCCTATGGAATTATAGTCCCATAATTCACAGTTGTCTGTTGTTTATTCTGTATGTAATTGACTGTCAAAACATTACATTTAATTCAGGAACTAGTGGGATTTTCCTCAGAATGTCTGTGAAGTATTAAGCCAGTCAGGAGTTACAAATGTAAATATGTTTACATGGAAATGAGGAATGCATGAAAGCTGGCATTGCTTAAGCAGCCAAAAGCAGCATGATTAGATGCTAGAGGGACACTGAAAATGTAGGTTGCCTAAGTATGCCTCCAGAAGTAAATCCCAACAAGCAGTGCTTAAAATATTTTCCTTTCTAATATGCTATGTACTATGGCTATTTATACAAGAGGGTCGAAAAGAGCACAGGATTGGTTTTGATAATAAAACAGGCAGATGTTTCATTAAAAAGCTATCTTTTTTTTCTCTGACAGTGAAACCTCAGGATTTTAAAATTGTTTTTAGGTAATTTATTGGCTATTACAGTGTAGCCATGAGGTTTAAGCAAATACTTAATCCATCTCTACTTTTCTCTTTGTGCTTAGAGAAATGTAGTCTGTATCTACACTGGCCTTTGTTTTCAGTTTTCCTGAGCAGTAGCATTGTAGCCAACAATAACTGGGAGATCTCTGACGTATGTGTTTCATAACTGAAAGTTAGGCATTCTTCACAAGCTATCATATTTAATGCTGTGTGTATGGGCACACACACACAGAGAGAACATTGTTTACTTCCTCTGTAAGTACTGGGACATTCAGTACTAAGAAGTATGATATGCTTGCACAAACACTGGGGCCAGATTTATCTCTCAATTCTATCTTTCCTTCCCAGTCTTGGAAAGTGATTATTCTGCAATACACAGTTTGTTCTTGGATTGCAGTGCATTAGTCTCTAATCATTTACAGTTTTACAAAACTCTAGAACTAAGTTAAAGGAACATTTCTGTCATATGTCCAAGATTTGGGCTGAGGCTTTAAGTAGTAACTAAAATCTGAGAAGCAGGAAATTCTTCTATAGACCTTTCTGTGACTTTTAAGATGTTTTATTTTTCTTTGGATTGTTTGCATATACTGTGAGGGGTCCTTTTTACATACTTTTTGATAATGAAAAGATTCAGATTCCAGCGCAGATACATTATTTCTGCTGTAATACACTGCTACCTCGATAGAACGTGGTCCAATATAAGGCAAATTCAGATTTAATGTGGTAAAGAAGCACTCCGGGGCGCATGGCTGCATGCTCCTGTGGATCAGCATGTCAGCATATCTGGCTTTGATATAACGTGGTTTCACCTATACCACAGTGCGATTTTTTTTTTGGCTCCTGAGGACAGCATTATATTGAGGTAGCAGTGTACCTAAATGAAGCACATGTGTCCCTGGAGAATACTGTGTAGATATTAAAACACAATCCAATTACTAGGATGTAACCACAGGTAGTTTGTGTGTGCGTTTTAATAACTTATATTTTCCAGACTAGACACCATGTATTGAAATTTATTCCAATTCAAAAATGTTAACCTATTCAGATATAAATATAACCACATTTGGGCAAGGTGAAATACCTGACACAACCAGAAAATCAAAGAAATTGAAAGTTGAGCCAGAAACCCCATATTGTCTCAGTGGTATTAATGCCTTCCACTCTGTCTTTTGTATTTGTTTTAAATTCTGGTTCCAGGAGAGAGGGAAGCGGGGAGGAAAGGTTTACAAACCAGAATCAATATGCTGTGGATTGAGATTAGCGCATCAGATGGGATTTTGAGTTTTAACTGTGAATTTCTATGTTGTACAGGAATCGTTTTTCTTAAATTGTTAATGGCATACAGACCACTCTGTTTTTGCAATAATTTTGGACCACTTTCCTACGGCTGAGAGAGATTTTGTTAGTGAACTTTGTAGAGTTGTCATGCAGAGTCTTTAATGATAAAGTTCAATGGAAATTACATGCAAGGAAAAAGAGAATTAAGGATCATGTAAAGTAGTTGCTTTTAGGGAGATTACAAACTTGTTTCTGTAAACATTGAGTTGTGAGTGCATTCTATACACCTGTATTTGATGGATTCAGTGCAAGAGGAGTGGGAGATAACGCTAGGTGGTTTGAGAAGGATATTGGGCTTGATCCTGTGAAGAGCACGTACCTTCCACTGCTGTGGTGTTTAGCACTTGGCTGGATTGCGTTCCGTTAGCATGTCAGTACAGTAACACTAATATTTAGCAGTCATGTAAGTAGCAATTGTGAATTGGCTCCTAATGTGGGTATTGGTGTAGTGACTATTTAGAGCGGTACCAGAGAAACATTTCAGCTTCACTAGCCACTGCATGCCACTTCAGGTACATATCTACACTGCATACTGCTTTCAGTGGCACGTAAAGTACATAGCCTCCTCCACCTGCCCGAATGGGTATAAACAGCAGTGTAGCCGGTGAGGCACCGTTTAGGCAAATGGAGTGAAGACATGCCCCAAGATGTAGGTGTGTATGTGAGTATACACCCTGCATTTTCTCTACTTGCCCAAACCATGCCTCCCCATCTACACTGCTATTTTTAGGTGGAGCTTTCCCTCCGCTGCTATAAAAGTGTCCGGCAGAAGGGGCCGTGGAGAAAGGTTCTGCCAGCACCTCGCTGCTGGAGCTGGAAGTGAAAGGTTGCCAGAACCGTTCCTCGCTGCAGTGAAAAGCACTGGCAGTGGAGGGTAGCTGAAGTTTTTCCCCACTGTCTTCCCCCCCACCCCCGTGCCAGAGCCTTTCCCCGGCACAAGTAGTCACACACCACAGTGTGGATGCAGCAGGCTTTACACTGCAGTGTGTAGCTTCACATACCCTATACACTCTCAGTATAGATGCAGCCTTCTCATTCAGCTGTGTTCACTCTATATCATATTAGAACTTGGCCAAAACTCTGTCTCCAGATCACTGTTTAGCTGCATGACAGTTTGAGAACTCAGTAGAAGGCATTCAGCAGGACCACTGGGTCTCGGCATCAAGGTAGGGAAGGAGAGTTTGGAGAGTTCCTAAAGCTTGAAATGATAGAACTGGTGCAGACACCAGTGACTAGGAACCATTTCTGTATCGTACATGGGATCATTGTGGCCCATAATTCAGTAGTAGATTGCATTTCGTTTTTTGGGAACCATTACGTTACATTAACTTCTCTTATGGTACACAGACAGAATCTGTCATTTAAGCCTCCTCTCTCCCCCTTTGGCATTCATAGCTGCTAAATTGTGTGTGTACTCCTCTTTCCAGAAACAAAAAGTGGGTATTCTCTGGGTTCAGGCAGAGGTAAGAACCAGCTCTGCACACAGTGGCTTGCTGGTTTTCACTGGGGTTTGCACTAGGATTTGCTCCAATGAAGCTATACCAGCTATGGGCCATCGATTAGATTAATAAGTTAACTGAGTCATAGATTGCAAGACCAGAAAGGATCATTGTGATTATCTAGTCAGACCTTCTGTATAGCACAGGTCATAGACGTTCCCCTAAAATAAGTCCAAGAGCATATCTTTTAGAAAAACATCCAATCTTGATGTAAAAACTGCCACTGATGGAGAATCCACCAGGACCCTTGGTAAATTATTTCTATGGTTAATTACCCTCACTGTGGAAAAAAAAAAGACACTTTGTTTCCAGTCTGAATTTGTCTAGCTCCACCTTCCAGCCATTGGATCGTGCTACTGTATCGGGTCAAATTTCCAGTGTAGACAAGATCTGGGTTTTTGGAGACACATAATAAATTATCCAGCAACTCCAAAGAACACCAAAGTTGTTATTTCTGATATTTCTAAGTTAAATGGGGAGGGGACTTTAAAATGCCTTCAGTTTTTCTTTCTGCAACATAAAGAACCAAATATGACTCAAGCCTAATTTTTTTTAAATGATTTGTAGATCACCCTTAAGGAAATTTGTTTTTAAATTATAAATGTCTAAACAGGTTAAAATTTAATTATGAAAGTTTCATGTCATAATAAAAGTTAGTTCTTTCTCACTAGGAGTCCAATCCTGAAAAGTGCTGAGCACCTTCGAAAGCAGAATGGGGCTGAGATTGAGGAAATGAAATCAGAAATGGGGGAAAGTTACTTTAATTATAAATAGCTGTGGTAGGAAAGTAAATGTTTTTGTGTGTGATAGTACAGTATCTAACATGCGTATTTTAAGAGAACCAGAGAATAGCAGCTGCACTGAAATGCTTGATAGCAAAGTCCAATATATTCTAGAATTTAAAAAATCTAGAAACTGGAATTCTCATCTGAAACCTATATGATGTGAGGCACAGACTGTTCTGTATTGTGAAGTGAAGACTGCAAGTGAATCTAAGAACATGAAGCTCTGGTAACATGATATCTCCCACACATAGGGTTATGTGCAATTCTAGCTTCCCCCTCCCCCAAACTCCTCAAGAATTCGAAGACGTTGGTAGTTCTGCTTCATCTCTGCACAAGTGGGGGTTATAAAGGTTTTGCTGTATTGTGAGCTGTGTTGGTCCCAGGATATGAGAGACACAAGATGGGTGAGGTATTAACTTGTATTGGACCAACTTCTGTTGGTGAGAGAGACCAAGAAGAAGAAGAGCTCTGAAGAAGAGCTCTGTGGAGGTCAAAAGCTTGTCTCTTTCACTAACAGAAGTTGGTCCGCTAAAAATATTAACTTTGTTGTTTTACTCCTAATGTACCTGTTGAATTTTAGATTTATAGAACCAGGAGACACCAAAGCTATGGGCACAAAAAACAGAGTTCTTACTACATTGTGAGGTCAAAAAGGATCAGAACCTAAACTAAAGTTTTGCCTGAAGTTCAGGTTTCGGTCACAAATTCAGGAAGTTGTACATGAAAATCTGTCTGGACACTGTTTCCTCCATCAGTGTTCTTCAGCTAAAAATAATATCTTGAGCGATGGCCATGAATAATAGCACGGGTTAATTTTCGGTCTTGAATCTAATTAAATTGCTACAACTTGTCAATGTAGAGGAAAATGAGAAAGGTAATAACATGAATGCAGTTGAGGGATGTACAGCTTGCAGTGTTCAATCAGAGTTTTTGGAACAGCACCCAATGTTGAATTGCAATCTAATTATTTAACTGTTAAAAGAATGTGGATTGAGAGAGACTTTTAGTATTTCTTTTTTAAAATAAAAATTGTGGGAAATCCATTTCTGGTGAAAAACCCATTGACTTTAGTAGAGTCACTCCAGGGGTTGAATTGGTCTGTAATGTTTAAATGCAGAACAAAGGGATTTTTCACTTGACATAAACTTTATTTTAAAGAAATATATTTTAAAAATTTTAGTCGGTCATTTTACATTTGGTGCAAGATGCCTTCTCAGCTTCATGTTCTCTAGTTACTATCTTATTCTAGAGCAGGGGTCTCCAAACTACGGCCCGCGGGCCGGATGCGGCCCGCGAGGCCCTCTCATCCGGCCCGTGGAGATCTTTTGGGCTCTTTGGAATTTTTGGCTCTTTTGAGCTTTTCGCTGGGACGGCTCCGCGCTGGGGCCTGGTAGCGCCGCGCGGGCCGCCAGCCGCGGGGCCGGGACGCGCCGCGTGCTCGGCTGCCGCCGCGGGGCCAGGACGCGCCGCGTGCTCGGCTGCCACCGCCGGGCCGGGACGCGCCGCGTGCTCGGCTGCCGCCGCGGGGCCGGGACGCGCCGCGTGCTCGGCTGCCGCCGCCGGCCAGGAACAGCTCAGAGCTGGGACCGGGACGCGCCGCACCGCCACGCAGCTACAGGGGGCGAAACAAGGAGCCACCCACTGCCAGGCGGCGAACCGGTCTTTGGGGAGAGACCGGGTTGAGCGGGTCAGTTGGGGGGGGGGGGGGTGAGAGACCTGGCTGGGTGGGTCAGTTGGGGGTTGGAGGAAAGGAGGTTTTGGGGTGAGAGTCCTGGCTGGGTGGGTCAGTTGGGGGGTGGGTGGGAGGGAAGGAGGTTTTGGGGTGAGAGACCTGGCTGGGTGGGTCATTTGGGGGAGGGGGGTTGGAGGAAAGGAGGTTTTGGGGTGAGAGACCTGGCTGGGTGGGTCAGTTGGGGGGTGGGTGGGAGGGAAGGAGGTTTTGGGGTGAGAGACCTGGCTGGGTGGGTCATTTGGGGGGGGGGGGGGTTGGAGGAAAGGAGGTTTTGGGGTGAGAGACCGGGCTGGGTGGGTCAGTTGGGGGGTGGGTTGGAGGAAAGGAGGTTTGGGGGGGAGAGACCTGGCTGGGTGGGTCAGTTGGGGGGTTGATGTGTAGTGTTCATGTGTAGTGAACAGGTGTTCATGTGTAGTGTTCATGTGTAATGTTCATGTGTAGTGAACAGGTGTTCATGTGTAGTGTTCATGTGTAGTGAACAGGTGTTCATGTGTAGTGTTCATGTGTGGTGAACAGGTGTTCATGTGTAGTGTATCAATGTGTTATTAAATAATAACTGAATAAAATAATATTAAATAAATAATAAAAAACAACATCCATGTTTTGATTCTTTTTTATTTGGACCTCGAGTGTGTTGTCGGCCCCCGAACTGCTATTTGATAGCTAATGCGGCCCTCGGGCTGAAAAGTTTGGAGACCCCTGGTCTAGAGGTAACAAAGAGTCCTGTGGCACCTTAAAGACGAACTATAAAGTATAGAAGCATAAGCTTTCATGGGCTAATACCCATTTTGTCGGATGCAAGCTGCTTGCATCCGACGAAGTGGGTATTAGCCCACGAAAGCTTATGCTTCTATACTTTATAGTTTGTCTTTAAGGTGCCACAGGACTCTTTGTTACCTCTGCTATTCCAGACTAACACGGCTACCTCTCTGATTCTATCTTATTCTAGCATACTGAACAATGATCAGTGATTGCAAGCAAGCCTAACTTTTCACTGTAATTTTTAAGAGGAGTACTTGCCAGTAAAATAAAGTTACACAGTGGACAAAGTAACATGCTAAAGTTGGCAAGGGAAACTTTTTATATAGTTGGTCCAATGTTACAGAGTTCTTTGAAAACAGGATGGGGGAAGAGAGGCATGTGTTTGTCCCTTAAACAATAACTAAGGACAGTATCCTAGTGAGATAGTGTTTATCACACTTGTTTTAGTTTCTGTGTTAACACAGAGAAGAATTTAAGATATTTTGGTAGTAGGATTTGTTAGCTACAGCTGGGCCCTCTTTGCAGAATTCACCATTTGTTGTGGATTTGAGAGACCATCTGAGAAGCCATTTAAAGCAACACAGTTCCTAAGAGAGCTCTGATCAGGGTCAGTGAAAGCAGTAATCTCAGAGACCTAAGGGGATAACAACAGTCAGTAACATGGCTGCCAGTTATTAAGCTTAATCATGCCATGTTTAGAATTGAGACAGGATTATTTTTTGTGCATGTCCGTGTTGGAAAAAAAATGGATGTGTGCTAAATAAATATTGCAACGAAGTTAGCCTGGATGTGTGATAAGTCATGTATACCACAATGAAATTAAGCTAGATGTGTAATAAATACATATTGAATTGAAATTAGACTTCACAAAATAAATGGAGACAGCTTTATTGTTCTTGTGATAATGATGCAATGCCATTGACACACTGGTAAAGGCTAGCATATTCTATAATAGCATATCACATGTACATATGTAAGCAAACAAGTGTGGCATGAGCGAAAAGCTCTGTATAGTTGGAAGGTTTTACTTGGAGGAGATATTTGTACGTAACAGCTTCAAAATGCTTTTCAGGTTGCATTCAAATTTTGATGGAAAAATGTTTGTAAAAGCAGAAATTTGGGACCTCGTCCTGCAAAGCATCTTGCGTGTCTACACCCTCAAATACCATTGCAGTCAATGAGTTGGTAAAATGTCATTCCTTGTTTTGTAAAATATTTTTGATTTGGACAGGCATTTTTTAATAGTTAGGCAAGATTTCAGATATGCCTTTCTTCAGAGCAGTCCATGAGGAGAAAATTAGTGTATCAAGTTAAGATGTAGTTATTACATCCATGTTTGTAATTTTTTCCAAATCTGCTGAGCCTTTTTCAGAGTGTCTGCTTGAATTTTCATTTGTACAGATTTTTTTCCCCTATTCTAAATTTTGATTTTCTTGTGTGCTACTATACATGAGGGGTGGGGTACCAAAAGGGCCCTTCTGTTAAGTAATACATAGAAAATAGAAATCTAGTGTTCTTTTTAGTTGTTTACTTAATTAATTTTTGAAGTTGTGTTCTGCCTTCCAAAAGTAGAATGAAATATAAAAAAAGATTATTTAAAACTAAAGAATATTTAAAACTAAAAACTTAAGCACAATAGAGCAACAATGAATCACTGCTTTTTTAATGGAATTAAATATTTGTTGGGGAGCAGGAAGAGAGTTTTTGAATGTGTGTGTGTGATGTTTGTTTTAAAGAGATAAATGGATAGCAAATAGTTTTCAGTGCATACAGAAAATATGGAGTAGGTTTGTGCAAAAACATATTCTATAGAAGTTTAATACTAGAGAAAGTTGCTAGATTGAGTGCACAGGAAATTGAAATACTTATTCACAGAATATGCAGAACAAAGCCAAACCACTTGACACTGTCCTGCCCCTATTCCTCAACTTTTATCTGAATGAATCATTTCTAGGAATGGAGGTAATTTAATCTCCATGCCCCATTCAGTCTTCATTCTCTTTGCTGCTGATGCCAATTACTGCCCAGTTATATGGAGTTTTGGGACAAGGATGCCTGTGTATCATATATCTAAAGTTCTTGCTACCTTGGAATCTAAAATATCGTCCACTGGAAACTGGATTTAAACAACCAACTCATTTTTCACAGGCCTGTGAACAGCTATCAGACAGTGGCTAGCAGCAGCCTGGCAGGATTTCATCCGATGCTGTAGAAATAAAAACTCTATTCCATTATCAATTCCATCTCTTGACTCTAAACTTTGCAGTAGGTTCTGAACAAAAATATCGTTTTACCTTTTTTTTTCTTCTGAGGTCTGCAGTGCTAAGCAGAGGGTGCAACATTAGATTTAGTTTATTTGGTTTATATTTATTTTTGTGAAGTAATTTGTTGCATAAGGGTTTTTTGAGATTGCTTTTCAGATTCCCACATCACTAGCTTAAAGTAGGTTGGTGTACAGTAAGAACCAGCTGTTTCCCCCCTTCTTCTTAACTGCTTGGGCCATGCTGCTCTTGTTCTTACTGCCTCCTCCATCTCTAAAAATACATAAAGCAAATCTGAGCTGTGCTGCATTGGCTGTTTTCCATAGGCTTCTGGTCGTTCCCTCCCTCTCCCCTCATTGGCCAACTGGTTTTAGTTTGGCTCAGCTGACTGGGAGTTAATATAGGTCAGTATAGCAATGTGGAATTGACTAGCTGTTCTCTTTCCCAAATCCAGCTTTGTTTAATCTGGCATGTTTCCAGCTCTTTCTAAATACTAGTCTACTGCTTTGAGCCTATGTGGCATGACAAGATTGAGCCACAGAGGGACAAAGTTTAAAAAAAAATGTGTCTTTTTTATTTTAATAAGTAACATTAGAAAACAATTAAAACCACTGTTCAGAAATATTTGTAAAGCTCCTTAAATAAATGCAAGGCTCATAACTGTAATTGAGTGGAGCTGAGACATTAGCACTATACTTTCTGAGTACACAAAATGAAGATATTTTGAGGAAATCTAAGAGTTCACAACCTGATTAGCAGAGATCCTGAGCACCTGTAATTTCCACTGATTTCAGGAACTCTGGGTGTTCAACACCTCTGAAAATCAAGACAATAGTTTGTACTTCAGTTTGAAGATATCAGGGATTGGGTTGATGTAATTGTAGGCAGAATTTCTTTCCTAGTAAGTAAAGCTAACAATTTCAATAAATCTCGTGGATGGATGTACTAATATTTTTATGCTAAAAACTGAGTTTTAGTAAATCAAGACTTCAGTATTTTTAATTGATTCCGAAAGATTCAGTGTGTAGTTTGAAACTCATATTTCTTTCAGTTGCTCTTTTTAGAGAGAGTGAACACACGTAGTATATAGTATTTTGCAGGCCATCCTTGGTGTGGAATGCAAATTATTGTTTTTTGTAGCAAGTGAAGAAGAGGAAGAAGGTTTTCACTAAAACTGTCACCTTTGTGTTCTGCAATTAACTTACATTTAACAAATGGCTCGAGAGGACTGACAAAGTTTACGAAATGTAATGTCTTGGGCTGTAAAATTGCTGTGTGAAAATGCCATGACAGAGTAGCTTTGGTAGCCTGCATTAGTCAAACGGCTGTATGCTGGTAAAGGGGTTTGTTATGTGTCTTCCCATTGTTTACTGCTGTCTCCTCTCATCCACCTTCTCTATCCCTATTAATAGTGGTTTTTGTAACTTTTTTGCAGAGTGGATTGATTGTAAATCATCAATTTTATTAACTTGTCTGTTTGTACTTCAGTTATTTTCTAAAGAAAGATGCAGTCTCATTGGTTGACATAACCATTAAATTGTACATTCTTATCATGTTAGAAAATGGTGAATGATATATTGCTTATTTACTAGATAATTAACTTTTTGCTCATGATTTGTGTCAAGTTGTAATGGGGCAGTAGCTGGAATTTAATGAAACACACAAAACCAGCATATAATTTTTTTTTTATTAAACAAAACTAGCCCTTAATACAATACCTGACCTGTTGTGTGATATTTATAAAGCATGAGCTCAAATTTCTGTTTCCCCAGATTTTTCTTTATGTAGAAAAGCAACCTTTAATTCAGAGTTTTTGATAGAGACTCATGGATTCAGCATATTTATATTTTATTTAGCTGTTTTAAGAGATTTTATGTTTAGGCCTTAGCATGTTTTGTATTAAATTCAAATTTCATTTTAAGCAGGTTTACTTTTAAAAAGAAAAATGTATAATTTAAATAACTAAATAAAAAATCTGATTTTTATTTCTTTCCCAAAACAAATCATTTATTATCCACCCTGCTTTTTTGTTATATGTGTAATTTAGAATGCAAGTTTTGAGGGGCAGGGACCTTGTCTTAGATGTCTGAAGAGCGCTGTGCATTCCAGTGGTGCTATTGGAACAAAGTTACCCAGGTCATTTACAGAGTCAGTTATGTTACTACTCTTTTTTGTTTGGTGTATTTCACAGAAAAAATACTTTATTCAGGAGATACTCTGCTCAGATTGAGTCTGATAAAAGACGTTTCTCCAGCTTTGTATCGTCTGCTCTGGAAACAGTCGTAGCTCTTGGGTATTTCTGTTCATTCCAGTGGAATGGAGACAGAATTCCATTTTTCCTTTCAAAACGGAGACCTTGTCCTTGCCATTCTCTTTTTCTTAAGCTTTCCTGCACTTGTCACTGCCAGGGTAGCTCCACCACAGGTGTGCTAGTGTAGACAAGCTGTCAGTGTTTTAACCAATGTGTTTAGTCTTAGCTTTAGCAAGGTTAGAGGATGGGCAGGTTAAAACTAGATCTTTCACTCTTGCTAGCAATGATAGGAAATTACAGGGGGAAAAACTGTTAGTGTAAACACATCCATAAAACTCCTCCTGTTGGCATGTTTGCTGAACTGAGAACACTCTCCCCAGTATGTCCTTCTTCATGAAAAAGAGCAGATGTTTCCACCTCTGTTCTCCTTAGGACTAATCCTAGCCCCACTGAAACCAATAGAAAGATATCCATTGACTTTGGGGGGTTGGATCAGGCTTTATGGGAACCTCTTACAAGGGATTCTTTTTCTCTTTGTTTTCCCCTAGCATTTTGCATTTGCAATATAGTGCAGTACTTGAGACAGATTACCTTTGCATTAGAAGTGTTCTCCCTGTGCTTACCTCCACTAGCTGCCTCCTGCTTTACTGCAGAGAAGACTGGGGATGCTCTGGAAGAGTCAGCAAAGAATTTTTAGCACCCGATATGAGCCTGCCTTTCCTTCAAGATCAGGTTGGAGCGAGGAGCAGAGCAGTTTTTGAACTAAGTCTGCCTGACTCCATAAATCAGAGAGGTAGCCGTGTTAGTCTGGAATAGCAGAGGTAACAAAGAGTCCTGTGGCACCTTAAAGACTAACTATAAAGTTTTGGAGCATAAGCTTTCGTGGGCTAATACCCACTTCGTCAGATGAAAGCAGTGGAAGTGTCCAGGGGCAGGTATAGATGAGTAGGCAAGAACCAGGTAGGAGATAACAAGGTTAGTCGAATCAGGCTGAACCAGCTTGTTATCTCAAATCAGGGAGGGTGGGTTATTCTTCTAGCAGTTGAATTGGAGGTGTGAACTCGGAGAGAGGAGAAGCTGTTTTTGTAATTAGCAAGCCATTCAAAATCTTTGTTCAATCCCAGATTGATTGTGTCAAATTTGCAAATGAATTGCAGCTCTGCAGTTTCTCTTTGCAGTCTGGTCTTGAAGTTTTTTTGCTGCAATATGGTGACCTTTAAATCTGTAATTGTGTGTCCAGGCAGATTGAAGTGTTCTCCTACAGGTTTTTATATATTGCCATTCCTGATATCTGATTTGTGTCCATTTATCCTTTTTCGTAGGGACTGTCCAGTTTGGCCGATGTACATAGCAGAGGGACATTGGTGGCATATAATGGCATATATTACATTGGTAGATGTGCAGGTGAATGAACCAGTGATGGTATGGCTGATCTGGTTAGGTCCTGTGATGGTGTTGCTGGTGTAGATATGTGGGCAGAGTTGGCATCGAGGTTTGTTGCATGGATTGGTTCCTGAGTTGGAGTTATTATGGCGCGGTGTGCTGTTGCTGGTGAGAATCTGCTTAAGGTTGGCGGGTTGTCTGTGGGCCAGGACTGGCCTGCCTCCCCAGGCCTGTGAAAGTGAGGGATTATTGTCCAGGATGGGTAGTAGATCACTGATGATGCGTTGGAGAGGTTTTAACTGAGGACTGTAGGTGATGGCCAGTGGTGTTCTGTTGTTTTCTTTCTTGGGTTTGTCTTGCAGCAGCAGGCTTCTGGGTACATATCTGGCTCTGTTGATTCAACTGCTAGAGGAATCTCACCCTCCCTGATTTGAGATAACAAGCTGGTTCAGCCTGATTGGACTAACCTTGTTATCTCCTACCTGGTTCTTGCCTACTTATCTATACCTGCCCCTGGACACTTCCACTGCTTGCATCCGACGAAGTGGGTATTAGCCCACGAAAGCTTATGCTTCAATACTTTAGTTAGTCTTTAAGGTGCCACAGGACTCTTTGTTGACTCCATAAAGTCACCAAATCTGCAAGAAAGTTCCGATAAGGGGTGGAAAGCTCCCTCAGTGGGGTGCTGTGTAGGCAACCATCAGAGTTGGCTTTGCGGAGAGGCTTCACACTTGTACTTGATTTTTCTTTTTACTCCATCTCCCGGTTACTCAC
Organism: Sternotherus odoratus; assembly: GCA_032164245.1. Lineage (NCBI taxonomy): Eukaryota > Metazoa > Chordata > Testudines > Kinosternidae > Sternotherus > Sternotherus odoratus. The sequence continues at coordinate 66,205,321 of JAVMKO010000003.1, forward strand.
ACACTCCATGTGCCCTCCATGCTGGATTGACTGACAGCTATCTGTCTGTGATCCAGTCATAAAGAGGAGATGAAACTTCCTTTGGTGGTGCTTGCGTACCGTGAACACTTAAGTCTATGATTACTTTAAAACAGGTCCCTAAGTGCAAAGTGGCTTATAAAGGAGGCAGGGGTCACTAGCAGACCTTCTCTATTCTTTCGTTTTTACCATATTTACTGCCAACGTGCCTCATTATTCCCAAGCAAGATGATGTGCGGGGTAGTAATATAGATACTGTGCAGAAAATCAAGTAGTTGGCTGAGGTTATGTTCTGTGCTCCGGAGTGTCTTAGCACCTGGACTCTTTTATCTCATTGAAGCCCATCCCTTTCTGTCTTACAAATGGGCAAAACAATAATGAGAACAAGCCCCCTCCGTCTTGAAATGATGAACCAGAGTGATTTATGATCGCAAAATAATAACAAAATACTATTCTTTATTTCTCTCTCTTTGGGTCCTGCTCCTTGTCTAATTCCATTTTTCAGTGGCTATGTGAAGCTATGAAGCAAGAGGTCTAGCAGTTTGTACCATACCGCCTGCCGGTAACTGTTGCTTCTTCTTAGCTGTATTCTGGCAGTAAAGAATGAAGCCTCACCAAATAAAAATATAAAATAATGCATTATTTCTCAAGGTATATTGCAGTCAGAAGATGTGTTTTCCACCAATCCTTTCCTGCTCTTGAGGCAGGTTCAGTGGATATTGCTCCCAATCTTTCACATGGTTCTCCCAGTAGGAATTGAAAATCTTCTAGGAAGACATCCAGGTCAGGGGTTGAGTCCAAATTAAGCCCCTGAAAAGGATGATCCTAAATATATGTGATTCTCTGACCAAATGGTGCAGTTAAATACATTTATTGCTGTTTCCACTTGCCTTTCCATCTGATCTCACAGTTTAAAGTACTAAATACCAAGAGTTCCCAAATAAGTTATCCTAGTCAGGGGTATAGGTACTCCCAAGGTCTCTGGAAAAAAATATAAAATTTGTGATACTTCAGAGCTTTCTGATCAAAAACAAACAAACCTGCATATTAAAAATCCTCTCCATTTTTTTCAAGGAGCTTAAACTGAAAGCAGTTTTTTTCAGAGAAGGCTCTCAAAGATGTATCTTATCTGACTTCCTCATTATAACCCATTCTTCCTTCTGTGATGAAAATCTCTTGTACAGCATTTAAAGACAGTTCTCTCACCTACGCCGCTTTAATTTTTTAGGACAGTTTTATCCTTTTCAGCCACTTTGTTCATTTGGAGTTAGTGTTGCACTTTCACAAGACATAACCAATTCAAATCCTTTTTCAGCATCTCTGATATACACCTCAAATTGTCTGGCTCTAAAGACAAGAGAAAATAAGTATGTTCCCTTTTCCTTCTGGGCCACTCCCACTTTGACCAGACCATTTCAAAACATCTTGTATATTCTAGAGCTTTTTCATCTTCCCTTCTGTGTCCTTTATGCCAGAAAAATGTAAGTTCAGAAATGCAAGGACATATGGCATACATAATCACTCAAGTGTTCTTGTCTAATATGGTGTGATCTTAATAGATCAGTTAAAGGTGAAGGACATTTACACATTCTTTTTTGGATGATTTATAGACCTCCTACCTTGTGTGGAAACGTGTAGACATCTATCTCAATGCTGATTTTTTAGTAGACACTCCTGACAGAGTTCCAAGGTGTTGGTGTGGGCAGGAGTGAAAGTGGGCTGGTATGGCATACAAGAAGCCAGTACCTGTCACGCAGCCAACACAGCCCATACACAGCCAACGTTACAGCGCTGCCTTGGCAGCGCTATAATATTACAGCTCCTTTCCAACTTCCCTCTTCCTCATTGGCAGTTCTTCTGGTAGGGGCCCCACTCGCAGGGCTACTGATGAGGGGGGAGAAGGCAAAAGAGGCAGCGACGTTAAAGTGCTACTGCTAACGGGGGGCAAAGGACCCTCCTTAAAGTGCTTCCCCAGGGCCGGTGATTTAAAATTGCCCAAGACTCTCGGCGGCTGCGGCTGCTGCCACGAGCCCTGGGCAGTGTGGGCCAGGCAACACGGATGAGCTAGCTGAGGGAGGCTTACCCCCAACCCCACCCCTTCTACCTGAAGCCCCACCCCGTCTGCCCAGCCCCACCCCTTTCTGGGTCCCGAAACGGTAAGAGTTTAATATTACTTTCACCCCTGGGTGTGTGGAACCTCTATGATAGTTTGCGGAGGCTCACTATAAGAGCTGTATATAGGTCTTAAAGCACAAGAACCTTTCAGCACCTTCCCTAGCACAGGTCCCTCAGTGGGAGTCCAAGTAGGTTCTATCCTACCAGCTGAGTAGTAGTTCTCTTCCAAGCCCTGTACATCCAGGACAATGCAGTTTTTCTAACAGATTAGCTAAATCGATAAGATCTAGCAGCTCTTAGAGGCTACTAATCATAGCTTTGCCAACATCAAACAATCATATTTTATCCAGGATCCCTCTGGCGCTAGAACCTCTGAATGGTTCAGACGAAGAAGTGAAAGTTTACTTAAGTCTCAGGTGAGACCCTGCAAGTAGTGGAGAAAATGGAACTCTATTAAATCAGGTTTAACTACAGGTTCAATCAGGTTCAAATTACAGCTGGAAAGATACATTCCTCTTTTTCTTCATGATGTTACTGTAAAATTCCGGTATAGACATTTTTTCCCACAAGGTCTGAAAAGGAAGTCACTTCAGTTCACGTTTCAGCACTACATACCATGTAACCTTTCCTTTTCTGCAGCAGTCTTCAGCTGCACCCAGCTATTTCTCACCATTTTGTAGCTGTACCTCATAATTGCTTACCTGTACGATAACATGGGAACCCAGAATGCTCGAATATGATGTTACAAGTCCTCATTAAAACTTCAGTTGACTGTTTGAAAGAAGCATTTTCATAGGTTACAACTCTACCTCTCCTGTTGGAATTATGTTGTTTCATTTGTAAGACCCTGTTTTCTGCTGTCTGGGTAAGATGAGATGCATATAGCAGCCCTAGATTGTGCCCACATACAAAAATGAGCTCATTTAAAGCAGTCATTTCCCTCTTCTTCTTTCAATCATAATCTTTTGACCACTTAGAAATATATTTTCATTCTCAGGAAAAAGTTTGTACAGTAGCTTATATCTAAACCATTCTAATCTATGGAGGATGTTTCATGTCTTTCTCGTGGTGTCTGGCAATGTCCTGAAAGGACTACATTATCCTCGAAGGCTTATGTTGCCAGATGGATTAAATGATCCCATTATCCAGACAGGGATGTCAACAATCCAGGAATCTCCCCTGACATTTTGTGACTCATTCTGCTGAAGACATGCAACATGATGGATGGATTAACTCTGGCCCTCTTTAGAGGAAATCTGTAGTGTTTCCAAATGACCTTCGATATGTTCTTTTTCTGTGCATTACAAAATAGAGTTGCTATTTTTTAATACAATTTTTGGGCAACAGATACTTCAAAATACTTACATGTATTCATCCTGAAATGCACTGTTAATAATTATAATTGCATCACAATAAAGTGAATACTCTATAGAAATAGGTGAAATTGTTTCTTCTGAATAGAAGTAATTTCTACATTTAAATCTAATTGAATGGACTTTTGAACATCTTTTAAATCTAAGACTAATTCTAGAGGATTACTCAGTGGTTAGTTGTATTTGACCTACTGTCACCTTTCTGTTTTCTTTGGTTTTAAAGACAAGTTTCATGTTTAACTATTTTATTAACTTCCTTATGTGGATGGAGGTCACAGTTTGCTACTCAGCTTGAGTTACGACTTCTATCCAGAGTAGTTTATTCAAAGCAGGAGAAAAGCAAAAGTTTTCTTGCTTGTAATTTTAACTTCTCCTACTGTGGATCCACTAGTATGACTTATCTGGAATTTGATTTATGTTTGGTTTAACACAGGATACTCTTTTGCCTCCTTTCAAATCAAGACAAAAGGGCATCTCAAATGGGGCTAACATGCACCAATGGCATCAGGTATTTAGAATTTTAGACTCCACTTTTATTTAGGCTTTTCACAAGATTTTGGGGGAATTTACAGGAACAAACTAACAAATAGTCTAAAAAATTGAAGACATTTCTGAAAAAATTTTTTTTTGCTACAGTCCTGCAAGCATTTAGATGCTTAAAGTTAAGCGTGTGAATAGTTCCATTGCAGTCATTTTGGTTTGATAAGGAAAGGTAAATGTGGGGGTACAAAATGAACTGGGGTAGGGCCGGCACCCCTTAGGAGCTTGGGGAATCCCTACCGTTATATATTTTAAGTGACTTTAAGGATTTAATTGCTTAGCACATTACATTAAAGTGGCAATCTCAAGAGCTGCTCTAGTTAAGGATAGCCAGTATTAACACAAGAAACCACTCTCTTTCTAGGAGTTGATAATTAATCTTATTATAATTCAGTTGTGACAACTTAGTCCATGTTGGAACCTGGCATACAGAGTCTCAAACCAGAAGTAAATGTATTTTAAATTGTTTATAATAAGATATGGTGGCTCTTCCATACATGTATTTGGTTTCTTATCCTCCTCCTGTAGATTCCATTAGTGCAAAAGCCTACCTCATAACAAAGAGATTGTTACAAGTAAATACAAGTTGTGTGTACTTTTACATGCTTGCGTCTTAACAGTATTAGATGGCTTCTCCTCCAGCTCCTCCCACCTTCTACAGTCTTGGAGTAAACCTTGAATTAATTGATTTAAATTGTCTTAGGAAAAATTCCAGTGACTGGAATGTGTGTGTCTCTGCTTTTCTCTTCTCACTTAGAAATAATTGGATTAAAAAAAAAAGAAAAAAGAAAAAAGGCAGATTTATTGCCCTTTGAAAGGTGCTGGTTTGACAGGCCTGGAGAATGAAGTCTTCTGGTCAGCAAAAGGCCAGGTATAGCACATGTAGCAGCAGTGAAAAGTTTGTTTTAAAGAGCCACCAGACTTCTGGTTGTTTTCGTGGATACAGACTAACATGGCTGCCCCTCTGATACTCTATCTCCAGGAAGGCATCTTGCGAGTGAAAGGGTAGCTCAGTCTCCAAGCAAACTCCCTACCTGACATTTCAGATGAGATTGTCAACTATAGAAGGAGTTTTTATCCCTCAGAGTCTTGTTTACTAAGAATGGAAGTGAGACCACCAACTCATTTCACACATACCACAACTAAGATTGCTTTAAAGCATTACTCCGTGTGTATGGCAGAGGGCATTGAAATATACATTGAAATGCATTGGATATTTAATGGTAGATTATTAAACAGCCTGTCCTGGCTGGATGTAACCTAGCTCAGGTCTAGAGGTGAAAGATTCCCTATCTCCCCATATCTATCCAGTCTCCTAGTCAAATAAAATGTTTTAAGCTGAATCCACACAGCATGTTTTAGCTCCAGTGTCAGACTGTTCCCCCGACAGATCAACTAGCATTACCACGGTTGAGGTCAACATTTTGTGTGTGGATGGAAGTCAAGTTAGGGGCAATTTTCCAGTTATAACTCAAGGTAACTTTGCAGTGAAGAAATACCATTAATTTACCTTTTTGGCAATTTGTAATCATAAAAGACTGTGTGCAGTTTGTATTGAACAGCTGTAGTCTGTTCCTCTACCATGCTATAACTACGCACAATAAAGTGAGTTTAGGATGTAGTTTGGGAGATAACTTTCAGTTTTTTTCTTTAAATCTTAACTTGTTTGATATTTTGGTGGAGTGTAACATGGATATTTAATATCATATCAATCTGTCTTATTTCCCAGACATCCCTGTCTCAGTCTAACTATGTCAGGGGTCTGCAACCTTTACCACTCAAAGAGCCATTTGGACCCGTTTCCCACAGTAAAGAAAACACTGGGAGCCACAAAACCCTTTTGACATTTAAAATGAAATAACACTCTCTTCTTCCCTCCCCCTTCTTCCCTCCCCCACCCTCTTCTTCCCTCCCCCTCCCCTCCAGCCGTGCTCTCGCTCTTCTTCCCTCCCTCCCCCCCCTCCGGCCGTGCTCTCGCTCTTCTTCCTCCCCCCCCCTTCCTCCCCCCCGCTCCGGCCGTGCTCTCGCTCTTCTTCCCTCCCCCTCCCCTCCAGCCGTGCTCTCGCTCTTCTTCCTCCCCCCCCCCCCCCGGCCGTGCTTTCACTCCCCCCCTCCCCCAGCTTGCCTTGCCTTGCCTCGTGCCCCGGCCCCGGCTCACTCTTATCCGCCGGCTCCGCCGCGCTTTGCCTCCTGCCCCGGCCCCGGCCCGACTCGCACTTCTCCGCCGGCTCCGCCTCGCCTCGTGCCCCGGCCCCGGCTCCGCCTCCGTTCTTCTCCCCCCCCCGCCGCTCGCGTCTTATTGACCCCGCCCCTCTCTTTCGGCTGCAGCTCCGCGCACTGGTTGGACAGTGCTGGCGGGCCGCATAGAAAACAGTCTGCGGGCCGGTTAAAATTAGAACACACAGGGAGCCGCATCGGAGGGATGAAAGAGCCGCATGCGGCTCCGGAGCCGCGGGTTGCAGACCCCTGAACTATGTGAATTTACCCTAGTAGGGATGAACCTAACAAGCTTAAAATGTAATCAAAACCACAAGAAGTTAGATCTTTAAAAGTGCTCATTTTTAAAGCATTTAATTGCTTATGTTAATAAAGCTGGTCACTACTTACCATCTCTTTATTTAAACCTTTTGGGGGGGGGGGGGAGTTGTTTTGGTTTTTGCTTTCAGGAATCCCTAAATTAGCTGCAGGAGATTTCATAATATGTTATTGTATTGTGTACTTATGTACCTCCTGTGAAATTTTTCAAAATATCCATTAGTTAAAACCTTCTCTCTTCTTTTCCTTTGCACTGACTGTCCTAATGCAGTCTTGGGACACTTGATAAAGCCTGGAGATTACTCACTTTCTTTTAGTTTATTTATTTGACTAGGCATTACATTTCTCAACAGTGATCTCCCCCCTCCCGTTTGAGCAAGGAGCAAAGTTGACTGGCTCCAAACCAGTTGCATCCTCTCCTCTTTGGCTGGAAGGATGGTGACTATAACCTTGGACTTGAGAGTAAGGGTAAAATCCCCTTCTGTAGTACTGTAGTTTGTTATAATAACATTATTAAGATTATGTTTTTAGAGTCGCAGGTAGTGAAGAGTCACAGGTGAGGAAGAATTTATAATCAAATGGATCAGTTGTGGGTTTGCATGTACTGCACACAGTGGTGTTTGTGGTGTCCGTGGTTAACTCTCTCCGAGCTTTGAGCTGAAGTAGGTTGGAGCAATTTAGTAGCTCAGCTATGACTAAAAACAAAGTTGTGATTTTGTTTTGTTTTTAATTTGACAGTTGAGGCCTTCTCTAGCCATTTACACACACACACACACACACACACACACACACACACACACACACACACACACACACACACACACACACACACACACACACTCAAAGTTTTCCCAATAGGACCTTGATTTGTTCTTTGGGTACTTTTCCTTACAAGTTGATATTATTGAGACAGTCAAACAAAGGCAGAAATCTTTAAGGGACAATGTTAGCAGCTTTTTGGCTGCTGTAGATAACCTTTTGCCCTTATTAGCTGATTGGGTAATTATTGCCTTGGCTCACCATTTTGTGTTCGGGTTGTGGGTTTGGGGGGGGGGGGGGGGGGATTTGCGGGTGGAAGAGCCTGTCAAGCATGGAACAAGTCTGTCTTTCCATGCCATGCCCCTCATTCTAGAGAACAGGGGGCAAAGCACTTCCCCTTGCAAATACTGTGTGCATACACAAATCAATTCCAAATGCCTGTCTGCTAACTATGTATGGTTTGGTTTTTTAGTTCTTTGGCTCTCCATAGTATTCTCCAAAAATTGACATGCCTTTAATGCCTTTAATTTTTTGCATCTTTTAAAAATACAGATTAATGTATTAGTTATAGACAACTATTGCAGACAGCACACTCAGACTTCTCTTCTCACAAGCAACCTGAGCATTAAGCTAATTTAATCAGAAAATGAAAGCCATGTTCTTCTCACTGTACAGCAAAATGGCTGGCCTGAGCAAATCTGTTCATTAGCTCTGCAACTTGCTTTAATTTCCTCTCAGCCCAATTACTAATGGAAAGAAAAACCCCATAAAATGGTCTCATTCACATTATCCAACTTTGCAGACTTAGTCTAGAAAGATTAAACTTTTGTTCTGGTATTTGCTGCCAAGATATTGCAATTTTGTGGGGGGGAAATAATTCCTTTTTGGTGGGTGTGAATTGAAAGCTATTTAGAAAGTGTGAAGTTTCTGTTACCTCTCATGTACATACATGTGTGTGAGGTATAAAAAATATGTATATACCAATTCTGTTTTTAATCTTCCCCCCTTCTCAAAAAAAGTTTATATGTAAATGAACACTGGCTTTATGAGATTTTAGAAACCACGCAATAGCAGAGATGGCTCAAATTTAGCTGCTTTTCCTAGTGCTTTCTACGACCACCATTTGGACAATAAGGAGGAAGATTTTTAAAATGCACAGTGAGTTAGGATCCCAGCTCACATTGACTTCTAGTGGAAGTTGGACACCCAGCTGCCCTTTGTGTTTTGAAAATGTCTCCCTAAATGATTTGGCTCCAATTTAGTATTTTGGAAAAGGCTTTTAGCTAGTACTTTCCTGAATTTCATACCAGAACTAACAAGCAGAGCTTTACCCATTGATTTTGCCAGAGTACATGACTGGGTGTAATTTTTGTTAATGCTTGTATTTGGTTTCCTCTGTTACAGATACTTGTATTCTCAGTTGACATTTGCTTGAGTAAATACTTGAAAGGTTATAAGGAATATTATGCTGGAACTCATGGACTGAGCTAGCCTGTTTCTCAGGTTTCACAAGGTTGGGGGCGGGGGAGTAGTGTGTGGGGTTGGAGGAGGGGTGGGGGCATTGCTGGTTTTTTTACTCACCCCAAAGAAAAGCAGTCTGAAGACCTGCAGTCATTTCAAAAAGGAATCACAGTTAACTCTCCTAGGTCAGGGCAGGTCCAAGGTGACATCTCTTTTCCCAGAACTGCTGCAAGCACTGTTAAAAGCAGACTTGATACCCAAAGAGAAATGCTTTAATTTACTATCATACAGGGCCAGATTCTTATTTACACTGAGGCTCCTTTGTGTTGCTCTGGCAGACTAGAGGGGGCTTAAATTTTACATGCACTGCCAAAGCAGTGTAAAAAGGGGCTTTGGGAAAAGAGAATCAGGCCCAAATTAATTCAACCCTTTATGCCGAGTGGTACATACTCACCTGAGCGGTGCCATTGACGGTAATGGGACTTTTCACATCACTACTACCATGAGGATGTGATGCACAATTGTGTCCACTTTTTGAAACCTTCCTTCCCCCTCTGCCCACCGTGTGTACCTTTATTGTTTATTTCTTCTCCTTTTAGAAAAATCACCTGGAGAAGACAATTAGTAGTTGGGAGAATACTTTTATCTGTTCTTTAAGGTATTTAAGGCATCTTGTGACTTCTTTTCCTTTACCAGAAGTGTCTACTGCCCTCTTTTAATGATGGATTAAAACATACCACTTCAGGCTTTCATTTTGTTTCCTGTCTGAATTAACCAATAAATGTAGGGACTGCTAACGTGAGTGAAGTTACTCACATGCATGAGTATTTTCAGGATTGGAACCCAAGACAGAATTCCTACAGTGAGGCCATCTCTGCAGGAAAAGAGTCTAGGCTGTATTGGGGAAGAATAAGTCATGCAAAGTGAATAAAGCCTAGCTACTATATTATTTTTTTTTCCAGGACTGCATAGTAGTCCAGTTATGTGTCCTGGGAATTAAGATAGGTTTGAAAGCTCTAACTGTCTTGTTTTGATGAGGGAAGGGAGGAAGGGAAGAAAGGAAATAATATGATGGGATATTTTCTCCTATACAAATCTGTTGCAAATTTTCGTACTGAAATAATGGATAATGGATTTGGATTGTTGATGGGAGGTGTATACATGTACAAAATCTGGAAAGAGTGGTTTTTTTCCTGTGTAAAAAGCAATCTTTTGTTTGAAAGTGGTCGTCTGAAGGAGTATGGCAAACAATGCTATCATAGTGCATCTTCTTTTTCTTTGGGTGCAGTTGTCACTAGAGATTTATAACTCTTTTCTTGGTTCATTGTTCCCTGGTCAGTGTGTACTCCTCATTCAGTGGTGCCAGAATTAAGATGAGGCCTGCCTGTTTCAATAAGGCTGCTTTGTTGTCAAGATGGCAGTACTTGTATAGAAATTGGATTGATTCCAACAGAGCTTCACTGCAAAACTATTGTCATATGATCCTTTTATTACTAAGAAAAGGCTTGTTCTCCCTAAAATGAAAGAAAGGAATAGTTATTTTTCTGTTTTCTTGTTGGGGGGGAGGGGAGGGAGGGAGTCACCAGAAAGTTTTTTCTATGAATAATTTACTGCAAATTTGAAAATTGTGCCTTACTATTGAGTATAACAAAAAGAGATCAGATTAAATGGACATTTAATGTAGAAATATGATGGAGTCAAATATAGTCCATATTATTGAACAGCAACTGTGATAAAATTGAATCAAGTAACCAGTGTGTTTGCACATGCAGTTTAACCTCAACAAGGAGTGGGTGGGAGATGAGGTGTGTTTGAGTGTTAAAGACAGAGATGGAGAGATCAGCGTGTGCTATATGTCACTGGAGTCTCTGGGTAGTGCAGTTCTTTTACCTATGTGTATATTACCAGTGAACACAAAAGGGGCATTATCAACTTACTTTAACTGAGCACTTTGGGGAAGGGATCATCTTTTGCTGAGTGTGTTTGTACAGCATCTAGCATAGTGGGGCCTTCATCCATGACTGGAGTTACCCCAGTATAAATAAATAATAATAACAAAACAACAACAAAGTTTATTTTAAAAAGAGATATTACAAAAGGGTAAATAGAATTAGTTTCAATGAAGAAAATTAAACAAAACTAAGCATATCCACCTCCAGAGTTGGAAATACAGGCAATAGTATCAGGCTAGTGCATGAGAACCAGAAAGTGAAAGTGCTGACCAGTCTAGTTTTATTGTCCAAGCTGTCATAAGTATAAAGTAGCCTAGAATTACTGTTTACCTGTAAGGGGTTAAGCTACAGGTAATCTGAGAGGGGGATAGGGACCAATAGGAACCGGAGATGCTAATCAACCTCGAAGACAAAGAGAGTTTTAGTTTCGGTTTATCTCTCGTTCTCCGGCTATGGGATGAACCACACCTATGTCTTTTACTCTACCTTTCTATAATCTTCTAACAAGTCTAACAAGTCAAGTTCAGCAGTAAGTGTTATGCTTGAATTATATCACTTGGAAAATTCTCCAGCTGTGGAAATTAACCTTGTGTGTCTTTATACTGTAAGGTTCAGCAGCCATCCAGCAGTGGGAGAAACTGGCCTGGGGAGGAGTTTGTCTTTGACTCTTTATTGATTATTGGAAGTGCTGTTCTACTGTTTGTTTTATAAGGGACTAGCACAAATACCCAGCATTGCTCGGGTCTGTTGGAGGGGGGGAGGGGGGAGAGAGCTGAGCGAGTACGGGGTCCGTTGGGGGGGGGGGGGAGAGAGCTAAGCGAGTGGGGGGGGCCGTTGGAGGGGGGAGGGGGGGAGAGAGCTGAGCGAGTGCGGGGTCCGTTGGAGGGGGGAGAGAGCTGAGCGAGTGGGGGGGGCCGTTGGAGGGGGGAGGGAGGAGAGAGCTGAGCGAGTGCAGGGGCCGTTGGAGGGGGCAGAGAGCTGAGCAAGTGTGGGGGCCATTGGAGGGGGGTATTATTACATCATAACTATGTCACAGAGAACAGCAGGTGTTAACCTGCTGCCCAGCTGATGTTAATGGGCTTTAAAGAATTTCACCCCTAGGGGGCGTCAGAGGTGAGATTTGAAAGATTTTCGATTCTTACCCTGATTAGGACCCTAAAGCCTATAACTGTACCAAATTTCAAGTCTCTAGCTGAAACGGTGTGGAAGGAGTAAGGGAACGTACATACACGAACGCATATACACACTGCATACACCATTTGACTTTTATATATAGAGATTTACTCTTTTCTTTTTCTTTAATTAAAATCTTCTTTTAAGAATTGGACTGCTTGTTTTCCATTGTGTAGATTCAGACTTTGAATCAGGAAAAGTCTCACAGGAAAAGGGAGGTTTTTTTTCTCAAGCCTCTCCCAGGGAAAGGAGATAGGTTTGAAGGGAGTTTGTGGAAAGGGAAGGACGGGTTCCAAAGTACCCAGACCCATTGTTTTGTGGGCTTAGTTTGATGGTGGCAGGTACCAAGTCCTGACACAGGAGACGTTGTGTTCTGGGGAAAAAGCTTTAGCCTAAGCTGGTAAAATAAGCTTGGGGGATTATTTCTTTTTCTTTTTTTTTTCATGCGGGTCCCCATATCTTTACCCTAGAGTTCAGAGTGGAGAGGCAATCCTGACACAAGCTGATTGCAAAGCAGTAAGTATGCTCAGTAAAAAGAGAAGTCAGATATCAAAATTCTGCCAGTCTTAATAATGAAGTTCTCAGTAACACAAATAAGGGATTTTGTTCTTTAAAAACTCGGAGGGGGAAATCAGTACAGTACATATAAATCAGTAGGAGTTCAGCAGAATTAAGGAGAACAAAATATCATTTGATAGCTAGATGGTAGATTTTAAAAGAGACCTCTCCTCTGACTTTTTATCTCTATTTATTCACAGTAAAAAAGTAAATGCACTTGTGCAGTTATCAATCAACTGCAAAGCAATGTTAGCAAAAGAATAGTAAGTTACCATAGTGGTAATACGAGGTGGAGAAATTACATTAGGTTCACATGCATTTTGTATGTGTGTGTTTTTGTTTTGGAATGATTAATGAACTCTTGGTGTCAGGAATCAGGGCCTACAGCAGAGCCAGTGTCTATGCAACCTAATAAGCACAGCTGGTCTGCAGTAGGCTGCCTTATTGGCTGGAAGAATCAGCAGGCCGACCCTTAATTCCAGCAGTACTTCAGTGGCTTCTGAACGGTATTCACTCACAGCTGCACTTGCCCCTGCCTTGTTCAGAGTCCTGCTTGCCTTGCCCACACCCCTACAACCTGCTTTGGCCCCAGCCTTACCAAATCTTGGCCCCGATTCCTGACTTCAGCTTTGACCCTTGGCTCTGGTGCCTGTCAGATGACTCCTGCCCTAAGCACTAGGCAAGATCGCCCACGTCCCAGGCACTGACACTTGTATCATTGTTAAGGAGCACGCCTCCTTTCATGCCCTGTTTGGTGATTCTAAGGAAAGATTTTTCTTTGGGTTGACGTTGACTGCAAAAATGTGTGTATTCTTGGTAATTACAAAACTGTTTTTGAGCTCTGATAATGCATAGATAGTTCATAGATTTTTAAAGCCCTAAGGAAAAATTATGGTAATCTAGTTTGACTTCTTGTTAACACAGACCATAGAATTTCACCCAGTAACGTCTGCATCAGGACTGTAACTTCTGATTGAGCTACTGCATATCTTTTAAAGACATCCAATCTCAAGTTGACAGCAAGTGATAGAGAATTGATCATATCCGTTGGCAAGTTGAACTCTTGCTTGATTCCCTTTACTGGTAAAAGTTTGGACCTTATTTCCATTCTCAGTTGGTCTAGCTTCTACTTTCAGCCATTGGATCATGTTATACCTTTGCCTGCTAAATTAAAGAGGTCCGCTACTGTGAGAAATTTTCTCTTTGTGTAAGTAGTTATGGATCATGATTGAGTCACCTCTCAATATTCTCTTAAATAATCTAGATAGATTGAATGTCTTTACTCCCTCACTGCGAGACTGGCCTTGCAGACCTTGAAATCATTCTTTTCTCATTCCTTTCCAGTTTTTCAACATTGCCTGTACTTGTATGTGTATGATTTATTATACTTTTGCTCTAAGCTTTTTTTAATAAACTGAAACGTCTGAAATCCTATTTGTTCTTCCATTAATAAGTTACTACTTTCAAGTACATCTGTACACACAAGAAAGTATGATTTGTATTTGGCAGATGTGGAGCAAATGTGTATATAGATGCTGTGCAATTTTTAACTGATTTAGGAGTCAGGAAGTTTGTATGCAATTCATGGCCATTAGGTAATGGGAAACTAATATGTGATGTTTTAAAAACTTGTGTGTAAACCATCCCCTCCCATGGGAGGAGAATAGTTATTTGGAGAAACTCCACTAAGAGAAGAGCTACACCGCACCCTCCTTATGATGGCATGTAGAGTACATATGCTGCACACCCCTTGCCTGGGTATGACTGGCAGTGTAGTCAGAGAGGTATTGCTTGAGGGGATTAAAGACCCATCTGAAGCCAGTGGGTATGTACTCTACTCACCCAAGCAGTGCTTCCCCTCTCTAGACTGCTGTTTTTAGCAGTGCAGTGACTTGTTGCCAGAACCTTTCCCCACATGGAGTGGGGAAGTGGGGAAAGGCTTTGGCAGCTCCTTGTTGCTGAAGCTTCTCCCTGCCAAAGAGCTGCTGAAGACTTTCCCAGTAAAGGGAAGGACTCTGGCAGCAGGGAAAGGCTCTGGCAGGCAGGGCCAGATTAACCTTTTGTGGGCACCGGTGTCCAGACCATGGCCCTGCCTCCCTGCGCTCCGCCCTGAGGCCCCGCTCCACCCACCCTCCACTCCAAGGCCCCACCCCAGCTTGGCCTCTTCCCCCTAAGGCTCTGCCTGCCACTCACACATGGGGGAGAGGGTGGAGAGGAGGGAGGTGGAGAGGGGTCAGAGAGAAGCGAGTGGTGAGTAGGGGCTCAGGGGGAAGAGGCTGGGAGGGGCCTCAGGCAGAGTGCAGGCGGAGTAGGGGAGTGAGGCCATGGTGTGGGCACCGGGGCCCATTTTGAGTGTGGGCTTAGCACCAGTGGTGCCATTGTAAACCTGCTACTGCTGGGAGGGGGATGCAGCAGGAAAAAGCTGGCTCTCCGCTGCTGGAACATTTCCCTGCTTGCTCCCCAGGCCAGAGCCTTTCACTGACACATGTTGCTATACACCTCAGTGTGGCTGCAGCTTGCTTTTCACTGCAGCATGTAGTTACACATACCCTACATGCCGCCACCACTGGTGTGCTGGGTAAACATACCCACAGAGAATTATATTGAGTTTTAGACTCCTCATCCCCTTGTGGGGCAGTGGAAGACACCTCCACGCACACAGATAATGTGAAATGCAAGGAAATCTCTGGGTCTCTCAGCAACTACATGTCTAGTAGAGTTGAGCAAAATTTGGGGGAAACTGACATTCAACATTTCTTTTCAAAACAGTTGACATTTCAAAACTTTTTGTGGAATGGAAATTCTGAAACATTGCAATTCAGAAATGTGGATACATTTTGTTTTGACATTTTTGATCAGCACATTTCAGCATTCACAATATTAAAATGTTTTGTTTCACTTTATTGAAGTGTCTTCAAATGCTTTGTTTTGAATAATTTCAACATTGAATTTGCATTTACATGTGGTGCATTATGGAAATTGTGATCCCAGCCCCAATTCTTTTCTATGGGCCAGGCACGCTGGCCAAACTACATCTCCCATCATGCACCATTTAGCTCAGCCAGAAATAAATCAGTGCGTTGCCTTATGGTAGATACAGTCCTCCAGGGAGTTTGGCCCTTAGAAGAGAATGGGGGCTGGAATTACAACTCTGATAGGGAATTGTAGTTTAATGTTTTATGAAACTGATTCAAAACAAAGTATGTCAGGTAAGTTCAAAAATGAAGTATGCTGATTGGGGTCAAATTGAGCTAAAATAAAATATTTCATTTTGATTTTCCTGAAGGAAAATTTATTTTCTGGAAACTGCATTTTCCCTTGGAATATCACTCATGGAAAATTCCTGACCAAATCTAATGGCAAGCTTTGTGACTTTGCCATAGGCCCTCTTGAAACATGGCTCACTGAGGAGTTGTGCTATGATTGGCAGACCTGCCCTTCCTTGTAGGGTTAATCCTGAAACTCTCAGTATTATTTTCCTCTGGATTTTCCAGTAGAAGGGTCTATATGTTTCTGGAGGATGATACAGTACAGACCAACTGTCCTTCAGTTCAACCCACCCTCTGGACTGACATGACACTCCCAAGATGTAGAACTACAACCATACAATGTTCTGAACTTTCACCACTGTTATGTTTGTCTTATTTGGCCAGTATATTCAGAAGATTCATTTCCTCTGTGCAGTGCAGCAAAGAGCTGATGTTGTCTTAGTTTTATGACATCACACCCATGAATTACAACTTTTGATCGAGGAGAATAGTGCAAGAGAAGTAATCCTAAAATCCACTTGTCCTCTGGACATGGCTTCTCTAATGATTATTCACAGCAGCTTCAGCTTCTTTTATTCCTCTGTCAGATCACCAGTAATGATGGGCCCAAATTATTTTTTTTCTACCACTTTCTATCTTGTATCAGCTTCATAACTTCTTTCATCTTTAAATATTGTTCTTCTTTTCATTCTTCCCTGTATCTGTCCAACGCATCTTCAGTCTTCCTCTGTTTCTAATTGCTTGCCATATATTGTCATGTGTGGTATCCTTTCTGGGTCCACTTATGACACACTACCACCTTTCTTGAATTGTCTGTAAAAGCTTTATTTCCTGCCCTAGCTGTTTTCTTATCTCTTGTTTTTTTATTTTCTGCAGTCTTGAAACTCTCAGGATTCCCTTTAGCCAGTTTTTGTTCATTGCCTATCTTCAAATTCAAGCATTTCATCCCATACAGCAATATTGATGTGATGCTTGTCTCAAATATAGTACACTGATTCTTGTTTTGATCAAAATGTCTTTGGCCTTCCAGATTTTGGCTAGCACCTAGTACAATTCTTCTTCTTATGTAATCTTCACAATTCCCATTCTTAGATATTAGTCCTCCAAGGTACACACAGTTTTCCACTTGATCTAGTTCTTTGTCTCCAAGTTTTATCTTTGCCTCTTTTGTCTTCCAATTTCCATATTTTTGTCTTCTCCATGCTATTCTTCACTCCTAATTTTCTTCTTCACTAGTCTGCCATATCAATTATTCTCTGTAAATCCTCCTTGGTCAATGCTGTGACATCAATATCGTCTGCATATCTAAGGTTATGCATTGTCCTACCACATAAGATGACTCCTCCCATTTCATCTATCAGAGCTGCAGCCATTATTGCTTCCAGAACCAAACTGAACAAATGTGATGATAGCGTGCAACCTCGTCTCACTTCTACAGTCCTGGACCCTTCTGGCAGCTTCTTTTCTACTCTTATGGCACTTATTGACTTCCTGTAGATGTTTTCTACCAACTTGATCAATTTTGGGGGGATGGCATATGTTCTCATAACTAGCCATAACCCTGTCTGCCAAATGTATCAAAAGCCTGTTTGAAGTCTGTAAAGATGTAATAGCTTCGGCTGTGTCCTTTGTACTTCTCCTGATATCTGTCTTATCACAAATAATAGATCTTTATATTTCATCCTGGTCTAAATTGAGCCTGGTTTTGTGCAAAAGGAACGCACCCAGATTCATTTTTAATTCTTATCTAAAAGCTTTATGGTAGTTTTTCTTGCTCCTTATCAAACTTATGAATGAAAACAAATATCTTTTAAAAATATTACCTTATCTCATTTGAGGTTGGGCCTCAGCTTTGCTTCCTGCTAGGTAGAGGATCTGTTTTAATGGCCTGGCCTCAGAGTTTAATAGACACAGTTGGATTCTCTTCTTAGTGGTACATTTTCAGACATGACTGAGTGGAACTGCTTAGTTGTTTCACCAGTAAACCACTCTGGATATCTAACTGAACATCTTGATTATCTTTTGTCTTAGAATTGTTTGCTCCTTAATGTTCCCCTTTTCTCTGCCATCTTTAAAGGTCACTTTGGTAGGTAGATGATCCACCCCAGAGGAAGCTGGAAAGGAGAAGGCTAAAGAACAGATGATGGAAATTACATGCTGAATTGACTGATTGCAGCATAAATAATTTTTGGAATCTTGTGCCAGAGCAGTGGTAGAAGCAGAGAGAGAAAAGATTCTTTTCCTCTCTCACGTCAGACCCGAAGTTCCCAGAAATTTAACTGTTCTGGGCAGCAGACCATTTGGTGCATCGGAACGGCCTCTCCTGAGAAAGTGTCAAATATTTCTTGCTGCAAGGCGTTATCAGTCTATTTTATGAAAAAGATCGCTTGGACTTAGATTTACTTCTTCCATGAAAGCAGATGTATGCCACTTCTGAACTGAATTCAGGCTGTTTTTCTTATTGGGGTTCTAGAGGTGGATTTGGACCAATGCAGTCTGGTTGTCTGATAAAATCATGCAGGGGGAACTGAAGTGGACTTTTAGTAGATGGTTAATACCTCTTGGGAGCAAAACTGTATCGCTCAAATCATTGTTGTTGGCTATGAAAATCTCAACAATTTTCTGTCTCTATGTTCCTGTTCTGTGTACATTGTTGAGTTTTTGGTGAAGCAGTGCTGGCACTATCTTTACTCTTTCGATTTCTTTTGACCCTTTGCAGTGTGGTTCTTAGTCTGGATATAGTGCACAGACTGTTGATCTCACTGGCCAATTAACTCCCCTTTGGAATTGTACAAAGATCAGGTATCTACACTGATTGTATTAGAACCATTAGCTGCCTTCGATACTGTTGAAAATTAGTTGTTGACATGTTTGTGGACTCTGTCATAGATACACAAAGTTGCTTTTAATTAATTCTATTCATTTTCCCCTATAAGGACTTAGAGGTTTTGTCTTGAGGGCTCTGTTGTAAGGCATTCCATAGGCCGCTAGTGGGATATATATCATGTCACCAGCTGAGACAGTGAGACATTTTGTGCTGCAGTGCCGCCAGTAGGCTGATAAAAGTCAACTGTGCATCTACTTTAGATCCAGGGGGTGTAGTCATTCAGCATTCCCATGGTCTCTCTGAGCTAGAGGGTTGGATGATGATAGTAAAATGACTGACAGTCCAGGTAAGACAAAGATGATGCTGGTCGGCTTGGAAGGTAACCAGAGGAGATGGTTCTATGTAAAGGGCATTGCAATATTCCAGCTGACCTCCCCCACAACACGAAAAATTAGTCTTATGCTAAATGAAGATGGAAAGGGTACTCGCCATTGCTGTTATCTGTACATCCAAAGGCAGCTGAAGACCAAGCAAGATCTATCTTTGCAATGAACTTCAGTGACAGAAGCTTTGATCAAGGAAATGAGAGCTAATTTTCTAAAATATAAACATGAAAAGTTAAATAGTTAATTGCTTTTGCAAATCATTATTGGGTGAATGTGCTTTCATGTCAAAGTCTCATCTATTTATGAGAAGTGATAAATCCGATTAGGAACAAAACATTTAAAAGATTTAAAACATTTAAAAGGGGTGGGTAGAATCTGCAAGGTAAATAAGGATTCTGTCTGGTAGAGGCCAGTCAAGCCCTACTTCTTTAATGTTGGGAATGTCTGTGTCAGATTATGACTAATTAGTACTCATAGCTAGAATCATAGAGGTAGCCGTGTTAGTCTGGAATTGCAGAAGTGACAAAGAGTCCTGTGGCACCTTAAAGACTAACTAAAGTATTGAAGCATAAGCTTTCATGGGCTAATACCCACTTCGTCGGATGCATCAATACTTTAGTTAGTCTATAAGCAGGTGCTACAGGACTCTTTGTCACTTCTACTCATAGCTAGAAATTCAGGAACTGTAGAGCTGAATTTCCTTGTGAAATAAAAGCTGCAAAACACCATTTTTTGTAACTTGTTTTGCAAATTGTCCATGTGTTAATTTCTGTTTCACAGTTGCTAGATTGTAAGTTAGTGATGCACTTTTGCAGCTCTGAAAGGAAGGCTCTTAATAACAATTTCTTTTGTAAATTGTGGTTTTTGTTTTATGTAAACCTCTTCTATAATTGGTTTTGAATATAGTAATAGCAATGCAATAAAGCAAATTTATATTTTGTAAAGTTATACTTATGAGTCAGTATTGAACTGTAGTTTAGTGGTTGTTAATATAACACAGTGAGAGATGTACAAAGTGCACTGACAAAGTAGTCTAAAAATAAGATTCTGCATTATTATAAAATATTGAGCTGTATGACCAGCATTTGTGGTAGCAGAGCAAGGCGGTAGTAGGCTCAGAGTGGTTCTCTATGAGTTCTGACCATGAGGATAGCTATCAATCAGAATTTGTTATGATAATGTGGAAAGGTAATGTAAAATAAGAAGGAATTAAATCTAAATACAGAATCTATTATTAGAAGTAACTCTATGTTCTATAAGCAAATGAACAACCAATGAGATTCAACATTACTACAGTATTAAGGAATTAACTTTATTGTCATATCAACTCAAATGAATATTTTAAATAAATATTCAGATGGAATTTCCAGAGCTAAGCACTCGGTGAACAGAAAAAACTTTCAAAATCTTAAATTAAATACATATGAATATACACACTAAAATACTAATTTAGTCCTCTTAATCTTTCGATGCCACTGGTATGCTAATATTCTTCTGTCTTCACCAACAAATAAAAAAGTTAATGTCATGTTCTGAAAGTTGGAAAATTTACTGTTTTAAGTTGATCCAAAGTTTGGTGGGGAACAGTAATTCTGTTTCCATGCCAGCATCTGGAAAGACTTGCTTCACCAGTCTGTGTGCAGCTGTGCTCCTTAGAATCTGAAAGGATGGAATTTTTTCCTGAGAGTTAAATTTCCTTTTGTCCTGTGGCCCTCAAGTTCCCTCCCTGAGAATTACATTCAGTAGTCACTTTACAGTAATTGTTTCTCTTGATCACACTGCCAGTGGACTGATTGCACACCAGTGTCAGGTAGCAATTTTCTGTGTAAAGAAAGTCTTCTGTAGGGTTCATTTGTATTCCAGCCTCAGTATCCACTCTTTACATAATAAAGGGGTCAGGAGGCTGCATGTGTGTCCATCTGTCTGTCCAGAATGGCCAATATATTACGGGCAGGGGTCTATTTGTGCAAAGTCTTCACCTAGCTCGCTTACAGGGGATAGATAAATGTTTTCTTTAGACTAAAATTTTGTTGTGAGAAGTGGCTTTTTATTGGAAAAGTATGGTTTTCATTTTGTTTGTAGCACGCTTGATCCAGTTTTCTCCTCCACCATCCAGGTTAGTTTTGTTTCATATTCATTAGTCATTGAAATTTGTAACTTATCAGTTCTTGTCAGGATCAGTTCAAGCAGGCCTTTCACCTACCTATATTTTCTTGAGAATGCTCCTTGTTAAAGTCTGTGGGCGCAGGAGGTGCTGCTCATCCAGGCCAAAGAAGCGCCACACTCCATCTTCTGCTGCTTCTTTATCCTTGCCTTTAGCTTGCAGTGGGTTGTGAGAATGAAGGTAAGGTTGAAGGAAGAGACTACTAAGGGCTGAAGTGGCAAAACCACTTGCATGAGGATGCAAGTGGTTCTGCCAACAACATTTTGCACTCTTCTGCCTCAGTGAGGATGTAAGAAAAACCAAGGCAGGCAAAATACAATATAAGATGATTTTTCGAAGTGGCAAAAAATACCAGTTTTGGCTTTTGTGTTGATTGAATCAGGCCCTTGCTCTCTGACCTTTAATTTTCTGCGTTTTTAAAAAGAGCTGAACCTGAATCAAAGCCTGCTAAGTGCCCTTTTATTTTAACTACCACAGAAGCAGCTGGCTTCTTCCCTTTGTTTCCCGAATGCAACAAAGTTTAGCTGTTCTAATTGATACGGTTATAGAGCAGGGGTGGGCAAACCTTTTGGCTCAAAGGGCCACACCTGTGTGGGGAAATTGTATGCAGGCCATGAATATAAGGCTGGGGCAGAGGGTCGGAGTGCAGGGTGTGGGAGTGGGTGCAGTGTGCAGGAAGGGGCTCAGGGAAAGGGGTTGGCGTGCAGGAGAAGTGTGGGGTATGGCCTGGGGCTCAGGACAGGGAGTTGGCAACTCAGGTCAGGGGTGCAGGAAGGGGTGCAGAGTACAGGAAGGGGCTCAGGACAGAATGTTGGAGTGCGGGAGAGGACTCAGGGCAGGAAGCTGGGGTTCAGGAGGGGTGTGTCAGGGAGCTCAAAGCAGATAGGGGGCTCAGGGCAGGGGGTTGGGATATGGGGTGCAGGAGGATTTGGGGTGTGGGCTCTGGCCTGGCACCGCTTATCTCAGAGGGCACTGGGGAGGCAGCAGCACACAGAGGTGCTAAGAGAGGCTCCTTGCCTACCCTGGCCCCAGGGTGGATTTGATTTAAATCATGATTTAAATCACTAGTTTGGAAGACTCAATTTAATCATGGATTTCTACATAAGAGTGTATTCTTGTTGGTTGTCATAACCTTAATACATATTCTTCACAACTCAGAGAAAGATGTAGTTTTATTTTTATAAGATACACACTATACATTTTTAAAGTGACTTATTTTGAAAACTTTTCAGATTAGTTTTATAGCTGTATCAGAAAATGAAATGATTGGTTATTTCAGTTACCAAAGGTAATTGAAGCAGATATTTATGAAGTCATTGGGAGGTGAACTATCTCCAATTTAACTGCTTAAATTGGGAGATTTTCTTGCCATGTGTATTAAGAGGAGAACATCACCAGACAGATATTTAAATTGTTTTATTTAACTAAAACAACAATGTTATGTATTCTGGAATTTTTTCTTCAACAGCAAATATATTTTAACAAATCAAGCATGTGAATTTTTGAATTTAGTTAAACATTCAAGTTTTTTAAAATCAGGTTTGTTTTTGTTACAGTTGTTTTTAACTAAAATAGTTAAATGAAATATGTAGAAAACAAAAATTAAATCGACTATGTCAGCCAGGTCAACATGAGAATATTGAGAATTTAAGATATTGGCTTCTGCAGCTAACTCAGTCTTTACCTTCATTTTCCTGTTTGTTCATAATCTGGAAAAGAAAAACAAGCTTTCCTGCTTTTTCAGGTCCCAAACAATTTCTCAATTTGGAATGAATTAGTCCAAAGGAAGAAAATATTCTTTCTACTCCAGCAGAAGAAGCTACTGCTATTAAAAGTGGGATTATCACTTCAACAGTCTCTGAATCTAAGTGCTTAAGTGACTTCCACCAGTTCACTGGTGTGACTTTCTTTAAAACAAAATCAGCAAACATACATTTCTTGAATGGTTCACCCTTAGCTCTGACCTTTATTATAGTTGACATTAGGTAGGGATGATTGCTGGATGTCCATGTCATAGCCAACTCCTCTTCTTCTGCAGTTAAGGTTTGACCCTGGTACTGAGTATTGAGAATATTTGCAAGAAAATGAGCTGGAGATAGTGCTTGTCCCATTTGTTTTTTTAATGCTTGTAATTTAACTCTGTCATTGCTTATTTCTCTTTTTAAGATCTCACTCAGTTCCTTCCAAATTTCAACAGCGTCAGCAATAAAACAGCTATTTCCCTGCATTTTGTTCAAGGCTACAGAAATAGACTTCAGGGTACTCAGCCTGTGGTCAACATTTCTCTTAAACCCAGTGATGAGAACTTTGGCTGTGACAATGCATCTATTTTTTTCATGATTTTGTTCATAAACTGTCATCAGATTAGCCCAGTTCTTGATATAGTGCTCCAAACAGCCCACTACTGAGCTCCATCACATGTCTTGTTGGAGAATTAGCTTGGTTCCTTCCACTTTTTTCAGAGCAGCTGCTGTAAAGTGGTTGTTACAGAAGTATTGTGCAATTTCAACATTAGCCTTTATTTCTGAAACACTGAAGTCTTTGGCTAGAAGGTGCATCAAATGAGCACTGCAACCGTATGTTATTTGTTTCGGATTCTCTTCACTCTCGTCTAAACAATTTCTTCTAGTTTTGGATACATTCACATCATTGTCTGTGACCAAGCTGCATACTAGACATCTGAATTTTTTTCAGTTTCTTATAACTTTTATTGCTACTTCTTGTAAGTATTCTGCCGTGTGCATTTCCTGGTGTATCAATTTTTTCTGTAAGAAAGACATGCCCTTCTTCTGTTATCATACAAGCACATACAACAGGATCGTTGTGGACATTGCTCTACCCATCAAGACTCAGATTAACAATTTCACCCTCTAGATCTTTTGCACACTGCTCAATTTCTCTTTCATACACTTTATCCAGCAATTTGCCTGCGACATCTGCTCTGTTTGATGGACTGTATCCTGGTCTTAATGACTGAACCATGTTAATGAAGTGAGGGTTCCCAATCATACAGAAAGGAGAGTTTGTTGCATAAACTGGGAATTTTTTTCATCAATTACCTATTTTTGTAATCTACTGGTTCTTATCACAGACTTATCTATGGTTGTTTCTGGATGATGCAGATTATTATTTTTCTTTTTGCTACGGGTGATATACATGATATGACTGAAACAGTGTCATTGGCAGATAACTCTGAAACTATAGAAAATTATGGAGATCTTGAAGGTGGATAGTCTTCAGAATCGTGTATGTTGAGGATGGATTCTTCTAAACAAGTAAATGGAGTTATTTAATTATTATTACCATATTGCTCATTTAGTATTACTCATTACATTCACTAACAATGCCACTTTAAAGGTGAAATTGTAAAAGGAAGATCTGCTATTTCTTTTTTACTACAACTGCATCTTAAATTATAGTACCATAGAATAACAACTATATTTTTTGCTCAAACATGCAAATTCAACAATAGTCCAGAAGGAAGACAGGCAGTCCTTAAGAAAAAAGTATGAAATAAAAAAGTTTACCAACCTGAAGATCCTGCATGTTCAGACATGTTCCTTTCATCATCTTCAATGCAGCTTCTTCCTGAGATGTTGTTTCATTTGGTCAACCAGGCCTTGCATTTCTTTGTTGAGATGTTTGCATTTTGCACACATGCCTGTCCTACCCACAGGTAGAGGATCTTCATTAAAATCTCTTTTATGGTCTGCTCCCATTATAGGTTTTCCCTTTTAGTGAGACAATGGTATGGTAGATCTTAAATCAATGAAGACTACAGAAAGACCTCAAGACTTCAGGAACACGCTGCTCAAACAGTTTCACTTTTGATTCTACTGCCTGTCCCTCCCTTGTCACATTTATCTCCAGGTGTCGTCTCCTTATCCAGATTTATTCCGCCCTCAACAATCTACTATTCGTTTAACTTTTTGAAACTTGCACTTTTAGAGAGAGGTAAGGGATTGACTGTGTACAGAAATTTGCAGAAAGACAAAAGGGTTGAGGTCTGTTATTTCTCACCTCTATATATTATTTACTTAAAAATATTTTTGCTGTTAACCAGCATTTTTTCTTTGGAGACACAAATCCACAGAACTGGAACACTAAGCATCTCTGATGGTATCTTCTAGACTGAGCACTGAGTCCCATTGGGCAGATAGAGAGATTAATTTAAATAATCTATACAAAAGCCTCTGGAACCCCACAAGATTGGGTCTCTAATCCATGAACTATTGGAACTCATTTCCAAAACTTTTCTTAAACATTACATTAATATATTGTCTTATAGTATAGAATTAGAATTTATAATCCTTATTCCATGATGAGATATCTTTGAGCTATAATGTATCTTAATGAAAACTATCTTTAGATAGTTTTTTTCCCTCAAAGAGCATTTTATAAAAAAAATCTGATTTAAATTTTTTAAAAAATTGATTTTCTATCCACCGTGCCTCACCCTGTGCTGCTCCTTGAAGAGGCCAGCATGTCCGGCAGTGGCTCTTGGGGGTGGGTGGGGCGAGGGGTATACCACACGCTGCCTTCACCTGTGGGTACCACCCTTGAAGCTCTCATTGGCTGCGGTTCCCTATTCCCAGCCAGTGGGAGTTGTGGGGGGGTGGGGCCTCCAGGCGAGGGCAGCTTACAGAGCTCTCTGTCCTCCCTCCCCTGGGGGCCACAGGGACATGGTGCCCGGTGCTTCAGGGAGCGGCGTGGGGCCAGGGCAGGCAGGGAGCCTGTCTTAGCCCTGTTGCACCATGGGGCTGGCAATCCCACTGGCCGGATTGAAAGCTTTGATGGGCCGGATCCAGCCCTGCAGGCCATAGTTTTCCCTCCACTGTTATAGAGGGGTGAGGAGAATTTTGAAAACACAAATCACAAGGGTTAACTTCATACTATACGCTTGTTTCCTCAGCATTAGAGATTCTCTATTCATGGGTATCCTTTATTGAAAGCAAAGTATAGTCATTGAACAGTTTATATGCAGTAATGCATACAACACTTCCAGCTGTAACTCAAAAAAGAGAGAAGCTTTCAAATTCTTTGCTTGGGTAGTTTTTGAATATCATATGCAGTATGTGAGAAAATCATATGACAATTTTGTTTTGCTTGTGTCTTAATCCAAATCGACAGCTTTCCAAGTACATGACACAAGAGAGGTTACCACATGTCATTTAGAAGCGTTTTTCAAGTTCAGTGAAGTTCCCATTTATTAGAGAGATGGGAGTGTAACAGATAAGCTGAGTAAATGGATTAGCTTTAAGCAGTACTATTGTTGGCACTGCCTGCAAATGGATTGTAAACCAAGAAGTCATTTCTAGCAAGTGCTATTCTTTCACTCTCTGATTAGAAGTGAGGAACATAAATAGAATGGCCTGTATGGAAATGATTCCTGCAGGAAAGTAGCATGTAAAATCAGTCAAGGCTATAGGTACTTGGGGCAAAATGTGCAAACATAATACCAGCTCCAAGAGAGGGGGAAAGGGGGAGAAGCATTAAGCCAAGCGTGTCTCTGCCCATCTCTGTCTGAATGCTTGAGATGGTACGGACAAATGACACCTTCCAGGCATGCAGCACTGCTGTCTTCTTTTAGGACCTACATGCAGCAGCTTTTACCTTTAGCTGTTTTTAGTGATTGGGTACTCTTGGCTTTAGGTGAGTTACACGAAGAAGGTCATTTAGGAGAACGCCTCCTAATTACAAACACTATTGGTGAAGAGTAACCTATTGCTTGAGAGACAGATTTTTTTCTTGTACAGTTCTTACAGCGTAACTTTAGTGTTAACATTCTTAGAGATAATATTATACTGAAGTATAGTGATTGCCATTAAAAAGATAGTTTACACCTATATTCTTTACCACAGTAAGGATACCAGGCTTCTAGCATAGCACCCATTGCCCCGTATACGAGCGACTGTGATCCTCCTCCCCCCCCGCCCCGCCCCCGAGCTGTACAGAAAGGACAGTGGGGATAGAGTCCGCTCTGCTTGTGGTAGCAGTAGTGGTGAGTTTAACGATTCAGGTTATGGAATCTGGTGGTAGTTCTAGTGGTGTGGTGGGGGGGGGGGTTTGATGGAGGAGCACCAAGTCTGTACAGTTGTTAGATTTTTTTTTAATTTTCATTTCCTTTCTGGGTGATTTTTTTTATGTGTATCAGTGAATTGTAGACCAGCTTTTACTGGCATACAACATTGTGGTTTTTGTATTAATATACATTTATTTTCATCTCCTGAAAGCCTTGAGATAGGTTTACAGCAAGGGTGGGCAAACTTTTTGGCCTGAGGGCTGCACTGGGTTTCCGAAATTGTATGGAGGGCCGGTTAGGGGCGGCTGTGCCTCCCCAAACAGCAAGGAGGGCCTGGGGGTAGTCTCCCCAGCCTGGA
Source organism: Sternotherus odoratus (assembly GCA_032164245.1). NCBI lineage: Eukaryota > Metazoa > Chordata > Testudines > Kinosternidae > Sternotherus > Sternotherus odoratus. The sequence continues at coordinate 66,232,831 of JAVMKO010000003.1, forward strand.
GTTCAGGGGCGGACAGGAGGGTCCCACGGGCCCACTGTAGTTTGCCCACCCCTGGTTTACAGCATGGTAAGTATTTAACCATGTGACTCACTAATATCAAAGGGACAGTTTAAAAATCACATATGGTCTGGATTATTTTAACCTGCTATTGTTACAAGCAACATCTGAGATTATTGTAAATGAAAGAGATTAGAGAAAAACTTTTTTCTAATGATTTTTTAAGTCTGTTTACTTTTGTGCACTTGACAGCACATTGAACCTAATATGAAGTGCATTGAAGTCATTTGGAGTTGACTTCAGCAGATTTGGGACTAGGCCCTTTGGGTATACAGTGAAACCTCGATTTAACGGACTAATTCGGGCAAGGGGGTGTCCGTTAAAGCCAAAAGTCCGTTATTTAATAATTTTTTAAAATCATTAAATAACAGGACTTTTGGCTTTAATGGACACCCCCTCGCCCGAATTAATCCGTTAAATCGAGGTTTTACTGATCACAGCCGGGAGCCCCCGCCCGGCTCCCCGCAGCGGGGAGCCCGGCGGGAGCTGTCAACCCCCCCGGCCGGCTCCCCGCTGCGGGGAGCCGGGCAGGAGCTGTCAACTCGCCCGCCGGGCTCCCCGCTGCCGGGAGCCCGGCGGGAGCTGTCAACCCCCCCCCCACCCGCCTGAACAGCCCCCCCGCCGGACCCCCGCCCGCCCGAGGGGGGGGGGGAGCCGGCGCGGGGCTGCTTGGGAGATCCGGTCAGCTGCCTGGTCAATTTCAGGTGAAATTGACCAGGCAGCTGACCCGATCGCCCAAGCAGCCCTGCGCCGGCTCCCGCCCCCCCCTGTCAACCCCCTCCCCCGCCCGGCTCCCCACAGCGGGGAGCCCGGCGGGAACTGTCAAACCCCCCCCCCCCGCCCGGCTCCCCGCAGCGGGGAGCCCGGCGGGAATTGTCAAACCCCCCCCGCCCGGCTCGCCGCAGCGGGGAGCCCGGCGGGAACTGTCAACCCCCCCCTCCCGGCTCCCCGCAGGGGAGCCAGGCGGGGGCGGGGGAGTTTGACAGCTCCCGCCGGGCTCCCCGCCGTGGGGAGCCAGGCGGGAGCTGTCAACTCGGCCGCCGGGATCCCCGCTGTGGGGAGCCAGGCGGGAGCTGTCAAACCCCCCCCCCCCCCCGACTCCCCGCTGTGGGGAGCCCGGCGGGAACTGTCAAACCCCCCCCTCCCCCGCCCGGCTCCCTGCAGGGGAGCCAGGCGGGGGAGGGGGTTTTGACAGCTCCCGCCGGGCTCCCCGCTGTGGGGAGCCAGGCGGGAGCTGTCAACTCGGCCGCCCGGCTCCCCGGGGGCGGGGAGCCGGGAAGCCGGGTTGACAGCTCCCGCCCGGCTCCCCGGGGGCGGGAGCCAGCGGCCCCCCAATAACGGATTTCGGATGCATCGGAAATTTTGTCCGTTGCATCCGAAGTCCGTTAAATCGGGGTCCGTTAAATCGAGGGTTTACTGTAGTTGATTTCCCTCTTTCCCCTTTATTGTCAGTTGCTTTCCTCTATTGTTTGTGTGGGTCTTTCACACAACAGGGGAGAGCGGAAACTCTTTAAAAATCGGACAATACAATTTGTAAAACCACAATTGTCAGGGTGATTCAGGGTAGTCTCTGAAACTGCTTTTAAGTTTGTTTGTTTTTAAATGACTATGTTTTGAGCTGTCTCTTTGGTGTAAGGGAAGAGGGAGGGTTCTCCTAAATGTGCACAAATGGGTGTATCATAGCTAAAACTTGCATTTCAGACATTGAGCATAGTCTTGCTATTTTTCTAAGGGAGCTGTACGAATTACTATGAAAAGAACAGAAACCAGCAGTGTACAATTAGAACCAGTATTCAGTCTTTGCTTGGGGAAAAGAGAGGGTGGGGTGGAATAAGTTTAGGCATTTTGTATATAAAAGTTAGCTCACCTCAGATAATGCTACATGTACACTAGTACTTGAGACTCACCCTTCCCCTAGTACAGGGGTCGGCAACCTTTCAGATGTGAGGTGCTGAGTCTTCATTTATTCACTCTAATTCAAGGTTCTGTGTGCCAGTAATACATTTTAACATTTTTAGAAGGTCTCTTTCTATAAGTCTATAATATAAAACTAAACTATTGTTGTATGTAAAGTAAATAAGATTTTTAAAATGTTTAAGAAGCTTCATTTAAAATTAAATTAAAACGAAGAGCCCCCCAGACCAGTGGCCAGGACCCGGGCAGTGTGAGTGCCACTGAAAATCAGCTCGCGTGCTGCCTTCGGCACCCGTGCCATAATTGCCTACCCCTGCCCTAGTATATCCTCAGTTCTGCAAAGACTTATGTACAAGAGTAACGTTAAGGTACAGCCACTCTTCTCCCTTCTTTTGGAGGATGGTAGGGTACATACATGGGTAGCCCCCTAGTACAGATATAAATAGCAGTGTAGGTGGTGAGGCACTGCTTAGGTGAGTAGAGTAAAGATGTGCCTGAACCCTCTGGGTATGTATCCAGGTATATTCTCTGCTGCCCAAGCAGTGCCTCTTTGTCTACTCTGCTATTTTTAGCAGTCCCATTGCTTCCCCCTTATTTCCCCGCTGCCTCCCCGGTTTTTCACTGACGTGTAGCTACACACTATAATGTGAATGCAGCTTGCTTTTCACTGTGGCCTAGATGTCACCAATGCCGGTGTGCAGTCCTGTGAGTAGTGCCACTGAGCTCAATGGGATCAGGCCTTAAATGTCCAGATTTTGGAATTTAGGAAAGCATAACTGATTCTGATAAAACCTTAGACACCTATCCGGCAACTGTTTTCATGCTGCTGGGACCCGTCACCTATGCAATGCTCCATTGACTTCATTTGGGTTCTGAGAAGGTGCAGGGGTCTGCCCGCACCTAGATGTATTGAAGGAAGAAATACAGGGATCCATGTGCTCAGAACCAGCTGCAGGATCAGGGCCTAACCTTGCACACAGGAACAGGGCCGGCGACAGGAATTTGGGGGCCCCATACGCAGATCGTGTGGGCACTCCCCCCCCCGGCCGGTCTCCTGCTGCCCGCGGCCCCCCCCCCCCCCGGTCTCCCGATGCCCGCGGGGCCCCCCCCCCCCCCCCCCGGTCGCCCGTGGCCCCCCCCCCAGCCGGCAACAAGGGGGTACAGCAGCGTACCGGGCCCGCCCTTAAGTCCGGGGCCCGGTACAGCTGTACCCCTTGTACCCCCCTGTCGCCGGCCCTGCACAGGAAAGGGGAGACGTTGAATGTGCACATTCCAGAAGAACTACTCTTTGTCTTCTCCATCTCATCGCATAACATGAATGCATTGTATCCCTCCTCCTCAGACACCCCAAAGTGATCTGCATCTCTCAGGCTTGTTTCCACATAGAAGTGGAACAAATTCTTGCCATTTCTTCAAGTATATATCAGTTCCGCTTTTGCTGTTGCTCCCTTTGAGTAAAGAGATAGAGAGTCACAATAGTGCTGCAAACCAAATTAGAAATAGCATTATTCTTACATCAATACAAGACCAAAAACTATAGGGAATCTATGGTATTGTCCTGGCAGTATAGTGTACTCTTTATTCTTTTTGTTTTGTTTCCACTGACCCCATCATTCTAACTTCACATTAAAAAAAGTCATTTAAATACTTGTTCTATTTAGGGAGAAATACATAGGTGAAATGTAAAAGATTTTCCTTGCTTCTCCCCGGTGACCAAGAAAATGAAGTTTAGACTTGTATTAAATTGAAGATATTGGTGTACACTAAGGAACAGCCATTGATAAAATGTTCAAATCCTGATAATGGCTTGAATGTTTGGCACCCAGCACACGAGCTGTGACCTATAGCAAAGATAGAAGTCCACATACTGTTAAGGATGTAGTTTTATTAAAAAGTGAGAGTTGATCCAAGAAGTTTTTTCACATTTTGAAAAGCATGGTTAGGAGGAAAAAATTATTCATTTAAAAATCTATATACTCACACCTGCACAGGAATGGGTTAACTAAATGATTGAGTTTAACAAGACCCACAGTTAAGAGTAAGGTAGTTCCTTTGTTCCTACAGCTCATGAACCCACATAGAGCTTTGTGTTGTATAAGGGGAAGTTAGAATTAACTGTCTTTTTTTAACTTTTCTATTAAGATTAATAGATTTTTAGGGTCAGCAATGACCATGTGACCATCTAGTCTGACCTGCATAAAACAAGCTGTAGAATTCACACAGTAATTCCTGCATTGAGCCAATAACTTTTAGAATTGGAACTCTTTTTTTTTTTTTAGAAAAGACATCAGTTTTAATTAAGGTAGTTAATTTTTAAATGGGTACCCATTTTCTAATTAGTCTAGTTTTAGCTAGCTATCATTTTTTTTCAGCCCTTCGCCCGTCCCTCAGCTTGCCCAAATTTAGCCTTTTTATCTTTTTGAAATTCAAGTGTATATTTACTTTAGCAAATAATTCATGTTTTATGTATTAAAATTAACAAAGAAGATGATCTGTGCCGGTCTTGAAAATGTACTGCCAGGTACATCAGCTAGTTGATCTAAGACAGGGGTTCTCAAACTGTGGGTCGGGCCCCCATCCTGTTTTAATGGAGTCACCATCGTTGGTGTTAGACTTGCTGGGGCCTAGGGCTGAAACTGAAACCTGACTCCCACTTCCTGGGGCTGAAGCCAAAGCCCAATAGCTTCAGCCCTGGGCGACGGGGCTCAAGTTACAGGCTCTTGGGCTTCAGCTTTGGCCCCAGGGCAGTGGGGCTCAGGCAGGCCCAGGCTTCAGGCCCCTCTTCCCCCGAGGTCATGTAGTCATTTTTGTTGTTAGAAGGGGGTCATGGTGCAATGAAGTTTGGGAACACCTGATATGGGGTGACCAGATAGCAAATATGAAAAATCGGGACAGGGAGTGGGGGGTAATAGGCACCTATATAAGAAAAAGCCCTGAATAGCAGGACTGTTCCTTTAAAATTAGGGTATCTTGTCACCCTACCTGATATAACAGATATTCACAATGGGGAGACAGCATGGGCCAGTGGGTAATCCTCAGATTAAGAAACATGGGTCTAGTTGCTAGCTCTTCCACTGACCTTCTGTCATTTCATTGGGCAAGTCATTTCACCTCTTTGTATCTCAGTCTCCCCATCTGCAAAACAGGCACAGTGACACTTCACTTAGTCTGCCTTGAGATCGCCAGGTGAAAAGCACTATATAGCAACAACGTATTTTGTTGCCATTACATTTACCTTTTTTTGCTTCTAGGGTTCTAATAAATGCTGCACATGTTCCAGGATGGAAAACTAGGAAACTGCACTGGCGGTTTATTAGTCTGAAAGTTTCTCAGTGCCATCTTTGTTAATTTTACTAAGGAAGTGAGTTTTGGGTGGGAAAGTACATAAATATGGCATCTTTGAACTCTAGAAGGTGAAACGAGATCATTGTCAAGATAAGTCAGTTTATTGTTGGCCACAGTACCTTGTACTTTAACTTCAAAATAAAGTGTTTTGTTTACCTGAAGTGATTAGTTTTGAAAGGAAAAGTGTGAAAAATTAATGTCTGCCCAATTTCCCTGGGATATAGACATTGTCTTCACAGATCCGTAAATTTATGTTGTTCCTTTTTATCACTCCAGTGATGTTGAAACCAATTAGATTAGAAGCCACATTTATGGCCCGATAACCAGAATTCTAAGTTATTATTTATCTTGGAAAGCTCCAATGATTTGTTTTTAGTTGTAACAATTCTGTTCGTTTTTATATTAGGCAGCCAAGTGGTGTTGGCTTAGAATATGTGTCCTCAGAACGGCTGTTTTTAACTTTTGGATTTTGGAGCAGAAATTGTGTCCTGTATAAAAGGCAACACTTTTTTTAACAGGTTCAAACAAAGACCAAACTGGTTGTTTCATCACATAATATACATACTCAGCAGCTAATTTTGTTGGTTCCATGGTTACAACAAAACCAAAAAATATGTATGTACGCAGCTTGCATTTTTATTGTTCAAGGTGGAGGATCTTACATAAAATGAGCTTTAATGGACAAGAAAGAAAGGATGAATTGCAGTACTTGTGCAACTGGAGTTTATGAAATAGGACTGGAAAAATACACAGTATAATTGGGCACATCCTGTACTTAGTGAATCACCAAGCTAGTGCAATAAACATTGCTGCATTCAAACGTTCAGACCTGCTCTATTGAAAATTCTGAGGATAGCTTAGGAAAATGACTGCACTGAAACTTTAGCTACCTGCACTATGTGCTGTGAAAGTTGGTTTTCTTTTGTATGTTTAATATTTGGGGGGTAATTTTGGATGTATAGACTTATGACTTGGGCACCAATCTAATCACGTCTTCCTTAGATCTGTTTAGAACAGACCAGTGGAACTTGTGAAACAAATAGCATCTGTGTCAGTACATTTGTAAAAGACTGCTGTTATAAAACATACAGTTCCTGTACACCAAAATATAAATTCCAGTTAAACAACATACTTGTGGGAGCAATAGATTGTTCTTTTAACAAGTTAAAATATAAAATACATACTTCTAATGGAACTTCAGTGTTGTTTGTCTGTTAAAGGAATAAACTTGTGAATACATTTAAGAAGTTCATTGGGTTTATAAATAGCATGTTTCTCTGTTATTTAATATAGACACCATTACAAAGCTAAAAACAGCTACAGACAAAATCTTCTCTTGGGTCCACATGTGACTCTTGCAAAATCAGAGTGAGTTATACATGCACATTGATGTAATAGGTGTGTATATAATACCGAGGGACAGAATCTGTCCTGACCATGAGACTAGATCTGCGGTCCAGTTGCTGGGATTGAAGTTTGCATCTCAGGCAATCTCTGCTTTCCAGCTGTTGCCATGCCAGTAGAGATGTTGACTTGCCTTGAAGAAATTCACAACCAACCCCAGCCAGATAGTCAAGATGGCCTGATATGGAAGGCTATTGGTTAGGAACAAAAGGGATAACTCTGGGTTTCCCTCCATTTGCCTTTCTCGCCAGAATCTTGATAGTCCTTTTAAAGAGACATCTTGGGTGCCTTTTGTTGGCAAGTACCATTTCTGTGTCAGCCAGGGAGATGCTATTGTGCCAGGTGCATATTCATTCCTATGCTCTGTGCAAGAGGAGGAGATAAGTTTCCGAGAGAATGTAAGTTATGACATTGTAGGGGTCGTTGCACACTTACAGTGAAATCCTGGCTCCATTGAAGTTAATGGCAACACGCCCTTCCAAGACCAGGATTTTACCCTGATCTGGTTTCAAGCAGCATTAAAGTCCTGGAGAATCTTTTCTGTCACAGTTCTGCTATAAACAGGGAATGGAAGTCAGGAATGTAAGAGTGGGTTGAAAAAAAATCCCATAACCTTTACTTGGACAAACCAAACATACTTTGGTACTTGCTAATCATTAAGACAGAACAGTGTTAGTGGAATTTCTTGTTGTTTAATCTTTGTTCCTTTTTTTGTTAAAAGATTGTTATTCTTTTGTATTAATTGGCTTCCCTTGGGGAGAAGGACAGTGGATTAGACCAGCAGAGAATTCTGTGCTGGTCCTGTAGCCAAAGACAGAACCCCTTCCCAAACAAATAATGCTAGTAGGATGGAACATTAAATCTGGGGATAAAATCAATTTGCCGCACTCCTTAATTCAACACAAATGCATCAGCAGTACAGTAAGTGACTCATTTTGCAGTGATCTTTAAGTGGTGAAACTCTTATGTGAAACGTCTCCTATTCAGGCATTTTGTTTTCTAATTCTCCACTCCTCATTCCCAGAAACATGAATAATCAGTCTTTTAGCAGAGAGATGGAAATGTTCCCTCAGACACAACATGATGGGTAGAGCATTCTGCAAATTGAGTGCTGAGTATAGCCTTAAGGATTGGGGAAAGAATTGTCTTGAACTGTTGCTCACCCCTCAAATTAACCCCAAAAGTTTTTAATCAAGTTCAGATAAGGTTTTCTTGACTTCTTCTGTTGGAGCCCCAATTCCCTTCTGTGTAATCTACCATTCTGTCCTGATTTCCCTGCCTTCGAAAGACCCTTTTATAGAGCTCAGCAGCTCTAAAGGCTCCCTAAACTGAGGTCTAGATAGGACAGAATTACAGTCTAACTTGCTCTGTAACACATAACATGTTCTGAAGTGCATTCATCTGGAACACATGAAAATTACATTTTGGAAGTCTTGGAAAACAAAATTTACCAACAATCTAAAGGGAAGTGGCCAACATCTCTAAACCAGGTAAAAGCAGGTGTTTGATCCAAGGCCTGTTTTAGTCAATGGAAAGCCAGCCCATTGACTTTATTGGACTTTGGATTGGGTTTCAGATGAGGAAGGTGGTGTTTTTGGGGTGGAGGAAGGGTGCAGTTTAAACCTTGGCCTAAAAATCTACCAGGTTCAGGCTTTGTGACTAAATGGAAAGGGAAAACTACCTTTCCACCCTTAAATTGATTTGCATTAACATTGAAATATGAATCGGACCCGCTCTTCATTTTCCTACAGTTCAGTGAGTAAAATCCCATTTTTGAGTGTCTTTCTATTGTATACAGACCCAAATATAAAGCACCACTATAACATATAAAGTATGTGCAGTGCAAACGTGAGTCATGTATTTTATTAATGTACATGTAATGTAGTTAATCTCCTGCCCATATGGCAGGTGGTATTTTCATTAGGAAGAGAATAATCTGAGCTATAGGCTCTATGAAAGGGGGGTGGGGATGGAAGAGATTCAGGTCATCTGCTATGGGTCCATAAATAGAAACTAACAACAAAGTCCTTTCTCCCCTTGCATACAAAAACCTGTAAATCTGTTGCCTTTATTTTTCCATGAACAGATTATTCATGAGTTTGGGATCGAATGTATTAATTAAATCTTTCTTGGAATCATGCAGTATAACTCCTCATTAGTAGTGGTGGGTGAAGGAGCAGTGTTCTTATTTAAAATAGTGTCAGAAATAATTTCAGTTTTATGTATACAAGCAGGATCCATATTTTCTAAACTAAATCTGATTACTCTTTGTCCCTTTGTGTGGCATCTTCTGTTCCTGGGCAACATTTTCTGAGCCCACATGGAAATAAGAGACTGATTTCCTCTTTCCATGTCCTACCAAGGTTTTTCTTGGCATAAGCAGGTATCAGAAGTACTAGCTTGAGCTGTGCCTTGGAAAGATACAAATGTTCTGGCCCAGTTCCAGGAATGTTCAAGTGAGGATTAGGTTTTATATTTTATCTGGTAATGTTCAGGACAACCTATCAGGGTTGCCAGGACAGGAGGGTGTTCACTTGGTAAAGATTGCAAGAAAAGAGGAAAACACAGTTTTTGGGGGTTTTTTAAAAAAAAGTTTTGTAGGGGTTGATTGGAGTAGTGTACACTCTCTTGAAATTACATTTATCCATGTATTCTGAAGTGCAGAAGTCTAGAGTTTGTGTGGAAGTTCTGTAAAGGAGCAGTTTGTAGTCACGAACGCTTTTTTCCTCTCTCAGAAAAATTTTCACCAGGTAAACTGCAGGTCGGACAAGAGAGAAGTTAAATTGCTGTTCATCCAGAGCACAGTGCAGGAGGGTCCAGAGCATAGTGTTTTAACTTCTGAAAATGGACTATAACAACATAGCTAACAGACAATATGTTCGGTGTTCACCTTTGGAAAGACCTACTATTGTGAAACCAAAGTAGGAGAGGCAGTCCCTTCAAAAACAATTGGGGAGCCTAGAGGCCAGCCACTGCCATCCTGTCTATAAATACTACTTCTATGTCTGGAATCATTTTATTCCTGACAACTAAAGATGCTTTCCTCCCTCCCCTGTATAGTAATAACACTTGAAAGGGAGCATTTAACTGGTATTTTCAGTTATTTAGTGTTAGGAACTGATGGAAACCAGGAGATAATAAATAAAAAGTCCTGGGCAAATGGTTGAATAGAATTTTGCAAGACTGTAATAAAGTGTGGCTGAGCCTTTTATAGACTCATGCTTTGCTTTCAATTTAATCATCTGATTTATTCTCCTAACTTGCTCAGGTGTTATTCTGAAGCGCTAACTGTTCTGTTCAGTGCAACATTCCTGACACTCTGCCTCCTTCAGCCCACTCTGCTTAGTAGGATCACCAGTTGTATTTTGACAGGTGTTTGTCTTAAATGTTATATATTTTTATTATTGTAAACAACAGTCTGCTTCTCTGAATTAACCATGCCACAGGATCTTGTGCGTGTGTCATGTAGGTCAATAGACTTGTCAAATACACTTTCATGAATCCTGTCACTAAATCAATTGATTTTAATATTAAAAAATACATGTCGCTCTTCAGAAGAAATGTACTCTGTCATGTAGACTTACAAGAGAATGCCTGAGAGCTCTTTGTTCTACCTACATTGGCCATTAATCTTAGCTGATAAGTTTTTGCTTTGTTGGTGGTCAGATGGATTAAAATCCTCTGCAGAATCAGGGAGATTTTTATTGTTGAAACACTCTCAGTGAGTCTGGTTTTCTGCAAAAACAATAACAGCAGCAAACTTAACAGGTAGCTGATCCAACAGGTGACAGTCATCCTCTTTTACAGACCCCCTCCATTTCTTTCCCCTCAGCCCTACAGAAATATACAGACGCCCCTGATAGATGGCAAAAACAAGACACAAATTTTTGTTCACCATTGTAATTCCCTAATGGCTGTATTCTTAGATGACATAATCACTTAGTCCATGCCCCCTCTCAAAGATAAGCACACATAATTCATAGCAGGCAAGTCATTCATCCTTTTAGATAACAGCAAATACACACCACAGGGAACAGGGAGATAAAGATACTATACATCAGCAACAGTAGTTCAAGGTTTCAACCTCTCCACCTCCTTCCGTGACCCCAGCAGTCGTTTGCAGTTGATTATTCAGCCATTTGCATTCTTGTTTTAGCAGTGTGTAGAAGCGAATGCATTTTCAGTTTAGGCCATGCTTTTCAGCATTATATCAGTGAATCTGTATCTGAAAGTATATATCCCTGAGTAGTTGAGAGATTTCATGTCCCCTCCCCCTGCCCGCCCCCAATAGCTACAGTTCATAAACTAAAATCGATATCTGGAGATGCCCTGATGCTAAAGAACTGAAGAAGACAAGTTATAGGCTCAACTAGTGTTTTGTGATGACTAAGCCTAAATGAACTATTTTTGTCTTGTCTACACCAAACAGCAACAAAAGAAAGAGCAAAGGCAGGACTTTCTTATGGGAAGTAAGACATGGTGTGATTCACAATTTGTGTTGTAGCTTTTATATGTGGGGGCTTCTTTGGAGTTATTTTTTGCTTGTTTGTGGTTTAATTTCTAGGGCTATTTTGCTTTGACTCAGCAACTCTAGATAGTACCTATTGTACAACTGTAACTGGTAGTCGTGATGGTGATGATAAAATGATGGTGATGATAAAAGCAAATATCCTGCAGCCTCAGAAGGGAATAGGAAGAGATGGAAGCATTAGTCCTGTTATGCTTTTGTTTGATATTGAAATCACTGTCTGCAGTTGTGTTATTCTGTCATCTTCAGAACTGTATTTCTGAAGAGAAACAATTAAACAACTGCCAAGCAGAAATCGAAATAGTTTTACATAGTGTTCTCCATTTTAAAACAATCCAGCCTGTTTAGATGAGCAAGACATTTGGTTTGAACACTCCATATTAGTATTCTTAATACAAACAAACTAAAGGGATCTTTTGCCTTTAATAGCTTCTTTCCCCATATTGGAGAACATCTAAGAAGAGAGTGGAGAAGGGAGGTCATATACTGCCTCAATATGTAGCAGCATATTGTATATGCATTTTCATACCCTCCTTCGTAATGTACATGAAACATGAATTATGCCCTGAAGGATGCTTCATATAAATGCTTCATTTATAAGCATTGAATTTTTACTTCTAAGGTTAATTCTCCTTACATTTCACTGTGTTATGTATCAAGTGTGGTATCACATAGAGAAGTGTTGGCAAGATTTTAAGAGTTTGACTGTTTTCATTTTAGTTATTATTTTCAATGGGTTTCTGTTTCATATGTGCAAGATCCCAGTAAAAAATCATTTGTATTGACATCTTGCTGTCTGTTTTATATACAGAGGGATGCCAGCTAATGCACTTAATACTTGTCAACTTGTTCTTCTTTTCCAATCTGTCATTTTAATGTAAGGCACTCATGTCTCAGGCTTTCTTTAAAATAAAGGCTTTCTGTCCTTTGATGTAGGAGCCTCCAGTATTACAAATGGCCCAATAGAGGTAACAGGGTGTGAACTTTAGGCATCATGCTCAAGTAAAGATGCCAGCTTTGACAGCCATTAAAAAAGGAATTTAGGAGAGGGAGAAGGTTTTTTATTGTTTGTTATTTTAAAGAGTATGACAGCTGGAAGAATGGGAATTGAAAAGTACGTGGTGTATGTTACCAGATTTTGCAAACATATTCATATTCTTGACTGATAGCCTATTCCGTCAAATTCCCTGTGAGATGCTCTAAGGCCTGGTCTACACTAGCGGGGAGGGTCGACCTAAAATACGCAACTTCAGCTACATGAATAGCGTAGCTGAAGTCGACTCATCTTAGATTGACTTACCTGCCGTCCTCACGGCGGCAGCGGTCAGCAGTGGGCTCCCCCCATCGACTCTGCCTTATGCCTTTTGGCGAGCTGGAGTTCCAGAGTCCACAGGAGCACCTCTGGGGATCGATTTATCGCATCTTGATGAGACATGATAAATCGATCCCCAATAGATCAATCTCTACCCACTGATCCAGCCGGTAGTGTAGAGAAGGCCTTAGTAGTGTATTTTAATTGTGTCTTTTTTGTATTATTAGAAGCTGTATTTGAAAGCCTCCTAATTGGCCTCTTGTGTCTAACAAATATCAGAAAAATTAAGCATGACATTCTTGTAATATCTAATAATCTGAAAAAGATGAGCCCATCCCAGAGCCTTTAATATTATTAATGTATATTCAGCACTGTGGATGATGCCCTCTCTTGCAAAGGAATAGGACTTTCAGGCTTGATTCATTCTTCTTCTTGAGTCTCCCGCTTCTGTAGTCTGTACCATTTTGTTCACTTCAAGATGTTAGTCTTCTCGCAACTGTAATTGCAATAAGCATATTTGATGATGCAGAAATAACCTATCTTGTGCACCGTTTAGCTGACTCTGTAGTTGCATGCAGGAAATACTGCATATGAACTTCAATCATTCTTAGCTTACAAAATCCTGATAAGTTAAGAAACTTGGCCAGAGAGACATACTGGAGGCAAGTAAAGTTCAAGGTAAGAAAGGAGGATAGGGCAATTTACCATGTGAACGGGTAATAAATGTGGAAGGCGAGTGTATATATAGCATGGCACCTTAAATGGAAATCTATTAGAACAAGTGTGAAGGAGCAAAATGGGCCTTCTCAAACAATGTTAAAATGCTGGAGGGTCTTCCTAAAGGTGCAATAATTAATACTCAGTTGAGACAGCCTACTGGAGTGCCCTGTAGACTCATTCAGTTAACTCACAATGCTCTGAGTTTTGCCTTATATATTCTAGAATGAAAGACTGATAATCTGAGGGACAGTATCATAAACTTTGTCCACAACACTAGACACTGCAACCATTCAGCATCTAATACACAGGATGTATACTGTTACTCTAGATGCACGTATTGGTAGGTAACGTATTGTCCATACTCCTTGCATCTGTGTATAGACATCTGAGCAAATTTTAGCAACTTCTTTTCATTTGAGTAATCTTTTTACACATGGAAAATTATGGCAGCATTGATTCTTTTGGGTTTGATTTTCGAAAGAGCCTAAGGGAGTTAAGTGCCCAAATCCTATTGAATTTCAATGCATCGAGAACTCCCTTAGGTCCCTTTGAAAGGCCCAGCCTTTGTTTATATAGTAATAAATCAACCTGTGCAGCTTATTGCAATTTGGTTTCTCCATACCACACTGACACTTACCTTGATGCTCATCCTGGGTTACCACATAAAAGCTATTTATCTGCATGCTTATTTGTTCAGTATTTCCAAATACTGGTATGTTTTTGTTGTTTCATATATTTTTGTGAGACTCTGAGCCACATCAAAATCTTCTTTAAATGTTAATAAATATTAATAACTGCAGCCCAGAGAGAAGTGTGGAGGTAAGAGAGATGAAAGGTAACAGCTACAGTGCCAGTTAGTTTCTTATAACTGAAGCGCCTTTTGTAAACCGGTGAGGTCTGGCTGGATTTTTTAGTTGAGATGCGTCTGAACCAAACCTCCCAATCCAAACAAACTGGAAAAATTGGCTCTGGATCTGAACTTTGCATCTGTCCCCTTTCTCTTTTCCAAGATGAACCAAAACCTTGATTTCAAACACCCATGAACTTTGGGAAAGTGGGTGCTGGATTGGGACTCTGGGTGCTTGGCCCAGCTATGCTTTTTGTTTAGTTTTTATGGTGCCCAATAAGAGCAGTGACAGTCACTTCACAGTGAATATGTCTTTTAGTCCCTGATAAACTTCTCAGTATTTCTCAGTAGGTGTGCATTGCATATGGGTAACTATAGAATATGATACCATTGTGAGAGGTGTGGTAGAAATGTGAAATTAATGCTTTTACAAGAGATGGAGCAGTAGGCTTTGGAATACAGTGGGGTTATTTAAATTATTCCCTTTTGATTTGAGCCAGAGCCATGGTAAAATTAGCCAGCATTAACTAGGCCCAGACATTATATAAGCATAGTGCAGTCATCGTTTTTAAAAGGTACTTTGAGGCTCTTGGGGTCTGTTGACCATGGCATGCAATGGTGCATCTCAATCCAAGTTGAATTCAACCTTGATCAAGGAGTGTTGCATGATGGGAACTAGAGTGTCTCTTAAATGACTTCTCTATGAAAAATGACAGTGACAGCAATGTTTCCTGCTGCTGGCAAAAGTTTGAAAACTCCTCCGTTAGTTCTTTCATGTACATATACAAAAAACCACTAAATTCATATAACATCATCTTGTCACGTGTAATTTTTATTCTTTATTAAACAACCAGAATCTCTATGACCATTTTTTGCCTGGTCCTTTTATCGTATTAAACCACTCAGGGAGAGATTTTTTCAAAGACACAAATGAGTTAGGCACCTAACCTTCACTGACTCTCAGCAGGAGTCGGTCACCCAACTGTCCCTTAATGCCTTAGAAAATCTTCTCTTAGGTTTTTGTCTTATTGAAAACCTTCTCATTTCATGTATAAGAAGATTCATAATTCTTTAAGAAGCCATATAAGTTCTTTGGGGATAAGGATGTTGGCTTGTTAGTATCTGTGCAGGTCTTAGCATACAAATTAAACATAAATAAATTGAATACCCAGACTTAGTTGCAGATTTATTGGATTTCTTTCTTTCTTTCTTTCTTTTTTTTTTTTTTTTTGAGTTGCTTGTCTGATTGAAGGGAATGAAGCAGATAACAGAATCTTTTGATATTTTGCCCCTTTCCCTGTTTGTTTCTTCTTCCAGACTTTGAGTTATCAGAACTCTCTCTCTACCACGCTGGTGCACAAGGCCAGTATATGGCTCTGATGTCTCAACTAATGTCTGTGCAGAGCAGATTACAAGAAGAATTTTGCTGACAGGGATTTTTTAAGATGAGTTGTAACTATGCTAGTTTAGTACGTGTGTGTTCTGTTTTTCAGCTTATTTTTCATTTTTCCCGGGTCTTGGCCATGCAATAGTCTGTATTCACAACTTGTTCCTTTTTTCTTTATTTCATCTTTCTAAAGTTTGTGATTTCGGCCTAAGTCTCTGATCCTTTTGCAGTTCCACTGTAACTCCAGTTCTGCAGCGCCAAACTGTGATACAGGTCTCAAATTTTTTATTTACTTTGTTAATCAAAGTTGACCCATACTGTTGCATCGTTGTGGAGTGGCAGTATTGAAATTGGGAAAGAGTTTGAGAGTGTTTTTAAAAAGTGTTACCACATGGGTAATAAGCAGTTTTCATATAGTTAGGAAGAAAGTTGTAAAAGTCTCTTTATATCAGACTGTTTTAAAGCCAAGAGCCACTTTGAAGAGAGTGAAGAGCATTTCAAATGATGTTATCTTCACTTCATATCTTGCATCTTTTCCTGTCCCTTTCTAATACCTACTCCTTGAAAGCAGCATAAAAACTTAATTTGCTCTAGTTCGGTGTTATGTTAAATTCAGTGTCAAGTGAAAATGTTTAATAATTTAAAATTGTACATGGAATATCATTGTGGGTTGTTTGCTTTTTTGCAGTCTGAGGCTGTATGTTTAAAAAATTAGTTACTTCCAAGAATCCTTGGCATATTAGGCCATGTTCTACTATTGCTGTGCATATTGAACTCCTATTGTTGATTGTAGAAGCTCTGTCTAAAGGCTAAGGGGAGAATAGGGGCCATTGTATTTTGATAGCTGCCCTTTTCTTTTTTTTCATGCAAGTTTGGATTTCCCAGCACTAATGCAGTGACTAATCACCACTGAATAACTGCTGCATAGTTATTTCTGCATCTGATTCCCAAGGGTAAAGTGATTAGAATAATGGATTCTTCCAAGTTTGTGTTTTTACGTGACACCTTCAGGTTCATCTGTTTTTAAACATGTTTGAACTCAACTCAAACAATAGCTGAACAATATATGCTGTGTGTGGAGTTCATTTTTGTGTTTTTAACTAAGAAATAAATCAACTGTGTACTGATTTTTGTGCTGCAGGCAATTTCATTTAGAGTTTTTCGTGCTCACAATTACATTCAGTGACAAGTCTGACCTTTTCAAACTTACTGTAAATTAAGTTGGATGGGGAACAGAAGGGTCTAACAAGACAAAAATCGTATTTTAGGCATGTACTGAAGTTTATTTATCCTCTCTTTACTGGAACTTGGAAAGCATGCCAGGCTGCCTGAAATACAGGGGAAACACACAGTGACTTCTTCAATAGTTATTAATATGGAAGTTCTTGATATGATGGGCATCTCAAGTACATATCAGTCCTTAGAAGTGTAGGTGTTAAGTACAAAACTATACAAATCATCAGAGATGTTTTAATACAGCAACAAATAAATGCAGGGAAATAGTAGATTCCCTTCTTTTTTTGTACCTCTTTTCTGCCCTTCTTCCGTTTTTTTCTTCTTTGTATTCTTTTAAGAACAGTGGTGGAGGATGGGAACAGATATGAAAACAATACAAACTATTGATGGAACTGCTCATTTTAATAGAACTTCACCTGCTTCCATGCCACTTTTAGAATTCACTTTTTACACAATACTTTTTTTAATGAGAGCGTGTAATAGCAACACAGCTACAAATTGCTGCCATGATAGATGGAAGTACATGATACAGTTTTAGGACTACTTAGTACAAAAGGTAATTCATATTCATAATATTATATACCAAACTCATAAACCAAAACCAAAATCAGATTTCAATGACATCTCACTGTGAATTATTATCCATTGCTTATCAACAAAAGATTAACATGGTGTTTGAGCTGCAGTTTCAGCTAGAAAGGGTAGTGTGTAAATCCTTCATCTTGATGTTAATGTATTCACACTGATTCCTTATTGATATGACATAATGCTAAGAAAACATTCATCAGATTCTTCATCGGTAACATGATCAGCTTTTAGCACCAATAAAATCTACATTTAGCTATAGATTCACCCCTGAATGGTGTGAGCATTTCATCCTCTATACATCCAATGACTGCTGTGCCCAACAGGGATTCACCCCAAGGAAAGGCAAGCAACCCTTCTCCAGAAGTTTGGACAAGTATGGACAGTTTAATTTTGTGGATTGGAATGTAGATGTAGTTTAATTTTGTGGATGGAGCTACAGTAGAGGCTTCCTGGGGAATGAGTTGAATCACTTTTATCCCTTGAATGCTCTGGCCATGTCCTTTAGTGGTCACTACCACTAACGTTTGGGACAGTGCTGGTCAGCGCCACCCTCTGGCAGAATAGAGGTTTCATAATCCCTTTTCATGCTGACTTCTCCCCACTGGGAGCCCCCTGCCCTTGGCAGAAGCTGACATAATTTAGGACTGAACTTTTGGATTTTAGTTTTTTCTTCAGTCACTATGGAACCAAGGGCACATGTTCCTTTTTGGCCAACCCTTGAAATCCTGCCTTGCTTTGTAGTGATACTCTTCAGAATCTGAGATTGCTTGATGTAACTTCGGTAGTTAAGAGACGTATCTGAACCTTCCTCCCGCCCCCCAAACACCAGCTCATGCCTTTACCCTATGCGTGCATATCCACACAACGGGGAGTGGAGTTACAATCTATTCCTACCCCTGCCTAAAAAGCACTGTCCAACAATGGCTCCAGGTTTGGCCTAAGTAGGCAAACTGTAAGTTCAGTGCTCACGTAACTGGTCAGTTAGTCTGTGTGTATCACATTTTCCAAGAGCAGAAAGGGGACATATGGTGAAAAAGCCCCCAACAGGAGTGTGTTGGGGTGCGGTGGAATCTACTTTATATTATCCTTTCTTCCACCCTGTAAGGATCCAGCGTGCAGGTCTAGACCCTGGGCTGTGGGCGGCCTGGATCTCTGACATTTCCCCCTTTTAACCAAGGAATATGAGCAAAGCAACATCCCCTCCCCACCCACCCACCCCCCAGTCCAGGCCACATGGGAAGTCTTGTTGGAGCACCCAAGGCCTGCAGCTGTCTGACTCACTCCTGCTACTTAAACCAGGAAGTAGCCCAGGTGGGCTGTCCAATCAACTGTGACGACTTGCTGCAGCAACTGGAGCACCACCACTCCATCATTGGACCATGCTCTTGCCTGCCTACTAAAATCTGTATCCAACCCTGTTCCTGTTCTGCTCCTAGCTCTTGTCTCACCTCTGCCCCGGTCCTTGGCTCTCCTCTCGTTCCTGCCCTGATGCCTTGCTTGTGACCATTGGCTAGTATAAAAACATAAGAATGGCCGTACTGGGTCAGACCAAAGGTCCATCCAGCCCAGTATCCTGTCTACAGACAGTGGCCAATGCCAGGTGCCCCATAGTGAGTGAACCTAACAGGTAATGATCAAGTGATCTGTCTCCTGCCATCCACCACCCTCTTCTGACAAACAGAGGCTAGGGACACCATTCCTTAGCCATTCTGGCTAATATCCATTAATGACCCTAACCTCCATGGATTTATCTAGATCTCTTTTAAACCCTGTTATAGTCCTAGCCTTCACAACCTTCTCAGGCAAGGAGTTCCTCAGGCAAGGTTAACTGTGCGCTGTGTGAAAAAGAACTTCCTTTTATTTGTTTTAAACCTGCCGCCCATTAATTTCATTTGGTGGCCCCTAGTTCTTATATTATGGGAACAAGTAAATAACTTTTCCTTATTCACTTTCTCCACACCACTCATGATTTTATATATCTCTATCATATCCCCCCTTAGTCTCCTCTTTTCCAAGCTGAAAAGTCCTAGCCTCTTTAATCTCTCCTCATATGGGACCTGTTCCAAACCCCTAATCATTTTCGTTTCCCTTCTCTGAACCTTTTCTAATGCCAGTATATCTTTTTTTAGATGAGGAGACCACATCTGGATGCCATAGTCAAGATGTGGGCATACCGTGTATTTATATAAGGGCAATTAGATATTCTCCATCTTATTCTCTATCCCTTTTTAAATGATTCTTAACATCTTGTTTGCTTTTTTGACTGCCGCTGCACACTGCATGAATGTCTTCAGAGAACTATCCAGGATGACTCCAAGATCTTTTTCCTAATTAGTTGTAGCTAAATTAGCCCCCATCATAGTCTATGTATAGTTGGGGTTATTATTTCCAGTCTGCATTAGTTTACATTTATCCACATTAAATTTCATTTGCCGTTTTGTTACCCAATCACTTAGTTTTGTGAGATCTTTTTGAAGTTCTTCACAGTCTGCTTCGGTCTTAATCATCTTGAGCAATTTAGTATGATCTGAAAACTTCACCACCTCACTGTTTACCCCTTTTTCCAGATCATTTATGAATAAATTGAATGGGATTGGTCCGAGGTCTGACCCTTGGGGAATACCACTAGTTTCCCCTCTCCATTCTGAAAATTTACCATTTATTCCTACCCTTTGTTCCCTGTCTTTTAACCAGTTCTCAGTCCACGAAAGGATCTTCCCTCTTATCCCATGGCAACTTAATTTACATAAGAGCCTTTGGTGAGGGATCTTGTCAAAGGCTTTCTGGAAATCTAAGAACACTACGTCCACTGGATCTCCCTTGTCCACATGTTTGTTGACCCCTTAATAGAGCTCTAATAGAGTAATAAGACATGATTTCCCTTTACAGAAACCATGTTGACTTTTGCCCAACAATTTATGTTTTTCTATGTGCCTGACAATTTTATTCTTTACTATTGTTTCAACTAATTTGCTCGGTACCGACGTTGGACTTACTGGTCTGTAATTGCTGCTGCTGGGATCACCTCTAGAGCCCTTTTTAAATATTACAATTTCTGGTTCTGCGTCTGGCTCAACCCTTGGCTCTAGCATTTGGTATCCGACCCCAGCTCCGATTTTCTGCTTTTAGTCCTTGTTCTGGTCCTTGACTCTGGCTCTCCCCCTGCTTTTGGTAACTGACAACTGAATCTGGTTCTGACCCCCACTTCTGTTCCCTGGCCTGCCTGCTGCACCCACTAGACCTGAATTCCTGCTCTTACCACAAGGCAAGATTGCCTACATCTCAGTTCCTAACACACCCTTTTGTTAGTTACTATTTCTGCTAAAACCCTGTTGTTCTTCCCCCCTTAGCATGTAACCTACACCTGCTTACAAGGGTTGTAATTTACACTATTTACCTCACCTCTGAATATGGATCATAATCTTTTCTTAAGATATTAAAATAGTGATACCTTGTACCCTTGACTAATTAGAGCTCCACAAACAGGTCTCTAAGGCTGTTTTTCATGAAGGCTTTTTTTTTTTTTTGCAATGAGCTTTATTGACTATATCGAGATTTAACTTGCTTTTCTATGCTATTGAGAGAGTGGGTTATTTTGCATCATGGATTTTGAATTGAATTCTATTCTTTCAGTAGCTTGGAAGTGCTGTGCAGTGGAGAAATAATTGGGGATAATACATCTCTTGTTTTCCAGAATTAGAGTCTAAAAAAGCATCTTTATGCTGTTGGCTGGAAGCAACACAAAGATAGAGTAAATAACTAGTGTAGAAAATCTAAACTTTGAAACGAATGCCAAAAATAAAATCAACCTACCTTTTCTTTTTCCACCGTACATAGACGTTTCCAACCACATCAAGTAGAAAGGCTGAGTGGGTGTATTGTGTTTATCACTAAGTTATACATTGTAAATTAGCCTGTATGTTTGTTTTGTTCCTATTAGTTTTAAAATGCTTTTGAGGAAGATAGAGAAGATGATTTTAGAGAGATTGTCACATTGTATATCTGATGATGTATCTTTTTTCCTGATTTTAGGGAGATGGCTAGCAAAGACTGTGATTCTTTATTTTTGTGATTTTTTTCCCCCTCTCCTCCCACACAGTTTTGATTTGAAGTATAAAATTGTGGGAGTACAGAATTCAGGACCCATTATCAGAGATAGTATAAATGTTTTCTGAGTTAATGTTTACCTACAGCAACTGCCTTATGTAGCCATGTTTATACCACCCACACTAGAACCCAAATGGGGTGTCATCAAACAGTTACAACCCATGCTTTCTGGGGACCACAGCCTGAAAATCTTTCCTGAACCCCTTTCTTCTGGCCTTTGAAGCTCATCATCAGAAGCAAGCTCCCCACAAACTAGGCCGCACCAACTCAAAGCGACACTAGATCCTTTCAGAACAAATGCAAAACCTACAGACATATCTCCTGCTATGATGTTCTGTACACCACTGCCACAACGCACCCTTCAAGATCCCTGAGTCTTATACATGCCTATCATAATATGCGGTATACCTCCTTCAGTGCATCAAGTGACCCAATAGCAACCAGTCAATAACTACTCTCTCAAATGAACTCACATAGAAAAATGACATAGGACAAAAACACCCTATCATTCGTGTAGGAATGTTTTTCACAAAGTGATCTCTGTATATCTGACCTCTCAGTCCTCATCCTCAAAGGAAACTGCACAAAACCTTCAAAACTTGAGCTTGGGAACTTAATAACTCTTCTAGACACTAAAAACCATGGACTTAACAAAGACACTGGTTTTATGGCTCATTACAACAGTTTGTAACACACTCTACTGCCTGCTAACTATTAATTGCCCACTTCATTTTAAGTGGTCTCCTGTAGCATAAGTGAACTTGTTATACTTAACAATCTTTCCCAACTTGTATTTAGCTCAGATCTGAAGAATAGCTCCATGAAGCTCGAAAGCTTGTCCCTTCCAACAACAAAAGTTGGTCCAGTAAAAATAGTACCTCACCTACTTTGTCTCCCTCTTATGGTACTTAAATCATTTTATACAAATAATAGCAAACTTTCTGTCCAAGGCACAAAAAATGGAAACTCAGATCCACATGTAAGTGCTATTTTGATAAAGCACTATAAATACAATACAATTTTGATATAGCATTCTTCGTGGGAGATGCTGGAAACTCAGTGAGACTCAGTCAGAGTTTAAGAGATTTAAATGGGAGAGCTGGAGAAGAAAGTGAATCAGTGGGTAGGAGGAAGAGAGAAGATTTCATATCGGATAGGGCAAGTCAATGAGTCACCCTTGAACATCCCACCACCAGTGATGAAGAGACAGGAGGGCAAGATTGAGCTGGAGCCAGGAGTGGGGACATGGCTCCTGGGGGCTCGAGGGGTTGTGGATAGCGGTAAAGGGGCTGAGGCTGGAGCGGCAGCTGGGGCGGGTCTGAGGTTGGGAAGGAAGCAGTGGCCAAACCTAGGGTGGGGCCAGAGCCATGGCTGTGGGCGGGACTGTGGGGGCCGAACCCTCCCCCCCCCCCCGAATGTTCCACCACACCCCTCTATGATAGCTTGCCCCACAGTTTGGAGATTTCTGGGATAGGGGTTGGGTTGAGACTACTGAGAACAATTTAACTTTACAGGTGAATGGTGAGTATGACTAAGTTTGGGAGCAGTATGAGCCAACCACTTGTACACAAATATTTTGGCCACAGCATTCTACAGTCTTGCCTATTTAGGGATACTCAGGAAAATTAATGTGAATGAACTAAAGGTATGAATTTAAACTGCATTAACCCCCAGTGTGGACACTCATACAGAATTAAAGTGGTCTTAGTTTGGTTTTGTTTAATTAATTAATTTAGCATAAACAGAGTTAGTTAAGGACAAATTCTAGCAACCTTCTACAGATGGTGATAGACAGACATTTGTAGACCATGGAGGTGGAGAATTTTATGACCACTGAAAGATTTCTGCCAGTATGAACAATGTTCTGAGCTCAATTGAGAAGGATGTTAGTGGATTCCACTTCGATGTTCATTACTTGGAGTGACCACATTTCTGATGTAAGGTAATCTCTTCAGGAGCTAAAGATTGACTGGTTTTTTTCTAGACAACCATGCCCTTGAGTAATTTTTAAATAATGGTATTTTTTTCTGAAGGTCAGGAAGAAGATAAAACATAATATATGCACTTATTCTGACTTTTGTCTAAGGGAGTGTACCCGAGTAGGACAAGTTTCTACAATAACTAGGGTAGCTGGATTCCTTCTTTGGGTTGACTTTTATCAATTTGTTGTCTAGTCATTTGATGCATTTTAATTACTGTACATGTACTAGAGGCAACATCTGATTTTTCTAAATAAGTTAAATAAATAAATACATCTAAAGTGTAAATTTACTTGCTGGCTCAGACCAGAATTTTAGTTTTCTAGTCTGTTTTATTCGTAGAGAAACCTTTATATTTCAACACAGTCCTCCTTACGTTGGAGGATAGAGATAATTTCTTCTTTTGTCATCTTTCCTTGTCTTGGTCCCGGAGTACCAAGGCTAAAGGGAAGATGAAGAGGTGACTCTATTTGTGGTGTTATTTATTTTGTAATCCAGATGGTCTGCTGTGAGCCAGGTTTTTACTTCTTTTTTATATAATCTCTATTATTTGGCTTATTTCTTCTTGCTGTACAAAATATGTGAGTACAGCAGGTTTATCACAGCCACAGTGACTGTTATAAGAGAAGAGAGATTTTGATTGAATTGGAGAGTTAAACATATCTTACTGCATATGGGCCCTGCAAAATCCACATCCGTAGTGAGTCCTTGGTTATTAGCTCCCGTCAGTCATCACTTGGTGCAATCAGTTGCAGAAATCAAATTAGCAGGCAAGTCTCGTTTGGTTACATCAATCAGAAGTGTTGCTTTCATGATGATATGCATAATTCTAGATTACTTCACTGCATAGTTTTTAATTTTAATTATGAGACCTGCAATATAATGAGAGGATGGTGAAATGCCTTTGTTTCTGTCCTGCTTTAGTTTACTTTTGTTACCTACAACCTTGTCTGAATTGTCACCTGGGAGAGGAGAAGCAGAGAATGGGTTCTTGTTATAAATGTGAAATCCAATTACATTATGACACTGTATAAAAACAAGATGTCATGACATGCCAGACAGAACTACATCACTCAATATTTTTTGTCAGTCACTGTACCACTATATTACACATCAAGTGAAAATTAGCACAAGACTGCAATAGTCCCTTAAAATTCATGGTGATTGTCATGTATGTAAAAATTCAGCTGGCTGTAAATGCTAATATCTAGAGTTGCATAAAGAACTGCTACTGCATCCTTGGGGTTGATAAAGAACCGCCACTCGAGAACCCTTGCGTGAATTTACTTATGTCCAGATAGCAGAATGCTGCTACCATTTCAACAAAAAGTTTCCATCAGAGCCTCAAGCCTGTCATGTGAACCTCTTCCTCTAAACAGATACCATAACTAACTTGAAATACGAGATAAGATCGGTCACTTAAGTTCTATGTGGCACAGAAAACAAAGATTAAGATGCTATTCATTTTTTGTGATGAGGATGAAAGCAGTGTACTTCACACATAATGTTTTGGAGTTTTTATCATATAACCCCTTCCCCCCCCCCCCCAAGTACTAATTGTGTCACATGTTATGATCTCTTGTGGTGACTCTTAACTTTCATCACTACTGCAAGTGCCAAAGTACCGTATATACTCGAGTATAAGCCGAGTTTTTCAGCCCACTTTTTGGGCTGAAAAAAGCCGCCTCGGCTTATACTCGAGTCAGTGAAAATTTTGGCCGAAATGGAGGAGAAAAAGGGCAAGGGCCATACCGCTGGGTGACGCTCGTGAATGGCCTCATGATGCTGATGTCCCGTGCAGCCGCGGGAGCGATGTCCCGCCTCCTTTTTTTTTTTATTAACTTTTTTTTTTATTAACTTTTATTTTATTTTATTTTATTAACTTTTCCAGCTTTTTTATTTTATTTTATTAACTTTTCCAGCTTTTTGTGGTAAAATTAGGTGCATCGGCTTATATTCGGGTCGACCTATACTCGAGTATATACGGTAATAGCAGAGCAGAAAAGACTATTAAAAGTAGGACTGGGTAACCAAACTCTTAAAGCCAGAAAGGATCATAGAATTTATGATCTTCTGCATAACACAAGACATAGAACCTCACCCAGTAACTTCTGCTTGAGCTATAGCATATCTGCTAGAAAAACATCCAGTTTTGATTTAAAGTATTCAAGTGATGGGGCAATTTACCAAGAGACAGGGTAGATTCTCCAACGGTTAATTATCCTTACTATTAATTTTTTTCCCATTATTTCTATTGTGAATTTGTTTAGTTTCAGTTTCTAACCATTCAATCTTGTTCTGTCCTTTTTCTGTTAGATAAAATAAACCTGAACCTTCATCCAAACTGTCTCAAAACATTTATTTTACGTTTCTGGATCTAATAGTTCTAGAGAGAGATTCTCATTGGAATCCAAATGATGGTGAAGACAATAAAATGGAAATCCAGTGATCTCATACTAATATCTTATATTGTAAGTGTCTTGCAGTCTGCCTTTCCTGGTAACGATTGCTGTGTACCATTTGAAGGATGGGCGCTCCAATCATTTTAGTGATGTAAAGCATTTGTTTTCTAGCACTTATGGTGCATGGAATATCTAGCTATATCTGTCCCTAATGTTCTCAATCGAGCACTGCTTTTTAGAATCGGGAGAGAATATAACAGGTCTTACAGGACTAGTTTAATTTCCAATTCCTGAAATAGATTAAAAAAATGAAAAAACATTTTTGTTCTTTTTTAATGGTCAGTGTTAATCTGTAAAAAGTTAGAGTACAGTACTTATACTACATGGGTTGATTATAATATCAAAGGTTTACGTGGAAGACTCAGCTGTGTCAATACAAGATTGCAGCATGTTCAGAATGGTATGTGAGTCTGTGCTGTTAAACAGATACCACCACCGCTAGCTACCCTCTCAGGCTCACAACAGGATCAATCATTGTAATTTTTCTCAGAGAAACACTATGTAAAGCCCAGTTCTGCTTGTAATGGGAATAAAATTATTCTTTTATTTAGGTGTTTTTTAAAAAACGAACTAAAGTAACTGAACTTTTGTCCCTTGCCCTATAGGACCACAGTAAGTCTATAAGAAAAAATGTTTGTTCTTCATGGGCCACATTCAACTGTCAGCAGTGACTAAATAACTGATCATGTGGAGAGCTTTCATCTCCGGTTGAAGTCAGTGGGAGTTGAAGTAAATTCTGCACTTCACAATGGGCACTCAGTGTACTGTAGGATCTGGTCCTTATTGAGACTAGAGTTTAACCAGTGTATTGGATTATTTTACAATTAATATACTAGCGAAATATGCTGATAATGATGTCTTGAAGATTCCGTTGATAAGATTTTTTATTTCTCCCAGGGTGTGAGCTAATGAAAGGGTAGACTCCACTTTTGAGGAATACCTGACTGGTGTGGAGAAAGTGAATAAGGAAGTGTTATTTACCCCTTCAAATAACACAAGAACCTGGAGTTTCCCAATGAAATCAATAGGCAACAGGTTTAAAACAAACAAAAGGAAGTACTTTTTCACACAACACACAGTTAACCTGTGGAACTCGTAGCCAGAAGATGATGTGAAGGCCAAAAGCATAACTAGATGCAAAAAAAAAAAAAAGAATTAGATCAAGTTCATGAAGGATTGGTCCACCAATAGCTATTATCTCTCGGTGTTCTGAAGCTTGTGACAGCCAGATACAGCAACAGGACAACAAGGGATGGATCACTTGATAATTGGCCTATATTGTTCATTCACTTTGAAGCATCTGGTATTGGCCACTGTTGGAAGACAGGATACTGGACTAGATGGACCATTGGCCTGACCCCCCCAGTATGGCTGTTCTTATGTTCTCATTTGCTTCCTCACTAGAAGATTACTTTGTCTCATGGTTCTTATACATTGCTCCCTCCCCAGTCTTCACTACTTACTTTTGGGTTAGTGTGGGCTGGTTCCACGACCATGCTTCTGGCAGACTGAGAATTGCAGGTGCCTTGCACTTCTGTACCTCTTTTATCCTGAGCCGACTTTCAGCTACTAGGGACTAATGGAAACCTGGTAGTGAAACAAGTCAGATGTTCTTAATTTGCTGGCTGTTGCCAAAACCTGTTGGCAGCCATTCTATTCTGTATGCAATGAAAAGGGGTTACTTACATTTTCCCCTTTTGCTTTAATTGTAATATAAACATGCAAGCTCTAGCTTTGTGGGTTTTTTGGGGCAGGATTTTTGTGTTGAATTTCAGGCAGTCTGAGAAATGAGCCTGTTTTCCTACAGTCGTTCTGTTTTTTTGTCACACGTGACCACAAACAGCATTATATCAAATTAAAGTAATGTTCTGATTCATGCGAAGGGAAGGGCAGCTAAAGAAAGCTCTTTGTGTCCACTGGCCAAAATCCCACACGGGGTGAATGAGGTTGAACTGTTGAGCAATTTTATGGCATTCTAATTGTTGATGATGATTTTTCAGAGTATATATTATTTCAACATATGGCAGCAATCCAGTATCATTCCAGCATCACTTGATGTGTAAATCCATGTAAAGAGTACAGTAAATGTTGTACCTTGCACCAAGTACAGAAATAGGTTATGAAAAAAACCCAACCGGACAATACCAAAATGTGACTAGTTTAAATTAGTGTCTGAAAGTATATTGAGATAATCTTTCCTGAAAGGCCTTTGAATTTCAGACTATGAACTCTTTGCCTCTTGGCACGCATACATTTTTTTCTCTTGGAAGATTCTCAGTAACAGTTGCCCTTTTCTCTTTTTTTAAATACCTTTGAACCACAGGACTTGCATATTCTGTTTTTCTTGTTACAGGTCTAAAGCCGTAAGACTATGTCAAAGCTGAGGGAGAAGGGTTGGGAAGAGGGAAGAGGGAAGAGAGAATCCTATCTTCAAGCATAGGTCTTGATCCTGCAAACCCTTTCTCATAGCAGGAGTTCTGTTAAGGTGAATGGGACTTTTCACATGAGCAAAGATTACTCTCGTAATCTCATAAGGGCTTGCAGATCAGGACCGCACTATGATTCTACTTTAAATGGTCTAAGTAACTTGGCCAGATTTTAGGATAACAGTGGTTTAAATTAAGAATACTGTGGGTACAAGGAGTTTATTAAGTAGAAATTTTGCAAATGGCCAGCGCTGGGGCCAAACTGGAAAAAAGTGAGACAGCTCACTGAAAAGGACTCACACATACACTCAAAAGCAGAATTAATGTGCAAGTTGGCAACATTTTTAAGGAGCCACATGACTACACTGTTGCCAGGAATCATAGGCACAAGGGCCCCAATTTTCTGTTCTCCTACATCTTGTGAAGTAATTTAAGGTAATGCAAAGTGAATGCACAGTACACTAGCAATCAGAATGGTAGCAGTTTTCCTCTACTATGCACTCAGCGTGCACTGGTGTAAATGACCAGATAGTAAGCACTCTGGGGCGGGGACCAACTTTTTGTTGTGTTTGTGTCTAGCACCTAGCACCGTGGGATCCTGGCCCATGCCTTGGTCTCTTAGTTGCTATTGTAATACATATAAGTAATAATAATGATTAATAATACATAAGGTGCAGAGTGATGGAGAATCAGGTCCAGGGGCTGCCTAAAGCATAATAAATACATATTGTGCCTCCTAATTAGGGTTACCAGATGTCCTATTTTTATAGGGACAGTCCCAGCTTATTGGGTCTTTTCTTATATAGGCTCCTTTTACCCCCTATCCCCGTCCCGATTTTTCATACTTGCTGTCTGGTTACCCTACTCCTAATACAGAGGGCCCATAGAGTCTCCTGCGGGACATACATTTTCTGGCATGTGCCTGTGTGTAACATCTGCCAGAATATGGACCTACATAAAGTAATCTTGGTAAAATATAACTCACAAGAGACTATCCTCTGAGTGCTAAGGGCATGGTACTCAGGTGCCCAGCACCTTGTCAGGTTGGGTCTCTGGAGAGAAAGAGCTCCTTTATGCTTATAGCTGGCGAGTTGATTCTTATTTTGACTTTATCTGATTATAATACACTCCTTTGGGAGGACAGGGAAGGGAGAAGTCTTAAATGTTAATTAAACAAGAGAAACCAAAATTCCCTCCACTCCCATTCGGTACAGGCAGAACACCACAGAGGGCAACAGCTGATGAAGATAGCAGCTGCTAGGGATGCAGGAAAATACAAGTTTACAAGTTCCCCATCTGTTCCCCCCTCCCTTTTCCCCTTTGTTGACAACACTGCTATTTCTCCAACTGAAACCGTATGTGGCTATCACTAACCATTTTCATGAATGTTCAGAACATGCTGAAAGACTGGGCTGTCGCCCAATCTCATTCTCCTCCTTTATATGTCAGTGGAGAAAGAGAGTTAGACCGAGATGGGTCGTCCAGGGTCATCTTATTGTACTTATGATGATGGCAGCAATTCACAAGCTGAAGCAGCTGACTTGTTAACCTTATAAAAAGATGACATTATATTGCATTAGCTCCTTGGGGGTTCCTTTTTTCTTCTATTTCTCCTTCTTTTTTTGGTGTCCCCAAGGTTGCATTAGGGAGTATCTCAGTTATCACTCTGCTTCTGATGGGCTGCTACGATTATATCATAGCTGTGATTGGATAAACTCTAAGAGCCAATTTCTGCTGAAAATAATTAATATGGTATATTTTCACCCTGTACAGTGCTTGAGACAGAGCCCATTGAATGCTTCCGTTAACTTGAGTGGCCTTTAGATCATGTCTGTGAAAAGAAATTGGAAGCCAGATATTTTAAAAAAAAGTGGCCCTCATCTGACAAAGATTTATGCACATGCTTAACTTTTTACACCCTGTGAGTATTCCCATTAGAGTCTATGAAACTACTCATGGTGCCTAAAGTTAAGCACACACATAAGTCTTTACAAACACAGGCTTAAGTTTGTATGTGATACAGACACGACCAATATAAAGAGAACCCTGTGAACAAAATGGCTTTGTATTGGCTTTGAACAGTCCTCTTAGTGGAAATTCTTGAGTGTCTCATCTCCATAGTTTTACAGCTAAAGGGACCCCAGGAGAAATTTATGGCCATCTGAGTTAAGGACAATAGGAAGGAGTTTTAAGTATGTTAAGAACAACAAGAATCCTAGCAATGATATTGCTCCATTACTGGATGAAAATGGTACAATTATTAATAATAATGCAGAAAAGGGCAGAGATGTTCAGTAAATATTTCTGTTCTGTATTTGGAGAAAAACAGATGATGTTATCCTATGTATGATAACACTTTTCCCATTCCACTTGTATCTCAGAAAAATCTTTCACAGCTGCTAGTAACATAAATATTTTTAAATCAGCAGGGCCAGGTAACTTGCATTCAAGAGTTTTAAAAGAGCTGGCTAAGGACCTTGCTGGACTGTTAATGTTGCTTTTCAGTAAGTCTTGGAACACCTAGAAGAAAGCTAATCTGCCAGTATTTAAAAAGGATAAATGGATTGACTCACATTTCGATCCCGAGCAAAATAATGGAGTGGCTGATACGGGACTTGTCTAATAAAGAATTAAAGAAGGGTGATATAATTGTCAGTCAACATGGGTTTATAGAAAATAGCTCCTGTCAAACTAATTTGATATCTTCTTTTGCCTAGCACATGGATTGGCAACTTTTGGCACACAGTCCCTTAGGGAAATCCGCTGGCAGGCCGGGGTGGTTTGTTTACCTGCAACGTCCACAGATTCGGCCGATCTCAGCTTCCGCGGGTTGCAGTTCACCATTCCAGGCCAATGGGGACTGCGGGAAGTGTGGGCTGAGCCCCCATTGCCCTGGAATGGTAAACCGTGGCCTGTGGGAACTGCGGTCGGCTGAACTTGCGGACGCTGCAGGTAAATACACCGTCCTGGCCTGCCAGTGGATTTCTCTGATGGCCCATGTGCAGAGGTTGCCAATCCCTGGCCTAACATAATGGTGCCTCCATCCAGACTATGGCTTCCAGATGCTATCAGAATAAATTAACACATGATAGTGATGTTGCTTGTTGTATGCTTGTATTAATGTATCACAAAGACCACAACTGTTTACAGAATCAAGGTCCTGTAATGCATTACCTTGCATTCTGAGTTCTGGATTTATCCACTTTAAGGGCCAAATTTTGCCTTGACACACGCTCCATGCAATCTTGTTGAAATCAGCATGTTTTGATTGTGAACTGAATTTGGTCCTAAGTTATTCAGCATTTTACTTCACTTTTTAAAAAGGCCTGAAACACAAATATTAATATTAAGATACCACTATTGTCCTAATTTCAGTTTCAAAATAAATGATTACTGTGTTACAGGTTCACATTTGGAACATGAAATGACTCCATTCATCACTTTGCTATTCAGGATTTGGTGTCAGGGTGTGGTGATAATAATGTGTTGGAAGTATTTAAACACTCTGGTGACCTAGGTTTAGAGTCAACACTTAACCTACAATGATACTAGTTTCTCAAGTAAAGTATATAGCCAATTAAAATAGACTTTCCTTATCTGTTCATTTTGCCTTGACGTTGGGGTTTCCTGGTTGGTGGTCCTTCATGCCGAACAGACACCATGGGAACATCCTGCTTGAGGTATTAAAAGGGTGAATCACTGAAAGTATAGCAAGTGTCACCTTCCATGCTATCTGCGGTGTTGTAGTTGGTCTAGTACAGGGGTAGGCAACCTATGGCATGTGTTTCAAAGGCAGTGACATGAGCTGATTTTCAGTGGCACTCACACTGCCCGGGTCCTGGCCACTGGTCTGAGGGTCTCCGCATTTTAATTTAATTTTAAAGGAAGCTTCTTAAACATTTTAAAAACTATATTTACTTTATATCCAACAATAGTTTAGTTCTATATTATAGACTTATAGAAAGACACCTTCTAAAAACATTAAAATGGTATATGAAACCTTCATTGAGAGTGAATAAATGAAGCCTCGGCACACCACTTCTGAAAGGGTACCAACCCAGGTCTAGTAAAAGATGTTACCACACCCACCTTCCACGCTGTCAGTCATGAAGTAGATTTTACCTGGTGTGATTTAAAAAAAAATCTTGTGAAACCAGGAGATTTGATTAGAGCAAAAACAGTTTCTGAGATGAATCATGTGGGACTAATCTAAAGGGGAAAGGGCACTGGAAGTTTAAATCCGTTTACTCTGCTTAAGGATTTTATCTGGTAGAACTAGTGTCTCCAAAACTCCCACTATTATCTATGAGAATTTAGAATATGCAGGGAGTTCAGAATCAGTTACCTGAAGTCAGTAGAGCCAAATCAGTTTATCACAGCTGGGGATATGGCCCTGTATGTTCACAAAAGTGATATTAGAGAGACCAGGTGGGTGAGGTTTATTGAACTAACTTCGGTTGGTGGGAGAGACAAGCTTTCAGGCTACACCGAGCTCTTCTCACAGCTAAATACAAGGTGAAACTGATTGTTTAGCATAAGTCCGGGGTTCTCAAACTGGGGGTTGGGACCCATCAGTGGGTCGCAAGGTTACTACATGGGGGGTCGTAAGCTGTCAGCCTTCACACCAAAGCCCGCTTTGCCTCCAGCATTCATAATGGTGTTAAATATATTAAAAAATGTTTTTAATGTATAAGGGGGGGGGGGGTCACACTCAGAGGCTTGCTATGTGAAAGGGGTCACCAGTACTAAAGTTTGAGAACCCCTGGCATAAGTAGTTAACACACATTTCAAGGGATCAATCAAGGTAAAGTGTCCCCTTCAGTCCGTCATAGGGAGGAAAGGAAGGGAAAGAAAATGAAAGGAGGGGGGCAACTGAGGGTTTTAGTGGGTTACAGATTGTTGTAATAAGCCATATATCCAGTGTCTCTGTTCAGTCCATGATTTTTAGCATCTAGCAAAGCTGTGCATTTAAACTTCCAGGCTTGTCTTTTGAAAGTGTTGTGCAGGTTTCCTTTGAAGATGACTGGATAGGTCAGATACAGAGTCTAGATACTAAAAATCATGAACTGAATAGACACACGGGGTTTATGGGTTATTACAACAATCCAAAACCCACTAACAACTTCCTCCCAGCTGCTTCCCCCAACTTCCCTTCCTCCCTGTGGAAACGTGCCAACGTGACTGGATGGGCGTTAGTGGGCCATCTAACTTGGAATGGTCTCTTGAAATGTGTGTTAACTACTTATGCTAAACTATCTGTTCCACCTTATATTTAGCTATGACACTCTTGAGTGAGGCCAGGTCCACACTACAGACCTATATTGGTATAATTACACCAGTCAGGGGTGTGAAAAATCCACACCCTATAGCAACATAGTTTTACCAACCTAACTTCTCCCCCCTCATTCCATATAGACAGTACGTGAAGACAAGCCTTAAGCTTCCCAGACCTGAAGAAGAGCTCCGTGTAAGCTCAAAAGCTTGTCTCTCCCATCAACAGAAGTTGGTCCTATAAAAGATACTACCTCCTCCACCTTGTCTTTCTCATATCCTGAGACCAACACAACCACCACAAGGCTGTATACACTAAAGTGATAGTCATATAGTGACCATGGCCCCATCTACCCTATGATTTTTAAAAAGGGTTCCACATACACAGGTTAAATACTGTTATGCCTGGGAGTGTGGAGAGTGCATAACTCTTAAATAGAACGGAATAGTGTTGTTCTTGAGACTGAAAGCCCTCTACAGATCTCTTACTCTTTTCTTATGCAATACTGAGGGAAGATGGAGTAAAGAATATTAAATAGGGCTGTGTATCTACTGTCTCAAACAATTTTAGGAATGGTTTAAAGACATTTATGCCCCACCCACACCATTTGACATACCATGCATTTAATGGGTGTTTGCAGAAATCAATTATAAATCCATTTTAAAATGTCTTTCCCAAATACTGTGCTTAAAACTTGTTTCCTAAAATGGGGAAAATCTTTAGTGTAGACAGGGCTCTGATATACCGGGAGTGGAATAATTACAGCTCAAGATGAGATTCTGCATTTCTCACACATCAATTCCTGTGGGAGCCATCGGGAGTTTTTGCTTGTGTAGAGACCACAGAATCAGGCCAATAGTAAAAAAGAAAAATTTAAAATCGCATTTCAAATGCTTCCTTAAGTTGTTTTGCACCATGGTCTTGGGGTTGTCAAACAGAATGTCGTTATTGCTTTGCCAGTGGCCAGCTGAAATGAATCATATTTTAAAATCCCCCCCAAAAATGTTTAAAGTAGATAATCTTTTCTGGTTCAATAATAAACTAATTATGTGTTTTAAATAGCTCAGAGTAGGATTCCTGATTCAGTTTAGTCTTCCTAATAGAAAGGCCGAGGACAATGGAGAAGGTAGTAAAGCCTCTTGCTAGGAGAACTGTTACTCCATGCCAGCTTTTGAAGGGCCTGTACAGGCCTGCTGAAACTTGGTCAGTTTAGAACGTGTTGAACTATTTCTCTAATCAGTCACATGTTAGCTATATACTGTCACCAGATTTGAAAGTTAATATGTGCAGCTAAGTGCTTCTGATTAATACAGTCCACATATTTAACAATCTATTGCTGACCTGCTATTTCGGAGTTAACTCTTTGCTGAACTAAACTCAGCACATTATTACGCTTTTGTAAATCAGGCATTCCCTTTTAAAGCTTGCATTGTTAATAGGATATTTTAACCAACATAGACACTATGAAAAAGTCAAAATTTTGCCAACCACTGGCACAGATGTCTCCTGTTTGGTATAAGGAAAAGCAGTGGTAATCGCAGATGTTCTTGGCACATGTTAATACTTTAATGACAGCTTTTTTGCCATTACCCCTAATGGTAGTATCACTTGCTATTTTAACCTTTTGTTACCTTATATAGTGGTTAAGATATATACATTATTGTATAAAACTGGAATCTGAACCTGCAAGTCAGCAAGTTGGTTTGCATGAGAGAGGTATTGGGCTTTTGGGATGCTTATAAATACAAATGGAGCTGATTAGTTTTATTCTTTACCTCCTACAATATGGTTAATCTTGTTATAGAATAGCTAGTTTAGTCACATTTCTTAGCCTTGGTACATTTCAGTAAATGTGTGTATTTATAATAGGTGGTCTAGCATTGGCTCACCCTATTGATCGTTCATGATCGTTCATGTAAAACTAATATTTCTAGCAGTGGATTATTATAGTACATAGCAACACTTACATTTATTTAGAACAGTATGAAAGGATACCTACATGTTCATCTAAGGCAGGGGTCTCCAAACTACGGCCCGCGGGCCAGATGCGGCCCGCGAGGCCCTCTCATCCGGCCCGCGGAGATCTTTTTGGCTCCGCGCTGGGGCCTGGAAGCGCCGCGCGGGCCGCCGCCGCCGCCAGCCACGGGGCCTGGAAGCGCCGCGCGCTCGGCCGCCGCCGCCAGCCGCGGGGCCTGGAAGCGCCGCGCGCTCGGCCGCCGCCGCCAGCCGCGGGGCCTGGAAGCGCCGCGCGCTCGGCCGCCGCCGCCAGCCGCGGGGCCTGGAAGCGCCGCGCGCTCGGCCGCCGCCGCCAGCCGCGGGGCCTGGAAGCGCCGCGCGCTCGGCTGCCGCCGCCGGCCAGGGACGGCTCAGAGTTGGGGCCGGGACGCCCCGCACCGCCACGCAGTTGCAGGGGGCGAAACAAGGAGCCACCCACTGCCAGGCGGCGAACCGGTCTGTGGGGAGAGACCGGGTTGAGCAGGTCAGTTGGGGGGGTGAGAGACCTGGCTGGGTGGGTCAGTTGTGGGGGGGGGGGTTGGAGGAAAGGAGGTTTTGGGGGGAGAGACCTGGCTGGGTGGGTCAGTTGGGGGGTGGGTGGGAGGAAAGGAGGTTTTGGGGGGAGAGACCTGGCTGGGTGGGTCAGTTGGGGGGTGGGTGGGAGGGAAGGAGGTTTTGGGGGGAGAGACCTGGCTGGGTGGGTCATGGGGGGGGGGGGTTGGAGGAAAGGAGGTTTTGGGGTGAGAGACCTGGCTGGGTGGGTCAGTTGGGGGGTGGGTGGGAGGGAAGGAGGTTTTGGGGGGAGAGACCTGGCTGGGTGGGTCAGTTGGGGGGTTGATGTGTAGTGAACAGGTGTTCATGTGTAGTGTTCATGTGTAGTGAACAGGTGTTCATGTGTAGTGTTCATGTGTAGTGAACAGGTGTTCATGTGTAGTGTATCAATGTGTTATTAAATAATAACTGAATAAAATAATATTAAATAAATAATTAAAAACAACATCCATGTTTTGATTCTTTTTTATTTGGACCTCGAGTGTGTTGTCGGCCCCCGAACTGCTATTTGATAGCTAATGCGGCCCTCGGGCTGAAAAGTTTGGAGACCCCTGATCTAAGGAGTCAATGTATAGTAAAGGCCATATGTTGAGAAAGAAAGAAAATAGCTATTTAGTACTTCAGTTCCCACAAAAATGTGTGATGTATTTGCCTCTGCTTCCTACAGCTCCCATTGGCCGGGAATGGCGAACCGCGGCCACTGGGAGCTGCGAGCGGCCGAACCTACGGACACTCTGGTAAATAAAGCGTCTTGCGTCCAGGCAGGGGCTTACCCTGCGCAAGCTGCGGAATAAGTATGGGAAGCCCTCAGCTAGAGGGAATACACTCTTGTAGTTTAAAAATCTGCAAGCCAAGAATTTGCCTTAGAATAAAACTGGAATGTTTACATGATGCCCAGCCCAAAGATCATTCAGGTCTATTGGAATTCTTTCATTAACTTCAGTGGATTGAGCCCATGGTGAATAGGGTAACTATTTTTGAGTATTACTGTACAGAATAATATTATGATTAGTGATGTGTGTGCCTGCTCTTTTCCTGGGACTTCCTTGAATTGGGAGGGAGAATTGCAGTTTCCTGTTAAGGTGCTATATGTAAACATAATGTGATATTATCTCAGAGGCTATCATGGGGGAGACATTTTAAGTAATAATTATTTATAAAAGAAAAATAAAAGACACACATGTTTATGACACAGATCAGAAATAGGGATTCAGAATTTCTGTACAATAGTTCACCATATCTAGGGCCGGGTCTGGCTTTTTTGCCACCCGAAGCAACCCCCCTCACCCCCCCCCCCCCCCCGAGTGTCTGCAAAATGGATGGTGTTCTCTTCAGCTTTATTGTTTTTAACCACATTTACAAAAGGTATATCTGCAAATATGAAAAAACAACATACATTGCATCTGGTAATTCCAAGTGTCATTTGAAACAGCAGAGATAAGACTGCCCCAAATCAAGCTTTTTATAATGGCAAATCAAACTCTGCCTTCACTGCAGTGACCCTGGTAATCTGAACTGGCCTAGTTCACTTCCCAGTATGTCTACACTGCAATTAAACCAGCAGCTGGCCAGTGCAAGCTGACTGGGGCTTGTGGGACTCTGGCTAAGGGGCTGTTTAATTGTGGTATATACCTTTAGGCTTGGGCTGGAGCATGAACTCTGGAGCCCCGTGGAGGAGGGATGGAGTCCCAGACCTTGGGCTTCAGCCGGAGCACAAAGTTCTACACAACAATTAAACAGCCCGATAGTCATCTGACATGGGCCTTCCATGGGTTTTTTAGTTGCATTATAGACATACCCTTAGTTCCCTAGTTTTATCTCAGTGTGAAATCATTTCCTTCAACAGAGATACTCCCTATTTACATGGCTGTGAGTTCAAGATCAGACCCGTTTTATATTCATTTATTAAAATATTTTTACAGGGCAGCTCAGTTTAGCAGTTGTCAACAAACTTTACAAGATACAGCTACTTGTTGTTTAACCATACCTATTGGAGGACAGCATACACAGCCAAATTCTAACCTGCTGCAACTCTGTTGAAAATAATAGTCACACCAGAGATGAGTTTGCCCATAATTTTTAAGAATTTAACAGAATGGCTATTTGTAAGTGTTTTCATTTTTAATCCTTTTTATTCTCTATAGAACCCCCCCCCAATTAATGTAAAATATTGGATCCCGCCATTTCTTTACCCTTGGATGTGATTTTTGAACTTTGAAAAATATAATTTTTTTAAATACAATGTGAACTAGAAATGTTCCATTTTGAATCTTGTTCAAGTTAAGATTTCAAATAGGAATTTTATTACTGGAATGTGATATATACCTGAAAAGATTTTAATTTATCCAGATGTCCTGCCAGGAGGGGAATCTTATCTAGATAATAGCTGACTGCACTCAATGTTCATTGCCTTCAATGTCAATAGAGGGCACTTAGCATGTCAATAGGTACTCAGCACCTTGCAAGATCAAACCCTTATAGAAAATTTTTATTCATAATTTAAAATAATTTTGTGATCTTGAAGTATTTGCATTCATGATATAGTGTGTCTGGACGGGATAGATAATGGAGTTCTCGTTTACAAGACCAACTGATTAAATTGTTTGTTTTTTGAGTGTGGATTAGGGTGAGCAGATGTCCCGATTTTATAGGGACAGGCCTGTTTTTTGGGTCTTTTTCTTATATAGGATCCTATTGCTCCCCACCCTGTCCCAATTTTTCACACTTGCTGTCTGGTTACCCTAGTGTGGATGCAGATACTTTATTTTTACACAGTATTGTATGTTAAAACTTACATGTGTGTGTCCTTGTTTATAATATTGACAGGAATTGTTGGAGTGCTCAGCCTAAAGGGAAAAAAAACCTTCTAGAGAGCGGCTTCCAGAGTCCAATGTGTGCCGGAAGCACAGGTTTGGCTGTGTGGAATGGAATGTTCTCTGTACTCCTCCAAGAACAAAAACAGCTGGGAAATAGGCTAGTGAGACAATTTCTAAATCTGAAAAAATAAACGTTGCCATCTCTCTTCATGAAGTTTACTTCATTTTTCAGCACATTCAGTATGCTTTTTTTTTCTTCCCCTAATCCTCTGACTTTTTGCTGTTTGGTCCTTCTCTAAAATTACATTATTTACATTATTGAGATTTACTTCATTCCCTTCCCCCACTCAGTGGAAAAAAGTAAACTGAAACCAGCATGCTCTACTAAAAGCAAAACAAATGTTAGTTATTTGAGTCCTCCTGCGGTCACTGTCTGTAAAATAACTGGAAATTTTGCTGCTAACTGGAAGTAGGATGTGTTCAGCCAATTCCCAGACACTTTTAACAAGTTTTTTGTTGTTGTTAGAATAGTAGTTTTAAATGTCAATGTTTTTAAAGAACAGGGCAGCAGCATATTTTAATGATAAAGTTATTGTGTAAAACACTTTATTAAATAGATGTTTAACTAACTAATGTAACTGTTTTGATATGACTATTGTACCTATACTTTCAAACAGTGTGTAAGAAGTCCTTTTCAGCAGCTAAATGTGGAGGGAGTGAAACTCCTATGCATGGGAGTTTCTTTCCACTTACACTGGTGGAAGGGAGTAAAAGCAGGCAGCAAGTGCATGTGTAGGGACACTAGTTTCCCCTGCTCTAAGCAAACTTTCCCATCACACTATGGCACAGTTGGGATCCTCACTTTCGGGCGGACCAAGGTTAGGGTGACCAGACAGCGAATGTGAAAAATCAGGACGAGGGGTGTGGGTAATAGGTGCCTATATAAGACAAAGCCCCAAATATCACGACTGTCCCTATAAAATCAGGACATCTGGTCACTCTAACCGAGGTCCGTAGGGAAGTCTCCTGTCTGACCACAGCAGATTTCAGAGCGTAAATCTTCACGCCAGTGAATTTTGCTTCAAGCAGTTCTAATTATCCCCTTGATGCCCTCTACTTTTTTGAAGAGTAGGAGGAAGGATGCATGTGGGGGAGAGAACTAGGCTCTCTCCTGGCTCCTCCCTTAAAACTGCAATCAGAAATACCACCCTCTTGAGGAGAGTATAAGAAGGGAAATCCACAAAGCAAACTTTTCAAAGTTCCAGCTGACTTTTTCTCTTCCTGTGGGTTTTTTTCTACAGAAAGGTATACTTGGGGTACCCCAGCATCTGGGGCTAGCAGAAAGGAGCATGGGTCACTTTTTTACTTTATTTCTGCTCAGAACCTTAAGTGCAGTAATCATTGTTAACTTTGTGTAAAGAGCTGCTGCTCTCACTTTGGTGACAGTACTGTTCTTTCACTGCATGTACTGAACATCTGCTGTGATTCATAGATTTCCTCAGATATTGAGACTAGAAAATGAAACTATATCAAGAACGTTTCAATTTGTGTGTGCGTTTGTAAAATCTATATTTCATTCAGATACACAGTTTATGGAGAGAATCAGAGAGGTCACCGTGTTAGTCTGGAATAGCAGAAGTGACAGAGTCCTGTGGCACCTTAAAGACTAACTAAAGTATTGAAGCATAAGATTTCGTGGGCTAATACCCACTTCGTCGGCTGCAAGCTTGCATCCGACGAAGTGGTATTAGCCCACGAAATCTTATGCTTCAATACTTTAGTTAGTCTTTAAGTTGCCGCAGGACTCTTTGTCACTTCAGTTTATAGAGAGAATATGGAATGCAAATCTAGCACTACTGCAGCGTTTCACATTAAGAAGTCAAGCACTGAAATGAGAAGAAATCTCCAATTCTGTATTTTTTCCCCTGCAACTTTAACCATTTAGGTGAACATTAATAACAAACTGGAATATATTTTAAAAATAGATTTATATTCAACAAGTAACACAGGAAATAAAAAATATTACATACGTATAACATGGCTGAGTTAATGTTGTGGGAGAAAGCCTGATTTGAACTTTTACTTCCAAGTGCTTGGTTTCTCTGTGTCTGCAATGCATTAACACTAGTTATTGCGTTGCATGTCCCTGGTATTCTTAAAGGAAAACCGGGACAGAGAAGAAAAAATGTTCTTGAGTTCTTTGGATCTTTTACATTTCTTGAACTAGAGGAACACGGCAATCCTATGGAGCTATGTAGGAAAGGTCCTTCCAATGCTAACAAGTTGGCTCTCGCCAAGTAAAACAGTGTAAAAGAGGTGATTAAAGGCAAAAACACATCCTTTAAAAATTAAAAGTCAAATTCTAATGTGGAAAATAAGAAAGGAACATAAACTCTGACAAGGCAAGTGTAAAAGTATAATTAGGCAGACCAAAAAAAAGGAAAAGAATTTGAAGAACAACTTTAGACACAAAAACTAACAGCAAAAAGTTTTTAAGTACATCGAAAGCAGGAAGCCTGCCAAACAATCAGTGAGGCCACTGGAGGATCAAGATGGTGAAAGAGCACTCAAGGAAGAGAAGGCCATTTCAGAGAAGTTAAATGAATTCTTCGCATCGGTCCTCAGTGCAGAGGATATGAGAGAAATTCCTTCCCCTGAGCCATCCTTTTTAGATGCAAATATGAGGAACTGTCCCAGATTGAGGTACCAATAGATGAGGTTTAGGAACAAATTGATAAATTAAATAATAAGTCACTGGACCAAGTGGTACTTACCCAAGAGTTCTGAAGGAACTCAAATATGAAATTGCAGAACTACTACCTGTGGTATGTAGCCTATCATTTAAATCATCTTCTGTAACAGAGATTACAATACAGATTTTAAAAAAATATTCCAGAGGTGATCCTCCTGTAAAACTAACTTCAGTACTAGGCAAATTGAAACTATAGCAAAGAAGAGAATTATCAGACACATAGATGAACAGGATTTGTTGGGGAAGGGTCAACACAACTTTTATAAAGGGAAGTCATGCCTCAGCAGACTAGTAGAATTAGTTGAGGGACATGTAACTTAGTCTCAGCATTCACCAGATGTACCTCATCATGCTAATCTTCAGACTTTTTTTTTTAACGGGGGCTTTTAAGAGTTAAGTTACACAAGTCTCTTTATTTTTAAGTGAGTGGATTCCTTGTTGCATTGTTGATAATTTTCAGGCTTTTTTTTTTAAAATAAGGGGGGGGGGCTTTGAAGATTTAAGTTACACAACTCTCTTTTTATTTTTAAAGTGAGTGGATTCCTTGTTGCGTTGTTGAGAATGATAAATTGATACCACATGTTGCTTCCAGACAAAAAAGTCTCTGTATTCCTGTGGAAGCACTTGCAGCTGGTGTCTGAGTTAATGGACGGGCTCCACAAGGTAAACACAGTTTGGAAGAGACTGAAACAGACACTGGCTAGGAGGGGCGGGGAAAATCTTGCATTTTAAAGACTAGGGGATCTGCCAGTTTTGTTTGATGAGGATAAAATGCTGAAATACTTCACAATTTCAAGCCTTTGGGGCAAGGATCATATCAAATCTGGTATATAATATTTTGAAAATGATAAAATGCCCTGTATATAATCCTACCTTTTAGCAATCCTATACAAAATGGTCAGAGAAATAAGTTATCAGGACATAATAGGTACACTCCTTTTCTAGAGCAAGACATAGGTGATTTTTTGAAGGAGGACTAATTTAAGGAAGTTTTATGGAATGGATAAAACTTTACTCATTCAGATTTGAAAATCTAGCTCTGGGTTCTATAAAAATATTACCTCCCTCAGTGTTCATCTGAGCACTGGTCTGCTGATTTATTATGAATGGACCATTGTATGCCAATGAGCCCTGTCCTAGCATATAGCGTTCTGTCCTTTTCACATATAAGACAATATGAAAAAATTAAAGGTTGAGTTACATAACAGACACAAGAAAGCACAGAGTAAAGGAGCCAAGGGAGCGAGTTTGACACTCCAGCCCCACTTTTCATATCTCCACTAGATGAGTTTCAGGCCCCAAGCATTTCCTCCCACCAATGTGACCCACCACCACCAGATGACTTCTTCCAGAAATGGTCTCTGAAGACTTCTTTTCCCTTCCTGTCCCCCTGCCCAGAAATCCCAGCAAAGTTCTTTAACCACTTGCAGCAGCAAGGGCCAAGGTTCAAACCCAGCAGACTCCTGACTTCACCTGGACTCTTCCTGGGCGTTTCATCTTGACAGTGGCATCTCCAGGTGCTCCTATCATCTTGCTGACTCCCTGACATGCATGCCCCTCTTGCTGCCCAGCCTCACTCCCCCCTGCTCATCATGCATCTGAACAGGAACACCACAACCTGTCCCCGCTCCAATTCTGACTAGTACCCATCTCAACCTTTCCCACCCACTAAAATCCATAATCACTATCACCAGTGTTCAAATAATTGAGTCGCCTGTAACTTTGAGAAGTGTGCAGTGAAACAAAACCTCATCATTTGCTTTTCCTACCACCATCTTACTTTCTCCTCATGGCATCTTTCCTAGTGTTCTTCCTTTTTGTGTTGAATCTTTATTGTTTTTATTACTTACTATTCATAGTGCAGAAGTGCCTAGCTCCCCTTTGTGAGATCGGGGCCCTGTTGTGCTAGGCACTTATACATACATTTGATTTTCGACTGTAAGAACCACATATTCTCTCTGTTAATAAAGCATATAGTACATTTTGGGCACAGTAGACAATAAAGGGAGGAATGCACCATATTTTTTTCGATTCTTTTCTTATCTAGATCCTTATATTGCGCCCATCACTGAGGTATCTGAGCCCCTTCCACTGATTCATTAAACAACGTGACTAGCATCTGTCTCATGCATATGTCCTCCGGGACAGTGCCACAAGAGAGCCTTTAAAGCATCTCCTTGGGCATGGAAGGATTTGTTACATTTCCATCTTAATGGCCTAATCCTGCTTCCATTTGCATCAAAGACAAAACTCCAATTGATGTGAATGGGAGCTGAATTGCATCCTTACTTGGCATTTTCCAGGGGGAGGTCCATTTGTGGTTTGTCATAAGGATGATCTATTTCTAATGCAGATTTTTGTGAGTGAATATTCTTTTCAGAATCTTTTACATTTTTTATGACAGTGATATAAGTCCAAGTGACACTTCAGAAATCCTGTAAAAGAGAGGGTCACTCCCACGTTACAAGCTGATGGACAGATCCTGTCGCCTTTGCTCATGAGAATAATCGCTCACATTGACTTTAGTGGGAATGCTAAGAAGAGAAAGACTAGCAGGATCAGGCCAGAATTCAGTCTGACTTGGATAGATGTGATACCTGGGACAGTACTGTAGCTCCAGCACAAGAAGCTATCAAGACATTGTGAAGAGAGTAATGTGGGAAGGCTACACAAAATAAATGTGTTTTAAGGAAGTATTTGAAAGGGGAATGAGAGGGCCCTTCGTGTATGGAAGCAGAAAGGCATGCATGGAGCAGGGTTGGGGGTGGAGTGGGGCACAAAAGTAAACTGGCCAGTGATTATGCTAAAGAAAACAATCTTCTTACAGAAACCAGTAAGGGAAAACCAGAGCTGGTATGTAAATGGCATTTTGTATAACTTAATGAAAGCAAACTGCTTGGATTTATCATAACCACCAATTTTCAGTGGAAAAAATATTTTATTTTTTGTGTGTAATACCAACACTGTGCCTCAAAGAGATGATGAGCCATATAAAAATGCAAATTACATCTCCTGCCTCCCCCCCCCCCAATTTAGTACCCGATTCTGTAAGCTTCTAAGCTCTTTCTACTCCATGAAGTCAATGCAAGTTGAGGCCACTCAGCAATTTGAATGTCAAGGATTTATGTAATACTAGCGAAAATACCCGGCGTTGCTCGGGTCCGTCGGAGGTGGGGAGGGGGCAGAGAGCTGAGCG
Organism: Sternotherus odoratus; assembly: GCA_032164245.1. NCBI lineage: Eukaryota > Metazoa > Chordata > Testudines > Kinosternidae > Sternotherus > Sternotherus odoratus. The sequence goes on from JAVMKO010000003.1 coordinate 66,277,726, forward strand.
AGTGCGGGGTCCGTTGGAGGGGGGAGGGGGCAGAGAGCTGAGCGAGTGCGGGGGTCCGCTGGAGGCGGGAGGGGGCAGAGAGCTGAGCGAATGCAGGGTCCGTTGGAGGGGGGTATTATGACATCATAACTATGTCACAGAGAACAGCAGCTGCCCACCTGATGTGATTGGCCTTTAAATAATTTCACCCCTGGGGGGCGTCAGAGGTGAGATTTGAAAAATTTTCGACTCTTACCCTGATTAGGACCCTAAGACCTATAACTGTACCAAATTTCTAGTCTCTAGCTCAAACGGCGTGGAAGGAGTAAGTGCACATACATACACGCATACACCATTTGACTTTTATATATATAGATGATTAGAGCTGGCAAACATCAGTGGGTTGTTTTTGCATTGAAAATGGGTGGCGATTGACATTTCAGGCAGTATGTTTGTACGTCTTAAGTTACATAAAGTGCCATTTACATACCAACTCTTGTTTTTCTTTATTGGTTTCCGTAAGAAGATTGTTTTCTTTAGCATAATCACTGGCCAGTTTACTTGTGTGTCCAGTTTTTGTAGTGCTCTTATTACAGTGGTTCTGAGTGACTTTCTTACTGTTTGTGTGCAGGTAGGCGTAGGGTTGCCAAGTGCCTGGTTTTCGACTGGAAAGCCTGGTCAAAACAGGACCCTTTCAGCTCCGGTCAACACCTCTGACCACACCATTAAAAGTCGGGTTGGCAGGCTCCCTACCCGGCTCTGTGCAGCTCCTGGAAATGGTGATATGTCCCTTGGTTCCTAAGTGGGGGGACAGCCAAGGGGCTCTGCATACTGGCCCCACTCCGGTTCCACAGCTCCCATTGACTGGGAACTGTGACCAGCAGGAGCTGCAGGGGGAAGCATCTGCAGTGGAGGCAGCGCAGAGCCACCCCTAAACCTAGGAGTCGAGGGACGTTGCTGCTTCCAGGGAGCCCCACCCAGAGCCTGCTCCCTGTCCAAGCCTTGAGACCCTTCCATACCCAAACTCCCTCCTGGAGCCTGTACCCCACACTCCCCTCCACACCTCTGCCACAACCTTGAGCCCCTCCTGCACCCAAACTCCTTCTGGGAGCCCACATGCCACATACACCCCCTTGCACCTCAACCACTTTCCTCAGCCTGGAGCCCCCTCCTTCACTCTGAACCCCTTAGCCCCTGCTTGGAGCTCCCTCCTGCACCCCAAATCCCTCATCCCTGGCCCAAGCCCAGAACCTGCATCCCAATCCCCTGCCTCAGCCCAGAGCCCCTCATGCACCCTGAATCCCTCAATTCTGGCTCCACCCCAGAGTCCGCACGCCAACCACCTGCCCCAGCCCGGTGAAAATGAGCTATACATAGGAGTGAGAGAACGAGTGACAGAGAGAGGGGGGATGGAGTAAGCAGGTGGCAGGGCCTCAGAGAAGGGGAGCGGTAGGGGCGGGACAAGAGTGTTCCATTTTGTGTGATTAGAAAGATGGCACCCCCCTAATTAGGCCTGATCCTCCAACTGGATCTATGTGGACAGACATAAATACTTCCTACATAGAAGACAGCAAGGCATGGGCATAAGAGTCCATCCACATGAACCCAGTTGCAGGATTGGAGCACGAAGTGTAGGAAATGTTAGTTACATTTTAAAAACTCAAATGATTTATTTAAGAGCCCTGTTGTGGGAGAGCGGGAAAGTGAGTAGTGGCATCTGGTTAATATAATTTAAAACATATTTCTGCCAGACCCTAAATATAGTTAAAATCTCACAAATGCAATAATAAAAAAAATCTCTCCTGGCTAGACTGAGGAACTTTTATGCTGAGAATGAACCCAAAATATTTTTTTCAAGGCATTATAGTCCCTTGGAAATATAAGAGTGTATCATTGAGATGCTGATGCAAACTTACCTTTCGTGTCATTATGGAGCCTTGTTTTCTATGCTGTGATAATTGTTTAAAAATAACAACTCCTGCTTTGAACTTTAAAAAAAACTTGGGAAAAAAAATTGAGTGGTAAACAAGAATATTTCTGCTGCCCACATGTGTGAGTCCTAAAACTGACCAAAAATGCAAGACTAAAAAAATTATTTGCCATCAATAAAATGGAAAAAAAATAATCTGGGCTACATTTCTTCACACAGTCAATATGTCTTCAGTTCATTTACGTCAAACATCCCTTTATGGTAACAGTATGAATGTTAATGGGTTTATGAATAATTGTTTGGTTGTGTGTGTTCTTTGTCCAATTGAAACTGGAATCCCTTCAGTGCACTGTAAATGGAAAACACTTATTCTGACTTGTTTGATTACAGTGAGAGCCTGTTCACTTTCTCTTTTTTAAACATGCTGGTGGAACACATGTATTGGTATCCTCCACCTAGATATAGCTGATGTTTGCCAATATTTGAAAAACATCTATGACTTGAAAGTTGTTCATATTTAACATACAGCATTAGTACAACCGGTTTGCTAAAATAATATGGCATAGCTCCAAAACTCTTTAAGATGTGCATAAAATCAAAAAACATATGAATTCTTATTAGCAAATTTCTTATGGTCTTTTTAGCTGTATTTTAAGCAGAGGCTCTGAGATTTTGGTCTCAGTTACACTTGTGTAAGTCTGGTGTCATTTTACTTGAGTTACCGGGAGCTAGTTTTCTGGATCTCTCTCACGATTTTGTACTGGGTTCAATCACCATAGTGTGAAGTCATACCACTCCTTTGAGACTGCAGAGGCAGAATACAGTACAGTTTTTCATTTCTTGTGCCCAGTGTATCTGATGGCACCTTGCAAGATTTGGAATTCAGTGGACCTTTTATGGGTATTTCTGTTACTAACAGCCTGCTGTGTTAATGATCTTATGGTGCATAATGGCATTCCAACTTTGGGACACTTTGAGGATGCTGTGGGTGCAGGAAGCAACAGACTGGCTACCCATATATATCATTTAAATTTCAACAATGGAAAGAAAAAGTACATCTCACCTCCAGTGTGCAGTTCTATAGGAAGAGGAGGGAAAGCAGTTGTGATTTGCACTAGAGTATTATTATATGTACAAAATCACATTTCAGTAAAGAATACAAAGGTACTTACAGAAGTTGCAATGAGAGTAGACAGCCTTTCAGTCACCTTTATTGAAGTGTTTGCAGTTCTCATTTTGAGAGAGTTGGAACAATAGTAACTGATAATTTAATCTCTATGCAGGACATTTTATTCAGTCAAAAATAGAAGCAGTACAGATCCACCGGGGCTTAGCAGTTGGTGATGCATTTTGTTTGTTTGTTTGTTTGTTGCTGTTGAATTATTTGAAAGTATGAGCAACGTACAGAGGGCTCAGTTGTCACCCTCAGCCCAGGGGAAGGGTGGGTTATCAGGGTGTCAATTGGAGCTCCCTCGTCCTCCAGTCCCCAGCCCTGGTGATGGTTGCACCAGTGGAGGAGGGGCACAGCAGAGTGGAGCTCTGCCATGTCCCTTCTCCCTGGAAGTGTTCTCTATGGGCTTGTCTTCACTACAGCGGGCAGCGAGCGATCTTTTGGCGATCAATTTATTGCGTCTCGTCTAGACGCGATAAATCGATCGCCAGCAGCGCCCCCGTCGACTCCGGAACTCCAGCTCGCCAAAAGGCGCAAGCTGGAGTCGACAGGGGAGCGCGCCGCCGCCCACTGCCACCGTGAGGACGGCAGGTAAGTCGGCTGTAGATATGCCGAATTCAGCTACGTTATTAACGTAGCTGAATTTGCGTATCTACAACCAATCTCCCCCCCCCCCTCCAATGAAGACCAGCCCTAAGTCAAGGGTGAGGGCAGAGCAGCTGGCTCTGCTTTATGGCAGCATGACATTCTCCACGAGGAAAACTCCCTGCTCACAATTTACAGCCAGTATCTGACCCCTGCCTGAGCCGTGCAGAATGTCCGGAGCAGCCCAGTGTTTTGATTGGATTTCAAAGTTGTGGTTAATTTGGGGCTTTCATGATTGACATTAGAGTAGCAGAGGAAATGGTACTTGCCTTGACTTTTTGTTTTCCTTTCCCACAGAACTCAATCCGGCATAATTTGTCACTTCACAGTCGGTTCATCAGGGTACAGAATGAAGGAACTGGGAAAAGCTCTTGGTGGATGATTAATCCAGATGGTGGAAAAGGTGGGAAGTCCCCACGGAGACGTGCCGTTTCAATGGACAATAGCAACAAGTACACAAAGAGCAGAGGTCGAGCAGCTAAGAAAAAGGCAGCCCTGCAAGCTGCACAAGAAGCTAACGAGGACAGTCCGTCTCAGCTTTCCAAGTGGCCAGGAAGCCCAACTTCCCGCAGCAGTGATGAACTGGATGCTTGGACAGATTTCCGCTCTCGTACAAATTCAAATGCCAGTACGATAAGTGGCCGTTTGTCACCGATATTGGCGAGTACCGAGCTAGATGACGTTCAGGACGATGATGCGCCACTCTCTCCAATGCTGTACAACAGTCCAGCAAGCATGTCCCCATCAGTAAATAAACCATGTACTGTTGAGTTGCCTAGGTTGACTGATATGGCTGGCACAATGAACTTGAATGACGGACTGACGGATAACCTCATCATGGACGATCTTTTGGACAATATAACGCTCCCCTCTCCCCAGCAGTCACCATCAGGGGGGATCATGCAAAGAAGCTCCAGTTTTCCATATGGTTCCAAAGGTTCCGGACTTGGTTCTCCATCAAGTAATTTCAATAGTGCTGTGTTTGGACCATCCTCTCTGAATTCCCTTCGTCAGTCTCCCATGCAAACCATTCAAGAGAACAAGCAAGCTACCTTTTCTTCCATTTCTCATTACAACAACCAGACGCTGCAGGATCTGCTGGCATCTGACTCACTTAGTCACAGTGATGTCATGATGACACAGTCTGATCCACTCATGTCTCAAGCCAGCACAGCTGTGTCTGCCCAGAATTCACGCAGGAGTATCATGCTTCGGAGTGATCCAATGATGTCATTTGCTGCTCAGTCCAACCAGGGAAGTTTGGTCAATCAGAACCTGCTCCACCACCAGCATCAATCTCCGAATTCTTCTCTTGGTGGCAGTCGTGCCTTGTCAAATTCCATCAGTAACATGGGCTTAAATGATACGAACAACTTGGGGTCGGCCAAACACCAGCAGCAGTCACCCATCAATCAGTCTATGCAAACACTTTCTGACTCGCTCTCAGGCTCTTCTTTCTATTCCACTAGTGTGAACCTTCCAGTCATGGGGCACGATAAATTCCCAAGCGATTTGGACCTGGATATTTTCAATGGAAGCTTGGAATGTGACATGGAGTCCATTATCCGCAGTGAACTCATGGATGCCGATGGGTTGGATTTTAACTTCGATTCCCTCATCTCAGCTCAGAACGTTGTCAGTCTGAATGTGGGGAGCTTCACTGGTGCTAAGCAGGCTTCGTCACAAAGTTGGGTGCCAGGCTGAAGGATCTTTCAGAAAAGGGGAAATGGGCAAAGCAGGTCAGTGTCCTGTAGACATGGTAAAAATATTTGGTTTGTTGTTTTTTATTGGTGTTCACCCTGAATTGTTAATAGTTTGTGTGCATTAATGATATTAAGGTGGTCTGTGGTGAGCTTGATATATTGTGATACATGTGATATGAACAAACTTGGGAGGTGTTGAGGGAGAGGTGGGGAACCTAAAGGTTGTAAAGATTTCAAGTTCAAAGTTCAGGGCTAACCACCAGGCCCCCATTACGCAGTTTCTTCTCAGCTGCAACACTGTCACTGACAGAGACCGTGTCAGAAGCTACCGGCTTTTTTGATTTAGTTTTTAGAAATGTTAACTACTAATTAAGCCAAACTTTTTAGTTACAAAAAATTATGAAAAACCAATTCACGGTAAAAGCTGTGTGGTTTTAGGAATCGTGGAACTCAGAAATGACTTGTTTTTATATCATAACAGACTGAACCTTCACCACAGTATTCAGGCAAAGAACCGAATAACGGGGGATACGCAGGGATGGTGGGTGGCCCCATGGTGTATGGGGCAGCTGTACAGCATGGGATAGGAGAGATTGCACGTGTGGATCTACTCAGTGCATGGATCTGGTGGGGTAAAGTGCACAGCAGATTGGGACTTAGAGCTGTATTTTTGCTATGGTGCCGTGATTTTAAGGAAATCACATATTTTTAGGAACCAGGGCCCAGGAAACAGCCTTTTGAAATGTGTAAAATATATAAGGGGTAATCATGACCACAGGAGGCCACCTTGTTTCATTTTAGGGCCCAATCCTGTAATGTGTCCTATATATGGCTCCTAGTAACTTCATTGGGAGTTTCACCCACATAACACCAGCAGATTTGGGCTGTAATATAGTCTTGGCTAAGCACTAGCCCAGGTGTGGGCAAACCTTTTGGCCCGAGAGCCACATCGAGGTTAAAAATTGTATGGAAGGTAGGGTAGGGAAGCCTGGCCCTGACCCCCATCTGACCCCCTCCACTTTCCACCCCCCTCAGAACTTCAACCCATCCAACCTCCCCTGCTCCCTGTCCCATGACCGCCCCCTCCCAAAACCTTTCCGCCCCTAACCCCCCCCCCCAGGACCGCACCTGCCCATCTAAGCCCCCCCTGCTCCTTGTCCCCTGACTGCTCCAAACCCCTATCCACACCCCCGACCCCTGCCCCTTATCCAAGGCCCCAGCTACGCCCTACCCCTCTTACCACACCACTCAGATCCAGCAGGAGCTCACAGCCCCGCCCCCTTACCACGCCGCTCAGAGCGGCAGGGGCTTAGGCCCCACTGGAGCCACCCCAGCTGCTGCAGTGCTGCCCGACTGTCACGGCGGCACTGGGTCTGTGGGAGTTGGGGGACACCAGGGGAGGGGCCGGAGCAGCCTCCCCTGCCGGGAGCTCAGGGGCCAGGCAGGACAGGTCCGCAGGCCGTAGTTTGCCCACCCCTGCGTTAGCCTGTTCCCATCTTTTTGAACTTACTACAGTTTCATGGGGTTTCTCCCTATTTCTTTTCCTTAATAGTGGGAATTACCAAGCTTGCCGCTGATATCAGTGTGCTCCTCTTTGTTTCTGCAGATCATTTGGGTTTTCACCTGCATCCATACATCCATCTTCTTATACACACACGTTCACACTCTCCTTTTATAGATTCCTTCTGAAGTGTCATTTGTCGCCAATGTTTGTTTATGAGTGATGGGGAGTCAATTTCAAAATACAGGAGTACAACAGGTTAATTATAAATTAGAGTGCAGAAATTCCATTAACTTCAGAATAATGTATAGAATACTCCAACTGCAAGGCTAACCGGGGCATTCAGTTTGCAATATGCTAGAAACTCTTTTCTTTTTGTCTTTTAAGTTTAAATTGCATAACTTGCTGATGAGCAGCCCTCTCACCTTGCTACTTGAGGTATTCTGTAGTTAATGGAGATTTCTTTCTCTAATTCGCAGTTAGACTGGTAAGGAAAGGCTTTGAAGCCGGGGAACAGCAGTGGTGAGTGATGCGTCCAGCTGCATGTTTTGAGTGTTGTAGACAATATATATTGATTTGTTATCTGAAAAAGAGAGAAGGACTGTGCCATGTACAAAATTCCTTCATTTAGTCTTCAGAGGCCACTTTTGTAGATGTGATAGTTGGCTGCCCCCATCCTTTATCTTTTCTACAAGAAAAAAGCTTCACTGATTTCTTTGCAATACAAACCAAACGCTTTCCAAATGTCAGACTGATGAAGTGCACGGCCAGGAGATGGTCTTTGGAGGGAATGAGCAGTAGAATCTTAATCTCACCCTGCTGATCATGCCATAGGATAGCACCTTGACAAGGCCGTGCATGCTGTGTGGGTATTTACTGACATTCAGAAGACTCAGACTCTCTTTCAGTTTAATCTTTTAATCATTTTTTAAAAGAATGCTTTCCCTCCGTCAGAATCTAGAACCCTCATCCATGAACTATTAACAAAAACTCCCCAAACTCCATACTTGAGAGATCTGGATTCCCCCCCCCCCCCCATTTTTATTTGTTCATTTCTTTTCCTTCTTAGTGCATATATAGTTTATGGAGTTAGAAATCCCAAATGTTCATGTGATGTATAAAAACAACGCAGGAGTGTTATCACAGTAAAATGTCCAAGGTCACCGTTTGCCAACAGGTCTCGCAAAAAGAAATGCCCTTGACAATATTGGTTGACACCATGTTTTAGTAGCATCGCTATACCGCTTACGTGGAGCCTTGGCTGGGCAACATTGCAGATATTCCTGTGCAGAACACTTATTGTAAAGTTCTCTTAGCTGCCTCATAAAAGATTGGCCTTTGTCATTCATGGAGAGAATAGATGCCGTGATCTTTCCCAGGCTGAATACTCAGAATAAAGAAACTGGTACTTGTGTGTGAAAGGACTTTCTTTACAAAGGATAGACTTGTTAACTATATAAACTCTGGTGGAGTACTGGTCACTTTTCTGGACCTGGTGCTATTGGTTCATTTGGGACCAGGTGCAAGGGTAGATGTAGTTTTTTGTCTAAACTTACTGATTATGAATAGTTCCTGGTCTATTAAATAATCCCATTTGAGAATTTGCCTCCATATGAGTCTCTTATTTTGGTGAAAGTGTCTCACATAAAATATTATACAGTAATTCTGCATTGCTTTTTCAATTATTTGTCTGCTTCAGCATAGTTATAAGGAGCTTGAATTAAATGCTACTCTAAGCAATTTTCCTGATCTCAGTAAAGAATCTTTATAAGATTAAATCTTAAGAAACTACTTTTCAGCAGAATGTTTCAGCCGTTGCAAACATGAAATCTGCTCCATGAAAAGGGCTGAGTGGGATTTTCAAACCAAAATGTATCATTTTCAACAGGTTATCAACATACATAGAATACTAAGTACTACATTTTCCATAAACCAGCAAAATCTCTCGGGAGTCAGTTTTTTGGAAACAACAAATATAGAGTTGTTTTGTTTATGCTTAGAATCTATTTTCCACGTGGGATTTATTTTTATTTTTTAACCCAAAGACTTTCTTTATAGGGCCAATACAAATGTGCAAAGAATCCAATCTTATTAATTTAGTTTATGTAGAAATTTCTGAGAGAAAATACTCCCTACTTTTGTTACTCTGACTATGTGCCTCTGATGGTAATTGGGACCAGCATTTCAGAGGGACCTGATTGGGGCTTGATATAACGGCGGTTGGTTTTAACCTAAAAGAAGGAAAGGGAGAGAATCAGTAAAATTTCTCCTTCTTCATTCGCTGTTCAGAAAGTTGAGGCCCGTGTTCCTTTTTAGCTCCATTTCTTTTGTCCCCCTTCCAAAAGTATTGAATGTGCCCCCCAACACCCTCAATAATTGGGACATTTTTTCAGTCACTATTTCCTACCTCTCTTTAGAGTACTTTTGATTGTTAATGTCTCTTCTTAACACCTGCTCTTCTTTGTTTTGTGGTTGTTCTCACCCCTGAACACTCAGGAAGCAGTACTGACCAAAGGCTAGCCTTAAACATACTTTGAAAGAATAGTTTGGAATTTGGTATCAGAATGTCACAGGCTGGTGATCAGCATCTTGTGAAGAGAGATTTTAAATTTCTATTTCATTGGATTCCTCTAGGTTCCATAATATAGTTGCAGGGGGATTGAGTTGACTTGTTCAAAAATTGAAAGCAAAAATACCTCAAAAATTGGCTAGAGACGTTCCTTTTTCTTTCATGCATCACTGAAAATGATGCAATCCTAGGTCATAGAGTCCTGGCAAGGTCAGCTAACTATAGTTGTCGATTACCCAAATTACAAAGGGTAACGCATAGTGTTACATCACTGGAAACAACAATTATCTCTACAGTATAGCAAATGAGATAAATTTTGGGGCTACTTGTTGATTTGTTATATCTGTATTCACCAAATAAGCCTCTCTGGGTGAAATTCACTCCTTTGACCACAAAAGGCTCTGTGGATCACTCAAGGCCCACTGAAACTCATGTTTAAAGCTTAAGCAGTGCATGAAGCCTCTCCCCTTGGATAAAGTTCAACCTTTGAATTGGAGAGGTTTGCCCAGAGAATTTTCCACAGAGAAGATGGTTTTGTCTTTGCAGAAAATAAGTTTGCTGCTGCTGCTGCCATTGAAATTAAGAAAGCAGAGGTTGAGCACCTCTTGCCTAAGGAGTCTGACAGTCTCAGGGTCATACATGTTCCCTTTTCTGAAGTAATTGCCATCATGGGGATTACCATGCTGTCCAGAAAGAAGGCACCCTCAAATAAGCTTGTATCTTAAGTGTGGGGTCAGCAGGCAGTGATTATCTAGGTTTATATAGATGGAGATAGGATAGAGATTGCTTTCAAAATCTAAAGGATTTTGAAGCTACCAGAGGACTAAGGGATTTCTGTGAGGCCCTTGGATGGCAGGTAGGACTCAGAGAAGTGGCACAAGGACCCCACAGAATTGCTGAAGGAACTTGATGGATATTTGTATATCTTGCCCCTATTGGGACTGGGCCTTGTCTAGTTTGTGGCCAGACTAGAAAGCAATTTGATGGGGTTGAAAAAATGCTAGCTACTTTACAGTTCACTCACTTTCTGATCTAAATTATATTCAGGTCTGAGTTTGAATCAACAATATCCTGATATTGATTATTATTTATCATTTTACAATGCCCAAAGATGTGGTAGGCACCTCCCAACATTGACAGAAGACATGATCCCTGCCTTGGGGATCTTACAGTTCAGTAGCTGACACATGACACAGCAAGTGGAGATTGCAACCAATAGGTAATATGGGGTGCTGTGTGGGTTATAGCAACAAGATTACACAATTACCAAGATTAGTCTTTCTCCCATGCTGATTCAGTCATCAGGTTGGGTTTTTTAATATTAGCTGATATGATAATAAGTTGTGGGCATTTTAGCAGAATTGAGTCTTCAGGAGTTATTTGAATGAGGAAAGTTTAGCACTTGGAAGACTGGAAGAAGGAACGTGGCATAGAGGCCAATATGAAAGAAAGCACAGAAATACTTGTAGGACTCTCTTTTTCACTAATGTTTGTGAAACCATCAACTTTATCCATTAGTACATGTAAGACTGATATATTTTCTAACTGTTGTATAAAGCCAAACCTTTTCATGAGCATAAAATGAATTCTGCCATTTTAAAAAAGATAATGAGGACTAAAAGAAATCATTTAAGTCCTAAATCTTGTTGTAACATATCTGTATTTTTGTATTTTTTCAGATGTGTAACAGATTCTGATTTCTACTGCATATCATCAACTAGATATTTTGTAGATGTTTGCCAGTTTATCAATTAACTTTTCTAAAGTGCTTATCACTATAGTATTATTGAGATATTTGATGTCAGTATATGTTGCTCGGGTGAGATTAAAAACTGACTCATTTTCTCTAAAATTGCAACTTAATTAGGTGTGGATTTGACCTCTTTGAACATTAAATTTAATATTCATGTCTGCTTATCCTAGCAGTGTTTTAGAAATAAACAATTAAATAAGGTCCATTTCTTTTTCGAGTGATTGCTCATGTCCATTCAGTTTAGGTGTGTGTGTGCTCGCCAAATGCAGCGGGGCTGGAAGTTTTTCCTTCAGCAGTATCCGCAGGGGACTGGCTCTGGAGCCCCTTGGAGTGGGGCGTGTATGCTGCGGCATATAAGGTGCCACCAGCCCCTTCTACCCTCGGTTCCTTCTTGCCACCAGTGAACCTTCTTGCCACATGGAACTGGTGCTGCTTCAGCTAGAGCTGTTGCTTTTCATTTGTTCGAAGTCTTTTGCCTCTTGCAAATATTACTGTATACAGTTTCCCTCTAGTTTAATTCAACCTATTTGTTAAGTTAGAGACTTAGTAGGTCCCTAAAGGGACTTCACCTTGGGATGGGGCGTGCCCCGTTCCCCAGGCCTTAAGTCCTGTGATCACTGTAAAAGGCCCATGCTCATTAGCGATCCACCTAACAGTTGTTTATGGTGCTTGGGCAAAGGTCACATTAGTGATAAGTGCAAAAGCTGCAAGTCCTTCAACCCAGGATGAAGAAGGAGCATGACATTCGCTTGAAGGTGCTCCTGATGAAGTCTGCCCTTACCCTGATGCTGGAGCAGCGCTCCAATTCGGCGCCGAGCACGGTGATCTCGGTGCACAGCTCCTCACTGGTACCATCTGTGAGCCAGCGCCAGTCCCCTTCTATGGCTCCAGCCAAGAAGCCCAGGAAGATGGGGCAAGGAAGGTCTCCAGCTTCCCACAAGGGAAAGGACAAGTCTGGGGTGGACCAAGACCCTGTGTCGGGTGCCTCTTCACCCCCTTTGGGATCTCGGGCCCCAGCTCAGGTCGAGCAATGTAGCCCAGCCTGCTCCACACCAGCTACCCCAGATAGCGGTAGAAGTCCTCATCAGGGCCAGGTGCTGTCCACGACAGAGGCCCTCCAACAGGCACAAAATATTATGTCCCTCCCGGTGTGGCCCATCTGCTCAGTATCCGGAACTTTGGAGAAACCACCCTCTCCGGTGAGCCGCCCCCTTCCAGCCCAGGAGGCCTCAGCTACAGGCACCCCACAGGCACAGGAGGAAGCAAGCGAGGAAGCCGCCGGATCACCCCTGCCTCAGTTTCCCCTTTATTCATGGGCTCTTTACAAAGTCCACATTGTCCAGATATTCAAAACTTATCCCTTCTGAGATTCCATGTAAGACCTGTACAAAGTCTTTCAAAATAGAACTCAAAGAGTATGAAGTCTTCATCCCAGATTCAATTGGACTTAGCCCCTCGCTCCTAAATGTCTGTCCTCTCTTTAAAGTTCATTTCTTCACCCCATTCCCAAATGGCACTGCCCTTCTTCCCTCAGGGTCTGGCTTCCCTTCAGAGTTCCAACACCCTTCTGCTCCAGTGCCTAAGGATCTGGCTTCCTGCTCTCACAGCACTTCTTGCCTGAAGTCTGGCCTTCACAGGCCTTCCCTGCTGGTGTCTTCCCTCTGCTGACTCACAGCCTGCAGGAGCCTTTTCACTCCCTGCAGTGTCTGCATGCCTCTGCCAACAACACCTGCAGCTGTCTCCCCCTTTGAAAGACCCACGTGCCTTCCCTTAAGCCTAATTGGTAAGTAATCAGTCCAGCTGCATTGGACTCTGCTTGCTCATAAAGGGACCAGTCACCTGCGACAGGCCCCAAAATATAATCACTGAATTGTTCACTACTTCTGGAATTGGTTGGTTGGTTTATCTGGAGTTGGGCTGGATTTTACTTTTTGTTGTTTTTTATTAACTAAGAAAAATAATCTATAAAAAATCAACATCCCCTCCATAAAATAGAGTTGTGAAAAGACAACTGCAAAACCAGAAATGTTCTAATGTTGTACAACATGCCTGGGTTTTTTTCTGGATTTGTTTTATTTTTATTGATTGTATTTTATTTTTTTAGTACAGTATGTTTTTGTCATGTGATTCAAGAGCCGTAATTAGCAGAAACTTGCCATCTCTGCAGATGCCAAGATTACAGGATGACATACTCTCACCAGATGACAGCATAAACTGATATTTTTAGAACAGCCTGCATCAGTTGGTCTCCCCAGTGCTTTCCTCTTTGTATCGACAGCATTAGGATTTTATTACAGAATGAGTCTTTGGACATTTTCTTTTTCCTGTGAATGAGCTGAAGTGATTGTTTAAAACTGCAGGTTAGCATTTGTTCCGAAATATCCTACTGCCTAATAACTGTGATAGTTACAGGGTGATTTCCTTTTAAAGAACATTGTGTCTTTTTTTAACAATCCTTTAAAAAACACAGTTTTCTTAAAGGATCAAGCCCATAGGGGTTCATTTTAGAAACACAAGGTCATCCAACTGAGTTAAGGCCACGAGCAGTCTTTTTTAAAAAACCACTTTTTCATGTGAATTCTCTGCTTGATTAAGGTGATGAATTGACAGTTCTGGAGACTGCTGTTCATTATGTTCACGGACTGGTACAGTACAGACTGCGGAAGTTCAAGCTTCCCCACTCAGATACTACAATCATGAAAGCCATAAGAAAGCCTGTAAATTGTGCCCTCAGTTTCCAGGGGCATTTAATCCTTGGTCTTTCTACAGAGATGGCCAGCTAGGGTGGCAGTTGTGAGGTGGACATCGGTTGAGTGGTAATTGGACTGAGAACACTCAACTCATTTCACAGAGGTCACGGCATAGCCCTGATGGTCTGAGCTCAGATTCAAGAGAAAGATGCCTTTCCAGATTATTCTAGAAAGAATAGTGGGGAATGTGTTTAGGCACATTTTCATTCTAGGTTAACGTTTTCTCCTGTCTTTTTTCTTACATTGCCTTGTTTCAAAATTCTTCTTTTCCTGATTTCTACAGAAAAAATAAGTGATTTCAAGAAGGGCTAGAGAAATTGGATGTAGTGGAAGAACCTTTTCTCTGTCGCAATTTCCTTTTGAGTTTCTGCCACTTTGGAGCTTGTGATAGACGGGATTGTACCTTTCCTCTACCATATCTATAGGGCATGCCTTCCTTTTAGTGATTTTTGCTTGGCTTATTGGCCTGTCATTTTCAATTAACTTCAGCAGAAAATGGGAAGTCTGTATTGCAGGAAGGATCCTTTTAAAGAGATGCTCACTACCCTAATCTGACAGAGGAAAAGCAAATGATTGGTAAATACATGTGGAGTAATGAAGAGTAGATTTCATGTTTCTATTGCAATATAATCCAGAATTCACTATGTCTAGTTCTGCTGTCAGTCAGCAAGATACTTTTTACCCTCTCACGATGAAAGTGGCATTTGTTCTTCAGATACAAAAGTGGTAGTAAAATCCTTCCCTCTATTTCATAGAGGCACTAGTTCTCAAAATGGGGGTCAGGACCCCTCTGGGGGTCGCGACCCGGTTTTGCGGGGCTCACGAGCCCCTGCTGCCTGTAGCTGGCCCCGACCCCTGCCGTGGGCTGCTGGCATCCGGCACCCCCGCAAGCTCAGTCCCGGTTGTGGCGGGCTCCCCACACCCCCTCCCCTCTAAATCCTCTTCCGCCAGCTAATTAATCTGCATGTTTGGTCAGCAGCATTGTGCCCTACAGCTGGCAGAATGCCAGTAGTGCTGAACATGCAACCAAAGTTAATGGCAAAATTCTCCCTGAGTTCAGTGGTGCCAGGATTTCACGCACGGTTGATACCACTGCTCTCCCCGTGTAGCTCTGTGTGGGGAAAGGCAGAGTTCTGCCCATCAAATGGTAAGATCAGAGACCTCTTGGATATTGTAGAGACATAATGTTCTGTACTTAAACCTTTTTGAGCAGGCCAGTGTAGAAGATTAAATACTGGCATATGTCTCTAAAAAACAATTAATATATTACAATATTTCTGCTGGAAAGCAAAGAGAACTGCATATTGATGTATCTACATTTGCAAAAACTCATGCAGCAATTTGTTTTACAAAGTTTTTGTACTGGTCACAGTGGTATGATATCTTCATACTTCATAGTAGTATA
This sequence comes from Sternotherus odoratus, assembly GCA_032164245.1. Classification (NCBI taxonomy): domain Eukaryota; kingdom Metazoa; phylum Chordata; order Testudines; family Kinosternidae; genus Sternotherus; species Sternotherus odoratus. The sequence goes on from JAVMKO010000003.1 coordinate 66,293,132, forward strand.
TGTGATCTTGAGTTATCTGTAAAGTACGTTCTGCTCCTATTCAGATCAATTGCAAACCTCCCACTTAATAGTTCAGTATCAGGTTCAAAAGCATTATGGAAATCAGAACCTACATTTTGCTTCCATAAGTGCTTGTTTCTTTTCCCAACTCTGCCACTCACTAACTGTGTGACCCTGGGCAAGTCACTTATCTGTGTCTAAGTTTCCTCAACTATCAAATGAGTATGTTGATCCTTATGGACTTCAGAGTGTGTTGTGAGATTTAGTTAATTAAAAGCACTTTAAAATCCTCATAAGGTGGTATAAAGGTGCAAAGTATTATTAATTACCTAACTCAAATTAAATTATGAAATACAAACAATAGGCCATACTTTCTTCATAATTATTTATCTGCAACAGGTCATATATACAAAGCTCTGTTGTCTGTTGGGGACATGAAAGGAAGGGCCTTCATACACCATGAAGTCCAATACTTAATTATTTTTCCAGTGCAGTGAGTTTCTGCTATGCAAGAATAAAAAATATCATAGGAATGACAAGCAGCATCTCCTTCCATAAAGAAAAGGAAAGTAGATTTTTTTTGGTGTGAAGCTCCAGAATAATGTGTATTTACTATAGCTCTGGGAAAGTCTTTAATTTTAGAAAGATCCCTCAGGATGATCATATGCATAGTTCAGGTCAACACAAAATACAAAACAAACAAATCCCTGCATGTGTGGCTGAACACAGCTTCAGAAATGTAGCTACCAAATCCTAACCCCCTATAGTGAGACAAGATACAGTAGTGGCGTGGATGTTTTCTTTTAATTTTTTGTTTGAGAGTGACCTCCTGAATAAGCTTATTTCTGTGCAACATCTCACATGCAGTGAAATACATTTCTGAAATATTTATCAGAACTTTAATTGATGCATTGATGTTATGTTCTACAATGCTGTTGCTTTGGAATAGCAGCAAAAGACAGGGTTACACTTTCATATGCCAAATGCATGTGTAAACACCAACATAGGACCATCCCAACTCCCGTGTAGTCTTTTGTTCCACCTAACACTGTCTCCTTAAATTCCTATACTGTTTTTCTTGCTCTCTGAACTGGAAAGAAGCAAAACTGTTATGAGTAAAGTTTCAGGGGAAGAAAACCTACTTGGATAGGAGTATGCCTGAAGTATCAGGAGTTCCAAAGGAGATCTCTAAAATTGCCACCCATCTTTCTTTCTGGGACTGTCCAAGTTTTGAAGGAGTTGTCCCTTGCAGAACGTTAACAGATCCCAATATAGCTTTCAGAGGCCATAAAGCATTGCCACATCAAAACATTACAATACAGTGTCATTTTGATGCAGTGTGATATGTCAGTGCAGTGTCATTATGAAACACTGTGTCATGACATCAGGATTCCTGATTTTTATTCTGTCAGGCAGACTGTCATGTAGCAACCCTATATCATCATAGAAGCCACAGCCACAAAAGTTGTCTTCCATAGTAACCTCAAAATAACTAGCTGGTATTATTCGTCATTGGAACTGTGAATATTAAGGACAGAATGTTAATCTGAAACACAAAGGAAAATATATCTGGAATAATTCAGAAGAAAATATTACAGCTTTCCTCTGAATCTAACACCTTTCCAAAAGAGTAGACAGTGAAAATATATCACCAGTGAGAAAAATAACAAATATACGCAAATATTTTTAATTTTAAGAACAGTCCAAGTATTTGTTTTGCAGAGGAAAGAATTATCTGTAACTTAAATGAAGCTGGTGCAAACTTTGAGCAACAGGTTTTGTGGTTTAGTGCTCCCTTTCCCCCAGCTCCTTTAAATTCAGCCTGTCGCCGTTCAGGCTAGTTGTTGCCTCTGAGCATGTTTGTCCACCACAAAGAGATTTGAAATCAAAGATTACTAAAATAAGCTTCCTGTGCTATCACATTTAATAAATGAGTTTCACAAAATATCTGTGATTCTGTTGCCTTTCCATGCAACAGTGAGACCACCTCCTTTATTTTGAATATAGCTACACAGTTCGCAGTGATCACCAGAACAGTATACAAGTGCATCAAAATTCATGGACATATGCCACTGAAGGACAGGGGTTTGTTTCAATGTCTCCCACCACCGCTTTCTCTGGGCAGATTACTTAACAAGAATTTATAGTAATGTTCTACCCCAGCTAGGAATACCCACGGAAGGTACTAATGTCTGTAATGGAGACCTGTGAGTTGTGAAATTTTCACAATAAAGGCACCTTAGTTAACCTCATACGTTAATTAGGAAGTTGTGTCTTCTACCTGGAATTGGAACAGACTAACATTTACTCATTGTGAAACTCATAATTATTTAAAGGTCCTCAGAACTCTTCTTTTACAAAGATTGTATTACTGATTGTTATGGTTACCCGATAAACTCACATCCAATATCAGCAGGAGCACATTTGCTGTGCCTTACACTTGGGGAACATCAGTGCGTCACCTTTCTATTCTGAAGAAGTTTCCAGTGCAGCATAATGAACACCGGTGGGAACCAAAGGGGGAAAGCAGTCTGCATTAGGTAATGCTTTAGAGTTTCCCTCTTGGTCCCTGAGTTGAGATCAGGGCTTGGGGGATTTAATTCAAACTTAACAGTGGTGGAATGATGTTATAGAGAGGTAAATTAAATGTTATTGCAGAGAGGGAAATCCCATCTCCAACAGCCTCACAAAGAGAAGTGGTTCATAATCTGTGGGGAGGGAGCAAGCTGGGGGAAATAAGACAGGAGGAGGAGGGAGCAGAATGAAAGGAGTGTGAATTGTCTCCCACACAGTCACTTGCAAGTTAAATACATTGAAAATACTGAAGCATTTGATTGATGGATGTACTACCTTGTAGCTTTACTTAGTGGAATTAACAAAGCCATCATTTAGGATTCAAAATGTTAATTGTGTATTAGAGAGCAGAACATAGTCTTGAATTATCGGTAGTCAAAATGAATTTATAGTCAGCGATTTTTTAAAAAACGGCCACTGTTTTTTTAATATTGCCTCCATGTGCGCACACACATACACATTCCTGTTTGGTACAGGTTACACACACAGTGGGAAAAGTCCAGTGGCCCTCTTCTTGCCTGTGGACTTCTGTGTGCAGTGGGCCAAAATCAGAGCTATCATTAGCAAAGCTGCTACATCTGCTTACACTGGGTCTGAATTTAGTACAGGTGCGTGCCTGCGTGTGTGTGTGTGTGTTACAGAGTTGTAGGTATGAACTCAGTAGTCAAGGGTGCACTGAGGTTTACACTAACAGTGAGACTAAAACCCTCGGTGTCACACTTTGCTGGTTCAATTTAGTCTCCAAATTTGGCACAGAAACTCTTCAGAAATCATTGAATTGTCTGTTTGCAAAGGAAACATTCCGATATGCTCCCTATTGGAAATTGCTGCCAAACCTATGGAACTAGGGCGCCCACCTACACATAGGAGCCAGAGAATTGACTGGGCTGGGGACAAGTGGGCAGGAGTCCAGAGAGTCAGCTAAGAGATCTGCTACTCAGGCCCACTTCCCACCCCCTACATGGATTCCCCCATCCCTGCCACAAAACTCAGCCAATTTCTGACCTTCTCTTCAGCTGCCCTCTGCTCCCCGCCTAACTCCATTAGGCATTTTCTTACATTGCTTACATCTGTTCACACTTAAGCTTTAATTATTCCTCTCGCCCTGTCTCCATTAGTAATAAGGATTGGGAAATGGTGGGATGGGACTGCTACCGGTGGGGTAGATGGAGTGTTGAATGATGTAACTGCTTATTTCCCTATGTTTTAGTGGTAGGATATTGCAGTCTAGCCATCTTAACTCAAAGCTAACAAAGTTTATTATGGGCGTGTCTATGTATACGTTAAACTGTAACGGGACTATGTTAAAGTCTATATGTTACGAATTTAACCTCCTCCTTTCTTTTTGTTAGTGACAATCCAGACAGATGCTACCTTAGCTGCATTTTTCTCTTATTTAACACTGTCTCTGCTAATCCTCATTCTAGTCTATATATATAAAAGTCAAATGGTGTATGCGTGTATGTATGCGTGTATGTATGTGCGCTTACTCCTTCCACACCGTTTGAGCTAGAGACTTGAAATTTGGTACAGTTAGAGGTGTTAGGGTCCTAATCAGGATAAGAGTCAAAAAAATTTCATATCTCACCTCTGATGCCCCCCAGGGGTGAAATTATTTAAAGGCCAATCACATCAGCTGGGCAGCTGCTGTTCTCTGTGACATAGTTATGATGTCATAATACCCCCTCCAACGGACCCCGCATTCGCTTAGCTCTCTGCCCCCTCCCCCCTCCAACGGACCCCGCACTCGCTCATCTCTCTGCCCCCTCCCCACCTCTGACAGACCCGAGTTGGGTTTGGTTGGAGGGTAAGTGAGGTATGGGTGTCGGGTTTGGTCGGGGGGTGTGGTGGGGGTGTCGGGTTTGGTCGGGCGTGTGAGGTGGGGGTGTTGGGCTTGGTCGGGCGTGTGAGGTGGGGGTGTCGGGTTTGGTCGAGGGGTAAGTGAGCCGGGGGTGTTGGGTTTGGTCTGGGGGGGTGGGAAGGTGTCGGGGTGCGTGAGGGGTGAGGTGTGGGTGTTGGGGTTGGTCAGGGGGTGTTGGGTTTGGTGGGGGGGTAAGGTAGGGGTGTTGGGTTTGGTTGGGTGGTCAGGAGGGGGGTCGGGGTTGGTTGAGGGATAAGTGAGGTGTGGGTGCCGGGTTTGTTTGTGGTAGTAGGTAGGGGTGTCAGGTTTGGTTGGGGTGGAAAATGAGGTGGGTGTGTCAGGTTTGGTCTACGGGGGGGTGAGGTGTGGGTGTTGGTCAGGGGGTGTTGGTGGGGGGTGACGTGGGGGTGTTGGGTTCGGGTGGGGGGTGAAAATGTGAGTCGGAGTTGGTCGAGGGGTAAGTGAGGTGGGGGTGTCGGGTTTGGTCGGGGGGCTGAGGTGGGGGTGTCAGGTTTGCTCTCTGCCCCCTCCCCCTCCAACGGACCCCGCACTCGCTCAGCTCTCTGCCCCCTCCCCACCTCCAACGGACCCGAGGAACGCCGGGTATTTTCACTAGTTATCTATATATATAAAAGTCAAATGGTGTATGCGTACGTGTATGTACGTTCCCTTACTCCTTCCACACCGTTTCAGCTAGAGACTTGAATTTTGGTACAGTTATAGGCTTTAGGGTCCTAATCAGGGTAAGAATCGAAAATTTTTCAAATCTCACCTCTGACGCCCCCTAGGGGTAAATTCTTTAAAGCCCATTCACATCAGCTGGGCAGCAGGTTAACACCTGCTGTTCTCTGTGACATAGTTATGATGTAATAATACCCCCCCTCCAATGGACCCTGCACTCGCTCAGCTCTCTGCTCCCTCCCCCCCTCCAACGGCCCCCCCACTCGCTCAGCTCTCTCCCCCCCTCCCACCCTCTCCAACGGACCCCACATTCGCTAAGCTCTCTACCCCCTACCCCCTCCAATGCCCCCCCCACTCACTCAGCTCTCTCCCCCCTCAGGTAAGAATAGAAATTTTTTTAAATCTCACCCCCCTCCCCACACTCCAATGGCCCCCGCACTCGCTCAGCTCTCTCCCCCCTCCCTCCCACTCCAACGCCCCCCCCCCACTCACTCAGGTCTTCCCCCCACTCCAATGCCCCCCCCACTAGCTCAGCTCTCTCCCCCCTCTAATGGCCCCCCAACTCGCTCAGCTCTCTCCCCCCTCAGGTAAGAATAGAAAATTTTTAAAATCTCCCCCCTCCCCCCTCCAATGGACCCCCCCACTCTCTAAGCTCTCTCCCCCTCCCCCCTCCAATGGACCCCCCACTCGCTCAGCTCTCTCCCCCCTCCAACGCCCCCCCCACTCGCTCAGCTCTCTCCCCCTCCCCTCCTCCAACGGACCCCCCACTCGCTCAGCTCTCTCCCCCCTCCAACAGCCCTCCCACTCGCTCAGCTCTCTCCCCCCTCAGGTAAGAATCAAAAAAATTTTAAATCTCCCCCCTCCCTCCACTCCAACGCCCCCCCCCCCACTCACTCAGCTCTCCCCCCTCAGGTAAGAATAGAAAATTTTTAAAATCTCCCCCCTCCCCCCTCCAATGGACCCCCCCACTCTCTAAGCTCTCTCCCCCTCCCCCCTCCAATGGACCCCCCACTCGCTCAGCTCTCTCCCCCCTCCAACGCCCCCCCCACTCGCTCAGCTCTCTCCCCCTCCCCTCCTCCAACGGACCCCCCACTCGCTCAGCTCTCTCCCCCCTCCAACAGCCCTCCCACTCGCTCAGCTCTCTCCCCCCTCAGGTAAGAATCAAAAAAATTTTAAATCTCCCCCCTCCCTCCACTCCAACGCCCCCCCCCCACTCACTCAGCTCTCCCCCCTCAGGTAAGAATCGAAAATTTTTTAAATCTCCCCCATCCCCCCCACTCCAATGCCCCCCCACACACTCGCTCAGCTCTCTCTCCCCTCCCCCCCCCCCCCAATGGACCCGAGCAACGCCGGGTATTTTTGCTAGTTCTTTATATTGCCCAGTATATTGTTGGTAGTCCCAGAAGAATATTTGCGGGTACAAATTACAAAAATTAGATATGTGATTTTCTATCCCTAGTATTTTCTCTTTTGTTCCTACTCTTTCTCAATATAATTTTAAAATATTTTGAATGTAAATGCTGAATAATTTACTCAAGATCTGATTCAGTAGTACTCTTAACTACATGCTTACCTTTTCAAGTATGTAAAGAATCCCTTTTGAAGTCAGTGGGACTTGTTATATATGCCTTAATGCTCTGCTAAATAGGGAACTTGATGCTGAGGGGTGAGTCTTTCTCCTGTAATGAGTTAGCATTTACAGAAGGTGATAGCTTTCAGTCCCACAAATCACTGCCCAGATTATATTGTGAGTACTAGATCTGGCTCACTTTCATCAAATGACCTTTTGTGATGGCACCATTGCACATTTACTAAATGGAATCCCTGCTAGCCAGCCAAATTACTGAATGGCCGACGTTAATTTACTCTCTAGAAATGAAAAAATCGATATGTTTATCCATGCAGAAATCCCCTTATTCATCAAATATAGTCTACCTAAAAAATACATTAGTAAGGATAAAGCCAAATTCTGATTGAGTGAAACAATAATTCATCTGCTTTCCAAAGCGTTCAGAATGAAGTTCTCTTGTAATGGTACAGGGAACAGCTGTCGTTCTTTTGCTCCAGTAACCAGGAGGCAGAATTAAATTTCTGTCAGTCATTTGGTAGTATTGGAATAGGTCATTTAGTAAAATGGTATTATAGGATCAGTGTCTGGCAATTTAGAGGGTGGAGATTTCAGAATATTCTAGCAACCAGAGACAGTCACTTGATGACAACATTCTAGTTCACTGGTTGATCTCCTTTATGTTATTACTCACCCTGGAAATAAGGAACATAGCCAGACTAGATTAGACCAGATCAGATCAGTGGTCCATCTAGTCCAAGGTGGACCAAGGGGAACCTTTTTTCTGCCGAGGGCCATTTGCACATTTATGATGTCATTCGCGGGCCGCTCCCCCCCGCCCCCCAAGGAAGCCCAGGCTGGCAACTGGAGCTGAGACCCCCCAGCTGGCAAGGGGCCAGTGGGGGAAACCCCAAAGCAGTGGCAGGCGGAGTGCCCTGCACTGCTTTGGGGTTTCCCCCACTGGCCCCTTGTCAGCCGGGGTCCTGCCACCTGCCCCAGTCAGCTCCCGCTATCAGCCTGGGTGTAGGCCAGGGGGTCATCTTCCTTTACCCCCGCCCAGCCTCCCCCCCATCTAACCGCCTTCCCTCCCCCACCCCTGCCTAGCCCATCCCACCGAACCTAACCTCCTCCCCCCTCCCACTCCCAACTCAGCCTCCTGCCCCCATGCCTGACCCGCCCAGCTCAGCCTCCCCCCCACCAAACCTCCTTCCCTCCCACACCCATGCCTCGCCCACCCCATCCAGCCTAGTCTCCTGCCCCTTTGCCTGCCCCCCCCAGCCCGGCCTCCCCCCCCCACCGCCCCCTTGCCTGCCCCCCAGCCCAGCCTCCTCCCCCCCCCCATGACCATCGGCTCCCCGTGGCTCCCCCAGGCACTTCCCGGCCCCTACCTTCAGCGCGGAGCCGCCCCCGCCTGGCGGCCCGCGCGTGTCTTCTACCCCCGCCCCCAGGCGCTTCAGCGCGGAGCCACCCCCCCTTTGCGGCCCGCGCGTGTCCCTGAGAAGTCGCTTCAGAAGTCACCTAGAGCTAGATTTTTAAAAGTTTTTAGGCCCCTAGCAATGCAGATAGGCACCTTGGTGCTTTTGAAAATCCCACTGCAAAGTTATGTGCCCAAATACCGTTCGAAATCTGGCCCTAAGTGGCTTTGAAAATCGTCCCCGTTGTCTGTACCAGTCATAATTTTATATACCTCTATATCACATCCCTTCATATTCCCTAAATGAAATGTCTTTTCAGCTTCCTTCTGTATAGAATTCTCCCCATATTTTAATTATTTTCATCTCCTTTCTCTGAATGTTTGGATTAAGTTTCACTTACTCGGCAGACAAGTCTAACCAATATTTATTAAGGCAAAATACTCAGCAAGTAGTGATCAGTTACTCAGAAGAGGGGAGCTGATGAGGACGATCTCATCACAGTCGCCTCCAGCACCTGACAATACAGCTTCAACCTCCCTTTGTGACGCAAACTTATTTATAACTTTTTTGTTATCTTTTCTTAGCCATACTCATTAGTGTCTCGTTTCCATGTTAGCTCTCCTCTCCCATCAGTACAGGGTTAGTGTTAGTCCAAACTGGTCTTTTCTAGCTTTTTAGTTACTTTAGCTCAGGGGTTCTCAAACTTTAGTACCGGCGACCCCTTTCACATAGCAAGCCTCTAAGTGCGACACCCCCTCATACATTAAAAGCACTTTTTAATGTATTTAACACCTTTATAAATGCTGGAGGCAAACCGTGGTATGGGGTGGAGGCTGACACCTCCCATGTAATAACCTCGCGACCCCCTGAGGGATCCCAACCCCAGTTTGAGAACCCCTGCTTTAGCTTTTCTAAATACAGGTCTTTGCCAATAACTAATTTAGGATCCATCAGCCTAATGTATGCTTGGGGCTTAGCCCTGCATATACAGTACAGCAGCTCCAGCTTTAAACCCCTGCTTTAGCTTTTCTAAATACAGGTCTTTGCCAATAACTAATTTAGGATCCATCAGCCTAATGTATGCTTGGGGCTTAGCCCTGCATATACAGTACAGCAGCTCCAGCATTGGGGGAGTGTAGAAGTGAGCGTTAGCTACCTTGCACCCCCCGACTTGCTCTGTGTGCTCCTCAGCTGTAGCTGATGATGTGCCCCTTGATGTTTTTGATGATCACTGAAGTTGTAGGGGCTTTCCTGTTGGCACAACGTGCTACCACTAGACCATGTGGAAGGGTCAGAGTTCAGGGCCTGAGCTTGTAGTTTATTGCTCCTTGCACAAGCAGAGACCAGAAGTACTGAGGAAGGAGCACCCTCGATCCCAGGGAGGAAGGGAGCACTCGTGCTTCTCTTTGGCAACCTCCTCTAGCTCAGTGGTTCTCAAACTTTTTTTTCGCAGACCACTTGAAAATTGCCCAGGGCCTCGGCGAACCACTTCATGATCTTTCCAGATGTTGTTTGTACTAATAGCTAATTATTGTAAAGTCCTTTGGATAAAAGCTCTCTATATTAAAAAATCCTTAATAATAATAAACATATTTTATTCTAAAATAAAAGCACACAGCTCGTATTTTAATATCAGTAGTGTTACCTTTCTAATGCCATGGACGTGCCCTCTCTCCCCTGCCGCAGGGAAGGAAAGGAGTCTCTACCCCGCCACAGCAGTCACAGCACTGAGGCTGGAGAGAGCCATCTCTCCCCGGCAGCCACAGCCCTGGAGCTAGGGAAAGTCGCCTCTTTCTCTGGCTGCCGCAGCCCTGCACCCACCCAAATTCCCCCCACCCTCTCTTCTCACCTCACTGCCCCTTCCCACCTACGCTTTATTCCCCCCCCCCCCCCAACGCCACCACCTCATCTTACATGTGCATCGTCTCCTGGGTCCAGTCACCTAATTAGTGGAGCAACGCCTGCCCGGCTCCATTAATTAGGTGGGTGGCCCTTCATTCTGTTGTGTGTGGCCACCCAGGCGTGCACCTTAGAGGTAACTATCCGCGGACCACTGGTGGTCTGTGGACCACAGTTTGAGAACCTCTTCTCTAGCTCATGCCTGTAGTGGTATTTACTGTCTGATGCAGAAAGAAGTTGTATCCAGCCTTCTGGTGATGTTGGGAAGGCCCACAAGGGATGGGTAGACTCTGTTGGATCCTTCCACCAACCATCTGGAAATATACTGAATTTGTAGAAGCTTTATTAGGTTTCCTGCAGTGTTGTTGTAGCCATGTTGCTCCCAGGATGGTAGAGAGACCAAGTGGGTGAGGTAATCTCTTTTATTGGACCAACTTCTGCTGGTAAAAGTCACCTCACCCACCTTGTCTCCTGATTAGGTTTCTGTCATTCAGACTTGATCCGTAGTGTTATTTAATTTGGGGGGGGTTGTTTAGGTTTTGGGAGCCACTAAACTGTAAACAATTGCACATTAATCCTGCCATGTCAGAAGCCAGCACTTGCTCGATGCTCAGGGTTGTTATACAGTATACCATGTTTCCGGCAGGAGAGCTCTAAGCTTGCTGGTTCCAAACGGTTAATGTTGTCTGTTGACTTCAGGTAGGTTATTTATTATTATTACACCTAATAATCTTGTGTTCTTTTCTTTTGTTCCTTCTTCCTCTCCAGGCCCTTAAACTGACACGAGACCTAAAGAGAGAACCCTTTGCCAAATCTGCTGTCAGCAAGTGGACAGTGATACCGTTTACAGCTTATGATCTTTGTGAACCCTGCATTATTTTCCTAATGAAGCAGAGACTGTTAATGGGCCCCTTACCCAAGCGAAGAGCCTCCTTTGCAGAATTGAACTTGTTCTAAAGTATGCAAAATCTTCCTTTTATGGGATGGTCAAGCACCTACTGTGGAGACAATGTTCAGCACCATCCTGTTGTGAACACACTGTGTAGCCTTTACAGTAGTTATTTTTCAATGAGTATGTGGTGTTTCAATATATTAATGGTTTATGGGTTATTTTAAGTTGGATTCTATTTTGGGGGGTTTCCCCATCTCACCCCTCTAACCTTCAGTTTGTTTGTTTTTTTAAAGATGTTTTAAACATTTTCTCTTTCTCTCCTGGTGCATCTGAAGTACAGTGTATGCACAATGAAAGGCTATACTAATTACCATTACCCACCATAGCTTCAGACATCAGCACTACCTAAATATGTAGCATTCATTACACCAAGCAACTGACTGAAGTCCAGAGAGAGGTGGCTTGTGGGTTTTGTTTGTTTGTTGACTTTTTTTCAAACCTTTTCTTCAATTTAATGGTACATACCTTATTTTTCATAAACATCAAACCAGAGTTGATTACATAACAAGAGAAAATAGCAAGGTTGCTAGTCCTGTCCAGTGTTGGTAAGGACTGAGTGAGAGTGTAATTTCCTAGAGTTTACTAATTCAGCACCTGATTTGATTTGATCGATCTCACCTATTGCTTTATGTTAGTAAAGCTGCCCTAAGGATTGCAGTGAATAGAATTAGTCTGCCTCAGCAGTTTGGAAACTGGTTGATCTTAAAACAAGTAATAAGATAAGCTGTCCACCCATTGCCAAACAGGTTGAATGTAACTACTTGTGAGGATATGGTTTAAAAAGCAAAGGGAAGTAAAATCTATGACATTGCAGAAAAGATAACTTACAGTATATGCCTCAACAGTGACTTACAGTAGAGTCATCAGAAGTTCAAATGCAGATCACTGCAGGGCAAGTTACTACATCAGTGATTTTTCTCACATACATATCCTTGATTATTTTTTCCCTCTCACGATGCGTAATCCAATCTGAAAGAAGAAGCTGTAGAGGGAAAGGCAAGAAAGTAATGCTATACAAACAGCTTTTCATATAAGCTTAGATTGTAATTGGCTAAATGACCCTGAAAGACAAGGCAGTTTTATATGTTTTGCTATTATGGGTTTCTTTTGTAAAATGAATAACAATGAATGAATAATAATGAATAAAAGGTATGGTGCTGCTGTATAGATTCTCTCTATAATCTGGAAAGCTTGATTACTTTTTATTACTTTTTTTTTTTTTGCGGGGGGGAGGAAAAAAGAGGAGGAAACACCAATGGTACATAAGAACTTGGTATGAAGACGCTCTGAATAGGACAGTGTATACATACTTCTCCAAAGTGATATATGAAGAGTTTTTTCTTTGCATAAAAGCATTATGCATATAAATATATAAATATATTTTATTATGTACAGAAATGGATCATTATGCATGGGTGTTAGGAAAACAAACTAGCATTTTAACCCAAAGTTTCAGTGCATGAGTTCCCACTGACACATGTACCATGCAATGTGGAGTGACTCCCTTTCGCCACCACCATGCGTGCACGCATACACACACACAAAGTCACACACACACACATTTGTGAGCCCCATCTTGCTCCTTACTTTCCAGTTCCCTGAAGTAATATTGGTGAAATAACAGCTCCTAGTGTGATGGAAATTTTGTTTTGTATTGTAACCTCCTCATGCTTGTGCTGTTCTATTTTATAGATGAACCTGTTGATTTCATCCTGCCCTTTACTGAATATGTAAACTCTGTGCAGTTGTGATTATAGTAGACCCTGTAGCATATCAAGCAGCTAAGAGTTTATCATTTTCATTAAATGAAATAACATTTTTTTAAATTAAGGTGGTCTATTTATCAATGGCAGGGACTAGTTTATTGTTTTTTCTTTATTGTCAGAATTAGTTGATGATGCACATTACTGATCTCCCCATTTGAGGCGATATTTCGGGGAACCAGCTCCCACTATGACAATGGTGTCCAGCAGTCATCTGTTTTGGGGGTCAGTTCACTTACAGGAGTCCAGATGCAGGCACCTTTTACCAAAGTTAGTAAAGAGCTTTATTGCAAGCCTTCACTGTACTCGGCGTGTATAACAGTATCTGTCAGGTTTTTGGTACATCATTAAATGTGAATTAAACTGAGGGTGTTTTTCTTTCTTTGTCTTCTGTGGTATTGTGCTTGCTGATGGACACTTTTTAATCTTAAAGTCTCACTCTCTGATTCCTAGGAGGGCTGGGCACAAGTACTCTGGTACAAAGCAAGCTTTGTGTTTATTTCTGGTGGGACATTTTGTTGAACTATCTATTGTCCACTGGAGGATGGAATACATCATGGTGCTGTCATAGAGCAAGCAGCAGATTCTTCCTTTCACACGGTCTAATTTGAGGCAGGTTACAAATACATAGGTAGTACAGGATTATGTTACTGTATCTACCTACAACATATATCTACTGACTACACCTTTTTCATTTGGATTTCTTGGAGAAATATTGGACTGACCTGTCTGCTCATGTAACTTAAATGACATAGTGCCAACAGAAAATTTAGCCCACTTTAGAGAGTAGAATAGCAAAACATATTGGGCCAAATTTTGCTCTCACTTATGATGATGTAAATCTGGAATAACTGATGGTAGTGAGGTAACAAAGTCCTGTGGCACCTTAAAGACTAACTATAAAGTTTTGAAGCATAAGCTTTCGTGGGCTAATACCCAGTTCGTCGGATGGGTATTAGCCCACGAAAGCTTATGCTTCAAAACTTTATAGTTAGTCTTTAAGGTGCCACAGGACTTTGTTACCTCTGCTATTCCAGACTAACACGGCTACCTCTCTGATTCTTGATGGTAGTGAGTTACTCCAGATTTACAGAACTGTCTCTTCCTGATGCACAACCCAAACTCTGCTCTAGGGATCTTCTTGGGAGCAGGAACAAGGAATCCTCCTCTCCAAGCCACTCCATGGTTGGTATTCCAGTGCCAGAGCAGAACTAGCTTTAGAACTGCCTTGCCTGTGTGTCCGCTGTGCAGCAGGGAACAGTCGTCAGATCCACCAATCCTGCCCCATCCCCAAATCCCTCCTGAGTACATACTGGAGGTGAGTTCCACGTCTCCAGATATTCAACGCCTGCAGCCTCACACTGCAGCAGAACTGCACCTCTTCTTCCACTGCAGGCAAAACCTGCTTGTACCCATTTTGGAGGGCAGGTTTTATGCCAGTGACCAGCATTTGCCCCGTCGTTCATAGTTGCACACAAGAAGATAAGGCCCAATGCTGCAGTCTTTACTCAGATGAAATCTCCCATTAAATGGACTTGCCCGTATAAGGATTGCAGGATCATGTTGTTAGAGTCCTTTGTTAACACCAACAAAGTTCTGTTTTGATGGTATGACTATGGCGACAAAGATGAGTAATTTTCTATTTTCTTGGTACGAAACTCGCATGTCTAATGGATGGGAAAGACTGCTTGTTTGAACATACTGGGCCAAACTTTGTTACTGCAGTGTTAGTGCAGCGTGGCTCCCATGAGGTCAGTGGAGTTGCGCCAGATTTACACAATATGGTCCCCTTTTTTTAGAAAAAGAAGGAAAACCAGTCGGTTCAGAGACATCCAATCAATGGCAGAGAAGTTATGGAACCTTTCAAACCAATCAAAATCAAAGCACAAGCAAATAAGGGGTCTGCTCCTGCTCCCACTGAAGTTAACGACAAAACTCTCATTGGCTTCCACAGTGCAGCTTTGGGCCCCTAGTTGGAGGAAGAAACCTGCACTACCCGGGGAGGGATGGACTAGTAAAACGTATACGTTTTTTCTCTCTCTAATTTTGGTGACCAACATTTTCAAACTTAAATATGTGAAGTTAAGCACTTCAGGCTGGAATTTTCATGGGGCATAAGGGCGTTAGGTGCTCTGCTTTCATTGTTTTTCAGTGGGAGTAGGGTGCCTCATTCATTGAGACCCCTTGGAAAAATCCCAGGCCAAAGTGTATATGTAGGCACATAAAAAGTGCCCCGCTTTTCAGAGGTGCAGAACAGTCACACCTCTTAGAGAATCCAACGGCAGCCACAGGGACTGAGCACCTTTGCAAATCAGATCACTTATTTAGGTGCCAAAGTGTGGATTCAGACCAAATTTTTGAAACTTTGGCCTTTGTTCCAGGAATATTTTTGAGCATTAACACCCCCCTCCCTCCCCCCAAAAAATCATGCTCAACAGATAAAGCCTCAGAACACATGCACAGGTTATTGTTTAAATTTTGTGTTTTAAAACATTCTGAAAAGAGTGATGTTTATGCAGTTTAAACAAGTCTGCTTTTATTTAATTTTCTTTGTGAAATACCCTGTGATATGAATAGCTGGTTAATAGGCCACTACCTAACTCCAGAAATATTTGTACTACTGCTTTACAAAGCTAAGTGTTAGGACATATATTGCTTTAAAATTATGTCATTGCTTGGCAATCAGTCTCCTATGATCGTTTTAGTACATAATGTACACTGGAAATGCCAACACATGTGCAGGAGGACCAGAAGCATTTAGTGGGAAAACGATTGTACGTTTTGGCTTCACATGTTAAACTTTTTTTAACAAAAAAAGTTGCATGATTGGAAAATAACATGTATACAGTATCTGTAAAACTGTTTTATCTGTTTTTGTTTCACCATGTCAAGCCATATAAATTGGGGAAAATATTAAATCCACAGCCTTTATGCATGGCTTTCTTTACATACTGAAGAATTGAACAGCGTATACTCTTAATTTGGGCGTTCTTGCACTTTCGTGTTGAATTCTGACTGAGGATTTTGTAAATTAGATGCTGCCCTGGATGAATATACTACCTTACTACACAAAGATTGGAAACACATTTGATTTTATAATCTTCCCTTTTCCAAATGAAGTAGAGATGCAGTGCTTACTCCACGTGGTGTTAGTAGATATTGCTTTGTGTATTCCATTTAAAATTGTAATCTAGTTTGTAAAAGAGATGGTGCCGCATGTAAATAAAGCATAATGGATCTCTATGTTGAATGAGCAGCTTTGTTTTTGTTATTCTATTTTATTACTTTTCAGACATTTAAACCTAGAAATCTGGAGGGAAACAACTTCTAAATTTATCTAAATACAGTTCCGTTTGGCGTGTGTGGGGGAGGCTGATTCAAAGCCCGCTGAAGTCAATGAGAATGCTAATTTACATAGGCTTCATTGGATCAGGCCTATACTGAAGAAATTATTTAGCCCAAGGGTGAGACATTAAGAAGGATAGGCCAGGGCATTCTCACTAGCAATCCCTTGATTCAGGACTATTCATTGCCACCAAAAATGCAGCTACACCCAAACCCAGGCACATTTATAAAGTCTCTTATGCCAGGCTCTGGGGTCCCTGGATTCTAATATAGATATAAAACTAAATCCTGATTTGTGCACCAAAAAAAGTAGCCAAACTTGGCGTAGGAGTATTGCACAGAGAGTAGGGAGAAATGGCAGCAAAGCTATTCTGTGGCCACCACCGCAGTCCTGAGGCTGCAGATCTCTCTCTCTCACACTCACTCACACATACACACACACCCTGCTGCCGCAAGAAGCAGTAACAGGTGTATCAGCTAAACAACAAATCCACCGACCCTATCCCCTCTCCTCTGGGGCGTGCCCTGTTCCCCCCTGCCCTCTGATTACCTTTCAGAAACAAATATCCCAAAGCCTACACCTCCCTCATTATTATATTGGTTCCACTGTGCCTTGAGCCCCCTGTAGGCTTGGAGGAAAGGTTAAGAACTACTCCATGGTGAGAAATATCAGGTGTAAATAAGAGGTGTGAATATTGGAAGTAGAGATCTGCTTGGACCTAATTCTTAGGCCTGACCTGGATCCATGCTCACCCAACCTGAGCCTGACCCTCCCTCACAACCTCGAGGCAGCGCAGCCCCCTCCTGTCTGTGGAGTCGGTGCAGCAGCAGCTGCAGGCCCTGTTCCTGCCAGCCCCCCCGCAGTGCTGTGTGCATGGGGTGGAATGAGAGACACTGTGACTCCTCAGCACACTCGCTCCACAGTGCACACAGCACAGTGAGGTGGCAGTGGCCAGCAGGAGCAGGGCACACAGCTGCCATCATGTCGACTCCATGGGCAGGAGCAGGACAAGTGACCCAAGCCCAAGAGGGTCCAGTTGTTTACCACATGACCCAAAAGCTGACTACAAGTGTCGAGGTTGAGTGGGAAGAGTTCTTATTAGACGTGTATTCATAAAAGATGTTGCAGAGTTACGGAGTTCAGAGGAGACGTACAGCCCAGTTGTGAATGTGCTAACGCTGTGATACAATCATAGCATCATAGAAATGTAGGACTGGAAGGGACCTCGAAAAGGTCACCAAGTCCAGCCCCTTGCAGTGAGGCAGCCCAAGTAGCCCAGGCACCAGCCTAGGAAGCATGTTGTTGGGGCGGCACAATTTAAGGGGCAGCCTTCCATCCAATCCCGGGGCGGCACATTCTGGCTGCCCTTTTTTTTTTTTTTTTTTAAATGCTTCGGCAGCGGCGCTTCAGATGCTTTTTTGGGGGGGGGGGCAAAAAAGTTAGAGCCGGCCATGCTGTCAGGTGGGTTGGCCAACCTGTTCTTAAAAACGCTCACCGATGGGGATTTCACAACCTCCCTTGATAACCTATTCCAGTGCTTAATTACCCCATTGGTTAGAAAGTTTTCCCTAATATCTAAACTAAATCTCCTTTTAGGCAGATTAAGCCCATTACTTCTTGTCCTACCTTTAGTGGACATGGAGAACAATTGACCACTATCCTCTTTATATTAACATATCTGAAGACTGTTATCAGGTTCCCCCAGCAGGCTTCTTTTCTCAAGATTAAACCTGCACTGTTTTTAACCTTTCCTGATATGAAAAGTTTAGAAAACCTGACCAAATCTAAGGACTCTCTCCAGTTTGTCCACATCTTTCCCAAATGTAATGCCCAGAATTGGATGCAGTACTCCAGCTGAGGCCTCACCAGTGCCAAATAGAGGGACAATTGCTTCCTGTGTTATAAATACAACCCTCATGTTACATCCTAGAATATTTGCTTCTTTTTTTTTTGCAACTTCATCACATTATTGGCTCAGATCTAATTTGTGATCCATTATAACCCCACCCTCTCCTTTTCAGCAGTACTACTCCTAGCCAGTTATTCTCCATTTTGTAACTGATTTTACATGCATTTCATTTTTCCTTCCTAAATGAAGTACTTTGCAATTGTCTTTAGTGAATTTCAGTTTGATGAATTCATAGAATATCAAGGTTCAAAGGGATCTCAGGAGATCATCTGGTCCAATCTCTGCACAAAGCAGGATCAATCCCCAATTAAATCAGCCAACAGATTTTTGCCCTAAATGCCCCTGCCAGGATTGAACTCATAACCATGGGTTTAAGCACGCCAATGCTCAGACCATTAAGCTATGACCAATTAGTTGATTTGTCAGCCTTGTTTTGAATTCTATCCCTCCAAAGTGCTTGCAACCCCTCTCAGCTTGTATCATCCACAAATTTTATAAGCATACTCTCCACTCCCTCTGTACTCCTGTTCCTAGCTGTGTCACAGCTGATTGCTGCTCTGCTCCCAAAAGGCCACCTCCCAGGTGCTGATTGCCTGTTGGGAACAGCTGGAAGAAGTCTAGAAGTAGGAGGTACAGGGAATGGATACCTTTCCTCACTCAGGTCATGCCCTAGTGACCCAAGAAAAGGGGGAAGGGCCCAAATACAGTAGGGTGATTCATTCTAGCAGATGTGTGCTCTGCCACAGAAGTCCTTTGTTTGGGGGCAACACATACTTTTTACCAGATCTACTTCATCAGCCAAAGGAAAATTCTAGAGCCAAGGATTCTGACGGGAAAAAGCCAGCACAAAAGTAAGGAGAAGGTGGTGGGGGTGGGACGCAGGCATCCTGCTCAGAGTTGGTGAGGAGGTATGAAGCCCTGTTTCCACCCTAGAGGTTAGGAATGGACCAACATTTTTGTGGAGTCCACAGTGTTGATGTATCGAGGCTTTATGTTTTTCCAGATGTTAGAGATCCATGGTAGAGCCTCTGGCTTCAGGGTCTCACCCAACTGTGGAAAAGCTCTCATGCCCTGACTAGCTTGCCAGGTCTCACACAGGGATTCTCCCCTTAGGTTATAAATAAGGAACCTAAGCACAATAGCAGCTAAGAACTGGGAGGCCACGACACACTGGGATGGTAAAAGAAGAATGTGGGATATGTGTGTATAACCTAGTTTTTAACTAACAAACAAAACTTGATCATAGAGACCAAAACAATAAATACAATGAACAAAATGAGAATTGGTGGGAGAGAGGTATAGGGAAGAAACACCTTCCTCTGTCTGCAGCTTTGGTGTGCAGGTCACTTGTCTGGATTGTCTGGGTATATCTCACTTAAGCAATTCCCTGCCATTGCAGGGAGTCTTGAGAGCTCTGGTGCACTTTGGTCCTTGCTACTTTCAGCTTGTAGCACAGAATAGTCTAGTCTCCTGTGGGCTTATTTCAGTTCCTGGGTTAGGGTGCATGTGTTGGTGGTCCTGTGTATACAGGAGGTCAGATGATGATTTAGTAGTGGTTGCTTCTGGCCTTAAACTTATGACACAGCTTTAGTTTACAGAGGAAACAGGAGAAGACTTTGTTTAGAAAAATGGCTTCCAGCAGTGGGAGTGAATATCCCAGGAGATTGGGGAACTGTAAGTAAAAGGTGAGGACAGCAACATGTCTGCAGTGCTTTAAACAGGTAGATAAAAAGATATTGTCCAAGCCCCAAATTGCTTACAGCCTCCATTCAGACAGGACACCATGAGTGAGACCAAACACACTGAAGGGGAGAGTGGCACTCAAGAATAAAACCATGTGGTCATTTAGGTTTTTCTCTGGGGATCTAAGAGTGCCCTCATGCACCACCACCCCAGCCATGCTGGGGAGCAGCCTACTGACCAGGTTCAGGAGCAGTGTTAGCTGGGCAAGTCTCAGGTCTCCTGTCTGTCAAACAAGGACAAAAGCAGAGCCCGGGGGTAGGCTGCATGATAATAGAAGTAGCACCATTCATCTGCCAGTCACAGGGCCAGTGACACTGGACCTTAAGGTACAGGGGAAGGAAAAGAGGCTGAGCGGAGCAAACTAATGGTAGTGCCAGTCAGGAGACCAGAGTGGACCTAGATATCATCAGCCAGGCAAGTAGTGTCTTTGGAGAAGGCAGTGAGATCAGAGGAAAGTGAACTTCCAAGTGTGGCTCAGGGAGCCTCACTATGATTGAGTTGTCTGTTAGAGCCCTGAGGTGATTGTGGAGAGAGAATAGGTCTGGGCTTTTCATATTTAGGGTTCCAGCCAAGCCAGAGTGGGCTGTATTAGAAACCTCATAGAGACTTGCAAATTTAGCAATTGCTGCAGGATGCAGTTTGCTTTGACTTGTCACCAAAACTTTTGTCTTTTAGGGAATGGAAGTGTTTAACAGCTTTTGAAAAACACAAGTTTTGTTGTTCAGTTGCTAGTGTAGACATAGCCTTAAAGAGAGAGAATAAGGCCTGCAGGCTGCAATCAGATAGTTCAAACTTCAAAGCCAGTATTTTTTGTGAGGAAGGAAAACACCAGTTCAATTAGTCAACCAAGCCAGAATAGGTTTTGTGGCTAAATAACCAACAATTAGATTATCTGTTGCTGTTGCAAAAACACAGCTTCATTTGATTTCAGGAAGGTGGTGGCCTCTCTCTAATACTTCATTGCTGTTGCAAGTGTAAGCTGCTCCTGCCAGGTTGCCACAGGTTTATTTGCAAATCAATCATTGTCTTACACACTTGCTATTGTAAGAACATTGGTATGAAAACTATATACTCCCAGACTTGCCTAGTGTAACACAGTATTTGAAAAATGTCTGAAACACAGGAAGCCACCACATTGGGATTTGGGGTAAGAAAACCATCAGCAGAAGGTAATACTCAGCCCTGGGCCATGCAAGCAGAAAGCACATGGCTTAGAAAAGTATAAGGAATAAAAGAAACTTAGCCTGAAACAAATCCAAACCCCACTCACCCACATTCATGGAAAACAACGTATTCATAGGTTTTGTATAAGTTTCCCAAAGCATAAGCTTTAGAGGAGGGGAGCTCTTTTATGTGAGAGCACATGACTTTTAGAGCTGAATCCCTGTATGTCCCTGACCACTCTACTGTCCGTATGAAAAACATAAAAACAAAATGTCACTTTGTCCACAAAAAGCTCCTATTACTGGACTGCTGTGGAAAATGCAGCAGGGTGAGATCCCCAAGTTTGCCAGCTTGATGAATGCAGCTAATACGGCTGCTAAACACGATTTCCGTTTTATTCTGAAATACTCTGCAATGTGCAGGCAAAAAATTAAAATAGCCTGAATCTTGACTCGAACTTGTTATGAACACCCACAGAACGAAAGACTGAGCAGAGGAAACTGCAAAGACTAAGAGAGTGTCTCAAATCTAGCTTTTGCCATCAATTTCTATTACTGTGCTTCCTGATGGATCCATTAATAGGTCTGGAGCTGAGCAAATGCATGTACATCAG
Source organism: Sternotherus odoratus (assembly GCA_032164245.1). Lineage (NCBI taxonomy): Eukaryota > Metazoa > Chordata > Testudines > Kinosternidae > Sternotherus > Sternotherus odoratus. The sequence continues at coordinate 66,314,619 of JAVMKO010000003.1, forward strand.
AGCTGTGCAGAATGGGAAACCACGTCCTCTCTTCTTTGCTATCCTAGTAGATTTGGAATTTACAACTTACGGCAACTTTAGGAGATGTGGGGATCAAGCCAGATGGGCTCAAATCGGAACAGCTTGGCCTGAATTTAGGTGGGACACAGTGAGTCCAGGTTGGTCAGACGATGTACCAGCTACATTAAACAAGATCTGCTCACTATGTTGTTCATTGCTTGATCTTCATCTCACTCCTCTCCATCTCAAGGAAGATTCTACTTATCTTAACACTTGGATTTATTCTGAAAATATTTTCAAACTGGACTAAGTCCCAAAAGTCAAAACTCATTTCAAGCCCTTGCTGATGCCTGTGAAGCAACTGGGACCAGGGATTCCCCGGGTGCGGGAGCAGTTTGGCCCAGTGACCCTTGTTTGGCCCAGAGCTAAGCTGCTGCTGCAGGAGGAGTGCAGTGTAGGCTCACTTCCAAACCTCCCTCTGCCTCCCCTCAACAGTCATTTTTTGGAAGGCGGGGGGGGGGGGCTTCCATTTCAGATTTTTCCCCAGTCCCCCCAAAAGCCTCTGTATCTGTGACTCTTGACTGTGAGCTATTTTGGAACTATTGACCACATAGGCTCAGTTGCTAGTTAGGCCAGACCACAGAAGACGACGATCCACAACTACCATTTGGCTGTCGTCCATTTGAAACAAGTCCTAAAAAGTCAGGGCATTCTTAAAGGGATTAAGGTAAACCGATTTGGGGGCATGCCTTATTTCAGGACTGGCTGCATCACCGTTCTGACTGAAGTCTCCCTTTTCAAGGAGAGGATGTGTTATTTGCGGTGTTGCGAAATCTAGATTAAACAGATTCCTTTCTCCCCACAGCTTGACTCTGCACACTGGGAAAAGAATATCTCGTGCTCTGTGGTGGTGCAACCATATTTGTATTGGGTCCAGGCCCAAGTTTGGTGGGCCTTCCTCACAATTTTAAGTACCTTATCCCCTTCCACTTTTGCCTCACCCTCCCAAAATGCTCAATCGGTTGCCTGGCACTCCCCCTCCTCCTTTACACTGATAGTTCTGCTCCTGCATCTCTCTTCACACACCCCCACCCGCTCTCTGACATCCGTGCCCTACTGACTGACGTTTTCCAGAAGTTGCCACCAGCTGGCTGTGTGGTTGTCAACCCAAGTTGTCTGCTTCTGCAGCCAGCTGTTCCAGGGTCCCTGTTTGAGATGATGGGGCCAGAGGCAGGCAGGTGAACTAGCAGCTTCAAAGGAGCCACCCCCAGATGTTCTTGCTGCCTGATCAGTAAGGACTTCGGTCCCCATCTGCCCTGTAACACTTTTGTGCTATGCAGCTTTTGCTCAGGGCCCTCTTAGATCCCAGCAACCGGCTCCCAGCACAATAGTCTCACCCTGGCTTCCACCAGATTAGTTACTCCTTGCAGGGTGACACCAACAGCCCCTCCAGTCCCAAGGCTCCCAAAACCATCTCCTCTGCAGGGTCCAATGCCTCTCACTGGATACTCACAGAAGTTAATCAATTCACTGCCTCCAAAGAGCCAGAACACACGCATACCTGTTCGTTTAGCTGAGTTGGTTTAGCTGAGGAGTTCACCCTTCCATTTAAAACAGAGCACTGAGATGGCACCGTGTTAATGAACATTCTTTTGTTTTTGTTAAAGAATAGATATTTAAATGATAACAGGCAAGAATAGAAGACCCAGCTATGGTTACAAGTAAAACAAGTATCGGGGGGGTAGCCGTGTCCATTTGTATCCACAAAAACAATGAGGAGTCTGGTGGCACCTTAAAGACTAACATTTATTTGAGCATAAGTTTTCAAAAAACCCACTTCATCCATCTGAAGAAATAAGTTTTTTACCCATAAAGCTTATGCTCGAAGTAAACCAAAGCATCCTTTCTAGTGAATAAGCCTTAACATCAGCGTTACAATCTTTGTCTAAACCCATTTCTCACCAAAGGTCAGTTTCCAGAGACATCAACTCCCTGGGTTGAAAGGTCCACCTTTCTCGGATTTAAAAAACTCTGGCCCCATGTGTCCATCTAGTGATGAAAACCAAAATGGCTTTCTGCTTATATTTCTCAGTCTATTGTCTCTATTTCAAGAGCCAGGAAGGTTTCCTGGATATGCAGGTTCCAGCCCTCATTGTGTTAGTTAAGCAGTCTTTCATCTTGCTCATGTGGCTTAATGGCTTTTTTAAAATCTTGTATGTAAATGTACTTTTCATTGTCCTCTGAAGTATTATCTGACTCAATTTATGTTGGAGACAGGAAAACAGGTGAAACAACTTTCTTTGTCTAGGATAGTCAGGGCTTATGCACTGTTGGAAAAACACCTTGTAAGAACTTATTTCCAGTCCACCGCTATAAGTCTTTATACACTGACTGCACATACATCACACAATGAAGTTAATGACCAGCAGTCTACCAGTTTGCATATTATACCTTATGTGGCATCCTTTTGATACAGATAATGGCAGTGAATGTGTCAAGTCCAATGTGAGTTATGGTGTGCACTCTGCCAGTTGCAATGAGTGCCTTCCTGGCTCTCACTTCCCCTCTTACAATGCTTCAGAGGGTCAGCTACTAGCAGAACCATAGGGATTAGGTCAGAACCCTGATGGAGGATGGTCAGACAAGACCCTGAATTTCTTGTGAAGGAGATAGGGCCTGAACTGCTTCTTTGCCCAGAATATGGCATAACTACAAAATTATTCTGTCATGGAATAAGAATGTCATCAGCTTCTTGCTTAAAACAGCAATGGGGTATTTTTTGTTTACCTCAGCATTTGTAATGTGTATGCCACAAGGGGGTTGTGACACTACTGTCCTTAATGGGGAAAGTATTTGGAAGCTTTCCCTGTTCCCTGTCTTTCTCTGTTCTCTCATTCAGCATTCCCTGCTGCTGCTTCACCATCCCTTCCCTTGCATGGCTACAGATGGGCGAGGTTGGCCCCTGGAGCCTGAATTGCCTTTCCTGATATCCTGGTTCTTGGATATGTGGGAACGCCCACAGACAGAGCAAGGTCAAGATTTAAGCCCAGGCCTTTGCCTTTGCTCAGACAAGAATTTGTCCAAAAGCCAGTGTGAAAGCAATGAGGTCGTATCCTGCGAAATTACAAGTCTGAGTCCGGGGAAAGGAGTATGTTAGAAAAACAAACAAACTCAGTCAGCTAGAAACCTTGCAAATTCTGGGGAGAGGTGACTCATAGTGAGTTCATTTAAGGACTTTGACGTTTCAGTGCAAGGGTCAGACTGCTTACCATGGTGTTGCCATAATGAGGCATAATGCTGTGACTCCCCTTTGTCACTGTGCTTCCTTATTGCAGCATATAGCTCTTAACGAATGACTAGTTAAGGAACAATATATTTTCTTTCACACTTCCTCCTCCAGAGTGGAAGGTGAATTTAAAACTGCATCTCTCACTTTAGTGTTTCAGTCATTAATGAGACACGAGTTACACAACTATGTGTCGTTAATATAATTTATTTGTAGTATATTAGCACGGAGAGGTCCTGACCAAAACAGGGCCCCATTGTGCTAGACCTTGTACACACACATAGTAAAAAGACAGTCCCTACCCTGAGGAGCTTATAGTGTCAAGAGAGAAAATAGAAAAGGAAATATTTATCCCTCTTTTCTTTAAAACAGAAATGAGGCAGAGAGAGAGATGAAGTAACTTGCCCAAAGTTGCAGTAGGTCAGGGAAGTGACGTATCGGTGTCAGTTTCCTTTTAGATGGTGGCAGAAGCTAACTGAGGGGGTCTGATTCATAGGTGCCCACTCCGTGGGTGCTCCGGGGCTGGAGCACCTATGGGGAAAAATTAGTGAGTGAAGAGCACCCACCAGCAGCTCTCTGCCCCACCCCCACCCCTGCTCACCTCTGCTCCACCTCCTCCCCTGAGGACTCCCTCCTCCCTCACTCTCTCCCTCCCAGGCTTGCTGCGCAAAACAGGTGTTTTGCAGCAAGTCTGGTAGGGAGGGGGGAGAAGTGAAGCGGTGGCGGTGTGCTCGGGGGAGGAGGCGGAGAAGAGGTGAGCTGGGGTGAGGAGTGGTTCCTCTGTATCCCCCCCCCCCCCAGGTTACTTCCTGTGGCCTTCCCTGTGGCCCCACTCCCATCCCAGCTCACCTCTGCTCCGCCTCCTCCACTGAGCTCCCCACTGCTCCACGTCTCCCGCCTTCCTCCCAGGCTTGCCTTGCAAAACAGCTGTTTCTCGTGGCAAGGCTGTGAGGGAGGAAGGGATTGTAATGGAGGCCGGGAAGGGGCGGAGTTGGGCCGGGGCTGGGGGGACACAAGCACCCACCAGTGCCAGGTAAAGTCAGCACCTATGGTCTGGTTCACCCCAATGCTTTCAACACCTTAAAATCAAAGAATCATGAGTATCTGACAAGACGCTGACTGTCAGAGCCCTGACCCTTCCTGGGTCTGAATAGAAATCTGGGGAGGCTGAAGGCTTTTGCACTAGGAACCTTAACCCACGTTTCACACTCTGGGATCATCTGATGAGGTTACACAGCATGAGGCTTAACTTTAGTCTGGGCAGTCCCAGTATCTCTCCATCCAGTGAGTAACTCCCCATTAGTTACCACCGTCCATTCCCACTAACAATCCGATGGATCTGCACCCGGGAGGGTGCGACATGACATTTGGGCAATGGTTAGGGGTGTGAATGGCTCAGCATGAATTTATGTGCCATCAGCTAACTGGCTATGTGACTCCCTCCCTACCGAGATTCAGCCCCACAGTTCACTTCGTGAAGCCTTTCCGGCATCGCACTGGACATCAAGGGCCATATTGGCCACATATGGAGCACCACTTACCTCGCCTGTCCGAGGGCTTCTTAATGGTGGTTTCCCTACCCACTGGCATGGGTCTCAGCTTAGGCCTGATGCCTGTCCTCCGATCCCATTCCTTCTCTATTAGTTGTTCTGGGTTTGATAGAAAATCTATCTGCTTATTGGTCTTTCCAGTATGATTCTTACTTTGGTTCACGCTTCAGGCCTCATGCTAGGCCTTTGATGCAAGAGTTTGTTTCAGGGCCGCATCTTACTACACTAACCAGTTCCCCATTTCCTTATATAACCCCTAATTAGAGTTAAACCTCAGCATAGACCATGTCCCCTTTTTTTATGAACTCTCCAAAACCTTCTGTATGTTTCATGGGTCGGTTTAAACTTTGGCAACAAAGCTTGTTTACATAACTCATAATATTTACAGTTCTCCCTGTCCATAAGGGTGAAAATATCCAAGGTATTTGTCTCTGACAGTAGTGGAGCCAGGTACCATACCAGGTCTGCCTTCCCCACCTTATTCAATTCATACCTAATTTCAAAAACATTTAGAAATACATCCATGTCATCTGCCTCTCTAAGGTAAGGAAATAGTTTGGAGTTTATGCCACCCACCAGGATAGGTACCCAAAATCTGGCTTCACCTACCGGACGAAGGTCCTGCTGGTGCAGTTTCTCCATCTCAAGCTGACATTGACAGTCCTTGTTCTTCCCTTCTCACTTGTGCTGGTGCTACTGATCTGCTCAGTCTTGCTCCTGGTCTTTAAGCTGTTGGATTTCCAGATGCAGTCAGTCTCCCTCTCTAGCTGTATCCTCTCTTGGTCCACCTGTGGACCTATCCCTGATTCCTGCTGCAGTGATGCATTTGGGCTGGACAGAACATAGTCTGCTTCCCTCAGCTTCTTTCCAGCCTCCCTTCAGGAAGGTGACTCCAAAATTTTCCCTGCTTGCTGGACCCTTTGCCAGTGGGTTGGATGTTCCCTGTGAACCTGAGCCATCATTCTCTTCTGACCATTAGAATATTGCAAGTCATCTAGCTGTTCTCAGGTTGAGCTGCCTTGCTTAGCATAGCTCAACCAGCTGACCTTCCTGCAGCTATTCATAATCTATTTTCCCATATCTCTCTTTTTCCTCTTCCATTCCCGAATAGGCTATTGAGACTGTTCTTTGTGCTTTTCCCTTCCGGTATATTTGCTTTCACCGCTGTTGGCACTTATGCAATTCACATTGTTATAGATCCACACATTCTGCCACCATAGATGTCAGGTCACAATTCAGGGCAATTGCACCTGTACTCCACCTCAGTGGACCAGCATGAGCTCCCAGCTCCTCAACCATCACCTTTCTTGGCTGTAGACCTGAGTGTGTGTCTCAGAGTTTTGTGTCTGTAGTTACAAGTTCAGAACAAGCCCCACCGCCCTCTCACCCAGCCATGCACTGTTTGTTCTTTCCTTTATACAGTTTGGGCTTTTGATCTTGTCCTCATGTAACAGGTTATCAGCAGATAAATGTCCCTTCCTCAGGGCAAAGCTTCAAAAGGCTGAGTTCTTACATAACCGGAGGGGGAATATTTACATACACCTCTCCCTAGAGATTTCCTGGGAAACCTGCTTAACTTTGTCCCACAAGTTCATTCTTATCTGGCACATGGTTTCAAATAGTCCTTTGATGCTCATAATTGTTCCTGGGCTTTACATTATTCATGTCTCCCCCTGCAAAGAGTTGCATTGAATTCCACATAAACTTTGCATTTTTAGTACAATGGAATCCAAAGCTAATCAAACTTAATTCCATAAGGTTTTTCTAGGTTATTGGAGGAAATTTCATATATGCCACAGATGGATCTACTGACAAATCTTTCCTAGTACAGACCAGGCCTTAACTATTGTTTTGCACAAAAGTAGCAAGGTTACAGCCTTCAATGGACTATTTGTTCTTTGTGAAGGGCTGTGGGGACTCTAAAAATTATCCCCTGTGATTGGACTACATTTGCCCCTCCAGCACATATTCGATGGGAGATAGGTCCATGTGTTGGTTCCTATTAAGTTTCCTCTTAGTAGGGTTTAGTCATATTCCGGACAGAGAAAGTGCCCAGAAAACATGGGCGATAGCTCAGAACTTTGTTAAATATTACAGGATGGTTGTCTTTGCTTCCATTGGCGCAGCCCTTGGCTGTACAGAACTTAAAAGGCGTAGGTGTTGGCCCCACTTTCCCAACATCTGAGTCTTGGAATTCTTAAACTGACCTCTACACAATTCAAGATCGCACCTACAGTTTTACAGAAATAGACATTGTATCTCACTTTGTGTGCTTGATCCAGACTAGTACCTGTTTTGAATAAACATATTTTCTTCCAAATCTGACTGCTCCTCCTTTGGAAGGCATCTCTTATTGCTAGTGAGTTTTTCCAGCCATTCAAGAGTCTGCCACCCTTCTCCCCAAATACTTGTTCTTAAGACAGCAGCTCTCCTACAGTTAGAGGCGTGCTAATTCTGTTTGTTCCCTTTTGTCTCCTTTTCTGTCTTCCCTCCTGTTAGGGTCAAGTTGTGTGCATGACAGAGACAGAGATGAGAGTGGGATACACAAGTGTGTGGATGTTTTTGATTGGTGTGGCTGCCTGTTGAGCAAAGTAACTAGAGAGAACTTTTCAGTGTACATCAGTGTAATAGGAAGTGTGAAAAATAAATGCAACAACACTTTAAGTTTGTCCCTTCCTTCTGCACTACAACAATCATGTTGCTAAATAGTGGTAAATAATACAAATGTTTGATTGTAATCCAGAACTTCCATTGACTGATCAAATCAAAATTGCATACCTGTGTATTTATAAAAGGGTGTGTGTGTGTGTGTATCCTGCTTGACAACCGTCCATTCTAAGGGTGGGTGTGACTATCAGTATTGGCATTTGTGGCATGCTCACCTTCAATAATTATCTGGGCTGTACTCTGTTACATAGAACCGCTGACCTCAGATCACCTTAGTTTTTCTGAATTGGAAACCTCCTACCCAACATAATCATCTCATAGAAGAAATGAACTGTTTGGGGATATTTTTAGACTGACCTTTTAGTGACCTATGAGGGAAATTGTCAAATTTGTTTTTTCCATGGTAATAGTCAGTCCCTGGTCAATAAATAGACCAAATGTCAAGGCAGTAGCTCTAAAGGACACGTAAATCATAAACAGATTTGATTAGCTCACAGTTCAGGAAAGACCTCATAAAGTGTCTGATTTCCAACCACCTCCCTTGACATACTTGGGTGTCTACTTTTCTTGAATCCAGTTAATCCACTTCATCTCAGACACCTGCAATATATACTGAGAGTGATAGCAAAACAGTAGGGAGGCAGGATTTGATACCAGGAATGTGGAATTGTAACTTTTATTTCCTCTACTTATATAGTAACCTACATAGCAGAACATAATTTATTTGATCCTCTTATCTGAAAACCACAGTTACATGAAATTGGGCTAGGTCCCTGATATGCTTTATTTGTATTGGGAAAAAATCTTTTTGTCCAAAACCTTATTTATCAAATTATGAGTTTCTGCTATATAAATCAGAAGATTCATCAACAAAAGATAAAACACAACATGCATAATGCGTACATGCTAAGACGGTTGAAACCATTGTTATTCAAAATACAGTTTCAAATGCAACTGCACAAGAAACATTGTATTCATCTAATTTCATAAGCAAAAAAAATATTTAAATGGAACTATGGTTGGTTAAATGTGAAAACGTCATAATTAAGGCTTAAAATATAAACATAACGTGTAAATAACTTTGCTTATTACAACCTAATTTTAGAAAATGTATCTGGCAAAGAGTTTAAACTATGTGGAAAAAATACAAAGGATAATAAACCAGCCATAGTTGACAAAAACATGAGATACTAGAAATTCTTAAATATTGCATTTTAAAAAGATTTTTTTACTCATACTCACTAAGAGATTCACTAGAGAAGCACCATTAAATTAAATATTTATCCACAGATTATATGCTGTAAATATTGGGTATGGGGATGGAGAGGATACACTGTCTCTTCACACAAAACAGAGTTTGAATTGCTGTTTTAAGTTAATAACTGAACCCAACCTTAATATAGAAGGAAGGAAAAAAGAAAACATAAAGGCATTATGATGCCTCTATTATTCTTGTGAGCATTGTGTAGTTTGTGATGTGTGTTTGTTTTTTAAAAGGAGCCTTTCCTTACTCATGATGATTAAACCACTCAATGGAAACAATAAACATTAATATGCTGGCTAGCTGGATCTTTTTAATTCCTTTCCCTAGTAAGAAGATATTCAGTATGAACAAATGAAGTCTTTGTTGACCTACTGCTCATGTGACGTTTATATTAGTGGCTTGCATAACCCACACCAAAAGTTTTGAAAGACTAGAGTGTCAGCCTTCCAAGTCTTATTTTTTATCACTAATTACCCCAACAGTAGCTATATGAATAATATGAAAGAAATCATTTTCAGATGTACGAGCTTTGCAAACCTGTAATTAATTTAGAAAGTATAGAAATGATACATTTTTACCAGCAAACTGGCTTTGTTATTTGAAAGGTGTAAATTACTACAGTGTAAAGGTTTTTTTTAATGTTATGAAATTACTTTCATGGTCAACTCAAGAGAAATTAATGTGTAGAACACTGGGTAGATTAGCGGAATCAGTAATACAAGCTAGAGACTTTCACTTTAGTCACTGTTTCTAATTTAGACCAGAATGGAGGTGGCTTCAAGTTCTAAAAGATCTGTACAGCCTCTGTGAACTGAACTGGGCTCATTCCAGTTCCTGGAGGACAGGTTCTCGTGGCATTTGCCATTTTTTAATGCAGAGCAATTAATTTTTATCAGTAATAATTATCCAGGCACTTGGAGAGTGTCAGAACCAGAGAAGTGGAATAGACATAGGAGTATAATCCATTTTGCATTTCTACATATTAGAATTAAACATTTAAAACTGGTAAATTTCACCCTTTTGTGTAAAAATGAGCCACTTGAGAGTAATAAATAACAATAATCAAGCATCATGGGCAGGTAAAGAGATTTTTATATTGGCCAAGCACTCCGTAATAAGTTCCACTGAACAGTGAAAAATTCACAACAAAGAATTTGAGGGTGTTTTCTTCCTCCTTTTTTTTTTTTTTTTTAAAGAACTTTGTTTAAAATGAACTGGACTAGAGTCCTAAGTGGTTCCTTGTTTGGGGAGGTAGGGGAATCTGACAATGCCCAATTAGCTATACTGTACTGGATGGTCACTTCCTGGGTCCCATTTCCCACTCTTTTTTTGGGGGGGGGGATTTCTGCCCTTTGTAGGTCTCCTTAAGTCTTTCTGGCTGGGGGATCAAAATGAACACCACTAACCCTCATGCATTCAGAGAAGCTCCCTCCCTGCAGTCCCAGCAAAGCAGGGGATGGAAGCGGGGTGGCGAGTCTATAGTGCTGCCAACAATCCAGCCCCAGACAATGGATTTGGGGAAGTCACTCTGGCTGGGTCTCTGAGACCAGCTCAGAGTGTCTATCTTTACATCCTGAGTGCATCAGCCCTACTACTTTCTTAGCATCCACACACAGGTCCTAGATTTTGCAGTCCATACTTGCCCATAGTCACATTCCATACAGGGACAGTCCCTACATGTAAGGTGTTTCATGGAGGTGTTTTGGTTGGCTAGCTCCCAGTACTAAAAGGGGAAGGATTGTTGGGAAATCAGGACCCTGAGATTGACAGTCTCCAGGAACAATGGGGAGAGGCCAACGCTCCCGGTCAACATGATTGTCAGGGCGGGCAGGCTAATCAAGGAGTCAGGAGGCCAGGATGGGTCCCATCCCCCATGTGTACTGGAATTGCCTGGGTCAGACAGAGAGGGGCTGAACTAAGGAGAAAGCAGGGGCCCGAGCTGGGCCAGATCCAGAGGGGTCAGAGAAGCAGCCCAGGGGACTGGAGGCAGAACAGCAGCATCAGTGCTGAGGCAGAGTGGAGCCAGAGCTAGAAGAGTGGAGCTGGAGCAGTCCAGAGACGGGTGCGGTGAGCAACTGGGGCCAGCCGAGGGGGGACCCTGGGCAAAGGGCCCAACACAGAAAGACATCCCCAGCCAAGGATCCTTGCAGGCTGGGGGCTGACGCTGGGAAGAAGGGTCCCACCACCCAAAGCCTGGAGGTGTGCAGCCATCACCAGAGCAAATATCCAGAGGTCCAGCATCCCTACAGCACAGCCAGGGCCTGAGAAGGAGGTCTGGGACCTACAAGGAACAGACTGTGAACTGCCTTGACATTCCAGAGACACTGTTTGTGATGTTCCCTGCCACAGAGCGGGGTGATGTGTTTTCCTTTAAACTTTCCTATTTTTACTTATTCTTCCTTTTTAAAATTAATTGCTGATTAAATAAAATGTATTTGCTTTAAATTGTATGTAATGATCAGTGGGTCAGGGAAGTGTCCAGTGCAGAGAGCATCCCAGAGTGGGGACATCCTAGCCCCTGACCTAGTGACCACAGCAAGGTTGGGGGTCAAGCCCCCAGGAAACCTGGGCTTTGTTGGGGTTATAAGGATTCTGCAAGACAGGAGAGTGGAAGGGGAGTCCTCGAGGGCAGGGAGGCCTCTGGATAAAGGGAGTGGGAGTGAGGACGCAGATCCTTCTACTAGCCCATTTCACTGGGGTAGTGCAGAAGCCAGAAACATTCCCCACAATAGCGGGACCATTCCCCGGCTTACATACAGAAGCGTCCGCAGGAGAAGCACTTCCCGCCTCATGGTGCAAAAGCTGGGGATGGCATATCCTGGTCTAGTCATTACCTGGTCTATCTGGTTTCTCTGGGACCACAGCAGGGGATCTACTATGGGAGGTGGTAGAGAGTTCTGGCAAGCTGCCCTCCTTTCTTATTGTTCCAATGTGGGAACTTAGCTTTTTCTCTGGAATTGGGGGTCCTTGTGGGACCCAATCAGGACTCATACCTTGCATTGCTGGTTCTCAGCAAATCTCTCTATCACTCGGAGTCCAACTTTTGGGCATCTCGGAGAATGCTTTCTCTCCATTCCTTATTTCTCTAAAAATCCACCTTCCAGTCTCCCTTGTGTTCCATCTCCCAATATTCATCTCCTGGTGATACCACCCAGGGCTAAACCGAGTTGTGGCTCCCACTGCTATGCTACCAGCTCCCCAGTCCCTCAGTGTGCCTGACTGGAACGAAGAGGGGAGATTTTAAATGTCTCTGTGCAATACAATGAAAAAAGACTTCTTCACACAAAAAAACATTAACAATGAATCCAAATCAAATGAGAATGGGCAAGTCTGTGACTGACCCTTTTCAGCCCCTGCCAATTTATTCTACTTCATAATCAGCCATGCTCATAAAATTTAAAATCACAAGGAACATTGTTCTGACTGGTTTTGTCAACTTCCAGGTTAGGACATTCTAGTCTAGTATTTCCATTATTTACAGAACAAAATTAAAAACCATTGTTTCCTAGGAAATTAAATTACACTGTTTTGTATGGTTAAATTACAATTTTTAAATAAAATGAAGGAAGCAACTGGTAAAGTAGTAAGCAGTAGATTTTTTTAAAGCAGTGAAGGCTGGAAACTAGTGAAAACAACTCCATGCAAAATAATGGGCGTGTATGTACCACTTTTTTATTTATTGTTTACTTGCCCCATTGTGTTAGATGCAGCACTGACAGCGTGACCAGATCACCACAGTAAAATACCGGGATACATTGGGGTGCCATCAGCCCTGCCTACAGTCCACCCCCTACTCCTCCCAGGCTCCGCCCCCACTCTGCCCCAGGTCCTACCCCCTCCCCGCTCATCAACCCCCGCACCATACCCTTCCTCATCCCCCCACCCACTGCTCACCTCCTCTCCCTACCCACCGCCACTCACCTCCTGACTTCCCTGCCAGAAACCCCCATGTCTGCCCTCAGAGAACCCCTGCTGGCTTGCTGCTCACCCCCTCACTCCCCTGGCAGGCCTCCCTCCCTCGCCTGCCGCTGGCTTGCTGCTCATTCTAGTCTCTCCTTAATAAGACTGTCAATTGCACCAAATTGTAAGATGGTTTTGTGATATATACAGTACTGGGATGAGAATGCCTTACTCACTTTCATTTGTGGCCCAAGGAGATTTTATTAACCTATGTCTTTAGCAGTGAAAGGCTACTGAAATAACAGACCTATTTTCTATATTTCCAGACCTTAGGTGGTTTTTATCCATGCGCTCTTTCCTTTCAGAGCACTAAAAGCCTACAATTTTGTGCTGCTTTCAAAGTTAATAATTCTCACTATCAGCCAGAACTGGTTGGTAGGAGTCAAAAAAGCCAGGCACGGAAGAGCTAAAATACCCCCCAAAAAAACACTTGTAATTTTGTGTCACTAAACACTTGGAGTTAAATTCTACCCTCGCTTTTATATGTGCAACCCCTAAGGCAGAGGTCCCCAAACTGTGGGGTGTGCCCTCCTAAGTGGGCACAGAGAAATATTTGGGAAGGTGGCAGAGCCCAGGCCAACCCCCCTTTGCTCCAGCTCTGCTCTGGGCCCCTCCTGGGTGCCACTTCAAGCCCCAGTCCTGACCACAGCCTGGCCCCCTAGCTACAGCTCAGCTCTGCTTCCGCCCCCCAGGGACCTGGCTCCCAGAGGTGTGTGAATAGCTTCCATTACTGGTAAGGGAGTTTGGGGCTGCCACAGAAAAAGTTGGGAGACCACTTCCCTAAGGGCAGCATTGGACTCCAGTTGGAGTAAAGCTGAATCACTCTGTGGCCACTATTGCAGCCCCCAGGCTAGAATAGCTCCAGCTGCTGTGCGGGACAAGGGCCAGTGAATCTTCATAGCAAAAGATCCTCCAGGAGCCACGTGGTTAATAATCCCTGTTCCCTCACTTTCCAAACTCCTCTGCATAGGAACATGCCTGGAGGCCCCATTCCCAGAGCTACACTCTGCAATGCCCCGGATCACCTAGCTGAGTGGATGGAGCTGGAATTAACTGTTGTTGTAATTCCTTGCTGTATTTTATGAGTAAGGCCACAATTTTGTCATGGATATTTTTAGGAAAAGCCATGGACAGGTCACGGGCAATAAACAAAAAATCACAGCAGCCTGTGACCTGATGTTCCCTGAAAATATTCTTGACAAAATGGGGAGGCAAGTTCAGCACCCACTGCTGCTGGAGTTCTGTTCCCCACCACTGAAGTGAGTGGGAGCTCTGGGGTCCCCCCGCCCTGTGTGGCAGCTGAGCAGCTATGGGGGGTCCACCTCCTGTGGCAGCAGGGAGCTCCAGAGAGTTCCCCACCACCTGCAGCGGCTGGGCTGCTGCAGGGTCCCCTCACTCCCCATGGCAGCTGGGAGCTCGGGGGGGGGGGGGTTTCCCACCACCTGCCAAAGCTGGGAGCTGCAGGGTCCTCTTGCTGCCTGCTGTGGCTGAGCAAATGTGGGAGGGTCCCCTTGCAACTTCCAGCTGCAGGGTCTCCCCACAAGAGCAGGGTTTGGAAGCTACGGGGAAGGGGGGGAGGGGGCAGCTGGGAGCTCCAGTCCCGGGGCAGAAAATGTCATGGAGGTCAATGGAAGTCACAGATTCCGTGACCTCTGTGACATCATCGTAGACTTATTCATGAGTTATATTCATAAACATAAATTTCAGCTGCTTTCACGGTTCTCACAAAGGGTGATATTCACCCTCCTTTGTCTCCTCAGTCATTGCTTACACCCCACTTCCTGCAGTGGTTCTATTGTGTCTTGGGCCCTCCAGGACCAAGAAGGAGGATTTGGGATAATGATAATTTTTTTTTAGGAGCTTGGATGGATTTTGTTTTTAATGTGGGCTGGTTGGCTAGGACTCAGAACACCTCTAAAAATGTAGAGTTTAAACCTAGGAATTGGCCTAGTGCATAAAACCATCACACCATCAAATCTAATATTCTAATCTAATCTAATATTCCTGAAAAACAATCCATCCATCTCCTCCCTCATTCCTTTAATCCGTAATATACATAATTACTTTTGCAATCCTGTAATATATCTGTGGAAGCCAGAGGGAAATCCTTTCCTGATCCTTACAAGGTTGATCACTAAGCTTCCAGAAGCATGAGATTTGATTTTACTCTTATCTTCGCTCATGTAATTATGTGAATATTGTTAATTATCATAAAATTATCCACCCCTTTGCTAATATCAGGTTGCTTTGGACTTGACACTCAGCACCAGTCTTTAGACTTTAATACTTTAGAGGGATTTTTACATGTTGGCAGTAGGAGTTGGGTATGAACAGGGTGGGGCAACAAGTTTTAACCAGAGCATTCCTGCACTTAACTCCACCAGAGAGGTCTTTCAGGGCCATCTGCCTGTCCCAAGTCAGGGTAAAGGAGAAGGGTTGGGCGTGGGGCTAGCAACTCCACCCCGTAAAAAATCAACTTGCTACAGAAACACCAACAATAGAGATAACAGAGACTTTTAGCCTGGAAAAAGAAGTGTCTTCAACTCGAAGACGCATGACGCTGGGTGGTGAAAGCCACGAGGAAGCCACTAAGCCGATCACCCTTCTTGCAACCAGGAGGATCACCATCGGCACATGGAACGTGAGGACCATGTACGAGTCAGGAAAGACGGCGCAGGTTGCAGCAGAGATGAGGAGCAACAACCTGACCCTACTAGGCATTAGCGAGACAAGATGGATGCAAGCTGGACAGAGACGACTGTTGACAGGAGAGCTGTTGCTGTATTCAGGACATGAAGAGAGCGACGCACCCCACACACAGGGAGTAGGCTTCATGTTGTCCAAGCAGGCACAGAGAGCACTGATTGGTTGGGAGGCACACGGCCCCAGGATCATCACAGCATCCTTCAGAACTAAAATGAAGAGGATTAAGATGAATGTTGTTCAGTGCTATGCTCCAACCAATGACAGCGAAGAGGAGGACAAAGACTACTTTTACAACAGACTTCAGAAAATATTAGAGACTCTCCCAGACAAAGACATCACCATCCTTATGGGAGACTTCAATGCCAAAATTGGACCTGACAACACAGGATACGAACAAGTCATGGGGACCCACGCGCTGGGAGAGATGAGTGAGAATGGAGAGAGATTTGTGGATCTATGTGCATTTAACAACCTGGTCATAGGAGGCAGCATCTTTCCTCACAAGCGGATCCACAAGAGTACCTGGGTATCGCCAGCAGGCACGACAGAAAACCAGATCGACCATGTCTGCATTAGCAAGAAGTTCAGAAGATCCCTGCAGGACATTAGAGTTAGAAGAGGAGCAGACGCGGCATCCGACCATCACTTAGTGGTGGCCAGATTGAAGCTGAAGCTGAAGAAGAACTGGATAGACACGTCTGACAGAAGAGCAAAGTACAACGTCAGCCTTCTGAAGGACCCCAAGACCAAGGAAGATTTTGGACTGACACTGAAGAATAAGTTTTCAGTACTACAGGACCGGTTTGAGGAAGAGGAACACCGTGTACTCAACAGCTGGCAGAAAGTAAGAGAGAGACACCTAGGTCAGCATGCCAGGAAGTGCTTGGAATCAAAAAATGCCAGCAGAAAGAGTGAATCACAGCAGAGACCTTGACTAAGATAGAAGACAGAAAGAAGAAGAAGGCAGCAGTCAACAACAGCAGGACTAGAGCAGCAAAGGCCAAAGCTCAAAGAGAGTATGCTGAAGCCCACAGAGCAGTGAAGAGGAACATTAGGAAGGATAAGAGAGACTATGTGGATGGACTGGCAGCAGAAGCGGAGCAGGCAGCATACAGCGGCAACATGAAACAGCTGTACGACACCACCAAGAGACTGTCTGGAAAGTTCAGCAAGCCAGAACGTCCCGTCAAGGACAAGCAGGGAAAGTCTATAACAGGAATAGAACAACAGATGGGCGGAGCACTTTGAGGAACTCCTGAACAGACCAGCACCACCAAATCCACTAGACATCGACCCAGCCAACGAGGACCTCCCAATCAATTGCGACAAACCAACCAGAGACGAGATCAGAAAAGCCATCACCATGATGAAGAACAGGAAGGCGGCTGGACCTGACGACATTCCAGCAGAGGCCCTGAAAGCAGACCTGGATGCTTCAGTGGAAATGCTGTACCCCCTCTTTGAGAAGATATGGGAAGAAGTGTTTCTGGCAGACTGGAAAGAGGGATACCTCATCAAAATCCCCAAGAAAGGAGACCTCAGCAACTGTGCCAACTACAGAGGAATCACACTTCTGTCGGTGCCAGGGAAGGTCTTCAACCGAGTCCTCTTAGAGAGAATGAAGGATGCTGTCAATCCACAGCTACGAGATGAGCAGGCAGGCTTCCGGCAGAACAGATCATGCACGGACCAGATAGCAATGCTCCACATCATAGTCGAGCAGTCCATGGAGTGGAACTCCTCCTTGTACATCAACTTTGTTGATTATGAGAAAGTGTTCGATAGCGTGGATCGAGAGACCCTCTGGAAGCTCCTTCGGCACTACGGCATCCCAGCAAAGGTGTTCAACCTGATCAAGAACTCATACGACGGCGTACATTGCAGAGTGATCCATGGAGGGCAGCTCACAAACAGCTTCCAGGTGAGAACCGGAGTCAGACAAGGATGCTTGTTGTCACCATTTCTCTTTCTCCTCATCATCGATTGGATTATGAAGACATCCACTTACGAACGGAATCCAGTGGATGTTGTGAACCCAGCTCGATGACCTGGACTTTGCCGACGACCTTGCACTCCTTTCGCACAGCAAACAGCAGATGCAAGAGAAGACCAATGTAGTGGCAGCCACGTCATCACAGGTTGGCCTCAACATCCACAAGGACAAGACCAAGATCCTCAAGATCAACTCCATTAGCAATGACCCAGTCACACTGAATGGAAGCCCCCTGGAAGAAGTGCAGTCCTTCACCTACCTAGGCAGCATCATCGACCAGCAGGGTGGCACAGACACAGACATCAAAGCAAGGACTGGTAAGGCAAGAGCAGCCTTCTTACAGCTCAAGAACATCTGGAGCTCCAGAGAGCTGTCTTTGGCAATAAAGATTTGACTGTTCAACTCCAACGTGAAATCAGTCCTACTGTATGGAGCTGAAACCTGGAGGACAACCAAAACAACCACCAGGAAGATCCAGACCTTCATCAACAGCTGCCTCAGAAGGATTCTCCAGATCCGCTGGCCAGACACCATCAGCAACATCCACCTCTTGGAGAGGACCCGTCAACTCCCAGCAGAGGAAGAAATCAGAAGGAGAAGGTGCGGCTGGATAGGACACACACTACGCAAACAGCCAACCAACATCACCAGACAGACACTGCGGTGGAACCCCCAAGATAAGCGGAAAAGAGGCCGTCCAAGAAACACCTGGCAACGCGACCTTCAGGCTGACACCACAACAATGGGCTACACCTGGAACCAGCTAGAGAGAATGGCCCAGGATAGAGGACTCTGGAGATCTGTAGTTGGCGGCCCATACCCCGACTGGGGTGACGGGCATAAGTAAGTAAGTAAGTAATTCCTGCACTTAATTTTTCCACATGCTACCTTCAAGATTGGCTACTCTTCATGATTTCACATCATACAATTGTGAGAATACATTATTTCTTCCTCATTGTAGTGACTGGATATGGAAAATTAATCCCTCATAAAGCCATTCTTTTCAGTCTGCTAGAAATTAAACTTTATTTCCAACACTTGTAGAGTGCTGGGACAATATTAAACTGGTGAATGGATCTTTTGGCCTGCAATCAATGTCTGTCTATGAGGCCCCTTCTAGGATTGCTAGTATGAGAGTGGACATAGCAGTTCTGAAAAATTAAGACTCTCTCCGTGATACCCCATAGAAAAAGTAAAAGGTTATTTCCAAGAAAGCCTGCTCTTATGAAACTTCTGTGCATAGCTAAATATTTATAGGGGAGCCCCTCAGTAAATATAATTGATGGCACACAATTAAAGTAACATATACATTAAAAAGTCTCTCAGATTATTATTTATTTTGCTTTTGTGTGTTAATGCCTTTGTTTTTGTACTCGTGGTCTCCTTCCTGATACAAAACAATTCCAGAATCTGGTTTATATAATTTAGTAGTAAATATATTAGCCTCCATACTGCACATGCGCAGAGCCATAACTAGGCATTTTAGTGCTCGGAGCAAGCAAGCATATTTGTGACTGCTACCATTTTTTCCCCTTCATTTCTTCACCCCATTTTTCCATCCCCCACGGTTTTTCACCCTACTTGCCCCAGCTTGGTTGTGGCCCTGCACATGTCTTTAGTCACTGGAGTGTCTGTAAGATGAGGTAGCCTCTGAAGAACTATAAGTTACCATTCGATATATCATGAAACAAGTAAGAATCAATATGTTAATTAATGAGTCAACACTTAATGGTTTGTTCTGTCTCTTTGTTCTGAGATACAAATCTATTTATAGACACTGTGCATGCCAGATAATGGCATGGTGCTTTGGCTGCACAGTGTTCCTAGAAGTCTCAGAAAGAAATCAAAATCAGCAATAGAAAAGACCTATTAGATCATCAGGCCATCCTGCTACTGGTGCAATATTGTTCTCTTGGACACATTTTCTAGTGTTGTGGCTAGTCGAGTTCAATGCAATCTTAAAAGGATTAAACAAGACTGGGCAAAACACAAGAAAATGGAGGGTCTTCCTCCATTTCCATTAACCAATTGGTAAAATTAATATTACTGGTTAAATTAAAATTAATTAGTTAAGTAATAAGTTAATGATTGTGTATTTTGGATGTTCATTTACCAATCATA
Organism: Sternotherus odoratus; assembly: GCA_032164245.1. Classification (NCBI taxonomy): domain Eukaryota; kingdom Metazoa; phylum Chordata; order Testudines; family Kinosternidae; genus Sternotherus; species Sternotherus odoratus. Next base: position 66,334,166 of record JAVMKO010000003.1, read on the forward strand.
CACTAGGATCTGGTCAGGTAGATAAAACCAGATAATAGAGAGCCACATTTGACATCTGCATCCCTTCTCTCTCTCTCCCATGCAGTAGCACCCAAGAGTCCCAGTCATAGATGAGGACCTCATTTTGCTAGGCACTGTACAAACACAGAAGAGAAAGACAGTCTCTGCGTCAAAAACCTTACAATCTATGTATGTAAGACAAGATGCAACTGGTGAAATAGTGACAGGCAGAGAGAGCACAAGGAAACAATGAGACAATACTGTCTTTGACGTCAGTCTGTGGTTTCACAAAACAGTCTTAACACGGGTTGTGAACTGTGACAGTGCAGAGTACAGTGAATTGTGGGCTGAGCAGTCACAGAGCTTATATTCAAGGCCATCCTATTTTGGTGCAGTCAGCTTTCTGACTCAGTGTTAGTCTGAGACTGGGTCATGAATGTGAGCCAAAGAGAGGTGGCTCAAACTAGACATGACGGAGAAGATGCAAGGAAGTTGGAGAAAGTGAGAATGTTTCTGGTGTTTGTTATCTAAGTTCACAGTTTGAGAGTCTTGTTAGAGGCAGTTAGATGGGTAACAAAAAGACACAGTGAGACCATAATGCCTGGCCATTTCATTACTTCTGGACTGTTCAAATTTTTTTAAAGTTAATCTTTTAAGGTGTTTGCTGCAAAGTCTGATTAGCCAAACCAGGCACTGGGCACTATGAAGGTTGAAGACCTCTGGAAGGGTATTGCATATTTGGATAAGATAGTTAATTGGGAGAATTCTGATGCATTTCATCTTCCTGAGCATTCCTACGGTAGAGAAAACATACTGACAGGGAGTATACACACAACTGTCAGTTCCCAATTTTCCAAATCTTCATATGGGACCAATAAGCTTTATGTGCCTTTATGTGCAGTTGTCAAAACCTCAGTCACAAAATTTCCTACCCATAAGCAAAATCATTTTACTCCCCACACCTTCTACGGGCAAAATCCTGCATCCTCCTCCTCCCAGCTGTCAGTCCTCCTGGTAACCTCAGTCACAAGCAGCTCAACCCAACACACTACCGGGCTTCAAAAGGCTTACCAAATCATTCTGCTCATCCCCATTATAACAACTGGTCCCTCAGAATAGTCAAGACTCTTGTTTATGCCTTCCCTGAGAGATCATGTTTGGAACAGAGGGATGGCAATGTGGGAAAGTAGATGGTTCAGTGCTATAAGACTACTGAACTTTCATACCAAAGGGGTAGCTAGTTGCTAATATGCTATGCAAGGTTCTGCAACACTTTTTTGTTTTCCATTTTAAGGAGGAATCACATACTCCATATGTTTCCAGGTGGCTGTATTCTAAAATAGAATGGCAAGTGGTTGTAGAGCTGTAAATGCTAATTAGAAAAAACATACCAGAAAAATGGCATGTTTCAATTCCATTCCCTCACTGTCATATTCATTTATTGTGATTATCCAAGCATTCCTAGGAAACATGATCTAGTCTAGTACAGGGGTGGGCAAACTTTTTGGCCCAAGGGCCACATTGGGGTTCAAAATTGTGTAGAGGGCTGGGTAGGGAAGGCTGTGCCTCCCCAAACTGCCTGGCCCCACCCCCTATCCGACCCCCACCCATTTCCCACCCCCGACTGCCCCCTCAGAACTCCCGACCCATCCACCCCCCCCCCCCCGCTTCTTGTCCCCTGACCACCCCCTCCAGACACCCCCCCACCCTAAGTGTCCCCCCAGGACCCCTCCCACCCAACCCCTTCCCACACCCCTGCCCCTTGACAGACCCTGGGACTCCCACACCCCATCCAACCCTCCCTGACTGCCCCCTCCAGAACCCCCCACCCCAACCACCCCCAGAACCCCACCCCCTATCCAACCCACCCTGCTCCCTTTCCCCTGACTGCCCCCACCCCTTATCCAACTCCCTGGCCTCAGCCCTCTTACCATGAGGCTCCTAGAAGTGTGTTTGGCTCTGCGTGAAGCCAGACACACTGCCCCGCGGTAGTGTGTAGCCCCACCCCCCAGAGTGCAGCGCACATGGTAGCGTGGCTCCAGGGGAACAGGGAGCATGTCTGGCTCTGCATGGAGCCAAACATGCTGGCCTGCGGGAACGCGCAGACACGGCCCCAGAACGCTGTGTGTGCGGCCTGGCTCTGGGGAGGGGGGGGAGGAGGCGGGGAGGAGCCGGCAGCTTGCCACACTTGGCTGGGTGCTCCAGCCCGGGAGAGCAGGGTAGGCAGCTTGACAGGCTCTGGCTCAGAGCCCCAGCCTGGGAGAGCGGGGCCAGTGGCCCCGCTCCCCTGGCCGGAGCTTGCAGGCCAGATAAAAATGACCTGTGGGCCATAGTTTGCCCACCCCGATCTAGTACAAAGATTCTCAGACTCTATTGCACAGAGTTAGGGTGACCAGATGTCCTGATTTTATAGGGACGGTCCCAATTTTGGGGTCTTTTTCTTATATAGGCTCCTATTACTCCCCACGCTTGTGTCAATTTTTCACATTTGCTGTCTGGTCACCCTATACAGAATGGACCACTTCCTAATGCAAAGATTTTTCTCATAGAATTCCTCCCTTCCCATTCACACTTATATGGACTATCTCCCCGTCACTGGCAAACATGTAACAAGTGTGTTGCAACTGCTGCAATGGGTCACATGGAAAAGTAATAGTAGCAAAATGCCATGTATTTAGATTCTTTTAGGATGATGTAGCAAGTGGGAATATGAAGATGAGCCAGGCACCTTGTGACACCAACACTCCATAGTCCTCTGTGAACTGTCGTTGGTCCATGAACCACTGTTTGTGACCATGGGCAAGTTACTTAGCTGATAACTTACATGTTATACATTGCGTCTCTCCATGTAAGTGCAGCTAACAATTCCTTCAGTATCCCACTTCCTGGTTCTCCTTTTCCTCTGGGTCTTAACTCCCAACTATTCTGTTCAAACACAATAACAATAATTATCCTATCTCCAGTCACTATAACGCCCTTCATTAATACATCCCTTCACTGGTTCGGAGCCTGCTTTGGTGCCTACACATTTTACAGCTCATCAGTGAAGCTGTCCAGCCCCACTGTCTCTCTGTGGTGTGAAAATAGGTGCTTATTTTAACCCCGAGACTACAGGGGTGGGTACATTAGAAATGCAGATAGATAACATACAGTACAGGTAATATCCAACTCTGGATTTTCCTGCTCCTGGTTACTCATTTACTCCATCCAAGCACATAATTGGATGAAATTACATTTCATCCCATAATTTGATACAAGCAATAAGAGACTGATACACTAATTGCTTAGGGCTGCCACCCCCCCTTACCCTTCCAATTTTAGATTTTTAACCATTACTGTATATCCAGAAATAGTACACTGAACCAAGACTTTAGTGTACCCCCCTCTATGGTGGCTCTTTAAGGTCCCAGTTCAGAAAAGCACTTAGGGAAGTGCTTAAATAGGGGCCTTATTATGAAGTGATTGCTTGGGTTACACACAGATGATGCAGCTTACATCAGGTTGGCTTTAAAGCCTGCACAAGCCCTTCCCATTTCCAGAGCCGAGCCTATGACTTAGTTCCACCTAACTGCCCATATATGGTAATTGGACCTATAGAAATGCCAGAGGGGGAGGTGAGGCACTGAACTTATTGTGGTTTCTCCTTGTCAGACACACTCCAATCTTCTAATACAGAAAAGGGTCAGTTAGCTAAGGGAAAAATGTAAAGGGCAGGTGCCTTGCTTGAAACTGAACTCTTGGGTTCCTGTTCTGAAACACAGCTGGAGCTGTCACTCAGGGGAAAGGCCTTATGGGGCTGAAGAGTTCTCTCCTTCCCTCAATCCAGCCTCACTCTTGCAAATAGTAATTGGAGTGGAAGCCACACTCCTGTGAGGGAGCAACCTTAGTAGCTCTGCTGGGGTGGGGCCCTTCACCACCCTCTCCACCCATGTCAGTGAGTCATCTGCCTGCGTCATGAGCAGCTCCCCCATGCCAGCCACAGAGAGGGTGGGTAGCTCTTCATTCCTTTTGCATGGGGCTGACCTTCTCATCTCCCGTTTCCTCACCCCACCTCAAAACAGGTTGATCCAGTGCGCAAACATCACACGTGGCCTCCTGGAGTACAGCGACACTGCAATTAACCACCCATGGCAAGGCTGTGCCATCTGATTCAGGCTTGTGAGGCTTGGGCTAAGGGGCTGTTTAATTGTAGTGTAAACTTTCAGATACAGGCTGGAGCCCGAGTTCTGGGATACTCTCCATCATGGGGTCCAAAGCCCAGGCTCCAGCCTGAGCCTGAACATCTACACCAAAGTTGAACAGCCCCTTAGCCTGAGTCCCTTACCCTGATTCAGTTGGCATGGGCCAGTCACAGGCCTTTAATTGCAGTATGGACATACCCCTGAAAGCTCACCCTCTCCAGAAAGTGTGATACATTTGGAAAGGAATAGGGCTATAGCCTATTTGTTAAGTTATACTATCAAATATTAAAGGGCAATCTAGGACTTCAAATAACTCTTCAGAAGCCAATTAAATCCATGCTGCTTTTAAAAAGTACTTTGAGAAATGTAACCAAATGGGAAAAAATTCTGTAACGTCACTCAAGATATTGTGATGGCAATGCACCTGCCTGGGGAAGATAATTGTTTTCTCTAACGGCTAAGGTAACACTTCTGAAAGGATTTGAAAAGCAGAGCTAATTCATGAAGTTGAATAGAATGAAGAGCAAATCTGGGGGGAATCTTTTCTTGCTTTGGAAGCTGATACAATGATTATAGCTTCATTTAGTGAAAGTGGTTGGGGGAGGGGAGAGGCATCAGAAGATGGGTTCTGGTGACACTATCATTCTGTGAGGAAGAGCAAGGGGCTATGTGGGAAGTGGCCCAGCGAATAACAGCAGCCACTATTATAGGAAGCAGCACCTGGCTGCTATTTTATAGAGTCCCTGGGTCGGGACCTGAGTAATAGGGGGGGCCTGAATCCCGCCACTGGCAGGGTGGCTAAAGCCCTGAGAAGGGGATAAGGCTTGTTTAGAGGCTCAAGGGAAGGACTTAGAGTCTCCAGGGAGACATCTGTGGGGATACTGCTCTATACCAGGGCAGACACAGACTTAAAGCTAGCCCAGAAGGGGCTGAGGACTGAGCCCAGAAACCAGGCTAAAGACATTACCAAGGGCACAGGAACAGGCACTTTTACCCTGGAAGGCGTTTGTTTGTTCACATGTTGACTCTGCATGACTTGGCCAGAAGGCTGAGTCACTGGAGACCCACCTCACGAGGGCAATGTCTGATGGGACACCATGAAAAGAGAGTGCAGGTTCGCACCCACCCAACAGGAGGCGCTTATGAGAGATGAGTGTGCTCTGTCACAGAGATGAGGGAGAGGAGTCCAGGCTGGGCACACCCCAACAACACCTCCCCCTCCCTGAGGGATGCAAAACAGGGCCCCAGCAGTCCATTCCCCACTCAACCACTTAAACAACAGCCTTCTCCTGCTGCCATCTAGTGTAATTAGACCTGTAACTCAAACTGCGCTGCAATGTTGAAAATTCAGGGTTCAAACTCCACTGATGATGCTTGAAAGGGGTCTGTTGTAATTGGATATAAGTGAATTTGTTGCAACTTTTTCTTTGTAAAAAAACAAAACATCTTGGATGTTACATATGAAAAACGATGTTAAAAGGTTGTTGTTTAGGGTGGAAAATCAAGCCCTGTAAAATTAGGATATGCCAGATCTACACATTCCTATAGGAGAGGGTCATTTCTAGGACAGTGGGACTCTCTCAGGTTCTTGACCCTGGTCTGAATAAATCCCACTCCTCGTGTCTCCCTCACTGTTCCAAGAAAGACTGTCAGACACTAGAAAAAATTACAGCGAGATATTGGCTTACTTACATGTAGAAGACTGGAAACTGTGAAATGGAAGAAACCAAACTTCCTAAACACAACAACAAATTAATACATTACTTTAAATTACAGCTATAACAGAATCAGAGAGGTAGCCGTGTTAGTCTGGAATTGCAGAAGTTGCAAAGAGTCCTGTAGCACCTTAAAGATTAACTAAAGTATTGAAGCATAAGCTTTCGTAGGCTAATGCCCACTTCTTCGGATGCGTGCAGTGGAAGTGTCCAGGGGCAGGTATAAATAGGTAGGCAAAAATCTGATTTGTGTCCATTATATGCCACCAATGTCCCTCTGCTATGTACATTGGCCAAATTGGACCGTCCCTACAAAAAAGGATAAATGGACACAAATCAGATATCAGGAATGGCAATACACAAAAACCTGTAGGAGAACACTTCAACCTGCCTGGACACACAATTACAGATTTAAAAGTCACCATACTGCAGCAAAAAAACTTCAAGTCCAGACTGCAAATGGAAACTGCAGAGCTATAATTCATTTGCAAATTTAACACAAACACTCTAGGATTGAACAAAGACCTACAATGGCTTGCTAATTACAAAAATAGCTTCTCCTCTCTCCATGTTCACCCCCCCCCCATTCAAATGCTAGAAGAATAACCCACCCTCCCTGATTGGAGATAACAAGCTGGTTCAGCCTAATTGGACTAACCTTGTTACCTCCCACCTGGCTCTTGCCTACTTTTCTATACCTGCCTCTGGACACTTCCACTGCTTGCATCCGACGAAGTGGGTATTAGCCCATGAAAGCTTATGCTCCAAAACTTTATAGTTAGTCTTTAAGGTGCCACAGGACTTTGTTACCTCTACACAGAAGTTGTAGTCCAGAAGTTTATCTACGAAGTCTATTGAGAGATGGTAGAATATATCTGAAATCTTAAAAAGCCATTTTTCTTGAAAGAGTAATTTTTAAACAATAAGGTGTAAAAACAGAATCTCTGTACACACTTATCCTGTTACATGGGGCTTGAACTCCCATTTATTAGGAATGCTGAATCTAAAGGAGGCTCTATTGGGAAATCTCCCAAAGAACAAAATTAGCTTAATAATACTAAAACAACAGGGAGTCCTTGTAGCACCTTAGAGACTAACATTTATTTGGGCATAAGCCACTTGATTGCATTGGCCTCATTAGAACTACAAATCCCCCCCGCCCCCGGTCCCTTGGTATTCACCCCTTCTTGTCAACTGTTGAGAATAGACCACATCGACCTTAATTGAATTGGCCTTGTAAGCACCGACCCCTGACTTGGTAAGACAACTTCCATCTTTTCATGTGCGAGTGTGACCAGACAGCAAATGTGAAAAATCGGGACAGGAGGTGAGGGGGTAATAGGAGCTTATATAAGAAAAAAGACCCAAAAATTTGGACTGTCCCTATAAAAATCAGGACATCTGGTCACTCTATGTGCTGTGTATTTATATCTGCTACTGTATTTTCCACTCCATACATCTGATGAAGTGGGTTTTAGCCCATGAAAGCTTATGCCCAAATAAAGCTGTTAGTCTCTAATGGGCCACAAGGACTCCTTGTTTTTGCTGATACAGACTAACATGGCTACCACTCTGAAACGTAATAATACTATTAGGACACAGACTGTTTAATTGGGACAGTACTTGCGTAATTTTTTCCTAATGCGGATACCTTCAGCCACTGCCAAATGAATGAGTGGTGCTTGTCTAGGTCAGGGGTGGGCAAACCTTTTGGCCCAGGGCTACATCGGGGTTATAAAACTGTTTGGAGGGCCGGGTAGGGAAGGCTGTGCCTCCCCAAGCAGCCTGACCCCCCCTCCAGAGGCCCCTCCACTGCTCCTTGTCCCCTGACTGCCCCTTCAAGACCCCACCCCCTACCCAACCCCCTGCTCCCTGATAGGCTCTCCAGGACTCCCACTCTTATCAAACCGCCTCCCATCCCCATCCCCCGTCCGCCCCTCCTCTCCCAGAACCTCCACCCCATCCAACCACCCCCTGCTCCCTGTCCCCTGACCACCACCAGGGACCCTGTGCCCCTTATCCAAATCCTCCCCCTTACTATGCCACTCAGAGCAGCACGTCTGGCAGCCGTGGGGCCCAGCCAGAGCCAGACACGCTGCTGCGCTGCCCCGCAGGAGCGCGCAGCCCCACCCCGCAGAGCGCTGTCTGCATGGCAGCATGACTGCAGGAGAACAGCAGGGGAGGGGCCAGGGGTAGCCTCCCTGGCTGGGAGCTCAGGGCCGGGCAGAACAGTCTCATGGGCCAGATGTGGCCCACAGGCCATAGTTTGCCCACCCCTGGTCTAGGTGTAAAAATGGTTTAGAATTCCTAGTTTTGATTGTTTTTTAATAACAGAATTTACCACATAATTATTAAAAGAAGCCCACACTGCCAATAAAATAAAGTCGATGATTGAAAGACAGTGGAATGCCTAACCCCCTCGGGCGCTTTTGAAAATTCCAGCCATCTATGCACATGTGTAACTAGATTCATGTGAGTAGTCCCATCAATTTCAAAATCCACTTGAGTGTAGTCATGCACATGCACAATTGTCTGCAGGACTGGATCCTTAATTCGGACGGAGCGTAATTATAACTAGAGTTAGTTAAGATGTTGTGGTGGAGTTTTTTTTATGGACAATGGGGTGGATTTTTTTTAACAGACATTTTAGTAAAATAATTCCAGTTTTTATTGAAATTCTGCAGGTTTTCATCTTTTCAGTTTCAGCAACTAAAAACTAAACTTGTTTCGTTCAGAACTGGAATGTTACAGTTGTTGATTGTTCAGTGAAATTCTGATAAATTTTTAAAAACATTTAAAAGTAAATGGGGAAAAATTACTTACATAAACAGTGTTCCTGGGACAAGTAGATTCCTCAGCCAGCTCTAACCAGGACATTAATATATCCAAGGAGTGGGGAAGCAGTTGAAAGGATGCTGCTATATCGTTGATTTGCAACGTAATTTAGGCATTTCCAACCATGAGGATTATAGTGGGGAAGGCACATCAATTCAATTGCTCCTCCCTCTCAATCTAGTTGTTCAGTTTCATTGAGAACATCTGGTGATCTAAATCAAAAAGTTTCAAAACTATCCAGTTTTTCTCATTTACAATTTTTGTCTCAGATTTTTGTTTACTGAGGTCCCCGGCATAAAGTCTTTATATATGAGTTCACCAGTTTGAATTTTGTTTCCCCTTTGGGCTAAAGTTACCATCATATCTTCATATTATCTAAAAAATACAAACATGGTATTTGACTCTTTTTTTCATCAGACTCTTAGCTATGCAGATGCAGACTCTTAGCTAGGTAGTCAAAAGACTGTCAGAAAACAACTTTTGCTATTAAAAAAAGTCTGTTAGTCATGAAGCCTTTATTTTAAGCTTCAAGGATGCACTGATTTTCTTTGGGAAATATTTGAATAAGAAAGGGTTTAATTTTGCTTTTAAACATTGTTATTTTGCCACTTTTGAAATATTCTCTCTGCTTCTTCTTTTAGCCCTGAGTTCTTTTAGAAGCAAAAATATTTTATCATAACCTGCATTTGTGCTCACCCATCTCCATTTTTTTTCACTGATAAGAATAATGAAATATATGTCACTTTCATCCAGAAAGCCAGTGAACATTAAAACATTGAGCCAGATGCATATAAAGAGGCTACTTCACTTGTCTTTCAACAGGAGTGAACAAAGACTCAAAAGCCATCTTGTGGTCTAATCCCTACATTATAAATTAAGCTCAGGGATGCATCAATTTTAGGAAGCTCTTTTATATTAATGCTGAAATGCTTTACTAAAGAAAACTAAATACACTGAAGGACGGCAATAAAAACAAATGTCCGCCCATCCAGAGCCCAAAGGAAAGCACACTGCTAATTAATTTCTTTAATTTTTGTAGCAAGGCATAACAATGTTGGCAAGATAGCGAGTCTTGCCATATGGTATGGGAACTTCACTCTACAACAGGGGTGGGCAAACTTTTTGGCCTGATGGCCTCATTGGGGTTCAAAATTGTGTAGAGGGCCAGGTAAGGAAGGCTGTGCCTCCCCAAACTGCCTGGCCCCGCCCCCTACCTGATCCCCACTCACTTCCCGACCCCTGACTGCCCCCCTCAGAACTCCTAACCCCTTCAACCCCCCCACTCCTTGTCCCCCTCTAGAGACCCCCCACCCTTACTGACCCCCCCAGGACCCCACCCTTCCTACTCCTTGTCCTCTGATTGCCGCCCCCCCATGGAGACTCCCCCCCCCCCCAGGACCCCAGCCCCCTAAGTCCCCCTGCTCCTTGTCACAGCTGCTGGGTCCTACCCACTCCAGCTCCGAGCCCTGGGGAGGGGGAGAGCCCTGAAGGGAGGTGCTTGCAGACATCTGTTGCTGCGCCCCGGGCCTGTGCCAGCTGCCCTACCACCATGACAGGGAGCAACACTGCCTCCCCAATGCACAAGTGAGGCCCCAGATGCCCCCAATACGCTCCCAGAGACCCCCCCCTTCCAGTACATTCACCTCTCCAGCTCCCCTCCCTTTCCACCCCCCAACCAGTGTCCTCCTTTTGGGAACCTGAAACATGGTAACCCCACTAGTAAGTGAAAAATTGCTCATAGTTGTTAAACCTTTTGAGCATGTGCAGTGGCAACCAGATGTTTTCAGAAACTTTGTCAGGTTCATTTTGAGTGGAGTGCTTGTCAACTTAATTTAAAACAACAACAACAAAAAACATTATATCTTCTCTTCACCTCGAGTGCTTTCTAAACATCAGGCTACACGGGGTATTGCATATGTGTTGAATACTCCTGTGCCTCTAATTATGAATGGCATAGTGCCTTGAAATAAAGTCAGTCTAAAATTCTGATGAGGGTAACGAATAGGAACAGTTTTATTCCAGTCAGAAGTTTACAAGTTCCAGCGTGTTATTCGCTAGGTAGAAGGACAAAACACAGACAACATTCAAAGAAACACAGCAGCTTCAAAAGCAAGATAGAGCACAGCTTTGATTTTTCCCTGGGTGCAAGAATAAAAGTAAGGGGAATGAAGACGTTAGAGCAAGATCTGTCATTAGAATTTGTTTGTGTGCATCTGTAGTATACATATATACCTGTATAATTGCCCAATCTCTCTGCTTTACCAGCAGAGAAGAATTTCAGTCCTCTTGTGCTGCTCCGGCAGTGCAAAAGGTCTGGAAAGCAGATGTGGCCAACTGAGAATTGCCTTGGGGAGATTTCAGATGGTGTGGAATATGTGTACTTGGCTATTGCACCCTACTTCCCCAATAGATCTTGGCCTGGGTGGAGTCCACAGTGCTTTTGGGGACCATTGTCAACTGTCATAGGGTGGAGCTGCCCACTCTGTGCTGGGGCTGCACTCATCTGTCCTAACAGGCTTCCTGCTGGATCCTCCTCCTCCTCCTCCAGTGCACCGAGTAGAAACTCGGCGCAGCAGAGAACCTGAGCCAGTGGTCACCTCAGAATACTGTAAGAGCACACTGTACAATAGAAAGAGGTACCCATGCTGAGCAGCCTGCCAGACAAACATAATAGGTCTGTTTTCACATTCAGGCATGAAGATTATTTAGTTCACGTTAGTATGTTAGAATGTTAGTAATAATTAAAAAAGGGATAGAGAATAACAGGCCTATCTTATTGCCCGTATATAAATCCATGGTGCCTCCACATCTTGAATACTGCATCCAGATGTGGTCTCCTCATCTCAGAAAGGATACACTGGCATTAGAAAAGGTTCCAAGAAGGGCAACTAAAATGATTAGGGGTTTGGAATGGGTGCCATATGAGGAGAGATTAAAGAGGCTAGGACTTTTCAGCTTGGAAAAGAAGAGACTGAGGTGGGATATGATAGAGGTATCCATGCAATAGCTGTCTTGCCTCCTTTAGGCCCCAATTCTTCAAAGAAAGTGCCTAAATTTAAGCAGGTGAGTTCTCCTATCGACTTCAGTAGGATTACTTACATACTTAAATTGAATCATATGCTCCAATATTTTGCTGAAGTGGGGCCTTAGTTCAGTTCCTCTTCAATATGGTATGCTCACTTTAAAAGAATATTACAGAGGAGAGCAAGAAATATCAGAAAGTGGAAACCTGGCTTTTTAAAAAAAGGATTGAGAAAATTGAAGGAAAACCTAAAAAAAGAAAAAAAAAGAAAAAAAAAGAAATAGACATTGAGTTTTACTTAATGTGGTATAAATCCCTGTATTTTAATAGATGCCTTGGTGGTTATGATGCGCTATCTTTCTATATTCTTCTACTTCGGTACTATATTTGAATAGATCTGAAAATGTTACTTAAAAGATTGTTTATGATTAACAATATGCTGTGTAATCAAGGCATAGCTTCTACAGCTCATAGAATCTTCCCAATTACTGTACTGCTTAGTGAACTAATCTTCTCTGGTGCATCTACTGTTTCCTATGTTACTGGAAGATCCTTGAATTAAATCACTGAGACTCCATAGTAAAGTAAATGATTATAACACTAAATAAATTCCTAAACTCCTCTCCCAAGATTCACTGTACTCTACGTGAAACCCTGGATTTATTCTCTGAGGGTAGATAATTTCCTCCTTGCTTATGTCAAAATCCTGATCCACACCCATCTTTTGGTTTGGATGTAACCTTTCCCTTCCAGTGTAACTAAATCTTTCTCCATGCTCCTTCCACTGCTAAATGAATTCATTTCTGTGCAAGGGTTTGTCTTTCAAAGTCTGCCACTATCCTTTTTGACCATACTGTGGAACTGGTCCAAGTCAACAAAGAGGCAGCCTTTATCAGTGTGAGGCTGTTCATGAAGTGGATGGCTTCATACATTAGCGTGGGAGAATTGCCTTAACATAGTCTATTCATGCTTATGTGCCAGGTGCATCCACTTACACAACTCAAAAAGCTACTGCCACCCCATCCTCTGCTGCCAGGGACATTGTGTACTCTTGAGTGATGGGGCAAAGGCAGGACCGAAATCTTCTGTTGGAGGAAGTGGAGGGAGAGAGACCAATCACAATTCCCCTATTCTTCCTCCCCCCCGCCCCCAATCTGCTATTTAGAGCCTTTTAACTCTGAGTTGCTCTGCAATGCTGGAGCTTTATCGGGGGATTAGGGGCAAAATTGTGTGACTTTGGAGCAAGATTCTGTACTGCTTCACTGCCCTCAGATACTATAAGAGGGACAAAGGGAAACTGGAGTATAAATGGAGAGTGACATTTTCCTTGCATTGTCCACAATGAATACATTTGTACATGAACAAAATTGTTGGAACAAGACGACATGCATGCCTGATGTTGAAGAAAAGCCTGTTTGTGCCTAGTACATTAGAGACATTGTTCTAAAATAGTTCATCCTTTTGTAAATATTGCCCCTGTCTTGGTGCCAAGGTTACTGTCGGTTTGGGTTATCAGCTGAGTAAGTATCAGTCATGCACGTGTTGCCTGGGAGAAACTTTAATATGTGCACCAGATTTAAAAGAAGAACAAAGCCTTTTAAGCATCTTCCTGTTCATTTGTACTTAATCTGCCCTACTGTCCTTTTCCCCCCGCGTTCTTTGATTTACTGTGCTCTCCTGTATATACGTAGGGTGTGTTGTGCAGTGTGAAGCACTGAACCATCTTCCACTTTTCTTTGGGAGCACTCAGTTTTGCAGCAGTCATCATCAAAGCTTTTAATATAAGGCCACCTCACTCATGGTTAAAAGTAAGATATTTCATGTGTATTACTGAGAGTCTCAACTCGCCATATCCCAAACTTCCTCCTCAGGACTTTTCTGTACATAAAATAGATGGTCTTTCCATGCCAAATCCTGGTCAATGTGAATTTTGCCATTGGCTTTTAATGTATACTGTATATACTTAGAAAACATGGGCCAAACTAATCTGCAGGTATAAATTGGCATATATCCCACTGAAATCGGCAGAGCTGCATCAAATCAACAGAGAATGTTGCCTTTTTATTTATTCCAAAAATAACTTAAACTTCCAGAACAGAAACATGGGTATGTTATAGAGTCATTCAGCCAGAATTCCATTATTGTCAAAACACTTTCCCCCTTGCAGTCTATTAATTTCTACTGCACTTCAAGCAAACTAGGGTACAAATTTAGTGACAGCTTAATTATTATTAATATTGGCAGACGGCCTCTTCGCTTCCTTCTGTCTGTCTCATCAGTGTGTTATAAACAAATATAGAGGTTACAGACTTCGAAGTACACATGCTTTTTGACTGGAATGTTTTTGACAAATGTATACTAGTCATATATTTTATGTTGTAGTGAAAGCACTTCAAGACAGAATAAGCTACAAACCATTGTTAGTCCAAAAATATATTAGTTGTTTGATATAAATCAGTTGCTAATATAGCCTTTTATTTTATTTGAAGTGGATTTTATAATGTGGTATTACACCACTGTGGGTTTGGCTCCGGTGGCTACAGTTTTAAGCTTAACAGAGTGTAAGTCACCTTTGCTAGTTGTTTCAGATTTAAAGTCTCTAGGAACACACAAAGACCAAGGGTAGTAACCACACACACACTCATTTTATTTAACATACAATGATTATATATGACATAACATGCTAGTTAATCATAACATCACACAATAATGAGCAATAAACTAAAATCATTGGCTACACTAATATAAATCAGGTACTAATACTATTCCTTCCATCTCAGGAGTTTAAAGCTAACATTTACAAATATCAGTCCTCACAACTGCCCTATGATGTAGTTAAGATAACACTTATTGTACAGGTGACTAGACTGAGACAATACAGAGATATTAAATTATTTGCTCAAGATCACATGGCAAGTCAGTGGCAGAGTCAGCAACAGACGCCAGGACTACAGACCCCCACGTCTGTGTTCTAACAACTAGACAATACTTCTATATGATGTAATACAAATTAGGTGATGATTTGGGTTAGTAGGTCAATACTGTTTATTGCAAATCCGGAGAAAAGATAGGTTGCTAAAATGAGACCATGAAGATAAAAACAGAAAACAAAGGGCCCAATTCTCCCTCCAAGCCAAGCTTACACTGGCACATTTCACTCATTCCTGATTCCCCCTGGGCTAGAGAGATGAGAGTAATCTTAAAGCTTTTATCCTATCCAGCTCAGTAGCTTAGTTGATGGATCACCATACTGTTGTCTGGGAAAGCTCCTTTGGGGGGTTATTATGGGTCTCTTTCTTCTCAGGTTGGGCACATTGCAGAAATAGGAATCATGGCCTCAGGAAATGCAGAGGACATTATTCTCCAGCATCTCCTAATGATAGGCTGAAGTTAAGTCCCTCCAATCTTTTAGGTAGCTAATGCCTTTTGAACTCAGTCAGTGCCTTAAGGAAGGGGTCAGGTCTGGTAGTGTGTATGAGAGAGAGAGAGAGAAAAAAAGAGAAGCTACCTCCTTGAATTAAAGAACTGGTTGAAAACAAACTGCATCATGACCACTAGGACTGTTTTCATAGAATCACAGAATATCAGGGTTGGAAGGGACCTCAGGAGGTCATCTAGTCCAACCCCTGCTCAAAGCAGGACCAATCCCCAATTTGGGATACATCTATACTGCCCGCCGGATCGGCAGGTAGTGACTGATCTATTGAGGATTGATTTATCGTGTCTAGTGTAGACGCGATAAATCGATCCCCAAGCGGGCTCCCTGTCGACTCCTGTACTCCACCTCTGTGAGAGGCAGAAGTGGAGTCGACGGGAGAGTGGCAGTGGTCGACTCGCTGACGTGTGGATGGCCAGGTAAGTCGACCTAAGGTACGCCGACTTCAGCTATTCATGTAGCTAAAGTTGCATATCTTAGGTTGACCTTTACAACCCCCCCACCCCCGCCCCTTCCAGTGTAGACCAGGCATAAGTCATCCCAGCCAGGGCTTTGTCAAGCCTGACCTTAAAAGCTCTAAGGAAGGAGATTCCATCACCTCCCTAGGTAACCCAGTGCTTCACCACGCTCCTAGTGAAAATGTTTTTCCTAATATTCAACCTAAACCTCCCCCAAGGAACTAGTCTTGTTCCCTAGTCTCTCTTTGAGAATAGGACCTCGGAAGAGCTAGCCTGGATGATAGGTAGAGCAAGTTTTTTAATATTTAGAAACTGTTGCCACTGAAGACGGGGGACAAAAAAATCCCCCCATCCTACTAACGTGGTATATAAATTGTTCAAATATTTGTCTGTCTTGTACTAGATGTGTAACAAATTAACTTGACAAGAAACACAAGAGGCTAGACATAATCACCTGCCAAGAGACTTGCCACAATTGCTACAAGTTTTTCTAACAGTATTTCATAGCTGACTGGCCCTCTTTTAAAAAAATCCCACTGAAGCTAACAAACCAGTACTTGTACCCTGCACAAAACAAAATCTATTAAACCTTTCTGAATAACTGATCAGAGAGAAAACCTAGTGTATAAGAAGGGGGAAAATAGCATATACAAAACAATGAAAATCACAATCTGTTAAAAGACAAGGTATAATTCTGTCCTTAGTTACAGCTGTAACCCTATTCATGTTCATGGGGTTGAATCAATGTAAGTGACAATAGAAACTGGCCTACTAACTGCAGAAAACCTTCTGTTTAACTATTTGTATTAAGTGTTAGCACTACATACTGTACCTCCTGCTTTCTGTGACTACCTGACAAAAGGAGGAAGAGTAGTACTAAGAGGAGTGTCTGAACAACAACAGGATGTGTCTCTTACGGTGTGTTGGGTAGTATGTAATTTAACTTCTATGTTATTTATTTTAAAAGCCGTTATCAAGGCAGTGTGGTGGCTTTTCACATTCCAGGAAGCTTCTACCTGAAGCTGAATGTTAAAGAACCCAGAACCTGTCTGGTCCCTGACTATGTTGGTTTATACCCTGTGTTGGTAAAGGTAACTGAAATATCACAATTTAAAGGAGTGTGTGTCTTTCTAATGATCCATGACAGGTGAACCCTAGTTGTAGGACACTGTCCACATCATGAACACTGATGTGCACTTTCCCAAACACCATCAGAACCTTCAGAAACACAGGTTCAGTTGCATGAGAGTCAGACATTAGCACTGCATGTAGCAAAATGGTTTTTAGTCCATCTGAAGTTGGATATGCCATGCTACCCTGTTTTCCCAATCAGGTGGGAAAGGGGCTTAAATTTCTGGGTCAACTCCCTGACCAAGAGGAAAATTAACATAGTTGCATTTAGAATACTGTCTCCCCCACACCCATAAACAATATTCGGCACTTATATAACACCACTGATCCAAGGACCTAAAATTAACTTATGGTAGAAGGTGAATACAATTATCCCTATGTTACAGATGAGAAAATCAAAGCAAGTGAGCTAGTGACTCACTCGGATTCATGAAATAAGTTAAGGGAAGAATTCAGAATTCAACTCTTATAAATTTCTTTTTATACAGTGCTTTGGTGAGTTTGAAAATAGGAGTAAGGCACTTTTGAAAGTGTTGCCCTGTGTCCATCTTAAAAGAGTTTACAGTTCAAGAAATGTAATAGGGAAGTGACAAATCCCTATGGTGATAGGAGAAAGAGAGGGACCAGGGCTTTGGCACAGGGATTATGCAGTTGTTAAAGTTACTGATGCACATCTTGGAGATTACCAGACTCTTCGTCCCCTACTTTATCCACCTGACTGTACAGCAGAGTTGATCTGTGGCATCCTTCCAATCAAAGTTAAAGATCTTGTAGTTTGTGGTGGTAGTTTCATCTTGTTTCATGTTGGAATGAGAATTTTGGAGTGGGATTTTTTTCCCCACATTCCATTGAATCTTTTCAAAATCAAGTAATGTTTATATGCTCACTCCTGGGCATGAAGGCCATATAATTAAAAAAAAATCTATTAGCTTGTTTTTGTAAAAAGAGTAATTCATATATTATTTCATTCCTACATAAAATGATTTTGACCCAGATCTTGCTAATTTGATCTCCATATAGGATTACCATGTAGCATGTAACCTAGTCAAATGCCCTTTTTCTGTGACCCATGATATCTGATGACATTGACTCCTCACCTATTATATCCTTCATGAATTTTGCTTCATCATAGTTGCTTACCCAAGTCTACTTTGTGGGAAGAACTGTTATTAATAAACTTTTAAATCATGCTATCCCATAAAGAGAGGAATCTAGTCTATAGACAGCACAGTCTCTGGGGATTCATCTTCCAATTAATGTAATACTTGCTTCATACTTGGTACCCAGGAGTTACTGAATAATTGTACAGTAGACTCTTGATTATCCAGGATGATAGGGAAAAAAATAATTCTGGTTAATAAAATCCTGGATAATCCCCATCCATAGGAAATATGGGGAGTGGAGGTTGATTCACCAGCCATCCTGTGCTGGGGGGAGAGGGTGTTGGTTCACTGGCTGCCCTGCGCCCTGGTAGGGGTTTTTTGTGTGTGTGCTTGGGGCGGCAGCAAAGCCAGAGTCGGCCCTGCGAGTTGCGCATTTTTTTTTGACATCCTGGTTAATCCACATCCTGGTTAATCTAATCCTGGATAATCGAGAGTCTACTGTATATTCTATGTAGTTCTGTGCTGATAAAATATTTGTATGCACTCAATTTAGAATTCAGCTAGATCACCCACCTTTCCCCAAACAGCTTTCATCTGAATATCATTTTGGATACTCTCTCCAGTTTAGTTACCTGAGGTGAATACCTGGCCCCCGTTGAATCAATGGGAGTTTTGTCATTGACTTCAATGGGGCTAAGATTCCACCCCTGGTGTTTTCATAAATGCTAAGACCAGAAGGGACCATGGTGATCATCTGGTTTTGACCCCCTATATAGTACAGGCCATCAAAATTTCCCCAAATATGGCCTGGTCTACACTAGCAGGAAGGGTCGACCTAAGATATGTGAATACCGTAGCTGAAGTCGACGCATCTTAGGTCGACTTACGTGCCATCCTCACGGTGGCAGCAGTCGACAGCGGGCTCCCCCGTCGACTTTGCCTTGCGCCTCTTGGCGAGCTGGAGTTCCGGAATTGACGGGAGTGCCTCTGAGGATCGATTTATCATGTCCTGACAAGACACGATAAATCAATCCCCAATAGATCGATCGCTACACGTCGATCCAGCCGGTAGTGTAGACAAGGCCTTATTCATAAAGCATATCTTTTAGAAAAACAATCAATCTTAATTTAAAATTTGTCAGTGGAGAATCCACCATGACCCTTGGTAAATTGTTCCAGTGATTAATTATGCTCATCATTAAAAATGTACACCTTATTTCTAGGTTCAAGAATAGCAGCCGTGTTAGTCTGTATCCATAAAGAAAGTGAGGAAGACTTTGTAGCACCTTAGAGACTAGCTAGTTTATTTCAGCATAAGCTTTCGTGGGCTATAGCTCACTTCATCGGATGCATAGAATGGAACAGAAGTAAGATGCATTTATAGTATGAATTTGTAAATGTATTTCTAGTATCAACTTGTCTAGCTTCAACTTCCAGCCATTTGATTGTGTCACACTGGGTCCCCCTGGGCTGTGTAAGGACTAAGGGAGGTGATAGGGCACCAGGAGAGGGATGAGCCCTGATACACAGAGCCATTTTTATTTATAAAACATTTTAGTGCCAATTTCTGCCCTCTTTTATGCCCGTATCTGAGCTCCATACTAAATTAGATTTCTCTCAATTGAAAACAATCCCAATACGTTTGTAGCAGATTTGTGACTTATCTAGTCAAATATTTTATTTTTCAGTCTTATTTTTTTCACTAAGATGTCTTTGGTCTTGGCATGTGTAGCTCGACAAATTCTGTTTGGTTTAGACTGAACTAATTTTGCCTTATTAGTTTTTTCTGTCCTCTCCAGTTTTGGTGGAGTCCCAAGTGCCTCCTTACTTACATTACAAAAGGAAATCCTCATAAATCCCTAAAAGAGCTGAGGGCGAAATTGAGTAGATCTCTGCACTGTTACTTTTCTTCGCTGTTACTTTTCTTCACATAGGGCCTGGCCACTAACTGCACAAGGCCATGCCACTGACTGCACAAAGAAAGCAGACTCTCATAACAGAGATTCACTCTGCATATCTAAGAGGAGAAATTTGCTTAAATATCGTCCTCCTTCCCCTTCCCCAAGCCCAGGTTCCGTTCTAATCGAGTGTATTGCTGGATTTCATTATCGAGTGTATCTTCGTTACAGCATTGGTTCAATTCTATCATTCACAGGTGTTGGAATATTAAATAGAAATACAAGTATGGGGAAATGGAGTTCTTGTCTTTAATGTTGGCCTGAAAACATATATTTAATTTGCACGGCACACGACTTCTTTTTCAGGGAGAGGCAAACAAACATTTTTAATACAGCTTTACATATTTTTGTTTGTCTGTTGCTGATTATCCATGTAAAATTAAGGTATATAATAAAAAGACATCTGAAATTTGGATCTTTCATAAAACAGTAATTTCTCCAGATGATGGTATAGGAGAAGCTCCATTAGCTATTGTTTTTCTCCAGTAGTTCAGCTTCTTGCAGAGTTTGATTTGTATGTATTAGCCTGACCTCTTTCCCCTCCCCCCCCCCATCTCTGCCACAAACACATGCATGCATACATACACATGCCCACACACACCATCAAAATAATTTCAGGCCAACTAAGTACACCATGTATTATAAGTTTGGTATCCCTATATAGTGAAAGCAGACTGCCACCTATGGGTAAGATTTAGCATTGGCAGATAGAATGCTACTCAAAGGATCAGTATATTGTATATAACAAGTTGACTTCATCACGAGTAATTATTCTAGCAGAACACAATCCCAATTTATTTGTTATATATTTTGTCTATAGCAATTCATTCTGTTTCTGTGTAAGATGAACAGTAAAACCACCTCTTAAGAAAGCATTGCCACCTTGAGAATTAATAGAAAACTGGTAGAATATTCTTGTTTTTCTTATGATGGACATTTACTATGTAGAATCATCCTAATTCCCTTTGCAAGGGAAGGACTTGATTATGAGGTGAGGTACATTATAATATGTGTAAATGTGTTAAAGAATGATACATCATCTAAAAATGTTTTTAACCCCATGTGTTAATATTTAATTTTTCTAGTATTTGTATTGCTCATGTATATAAATATATCTTATGCAATAAGTATATGGATTATAGAATTCTGTATGTAACTAGTGTATAATAATAATATAATATGCAATTGAACATCTTTTAAAAAAAAATTAAAAGGTAAGTGCGGGCCAGGGGATAAAATAGAAAATTGTCAGGCATGATTATGGAAGTCTTGATTATCTGATAATCAGCCTAATTAGTATCCACTTACAAAACTCAAATGGAAGTACAGCATGAAATGCCAAGTTTGTTGTATTAAAATATTTCTTTCCAGGTCAGTATTAAGGCACTTAAATATATTGATATATCTATGTATCTCTGGCCACTAGAGAAGAAACACTACTAGAATACAGCCACCATACAGTACTAGGCTGCATTAAAAGGGATGTCCCTCATCTGGTTTTAAAAATTAAAGTACAAAATAGTAGTTAAAATCTTTTTGTGATGGGTTCCCCTTGGGGTGCCAGGGTATCACACTTGTTTTTATTGAAAGGAAATATAACTCTGATGGACTAACCAGAAATTAACTATAAGCATTACATGTTTTTTCTCTTTCTTTGGTTTAGCACTTCTATTGAAATGGTGTTTAGGAAGCAACTTCCAAAAGAGAAAATTAAATAGCAACCAATAAAATAAGATTTCCACATTTTATTGTAAAAATATCCCCTTTTTAATAACCCTCGTTACAGACCCACTCAAAAAGTACTGGTTATGTGTTCTTCTTTCTTAGTTATGTAATTCAGCCTGTGAAAAAAGATTAAATAAATGTTACTTTACTGTTTGTCTTGAAATATGTTTCCAGTATTAAATATATTATCAATAATGTGTCTATAAACCTATAACATACTGTGAAGTGTGTATATGCTTCTTTGATATTGGAGACATTATCCAAAATCACATTTCATGTTAACCGTCTCAAGACTGAGTGCCCCTTTGTGTTCTACAAAACTCAGTCATTTGTGCTAAAATATTTGGGTGTTAAAAGAGCAAAAATATTTTATAGCAAAATGTACTCTGGTTTATAGTAATTTAGTTCCATCTGCATAACTCCTTAGTACTAAAGCAACACATTAGAGACATTACAGCACCAGCACTATCAAATATACAGGGGACAGTACTCGATCCTGCTAGTGTAGGCAGGGGGATCCTGCTAGTGTAGGCAGGGGACTGGACTCGATGACCTTCAAGGTCTTTCCAGTTCTAGGAGATTGGTATATCTCCATTTATTTATTTATTTTTATTTAAATTCACACTCTTGTGTCCAAGCTCTCTCATACAGTTATACAGAAACAGTTCCATATACTATCAGACTAGTCTGAACCTAAACCACTTACTCTCCTTTGATTGAACGTTCCATGTCAAACATTGATTACCTCTTCCTTTTATCATGTAGGGATAGTTAAGAACAGAACATGAAACTATATGAACATCTGTGACAAATGGCTTGTCTCAGTCATTGTGATCTTTCCTGTTTAATCTCTCATTGGAGAAGAGCTTCTTTGGTGCACTATAGTACAGTGCAAGTGCTAAGCAACAAATACCAGTACTTGCAAAAGGAATAAAATAAAAGAATATCTTTCTCATGAACCAATCCAAAACCTAGACTGAATACAATCAAGCCTTTTAAATTAAAAGTTGCTTGAAAGGAAGAATCTTTATTTAAAACAAGACAAAAAATCCTAAAACTTTGGGTGCACTGAAAGATAAAAATGGAGTAGAAAATTGTCATATTCTTTTAACAGACTTTCTGATTTAAGTCAAATCTTCTGTTCCACTGGCATTTTACTGAGTTATTCTGCATATATATCAGTGTAAATGAGACCAGAATGTATTCCTATGTTTCCAATCACAAATCACAATATAGTCCTACTTCAGAGCCTTCATAATTGAGGCCCTGTTAAACAAATAGATCGTCTGAAAAAATATCATATTGGTGCAACAATAGCCAACTAGATTACTGTGCTATTTCAGTCAGTAAATGATCATCATGTAGGAAAGATAAGAAAGTAAATATTAAGCAACCTTCCTAATTATTAGCTTGGAGTTTCTCTTGCCAATTTAATCTTTTTAAGACGGGACAAGGAAAATTTCACGTTCTTTCCAAATGAGTGAGTGCTGAATTACACATCTTTGAAAAAACCAACCCTCTTTTTTCTTGTTTTTTGTCAACTGCATTTCATAATGTATCATCTGGATTTTATAATCTAAGGTCTGATTATGATTATTATTACATTATGTTTGATTACTCATTATGGATTTTACCCTCTTAAATAATAATTCAATGTTTTGTGACATTTTTGTATTTTTCATCAGTCTTTGCTAGGTCTGTTCTAAAAACAGTTTATTTTGGGCCTATTCCACCTTTGTTTTACTACTTGAGTGGCTATGTACAGATGCTTTTAAATATAATGAGCATGTGTACTTTTTTGTGAGGAGCAGGAAGCAGATCAGTTTCTAATTTAGGAGAAGTATGGAAATTGTTGTTATGAGAAAAGAAGAGAAAAAAGGCTGTGTTTATAATAACATAGTCTATAATTGATGGAGAGTGAAATATACAATGAACTTTACAGCAAGATTATGATTCTGTTATTTTAGTTACCATGCAAATCATAGAGCAGAGTTGAGAGCAACCAGCAGTAGCAAGTACTTGTATTACGGAGAAATGGAAAATCATTGGAGAAAGGACTTAGTACCATTGATGTCCGAGTGATTTGAAGGGAATTAACATATATATTCCCCTGTGATGTATTATGTATCAATGGAGAGGGCAATCTGAAACATTAAAAAAGATATGAAACCCACATTTGATCTTAAATTTGTTATTACATAAGTATTTTATGTTGTTCATGATAATGGTATTTTGAATAATCTTAGTTGGAATATTATTACGTACTTATAATTTCAGAATGCTTTATTTATCTTTTTGTGTATTTAATTTTTTTAAATGTGTAGCTCATGTTCAGAAAAACATACTAAATCCTCATGATAAAATGTTATTCAAACTTTTGTAATGGGTAAAATCTCAAACATGATCAAATAAGATGAATCGATGCTATCCGAGACTACTTAGATCAGATTTTTCTGGTTCACATTCATGGAAAGAGAAAACTACTGTTGAACTGACACATTGATAGATTAAGAGTTCTGTTGAGGAATACTTGGAAATGGTGGTTCAATCTTGTTGCTATTGTGTAAGAAGAATAATGGGAATGAAGCTATTATTTATAACATCGTTTTTCTCAAAGTCCAAAAAGGTGGTGACACACCAATGACTATGATCTGTTCCCATTGTCTGAGAACCTTCTCCCCACCCAACTTTTAACATTATAAAATAGCAGAGTAAACAAATTAATCTAAATTGACCTGGAAATAAAAAAAGACTTGGATTTGTCTTCATTATTTTTTGCTTTTTTTCCCATGGATGTTTAATTTTTTAAGGTGGCTGGAGACTTTTTTCACTTATTTCTTACAATAGAAATTAAGGTTTTGTCTTATTGATTAGAGAAATAGTAGAATTATGGCACTGCAAATAACAAGGAGGTGAAATCTGATTGAAAAGGGGAATTATTTTTATTCAGACTGTCTAAAACTCCGTGTGCTGGATCTTTAGCTGGTCTAAATCAGCAAAGTTCCACTGAAATCAATGCAGTTTATACTGATTTACACTACCAGAGGATCTGGCTCCATATATTTTATTTAGCACCTGCTTACCTAAAACAATCTGGAGAAAAACCTTTTTAATTGATTAAAGCCCTAGGTAAAAATTTCCAAAAAATTACTTTTTAAAATGGAATTGAGGCACTTCTGACAATTCTACCCTCAGTTCTTGGTTGGTCTGCATGTTGTGTAGTCATTTATACCAGTGCAAAATGGCTTTCAAATGCTATTACTCTGTTCTGGTGGTGGTTTATACCTATCTATGCTGCTAGAAATAGTCCAAAGTTCAAGGCAACAGAGAATTGGGCTCTCAGTGCCTTGTATCATTAAGTAAGGGCTGAGAATACTCCCAATACTTATTTCTGAATGGTCTGAGAAGTCCTCCAACAGAAAATGGGAAAAGGAGACCTGACACTCCTGAAACAGTCAGAATTTTTTTGTTACATTTATAAAAAAATAGACTTCATTCAGTATGTCATACAGAAACAAGAGACGGTAGCAATACAGGTTTGGATTTTTCCAGATCCCTTCTAAATAACAAAGTCAAATCTTCCCCTTTGTATCTAGCATTATATAGAACTTCTCAGCTTTAAGGAGATAAAAGCTTAATCCTCACAGCACTCCATAACATGTGTTTTATTCTCTTTATGTAGGTAGAGAAACTGAGGCAAAAAGGTTGTGATTTGCCATAGGCCACAGAGGAAGCCAGCAGCTGGACTTGGAGCCCATAAATTTCTGAACCCAGTTTTGGTCACACTTCTTACACACACCTTCACTTTGGGGGCTCACATTGAGATCACTTCAATGTTTTTAAGATTTTAAATAATGTTATTAAAAGACTGGTTTAAATAAAAAAACACAAGAAACACAATTTAGATACAGTTAGGGTGACTAGACAGCAAGTGTGAAAAATCGGGACAGGAGGTGGGGGTGGGTGGGTAATAAGAACCTATATAAGAAAAAGATCGAAAAATCGGGAGTGTCCCTATAAAAATTGGGGTATCTGGTCACCCTAGAAAAAGTTGAAAGGCATAAGGTAGTAAATAATGGCTACGTGGAAATTTTCTAAACAACATAATTATGCTTTGGTGGTAAAGCAGGTTAGTCCATTCTCGTCTCAAGTCTGGAGACATAGTTTAGGTAGCAAGTGAAATGAGCTAGATTGTCTCAGTCTGTATCTGAATGGATTTTTATCCATCTCACAACATTACATGATTTGACATAGTTCTTAAACATGAGTAAAAGTCTGTGATTAGAACAGGCCCAGGACAGAAAAAGCAAGGAATTGCGCGTCAGGACTGAGGTAATAGATGTAATTGTATGGAAAAGCTTCCATAAGTGGGTTTTGTTCTGAGTGCTGTGTAAGTACTGTATTTCACTTCTACGAGGACTAAATATTTCTCTCTCTCTCTCTCTCACACACACACTTTAGAAAAAGAAGCAAATGATTGTTCTCTAAATTGCACTTCTGATTCCCCATGCAACGTACAACATTTATGCTTTCATTTTTGTATGATATATCTGGAAAGTGGCATTTATGAATTTACTTTAGTTGTTGCTGTCGTGCAATCCATCCGTGTGGCATCTTGTAAATTCTAGCTTTGCTGAATAGGAAATCAAAGGATCCTTTGTCATTCTGAATTTAAAAATTGTTGCACTTTGGCTTCTTACAGGTAGCTAAGCTGTTCCTATGTAGAATGATGATTGAGATTTTCAGGCAACGACAGCATAATCCATTTCAATTTATCACATAGTAATTTGGATTCTGGATCCTTCACTTGCATCACAAAAATCCAAGGACTATGACAGGATATACAATACATTTATCCCTTCGTGTTTTCTTACTATTATTATAAATATTTTCATCTTGTTCTTTTTCCATAAACTTCACAAGGTATGGTTATTAAATCTCAGCAGACTGGTTAACCCACAAGTCATCAGTAATTTTTTACAAAAGCTCCATGAAGAAAAACACAGTGCAGCTACACTCAGCTTGATATTTATGCTACATTTCACTGCCCCAAGGATGTGACTACTGTACCCCTTAAAACAAAGGAGAAAACTGTGGTTCAAACACTTTGCTGCAAATCTTTCCCCCCCCCCCAAACAGACATTACTACATCATGTAGCTAAATATTGAGTCCAGTTACCTGATGAACAGAGAAAATGAACACAGGGAAAAGAATCCATCCACGATCTTTTAAATCTACATTGAAAAATATATTAAGATCAGCATAAAAATAATTCACTGACATGGCATGAAAATATTATAATACACATGACAGAGCTTTTATGCCTCTATGTATTTCCCTCCCTTAGTGACAGAGATGTCATTGGTCTCTAGCAACAGCAGAGGCAGTGCTGCTATTGGGTAAAAGATGCTGGTTTATCCCTTTTGGTAGGTAGAGGCTAGCTACTGTAATGGCCAATCAGGTGTTTTGTATCTAGGAGAAATATGGTATGTACAGCTATTTAAATCCAACCACAATGATGTAAGCAAGGGTGGCTGTTGTAAAGAAGGGGGAGGAGGGGAGAGAAGAGGTTAGTAATAAGACAAACTGAAAGGAAAATCTTGTCAAGCTGAATTATTTACAGTGCACTGGCTAAATCCAAGTGGAGATGAACATAAGTGACCCACCACACCTGCACACTGAACCAAAATGTCAAAGCCTAATCGAGACACCCTTTTATCTGAGGGTTTATATAGACACATTCTTGCTCCCTAAATCTGAAATAGTTTTTAGCAGCATGGTTTGTCCTGATGGCAATATTTAAAATTAAGCATTTGGATTAATATTAAGGCTGCCGTTATAGTTCACTTTGAAACACATGTCCAATCTGGTTTGCGCACTGTTTACATGAAGCTTTTAAAATGAGCCATGTTCCACACCTGTTTTAACAAAGAAATTAAAGGGTGCTATTATGCATTCAAATTAGCCCTGTGTGACAGGACTAGCCAACCCCGCACTAGCCCAGACGGGGTTAAGCCAGTAGCACTGGAAGTCCCGCTTCTGCAGTACTGGGCATGCTCCAAGTGCTCTGAGAGTACAAAAGAAGGGAGCTCAGCTCATTCTGGGCTGGCAGGCATAGGAGAAAGATGTGCCTGGGAAGCTCCTGCAGAGGACCAGCCTCAGCCCTTGAAGGTGCCAGGATCCGAGGCTTCCCCAGGCCTGCCTGAAGCCCAGCGACGGGAGCATTCAGAGGAGACGAAAGACCCAACAGCTCGTGGAGGAGCCAAAGACACCTGGGAGACGCCAGCAGAGAGTCTGGTAGGAAGTGACCAAGGGAGGGTGGTGGAGTGGTACCTCCCACCCGGGAAACCTCAGCGTGTTTTGGTTGGACCCCCCCACTGAGTCAGTGACAAGGAGCTGCGCCACTGTTAGGACCCTGGGTCGGGGGGCCCCCTACCTAGGCCGCTGCACCCTTAGGTGGGCGACCCGCCTCTATAGACTCTGGCCGCTAGGCCGCATTGCCCTGCAACCCGGGGTGACCCTATAGACTCTGGCTGCCGGGCTGCATTGCCCTGCAACAAGGGGTGACGCTATGGACTCTGGCCATTAGGCTGTGCTCTCCAACCTAAAGGGGCATAAACCCTGACACCCTGCAATCATGATGACTCTTTTGGGGCCAATTTACACCCAACCGCCTACGGAGAGTGGGCACCCTGAGAAACCTTCAGTGGTGTTGCACAGCGTGTAAATCGGAGCAGAATTTGGTGCCTCCTGTTTCCAGCATTATATTTTATTTTGCAGAGATGTGCACCTTACCCTTCAATATCCTCTCTGGGCTGAAACATGGCAAACATGGACTCGGCTCAGGAATACCTGAGAGAGAAAATTCCCCAAACAGTTACATTATTTTAAAGCTGTGTAGTTGACATATACTTATATATACTATTCTGACTTCGCACAGTGGATTGACGTTGAGCCATGTTATTCAAGCCTTTCTTCCTTTGAAATTTCCCACTGTTGCTACTACAGATTCAGTTCCCATGTTGTAGGAATGCTGGGTGAGCTAGATGTAGGCTGGTAGATGCCCCGGCCACTAGTTATTTATCTACACTAGTGATCCCATTGTTGCTAGCAAAGGTGTAGTTGTGCTGGTGGTAGCAATGGAGAGATTTTTTTTTTAAAAGGTTAGTGTGGACAAGATTGTATGGCTCTACCGCCCTGGACATGCCCGATCCCATCTGATCTCGGAAGCTAAGCAGGGTCGGGCCTGGCTAGTACCTGGATGGGGGACCTCCTGGGAATACTAGGTGCTGTAGGCTTAACACCTGGCAGTAGGTATAAACTGCCTCCAACGACAGGTGGTGCGACGCATCGGTTGGAGTATACCCCGGTCGTATCACTGGTCCTGTCCGAGCTCCGAATGGAGGCGGATATGCTGGCCAAAGCGGACCCTGCCATAGTGTGGGACTAACGCTAAGAAAAACAACAGTGCGGACAAGATTAAGAATGCATGCAATGGGACTGGCCTGATACAAATTATCTTGTAATTAGCACTCTACATTGACCTGCCAGAAACCAGGACTGAAATTTCTGTGCTAGTCTCTATCTCCACAGGCTGGTTGTGCCTGTGAACCAGTGGTTTGCTGGATCAGCAGTGGCTAACAAGATTAATTAAGGAAGATAAAGACATTGCTAAATGATTTCTTTCCATCAGTCTTCACTGCCAAGAATATTGTGGAGATTCTATCCTTGACCTGCTCCTTTCTGGTATTAAAGAGCGGGGTACTCAGAGATAAAGGTGTCAGAAGAAGTGATAGAGAAAATAAATTAATTTTTTAAAAAAATCCCCAGGCCCAGTTGATATACATTGAAGAGTTCTGAAGGAGATTAAGTTAGAAGTAGCCGAGCTGCTAACAAAAACATAGGTAACAAAGAGTCCTGTGGCACCTTAAAGACTAACTATAAAGTTTTGAAGCATACGCTTTCGTGGGCTAATACCCACTTCGTCGGATACCTCTCTGATTCTTAACAAAAACATGCAATCTTTCCTGAATCAGAGACCAAAAAAGACATGGAGTGATGGACTCCACAGAGAATGCTTTCCAGCCCTCCTAAATTATAGGAGGTGATTGTAATATGGAACCTAGACGGAGGAGAGCAAAGAAGTCCAAAGACTACAGACTCATTCAAAGGAAGAAGCCAATACTGTGTTATGGGCTGAAATAGCACTTTCAAACAGTGCTGAATATTTACTTGAGACTATAGTTAGGCACTTTCAAAGTGTCAATTCAAATTTACCCAACACAGTAGATCATAATTATGGACAAATCATTGTTCAAAACAAATATGGATGCACCTTAAAATCTGTGGATTAATATCTTATGATAGCACAATAAAATAAGCCAATTAGACAGTCACCTGTCAGGCATGTTCTGGATAGAATATAATGCTTTGTCTTGCCTTATGTGCAGGGGACTGGACTCTCAAGGTCCCTTCCAGTCCTACCATTTCATGGTTCTGTGATTACCTAACAAAAGTAAAATAGCTTTAAGAATTTTTTAAAAAATAAATTCAATTTCTCCCAAATATAAAATCTCTGTATGAAATCTTGATGAGGATAATACTTAGCATTTCTGTAGTAGCTTTTGCCCAAGGATCTCAAAGTGTTCTACAAATATTAGTGAATTAAGCCTCAGAACAAAGGCGCTGGAGATGGTCACTAGTTTAAGGCTGGGTAAACTGGGATACAGATAGGATAATACATTTTAGATAATACAGTAAACCCTCGATTTAACGGACCCCGATTTAACGGACTTCGGATGCAACGGACAAAATTTCCGATGCATCCGGGGGAAATCCGTTATATGTTGACAGCTCCCGCCTGGCTCCCCGCAGCAGGGACCCCTGCGGGAGTTGTCAACCCCCCCGCCCCCCCGCCCGGCTCCCCGCAACGGGGAGCCGGGCGGGTGGGCTGACAGCTCCCGCCCGGCTCCCTTCTGCGGGGAGCCAGGCGGGAGCTGTCAACCCCCCCGCCCGGCTCCCCGCAACGGGGAGCCGGGCGGGGGGGGGGGGCGTTTGAGAGCCTCCACTCGGCTCCCCGCAGCGGGAAGCCGGGCGGGGGGTTTGACAGCTCCCGCCGGGCTTCCCGCTGGGGGGAGCCGGGCGGGAGCTGTCAACCCCCCCGCCCGGCTCCTCGCAGCGGGGAGACGGACGGACGGGGGGGTTTTGAGCCGGGCAGGAGCTGTCAACCCGGCTGCCCGGCTCCCCGCAGAGGGGAGCCGGGCGGCCGGGTTGACAGCTCCTGCCCGGCTCCCCGCAGCGGAGGGCTGGGCGGAAGCTGTCAAACCCCCCCCTCCCCGCAGCAGGGAGCCGGGCGGGGGGGTTGACAGTGCCCGCCGGGTTC
Source organism: Sternotherus odoratus (assembly GCA_032164245.1). Classification (NCBI taxonomy): domain Eukaryota; kingdom Metazoa; phylum Chordata; order Testudines; family Kinosternidae; genus Sternotherus; species Sternotherus odoratus. The sequence continues at coordinate 66,365,113 of JAVMKO010000003.1, forward strand.
CCCACTGCCGGGAGCCGGGCGGGGGAGTTTGACAGTTCCCGCCTGGCTCCCCGGAGCGGGAGCTGGGCGGGCGGGCTGACAGTTCCCGCCCGGCTCCCCGCAGAGGGGAGCCGGGCGGCCGGTTTGACAGCTCCTGCCCGGCCCCGCAGCGGAGGGCCTGGCGGGAACTGTCAACCCCCCCCTCCCCGCAGCGGGGAGCCGGGCGGGGGGGTTGACAGTTCCCGCCTGGCTCCCCGCAGCGGGAGCTGGGCGGGCGGGCTGACAGTTCCCGCCTGGCTCCCCGCAGCAGGGAGCCAGGCGGGAGCTCTCAGCCCACCCGCCCGGCTCCCCGTTGCGGGGAGCCAGGCAGGTGGGGGGGGGCGTTTGACAGCTCCTAAAACCTCTATATAACGGACTAATTCGGGTGAGGGGGTGTCCATTAAAGCCAAAAGTGCTATTATTTAATGATTTTTAAAAATTATTAAATAACGGACTTTTGGCTTTAACGGACACCCCCTCGCCCCAATTAGTCCGTTAAATTGAGGTTTCACTGTACTTTCTTGCTCACAAAGAAAGTCAGTGGCAAACCAGAAATAGTCCCCAGAACTCCTGAATTAGTCCTATAGTCTAGCAGCCCTTACAACTCACTTCTGTTCCTGACTGGTGAGAGATTGGTATTGTAATGTTTCTTTTCCCCTACAGTCTTTTTTTACAGATTTTACAGTAAAGATTTTACTACTCTTTAGCCTGGTGCGAGACTGAGCTTCCCTCAAAGTGCAGGATGGGGTCAGTCTGCTCTGTTTTTAAAACAGGAGGGAGAAAAACCTATGTAAAACATTCTGGGCAGACCCACCAAAGCTTTTCAATCTTTAAATGTGTTTTGTGGGGGAAGCTATAGGCATCGCTGCATCTTTCATCGGCCTGGATCAAATGGACAGTTCTATTCTTAAAAATGAATCACAATTTATTTGGCGATCCTAGGACGGCAGAGAGAGGGAGAGAAAGAAATCTGTGACATTTTTTTGTTGTTTTTTCCAAGGGGACGGGGGCAGAGCAAAGGGAGGGGTTAAGCACAACTAGCCTTTTACTCCCATTTTTAGTCAAGTTACTGACATCCAAGCTCACAAAGAAAAAAAATCCCCAGAAGCTGACACTGTAAAAATGGAAGAGGCAGTGGTACAGTACTACAGAAGACAGCAAGGCTGGGCTCCATCTTATTTTCCTGGCTTTCATCAGCTGCAATGGTCTGTTTATTTTACTTTTGACAGAGTCTACTTATTTACATTTTAGTTTAAATCGTTTGTAGGAGAAAAAAATAAAATAGAAGCATGTGCCGTCAAATGAGCCAGTCTTATGCTCTGATGGACATTAATTATTGTGTTTGTTTTTTTAAAAAAACACCTGTGTTTTGGAACAATGAAGATATTCAAATGTATGCTTTCTTCCAAGAGAAGCAGCTACTAATGATTAAAAATTAAACAGTTTCTCTTTGTTTGGCAATCAGTTTATAAACCCACCTTTTGATCAGTTTGGTAGATCAGGCAATTGCTCTCACTGGACAGCAATTTGTCAGGAATATCACAGTGCATTTACTGTAGATAATTCACTGATAATTTGACCTGATTAGCAATTTCTAGCCAGGAAAGGACTGCAAGAGCAGGACTAGGAAAGAAACCAATTATCAGTTGCATCTTTCCTTTAGACTTGCTGATGGTCATATTTTCAAGAGAGTGTATCAAGGTTCAAAAGTGGTCTCCTGTTTCGGACACTCTAATTGCAGTTTCTCTCTTGAAGTAATTATCGTGCCTGCGCCTGCATTTCTTGTGCACCCTAAACTCTCCCTTGAGTCAGTGGGAGTTTGCAATGTACAGGAAATGAAGAACCAGACCCTAGCCCTATATACTAACAATATGTTATATCCTATTCAAGGTTAGCTGCAGTATCTTGCACTACTACATGATGCCATTGGGGTGTAATTCATTCCCCTGCTCTGGTCCTGCTCAGGCTGAGACACAAGCAAAGGGCTTTATTCTGCCCTGATCCCACCATCCTCCACCAAAACCCTTCTGCTATAATAGGAATGTGAAACTTCTCCATATGCCAGAGACATTCATGGTTACAAATACATGATTAAAAACATGGGTGCATGGACATCGATGATTTAAGAATGGGCAATTGGCTGACACACTGGCATCTATAAATACTTCCAGGCCTAGGAACAAAATGCATAACCCATGTACAGGCAACAGATGCTAGTGACATAACTGTATTTCATAACTGGAATCCTTCGCAACCCCTATGAACATTGCATCGTAGAAATGTAGGGCTGGAAGGGACCTCAAAAAGTCATCCAGCCCAGCCCTCTATGCTGACCCAGGACCAAGTAAACTAAGCCTCTCCCTGACAGGTGTTTGTCCAACCAGTTTTTAAAAACCTCCAGCACAGGCAGCATGTCAACCGCCTGTTCGGGGAGGCTAGCCCCTGCCCCTTCCTCCTGAGGCCCTGCCCTACCCCACCCCTTCTGCCTTCCTCCCCTGCCTGAGCCCCTCACCATGGGTAGAGGATCCCCACCCCAGCCATCCCATGTCCAGGCCAACCGGCCAGCCTGAATCATGGCCTGCCGGGTGGCTCAGACCAGCCAGCCCTATCCCCAGGGACAGAGCCTGAGCAGGGCCATGCTTGGCCTCCCCTGGCCTGTGATACCCGCCACCCATTCTCTCCATGGGATTCCACAACCTATCTTGGAAGCCTATTCCAGAGCTTAACTACCCACGTAGTTAGAAAGCTTTTTCTAATATCTAACCTAAATCTCTGTTGTTGCAGATAAAGCCAATTTCTTCTTGTCCTACCTTCAGTGGACACAGAGAACAATTGATCACAGTCCTTTAAAGCAGCCCTTAACATATTTGAACATTTCAGGTCCTTCCTCAGGCTCTGTCTACACTACACTGCCACTTTCACTGCTAAAACTTCAGTCGTTCATCAGCAGCACTGCCCCTTTTCGCAGTCTAATTCTGTAATGAATCAGAACTAGGGCTCGTCTTCATTATGGCAGGGAAGGATCAATCTTTTGGCGATTGATTTATCGCGTCTCGTCAAGACACGATAAATCAACTGCCAGTGGCTCCCGTCGACTCCAGAAGTCCAGCTCGCCAAAAGATGCAAGCTGGAGTTGACAGGGGACCGCGCCGCTGCCGCCGTGAGGATGGCAGGTAAGTCGGCTGTAGATACGCGATTTCAGCTACGTTAATAACGTAGCTGAAATCGGCGTCTCTATCTAGAGTCGATTTCCTCCCCCCCCCCAGTGGAGACGAGCCCCTAGAAAGTGAAAATGGGGCTGAGGAGGAAGTGAAGTAGCCCTCCAGACATTTACTGTCCAGCCAGAGCAAACTGTGAGAAGTAAACAAGCAGCAAAAATTATTAAAAGAAAATCAGATTTTAAAGAGAATTTCAGTTTTAATAACCTAAGGTGTTAACAAAGGTAAGGAATGGTTTTTAAAATGTGATTTTAATTTTGAAAGTGTCCCCGTAATAGCAACTAATTATAGAAATGGTGTCAGACATTGTTCAAGTGGCATTGTTCACATAAAGTAAATATAACAAACCTGTGCATATTACCAGAGAGCTTCATTCTGATAAACGTTGTGCCATATGTTTTTATCAGGCGCTCGTTTGGGGCAAAGTTAATCTTTATAGAGTTATTATGTTAGATTGTCCTAGTTATGTCAAAGTATAGAGCTGGGGGCTTCTTCATTTGTACAAATATTGCTGAACATTTAATTTCACATTCTCAGTCTGGTGAATAATAAAAAATGACCTCTCACCAAACTTGTGGCAATAAATGCAAACTGCTGTTGGAAGCTCATAGGAGGGGGATTAATAGTACTGGAATTGCTTTGTTTTTCACCAGTGTCTGATATTAAAAAAACCTTCCTCCTAGCACTTTTTTTCTTTACTTTATTGAGAAAGAGAAACATGGTATTAGAAATCAGTGGTTTTAAAGGAAAACTTAAAGAAATCTACTTTTGGCAGATACAAAAATATTTTCAAATGAAAGGAAATAGCATTTCTGTCAATCAGCTTGTTGAAACTATACCATTATTCCTTGATCAAGTATTTTTTTAAAAGAAACAAAATCAAACAAAAATGTCTTTTTGCTTTAGCAAAATAAATTTTAAATAGTTATATTAAAAGCAATTTAATTATCTCAGCCTCACCTTGAAATTTATTTTCGAAAAACATTTTGGCCTTCATCTATCAGCATAGTTGAAACAAACTTTGATTCCATTTATATTATGTCTTCATCAAATCACTTGCCATATCTCCAATTTTAGACATTTTGTAAACCACACATATATTTAAGGGTTTGCATCTTCCATACGGCATGCATGCATTTTGATCACTTGCCCGCCGTCTGAACTAGGACATTGTCTAAACACTGAGCCTTTTTTTTCTTTTCACATTTTTCCCCACTATTGCAGCTCCACCACTGGTAGCAATGGTCAGTGCTCAGGTGTAGAAAAGGCACTGTTTTATTCCCCCATGGTGTCATATAAGCCTGTTCAGTGCAACTCGAGAAAACTCAGGTAAAAACATCCAGTGGCTTCTGATGTCTTGTCTGTACTAGGAGCTGCACTGGTGGTGGTGCAATTACGGGAAGTTTTAAGAAAAACATATTGTAGACAAGGCCCTAGTGCAGGTATTGGGCGAGGGAGCAAAATGCGTGCAGTAGGGTAGAAGCAAACCTTTCAATATCTGTTGTCAATGGGAGCTCTGGATACTCGGCATTTTTGTAAACTAGGTCACTTTTATTGGATGCTTAAATATAGATTTAGGAGCCCCAGTTTAGGTGCTCAACATTTGAGAATTTTAGTCACAGTATATGTTAATGTCTTCCAGGGGACTACTCAGAGGCTTAAGGTTGAGCATGTAGAAGTCTTTGTAAGACCTTTTGCACAGTGCCTTCCATATTATCAGTGCTATCTAAATAATAATAAATGCAATCCAGTCTGATCTCTGTAATACCTCTAATGGAGAGCAAAATTCAGGCAGATACTTGGCAACAGGAATAATCTCCTTCCCTCTACAAAGAAGCGTACATATACATTCTCCATGCAAAATCAGCATGTGTGATTATATCTTGGATGAGAGTAATGTCATGCAGAGTCCCCATGTGTACTATTTCTACTAAGAATAGGAATAATCTATGATTATTGACATGTGCCATTGCCCTTTTTTATTAACAGGAGAATGTGTGTTTATTAACACGCCCAACATGCTTCTGATGCTTTAGCCACACCTCCATGGCTGTTGTAATAGAAGATCTGCAGTGTGACCACTGGGTTTTGTGGGAGATAGAATGGGGGTGGGAGAAGGGGCATTTTCTTTTATGCACTCCAACAACAGTATATCAGTTTAGCATATATTTCTTTAATATTTCTAGTAGCCTATTTTAAACTGAGAGCTACTTTCACTCACCCACTCCAAGAACTCTCTCTATTCTTTCTGCTCCTTTGTCGGTCTGCTTTTGAGCACAGATATTTTGACAGACAGGGGAAGAGATATAGTCATGAAGTTTGCTCTCTCTATTAAGGCTTATTTTTATATATATCTTGTTTTCAAATAGTGATGGGTCCTGTTTTTCCTGCTGTGTTCACAGGAAGGCTTTTGGTTCGAGCCCATCCAAGGTTTTAAAAATTTTCAAACCCCACCAACTAGCAACATGAAACAATTGCACAGTTAGATGTAATTTTCTATTAAATGTTCAGCTTCCTTTAAATAGATATTCCTAACCACAGGAAAAAAAATTAAGTCCTAGATTTTGTGAGTCATCTTTTTGTATGCGAACTAGACACCCACTGTGCTGAAAAATGGGTTTTGGATCACTAGATGTTAATTGAAATTAATTACACACTTTATCAAAAATTATTGTCAGTCTGTATTGTAGAGATCTGAGCTCAGCTTCTCATCTTGCCTCTTGCTCTCAGGCCCAGCAGGGACTGGGTGCCATTCAGAGGCAGCACCAATCAGCCCCAGTGGGAGGAAGAGTTCCTTGACTCTCTCAGGGTATGTTTATACGATCTGCTGGATCGGCGGGTAGCATTTGATGTATCGGGGATCGATTTATCACATCTCATCTAGACGCGATAAATCGATCCCTGAACATGCTCCCCTTCGACTCCGGAATTCCATCTCCGCAAGAGGAGGAAGTGGCATCGACAGGAGAGCGGCAGCGGTTGACTCGGCGCCATGAGAACAGCCAGGTAAGTCGACCTAAGATACTTCGACTTCAGCTGCGCTATTTGCATAGCTGAAGCTGTGTATTTTAGGTCGACCCCTCCGCCCCAGTGTAGACCAGCCCTCAGTAATAACACACGCCTCAGGGCCAACTCAGGAGGGGTACTGAAGGGCCATAGTAAGGGGGAGGTCCCAATTTTCTGGACTGGAAGGATGTCATCCAGATGCAAGGCCATTCCAACTCTTGTGATTTTTGTCATGATTCCTGTGATATTTGGTGTCTTTATTAAAGCCTTGCTTCCTGAGGTCATTGAATTCACATGAGAATCTCTGCTTTCATTTAAAGAAAAATAAGTCTTCAGCCCTCATGCTTTTGGAAAATAGCTTGAAATGTGAACCCCGAAGACTGAAAAGCCAGAAGGCAAAAGAATCCAACACTGATTTCTTTAAAAATATCATGATGTTTAAAACAATCCTATGATTTTGGGGGCCTGCATCATGATTTTGGAATGCAGAGGGTTAGTGATACTTGGAAATACAGGAGAAAAAGAGAGAGTACCTTTCCTATTGAAAGCCATTGGAATAATTTTTAAACATACGTTTAAAACTTATGACTTTTCAGTTAGTTGGTCCTTATAGAGATAAATGAAAAGCAGTCAAAACAAGACCAAAAATACACTTAATTTAATGGGTCAAGTTCATCCCTGTTGTTGTTCCACTGAAGTCAATGAAATTATATTAAACAGGGATCAGTCTGACCCCTTTTGTCACAAAATACATCTGCGGAGTTGTGGGGTTTAATTTTTTTTTTCATTCCAAGAGAAATTTCCATTAACTGAACATGTCATTCTATTACCTAAGGACTGCAAGATTGGGTTCAAGGTTGGCTCCTTTCAAAGATCAACTAAACATATTAAATTTTATTTTGGAAAATGAAAACTGCAATCCGATTTTTATATTACATATTTCAGGGTTCCACTGAATTTAATTTGTTGCTGGATAATTAACAGTGCACAAGCCTGAAACAGTTATAGTTTTGGTTAGTACCAATTCTTAATAGTAAAACATAGGTGCTAAAAGTTAAGATAGTTAAGAATTCTATAACTGATTCTGCTATGAAAATATACAGTGCAATAGTTATATGCTGTTGGGAGAAATGACGATGTTGTGGTTAAAGAACAGCAGGGGTGAAATTTTCACTCCCCACTACAGCCCCTATAGGCAGCTACAGCAGTGTACAAGGGCTGTGAAATCCCCTTAGCTGACTGAGGGAGTATCCCTTTGTTTCAGGAATTGCATAACACAACTATGGTTTGCCCAGCATGGGGCCTCTTACAAACCCTAGCACAGGGAACATGCAGAAGTGGAGGCTACGGCACATAGTGCTATGGAAGGATTCTGGGCAGCCCTGGTGCCCATAGGCACCCTGGAATGGGTTGTTTGTAACTTAATAGCTCCCCTGGCTGCCTAGTTATCTTAAGGGGCCATTTCAGTCCCCAAATCAGCCTGGAATCAGTGTTGGGTTTTTTTCTTCTCTGGTTTTCTTCCCATAAATGCATATCTGGTATATGTTTATGCTGTGAACTTTTTTTCTTTACATGTTGAAAGGCTCAAAATTTCAGAATACAATTGCTACATTTTGTGTTCTCCTTATAATTACAGGGAAATATTGTTCCTGTTGTACTCTGCACCCATTTTGCAGCTAAAGGATTATAACCGGCTCTCTCTCTGCACATAATATCCTACTATCACAGGCTGACTGGCATTTTTAAGGCAAATTGGGCTCTGTCTTGCCTGGACCTACCAACTAGCCCCCAGCTGATGGTGATATGGCATCCTAATGGTAATTAATGGCCCCAGCAGGAAATGGATCAGGAAAAGCCTATATAACTACAGTGAGCTGGACTCCTGAGCAAGGGCTTACAAGGAGCAGCAAGATCCTTGAGGGAAGTTGCCAGAGTCCCTGGGGAGGGGGACACCTGCTAGGAGGAAACAATATAGGTGAAGCTCTGCTGGGCCCTGAAATAGGGGGCAAAAAGTGGAGAACTCTAGTAGAGAGTGAAGAATTATTGTTTGGACTTTTTGTTACCCCAGAAGGGGGCTAAACTTGAGGTGACCTGGTGGAAGGGCTAGGCCACGGAAGACCCAGAGAGAGTCAGGGCTGAGGAAGCAGAAGAAGAGGGGGCACAAAAGGAAAAGCACTTACAACATAGTGCCCTTATGTGAGGTGGTGCTATGGGTGATGAGTACACTACCAACCTCAGCTCTCTACCCCCTCCAATGGCCCCCACACTCGCTCAGCTCTCTCCTCCCTCCCCACCCAATGGACCCGAGCAATGCCGGGTATTTCTGCTAATATATATATAATGGTAAATGAAACAAAAAATTCTCTCTACTGTGGCTCTGTGGATAATGTAGATTGCTAATTTGACTCCTGAATCGCTGAGGTCTGAGTATGACTGGATTAAGATTTGCTGCTTTCCTGGAGCAGCAGTTGATGTATTTCCCCCTCTCCTTCTCTTTCCATAAGTAAAAAAATCTTCTGACGAGTCATGGTCAGATGCTGCAGAGAGGCAGTCAATCCCAGCACGTTAGGGACAAGATCCATGTTGCCAGTGTTTCAGGAGAGGAGTGTAGGCATGGCCAGGCTGAGGTCTGTGAATCAGGGCTCTGTGTTTCCCATTGATCTTGGCCATTAACTTGGAATCATGCTCTCTGTTCTGCCGCTCGGCCCCACCTCCTAAAAGAGTTCATTCAGCATGTCTAAAAAGGGCATGCAGCTGTGATTAATGAGTCTTTATCTATGATGTTAGCTGGGAAGGGTAACATTGGGCCCTAAGTATGTTTGGGAAAGAGATATCTGGGGACTTCTTGTAAAAAGCAGCAGACAGGGAGGAAGAGATTGTTTTGGAGAAAGAGGACCTGGGGAAAGAGTCCATTTGGAGGGGCTGAGAGGAAGATCAAAGAGCCTGGAGAAGGGGAGGGGAATTCATAATTTTTGGTTGACCCCAAAGAGTTTGTGAACCTGGTCTGCATTTATTATATTCACCCCAAAAGTACAGAGAACAACAGACAAAGAAATACAAATAAACTTATTACCTTATGAAAGGCCAGCAAAAAGAATAAAAGGATAATGATACATTCAGGAAAAAAGATTTGCCTCTAATTCTGAAGGAACAGAGAAAGGAACAAAGCAGACTTCATTTCCCCTTACTTTTGAATGTTCGCTTTTAAAAAATATTTTTCAATCTTTAAGATAGCTTCTCAAATAGATATTTTACTTAAGGAATTCCTGTAATTCCAAAACCAATACTATTCATGATGAGGATAGAGGTTGATCAACACCTGAACTAATAACTGGAAAATAACTTCCTAATAATAGAACAAGTATTTTCTCATTAGTCTTCAGCCTGGATGCCACAGTTGGAGGAGTGAGAGAGACAGAAACAAGATATGGAGAGACAATAAAGAGAAGCAGTAGAAAGAAAAGAAATTATTCATTCCAATGTGCACACTTTCCTTCAGCCTTTGGGCATAAGAATTTTTCACTGAATTTGTTGGTTGCCAGCTTTCAAGGAGAGGCCACAGTTGTAGAAAAGAAAAACAGAGAGAAGTCTACCTAACATTCATAGATGTCCTTCTCACCAGTACTTTAATAATCTTCATCCTATGAGATTATAATCTAAATAACCTGGGCTGTTTCCTAGACTCATCTTTTTAAAATTTTGAACTCAGAATTTACGTGGCTGGTACATTCTAATTACACAGTTTGAACAAAATTCTCCTTGGTTCAACCTCATTCAGACCAATCTGGTTTGGTATAATAGGGAGGAGAATCTGTCCCTTCTTTTCTTCCCAAATCTATTATCATCTCAAAACTCTGCTTGTGTCTCAGCTAGAGACCAACAGAAATGATTAGCAGCAGAATCAGATCTGTGAGAATCAGAACCTGTGCTAGGCTCCTCCAGTGCTGCCTTCTGCTGCTTGAATGGAATGACTTGAACCAATGCCAATGAATGAAGAAGTAGTAAGTACCTTAAAAGCTAGTATGAGAAAAGAAGAAAGTTTCAAGAAAAACATTTTACAGTACTTACAACTCCTAGCTTAGTGAAGCTGTTACTTATAGCATCAGCTCCTCTGTCTCTCATGGGACTGATGAACCTGAGAGAATGTATATAGCTATGCCATTCCAAGCAATTCCTCTTATAATTCCCCAAGCTTTGAAATAAAGGTGTCAACCTTTGCAATACTCACTAAGGTTTGATTGACTTACCCTATATCATCAGCCGGACTAGGTCTTTGATTTGAAGGTACCTCTAAAATGGGATTCTTTTTCTATTGTGATTCTAAAATACACTTAATGCTAATTTCTTTCCTTATTGGCTTGATTCCTCATACACCTGTGCAAAATAACGATCATGAATATTTCTTCATTGACCAGTCCTGCATAAAATTCCATTAACATGGAAATGACTAGATCACCCTTTTAAATCAATGGTACAAAGCAAGTTTCAGTTGTGTAATGCCAACGGGACTGCTTAGTTTTTTGCAATAGGGAAGGAGAAAGTCATAAGTACAATACAGATACTGAAAAGATTACACAGCAGATAGGTGTCCCATAGGCTATCACAGTGGCAGGCCTTGTTGGCAGTCTCATTGAAAAGCTCAAAGATTCAAAGGGTATGGAGACGGAACTACCTCTCACTCCTAGGTATGATCCCTTTAGAATCAGGTGGAGGGAGTGTGCACCAGCTGGCACTACCACCACCATGCTGCACCTCTGTTGTGAATACATAAGCGGCTTTCATCTCTAGGGCTATCTTCACAAGCATAACATTCCCTTGAAAAAATAAATGAGCTACTTTTTCCTTGGAAGTGTTAAGAATGGCTTACGTTGCTGAAATAGAAATAAATTATGTCATGGCGCTATATCAGTTTGTACGTAATCCACTTTCCATCATTTGTACTCGTTAAATGCAGCAGAAAATCTTATTACATTTAGGGCTGGGCTATTTTTAGGCCTCTCTTCACATAACATTGGCTATTAACGTTTCATGGCATCTGGCAGGTCTGACTTCCCTATTATATTTTGAACCTTCCAGAGTAGGAATTTATGTATTATTTAAGAGTCATTCTTGGTGCTGCCTACATACATTTCAGCATTTTTGCCTGAAAAAGGGGGCAGTTAGAAGGTGACTTCTCAAAAGGCAGCTAATCCTTCCCTACATATTTTTTGTATACAAAAACTTCTCTTGATATTGTATATCAGCTTCACCAAAAATATTCATCATGGCGGGTTACTTACTTTATTTATTCATTCCACTTGGTATAGCTACTAAAAATAGCTGCTCTTATGTGTGCAAGTATTTTCCTGTCATGTATGTCAATCTGCAGTGAACACTTTGGTGACTACCCTTACGAAAGTGAATAATATATCAACACGAATAGAATGAGTGGATTGGATTTATCAGCTGGCAAAAACTGAAACCATATGTTCTAAGCAAATTTGATGCTTTAAAAAAAATCCTCAGGATGGGTGCCATTTGAAAAAAATTAACCCTTATGCCACTTCATGTTTGTTTTTGTTTTTCTTCCTGCTACTATGTTCCAATTTCCTTTATACTTTTCTGTCTAAACGTTTTTACCTGGATACATTTTGTGATTTTTACCCTCCTTTACCTTGTCATATTTAAAGTTCCACAATCTCATTCAGAAAACATATAACAGATGCATGGAGGCTGCAGAGTTCTGTATTATTCTCATGAATGTTCAAATACAGGTTACACAATTCCCCTGTATTTGCAGACCCATGGGAAGTACTGCAACAATGGGGGACATGATGATTTCTTCTTCGAGGACAGTTTGCTAGAGAGACATAATGAAGAACAATTCAAGTTATTGATGACATTCACAGAGCAGCTGCAGAAGGTGGAAGGCCCAAGAAACAAGCACTGTGATTGCATCATAATGCATGTTTGGGAGGAAAAGCATTGGCTGCAGAACTTTCGGATGTGAAAGGCCACATTCTAGATTTGTGTGTCAAGCCCGCTCCAGTCTTCTAGTGCAGGGATGGATACCAGAATAAAAGCTGCATTGACATTGCATATGGTGATTTCACTCTGGAAGGTTGCAATTGCTACTCATTAGTGAGAAATCATTCTGGATTTGCAAAATCAACAATACTGGTGATGTCATGCAGGTGTGTGAGGCCATTAATTGTCTGCTACTCATGACTGTGTCTCTTGGTAATAGCGACAAAGCATCTTGTAGCACCTGATAGACTAACAGATCTTAGGGAGCATGAGCTTTTGTGGACTAAGATTCACTTCATCAGATGAATGTTGTGGAAATTTCCAGAGGCAGGTATAAATATGTAGGCAAGAAAGCAAGGTAAATTCAAGCAGGGAGGGTGAGGCCCACTTCCAGCAGCTGATCTGGAGGTGTGAACCCCAGAGAGGAGAAACTGCTTTTGTAATTGGCGAGCCATTCACAGTCTATGTTAAGTCCAGACCTGATGGTGTCGAATTTGCAGATGAACTGGAGCTCAGCAGTTTCTCTTTGAAGTCTGGTTTTGAAGTTGTTTTGCTGCAGGATGGCTCTCTTGAGGTCTGCAATTGTATGCCCAGGCAGGTTGAAGTCTTCTCCTACAGGCTTTTGTATATTGCCATTCCTAATGTCTGATTTGTGTCCATTTATCCTTTTACCTAGGGATTGTCCAGCTTGGCCGATGTACATAGCAGAGGGGCATTGCTGGCACATGATGGCGTATATTATATTGGTAAATGTGCAAGTGAATGAACCAATGATGGTGTGGCTGATCTGGTTAGGTCCTGTGATGGTGTCGCTGGTATAGATATGTGGGCAGAGTTGGCATCGAGGTTTGTTGTCCCTATTTTGACCCCCCCAGCCCATCTTGCCATAGAATACATCAGGATAAAGGGCTATTTTTCTATGGCTATGCAAGCATTGGTGGATCACTGGGGATGCTTTGCTGTGAGTTGCTCAGGGAAGATGTTTGGTGCTTGCATCTTTGAGAACAGAGGACAGTTCAGAAAGCTGCAAGCAAGGGACATTCTTTCCAAACCAGTGGATTACTATTGGCAATATAGAAATGCCAGTAGTGATTCTGGGGGATCCAGCCTACCTCTTTCTCCCATGGCTCATGAAGGTGCACTAGCCACCTCGACAGCACCAAGGAAAGATTCAACTACTGGCTCAGCAGATGCAGAATGCACGTGAATGTTAAATGTGCTTTTTGTAGATTGAAGGGATGCTGGAGGTGTTTACTCACAAGATTGGATCGCAGTTAGAAAAATATCCCAAATATCCTGTCTGTTATGTTATCCTCCATAATATCGCTAAGTTGCTCTTGGGGGAATTCTGTGCTACTGCACAATGCAAAATTTTTCGGAAATTTGTTTTTTGTGCATAATTTCCTTTCCCCAACAGAAATGGGCTGCAGTGCTGCTAGCAGCAACTAGAGACCACTGTACCTGGCAGAGCCCAGCTCCCATGTAGAAGAAATTGCAGGGGGGAGGGGGAGGGAGAGTAGAGAGTTCCCAGCAGCTGCAGTTCCCTGTATGACCGGAGGGAAGGAGATAGTGGCATGCAGGGAATTCCACACAAGCCTGGGACTCAAAAGAAGGCTGCTTCTCCTGCTGGATCCTTGGGTGGAAGGGGAATGGGTGTCTGGGCCGGGGGAGTCACAGATGGGTTCTGGGAGGGAGGGGGGCTGGTGTCTGGCTGGGGGGATGCATGGCTGGGTTCCAGGGGGGAGGAGGGAGGTGTCTGGGTTGGGGAGAGGGCCACGGCTGGATTCTGGGAGGGAGGGGGCTGGTATCTGGGCTGGGGGCTCCCACAGCTGGGCTCAGGAGGGAGGGGTTTGGATGTATTGGCTGCAGGGGTTGTGGGTGTCTGGCTCCCTGGCTGGGCTTGGGGGCAGGAGGCAGAGAAACAGGAACTGGGTTGTCATAGGAGTTTCTGTAACTCTCTAGTCCTGGTGAATTTTTTGTGTGTCTGTATTGTTACAGACATAGTTGCTGACAGGTATTTTGAAATAAATTACCAAAATAATTGAAATTGGCATGATTATGTAGTGTTATACTGACAAAATTTGCAGAATTTTGCAGAATTTTAAAATGTATGCAGAATTTTTATTTTTTTTGCCACAGAATTTCCCCAGGAGTGGTGAGTCAGAGCGGGAAAAACTGTGTCCAGGGTGGAGGTGGCGAATGGTGTCTGCTGACTTTGCCCCGTCAGACACAAGGGCTATCAGAAGACCTCAGGGTAGAGCTGTGTGGCTGAGGGAGGCCTTGAAAGAGCAGTTTAATACTCAGCTCATTAATGTGGTGCGGTGGACTGTGCTTTAGCTGTCCCTGACCTTTTGGAGGCTGTTCAGAATTATGTAGTGCTTGGTCCCAAAGCTATGAATTATGTGTTGCTTGCTGTATGTTTATGAGCACTGTGAGTTTTTAGTACCACTATGCATTCTGTAATATGTAGTGTTGCGAAGTCATAAAAATAATTTTATTTTTCAAAAATAGACATTTATTGCGTGGCAAAAACAGTGCAGACAAACTGCCCCCCCCCCAAAAAAGCCACAAACAAGTAAATACAAATTTTAAACATAAATAAATGGAATGAGACTGCTGCCTGTCTAGTTTCAAACCTTTCTGTTCATTTCAGTGCACAAATGTAGTCTGTTGTGACTAGACACACACCAACTGTGGTTCTCACAGGTCAGTGTTCATGAAACTGTGGTTTTCCTTCTTGTCCCCCAGTATACAGTTGTAAAGATAAAGATGTGTTCCCCATGATGCCATGGTGAATGGTGGGGAGTGTAGGGAGCTGCTACAGTGGAGTTCTTCAAGAACTGCAAATGGTGGAGAATCTGGAATTTTTGGACTTGCAGGTAAATCACGTTCTACAGGATTCGTATTTAATGCCTGAAAAGCCCTATTACATCTTGGTGCATCTCCCTCTCCTTTTCCTTCTGGAATTCATGGGCCTTTCTCCTGTCCGCTCTTTCCTTCTCCAGGCCGTCTGCCATGCTCACCCTTCAGGACCTTTGTTCATGATCTGATACAGCACCGGCCTGCAGAATCTTGCTGAACATGTCCTCCCTGACCCTCTTCTTTCTCTTCCTCCTCTGGATCAGGTGTTCTGTAGATGTGGAGGAGGCACCCCTGAAGGCTGCAATGGAAGCAGCTGCTAATAAAAAGACAGAGGTATCATTTGATTTACAGTCACAATGGAAAGGGAAAGATAAGTTTCAAAACTCCCTTGCATCCCCATTAATACTTTTAATACGACATGCTTATTTACAGTTCAGTATTTCAGCTCCTTTGCACAGCACTGCTCTCCAGCTCCAGGCATGATGAGTATAATTGCTGGGGGAGGGGAGGCTGGAGAAGAATTTCAGTGGCATGAAATAATAACATTTTGGTCCCTATCCCAGGGGTATGACTGCAGAGCAATGGCACTGAATATTGGCACTATCTTCCACAGGTGGTGGTGATTTTCGCTGATAACTCACTCCTGAGGGTCACAAAGGCACAGAGAGCACAGCTGCTACTGGCATCCTGAAGCCGCCCAGCCCCTTATTCCACTAGCCTGTGTGCTGCAATGATGCCAGCCAAACTCATTACAGAATGGCATGGGAAAGTGTTCTACTGCGGAGGAAGAAATAAGGCAGCCATCCCTAGAAGCCAGTAGGAGAGGATTGCACACTGTCTCCATGAAAGTTTCATCGAGATCTCCCAGGAGGATACAAGGGCCAACCCTATGTATATAAATTGCTTCACATGTCCTCTCCGCCCCCTGCATCTAACCCAACAGGAGAAAGTGCCACTATCTGAATTTCAATCTGTTTGTTGTACTGCTACCTCTTCTTGTCTGAGTAAAACCATGAAAAGTCCATACCGCGTCAACTGGGGGATGGGCACCATCTTTAAATTAAATTTTGTAAGGGAAAATGCATGCACACACTTATCCAAGGTCCCTTCCCCTTCATCGGTCTTGTCTGCGCTCATCTGGTGGGACTGGCTAGACTGTGGTGGAGTCTTGACTATATGGCATGGCTAGAGCCCCCTTTGTATGTCCCACTGCCTCACTGTCCATGGCAGAGTGCTCTGTGTCAGGCTCCTCTGAAGTGTCCACACTCTGTGGAGTGCTTGTGGAGTCTCTGCCAAGCCTGGCATGCTGCTCATTGTAAAAGCAGCAACTCTGTGGCTCAGCACTGAACTGCTTATTGCACTTCTAGTATGCCAGGTGCAGTTCCTTCTCTCCCATGTGGCGCTGCGGCTGATTCCCATTGTGCCCTTTTGCCTGCCTTTCCCATGGTGATGTTCCCCATAGATTCCCATGGTTGCGAGGCACCCCACCGCTACCTGTCCTTGGTGTGAAGTAGTCTTGTCTGTGCCTCCTGTGTATCAGCTCCCTGAAACCAACAGCCTCTGGCAGCACAAGCACTAAACTTCCAGCCCTCTGCAGACCTTGCTCTCTCTGAACAGGTAATAATGGACACACAATCAACCAAATACTTGAGGCGTTCTCTGCAATGTCCACCCCCTTATCCACTTCACACTCTCAGAATTACCCAGCCTGCTATTTCCAAAGGAACGGTATACACCAGCTTATAAAATTCAACTCAGGGCCGATACTTAGTTTAACACCACAACTTAGATATATTGATAGTAAAAACAAGAATAAACGTATTGACAAAGATTAGGGTTTCCAGTAATAGCAAGTAAGAATGCAGTGTTGGCACTCACATGGCACTGACCTCAATGGATTGACCATGGTCACACTGTTCAGGGACATGGTTTTATTACTGTGTTACCATAACAGAACACTCATGTCAGCTGGAGACATATCTGAGTGTAGATGCATGCACAAATAGGTCAATAAATGGCAGCTTATGTTGGCCTAACTTTGTAGAGTAGACCAGGCCTCAGGTGCACGGGCCATCCCTCCGTTACAACTGATCAGCTATCTCTCAGAGATGGAAAATCAGCTTGGAGCAGTTGCAATAGTACACTGCCCCAACTTCCTTTCTGCAGTGGTCCTGAGCAGATGAGCACAAAAGTGCGTGGAGTTTGGCCAGTTGGTTAGAGGTATGACTAGGACAGCTGGGGATGCACCAATTCTGTTCATTCATACTGCAGTCTTTTCAGGAGACTAAGGGCTTGTCTACAAGAGGAAATTTAGCAGCATAATTATACTGCTATAGTTATATAGGTGTAACTCTCACTTTGAGACACCAGAATAAGAGTGTCCACAGAGGGAATACCAATATATATATCGCTATATTTATGCTAGTAAATTTCCTCTTATAGACAAGCCCAAAAACTAGTCTGCCATGGCTGAGCCTTTCGGGGAGAATGGCAGTGAAATCATCGCATCCATGTCCCTGAAAGTGAATTTTCCCAGGACACAGTGGGACAGGAGGAGTGTGGCCCATTATATCAAACAGTTGTGTGTTTTCATATGAAGTGCTGTGTTCAGCAACTTAGGAAAGATGTAAATGAGCGTGGAAAGGACTTAAGATAGGCAACAAAGATAGTTAGAATCATGTTAAGTTCCTTTTTAAAAAATGGAGAGGAGGGAGGAAAAAACCGTCAAAAAATGATACATCAGCAGTAACAATTTTATATAAAATGTTTTTCAAAGTTTTCCATGGGGCATTAGCAGCTCTTTAAAGGATAATCTGTACTGCTTTGTAATGTACAAAGCAATAAACAGCTGCTGAGATTGATTACATGATTCAACTTTGCTTTGACTATTAATCAATCTCAAAAGCCATTTATTGTGAGTACACTACAACACAAATTATTGCTGTTATACAACAAACCATAACATGGGAAGGGAACAAAAAGGACGGTTTTCTTCCATTGTCAGTGCTCAAAATGCTATGCTGCCTTCCAGACATCGGCTTCTAATTTTCCACAGGGGACTTGAGGAAAGGGGGTGGAACCCCCACTCTGCCCCAGACCCCATGACCATCAGGCACCTTCCCCTACGTCACCCATGGAGTCAGCACCTATATGCTGCCTTTCTCTTGGGCTTTCAAGTGACAGTCACACTGAATGTGGAAGGCCTTTGTTCCTGCAGGAAGTGGCCTGTGTAGAAAAAAGTGACACTAATAAGGACTTCAGTATCGTGTGAGAGGAATAGTATGATGCTAACAGACCTGGTGCCAGTTCATGACAAGGACCCAGGCCTCACTGACACTGGTAGCTGGAAACTAGTCTGGCTCACCTTTGTGTTAGTATAATTAAAATAGATATTAAAGTAAGAAGAATTTAGCTGTATTAAAACACATATTGTTTGCTAGTGCCCAGTTTACCAATGAATCAGTGACCCGTCCTCTTCATTATTTATCATTCCACCGATTTTTATGTCATCTGCAAACTTTATCAGCTATGTTTCATGTTTTATTAATGCAATTGATAAACATCTTAAATAGCAGAGGGCCAAGACCTGATCCCTGTGGAACCCTATCGGAAACTGACCCGCTTGATGACTATTCCCCATTTACAGTTACATTTTGAGAACTATCAGTCAGCCAATTCTTAATCCATTTTATTTTTGCTGTGTTCATTTTATCTCATTCTTGGCTTTTTAATCAAAATGTTGTGTGCTTAACTTAACACCTTAGAGAAGACTAAGCATATTATATCAACACTACCTTTATCAACTAAAAATCAAGTTAGTTTTACAGGGTCATCCTGTCTACCCTTTTTAAAAAATGACATAAATTTAGTTTTCTTCCAGAATTCTGGATCTTCCCTAGTGCTCTATGACTTATTGGGAATCAACATTAACGGTCCAGTGAACTCCTCAGACAGATCTTTTAAAACTTTTGGATGCAAGTTATCTGGATGTACTGAATTACAAATGACTTCTGTTTAACATTCTCCAAAGATACTAGTGGAATGGAGTGTTATCACGATATGATGAGACTACATCATCTGTTTTTTTCCCCAATTACAGAACAGAAATATTTTTTGAACACTTCTTTTTTTGCACTATTATTGATAGTTCTCCTATTTCCAACCGGTAATGGACCAATACCATTGTTGGGATTCATTTTTTCCTAATATATTTTTAAAACTCCCTATTATCCTTTACTCTGCTGACCACAGATTTCTCCTTTGTTTACCTGAGCATCCGCAGGTATGGTCCCTCGCAGCTCCTAGTGGCTGTGGTTGGACAGTCTTCTTCTTTGACATGCTTCTGAAGTATTAGAGCTTCTCAAAAAAAGCTTGCAAGAATCTGTTGTCATGAATTGCTTCATCTTGCTCTGTAAAGCAGCTGCAACTGAGGTTAAACATGGCACTAATTTAACAGCACATGCAGTGAGACTATACACACTACCATATGACTGGAAAACTTTATCTATATTAGGTGTTTTTAGCAAAAGTTTTACCTCGTTGCCAACCCTGGTGCAGCTCCATTAGAAGTCCTTGTTAAAGGCTGCAACTGTAGGAACCCTTGTCTAGGCAAGGCTCCTGTGGCAACTAGTGTTTTTAGCTGTGTGTCACCTAAGTCTGATCATTGCAAGTCTGAATGACATGGTGTTAGAATCCCAAGAAATCATTGATAAAAAATGTTCTGGACCTAAGTTCTAAGCCTAAAAAAGATGGCACTTCCATGAGCGTGGTATACCTCAGCACAGTGTTGGGTCATTGGTTCAATACTGACTCAGGAGAAATTACTCCTAAAACTTCCTAGCAGAACCTTGTTTTTTCCCTTGGTAATCCAAGTACTGACCTTCCCCAGTCCAAACCAGTTTATGGGGTTGATACGCTCATCCTAAAATAGCATGGCTCCAGACCTACAGATTTAATTTAAAAATATGCACATTTTAGAGAGGTGAGGACAGTTTGTTCAATTAAAAGTAAATGCAGGAAGTAAGAGATTTAAGTAAGAAAGTTAGAATAGCTGAAACAGCAGAGAGAAATTATAAAGAGAATGTCTGTAATTAACAAAGATAAGAAGCTGAATAACAAATTAACTTTTGAACGTGGCTCCTTCTATTCTCCTTTTCATATGTACATTGTTCTTCTCTCCGTGTTCTATACTTCTCCCGCCCACACCCGACAACCCTCTTTCTGAGGGGTGCGGGAAAAACTGTTCTGTATTAATATATCTAGTAAGGAATCTATTAGTCCAAAAATATTTCCTGAATCTTTTTTGTTGTCTGTATTGTTCCAAACATAATTGTTGACAATTATTTTGAAACTGGTGTGATTATATTATGTTATTTTGTCAAATAAAAATGCAGAATTTTAAAATATAGGGCACAGATTTTTTTTTTTTATTTAATTTTTTTTTTTTGGTGCAGAATTTCCCCAAGAGCAAATATCCTGGACAAACCTTATAAAATTAAATTTAAATATTTTAGGATCCCCATTTGTATTAAAATGTATGTATTATGTACTATTGTGGGATTGTGAATTTCAGAAGTACAGTAAAACCTCCATTTAACGGACTAATTCGGGCGAGGGGGTGTCTGTTAAATCAGAAAGTCCGTTAAGAACATAAGAACATAAGAACGGCCATACTGGGTCAGACCAAAGGTCCATCTAGCCCAGCATCCTGTCTACCGACAGTGGCCAATGCCAGGTGCCCCGGAGTGAGTGAACCTAACAGGTATGATCGAGCGATCTCTCTGCTGCCATCCATCACCCCCCTCTGACAGACAGAGGCTAGGGACACCATTCATTACCCATCCCGGCTAATAGCCATTTATGGACTTAGCCTCCATGAATTTATCCAGCTCTCTTTTAAACCCTGTTATAGTCCTAGCCTTCACAGCCTCCTCAGGTAAGGAGTTCCACAGGTTGACTGTGCGCTGTGTGAAGAAGAACTTCCTTTTATTTGTTTTAAACCTGCTGCACGCCAATTTCATTGAATGGCCCCTAGTTCTTCTATTTTGGGAACAAGTAAATAACTTTTCCTTATTCACTTCCTCCACTCCACTCATAATTTTATATACCTCTATCATATCCCCCCTTAGTCTCCTCTTTTCCAAGCTAAAAAGTCCTAGCCTCCTTAATCTCTCTTCATATGGGACCCGTTCCAAACCCCTAATCATTTTAGTTGCCCTTCTCTGAACCTTTTCTAGTGCCAGTATATCCTTTTTGAGATGAGGAGACCACATTTGTACGCAGTATTCAAGATGTGGGCGCACCATGGATTTGTATAAGGGCAATAAGATATTCTCCGACTTATTCTCTATCCCTTTTTTAATGATTCCTAACATCCTGTTTGCTTTTTTGACTGCCGCTGCACACTGCGTGGATGCCTTCAGAGAACTATCCACAATGACTCCCAGGTCTTTTTCCTGATTGGTTGTAGCTAAATTAGCCCCCATCATATTGTATGTATAGTTGGGGTTATTTTTTCCAATGTGCATTACTTTACATTTATCCACATTAAATTTCATTTGCCATTTTGTTGCCCAATCACTTAGTTTAGTGAGATCTTTTTGAAGTTCTTCACAGTCTGCTTTGGTCCTTACTACTTTGAGCAGTTTAGTATCATCTGCCAACTTTGCCACATCACTGTTTACCCCTTCCTCCAAATCATTTATAAATAAGTTGAATAGGATCGGCCCCAGGACTGACCCTTGGGGAACACCACTAGTTACCCCTCTCCATTCTGAAAAAGTTCCATTTATCCCTACCCTTTAATTTATTTAATACCCCATTATTTAATTAAAAAAAAACAACGAGCTGTCGGAGCAGCAGCCCGCCCGCCACAGGGCCGGGGCGGCAGCTCCACAGCCTGCCCGCTGCCGGGACCCGGGCAGCAGCCAGGAGCCGTGAGCCAGCCCGCCTGGGTGCTGGCTGCTGGGACCCAGGCGGCAGCCGGGACCCGTCAGCCAGCCCCCGAAAAACGGATTTGGGATGCATCGGACTTGCTCATAAATTTTGTCCATTGCATCCGAAGTCCGTTAAATCGGGGTCCGTTAAATCGGGGTTTTACTGTACTGTGAACTTGAAAAGACTATGTTGAACAATGTAGCAGACACACCTGAGCTTTTGAGAGAATACATATGAAGAGGAACTCTTAGGAAGTAGTGGGGAGGAAGAGATTGCAAACCCTTGCCTATGGACTCAGCCTTTGATGCTTCATCCTGAGCAGCGAACCACATGTCTGCTGAACACCTATTCCCTGAGGATAGTTCAAAGACCAAAACTGGATTCTTCGAGTCAGACAAACAGACAAAGAAAGGATTTTGTCTTTCACCTGGCATGCCTGAGTTAAAGCAGACTCAGGGCCTTCTTTCTAATCCAGCAAACAAGCGGGATCTCCAGTCCATGAAAGGCCGAACCATTATAGGGAAGGATAGGAAGAACTTTGACCTACTGAGGCCTCCGAAGACTGTATTCATTTTCAGAGCAAAGGGTATAATAAATTTTGAAACCACAGGAAAAGTGGGGGTTGAAGTATTTCTTCCAGAGCCCATATTGGAGTTGGGATGATCTTTGGTAAATGTATTGTTATATGTGTAGGTTCTTTTATTTTTTTTCATACCTTTTCTCCATAAAGCTTCTACCTTAAGAATAAAATGTGCTTAGAATCATAGAATATTAGGGTTGGAAGGGACCTCTGGAGGTCATCTAGTCCAACCCCCTGCTCAAAGCAGGACCAATCCCCAACTAAAACATCCCAGCCAGGGCTTTATCAAGCCTGACCTTAAAAACTTCTAAGGAAGGTGATTCTACCACCTCCCTAGGTAACCCATTCCAATGGTGGACCACCCACCTAGTGAAAAAGTTTTTCCTAATATCCAATTTAAACCTTCCCACTTGCAACTTGTTTGGTCATCTGCTACCACTGAGAACAGTCTAGATCCATCCTCTTTAGAACCCCCTTTCAGGTAGTTCTCCCCTCAGTCTTCTCTTCTGTAGACTAAACAATCCCAGTTCTCTCAGCCTCTCCTCATAAGTCATGCGCTCCAGGCCCCTAATAATTTTTGTTGCCCTTCTCTGAACTCTTTCCAATTTTTCCACATCCTTCTTGTAGTGTGGGCCCCAGAACTGGACACCATACTCCAGATGAGGCCTCACCAATGTCGAATAGAGGGGAACAATCATGTCCCTCGATCTGCTGGCAATGTCTCTACTTATACAGCCCAAAATGCCATTAGCCTTCTTGGCAACAAGGGCACACTGTTGACTCATGTCCAGCTTCTCCTCCACTGTAATCCATAGGTCCTTTTCTGCAGAACTGCGGCCTAGCCATTCGGCCCCTAGTCTGTAGCAGTGCATGGGATTCTTCCGTCCTAAGTGCAGGACTCTGCACTTCTCCTTGTTGAACCTCATCAAATTTCTTTTGGCCCAGTCCTCTAATTTGTCTAGATCCCTCTGTATCCTATCCCTACCCTCCAGTGTATCTACCACTTGCTTAGAAAGAGCTTGCTTGCTTACAAAGAGCTGTGTGTAACTTATAACTATGGGCAATTACACTGTTATTAGTACCCGAAAAGAAAGCAAGGAGGCCTGCATAGGCAGACTTTGTCTGGAATAATACAGTGAAGGCAGGAAACTGGTCAGCCAAGATATATCCCAGGGAGAAAAGAGACACAGCATCCAATCCGTGATCCATAAACATGATCCATGGATAACTGCAGATTTACAGGGCTCTAGATATAAAATTTGGATCCACATTCATCCATGATCCACAAACATAGCCCATGGAAATCCAAGGCAAATATCTGCAGCTCTCCAGGGCTCTTGTTGTGTTCCCATTTCTTTGTTAAAGAAAGTGAAGATGAATCCCTTGTCAAAGAAAACCTTACTCATTATATTGTATGTGTGAACTATAGGTTAGTTCCTTACCCATTGTTTTGGCTAATATTGGCAATATTTTAGATAAGTTTCAGTATGTATTCAGATAGGACTAAACCCAGAGACCATCCCTTTCAGAGTCATAAGTGATCTAATCACCACAACAAATAACACAGGCCTCTCTTTGTTACATATTTGGGAAGTTTTTAACAGAGGTGCTGGAACAATTTTTATAATGGGGGTGCTGAAAGCCATTGAATCGAACTGTAAACCCTGTATATAGTGGAAACCACTTCCAAGCCTTGAGGTGCTGCAGCATCCTCTGCTCTCTTAGTTCCAGCATCTATGGTTTGTAATACTGCAAACCATCAAAGTACCCATCTGGATGACAAGTTAAGTATAACTGGGAGTCACTGAAGTGGTTCTAATTGCCTCTGGGAAATGATTCTAATAATCATGAGATGGATTTTCATCAGCAGTGATCAACCATGTGAGAGGGAGTGTGCACAGGATCTGATAGGTATGGTCAGGGTTATAACTCCTATGCTGTTGAGACCGAAGTGTGTGTGTACATGTATTTGTATAATATATCTCTCCCCAGATTCCTGAGAGGGATTTGCATAGACTGGACCTGTCTGACTGAATAACACAGAAATACCTAAGACTATATCCCATAAAAAAGACTGAGATGGCCAGGAGATATGCCAACATTTCCAATTTTTGATGGCAAGATGATGAAAACAATCAGTGATTCAAAAACTTGACATTGCCATTGACCAGAATGAGGGTAAATTGGGTTTGTACTGGAGTCTTGCCTGTCTGCATCTCATGTCCATGGACATGACTCAGGTTAGTCCCAAAGCTACCTGACACAAAGGTCCTTGGAGTCCCTTTCACTTTTATTGTTGAAAATGATCTGAAATTATGAAACTGAGGTTACCGGCTCATTTATCCTAAAGGAGCAAACCCCGAGTTTCCTTCACAAATACATACTATGACCCTCATTTGGGGCCGTCATCACACAGCACATTCCACATTAGGGCCCTGGTGGTTGATAGGTAGGTGAAAAAAGTGTCTGCTTGGAGCTATGGGGGGAAATTTTCTTCTACCCCAATCTTGGGTACAACCCCTCAGCGCCTGCCCCCTCCCGCTCATTGCTTCCTCCCCCCGAAACCTGTGGAGCCTACAGCTGGGGGTGAAACGCAGCAGACACAACACTAGACTACTGCCTCCAGCCCCCCCACTCCTGCCAGCCTCCTTAGTCCCGTCCCCCAGCACGAGCCCCGCCCCCTACGTGTCCCCGCCCCGTTCTCAGAAGACTGCGTGAGACCGGGCCGCTCTGCGCATGCGCTTGCTGCTGTCTGCGCATGCTCACTGGAGATGCGGGTCCGGTCCGGTTTTGGAGCCGCTCGCCCTTCGACGCCGCCGGCGGCTGGGGTGGAAAAGCGCCGCGTAGCCGTCAGCGGCGGCAGGAGGGGGGACCGGCCGCGGAGAGGAGCCGCTTGGCACAGAGCCGCCGACAAGGTGCCGCCTCACAGCCCGGAAGGGACGGGAACGCGGGACGGGGCCGCTCTGTGTACGGTTGCCATGGAAACGCCCCGCCGTGCGTCCCGGCGTCAAAGGACTGCGGCGGCATTTCCCCCCCCCCCCCCCGGGGGCTTCCCCGCCCCTTCCCCAGCCCGGGGCAGGACCCGACTTCCTGCCTTCTCCCACCGCGGGGTCGGGAATATCGTTTATTCGTCTTCCCCTAGTTCTGTCCTTTGAATCGATGGAGCCAGGTGCAAAACCGACTCCCCCTGGCTGTGCTGTGTGACAGTAACAGGGAGGGAAGGGGACACGGGCATGCAAACAGAAGGGAAATGGCCCCTCCAAACAAAGTTTACTCGTATACAAGAGGAAGGTCAGGTAGGTTTGGTCTAGAGCAAACATTTAATAAAGTCCTGTGCTGACTACAGGAACTACTCCCTTAACCTTGTAGTTATGGTCCTGAAAAATGGGACTTTAAGTAAAGTAATGTTAAGCGAATCCAATTGCCCCATAAGAATTAATGTAAATGAGAACCTAACCCCCTAGGGAATTTTTTTTCACCAAACAAAAACTATAGAGCAGTGGTTCTCAAACCTTTTTACTGGTGACCCCTTTCACATAGCAACCCTGTGAGTGCAACCCCCCCTTATAAATTAAAAACAGTTTTTTAATATATTTAACACTGTTATAAATGCATAAATGCTGGAGGCAAAGTGGGGTTGGGGTGGAGCTTGTGATCCTTGCAACCCCCTGAGGGGTCCCAACCCCCATTTTGAGAACCCCTGCTATAGAGAGAGAGAGGGAGTGTGTGTGTGTCGCTGCTTTGGGGGAGCGGGAGGCAGCGGGACCCCAGCTGGCAGGAGCCTGCAGGGGAAACCCCAAAGCAGCGGTTGGCTGAGATGCTCAGCCTGCTCTGGGGTTCCCCCTGCTGGCCCCTTGCCAGCCGGGGTCCCCGCCTGTCCCGCTCAGTGCCTTCATCCAGGCTGGCAGCAGGCTGAGACCCTGGCTGGCAGGAGCCTGTGGGTGAAACTCCAAAGTGGGTGTGGACTGACCTCAGCCCCTCCCCTTCTGCCCAAAGCCCCGCCCTTTCCAGACTATCATGTGAAGCCTTAAATTTCACGGAATAAATGAAGACTCAGCACACCACCTCTGAAAGGTTGCCAACCCCTGCATTAGTGGAACAGTTCAGTGGTTCTCAACCTATGGTCCATGGCCCAGTCCACACAAAGCTGCAGCTCAGGTGACATCCTTGGGGCCAATCAGGTAGTATTGGATGTGGCCCAAAATGGTATAATAGGTTGAAAACCACTCATGGAGCAAAGGATGAATTCACGAGGTTGAAGTTGGCTGCTTATTTGTGGTACCAGCTCCTTATTCATAGTTCCCAGTTACTTGTTCAAAGGCCTAAATTGTTTAAAAATATATAAATGCAGGATTAATTTTTTAGACTTTATCAAATTCATTTGATTGAATGTGATGAATTTAAATGGCTAATTATATAATTGAGACAAGGCGAGTGAGGAAATTTCTTTTATTTGATCAACTTCTCTTGTTGAGAGACACAAAAATTGGTCCAATAAAAGATACTACCTCACTCTCCTTATCTCTCTCATCTCTTGGGACCAAAACAGCTATAATACTGCATAATTATGTATTAAAATAATTAAACTAGGAGCTGTGTTTTGACTGGCTGTATGTGACTAAATAAGTCTCTGGTCACGTTAAATGACAGGTCCATGTCTGAAGGAAGCGAGACAAATAACTCCCTGACCTGAAGCTTTGTTCCGATGAAACGTTGCTACATGAAGCTCCAACACCACTTCTGTACTGTAAATGGTGACTGAATAAAGAACTGGATTTTGATTGGCTTTACATGACAAAATAAGTCGTAGGTCACCCAAACTGACATGTCCCTTCAATTGCTAATCTGTTTTGAAGTGGTTGAAAGATGAAATTCCTTTACTTGAAACTTTGGGCTGGTCTACATTAAAGTTGTCAGGTGACCTAAGGTACACTACTTCAGTTACGTAACTGAAGTTGACGTAACTTAGGTTGACTTACAGCAGTGTCTATACTGCGTTGTGTCAACAAGAGACACCCTCCCGCTGACTTACCTTCTGCCTCTTGGGGAGATGGAGTTCCGACGTCAATAGGAGAGTGCTCTGCTAGCGGCTTCGCTTTTCTTCACTAGACCCGCTAAATCAATACCACTGCATTGATTACAGCAGTGCTGATTTAACCATAAGTATAAGACAAGCCCTTTATCTGTATGGAAAAGTATTGCCTGTTTCACCAGCCTTCCTCCACCCACCTCCAAACACATCCACTCCCTTTAGCAGGCTAAAAGAAGCAGCAAACAGATGTTTCAGAAGGTGAAACCTGTGGAACCTATGCTTGCAGGTCCAGGGATTTGTTGAGTGTTGTGTTTGTTCCATCTATTGTCTGTTTGTTCTCTGTGAGGGTGGTGGGACTGAATTGTGGGCTCCAGAACTGGCCAAGTGAGGCAGGTCTGTGTTTCAGTGTGGACCTTGTCACTGAGACCCTTGTGTCTTTAAATGAAACCTGTATTTGATGTTTCTGAGGTGCTTATTCCCTCCTTGTTTGCAAGGGAGGGAGTTGAGCATTGAGGCTTAAAGTGTAGGTCAGTTGTCAGATGAGCAGAAGTGGCAAACTGGATGAGTTGCAGTGGCAGTTTAGAAAAGAAGTGTGATTCTTGTTTTAGGTATGACTCTGCTCCAGGTAGCAGATATGAATGATACTGTGACCCTCTCTGGATGTGCTATGTTGTCCTTTCTGCTGGTAGTCAGAGTAGATTTCTGGTGGGTGAAATGCAAGCTGGTGGGCATATTGGGAGGAGAAGATATGTGGTCTGAAAGCATAAATTGCAACACTGCGGCACCTGAGAAGATGAACACTTCCTGGACTTTGGAAATCAATCATTGTCACAAATGCCACATGGGGATGGATCAGTGTTAAGGGAATTGGATAGCGGAAATGAAAGGACTGAACAGATGATTTTTGACCAAGAAGGAAATAAGAACAGGGAGGCATTCAGCTCCATTAGGAGTATCAAACTCAGCAAGCCAACTGCAAAAGAAACTGTCTCTGGAGGAATGGAACAGAAAACTACAAGGGACACCTCTGATGGGTGTTCTTGTGGTGTGAAGTAAGCAGCAACTAAGATAGAGTCCTCATTAGAATGGTTGAAGAACTTCTCTTGGGACAATAGGAAAGTGAAGGATTATGAAGTCATCTGGCAAGTCTACACTGATGATCATACTTATTGGAACTAATGAACAGTACCACATGCAACTACACAGATTATGAAAAATCTCAGGCATATTGGAAGGAAGAGGAAGAAAAGGAAAGCCCAGTTGATCTTTTTGGAGATTTTACCAATCCATTGAATGAGAGAAGGCAGAAAATAGTGGAGGTGATCTTCTGCTTGCATGACTGGTGTGAAGCTGAAGGTTTTAGTTTTGTGTAACATTGGGACCCATTGCAGTGGAAAGGTGCCTGCATCTCACAGGTAGAGAGCTAACCTTCTCAGTTGGAGACTAGCTAAAATGTGTTTAATGGCATTAACACAAAGGAGGGTGCTGAGGAGGCAAATGTAATCTAAAACTCACACAAGATGTTATGAACAAATTTTAACTGTGACAAAAATGCGAAGTAAAGATGCTTTTCAGTTGCTAGTATACTTATGCTTGAAGTCTGGGTAGCAAGTAAGAGCACTTAGAAATTTTTGTTAACGGGGAAAATATATAACTCGCATTGCTGAAACCTGAAATGAGATGTCTATTCCCCCAGAAAAATTCTTCATCTGCCCTCTCTGTAACACTTTTCCATGTAACTGGAATATAGCATTTTTTAAAACATTGTTTCAAATATTGATTAGGTCAGTAGAAGTCATCAAAATCATTTTCATGAACCATAGAGTTCATTAAAGCAAAGTTGTTGTCATTAAAGCATAACTCTGAATCATTTTGTATGTTTCCATAGACTTGGTCAGACTTATGGCTGGCATTTCTATGGTGGAATTTTGGAATTAAAAATAAACAGAGGTGGCGATAGAGAGTTCTCCAAGTTCCATTGAAGTTTACCAAGCCACGTGTGTTTTGCCATGAGGCACGTACAGCAGCAAAGACACTAACTTGCTCAACTAATTTTAGTATAGAGGAATAGGTTAGTATTTCTTTAAGTAGTTTGTGGGCATTCTAGTGATGGCCACTATTTTAGAAGCCATTAGAAACCTCTCAGAGCAGCAGTGTGCATAAAGCTAGACTTTTAAAGTTTGTATATAGTTAAACATGTTTATTTGGAACCCAATTGTGCCCAACCGGTGTTTTCATTTCATTTTTGTTGGGTAAAGAGCAAAACAAACAACTCAAATAAAAACAAATGTCTGTATATCTAACACAAACACATTTCAATAAATTTAGCCATTTTTCCTATTCTTAATTCATCTAACAAAGAAAAATTCCTGTAGACTTCATTTATAGCTATCACATTTGTGAAAACATTACAGCTGGATTTGCAAGTTGATTGAATATTACTTTTTGTTTTTGTCATGCATATTGTATGTTAACTAACAATGCAAACAAAGAATAAAACTGGGGGCAATGTGTTTGTCAGAAAAAAAGGTTCAACGCAGAGAGTGGCATAGCCTCATATCTTCATAATGTAAAATCATCATGGTTGTAACTTGGAGTGACCCCGTATGTATTTTGTCTCATACAACCATTCAAAACCCAGCTCCTTTTCAAGCCCTATGCACAATATGGGATGGTGGTGTGATGTTGCAGTATATTGTTCAGGAACAAAGATTCGGATTAGGGAGTGACTTGTCCTAGGTCCTTCAGAACAGTCTGGCAGGTCACAGGGACGTGTCAGTTGGGTTGAGCCGAATATTATTTTGTCAAGAGACTTAAGGGGAGATATGATAGAGGTATATAAAATCATGAGTGGTGTGATGAAATTTAATAAGGAAAAGTTATTGACTTGTTCTGATAATATAGGAATGAGGGGCCACCAAATGAAATTAATGAGCAGCAGGGTTAAAACAAGTAAAAGGAAGTTCTTCTTTACACAGTCAATTTGTGGAACTCCTTGCCTGAGGAGGATGTGAAGGCTAGGACTATAACAGGGTTTAAAAGAGAACTTGATAAATACATGGTGGTTAAGTCCATTAATGGCTATTAGCCAGAATGGGTAAGGAATGGTGTCCCTAGCTTCTGTTTGTCAGAGACTGGTGATGGATGGCAGGAGAGAGAGCACTTGATCATTACCTGTTAGGTTCACTCACTCCGGGACACCTGGCATTGGCCACTGTTGGCAGAGAGGATACTGGGCTGAATGAACCTTTGGTCTGACCCAGTACGGCCTTTATGTTCTTATTTGTAGACAGACATAACTCAGCTCCTTATTTCATTAATAAGTAATTAGTAATTTAACATTTTATCACATTAATTTGAAATTTCACAAAAATGTACATTAATATATTTTAAAATATTTTTGGCCTTTGATTAAGGAACTGGGAACCATTAGTAAGGCACTGGTACCACAAATAAGGAACCAACTTCAGTCTCATGCAGAATTCTGACTTGGATGAGGATGGTAAACCTGCTGAAAAATGAAAAGTGATGTCTACAAAGATGTGAACTGGGATATTGACTGACTCTTTAGTGATTTTTGGAAACAAGCCTGTCATTCAATGGCTCTGTAAGGATACATATGTGGAATCATTCTTTGACTGGCAGTTTTAGTTCATAATTCATTGTGTAATGTATGAATGTTTGTTCTTACAAAAGTTCGTTTTTTGCTGATTTTCCTTGGCTCTAGTTACAGTTGATGTTTTTAGGTGAGCACTCTTCTAGCTTGTTACAGTAGAGGACTATTAAGACTGCTATTGCTTGTTTTCTAAGTATATAATCAAAAAAGTTTTCTCTTTACGTGCTGTTTGTCTGTTTCCTGCTCCGGTAACATCACTGTGGTTGTCACTGAATCATCAGCTTTTGGGTTTGAAATAGAAAATTTCATGAAATAACACTATGTTGTCTGGAAACTATTATGTGTGGTGACTCTGAAGGCATTGCAGCCTCTAAATGTGGTGTTTTTGTTTTGTTTTTTGTGAGGGGGGTTGTTTTTAAACTCCCTCTCCTCCTATCAAACACACTCTGAGCTGGACATGCTAAACATTTGCAGTATTTTCCAGAAGATTGAAAAGTGAAGAGGGAAGAACAATATTATTTGAACTCCAGTGGTACAAGGAGATTTTTAGAGATATGAGAATGTTTTCCCCACCCTCACCATGGTTTCAAATTTTGTTCTTTTTAAAACCTGTTTTAACTGCATGTGAAATAACTGAATTATTTATTAATGTCTTAATTATTAATCACTTGCAAGTAGTGTTATATTTTGTCTCTCCTATACACAGTGCTTCCTGTAAAGTATTTTGTAGAAGAATGCATTCTTCAAAGAATAAAAATGTAGAAAAGCCAGACCCATTTTATAGACCTTCCATACCTAAGCAGAAGACCAGCGCTGAGATAATAAATGAAGCACGAAATGCATTAAGGATTTTAAGAACTCAGAGGCCATTTACGCCTAGAGCGGACCAAAGGAAACTTTTTGGATCTGCATCTTCACGAACACCAGAAAATAGACCCCCCTCCACGTTTAGGTACAGAGACTTTTAAAGATTTTTTTATTATATTTTTAGCAGTGAGAGGTTTGATTTATATATATAAAATGTGTATATGTAATGTTTATGGTCCTTTTTCCTGTGTTAGGATGTAATTAGCAGTATAGACTTTCTCATCTTTTAATGATGTTCACTGGTATTTGTTAAACTGTGTCCTAGAAGTTCTTGTGACTTGAAACTAACTGTGGCAGTGATTACACCAAATTTGTATGTAGAGTATGGTGTAGAGAAGGTTTTGTATCACAGTTTCCATAAAATCTGTTTCTAAAGTCTTTTAATTTCTTTTATTTCAGAAAATTCCTCCTTGAGTTCCAAATGTTTAAGCAGGTTTAAGATTATTTTCCTTTTTGAATAGTTGGTTATCTTCTCCTCTGGCTTGTGGCAGCATAGTTCTCAGAGGGCAAGATCTCTTAGTTCTGTGACAGTGGTAGATGGCTCCTGCCTTTTCTGGTGTCCCTCTATCCAGAAGCATGGCTTCTGCAGGAGTTGCACTGCTGTTGCCTGCATCCACCCCTTATGATTGCTCAGAAGCAGCTGTAGCAAGGTTTTAAAATGAGTTATATATCTTCAAGCAGCTTCAATGCATTTTCCACACAATAAGTAGGAGAGGGTGTCAGTATGCAGGCAGTCCTCTGATTTCCTCCCCACGCCCACTGAGCCATTCTACTTGACACCTCAGTTAAATTGCTTCTGTAGGATTATAGGGAAAGAAGAATGGTATTACAGATGAGATTCACCCCCTTGTTTACAAGCAATGGGGAAAGATCCTTTGTGGGGAAACAAAATGGGGTCTGTGTTAATATTCCTTTTCTGTTCTTTATGCTAGTCTCCATGCTTCCAGTTTTGAATCAGGTGAATCAAGACCGGTTTCTGGTACACGTCTCAGCCCACTGGACCATGTGAGTGCTTATTAGAAAGAATGTTATATAATGGTGAAATAAAGTATTGTGAATTGTACCAACCCACTGTAGTGGTGTAAAAGGATTATGTGAAAACTGATTAAATGGATGTTTTGTGTGGTTTATTAGAATGGGAGAGATGAGAAAGTAGAATTGATTTCTTTTTACGCTGCTGTAGCTGTGTTGGTCCTAGAATATTAAAGAGAAATGGTAGGTGAGGTAATATCTTTTTATTAGCCAACTTCTGTTGGTGCGAGAGACAGCTTTCAAAAAGTTTCTTTCACCAACAGAGAAGTGGGTTCAATAAAAGATATTGCCTCATCCACCATGTCTCTCTAACAGTATTTTAGGTATTTAAGTATTTCTGTGTAGCATTCTAACCCCAAATATAACAGCATTGCCATAGTGTTTAAGAACCAGAAGTGGAAAATTGATTAAGTCTGTTTTCATATTTAAGGTAAGTGAAGTGCAAAACGCCAACAAGTAGCACTGGCACTGAAAAAGAAATTTAGAAATTTAGATCTGCGACTTGCAGTTGAAAAGTGTGGCTGAGTTGTTTATAATGTACGGTAGTTCTAGTCAGTTCAAATGGTAACATTTAAAATTGGGATAGTTACTTTTAAGAACATATATACTGATGTCTTCTATTGAGAAAATGCTGAATTATTTTATAGATGTGCTAGTTTTGTAGTTGAGATTAGTCTTTAATATGTGACTAGGTCATGGACTCTTAAAATATTAAGTTGTCTAATGAAGTAGTACAGTGCACACTAAATTAGTAACATCAGTGGTACAAGCATCCTTCAGTAATTCATTTCAGTCATATTTCTGTTCATAATAGCAGCTCACACAATATTGAGTTCTTTGGGAAATTTTAGAGTCCATTTCCAATTTCATAACATTGCAATTATTTTGATACATCAAAGAAAAATATTTCTATGAATGAAACACTTTTGTTTAGTTCTGATCTTTAAAATGGGGTTTAGACTGGGGTTTTGGGCATTTTTATACAATTATTGTAATTACTATATTAGTGTGATCTATTTAGGTACTTACAATCTTTGTGGTATCTTAGCTCTGTAGTATTGTGAGAATCTCCCAAGTGTGTTATAGGTAGAAAGCGTTCTCTTCCTAGCCTGTGTAACACTAAAAGCTCCTCATTGCCAGCTGGCAGAGGGCCCACCTTACTGTAACTCAAATCAGGCCTGACAAACTCATCACTCCCAGGTGTCAAGTAAGGTATCATGTAAATTGGTGATGTGCTGATATGTTGGGTTGTGTACAGAGTGTGTTAGTGCTGAAAATATGTTCTTAAAATGTGTTTGGAAGGCAGTGCATAAACTTAGCCTGCCATAGACAAAGGACTTTGTGTTTTCCCGTGTGTGATTATTGGCAGAAGACGTTAAAACAATATTTACATATAAGGTAAAGAAATCTAAGAAGCAATTGATTAGTGACCACATTGGAGGACAGTCTGCACCCCAGGAATCCTTCCTGGCCCTTGAGACAGAGAGAATGCATTTTGGTTAATATAAAGGGTTAATATAGTTATCAATCACTTA
Source organism: Sternotherus odoratus (assembly GCA_032164245.1). Taxonomy (NCBI): domain Eukaryota; kingdom Metazoa; phylum Chordata; order Testudines; family Kinosternidae; genus Sternotherus; species Sternotherus odoratus. The sequence goes on from JAVMKO010000003.1 coordinate 66,399,821, forward strand.
GGGAACAAAAGGAACAGCACTCTTTGATTCTGTAAACATTGGGTACCCTGGCCTGAAAGTGGGACATGCTGGTAACCTGATGTAAGTGAGAAAACTGCTTAGCAAGTTTCAATTTTTGCATAAGATTAAGTTTTAATCACTAGGAAGTGTATTCTATTTTGGTTTGTTTGTAACCATACCGGTCTCTTCTTCTCTTGCTTAGTAGCATTTAAACTTCTGTTCTTTGTTAATAAACTTATTCTTGTGTTATTGCAAAACAATCTTAGTGCTGTGTATTGAAGTGAAATGTTAGTCATCAGCTGACTCAGTAGTTCTCAACCTGGAGCCCAATCAACACAGAGCTGCAACCTACAATGGTAAATAGGTTCAGAACCACCTAGCTAACCTAATAGGTTTATGTGTACTCTGTCTCTTCGGACTGGACATTTCAGGAGTAGGTTTCTTGGGAACTGGGGTTCACTGATTCTTAACTTGCAGGTAAGTTTTATTTATACTAGCAGACTCTTGAAGTTTCCAGGCAAGGCAGGCAAGCTCTCACTCTTGCTAAGGCAGAGGGCTAACACAGTGCCTTATGGTTCTGGGTATCCAGTGCCAGATACCACAGTCTGTAGAAGCAATAATTTGATTAGTTTATTGTGGGGTCTTTTGGTGGGTTTGTGGGATAGTGAAAATAAGTTACTGAGGAAAGCCAAGTTAAAGCAATCAGTTTTTCATTTAGTTTTAAAAATTATGAGGTCTGAGGTTGTCATTCACTCTTGAGAGTGGGTTCCATAATCTAGGTCCAGCTCCTGTGAAAATGGTCTTCCATACTTATGAGCTTGCCTATAATGATGGAAAATGTAATAGTTCCAATGGAATGTAGCTGTTGGAGGTCATGGTTATTAAGGTATTGCGGACACTCTTTTGGGTAGCTAAAATCAATCCCATGGAGAGCTTTGAAGATTAAAACAGACTTGTTCAGCTGGACTTTATATTTTATGGAGAGTTAGTGCAAAAAGCAGAGTCTCGAGGGTGATGAATTCATGGACATCTGAGTTGCTAAGCACATGGATTTCTATGTTGTACCAGATGGAGCATTTACAGGGTCTGTAGTTTCATCTAATTCCGGGGTCTCCAAACTTTTCAGCCCGAGGGTCGCATTAACTATCAAATAGCAGTTCGGGGGCCGACAACACACTCGAGGTCCAAATAAAAAAGAATCAAAACATGGATGTTGTTTTTAATTATTTATTTAATATTATTTTATTCAGTTATTATTTAATAACACATTGATACACTACACATGAACACCTGTTCACTACACCTGTTCACTACACCTGTTCACTACACATGAACACTACACATGAACACTACACATGAACACCTGTTCACTACACATCAACCCCCCAACTGACCCACCCAGCCAGGACTCTCCCCCCAAAACCTCCTTTCCTCCAACCCCCCCCCCCAACTGACCCACCCAGCCAGGTCTCTCCCCCCCCAAACCTCCTTTCCTCCAACCCCCCCCCCCCAACTGACCCACCCAGCCAGGTCTCTCCCCCCCCAAACCTCCTTTCCTCCAACCCCCCCCCCCCAACTGAGCCAGGTCTCTCCCCCCCAAACCTCCTTTCCTCCAACCCCCCCCCCCAACTGACCCACCCAGCCAGGTCTCTCCCCCCCAAACCTCCTTTCCTCCAACCCCCCCCCCCCAACTGACCCACCCAGCCAGGTCTCTCCCCCCCCCCAAAACCTCCTTTCCTCCAACCCCCAACTGACCCACCCAGCCAGGTCTCTCCCCCCCAAACCTCCTTTCCTCCAACCCCCAACTGACCCACCCAGCCAGGTCTCTCCCCCCCCAAACCTCCTTTCCTCCAACCCCCCCCCCAACTGACCCACCCAGACAGGTCTCTCCCCCCCAAACCTCCTTTCCTCCAACCCCCAACTGACCCACCCAGCCAGGTCTCTCCCCCCCAAACCTCCTTTCCTCCAACCCCCAACTGACCCACCCAGCCAGGTGTCTCCCCCCCCAAACCTCCTTTCCTCCAACCCCCCCCCCCAACTGACCCACCCAGCCAGGTCTCTCCCCCCCAAACCTCCTTTCCTCCAACCCCAAACTGACCCACCCAGCCAGGTCTCTCCCCCCCAAACCTCCTTTCCTCCAACCCCCCCCCCCACTGACCCACCCAGCCAGGTCTCTCCCCCCAAAACCTCCTTTCCTCCAACCCCCAACTGACCCACCCAGCCAGGTCTCTCCCCCCAAAATCTCCTTTCCTCCAACCCCCCCCCCCCAACTGACCCGCTCAACCCGGTCTCTCCCACCCCCCCCCCCCCCAACTGACCCGCTCAACCCGGTCTCTCCCACCCCCCCCCCCCAACTGACCCGCTCAACCCGGTCTCTCCCACCCCCCCCCCCAACTGACCCGCTCAACCTGGTCTCTTCCGCCCCCCCCCCCCCACTGACCCGCTCAACCCGGTCTCTCCCCACAGACCGTTTCGCCGCCTGGCAGTGGGTGGCTCCTTGTTTCTGGCGGTGCGGCGCGTCCCGGCCCCAGCTCTGAGCCGTCCCTGGCCGGCGGCGGCAGCGGAGCACGCGGCGCGTCCCGGCCCCGCGGCTGGTGCGTCCCGGCCGGTGGCGGCCGCGGAGCACGCGGCGCGTCCCGGCCGGCGGCGGCCGTGGAGCACGCAGCGCGTCCCGGCCCCGCGGCTGGCGGCAGCCGCGGAGCACGCGGCGCGTCCCGGCCGGCGGCGGCAGCGGAGCACGCGGCGCGTCCCGGCCCCGTGGCTGGTTCCCGACCGATCTCCACGGGCCGGATGAGAGGGCCTCGCGGGCCGCATCCGGCCCGTGGGCTGTAGTTTGGAGACCCCTGATCTAATATATGGAGTTGAAATAGCCTAGAGCACATGAATGTGTGAATCCATGTGCCCAGGACATTGTGTAATAGGAATTGGCATATCTACTATTGGATACTTTTTAATTTTCTACAAATTAAGCCACTTCCTAAGTAGCACTGCAAATAACAGGCCTTCTTTGAGATGTGCATACTTGGTGCCTTTCAGGATTGGGCATAACATTTTGTAATGGAGCTCATGTTTAATGTAGATGGCTTATTTAAGGGAAATAAATATTATTTAGATTTAATAAATTCATTGCTAAATTAAAGCTAGCTTATGGTTAATTCTTTTAGCACTTAAAGTTTTCTCTTGGAACTGGTATTAGACATGCTTTTCTCAGTGCCTATTTTTGCCGGCTTTCTGTGGTCATACTGACATTTGGTCTAACTTGTTGCATGAAGTGGCTTAAAGAACTAGATTTTTCTGGTTGCTATTGTTTAATTCTCGCCTAAATTAGTCAGAAGTTGGAATAAAATATATGGTGAATGTTGCAAAGTTTTATTTTGCTAATTTTAGGTTCTATGGAAATACAAATGGGATATATAACAGTTTGTAAAAACCGATCTTTGTCTTTCTTTGTAATAGAAGCCAAAACTACTTTCATCGCCTATAAAAGATGAAGATTCTTCCATTTCCTTCCCGAAGCCTCCAGTGGACCCAATGGAGGTTAGGAAAGTCAGCAGTGCCCGGGCTCGTTTATGTAGAACAGCTTCTCAGGGAAATCTCCTTCTAGATAAAATACTACTTCCTCATGAGCGTAAGAGCATTTCAATATAATTCAAGTGTCTAAATCTAGAGCCATGTGATGTTTTAGAGTAAAAATTGCAAATCCTCGACTTTCATTTTTGAAAACAGGACTTAGGCTCCTAAATCACTAGGCTCCCACGTGTCTGTTGCTTTAAAAAGGCCATTTGAGTGGAGGTGATCATTAAATTATAGATTTCATGAGTCTAAGGAAAGGAAAAAGTTACAGCAGTGGAATAAGGACAGTGCACTTCAAAAAAGCAGACTTTAACAAACTCAGATAACTGGTAGATAAGGTCCTATGGAAAGAAAATCCAAAGGAAAAAGGAATTCAGGAGAATTGCCAGTTTCTCAAAGAGTTTGCTGTTGTACCTTTAATATTGTCTATCCCAAGGTGAAGGAAAGATAAGAAGGATAGTAAGAGGCCAGTAATGCTTCGTCAGGAGCTCTGTAATGACCTGAAAATCAAAAAAGAATTCTATAAAAGTGGAAATATGGGCATATTCTAGGGAGAAGTTCATAAGAATAGCACAAGAATGTAGGGACAAAATCAGAAAAGCTAGGGCACAAAATGAGTTACACCGAGCAAGGGACTTAAATGGTAATACGGTTTATTAAATACATTAGGAGCAAGAAAAAGATAAAGGAAGATGTAGGTCCTCTACTTAGTGGGTAAGGAGGGCTAATAGCGGATGATGTCAAGAAGGCGCAGATGTTGAATGCTTATTTTGCTTTAGTCTTCATTGAAAAGGTTCATTGTGATCAGATGCTTAACACGATGAATATTAAGAACAAGGAAGAAGGAACACAAGCCAATGTAGTTAAAGAATACATTAAAGAATACTTAGATAATCAAGATGTATTCAAGTCAGCAGGGTCTCATGAAAATTGTGCTAGGTTTCGTGGGCTAATACCCACTTCCACTGCATGCATCTGACGAAGTGGGTATTAGCCCACGAAAGCTTGTGCTTCAATATTTTAGTTAGTCTTTAAGGTGCCACAGGACTCTTTGTCACTTCTGCAATTCCAGACTAACATGGCTACCTCTCTTGATTCTTGGAGGACAGATGATGTCTTAGAGGACTGAAGAAGGGCAATATAGTGCCTATCTTTAAAAAGAGGAATAAAGAGGACCCAGGAATTATAGACCAGTCACCCTAACTTCGATACCTAGAAAGATATAGGAAAAAATTATTAAACAATCTGTTTATAAACATCTAGAGGCTAATAAGATAAGTAATAGCCAACATGGATCTTGTTGGCACGATTACCTCCATCCACTAGGCCAGTAACCCTGTCAAAGTAGGAAATTAGATTGTCAAGAGATAATCTATAGACATGATATATTTTGATTTTAGTAAGGCATTTGACACAATTCCACGTGTCCAGTCTCATAAGCAAACCTGGGAAATGTTATCTATCTGAAATTACTGTAAGGTGGGGCATGCAACTGGTTGAAAGACTGCTAAAAGAGTCTTTCAATGGTTTACTCTCAGATACATCCTCCTAGGGGTCTGTCCTCATCGTGTTAAGCATTTCATCACAATGAATCCGATACTATCCAGTATTTTTGTTAATGATCTGAATAATAGAGTGGAATGAATGTTTATAAAATTTGCATATGAAACTAAGCTGGGAGGTGTTGCTAGCACTTTGGAGGACAGGATTAGAATTAAAAACAACCATGACAAATTGAAGAATAAGTCTGAAATCAACAAGCTAAATTCAATAAAGACAAGTGCAAAGTATCTCACTTAAGAATTAAAAATAAAATGCACAGCTATAAAATGGGGGCTAGTGGCTAGGAAGTAGCACTGTTGAAAAGAAAGGGTCTGAGACTTAAAGTGGATCACTAATTGAATGAGTGAACAATGTGATGCAGTGGTGACAAAGGCTAATATCATTCTGTGATGTATTAACAGGAATGTTGTACACAAGATATGGGAGGTAATTGTCCTGTTTTCTTTGTCACTGGCCTCAGCTGGAGTACTGTCTACTTCTGGGCTCCATGCTTAAAAAATGTGGACAGATTGGAGAACGTCCAGAGGAGAATAACAAAAATTATAGAAGGTTATGAGGAAAGGCTATAAAAACCTGGGCATGTTTAGACTTGAGAAAAGAAGCCTTGTAACAGTCTCCAAATAGGGTGAGGGCTGCTACTAGCAGGATGGTGATCAGTTCTCCATATCCACTGAAGGTAGGATAAAACATAATGATCTTAATTGCATCAAAGGAGATTTAGATTAGATAGTAGGAAAAATGTTTTTACTATAATGATAATTAAGTACTGGAACAGGTTACCGGGGAGGTTGTGGAATCCCCATCATTGAAGGATTTCTAAGAACAGATTAGACAAACACCTGTCAGGGATGGTTGAGATGTACTTGGTCCTACTTCAGCACAGGGGGCAGACAAGATGACCTCTTAAGATCCCTTCCCAGTTCTACATCTCTATAATTATGTGCACCCTGTTATGTGGTTTCATTTGTGTAGGTTTCTAAAACTCTAAATATGGTAAAGTGTTAACAGTAGTTTATTGTCGGGAGAGGGATTTGATGCATTGCTGTCCTGAAAAATGTTACAGAAAATCAGTTAAAACTTTGTAATGAGTCATTTCGCATGTAAAAATGGCAAGATATTCAGTATAATAATCAAACTGTAATGTGAGACACTGAGTGTGTGCCAGTACCAATCTGCTTATCCCATTTTTGTTCTTACTCCAAAATAAGCATATAAAGAGGCATTGTTTAACATGTGCTTTTATTCCCTATCTATCTACAATCTGATCCATACATCCCAGCATCATAATATTGCTTTGTTGTCTTGTTGAGGAGAAGAAACTTAATGTTTCAGCCTTTATTTTGAAGGATTAATACATTTTTCAGTATCAGGGAAACATTTACATTGGCTTTAGGTAAGTCTACACTACCCGCCGGGTCAGCGGGTAAAGATTGATCTTTTGGGGATCGATTTGTCACGTCTAGTGTAGACACGATAGATTGATCCCCGAGTGCTCTCCCTGTCGACTCCAGAACTCCACCACGAGAGGCGGAGTCGATGGGGGAGCGGCAGTGGTCGACTCACCGCTGTGAGGACACCCAGATAAGTTGATCTAAGATGCGTCTATAGCGTAGCTGAAGTTGAGTATCTTAGGTCAACTCCTTTCCTCCCCCCTCTCCCCAGTGTAGACCTGGCCTTTGTGTAAGTTCCTTTTGGGGACATGTTAACCTTGAGAGTATTCCTTTAATCTTAATTGTACCTACTATTTAAATTACTTTTTATATCCAATTTCTGGCTGGTAATCTCAACCCTATTACTGATAAATGTGATGCTTTCTAGTTCTAAGAGGAAAGAAGAATTTCAAAATAATTGAAAGGCCAAAAAGCCTTAAAATATATTTGGTATCTTTTTAAAAAATAGGTTATCTTTTAAAAGAATGAACGTCTCTAAAAAGATCTGATGCAAAGTAGAATATTGTGTTTTCGTTACTTTGATACAGATTTCTCTAATTGATTTCAGCTTGCTGCAATAATATGAAAGATAGTATGAAGTAAAAAATCCTATATTACATTTTAAAGACCCCTTGCTGTGTTTTCATCTTGTAAGAACATTTTTGCAAAACATTTATTCCTGGTCTTTGCAGATAAGGAGGGGGTAAATTCTGAAGAACCATCTGCCATGGATGATCTTTCAAGGAGAAGTAATAAAAGTTGTTTAACAGAACTAAGTCCACAGTCCAATTTTAAGGATGATGGTATTCCACTAATTTACAATGAGCATAATAAGGCAGAGAAGGAAGACTTCTTAAAAGGGGCAGTAGCAACATCCGTATTGCAATTCAGACATGGAAGGTCAGTATTTACTTTTTTCTCTTTTCCAGTCACAGTTAATTGCTTAATATGTCATGTGTGAAAATATATAGAACTGCTAGAATTCAAGAATCAGAGAGGTAGCCATGTTAGTCTGGAATTGCAGAAGTGACAAAGAGTCCTGTGGCACCTTAAAGACTAACTAAAGTATTGAAGCAAAAGCTTTTGTGGGCTAATACAAAAATCTTGCATCCGACGAAGTAGGTATGTTTAAATTCATAACTATTACTATATGTAAATGATATATTCAGTAAAAACTTATCATTTCCCCCCTTGACCTAAGGAGATTTATTCCTCTTGTGACAAAAATAACGTTAGTTCACTATAGGTAAGGATACCTGCTTGACATGAGAATGAATGAATTAAATAGATGTATATGCTTTCAAATTTCATTTGATCACTAACATTTCAAAGCTGTGTGTCTACTAGTAACATTCAGGATATATTGTTGGGTTTAAAATGGCTATAGAGTCTTTTTTATACTTCACAGGCACGTCGCTTCACATTTAGTACTCCCAAGCGTCTTAGCTTCATAGAAGATGGGTGGAATGAAAATTAAAGACAAACTGGTGGAAAAAATAATCTTTGTCTTTTTTGGTGCTAGTGTTCCTATCAACAAAGCAAAATTTATGTATGGCTATGTGTGTGTATGTGCACCCATAATAGATTCTGAAATGCTTTCTTTAAGTATATTTACTGTACTCTGGTGGTTTAATTATTTTTTTTATTTTGATAGGTTTACTTTTATCTTCATAGTGTAGACACTGAGTTGTAGGGTGATTTAACAGGTACAGAAACAACAAGAAGTCCGGTGGCATCTTGAAGACTAGACAGATTTATTTGGGCATAAACTTTCGTGGGTAAGAAACTCACTTCTTCAGATGCATGGAGTGAAAATTATAGATACAGACAAATTTATACTGACACGTGAGAGAACTCCTTTCTCGTCATGAGTTAGTATAAATTTATCTGCATCTCTAATTTTCACTCCATTCGTCTGAAGAAGTGGGTTTTTTAACCATGAAAGCTTATGCCCAAATAAATCTGTTAGTCTTTAAGGTGCCACCGGACTCCTTGTTGTTTTTTGTGGATACAGACTAGCACGGCTACCCCCTGATACTTAACAACAGGTACAGTGTTTCAACAGACAAATAAGACCATGCTTATAATCTGTTTCTACTGTATCTGGACTGTGATGTCCTTTGTACCATTAGAATTTGTGTAACACTCAGTGGCACTGAATTCACTAGTATCCTCAGCCTGCCATTTCTTTGTTTTTCTCACTAGTGGATGTGGTATACTAGGATGTAATCTCTACCTTGGGCAAGCAACTATCTAGTGCACAAATGGCAATGGCATCCCCTACAGTCTCTATAGGTGACTGATGCTTAGGTTAGTGATTTTCTCACCTAAGTACATATATTTTGGGTACTATGATGTGGCAACTGTTATTAAAAGATTACTTTTTCACAGTTGCTACTGTAGATCTATATTGAAATTATTGCTGATATATTAATAAAATGTTACAGTAAACTTGTTAGCAGAGTTTGTAATAAGTAGTTCACAAAATTAATCATAATGCATAATTTCTGCTACTGTAATATAAGCCTCTAATTCTAAACCTGATGATAATACCAGATAATTTATGAATGTCATGTAATGACGCTGTTTCAATAACTCACTAATAATAACTCTAGCTGTGCCCCTTCTACCTTGATCTTTGAGAGAGGGAACAAAGGGAAAGAAAATCTGAAAGAATGTGGGGTTAGAGGTCAAGGAGGTTGTTGAACACTGTGTGTGTGTGTGTGTGTGTCTATCTATATACACACACACACACACACACACACAGTGTTCAACAACCTCCTTGACCTCTAACCCCACATTCTTTCAGATTTTCTTTCCCTTTGTTCCCTCTCTCAAAGATCAAGGTAGAAGGGGATATATGTAATCTATCTCTCATGACAGGGTCAGGCCAGATGGCTCCAGAAGAGTGATAGAAGATAATACATTAGCCCCCGATTAAACCAATTCCTTTCCCCTAAGTAAGATAATGGGCTGTTCCAGAACAATCAGGAAGTTGGGCTGGAACCAGTTATGGCAGGCAAGCTAATTAGGACATCTGGATCCAATTAAGAAGCTACTAGAATAAATTACAACAGGCAGGCTAATCAGGGTACCTGGTTTTAAAAGGACCTCACTTCAGTTAGTGAGGTGCGTGCAAGGAGCTGGGAGCAAGAGGCGGAGTAGAAGGCAGACCCGGGTTTCCCCCACATCCCCCTCCCAACTCCTGATCAGACACAGGAGTTGACCTAGTCAGTGGGTTCCACCAGAGGGGAAAGTCTCTGGCCTGTTCCCCGACCCACTAGGTGGGTCAGTAGAGACTGCGGGGATTGTTCTCTTCTTTTTCCCCATTCTGGCCAGGGATGAGGGTAGCTGAGTGAATGGCAGGTTTGGGCCACTGGCAAAAGTGGCCAAACTGAGGGCTGTGTGCATCTCTGAGGTAAGCAAATCTGCCGATAAGTGCAGGACCCATCAAAGCGGAAGAGGAACTTTGTGTGTGTGAGAGAGAGATGTATGTAGAGAGAGAGATGCCTGGAAATTAGTTAAGATTCCCAAGAGGGTTCTGACAACAAGAAGTTTGCCAACTACTGTGTTCTTAATAATTGCGAGGAATGAACCTCAAACTGAGTGATAATTGCAAAACTAGCAGGCATGCTAAAAATAGTTAATTTTAGCTCACTGTACAGAATTTATCTTGTACAAAGTTATTTACTTGCCCTTTATTAAATTGAATCATCTCTAGAGCTGTTATACAGCTTGCCATGCATATGGCACATTATACTATAACCACTGAAGTGTCCAGTAGTTTAAACCACAGTATGTTCTGTTTTGCTTAGTACTAATCATTACAGTTCAGATGGTGACTAACTACTGTATTGAACTTTTCTAAAAACTTGTTTTGAAAAAAATGGATCGATGCCTTCAAAGACCCTTTGTTTATGCTGATATGAAGATGGGGTTTTATTAATTAAACCCTTTTAATTAATAGGGTTTTTTCATTTAAAATGTTTCCTGTTTGTTCAAATACAGGTTTTTCTGTTTTTCATTTATTCTGTTACTGGACTGTACTTTCATCTCTTCTTCATTCTAGATTTTCTTTCCATTTCTCTCCTCCCTAAAACTCTCAAGCTTGCTAGAATGTAATATTTTTACACTTCTGAGGATGACATGACCATTTTGGAAGTTGCAATAAGTACCAATCCATGGATCCTCTGGCAATTTTGGTTGTAAAAATTGTGTAGCTGTCACAACCTCTCACAGATTAAGTTTTACCACATTAATATATCCTTTCATGTCTTGAAGGATTAGATTAGAATCTCTGTCATTACATCTTGCAACTTGGATAATCTAATTTTAAAAACACAAACCTAACAATATGCTAGGCTCTATCCTGTGCTGCTATTTGAGTATGTCACATCAACGAACAAATATGTATACATATTATATATACACGTGTATATATAAATACAATTATCCAAAATTCTTTTCACTATAAGAAAAATGCAGCAATCCCTTTCTTTCCAACCAGTAACATTATTCTTTTTTAAATAATATTTATACTATAGTTTATATTAACCTAGCATCTAAGAGCCCCATTCATGGATCATGAAGCCATTGTACTAGGCATGTGCAAACAGAACAAGACAACAGTTCCTAACCCAAAGAGTTTGCAATTAAGTAAATTTCTTCCTTTTTCAGACCTTTTTCAAATCTTCAGGGGGAAAAAAAAGATAAATTTTGCAGATATAAAAGAATATCTGATACTGATCCACGAATAACTAAATTCAAATACAAATCAGTGTGTATTATGGACAGTGCAGTGGTGGGAACTATGCCCTTAGGTATTGATAGAATGTTACAGATTAATGAATAAAAGAGAAGGGACAAAAGATCTAAGCATTTTATTAAATTTACAACTGATTAGTGACCAGCGTGGGAGGCCAGGTATTTTATGTCAAAATTATCTTCAGGAAAGGATGCTATTTCTAATTTCCCTATTCCAAAATCCTTATATAACTTTAGAGCTTGAATGAATAAAAACTATTTAAAGAGTAACTAATAATTTATCAGAGGAGCATGGATTTGCAGTAGAGAAGATATATCTAGGTAATAGGATAAGACTCTTCTAAATTATATTCCAGGAAACATAAATGCCCTGGTTCAATAATTAAAGCTGCAGAAAGTGAGAGAGCGAGCTAGAAAAATATATTTAAAAAAACACAAAACAAAAGGGGGTATGGGAATCAGTTAATTTTGTTTTCTTTAAATAGGTTTTCACATGGATTGAGAATTTAAATTGGCAAGTTTAATTCTCAATAAAATCTTGTTGGCTTCATTTCTTCTTTGTGATTTATCGCTGAATTGACAAGATTTCATGCTTGTCAGTCCTTTTAACCTGGTAGTTAGAAGCCACCTATCACTTTGTCCATGGAAATCTGCCAGAAAATCCAAATAATTTACAGCAGATGTTAAATTTGAATTAGGGAAACTAATATCAGAGGAGCTGAACCTAATAAAACACTCAGTATCTTCAGTTACAGCTCTAAGTACTTGTCTTTAGACAATTAGGAAAAATCTGTTTTCCAGTCATTTTGTTCTTGGACAGGTTTTCTCCAGCACATAAGAGCTGTACAATAGGATTTTTTCCCCTCTCCTTTGTATTAGACTTGTGTCTTTAAGTTGCAGTAGGTGCAGAGAAGGGTAATGAAAATGATTAGAGGTATGGGACATCTTCCATGGGAGAGGGGAATGTGGTGGCCCGAGACTGCCCTAGCGGCGGCCTGTGTGACTGGCGCAGGGGCTGCCTGAGCTGCCCCTGTCACTTCAGAAGTCACAGAGATCACTGAAAGTCACAGAATCTGTGACCTCTGTGACAAACTCATAGCTTTAATGATTATTAGCCAAGATGGTCAGGAATGCAACACCATGCTCTCAATATCCCTAAAAAACCTCCAAGTGCCAGAAGCTGGGACTGAATGACGGGGGATGGATCACTTGAAATTAACCTGTTCTGTTCATTTTCTCTGGAGCATCTGGCATCGGCCTCTGTCAGAGGCAAGATACTGGGCTAGATGGACCATTGCTATGACCTAGTATAGCTGTTTTTATGCAGCGATTGTACATTTTTACATATTTGGTTCTAAAAAGCACTGTGGAGTTTGAGTGTTTGACCTTGAAAGATGAAACACAATATCCAGAATCAGGCTGGAAACTGCTCTTTGGTTCTTTATCATCTCACTCAGACATTTATCTTACTGATGCCTTGATTGTGTGGTTTACTCTAGTCAGGTACACTGCTATATCCTATTGACTTCTGTGGGCCTTATGCTGGTGCAGTGAAATGCAGGATTGGAGCCTTAGACTGTTAGGTCTTCAGGACAGCAACGTGTCTTCTAATTTTGTAAAGTACCATGAACTCAGGTATCCAAAGTGAAGTGTGGGCAGTGGATATCACACACGTGACAGATAAATGCAGACATTTTTGAAAATAAGGGCCTTTCTAATGGCTGTGCGTGTCTGCATATTAAGTACGTACCTACAGTGACATAGCAGTTGTTTGTGTCAGACCTTGACACAGGTGTTCTAAAGTTCACTCATCAGAATATGTCTAGTATCCTGCAATCTTCCAGCACTTTCAGTAAAACACTGGCAATTGGAATTAGTTTTTGTTCAGATCTCCCGAAATTAATCTACCCCTTTAATGTCCTCTTTTTCAACTGGATGTTTGACTGTCCATTGAACTTAGGTTTGGGTTTATTATTTAATACTATGATGTCTTTTTTTCCCCCCAGTGAGTCAATGCTAAACAGCAATACATATAACTCTCTCTCTCAAAAAAAGCACAACCTATGTTAAAAGGACATTATTGAATTGAGTGTGATTTGTAGAAGAACCAACTGATCAAGTGATGCAAGGCTTTCAAAGGCAGGGATTTGTAATATGTTTTCCAAAGATCAGCCTGGTGTATATCCAACAGAACACGTTTTATCTAGGATTAGAGTGGGAGGGGAACAGTTCTATGACAGAGTACAATATCTGCTTGTAACGGAGTTGGTCACTCACCCGGCGGCGCCCCCGTCTGGGAATTAGCTCTTTTTGACCCGGGAGCGCCCTCTGCCGGCCGACGTCCGCTTCTCCACACTGGCTCCATGCCCCTCCCGGACCCCGGAGCCCCTTGCTGAGGGTGCTGCACCCCTGCGGTACCCCCCTGGCCTTAGGGTCTCCCCTCCCTGGGGAACCCAACACCCACTATCCCCAACTTGCCTCAGATACGGCCACTGCCAGTCACCACTGCCTCAGTTCCCCTGAGGCTGACTGCAGTCTCATGGCTACTCATCACCGGCAAGAAGGGGTTGGCCTGCTGCTCTTATCAGCCCAGGGCTGCCCCCTTGCAACCCCCAGTACCCCGTGGGTCGGGCCTTCCCTAGGCTCAGCAAGCTGGGGCCCTCTCACTAGAGCTTAGGCTCCCTGGCTCCCAGCTGCCTTGCCCTCGCCCTGTCCCAGTCTGGGTCCTCTGATAAAGGCTCCCTGCAGCCAGGCCCTGTCTCCCTCTGATTACAGAGGAGACTGCCCCCTTGCAATCCCCAGTACCCCGTGGGTCAGGCCTTCCCTAGGCTCAGCAAGCTGGGGCCCTCTCCCTAGAGCTCAGGCTCCCTGGCTCCCAGCTGCCTCACCCACACTCTGTCCCAGTCCGGGTACTTTGCAGCCAGGCCCTGTCTCCTGCTGCCTACAGAGTAGACCAGTGATGGCAAACCTTTTTGAGCCCAAGTGCCCAAACTGCAAATCAAAATGACGTGTTTTTTTTCAAAGTGCCAACACCCCCGCTCGACTCGGGACCCCCCCCCCCCCGGCCTCAGCAGCGCGGCTCACCCCCCCCCCCCCGGCCTCAGCAGCGCGGCTCACCCCCCCGGCCTCAGCAGCGCGGCTCACCCCCCCCCCCCCCGGCCTCAGCAGCGCGGCTCGCCCCCCCCCCGGCCTTGCCTCCCCTTGCCTCCCCCCCCTTGCCTTGCCTTGCCTCCCCCCCCCTTGCCTTGCCTTGCCTCCTCCCCCCTTGCCTTGCCTTGCCTTGCCTCCCCTCCCCTCGCCTTGCCTCCCCTCCCCTCGCCTTGCCTCCCCTCCCTTGCCTTGCCTTGCCTCCCCCCCCCTTGCCTTGCCTTGCCTCCCCCCCCCTTGCCTTGCCTTGCCTCCCCCCCTTGCCTTGCCTTCCCCCCTTGCCTTGCCTTGCCTCCCCCCCCTTGCCTTGCCTTGCCTCCCCCCCCTTGCCTTGCCTTGCCTCCCCCCCCTTGCCTTGCCTTGCCTCCCCCCCTTGCCTTGCCTTGCCTTCCCTCCCCCCTTGCCTTGCCTTGCCTCCCCCCCCTTGCCTTGCCTTGCCTCCCCCCCCTTGCCTTGCCTTCCCTCCCCTTGCCTCCCCCCCTTGCCTTGCCTCCCCCCCTTGCCTCCCCTCCCCTTGCCTTGCCTCCCCTCCCCTTGCCTCCCCCCCCTTGCCTTGCCTCCCCCCCCTTGCCTCGCCTCGCCTCCCCCCCTTGCCTCGCCTCGCCTCCCCCCCCTTGCCTCGCCTCGCCTCCCCCCCTTGCCTCGCCTCGCCTCCCCCCCCCTTGCCTCGCCTCGCCTCCCCCCCCCTTGCCTCGCCTCCCCCCCCCTTGCCTCGCCTCCCCCCCCCTTGCCTCGCCTCCCCCCCCTTGCCTCGCCTCGCCTCCCCCCCCTCGCCTCGCCTCCCCCCCTTGCCTCGCCTCGCCTCCCCCCCCCCTTGCCTCGCCTCGCCTCCCCCCCCCCTTGCCTCGCCTCGCCTCCCCCCCCCTTGCCTCGCCTCCCCCCCCCCTTGCCTCGCCTCCCCTCGCCTCGCCTCGCCTCTCGCCTCGCCTCGCCTCTCGCCTCGCCTCGCCTCTCGCCTCGCCTCGCCTCTCGCCTCGCCTCGCGCCTCGCCTCGCCTCGCGCCTCGCCTCGCCTCGCGCCTCGCCTCCTGCCTCGCCTCCTGCCTCGCGCCGCGCCTCGCCTCCTGCCTCGCGCCGCGCCGCGCCTCCTGCCTCGGCCCCGCCTCCGCTCTCCTTCTTGCCTTGCCTCGCCTCCTGCCTCGGCCCCGCCTCCGCTCTCCTTCCCGGGCTCCGGCCGTCCTTTCACTTCCTCCTCCACCGCCCGCCCGCCTCTTACTGACCCCGCCCCTCTGCTCCGGCGTTTTGACGGCGTGCCCACAGAGACGGCTCGGCGTGCCGGCAGCGGCACGCGTGCCACGGGTTCGCCATCACTGGAGTAGACTGACCACAGAGTAAACTCACTCCTCCCTCTCTCTCTTCTCTCTAACTCCTGCCTCCCAGGCTTTTATACAGCCTGGAATGTTTGGGGCGTGGCCACACAGCTGAGCCTGCTTTCCACTTAAGCCTGCTAGCAGGCTCAGCCAGCTACAAACCCTCTTTCCAGGGCTATTCCAGCCCTGGCCGGCAGGGAGCGGGTATCACCCCGCTACACTGCTCTATCAGAAAATAAGTTTCTAAAGCTTCTGAACTCAATTTTAGTTCATGAGAAACAGGTGTTATCTGTAGTCTGTTATCTTGTATAAAAGTTGTACTGTGAGAAAGCCGATTAAGGTTCTTCACAGGTTCTTTTTATTGCTTAATCCAAATGGAGTCTTTCCACTGTTATCAATAGGTTTTGGATTATGTCCTTGGTCTCAAACTCTGGGAAATTTAAAGCCTCTGGTCCTCATGCCATGAACAGTAATTCTATCCCTAGTGCAGAGATGTGTGTATATCATAGGGACAAAGAGCTTGGCTTTTTGGCTGGAGGCTATCTGTGCAAGACAGAGGTTAGAAATAGAAACACAGACAGCCTTGCACTTACTGGAACCGAGTACCAGCATACATGGGTAACAGTATTTTGAACAACTGTGGCATAATGGATAAGATTCTGTATGTTAAACATGTCCATGTATGAAGATACCTCACCACAGTTAATTTACAGTGGCATGCCAACACCACCATAGTTAGGGTTCCATTACTACTTCTGATTAAAGGTTGATCTTGCTAAGTCCTCTAAAATCGCATTCAACTGTGCATGCCCTTTAACATTTAAAATGAGTCTCTGGGAGTTGCAGGTAGTGTTAGTGCCCAAATTTGGGGTCATTTGGTTAAGGTTGTGGAGATTAAAGCCCCCCAAAAAGTTTCTAGTGGGGTTTCTTTGTGCAGAGCTAGAGATGAACCTTTGCATGTGATGCAGGTCAAAATGGCCCCAATCTTTGGGGGACCCAAATTAAGAACGATATCTGAGAATATATTCACTTCTTTGCATGTGCAGATTTGTAGTCTGGAAGGATAACACTTCTCATGCATCAATAAAGAAAAGAAACTTGGAGAGTGAGGATTTCTATGCAACCATTATATTCTTGCTTGAGTACCTTGAGCAAGTGTGGCTGATGCCATTGCCCCTGGTGAAGGTCCTGCCACTGATGTCCCTAATCTGAACCTTTGTACACCAGTGCAATAGAGATTTAATAACTTAGATACAATTTGTATCAAACAATATGTTACAGTTCAGCATGTTTTTATTTTAGGGGGAGGCTTATGAGCACAACAGTCACTGGGCAGTCTAAGCGACATTCTTGTTATACTGAAGGGGGAGGAGCCAGAGACAGGACTGTGTGAGACAGGAGGGAGTAGATGGGATGTAGGAACAGGGAAAGGGGTTATGTCTGCTGAGGGGCAATGAGGATGTGTAGGCAAGCCTTGGAAGAGTCATTTGAGAAAATCTGTATTTTACTAGCTCCTTGGGGTGGGTAGTGGCTTACCTGCTTGGGGCAGATTAATGTGGTGATTCCAGAGACATGGAATGTGAAGGGTTGGAACTGATAGTGCAGGTACCTTGACCAGCCAGGGTTCTCAGCATGTGGATTCTGGATGATTCCTGGATCCTGAGGTTGCAGAAGTTTGTGGAAGAGCAAGGACTACACTATGACATAGGGGTTGCTGATTACAAGCTAATTTGGGTAGAGATAAGTGGCCTGCATTGGCATTGTGTTTTGCCCACTCTGCAGCATCTGACTTGAGAACTTATGATCTACCGGACATTGTGGCATAATTCACTTGAGCAGAAATGATGTATTATATACACCATATGCAGTGTTGTAAGCAGATTTGGACTGCAGCAGATATTTTTGTCCAGGCTCAGCAACTGAATAATTGGTACAGCTTGAAAGCTGTTAATAAGTGTTGTAAGACCATTCATTGGAAAATTGGAGTGTTCATGGCTGATCAGAAAATGTGTACTATATGATATTAAAACATTACAAGCTGTACCACCTCACTGTTCTTCAGAGATGGGAAACACCTAATGGACAGGAGTCAGAGGATCTTTCTCTCTGAAATGTCAGTAGTTTGGAACAGAAACAGTGATTTCTCTCACTGGCCCTGCCACAAACTCCACCCTCCAACCATTTTGGAACATGACCAGAAACATCATTCCACTGTAACATAGTTGGCCTTCACACTGGACATTGAATTTTTTTCCTTTTGGCCCTTGAATAGTGTTAGATGGAATCCTGTGGGTGAGTGTGAATGGCTTGTAAAAGGAGGCAAAGAGCGTGTACATTTCACCAACTGTGGGGTTGGCAGGATAAAGGTATGTTCTAACTAGGCATACTGAGACATGGCTGAAAGATAGCAGTTAAGGTTGCATGGATAACCTTAACTCTGCATTTCCTGGTTTTCAGACTGAATTTTGCTCAACTCAGTGTTCTAAAGGGGGACGACATACCACCAAGCAACCTTAACTCTGCATTAATGTATTTTTTTTTGCCATTGAATGTTAAAGTTTAGTTAGCCACAGTGTTTTCTTAATATTGAGCAGAAGGTGCAAAGGCCACACAGGAAGTTAGTGGCAATGCCAGGAATGCTCAAACTCCATTCCTATTCTCTAACATACATACAAAGATTTTGATCTACTACCTATCTAAATATAACAGTGTAGCACTTTATTTTATTGTTTTGTTGGAACTGTTATAAATAATGGACTGTGCTCATTATGTTTTATAGACTAGTGGTTCTCAAACTTTTTTTTTCCCGTGGACCACTTGAAAACCTCTGAGGGTCTCGGCGGACTACTTAATGATCTTTCCAAATGTTTGTACCACTAGCTAACTATTTTGTAAAGCACTTTGGATAAAAGTGCTATATAAAAAAATTAATAATAATAATTTTTTGTTCTACAAATAAAAGCGCACAGCTCATATTTTAATACCTTTCTAATGCCATGAATGTGCTCTCTTTCCCGCTGTGACAGCCCTGATCTGGGTATCTCTCCCTCTCTCCCCTGCCACAGAGCTGAGGCTAGGAAGGAGAGCAGTCTCTCCCTGGCAGCCACAGCCCTGAAGCTAGGGAAAGTCACCTCTTTCTCTGGCTGCTGCAGCTCTGCACCCACCCAAATTCCCCCCACGCTCTTTTCTCACCCTACTGCCCCCTCCCAGCTACCCTTTATTCCCCCCAAGTTCCCCACCTCACCTTACATGTGCGTCTTCTCCAGGGTCCAGGCACCCTAATTAGTGGAGCCATTCTAGTGGAGTTACTCCACTAATTAGGTGGGTAGCCCTTCATTTTCTCATGTATGGCTGCCCTGGCACGCACCTTAAAGGGAACTATCTGTGGAGAGCTGTAATGGAGCTCAGACCACAGTTTGAGAATCTCTGTTATAGATGAATTGTTTTTTATTTGCTCAACTTTGGGATGAACTGAACGTGAGACAAAATGTCCTTGGCCTGAAGTTGTCCTTGACTGGTAGCCAGTTTTGAAAATTAAATTTCCATTCCACTATTTCTTTCTTCCTTAATTCAGTAGCTTCTCTATAACCCCTCATTCTGTTCTTTTTTTTTCCTGCTGGCAATACTCTTGATATAAAGTGTAATTGTTGACATTATTTCAGGACATCAGCATTTGTTAGTTACCTCTTTAATTATTAGCTGTAGCTTTTAAAAAAATTGCTAAGCAATTTGCACCATTGAAGAACAGGACTGAGTGTGTGTTCATATAATTCTATTACAGACAGATTAATACTTATTTGCACAAAATGTTGTGGCAACTCCATTATGTTTTATAAAGGAAATATTAATCTTAAAACATGATTATTGTAGCTGATGCAATAATTCAATTTTACGTGAGGAATACCTGTTACAAATATTGATTTATTCTTAGGACATGTCTACATTGTGCAAAAAAAAAATCTCAACTAAAAACCCACTGTGGCAGTGAGTCTCAGAGCTGGGGTCAATTGACTGGAGGATGGTGTGGACTGCACACCTCAGCAAGTTTGCAGATGACACTAAACCGGGAGGAGTGGTAGATACACTGGAGGGTAGGGATAGGATACAGAGGGACCTAGACAAATTAGAGGACTGGGCCAAAAGAAATTTGATGAGGGTCAATAAGGAGAAGTGCAGAGTCCTGCACTTAGGACGGAAGAATCCCATGCACTGCTACAGACTAGGGACCGAATGGCTAGGCAGCAGTTCTGCAGAAAAGCACCTAGCAGTTACAGTGGATGAGAAGCTGGATATGAGTCAACAGTGTGCCCTTGTTGCCAAGAAGGCTAATGGCATTTTGGGCTGTATAAGTAGGGGTATTGCCAGCAGATCGAGGGACGTGATTGTTCCCCTCTATTCGACGTTGGTGAGGCCTCATCTGGAGTACTGTGTCCAGTTTTGGGGCCCACACTACAAGAAGGATGTGGAAAAATTGGAAAGAGTCCAGAGAAGGGCAACAAAAATGATTAGGGGCCTGGAGCGCATGACTTATGAGGAGAGGCTGAGAGAACTGGGATTGTTTAGTCTACAGAAGAGAAGACTGAGAGGAGATTTGATAGCTGTTTTCAGCTACCTGAAAGGGGGTTCTAAAGAGGATGGATCTAGCCTGTTCTCAGTGGTAGCAGATGACTGAACAAGGGGTAATGGTCTCAAGTTGCAGTTGGGAAGGTTTAGATTGGATATTAGGAAAAACTTTTTCACTAGGAGGGTGGTGAAGCATTGGAATGGGTTACCTAGGGAGGTGGTAGAATCACCTTCTTTAGAGGTTTTTAAGGTCAGGCTTGATAAAGCACTGGCTGGGATGATTTAGTTGGGGATTGGTCCTGCTTTAAGCAGGGGGTTGGAATAGATGACCTCCAGAGGTCCCTTCCAACCCTAATATTCTATGATTCTATGACTGGGTTCATGGGCCTCTCACTATAAAGCTAAAAATAGCAGTGTAAACATTCCTGCTCGGGCTCTAAACCTGACAAGAGGGGTGCGTCCAAGAAACAAGGCTCCAGCCCGAGCGGAAATGTCTGCACTGCTATTTTTAGCCCCGAGCTCAAGCCTCATGATAGGGCCCTACCAAATTCACAGTCCATTTTGGTTAATTTTACAGTCATAGGATTTTAAAAATTGTAAATTTCATGATTTCAGCTATTTAAATCTGAAATTTCACAGTGTTGTAATTGTAGAGTCCTGACCCAAAAGGGAGTTTTGGGGGGGCGTCACAAGGGTATTGTAGGGGGAGTTGCAGTACTGCTACCTTTACTTCTGCAGAGCCTGGCCCTTAGTCAGCAGCCACCACTCTTTGTCCGCCAAGCTCTGAAGGCAGCAGCGCCAGAAGTAAGAGTGGCATGGTATGGTATTGCTACCCTTCTATACTTCTGCTGATGCGGTGCTGCCTTCAGACCTCCATTCCTGGCCAACAGCTGCCACTCTCCAGCAGCTCAGCTCTGAAGGCAGTGCAGAAGTAGGCGTGGCAATATCATGATCCCCCTAAAATAACCTTGCAGCACCCACTCGCAACTCCCTTTTGGGTCAGGAGTCCCAATTCAGAAATGTTGGTATTCAGCCTCCATCTCCCACCCCCATTAAATCTGTATGGTATAGGGTAAAAGCACAGAAAAGACCAGATTTCATGGTGGGGAGACCAGATTTCACGGTCTGTGAAGTTTTTCATGACTGTGAATTTGGTAGGGCCCTATTCATGAGTCTGAGTGAGTTGACTTGGCTCTGAGACTTGCTGCCTTGGGCATTTCTTTTGTGCAGTGTAGATGTACCCATAGTGTGTTTGCATCTCACTTTGTTCCTAGGATAGTTTACACAATGGAAAACAATGTTCAGTAGTTATTATGGGTGGCTCAGTAGAGGTGTATTTTCTGTATTAAAAAAAAAAGAGAGAGAGAGAATGGTCTTTCCTTTTGTTTTGCGTTTCTATTTTTTAGATTTTTCCTAAGGAAAGATTATTTCTCATTTGTTGATAACCAGTCAAATATGTTGCTCTGAAACTAAAAGTAGCTTTTTTACTAAATGTAGTGCTTCTGTCTAATCAGGAGGATACACGATATCTAAACACATTTATGTAATATTTATTTATTTCTCCTCCATTCGCTCCCCTGTGTTCCATCTTTCTCTTCTGGTGTCTCAAACAATAGTTTTCTATTGCTATTGCTGATCCAGTGTGCCCTTCTTCTACACCCGGGGTCTCAAACATGCGGCCTGGGGGCCGCATGCGGCCCGCGAAGCCCTTCCCTGCGGCCTGCCAAGCTTCCTGGTCCCCCTCCCCCATCACCATAGTAGTTTGTGGGAGGGAGGGGCCAGAAGCTTCTCTGCTGCCTGCCTGAGCCTCTGCCGATCCCCAGTTACCAGGCACTGTTGCTGCGGCTTCAATGAATGAGCTGGGGCGGCACTTCGCAGGAACCCTCTGCAGTGGAGCAGTGTGAGGCTTACTGCTCCTGGCCGCCGCTGCAGAAGGCTCCTGCGAAGCGCCGCCCCAGCTCATTCATTGAAGCCGCAGTAGCAGCGCCTGGAAGCTGGGGATTGGCAGCGGCCCAGCCAGGCAGCAGAGAAGCCTCCCCAGCCCCGGGTGGGTGGGGCTGCCCTGCGAGCAGCCAGAGGTGAGCACCGACCCACGGCTCTCGGGCCGGCTGCAGCTGCCTGGGCTTGCTGCGCCACCCCCTGCCTGCCATGCCCCACTACCAGTATCCCCTTCGGAGAGCGCTGGGCTCGGACAAGTGGGTGGTGGGGGATGAGAGTCCGGGAAGGCTGAAAGGAGACAGAGAGGAGACGGGGGGACAGGGAGGGGCAGCTTAAGGGTGGGAGGGTATTGAAGCTAGGGGGATGGGGGGAGATTTGGGGACAGAACACTGGGATACAAGGATGAGTGGGGGACATTTGGAGATGGAGAACAGCGTTATGGGAGGTGATTGGGGTGAGATTTAGGGATGGGGTATAGGGAGCTGAGTTAGGGGTGAGTGGTGGAGATTTGGGAATGGGGCACAGGGAGCTGGCTACAAGCATGAGTGGGGGGAGATTTGGGGAAGAGGGAACTGGGTTACGGGGGTAAGGGGATGGGGAACAGGGTTATGAGGATTAGTTTGGGAGAGGGAGACTTTATAAAATTATAATTATTAGGCTGAGATGGGCTGAAATTTCTGTCAGTTTTATCAGCATATTACATTTGAAAAAAGCTTGAATCATCTGAGGCTGGTAATTTCTTGTTAAATTAGATTTGTTTGCTTGTGTTTCCAGCTCTGGACTTCCTGTATTGCTCTTGCTTTGTTTGCCAAACAGCTGTTGGCAGTGCCTAGGGCTTTCCAGGAGGGACCTGGGAGCTGCGTGCTCAGAGGAGGAGGTGGAGTGGGGGGCGTGTCAGTGATGCGGCCCTCGGGCCAGTGCACTAGTCCTCCTGTGGCCCTCGTGGTCATTTGAGTTTGAGACCCCTGTTCTACACTGTCTTTCCCACAGTAATTATATTTTATTCTTACCCCACTTTGCTATATCCTTGGGCAAAAAGAGTTAATGCTTACTTGTTATGTTTCTTCCCTTGCATCCCCAGGCTGTGAGCATTTCAACCCCTGAGCACCATTTTCTACTTTAACATCACAATGTGATGGTTAGATTGGTTTAATAGTTTTGCTGATAGGGAGTTTTGTTCTTTTTGCTGCTTTTGGTTTTCTTGCCTCACTCTGATCATCTCTCAGGGACCATGAGCTCTCCCCTGGTGAGGAAGCTTGTGTGTGTGGCTTGTGTAGGGATCAGGTGTCCCAGCATCTATGAGCCGGGGGTGGGGTGGGGTGTGTGTCTGTCTGCCTGGCTGCCTCCCACGGCTAGTCTGTGTACTGCTGTCTCTTACTAATTGAAAATGTTAAGAAACAGTCTCTGGCTACAGATGACCAATCTTGATTCTGGTGCTTTGCTCTACCTACATCTGGGATCCCCATATAATGTCAGAGGAGTTCTGTATGTGTACAGAGAATATCAAAGTCAAGTTCTGTCATGAAAACTGTGGGGGGAGGGCAGATTTTGTCTGGTTGAATTGCAGAATAAAATTACCAGTTACCTTCACCTATAATTAAAGGTCTAAAACCAATTTTTATACCCAAGAAGAACTTATTTCTTTATACTTTTATTTAATTATCACTGATATTTAACTACAATACACAACAGATTTAAAAGAATGAAAAGAAAAATAAGTTACCAAGTGCAAAGTAATATAATTGTATGTATGTAGATGCTCTCTCTGTTTGAGGTTTAAGGTCTTGTAGCGGGCTTTGCCTTGGACCCAGCAGGTCCTGTGGTCAGGCCTCAGTGAAAAATTCTCTCCTAGTCTTGGGATGGCTTTTCCAGTCAGCCCGGGTGGGTCAGCAGTGGCCAAGTCACAGTTCATCATCCTCCTGAGACTCCCGGGGTATCCAGGTAGCTGGGGGAAGGGAGAAAGGTAGGGAAATTTGGGACCTCATTCTCTGCTGGGTCTTGGCCCTAGGGGAGAAAGGTGAAGGGTGGTTTAGTCCATGCTAGCTGCTATTCCAGATCATTCTCCCTTGGGCTGCTTCCTACTTCCTGTTTCCCTTCAGTTTGGGAAATGACCCCAGTCCTTTACTTACAGTCTGAGCAAGTGAAAGTCTCAACTCAGGGTGGCAGGAGGCTTCCCAGCTCATTTTCAGAGTCCAGTTGTTTCCCCTGGGTAAGGATCAGAAGAAGGGGAAAGCAGGAGTCAAAAAAGGATTAAAACTTTATATGGGTGATATGAGGAATATCGTATCTCTTGGCATAAACTAATCACTAACTGCTTGGAATTAGGGAGAAACTTCTCGTATGAATCAGCTATTTTGTAAATGTCCATGAGGACAATTTTTTTTACCTTTCTCTGAATGCTCTGGTACAGGCAGCGGTTAGACATTGGACTAGCTGGACCACTGATCTGAATCTGATCCAGATTCAGCTTGGGTATCCAAGCTGAAGTGGTCAAAGAGATACATAGTTTACTGGACATTTTGTCAGCAGTGAGTCCCTTGAGTGGCTCTTCCCCTTAATGAGTCAATCATGGACCAAGTTAGAGCGCTCTGGCAGACTGCCGCTTCCCTCCCTCCCGTAGCCAAATGGATGGAGCACAAATACTTCATACCAGCCATGGGATACAAATTTCTGTTTTCACACCCTCTTCCAGGGTCACTAGCTGTGGTGGCCACCAATAAGAGGGACCACCAAGGTCAAGTGGGCCCATGCCCAAGGCAAAGGACCCCAAAAAGCTGGACTTGTTTGACTGAAAAGTCTATTCAACAGGTGGGCTATAACTCTGAATTGCAAACTAGAAAGCGTTGCTAGGTCGCAGTGATTTTAACATGCAGGAGGCAATGCAAAAATTTAAACACATGCTCTCCCAAAGAGGTCAGACAGGAGTTCTCTTCACTGATTGAAGAAGGGAAGACAGTTTCCTGGGCCTCCCTGAAGGCAGCCTTGGATGCCAGGTCACAGTTACCATGTGCAGAAGCTAGTGGTTACAGTCCTTGGGGTTTCCTCAGAAGGTCTAGGAAACCCTCCAGGATCGCCCATTCAAAGGGTCCTCTCTCTTTACAGAGCAAACAGATGCCAAACTCCACAGACTTAAGGACACTAAGGCAGCCCTAAAGTCTTATATCTGTATACGCCAGCAGTGCCAAGAAAACACAATAGGCTTTGACAGGCTGGACACTGTTTTGCGTATCCTGCCATACAGGACCAGCGGAGGAGGAAGAAAAATGGGATCAGGTGTAGACCCCCTCCATTGACCTCTTCCTCAGAGCAGATGCAATCTGCCCCTAGACACTCTGGCAGCTTGAAACACTTGTTTTGACGAGACCCTCGAAGATGACATCTCAATCCCTTCAGGGCATGGCCCCCCAGTTCTGGCACACATGGGAGGGAAGAATGACAGACCTCCTTCCTCTAATCCCCACAGCCCACCCCCACGTCCTCCTCACTACTCCTCATAATCCCTAAACCCTCTTAACCGTATTCCTGAGCCCTGCATGAAAAGAGGTATAAGAATCTAAAAATACTCATGTTAGGGGTCTATACATCAGGAACCCCTTGAACTTCAGCACACTCTCAAATCGGTATGGCTACATTATCCAAACCCTCTTTCGTCTTCCCTCTAGTTAATCAGTAGTAATTGATTAATGCTGAGGCTCTGCTATTATAATCAGCTATGTGAAAAAGTAGCAACTTGCCCAGCAATCATGTCTGCCTAGAATACATATGTATATTTCAAAAAATAGTTAGTGTTCCTTCTAAATTAGCTGTGTAAAGTAGTGGAGCATATTTCCCCAAAGTAAAAATCCCCCATATAGAGGCAGGTAGCAAAGTAGCATCATTCCTGCAGATAATTCTCAGATGTCTGCCAATGGTAGGGTTTGAATTTACAGTGCGTGCTGGCAGCTCAGATTCACTGGCCAGTGCCACAGCATGTTTACTTGAGCTACTTTCATAATCTAACAATGAGCTGCCTAGAAACCCTCTTTCCTAGCCTTGCTGCACCCTCTCACTTCAGTAACTTTGGTGTGCGAGTGTTTGGTAGGTGCCATTCTGGACAGTCAAATTCTTCTTTTAACTGTGCCAGTATTGCTTCCCTGAAGGGGTAATGGGTGCCATGCACTAGCTGAGATCTATGTAGAGAGACTGAGCTTAATTGGGAGATGATTATCATCATGATCTGAGCCCCAAGTGTGTGCAAATTTTTTTTTCACCTGTTGATTGTGTAAAATGCTGGAGTTTGGAGGGAGGGTTGTACTGGGAACCCCATACTCAATTGATCATAAATGTGGGTGCCTAACCCTACCTAGCACACTTATGAGGCACAGCAAATTTCAAGAGAGTCCGAGTAAGTATGAGGATTTTAGAGCACCTTGCCCTGATTTACACTACAGTTAGGTTGACATAAGGTAGCTTATATTGACTTAACTATGTCAATGTACACACTACAGACTTGCTCCCGCCGATGTTGGGGATTTAGTTGGGGATTGGTCCTGCTTTAAGCAGGGGGTTGGACTAGATGACCTCCAGAGGTCCCTTCCATATTCTATGATGTAAGTGCCCTACTATGCAACATAACTCCACTTCCAGGAGAAGTGTAGGGCTTACGTTGGTGTAGTTGGGGCAATACAGTGTTTACACTGCCTTACTTACATCAGCTGTTGGCCATTCTTATCAATTTCAGGGCTCTATGCTGGAGCTGTGGAAGGGACAAGAAAGCCTGGTGTGGGTGGTGGGTTCTGGCTGCCCCCTGCTCCTGACACAGCTTTCAGCTCCCCATATGCCACCTCTTCAGTTGGTGGAAGCGCTCCTGGTGCGGACACGCACCACTGACCGAAGGAGAGCAGTGTGGACATCAGCCACTGCTGTAAGTACGGCAGTGGCTGTAAGTTGACCTAGCATAGGTCGACTTAAGTTTGTAGTGTAGACATGCCCCTGGAAAATTAATCCGTTAAATAGAAAATGCTGCTAAAACTTAACTAATGTGGAACCGGCTTTCCACTATAACATAATTTCCTGGAATGTTTCTAATCAAGCAGAGTCAGCCAGTCCAGCCCACTTTGTAGAGTGAGTAAATTTACAAAAGTTGTGATTTTTATTCTGTCTTCATCTGTTGATAGGGTGACTTATCTACTATATGGACTGATGGATTTAGGCCTCAATCCAGCAAAATACTTAAATAAGTGTTTTAACTTTAAACCTTAGAGAAGTCAAATTAACAGATAAGACATTTCCAATAGCATTGCTAGCACATCTCTATTTTCTATATGAACAAAATTTAAGGGGATGAATTGTATTAGTATGTGACCTATAGTTGAAACAAAATGTGTTAACTTAAATGCATACTGAAAATAGAAAACAGATGTACACCACCTCGACCATGATGTCTTCGTTGATAAATAAGAATCTAAAGAAGAAAAACTTTCCCTTTTTAATGGGAGTTTACTACTTGGGTTCTTAATTATCCATGCAGTTTTGGCATGTAGTTAGTTACGGCGCAAACAACAGAACACAGAGGCTGAAATCATGCATTAGTTTCTGTAGAGGGGGTTGGTCGGGGCTTGCACCTTCCGCCAGGTCAGCGGGGGAACCCCACCGCCTCTCTATGCCGTTGCGTGGCTCCTTGTGGGGGAATTAGTGGGGCCCTTGGGTCCCGGCTCCGACCCTCAGCGTGCCAAACAACTAGTCTGTAAGCCCAGGCCCTAGGTCAGGGCGGGGCAGCAGCAGTCCAAGGCTCAGGCTCTCAGGTCAGAGACTGAGCGAATACACAGATAAACTGAGTCAGGAAGCCCAGGCCCAAAAACAGGGCCGGACCAGGGGGGAAGACAGTCGCCCATGTGTTGGGTGGCCAAAAGGTGGTGGTGGGGGGACTCAGGCCCACCCACTCCACTGCGTCCCAGCCCAGGGCCCTAGCAGCAGCCAGTGCCTGCTGCTGTGTCCGTGGGGATCCTGGCCGCAACACACTGACATGGGTTCGGGCTCTGTTTCAGTTCGGCTTGGGTTGGCTGTCCCCGGGCTACTTCCCCACTCCCCCTCTGGAGGTACCTGGCTTCCTGTGGTGTCTGCAGGGGGGTCAACTACCATCGGCTCCTCTGGATAGGTGGTGAGGGGCAGGTTCAGCGGCCCCTCTGGGTAGTACGGGGAGGGCCGGCTCGGCGGCCCCTCTGGGTGGAGCCACCCCGGGAGCATCTGGCCTTTCCGGTGGCTGCCCCCTGAGTGAGCTCTGAGGCAGAGCTTTTATACTTCCTGTCCAGCCCCTGACCTCCCGGGGGCTGGACTTGGCATGCCCCCTGGCTCCACCCACTCTGGCATCTGACAGGGGTTATCTCCCTCCAGGCCAGCAGGGGGCCACACCACCCCTCTACAGTTTCCTTCTTGTCCAAACAAAAACTGGTCACTTAATGAATAGCAATTTTTACACATCATAGAATAGCATTATGCAAAAAGACTGGGACTTTTCAGCTTGAAAAGAGACTACTAAGTGGGGATATGATATAGGTCAATAAGATCATGAATGGCGTGGAAAAAGTGAATAAGGAAGTGTTATTTACTCTTTCACATAACACAAGAACTGGGGTCACACAATGAAAATAATAGATAACAGGTTTAGAACAAACAAAAGGAAGTACTTGTTCATGCAATTCACAGTGAATATGTGGAACTCATTGCCAGGGGATGTCGTGAAAGCCAAACAACTATAACAGGATTAAAAAAATAATTAGATAGACCTATCTTCCATGAATTTATCAACGACTATTAGCCAAGATGTTTAGGGATGCAACCGCATGTTCTTGGTGTCCTTAGCCTTTAACTGCCAGAAGCTGGGATAGAGGATGGGATGAATCACCCGATAACTACCTGTTCGGTTTATTCCCTTTGAAGCACCTGTCATTGGTCACTCTTGGAAGACAGGATGTCGGATTAGATGTACCGTTATCTGACTCAGTATAACTGTTATGTTCAAAATGTTCAAACCAGGGGCTAGGTGGTGTAGTTACAGTAGTATATGGACAAAAAGAACAGTTATTATATGCAATGAGCAATAGTGCTCTCAGAGACTTGGAATTTAGAACTTTTCCACTGAGGAATGTTGATCAACGGAGTTGTTCCCCCTTGTCTTTGAAAAATGCTATTTTATTCAATATAATTTTTTAGCACATACATTATTTTGATAAACGCAAATTACTCCATCATATTCATTGGATTAAGGTTTAGTAAAATGCTGAATTTACAAGTTTAAAATTAGATGAGTCCAAATTTAGTCTGATAACAATAAAAACTAGATCCATGTGAAGTGTCTGTTTCTTCAGCTTTCAATGTTATGTCTACAAATAGAAACACATCAGTTTTTGCATTCCATAATAGTGACATCTTGTGGTGTAAATGTGTTATTGTTTTTGTAGTTTTATAAATAAATAATAAATGGAGATATACCAATCTCCTAGAACTGGAAAGACCTTGAAGGTCATCGAGTCCAGTCCCCTGCCTACACTAGCAGGATTGAGTACTGTCCCCTGACAGATTTTTTGCCCCAGATCCCTAAATGGCCCCCTCAAGGATTGAACTCACAGCCCTGGGTTTAGCAGGCCAATGCTCAAACCACTGAGCTATCCCTCCCCCCCATGATATTCCTTTTTAAATATCATGGAAAGTTTTATATTTAAATATAATTGATTTGTATGAATAGTCAAAATAATTTAACTGGGAAGTGTAAAAATATATTGACATTAATTATAGTGTACAGTGTTCTTTGATGCATTGCATTTGGAGAAGGAAACATTTTGTCTGTTGTCCTTCAGTAGATTTTTTTGTGTGCCCCTATTTCTTTTAGTGACCAAATTAAAAACAGTGACAGTGTTTCATCAAATCCAAGCAGCACTGGCTGGACTACATCAGGAAGCAAAGCAGGTACGACATTTTTAAATCTCTTCACAATTCATTTTTCTATTCCTGTTTTTCTTTGCTTACTACACTTGCATTTGCAGATGTGAAGTTCATTCAAGCGGTAATCATCCAATTTCTATGTTTCCCTTTTTCCATTTCTTTATGCATCACTGGACAATGCTTTTTAAAAAATGTTAATTTTTTTTGTAGATCTAGAAGAATAATATTTGAGATTTAATAGATTGACCTTTAGAGTCATTAAACATGATTTCCTGATGTTTCCTTACTTAGAAGTCCTAATTTTCTTAATATTTTGCTTCGAGAATTTGGACCAACAATGTAAAGGATATGAATACCTAGGGCAGAATGAGGCTATACCAATTTACAGCAGC
The DNA here is from genome assembly GCA_032164245.1 of Sternotherus odoratus. Taxonomy (NCBI): domain Eukaryota; kingdom Metazoa; phylum Chordata; order Testudines; family Kinosternidae; genus Sternotherus; species Sternotherus odoratus. The sequence continues at coordinate 66,430,420 of JAVMKO010000003.1, forward strand.
TAAGGTTATGGCCCTCAGCTTTTTTTTTGTGTGTGTGTGTGTGTGAATTTTTTTGTGGTTGCGTAGCAGATATTCAATTAATGATGTTTCTCTTTTATATTATTTTCAACATGTAAGCTAAAAGTGCACCATCACAAATGCCGGTAAACCTACAGCAGCTGTTTTGCTTTTTTTTAAAAGCTATTTTTTTTTAAGTATGGGCTTGATCTTGGAAGATGCTGAGTGCCTCCTGTGAGGCACTCTTCACTCTGTTTGCAGTGACTTCAGTTGAAGTTGTGGGTGCTCATGGTTTATAGAGGAAGTAGTTTGTTGCTCATGTTTTACATACCGTATTTTTCGTCTTATAGGACGCTCCGGCCTATAAGACGCCCCCTCGTTTTTTAATAAAAAATCCGGACCAAAAAAAAAAAAAAAAAAAGCGCCTCGCTCTCCCGTCCCCGCCGCGCGGGTGGGCTGCCGAGGTTCCCCCCTCCCCGCCGCGGACGCTCCCGGCAGCCCGCCCGCGGCAGGGAGGGGGGAACCTCGGCAGCCCGCCCGCGCGGCGGGGACGGGAGTGCGAGGCGCTTTTTTTTTTTTTTTTTTTTTTTTTGCCCTATAAGACGCACCAACTTTTTCCCCCCCGTTTTGGGGAAGAAAAAGTGCGTCTTATAGGGCGAAAAATATGGTATATATAAATTTCTGACACTTACATATATTATGGAAGAGGCCACATGAACTAGCAGAACTTTTTATTTTCAATTTTAGTTGATTAAGAATCCTGTTAAGAAAATGCTGGAGCTTTGTTAGGTCAGACACCTATTTGGTGTTCAGCTATCTCCAGAATAAATTATGGGATACCAATATCAACTCGAATGTACACAAATCAGGAGGGAAATGTAAAACAAAAAAATCTCACTGAAATGTAGATATTTTCAAATATAACTTCAGTGATACACTTTTAACAGCAACATTTTAGAGAGGAAACAGTGTATTTTGAGTTTAATGTGCTTGTGGCCAGAGGGTATCTGTAAAGAGGCTAAAAAGATTAATCAGGTACCATGTCAACTTTCTAAGCTCAGTGTTGCTAAGGCTCTTGTATTTACATGCTAAAAACAGCAGCCAATAAATGTAGATGATTAATGTCATCTTTGGTGACCAAAATGCAATGCTGTGGTTAAGACCTATAAACCACTGAGACTGAAAACTTTGTTGCTGAACTTTTTGTTTGAGTATCAGTATCCTGTTGAATCATGATTTACATAGAAGATGAAGGACCATCACTAAAATACTGCAACTGAAACTATTAATTTTCACCAACACTTAAAAAAAAATCTTCCAAGACTAAGAAAGTCTTATTGTTTATATTGTTGCCTTTTTTAAATAATGACAAAAAATTGTGCTTCTAATTTTTGTTGTTTGACTTAATATTGCATGTTAAAGGCTATTTGTGATTTTTTTTTTAGGGGGGTTTAAGAGGTATTGTGGAAACATATACTATGAAAATACCTGGTTTTAATATGATGACTCTTGGTTTTTGGATTCCATATTTTTAGTGTGAACTTTTACCCTCACACTGCAAACACACACACAAATAATCTTATTCATTGGAACTAATCAGGTGTATAAAGTTGCTATATGCATTCTTTCAAGATTGAAGTTTTTACATTAATAAGATGTATAAGAATCATGGGGCAGGAGGGGGAAGTAATTCATCTGCACCTAGATCGGGGTGGGCAAACGTTTTGGTCTGAGGGCCACAGTGAGGTGGGGAAATTGTTCGCAGGGCCATGACTGTAGGGCTGGGGCAGGGGGTTGGGGTACAGGATGTGTGTGGGGGGGCGGTGTACAGGAAGGGGCTCAGGGCAAGTGGTTGGGGCACAGGAGGGGTTCAGGGTATGTGAGGGGGCTTAGGGAAGGAGGTTGAGGTGCACAGTCGGGAGAGGCTCAGGGCAGTAGTGCAGGCAGGGGTGCAGAGTGTGGGGGGGGGCTCCGAGCAGGGGTTTGGGGTGCAGGAGGGGCATTGGGTGCAGCAGGAGGCTCAGGGCAGGGAATTGGGGGGCAGAAAGGGTTTGGGGTAGCAACCTGCACTGGCCCCGCTATCTGCTTGCCCCACCCCATCCTGCTCCACTCCGGGAAGCAGCGTGCACAACATCCCTGCCAGCCCTGCGGTTCCCCGTTCCTAGTCAATGGTAGTTTTTGGGGTGATATCCATAGGCAAGAACAGCTTGTAGAGCCCTCTGTTCCCCCTCCCCAAGGGGCCGCAGGGACCATGGTGCCAGCTGCTTCCTGGAGCAGAGTTTGGGCCGCAGCACCATGGGGGGTGGCAAATTTGTGGGCTGGATCCAAAGCCCTGATGGACCAGATCTGGCCCGCAGACCATAGTTTGCCCACCCCGATCTAGACTGTGGCAGGAAGCAGCACTGTGAGCTTTTCTAATACCCATATTTCACCTCTGTTCTCTTGCATTGTTCAGAGCAGAGCTTCCCTTTATGGCAAATTCTGTGCAGTGTTTTATTAAATGAGATACTGGTCATTGGAACCTAAACAATATTATCAGCTCATTTCATTTGGGAATGAAAAAGGTCTGCAAAAGAAATAATTAAAAAAAAATCCTATCTGTCCGGTATATTTCACATGAAACAGCAGCCATTTGCATAAGCACTAGAAATAGATATTATAAATAAATGTTAGAATGGGTACATTGAATAGTCAAAATTAAGCTACAAAATTTTGATTTTTAAAGTGAAACCATTTAAAATGGTCAGTTATGAATCTTAATCCTTCTTGTTTCACCCAACCAAATGCTTTCAACATAGACGCACAGATTTAAGGCTTGAGACACTGATCCGAGGAAGAAAGCCTCTTAACTCATACATTATCATTATATTGTATATTCTGTTCTTGTAAAATAATTACTACACTAAGATTTATACAATGAATGAACTGTGCAGATTCTTACATTAATTTGCACATGCTGTCAGGAAACAGTTTCTGATCAGATAAGGAGTCTGTCAAGTAAAATTATACTTGGTCTGGTGTTTACAATATCACCATAGCCATGTTGGTCCCAGAATATTAGAGAGACAAAGTAGGTGAGGTAATAATCTTTTATTGTACCAACTTCTGTTGGTGAAAGAGACAAGTTTTTAAGCTACACGGAGCTTTTCTTCAGGTCTGGGAAGGATACTCAGTGTCACAGCTAAATATATGTTGGACCAGATTGTTTAGCATAAGTAGTTAACACATATTTGCAGATCCAGAAACCACCCCAAATACACCAAAAAAAAATCTGTTATCTATAGCCCTGCCTTCAAATATCACATATATGATCCAAGAAGAAAGTCTGTGATACACATTTAAAACTGCATTCAAACAAGGCCATTCCACCAGAGGGGAGTAGATTGTGTCATGGAACAGGCCATCCAAATACCCTGAAAGAGCGTATTTCAGTACAGGGGGAAAAATCCTCTTTGGGTCTATACCTATAGTTGTCACCCACTACCCCACACTGGAACCCATATGGAGTATCATTAAACAATTACAACCCACACTTTAGTGTGACCACATCCTGAAAGGAATCTTTCCTGAACCCCCCTCTTCTGACCCTGCTCTAACAGATCTATGCTCTCAAATGAACTTTCACAGAAAAATAGGGCATTTTTATCACCCATGGGTGAACCTTTTCACAGAATGATCACTCCATATCTGACCACTCAGTCCTCATCCTCAACTGTTACTGATGTTGGGGAAAACCTCAAGGAAGCCAGTAGGCATTACAACTGCCTTTCATTCAGGATAAATGTAAGAAGCAGTTAAGTTCAGTTTTGGAGTAAGATAGCTGAGATGACAGGAGCCAGCACCCAAAATACAGGTCTCATAGCAGGATTGCAGGGGGGTCTTCCATCAGTGGCCAGTGCCAGTTGACTGAGAGGGAATGAATAGAGCAAGGCAGTTATAAGGTGAGCCATCCCCTGTTGTCCAGTCCCAGCTTCTGCCAGTCAGAAGTTTTGGGACACCTAGAGTATGGGATTGCATCCCTGACCATAGTGGCCAATAGCCATTAATGGACCTATCCTCCATGAACGTATGTAATTCTTTTGTGAACCCGGTTATACTTCTGACCTTCGCAACATCCCCTGGCAATGAGTTCCACAGGTACAATCACAAGTACTTCCTTAAGATTGTTTTAAATCTGCTGCCTCTTGATTTCATGGGGTGACCCTAGGGTCTTGTGTCATGGAAAGGGGTAAATAACACTTCCCTATTCACTTTTTCTACACTATTCATGATTTTATAGGCCTCAGTCATATCCCACGCCCCCTTCCCTGCTTGTCTCTTCTCCAAGATGAACCGTTCCAGTCTTTCATCCATCTTTATATGGAAGCTGTTCATACCCCTAATTATTTTTGTTAGGATTGGAAAAGATAGAGAAAAGGGTATCTTTCCCCCCCCCCCTCCAGAGAGGGTGACCAGAACTGCTCATGGTATTCAAGGTATGGGTGTACCATGGATTTATGTAGTAGTATTATGATACATTCTGTTTTGGGTGGTTTTTGTGTGTGTGTTTTTTTGACTGCTGCTTCATGTTCACCAGATACTTTCAGAGAACTAGCTATGATGACTCTGAGATCTTTTCTTAAGTTGTTACAGTTAATTTAGATCCCATCATTTTGTATGTATGGTTGGGATTTTATATTCTAATGTGCACTACTTTGCACTTATCAACATTGAAATTTACTTGCCATTTTGTTGCCGGGTCACCCTTTTTACAACTTTACAAGTTACAAAACTCTCTACAGCACTAAAATCCACCCCACCAGTTTGCCCCAGTTGTTTTGTACCTTCCTTATCTTTCTTTTGGATACTAGTAGTCCATGTACTAGTCTGTGGACGGTACCTCCCCAGTTAGTACTGGGGCAGAACATGAATGTATTTTGCCTTGGAAAATCAGAAACTTGTGAAAGTCCAAAGCTAACTTCAACTTTACAAAATATGGTAGTATACTTGATATGGGTGAACAGAATTGTTGGGAGAGCATAATACATTCAGTTAACATAACTTCCCAGCACTTCAAAATATATATAATGTATATTCTATTAATACCATGCAACTAATACTTATTTAATATGGTGTATACAGTGCCGAAGATACATGTTTTGGCTAACATTTGTAAATAATGATTGCCTCAGAATATACCTTATTCTCATAAGTTTTTCTACGAATAGACAATATTTGCTGTCATGGGTTGTTTCTATCTAAATGCTTGGTCCCAAAGGGGTAGCACTACCAAATTCTCTCTTGAGCATTCTGATCAGATGGCTATAATTAACACTGTACAGATTTTGTGAAAGCATATTATTCCTAATCCAGGTTATTCTGATAGATTTTGGATGGAGGGTGTAAAGAATGGGATTTCTGAGTTGAGGGAAATGGTCCTTCCTTCATTCATACTTCAAACTTCTCTCCACTGTTGACATCTGGCCACTGTTATAATAATGCTATAATAAGTTATTTAACAGTCTTGCAAGTTTCGTTGACAGATTCGTACATTTTAAGGCCAGAAGGAAGCATTATGTTAATCCAGTTTGTCTTGCATGACACAGACCCTAGAATTTCACCAGTGCTGTTTATCAAGGCTTGATCTTGATCCTAATTTTCTGATTGAACAAGGGCATACCCTTTTTAAAAGGTGTCCAATCAGATTTCTGTTTGATGGGTTTATTTTGAGAAAGTTTAAATTTAAAAAATTGAGATTGGGCGACAAATCAGAACTTAGCAAATTGCAATGTTTTCAGTTAACCTGGTGCATAAAATGCTTGGAAATGTTTTTGTGCTGCAGTTAAAACCTCCATCTAATATATGATTATGTTTTAAATGTACTTTGAAGGCTCAGAGAATGACTCAAGAGTAAATGAAACAGAAGAGGAAGAAAACTACTGGAATGTAAAGATTGTACCAATCATGTATGAATTAGAGAATGGTAGGTAATATTTCTTGGAAATTTCAGTAATGGTGAATACACATTTTACAGCGCAAATTGAATAAGGAGAGGAAGGCTTAATTTTGAATTTCCTCGCTCATGACTCACATGCAAGTCAACCCATCTAAAGTTGCTTTTATACAGAATTGTTGTTAATTTCTTTCCTTAATGGAATTTTAAAATTCCATTATCTCAGTCGGTGTACATGAAGACACCTTTGTTCTCTTTCATGGGAAGGTTAGAAGTGTGTGTAAAGTTAAAATGCCTCATTTTGTGCTTCATTTACACCTGGACAACCTTGTGTGTAAAATATTGCAAAATCAGAATATTGTTTTACACAAACTTTGCACACGTGTAAATAATTGTGTGTGCGCAAAGCAATGGAGAAAGTGGCCCAAAATGCTTAATTATTTAGGACAGTGGTTCTCAAACTTTATTTTTTTGCGGACCACTTGAAAATTGCTGAGGGTCTCAGAGGACCACTTCATCTTTCCAAATGTTGTTTGTACCATTAGCTAACTATTGTAAAGTGCTATGGATAAAAGCACTCTCTTAATTAAAAAAAAAAAAAAAGCTGTAATAATAATTAACATTTTTATGTTCTACAAATAAAAGCACACAACTCGTATTTTAATATCAGTAGTCTTCCCTTTCTAATGCAATGGATGTGCCCTCTCGTCCCCTCCGCAGCAGCACCCGAAGTGGGTCAGGAAAGAAGGGGGGGGGGGTGTCTTCCTCTATCGCCCACTACAGCAGTCACTGAGCTGGGGCCGGGAAGGAGGTGGGTCTCTCCCCTGACACAGCAGCTAAAGAGCTGAGGCTGGGAAGGAGCCGCAACGTTAAAGCTTTAATGTCGGCTGCTTTTGGGCCGGTACCAGCTTCTTACCTCTGCCTCATTCACTGGCCGCTGCAGCCCTGCATGTACCAAATTCTCCCCGTCTCTCTCTTCTCACCCCACTGCCCCCTCCCACCTACCTCTTAGTTCCCCACAAGGCCACCACCTCACCTCACATGTGCATCATCTTCAGGGTCCAGGCACCTAATTAGTGGAGCCACGCCTGCACCTCCACTAATTAGATGGGTGGCCCTTCATTCTGTCATGTACCGCAGCCCAGGTGCACACTTTAGAGGGAACTACCCGCAAACCACCGTTTGAGAGCCTCTCATTTAGGAGTAAAGGATACACTCTGCCTGTACCAGGAGTGGCAGAAGGCCCCTAAAAGTATGTGTGTGGGAGCAGGGGGGAGCCTGTGTGCCTCTGAACTGTGGCTCGGCTTCCCTCCCTGATGGCCCTTCCCCTGAGATGCCGACACCACACTACCCCTTCTCCCTGAGGCTCTTCCCCCCACCTCTCCTTTTCCCCAAGCCTCTGCTTATGTGAAATGAATTGGTAGCTTCAATCTAGTTCTCAGTGAACAGCTATCCAGAGCATAGATACCACTACCACAGTTGGCAGTAATTGTCCCAAGAGAGGTGCCAAAGATGCAATTGTCAAATGATATAGATAAAAACTATCACATCATTTAGAGGAATAATCCTTCCAGTTCAAGGTTGAAGCTTATTGATGAGGAAGTATGGGGAAGCCTTCATTGATGCTGTCAGATGCTTATGTACCTGTTTTGTGGATAAATAAAGCATTTTATTTTCCATTGCTGTCAATCTTGAACCTCTCATGAATGCTAAATTCACTATAATAAAATACAGAAATTAAGATCCTAGGTTGTATGGTTTGATTGTATTTTTAAAAGTTCTTTAGCAGTTGAAATAGAAAGAGTACCTTTTGTCCTTTAAAAATATTGTAAAACATCTATCCTGCCAGCCTATTTTCATAGGCCAATTTGGTAAGCCTCAGAAGTTGAGATGAGTTTTTCCTTGTAATTTGATACTGCTTTTTATTTGTTTGAGCTAGCTACTTTAAGCTAGCTACTTGAATATTACTCTGCCTTTACTGAGGAATGCAACCTGTGAAAATACATGTGAATAATGGCAGTACTGTATTTAAAGTAAGCTTATGATATACTTTAAACACTAAATGGCTGCAACCTTAAGGGGAAAAATTCAATATTTAAACAGAAAATTAATGATTAGAAGATAGACATGACTTATTTTATCCTAATGTAGATTATGTGTGAGTGTCTAGTATCAGAGGGGTAGCTGTGTTAGTCTGGATCTGCAAAAGCAACAAAGAGTCTTGTAGCACCTTATAGACTAACAGAGTTTAGGGACCAGGAGCTTTCATGGGCTAAGACCAACTTCATCAGATGTGAGTGATTGGGTTATGGTAGGGATGGAGATTTTCTGGTAGTTTCATGCAGGTTTTGTTTTTGTTGTGTTGTTTCTAAATACAGTAAACCCTCAATTTAACGGACCTCGATTTAATGGACTTCGGATGCAACGGACAAAATTTCTGAGCAAGTCTGATGCATTCCTGATCCATTTCTGGCGGGCTGGCTGCCGGCTCCTGGCTGCCGCCCAGGTCCAGGCAGCAGGCGGGCTGGCTGCTGGCTCCCGGCTGCCGCCCGGGTCACAGCAGCGGGCGGGCTGGCTGGCGGGTCCCGGGAGCTGGGACCCGTGCGGGCTGGCTGCCGGCTCCCAGCTCCCGCCCGGGTCTCACCAGCGGGCGGGTGGGCTGCCGGCTCCCGCCCGGGTCCCTCCAGCGGGCGGGCGGGCTGCCGGCTCCCGGCTGCCGCCCAGGTCCCGACAGCGGGCGGGCTGCAGAGCTGTCGCCCCGACCCTGTGGTGGGCGGGCTGCTGCTCCAACAGCTCATTTTTTTTTATTATTAAATAACAGACTTTTTGATTTAACGGACACCCCCTCGCCTGAATTAGTCCGTTAAATGGAGGTTTTACTGTAATGTCAGAGGCACCCAGAGTAGCAGATGGGATGTCTGTTTAAACATCCATTTACATTCATCTTGAACCTCTACTGTGTATATAAGAGCTCTGAAAACTCATATATAAATCTATTTTTGAAACCCATACAACAGCAAGCATATGACTGTCTTGTGGGTTGGATTTATAGACAGAATAACTTTTTTCAGCTGTCGGTTCCTTTTTGTCTGTAGCATTTGACAGAACTCTTCAATTAATTCTTCCAGCTTCACCACAGGTTAAGTGTTCCTAGTTGATATTTTGTCAATCTAATTGTTAACGAGTTAAAAAACATTTCATTTGTGATTTATCCTCAAATGTCTTGATTTGTCTTGTTGCTGTTGGCTCTATGAATCACTTAGCTTAAAAAGACCTATTGTTTTTTAAAAGAGTAACATAAAAATGATTTGATATGAAAAATGCTTGTAAACCCTTGTATTAAAGTATCAGAACACTGCCTTGATAATTAACTTTATTTTCCTCTCCATCCCCACAAATAGAAGACAATATAGAAAACCTCTGTCTTGCCTGCACCAGTCTCCATCAAGCCTTGGAAGAAGGAAATATGTTCGGAAAGAGATTTAAAAGAAGAAGTGCACTTCTGAAGATATTGTATAAACTAGTTGACATTGGTTCAGACCCACTGGGCCTCAAACTGGCAAGAACGATTCTGGCTGTAAGTCTTTTCTTAAATTATTTAGTGATATATGAAAGAGTGCAATGATTCACGTATACTCTCTCTACAATTGAAAACTTTTGTCTAATGTACAGGGGTGAAAGTAACATTCTTGACTTACCGGTACGGGGGGGGGAGGGGGAGAATGCAGCTTCCCCTGGAATGGGTGGAGCCTCGAATGGAAGGGGTGGGGCTAGGGAATCTGCAGTCGCCCCCTGCTGCCTGGGGCTGGTTACCTGTTCCTTTTGCCTCTCTCCCCCGTCAGCAGCTGGGGGGGTGGAGCAAAAGGGACAGGGACCTTACAGCGCTGCTGTGGCAGTGCTTTAAAGGACCCAGCTAGAGAGCTGTCACAGCAGCGCTCTAATATTGCTGCACTTTCTGCGTCCCTCCATTTGCAGCCCCGCCAGGTCCCTACTGGGGAGCGCAAAAGGGTCATGGATGCTAAAGCGCTGCTCCCGCATTGCTTTAAGCCGGGTCTTTTAAAGCGGAAAAGGTCCCTGCTTAAAGCGCTGCCATGGCAGCACTTTAACCTCCCTGCCCCTTCTGTGCCCTCCCCCCCCCCCACCGGGGCTGGGTTGCTGCTTCTTTTAGCGGTGGCGCCGGGGGGGGGGGGGGAGACACCGGAGGAGGGGCAGGGAGGTTAAAGCGCTGCTGCAGGGGCCGACAGGCTTTTTACCGGTACGGGGTACCAGCCCGTACCAACTTACTATCACCTCTGCTAATGTAGTGTTCCGTACTTTAAGGATATATCTACCCTTGTATGATTGAATCTCGTGTAGACATATCTGACCTAGTTTGAATCTTGCTAGCTTGGGCATCACAGCAGTAAAGTTACACCGGGCAGGGACTTCAATATGGGCTAGCCAGCAGAGTAATTATCCAGGGTTTCATGTGGGATTGTATAGCCCGTGCTGCCTGAATGTCACTGTTCCTATGCCTGACATAGCTTAGTTATGTTTACATGAGCTAGACTTGCACCCTATGATTGCAGGGTAGAGATCTATATGTTTTGATCTGCTAAGAATCAGAAGACTAAACAGTGGAAATTAAGTTCAGCTTTAGAATACCTTGTACTTAATAAAGCAACTTTATCTGAGGATATCAAAGCACCTTTTTAAAAGGTGTGTAAGTAAAATTATCCCCATACGGGGAAAGTGAGGTTAAGTTACTTCCAGGCCAAATCAGAAAGTCAGTGACCAAGCTAGGAATAATACCCATCTATTTAGACTCATTTTGTTTTATTTATTATTTATTGTTTAATTGAATTACCATAATATCTAGAGGCCCCAACTGAGATGGGGACCCCATTGTTCTAAGCCCAGTATATGTACTTAATAAGAGATGGTCTCTGCCCTGGAGAGTTTGCAATCTAAACAGATGAGACAAACAAGAGAGGGAGAATGGAAATATTATCATCCCCATTATACTGATAGGGAATGGAGAGAGAGAGATTGTGACTTGTCCAGGGTCACACAGGAAATCTGACAGAACTAGGCATTGATCCTTGGAATCCCAGGTTAGTGTTTTAAGCACACGATCATCCTTCAGCTCGATGTCCTGTCCTCTAAGCACTCTGCCTTTCCAGTCTTTTTTTCATTTTGTTTTTGTTTACCTAGGACACCAAACTTAATGAAAATTAGTAATTTCTACAGCTTTACACCAAAGATGAGATTTTAGTCCATTGCTTGTTTCTTTGGCCATGGTTACACTTACAGAATTATAGCACTTTTGGTTATAGCTGTACCCATATACAGCAAAAGGTATAGCACTATAACATGTCCTGGCGTGGCCACATTTGCAGCACTTGCAGCGGCACAGGGAGTGGTGCATTATGGGTAGCTATCCCAGCATTCAGCTGGGTGCAACGTGCTTTTCAAACGAGGGGGGTGAGGGGGAACGTGTAGTGTCTATGCAGAGGGAGAGAGCGAGGGGATTTTCTACGGGCCGAGAGTCTTGTCAGTGGTTTCCTTTGAAATTAGAGCCTGCTTTAATAGTTTCTCAGTCACACAGCTCCCTTTGTAAACATTAGCAGTGCTTATCTGCCGAGTTAAGAGAGAAACTCTGAAAAGGTACTTCCGCATTCCTCCTGCCGAGTTCAAAACAATGCGAAGAGACATCAGTTGCCTTAAATGGCTCGGAGGCGTGCCAGAGATCACTTATAGCGTAATGACTGTTTACACTTGTGATAATACGCTACAAAGAATACGCAATAGCTGTTGTTCCTCAAGGAAGGGAGGATTACCAGGAGCGGTATAACTGTGGGTTTATAGCGCAATACATGCCTTGCCAGTGTGGACGGGTAGGGAGTTATAGCACTCCTGGAGGCTTTATAGCGCTATAAAGTGCCAGTGTAACCAAGGCCAGAGTCTCCTTAAAGTGAATCCTTAAAGTGAAGGATTACTTAGGGGTTTGCTCCAGTCCCTCTCCTAAGTTCAGTGACCTTTTGAAATGTTGTTTTTCTGACAGGTATGCTCAGATAAATTTCATTAGTTCATGTTGTGTAAAAGAGCCTTGAGATCTGGAAGATAAGACTCCACGCTAGTTCCTCCCTTGCTGGTTGTTTGCTGCTATGCAAATTATTTCTTCCTGCTACAGTCTGTGATACAAATGAATAGCCCACTGAATATGGGCCACACCTGATTTGAGTGTCCGCCTCTTTTTCCTTTGTCTGGAGAAAACCTATTTAGCAACTCTCCATAATGTACCTGGTTTAAATATCTTTTAGTCACAGACTTTAAAGCGTGATATTAATGAGAATCCATAATTTCACATGCAGCATTGTTACATATATATTTTACAATGATATTGACCATTGTATTTGCTTTCAAAGGCTACATCACAAGGCATTTGTACAAACATTATTGCAGTTGTATGTAGGGTGTGAATACGGGGATGCCTATGGTCACAGACACTTTACCTTAAAATCTTTTACAGTTTTTGAAAAGAAGAGGGAACACAATTCCATTAGAACATAAAAAAAATCATGGAAAGGTTGTATATTTACAACTTTCAGTTCCCCTTTTACAGTTTCCTATGTTCTTTCCATTGACCATCTTCTCCTGTCAAGTTTCTCTCTTATTGAACTTAATTGGTTAAGATAGTCCATGAAGTTTGAGGGCATCTTTCATGGTGAAATATATTGTTTCATATCATATTTTATTTTCTAGCATAGAGTTTAATATACAGATCTCATATTCTTGTGTGGCCAATGTATTGCATAAACAGTGGATCATTCTCAAACAAAGAGAGACAGGGATTATTTTTCTGTGCTATAAGAATGATTGACCAGTTTACAGGGTGTTTTGTTTTAGATACAAATCTTTTAAAAATGTATCCCAAATGACATGTGTTGCATTTTTTAAAGAGTAGTGTAGTTTAATTTTTCTTAAATTGTTTTAAATATTGAGATGTTAGAACCTTTGAATGCTTAACCTCATCTGTCCTATGGAAGTCAGTGGTAAAGCTACCATTCACTTTGGTCCCAGATCAGGCCTGGTCTGATGCCTTGTGTTGGAACTTTAGAAAGTCCACATGCTGACAAGATTACTATGATGATTGATTACACTAATTGATTGCATTTCCCTAGTTAATTTACCTTCAATAGTTGTTATCTCCTGTCAGACACAGATCCATTTCAAAAGGTATTTTTTTTCTCCTGCTGATAATGGCCCATCCAAATTAAACAGCCTCTTAGAATTGGTATGCCAATGTATAACCTTTTTTCCCCCTTTCCTTTCTGTGTATATAAATACATCTTACTTCTGTTCCATTCTATGCACCCGATGAAGTGGGCTATAGCCCACGAAAGCTTATGCTGAAATAAACTGGTTAGTCTCTAAGGTGCTACAAATCTTCCTCATCTTATTTGCGTATACAGACTAACACGGCTGCTAATCTTAAACCTGTTATGATGATCGTAACTTCTAAAATAAGTATTCTTTTACACCAAAATATACATGTGATTTTTGTTTCTCTTATTTCTCTTTCTCTGCAGCTCAAAGTAAGTGGAAAGAATCTGCTCAATGTCTGCAAGCTTGTATTTAAAATTAGTAGAAATGAGAAAAATGATTTGCTCATTCAAAATGATGGTCTATTGGGTATGTATTCATTTTTAAATGTACTAAAATAAATGTTGGAATACAGAGTAAAAATGCTTGTCCTTCAAATACTTTGGAAAAATTATGACAGCTGACATTTGTTGTAACTGTATTCCCCACTCTAAAAATGTGAGCATGATGGACAAGCGTGAGAGTGATGTGCAATCCTGTTTTTAATTTGTCATTTTCAGTAAAACTTTTACATATCTTATTAACTTAGGCCCTGCAAACACCTCACACACACGCTTAACTTAATGAATAAGTACTCCTATTGAAGTAAATGGAACTGTTCACCTCCTTAAAGTTAAGCATGTGTGTTTGCAAGATCATCCCTTCTAGTTGTGAGACCTATGGGAGAGGGTTCCTGGGAAGGAAGACTCCACAGGGAACTCAGTAGAGTTCAGACATGAGGTGTCTCAGTACAGGGCAGTTGCACCTATGTTCCCCCTCTGTCGTCCAGCAAGGGCACTCAATCTTGGCTTCCAGGCTCCCCTGATGTGTCTCCTCCCTTTCTGACTGGATTATTTCCAGGATGAACAGTTCCCTGACTGTAGTATGGTGTCCCTCAGCAAAGACTATCTGCCTAAGCAGGCCTGCTTCACTTCTCTCCTTGCCAATAGTTTTATAAGTTATCACACAGTTCTTTCTAAGCAAGCACTTTTATTACAAGGATTAGAGAGAAAACGTATTAAAACAATAAGCATACCAGAGATCACCCTGTCACTCCAAAAAGGGCTCTGTTTGGTGATTAGTCCTTAAAAGCTCTCATGAGGTGTTTATTTCCTATTGGTACAAGTGCATCACAGCCTCCCAAGAACCCAAGTCTGATGGGGCATCAATAGGCCAAAGACCTTCCAATGCTTTCCTGAGGATTGGGTCCCGGCAGACCATAGGTTCTGCCAGTTTGCAGGATTAGAAGAAAGGCCCTTAGTCATTTTAAAGTGAGGCTATTTAACCAAAAATCCTTTCCTTGTCTGTTGTTCCCTGGAAAATCCAGTTTGAATCAGTATATGCGGAAGTGTTACACTGTGAGTGAATTTGCCTTCCCCCTTCCCCCACACTCTTCTTAATTCCTGGAGGGCTGTGATCCCCCTTCCTTACGGAAATACATACAGTCCTTCAATAGTACATAAACATTTGCATTTTTAAAACAACGAGCTCCTAAAATACTTAAAACTTAATTCAGTAAGAATAGACAGATAAAGCATATCTGTGTAAAAGCATCATTGTTTAGATTTTGGTCTCATCTTCCCATGGCTTTTTTCATTACTTAAAGTGTGGTGGTTGTGGTTTTTTTGTTTTGTGTTTTTGCTGGAGAGGGTTTATAATTTGGGATTGATTTGTGGATGGAGGAATGGCTGATATAAGACATAAGAATGCTTCGGAAAGCTTTTTTTCCCTATTGTTTTGGTGATTTATTAGTTTATTTACATACAGAATATCAACAGGAGGTATTAAAACAGGCAGCTGACTTTTTTCAGTCCACCAAAATGCTGAAAATGACTGGAAACAGAAATTAATGTTTTTTTTTTAACTGATCCAGTTATCTAGAAATTAAAGATTCAAAAACTGACCTCATGTTTGTTTGAAAATCAAATAAGAAATATCCTCAAAATTCTGAATACTTATTTTTGACTGGTAGATATGGAGGAAATAATGTCAGACAAAAATGATATTTTGGGCACTTTTACTCCTCCTGTTGTCTGCATCAGCTAGCTAGCGCACTTAAATTTAGGCCTATGCTGACATTACTAATAATGCTGGTATATAGGGATTATTGCAGTAAAAAGTCATTGATTTTAGGTGACTCAGTTTTTGGGTCACCATCTTAAAGAGGCCTGATTTTCAGGAAGTTCTGAGCATTTACTCTCTGAAAATCAGGCCCTTTTTAAGGTGTCTCAAGTTGAGCATTCAAGAATTCAGGCACATAAAATCAATAATTGTTTTTCAAATCTTGACCAAGGATTTTAATGATGAGCACGGTGCCTACAAAGCTTGTATACACATCTTATATGTCAATAATTGCCCCTGGTTTCTATTCAAATACTTCATTTGTCCAATCCATTGGTGAGAAAAGTATGATAAACACTGTAACTCCAGTTTTCTTTTGCAGTTAATCTTTTTAAGACTAAAGTAGTTAAAATATAAATGTCAGTCTTTCTAAACATTAATATTCTTTTTTAGATTCTTTGTTGGAGATCCTGAAATTTGAAGATCTACAAACAAACAATGAGGCTTTTCTATATTGCCTGGGAGCAATAAAATTCATTTCTGGAAATTCAGTCCTCCTTAATGAACTGGTCAACAAAGGAGCTATTGAAATACTGTTTCAGTTAATGAAGCAGATAAATAACATTAAAGAAAATGACACACGTTTCTCCAACTTGGGCCATCTATTAGTCCAGGTCAGCATCTATTTTTATTTTAAAGATATAAATACAAATTCCAATGACCGAATTAAAAATTAAATTAAAGCAGCTACATTGTGCCTGTTTACATAAGAGAAAATTGGCCCTAAGTATGTGTAGCCTTCATAGAAAAATGGCACTGTCATGAAGTTGTCTGTGGCCAAAATTTAGGTTTGTGGAGTATCTTTGTTTCGTGTCCTTTTTAAAAAATGTTTAATTGCTTCTCGAGTGCTCACAGTGTGCTGGATGTAATACTGAAACTAGAGGAAGATGATGATCTCTGCACCATGTTGCTTACAACCAGAGTAGACCGTCAATACAAATCAGCCCCAAGTGGACCAGGGGAGTACAAGAAGCTATTATCATAATACAGAAGTGACAGAGTCCTGTGGCACCAAAGACTAACTAAAGTATTGAAGCATAAGCTTTCGTGGCCTAATACCGACTTCGTCGGATGCAACATCCTTGCATCCGACGAAGTGGGTATTAGCCCATGAAAGCTTATGCTTCAATATGTTAGTTAGTCTTTAAGGTGCCACAGGACTCTGTCACTTCTGCTATTCCAGACTAACACAGCTACCTCTCTGATTCTTATCATAATACAGTGCATTTTTTAAAAAAGGGGGGTGGAGGGAGGAAAATATAATACCACATCTTTGCTTGGCAGGTTAATGTTTGTGTACTCCTAAAGCAGCAATGTGTTTTAAGGAGACAAAAGATACTTATAATATCCAATCAATCAACTGACAAATGGTATGTTGGGAAGGCAGGAATCTATTATGTTCCAATAGCTATTGATAACCATTAAAACAGGTTCTTTGCTGTAGAGGGATAGGAGTGCTATCTATTAGATAGAGCATATAAAATATGTGTTCATAGCTTGATCTGTTTTTTGCATAACTACTTCCCTCCCTTTTACCATGCATACATTGTTGTTGAAGCGTTGTCTATGTTTCGACTGCTTGTATTTCTTTCTAAGAAATAACATTTTGGTTCAGAAAAAGTTGAACCGTATTAGCTCTGGAAGCACATACATTGAGCTAAACTTTGTCACCTTGTTAGTGTCCCTATTGTTAAATGAAATGATACACTTGTGAACAATTTATAATATTAAGTGGTAGACTGTTGTCTACATATTTAACAAACAGTTGCTTTCACGTTTGACAAGACTGATGACATAGTTCAGGGGTCTCCAAACTACGGCCCGCGGGCCGGATGCGGCCCGCGAGGCCCTCTCATCCGGCCCGCAGAGATCTTTTTGGCTCCGCGCTGGGGCCTGGAAGCGCCGCGCGCTCGGCCGCCGCCGCCAGCCGCGGGGCCTGGAAGCGCCGCGCGCTCGGCCGCCGCGGGGCCTGGAAGCGCCGCGCGCTCGGCCGCCGCCGCCAGCCGCGGGGCCTGGACGCGCCGCGCGCTCGGCCGCCGCCGCCAGCCGCGGGGCCTGGACGCGCCGCGCGCTCGGCCGCCGCCGCCAGCCGCGGGGCCGGGAGGCGCCGCGTGCTCGGCTGCCGCCGCCGGCCAGGGACGGCTCGGAGCTGGGGCCGGGACGCGCCGCACCGCCACGCAGTTGCAGGGGGCGAAACAAGGAGCCACCCACTGCCAGGCGGCGAACCGGTCTGTGGGGAGAGACCGGGTTGAGCAGGTCAGTTGGGGGGGTGAGAGACCTGGCTGGGTGGGTCAGTTGGGAGGTGGGTGGGAGGGAAGGAGGTTTTGGGGTGAGAGACCTGGCTGGGTGGGTCAGTTGGGGGGGGGGGTTGGAGGAAAGGAGGTTTTGGGGTGAGAGACCTGGCTGGGTGGGTCATTTGAGGGGGGGGGGTTGGAGGAAAGGAGGTTTTGGGGTGAGAGACCTGGCTGGGTGGGTCATTTGGGGGGGGGGTTGGAGGAAAGGAGGTTTTGGGGGGAGAGACCTGGCTGGGTGGGTCAGTTGGGGGGTTGATGTGTAGTGTTCATGTGTAGTGAACAGGTGTTCATGTGTAGTGTTCATGTGTAGTGAACAGGTGTTCATCTGTAGTGTTCATGTGTAGTGAACAGGTGTTCATGTGTAGTGTTCATGTGTAGTGTTCATGTGTAGTGTTCAGGTGTTCATGTGTAGTGTTCAGGTGTTCATGTGTAGTGTTCAGGTGTAGTGAACAGGTGTTCATGTGTAGTGTTCATGTGTTGTGAACAGGTGTTCATGTGTAGTGTTCATGTGTAGTGTATCAATGTGTTATTAAATAATAACTGAATAAAATAATATTAAATAAATAATTAAAAACATCCATGTTTTGATTCTTTTTTATTTGGACCTCGAGTGTGTTGTCGGCCCCCGAACTGCTATTTGATAGCTAATGCGGCCCTCGGGCTGAAAAGTTTGGAGACCCCATAGTTAAAATATGCATAGTATGATCAGTAATATGTAACAATGAAAGCTATTTATTTCAATGGGACCATACACATGGGTGGATAGTATAGATTTATGGAATAATGCACATCGTTTGTATCTGAACAGCGAACAGGTTGGCAATTTTAATTAAAAAAAAAAATCAGTGTGGCTACTAAATTTAACTCCGAATTAAATAGTTTAGATTAGCAATTCTCAAACTTTAGCAACCCAAGGACACCCAATTTGATTTAATTTTTTTCCAGATCCCCAAGCTGGCTTCTAATTTTCCCCTAAACTCCTCCTCAGCCCCAGACCCTGCCCCCCACTCCACCCCTTCCCCCAAGACCCCACCCCACCTCACCTCTTTCTGCCTCTGCTCTAGTCCTGCCCCTCCTCTTCCCTGCCTTTTTCCACACACCCCCGAGCACATTCCATCCCCACTCCTTCCCCTCCCTCCTAGCGCCTTCTACATGCTGCTGAACAACTGTTCTGCTGTGTGCAGGAGGCACTGGGAGGGAGTGGGACGAGTTGATCAGTGGGGCCAGTGCCCCCAGACATGATTTGCAGACACCCTGGAATACCAGGTGTCCGTGGACCCCAGTTTGAGAACCGCTGGTTTAGGCTAATGGCTTGTCTACACAGGGGTCATTAAGGAAAATTAAAGTGAATTAGTTAAACTGCATGAAACTCCCGTGTGGAAAGCCCAGGTCTGTGCTAAGGCCTCTATAGTGGTATAGCTACAACAGTATATCTGTGCCACTGTGAGCCATATTATAGAGGCAGACTGTTGTGATGAAAACCGTACAGACAAAATATTTTGTCCGTCACTGTAGGAACTCCAGCTCCCTAAACCATGGTAGCTAGGTCAATGAAAACCTTCTTCTGTTAACTTAGCTTACATCTAGGGATGTAAAAATTTAACTGGTTAACCGATAAACTTGATGCTTATCGGTCTCAGTTAATGATTAAACTCTGCTGCCGCTCCGCGTTCTCGGGGTTCTGGCTGCTGCCATCCCGGCATGCCCACCTGCCAGCCCCATGCTTGGGGTCCCTCTGGGTTGCTGCCCCACACTCAGGGCTCCTCTGCTTACTTCTGGTTCCATTATGTTATAAAATTGTGTATACATATATATAGTCAATTCAGATATTACTTATGGGTGAAATTTATGGGATCCTATCTTACAGAATTTTTAGAGAAACTAACAAGTACAAATGACTGGAGACTTCATCTTGTAATGGCAGGAAATTGATCTCTGGTCCTTTTGGAAGGTGAAAACACTCCAAATATGTCCTGGTTTTCCTGCCCCAAATACAGCAAATTTGTAAATACTCCCAAGATTCTTGAATGAAAAGCACATACAGAAGTGTTTTTTTTCTTCATAAATTTATTGTGCACATTTCAGTGTGAGTTCATTAGTTCTGAAAATCTGCAGTTAATCAGCTTTGTCTCACTTGACAAGTTGAGGAAAGTGGCAAGGAGGCACTACATTCTAATGATTTGTGGAGCCACATATCTTTGTGAAATATTCATAGCATTTCTTCCATTCCCTATGTTACGTCTGGGTAGCCGTTCTCGACTGAGACATTTAATTTGTAATCTTCAACTCTTTGTAATGTAAGTTAACAGATTTAATAGGGAGCAGTTTAGTTTATTTTTGTAGGCATTTATGCTTCCACTTATTATTAAATTTCATCAGTGTGATAGTTATATGCATACTCAGTTTTACTTTGTTTTTTCTGTTGA
The DNA here is from genome assembly GCA_032164245.1 of Sternotherus odoratus. Classification (NCBI taxonomy): domain Eukaryota; kingdom Metazoa; phylum Chordata; order Testudines; family Kinosternidae; genus Sternotherus; species Sternotherus odoratus. The sequence goes on from JAVMKO010000003.1 coordinate 66,450,534, forward strand.
CCACTTTCTAGTTTTCTTGGATTTGTTGTCCTGCCTCAATGGAGTTCACTCCTGGGTGAACAGCATTTCCTATAATGTTTTACCAAGACAGAATTGTTAGAGAGTATCTCTCTGTTGCACAATGCACTGCATATTATCCAATGATAAGCCTTTGCTTGTTATGTGTAAATCTTTGGCTAGGTAAGGACCCTGCTCTTTCTATGGTTTATACTTCTTTTTCTCATCTATGATATATAACTGTCAGCAGATGTTATCCTAGATTGGTCCTGGATTTGTCTGTGCATTTAAAGTTTCATGATTTATGAAGGAGTGCTTAATTTGGAACTGTTATATCTGATTTTTCTCAGTACATCACCATTAATTGCTTGGTATCATTGGGTTTTCCAAAATATGGGATAAAAGCTGATGGATCCCATACTGCAACTTAGTTTTCACTCTGAATTTGGTGTGCATCTCATGATTCTGAAATATAAATGTTTTAAAATCTACAATTAATTCTTCCTGCTGTAATATTTATTTAATTTGTTCGACAGAATATTTCCCTCTGTTTGTTTAGGTTCCTAGAATAACAGGGTTGGAAGGGACTTCAGGAGATCACCTCCTCCAACCGCCTGCTCAAAGCAGGACCAATCCCCAATTAAATCATCCCACAGATTTTTGCCACATAATTCCAAATGGCCTCCTCAAGGATTGAACTCTCAACCCTGGGTTTAGTAGGCCAGTGATCAAACCACTGAACTATCTCTTTGCTCTTGTTGTAAAGCAGGGGTCTCAAACATGCGGCCCGGGGGCCATATGCGGCCCGCAAAGCCCTTCCCTGCAGCCCGCCAAGCTTCCTGGCGCCCCCCCCCCCCGGTCCCCCCATAGCAGTTTACAGGATGGAGGGGCCAGAAGTGGAGACTTCTCTGCTGCCTGGCTGGGCCGCGCGTGTTTCTAGCTCTGGACTTCCTATATTGCTCTTGCTTTGTTTGCCAAACAGCTGTTGGTGGTGCCTAGCGCTTTCCAGGAGGGAATGGGGAGCTGCGTGCTCAGAGGAGGAGGTGGGGCAGGGGTGGGACCTCTTGGAAGGGGTGGAGTGGGGGCGGAGCCGGGGCAGTGAGGGCAGGGTGTGTGTCAGTGGTGTGGCCCTCGGGCCAGTGCACTAGTCCTCATGGAAGGGGTGGAGTGGGGGCAGAGCCGGGTTAGCGAGGGTATGTGTGTGTGTCAGTGGTGCGGCCCTCGGGCCAGTGCACTAGTCCTCATGCGGCCCTCGTGGTCATTTGAGTTTGAGACCCCTGTTGTAAAGTATCGTGAGATTCATTTGTACCCTGTGACCTTTCCTTGTATTTTATATGCAATATTGTAGTATCTTTTTTACACTGCTTGTTTTTTTTTCTTTTTGATCATACCTTATTGACATTTTTAAAAAGAAAATTGGAAGAACTGTGGGATGTATGGTTAATCTAAGGAAAATACTTGAGGAATGACAAGGAAGACCACAGAATGGGAGATGATTTGGCTAAGAAACTTGTATGAGATGTAAAATTTGTATAAAATGTTTAGCGATCTATGCTCATGATCTGGAGAAAGAACAGGAATAATAAAAGCAAAGAACAGGAATAATTAAAGCGAAGAATAGTGATGAACTTCCAAACATATGTAAGGAGCAAATCAAGAGATGTGATAAGTACTTTTGTATTTCTTAAAATGTTCAGAGCACAGTGTGAAATTTGAATACAGTACTTTGTATTGAACTCACTACTATTTGAATACATTTCAAACAGTAGCAGCAGCAAAAGCAATTATCTTATTGTTTCTATGATCATAATTAAAACCAGGAATTAGTAACACTGAGGGGAAAATAGCATTAGAAATGTGGAAGAATTGTTCCAAAATCTAAGATAAATGTTAAGACTATAATAACATTAAAGGAATAACATTTTGTATAATTTTTCCACTTGAATTGACTACTACCAGTATACGTATGTAGGCAGTGCCAAAATCTTATGTTACTGGGGTAAATCTAGGGTAACTCTCTTAGAGACATAACTGTTATATCCCACTGTAAATGAGAGCAGATTTTGGCTTTATGATAGTATGCAAATAGTAAGTTAGATCCAGATTTTATTTATTAGGTGTTTGTAATAATAATAGTAATTAATAATAAAAATGAATAATAAATTATATTCACAGGTCCCCCAAGGAGGCAGGGAAGTACACTGGACCCTCGCTATGGCCTGTGACGCTATAGCGCAGGTTCGTGTACAGTGCGGTTGTTGCCATGGATCCCAAATTTAAGTATTCTGACTCTAAACATAGCATTAGCATGTACCGTATTTTTCGCCATATAAGACGCTCCGGCGTATAAGACGACCCCCGAGTTTTTAAGTAAAAAAGCCGGATTACACAAAAAAAAAAAAAAAAAAAAAAAAAACCAAACCACCACCACACACAAAAAGCGCCTCGCTCTCCCGTCCCCGCCGCCCGGGCGGGCTGCTGGGAGCGCGCCGCTCTCCCGTCCCCGCCGCGCGGGCGGGCTGCTGGGAGCGCGCCGCTCTCCCGTCCCCGCCGCGCGGGCGGGCTGCTGGGAGCGCGCCGCTCTCCCGTCCCCGCCGCGCGGGCGGGCTGCTGGGAGCGCGCCGCTCTCCCGTCCCCGCCGCGCGGGCGGGCTGCTGGGAGCGCGCCGCTCTCCCGTCCCCGCCGCGCGGGCGGGCGCTCCCAGGGGCCCGAGCTGCTCCCGTTCCCCGCCGGCCCCGAACACATGCGGGTGGGCTCGGGGGGGAAGCGCCGCCCCGCCCCGCCCCGCCCGCCGGGCCACCTGCAGCCGCCCCAGCTCCAGCTGCCCGGTGCTCAGGGTCCAGGGTTCATATATTCGGCGTATAAGACGCCCCCCCTAATTTTGAGAATATTTTTGGGGGTTAAAAAGGCGTCTTATATGCCGAAATATACGGTATACATTGAAAGTTTTTCCTTTTCTTTTTTCTTTAATAAGATTAACTGAAGAGTACACACTGTGGAGTGCAACGGTTGTGTGTTTTATGAAGGTTTATAGCTTTTATTTTCTCTTTTGTAGCAGCATAAAATTCCATTTGATATGACAATAAAATGTTTGTTTAAAACAATACAGTATGTAGAAGTGGTCAGACAACTGTTTATCCTGTTTTCTGTTATCTTTATTGAAAAATAGTCTATATCTCGTATTGCTGAACAGACAGTTCCGTTTAATGAGCAGGTATTATATGTTTAGAGATTTGCTGACTGAAACCATATTAAATAGATAGTCTTTGTGTCCTTTTAGCCTATATGCAACTTTAAAAACTCATTTTAGAATAAGGAAAATCTGAGGATTTCCTCCTGTATTTGTTTCAGTATTAATGACCTGAATTTGAAATTTTCAAGACCTCACTATTCAAATAACTAATTATGCATAGTTGCCTATATGACCCTAGTGTTTTAATACTTTTATCTCAGAGGAGAATCAGACAAAGATCCTTAAATATGCAATAATCAGTTCACTCTATTTTCATTGCTAGAAACTGTATGTAGTATTTTATAATCTATGCTCTTCAAAATAGATTTGTATCACCTGAAAACATTTTGGCTTCTCCATAACCTGGAAATCCAAACTGTGTTTGGCTTTTGTGCTTTTGGATGAAGATTATGTCCTGACTCTCACATGTTAACTCTTTAATCTTTACATCAAACAGATTAGTTTTTTTTTAATGTACTGTTAACCAATTAATTTTAATTTTATGCTAAAAGTGTTACATGCAGTTGCTACCAAAATACAATTATGTATTGAGTGAGGGCTATATTAATTTGCTCTTGATCAAATAGGACATCTCTGAAAGATCCAGTTGTGGATTTCTACAATACATCATAAATTCTGAGTCTAATAAATATGTTAAGTATCCATAAGTATTCTACATATGTATCAGATAGACAACTTTGGCTCAAGCCTAAAATCATTTGTATCTGTGTGTGTGCATGCACATTTTTAAAACCTTTTTTAGTGGGAATTGTATTTGTTGCAGTACCTCCTTAGACTGTGTTTTTCTCAGTTGTCTACTCTGTCTTAAAAATGAAATAAATTCAGTACTTTATAAGGGGGGCTTCCAAGGAAAACATAAACAATAAGGCTAAATTACTGTCTGAGTAATTGTGTTGCCTACCTAAAATCCCACTTCCTGTCTAACCTGTCATGTAGTCTTAGTGTTCATTTCTTAAGTGATTGCTGCATTTCATTCAAATTGGCTGCATTTTAGTGGAGTATGAAATTATTCTGGTATGTACAGTGAGTGAGGCAAGCAAGATTTGTCCAAGAGATTGTAAAAATCATGATAAAATGGCATTAAGAATGTTGATTACTAAATAATGCAGAAAATACCACAAGCTAATAATGCTATGTACCTGACTTAAAATGGGGCTAAACATTGAGTCTGTTGTTCTTTATGGGAACACACTTGTGTGGGGCAGTGCTGAGTCTCATCACTCTAGTGGGAGCTCTGAGAAGCATTGTACAAAGCCACTGAGAACTCTCCAGTGTTAAAAATAAATGACCACTGGTACACAGCACTCCCTTCTGAGACTAATCAGCACTATTAAGTTATGCAGGAGGGATCAATGCCATGTCCCCCCCACCCACTTGGACCCACAGTGAAGGATAATCTGGCCTTTAAAAGAAAAAAGTTGCATGAGAGGCACAAGACCAGTAATGATCTTTTTTTTAATGTTTATTTTAATCTATGTAATTTAGCTACATGTCATACATGTCCTAATCTCTGATGCTTACTCTATATATGCTTGTAGAAGTCCTAACCACTTTATTATCAGCATGCTAGTTCCCAAGATGTTTTAGGTGACATCTGAACTTATTACATTTTCAAAAGCACATGGAATTCATAATAGACAACGATATATTTTTTCTACAGCTGACAGCTACTTTGCGAAATTTGATTGACTTACCTCTTTCAAGATACCAGCTCCTGTGTAGTGGTGGAGTTTCAGAGCTCTGGGTGGTACTGGAGCAGCGTATGAATGATAAAGATATATGTACCAATATTGTCAGGATATTCAGGTATGTATGCAACACTGTTTGTTTCAATCATCAAAAATCCCCAATCTCTTGAGGTCTGATCCTGCACCCATTGAAGTCAATAGTAGCTCCTCCATTGACTTTAAAAGGGGGATGTGTTGAGCAGTTAAATTAGAAAAGACAGACATTCATTAAATTGCTTGTGAAAAGCCTAGAAAAATATTGTATGTTTATAACTTGTTCTGTAGTAACAGTCATAAAACTACTTATCGCGGCTAAGGCTAAGATCTTATCATGGTTATTTTTAGTAAAAGTCATGGGCAATAAACAAAAATTCACAGAAGCTGTGACCTGTCGGTGACTTTTGATGCTGTGGCTCCATGGTTTCCCCCACCACTGTGGTGGCTGGTTCTGTGGGTTTCCGCTTCTGACCATGGCTGCTGGAAGCTGGAGGGGGGCCCCCCCTCCACCCACAGTAGCTGGGAGCTGTAGGGTGACCATATTTCCCAAAGAGAAAACGGGACATCCCCAGCCGCTCACCAAAGGGTTCATCTCTCCTTCCGCAAGGCTGTGGCCTGTTGCTGGAACCCTGAGGAGGGTCCCCTCAGGAGTCGGTCACCTGTCACTGGAACCTTGCAGGGGGGGCCTCCTGTCACCTGTCGCTGGAACCCTGCCAGGGCCCTGCGGGCTGCCAGCTCCAGAGTCCCGCATGTCACAGAGGTCTCTGGCAGTTACGTATTCAGTGACTTCCGTGACCGTGACATAAATGTAGCTTTAACTCATGGCCTTACAAACATGGATTTATTTTCCCTTTTTAAAATTTGTTTTTGTACCAATGGTATATGTTAATCTCTGTGGGCCAAATTTTATTAAGATGCCATTTCCTGTCCTTTAAAGAGAAATAAATTGTTTTTATTGTTAGTAATTTATTTTAATTTTTGTTTTTAAAATGAACAAAAGTTATCTTCTGGTGTTTACAACTCAAACCTTACAGCAGGGATTGGATTTGTATATGCACAAAGATGTGTGAGAGACAGATATTATTACTTCAGCCATCACAGAGCACTCTAGGTGTGGGAGATGGGGCCTCCTTGTGCTGGTGAAGGATTTCTGGTTAGTTTCCCCAGAAGAATCTCATTGTTGCCCAGGGAGCTCCCCCCCACATTATTCCCCAAGATGTGGTGCTTGCTATGGAAATCTGCCAGAGTGCATCACCTCTATGGTATGTCTACACTGCAGAGTAAGACCAGGATTCAAACTCAGGTTCACGACTAAGTCCCCTCCTGCCTTCATACAAATCATGGTAACCCAGGACTTGGACACAGGGTCCCAGGACCCTCTGGTGGTGAAGGGTCCAAATTTGCGTCAAGCAGGGACCAGGGACTCAAGTCCTGTTGCTTATATTGTAGACACAGCACCACTGAACTTGTGTTCTGGGAGCCTGCCAAAAGCTTCCTACAGTCCCACAGCCAACTTTCTTTGTCCTCTGGACAGTCAGGTTTGTTGAACACTCAAGTTTTCCCACACTGGACCATGAACAAAGGGCTACAGCAGTCACATTGTGGGAGGGCACTAGAAGGTTTGGAATATGGGTCTTTAGAATTAGGCTTTCAGGGTAGATGCTGTAGCCCTTATTGGGATCCAGGGTTCCAAATAACCTAGGGTTACAAATGAGTGTAGATGTTCAAGCCATAGGTCAACAAACCAAGGAACTCCTAATTTAAGTTCCACTAATTCTAGGCTTACATTTCAGTGTAGAGATATCCCTAGAAAGTATCATGTAGTATGTATGAGTAGCCCTTTGGGCCTTATCTTCACTAGGAAATGAAGATGTACTCTTAATTCAAGTTAGCTAACTCTAGGTAAAATCCAAGTGAAGACAGTGTAGTTTGTATTTTTGACACAAATTAGCAGGTTGAGTGTAGTTTTCACGCAAGCCAATCTGCCTTATCTTTATTAGGGTTTTACCTCAAATTGAGAACCCCTCAGTGAAGAAAAGGCATTGAAGAGTTCCCTATGTCCCAGCATAAATCTGGGCCAGGTTGATTGTAATTTGAGAATTTTGCAGGAGCTGGATAATAGTCTTGAGAAATTTTCAGGGAGTGGAAAGGATGTAGGCATGAGTAATTCTGAGTTTAGCTTTGAATTAAAAGTTTGCCTTTCCTTCTGTGCTGCTGTGATAAGTTCTTCTTGCTGTTGGCTGTAAGATTAACTGAAAAGCAATGTTTCCATTGACTTAATTGTTCACTTCTATCCCCAACAACTATCCAGCCTCTGCTTTCTAGCTGGCAAAGGCACCAGGTCCTAAAATAGCGGTTCTCAAACTTGCTGAGACCGCGACCCTTTTTTCTTCTCCAGCGGCGTAACCCTTCTATGTCCGCTGAAAAGCTGCTGAATTGAACACTTCCGCATTCGGTGGCTATTTTCGGTGGACATGCCGAACGCTTCCGAGAGCGCTCGATATGTCCATCGAAAAGCCGCCGAATGTGGAACTAATCAATTTGGCGGCTTTTTGGTGGCGGCAGGAGCTCGAGACCCCCCCGGGAAGTGCTCAGCAATCCCCAGTTTGAGAAACCCTGTCCTAAAGGGAGCATGCCACAGAGAGCAGCTGCTTCTAGGTTCTGCCCTGGTTTCCTCTCCAGCCTTTAAAACAGCCAGAGCATAGTTTTTTTTATGGTTTGTGCAGGGTGCTTTCCTGGACAGGGAAAGCACAAAACACTTCTCAGCCCTAGTTCTTTATCAGTTTGCTCCTCTCTGTCTGTATAATCTGGCCTCCAAAGATGAGTCAGTTCTGGGGTTTTGGTATGTTTCCTGTACATTTACTTCTTCCGGGGAGAGGTTGTTTTTTTTTGTAGTCTGGCAAGTTACCAAGGCTGAGAAGACAGGAGCATTTACTAGATTATATCTGTGATTCAGTATAGCTCAGGGGTGGACATACTTTTTTGCCCGAGGGCCACATCTGGGTATAGAAATTATATGGCAAGCCATGAATGCTTATGGAATTGGGGTTGGAGTGTGGGAGGGAAAAAGGGCTCTGGCTGGGGGTTTGGGCTCCAGGGTGGGGCCAGAAATGAGGAGTTCAAGGTGCGGGAGGGGGTTCTGGGTTTGAGTAAGGGGGGATGGAGTATATGGGTGGGCGTGGGCTCTGGGGTGGGGCTGTGGATAAGGGGGTTGGGATGTGAGGGGTTCAGAGGTTGGGAGGGGGGTCACGGGTGGGGCATGGGGTTGGGACATGAGGGGAGTGTGAGGAATCTGGCTGGAGGTGCAGTCTGTCAGGTGGGACTGGGGATGAGGGGTTTGGGGTGCAGGAGGGTGCTCCAGGCTGGGATCGAGGGTTTAGAGGGCAAGAGGGGAATCAGGACTGAGGTTGAAGGGCAGGAGAGTGGGTGCAGCTTCGGGCAGACCTTGCCTCAAATAGCTCCTGGAAGCAGTGGCTTGTCTCCCCTCTGGCTCCTACACGCTGCCCCGTCCGCAGGCGCTGCCCCTGCAGCTCCCATTGGCCGCAGTTCCTGGCCAATGGGAGCAGCAGGGGGCGGTGCTTGGGGTGGGCGTAGTGTGCGACCCAAAGCATAGGAGCCAGAGTGGGGATATGCTGCTGCTTCCAGGAACCACGCAGAGTGGCCCCCGACCCAAGCACCGGAGCAGGGCAAGCCCCAAACCCCACTCCTCAGCGTGAGCTCGAGGGCTGGATTAAAGTGGCTGGTAGGCCTGATGCAGACCACGGGCCATAGTTTGCCCATCCCTGGTATAGATGCAGAAATAGATTTGTTTTGGTTAGAGTTTCTTAATTCTTCAGATATTTTCTTAAATTTGGTAATTACAGACCCTGATTCCTCTCCTACTCTCTGGATGCTCTGGTGGTACGAAACAGCTATAAAACCAAATTAGCCAGCTACCTGGAAATTGCATAAGTAGCATAGAACATAGAACTAAATTCCGTTCTCTGTTTCCTCTAATATTATTATAATCTTACCATTTATCTTTTCCCAATGTGTAACAAAATTTAGCTAGGTTCTTTGTATAGAATTCACGTTTTCAAATCTCTTTTGATTCTTCACTTGTTTGCACCCATAAATAGTATAATCTCTTGTAATCCTACTTCATTCTGAAGACATTTTCAGGTACAATATTAACTGGAAGTAAAGGGTTAGTCAGTTAACCATATAGCAGTGATAAAGGTTAAAGTCTGCCCTCACTCCTCTTTGAACGATTAAGGTGATGAATCCAGAGATATAGCAGCCTGAGAAGCTATAAAGGTGGGTCAGATGCAGGAAGAGAATGCCTTGAAGAGTGTTGGGAGGAGTATTTCTCATCCCTGCTGGTTAAAGAATAGCACTGATGGAATAATTTTGGGCACTAGCAGGCATGCAGAAGAAATTATGTCCTGTTCTTGTCTCCACCTGGCATCCCATGCTGTCTTGAGGCTAAAGGCCTCTGCTTAGTGCAAGGAATATTATTTGTGTTGGCATTCATGCCTGGGCTAGGCACAGGGGTTGAGGAAGGCTCCCCATGCCCTCTCCTGTCCTTTGCTGTACTGGCAGAGGAATAGCTAGAATTTTGTTAATTGGTTGTGTCACACATACACAATAGTTGTTACTATAAATTTATTGGAGATCAGTGTCATTCTTTTATGTAACTGGCTGCCTGTATCTGTAGTAGAAGTACTAACATTTCATTCTGTATGTTGGAAAACATTACTTTGAGACTTGAAAGTGGAATGAATATTTTTTATTTTGCAGAAGAAATAAAGTGCTGTCATTTATATACATATATATTATTTTTGTATATTTATAGCAAACTTTCCTCTTATAATGACTGCTGTGCAGCTCTGGCAGACTGCTCCAGATGTTATGTCTTATTTTTAGCCCTTCTAAACAAACACCAAAAGAAGCAGGTCAGTATTTTCATCTCCTGCTTTTTATATTTTAATCCTCTGTGTCTCTGTTATTGTATGTGTGTAAGCCCATTTTCAGTGACCTACTTTTATGCACATTACAAGATAATAATTTAAAACAGTTGATAGCATTTCTATATTAAGGAAATGGAATCATTTAGATTAAGAGGGCAACACAGAGGACAGACGGTTGATTAACTTGTCCATCCTTAGCACACATATAAGCTATCCTCTGAATACTTATATTTTTTCCCAAGGTTTTAAGTAGCAATAATGTTTTTTTTAAAGTGAGTGGTTTCTCAAATAGCAAAAGTTTTTCTGTATTTAAAATTGCTGAATTTTGAGAAACCCCACATTTCAATTGTGGAAAAAGCTACAACTTCTTTTTACTAAATATCCACACAAGCTATCTAAGGTACATCTACACTGCAATATGTGGATTGCCACGGCATGTATGTGCGGGGGCAGGTAGCAGGCTGTTATTTACCAGGCCACGTGTGGCAATATCGTATAAGTTCGGAATGCAGGATTCGAAGGAGCCACTGAGCAAATTGCGGATACACAAATGAGGTGTAACAATAATGCTTTATTTCAAATTGATTTACACACTAGAGTGGGAAATAATCACAATTTACAATTAATAGGGAGGAAAAAATTAATATGCTTGATAAGTAAAAAGGACTAAAGGCTAATAACTAAGAAATAACTATAAAAATACCCACATACAAAGGTACAACATTTAGTAATGACTAGTACTTACAAACAGTACAAACAATGCATAACAGCCAGCAAATGTAGGAGCTCTTTAAGACACGAGAGTGGAGAAGACTTCGAGTTGATCAGACTCGGTTATGAAAACTAAATACACAGGATACGGGTTCTTCTCTCTATCTACGTGCTGCAGAGCAGACACATAAGTAGAAATTTTGACATCACACTTGTGTGACGGGGGCCCCCAAAATGGTTGTTTGTGTCTGTTCTTAATTGGCTAGGGTCCTGCTTTTTACCAAATAAGGTGCTCTGATGTTTTAAGGGCTGTTTCTGCGTTTTAAGTTGTTATTTGCTCGTTCTTCCTGTTTTCCACTGAGTGAAGGGGAAGGGGAGACCAGAGCAGAAATTGGTGGGGACAGGTTTTTAGATTGCAGACTTTAACACAATAAAACCCCCTGAGGCACTAAGTCTCAGACCTTAGGCTCACATTGATTGGGCTGAGGGGCTAAAAATTGCAGGATAGAAGTTTGGTCTTGGGAAGGAGCCCGGGCTCTAGAACCCTCCTGCCTTGCGGGGTTTCAGTACCCAGGCCTCAGCCGGACTATCTACACTGACATTTTTAACACCACAGTTAGAGCCCTCAAGCCTGAATCAACTGATGCCAGCCAGCCACAGCCATACCATGGATCTTTTATTACAATGTAAACACCCCCAAGTATGGAGTCTTATCATGCCTGAAAAATATACCAAAGCAACACAAAATTATTTGAAACTTGTTGCTAGAAATAAAAGTATTTGGGAGTTTTCATAAATGAAAGGTTGGCTAGAATTAGGAGAGTATTCTGTTTATACGTTGTAATAAATAAATGGTTCATAAGTAAGCACAAAATGTTTGTTGCCTGAGAATGCTGAGATTTTTAACCTGTCATATTTCTACTTTTAACAAATGGTTCTCATCCCATAGATCAGCTTTGTTTTTGCATGTTAAGCACCATCTCTCTTGTAACAAAATATCACTTAGTAAGCAAATTAACTGTTTATTAAAACAAGTTTATTACTGTGTTGTGATGATTTTGTGTATGTGTTCAGAATAATTTCTTTTTACAGTGATTCTTATGCACACACCCAGAACCATTTGTACTAGTGTAGCGCTGACAGACCCCTGTCATTGAGCTTGAACCTGGGAACTCTGGAGCTAAATGCATGATCCTGTACTGCATGAGCTAAAAGCCACACAGCCCTTAGCTAAGGCTGTAGCCAGATTCATTAATCTCTAAGTCAGGGATGGGCAAACGTTTTGGCCCGAGGACCACATCGGGGTCACAAAATTGTATGGAGGGCCGGGTAGGGAAGGCTGTGCATCCCCAAACAGCCTGCCCCCTATATAACCTCCTCCCACTTCCCTCCCGCAATTGCCCCCCTCAGAATCCCTGACCCATCCAAACCCCCCCCCCTCTGTGTCCTGACCATTCTACCCTTAACCACCACCCCCCCATCCAAACCCCGCTGCTCCCTGTCTCCTGACTGTGCCCCCCGGGACACCCTGCCCCTTATCCAATTCCCCGGCTCCAGACCCCTTGGTGTTTGTTTAGAGCAGCAGCCCAGACGGAGCTAGAACTATATGCGCTGCCACGCAGCCCCCTTCCCCCCCCCCCCCGAGTGCTGCCCTTTCAGCAGCATGGCTCCAGGGAAGGGGGGAAAGGCGGGAGAGGGGGAGGGGCCGAGGGGGAGCTCAGGGGTCAGGCAGGATGGTCCCGTGGGCCATAGTTTGCCCACCCCTGCTCTACCTGGTCTTGGTGCCACTAGAGGGGACAGAGTACCACATCCAGGAGGTGTGTGGCTTACACTAAGTTACTGAAAGCCTGCGCTGGAAGAGAGGAGGACTGGATGATCTAACAGATCATTTTCCTCTATAATATTTATAGTATTATAAACATTATAGCTGTGATGGTGCATGCAAGTTTTTGAAGTGCAGTTGGCATCGCTACAATGCATAATACTGAGAATTAGTGAGTTTAGAGGTCAGCTTTTATCTGTTTAAAAAAAAAAACAAACCTCACAACCTAGCAAAAACTGTCTGTGGGAGGACGAGCAGTGAGAGTACCAATGAATCAAACAGTATTGCTAATTCCAAGCATTCAAAATAGAGGCAAGCCTAAAAAAAATCATTAGATTGGCTTAAATTTGAGATTTTTTTCAAACACATATTTTTTGGGGCGGGGGGGGTTGTCTCTTGATTTCTGGGGCTTTAGCATACACTTGGGTTGGGGTGTCAAGTTTTTCTTTACAATCATGAGAGCTAGAAACTTACTTTTTTTAAAAAAAGGTGAGTCTCATTCTCAAACAAGTAATCAAATACTTTCAAGGAAAACACCAAATGTCATGATGACTCGTGATTAAAAATGTGAGAACTGGAAACACGGCAGTTATGAGCCTGCTGAGCAGCTTCTCATGACTTGACTGCTCTGGGAAGATAGGGAGGGTTTGCTAGGAGTGTTAAGTTGCCAAGATTCACATAACTACGTGTGTTGTCATCTCACATAAGAAAGGAAATATGTCTGAGTTGTCAAGATGGATCTTCAAGGGTGATCAGGGGAGCTCAGCAGTCCCATTTTTAGACATGCAACTGACCTGGCTCTTGTTGGTGCCTTCTCCACAGCTGTTTTTGGAGTTTGTTAGAGAGCCTTTGTGGCTCCGTACCTCTCAAATGTCATGCACAATCAGCTGCCATGGATGCTTGACTGCTCTCTATGAGTGCACCCTTCCAGATAACAGGCCTCCTCCTTTCACTTTTCTTGGAGTGGAATCTCACAATTCTCCCACTCGTAGACCAGATCCCTAGGCTACAGTGTCCTGTGAGTATTTAGCAGGGCTGCCTGTGATCAGACCCTGCAGGTGTCTCCTTTGGGGATGTGACCAGTGGATAGTGCACAGTGACCAGACAGCCTTCTACAAATCAAGATGTTGCCAAATTTTAACAGTAGGAACACAGATCCCTGGTTTGAACGCTCAAAGCTGTTCATGGGCCTGTTTCACTTACTACCCTCTGAATGGTAAACAAGTAGTGCAGCTTAGTTAGACTGGTCATTACAGAGCCAAGAACTCTGAAGATTTTCTCCTGAGGGGTTGGTGTAAATATTATTCTAGAGATATAACAGATATAGTATGATAAATAACTCTTGTTTGATTCTCTCCTGTGTTATTAACTTTTGCTTCAAGAAAAGATCTTCCTGGGACAAATGTTCTGAAAAATCTCAAGGGAATTTTTATGGTGATTAATCGAAACAGCCACAGAGGGTCAGTCTTTCCCTACAGTATGATGTCTGATAATATGCCCGGCTAAGAACATGCATAACTTCAAATATTTAAATTGTGACCATGTTGTTGTTTTTCCCCAAAGAGATGTAATAGAAAGATTCAAAGTATATACTTTAGACTAGGGGTTCTCAACCTTTTTTTTTCCTGACCGCCTCACCCAGCATGCTATAAAAATTCCACGGCCCACCTGTGCCACAACAACTGTTTTTTTTCTGCATATAAAAGCCAGGGCCAGCAATGGGGGGTAGCAATCAGAGCAGTTGCCTGGGAGCCCCGTGAAGCTAAGTTGCCCAGGCTTCGGCTTCAACCCCAGGTAACTTGGCTTGGAGCCCGGGCTTCAGCCCTAGATGATGGGGCCTCAGCTTTGTGCCCTGGGCCTCAGCAAGTGTCATGCTGGCCCTGATTGGCAGATTCCCTGAAACCTGCTTGTGCCACCCCCTAACCCCCGGACTCTCCCTGTTTGAGAACTACTGGCTTAGGCTATGTAGTGCTCAAAGGTAGGGTCCAAATTGTCTCACCAGCTGATGTCACATACCTACGTGTTATTCAGGTATAATGGTTGGTAACTGCTTTAACTAAGAGGGCCATTTTATAGTTAGTAACTGCTGTAGCTAAGAGGGTGAATGTAACGATTGGAGTACTCTCATGAATGTAAGGGAGGTGTATATGTATACGTCTGTATATGGTACTGGTGAGACCATTACTGGAATACTGTGTCCATGCTTCAGTAAGTATGCTGAAAAATTGAAATGGGTTCAGAAAAGAGCTACAAGAATTATTAGAGATCTGGAAAAACATTCCTTATAGTGAGAAGCTCAAGCTCTTTAGTTTGCTGAAGAGAAAGTTAAGAGATGACTTGTCTGATACTGGGCAAATCTTTAATCTAGCAGAAAAGGCATAATGATAGCCAGTGATTGGAAATGGAAGTTAGACAAGTTCAGGCTAGAAATAAAGTGCACATTTTTAAGTGCAACGGTCACTTTCATTTTGGGTCACTGATTTCTGGTTTTGTCCTTGAATTTTCACTTCCGATATGTCGCTTCAAGATGTGTTTGGAAAAGTTCCCTCACAGCCTGATGTGAGTGCTGTTTGTTTGTCCTCTGGGCAGATTGTTAGGCCCAAAGTAGAGCGCACACATATCTTTCACAGAACACTTTTCAAAGCTGAAGGTCCGATTTATTAGTGCTGGGCAAGTGAAGAGTAAATTTACCCCACATTGTACCGAGTGCTTTAAAGTGAATCTGGTCAAAAGGGGTCATACGAGCCCAGCAAATAAAATGTCAACGACTTGAGCTGTGGCCTTGAGAGATGCATGTTTTATCCCTGTTGCTTCCCCACTTTCTGCCTTCTGGGATGTAAGTAATCAGTCAGAGCTTCTGCAAGAACCAGCAAAACTCTTCTCCTTCCTCCTCAGGAGCCAAAACCATTCCCGCAGAAGGGGATGGGGGAGAAGAAAAATCTTACCATCTATAGGCAGCTCCTCTGAGCAGTGGGACTCTTCCTTTGCTTCTCTTTCCTCCCCTCTCTCTCTCTCTCTGGGTATGGTTAGACTGAAGATTGTAGCGCGTTTATTTGTAGCGCTTCCCAATGTAGCGCAATAGGTATCGCGCTAGAGACTGTACAAATTGAAACCTTGTAGCTCAAAATAATGGATACATTTGTCGCGCTTCTACCAGCAGTAGCAGTTGCGGGATAGGGCAGGTATCCCAGCATTCAGCTGGGTGCAACGTGTTTTGCAAAGGAGGGAGGTGAGGGGGAACTGGGAAGTTGTTCACAGGGAAACGAGATCTGGCTGTCAGTTTAGTTTTCATTAGCGAAAACTGACAGGCTGTCTATTTCAGACACACAGCTCCGTCCGCAAGCATTTTCACTGATTATTTGCTGTGTGAGTTGTTAGAGAGAAACTGCAAAGCTACTTCCGCTTTTATAAAACAACACCTCACGTCATTTGCCTTACATGGCAAGTTGATTGTCTTTAATGGCTTGCTGATGGCCTTCAATGGCTTGCTGATGGCTTTACATGGCTTGGAGGCATACAAGAGATCCCATGGGTGTCCACATTCCCACCCTTGCGCTATAACGTTATCGCAAAAAGGCTTATCACTCTGGAAAAGGAGGTTTAACACTTGCGCTTTAAACGGAGTCATTGCGCAAAATCTCCCTTTGAAGTGTGTTCGCTATGAAAATTATAGCGCTACAGGAGGGTTTTTGCGCTGCAAAGCGCCAGTCTAACCATGCCCTCTGAGACTCCTGCCTTGCGAAGGGGGAGAGAGGACCCTGCTGCAGCCTCCACACCAGCCATGGGAGAGATGGGGGTGAAAGAGCTGCAGGAAGAGCAGGGGTGAGGCTGGCTATGGCAGAACTGATGTGGAGCCTGGAGGGGGCACAATTGATGGGAGACTATGCTGCTTTCATTTTTGTAGAATATTATAGACCACCCACTTTTTTTCAGACCACTTTGAGTGCCACTTGTATTACAGGAGGGATTCACCCCTGCGTAAGACTGGCAGAATTACCACTGCCCTCCATTAGGGTTTGTACTAGAAGAGGAAGAGTAAACTTAGTTTAAAGCCAGGAACACACTAGAGCTCTGTGGTGGAATCTGTGTTTTTAGCTTGATACATTTTTCCCCTCAGAGCCTGATGCAGATGTAAAACAAACCAAAAACTGGGCTTAGTCTCATGTCTGGTGATAGCACATCACACACTGCAGATTGAAATAAATTATTGGGTCACTTGATAAAACACATTTAGGTCAAGATTATTTAGCCTCTTGGCTTTCTCCTTTCTTTTTAATAAATCTGAACTTTTGAGGATCTTTTCATCTTGAATTTCAGAAAAATGGCTTATGAAGTTTAGCATTACCAGTCATCTTTAACCACTAAAGTCTAACATAGTTATTCATTTTTAGTTTCTAATGTAAATCTCTGTAAGATTCTGGGGGTCAGCAAATACAAATACTAGCCTTCGTTGCAAGTGCAATGTAAGGAATAGACTTTTAGACTTAAGTGGACAAAAATATTTGTCCATCTAAATGGACAAATATGCATGACTTATTGTCAGCAAATTCAAAGTTAAGAGTTAATGAAGAGTATATGCACACTGGCTCTTCCAAATGCGTGTACATATTTGGTGCTAGTGCACAATTACATATGTAAAGGTGTCCTGTCATCTGCCTATTAGATTGAACAAGAAAGAACTCGTGGTATTCAGTCATTCCTTCCTGGAACTTAGAGAAAAGGAACATAGTTTAAGAATGTAAGAATGGCCATACTGGGTCAGGCCAATGGTCCGATCTCACCCAGTATCCTGTCTTCCAGCAGTGGCCAATGCTAAGTTCTTCAGAGAGAATGAACCGAACAGGCCATCATCAAGTGATCCAATCCCCTGTCGTCTACTCCACCATCTGGCAAACAGAGGCTAGGGACACTCAGAGTATGGGGTTGCATCCCTGACCATCTTGGCTTATATCAATTGTTGCACCTATCCTCCAGAAACTTCTCTTTTGAACCCTGTTATAGTTTTGACCTTCACAACCTCTCCTGGCAATGAGTTCCACAGGTTGACTATTTGTTATGTGAAGAAGTACTTCCTTTGGTTTGTTTTTAAACCTGCTTATTAATTTCATTGGGTGACCCCTAGTTCTTCTGGAATGTGAAGGAGTAAATAACATTTACTTATTAACTTTCTCCAGGCCATTCATGATTGTATAGATGTCTATAATAGCATCCCTCCCCCCAAGTCATCTTTTTTCCAAGCTGAAAAATCAGTCTTCTGGAAATTTTGGAATTAATTTATACAAATTATTTTATTTGGCATCAAATATAGTCTGCAAATCATATTTGGGTTCATTTTAGGGACAGGATCCAAATTCTTAAGAAGAAATAGGTCACCCATCCTTAGTCTAGCTCCTAACAGAGATCAAATAAAGTTTGTCAAAGCAATAGCTTTGAAAAACCTGTTCAATTTAAAGAGTGCTTCAATACAAAAATAAATTAGTGTTCCTCTGGCTTCAATACTAAATCTGTGTGTGCTAATTTCAAAAGGTATGCCTTCCCCGTTGAAACCTATGTTTAGAGTCTTGCAAATCCACAGATACCTGCTTTCTGTCTGCAGAGCTCTGCATCCGCAGATACGGATGTGGTGGTTGTTCACCATCCTTGTAGATCACGGATTAGATGTGGATGCAAATTTTTGTATCCACATAGGACTCTACCTGTGTTGTACAAATCAACCTGATAAATATGTATGTATTTAGTTTATTTGCAAATATGCCTGAAATGCCTGCATGCCTTCTCAGTAAATATTCCAAATGTTTGGCTATATACTAGCTCCGCCTACTGCTGATTTTTTTCAGCTGTGCAAATATCCCTTGTGTGCCTGTACATTTATTCTTGTAACTGCTTTCAAAGTGGCATTCATCTCTAACTTCATGTATGGCTGTCTGAACAGTGGCTTTTGGTTTCACATTACTCAGCTTATTTGTGCATCTGGCATGTACATTTTTGAAAATTTAGCCAAAAATACATAAAAATGTAGCCTATAATTTCTAAGCAATATAAACTCACATCTGCAGTTTATTGTATTTGATTGTTGTTTAAACTCTGTCAAGTGAATAATTAAACTTTTGTGATCGTTTTTAAAACAGGATATGCTATGCTAAAAAATAATAATCTTGTAAGCTTGTTTCATAGTCTGTGGGAAGAAAACATAGCTGACATCACACTTCTCAAAATATCAGTTAAATTGATAGACAGGTACTGTAAAGCAATTTCCTGATTGGCTAGAGCTGTTGCTAAGCTAGTACTGTTTTAACCAAAATTAGAAAGTCAGTATAAAGCAAGTTAAACTAGACGGCCTTCTTTTTTCACTTCTCTCTTCTGATTCATCAACTGTTTTAAACAACAAATTCTTTGTAGCCTTTGTGGGAAGGCTTCCATTGGGGATTGCGATGGCTTAGGGAAAAAGCTTCTAGGCTGTTAGTTACAAGATATGTATAAATATTTTTATTTTATATGGTGATATTCAGATTTTTGCAAAATAATAATAGTGGGAGTAATGCCATTCAGAGTCATACAGTGTCTAGCCCAAAGTGAGCGGGAGAGACTAGAGGTCACTCAATGATGACCCCCTGCCTGGAAAGTTCATTAATAGTTGTGATGAACTCTGAAGCTCATTTTCTTGTCTTTGGACATAGGTGTATCTCTGTGGTGCAATGCCTTGTGGGAGTGGTTCAAAAGAGGAGAAATTATTAGTGGAGGAATATATATATAATCCATTGATTATATTTCGCTATCAAATTTTAATACATGTCCAGTAACAAGTTGCCATTCTTTGAATGTCTTTTCATGAAGTATGGGATTTATTCCTTGGGGGAATAGTACAGGATTTATTCCAGTGTCTGAATGGGACTCCTGTATTTCAAGAAAAACAACATGTTCTTCTTCGAGTGATTGCTCACATGCATTCCACTATAGGTCAGGCACGCGCTGCGGGCCTGGTTGCCGGGCAGATTTTTCCCCTAGCTGCAGACTGGGCGAGCAGGGAGCCCCCTGGAGTGGCGCCACTGAGGCACTCTATAAGTACCCCTGCGACACAGTCTGGCCCCCAGTTCCTTCTTCACCGCTCGCGCTGGTAGTCGGAACAGGAGTACTGCTCTTGAGCGTCCTCCTTATCTCCTAGCTGTTATTTCTATTGTTCTCATTAATAGTTGTTGTTAAGTAGTTGTTAAGTAGTTGTTAAGTAGTTATAGTGTAAATAGTTAGGTGCAGGGGACTTCCCTGCCACCGGAGCCATGTCATCCAAGGCTCCGGGATTCAAGCCATGTGCGGAGTGTGGGAAGCCCATGCCTGCGGGGGACCCACACTCCAAGTGCCTTAAGTGCCTCGGGGAAGCGCACTTGGCAGACTCCTGCAAGATCTGCAGGGCCTTTAAACCCAGGACCCGCAAGGACAGAGAATCCCGCCTGCGGCAGATCCTGTTAGAGGCGGCCCTCACTCCGGACTCGAGTGCGGCACCGGGCCCCGCACCCAAGCCGGCGAAAGCAAAGCCTCGGCACCGGTCGCGCTCCCCCAGCGCTAAGCGCAGGAAGGACTCGGAACCGCGCCCAGCATCGGCACCGGACCGCGTGCAGCCTCCGGCACCGCTCACGCGCCCACGGTCGCCGCCGGGGAGCCGACCAGAGGCACAGCCGCCCGCACCCGCACCGACGACTCCGGCGCCGCAGGAGGCCCCGTCGAGTCCGGTGCCAGTGGTCTCGCCACTCAGGGTGCCGATTCCGCAGCAGCTTCCCTCCACGCCGGAGGCGTTCGCTGCTGCGAGGAGGTTGCTCTCAGAGGACACCCCTCAGCAACCTGTCCGGTCTAGGGGCAAGCCGCCCATGACCGTGACGGAGATCGCGGCTCGAAGCCCGGTGGGGCACGGACGCCGATCGATCTCGCGGCGCCGATCTAACTCCCGGTACCGGTCAGCTTCCCGGCACCGGTCGCAGTCTCGGCGCCGCAATGAGTTGAGACCATGCTCCGGGTCTCCTCATGGCCGATCGCGCAGATCGCGCTCCGGCCGCCGGTCTGAGTCCTGGCGCCGGTCGGAGTCCCGGCACTCCCGCACGGACAGACGCCGGTCGTACTCCCGGCACCGGTCGCACTCCCGGCACCGGTCCGTCAGCTGCCACAGGGGCCGCTCTGGACGCCGTTCGCCGAGCCGCTCATCTTCCCGGCACCGCTCGTCGTCGCGGCACCGGTCACGATCGACACGGCACCGATCTCCTCGGCACCGTTCGTCGTCGCGGCACCGCAGACATCGGCGCTCCACATCCAGACGGCACCGCCGCTCGCCCCGGCACCGGACCTCATCGCGGCACCGGCGATCAGCCCGGCACCGGTCGTCATCGCGGCACCGTGGATCCCGCAGAAGTGGATCCAGCAGTAGCCGTTCATCAGAGGGCAGTCGCTTCTCCCGGCACCGGTCGAGAAGCCCTCGGCGCCGCAGGCGTAGAGAGTCGGCTGGCACACAAACCCAGCATGACTCTCCGCCCAAGGCCCTCCAGTCGGCCACCATAGCGGCTCCATGGCACTCCTCTGCCTCCGCGTCCCCTCCAGCTATGGGACCTGCCCCAGCCACCCTGAACCCGACCTGGCCAGAATGGGTGGCATGGGAGCATGACCAACCGGGGGAAACCCAGTCCGAGCCGGGGTTCCCAGTATGTGCGAGGGCTGCTCGGCAGGACCTACCAGGGCCATCCTTGGCCAGCCAGCCGTCGGCAATACACAGCCCCCGAGAGCCAGGGCCTTACGCCTCCCCAGTGGGGGTAGAGGCGGTGGCGGGCACCTCTTCCAACAGCCCGCCCGCCCTGGAACTCTCTAATTACCAGCACCTCCTCCAGGCAGTTGCAAAAAATATGAACCTGCCCCTTGAGGAGATCCAGATGGTGGATGACCCGGTCACCACCAT
The DNA here is from genome assembly GCA_032164245.1 of Sternotherus odoratus. Lineage (NCBI taxonomy): Eukaryota > Metazoa > Chordata > Testudines > Kinosternidae > Sternotherus > Sternotherus odoratus. Next base: position 66,471,922 of record JAVMKO010000003.1, read on the forward strand.
GCTGACAAAGGGCACCCCGGCACGTGTGGCTGTGCCATTTATTAATACAATTAAAGCGCACACCACGTCGGTTTGGAAGACCCCCGCCTCCATCCCCCCCACCGCACGGGGGGTAGAGAAGCGCTACTTTGTCCCGGCCACGGGCTATGAGTACTTGTATGTTCACCCTACGCCCTCCTCCCTGGTGGTGGAGTCGGTGAACAATAAAGAGCGCAATGGACAGGAGGCCCAGGTACCTAAGGCCAAAGAAGCCAAGAGGCTGGACCATTTTGGCAGGAAGGTCTACTCCTCCGGGGGCCTCCAACTGCGGGTGGCTAACCATCAGGCCCTAATGAGTAGGCACCACTTCGATACAGTGGAGGCCCTCAACAAATTCGAGACCGCTCTCCCCCAGGAGAGCAGACAGGAGTTTAGGGCCCTTCTGACTCAGAGCAGGGATATCTCGAGACACACCCTGCAAGCGGCCCTGGACTCAGCGGACTCGGCGGCCAGGACTATGGCCTCGGGCATAGCCCTTCGCCGGGCAGCATGGCTCTCCTCATCCAGCCTTGCCCCGGCGATGCAGTACAAAATCCAAGACCTCCCGTTTGAGGGACAGGCCCTCTTTTCGGAGGGCACAGATGCGCGGCTCCAGGCCCTCAATGACAGAGGGGTGACCCTCAAGGGCCTCGGCATGCACGCCCCGGGGCCGCAAAGGCGCCCCTTCGTCCCTCCGCGCCGGAAGTTCTTCCCTCCCGCCCGCCAACCATAGGACTCCTCCGGCAGGAGAAACCGCCCCTTCCGCAAGCGTCAGGGGCCCAGGCAGGGCGGGAAACAGCGGGGACCTAAGCCTTCCCAGGGGCCTAGGTCCAACTTTTGATGGTGCGCCCGGGGGCAGCTTAATAACTACAGTCCTGGATCCTCCCTTCGGAGACCGTTTGTCTCACTTCCACCGTGCATGGTCAGACATCACATCGGACCAGTGGGTCCTCCGCACGGTGGAGGTGGGATACTCCCTCCAACTCTCCTCCACTCCTCCAACCCACCCACCTCCCTCGTCCCTCTTCAGGGACCCATCTCACGAGCAACTGCTTGTACAGGAGGTCAGGTCGCTCCTCGCACTGGGGGCCATCGAACCTGTACCACAGGAGTTCAGGGGAAAGGGGTTCTACTCCCGCTACTTCCTAATCCCCAAGGCGAAAGGGGGCCTCCGGCCCATCCTGGACCTGCGCGAACTCAACACCTACATGATCAAGTTCAAGTTCCGCATGGTCACCTTGGGCACTATTATTCCCTCCCTGGATCCGGGAGATTGGTTCGCTGCCCTCGACATGAAGGATGCCTACTTCCACGTGAGCATCAAACCTTCTCACAGGCGCTACCTCCGCTTTCTAATAGCGGGAGAACATTATCAATTCGCAGTCCTGCCCTTCGGCCTGTCCACAGCGCCCAGGGTATTCACGAAGTGCATGGCAGTAGTAGCGGCGTTCCTGCGGCGCCGCGGGGTACAGGTATACCCGTACCTAGACGACTGGCTGATCCGGGGAACCTCCAGGGACCAAGTGTCAGAACACGTGTGTCTGGTCATCAACACCTTCGACCGCCTGGGAATCCTCCTCAACGAGGAGAAGTCCACCCTGGAGCCCACCCAGAGCATAGAGTTCATTGGGGCCCTACTAGACTCCAGGGTGGCAAGGGCATCCCTGCCCCAGCCCCGGTTTCTCGCTATCCAGTCGGCCATCAGACAGCTTCGCAGCTGTCCAATGTCCACGGCCAGAGTCTTCCTCAGCCTGTTAGGCCACATGGCGTCGTGCACCTACGTGATACAGCACGCCAGACTGCGACTACGCCCACTGCAGTCGTGGCTCGCACTGGCCTACCGGCCAAGAAGGGACAGTTTGGACACCCTCCTTTCTATCCCCAAAGCCACCCTGTCCGCTCTGACTTGGTGGGAAGACCAGAGCAATGCGTGCCGAGGGGTCCCCTTCCTCCCCCCCAGTCCGTCCATGTCCCTAGTGACGGACGCCTCGTCGATGGGTTGGGGAGCTCATCTAGGGGCTCTCAGGACACAAGGCCGCTGGTCGGAGTCAGACCTCTGCCTCCATATCAATGTCCGGGAGCTGAGGGCCGTCAGACTTGCGTGCCAAGCGTTCCGGGACACGCTACAGGGTCACTGTGTGGCAGTGTTGACGGACAACACCACTGCCCAATACTACATAAACAAGCAGGGCGGGGCCCGGTCCAGTCCCCTGTGTCAAGAGGCGATTCTCCTATGGGAGTTTTGTATAGCCCACGACGTTCACCCGGTGGCCTCTTTCCTCCCCGGGATTCAGAACACGCTGGCGGACCACCTCAGCAGGTCATTCATGTCCCACGAGTGGTCCCTTCGGCCGGATGTCATCCGACCGATCTTCCTGAGGTGGGGATTTCCCCACATCGACCTCTTCGCCTCCAGGCAGAACAGGAAGTGCCTACAGTTCTGCTCCTTTCGAGGCGGCTCCCGGGGATCCCTGACAGATGCCTTTCTCCTACCCTGGACGGGGCACCTGCTCTACGCGTTCCCTCCGATCCCGCTTCTCCACAAGGTGATCCTGAAGATCAGACGGGACAGGGCACAAGTCATCCTCATAGCCCCGGCCTGGCCCAGGCAATGCTGGTATGCGTCCCTCCTCCGGCTGTCCAGGGCCCCTCCCATCAGCCTCCCGCTGTGGCCAGACCTGATCTCCCAGGATCACGGTCGCCTCCTGCATCCGGACTTGCAGTCCCTCCACCTCACAGCGTGGCTACTCCATGGCTGAGAGGTCCTGAGCTCTTATGCTCGACTGAGGTACAGAATGTCCTTCTGGGAAGTAGAAAACCATCCACCAGAAGTACCTATACAGCTAAGTGGACCCGCTTTTCTGCATGGTGCAGACAACATGATGTAGTCCCAAGTGAGGCTGCTATCCCGCGCATATTGGACTACCTCTTAGGCCTTAGAAACCAGGGCCTTTCTACTTCTACTATACGCGTCCACCTCGCTGCCATATCAGCTTTTCATCCGGGCCAGGCGAACCACTCAGTCTTTTCAGATCCTGTGGTATACCGTTTCCTCAGGGGCCTGGATAAGCTGTACCCGAACGTCAAGTGTCCCATTCCACCCTGGGACCTCAACCTGGTGCTCTCACGCCTTATGATGCCCCCGTTCGAGCCCCTCGCCACGTGTTCCTTACTCCACCTTTCCTGGAAGGTGGCATTCCTAGTAGCTATCACCTCGGCTCGTAGAGTGTCAGAGATCCGCGCACTGACCTCCGAGCCGCCCTACACTATCTTCCACAATGACAAGGTGCAGCTACGTCCCCACCCGGCCTTCCTGCCTAAGGTGGTCTCCCCCTTCCATGTGAACCAAGACATTTGTCTCCCAGTCTTTTATCCTAGGCCACACACCTCTGGAAGGGAACAACAATTACACACGTTGGACGTTAGGAGGGCTCTTGCCTTTTATTTAGACAGAACAAAGCAATTCAGGAAAACAACGCAACTCTTCGTGGCCGTTGCAGAAAGAATGAAGGGCCAACCAGTTTCCGCCCAAAGGCTCTCCTCCTGGATCACCTCGTGCATTCACACCTGTTATGAACTCGCGGGCAAGCCGCTTGAGAGAGTAACAGCACATTCCACGAGAGCGCAGGCATCCTCTGCGGCCTTCCGGGAAGGAGTCCCTATCACGGACATTTGCAGGGCGGCTACCTGGTCCTCCGTCCACACCTTCGCCGCCCACTACGCCATAGTCCAGCAAACCAGGGACGATGCGGCGTTTGGGTCAGCGGTCTTACGATCAGCGATGGGTCCACCCGACCCCACCTCCTAGGTATTGCTTGTAGTCACCTATAGTGGAATGCATGTGAGCAATCACTCGAAGAAGAAAACAGGGTTACTTACCTGTAACTGTTGTTCTTCGAGATGTGTTGCTCACATCCATTCCAGACCCGCCCTCCTTCCCCACTGTCGGGTTAGCCGGCAAAGAAGGAACTGGGGGCCAGACTGTGTCGCAGGGGTACTTATAGAGTGCCTCAGTGGCGCCACTCCAGGGGGCTCCCTGCTCGCCCAGTCTGCAGCTAGGGGAAAAATCTGCCCGGCAACCAGGCCCGCAGCGCGTGCCTGACCTATAGTGGAATGGATGTGAGCAACACATCTCGAAGAACAACAGTTACAGGTAAGTAACCCTGTTTTTAGTGCAAGTACAGTCATTTAGAAGTTAGGAGTAGATTAACTATGCTGCACTTTTGAAACAGAGCCAGTACTTGGACTTTCCATTTTGGAAACTAGCCCGGTTTTGATGGGGGTGGAGACAGTTTTTTTGAATAATTTCATCTTTGGGAGAGAAAACAAGGAGAATTCTGAAAACTAAACCAGCCCGTACTGCTTAATGTTGAATTAAAAACCGTTGGGATTAGGGGGTATTGGTTTGGGATGACAGCTGAGTCAGTCAGCTCATGCATCATACAAATGGCTGTATCCCCGTGGTGGTCAAAATGAAGGCAATAAGAGAGATTAATATTGGGATTGGTAGGTCAGTGACATAGCAGACTAGACCTTTTTCATTGGGCTCTTGATTCGCCACCCTTCCCTCCCACATACACTTTATTTAAAAGAATAATGCCAGGAGGGAAAAAAAACCTTTATAGACACCATCTGAACAGAATTCTCTTTTTTTGGTTTGTGCTTCCTAGTGGAAATCTGGTAACACTCCCATTGCTTTAAAAGCTTTGACTTTCTAGGACAGCAGGAGCAGGGTAGAATGCTTATGAGGCCCTATTGGCCATTGAGGCAACCCTATGCTTATTTGGGAGACTGATTAAACCTCCATTTACATAACCGTTGGGTTGTTGGTCTATTTAGGAGACTCCCCATGATTAATAACCTCTATGGTACTAGAATTCTGTGCCTTTGTTAGATATTTTTTTAATCTTCTCCCTAAACTGGGCAATCAAATACAGCATCAAAGATGATTTCCTTTGTTGCTGTATTTAGTGTTCCTCCATTTGCAGTGGAACTGCTTTTAATTGAATTGTGAAATATGTGAAATATTGATGTTTTGCCAACTTCAACTTTTCTCTCAGTGTAACACAGTTTGTTTATTTTATTGCAGGATTTAGTTGTCCGTGTTGTTTTCATTCTTGGCAATTTAACAGCGAAGAATAACCAGGCCCGTGAACAATTTTTTAAAGAGAAAGGGAGTGCTGAAATCCTGATATCATTATTCCAAACCTACAATGAACTTGATTTGAAATCAAAAAAAGAGAAACATGGAGAAGAAAACAAATCAAAACAAAAGCATCCTTCAGCAGCAGAAGATGTCCTTATAAAACTGATAAGAGTGCTCGCCAATCTCTCCATTCATCCTAGCATAGGTGCTGTTCTGGCAGCTAACCATCACATTGTGGCATTGCTTGTTATGGTTCTAGGTAAAGTTTGTATATTGTGTTTGTTTTTTCATGTACTATTTTCATTCAGTCTGTCAGGCAGGTTCATTACTTCAGCTTTTGTTACTGGGAGAGCCTTAATTAAATCTGCCATGTTGTGAAATATGAAAATCAATCTGCTAATGTTAATTGCAGGATGTAGGCTAACTTGCTTTAAACATTGGCAGAATTATCAGCTTCATACTAAACTTTACAGCATCTTTCCTGTAAGGCATTCAAAGGAGCTTCATGCATTGATAGGATTTATAGATCAGATTAAGAATAAACCAGACTACACAAAACAATTGGTAAACTGGGGGAATTTTCTTTTGAACATGCCTCAGACTGAAAACTCATATAGTGAGATTGCCTTCTTGCCTCCCTAAACATGTTGATGATTTTTTTAAAAAACACAAATTTTGTAATTAAGGACCTGTTTCTGCAAGCACATTCTGCTTGGTTCTGCCTTGGTACAGCAGACATGATCTGCAAAACTTACATGCCAGTATATTGTAAACACTATTATCCAAATCTAACCGAGTTCTGAATATGAAGAGCTTGGAGGACGGAGCTTTTATTAGCATTTCTGAGCTCTTTGTTGATGCTGGCAGTTATAACCCATCTTGCTGAAATATGGAATAGTTTGGCCTACTAGCAACATGATGGCTGGAGCTATAAATTGTTTCATCCTGCTTTTATATAGGTTTAAGATCAAGAACAATTTCAGCAGTGCCAGCATTCACAAAGTCTATGCTACAAGTTTTTGTTTGTTTGTCATAGTAATAGGGTGAGCTGTAGCTGCAATACAGAAACACTTAGAATGGAGGCAGCTACCAAGTAGCCTTCAGACTAAATGCAATCCTGCTATGGCACTCACTATTACAATAGTACCTCAAAGTTATGAACCTCAGAGTTGCAAACTGACTGGTCAAACACACCCCTCATTTGGAACTGGAAGTATGCAATCACACAGCAGCTGAGACAGAAGGGAAAAAAAAGAAATATAGTACAGTACTGCGTTAAACCTAAACTACTCTAAAAATGAAGGGAAAGTTGGGGAGGGGGATTTTTTTTGACAAGGTAAGGAAACTTTCTGTGCTTGTTTCATTTAAATTAAGATGTTTAAATGCATCATTTTTGTTCTGCATTCTAAAGTTTCAAAGCTGTATTAAATCAATTCTTGTTGTAAACTTTTGAAAGAACAACCATAACGTTATGTTCAGAGTTACGAACATTTCAGAGTTATGAACAACCTCCCTTCCTGAGGTGTTTGTAACTCTGAGGTTCTACTGTACTACAGAAGTGCAGGCCTCAGAGTCCACAGCCTCTAATATTAGAGCTGGTTGGAAATCAGGACGTATTTTTCATTAATCCTTTTGTCCAGCTCTACCCAGCAGACAGTGGTTTATCTTGGGTAGAGCAATCTGCTTTACTTCCTGCAAATTAGTTGTAATCCCCCATGGACCAGGTGTATTACCAGTATAACCCTTGTTTGCGCAGAGTTTGGGTGTCACAACACTACAAGCTGTGAACTGATTTTGTTGAGCTGTAATCAATATTCTAAGGTAAGACTGATGTATCTGTATTTTTTTTAAATATCAGAATACAAGTCAATTAATGACTGTGAGGAGCTGGTGATCAACGCTACCGCAACAATCAACAATTTATCCTACTACAAAGTGGGGAAGTCTGTAATTGAAGACAAGAAGCTACACATTGCAGAGTGTAAGATTTTTTAAAAAATTAATTCCTTCCGTATGTATTTTAGAATAGCTGGTAAGACATGTATTTTGATTGTTAGGGCAGTGCGGAAAAGAGTCATTAAAAATATATTGTGGCATACTACAGGAATTTCATAAAGCCAAATTTTTTCCATAGCTGAAGAGAATCTCTGCATGCATCCGATGCCACATCCTCATCTTGAGAACTCTGTGAAATCATTACATTGCTGGCAAAAACAGCCTATCTCCCCCCAAAATTCACTTACTCACCAGGTTGAGTGGAATGGGAAACACCCTTCAGTTTATTTCTACTCCCCCCTTTCCTATTCCTTATCCCAGTCCCTTTTCACTAATCACTCTTACAAGGAAGTGCTCCTTCAGAAGGTACAGTCTCGCCTCTGGTTGGGAGCTATAGAGGACTTTCCTCAGTTACACAGAGGGAAGGGGTTTTAGTCTTGCTACTTGCTAAGAAAAAAGTAAAAGCAGGGCTCAGACCCATAGTTAAGGCTGGAATCATTCACGGAAGTCACGCTTCAATGACTTTCTGTGAATTTTGCAGCGCTGGTATGGCTGATCCCAGGACCATCCCAGCAGCTGAGGAAGCCACACCAGCAGCTGCTCTGGCAGCCCCAGACAGCAGTCTGGGACCAGTGGCAGTGGTGACAGGCCCCAGGCTGTCCCCTGCCCAGACTGGTGATGGTCACATGGCCCTGAAACTCCCCTCACTTGGACCAGCAGCAGGACCCCGGGCCACCTCTGACCCGCAAGAGTGGCAGTGGCAGTGGAGCCCTGGCCGCTCTCCACCTGGAGCAGTGGGGGCAGGGAGGCTCAGGATGTCTGGAGTGACAGCAATGGCAGCGCTCCGGGCTGCTGCCCCTCCCTCAGCAAAGTGTCACCCTGCGCTGTTTGTTCTCCAACTGTGGGAGATTCCCCACCTAGACCTGTTTTTCAACCAAAATCACAGGAAGTGTCAGCAGACTGGTTCACAAGCAGGTCACAGCCCTGGAACTCGCATGTGTCTTCCTGTTGCCCTGGTCAGACAAGCTCATGTGTTCATTCCCTCTAGTTCCACTCCTACCCAGAGTGTTGTTAAAATCAAGCAGGATCATTCTTGAGTCAGGCTCATAGCTCCAATGTGGCCTCGCCAGCATTAGTTTTCCACTCTTACCACCAGCAACAGACATCATCTCACAGGACTATTCCAACCTGTAGGCCTTTCAGCCTGGATACTTTATGGCTAACACCTCAGGAGATCTATTCAAAGGAAGTACAGGATGTCCTCTTGAGTAGTAGAAAAAACTTCTATCTAATGGGTATATTTGCCTGTCTAAATGGAAAAGATTCTTTGTCTGATCCCAGCAAAAAGGGCTTTCCCCAATTTGGACTCCGAGTCAGCATGTGCTGGACTATATTATACCTGAAACAGCAAGGCCTTGCCATTAGTTCCATCAGGCTACACCTATCTCTGCTTTCCACCTTTCAACTGATCATCATTCAGTTTTCTTCAGTTATATGTCACTCAGGTTTTTTGAAGGGTTTGAAGCTTTTATATCCACAAATTAGAAGCTCCTGTTCCCTCTTGAGACTTGAATCTGGTGTTAAAGCTAATGGGTCCTCTCTTTGAACTGCTGACTACTTTTCATTGCTCCATTTCTGAATGAAAGTAGCCTTCTTTATGGCAATCACATTTGTCAGGAGAGTGGGTGAATTGTGAGCTTTGGTGCCTACCCTCTGAATAGTCTTCTACAAGGACAAGGAAATTTCTGACCAAATCGGTTTTTCACTCCACATCAGTCAGACAATATATTTACCAAATTTCCTCCCTAAGCCTCATGCTTATAAGGATGGTGGAAGACTTCACATATTAGAGATTAGGGGAGCATTAGCATTTTACTCAGACAGGAATAAACCATTTAAATCGTCCTCACAGTTGTTTGTGGCAATTGCAGACAAGAATGGAAGGCCTTCCAGACTCATCTCAAAGACCTTTGTTGTGGATCTTTTCTTGTATACGTTAGTGCTATGACATGGCCAATGTGTCTCTATCATACGGAGTGCTAGCTCATTCAACCAATCTCACGTGCCTCTGCAGCCTTTCTAGCCCATGTGCCTATTTTATACATTTGTAGAGTGATACCTTGATCTTCAGTGCAACCTTTTGCTTCTCATTTGCCATTTTTCAATAGTCTAGAGATGACACCAGATTTGGATGTGTAGTCTTTCAATCATTATTCTGCCTCCAGATTGAAGTGATTGTATGATCCACCTGAAGTGGAATGGACACATGCAATCACTTGAAGAAGAAAAAACAATTACAAACCTGTTCTGTTTCTGTTGTTCTCTGATATGTACCGTGTTTCCCCGAAAATAAGACGTACCCCGAAAATAAGACGTACCTCCAGTTTTGCCTCCCGCATTAATATAAGGCGTCCCCCCGAAAATAAGGCGTCCTCCCGAAAATAAGGCATCCCCCCGAAAATAAGGTGTCCCCCCCGAAGCTACCGGTGCCGTAAGGAGTCACCGTAGAGGCGGGCGCCGCTGCGCAGCTCACTGATTGGCCGCAGCGCAGCCGGAGCTGTTCTTTAAATCAGAGAGTCCGCGCGCTGCCAGGACAAGCTGCCGCCTGCTGCTCGCTCTGCCCTGACGGAGTCTGGCTGACTCACAGACTCACGCAGGGCCGGCACAAGAATTTTGGGGCCCCGTACGGCAGATCGTACGCCCCCCCCCCCCCCGTCTCCCGCCGCCTGGGGGCCCCCTCCCCCGGTCTCCTGCCGCCCGCGCCCCCCCCCCATCTTGGAACACTAACCTCACTAACCGCTCCTTCCGGGGGGGCCGCAGCACCCTCCTGCCGGCAGGAGCAGGCAGCAAGTCTCACTGCCCCAGGCAGAGGCTCTCTGTGGCTGCACGTGGTGCAAGGAGGGGGAAGGAGGCTGCTTGCAGCCTGCACCGGCAGAGGGGGAGGGGCAGAGAGCCCCCGGCTGCCGCCTCCCCCAACCCGGCTCCAAGTCTGGACCCTCATCAGCCCCCCCCCCCATCAAGAGTCAGGGGCAGCGGCAGGACAGCTCTCTGCCGTTGCCTCACATGCTGCAGGGGCGGGGGAAGGGGGCTGCTTGCCTAGGAGCAGTGAGGAGGGAGGCTACAGACAGCGCCCAGCCGCCCCCTTCCCCCCAACCAGCCCCTGACCCACCTGCTGGCTGCCCCCCGGCCCAGCTGAGAACAGTTCCCAGGGGTAAGCAGCTGGGGCCCTGGATCCCCAACCCACGGTGGGGCTGCGCCCCTCCACCTGGAGCCGGGCCCCCGCACCCCTGACCCAGGGCTTCCTCAGACCCTGCCCCCATGGGTCCAGTGGGGGGAGAAGCCTCTACTTCCCCTCCCCATCCCCTCTACTTCCCCCCCCCTTCCAGTCCCCCCTCCCCCATTCCCCCCCTCCCATGTGTCCCGATATTTTTTTCTGGTCATCTGGTCACCCTAGTTTGTCTGGTTATGCTGGTTTATCTGATTATGCTGGTTATGTTTGTCTGGTTATGCTGGTTTGTGATGACAACTACTACCGTACCGTATACAGGTAATAAACTTCCTTTTTTTTTGTTCAACAATAAATGTGTACCGTATTCTTCTTCATGGAAAAATAAGACATCCCCTGAAAATAAGACATAGCGCATCTTTGGGAGCAAAAATTAATATAAGACACTGTCTTATTTTCGGGGAAACAGGGTATTGAACACATCCATTCCACTTCACGTGTGCACACTCATGTACTACTGTCGGGGCGGTGCATGTGCCCTCTGCTACTTTGTGCTGTTGTACCATGGTATAAAGTGCAGAGCTGCCCTCAACCTTTCTCAGTTCCTTCTTACTGGATAGACTCCAATATAGAGGGGAAGGAGAATGGGCCATGGAATGGACATGTGCAGCACATATCAGAGAACAACAGTTAGAATAGGTTAGTAACCAATTTTTGCCTCCAGTGAGCAGATATTATGTGAACTGTCATATGGTATATAAAGCTTACTGTTTCTGTAATCATTCTATTGACAATCTGTTATACTCAGGAAAAGCATTATTCTTTCATTGAACTGTACATTTAAGTTCACTTTTTCAAAATGAGGAGAGTAAAAAGATAGTTGGAAGTTTAATGCTGATGGGGAAGCAAGATTCGTAGTGAATGAGTATTGCTAAACAATACCACCTTTCTAAATGTAGATGTTTTGATGGCACAAACTAGTGACTAAGAAAAGATTTGTATTTTTATTATAAATATTGTATTTATATAAAGATGTGACATCCCTGATAGATCTTGGGTCATTAAGGATCCAAAGACAAAACTTATCTTGCCATCAGTGGGAATATTAGCTGAATAAGGGATGCATTTATTATCCTCTATCCCTCCCTTCTCTATCACTGCCAGCAACTTTACCATCCTTCTGGTGAGACTGACTTGCAATCTTGATATCCCCTGTGATTCCCTCTTCTTCTTCTCCCACAAACAGTCACTAAATCCTGCAGTTTTCCTGCTAGAATGTCTGAGAATCCTCCATTTCTCTCTGTTCCCACTGCAGAATCCCCCTTTCCAGGCCCTGATCATTTCTCTCCTACCCTGTGGAGGTTGCCTCCTCTTTGGCCTTCTGAATTCTCGCCTCAGTCCGTTCAAAACATCACAGCAAAAACACAGCAAAATAATCTACCCTGCCCATCACTCCAGCCATGCACAGCCCCTTTTCAGGTCTCTTCACCAGCTTTTCTCCTCTTAACAAGTCTCAAAGGTCCACACAACATAGCTCCTGCCAGACCCATGTCAGACTTTTGTCTCATGTCACTCCTCCACTTACCCCCTTCACTGCACCCCAGTTGCCAAATTAACTGTTGTGTGTATAGTCTTATACCATTCTTATCCAATCTACTTTCTGTGTCTGGAAATTCTTCTCTGGGCCAGTTCAGAGTCTCTGCCCTCCACATCCCTCCTTAAAACAAGCCCTACTCCTCCTTTCAAGGAAGTTTTGACTAAACAGATGATTAAAAATGGAATCAACAATGTATATTCTCATAGCATCACCTTTCTGTTTGTCTGTCCTGTCTTTTCATCCCTCCCCCTTCTCATGTTTACTTTGTCCATTTATTTTGAGAACCCTCCAAGGCAGGATTCTCATATGTATATCTGTAAAGAGCCTAGTGGCACATTTGGTGCTATATAAATTACAAGTAATGATAACTGTACCTTTTTTATTTCTCTGCAAACAAATAGTGCTTCTAAAGCTGCTAATGAGCAGCAATATGGATGGAATTCTGGAGGCTGTAAGGGTCTTTGGCAATCTTTCCCAATACCTTGAAATCTGTGACTTCATCATACAGAGGAAGGGTAAGTTACTCTTGCATTAGTAGTGATTCTATGTAAGCTCTTTAGATAGGTACCTGTGCCAGTCAGCATCGATAACTCGAAACATACAAGCATGTAATATGACACTGAAAAATGCAATAGCTACAGCATTTATTGGTTTAATTTAGATGAATGTTCTTCAAACTTAGATAATGAGTGCGGGAATCCATTTTTCTTCACGCAAGAAAAAAATCTACGCCTGCAGAAATTGTTTGTTCTTTAAAATAATAATAGTCTTGAGATTTTCCCCTGGCTCCCCGGATTCCGAAAGTTCACGTTGACTAGATGTCCTCAATGGTTCTGTGTAAAATAAAACTCCAGCTTAAGTATTCATGAGGGTTCACATTTGTGGGTCTCTGGTTCCCACATGTGACAGTGTGTACAGCATTCTGTGACATGCATCTTAAAACATTTATCAACCTCATCAAGAGAGAGCTCCCTTTTGTCTCTGGGTGAGGTGCAAGATGCCAGCATTCTCATCACTTTTTTCCTTTTCATGACAGTGGAGCTTTAGGGCAAATGCCAGATCTTTGCAATCTGGAGAAAGTATCTTGTAAAAGTTTAACTAAGCACCACCTCTCTCGAAATTTCTTGGACTATAATGGCATTTCTCTCTTATTTGGAGCTCTGCCCCAGGCTAAGGGCATGTTCAGATGTAGCTCTTGCTAGGCACAATGGATAAAATGTTCAAACGTTGGTGCCTGACATTAAGTACCTAAACCCCTTTTTTCTCATCCAGATATAAGTGGCTTGATTTTTTTCAGGGGTGATAAGTAAGGCTACAATTTAGTCATGGTATTTTTAATAAAAGTCATGGATGGGTCAGGAGCAATAAACAAAAATTCTTGGCCCTTGACCTGTCCATGACTTGTACTAAAAATATCTGTGATTAAATGTGGGGCGGGGAAGGGGGGGGTGAGCCTGGCGCCAGCGGCACCAGCTGCTGGGGGCCACAGATGACTGGAGCAGCCCCAAAGACAGCCACATCAGCTGCTGCTCCAGCAGCCCCGGCAACAATCCCCAAGCAGCTGGCCAGAGCAGCCGCGGCCCCGGGCACCAGTCCCCGGGCATCCAGCTGGAGCAGCTGCAACTGTGTGGCTGTCCCCAGGGCTGCTCCAGCAGCTGGCCCCAGAGCCAGCTGCATGGGCAGCCCTGAGGTGAGCCCCACTGGCCCCTGCAGAAGTCACGGAGAGTGTGGACAGTCACGGATTCTGTGACTTCTGAGACCTCTGTGACAGACATGGAGCCCTATTGATAAACACATGCAGCTCCTACTGAAGTAAATGGGTGTTCAAACACCTCTGGTGCCCAAAAGATGGATTTATATACCTAATTTTTAGATATCAGAGTTTGAAAATCTTTCCCCTATGATTCATTTCAGTATCAGGATGTAGTACTGCTAAATGAAAAATAAATTGAAGTATTGTTTTAGTTTGTTTAGCAAAAACAACAGTAAAATAGACTAACTTAGTATGAAAACACAAATATAAAAGGCAACCAGAATTCCTTTTGGGGGATTAAGAGAATCAGTACTCAAACTTTATGGGCTGATATCCAATCTCAGACTACTCTAGCCACATTACAACAACATGACGCCAGGTAACATTTTCAGGTAGTTCTATGTGCGTCTTTTAAATGCTTCTTACTGTCCTCTAAGCATACAAATGTAATAAGTACAGTATAGTGCAAGTCCATGTTTCTTGAGGATGATTTTGTTTCCTACTGTACAATCCAGTATACAAGTTCATGATTGCTTTGCTTGATGCCAAACATCAAGATGTCTGCTTTTCTGCCTGTGGAGTTCTACTAAACCTTACTGTGGATAAGAACAAACGAGCTATACTAAAGGAAGAAGGCGGAATTAAGAAGTAAGTTCGGGCGGGGGAAAATCCTGATCGGGGATATCAAGTGTCTTGATCACAATGAAGTGGCTTTAGATGATGATTCTGTGTTATAAGCGGTTGTTCCCTGTCTGGATTTCTGCTGTAGTTTCCACATTCTCTTGTGTTATGCAAGTGCCTCACCAAGTCTGAGTATGGAACCATGCAGATGATTTGATAAGAACATTCCAGTTATTGGAAAATAATCTAATTTTATTGTTTAATTTCCAAATGGAGGAACTAAGAAAGGATAATGTATTTTTGTGTCCTTTTTCTTTCTTTTTTTGGCATTTAGATACCATTCAGAGTTGACTCCATGTTGCCACACAATAGATTAGAATTATTCTCCAACTTCAGTGTCTTGCTCCTTGGCTTGCTGGAGGTTCAAAGTTCATTAGATATTATCCGATAGTAGGAGTACCATGTATCACTGTGCACCATCTCCTCTAGCAGAGTAAGGAGCAGTTTTGATGTAGTCCCAAGAGAGCCTGTAGTAGCATGCTTTCGTGGGCACCCCCTCATCTTTGGTCACATTGTTGCATTGATCCTCATCTGGCACCTACTAGGCTCCCCGGAACCTGCAACATCTCTGTCAGCCTGCATCTTCTCCTTCTGCATGTTCTGTGGTTTAGCCCTCCAGCCAAGTTGCATGAAAATCTAAACCTCTTCCAGGGCAGCACAAACAAGTCCAAATGAAAGTGCAAACAAATTTTCAAATTTATAATCCTTCTGCCCCTCTCAGGATTCACTGTAATTCTCTTGTTGGCTCTACCTCAGGGTTTGTCCAGTTGGAACCTAATGTGGTGCTGTAGTGTTCTTTCTCTATTGTTTTCTGTCTGATAAACCCTATCCCAGGGCTTCTCTCCACCAGAGACCAACTCCTGGGCAATCTTTCTGCATAGCTAAGTAGACCATAGTCTACTTATAAGATACTAGCGAAAATACCCGACGTTGCTCGGGTCCATCGGAGGTGGGGAGGGGGAAGAGAGCTGAGCGAGTGCGGGGTCTGTTGGAGGGGGGAGGGGGAAGAGAGCAAACCTGACACTCCCACCTCACCCCCCCGACCGAACCCGATACCTCCACCTCACTTACCCCTCGACCAACCCCAACTCACATTTTCACCCCCCCTACCCAAACCCAACACCCCCACGTCACCCCCTACCAACCCCAACACCCCCTGACCAACACCCACACCTCACCCCCCGTAGACCAAACCTGACACACCCACCTCACTTCCCCCCCCGGCCAAACCCGACACCCCTACCTACCACCACAAACAAACCCGACACCCACACCTCACCCCTCGACCAACCTCGACCAACCTCGACCCCCCTCCTCACCCCCCTCACCCTCCCAACCAAACCCAACACCCCCACCTTACCCCCCCACCAACCCCAACACCCCCTGACCAACCCCAATACCCACACCTCACCCCTCACCCACCCTGACACCTTCCCACCCCCCCAGACCAAACCCAACACCCCCAGCTCACTTACCCCCCGACCAAACCCGACACCCCAACCTCACCCCCCGACCAAACCCGACACCCCTACCTCACTTACCCTCTGCCCAAACCCAACTCGGGTCCGTCGGAGGTGGGGAGGGGGCAGAGTGCTGAGCGAGTGCGGGGTCCGTTGGAGGGGGGAGGGGGCAGAGAGCTGAGCGAGTGCGGGGTCCGTTGGAGGGGGGAGGGGGCAGAGAGCTTAGCGAGTGTGGGGTCCGTTGGAGGGGGGAGGGGGCAGAGAGCTGAGCGAATGCAGGGTCCGTTGGAGGGGGTATTATGACATCATAACTATGTCACAGAGAACAGCAGCTGCCCAGCTGATGTGATTGGCCTTTAAATAATTTCACCCCGGGGGGGGCGTCAGAGGTGAGATTTGAACAATTTTCGACTCTTACCCTGATTAGGACCCTAAGACCTATAACTGTACCAAATTTCAAGTCTCTAGCTCAAACGGTGTTGAAGGAGTAAGTGCACATACATACATACACGCATACACCATTTGACTTTTATATATATAGATAACTCCACTTCCTCTAGCCAGGAAGCACTTAATCACCCAGTGTGTGGCACATGACTAATTGGGGTTCTCTCCCTTGGCTTCCAGGTGATAGAGTTAAGTCCATTACATAGTCTGATTCAACTCAGTTTGTGGAGAGGTTATTGCAAGGTTGGTCTGTGGAAGGAAGGTTGCTTATGAGAGAAGGGAGTGCACTTTGAAGAGACAGGAACAATAAAAATTCATGAACAAAAACTGTTTAGCTGTCAACTTTCTCCCAGAACAGCATTTTCAGTAGAAAACTATGACATTCTAGACAAAATTGCTTACATGAAAAGAATTGCCAGATATTAAAAAACAAATGTACCTTTAGGGTTCAGTAATGTTTTGCAGAAAAAGGTTGGAAAAGCTTAATCAAAACCCTCCTTAAGGTGGACTTCAAACTTCTTGCAGCTAGTTAGCCCAGCCCTGCCATGAAGACTCCAACATAGATTAATCCAGCCAGACCTCTTGTTAAAGCAAGAACTCTCTTGCTTGTATAAACTCTTACAGCTCCAGCCTATTTTATTGAAGAGCACTGCTGTGGTGGTAATGCTGCCAGCTGCCTCCTTCTCCTAGGGTGTGACTTCACTGCAAAGTTCGCCTGGACTTTTACCTGGGTGTTTCCCCTAACCCATCTCCCATCCACATAGACAAACCTCTCACACCTCTTAGTGGTGCCTTGAACCCATGATAGCTGGCAGAGATTAGAGGTATGGGTTAGAACCTGGGTTCTGCTTTCACTCAGCTGGTAACCTGTATATTTTTCATTGAGGGAACAGAAAGACATTTGAGTAATGTGTGTTCTCCGGTGCTTTCCCACAATTCCTCTTGCGGGCTCAGGAGGACAGACAGGTCCTCTAATAATTCATTGGAAAAGAATCAAGGACTCGGCTTCCTGCAGTACAAAGAACCCTGGGAAATACTCCCAGAATCCTAGTGATGCACACAGGGGACAGTAGCACCAGTTGATACTTGAGGTTTGAGCATTGGGGCCAACTAAACCCAGGGTTGTGAGTTCAGTTCTTGAGGGGGCCATTTAGGGATATGGGGCAAAAATCTGTTGGATGATTTAATTGGGGATTGGTCCTGCTTTGAGCAGGGGGTTGAACTAGATTACCTCCTGAGGTTCTTTCCAACCCTGATATTCTATGACTGCTCTGATCTGGGTGCTAATCACCTGGGTTAACTGTATAGCGAAGGTAACAAAGTCCTGTGGCACCTTAAAGACTAACTATAAAGTTTTGAAGCATAAGCTTTCGTGGGCTAATACCCACTTCGTCGGATGCAAGCAGTGGAAGTGTCCAGAGGCAGGTGAAGACACCCTTACAGTGCATCTACCCTAAGTGAGGAAGCCATTTCAGAGATTACTAAGAACTACTCAGCAATTAGGGAGTCACACTTTTGCAAAATAAGTCAATCATTAAAATAACTGTGGATTCAGCTGTGGATTGATAAATCATGAAGTGCCTACGGTTTCCACTTTTCAGCTGGCATCACCACAAATAGACAAGATGGTTCTACTAATAAGTACAAAGAAAGGGAGCAATATTTAAAGCTAAGACCCTCCCAGTATGAAACTGATAAAAATAAATGACAACTGGTTGGCTTACCACTTACCCTATGTTTTTTTAAAATCCTAACTGGTGATAGCTGCTGAAATTATATATCTGTAGAAGCAAAACACTTAATCAGATAATGTAGACTCCACTGCAGGTCACCATCAGTTACATAACTGATGAGTTAAACCAGAAATCAGTCTGTGGCCCGAATAGGCAAAGTAAATACTCATAAATTTAAAAATATGTAAAATAGTTTACCCTGTATGCGGATAGAATCGCTACAACCTACCGTATTTTTCGGCATATAAGACGCCCTTTTAACCCCCCAAAATAACCTCAAAATTAGGGGGGGCGTCTTATATGCCGAATATATGAAACCCACTTACCGGGCAGCTGGAGCTGGGGCGGCTGCAGGTGGCCCGGCGGGCGGGGCGGGGCGGCGCTTCCCCCCCGAGCCCACCCGCATGTGTTGGGGCCAGCGGGGAACGAGAGCAGCTTGGGCCCCGGGACCCCTGGGAGCGCCCGCCCGCGCGGCGGGGACGGGAGAGCGGCGCGCTCCCAGCAGCCCGCCCGCGTGGCGGGGACGGGAGAGCGGCGCGCTCCCAGCAGCCCGCCCGCGCGGCGGGGACGGGAGAGCGGCGCGCTCCCAGCAGCCCGCCCGCGCGGCGGGGACGGGAGAGTGGCGCGCTCCCAGCAGCCCGCCCGCGCGGCGGGGACGGGAGAGCGAGGCGCTTTTTTTTTTTTTTTGTCCGGCTTTTTTATTGAAGAACTCGGGGGCGTCTTATAGGCCGGAGCGTCCTATAGGGCGAAAAATACGGTAATCTTTCTTCCCATTGTGGTTGCAAAAGTATTGATTGGTTCTGTGAAGTCCAACTGCTTTCCAACTCGACTTTCAATAGTCAATAGAGCTAAAGCACTCAATTTCTCCTATGACATTTGAGACTATAAATAGATCTTCCTGATCTTGGAAAAAAGAGACTTCAGCTGAAGTCACAGTAATAGGAATTGATAAATATGTGAGATGTAATGTGAAAACATTGGGAAATACTAAGTGCAGTTTGTTCTTAATGATAATATTCAGAATCTAACACAGAGTTTTTACTTCATCTTTATTCAAAATATATTTGGATGTCACAAGTTCATCCACTAAGGTTAGCTGATAAGTCTGCTTCAATTGCAGACAATTCTTTACATGCTTTTTCCAGAGAGTCATCATCCAGTTTGGGAAATATATGGAAGAAGTCCTAGACAGCTAAAAATTCCCTTAAACCTGCTATAAATTTTTGTAATGACAATGTTCAGAAGTGACTTTTTAAAAATCAGTCCTGAACTTGTCTTTTGTATCTATTTCACCATCAGCTCCTCCATCTTCAAATAACTATTTCTGTCTTCCCCTTGAGTGAATAACTGTAAATGCTCATTCAACATCCAAATCATGTGCCATTTCTTTGACTTCCTCAAGTGCTGTATCGAAATCTGTTTCATAATTGTGGGAAATTGCTGCTGCTGTTTCTATTAATCTGCATGCCCATACTAAAGTCCATATCACTTCCCTGAAACTGCTTGTTCATTGTGCTGATTTTGTTCAATACCTTGTACCACACAGTGAGAACTACAGTGAAAGAATAAGTAGAGAGTTTCTCTTGCAGTCATTTTGCCTCTGAGCAAACCATATTGTTGGAGGTACAATTATGTAGCTCCAGGAGTGCATCACAGATCTGGGGAGCTGTTGATTAATAGCTTTTATAGCACCTGTGTGTGCCATCCCTGCACTCATGGTCGGACTAAGTATTATATAGACCATCCCTGACAGGTGTTTGTATAAACTGCTCTTGATTCCAATGATGGAGATTCCACAACCTCTTTAGGCAATTTATTTCAGTGCCTAACCCCCCTGACCCTTAGAAAAAGTTTTTCCTAAAGTCCAGCCTAAACCCAGGGCCGGCGACAGGAATTTTGGGGCCCCGTACGGCAGACCCTACGGGCCCCCCCCCCCCGGTTTCCTGCCTCCTGTGGCCCCCCCCCGCCGATCTCCCGCGGCCCCCCCCGCCGGTCTCCTGCCTCCCGCGCCCCCCCCCCCGGGCGACCTCCCACCGCCCCCCCGGCCGCTCTCCTGCCTCCCGCGGGCCCCCCCGCTGATCTCCCGCCGCCCGAGCCCCCCCCCCCCCACCGGTCTCCTGCCTCCCGCGGGCCCCCCTCCACCCGAGGGCCCCCCCCCGCCGGTCTCCTACCTGCCGCGGGCCCCAACCCTCGCATGTGCTGCGGCCGCGTGGCCCGGCCAGAAGCAAAGGGGGGCGGGGGAGGCTGCTGGGTGCCGGGGGAGGGGGCTGGTGAGCACGGCAGCGGCTGCCCGAGCCACGCCTCGCTCACAGCCCCGGCGACAACGGGTACAGCTGAGTACCGGCCCCGGACTTCAGGGGCCCCCCCTGAAGTCCGGGGCCCGGTACAACTGTACCCGTTGTACCCCCCTGTCGCCGGCCCTGCCTAAACCACCTCTGCTGAAATTTAAGCCTAGAATGCACATTTCCACCTGCCTTCACTTTATCCAGTGAAGGATTATACTTACTAACCCAAACCCTCTCAGGAATTATCCATTCCATTTATCTCCAAGTGTTGAACATCAGCTGAAAATGGCAGATTCATCTCACCAAGAAATAGGGTGACATGTAGAAATCGTTGCAGTATGAAATGCCAACAGTGTTTCTTTCCTTTCATTTTCTGCTGCAGCTTTTCATCAGTAGTCACAGAATTCTTGAGACAATTTTGCGGTTCTTTCTACGCAAAGGAACAGTTCATATGACCTTCATGCTTCCTTAGTTTAGGCTCCAACTTCTTCTAGTCTGGCATACCATTAATGAAAGTTTCTTCATGATGGCCTGGGAGCTGCTCTAGCAAACAGACAGCAGGGAAAAGATAACAACCAGTCCACTACACAGGAAGACACCATCCAGCTTCGACTGACAGCTTCATTTCCTAGTACTCGTTCATAGTGTCGATCAGTGAAATGTCTGCCATGCTGCTGTGGAAAATTAAACATTTCATGTGTCATTTGAATAGGCCCTTTCTCAACAAGATAATGGATGGAGTCTGAAAGTTGGTGGGGACATGTGGCCATACTGCTAGATCTTGCCCCAAGCTGTCTTGTGATGAGCTGTGGCTTGGGACTTCTTCCTGGACACTTGTCTTCATGACAGATAGGAACTGCTGGCTCATTGAAATTGTCAGTGCTACTTCCCCCCAGTGCTAGGAGTTGCAGATGTGTTCCTCTCAGGTTCTCTTCTGAATTTTTAGTACAGGCAGATATTATGGCCATTCCTGCACTTGATTTCTAAATGACCTTCCTCGAAGGACCAGAAAAAGCCCAGGACCAAAATGCCACTTTACAGCTAGGCTGGCCCGCTGATGTTGCATAGTGTCACCTCTGGCAACTTGGTGCTTTTTGCTTTTGCTGAGAGTTATTTTGGCTTTTTGGTGGTAGATGGTTGCAGGTTCCCATTTTAACAGCAACTCTGCTAATGATAACTTCCTGTTAATGGAAAAAATTTGCCTGGAACCAAGTCCATCCAATTGACTACAGTGTTAATTGATTTGGATATTGGCAGGCTTCCTGTTTATTGGCAACTTTTTGTTTGTTTGTTTTTTTGATATGCAGCTCTACGAGCCCCCAGAATCCACCCTGGTCAGAGGCAGGGCCCAATACTGGTAGTGGACATGGGCTGTTTCACATCTAAACCAAGAAGTTTTGCCTCTTTTCATATGAATTCAGCTCAGCAGTTTCAGATAAATTTCACTTTGAATTGTGGGACCAAATGAACCCCAAATTTCAAAGCTCCACTCTTCACACAGTACAAGCCCATCACGATCAAAACTGAAAATAAGGGTCAAAATCCTGTGTAATGTCTCTCATAAAACGGCACAAAAGAAGCAACTTGGGAACTTGAACTCTGAGAGTAGTTTGATTCTCTGGGAGCCTGGGGCTCTTCCTTCTTGGTTATATAGCTTGAAAGGAAGCAAAGGGCTTAAGAACATAAGAACATAAGAACGGCCATACTGGGTCAGACCAAAGGTCCATCTAGCCCAGCATCCTGCCAATGCCAGGTGCCCCGGAGTGAGTGAACCTAACAGGTATGATCGAGCGATCTCTCTCCTGCCATCCATCACCCCCCTCTGACAGACAGAGGCTAGGGACACCATTCATTACCCATCATGATTGATCATGATTTCTCATTCTTCAGTTAGCAGTAGCTAGATAGACCCCTTCACCAGGATTGATGTTACATATATTAGGTCATAAGTGGGGTATCACACGGTGATTGGCCCCTTTAAGGAGAGATGGGATAGCCACACCTGTGTCAGTTAATTAGCTGCTTCCCAGTCTGAGGGGCCAGGACTAAGGAGGGTCAGGGAACCCTCCTTAGTCCTGGACTTAGTACTGGACTCCTAGGCCTTATGAAAGAACTGAAAGATCAGTCTATAGTGGATCTACAGGGAATAGGGAGGCTCCTGTGGAAAGCCCTGAACCACGGTAGCAAGAGGCCAGGTACTCCAGTGTGGAACCAGCCTGAGGGCCTATTGCTCCGTATCAGTGTCAGGGAAGATACAAGAAACAGCCCGTCAGGCTGAGAACAGAGCTAATCCCCATCTCCCATACAGATCTGTGTGTGGAGAGCTGAAGAGACCTGCCTCAGGGAATGCTGACAGTTCCACATTTGTCCAGCAGGAGGTGCGGTGGGTCAGTCATGCCCCTATAACTAGATCTGATTTCCCTTCAAACCCCCCCCCCCCCCCGGAGTTGTACAGTAACTCCTCACCCACCTCTGGATACTTCCACTGTATGCATCCGACAAAGTAGGTATTAGCCCACAAAAGCTTATGCTTCAATACTTTAGTTAGTCTTTAAGGTGCCTCAGGACTCTTTGTCACTTCAGTAACTCCTCACTTAACATTGTAGTTATGTTAATGAAAAATGCAACTTTAAGCAAAATGATGTTAAGTGAATCCAATTTACCCATAAAAATTAATGTAAATGAGGGGGTTAGGTTCCAGGGGGAAAAATTTCACCAGACAAAAGACTATATTTTTAATATAATAAATAGTCTTTTGTATGGTGAAAATATATACACACACACACAGTATAAATTTTAAACAAACCATTTTAATACTGTACGCAGCGATGATTGTGAAGCTTGGTTGAGGTGGTGAAGTCAGCGGGTGGGATATTTCCCAGGGAATGTGTCTCTACTAAATGATGAAATAGCAATTAAGATCCCTCCAGGGTTCACTCGTTGTTAATGTAGCCTCACCTCTCTACAAGGCAGCAGGAATGGAGGGAGGGGAGACAGCATGGCAGACAGAGAGAGACACAGTGTATGTGTGAGAGAGAGATGCACATTTTACCCTTTAAGTACAGTACACTGCCTTGTTAATTAGATCAGCAAGCTGAGACCATAGCTGCTGCCATCATGAGCCCTGTTGTGTGTGTCCCCTGCTCTGTGGAAGATGGGGTAAGCGGGGTGCAGGAGCAGAGAGGGGGACACCTTGACAGGTGATTTGCAGTGTGGCCAGGCTTCACTGAACTTGAAAAAGAAGGGGCAGTAGAATGAGGAAGAAGGTAAAATCTTAAGCTTAGTATTGTGCTGATGCCCCTGCACTCCTAGAGGGAGCTGGGTCTGCACATGTTTTAAGACTGGTTTGATTTTGAATGGAACAAGAAAGAAAATTGAATAGAACATTAACACTTTTTCTTTTTCATACTAACAGGTTGGTTGATTGTTTAAGAGACTTTGGGCCTACAGACTGGCAATTGGCTTGCTTGATATGCAAAACGCTGTGGAACTATAGTGAAAATATCACAAGTGCTGCATCATGCTTTGAAGAAGATGATATCAATACACTCCTAGTGCTGCTTGCATCATTTTTAGGTAAGAGCTAACAGTCTCATTACCTTTTCCTCAGAGCACAACACGAGAGCAGTAAAACCAAGGAAGTATCCATGCATGGGATGCAATGTATTTAAACAGATTAGTGGATTACTCAATGACACAGGAGCCTTTGCCCATTCACGGCATCTCTTATCTCCATGCTTTTCCTACTTCATCTCCAATGTAGGTAGTCACAAGGGTAGAGCTGCCTTTTTGTACCATTGCCATTCCAGTCCCAGTTCTGCTGCTTTGCCAGTCAGTAAGCTACTAGTAGTGTCTTTCATCCAAAAGTCCTTCGCTTGTTTGACCCAACTGCCTATATACTCTCAGTGCAAAGTACTTTCACTGGAACTGGGCCCTTCTTCCCCTCCAGAGCAATGGAGGGATTTACAGAAGCACTCGATCAGATGTTCAGATGTTTAACTAACCTTGATTGTGATTACAGACACTAGGCAGCATGGGGAATAAGAAATGTACTATAGCAGTGGTTCCCAATCTTTAACACCCCATGAATCCCTTTCACTAGTCTCGTGATTCCCCCCCCCCCTAAAAATGAATATTTCCCTGGATTTTCTCCCTTCCCTCAGTATAGATTATAAAAGCAGTAATCTTGGAAATACAAAATTTGTTTTTATGACATGCTTATTACACACTATTTATTAATTATTCTTTATCATTACAATATTTTTATTACATTATGAAAATGGCAACACACTTCCAAGAACTCACTTTTGTAGCTTGTATCACTTTTGATTAAGCCTGTTAAAGGCAAGGCTCCTATCAGAGGTGCCAGTAGAAAATAGAGGTGCCCTTGCACACCCTGGTGCCTGAGGGGCACCCACGGAAAAAGGGGGGCCATGGATAAAAGAGGAGGTACCCATGCAGGGGGTGCACTGATCCAGGGGTGGCACATGACCCTCGTTGTCCCACCATACTGGCGCCTCTGATTCCTGTTTCTCCTCAAGGAGTATCAGATGTGAAACCGAATGAAGGTATTTAAGAAGCCAACTCAAAAAGTTCCTCCTACACAGGCATTCAGGTCTTGAGCAATCCAAGGAAACAATGCACATTACAACACTAGCTGCATATTTCATTTTAAAAACAGCAAAAAATACCCACCTCCCTTTCTATTTTGTAAAAAGAGTCTTGAAGTTTAAATCTCCTCAGTGTGATAGATATGCTTGCTTTGGTCTGCTTCGCTCTTGGAAGTCGCCAAGGCTCCGGGCTGTTGGCCCCGTGCTGCCCAGGGTCCTAGGGACAGCTGTCCACCATTAGGGAATTTTTCCCTGACAACCCCCTGTAACATTTCCTGAACCCCCAGGGTTCACGAACCTCAGTTTGGGAGCCACTGCTCTAACAAAAGCACAAACAAAACTAGTCAGTCACAATCAATCCTGAAAGGTCTGCCATCCAGGGGTGACTGCATTTTGGACTGTTCTTAATGTTTTCATTGAGGATTTTTCCTTTTCATTTAACATTTTCTTCGTCCAGCTATTAAGATGTTGACACAGTACATGATTACTCCCATTAGCTTGTTTATCTGCCGTCACGTGGGTGTCCTTCAATTACAATTTTAGTTGTAGCACGAAAGGATGCTTATTTAAATAAAAATTTAACTTGAAAGTTAATCTTTCTCAAGTTTATGGTCAGAAGAGTGACTCACCAGATCTGCTTCCTGTGTGTGTTGGGAGTTATCGTATATTGGTAGTGATAACAGTGAGTTAATGTTGGCCTGCAACCCTCTCCTGCCATTATAGGCCTTGATTATCAGCACTAAGGTTCTACCAGTCAGGAAGGAGGAGGCAACTTCAGTCAATTTATAGACTGTACCTAAGCGGC
This sequence comes from Sternotherus odoratus, assembly GCA_032164245.1. Taxonomy (NCBI): domain Eukaryota; kingdom Metazoa; phylum Chordata; order Testudines; family Kinosternidae; genus Sternotherus; species Sternotherus odoratus. The sequence goes on from JAVMKO010000003.1 coordinate 66,497,678, forward strand.
AGACTAGCCCTTTCCCTTCATTTGTTGGACTCCTGTGAGATGGAGCGTGGAGCAACAATCACCTCAGTTCACTAGCCTCACTGTCTCTAGCAAGAAGGCATATTAATAACATAGACAAAGGTACAGGAAAAGGAGAGTGGGAAATAAGAAGTCTGCAGAGAGAGGAGAGTCCGGAAGGACAGCAGCAGGGAAAGCCATTCCTTCTTGCCCTTTTTCAGACCCTGGCACTCTGAGTTGCAGAAGCAACTCTCCTCCACTTTCCAGCGGCTCTCACAATCTATCCCGTGAATAACCTCTTCTCCCAGGGACAGGTGCTTTTTTGCTGCCTCCAAGACCCTCTTCCCACTTGCTCTACTGAATGCCTCTGCAGGACCCTTCAGCCTGGCACTTTCTCACTCTGCATAGGTAACAAAGAGTCCTGTGGTACCTTAAAGACTAACTATAAAGTTTTGAAGCATAAGCATAAGCTTTCGTGGGCTAATACCCACTTCACGAAGTGGGTATTAGCCCACGAAAGCTTATGCTTCAAAACTTTATAGTTAGTCTTTAAGGTGCCACAGGACTCTTTGTTACCTCTGCTATTCCAGACTAACACGGCTACCCCTCTGATTCTTCACTCTGTATAGTTGCTTCAGTTACCCCATTACAGGAATGCCCTCAAAAACAGCAGACCTGGGGCTTGTCCCCAGCTGTGTACCTTGTGATGTTGGGCAATTTGGTTCCCATTTCCACATCATGCTTTTTCCTCCTTTCTCTTCAGTGGGTTTTAATGTGTCCACCCAGTTGTCTCCTATTTCATTTACATGGGGGCGGTAGGGGAGGTCTCAATACACTTACATTCTTCTTCGAGTGCTTGCTCATGTCCATTCCAAGATGTGTATGTGCGTTCCACGCATGCACGGTCCGGAAAGCTTTTCCCCAGCGGTACCCGTAGGGTCGGCAGGGGCGACCCCTGGAGTGGCGCCCTTATGGCCATGCATATATGCCCCTGCCGACCCTCCCCCCGCTCAGTTCCTTCTTTCCGTCCGTGGCGGTTGCTGGAACAGCGTTCTTCTACTTGCGGTATCTTTCGTCTTGTTGTTAGTTAGGTATTTAGATAGTTACTATTGTGTAGTTAATTAGAGTAGTTAGTGTTGTAGTTTGTATAGTGTAGTTGTTAGATAGTTAGTTCATTGTTCCCTGGCGTCAGGTTATGCCTGGGGCGTCAGGGTTCAAAGCGTGCAAAGCTTGCGGGAGGCCCATGCCCATCAGTGACCCTCACTCTCGCTGTCTGAAGTGCCTCGGGGAGGGACACCAAACAGATCGCTGTAACATCTGCAAGGGCTTCAAACCCCGCACCAAGAAGGAGCGAGACTCCAGACTGAAGCTAATCCTAATGGAGTCTGCCCTGCAACCATCGGAGACGTCGACATCAGGCAGCGCACCGGCATCGGTCCGCGGTACCGAAGACCGTGAAGGCCTCCCGGCACCGATCTCCTCGGCACGGCGCAGGTTCATCTAGAAGGCACCGATCTCAATCCCCGGTGCCTTCTAAGAAGTCGAGAGGGCGCTCCCCGGTGCGTAGGTCCACAGGTGATCCCTCAGGGGTGTTGGCAGCTCCGGAGCGCGCGAGGCGGCCCCGTTTAGAGCCCACACCAGCACCGGCGGCACCGGAACCAAGGGCGGTTTCTCCTGAAGAGGGACTCCCCCTTGAGAGCGAGACGCCCGGGCTCGAGCTACCATCCATCCCGGAGGCGTTCGTTGCCGCTGAGGACCTTATTGGTCTCACTACGGACCCGGCACCGGAATTAATCGTCCCGGCACCGGTCTCCCGCACGGGGGCACCTACCATACCGCCCCTGCCAGCGACGCCGGCACCGCCGGCTTCCTCTCTTCAGGCACCAGCTGCGTCTTCGGCACCGTTAGTCCCGGCACCGGTCTGCCCTGCACCGCAGGCGTACATACACCCTGGGAAGCCTGATGTCTACGGCAGACTCGTGGCACCGGACGGCGCGGCACCGCCCTGGTCCCAGTCTGAGTACTCATCTGAGTCGGACGCGTCCTCCTATCGATCGAGGTCACGGCATAGCCACCGCTCGTCCCGACGGCACCACTCCCGGCACCGTCATTCATCGCACCGTCGGCACCGACAATACGGGGACGAGAGGCAAGGTACCAACCCATGGCCGTTTTGGACGCCCTTTGCCTATCATCAGGCACAGGGCCCCGCCTCAGTAGCCTCATGGCCTTCGGTACCAAAGGGTCCAGTGTGCGCTACTATAACTAGGCCACAGTCAGAAATGGGGGAGGACCAGCAGCCTGGACCATCCGGTGCCGCGTCCCAGGTGCGCGAGGAGCAGGAAGGGGAGGCCTACCAACAGCCGTTTCAGGAGGACCCCCAGGTAGCCGACCATCAGCCCGCCTCCTCCTCTTCGTCACCGGATGACGCGGTGGCAGGCACATCCACGACCTTGCCCCCTATGGACCTCAGGGGCCACCAGGACCTACTAAGGAGGGTGGCCCAGAATCTGAACCTTCAGACGGAGGAAGTGAAGGAGGAGGATGAGGACCCCAACATGGACATCCTTTCCTCTAGTTCACCACCTCAGATAGCTCTGCCATTCATGAAAAAAGTTAAATCGACCATGGAGACCTTGTGGCAGACCCCTTCCTCTCTTCCACCGACAGCAAGGGGAGTGGAGCGCCGTTATTTCGCACCCAGGCAGGGGTACGAATACCTCTTCACCCACCCTCCGCCTGGTTCTCTAGTTGCAGACGCGGTGAACCACCGGGAGCGTCAGGGGCAGACGGGGCCCACCCCGAAGTCCCATGACTCCAAGAAATTGGACTTGTGGGGGAGAAAAATTTATTCATCGGCGGCCTTGCAGCTTCGGATAGCCAACCAACAAGCCGCCCTGGGACGCTATTCATATAACACCTGGTCGGCTATGACTAAGTTTGAAGGAGCCCTTCCTAAAGAGTCCGTCCAGGAATTTAAGGCGGTCATTCAGGAAGGCAGGCTGGTCTCCAGGGCTGCTCTTCAGGATGCGTTAGATTCGGCGGACTCAGCATCCCGGCAGTTAGCTACGGCAGTCGCCATGCGTCGTGGGGCGTGGTTGCATGTGTCGGGCATTCCACCACCGGTGCAAGCCACCATTCAGGACCTGCCATTTGACAGGCAAGGCCTGTTCGCAGTTGATACGGACAAGAAGCTGCAATCAATGAAAGACTCCAGAGCTATGCTCCGGTCATTGGGTTTACATACTCCTCAAGGGCAAAGAAGGCCCTTCAGGCCCCCTCCGCCTCCGCCAGTCAGACCTTTCCAAGGCCCCCCTTACAGGAGGGACCAACCGTGGAGAGGCGGAAGGGGTGTTGGTAGGGGACGTCAGCGCTCTTCTTCCCGTCAGTCCCAAGGCTCAGGGAATATCCATCCTCCCGGGCCCAGGCCGAACTTTTGAAGCTGCGCCCGGGGACGCCGAACCAGCCTCCAGTCTCTTAGCTTCCTTTCCTTTTGTGAACCGTCTATCCCATTTCTACCAGGCATGGTCCTTTATCACCTCGGACAAGTGGGTTCTCAGCCTGGTAGAGATGGGATATTCTATCCAATTCTCTGTTCTCCCTCCCACCCACCCCCCGTGCCCGTCCCTCTTCAGGGACCCATCTCACGAGCAACTCCTAGATCAGGAGGTCCATACCCTCTTGTCTTTGGGTGCCATAGAGGAGGTTCCTCAAGAATTTCGGGGCAAGGGTTACTACTCCCGTTATTTCCTTATCCCGAAGGCCAAAGGTGGTCTTCGCCCCATCCTGGACTTGCGAGGCCTCAACTCCTACATAAAGAAGCTGAAGTGTCACATGCTCTCCTTAGCTGTTATAATTCCCGCTATGGATCATGGAGACTGGTTCGCCGCCCTCGACTTAAAAGACGCATATTTCCACATTTCCATCATCCCGCGTCACAGACGATTCCTGAGGTTCGTGATGGGATCCCGACATTACCAGTTTACCGTTCTTCCGTTCGGCCTCTCCTCAGCTCCAAGGGTATTCATGAAATGCATGGCGGTAGTCGCAGCATTCCTCAGACGGAACGGCATCCATGTTTACCCTTACCTGGACGATTGGCTCATCAGAGCAAAGTCAAGGGAGCTGCTTCTGACGCAAATAACGTTCATCAGAGCCACCTTCCTAAAGTTGGGCCTCATTCTAAATGTACCAAAGTCAACCCTCATTCCTACCCAGAGAATCGAGTTTATTGGGGTGATACTAGACTCTCGCTGTGCAAGAGCCTTTCTACCTCCCTCTCGGGCCAAGGCCATGGCGGACATTATTCAACCACTTCTTCGGTTTCCCATGACTACAGCAAGAAACTGTATGGTCCTAATGGGCCACATGGCGGCGTGCACTTATGTGGTGCCGTTCGCGAGGCTCCGCCTTCGCCCTCTGCAAGCCTGGTTCGCGAAGGTCTACAACCAGCGCAGAGACCCCCTCGACCTCGTAGTGACTCTACCATTAAAGGTAAGACAGTCCCTTTACTGGTGGCTCCAGCCCAGATCTCTGGGCAGCGGGGTGCCTTTTCACAAGCCCCAGCCGTCCATGACGCTGGTGACAGACGCTTCTGCTCTCGGCTGGGGAGCTCACCTGGGGAAGACCACGACTCAAGGCCTCTGGTCCCAGGAGGAGCTGTCTCTCCACATAAACGTTCGAGAGCTCAGAGCAGTTCGCCTGGCATGCCAGACGTTCCAGTCACTCTTGAGGGGCAGGAGCGTGTCAGTTCTAACAGACAACACAGCCTCGATGTTTTATATAAACAAACAGGGTGGTGCTCGCTCCTCTCGCCTGTGCAAGGAAGCCCTCGCCCTTTGGGAGTTCTGCATTCTCAGAGGGATCTCCCTCACGGCGGCCTACCTTCCGGGGTTCAGAACGTACTGGCGGACTCCCTGAGCCGCTCATTTCGGGGTCACGAATGGTCTCTCAGGCCCGATGTTGCCCATTCGATTTTCCAAAGGTGGGGGTTTCCCCACCTCGATCTGTTCGCCACAAAGGCCAACAGGAAGTGCCACAGGTTTTGCTCCCTCCTCAACCTCAGCCCAGGTTCAGAGGGGGACGCATTTCACATTTTATGGACGGGGGGGCCTGCTTTATGCATTTCCCCCGTTCCCCCTTGTCCACAAAGTACTGATGAAGGCCCGTCAGGACAAAGCTTCTGTCATACTTATAGCGCCAGCTTGGCCTCGTCAACACTGGTACACGACCCTGTTGTCTCTCTGTGTGATGACGCCGGTAACACTTCCCCTGTCACCAACACTGATCTCCCAAGACCACGGGAGGATGTTACATCCCAACCTACAGTCTCTCCACCTCACGGCGTGGTATATCCGTGGCTGAACCCAGCAGAGCTTCAGTGCTTGGATTCAGTCAGGGATGTCCTCCTGGGTAGCAGGAAACCTTCCACGAGGGGAGCCTATACTGCCAAATGGAAGCGCTTCTCACTGTGGTCTCAGGACAAGGGGGCGGATCCCCTGTCTTCTTCAGTCTCCACTATTCTGGATTACCTCCTTGAACTGAAACAGCAAGGATTAGCGCTCTCCACTGTTCGGGTACACCTGGCCGCCATTTCGGCGTTCCATCCGGGTGTTGGTGGCAATTCAGTCTTTAGTAACCCTCTGGTTAGCAGATTCCTTAAAGGTTTGGAGAGGTTGTATCCTCAAATACGTCAACCAGCCTCCCCATGGGACCTCAACCTGGTTCTAAAGGCCCTAATGAAACCTCCGTTCGAACCCATATCCTCCTGTCCCCTTTCTTATCTCTCATGGAAGACCGCGTTTTTAGTGGCAATCACTTCTGCACGCAGAGTCTCTGAGATTAGGGCGTTCACTTCCGAACCACCCTACACGATCTTCCATAAGGATAAGGTCCAGTTACGCCCACACCCGGCCTTCCTGCCCAAAGTAGTCTCGCCCTTTCATTTGAACCAGGATGTGTTCCTACCGGTGTTCTTTCCCAAACCCCATGCGGATAACAGGGAAAGAATGCTTCATTCATTAGACGTAAAGAGAGCTTTAGCCTTTTACATAGAAAGGACCAAGTCTTTTCGTAAATCTCCACAACTTTTTATTTCAGTGGCAGAAAGGATGAAAGGATTATCAATTTCTACTCAGCGCCTCTCGGCCTGGATTACTTCTTGTATCAAATTGTCTTATAACCTTTCAAATGCTACTCCACCAGCACTGACAGTGCATTCGACCAGAGCTCAGGCCGCATCCACAGCGTTCCTGGCGCACGTTCCGATTGTGGACATCTGTAGAGCAGCGACGTGGTCTTCGGTGCACACCTTCACTTCGCACTACGCCATCGTGCAGCAGTCGATGGAGGACGCAGCTGTGCGACAAGCGATCCTGTCAGCAGGGACTCAGAGTACTCCTCACCCTCCTCCGAGATGACTGCTCGTAAGTCACATCTTGGAATGGACATGAGCAAGCACTCGAAGAAGAAAGAACAGTTACTTACCTCGTAACGTTGGTTCTTCGAGATGTGTTGCTCATGTCCATTCCGAATCCCACCCGCCTCCCCTCTGTCGGAGTACCGGCAAGAAGGAACTGAGCGGGGGGAGGGTCGGCAGGGGCATATATGCATGGCCATAAGGGCGCCACTCCAGGGGTCGCCCCTGCCGACCCTACGGGTACCGCTGGGGAAAAGCTTTCCGGACCGTGCATGCGCGGAACGCACACACATCTGGGAATGGACATGAGCAACACATCTCGAAGAACCAACGTTACGAGGTAAGTAACTGTTCTTTTCACTATGGCCTGGTATTGGCCTCCTCTCCTGTGGGCATCCTCACAGGTGACTCCTGCCCTCAGGCTGCAGGGATTTGCCCAGTTCTCATGGCACAGAGCCTGCACTCTATGCGCTAGTCCTGGGTTCCACCACACCATGAAGAAGCAGTGTGTTGGTCTCACTCCTGGGATGGCATTCATGTACTCTGTAGTGCAGGAGATGCACCCTGATTTCCACACTGAGAAGCGGGTTGGGAGATTAGACTCTCTCCAACTAGATGATTTTACCTGGATACATACAATTAACTCATCACTTAATGTTGTAGTTTTGTTCCTGAAAAATGCTGCTTTAAACAAAAAGATGTTAAGTGAATCCAATTATCCCCATAAGAATTAATGTAAATGGGGGGATTAAGTTCCAGGGACATTTTTTTTGCCAGACAGACTATGTACACACACACATGTTCTCTCTCTCTCGGATTGTAAAGCTTGGTTGAGGTGGTGAAGTCAGAGAGTGGGATATTTCCCAGGGAATGCCTTAATGCTAAATGATGAACTAGCACTCGGCTGAGCCCTCAAGGATTAACACGTTGTTAATGTAGCTTCACACTCTGCAAGGTGCTGCAAATGGAGGGAGTGGAGACAGCATGGCAGAGACAGACACACCCGCTATGTGTGAGAGAGGTGCATTGCTCCTTTAAGTATGTGCTGACCCCACTCTAAGTACACTGCCTTTTAAAGTAGAGCAGCAAGTTCAGCTCCTGCCAGCGAGCTCCCTCCGCCCTGAGCCGTCATGTCTCCCATCCTGCTCTGTGGAGATGAGGTATAGGAGTGGTGGGAGGCAGATACCCTGACATTAGCACCTCTCTTCCCCACCTCCCTCTGCAAATTAAACCAGAGGCTCCCAGGAGCAGCTCCAAGGCAGAGGGCAGGAGCAGCACATGACAGTGGGGGGGGGGGGGAGGAGATGGCTGAACTGCTTGGCAATTGCTGGCCTGCAGGGTGGCTGCTGCACAGGGAACTTGAGGGAGCTGATCTGGGGCTGCTGGCCCACCCTAGTTCCAAGCCCCCACCAGCTCACTCCAACAGGTTGCTCTTTCTGTAAGCAGTGGACAAAGCAGGTTGCTGCCAAATGTCATAAGGGAGCACTGTACACCTTTAAACAAGCATGTTCCCTAATTGATCAGCAAGGAAACAATATTAACTGGGATGACTGTGAGGAGTTACTGTACTTCCACAGAGGATCCCCATTCACCTGGCCCATCACTGCAATCTGCATCTCTGCATCATCTTCAGCTCTGCACTATTCAGGTCTAGTCTGCCTCCTGCCCTTTCCAAGACTTTCATAGCCTACTTGCTGCAGTCATGTGTGTATATACAATATGCTTCAATGACCTTTTGACCCAGGTCCCCTCAGCCAGGGCTTTTACCCATTCCTTCATCAATTATGGACCATAAGTGTAATTTCTACCTTAGTAGATACCTGCCTTGGAATGCCATCTTCAGTGTGCTGGTATTTCAGGTGTTCCAAGCTCTCTTTGCCTTAAAAGCGCTCTTTGGCTTAACTGTTGGGGGGGGGGGACCCTCAACTTAGTCCTCCTTTCAGACATTTGTCCACAACCATCAGTTGTGCTTGGCATCTCCAGTAGATTCCAAATTCTGAAGCATGTTCCTTCAAGTTCCACTGTAAGCCTACCTTGGGGTTTTTTTTTTTGTTTCCTCTCCCCCCCCCCCCTCCTCCCACTTCCCATATCTGATAGTCAAGGCTGTTGCTGGGTAAAATGGGAGAAGAGGAACAGAAGATTACTCACCAGTAATCCTGTTTGTCATCATTTTCTTCTCCTATCTTATTTTTCTCCAGTGTCCCCCTCAGGAAGCAACATTTGAAGACCACCGGTCTAATCTTCTCTAGTCTACTCTTTCCTGTTCTTTCTTGGTTTGAACATGTCTGTAAGGTGGATATTCAGTAATATTCATGTTTTCCCATTAGAACTAAGCTCTTCAGACAGTGGTTTTAGTTTAACTAAAAGTTGTTTGCAAACTATGAATGTAGAACTGGTAAAAATTGTACATGCTCTCGTGATAATACATAGGGGTTTTTTTAAAATTCTTTAACATTGTTGACATTTTTCCCCATTACAGATGAGGAACTAGCATTGGATTACACCTTCAACAAAGATTTAAGGGACTATCACAAACTGTATTGGGAAACAGAGTTCAAGCCTGTGGCACAGAAGCTTCTCAACAGAATTCAAAGCCACCATTCCTTCCTTCATCCTATAACTATGACTTCATTTTAACCTGGGGGGCTGGTAAACCGTGAATACAAGCCACAGAATATTTCATCTGTTTTAAAATAGTAGTAGTAAATGCAAACAGGATTTGCTATTAATATATTGAAAACAAATCCATTAAGTGCAGATTATCTTTGTATGTAGATTGTATATTTAACTATTTCTGATGCTATCTCTACATTTTCATTGGCAGGCATGTTGGACATTATGGGGAAAATGAATAAAATAAATGTATCTCGCAGCTAGACTGAATACCATCTTTTGAGAAAGTATTCGTATATCACTTTAAACCTCTGCTTAAAAATTTCAAATAATTGATGTAATGTGTACATCTAGTAATTAAATTCTGTTAGGCGTTTCTTTGGTGGAGAAGTTTGTTTAAAGCTGAAAAAAAGACTATTTGCATGATTTGCCAAACTTCTTTCTTATGGTTGTTAGATTCCCCCCCCCCCCCTCCCACATGGGAAATCTCTGGCTGCAAGGAGCTATACATTATAAGAAGATTGTTCTGCGGTACACTACATTTATCTACAGACTTGGGCTTAGTACTACTTCTTGTTCATAAAATTCCATAGCAAATGCTAGATGAGCATGTACTGCTGTGTTACTTTTGGAGTTTGGAGTTTGTTCTTTTCACATACTCTTTTAAATGAAGCACAAGAGCTTGCATTATTTTCAAACAGTAAGATGGAATTTGTCTCCCTTTTTCACAAAAAGGGGAAATCATCTCTTTCCTTCCTCTACCCACACCTGGGGATTTCTGATGAGAGAGGGGAAACTCAACCCTGCTACTCTAAGCTGCTGGGAGATGGTCTCTTTACCCTCTCCATTCTTGGCTGGGGGTTATTTTTCCTCTCCGGAGGGATCACAGGGAAGTTGGTGATCAACTATCTCAGCTTTTCCAGCTCTGATCTGGGCACGAATCTAGTGGATCAGAAGAAGCTTTCTCCCTCTTTCTGTTATGCCTGACTAGTCCTGGCTCTGCCCTTAAAATAAGAGGAAGAATTTAGTATTCTAGGACTAGATGTGCACAATAGAAAGGGAGAGAGAAGGCTGCCACTGATCCATTGAATCAGTGCCCAACCTAGAGCTGGGATAGCTGAGTGCGTGTGTTTGTGTTCCACTGTTGGTGCAATGCATCCTGGGTGCTTGTTTGGATATTTTTAGCCAGCAGTGGCCGTTGGGAGTATTGGGTCTACCATGTGTCTTAGTGTCTCCAGTTCCTGGGGGCATAATGAACGGCCTTCAGTTCCTTCTCATTGCCCTTCACATGTATTTTAGCCAGTGTTGTGTAAATAGTTGTGGTTAGGCAAAGTTAGGTTTTTTGGTTACAGTAGAAAGGGACTGCTGTTTGGTGTTCTTTGAGTAGCATCCCTAAGGGTGCTCCAGTTCAGGTGCACCTCTAGTTCTCAATCAGAGACTTCTAGTTGGCAGTGATCCATTCAGCCTGGTTGTGTTCCTAATGCCTCCTTGTGGCAAACACAAAACTATATAGGAGTGCACGGGCAAACCACCCTCAGTTCCTTCTCTACTGCCTCAGCCTGAGACAGGCCACTCGCAGGTCTGGTTACAGCATACCCTGCCTTTTGTCTGTCTTCAAAGTTTGTTGGTGTATAGTTGTAGGTTACTGTATGGTGTTTAATGATAGTTTAACTGAGAGGACTTCTTTCCCCCAGGACACGTGTCTTCTCTTGGCATAATATGCCTGGCTTGTCTGGCTTCAAATGTTGCCTCTCTTGCCAGGAAGGTATACTGGTAAGTGATAGCATTGAAAGTATGTCTGTTGCTGGGAGAGTCCCTCATCTCCCAGAAGTCTTTCTTCAATTTGACCCTTATGTCCAGGAGTGGGAAGAACAGGAAGAGAAAGCCAAGCCTGTTGGCCATGGAATGCTCCTTGCAATTGCCCTCTGAGCCAGGGCAGGAGCCTGCTCCTGTACATCTGTTCCCAGACAGATCCAGCACCCCATCAACTTTTGAGCATGCGCTTCCTCTATGAAAGGTAAGTCTTTGGAGCATGCTGGCAGAACTTCTAAAAAGAGGAGCATGGACTCTGTCTCTAAGGAGCCAGCTCCCAAAAGGACTAGTTCACCATTGAGGCCAAGGACTCTTCCTCCAGTATCAGCAGGCCCATGAAGTCCCGGCACTCAAAGGAACAGAAGCATGGCTCTTATAGGATACTTGTACCCTCCACTGCTAAGTAGGGCAAGCACAAAGTACCACTGAGATCTGCCGTGCCGTCGACGCCAAAGTGCTGGACTTAGCCATTGGTGCCATCCTGCACCTCAACCCAGCCATCGGTACCAATGCTAGCAGCTTAGTTAGGGGTGCCTGTACAAGCTCTACCCTTGGTACTGAGGCGGCATCGGCACCTAACACCACCTGTAAGTATGCCTATCATCGTTAGTGCCATCGACTCCAGCAACTTGTCTACAATGTCCTTTCAGTACCACAAGAGTTCCAAGGGACCAGAGTCCCCATTGTCCGATACAAAACTCCTCAGAACTGAAATCTTGGTCGCTGCGTGGCCATTCCATGGCACAGGAGTCTCTTCTGTTCTCACTGACACTTCCTCCACTCATGGGAGGATGTAGGTTTTCCCCCAATCCATCTCCTCAATTTCTGAGGGGGGTTCTCCCACATACCCCTTCATCATGTAGGGAGAACATTGTGGATCACCAAGCATGGTAGAACAACCTTGTACGCCACGCCTGTTTCCTTATGGACTCCCACAATGGGTCCATCCTCAGAAAGTGAAAAATCCTCTAATCTCAGTAGAAAAGAGTAGCTCGAGGAAGGGGTCACTCTGGCACCTATTCAGGCACCAGTCAGCATCCCATGGTACCCAGGAATGGCCTGGTTCTGACTGCTTGCTACTGAGGCTGACCCTGTACAGATATTCCCAGTACCAATGTCATCCAGTTTCCTGCTTAGTGTCAACTTCATTGGTTCTAAAATCCTAAAGTGCCACAAGGACTCTGTCGCTTCTGCAAACCCAGACTAACACAGCTACCTCTTTGATTCTTGCCAAAGGTAGAATCCATCTTAATCAAGCAATACACCTGCCTGTGTTTGTCCCAAGTTTCACCACCTAGATGTTTTCAGGATCCTTTTTGTACCTAACTAGAATGAAGCCGTATATGGTATTCCCCCAGATTACTTGTAGTTTACCAGCATGGGGCAAAAAGTCAGGCTATAAAGACACTAACTGGATTTCCAGTGTGTGAAATAGCTAACTTAGACCTACCAATGAGAGTGACAGCTCACTCTTAAGAGTGAGGGAACTTCTTTAGTATTGACTCATTTCTCTAAGAAGCTAGAGACACATAGGTAACAAGTCCCATGGCACCTTAAAGACTAACTAAAGTATTGAAGCATAAGCTTTCATGGGCTAATACCCACTTCGTCGCATGCAAGCAGTGAAAGCCACATAGGGGAACCACCTGCTGGGGAGAGGGGTAACCACATCTTCCATCTAGAATGAGTTTTTTTCTTAGATATTGCCCCTTACTGTTAAGGTCAAAAAGCTTGATGGTATCATAACCAGCATATAAAGCAGTGCAGTGTGGTAATGCTTGAAAATGTGTCTGTGTAGGGGTAGGAGCGAGAGACTGTTTGAAATGTTCTTGAAGGATTAGAATGTCTGGGCCAAGGGGAAAAATGTGTTCAGTTTAGTTGCCTCTGTTGGCAAAAGGAAGAGTACTCTGAGCACCCCAGTAACTCAATTTTCCAGAGCAGGAATATCCCCTTTGTTCTTTAACTGTCTCTAACTCCAGGCAGCAGTAAACAAAGCTAACTTTTAGGAATTGCCCTTTAAAGGCAAGTTCTTACTATATGGTTTTGGAACATCAAAATCCTGTTGAAAGGAAATAGCAGATGCTTCCTGTTAGTTACAATTTTGTGACAGTTTATTAATTTCTACACCATTTTAGGTATTTTAGCTTTTGGGGCTGTAGCATCTAAGCTATTTCTAGAATGTTCCTACTCCCTTAAAATGGGTTTAGTTTTCATCTGTAATCCAAGCAGCATTTAATTAAGCTGTTCACAATTAAGGTTCAGAGGTAGAACTAAATGAAGCAGATTACTCATGGGCTAAATCAGAGAATAGGCATGGGTGTGCACCACCCCTGTAATCAATATCAAACTGTTTCTTTGGGTAGTAGCTGAACTATTTCTTTTAGTGTTGGCTTTCTTTCAGTAGGTACACACCACAGCAATTGTATATAGACACATAGACTAAGGGCACAAGGACCAGCAGGATCATGTAGTCTGACCTCCTGCACATTACATGCCACAGAACCACTCCCACCCAATCCTGAAGTAGACTCATGACTTCTCGCTGAGATACTGAAATCCTCATGGAGCTTGAGGGCCATGGTCACTAATGTATCTCTTTTTGTAGGGCCCTGCTCTGCCTATATTATAATATTGTTTTAAAGAGCAGTCCTATATCCCTTTATGCTCAAACTAGCTTATCTGCAGCAAGAGCTAGCTTGATCCAGTTGAGTGAGCACAAAGGGCTGGCAGCCAGAAATCTTGTTTTAATTCCAGCTCTGCCACTGAGTTGCTCTGTAACCTGGTAAATCAGTCATCTTTTCCCAATCTCCAACATCAGGATCTTGTAACTTTTAATCATCACACCCCTCTTAGAGGGTAATCACTGCATGCTTTTAAGTACTCTTATAATAAATTACAGGAACATAGTCAAGAAGAGTTTGACAATACTTGCCCTTTTGTACAGTACAACAGATAGTGGGAACTTGTTAAGTTTTTTTTTTTAACCTGGCAGCATTTAGGAGATTATTCTTCAGTGACATAGATGGTGACTCAAGAGTTTACTAAATGAAGAATGGCTTAATTGATTAACAAATATCTTTTCTATCCTTCCCAACTGCTGCTTGATTTTAACCCATTCTCGCTTATGAAAGTTTCTTTGACTAACTGATAGTTATAACACAAGTTCTGGAACTAGACTCACTAAAGGGCACTAGTATTTTTTATCTTTGTGCTTAATCCTTTTGGAAATACCGAGGGAACTGGTAGTTTAAGCTAGCAGGTTTGGAAAAATCAAGTTGGAAAATCTCTTCTCATAGGGAACAAAGAAATTCGCTAGAATGGTCTTGAGCAAGCAAGAGAAGGTAGTGCTGATTAAAAAGATAATCTGACCAACTGAATAATTAATAGGGAGGTTCTGTCAACTTCACAAGTTATATAGTAGGTTTGCTCAGCTGTGCCTTTTAAAGGTTTTGATCCTTTAGTGTAGTGGGTATTGGAGTAGATAGGCAAGTAGTTTAAAGCAGTAAGATTGCATAAAATAAACAGATAAAAAAAGTTGCTATCCTTTATTTAAAAATATCAGTAATACTGACAGATTTTAAAAGCAATTCACACTCATATAAGAGTGTTATGTATTTTCTGAAACTAACTGTATATTGATCGTTTTAATGTTTTGATTTACTAAAAAAAATAGATGTTTTTCAGCTTAGTTACTTAAGCAGCTGCAAAATCATTACGACCAGCACTGGGCTTGTGATACTTGGGACTGCCGAACAGTCAGGGTAACATTCCCACACCTTAGCTAGCTCCTAGAAACAAAAAAATGCAGGGCAACAAAGGAATGGGCATCAGTGATAGAAAATGTTCATCCTTGGAAAGCAGACTAAGGGGCAATTCATGTAGTTCCACACTTATCTAAATTGAGTTCAGGACTGTATTTCCCCATTCCCTCCCTCTGGGAAGACCATCACGCTTTGGCTTTCACCAAAGAAGTCTGAACACATTGTCCTACAACATGTTTCTCTAAGGCGACACTACAGTAAGAGAAATCTGTTACCTTCAAAATGGTCAGTATGGCTTGAGGAAGATTAGTTCTGATTTTTAAAAAGATGCTCAACAAGGAGGCACGTTTTCTTTAAAACCACACACAATGGAGGCTCAGAATATAGCAGTGCTCACTTTCACTTATAGCTTAACTGGAGCAGCCAGTTTCAGTTCATTCCACCAGCACAAATAGCAGCATGTGGGTTTCTAAAATTATTCTTATATCAAAAGCAGGAGTCATCAAGGTGCTTTTTTTTTTGCGCAATTTTTTCTTATGCTCCAGCTCCCATTGTATTTAACTTAACACAAGATTCATGTATTTACCATCGGCTGTATTGCCACAAGTCATGGTTTCCTATGCTGTCTAAAGCCCGATACTCTGAACAGGCAGCACTTCGACACAACTCTGTCCTTTCAACTGCCACGCAGTCACTGCTCAGTGGCAACAGCGATATTCCAACAAAGAAATAGCTGAAATTAAAGAAGTTATGGCAAAGTCTCTTAATTTCTAGTGACCATTGGTCCTGGTGCTTAGTAGGTTCATTCTAGGCTGTATCTGCTGAACATTCCATCGTCGTTAGTCAGCCAAAGGTATCAGGTCATGTAATGAGTAATCGCTCTCAGAGCATAAAGTAGCTCAGCTTGCATCCGAGCTTCTATAAGAAGCAAATTAACATGAACCTGGGGGGGGGAAAAAAAAGTTACACATAGGGACAGCTCTCTCCCTGCCACAGAGCTTGTAGGAGGGGAAAGGTTTCCAGCAAATGCTACAGGGGCAGTGCAGCTTTTAAACATTTTCAAAGGATCTTAGGAAAGCTAAAGGGTAGGTATGGAGTGGGGTGAGAGAAGCAGGAAGTGTGGTGGTCTGATGCTATGATACATCACTCTCTTGATAAGAGAAGATGAAAGGTCTGTCTATACTACAAGTACTACAGCAGCATAGCTCCAACGCCACCCCTGTAGTGTAGACACTACAGCAACAGAAGGGGTTTTTCCATTGCTGCAGCAAATCCATTTCTGCGAGAGGTGATATTTACGTTGACAGGATAGTTCTTCCATCAACTTCGCTGTATCTACAATTGGGGTTAGGTTGTCCTAACTACATCACTCAGGGCATGAAATAATTCAGAGTACTGAACAAGGAGGTAGCTAGGCCCAAGTGTTCGGTGAAAACTGGGCCTAAGGCACAGGCACTCTAGGCCTGGGGCCCCAGATCACAGTTACATTAATATAACAAAATGTCAGCTTTCATGTAAAAAAAAGTTTCTTAGCTCCATAGTTGTAAACAAAACCTTGAAGGCATCAGCTGTGTGTAACATGCAGACGGCCTGAAATAGTGCTGACACCATAATCATCAATGGGTGCTATTCCCAAGATCTGCTGTTTAGGGGAAACCCCTCTCAACACCAGCATAAAAGAGAACTTTGTGGCAGGAGAAAGCCACAGGGAACCTGACTCACATAGCAGCTGAGGTTTATCTGCTTTAGGGATAAGTACTTTTGGAAGGAGGGCTGCTGCTCTTAAGGCAAAAGAGCATCCCATAACACTGCCTTCTGGGGCATGGCCCCTGATAAGAGATAGGTCACAGGGGCCCCTTGTCATGATGTACAATGGCCTTGATTTCCTCAACTGGCCCTAGAGAACAGTCTTTAACTAAATTATGTGTATCAATAAAAAGTTTAACAACTTATCTAGTTTCTTTACAGAACAAGAAAGCTTGCATACTGACCAGCAAATAACTTGGTTTGTCTGTTAGCTAATATTTACTAGACAGGGAAAAGTTATGCTTAGTGGAACATGTATTCAACAAATACAGTATGATATTATCCAACAGAAGTGAAATCGAAATAATTTCATAACTGAAGCACAATTCTCTGATTATCATAGCATTTAACACTATTATTGTAGCACACTATAGCTACTACCATTACTACCAAATCAACTGAGCTACTCAGAATACATGCAAACAGTACCTTCTCAGAGTGTTTGAACTGCCTCCAGAAGCTCTCATACATTCTTTTTGTGGTTTTTTCAGGAGTGCAAACCACAGTTTTGATGTAAACTTTAAAGCTGCGGTCCAACAACTGATTAATTTCACCATAGTCATAATCATCGTATCTGTTCAGAAGTGAAAGGAGAACACTTTCATTTTCCTGTCCAACAATCCTAGTATGTCGCTTAGAAATGATGTTTCAAACTACTGTACACAATTAGTTATTCCAGCTGTGAACAGTGACTTACTTTCTGGAAATATGCCTCTCTAACCCACGTGCTCCTGCATTGCTATTGTGGCAATGAAATTTATCATTGATAGCATAATAAATGACTTTCCTTCCATCAGGAAAAAACAAAAAAACAAAAAAAAAAGGTGAGATACTACCCAATCTAATTGTTTTATATAAGGAAGTTGACAGGACCAACCTTATTCCAAACATACAGTGGATATAATTCCAAATTGCACGTCTAAGCATGGAGGTATCCACATCTTTGTGCATGGCCATTGTATTATATGTCAGATCATAAGCAATATGAAACTTCTCATCAATCAGCTGCCCCACATCTGGGTAAAGACGATTAACCAAGGAATAGCCATGGTCCTCCCATGAATAGTCCTTAAAATAAAGACAGCAAAACTGACTACAATTTCACAAAGACACACTGAAGTTTTAAGTCTTCAATCTCTTTTATCAAGTATAATCACTATCCCCTTATTGCTCTTGAGATAAGAGTGCTTATTTGTAAAATAAAAAAATCCTCTCATCCTCCAGGCAATAGTTTGCATCAAAATTTGTAACTAGTTCTAAGTAACTGGTACAATTGAACACACTGATTGTATACATTTTCTGATGCTGGTTAATGATCACTTTTCTGTTACCTGAACACGGAATGTAGGCACATGCATTCCATGTCTGGAGAAGTCCTTATATCCATAGCTCGTATCCTCAAAGTGGCGAGATACATCTCTTGTCGGTGCCGATTCCTCATCCTCTGTTAAAGTAAACAGTAGGAGTTTCACAAGTTAATCGCCACATATTCCAGCAACAAAAATAAAAATGGAAGAGCACCTGAGAGGCTAACGTGGATTCTCTTGACAGTACAATAAGTCAAGGGAACACCTCCCACTCATCTCACCCTTAATACAGTAGTTTTGTGAACTCTTGCAAAACTGGGTTACCTAGTAGTAACTGGAGAAGTTAGTAATTTATGATACAACCTGTGAAAGATAAGGCAATTTCCTGCAATATCCTTGGGAGTCCTTACTAAATTAAGTTTAAGTATCTTTGGGGTCCACTGTATTAAATGAATGATTTATGTATTATTGCAAGACTTTATGCAACCTTACAGGGGGTGATATGCAAGACTTGGAAGTTCAAACAATGTGCCAGACACGAATGGACTTTTAGAATAAAAACCATTAAATGATTTTCCTGGGGAATACCTAGGAAGAGGTGAATGCATATTCCCCAACTCCCGTTATTTAAAAACTAGCCTTTTGAAGCTACGCCTGAGAAGAGGGTCTTTGTCTGCTGATTACCTGCTACTGAATGCCAACATCAAAGGGCCAAGCTATATAAAGAAACAGTTCTGCCCAGTCTGGATTCTAGTTCTAAATCTGAATCAGTCATGAACATGTACCACCAGGAAACCCAACTGTGGGTTTGAAGGACTGACACTACCACAGCCGAGCTGTGGTGATCTCTGATAAGCTTTTTAGTATGGGTGTAGGTTCTTTTATTGTTTTAATGTTTTTTCTGTAATGCTTTCATCTTAAGAATAAATGTGCTTACTTAGAAAAAGCTACGTGGTAACTTGTAGTACAGCTATTCATAACCTTCAGAGAGAAAGCAAAGCACAAACACTGCCTTGTTTAGGCAATCTGGCTTGCTGAGGATATCACAGTGGAGGCAGGGAATGGTGCAGCTTAGAAACCCCTGGTCAGAAGGGAGATGGCTGAGGAACCAGGTGCCTAAAGTGGATGCACTCGAGTGACCATGGAGGGAGGAACACCGGTGTAGTTGCCTGAATGGTGATAGCACCCAGTGTATCAGACATTTTCAGACATTCAAGAAACTAATCCAAAGAAACTGGCTCCACAATTTATTCATCCTTTATCCTCTGCTTATCAGAGTTCTCTGGGGGAAGCAATTAGGAACTGCGGCAGCTGTGGGATAGGCACAGTTTCACTTACAGACCATCTCTGCACTTTTAAAGGTACACACAGCCGCTTTAGACTAATTTTCAAGATTCTGGATATGTACAGCCTAATACAGTTCTAAGAGTATGGATCTCTAGAGGCAATTCCGTGAAGGAAAAATCCAGCTTCTTTCATGTATATGCAAAAACCACAAGTACCAAACATCTTGCATCTACTTTTTTCCCCAGAATTTCATGGGCAGTAAGTGGATTTTTTGGATCAAAAGTTCAGGGAAAGAGAGCTCTAGATCTTACAAACCACATTTTAATTTGGAGATCATTTCTGTGGAAGAACCCAGAATGACATTAAGCTTGTAACAAACCTTAAGTACAATCTCGTATTTCCCTGAAAAACAACACACCCCACATTCAACTTGTGCACATCTGTACACAGCTGAGGTAATTAGGTTTTATATTACACTTTAGGAGAGCAATTGAGTAGCATTTTCTTATCTGTTGGAGGCAAAATTAAGTTCCTTGGGAAGATATGGAGGCTGTTAGTGGGCATTATGGTATGTTTAAGAGATGCCACACACCTTGGCACCTCCTTGTTTTAAGGGTTTGTTTAAAAATCACTTCTCTAACCACAATCCTTTTTAAATTAAGTTTTTGTTTGCGCAATAGAGCACAACGAAAATATCACTTTTTTAGTAACTGGTAGATGTTAAAAGTATGTTGATTTCTCCAACACACTTAGTTAAATGTAAATAATCACCACGTATGTATTTTTACCTGAACAACACACAAACATGCTTTCTCTCTTCTCTCTCTCAAAACGTGTGGCTTTCTCCTCTTGGCTGGCTTCCTCTTCATCTCTGCACTCTTGTAGCTTCTTCATTTTCTCCATAAGTGCTTCAACTTCACAGAAAGATTCTGTAGTCTTAAAATTAAAACACACATATACACACGCTTTACTGCTCTGTATACTAGAACATGACAGTTGTGATATAAACTGTCAAGCCAAAAAGTTTAAAGCTAAAGCTCATACTCCAACCTTGATTTACAATTTTTAAATATTTTCTAGAAAGACCGGAACTCTTCTTATGTAAAGATATACTGAGCTAACAGCTCTAGTGTGATTTTATTAAAGATTTAGTCTCCCACTTTGTAAATAAAATGAGTCAAAATAAGTGCATGATGACTCTGGTACTGTTCCAAATCATAACACACACCTTTTATTGGCTCAATATCCATTAAAAATGAACTTTAACACAAAAATCCCCCAGACCGCTGCAAATAAAATCCTCATCTTCAATTTCCCCACCTTTGCCCAATCAGTCCTCCACTTCCTCTCTACCTCACATAGTAGGCTTGCTTTTCCAGGGAAAGCCTGGGTAAATAGGTGTCTTGCATTGTGCCATTATCATCCACAAACCCAGATTCTTATCAAGACGCCAGCAGGGCAGTTCCAGAGTCAAGGAGCCCACACTGAAAATGCCCTGCGCCACCAGATCTCTTCTGTTTATACCAAGGTCTTCAAGCGTTAACCAGCACCCAAACCTGAGATCATGATCTTTGTGTTTTAACTGCAAATGATAGCCAGCTGAAAAGCAATGCAGCTCAGGGAACACTAATGGGCAAGGTGTACTGCCTAACGTAAAGGCATTCAGAAGATTCTGAATGGTCTGTGCGTGCAGAGTTTGGGTCTCATGTAAAAGGAGGTGGTGTTCATCCTCCAGCGACTGCTGCTATTTGGACATTTAGAAGGTGCAGAGTGACCAACTAAACCCCAGTTTGTCAACTGGAATGACAAATGGGAGGCAGACACCTTCAACTGAGAGGACAGAGATAACTGCCACTTCTGATTGCTTCCCCCCGCCTATCATTTCACTTTGATCTAAGTTTATCTTAAACCACCTAACCCACATCCAAGCTCATCCACACCCTGGGTCAAGCACTCTATTTTGCCACTAAAATTGGGTGAAATGGAGATGCAGAACTAGATCTCATCAACCTATTGGCTTAATGCAGAAACACCACAGTATGAACTTGTTAGACCTGGAGATTGTTATGTGCTCAAACTCCTAGATGGTAACAGATCCTTACTGAAATGCTTCCAGCTGGGCTGACATGAGTTTCATCCATTCCATGGTTGCCGTTTGTAATATCACAGATGCAATAGTTACTGACAGAGGGGAGCTTGAAGGTGTGGCCACCCTCACAATGAATTTCAGGGCTGATTCCACAGCCATATGTGAAAGAAGCAAGTGAATGGTAGTGTGTAAGGAGAACAACTGCGTGGATCAGCTCTGCCAAGGACCAGCTATGCTCTTCTGTCTTCAGAAGTTGCTTTAAAAGAAACACAAGATTTTTTTTAAAAAAACAATGTATTGGTGGCTCAGAAACTTCATCAACCTAGTCAACCTAGTCCCACAAACTTTTTAATGCACTTGTCAATAACTTGTTCTCAGCAAAGAAGCCATTCTTCTAGAATTCAAGCTCTCTCATATGTCTTGCCTCAGTAAGCTAGAAGCTGCACTGACAAATGCAGAGCTTACCCTCAAAAAGGAGTAAATAGAGAGTGAGGTAAGGGGTCAAACAAACAGGTTAGGAGGCAACTGGCCACATCATTATTAATTTCAAGAGACTAATGCCCCCCCTCCTTCCCTCACACCATAACAATGCCATAATCAATCCTTGTATTGCTGGTTTTATTACTGATAAGCCATTGACAGAAAAATGGAAGGAGCTGTGGTAATGGGGTCACGTGGGCAAGCCAAATAGATGACTCCCCCCCCCCCCAAAAAAAAAAATAGCACTTGGATCAGTTGAAGTGGCTTCGTTTTGCTTTCAGGTTTCCACTAAAATCAGGTTGGCTGGTTTTTCAAATTTCACACAATTAGTAAAACAATTGTGTGAAACCTTCTACTCAAACCTTCAAGTTCAACATGCACAGGCAGAAATTGGATGGTTTTAGCCCATTTCTGCACTCTTGGGAAGCCCCAGGCAGCTCCTGGCAAATAAGCTGCCTAAAGAAAGTCTCAAGACTCCATCTTCCTCAGTGGCTCCACGTGGGAGGAATTATCTGTGGCTGACAGGATGCTTTAACCCCAGCTTCCCCTTCAGACAGGAATGAGTGGGAGGTTCTTAGCCGTTGCAAAGAGCCTCTGCTTCTCCCCCCTCCCACAGATGTTTCTCAGAGAAAGTAACACTCTTCTCCCTTTCTCTGGGGAGAGAAAAGCAGCAGAGAGGCAAAGAATGGCTTTAGAAAGAGAGCATTATACTTCAAGTTATTGCTTCTATTGTTTTTATGTATAAAATGTGCTTTGAAAAAGTTGCTTAAGTGTGAGAGTTTCATGGACTCAGAAGAGGAATACTACCTTTTATATACATATACAGTAGACTGGAGTCTCTAGGCTCCAAATACATAGTTTTTAATAATTCAGTTAAAAATGTGCTGATCTTCACCCATCCTAATGCCCTAGCACCATTTTGAAAATCCTGAGTTCAAGGGAAATGTATAATAATCTTGTTTTACGAAGGTATGTATCTGAACATGAACCCTGTACTTTTAAGTCTCAAACTGATTCACTCAGAGATTCAGACATTTTAAATATGGGTTCCACATAGCCCCATGTAGAGCCTACAAAATCAGGTGCTATATGAAGTGACATACCATCACATTTTAAGTAACACATGCACATCCTACTGAGGGTCATATATCAGGGCTCCCAGAGTCACACTGTGATGCACTAAGTCCAGGTCTGTACTACCTGCCAGATCGCCAGGTAGCAATCGATCTTTCAGGGATCGATTTATCGGGGATAAATTTATTGGGGAGAAATCAACCCCCAAGCGCTCTCCCGTCGACTCTGGAACTCCACTTCTGCAAGAGGCGCAGGCGGAGTCGACAGGGAAGTGGCAGCAGTCAACTCAGTGCCGTGAATACGTCGACTTCAACTACGGGAATAGCATAGCTGAAGTTGTGTATCTTAGGTCGATCCCCCCCCCCCCCTTTAGTGTAGACGAGGGCTTAGATCCAGTTCTTCCAAAGTACCAGTAGAATTGCTCTCTAAATAAGAATACTACTTGGTGAAATGAGACCAGTAATTATTTTGAGTTCGTGATATGTCATTTCCATAATGATTACAGTATTTCAGCTACAAACTGTAAATAAAACCACTAGGAAAAAAATGAGCTTCCTCCTCAGCCCCAAGCCATTTAGACTGCATTTAGTCTAGTAAGGGTGTGTAGGGTGTTGCATAAGAGAAGACTAACCTCAATATGCTCTTTGGTGATCAGCCAGGGCCGATGAGCCAATATTTTATTCAATTCTCCTAAATTTTGCAGCTTCTGAGGTGCATTCTCTAGGCCATTCAGCCATTTGGGGTCCCCTCCAACATGAAGGAAGTCATTAACATGGAGGTTAACTAGATAGGAGCACTGATGTCTTGCTGCAGCCTAGAAGATAAAAATAAATTAGAATGCAGAAGAATCTTTGCAAATTAGCTCCTAGCAATGACACAAATCATTACAATGTAAGATTTTGCAGTGGTCAAAATCTGTAATTAAAACAACTTATGATTAACACAGTAGCTTGTTTCAATTATTCCTCTTAAGAATATACAACATTTTTCATTCATATTCACCATAACAAATGTTCTGATTTTGCATCTTTAAAATCTAATCTAAAATTGGCTTGTGGGAAGCTGATTCTAAAGTTTTGTCTGTAAAAGCCAGAAAAACTGGCACTTTTCCAGTAAGGAATGTGATTACACATAGTTTATTCAAAGAATAAAAATTTCCATTGCTAGCTTAGATAAGGCTCAGAGTTTCAAGATAACGTAAATGGACACAGACTGCTGCGTTGGCACAATGAAGTCTACAATCTACAATTGTTACAGTTAATTATGACAATTTTGGGATTTAACAGGAAATTTGGTTGGAATCTGAAGATTCTGAAATATTGACTGAATGGTAAAGTTATTTATACTAAGGTGTGCTGGACAAGACACTGATTGTTAAAAACCTGGCTTAAAACACAGATTTGAGGTATGTAGAAATCTAATGGCAAAATAATCTTCCTATTTATATGACACTAAGATTATCTTTTTTCCTCCTCCCACTATTTTTGAAAGCATGAGCATTTATACTGTAAGCACTCATCTCATAAAACTGTATTTAGAAAAGAAAAAAAAGATGGTGTTCTATAAAACATAATACTTCAGTTTATTATTCTGGCATTTCCCTTAAGATATGTTGAAAGGCCTTCCCTCATCTGAAAGTACAAATGTAGTTAACATCTACTGTAAAAAGGATTAAAGGAAGTTGCCAAAATGGCTATTTCTGCTTGCTGCTCTGCACTCCAACATACCATTATCCCTATGTAGTGTCGGTAATGAAGAGGCAATGGACCATCCATCTGCAGTAGATAGTGCTGAGTTTTCAGAAAGCTTTCTAGATACTGAGGGTGGAACACCATCACTAAGGTGATGTTGTCCAAACGGCCTAAAGTAGCAAAAGAATCTGCAAACAATGTATGCATCTGAGCATCTTCATTTCCCACTTGAAGAATCTGTTTGAATTAAAAAGAGGGCTTTAGAAACAGTTTTCCAAAACATATCAACAAAATGATGATTAAATATATATATATATATATATATATCACATAGTTCTCAGAGGCCTTGAGTAGGTTTTGGGTGTCCATTCTGCTAACTGAGAATCTAATGTTAACTAGGATTTCTAAAGAAACTTAATAAAGTATGAGGATATTGCACGGTACATTTTAAGGTGCAGCATTGAAATTCAGATGGCACGTAGGTAATAAGAACACTTGCATCTCTGGCAGGGCCAGCTCACACTAAGAGCATAGCTTAGCCATTGTGGAAAACAGCAGCATCTATAAAAGGTGTAAATGCTAGTTAAGGGTGGGGGGAGAGGCTAAGTGCTATCTGGGTACCTAGCAATAGTAGGAAACCCAGGATTAAGACTTCAAACTTCCCAGAAAACGGACCACAGTCACATCAATAAATCCTTGTTACACCAGTCTCTCCTGCCAACCAATGTATGGAGTGGCTCTGAAAGAGATCTATCACAAACTCTTTGAGCTGAAAAAATGATAAACTTCTGTTTATTTGGAGAAGTACTAAGAGCTCATATGAAAAACAATTGCCAGAACTCAGGGATAAAGCAGGGATGGGCACATTACAGCCCGCAGGCCGGATCAGGCCTGCCAGCCATTTTAATCTGGCCCTCAAGCTCCCGCTGGGGAATAGGGTCTGGGACTTGCCCTGCTCTGATGCTCCAGCCGGTGAGCATGGTCAGGGTCTGCTCTGTGTGGCTCCTGGAAGCAGTGGCATGGCCCCCCTTCGGCTCCTACACATAGGGGCAGCCAGGATCCTCTGCTCTGCACACTGCCCCCACCCCAAGCGCTGGCCCTTCAGATCTCATTGGCTGGGAACTGCAGGGGTGGTGTCTGCAGACGGGATAGCATGTAGATCGGCCTACCCATGCCTCCGTGTAAGACCTGGAGAAGGGACATGCTGCTGCTTCTGGGAGCTTCTTGAGGTAAGCGCTGCCTGAACCCACGAGCTTCCTCCCCCCCCCCCGCCCCATTCCCCAAACCCCTGTCCCAGCCCCAATCCCTCTCCTGCACTTTGAAGCCCTCGATCCCAGTCCAGAGCACCCTCCTGTACCCCAAGCTCCTCATCCCCAACCCCCCCCCAAACATACCCCACTCCCCTACCCAGAGCCCCTCCCACACCCTGAATTTCTCATTTCTGGCCCCATTCCAGAGCCTGCACATCCAGCCAGAACCCTCAGCCCCTCCCACACTTCAACCCTAATTTTGTGAGCATTCATGGCCTGGCATACAATTTCTATACCCAGATGTGGCCCTCAGACCAAAAAAATTGCCCACCCCTGGGAAAGAGGCTCCCCTGGACCAGCAAGAGGACCCAGCCCACATTTGAATACTGCAGATGGGACAGGACAAATGATTATCATTACGAAAAACAACTCTGCATTGCTTTTGTAAAATATGGTTGTGTAAAATTCCAGAATTCCACATGCCATTACTGCTTTCTAGTTTAGTAGAACCACTGCCAGTCTCATGATGATTTATTATGATCAACAATGTGCAAAATATTTTGCAGATCAACAGCTGTTCTAAAACCATGTGGGTCATAAATGACTTTACCTTAAAAGCATACAGTGCACTGTGTACTTGCAAACAACATACCTCCTTCTCTGGGATGAATCTGCTTGGTCCATGTCCCAGTGGTCTAGGAATTCTAATTCCAAGTTCCTAGAAAAGAAAATTACACCATCTCAGTTTTCAGCTATAAACATTTCAGCTGTGGCTTCAGAGAAGAAAAAAAATTCACCGAACAAACAGAGCTATGCTTGTTTTAGTGGTACACTCTGTACACATGCAACTTTTTCTACGCATGCTTCATAACTAACCACACTTGTTTACAATATATCATACTGCTCTGGTTAAAAACAATAAAACCTGCTTCACTGAAAACCTTCATTTTGCATAAAATACTTGGCAGAGTGTCCAGGACAGGGAGTTCAGTACATAGAACCAGTCATGTGAGATGTCACTGATGCAAAATGAGATTGATACATGTTTGCACATCTGCAGTAAACCTACATAACAATATCTGTGCATCTGTCAGGAAATGAAACAGCTGTAACCTTAACCCAATTTTTTTTCAACCTTAGCGATGTGTGTGAATCACTAAAGGTTATCTGCATATAAAAAGCAAGCAAACAAAAACTTAACACAGGTTTAAGATTAGTAGCCGTGTTAGTCTGTGTCCGTAAAGAAAACGAGGGATACTTGTGGCACCTTAGAGACTAACCAGTTTATTTCGGCATAAGCTTTCATGGGCTATAGCTCACTTCATCGGATGCATAGAAAAACTTAAGAGAAGTTAATTAGCTATTTAAGTTGGCAGAGAAAAAGACACGGAATTGCATCCAACCTGAAAAAACAACAACCCAGTTTACTACAAAACTTTTGTTGAAACACACACAACGTATCTCAGTACCTAAAAGATTAGAGTTATCCAGATCACAACCATTGCTTATTTTTATTCTACCTGTTCAACTGAAGGAGGCTTCATATTAAATTTGTTGCACCTGGGAATTTTGAGGCCCAGTTATCCTCTCAGGATCCAGGTAAAAAACATGCACTTCAATGGGAACTACTTGGATCTTCTCAGGGGAGAATGTGGCCTCTAGAAGTCAATTGGTCTTATCTAAAATAAGTTGCTGCCTACACTTTCATTTACACGCAATTAATTTACACAAACAAAAATATTATCCAAATACAAGAAAAAAGGCCAATAATAAGCCAGGCTGGGGCTTGTGAGTTGTTTATAATAACTTTGATTTGTCTTGAAAAATCTAGCAACTTTATCCATCAATTACAGTTCCTGAATTTTTCCCTAACAGAAAAGAACTACAAACAAGCTTCAGACTGCACAGTGAATTAATACTGACCCTTGTCCATGGTACCCATATGTGATCTCAAGATTCCATTTGTCTAATGTGCCTTTTACTTCTTAAACCAGATGTTTTCATGTCTTGAGTTATACTTGAGGAAAGGGTTAACTAAAAGGTGTCCATATCACTAATGTTTTCAAATCTTACATGGAAGGATAAGGCTTGTGATGGAGTCTTTTCCTACTGCAGGTTACAAGGTTCAAAAACACGTTACACACTAACTTATGTGTCAGAGTTGGGCTAAATTTATATCCTTAAAAGAATCTTATCAACAGAGACCAGCTACTTCTTGTCAGGGCCACCATACACTGACAAATTAAAGAAAGATCTCATATCCAAGTGACAATGTGAAAATAAAAAGGTCTTTGTGTAACACTGAATTTAACAGATGTCTCCAAACCTAGCTACCAACTCATACACAGCAGGAGAAAAATCTTAGTTTAACTCTTGGACAGATAAATTTTAATCTTACCCCAGAACAATTACAGGAAGAAAGCTTCAAAGTTCTACAACCTGAGACTTATAAGCTTACTAATTTATTTTGCCCAATACAGTAAATATATCAACAAGTCCTGACCTTCAACTTTCTTGTCCCCTCATAACATAATGATTATACTGCAGGAAGAAGGTTTAATTAAAAAACAGCTGTGTAAATAAAGAGAAAACACCTTCATGTAACATAACTTTTTAAAAGGCACTATAAAGAAGAGGAAGGATGGCCCTGTAGTTAGAGTGCCAGCCTAAGACTTGGGAGACCTGGGTTCAAACCTGATCTGACACAGACTTCTTGTGTGACTATGGGCCACTTAGTGTCTCTGTGCCTCAGTTGCCAGCTGTAAAATAAAGATAACAGCACCTGAAGGGTGTTTTGAAAATACATACACTAGAGACTGAGGCTCTCAGATACCACATGGGTCACAGCATAGAAGTACAGTAGAACCTCAGAGTTGCAAACATCTCAGGAGGTTGTTCATAACTCTGACCAAAACATTATGGTGGTTCTTTCAAAAGTTTACAACTGAACTTTGACTTAATACAGCTTTGAAACTTTACTATTCAGAAGAAAAGTGCTGTTTTCCCTTTATTTAACACAGTATTGCACTGTATTTGCTTTTTTAAAAAATCTCTGCTACTGACTGATTGCATACTTCTGGTTCCAAATGAAGTGTGTGGCTGACTGGTCAGTTCGTAACTATGGTGTTCGTAATGCTGAGGCTCTTCTTTACCTAAGATAGAGAGGTGTTCTTTAGACCTTAAACTGTGTACTTAAAAAAAATCAATTTCCATTCTGATATTCATCACCACCTGTGTCTAACTCAGATTTTCCCTTTATCCAATGTTTCAAATACTACACTGACAAGGTAACACTTTCAGTCTCTTACTAACGCTTAGAATGATCCCTTCTGACAAAGGCCGTTCCTGTAGCTCTAACATGTGTCTCCATACTTAAAAGCTTTTCATTAGGCCTCCATTTCCACCACACTGAGTTCAAGTATCCTGTTCTCACCTCCACAACTGCCTCCCACCCATGTTGTCCTCTTCTCCATAGAAATCCCACCTGATCTAACTGTAAGGTTACTATTTTCTTCTTCAAATCCCTCCACAAGATGCAATTCTTCCATGTCGACTTACGATCCCAGTTACTCTAAACTATTTAGGATATGGACTGTGTTTGTTCAGCACCTAGCACAATAGGATACCAATCAGGACTAGGGCCTTTCGGTGCTACTGCAATATAAATAAGCAATAGCAAATCTCATCTGTCATGTCTGCTCCATCTTAAAAGCCAGAATAAAATAATGTTAATGTTGCAAAGTTAAGCACTGAAAGTCACAAAATGCCCAACCTTGGCTTTACCTCCTTGTGCATTACAATATACTTTTACATCTTACATCCACAGGAGTCTCACCTCACTCTACCTGTGAAATTAGACACAGCTCCTGTGACAATTCTCAGAGTACCTTGGACTGAGAGTCACCTTGCTATCATCCTCTGCTTCCAGTATAAAGGAGTCTTGCTTGTGCTTAACTGGGTGTCAGCTCCCGGACACACCATCCCATCAGCCACTCACACCATCTCCTCTTGGCTATGCATGCCCTTACTTTGCCTCAGAGTTTAACAATAGGTGCGCCCCAGTCCCAGAATCCCTTTGAAGTGTTCCCCTATAGTGGTCAGCCCCTTATCCATTGAACACTCACAGAAATACCAGGTCTGCTGTTCCCAAGGGAACTGTGCACACACCAGCTTGTAGGAGTCAACTCAGGATCAGCATCTAGCTTAATATCACAGCAGTTAGATATATTTATAGTCAAAAAAGAATAAATTTACCATCAAAGATTTAAAACAAGTGACAGAAAGAATACAGGAAACAAACAGTTACATATAAAAATAAAGTAACATGCTTTCCAGAGACTAAACTTAACTGAACAGGTTAACCTCAGGTCTAAAGAAGTTTCTCACCCCAGAAGTCCTCTGCAGCTTTTTTCAGCCAACTTGGCTGAGATCCCATTTTCATGATGGTAAACACACTGTCTGTTTACTTTCTTTGGGCAGGATAAGGGGTATCTTTGCCTTCTACTTATACCCCCAACGTTTATTGCTTGTACTCAGAGACAGCATAACCACCCCCGGTTACTCTTTGAATTCTCTCCTTGTTGGCTTCACATCTCTTCAATAACTTCATATGTAAGTGTGCATCCACTGTGAATAAAACATCTTGTCTGACAGAAATCTTTTTCTTCAGCTGACTCATACCTAGACTCCAAGAACATATTTGCAGTATATACATACAACTCCTTACATAGTATCTGTGCTTAGAATTCACAATGATATTAATGAGCAGAGTGACCCTGTCTTTAATTTAACACCTCACGTGACATTATTTGGTGAACCAGAATGTACATTTCAGAATCAGGACATTCCTGTAACTCTCTTGCCAATTAGCATTAGAGGGTTCTTGGGTCACAGCCCCCATTACTGTAGTTTTTGTGTGCATTGCAGCTAATCAATGTATTCATTATTTCACAGAAGTGAAGTGTGATGGGCTTTTGTCCTGATTTTACAGATGAAAAACTGAGACAAGAGAGCCTAGGCCTATACTGGTATTCAAGGTATGATTGCAGCATGGCTAGATATACCCATGCTTAACTGCTAAAGCTAGCAGTATAGACACAGAGGCATACGCTTAAGTGCAGGCTAGCAACGTATGAACCCAGGGTCCCTAGCATATCTGTACAGCGCAAACTGAAGTCTGTGCCATTGCATCTATAATGCTATTTTTAGCCATGCTAGCATGGGTAAAGCTGGCATGGGTACGTCTACCCATGCTACAATCACACCTTGGACTGCAGCATAGATGTACCGTGACTTGCCCAACATTATAGAGAAAGATTGTGGTGGAGCAGGGACTTGAATCTGAGTGTTTGAAGTCCTATGCTAGTGCCCTTCTAGGGACTCTCTCTCTCAGGGCAAGTTTTTCAGATGGTGGAAATTTGTTTATGCAAATGTATGCTATCTGAGCATCTGGCCCTCAAAGTGACGGCTGAATGGTGCACAATTAATGCAGCAGGTGCACAACATTAATTATGTTTCCCAATAACCACACTTCTCGCACTACACCTTGCCTCATTCAATACATCTTGTTCAGTACATTTGTTTTTATACGTCAAAATTCTACATCCACACATGTTTCATGCGGCTCACTTTCATTTAAAATGCTGGAAGATAATTATTCAAGTGTTACAAAACTACCATGAACCCAAAAACTACATATAGCTTTTCAATGCCTCAAAACTGCCAAATCAAGCCATTTTTAGTTCAGTCACGGAAGGCATCTCTCCTGCCAAGTTTAAGGGTTCTACCCCAAGGCCTTTGCTGCTTTATTATTAGAGATGTTCCCAAAAAAGTCACAATTGTGTAATACTTGGAGAAGTGAAAAATAAAACCAAAGCTCTTTCTAGACACAATGGTAGCAGAGCTGATGGTCCAGGATGGTCCAGATGCTCCTTACTTAGTTCCAAGACCTTCACCCCAATCCCAAAGCCTCCACTGTGGCATTTTCAGACACAAACCATAATTAGTATTAAGGTTAACACTTTCTGGATCTTTATTTTCTTTCTTCTTCCCATTTTAAACTTTTCTTATTTTCATATTTTCTGGACAGTGCTGCTTTATGTCATTAAAGTTATTTAAGTTCAGTATCTTAATATCTAATACATAAAGCTACACATGCAAATATGACCCAATTAAATGTTTTCTTCCCTGGTCTCCAGAGCAGGCCAGAACAATATTATTTACTTACAATTGACAAGAAACATGACAACAGTCACTGCTCTAAAAAGCTAATAATCTGAGACACATGCAGAGAAGACTGGCACACTGGAAAATCCAGAGGAGGGTGGTTTTGTTTGCTTTTAAAGAGCTCTGAAAAGCATGAATAGACTTTGTTCATTTCACCTGTATATTAACTCTGAAGACTAATGACAAATCTGCACCAACAGCCAGTGTGCTTGGATATAGAAGAAAAAGGAGTTAGAAGAGTCCTATTACATAACCTAGTCAACCTCCCTGTCAGTGAAGGATGGTTCCCTACTGTGCATTCCTAGGGACTGGCTTTGGGCACGTTTTAATAACTCAAATGAGAGCGCTTCCACGACTTCCCTTTGGAAACCACTCCACAGTGTAACAGGATGGCGGTCCAGGTTTCCCAGCCCCGATTTTCCAAATCTGAATGGCTTTTTGTTACACCTACCTATAGCCACCCACCCACTAGGAAACACGGAGACAGGAGCAAGCAGCACCCAACCTGGGAGGCTCTCCCCTCCGAAAGGACATTCACACCTAGGCTTGGCGGAGAACAGGCAGAGCCCACAGGTGAAGCCCAGCTGAGGGACTGTCCCGGACTCAGGCAGGCGTGGCTTTGGTAGCTCCCCCAGCAGCTCGGCACAAACAAACCAAACCAAGTGACCCCAGTCACCAGAGCAGCCTCTCCCCGCGCTCTGGCTCCCAGCCAACCCCCGCCCCGCACCTTTACCTTGCGACCCCGGCTCGTGCCGTGCTTGCACAGCAGCCCCTGCACCGCGTACGCCTGGTTGTGGCTGTCCGTGGCCGCCAGCCTCATGCCTGCGGGAGGGACAGCGCGGCTCTGGCTGGGAGCGGGCCCGTCCCGGCACAGCGCGCAGCCAGCTCCCCTCTGCCAAAGGCAGCGGCGAGGCCAAGGCTAAAGCGAAGCGCCCGGGGGCGGGGAAGCCGCAGAACGGGCACAAACAAGCCGAGCGGGGCCCGCCCCCTCCCCCGCCAGCCACCAATGCGCGGGAGGCGGAGGGGCCGGGAGGCGGAGCCAAGCGCGCGCTCCCTGGGTTGGGAGGCGAGGCCCAGAGGGGTCTGGGGAAGGGGCTGCGGTTCCACGGGGCTGCAGGAGCCCTGGCACCCAGCGAGGGTGGCCGCCCGGCGACACGGGACACACAGCCACCACCACCACCCTGCGAGGGGGCGGGGTATGCACCACAGCAACTGAACCCTCAGAATTTACAGCTGGGATCCAAATGTGTCAGAGAAACATTTTCTGACACTACACTGCAAACATTCCCTGATGCAATCCGGAGTGTGTCCTACTTGTGCCTCAGCCCTGGTACCACACAGAAAAATGTTAGATCTTCAGCTGCCCCTATTTGAGGATACTAGTGGTGACGTCTATTGAGCCTAGGCAGCCGTTTAAATTACAAAGTAACTATTAATAACTTCCCAATTCATCAGGCAGATCATTTCAGAGGTCAGTTATACAGATGCCATCACAATGACTATTGAAGACAAATGAAGTGAGGGAAGAGACATCCCTCTTCAACTCCTGCATCCTCTGCAGTATTGTTGTTTGACAAACATTACTTTTTCTAGAAAATAGTGTATTCCCAAAATCATCTATCATCTCCATTCATCCACATTTAAGAGCCTCTACCTGCTTTATAAAATAAGAAAGTAATTAAGCTTTTATAACAGCTAGATCATAGGAGCTTAACATGTAGCAGATACATGTGTGACTTTAAATAAAGTGCTCTAGTAATTTGGCTGGAAGACTCCGGCCCCAATACCATAATAGCCCTGTGTAAACATGTTTTGCAATCTCATCAGCAAAACATACAATCTTTGTTTGCAGCAGTCTATATTTCCTTCAAAGAACTCCAATGCTGTTAGATCCCCAGATGCCCCAGTTTTCCCCACCCAACTTTAACTTCCTGTTCTGGTTTGGGGTTTTATGCACAGTTGCCAACTTTCACATAGTAAATAAACACCCCAACTTTCACAATATGCCAAAAATCAAGCTAATCCCATTTCAAAACAAGGCCAAAACAAGCCAATCCCTACGAACCCCAACAGTGTGCAGCCTGGAACTCTTGTGGGCCTGCTATACATCCCTGACTTTCTCCCCTCCTTCCCCTTTTCTCCTGCTTGTGCCCTCTTGCCCCTCCTTGCTGGGAGCTGATCAAAAAAAAGCAACAACAAGCTACAAGCAACAAGCTACAAGCTAAAACTAGCCAACAAGAAACTTACAAGCCAATTAAGCCAAAACCAAGCCCAATTTCTGTGTTTTTTTCAAGGGTTTGGCATGTTTGGTTTTATGCCATTTTCCAAAAGTAAATACAGCATCTCCAAGTTCAAGGTCCTGGATAAAATTTGGTTTACTCTTCAAATCCATATTAAAAGTATAAAGCTATGTTCTATTAATTATTTTACATCTTAAATACTTATTTAAAATCAAAAGTCTTCAGGTACCACATACTATGTAAACAAGATGACAATGCTTGATTCTTACCCCAGTGTTATGGGAAGGTGATTAGGTTGCAACAGCTCAGAACCCATGAAACTTCCTTAACTAACAAGGAAAACAAATCTGGGATTTGGACTGCTACACATCCAGATTACTAGTTCTAACAAGTCTAATAACTGTAAAGGGAATTACATGACCATGAACTTTGAACTTTAATTAAATATAAAACTGAATGCTGGAACACTGTTTATGCTGTTCTTGGAGTGGGTTTATAAATTCTGCAGCCAAATGCTGAAATCATTGAGGCCAAAACTGTGTGTGTAGAAGGTGAAAACTTTACTCTGGGCAGCATCTTTGCACATTTAAACTGAACTTCACATTCTTTCTTTCCCTAATGTCATCACCTCTGTGGAGTGCAATTAACTCTGAAAAGACAAGGTACATTTTCTACTTTTGAAGATAGAGTAGCAGCATACCATTATACTGACTAGAGGTGTCAAGGCGCTTTAGGTCCTTACTCTGTTTCCTGGTACAGAACAGGGATTTAGCTTTCCTAAATGGGCGAGGGTTTTTCCAGATTGTTACTGCTCCATACCTACTTGATCAGAAAGGGCTTAGATGACAAATGGAAAAGAGAAGAAAGCAAGATGGCGAGAGAGTTATATTTTCAGAGCTAGTTAAAAATAAATAAATAAATAAATAAATAAATAAAGAGACCAGTTTAATTCCCACTAACTGCTTTCTTACTTCAGGACAAAATATAACAAAGGACCAAGGAAGAACTCTCTTGTAATACCATAGCAAAAAACTGGCTTGTGTTCAGAAGGAATTATTGAAAAGAAAATAATTACCTGAAAGACTGAGATGTAAGATGTTATCCCATTATGAAAAATCTTTTTGGTTTCAACTTAAATGTCTATCCCTTCCAATAGAGAGACATGGTGAGTAAATTAAAGTCTTTTACTGCAATGGTTCTCAATATGGGGTTCACAGACTATGTCTAAGGGGTCCACAAAAGGTTGTCATTACCATAGAACAGTGTTTTTCATCCTGCGGTCCGTGTACCCTGAGTCTGCAGACTATGTCTAAGGGCTGGTCTCCACTACAGGGGGGGGGGGGGGGAGAATCGACTGCAGATACGCAACTTCAGCTATGTGAATCACGTAGCTGAAGTTTGCGTATCTGCAGTCGACTTACCGTCCGTCCTCGGCGCGCTCTCCCGTCGACTCCAGCTTGCGCCTCCCGGCAAGCTGGAGTTCCGCAGTCGACGGGGGCGCTGCGAGCGATCGATTTCTCGCGTCCTATGATGCGAGAAATTGATCGCCAGAAAATCGATCGCTACCCGCCGATTCGGTGGGTAGTGAAGACATACCCTAAGATTTCCAGAGGGGTCTGCACCTCCATTAGAAATTTTTTAGGGGTCTGAAAATGAAAAAAGGTTGAGAACCACTGTTTTATTGGACCAACTTCTGTTGGTAGGCGAGACAAGCTTTAGAGCTGCATAAAACTTCTTCTTCAGGTCTGGGAAAAGTACGCTGCAAGCATGTCTACACAGCAGTATAAGCCTGGGTGCAAGCCTAATCCCCCTTGCATCCACACGTCATTTGTGCTAACCTAGGTAGGGTGACCAGACAGCAAGTGTGAAAAATCAGGACAGGGGATGGGCGTGTGTGTGTGTTTAATAGGAGCCTATGTAAGAAAAATACCCCAAAATCGGGACTGTTCCTATAAAACTGAGACATCTGGTCACCCTAAACCTAGGTCTGGGACCTAAGGTCCCAAAACCCTACAGGGCTGGAGGGTCCAAGCCTGTGTTAAGCTGGAACCTAGGATTCAAGCCCCATTGCTTTTCTGCAAGTGTATGGCCCTGGCTTGACTCAGGTCCCGAAAGTCCTCCAGATGTATCCCAGAGTTCCTGGTGGCAGAGCAGCAGCAATGAGGCAGTCAGCACAGTGGTCAGAAGCACTATTACTGCCTGGCTGAGCACACTCCCTGTTCCTGCCTGTAGCAGGCAGCTGACTCAGCACCTGCTGAGTCAGCCCCTGCTCCCTCCAAGCCCAGCAACAGGCTAATCAGCCACCTGGGGGTAACCCTGGGCTGCAGAGGGCTTAATGTGCTCCACCTGGCAGCCTCCAGAGGCTATAAGGCCTGCCAGGGAGGAAGCCAGGGTGAAGAGGTAGAGGAAGGAGATGGTGACAGTGAGAGAAGGTGCAGGGAAGTAAGTAGCTGCTGAGGAAGCTAGCTGAGGCTGAAAGCCTGCAAGGGCTAGCTATCCCTGGGGCCAGCCAAGCTGAGGGTTAAGCCTGAGCTCTACTTGTAGAAAGCTGTATATAGGTGGTGGGGTTTTTGCTGTGTGTGTGAACCCAAATAAAGACACTGGTGAAGCCAAAAGCAGTCTCCTGCCTGTATTTTGAAGAGGGCGGTCAGAGGCCCGCTTACACTGCCCCTCTCACAGCAACAGCAGCTCCTGCTCTGGCTCCTCCTCACCTGTTGTCCAGCCAACTACACCCTCAGGGCACAGCACTAACCTTACAGACTCCAAAGTACTTATACATCCCTATGCACCCAAAAGTTCATACTTATCAATTTTAAGGTTTAAAAGGAGTCTAAATAAGTGTGCTAAATACAGTAAAAATAAACCCAAATATTGCTGTTAAGAAACAGAAGAATGCAAACTGCATACACAGGAAGAGAATGAAAAATGAAAGTTTACTTTAAAAGTCTCAATCCAGTGTGCTCTTTGGGCAAATAGATGTTATTATAGCAAGCCATAAGACTCTACTTTTAGAATACTGATGGCTAAAATAATGGATAAAAATCAGTTTTGGTTATAAACACTTTCTAGAGAGTATCAAGTCACTATATTACACTCAATGGCAAAACTGTTCGCTGTTTCTCATCTACAGAATTGAAACTATACTGTGGTGTATGACTAAGGGCAAAATCTAGTCACATTGCTTTCAGGTTTGTTTAGAAAGAACTGATGTTTTTCTCTCTCATAGAGGTGTAAATGTAAACTGAATCCTTGCTATTTCAGTTTTCCTTGTAGTTTTTCTGCACTTTGTGAAACCAACAAAATATAGGGAGCTTTAGTAGACTGTAGTTACTAGTATCTTTTAGCCTATTAAAGAGATTAAAAAATCATAGTCATAATGACAATTTAAGAGGCATGAGTGGTTAAGATTTTAATATTCTTGTGAGGTAATATAGTATAAAATTATAGACTTGGGGAAAACAATAAGACAATGGACTGTCAAATACTGAATTAGAAAAAGCAAAAGCTGTGAATTTTTTTGTTTTGTTTTTAACATAGCACAGTTGTCAAGATCATCCAACAGACATTGACAGCAACATATAAATACACACTATGCTATGATAGTAGGAGGAAGGGAAAAAGATGAAACAAAAAGCAAGAAGGTCATAGTAAGATGCTGTGCACTCCGTCCCAGATGTCCTGGCTTTGTAGTGCTTAGTTTTGGTGATGAAAGTTGACTTTTATCAACAAAACTGCGTAGTGTAGACATGATCTTAGGCTCAAGGGGTTCCAGAGGACAGGGCATAATAATTCTCTATGCTCCTGCTACAGTTTTCAGAAGGCTACCTTATCACTGTATATACCACTGGTCACAGATTCTGGAAGGAAGACCGACAGGTTCCACAATGCAGTTGGATCTGCTGGGTAAGCACAGGGCACTGCAGCCCAAGGCCTGGTCTAAAAGCAGGACAACTACGGAATTCTGCCTCAGGACAGGTAAAGGCACAAAGCCCAAGCGGGTGCACCCAGAGACCAGAAAAGAGACAGAGTTGGAGCTAGTTCTGTAACTTTGATGACCACCATGGAAACCTTGTGTGTGTCCATGGCCATGAAGTGGTCATCTTTTAGTGCCACTGGAGCGGTCACTGTGCTGTGTCCTGGTCTGAAGCCTGACTTAAGAGGAATCTAGGATGTTGGCTGATGTTCCAGTGTGCAACTTGGTGGTTACTATTTTCTCAATTATTTTTCCCATAATCATAACAATTAGATAAACTCAATATCAAAATAATTGTAACTGTAAGGAAATGATGATTTCAGAGCATCAGCCGTGTTAGTCTATATCCAGAAAAAGAACAGGAGTACTTGTGACACCTTAGAGACTAACTAATTTATTTGAACATAAGCTTTCGTGGGCTACAGCCTACTTCATCAGATGCATAGAATGAAAGATATATATACACATACAGAGAACAAGAAAAGGTGGAAGTTGCCATTTCAGCTTAAGAGGCTAATTAATTAAGGTGAGCTATTAGCAGGAGAGAAAAAAAAAGTTTTGTAGTGATAATCAAGATGGCTCATTTCAGACAGTTGACAAGAAGGTGTGAGGATACTTCACATGGGGAAATAAATTCAATTTGTGTAATGACCCAGCTACCAGTTTCTATTTAAGCCCAAGGTGATGGTATCCAGTTTGCAAATTAATTCCAGTTTAGCAGTTTCTCGTTGGAGTCTGTTTTTGAAAATTTTCTGTTGCAAAATTGCCACCTTTAAGTCTGTTACTAAGTGACCAGAGAGGTTGAAGTGTTCTGCTACTGGTTTTTGAATGTTATGATTTCTGATGTCCGATTTGTGTCCATTTATTCTTTTGCGTAGAGACTGTCCTGTTTGGCCAATGTACATGGCACAGGGACATTGCTGACACATGATGGCATATATCACATTGGTAGATGTGCAGGTGAATGAGCCCCTAATGGTGTGGTTGATGTGATTAGGTCCTATGTGGACAGAGTTGGCATCAGGCTTTGTTGCAAGGATTGGTTCCTGGGTTAGCGTTTTTGTTGTGTGGTGTGCGGTTGCTGGTGAGTATTTGTTTCAGGTTGGGGGGCTGTCTGTAAGCGAGGACTGGTCTGTCTCCAAAGATCTGTGAGAGTGAGGGATCATCTTTCAGGATAGTTTGCAAATCTTTGATGATGCACTGGAGAGGTTTTAGTTGGGGGGCTGAACATGACAGCTAGTGGTGTTCTGTTATTTTCTTTATTGGGGG
This sequence comes from Sternotherus odoratus, assembly GCA_032164245.1. Lineage (NCBI taxonomy): Eukaryota > Metazoa > Chordata > Testudines > Kinosternidae > Sternotherus > Sternotherus odoratus. The sequence continues at coordinate 66,536,970 of JAVMKO010000003.1, forward strand.
TGTCCTGTGTAGGTGACTTCTGGGTACTCTTCTGGCTCTGTCAGATCTGTTTCTTCACTTCAGCAGGAGGGTACTGTAGATTTAAGAATAATTGATGGAGATCTTGTAGATGTTTGTCTATGTCTGAGGGATTGGAGCAAATGCGGTTGTATCTTAGAGCTTGGCTGTAGACCAGGGGTGGGGAACCTCCGGCCCGCGGGCCTTATACGGCCCGCCAAAGCCTTCCATCTGGCCTGCGCGCGTCCCTGGCCGGCGGCTCCCCCAGGCGCTTCCTGGCCCCTTCGCTGAACGCGGAGCCACCCCCGCCTGACGGCCCGGGGCGGCTCCGCGCTCGGCGAAGAGGTCGGAAAGCGCCTCGGGGAGTCGCCGGCCAGGGACGCGCGGGGGCGGCTCTGCGCTCCAGCCGGCAGGCGGGCGTGGCTCCGCGCTGGGGCCGGCAAGCGCCTGGGGGAGCCGCCAGCAAGGGACGCGCTCTGGCTGGCAGGCGGGGGTGGCTTTGTGCTCCGGCTGGCAGGCGGGCACAGCTCCGCACTCCGGCCAGCAACTGCCTGGGGGAGCCGCCGGCCAGGGATGCGCGTGGGCCACCAGGCGGGGGCGGCTCGAACCTGGGGGGGGGGGCCCACCGGCGCCGCGGGGAGCCGACTGTCAATGGGGTTGGGGGGGAGGCCGGGGTGGGCGAGGTGTGGGTGCAGGAGGGAAGGAGGTTTGGTGGGGGGAGGCTGGGCTGGGTGGGTCAGGCATGGAGGGCAGGAGGCTGGGTTGGGAGGGGGGAAGAGGTTAGCTTCAGTGGGGTGGGCCGGGCCAGGCAGGGGTGGGGAAAGAAAAGTAGTTAGATGGGAGGCTGGGCAGGGGTAAAGCAACATCACCCCCTACACCCAGGCTGATAGCGGGAGCTGACTGGGGCAGGTGGCAGGACCCCGGCTGACAAGGGGCCAGCGGGGGAACCCCAAAGCAGTTCAGGGCTAAGCACTCCGCCTGCCACTGCTTTGGGGTTTCCCCCGCTGGCCCCTTGCCCGCTGGGTTCTCAGCTCCCATTGCCAGCCTGGGCTTCCTGGGGGGGGGGGGGGGCAGCAGCCCGCAAATGACATTATAAATGTCCAAATGGCCCTTGGCACAAAAAAGGTTCCCCGCCCCTCCTGTAGACAATGAATCGTGTGGTGTGTCCTGGAAGCTGGAGGCATGTAGGTAAGTATAGTGGTCAGTAGCTTTCTGGTATAGGGTGGTGTTTATGTGACCATTGCTTATTAGCACAGTTGTGTCCAGAAAATGGACCACCTGTGTGGATTGGTCCAGACCAAGGTTAATGGTGGGATGGAAATTGTTGAAATCATGGTGGAATTCCTCACGCGCTTCTTTTCCATGGGTCCAGATGATGAAGATGTCATCAATGTAGCGCAAGTAGAGTAGGGACGAGAGCTAAGGATGCGTTATCACTACAAACGTTTTTTTTTCCTCCTGCTGATAATAGCTTATCTTAATAAATTAGCCGCTTAGAGTTGGTATGCAACTTCCACCGTTTCATGTTCCTTGTATGTATATATATCTTTCTACATTATATTCCATTCTATGCATCTGATGAAGTAGGCTGTCACCCACAAAAGCTTGTGCTCAAATTTGTTAGTCTCTAAGGTGCCACAAGTACTCCTGTTCTTTTTGTAAGGAAAGAAGAGTCTATTATTCCACTATTAAGATAATTTGGTACAAAAAAAGACTGACAGATGCTAAAACTCTCTCAGAGCTCAGTTTTTAAATTAATTTTAACCCTAGTAGATTAACTTGTCAATTTTCAGAAAATTCACTTTGTACTCAAAGAGTAAATGCTGTAAATTTGGAGAGGATACACTATAATTTTCACACATGACAAAGAGACTGAATACCTGCTTTAAATGCAAAAGTGGACTCTACTTAACTACACAAAGTTGCAACTGATGCCTCTATAATGGTTTCTGACAATGATTTCCACTCATGTATTTCTTTAGCATCTTCTTAGTCTGAAATAACCCAAGATGTCCAGGGAAGGCATTTACAACACAGCTGTCCTTGAACATTGTTTAAAATGTTTCTGTCACATAGAGTAAATATAACCAACACTTGGTTTTGCACTATAGACTGGGCCTTGCACCGCCTGTCCATTCTTAGAGCCTTATTTGCATTTAAGATGTCAGTTTTATATTTACCCTTAAGCATTATTTTCTTTATAACCATATCTTCATTCTTAAAGGGCAAATGGACTAACGGGTTTGTCATACAACATCCCCTTTTCATTATTCCCCCAAAGATAAAGTCATTCTTTAGTAATTCCTGCCTTTACTCAAGATTTTAGTTTTTCACCAAGCATCACTTTACCCAGTTTATCCGAATTTAGAGACCTCCTTCACAAACAAGGAAAAGAATTACTAGATATTAAAAGTACTTTGAAGTTTAATTTATATAGAGTAAGGAGTTGAGATCAGGAGATTATTTATGCTTTGGCAAGGACACACAAAAAAGATTTATGGTTTCTAAGACTACTGTAAGTAGGTGGATTAAAGATGTATTTATGAGGGTTATTCTGAAGAAAGAACTCTTTGCCAGATTTTTTATATTAAGACACACACCTTTCCCAGAGGCTGAGGGAGAGAAACTGAGTTACATGCCAAAAAATCCTTGCTTCTTGGCTGCTTGCTTGTGCCCATCACTTAAAAAAAAAAAAAAAAGAAAAGAAAAAAGAGAGATTGCAATACTACAGCTCCAGATTACTAGACTACAGTTGCAGAAAGCTACAGTCAAAGCTATGTAGTTATATGAAAATTGCATATCACTAGAACAGATATTTATTATTATGGTAGCACCCACTGCTAGATGATAGCTATATAAAGTGAAAGAACATAGTCTCTCCTCTGAAAAGTTTACAATTAAAACTTAGTCACATAAAGCTGGCTTCCAATTTTAAAACAAAAACAAGACGTATGACAACTGATAAAATATAGATTACTAAAAATCCAGCATCTCATGGCACTTAAGGTAGTAGCCATCTTGGATTCAGAAGGAGAAGGGCAGGACGAAATTCATGTTTCTCTATTTATTTATTAATTTAAAAGTCTTATAAACTCTGTATTCATTAGAATGGGCCTATCTGAACATGAAAATTACCTTTCCACACGACAGATTAAGACAGAGCTGAAACCAAAGAGGACAAAAAAAATAGAATTCTGTGTGGATGGCTTCATGCCCCACCCCACACTCCATTTTGTCCTCTGAAGGCTATTAATCAGGTAGACTATTAAATTGTCTTGTAAGTTGTAACATTCTCTTAAGCAAAGTTTGTCCAAAATGGCACCTCATTCCAATTCCCAGAAATAACTGTCACATCAATAATGTTTAGTAGACCAATCCATAGGCAAAAAAATTGTCTCTGCTAGTAGCCATTGCTAGAGAAAGGGAAAAATACATGTAGACTTTTTCAAACACACACTTTCAAATGGGTTATTTTTGACTATTAATACTAAAGTAGCACCTAGAGACATCAGGGATCCATTGCACTAGGCTATGTACACAGCCAATAAAAAACAGGCTTCTGCACCAAAGAGCTTGCAAAATTGTGGCTGTTCATATAAAAATACACAAGTAACCAAAATCTCATATGACACTGCAAGGGGTCAAATTTGTTTAAGCACATTTCTAGCATATCCTTGAAAAATATCACTCTGGTCCCAAAAACGGAAAGGCAGAAAGAATTTTTTTTCATGTTGTAATTTTTGTAAAATATGCTAGATATTTTCTTCTCACCATCAAGCTAAGTTTAGAAAGCTTCCTCCCACATGCATCTTATTTTTATTTAGTCTATTAATCATTTTTTCATTCCAAGTTTCCTTGCCATTATTTTTTGATAAAAACATTTTAACCCTTCTTTGTCTATTCTCTGTACCACCATAGCTTTCTCTTTTAAATTTGTTCTTCGAATCTTTGAGCCCTCTGCTTATTCCCACCCTAATTGGGAGAAACATAGCCCAGAAGTCCTTCCTTCTGCCCAAAACACTGTCCTTATCTTCAAGGCACTCAAAGGTCTGGGCCCGGGATACCTAAAAGATTGCCTGAAGTTCTGAGCTAAGGACCATTCAATTACTCTGCTCCTGAAGCACAATGGTGCTACCCAGAAGGGAAACGCTAGTCTGTACAAGAGAAAGCTTTCTCTGGGGCTGGCCCCAGAATGTTGAACAAACTCCCAGAGGATCCAAGAACCACCTCAAACATCACCACTTCTCATTCCAAGTGCAAGGCACACTTTTTTAGCTTTGTCCTCAATAATGCACATTCCATAGCCATTAAAAGAAAACCAAACCTTTAAAAAACCCTTCTGCTGAGGAGAAAAGAGAATCAATCACCTGTGACAAAAGCTAGTCTGGAAGGCACTCCTACTAAAGTGCATCAAAATGAATTAAAACAAGTGGAATACAATTGAACTGAATACGGACAGTGGACTGTGGTCAGCAGTTCCAGACTTTGCGAGCGGTTTTGTAGACTTTCTACTCTCTTACACTGGACACCTCCCAGGGTACAGTCCTGTGCCTGAGAGCAGCAGAGTGTGAAACCCAAATGAGTTTCAGTTCCTTTAAACTCAATTTCTATATTTTAACTGTAACCCGAGTTACATGCCTTCTCCACCCTAACACCGCACTAGACTGGGGGGAGACTGGGAATGTAGGAGAACTATACAGAAAATTTAAGAAGTTCCAGTTATCTCCAAAGTTGCACTCTTTGGTTCTCCCACTGTGTCTTGTCTTAACCATGTGTGTGTCAGATTGAAAACATCTCAAGGCAGTATCTGTCTTCATACATTTCATGTACAGTACAGTGCCAAGCACATTGCCAGGACTTAAGCAATAAACAACTTTTTTTGTAGCCTTGTGATGCAGAGGGTGCAAAACTAGGTTTCACTGCTCTGTAACCTCTGCCATTAACTTACATTATTCATTCAGACTATTAAAACACCCATCCCGTGCTCTGGATACTGTCCAAAACCTGAACTCAATAGGTCGAAAACACCACAACTGACCTCCCCATCACAACACCAAAGTCCTATTTCATTCATTTTTAAACTCTGCACACCAGTTCGAAGCCCTTTCCACCAAGAGAAGTCTGGCAGAACAGATGCATCTTGCATATTCTACTTAATCTGCTAGTTATCATTGGTTTTCTGTTCATGTACAGTACAGTGAACATGAGTACTGAACTCATTAGCCTTCACCCTTTGAGGGGCTAATGTTGTTTAGAAGTTTTGGCCTGTGGCTGAAATCTGAGTTTACTGGTCTCAAAGAGGACTGCTTCAGTTTTCTAGAAACTTAAGATTTGATGAAACTGTAACTATACAAGTCACGGGAGAATTGGTCTGTCTAATATCTAAGTATCAAAACAGTTTTTTTGCAAGTTTTAGGGCTGTGATGTTTGTATTCAGATTAGTATAACACTGAGATTACTGTCAGTCAACAAGACACTGAAAAAACATTTTCCAAGAAATATATGTGGAAGATCTAATTCTTCCAGATAGCCTACTTCTACATAGGGGAACATTTGAGCAAATACAGACTTCTGAATTGTGTTTATATTTACTATTTCTTTAGTGCAATGTGTTTCAGTCTTTTACTATTCATTTAACAGTTTATTCACCGTTTCCCTAATTATTTTTATAACAACTTTTCACATTCCAGATAAAATATTAAATGTTTTACTTCTCTTGATTAACACCGATCAAGTCTATGTTCATTGCTTGCAAAGATAAAGAATTTTAAACCTTTAAGCAAACGGCTTAGTAGGCTATTCTATGATAGAAAAAAGTTGTCAAGTAAAAATACTAAAAGTAAAAAATTACTAATGCTAGTGCAACCAATGAGAACTTTCTTTAAATTGTGATAGTTAAAAATGCATCTGTTAGACCAACTTAGGATACAATATGAAAGCACAAAAGAGCAAGAGTGAATTAGGAGCCTGAACTGAAAAAAGCAGACAGTGCAGTTCAAACAGGTCACATTCAAATTTCTAACTTTGCCTAAGAACAAAGCAATGAGCCTAGCAACAGCTTCAGCCAATCAGAGACCAGACAAACAAGTACAAGGCTCAACTTCTCAAAACGTCAGTGAAGTCCAACCTCCTCAAGCATGTTTCCTAACTGTGTTCTGTCAAAACTGAATCTAGCAAGTTTTGAAACAGGCCAGACTTGATCGAAAATAAGTTATAATGACATAGTAATTTCCTTACTGTACATAGTTATATTTAACAAAACACATTAGTGTTGACAAAGATTTATTGAACTGCTTCCAAAATATTAAAGTGTCTTTATTAGCCCACGAAAGCTCATGCTTCAAAACTTTATAGTTAGTCTTTAAGGTGCCACAGGACTTTGTTACCTTTATGAAAAAAGTTACCTTTGAAATACTTCTCCACTTACTGCCTCAAAATGAGAAAGATTATAGGCAAAATTCCAGAGAACCACAGCACAGAATTCACAGCCCCGGGTGATGGTGGTGTATAGTGGCTTTAAGTCTCTTTTGCAACCTCCTTATTCTGGGCTTTTCTGGGGGCTGGAGGGGTCCCCTGTCAAAATTTACAGAGCTCTGGGGGATCCAAGTTACAGCAGCCTGCTTAGGTTGCAGTCTTGCTAGGAATCTGTACAGGGTTGCAGTCAAGGGCTCAGATCCTGACAAACTCCTCCTGGACCCACACCTGCTCTTCTAGTCTTCCATGTCAGGTCTTGCAAGGGTGTCCACAGGAGGCTGCTGACAGGCAGTCTTCTGCAATGCCTGTGCAAGGAGACTACGCTGAGTGAAATGGTGAGAGCAGCACTTAGTTCTGGCCAAGAGAGGAAATGAGCTAGAGTGGGGTGGGGATTTCACTCTATGTTCCATGGAAAGAAGGATTTTTGTGGTACTCTAATCATGGGCCACTTTCTCCTTTTAATCTTATTTGTCTATCCCCACTAACTAGCTCCTCTTTTCAATATCATTTGACTCTACACTGTTTTTGTTCTCTCTTCATCATTCAGTTCTGTCCAGCTCAGTATCTTCCAATTCAACTTAAGAAACAGTTGCCTCTATAAATTCCTTCATGCCTACTTTCCAAGATCTTTATTGTCAATATGAGGACAAACTACTAGGTATTTTGCAAAAATCTTTGGGTTGCTTGTTTATTTGTTTTTTAATTCCAGCAACAATACACACAGTACTGTAAACTAAAAAGATTTGGGACTCTTGTAATGCAGTTAGTTGTAAGATTATATGAGAATGTCTGTGATTTGTTTGTTTTGTCAGCAGAACTACAGAAACTTGAGGTCTTTGCAATGCAAGTGTCTGAAATTTGGTCACACTTCAATAGTACAGGTATTATATGCTCACTATAGAAGGGCAGTCACCCTGCTCCGGCTCAGCAAGGGTTAAAAGCCAGCTGGGGCCGAGAGCCAATCAGAAAAGGCTGAGAGGCAGCTAATCAGGGCTAGGCTGGGCCAGAAGGCAAGGAGTCTCTCTCTAGCTTTGGAGAGACATAGACCTCCTTGCTTGAAGGAGCAAAGGGTACCTGAAGCAGAGCAGTGCTGGGGAAGGGCAAGAGGAGCTGGGGAGGTAAAGGCTAAAGGAGGTACTGGGGCTGCAGGGAGACACCTGGGGCAAGAAAGGCAACAGGTCCAATCCACTTGCCAGTGATGAGTGGATTACAGACTGCAGTCTGCCACAAAAAAAAAGGGGGCTGGCTATATGTTGACCGGAAGTAGCCACTGAGGCAAGGTGGGCTTAGAGGGTTGGGGGGTTCTCCTGGGATGGGAGATCCAGAGCATGGGGGCACTGTGGTGGAGCAGCATCCTGAGGTATAGGGCCCCGGGGTCTGGGAGGGACATGGGGGCCTGAGGCAGGCGAGACACTGGCCAACAGAGGGCGCTCTGAGCACCAGTGGAGTTGTCACTTTGTTACACTCACCCACTTAGGGCTGGTCTACAGTAGGGGGAGGGATCGACTGAAGATATGTGAACAACGGAGCTGAAGTCGGCGTATCTTCGGTCAACTCGCCTGCCATCCTCAACCCGTGGTGGCGGTCAGCAGCACGTTCCCCTGTCAACTCCAGCTTGTGCCCCTCGGCAAGCTGGAGTTCCGGAGTAGACAGGGGTGCCGTTGGCGATCGATCACTACCCACCGATCCGGCGGGTAGTGAAGACCTACCCGTAGTTTCTTGAGTTCTTGTTTGTTATTGAACCAAGTCAAAACCTGATTGAAACAATCGCTGGCAATTTCAGTTCAAAACCTTTAAAGAGGTTTCACACTTTAAAAAAAAAAAAAAAAAAAAAAAGAGTCAAGCACGCTACTGAAAGTTAGCCCTAAAGCCACTGTTCCTTAAAGAACATCATTAAACAGTTCAGCTTGACTTGCTGCTATAGGAAGAGCAGACCACTTAGTATTGATAGGCCACCCCCACTGTTGCATTTTGTACAGCATCTTAAAAATACAATGTTCCAAGCACATTGAGAAGGGAAAGCACTGCATATATGAACTCACTTTCAAATGTGCTAAAGTTGCATACAAAATACAGTATATACATTGCAATAGACAAAATGTTCTCTGGTTTCCACAACCAAAAAGCAAAGCAAAGCAAACAAAACAAAAACAAATATTTTCAGTTATCCAGCATAGGCTGATTTGTAGCACCTCTCAAACCTCAGACAGAATAAAGAATCAGTGAAAAAACATTTTTACTAAGGATCAGCTTTACTTTTTAAAAGGAACCAATACCTCTTTTTATGAGAGAAAGGGGGCTATAGAATTAGCTCTGATTTGAACTGGTGATAACCTAGAGGTGAAAGCAAGCTTATAATTGGATAGAATCAGAGAGGTAGCCCTGTTAGTCTGGAATAGCAGAAAGAGTCCTGTGGCACCTTAAAGACTAACTAAAGTATTGAAGCATAAGCTTTCATGGGCTAAAACCACAGAAGTGGGTATTAGCCCACGAAAGCGTATGCTTCAATACTTTAGTTAGTCTTTAAGGTGCCACCGGACTCTTTGTTACTTCTATAACTGGATATAAAGTCCAAACTATGTATTCCATGATCTGAGAAAAATGCTTTGTTCCTTCATTCTAATAGTAATTTAGTCTTATTCTCTCTTCTTCACTTGCACGAGTACTTCATTTTCCCATAAAAATCAGTTCTCAGATGTGTAGTACAAATATAAAAATGGTATTTGTTGATTACTTGTTCTGTAATGTTCACTGCCTGTTTCTAGTTAACTGCTATAGAAATAGGAGCTTAACAGGAGTTTAACTGTACATTGTATAAGATGTGTTATCCTTGCGGTAACTGTTGGGTTAATGGTTATGTAATCTGTATATTACAAGATGGAGTTTTTGCTTTTAAAATGGAGTCTGTCAGCTGGGTGAGCATGCAGCCATAATCTGGGACTGAGCCTACATGTAGACCTGTCAGCTCATGTCATACTTTGCAACAATGTCTGCCATGCTTGTGTAACAGTGAGTACTGTGGGCTAACGGCCGGTAGCCATGACACTGTTTGAATCTGTATACAAGCTAGGTATGTGGAATCTGATTATTGGCTGTGTGTAGCTGTGACTCTCTTTGATCGTATTGGTTGTTTGCATATTCGAACCTTGTATATATGTTTTGCCCGCCCTGTGTTCGTGGGCTTTCAGGCTTTGGATTTGTATTCCCCTGATTCCCCTATTTGTGCACAAATAAACCTTTTTTGTTCAGGTTACCTTGAGTCTTTTGCCTGTACTTGGATGGTAATTGGAGAGGCCTCCAAGGGAACGAGCAGAATTTGTGCAACAGATGGACCTCTTAACTATATTGATCTGTATTCATTCTTATGGAATTAAGATATGATTGCACACGTTTTATATTAAGAACTGCCTGGGACTACAGGCTGTATCTGGAGGAAGTGGGCATGTACAATACTATAGCCTAAACAATTGAAAATTATAATCCAAATCATACTTGGGTGGGACAGAACAGGAAGGAGTGGGGTGGGGAAATGGCACGCAGGACCATGAATGTAGTGCTGGGACCGGAGGTTGGGGTGGGGGAGAGAGTGTGGGGTGTTGAAGGGGGTATGGTGTGCAGGAAGGGGCTCAGGACAGGGGATTGTGGTGCAGGAGGGGTGCAGGAAGAGGCTCAGGGCAGGGAGTTGGGGTGCAGGAGGGGGTGCAGAGTGGGCTCAAGAGGGTTGGGGTGTGGGCTCTGGCCTAGCACCACTTACCTGGAGCGGCTATGGGGTGACAGCAGCGTGCGGAGGGGCTAAGGTGGGCTCCCTGCCTGCCCTGGCCCTGCGTCACTCCCGGTCAGTGTCTTAGCACCGCAGCACCACGGGGCTGGAAATTTCACGGGCCGCATCCGGCCCGCAGGCGGTCATTTGACCATCCCTGTGATAAATCCTTAGGAAGGACTTTGCTCCCTTTCATGATGAATGATAATGTGACTCAGAACCCCACAACTAAGAAGGAGGAGCTTTCTGAAACACACCATCCTTGAGAGAAAGAGAATATAAAAGACAGAACCATGATGGAGAGCTGGTGTCAAGAGAGACGAAGAGGATATGTCTACACTGCAATGTAAACCCAGGGTTAGAACTTGAGTTAGCAGTTCCTGGGTTTGTTAACCTCTCCTTAGTTTGTCAACGTAGGGCTTGAGCATCTATACACATTTGTAGGTTGGAAATTGTTGACGCCTTGGTCCCAACCTGGGGCTCCAGCATCTACACTGCATTATGCAGCCTTGAGTCTAACCACCCATATTCCAGACTGTCTAATGTCCTTCAAAGTTTAGCTGCTCTAGTCCTTTGTTCATGGTGCAGGGTGGAAAAACTTGACTATCCAAAGAAAGCCAGCCCATGGGATTGTGGGAAACTTGTGGCAGACTCCCAGAGGACAAATCCAGTGGGGCTGTGTCTACACTGCAAACCAACGCATCTTCCTGGGCTTCTTGGCTGGACCCATGAAAGGAGACTGGTGCTGGCTTGCAGACGGTACTGGCAGGGTGTTGCGCACCAAGGTCATGGTGTTCAGCGCCAAATCAGAGCGCTGCTCCGGCACTGGGGTAAGGATAGACTCCATAAGGAGTGCTTTCAAGCGAATGTCATGCTCCTTCATCCTGGGCTTGAAGGACTTGCAGATTTTGCACTTATCACTAGTGTGACCTTGGCTCAAGCACCATAAACAACTGTTAATGTGGATTGCTAATGGGCATGGGCCTTTTACAGTGATCACAAGGCTTAAAGCCTGGGGGACCTGGGGACTGCCCTGTTTTGAGGCGAAGTCCCAGTCGGACCTCAATCCCTAACAAATAGGGAAACTAAAACTAGAGGGAAACGATATACAATATTACAAGAGGTAAATGGCTTTGAACGAACAAGAAGCAACAGCGCTAGCTGAAGCGGCAACAGTTCCATGCGCTCTCATGGGTGGCAAGAAGTAACAGAGTGGAGGGGGGCCAGTGATGCCCTATATGCCACAGCATGTAAGCACCACTCCAGGGGGTACCAGAGTCAGTCCCCTGCGGATGCTGCTGAAGGAAAAACTTCTAGCAGCAGTGCATGTGGCAAGCGCACACACCTAAGTTGAATGGACATGAGCAATCACTCAAAGAAGAATAATTGATTACTTGGTTCAATGGTGAAACAAAAAAAAAAAAGGAAAATAATTTTGAGTCAACCCAATTTTGTTTCAGTGAGAAACTGAAAAAAATGTAAGAATGACCATACTAAGTCAGACTCAAGGTCCATCTAGCCCAGTATCCTGTCTTCCAATAGTGGCCAGGTGTTTTAGAGGGAATGAACAGGAGAGGTAATCATGAAGTGACCCATCCCCCATCACCTACTCCCAGATACTGGCAAAACCAAGGCTAGGGACATCATTCCTGCTCATCTTAGCTAAGATCCACTGATTGACCTATCCTCCATGAATTTATCTAGTTCTTTTTTGAACCCTGTTATAGTCTTGGCCTTCACAACATTCTCTGGCAAGGAGTTTTACAGGCTGACTGTGCGCTTTGTGAAGAAATACTTCCTTTAGTTTGTTTTAAACGTGCTGCCCATTAATTGATTCGGTGACCTCTAGTTCTTGTGTTATGAGAAGAAGGTAAAGAAGGAAGTGTTGTTTATTTCTCCACACCAGTCATGATTTTATAGACTTTAATCAATCCCCTCCTTACTTGTCTCTTTTCCAAGCTGAAAAGTCCCCGTCTTATTGATCTCTCCTCATTCAGAAGTCATTCCATATGCTTAATTTTTGTTGCCCTTTTCTGAAACTTTTCCAAAAAGTCCAATATATCTTTTTTGAGATGGGGCTATCATATCTGCAAGTATTCAAGATGTGGGCATATCCTGGATTTATACAGAGGCGATCTGTCTTGACATTTTTCTCTTTCTTCATGATTCCCAACATACTGTTAGGTTTTTTGACTGCCCCTGCACATTGAGTGGATGGTTGGGATTATGTTTTCCAATGTGCATTACTCTGCATTTATCAACATTAAATTTCATCTGCCATTTTGTTGCCCAGTCACCTACTTTTGTGAGATCCTTTTGTAGGTCTTTGCAGTCTGCCTGGGACTTACTATCTTGAGTCATTTTGTATCATCGTCACATTTTGCCACCTCCCTGATTACCCCTTTTTTCAAATTCATTTAGGACTGGGCCAAGTACAGACCCCTGGGGGATACCACTATTTATCGCTCTTAATTCTGAAAACTGACCATATATTCCTACACTTTCTTTCCTATCTTTTAGTCAGTTACTGATCCATGAGAGGACCTTCCCACTTATCCCATAACAACATATTCGTTTTAGGCCAAAGGAAGTATCTGCTCAACATGAACCAAAACATTTTGTTTCATTTCCAGAAGGTTTTCACTCTTTAAACAAAACTAAATAAGCTAAAATTCAAAATAAAAATCTTTTGAAGCGAAAAGTCCAAACGTTTCATTTTTAAAATGTTAAAACAATGCATGACTTTTTCAGAATCCTCCATATTTTTCAGATGAAACCATTCATGGAATTTGATCCAAATTCACAAATAGTTTGTTAACCCAAAACCACCTTTTTTGGTTAAAGTATCCCCCCAAAACACAAAAAAGAATTGCCCACCCCTACTAGTGATCTCACAGATACATTCAGAACAGCTTTTAGTCTATAGAGTTTATACATTTCTTGAAGTTGAGCTTTTAACTTTCATTAAGCAGAGCTTCTAGTCTCAAGGAACTTGTAAATTCCTTGCACTTTAGTTACTGTCTCTCATATCACTCTTTTGTTGGGTAAACACTTGCACAAGGTCCCTTGGGTCAACTCCAACTGATTACATCCGGTGTTTTCACTGCACCGATTAAACAGAGTATTCAGTTTAATTCCATTGACTTTATTATAACCTCCTCTTACAATCAGCTGAATTATTTACAAACAATGACAGATCTTTATAAAGTTGGAATTATACAACATCCTCAAGTTGCTAGATGTCGATCATTCACGAATGAAGAACCAGATATCTTCCACCAGTTCTCCTTCCAAAAAGGCAGTATCTCCAATTACCCATAAAACTCGCATAAGAATTAACAGCAGTTAATAAAGGATCATCTGTCCAAAGCTGACTTTGCAGTTAATACTGCAATGATAGAAAACTTAATTACTGTCTACTCTTAACCCAGTGCATCCCAAAATAAAGACCACCATAGAGGAGCCAGTGATGGTATCTTAATGGTTTAAGACATTTAATACAGAAATATTCCACTGAAAAATATGTGCTTATAATTGAAACTGCATTATTAAATGATCACTACCTATAATCATTGTTGAAGATATTTAAACTGTATGTTAAAAGTGATTACAGTCAATTGAAAAGTCTTTACAGATAGTGGAATAAAAGGAAAATAGGATTCAATTTTGCATCATTAGAAAGCAAACAGAAATCTAATGATTTTCCTGGTTGAAAGGCATTTGAGATTAAACATGGTTAAGAAGAAATCATATTCATGATAAGCAGTCATCCATTACAACCATTTTTAGAACACGTTATTTTAGAATGGACATGTCTTTCTATGAAAAATTGCCATATTGGAACAGACAAGTGACATAAATCTTGAGAAGCAGTGTGATCTGGACAGACGAACAGAGAACAAAGAGTTGTAAAGTCCTGAGTTTTAAGCCTCGCTCCATAAATATTTCATTGTGTAACCTTCAGAAAGTGGCTTCATCACTGTTTCAATTTCCCATATGTAAAATGGGACAATATTCACTTCCCTTATGTTAGGAGGATAGTATTAGGGTTATTTAAGTATTTATAAAGTCCTTTGATGCTATAAAGCATCCATAAGTGCTAAACATTATAATCTAGTGTTTTTAGCAATGGCATATGCGTGTGCATTAAAGTAGGCAAAAACCAAAGTGTCTGGCTAGTTGGGCAATGCCAATTCTATTGGAGAGGAAAGAGGAGGGGAAATTTTCTTCCTGATTCTATCTTACTATAGTGCTATGCTTTAAACAGCCTGTGAAGAGAAAACCTCCCCCCTCTCTAAACACTGGGGTAACAGAGAGGGGTCTCTTCTATGACCCCTTAACTATAAGCTGCTTCCCCCGCCTAAGTCAAGTCTTTTCCACCCCCAAAACCCACACACTACCAGTTGGGAAATGGGGACCACGCTGCCACCATTCATGTGAATCTCCAAGACCGTGGAGGGGGCACACGAACACCCCAAACTCCCCCTCCCTCTCTCTGAGAGATCGGGACACTCAGACACTGCTCCCCCTTCCCCCTCCCTTTCCAGCCTGAAAGCAGAGAGAAAGACGCAGCACACCAGCTCACGCTGTGAGCCTGCCAAATCCAATGCTAGGACAACTTTAAGGGAATAACCAAATGCTTCTTATAACAAAAAGGTTTAATAAAGAAAAGAGAAAACTTACAATACAACTTCACAGATATAAAGCTTTCTAACCCCTCCGAGAAGGTTAGTGACACTCTAAATCAGGTACAAACTTATGAACTCAATATGCTACTTACAGTTAGTCTAATCTTAGAAATAGAAGGGTGCTCCATCTCTCCCAAAGCTAGGAGAGGGAGAAGAGACACAGGCACACAGACAGCCCAGGACCGAAGTGAAGTGAAACTAAACCTCCCCCTCTGTCCCAAGGGACGGGAGCTCTTACGTCACCCCCTCTCAGGTTCAGTTAACCCCATACAGGTAAAACAGCAATTCAAAAGCACTTCACACTTATGACATAGCCTATATAATATTATGCCTTTTATGCATCAAGTATAAATAGATTGTATTCTTATTCATGCAATTTTTTATGGGATGATTGTGGCACACTGTCCCCAAAACAGTATCCTGGAACCCTTATATTCATCTGTCATGTAATGATTATATATTTGTACAAAGTATGCCTTGTGAGGTATCATTTTAAAAGATTTGACTTGTTACAACCCACAGGATATTAATCTTTATGTGCTATCACTGTATGAGAAGTTATGCTATGTGTGTGTTATGAAATATATTGTAAGGTTAGGAACACCCACAGCTAGTCTTTCAGGTACCACAACAATACAGCGGCCAGACGCTGCTGATGGCCCATTAAAGTCAGTCCACACTCTCAATGATTATCCTAGGAGCATACAATAGAGATTTCTTAGCGATAGTGGGTTTTTTTTTTAAACCCACCCTGTAATGCTATTTGCCTCAATAT
Organism: Sternotherus odoratus; assembly: GCA_032164245.1. Classification (NCBI taxonomy): domain Eukaryota; kingdom Metazoa; phylum Chordata; order Testudines; family Kinosternidae; genus Sternotherus; species Sternotherus odoratus. Next base: position 66,552,664 of record JAVMKO010000003.1, read on the forward strand.
ATCCTGTTATATTTAAGTTATTTCTCTTTTTAAATTTGATGCCTCAATTCACAGAGCACCCTGTTACTGTACTATGCTAATAGGAAAACAAGTGCACATGACTGGACTTTTCATTCCACTCACAATTTTAAATACCTCTTATGTTCTCTCAAGTTCCAAACCAAGTAATTCTAGACTTCTTAATTTTGCCTCATACAAAAACTTCATCTCAACCCCAAACCTCTCCTCTTAACTTTTGTTGCCCTTACTTGGGCTTCTTGTATTTCTGCTATGCCTTTTGGGAGATAACCAAAGCTTAAGAGCATTCAAGATGAAGATCTACTATACCATCTTGTCATATTTACCATATCCTCTCTCACTATTCTAATATAGCCTAACATTTTATTTGCTTCTTTACGTTTCCTTTTGGGACCACAAACTGAAGAGCTCTGTATGAATACTTGGTAATTGCCTTGAACATACTACTTCTTATTACATAGCTGATGACAATAATGATCATAAATTTAATCCAAAAGGATCACACAAAGAACTTACAAATTAAAATTGATACACAAATTGTATCAGTGCAGAAATGAAGAACACCTACATACTACAGCTCACAGGAGCTAAACACCAATCCCATGCGTATGTCTAACCCACTTGATGTTTTTAGGTGTCTGACATAGAATAGTGGAGATTCTGCAGAATCTAAATTTCATTTTAAAGAAAAATTCCTAGCAGAGAGTTAAAAAAATAACTTCCTAAATATAAAAGAAGAGTAAACCAATACAGTGTTGTCTTCTTGAGGCTACAGGCAGCCTTAAACAACAGCTCTGGTTGGTGTTAACTTGCCTGTCCCCATTAACTTCACAGGGGTGAGAAAGCTAAAGCTTAAGAATGACAATTTGTGCACCAAAATAATTGGTAATGAAATAGTTAATTGGATAGATTGGTATACAGGAAAGGAGTGAAGCCCATGGGGAGTGGAGGAGGAAAAACTGGGAACAGATGGAAGGTAGAAAATGAAGAAATGCAGAAGAAGGGGGAAGAGAGACAAAGAGGAAGGAAACAAAACAAAAAAGGAGAAAGATTAAAGGGCATAGAGTAGGAACTAGGGCAGAAATAGCAATTATCCATAATTTCAAGATGTTCAATGTATCTTGGCGACTAGACTGTACATAAAAGGCATATTATTTTCTTGATCTTCATGCAGACCTCCCATTGGCATTTGGTGGAGGAGTTATGTACTGTAGTACAAGAAGTGATAAAAGATAACGGGAAAATAGTTTAAATTCTGGCAAAGGAGTAGGAGCAAATGAGATCCGGAGAAATACATGTTTGTAAAGAAAATGGCTAGGAATGTAATTGCAAAAGTAAGAGTCTTCAAGGAACTTTAGACAAGAACAAAGAAAAGGGGGAAGTGTGCAAACTGGTGAACGCACATGACAGAAGTACCAAAGACATAAAGGAGGTGAGATTCAAAGATGAAACTGGTGGGTGTTGACTAATAGTAGTCGCACAAATGTATGAAAAAAGCATTTTGAACAGCTTTTAAATCATTAGTTCTCAAACTGGGGGTCACACCCAGTTATCTGGAGGGTTGCGAGCCCCGATCCCAGCGCACAGCTGCAAGTAGTGAGCCCCGACCCCTGCACTGGGCTGTGATCCCCAACCGCAATGCATGGCTGTGATCCCCAACCCCGGCGTGTGGCTGAGTCCCAAGTCCCGACCCCTGAACTGGGCTGTGAGCCCTGAGCCTGACAGGGACACATAGCTGCAAGCCCCAACCCCAGCGCACGACTGCAAGCCCCGACCGCAGCACATGGCTGTGAGCCCCGAGCCCGACACGGACGCGTGACTGCAAGCCCTAACACCGGTGTGCAGCTGCGAGCCCTGACCCTGGTGCTGGGCTGTGAGCCCCTACCCCAACCCCTGGTATCTGAAATGGCCCTGAGAGTGCTTCTGCCATTTTCCACTACCTATGAATGCAAGAGTGGATTCTCCAGCCTTCTCACAATAAAGACAAAATCTCAAAACCGTCTTGATGTGAAGGACAACATCAGATGCGCCCTTTCTAAAACACCAAGAATAAAACTTCTTGTGTGAAACCAGCTCACTGATTTTTGGCTGCTTCAGGTCATTAATAGCTGTCAAGTATTAAAATAAAATTCTACTTAAAAATAACTTTTCCACTTATATTTAATGTGATAAAAATGTATTTTAGTCTTAATTTAAAAGCAGTGAAAAAAGGTAAATTCATTTTAAGCAATAGGATTTAAATTTACTATTTAACATAGAAATTTAAAACACACTTTTGATATTTAACACTAAGAGGGGGGTCACACTCAGAAGCTTGGTGTTCGAAAGGGGTCACCAATACAAAAAGTTAAGGGCAAAGGCCAAGACAGAATCCCCAGTGAGGCATGGAAAAAAGCTTGGAATAGAGGGCATCCATCTGATGACAGCTCCATTCAGTTTAATCATAAGATGGGGAAGATACCAAATATAGTACATGGAGGAAAATGATCTTGATGTCAATATAGAAAGGAAAAGGTGATGCTGGTGATCATACAAAGTATAGATGTATGAGCCTGATGAATTATACAACAAGACAGAGTCTAAGAAATGAAGAAGATATTAATGCAAGTCAATATGGCTTCTTGCCAGGAAGGTCAACAATGGATGCTGTCTTTGCATTGAGGCAGCTATCGGAAAAGTTTAGTTAAAAGGATAAACATTTTACATGGTGTTCATCAGGGTGCTGGAACTGGGAATGTGGCTAGAAGTGGTTTCCATCATATAGAGGGGTTTTCAGTTTTGTTCAATGGCTTTCAGCACCCCCGCTATAAAAATAGTTTCAATGCCACTGGTGTTCATCAGGAAAAAGCCCCTTGGTACTCTTTTCAAAGAAGACATCTGGTGGGGTATGTGGGAAAAATGGTACCAGATTATGATGTGTGGCTTGTTCAAGTCACATATGTAGGTGTAATGTCAATAGTCAGAACTTCCAGTGGTGAAATACAAACTATTGGTAAAGGTGGGCATGCATCAGGGCTGAGCCCTTTCCTGTTTATTGTCATCCTGGATACCCGCAAGGAACATACAAAATTGTTTGCAGATGATATTCTATATAGCGAGGAGAAAGTCAGTCTAGAAAAGGATCTTGATAAATCAGTAGTTCTCAAACTTTTGTATTAGTGACCCCTTTCACACAGCAAGCCTCTGAGTGTGACCACCCTTATAAATTAAAAACACATTTTTATATATATGTCTAGAGAAGAAGTGGGGTTTAGGAGTGGAGGCTGATAGCTCGTGACCCTCCACTTAACTTTACAACCTTCTGGGGGTCACACCCTACAGTTTGAGTACCCCTGTGATAAATGGAGACACGTTAGAGAGGGTTCAAAATAAGCAGAGGAAAAACAGTATATGGTATATAATTTCAATAAATATGAACATTGAAGAATTATTCCTGAAACTAGATGGGCCAATACAAATGCTGTAAATCCAGGAAAATGTTGGACAAAATGAGAGCTAGGATAATAAATGCCTGGCTCAAATGGAGAGAGGTAAGTGGTGTAGTATGTGACAGGAATATACTAGTAAGGGAGTCTATAAAATCATTGATGTATGGTACTGAGCATTAGGCAACAAAGAAGAAATATGTGAAAATTATCTGTTCCACAGAAAGGAAAATGTTGAGATGAGTGGTGTAAACAAAAAAGTTCACCTGAGGAATGTGTATGTCAAACATACTCAATGTAACACCCAGAAGTGAAAAAGTGAGGGAATGCAGGCTCAGTTGATTTGGTTGCATAAGACACAATATTGACAACTATGTAGGTAAGAAAGTCCAACAGATCAAAATTGAAGGAAAAAGATCGAGACCAGTCCAAGAAGAAGAGAAGGGAGGTCAGAAAGTAAGGCAAGTTAGCATGTGGAATGAGAGAATATGGCATTAAACTGAGCACTTTGGAGGGAGAGAACTCGTAGAGTGAACCTCATTTGATGGAATTAACACAAGAAAGAAGATACTGGTTTCACTGAAAGACAGGTTTAAAAATTGTCTTTTTGCAATCACGTTGGACTAAAAATTGTAAATTGAGTGGTGAAAGGGAAGGACTAACCTAAATGTCCAAACATGGAGCAATCTTTGTCAAGAATTGCTTTTAACCCTATCCCCCAATTTTGTATATTGATATCAAGAATCCTACCCTCCAACATTTTAAAATTCCTGACTAAGACTTAAATATAGGTCTAAAGATTTTGTATGAGTTCTGCCAGTCCTCCACGGCAATAGTAAACAAAGTGCAAAGCCCTATTTAAAATTTGTTAGCTAATAACACAGCTGCAGCAAAATACTCAGCTAAATATAATCCAGAGTCAAGATTCCACACTGGCACTTACTGCTCCATTCAGGCTTGGCATCAAACTGCTTGCTTGCTTTCATCAGGACAAAGATTTACAGCCAAAGAAATTGAGAGGCTGGAAGAAGCAACTTGGAACTGTGGCTCACTACTTTCTGAAAGAAAGTTTTAGAAACCCAGAAGTAATGTCCCACATCCTTCCTCCATACTGATGAAATGAAATGCAGTGTATGTACTATATTTTTAATCCGCATCAATATATATAAAGATAGTTTGTAAAAATGTGTATTCAAGGAGTTCAACAAACAGCTATGTTTTTAATGGGGTGAGGGAGCTTAAAGTAAACATTCACAAAGATTTTTCCACAATCTGAACCTACAAGGTCAAAACAATTACCACATTCTTAAAGGAAATAATTAACTGCTATGCATATCTGGGTTAAAGAAGTGTTTATTTAATAAGAAGTATTTTGAAGATGATTGTGTGTTGTGGGTGGGAAGTGCAGGAGATTTAAGGACTTTCAGGAACTCTGATTCTGCCATAGGGCTTTCAGATACCATAGATGGGAACAGAGCTACCGCTAGAAAAGGTAGCAACAAACAGCCCAGCTGCCCCCAACAACAGTCCCTCAGCTGCTGCAGAAGATGGAGAGTAGCAAGGGTGAGAGGGTAGCAAGACACAGCTCTCCCTGCTCCCTTTTCAACTGCCCATGGGAACCATCTGTAGTAAGATGAGTCCCTGAAACAAAAATCCTTATATCAGAGGCCCAGTACGAGGCCTGAACTAAGGTAATGGTCAAGACCTTGCTAACATAAAGCAAAGTTGTGCTGTGAGCCAGAGGCAGACCCTGCTCACAGAAGTTGGCAAGAAGAAGGCTACTAAAAGCACATATACACATACAGTAGACTCTTGATTATCCAGGATTGGGTTAACCAGGATGTGGATTAACCAGGATGTAAAAAAAAAATGTCTGTAACTCACAGGGCCGACTCTGGCTTTGTTGCCGCCCCAAGCACGCGCACACACACACACACACACACACACACAAACCCACCAGGGCGCAGGGCAGCCAGTGAACCAACACTCCCTCCCCCCATGCAGGGTGGCTGATGAAGCAACACCCCCCTCCCTATATTTCCTATGGATGGTGATTATCCAGGATTTTATTAACCAGGATTAATTTTTTCCCTATCATCATGGATAATCGAGAGTCTAATGTATTAGCACTAATGTGTGCCAGGATGGAACCAGAACATACTGGTACGAACACATCCCACAGAGATAACAGGGAATAGGCAGACCCATCCTAAAGACAGGGTCAAAAGGACAATATGATGGATAGACTTGTTTGTTTGAACCAACCTGTATCAGGGGAGAGGCAGCACCCTAATGAGTAAAGGTGGAGGTCTTGGAGAATCCACAAGTGGGAGAAACAGAAAGGTAACATTTTTTCCAACTGTTGTTCTTCTGTATTGCCACGTCCATTCCATTGTAGGTGTGTGCTCACCTCATGTACAGTTATCAGAGAACTTTTTCCATCACTGGTACCTATTGGGGTGGTTTGAGTGCCCTCTGTTTCCTCATATTACTATGTGTTGGTATAAGAGAGTGGCTCCACCCCAAAAAGCTTTCAGTTCCTTCATACAGGAGTGACTACGACAAAGAGGGGAAGGAGGGAAGATCATGCAATGGACACATGTAAGAACAACAGTTACAGCAAGGTAAGTAAGTTCTTCACATGTCCATTCCACTCAGACAGACAAATAGGGAGATGGTCTCAGAGTCTACCTGAACAGTGACTGAAGGACAACCTATCCAAAACTGGCATCCACCCAGGATTGATGGTCAAAGGCATAATGAGACATAAGTATGAACTGATGACCAAGTTGCTGCTTTGCGAATGTCTGATAATCCTTGTCCTTTTTCCTTGGCAGGTCCTGAGACTGGAAAACCCTGGTGTCTGTATGGCTAAACTGAACGGTTTCCTCTTGTCACTGGAGTATACATTCTGAGAGATTTTAATACTGTCCTCATATCTTTTCGACTTTGGAGACAATCATCCATTTTATTCAAAAACAAAGAGAGACATTCAAAAAGGAGGTCCTGAATGATTTGCTGGACTTCTGCAGGGAGCCCAGACCACTGTAACCACAAACTACTTCTCATGGTAATAGCTGATGCCATAATTCAACCCACTGCATCTGCACCATCTATATTGCCCGGAGAACCATTCTGGCAACCAACTTGCACTCATCCATAATTACTGCAGATTCCTACTTGCAAACCTTAGGCAGCTTGTCTTTACATTTTATAATGATTTCCCAGAGGATGAAATCCTAGTGGCTAGGGTTTGCAATCCTGAGGTGCACCTCCTTGTAGAATAAAGCTTATGCTCCCTGTAGAATAAAGCTCATGCTCGGACAAGTATAGCCTCTTCACTTCTTTTGGAGTCTATATTTGGAGACTTTGTCTCTCCCATTCATTAACAGCTGCTACCACCAAGGAATCCAAGGGAGGGAATAAAATACTAATATCCCTTAGATGTAGTATCTCTTTTCAGTTCACTTTGCTGCAGGAGGTAAGGAAAACGGAATCTAGCCAGAGTGTCTTATAGACTCAGACTCATAGACTTTAAGGTCAGAAGGACCATTATAATCATCCAGTCTGACCTCCTGTACAACACAGGCCACAGAATTTTACCCATCCATTCCTGCATTATACCTTTCACCTATATCTGAGCTTGGTTTAAGGACTTCAAGGTGCAGAGAATCCTCCTGCAAGTCTTGCCTCACTCCATAATGGCTTTATTAATTGGCAGAGCCAACCGTGGCAGGGGTCACCAGTATCAGGATGTCCACCAACTTGTGGGAGCTTTCACACACCACCTCTGCCTGAATATCAAGAACAGAGGCCACCCTTCTCAAACGGTCTTGATGAGCTCGGTGGTCTTCTAGCTTATTCCTCAACTGCTCTGTCTGGTAAAAAGAAAGAGGATGCCACAGGATTTTGAGATGGTAGCTACTCCATGATTTGCAGTTGGGAAGCTGCCTGAGTTTGTTCTGGGTGCTCAGTACCAATGCTGGTACTGGGTACCAGAGAATAATGTTCTCAGTAATGATATCCCCAGAGAAGTCTCGATGACCCAGAATGAGACAGCTGTAGGGAAGACCTAGCAGGAGGGAGAAACTCCCCATGGCATCCAGAATGGCAACTGATGCAGGCCTGGGACCCAATCATAACTGGGCTATTGCTACTTGGAAGGAGGAGCAGGCCAATGTTAAGACAGCTGCACTGCCCATGGTTTCCAAATCTCTGAGGCGGGTGTGACAGTGTACCCCATAAGGCTTTGGGGGGGGGGGCGTGCCTATACATAAATGTATGACATTACTGGAATATGGTTTTGCCATGTAACATATCTATGTGAAGGTAATGATCCACTAGATCTGTTCATCCTATTTGTATGTATGTGTCTGTTTTGTATCCAAAGTTATGAGTATTGGCTATGTGCTTGGTTGGTTGTAAGTAGACTTTGGGAAGCAGCTGAGCAGCTGTCAGAGAATTATTCTCAGTTAAGACCAATCAAGCTAACAATGAACTTTGTTCACGCCCGTCCACACCTGAGGTTCCTCAGGAATGCAGCCTGGCTGGTAATGAACGGAGTCTGGTTCAAACCTGCAACTGGACCATGTGCTCTGAGTCTCCATGTGAACTCTGCAGAAGAAGGAGGAGGGGCTCTCCACCCACAAGAGGAAGTCTATATAAACCCGGGAGAGACCTCTCCATTTTGTTCTCAGCTGGCTCAAAGAACAGCCCTCCACCCCCCAAGGAGACCTGGAAGAAACTGGAACAGAGGACTGTGACTGCAGGAGTGTGTGTGTGTGCGCGAGTGATAGTTGGACCCAGACTAATGGAGTTTAGCTCGAAAGAAGGAATTCACTGAGGGTGAGGCTTTTTACTCTATTAGAGTTAGATTTGCATGTTCTATGTTATTTTATTTGGTAATTCCCTTTATTCTGTCAGTTACTACTTGGAACCACTTAAATCCTATTTCCTGTTTTTATCAAAATCACTCTTTACTTATTAATTAACCTGGTACCTGGGGGGAGGGGGGAGGCAAACAGCTGTGCATCTCTCTCTATCATTGTTATAGAGGGTGAACAATCTATGAGTTTGCCCTGTATAAGCTTTATACAGGGCAAAACAAATTTTATTCAGAGTTTGACCCCATTAGGAGTTGAGCATCTGAGTGCCAGAGGTAAGAATATCTCCTGCCTGTTTCCAGGAAAGCCCACAGCTGTTAGGGGACGTGGCTCAGACCTGGCAGGGTACTGAGGTCCTAAGCTGTTGGGGCAGGAAAACTGAGGCAGGAGTAGCCTTGGCACATCGGGTGGCAGCTTCTAAGGGGGTTTCTGTGATCCCAACCCGTCACAGAAGGTACCACTGAATCTGAAGATGAAGAGTCTGAACATCTGACATGGGATGTGGGGGGAAATGCAGAGCTAGTCAGTACCAGGGACTGGTACCCTGAGCCTGGGAAAGGAGGTATAAGGGAAATCATTGTAGGCTTTCCCTTAGTCTGTACTGGCCTTTACAGAGGCTTGGTAGGTAATGGTTGTGACAGAGTGGGAATACTGTGTGTGTGCCTCAGTTTCCCCTATATATTTCTTGAGTGTCTATGTGGAGGGATAAGGATGTGTAGTTGATGCAAAGCAGAGAGACAGTGTAAGTAAGCAGCCAATGCCCTGTCCCTTCCCCCTCCCCCCCTCTCTACCTCTGAACCTGTTGGAGAGAGGTCACCTGACCTCCTGCCTGGAAGGAGACAAAAAGAAAGGGGAGGAGGGGCTGGAGAGAGAGAGTTTCAGTCTGCAGCTGGCTGGGCAAAAGGGAGGCAGGCCCAGACAGGGTCTGGCCTCCCTGCTCCCCTCCCCCCCCCCAAATGGATCCAGCTGAGGGCTCATGTTCGCTGTATGGTCTGTGTTAGACCAGGTACCGGTCATCTAATAAACTTCTGTTTTACTGGTTGGCTGAGAGTCACATCTGACTGTGGAGTGGGGTGCAGACCCACAGGCCTCCCCAGGACCCTGCCTGGGCGGGCTCGCTGAGGGGAAGCGCACGGAGGGGCAGAAGGTGCTGAATGCTCCGAGGTCTGACCCAGGAAGGTGGAAGCGGTACCTGTGAAACTCCTAGCCTTGGAGACAGGCTGTTTACAGAGAGGAGATGCTTCCCCCGGAGTCCTGACTGGCTTCATAGGGAGCAAGTTCCAGACCATCGCCCCGGGCACTCCGTGACAATGGTACCATGAATTCTTGATATGGGTGGTAAGAGCTGCAGGCATCAGTACCAACTTTGAACGTTCTTGCACTGCCAGAGATACCAGTACCGAGTACTACGTAGTTCTGTCCCAGCTGCATATGCCTCTGGGGTGGTCAGCAGTAGCTGATGTCTGTCTCAGACAACTTTCAGGGGACGCCTTCGAAAGACCTGGCACATGGTCCAGAGGTAGCAATCGCTTCTATTTAGCTGAAGATTGCTCCACTGAAAGACTCTTCCCAACATGTTTCTTAGAGCCTCTGCCTTTACTAAGCTTAGACATCAACATGACTGAACACAGTACTAAATCGGAGAAAAGTCTAGGCCTTTTCTTTGGTACAGGACTGAGGAGCCACAGACATCTCTGGTGTGCTTCACACCAAGGCTATGGTACTCTGAGAACTGTGTATGCAATGATTCTGAGAGGGGCCGAAGTGCTGCTTTCATGAGTAGACAGTTGAACTTCACTACTCTGTCCTTCTTTGAGTGAGGCTTAAATCCCTTGTCGATGTGACGTGTTACTGCTATGGGATTCTCCCAAGTACTTTAAACAGGCTGAGTATGAGTCACTGACCAGCATGGGATTAGTGCAAGTGTGGCAGGACTTAAATCCTGGTGAGTGTGGCATCATTCTGGCACCAAGCCTTGTACTCAAACTTCGTCCAAAAAACCTAAGACTAAAAATTATCCATACAAACTAGCTCAAAACTATGTTATATATACAAAAGAGAGTGTGGGAATCACTTAAGATAATGAGTCTAAGATTGCTCTGACAACTGTTACTAAGAGTGAGAAAGGAACTGAGGGAGGTCAGGTGCAGCACCACCCTCTTATTTCAGCACACAGTGGCACAAGGGGACAGAGGGAGTTCAAGCCACCCCAAAGGGTACCACTGAGAGAAAATGTTCTGATTACTGTGCATGAAGGAACCATACGCCTACAGTGGAATGGGCGTATGTAAACACTTAAAGAAGAAGGTGTGGAAACTCCCTGGAAGTTCCCGTGTGGGAATGGGGATGGGAGTAGATAAGGTGGAGATGCACACCCTTGAAAGTATGTGGTTATGGATGAGTGTAGCAGGTTAAGCCTCTTATGGAAGGATGATAAAAAGACTTCTAGCTAGCTCTTATAGGGGAAGGCAGGAAAAAAAAAAAAGAGTGATGAAAGAGAAAACCTCCAAATAGATTGCAAGTGAGGGAAGAGGGCAGAAGGCCCCATCTAGTCTCTATGTTGGAAAGCAGATGGGCTGAAGGTCCAACTAAATCCTAGTGGAGAAGAGAGGGGCATTTGTGAAAGACCCCGTTCCCCCACATTTAAGATGACGATATAGAGAAAGACCACTCTTCACTTGCCTTTCTAGGACTTTCACAGCTCATCTCTGGTCCCACCCATGCTGCCAGTCAACACTGTGGACTCAATTTTCTGCCTACCTGTCAAGATAGAGAACATCAAAACCCAGCCACAGTCTTGGACAGACTTATCACCTCATTAAGGCAGTAGTCAGACACATTTCAGCAAGAAAGATTTATGAACCTGATTCAATCATAAAGACTCACTTTCAAAATCTTCACACCAATCTTAATATATTAGATTAATGTGGGAGTTTGTGGCATATGAAATAATGAGATAAAAAACAGCAGACAGAAAGCCTATCTATTCTAACTATAGGTATTTGAACTTCATGCATCTACAGTGAAACCTCGATTTAACAGACTAATTTGGGCGAGGGGGTGTCCGTTAAAGCCAAAAGTCAGTTATTTAATAATTTTTAAAAATAATTAAATAACAGGACTTTTGGCTTTAACGGACACCCCCTCGCCCGAATTAGTCCGTTATATAGAGGTTTTACCCCCCGGGTGGGGGGGTTGACAGTTCCCGCCCGGCTCCCCGCAGCCTGAACAGCCCCCCGCCGGACCCCCCCCCCCCCCGCCCGCCCGAGGGGGGGGGGAGCCGGCGCGGGGCTGCTTGGGCAATCGGGTCAGCTGCCTGGTCAATTTCAGGTGTCAGCCCGCCCGCCCGGCTCCCCGCTGCGGGAACTGTCAACCCCCCCGCCCCGCTCACCGCAGACCACGGGGCGGGGGCGGGAGCTGTCAGCCCGCCCGCCCAGCTCCCCTCTGCGGGGAGCCGGGCAGCCGGGTTGACAGCTCCTGCCCGGCTCCCCGGGGCGGGAGCCGGCGGCTCCCGAATAACGGATTTCGGATGCATCGGAAATTTTGTCCGTTGCATCCGAAGTCCGTTAAATCGGGGTCCGTTAAATCGAGGGTTTACTGTACTAATACTGGATCAACAAGAAGCTGAATACAAGCAAGATTTAGAATTTGCTCTTTTGACTCAAACTTTTAAAAACCTTATGAACAGTTTAGCAAATTTCATATTCAGAATCCAGACATTCACATAAAAATATCAATACTATTCTTGTTCCACATATCTTTAATTGTAATTCGAAACTATCATGTAGTTGTCTAGACCATTATATAGTAATCCAAGATCTTCTGGTTGTTATCACTAAGCCATTTTACTGTTGAAAATGCTTGTCCACAGAACTAGTATAGAAAGGAACAAGACAATAATTAGTCATACAACCATTAAACCATTAAGAGGGTTGTTTGCTGAAAAAATAACCTCCCCATATCTCAGATAGAATAATACAGCCACTGAAAACAAAAGCACATTGCCTGAACTGTGATATTGTGGTTTGACAGAAGCAGAAACAAGTATGAAGGGGAAACAGCCTCCCCCACTCTGTGTGATCTGCCAAACTGAGGAAGTTCTAGAATTTGACAAATTAAAAGCCTCCAAAAAGATTCATCTGCCATACAGTCTCAGTAGTGTTTATTACTAGCTCAAAATAAAAAGCAAGAGTTTGGTAGAATGTGTTTTTAAAGGAATATTTATCATCAAATATTGCAATAATGTGCATAAATATGTACACAACTAATAAGTTGGCAAAGATTTATTTTTAGAAGTTGACTACTGTTTAGTAAAATATTTATATTTACTACTGGAATATGAACTGCAAAGCACTTAAAAATTGGTTTGTGACTAAGATGACAACAAAATCATATTCCAAAAGGAGGAGGAAAGTTCTGCTTGCTCTTTAAATTAGAAAGTCAGGTCTTGTCTATTTTGAAAGACTATGGATCAGTGGAAAACTGGTAACATTACAGTACTAAGGAAGTAAAATTTAAATTGTGAATTGTTGTATGCATAGTAAAGAACAGTATGACTGATGGTCCCTAGCACTCATAGTATAATTGTGATTTAAGCTCTTCAGCCCCTGTCCAATCAAACCCATTGCAGGAATACTACATTTATTGCATTGGTTAGGAATAAATTTAAGGGGTGAATTTTGACCTATAAAGCTCTAAATGGTTTGGGACCTGCCTAACTGAGGCCAGGTCTACACTAACGGGGAGGGTCAACCTAAGATCATGTAGCTGAAGTTGAGGCATCTTAGGTCGACTTACCTGCCATCCTCACGGTGGCAGCAGTTGACAGTGGGCTCCCCTGTCGCCTCTGTCTTGAAACTTTTGGCAAGCTGGAGTTCCAGCATCGACTTTGGGATCAATTTATCGCGTCTTGACGTGACGCGATAAATCGATCCCCCATAGACTGATCTCTACCCGCCGACCCAGCTGGTAATGTAGACATGGCCTTTCTTTACTCAAGTGATGGTGAAATCAGTAGAGGTAGTTGAGCTTGCACTTTCTTGGCATGAGAGAGGCAGAGTTGTTGAGAGGGTATTCTCAATGAGGTTCCTTCAACAGAGATTAACTCCTCTAGGTCTAAATTTAGTCCACAGGTGTAACCTTTAGAACTCACTATAAAACTCATATTTGGGCAGGAATCTGGGGAAGGTTGAGGGTGGGGATTATGGGAGATAAAATGGGAAGAAGTTTTAGATTTGAAGATTGGTGCCTTTTATAGAGTAAATAGATTAGAGAAATGTTGAGGGCTTGAAGCCAATGTGAATCATTTCAGTTATAAAGGCTTAATTTACAACGTATTCTGCTATCTTTGAAGGTTTCTGTGAAAGTTTGTGAGAATGAGAAATGCATGCATCAGGGAAAGAGAAGGTGTGAAGGACATTGTTAACCAGATGTCAAGAAAGGAGGGGTGAAGACACTGACAGGGATTTATCTGCGCCAGAGAACCATCAATGTACATCCATAATTGAGGAAAGGCAAATTGATGACCAGGAGGTGAAGGCTAGAGACAAGTGATTAAATCAATCCAGGACAGGATAACCCTCTCAGAAGTGTTTTGAAATGTTAACATCAGATGATAACATCAAACAAGGAGTAAATGGTCACAAACTGACACAGAAAAATCCATAGACTTCAACAGAGAAAAGAAACTATAAGAATAGGGTGCTTTGCCATGGGATTTTGGGTTTGTCTTGCCACTTCTCCAGGAGCATTGGATAGCGACGGACTGAGCCCAGCTCTTCACTTGTGCTCAATCTAACTGGTCATTAGATTGACTTGAGCTACAACAGACTGGTAACTATAAAACATCAACTGGCAGGACTGTGTGCATGATGTGTATGTGTGTGACTAAAAAGCATATGCTAACTGTTGTATTTTCAATAAATATGGCATATTTGCCTTCTCCCTTAAAAAGATTCCATGTGTTTTATAGCACTTCCCCCCCCCCACCCTCAGAGCCCAGCTGCACAGCCCCTCCCTTGCCCAGACACCTGCCCTCTCCCCCTCCAGAGCCCAGGGATCCAGAGAGAGAAACAGCCTGATGCTCAGTCTCAGGCTTGCACAAAGTTTCCTGTGCACCCCTCTTTTCTTCCCTAAGGGCATGCTGGGAACTGCAGCTGCCAGGAACCTGGCTCTGCCAGGTCCAGTGGCCCATAATGGTGGCTAGCAGCACTGCAGCCCATTTCTGTTGGGGAAAAGAAATTCCGTGCCCACATTAAGTTCTGCAAAATTCTGCACTGCGCAGTAGTCATGCTGCACATGCAAGCTCTGCATTCACTTGATACTAGTATTTTTATTGAAAACAAAAATAGCATTTAGTTGTCAAGGATGCCAAGAGCATATGATATGAATTTATGTTTTAATGAAACTGGTAAATATAATTTACACTTTTAGTAAGAATTTGACTCAGTCTACCACATTCCTTTAGAAAGATACTGCTATGTAATTTGAGCTAACCAGTAAGTTTTTTCTTTTTCTTTTTCAATTTCATTGATTAGAAAAAAACCAAACAAGTGTCGGTGGCAGGTTAGCTTTAAAACAATTTAGCTTTGATTTCCAACGTTCTGAAACAAGGAGTAATTATTTCAAACTACATCTACACAGAGAAGAATTTGTACTTTAGAATATCTTGTGAACTCAAAACATTCTTATAATTAGGTAGAAATGTAAGGTATCAGGACTTAACTTTACATTCTTTAACAAGCTATCTTTTAAAACTGCCTTCAAGGAGATCAACTATAGAACTACTTATTTAGCTTTAAGTTCCATTAATAAAAATAGAAGATGGCTTACATTTCAAAGGCCTGGCTTAACACCAGTAAAATATTTAATCTTCTTGTGTCAATCATCTGTAAATGAAATATTTAAAATATATGTAAGTGTTTTCCTGCCAGGGAAACATGTCCCACCTACAGGGCCAATATTGGAAATACCCAATTAATGCTCTTTCATTACACTTAACCAACAATTCAAAGTATATAAAAAAGATCCCTCAGTGACATTTGTCTAGAAAAAACATCGGTGAAGTTTAGCACAATTCATATTGTTTACATTTACAGGAAATAATGCTAACCCCTCTTATTTACAATGTCACCAGAAAGTGAAAATGCATTTGCATGGCACTTTTGTAGCCAGCATTGCAAGGTATTTATGTGCGAGTTATGCTAAACATTCCTATGGCCCTTCATGTTTCGGCCACCATTCCAGAGGACCCACTTCCATGCTTATGATGCTCATCAAAAAAATAATACATTCATTAAATTTGTGACTGAACTCCTTGAGGGGAGAATTGTATGTCCCCTGCTCTGTTGTACCCACATTCTGCCATATGTTACATGTTAATAGCAATCTCGGATGATGACCCAGCACATTTTTCATTTTAAAAACACTTTCACTGCAGATTTAACAAAACACAAAGAAGGTACCAACGTGAGATTTCTAAAGATAGCTACAGCACTTGCCCCAGGGTTAAGAGTCTTAAGGGCCTTCCAAAATCTGAGAGTCATGAAGTATGGCGCATGCTTTTAGAAGTCTTAAAAGAGCAACACTCCGATGCGGAAACTACAGAACTCAAACCACCAAAAAAGGAAATCAACCTTTTGCAGGTAGCATCTGACGCAGACAATGAAAATGAACATATATCAGTCCACACTGCTTTGGATTGTTATCAAGCAGAACCTGTCATCAGCCTGGATGTCCCCTGGAACCATGGTTGAAACATGAAGCGACATATAAATCTCTAGCCGCGCAGGCTTGTCCAACCCGCGAGCCGCGGGCCGCAAGCGGCCCAGGACGGCTATGAATGCAGCCCAACACAACTCGTCTTCTTCCAATGTGGCCCAGGAAAGCCAAAAGATTGGACACCCATGGTCTAGCCTGACCTTAAAAACCTCTAAGGAAGGAGATTCCACCACCTCTCTAGGTACCCATTACAGGGCTTCATCACCCTCCTAGTGAAATAGCGTTTCCTAATATCCAACCTAAGCATACGGTGCTTGCGGCCCAGGACGGCTATGAATGTGGCCCAACACAACTCGTCTTCTTCCATTGTGGCCCAGGAAAGCCAAAAGATTGGACACCCATGCAGCGCATTTGGCATGCAAATATCTTGAGTCACTGGCTACAACAGTTCCATGAGAACACCTGTTCTCACTTTCAGGTGACATTGTAAACAAGAAGTGGGCAGCATTATTTCCTGCAAATGTAAATAAACTTGTTTGTGTGAGTGATTGACTGAACAAAAAGTAGGACTGAATGGACTTGCAAGTTCTAAAATTTTAAATTGTTTTATTTTTGAATACAGGTTTTTTTGTACATAATTCTACATTTGTAAGTTTGACTTTCATGATAAAGAGATTGCATTACAGTCTTTTTATCATGAAATTAACTGAACTGAAAAATACTATTTTTTTGTTTTTTTAACAGTGAAAATACTTGTAATCAAAAATAAATATAGTGAGCATTGTACACTTTGTATTCTGTGCTGTAATTGAAATACATCTGAAAATGTAGAAAACATCCAAAATATTTAAATGGTATTCTATTAACAGTCAGATTAATCACACAATTTATCATGATTCATTTCTTTAATCACTTGATAGTCCTAATTTTGTGTTTTGGTAATTTATAGCTGCTTCAACCAATTGGTAATTTAGCTTATACATTTTTTAAAAGTGTCTTAAGAATATACTTAAGCAATCTGACTTTGTTTTGCAATTACTGATAATAGAACTTGAATTTAAGTGTTATGTTGTCTGATGAAACTGCCTTCTGCTGTCAAGTACAATGCTGTACATAAAAATGGCAGCCTCACTAAGAATGATCATATCCACAGAATTAGATACTAACATAGTGACTAATATTTCTAGAAAATGTACTTTAAACATTCATTTTCAATATAGGAATTCATATGTAGTTAATATTTATTCTGCTCTCTAATGTATTATTGTAAATTACTGTAGTACTAATCAAGTGCTAATTTAGTACCGGGGAATGCTTTACTGGCTCGCTGGTCCATCCTGTTATGAATACCTGTTTATCATCTGACTGGAAGTTGTATGCTGGTAAATACCTCATATTCATATGGAATTAAAGACATGTCCAGCCTATGTAGGAAGAATGACTCAATCTCGCTTAAAGGATTCCCCCTTTCTGCAAAATGTACAGACTATGATAGTTTAAAAAAAATAATCTATTCCTGTATCTGAACTGGCAGGACTGACATTATAGTCTTGTTTTCTTTTACTGTCAGGCCACTGCAAAAGTCACAGCTAAGTTAAGACTACTAGGAGAGATCAGATGTTTAACCCTCTAGAGGTTGGGGTTCTTTGACAATCCAATGACAGATTTAAAGGTACATAGTGAATGATCATTTTGTGCAATCTTGCAAAGTGAACTCACATTTTCCGTGGTTTAGCTAACATTAAGAAAAAGATATGGACTACAAAGTACGAGACAGAGGAAGATGGGTGCTAATCCCCTATTTTAGGCTCTGTTTTTCAATTGTGCAGCATTTCATTTATCACTATATAATGCTCTAATTATGCTATGAAAGGATGTGTTATAGTTTCATATTTAGCTATTTGAATCTGTGAACCATATATTAAAATAAAAAGTTTAATTACAATTTATATTTTCTCTCTCTCCCCAACAGATACCGTATACAATTTATCACTATAGAAATAAAGCTGAAGGGAGAGATTAAAATAGAACAAAGCTGTATTTTGCTTGACTATGCTCCTGTTTTCTGCAATATCAGCATTTCCAGCACACACAGGAACTCAGGAATAGACTACAACAATGCAACTGAGCACCACCAGAAAGCTGAGACAATGTGTCAGAGTACACGGACTTCCCTTTTGCTACGCTGATATTATCTGACCTATATATTACACATACAAAAATATTACAACTTGAATATTCTTCTGAAGTCGAGCACTTAAAAAGTTAGGAAATGCTCACTTTTTAGTTGCCTCTAAGTCCATTCTGTTCATTGAATCCAACAAAGATTATGGGTAAAAAAAATATTTAATTGGGCAATTAAAGGCTGAATCATAATACATATGCACAAGGGGACAAATTTAAGATTGCACAGACAACTGTAAATCTGGCATTTCCTAATTTTGGACTGCTTTATTGTGCAATTTAAATAAAATTCTTCCAATAGAGATAGTTTGAGTGTGCATGTGCGTATGTACTGTATACACAAAATTTCCTTGGCTTTCTGATTGCTTTTAAAGGAAAAGGAAAAAGGTAAAGAAATTATATCATGTGTAACAATTCCACTCATGAGTCAGTGGGATTAGAACCCTGAACATCTCAGAGCACACTACTACCTTGAGCTATAGGACTAGCCTTTGTGTTTGCAGTTATTAGAACTAAAGAAAGCGAGGCATACTTGTAGCACCTTAGAGACTAACTAGTTTAGTTTATTTCAGCATAAGCTTTCATGAGCTATAGTTCACTTCGTTGGATGCATAGAGTGGAACAGAAGTGAAATGAATTTATACACACAGAGAGGAAAAGAAAAGAAATTGTACAGTAGCATACTAATTCTAAGAGGACTGTTAAATGTAGATGGTCCATTATCACTAGGAGAAAAATACACCTTTTGAAATGGAGATCTGTTGTCAGTAACTCAGGAAATGCAATTAATTACTGTAATGAGAGAACCAATCTGAACTTCTGTTAAGCCCCTGCTTAATAGTGTCCAATTTGAAAATTAATTCCAGTTCCTCAGTTTCTCGTTGGAGTCTGTTTTGGAAGTTTTTCCTGTTTCAAAACTGAAACCATCAAATCTTTAATGGAATGTCCAGGAAGGTCTTGAAGTGTTCTCCTACTGGTTTTTGAATGTTTGATTCCTGATGTCAGATTTGTGTCCATTTATTCTTTTGCGTAGAGACTGGCCAGTTTGGCCAATGTACATAGCAGAGGGGCATTGCTGGCACATAATGGCATATATCACATTGGTTGATGTGCAGGTGAATGAGCCTCTGATGGTATGGCTGATGTGATTAAGTCCTATGATGGTGTCAGTTGAATGGATATGAGGACAGAGTTGGCATCGGGCTTTGTTACAAGGATAGGTACCTGGGTTAGTGTTTTTGTTGTGTGGTGTGCGGTTGCTGGTGAGTATTTGTTTCAGATTGGGGGGCTGTCTGTAAGGGAGGATTGGTCTGTCTTCCAAGATCTGTGAGAGTGTGGGATCATCTTTCAGGATAGGTTGTAGGTCTTTGATGATGCGTTGGAGAGGCTTAAATTGGGGGCTGTAGGTGACGGCTAATGAGTTCTGTTGTTGTCTTTGTTGGGTCTGTCCTGTAGAACTGTTCACTTGCAGCAGGTTCAGGGGAAGCTAGCCGGCATCTCCCTCCCATCTCATCTCCCAGAGTTATGAAACCTTCTGCTCTACATATTGCCTTTGGAGAGGAAGATAGAGTCAGAGGCCTCAATTAGGGGTCTGAGGATTTACAGGGGGACAGAGCTCCCATTCTGCTACAAATGGAATACCACGCAGCTCCTAGACCCAGTGCAGCTGGGATGGTGGTGCTATGGCAACAGTGGAAACCTAGCCTTAGAATGTTCAGTGATTTTGGCATGGTGCCAAAGTTTTTTGTGAAACCGGGAAGTGAAACAAGGAAAGTCCTATTTTTAATACTTCACATCTTAGCTAAATCTGAATGGTATTTAATGGAACCAGGAAAAAGACACTTTCTGTAGCTCTGTTGGTTCTCCCCGACAAACATTAAAGGCTTGCTGCAGACACGAAGTATGAGAGTGTTTCAAAGAAAAGCTCACAAGAATCCTTTATAAGGAAAAGTATAAAGACTTGTCAACAAGAAATATATGTATTTACTATTATATGGAGCTAGACACACAGTTAAAGCAGTACAAGCCCCTAGTGTGGATGTAGATTTACCAGTATAAAGGTGCTTAATTGGTATATCTAGTTCTATCTGCAGAAGATGTAGTAATTTGTTATTGTTCAGATGAGTTCCTGTCTGCATCCTGTAAAACTTGCCCATACCAGTAGTACCCTGTCCTCTTCTTTTGTCATTCAGTTTTGCACACATTCTAAAACAATGTGCATACCCTCACCTTTGGGGGCAAAGCCAGACTTTTAGGCACCTGCTCCTCTACTTGGTGTAAACATTGCTCGTGCCAATCGGAAACGAACACAAACAGGTTTTGGGCCCCGTCCCCATGACACTTCTGTGATGTCATAGTTGGTACTTATGGGTCTGTCTGCCATGTGCAGACAGGGAGAGGAGAAAGAAAACCCAATCCTGTGTATCCCTGTAACTGAGCCTGATCACCTTGAAGCCTCTCTCTGCTCGCGTGTTTTCAAACAGAGCTTCTACGTTTGCTGGTCATTATGCGTTGGTTTGTATTTGTAAGTATCATTTATTACTAAATGCTGCATTTTTGTTTATAAATATTGTTAGTAGATATTTTAGTCATTGTGTGTTTTAAGTTTCATTAAGTCTATTAGCTAATCAAACACTGCTCCCTTACCCCTTGTAATTATCCCCAATAAAATTTTAACTTGATTAATTTTAGTTGTGTGTCTGCAGTTCGCGTCGTGACCCATACTCTCCTTGCATCCCTTACCATATAGTCTATTGCCACGTGCAGCCTGGTAAGTAACAGGCCTGAAATTTTTTGCCCCTGCGAGTCTGTGGCAATCCCCAGTTATGTCAGTATATTGTGGTTAACTGGGAGGAATAGGCTGAAAAAGAAAATTCAGGCTAGTAGAAATATTTTCCTGGCAGGTTAAAATCTACAGTGATGTACAACAGTCTGCTATGGAATAGCTTATTCCTACCAGTTTCCTGAGGAAACTATCATATAGAATAAACTGTAGTAATGTATGCATCTTTATGCCAATATAACTATGCCCACACTGGGTAGGTCAACAGTTGGAAGTGTAACTGCAGTATATGCTTTTATACTCTACTAATTTATGGCTACTTAGCTGAAGTACTGGTAACAGTAAAGCTGCAGAAACATGGACCACAGGCTCTCCATGCTCGTAATTACCCAGGGTACCATGCACTGTTATACAGCTTGACTGCTACTGGTAGTCAAGCTAAGTAGATTATACCTCATTCAAATATGCCTTCACATGCAGTCTCATCTCCCCGCCACGCTCTGTAGACATACAATTAAAAAGTGGTACAACCCTCTATGGGTATCAGTTACTAATGGATCTAGTTATAATGGTTCAAAATCTGTGTGCAAGGAACCAGCCCTTTGGCAGCATAGATATAGGTTTTGCTACCACCTCTCCCCCCGAATATCCCACCCATCCAAGTTCTGACCAGTAGCAACAAAACCAGCACACTTATTTATTTGTATCCTATATTTCTAGCTCTGAGTATAAAAAGTAGTATCAAAACTGAAACAAGACATCACAACTTTTTCTGTGCTATCTACTGGATTGATACATGGAAGTTGGAAGCAGTCACACATGGGGGAAAAAACCTTGAATTTTAATATACCTATCATGTAGAAATTTTGGAGGGAAAAATACGTTTGTGGGAGGTGGTTACTTAGCTTCCCCTTCAGGATTTATTTTCATTTCTCACTTAAAGCACTGAGGGCATCAAGGTGTTTCCTGTTCAAAAAAGAATCATAAGTTGGCTGTGATTAATTAACAAGAAATACAGGATGGAAAGGACACTACAGAACATGAACTGTCCCACTGTACATGGAAATAGGATTCGAACAAAGACAGTTTCCAAGCTAGTTTGCTTTGGTAAGGAGAAATACAGAATACACTGTCACTAGACATTTACTCCTGATATTGTACAGGCTACTGGTATCCAGAGTTACCAGTAAAAATGGATTTTGCTAAAAAAACCCAACAACTTACAAATGATATAGGTCATAACATTATGCAGACAGCACTGTTCAGAATGAGTAAGATTCAATTCCAATTTTGCACCAGACCACCTTGTCACAAAATACATCAACAGATATTGCTGTTTTTCGATCGTCATGCTAGCATCAGTGGATCATTAGGGACACTGACAGTGTTGGCTGGTCAGGGAAGGTGCATGCTGCTTGCATCTTTAAGAACACAGGACTGTTGAGAAATGTACAAGCAAGGACTCTCTTCCCTAACAGGTAGATTACCATGATCCTGGGGGACCCAATCTATCCCTCGCACCCTGGCTCATGAAGCAGTACACCAGCCACCTCAACAGCTCAACAAAAGATTTAACTAACAGCTTAGCAGGTACAGACATGACAGTTGAATGCACTTTTGATAGAATGAAGGGGCACTGATGTTTTATCACAAGATTGGATCTCAGCAAGAAAAATATCCTAATTGTTATAGCTGCCTGCTGTGTTCTGCATAAAGTCTGTGAAGCAAAGGGGGATAAGTTGCTGTGAGGTAGAGATGGAACAGCTGTTTGCTGAGTTTGAACAGCTAGACAACAAGGGGTATCAGAAGAGCTCAACATATATGAGTTCAGTGCAGCCTTGAAAGAGCACTGTAACAGCGAGCCACAATGTGTTGTGGTGTATTGTGCTCTACCTATCCTAGAGTTTGGGGGCCTGTTAGGAATTGTGGGGTGGTGCACATCTATGAATAAAACACCAACCATAAGCCTATTTATTCTGTGGTGCTAGCTGTACATTTATGATTATTACACTGTTTGTCACTGATCCCAGGAGTTGTATCAACATACAACAAGTGGGTGCTTTCATTACTACGAAACATTCTTCAGTAAATGTTAAAAACTTCTAAAAATGAATTATTTTCCTAGCAATAATTTTATTGAGTAACAAAAACACTTCAAAATAGAATTCTGTGCAAGTTAAAAGCAAAACAAAAAAAAAAGAATAAATCCATGAAGCAATGCTTGAAGAGTAAGGAACATTCATGTCTATTTAGGCTACCATGGAAGAGCTCCTTCTCCACCTTGGTGGTTTCCGTGCTTCCTCTTGGTGGCAGGCTGGGCGATTCTTCTCTCCCTGGGAATTTCCCCATACCCCTGGTTTACTGTTCCCACCTTGTTGGAGTAGGGGTTCCTCCTGGGCTCCCTGATGTGGGAGGAGAGGGGAAGGGAAGCCTCTTAGTCTCTAGTAGCTCCTCTAGGCATAGTGGCAGTAAGCCAGACAGAGTTCAGCCTCTCCCCTCTGGCAGCGTCTCCCCCCCAAAAAAACCTCTGGGAGCCGGTTTCCCCTGTTCTTCAGCTCTGTATCTGTCAGATTTTCCTCCTCACATTTGTCAGTGTGTGCACAATCTGGCTCTCCGGTAGCATGCCTGCTCCCCACAGCTCCTGCTGCACACCTATCTGACTGGAAGGGAGGTACTGCCATGGAGTTCTCCATTGATTGCAAAGGGAGGTGAGACAGATTGTTGAATTTGTAGGTCCTCAAAAGTTTACATCATCTGTTTGCTCTGAAGAAGTCCAGTCATGTCCTGGTGCATCTCCCTCTCTGACTCCTGGGCTTCACTCGTCTGCTCTTTTCTTCTCCATACAGTCTGCAATAATCATCTTCTAGGTTTGCTGTTCACAGTCTGAGGCAGTACAAACTTGCAGGATCTTGCTGAATGGGTCATCCCGAGTCCTTTTCTTTCTCTTCCTTATCTGGCTCAGGCATTCCATGGGTGTGGAGGGGAAACTCCTCAAGGCCACAACAGCAGCAGCTACAGATAAAACAGAGTTGATTATAGTATAGTCACAATGGAAAGCAAAAAGTAACAATTCAGAACTCAGTTCCCTTGCTCCTTAACATTTTAAACAAGATATTCTCATTCTGAGTTCGCACGCACAGCACCACTCACGGCTCCAGCCCAGGTGAGTATGGCCCACCAGGAGTGAGGGAAATGAGGAGAGAATTGCTCAGTTGCATGAAACTGAGTATAGGGCAATGGCACTATATACATGCACCACTTCCACAGGCAGTGGTGATTTTAGTTGATATGTCATTCCTAATGGTCACAAAGGCACAGAGAGCACAACTGCTCCTGGCAATCCAAAGCCAGTCAGGACAGTATGCTTCTAGCCTGCTTACCGTAATGGTGCCAGTTATTGCATACTGGTGAGGGCAAGTGATCTACTGCAGAGAAAGAAACATCTCAAGAAACCTTCAGGAGCAGATTGCAGTGCACCTCCATGAAAGTTTCATTGAGATCTCTCAGGAGGATTCAAGGGACATCTCTCTGCACATAAATTGCTCCACATGGACCTCTGCCTAACTCTAAAGGGCCTGGAAACCAGATAACTCTCTGTTGTGTTGCTATCTTTTCTAGTACAAGTAAATTAATGAAAAGTTGATAGCTATGTCTTGCTAAGTTGGGGTCACCAACACCATCATGGGAGATAAATTTACACACTTACCCGAGGTTCCTTCCCCTGCACTCAACTGCCAGGACTGCAATGGAGACTCAGACAGGTCCTGGCTTGTGAGCCCCACCAGTCATATGTCCCCCATCCTCTTCCTCCTCATCCTTGCTGTTTGTGCCAGGGACCTGCAACTCAGGCTCCTCAGAAGTATCCACAATGGTGTGCAGGGTGGTAGTGGGGTCTCCATAAGTATGGCATGCAGCTCTTTTTAAAAGTGGTAGTCTGCAGCTCAGCAGTGGATTAACGGTTGAACTTCCTGGCCTTTGATATGCCTGCTGTAGTTCCTTCGCTTTCACATGCGGGCCTGCTGTTGATCCCTATTATACCCATTCTCAGGCATCCCCTGTGCAATTTGCTCATAGATGTCCTACTCTCTCCATCTGGTTCACAGCTGTGCTTGCACAGCCTCTTCTCACAGGCCAGGAGATGCAATGTCTACTGTCTACTTCAGCTGGGAACATGTCTGGAACATGTAGCTGGACATGGTCAACTAGGCAGTTGAACGTGACAACAGAGAGCTGTTTGGTGAGCTCGCTGAGATGGACAATCAAGAAAATGTGTTTCAAAAATTCGTAAGCTTTAAAGGCAGGCAGGTATTAGTAATGGGCAATTTGATTATTAGAAACAAACAGCTGTGTTTGCGATGATCTGGAGACTCGTATGGTGACTTGCCTGCCTAGTACGAAGGTTGCAGTTCTCTCAAGACATTTAGATAGACTTATGTGTAGTGCTGGGGAGGAGCCAGTGGTTGTGGTACCTGTAAGTACCAATGACATAGGGAAGAATAGAGAGGTCCTGGAAGCCAAATTAGACTGCTAGATCAGAGACTGAAGTCCAGGACCTCCATGGAAGCATTCTCTGAAATGCTTCCAATTCCACCTGCAGGGCCAGTTAGACAGGCAGAATTGCAGGGTCTCAATGCGTGGATGAGATGATGGTGTAGGGAGAAGGGGTTTAGATTGATTAGGAACTGGGGAAATGTTTGGGAAAGGGGGATCCTATACAGGAAGGATGGACTTCACCTAAACCAAACTGGAACCAGATTGCTGGCACTTAAAATTTAAAAAGTCATAGAGCAATTTTAAAACTAAGGGCTCGGGGAAAACTGACTGATGGGGAGGAGCACTGGCGGAGGATCGACTAATGGAGATTCTCTATAGCCTAATAAAATGGAGAGTATGGAAGACAAAATACAGGTTGGTTCTGATGAGAAACAGTGAAATGGAAAAAAAAAAGTCTCATTCAATTAAAGCAAGTGACAAAATTTTTAAAGAGCTTATATACCGATGCTAGAAGTCTAAATAAGATAACTAGAGTGCCTCATATTAAATGAGAATATTGATATAATAGGCTTCACAGAAGCTTATGTCCCATTGATTATCCTCATTTCACCTGTAATACCAGGGTACAAAATATATCAGAAGGACAGAAAAGGTTGTGCCTGTGGGGGAGTGGCACTATGTGTGAAAAAGTATATAATCAAATGAAGTAAAAATCTTAACTGAACCAAACTTTACCATAGAATCTCAATGGATAGCAATTCCATGCTTGAATAAGAATATAGCAGTAGGGATATATTACTGACCACCTGACCAGGATGGCGATAGTGACTCTGAAATGCTCAGAGATTAAAGAGACTATTAAAATAAACTCAATAATAATGGGGGATTTCAACTATCTGTATATTGACTGGGTACATGTCACCTCAGGACTAGATGCAGAGATAAAGTTTTTGACACCTTAAATGACTGCTTCTTGGAGCAGCTAGTCTTGGAACTCCCAAGAAAAGAAGCAATTCTTGATTTAGTCCTAAATGGAGCACAGGATTAGGTCCAAGAGGTGACTGTAGCTGGACCGCTTGGTAATAGTAACAACAATATAATTAAATTTAACATCCCTGTGGCGGGAGACCACAGTGGCCCAACTTTGTAGCATTTAATTTCGGAAAGGGGAATTACACAAGGAGCGAGGATTCACAATGTGACGGAGAGACTGCTGAGACTCATCAAGCCCCCTGATCGCTACTCCTTCCTGCTTCTCCACGTGGGCACCAATGACACTGCCAAGAATGACTAAGTGGATCACTGCAGACTACGAGCTCTGTGAAGAAGGATAAAAAGAGTCTGAGGTGCAAGTGATGTTCTCGTCCATCCTCCTTGCAAAAGGAAAAGCCCGGGTAGAGACTGTCGAATCGTGGAAGTCAATGAATGGCTACGCAGATGGTGTCAGAAAGACGACTTTGGATTCTTTGACCATAGGATGGTGTTCCAAGAAGATGGAGCCAGTCTCTGCCTAGTAATCCACCTAACAAAGAGAGGGAAGAGAAGGCTGGCTAACATAGTGAGGAGGGCTTTAAACTAAGTTCACCAGCGGGAAGGAGACCAAAGTCCTAAGGGAAGTGAGGAAGTGGGATACCAGGAGGGTGCACAAGCAGGAGAGTGCAAGAGAGAAGTACTCCTGCCTCATACTGAGAGAGTAGGATAATCAGCGAGTTACTTTAAGTCAGGGGTTCTCAAACTTCTTAGATTCCCAACCCCATTTCAAAGTGCCACATCCGCTTGCACTCCCGGTATGCCCGCCAAATGAAACTCCTCTGGTTTTGGCGGCATTCGGTGGACAGTGTTTCTCTCTGCGTCCGCCGAAATGCCGCCGAAACCGGAAGAGTTCCACTCGACGGCTTTTCAGCAGACACACTGCCGCACTCAGAGCAGCCGCTGAAATGCTGCCAAATGCATCGAGGGCTCGTGACCCCCAGTTTGAAAACTGCTGCCAAGTGCCTATACACAAATGCAAGAAGCCTTGGAAACAAGCCGGGAGAACTGGAAGTCCTGGCACAGTCAAGAAATTATGATGTGATCGGAATAACAGACTTTGTGGGATCTCTCACATGACTGGTGTACTGTCATGGATGGATATAAACTGTTCAAGAAGGACAGGCAGGGCAGAAAAGGTGGGGGAGTTGCATTGTATGTAAGAGAGCATTATCACTGTTCAGCGCTCCAGTATGAAACTGCAGAAAAACCTGAGTCTCTGGATTAGGTTTAGAAGTGAGAGCAACAAGGGTGATGTCGTGGTGGGAGTCTGCTATAAACCACCAGATCAGGTTGACAAGGCTTTCTTCAGGCAACTAACAGAAGTTACTAGATCACAGGCTCCTGGGAGGACTTCAATCACCCCGATATCTACTGGGAGAGTAATATAGCAGTGCACAGACAATCCAAGAAGTTTTTGCAAAGTGTAAGGGACAATTACCTGGCACAAGTGCCGGAGGAACCAACCAGGGGCAGGGCTCTTCTTGACATGCTGCTCACAAACAGGGAAGATTAGTAGGGGAAGCAAAAGTGGATGGGAACCTGGGAGGCAGTGACCATGAGATGGTAGAGATGGGAGAGGAGCAGAATATGGACCCTGGACTTCAGAAAAGCAGACTGACTCCCTCAGGGAACTGATAGAAGGATCCCCGGGGAAGTAAGATGAAGGGGAAAGGAGTCCAGGGGAACTGGATGTATTTTAAAGAATCCTTATTGAGGCTGCAGGAACAAACCGTCCCAATGTGCAGAAAAGAATAGTAAATATGACAAGTGACCAGCTTGGCTTAGCAGTGAAATCCTTGCTGATCTTAAAACACAAAAAAGCAGCTTACAAGAAGTGGAAGATTGGACAAATGACCAGGGAGTATAAAAATATTCCTCAGGCATGCAGGAGTGAAATCAGAAAGGCCAAATCAGTTTGTTCCAAAACTTCCTCTAATGACACCTCAATCTGGGACAGTTCTTCAGATCTGTCACCTAAAAAGAATGGCTCAGGTGTGGGGTTCTGCAGGGATACCTCACATCCTCAACTGTGAAGACCGATGCAAAGAATTCATTTAGGTTTTCTGCAATTGCCTTATTCTCCTGGAATCTCGATCATTCAGTGGCCCCACTTGTTGTTTAGCAGACTTCCTGTTTGCGATGTATTTAAAAAATATTTGCTATTACTTTTTGAGTATTTGGCTAGCTGTACTTCAAATTCTCTTTTTGGCCTTCCTATTTATGTTTTTACATTTCATTTGCCAGAGCTGTAGCACAATGCTGCCATTTCTCCATGTCCAACCCCAGCTAAGAAGGGAGGCTTGTTTTTCTGTTTTTGTCTACAATCCCAGTGATGGATGGCTGCTTAGGGGAAAGATCAGGCTATGTGGTAAAGCTTCAAAATAGAAAAGCAGATGGAACAAATATGAACAGCAACAGTGACAGCAAAAACATCCTATATTAAGTACTTCTGAATTTCACAAAAGAAAAACATGTACAGCCACAAATATGGCATAGATTCAAGTTTGTCTTTCCAATCCAAAACCAAAACTTTGAATCATCTAAAAGTGGCTTCAGGGGACTTATTTCTCATAGCAGTGAATCCAAAATTACAGCAATGAGCTGGAGTAGAATGATTTTCCATCTTCTAGAAGGTGGGGTTCTGCAGGGATACCTCACTTTTACGGAAGTGGCACTACTCAAGTCTCACCTCACAACACTGAGTCAAAGCTACCTAGAATTTTCCTACTCTCACATACAGAACAGCATGGGAAACTGTAGCTAGAATAGAAGCATTTTTATAGAAGATTTACATCCTTCAGACAGACATATAAAGAACACAGGAAGACAGTGATACATTTGTTCACATAGAATTGTTGTAGCATTATGAGTCATTCTTGCTTGGTTCATCAGGTTACTATTTCAGAGCAGTGCTCAGTGCATTCAGCTGTACAGGTCAGTTGGCTTCAAATGCTGACACAAGCTTTTAAACAGTTTTTATTGTACAGAACACTTAACTAAGATAGCTCTAATATCCTGGCCAAATTCCAGTCTGAGTGAATTCTGCTTTCCTCTGCAATTTCAATGTAATTCTTTCTTTCCTGCTTAAAATAATCGTGTAGTGTTGCTGTGCACTGTTTAACAGTTGCCTCGTTCCACAAAGGTGGCTGCATTTAAATGCCAAATGAAAAGATTTAGAGGGCTAAAGGCAAGCAAAATTTGACCAAGACAGAGAAAAGTTTTTTATATAATGTAAAAGTATCCTGATGCAGCATTGATAACGATGATTAAGACTGCAATAGGTATTTTATTCTAAATTCCTCTTTCCATAAATCATACTCAGAGTTTTCTTAGCATATTTCAAGAGCTGCATTCTCAAAGTTTCAACAAAATCTGCATAGTTACATCTGTTCAGTAGGAAAATAAGTCAAAAAAACTGCACAGTAAATTAAATGAATAATAAACTGTAGGGTTGTGACAGACCGCTCTCTCACCCCTCTCAGGAACAGGCAGGAAACCCTTCTTTGCTTCAAACAGTGCCCTTTAATCCACAGTGCAGGCCCCACCACCAATATATACAGCTTGTCCAGTCCTTCAGTATACAACTCACAGCTCCACAGACTCTGTATACTCCAGCTTACAGTTTGCAACTCTTATAGTTCTTAACCCACAGCGCTGAATCACTCAAACCACACCACACTCTATACCATCCCCACCACACTGGGCTTGCTTCCTGGCAGGCCTTTTATCCCTCTGAGGCTGCTGCCAAGTGCAATCCCTCCAGGCTAATTGCCCTGCAGCCCAGGTGGCTGATTAGCCTTCTCTGCAAGGGGAGGTTTGCAGGCTTCTGCTCCCTCTTAAAGGGCCAGCAGGGCTGGCTCAGGCACTCTTGGCCAGCACCCTGCCACAAGGGTGCTCAAATCCACCAAGAAAACTACTATATGCGGTTTCAATTTTCAAAAACACAAATATCAGGAAGAAGAAAAGTTACTCACCTTGGCAGTAACGATGGTTCTTTGAGATGCGTCCCCCTGTAGGTGCCCCACTTTAGGAGTTGGTGCATTGCTCAGCCACACATCAGAGAAAAAACTCGAGGGGCAGTGGAAAGCCAAAAGGCAGTACTCTCTATGGATTGTGATTGAGGCCCACTGTGAATCTTGGAAATCCTCTGTGAACTGGACGCATGGTAATATGAAAATAAGCATCTTGGAGGCGAGGGCTGAAAACCAGTCCCCCTTGTCTAGTGCTGGGATGACAGTGGCCAGTGTGACCATTCTAAATCTAATTCCTCGCAAATTTTTTGAGCTTCCCAAGGTCTAAGATGAGTTTCCATCCATCATTTTTCTTTTTGGTGAGAAAATAATGGGAGTAAAATCCCTTCCCCTTGTATTGAGTTGGAACTTGATTCCACAGCTCTTAATTGTAGAAGATGGTTCACTTCCTGTGGTAAAAGGTGTTCATGAGAGGGGTCCCTAAACAGAGACAGGGAAGAGAGTCTGGTAGAGGGAAGGGAAAGGAAAGGGATGGCATAACCCAATCTTATAATATCCAGTACCCATTGATCCATTGTTATTGCTGCACAGGCATGATAGAACGGGCGCAGGCAGGCTGGGTAGGAGTATCTAACAGTGCTGTGCTGTGGGAAGGTTATTCATGCCCTTGACCTAGACTTAAAAACTGTGGCTTCGTGGCAGATGGTTGCGAAGACAAAGACTGAGTTTGGGGAGCCCTACACATCTTTGTGAACATTGCTTATTTCTGCTCTGGTCCAAGTGTCAGTGTATTGTGAGAGAGGAAAAGAGGTGTCTCTGCCCTTTTGGTATTGTTGATACCAGCACAGCTTGTTTGGGGACATATTTATGCCTAAAGTTCAGGCCAGTCTCCACAAGTCCTTCATCAAGTAAAAATCATCAGTTTTGGGGAGAAAAAGTTTCTCCAATCAAATGGTAGACCCTTTACTTTAAATTGAAGCTCTTTCAGGATCCCGGACGACTGCAACCATGAGTCCCTACACATTATGACAGCTCTGGCTGTCATTCTCTCAGCAGCATCCATTGGGGCCTGTAGTTGCCTCTTCATCATGATAACATTGAGTGGGGGCATTTTTCCTCTGGTAAGACCTCAAGGAATTCTTGCAGCTTACTGTAGTTTGTGTGCTTGGCTAGAAGGGCGGTGTAATTGGTGTCCTGAATTGGAGTATAGCCGATGAGTATACCTTTCTATTCAGAAAGTTTAAACATGTGTTCTTTGTCCCGTGGAATGGGCCAGAATTGAGGTTGTTTGCTGCGGTGATAGATGGCTTCCACAACTAGTAAACTGGGTTGTGGATGATAGAAGAGAAAGTCCATCTTCTTAGCTAGGACAAATTACTTTGCCAGCTCATTTGCTGGTAGGTGGTATCGAGGCAA
Source organism: Sternotherus odoratus (assembly GCA_032164245.1). NCBI lineage: Eukaryota > Metazoa > Chordata > Testudines > Kinosternidae > Sternotherus > Sternotherus odoratus. The sequence goes on from JAVMKO010000003.1 coordinate 66,584,588, forward strand.
GGGTCTGCCACATATACTCTGCAGGTTACACTATATATAGTATCAGTAATTGGTAGAGCAACTTTGGAGGTAGTGGACAGAGCTGTCCTTAGGATTTATGGGGCCCTACGCATTATTATTAAACTGGTGCCCCTATACCTGACAGCAGCCCAGGAGGGATGAGGCAGTAAAGGATACCAAGTCTGACCCACCTCACGGAGGCAGAGAGTCACAGTTTCCTGCAGAGATCCCGGTATCCTCTCCCTCACACAGAATGCGCAGCGCTGGTACATTCAGCTCTGTGAATACGGCCCCTGCCTAAGGAGGCTGCAGCGTGCACTGTATGTGCATGAATCGACCTGCTCTCACCTGCGGTCATGGGCAGTGGGTGAAGCTGCTGCTGCTTGGAGAAGCTAGCTCCACAATTCACCCCTTCTGCCTGTGGCTCCGCCACCACTCCGCCCAAGCCCCGACCTCTCCCCAACTGTCTCCCTCCTCTCCCCTCCCTGATCACACCCTTCCAGCCAACTCCCTGAACCCAAATGATGCAAACAACATTTTTTTGGGGGGTGGGAGGGGTGGACACTATTCTGCAAATTCTTTCTGAAGAAAATTGAGCATGTTTTCCACTGCATGCCAGAAGGTGAAGATTGGACATGCAGAAAGTACCTAATTAAAAGCATTAAACTTTGGAGTAAAAAAAAATCAGACCTGGGTTTTTAGATATACCCTGAAGTTTGCCAAATTTATTTGAAAACCCTTTCAGAGGGCAAATCAGCTGTCCTGCTGAATACCACATTAAATATTATTGAATTTATGATGCAATTCTTCTCTGTTTTACATTTTCTTAATCAGCATTTCTAAGCTGATTTTTATATTTTAAATGTACTCTTAAGCCTTCGTAATCATTCCAGATTACTACATATTTAACTCACTAAAACAAAGCCATTATTTTAAAACTAATCAGTCAGAAATTTAGTGTGTTCATAACATTCACTGCTTTTAGAAAAAAGAACACGAATTTACTTTGTGTAATCTCCATAACAATAAACATGCTTATGAAATTTTTTTAAAAATGTGTTCCCAAAGATTTTAGGTATAACACAGGATTTTATATCTTACCAAGGTACTGATTTTGCCACAAGGTTCTGTTAAAACTAGTTCATCAAATAGTGAGAAGTAAAGAAAGCTGGACAAACGAGTTTCCCTATCTAGCTAGCTCCGCGCCAGCTCCCCCCCCCCCCCCGAGCAGCCCCGGGGACCCTCCGTGCCCACCCGAGCGGCTCGCTCCGCGCCAGCTCCCCCCCCCCCCCCCGCCCGCCCGAGTGGCTCCGTGGACCCCCACGCCCGCCCGAGCAGCTAGCTCCGCTGACCTCCCCCCCCCCGCCCGCCCGAGCAGCTAGCTCCGCGGACCCCCCCCCCGCGCCCGCCCGAGCAGCTAGCTCCGCGGACCCCCCCCCCCCGCCCGAGCAGCTAGCTCCGCGGACCCCCCCCCCCCCGCCCGAGCAGCTAGCTCCGCGGACGACCCCCCCCCCCGCCCGAGCAGCTAGCTCCGCGGACGACCCCCCCCCCCGCCCGAGCAGCTAGCTCCGCGGACGACCCCCCCCCGCCCGAGCAGCTAGCTCCGCGGACGACCCCCCCCCGCCCGAGCAGCTAGCTCCGCGGACCCCGCCCCCCCGAGCAGCTAGCTCCGCGGACTCCCCCCCCCCCCCGCGCCCGCGCCCGCCCCCGCCCGAGCAGCTAGCTCCGCGGACTCCCCCCCCCCGCGCCCGCGCCCCCCCGAGCAGCTAGCTCCGCGGACTCCCCCCCCCCCGCGCCCGCGCCCGCCCGAGCAGCTAGCTCCGCGGACCTCTTTTTTTAATCTCTAAGTGTCCCTATTTGGGGGTGGGGCGCAGCTCACTTTCTTGACAATTTGGAAGACTGAGCACTCCTCTTAGCAGAGGCTTTATTTGGGGAACCATCTGCTGATGTTAATTTTGGTCTCTGAAGGATAGGCTGAAGGGTCTTCTCCATTAAAATCATCTTGAGGCAGAGATCTGTCACACCTTGGCCTGGCTTTAAGATTACTGCAATGGGCACATTTCTGAGGGATGTGGGTCTCCTCCAAAACAGACATGATGAGTGGCCGTCTGACACAGGCATCACCTCACGGGAAGAGTCACATAGTTTAACAGTTGCAATGAGTGGCTCACCTGGGTTTACAGTTTCTCAGTGGTGGAAAAAGTAGAACCCCCCCCCTCAAATTAAGAACACTAACTAGCTAATTAAAGAAAATTTCCTGAACTACAACAACTAATCCAACCCTTTCTATAGAGAGAAAAAACGAAAAGGTAGCACTGCCACTGAGCTCCATCTGCAACTGAGGACAGTTGAGAAGGAACTGAAGGGTCAGTTTTGTGCACGCTACATGAGGCGCCAAGAGCACTGCGGAACTACTACTGCGCATGTGTGCCCTGACCAAGCATTGCTACCGAAAATCTCTGACTTGCAGCACAGAAATGCACTGACACCTAATGCGGAGCACCCCCCAGGGACACTAATCAAAAAAGAAATAGTTTTTACATGCATGTTTTCATTTTAAAAAAAAAAAATCTGTTGTTGCCCCAAACAGAATTTACAAACATACATGTGAATGATCCATGGATTGCTAAAGTCAAATTTTGTGTACTCTGAGTTTTAACACATAATGCAACTGTGCGCAAAGTAAACTGGAGGCACTGGATCTTAATCAGGAAAAAAAAATATAACAGCATTTTTACAGCACTTTCAATTGTGGACATCAAAGCATTTTGTAAAGGTGGGTAAGCATTATTTTCATTTTATAGTTGCAGAAAACTGATAAAGTCACTTGTCTGAGGTCAGACTAGAAATCAACAGAGCTCTGTAACTCCCAGTCCAGATGCCTGAAGCCAGAGCTGCCATGCCATTTTGACGTGCTATATAAGAGATGGGAGAGAGCAGCTACAGGATGGCTTGTCAGCATGCAGAGAAAAAGTCTGAAGCAGTCATCTGACAGTTCGTGTGTTTAAAGTTAAGCACATACAAGTCTTTGCAGGATGAGGGTCTTAATTTCCCCTATTTGTTTGGGTCTCATAGCAAAAAGGAAGAGAAAAAGCCTTTTTTTAAAAAACAAAAACAAAAAATAGACAGAGAGACAATACCTAAATCTGTTAACTCAATTTTAAGTAACCCAGTTTCCACGTTGACAGTTCCCCTTTAATTATTTTGCTATAGCCTTGCATTTGTAATAAGTAACGCTTATGCAAAGACTGGTAGCACTTAAAACACCTATTACCAACTAACGTACATGTCAGTCATTTTTAAAACCTCTAAAATTAACTTTTACTGGGAAAGGGAAAGTAAATTACTGTATATTTTTAAAAAAACCAGTGAGGAGTCCTTGTGGCACCTTAGAGACTAAAATTTATTTAGGCATAAGCTTTCGTGTGCTAGAACCAATTTAATCAGATTAATGGAGTGGAAAATACAGGACCAGTTATAAATATATGAAAATATATAACAACATTTAACATTCCTGTGGTGGGAAGAATACCTCAACAGCCGAACCCTGTGGCATTTAATTTCAGAAAGGGGAACTATGCAAAAATGACGGGGTTAATTAAACAGAAATTAAAAAGGGACAGGGACTAAAATGTCAAGAATCAGAGAGGTAGCCGTGTTAGTCTGGAATTGTAGAAGTGACAGAGTCCTGTGGCACCTTAAAGACTAACTAAAGTACTGAAGCATAAGCTTTCGTGGGCTAATACCCACTTCCGACGAAGTGAGTATTAGCCCACGAAAGCTTATGATTCAATACTTTAGTCAGTCTTTAAGCTGCCACAGTGACTAAAATGAAATCCCTGCAAACTGCATGGACACTTTTCAAAGACACCATAATAGAGGCCCACCTTAAATGTATACCCCCGTCAAAAAAAAGACAAAACAGTAAAAGAACAAAACAAAACAAAAAAGAGCCACCATGGCTTAACAATCATGTAAAAGAAGCAATGAGAGATAAAAGCTAGCTTTTAAGAAGTGGAAGTCAAATCCTAGGGAGGTATCTAGAAAGGAGCGTAATCACTGCCAAATTAAGTGTAAAAATATAGTAAGAAAAGCAAAAGAGAAATTTGAAGAACAGCTAGCCAAAAACTCAAAACGTAATAGCGTTTAAGCACATCAGAAGCAGGAAGCCTGCTAAACAACCAGTGGGGCCCCCTGAAATACAAAAGGAGCACTTAAAGACGATAAAGTCATTGCTCAGAAGCTAAAATGAATTCTTTGCTTCAGTCTTCACGGCTGAGGATGTTAGGGAGATTCCCAAACCTGAGCCGTCTCTTGTAGGTGACAAATCTGAGGAATTGTCACAGATTGAAGTGTCATTAGAGGAGGTTTTGGAATTAAATTCATAAACTTAACTGCAACAAGTCAACAGGACCAGATGCCATTCACCCACAAGTTCTGAAAGAACTCAAATGTGAAATTACGAAAGTATCAATTATGGTTTGTAACCTGTGCTTTAAATCAGCTTCTCTAGCCAATGACTGGAAGATAGCTAATGTGATGCCAATATTTAAAAGTTCTCTAGAGGGGATCTCAGCAATTACAGACCAGTAAGTCTAATATTAGTACCGGACAAATTAATTGAAACAATAGTAAAGAATAAAATTGTCAGGCACATAGAAGACCATAAATTGTTGGTCAAAAGTCAACATGGTTTCTGTAAAGAGGAATCATGTCTTACTAAATCTATTAGAGTTCTCTGAAGGGGTCAAACACGTGGACAAGGGAGATCCAGTGGACAAAGGGTACTTAGATTTCCAGAAAGCCTTTGACAAGGTCCCTCATCAATGACTCTTACATAAATTAAGCTGTCATGGGATTAGAGGGAAGATCCTTTCATGAACTGAGAACTAGTTAAAAGACAGAGAACAAAGGAATAAATGGTAAGTTTTCAAAATGGAGAGGGGGAATACCACTAGTTATCCAAGGGTCAGTCCTTGGACCAATCCTATTCAACTTACTCATAAATGATTTGGAGGAAGAGGTAAACATTGAGGTGGAAAAGTTTGCAGACTATACTAAACTGCTCAAGATAGTTAAGACCAAAGCAGACTGTAAAGAACTTCAAAAAGATCTCATAAAAGTAAGTGATTGGGTAACAAAATGGCAAACATTTAATGTGGATAAATGTAAAGTAATGCACATTGGCGGAAAAAATAACCCCAACTATACATACAATATGATGGGGGCTAATTTAGCTACAACTAATCAGGAAAAAGATCTTGGGAGTCATTGTGGATAGCTCTCTAAAGACATCCACACTATGTGCAGCGGCAGTCAAAAAAGCAAACAGGATGTTAGGAATCATTTAGAAAGGGACAGAGAATAAGACAGAGAATATATTATTGCCCTTAGGGCTTGATTACATTGGCACTTTATAGTGCTATAAAGCCACCAGGAGCACTATAACTCACTACCCATCCAGACTAGCAAGGCACATAGAGCATTATAAGTCCACGTTTATACTGCTCCTGATAATCCTCTCACTTGCCAGAGGATTAACAGCTGTAGCATAATGGGAGCTCTGCTTTAGCTCCAGTCTAAATGGGTATTAACAATACATCGCTTTAAGTGATCTCTGGAGATACCCCTAAGCCATTTAAGGCAATTAAGCCTCCCCCTTCCCTTTGTTTTGAACTTGGCTGGAGGAATACGGAAATACGTTTTCAGAGCTTAGCTTTAACTCTGCAAATCAGCAATGCAAATGTTTACAGAGTAAGCCAGCCTGAAAGAGAAGAGTAGCAGGCTTCACATTTCAAAGACAGTGTGTTGGCACACTCTCAGCACGCCAAAAATCCACTCCGTCCCTCCCTCTGCATACACACAACACGCTCCCCTCGCCCCCCTCATTTGAAAAGCACGTTGCACCTAGCTGAATGCTGGGATAGCTGCCTATAATGCACCACTTCCTTGCCGCTTGAAGTGTCGGGAATGTGGCCACGCTATACCGCTGGCGGGTCTAAGTGTGGACACGCTATAGTGCTATCCCTATAGCTGTATACGAAGGCAGGTATAACCAAAAGTGTAATCAAGCCATGGTGCGCCCACATCTTCAATACTGTGTCCAGATGTGGTCTCCTCATCTCAAAAAAGATATACTGGCAGTAGAAAAGGTTCAGAAAAGGGCAACTAAAATGATTAGGGGTCTGAACAGGTCCCATATGAGGAGAGATTAAAGAGGCTAGGATTTTTCAGCTTGGAAAAAAGAGGAGACTAAAGGGGGATATGATAAGAGATATAAATCATAAGCAGTGTGGAGAAAGTGAATAAGGAAAAGTTATTTATTTGTTCCCATAATCTAAGACTAGGGGCCAGCATGTTAGTGAAGAGAAAATACTGCTTTAAGGAAGAGATAGTGGGAACATATGCAAGAGCACACAATTTATGTGGAACATATTAGGGAATAAGTATGAATGCAAGACAAAAGACTGTAAAAAAGGGTTACCGCATAGTCTGTTGAGATCTGTCATGTAGAAAGAGCAAAATTTTGCCAAGTTAACTAACTTTACAGCATTATAAAACACAGAACTTTCTAGAACACAGTATTTTGCAGGAATCAGATTGAAAATCTAGAATTATGGGAAACATTCAGCAGATGACCACCACCAATACAGTTCACTAGTGATCAAGACTAATGAGCTTGAATCAAATGCTATCAAAAGAATATCTGTATTGAAAGGAACATCAGGAGGTCATCTAGTCCAAACCATTGCTCAAAGCAGGACCAAAACTGAGATGAAACACTGTGCCACTTGATTGTATCCAGCAATATAGTTATGTCAGTGTGACAACCTGACAATAGTGAGAAAACGAGTACTTGCACATTTAGAATACCGTATTGCATCATTTAACTGCCCTTTTGCAAAAGCTTACAACATTTGGCCTGAATATACACTTGGAAGCATTTATGTTCCTTTTGATGGTAATGATCTAGTTCCTGTGTGGTCAACCTGAGTTTTTTTTAAAAAGGGGCGTTACTTCACTATCTTTGAAAGACTTGTGTTAATACCAACACTTCCTATTACTATTTGAGGAAAACTTCTGGACTTCATCTTATGCTTACTCAGCAGGATATGGAGTACTTATTTAATCATTTGGTCCCAAACCTGATTTTTGGGAGTGGGGCAGAATTCCTCCAACCTTGTTTGCTGGTTCTATTTCACCTCAGAAGACAGTTATGAGTAGATAATTGCATCTTGTTACACCTTGCATTGAAAAAATCAAGTGATAATTCTGTCTGAGTCAGGCTTCTTTTCAGGATAACTTCTTTTCAGGATAGCAACTTCTATCATTTGAATTATAAAGCTATCCGCACTAGATCTGAAAGATACTGTTGGCTTTCTTACTCCATTCATGAGTTCTCCGTATATCACTAAATTGCCCTCTCTCTCTGTAAGTGAGGAGAGGGAGAAATGGGGGGAAAAATCTTTAAGATAAGCAGTTTAATCTGTATCTCCAAGAAGTCTTTGTGGAAACACCAGAGAACTCTACTTCCTCAATAATGAATGCATACTGCCCTCAAGCGTGAGGGATGTGAAGTGAAGGGGAGGAAGTCTGGAGGTGATACACAAAGATCCTAAGGTTCCAAAAAGACCAACTAGAGAAAAACATGCTACCTTTTATCAGCAAAATAGGAAGAGAATGTAGCAACATAGTTAAAACTACACAACTGCCATTTTCAAATGCTTTTGATTACTTTGGGTGCTGAAATTTTGCATGTTTGTTCTTAACCAAGGAACCAATTTTTGGAAAGTTTGAGCAAAAATGTTTCACCTGTTTGATAACAGTGTAATATTTTTTTTAAAAAAAATTGTGATAAACACAACATACCTATCAACTCAATAGGAGGTGAAACGAAGTCTGGAAAGGAGTCCTTAGGTTGTGAACCTACCTTTCAAGAGTCCAATGAAAATCAGCTTTGATTTAACAAAAAGTTTAAAAACTATATTCCATGCATGAACACTGGTTTCTGTTATGTTAAGTGATATGCCACTAGTTCTATTGGGTTTGTGCAGATAATGTAAGAATACTGAAGGAAACTTTATTGCTGAATGATTAGGTGCATATAATGCTATCTGTAAGGGTATGCACGGAAAGAATAAGATTTCGAACCTATCAAGGCAGAACTCCACAAACCCTTGATTCACTGAGTGTAAACACTGTACAAGGCAGAACATTCTAATGCGGTGTAGTGGTCGAGTTCCACACGATTGACTTTTGATCTGTCAAAAACAATGAGGAGTCCTTGTGGCACATTAGAGACTAAAATTTATTTGGGCATAAGCTTTTGTGGGCTAAAATCCACTTCATCAGATGCATGGAGTGAAAAATACAGTAAGCAGTATATTTATTACAGCACATGAAGAGGTGAGAGTTGCCTTATGAAGTGGGGGGGGAGGGAAGGAGATCAGTGCTAACTCAATTAACATGGAAGTGACCTATTAACAGCTGACAAGGTGTGAGTATCCTTTTACTTCTACAAATTGTTGAGGGTGTTAAAAGAATGTTTACTTTGAATGGGGAAGCATTCAAAAAGGGAAGTAAAAGTTAAGATTGTCCATGGGACCCATAACTTTCCCCTTGTAGTATGCATTATAATAGGGAAAGAATAAGGTGATCATATAAAAACTAAGATTGCAGCTACATTCTCTGCCCCAATTATTTCAGTTCAGTGCTATGAAGCAAGAACCATAAACTGAACATCAATGACAAAAATCTGAATAGCCAACTCCATAAGCACCATCCAAACAGAATATTGAATGTAGTAAAAGTAATGTGATCATGTAGTTGAAGAATATCGGAATGCACATGTGCACACACAAAGTAGCAGCAGAGTTTGTGAGAAAATTTAACATTAGCACTCATGAATTCTTGAACAGAGAATGCTGTTCAAAACAAAGTTTATTATTAATTGCAGCTGCATAGTGAATGTATCAAATAGCACTGTGGAGGATTCTATGTAATTGAGCAAATTGATCTCAGTTTCTTAAACAAGCAAAAGACAAGCAGGGCTTTTTCTGACTTTGTGTCAATACAAATTATGAATATTTTTGCAAATGAAACTCTGCAAAAACTATAGTTTTATGTGAGCCAGAAAATATTTAATTTCACGCTCCAATAGTGCTGCTGCACACCTACAGATAGCAGCCAATCAACTGTTGATATAATTCAAAAGTCTCTTCCATTATTATGAAGACGAATTAAAAACTACCTAACGCAAAGTGTAGTATTTAAAAACCTCTCTCAAAGAAGGAAAGAAGGAAAGAAAGAAAGGTTACAACCAACTCATTTCTTTTCTGAGCTAATAAACCTTTTTTAGTAGATAAATTTGCTGCCAGCGTTGTCTCTGTTGTGAGATTGAGAGTAACCACTGACCCCGAGTCAGTAAGTGGTCCTTTGGGTTTGGGAGTAACCTAATGTAATTTGATATTTGGTATAAGGGGCCATTATGACAATTTGTGGCAAATGGGCTGGAGAGCCTAAGGGGACTGCCTGTGATTCCATGGTAAGGCTAATATAAACGACCCAGGAGTTCACATTTATAACTGGCTTGGTAAAAATCTCATTATAAAAATATATAACCATTTTGGGGTGTCTGCCCCGTTTTCTGATAGTCTGACCTGAGATTGGCACTCAGTTGTGAGCTACTCCAGGCAGTGAGGCACACCCACTTTAAGTGAATGACATATACAAGTGGTGACATATAAAAGAATCAGACAAATTCTGAATATTCGGTCTCTCAATTTGTCATGCACAAGTTTCTTTGCAAGAGAAGTGAGTTAATTTTCCTGAAGAACTGAGAGGTCTACTGAAGCAATTTCCTGGAGCTCAGTCATTTGCCTGAACACTGACTGAATAGTTTTTCTTCTCTGGCAGTCAACTCGTGGATTGGCCTTTCCAATCAGAGAGCACTGAAAAGACTGTCTTCCTAATAAAATGGTCTCCAATCAGATGCTATAATGTTTCCCCTCCCTCCCAGCTTTTTGGTCTACTGCCACAGCAACACTTCATTAGTTCAAGCCTTCAAAACCTTAACATGCAGGGTTTCAGCAAGTTCATATGCAGTCTTCTCTCTCTCATCTCAAAGCAATGGGTTGTAACATATCCCCATAAGCAAAGAATAAAGTCTGATCTATGAGACCAGGTATGTTCTCACAACTACTCACTTCTGTTTTAAGAAAGGATAATCTGAACTACTGATTTTAAATGCAAATAATTGCTTGATCTCTATGGGATGTGAGGATTGGCTTCATTCTTCATCAGTAACTACAGCTGAGTCATGTGACGGAAATGCACCTCATGTGATGCTAACTCCATTAATAAAATAAGCACAGAAGCAGTCACTATCCCTAGGTAATAAAAGCTTCCTATCTGAGAAAGCAGAAAAGTATTTTTCCTCATGACATTACTCCTGATAGGAAAGCTCTCTGCTACTTAAGCAAGTGGGATAAACTGAATGATTAGATTAATGATTCACAGTTTGTGTTTCATTAAACTGATTGCCTTTATGACATTGCAACATAAGTAACAGTGCATAATTGTGAAAAGAAAATGTAATGTGTATTCCTCCTGGCATTATTTCCATTTTCTTTAATATGCTGGACAAGAAAGAAATTCAGTGCATTTGTAGGTTTACTATCTAAACAAATTTGGGTACTTTCTTCCTTGTGTCATTTGTAAATACCACTAGTTTAGAGTATCCCTAGAGTGGTACCTAATGTTAATACTACTGCCAATCTAAGTACAATAGGGAAAAAAAACTGGTGACATTAGACGTTCCTATGTTGTGTTCTTTACAGAATCAAGATAATACCCTGTTATACTGATGTAATAAGGACACCCATCTTTCAAGGAAAAGGTTAAAGTAGTTCACACATTTCAGACAAACAATCCAAACACCTCTAAGTTTCCTCAAAAAGGTTAACTGAATGCTTTATAGAATCAGCATCAGATTAATGACCTTCATCAGACGTGAATGACAGACAAAATGCCTGATGAGGATCAAATGTACTAGAATAGTCTAAGGAGCTAAGTAAAAAGCTGTGTCTCCTTTCAAAGTGACAGGCAGCGCTTGCTAAAATTTTAAATCCTGGGGGGGGGGGGGGGGGGGGAGAAACCTTAAAAAAAAAAAATCTATCTAAAACCATGTCTACACTACCACTTGTCATCAAAATTTATGTTGCTCAGGGGTGTGAAAAAAATCCCACCCCTGAGCAACACAGTTTCACTGGCATAAGTGGTACTGCACTGCCACTCATTGGGAGTCATTTAATTATGTTGATGAGAGAGCTCTTTCCCATCAGCATAGAGTAACTATACAAAAGCTCTTATAGTGGTGCAGCTTCATCAGTACAGCTGTGCCGCTGTTAGCTCTCTAGTATAGAAATAGCTTAAGAAAGGTTTCTGAGAGTACAGGTGACAATTACAAAGGTTATCTAAAAATCTGAATAAAGACTGGGTTACCTCGGAACAGAAGAGAAGAAGTTTCTAATTACAGAAGAAAATATTTTGTCCAAACAAGCTAGAAAAGGACACTTACGGCTAAACTCTGTTATAGCCTACTAGACTACAAAAGAAGGGTAAATTTTATATTTAGAGATGAACTTCAAAACTTGTGAAGAGAAAAAGAGATACATTTTGCTTGCCACTTAATTTAAAAAAATCATTACTGGACTCAATGTGGGTGCACAAATCTTTTTAAAATTAAACTTTGCAGAAATCTATTATTGTAAAAAAGTGAAACCTGGGGTCCTTACTTTCATTCTTAACCCAAATTCCAAAAATAGGTTGACAACTTACAATTTAATTTTTTGAAATCAAGATCACTTCCTATGCACATCTGATAATATATAGCTAAGTAGCAATTTCCTCACTTAGTCTGTTCTTGATCTTATCTGCACAAAACTTGGGATTTTGTTTAATGGATTACCACATATTTCATGAGGATATACTCACCTGGAAACATGCATGAATCAGATAATCATGAAAGTCTTTTCTCTAGACCCCACCATATACAGAAATGTGTCCCAGGACTTTTTGCACAGCCTATTCTTCACGGAATGGCTGTTTTAAAAGATTGCACAAACATCCAAAATTGTTCTTTGTATGCTGGTCCTTAGAAGTTCATTGGGGTCAAAAGGCACTCCTGTCAACTGTATTTCTTTTGAGCAAGGGCAGCACCCAGGAGCCAATTCAACTATTTAAATGAATCTTATCAGCATGTTTTAGGGGCTCTACTCCTCACCAGGGACTAAGTTTTAGCATTTAATCATAGCTCTGAGAAGGAGGCAGATATACTGCCCTAGGACAAGCTTGAGGAGGAATTGTGTTTTAAATACACTCACCTGAAATATAATCCCCACCCTAGACCACGTGTGAGTGCACAAGCCTCTCAAGCAGGCCACTGGGATGATGCAACCTGCCAAGCACACCTTTCAGATCTATGCTGAAGTGCATGTGTGTGGGGACACCTGGATGCAATCATTCCCAATACTGAAGATCCAGGGTCTGAGCACTTCAAATAGGATGGTGAATCACTGTCTGTATAAATTAATTCCAGAGATCCCTCTCCCCTTAACCATCCAGGACCCCACTCCCATCCAATCCCCGTGCTCCCTGGCCCCTGACTGTCCGGATCCCTATCCACCTCCCTCCCCTCTGACAGGCCCCCGGGACTCCCACGCACCATCCAACCCTGATTGCCGCCCGAGACCCTCTTCCCCCTTAGACAACCCCCCACCCTCTTACATCGCTGCTGCTCAGAATAACGTGTCTGGCTCAGAGCCAGACATGCGGCCACACTGATCCTCCAGAGCGCGCAGCACATCTGGCCAGGAGCCAGACATGCAGTCGTGCAGCTCCCCCCCGCCCCCCCTTCAGCGCTGCTCACATGGTCCAAAGGCCGCATGGGAGGGGCTGGAGCAGCTTCCCCAGCGCGGCCCACTGAGGCCACACAAGAAGAGGTCAGTGGGGGAGGGGCCTCCCCAGCCTGCCCTCGGGGGTCAGATCTGGCCCATGGGCCGTAGTTTGCCCACCCCTGAGTTAGGGCATATGTATGCTTATTATGATGGCTGTCATTGATTAATGCAAGCTGGACCATTTCTTTCCCTCAAATGCGGAGAAAATCCAGTATATCTGCATATGGCATGGCTACTCTAACAGTGTTACATGATGTGATACGCAACTCCAGGAGCTTGCAATCACATGTGGAGATGATCTTGGCTGAAAACAAGCATTTAAAATGGGGGAGGTGACATCCTGTCAAGGTGACCCCAGAACAGTAGAGCACACACAAGGAAACAGGCAAGACAGTCCGGGCATGAAAAGATGCTGGGTGGGATAGTAGTCATGGTGAAAGAAAATGCACCCACAAAACTGTACTCCATACTAACTCATTCCACAATTAACTTAATCCACTTCCAAAGTAGAATATACAGTTTGCAATAACTGGCCATATAATTTACAGGAGGAGATGGTATTGTGTGTACAGTGGTATTTTTTTATTTTTATTAAAAAACAAAACCAAGGCACTTCACAAAAACCTCCCTGTGTAGACAAGTCCTACGGAAAACTCTTCAAAGTAAGACACATGCTTGACCTACATCTCTTATGCAAGCAAACACTCCATACACAAGCATAATACAAGAGGCCTTTATGACCTCCTTGATGCTAATTAATTTGCTTCATCTAACAAATGAGAAACTTCAGGTATCTCACAAAGCAGACTGTTTGATCTTGGTAAAGAAGTTTAGAAGCTTCCCTCCACCAGGAAGATTAAGATCAATGCCATATAATACTTGTAGTCTCTGCCAGCCTCAGAAACAGGAGTTCTCGTTTAGGCAAGTCATATCTTGTCTTCAATATTTTTTTCAGTACTGACAGTACCAAGAGCGCCTAGCAATCCAAATATTGCTGCAAGTATTTTCAGCATTAATATATGGATAGAATGGCAACAGGACTTTTTAGGAGAGGCTCTAACAGCAGATGACTAATTCCCTTCCCTGGCCACTTTGAATGAATGTATTTTCTTTGTCTTCTCATTTTAAGGTGGTTTGGCGACAAGAATGCAGAAAAAAATCAAAATACATATGTTCATTTACTAAACAGTGGAAGTACTGAGTGAACAGAAGTTGTGCTGGATTTTTACATATTTGGTCTAGAAAAAGAGATGAGCATTTACCAGTTGGATTTGTTTTTTTTATCCTAAAAAACGAGGATATGTAAACAAATCCTTCCTGAATAGATTATGAATTTAATCTGGGGGAGGCTTCCGCTATTACTGAATGACTGCAAACATTGTATCAAAACATGAAAATATTTGACAGTACCACTAGTGCTTAATTTGTGCCAGGGTTCAGCCTTGGTACCTCTGGGCTTACCACACCAGTTATGAAAGTAAAAAAATTGCTTGAGTCCAGACACCTCTCACTATAAATTAAGCATTAAATACCAACACCTACAAGATCTTCACCAAGCATTCTTAAAACTGCAATACCCACACGAGGAAGTAAGGAAACAGATAAACAGGGCCAGACATGTACCCAGAAGCCTTCAGCTGCAAGACAAACCCAAGAAATAAACTAACAGACCACCTCTGGCCATCACCTACAGACCTCAATTAAAACCTCTCCAACACATCATCAGTGATCTACAACCCATCCTGGACAATGATCCCTCACTTTCACAGGCCTTGGGAGGCAGGCCAGTCCTTGCCCACAGACAGCCTTCCAGCCTGAAGCAGATTCTCACCAGCAACAGCACACCGCGTCATAATAACTCTAATTCAGGAACCAATCCATGCAACAAACCTCGATGCCAACTCTGCCCACATATCTATACCAGCAACACCATCACAGGACCTAACCAGATCAGCCACACTATCACTGGTTCATTCACCTGCACATCTACCAATGTAATATATGCCATCATGTGCCAGCAATGCCCCCCTGCTATGTACATCGGCCAAACTGGACAGTCCCTACGTAAAAGGATAAATGGACAAATCAGATATTAGGAATGGCAATATACAAAAGCCTGTAGGAGAACACTTCAACCTGCCTGGACATACAATTGCAAACCTCAAGACAGCCATATTGCAGCAAAAAAAACTTAAAGACCAGACTTCAAAGAGAAACTGCTGAGCTCCAGTTCATCTGCAAATTTGACACCATTAGGTCTGGACTTAATATTAGCTGTGAATGGCTCACCAATTACAAAAGCAGTTTCTCCTCTCTGGGCGTTCACACCACCAGATCACCTGCTGGAAGTGGGCTTCACCACCACCATTGAATTTACCTTGCTTTCTTGCCTCATATTTATACCTGCCCCTGGAGATTTCCAAAACAATCATCTGATGAAGTGGGTCTTAGCCCACAAAAGCTCATGATCCCTAAAATCTGTTAGTCTATAAAGGTGCTATAAGACTCTGTCACTTTTGCAGATCCAGACCAACACGGCTACCCCTCTGACATTAAATATCATGCAGTAGTAGGGTCAATTTAAACTACCCAAATAATATATTGAAATACTCTAGAGGAAAATCCTATTGTCCAGCAATAACACTTGTGTTTAACAAAGAAAAACATCATTGCCTCAATTTCCCCTATGCAAGATGAGGGTAGAGTGGTTTGTCTAAGGTTACACAGTAAGTCATTGAAAGAGTTTGGTCTAGAATCAAGGTCTCCTGAATCCTGTTCTAGCACCATGTCCTCTAGGCTAACCAGCCTTGACAGCCAAATATCCAGTCCAGAAATGTTATTTACTCCCCATAAGCCAAGCTTACATGGTGCAATGAATGGCCAGCACATCTGAACTGCTCAAAGTAAATGAGAATGACAACTGTTTACCTTGGTATTACAGGAGAAATCTAGCAACGGGTAAGCTAAACACTTCCCTTTCTGATGTTCAATAGAACCCGAGAGATAACATCATTCCTGGTGAATCACTTAAGGCAATGGCTCTCAACCTTTCCAGACTACGGTACCCCTTTCACAAGTCGGATTTGTCTTCTGTACCTCAAAGCTACACCTGACATAAAAAGTTCTTGCTCAGAAAATCAGGCATAAAATACAAACGGTATCAGTGCACATTACTAAAAAATTGCTTACTTTCTCATTTTTACCAAGTAATTATCATATAAATCAATTAGAACATACATGTTGTATTTATATTTCAGTGTATAGTATGTAGAGCAGTATAAATAATTCACTGTACAAAATTTTAGTTTATTCTGACTTCGCTAATGCTTTTTATGTAGCCTGTCATAAAATAAGACATATCTGGAGGAGCTGAGGTACCCCTGGAAGACCTCTGCATACTCCCAGGAATACAGGTACCCCTGGTTGAGAACCACTGACCTAAGGTATGTCTACACGGCCCATGGAAACAAGCCTCCCAGCCCAGGGCGAAAAATCAGTGTGAAAAAGAACACTTTGAAGTTGTGACTCAGACTGGAAGCTGAGCCTCTGAAACCCACTGAAGGGGGAGAGGTTTCAGAGCCCAAGCTGCAACTTCAAAGCACTGTCTACACATATATTTTTAGAGCACTATCACGAGCCCCACCACCAAAGTCTGTTGAGCTAAACTGATGGGCTTGCTTCTGAAAGCTATCTATCCCAGGTGCTGTGGAAGAGGAAAAGGGCTGGGTATCTAATCCAGTTGCATTCAGATACTCCCAGACCTATGCATGGGTTTGAATTAACGGAGCTTCCCAGCTTCCCATGCAGGGGCTTGGGGAGAAAAAGGACTCTACTGAACTTACTCCTTCCCATTTCCTGGCTTCATGCAGGGGCCTGAGGAAACGATGAGGTGTCTCTTCTGCACCCACCCACCCCCGTTGTCAGTTTCCTGTTATCATGAACTGTACAGAAATCTCCCTCAGCTTCCCAGTCCACGAGTCCCCCCCCTCACACACACAATGGGCTGAGAAGCAGAAGCAAAGGCTTGCCTAGACCTCCTATGCAGGGGTTCTAGAAAGAGAAGATATCCTCCTGGCTCCAAACTCGAAAAATGTGAGGTCCGTTGCTAAATTACATGTAAACATAGGGAAAACCATGCATGTAAGCCCCCTCAAAAATAGTCCATAGAGCAATACAAATAATCACAATACAGTGCAATTGACTTTGTGCATTTGTAGTTCTTTGCATAAAGTGTGTTTCTTGTAATGATAGTACTGTATGTAAAATATTCGGAGGCAAATGTAATTCAAGGTCATGTTGTCCCTCTTATTAAAATGTTGCTGTTTGAATAAAAACATTAAAGTATTCCAGTTGGGTTGAAATTATTTCCTGTTACTTTATAAATCATATTTGGCTTTTGACTAGTCAGTTTCAAAGCAGAAAAAAAAAGTGTTTCAGTTTGCTAGTATTTTCCAGGTGACATGTCAATTCTCAGCAAGAACAAGCACTCAAATTAAGTTTGTTTGTAATAAAAGTTTACGTGTAAAAAAAAAAAAAAAAAAAACTTTTCTTCTACTGAGTTTTCAGATTGCTGATCTAAGCAAAACAGGCAAAACTCTGATTAAGTACAAAAAGTACATTCTTGTGTTACAACATACAAAATAAAAATTAAGACACTGAAAATGAATATTTAAAACTAATTAGTAGGAATTTAAATTAAAACACACAAACTTCTTTAACATTGTCACAGACGAGAACATTCATAAAGCAAAAGAGAAAAGTTTTAAACATCTCTGAATTAATTTGTATTTGAAAGTAATTCTTTATAAAGAATGATTTCCATATTGTGCAGTACCACATCACTAGAGTTTAATAGGGAAATTAAGAACAAGGTATCATTTCACGTCCTAAAATATGATTAATACACCTTTTAATTCTAAACTGCAGATGTTATTCCTATAAAATGTTAAACCATTTTTAATTTCACTGAGCTACACCCCTTTCCCAATCTAAAAATAGCAAGTTTCACAGGTAAACTGAATGTTTCATAAAGCATTTCTTTTTATCTTCATTGCAGATTGGGGACTTGAGCCAAAATAGCGCTTGATGATGGCTATGTAATGTTTTCCTTAGTTTCACAGCCAGCAAACCACAGTCTACAAAATGGAAGAAATAATCCAGTCCTGATCACCCAGTAATATTGTTCCATAACAACCACAAAGGCAATATTTCCCTATGAGTATTATACAATTGTGATGCAAAACTCATTATGGTTCATTCAGGAAGACTGTTGTGGCCTTCCACACATGGCCTTTGTTGGTCAGTAGTTATTTAGTGGCATTTGCTCTGAAGTTCTATTAAAATTAACAGGTACTGCCACCAAATACTCTTATTTTCATCTAAAACTAAAAGATGAATCTCCCCAAGATTCCCCTCTAAAATATTATTTAAGGGACTGACAAACTACTTAGATTTTCCACCTCATTTCCCCAAATTACTGTTTCAAAGATTAGAGACAGTAATAATCATCAAGTAGAAAAAGACCAAAAAGGTCAAACATTTGCTGAAATCTAATAAAATTATGGAGAGTTGTAGGCATAAAAAAATGAATCAGAACACCAGGCTTCAAGGGTAATTACCAAAACACCGAAAAGAAAAATACTTGTAGAATAAGTGAGAACAAAGAAGTGGGTGTTAGTTTGTGCGTGATTTCACTTTCTCCTAAGTTTGTTATGAGATCTTTAATGTAGCCTCTTTCTTTAGGAGCAGTCTGCTATCTTGTAGCCCTTTCATCTATCATCCATTACCTATTTTTAATCAGAATAGATTATATATGGTCATGTGACTTCTGAATTTGGATCTATTACATCTAAACTCATAGCGAACCGATAACATTGTGCCAGATAGTTTCTTGGCTTTTTAAAAGGTCCATAGCAAAATCCCCAAACAAGGTTTCAATTTTCAAACACTTCGGAAACATTCATAGTTCCATAATTTAAGGCCTGAAAGAACCATTAGATCATCTAGTCCAGGGGTTCCCAAACTTGTTCCGTGGCTTGGCCAGGGTAAGCCCCTGGCTAGCCGCAAGACGTTTTGTTTACCTGAGTGGCTGTAGGTTCGGCTGCTCTCAGCTCCCATGGGGCACAGTTCGCCATTCCTGGCCAATGAGAACTGTAGGAAGCAGTGGCCTGCCCCACACTGCTTCCTACAGTTCCCACTGGCTGGGAATGGCCAGTGGGAGCTGTGAACAGCCAAACCTATGGCCACTCAGGTAAACAAAACATCTTGCGGCCAGTCAGGGGCTTACCCTTGCCACGCCATGGAACAAGTTGGGAACCCCTGATCTAGTCTAACCCCCTGTATATCTCAGGCCATAGAACTTCACCCAGTCAGCCCTGTATTGTGCCCAATAACTTGTGTTTCAGAAAGGCATCTAATCTGGTTTCTTTCAATGGTTAAATTACGCTCAGTGTTAAAAGGTTGGGCCTTATTCCTAATCTGAATTTCTTTTCTGGGGAAAAATACTTATCTAACAATATTTCAATCTTACATCGATGGATCTCATTTAGCTTATGATTAAATAATGTAGTGTTAATGAGGATATCTGAAAGTGATTCCTCATGCACTATCTTGGGTTTATCATTTTGATTGCCAAAATATTGCTTTGATATGCATATCAGCATGAGTTAGTCTATATGGAAAAAGAGATTGCTTGGTCATATAATTACACACCGGTAAGAGAAAACGTTCCTCTTCCCTCAATCTGTAAACCAAGATTCCCTTTGTACTTAGTTCAAACTGTAACAAAAACAAAACCAGAACGAGCTGAAGAGAACATAGGAAAATATTCTTAAATTTTGCAACTAATTTAATAAAATAAATAAATAAATAAGTCTATGAATGCAAAAAGAGAAAGGAGAAAAGCAGAACACTGAGTGCCAGGAGATCTAGGTTTTAGGTCCAGCTCTGTCAGATTTCCTTTGTGGCCTAGTTCATGCCATCTAAACATTTATACCCCAATTTCTTCATCTGTAAAAAGTGAATAACTATTGCATAAAGTGTTTCTAAGGTGTTGCAATATACTTTGGTGGAAGGATAACTATCCATTTACTATTCATTTGTGAAGGTTTCAAAAAAAGAGTCAAAACAAAGAAATTATGAAAGTTTCTATTCTTAACAGGTCAGTTTTAGAGCGCAATCCTGCCAGGTACTTCAAGACCTTAACTTTCATGATAGAAGTCTAGTTTAGTTCTTCCCAGGATCAAACCGTTGAGTCTTTGTTAATTTTATTTATCACCAACATTTATGATTATTTCTATTTGATTTGGGATTTATATTTTCACTAGCGAAAATACCCAGCGTTGCTCGGGTCCGTCGGAGGTGGGGAGGGGGCAGAGAGCTGAGTGAGTGCGGGGTCCATTGGAGGGGGGAGGGGGCAGAGAGCAAACTAGTTAGTCTCGAAGGTGCTACAACTATTCCTTGCTTTCTTTACGGATACAGACTAACACCGCTGCTATTCTTGAACCTGTTATATACTTGTTTGATACAACTACACTTCACCAGTATTCTGGTTCTCTCTCTCTTTATTCAGAAGTTAATACTATTTCACAGCTAATCTTAAGAATTTAAGTCATTCTATTAATGGACTGAACATCACAACATAGCCAAAAACGAAAGCTTTCCCGTGTTAAGGGTGTAGAGCATCTTCACCTCTGTTATGTTTTGCATCACTGTAACTCCAGTTACAAATGTGAGAAATTCGAAGATGCTTTAGAGATAAGAAGTTGGAAGGGTGTTTGCTGAAAGTGCACTGACTTACCTGAACATTGCTTAGGATAGACTCACTCTTCTCTCTCACGTCTCTAAATGGGCATCTCTTGGAAAGCATGAGCAGGCGAGCCAGCATCTCATTCAATCTGTCCAGAGCTGTAGCAGAAGCCAAGTGTCCTTCCGATGACTTTGGAGGAGGATCCTCCTTTACAGGCGAAATTCGTGTTGTTCTCCGCAAAACAGTTTGCCGGATGTTTTCCAAGGCAGCGTCTCTGGTGCTGGCATCCCGGCTGCACAGCCCATCCCACCTCACCTCTCCCTCCCTCTCCTCCATCCTCCCTCGCTTTCTAGTCGCCTCCAGGCCGCGCAAACCTTCACCAGCTTCGCCTCGTAGAGAAGTAACAACAGTTCGCCAGGAAAAATCAAGGGCGGGCCCAGCCCATGGATGTCCCCACCAGCCCCCGCTTTGTCGGTTCTCGCCCTTGGAGCCGCCACGCGTTTCACCTCCCCGGGCAGATGCCGCTCTGGGCGCAGGGGGCCCGGCCTCCCCTCACCATGGCAGCGGGGCGGGACGGAGGGCTGCGGAGCTTTGCTCTCGCTGGAGCCTGGGCAGCCCCCGCGTCCCGGGGTAGCGAAGGTCCAAGCAGGGACGAGGGAGGTTCGCAATCAGCGCGCAAGGCTCGGCCCCCGCTGCTGCAGAGCCGGGGAGCTTCCCATAGGGAGAAGCGGGGCTGGCGGGGCGGCTGCCACCACCCCAGAGGGCACGTCCCGGATGAGGCGGTTCAACCCCAGGGTGGGGGCGGCTGCCGACCCCCGGCCTCAGGGCGGGGTGCAGCAGCGCCGCAGTCCCGCCAACGGCCGGGCGCTCGGGCCGGCTCCTCTTCGGCGGCGGACACCCAGCGCGGCAGCTACAACAGCCGGAGCGAACTACACGGACCCCGCCCCCCCTGTGCCCGGGGCTTCGCTAGGAGAGCGACGACTGAACCAGCGCACGCTCCGTCCGCCCATCCGCCCTCCCGCAATGACAGCGGCCCCGCCCAACCCTCGTCTAACTGTCAAATCCCAACCCTCTCCCGTGACCGCTCGGTGACAGACAAACCCTTTCAGCCAATCACGTGTCAGAGGCATAACTCGGAGCCAATCACGATGACGAAGAGACGGGGAATCGGGCTGGGGAGCCGCTCTCTTTTGCGAGGGCTAGTGGGATTTGTAGTCGAGCCGAACTCCTGCGCCTGTTGAAGAATAAAACTACAACCCCCAGAAGGCAATGTGCATGTAGCTCACGTCATGGGCTGGAGGCGGGGAAGAGGGCTGGGTTATTGGGTAATAGTTGCACTGATCTTGTTGTGTCAGGGAGATCACAAGGATCAATGGAAAGCCAGTTTCAGTGCTCCTACCTCCTTATTACCCAGTGTCATGACCAGGGTTGGGCAGACAGGTCTTTGTGACATTGGACAAGTCACTTTACCTTTCCATGGCTGTGTCCTCATTTCTGCCCCCCATCCAATCTCTTGTGTATCTGATCGGTTTGTAAACAATTCAGTGTAGAGAACGGCCTCTTACTGTGTATTTATAGAGTATTGTCCATTCCTGCAATTTTGATTGTTTTCTTGAAGCCCTAGCTCCTGGAATCATGTGGATTATATAAGGCTGTCAGCTTTCATTAAAACAATAAGTTTCTAACCCACATGGTTAGGGAAGAAAGCTTGGAAACATTAATGCTAAAAACTTAAAAACTAGAAGGTATATATATATTCCCCCACCCCATCTTTTATATAATTGTGATTTATAAACCAATTAGATTATTTTTGGGTCCTGATTTGGGATTATGAATGTTTAGGATTGGCAACACTAGTACAGTTGTAAAATGGGATAAACCTTGTTATGGGCTGAATTAAGATCTTGTTAAAATCAATGTGTGAATCTTCTTTTAAGATTACTATAAGGAACACTTAAATGGCCCACATAAAATGCAAAATGGAGTCTGCCTAGAAAGTAGGACTATATGGGCAAAAGGTTCTACTATGTACTGTTCTGATCAAGTAGGGATAAGTGTGGGAAAAAGTACAGCTGGGAGAGCAAACAAGGAACTGGCAGAGACTCAGAGACAACAAGAAAACCAAGCAGCAGCCTGTAAGTATGGCCCAAGGAGAAGCCTAGAGAAAGATTCTTGGCTGGAGGTGCTAGCTGAAAGATGTTTGGGTTGTAAACTGGCTTGGATGTTTGTTTGTTGCTGTGATTGAAACTGGTCTTGTCTTGGATGTTTTGTTTCTTATTTTTCTTCTCAAAAGTCCAGTACACTAAAGGAGAATGTGGTTTCTGTTATCCAGTGGTTGCTGAATCTTCAGCGGTGGGGGAATCATGGTGGAAAAATGAGTGGTGAATCTTTAAAATTATGTGTTTCTATACTATTCTGTTTCATAGTCTCTTGATTACATGATAGAAAATCTATCCCATCTTCTGAATGGCTTAAGGGGTATCCAGGGGGGAGCATGTTCTATGGCAAAACTTTTTGGGGGAAAGTAGCGTGTTTTAGAAACAAATTCTAAAGAATTAGTGAGGCCATGAGGCCGGTGGCAGCAAGTTGCAACAAAACTCATCTTCCAATAGTCTCATTAAATATTTGAGACGTCAAAGGAAAAAAACTATCCTGCTCTGAAAGTGCTTATCACAGAAGTGTAGGGCTGGCAGGGCCCTGCATTGAGGCAGGACCAAATATACCTAGACCATCCCTGACAGGTGTTTGTCTAGCCTGTTCTTAAAAACCCCAATTAACAGGGATTCCACAACCTCCCTTAGAAGCTTATTCCAGAGTTTAATTATCTTTATAGTTTAGATATCTCATATCTAACCTAAATCCCCCTTGCTGGGGATTGAGCCCATTGCTTCTTGTTCTATCTTCAGTGGAAACTGTAAAGACTTGATCATTCTCCTTTTTATAAAAGTCCTTACTATAGTTGAAGGCTGTTATCACATCATTCCCCTCCTTCCCATCTTTTTTTCTGGATTAAATAGGCCCAGTTTCTTAAATCTTTCCTCATAGCTCAGGTTTTCTAAATCTTTTGTCGTTTTTGTTGTTCTTCTCTGCTCTCTTTCCAATTTACCGACATCTTTTCTACAATGTGGCACCCAGAACTGGACACAGTACTCCAGGTAATGCCTCATCAGTGCCAAGTAGAGGGGGATAATTACTTTGTGTGTCTTACATATTCCATTCCTATTAATATATCTCAAAATAAGTCAGTACTAGAAATAACTATTCCTTAACTCATTAGTTCTTCATTGTAATTGTCTTTACCAACCACCTACTCTTAGAATTGCCCTATCCTAGCTAAAATATGTCTTTCTGTTTGCTATTGCACTTGCCCTACTGATTAATATAATTGTTTAACCCTTTTATTATTGCGGTAGCCTTTCCACATGAAGATGGTTTCCTATTTTGAATGACTACTGATTCCCATCCCCCATCACATCAGAGCCTTAATTTTCTAATGAGGCTCAGGAGCTCCAGAGCCTAATTATTTCCTCCTGCTTACCAATCTGCCAGGATACTCAGACCTGCCTCACACTCCAGAAGGCTTCTAGCATTGCTTCTGCTCTAATTGGCAAATGCAAATTGTTGTGGGGGGAAATAGAAGAGGGCCAGGTGAGTAAACAGCAGATGAAAGATAGCATGTTAATATCAATAGCACTACAGGTCTGAGCACTAGAAAACAAACACAGTAGAAAAGGAGATAGATATATTTTTCTGCTGGGGCTGATGTATGTGCTTAAATCCCAATCAGTTTTAAGAGTGTACAGCAGCTCTCAGGAGTAGGCCTTAAGTATTAGAGGAAGCAATTAAATAGAGTTTCTTATGAATGGGAAGAAACTGCTCCTTTATTTCATTGCAAATAACATTTTGTTGCTAGTGAATGCAGAACAAGATATGAGAAAAAGGGGACTGGAAGAAGGTGCAAAAAATGAAAGAGGGATGACTGAGAGGAGGATGAGGAAGAACAATGGGGGAAATGGGAGTGATTGGATGGAGGAGTTATGAGAAGGATTTATTAGGAAGAAGAAACATGGTATTAATTCATATGCTTGTTCTTTGTAGACAACTCTTATTTCCTCATTTCAGAGGGGTTATGTTTAATTATTATTGAGTGATTTGAGGAAAGGACATTTTAACTGTCGATAATGTATCCTAAACTATCCTAGATTTGTCTAGTTGTATGCTATTATGGTAATATATATACAGTGAAACCTCGATTTAACGGACCTCCATTTAACGGACTTCGGATGCAACGGACAAAATTTTTCAGAGTCTGATGCATCCGAAGTCCGTTTCTGGAGGGCTGGCTGTGGGCTCCCTGCTGCTGCCCGAGGCTGGAGCCGGGACCCTGCGGGGCTCTGAGCCCGCGCGCGGCTGCAGCCGCCGCGGATCGAGCCGGGGGCGGGCTGCCGCCTGGCCCCCGGCAGCAGTCACCCTCCCTGCAGGGTCCCGGGAGCCGGGACCCTGCGGGGCTCTGAGCCCGCGCGCGGCTGCAGCCGCCGCGGATCGAGCCGGGGGCGGGCTGCCGCCTGGCCCCCGGCAGCAGTCACCCTCCCTGCAGGGTCCCGGGAGCCGGGACCCTGCGGGGCTCTGAGCCCGCGCGCGGCTGCAGCCGCCACGGATCGAGCCGGGGGCGGGCTGCCGCCTGACCCCCGGCAGCAGTCACCCTCCCTGCAGGGTCCCGGGAGCCGGGACCCTGCGGGGCTCTGAGCCCGCGCGCGGCAGCAGCCACCGCGGAGCGAGCCGGGGGCGGGCTGCGCCTGGCCCCCGGCAGCAGTCACCCTCCCTGCAGGGTCCCGGGACCCTGCGGGCTCTGAAGCCGCGCGCAGCGGCCGCTGCGCTTTTGAGCCGGGGGCGGGCGGGCTGACAGCTCCCGCCCGGGTCCCAGCAGCCGGGGACCCCAGCGGGCGGGTTGACGGACTAATTCGGGCGAGGGGGTATCCGTTAAATCCGAAAGTCCTGTTATTTAATAATTTTAAAAAATTATTAAATAACGGACTTTCGGCTTTAACGGACACCCCCTCGCCCGAATTAGTCCGTTAAATCGAGGTTTCACTGTATAAGTCAAATGGTGTATGCGTGCGTGTATGTATGTGCACTTACTCCTTCCACACCGTTTGAGCTAGAGACTTGAAATTTGGTACAGTTAGAGGTCTTAGGGTCCTAATCAGGGTAAGAGTTGAATTTTTTTCAAGTCTCACCTCTGACGCCCCCCAGGGGTGAAATTATTTAAAGGCCAATCACATCAGCTGGGCAGCTGCTGTTCTCTGTGACATAGTTATGATTTCATAATACCCACTCCAACGGACCCCGCACTCGCTCAGCTCTCTGCCCCCTTCCCCCTCCAACGGACCCCGCACTCGCTCAGCTCTCTGCCCCTCCCCACCGCCGACGGACCCGAGTTGGGTTTGGTCGGAGGGTAAGTGAGGTAGGGGTGTCGGGTTTGGTCGGGGGATGAGGTGTGGGTGTCGGGTTTGTTTGTAGTGGTAGGTAGGGGTGTCGGGTTTGATTGGGGGGGAAAGTGAGGTGGGTGTGTCAGGTTTGGTCTATGGGGGGTGAGGTGTGGGTGTTGGTCAGGGGGTGTTGGGGTTGGTAGGGGGGTGACGTGGGGGTGTTGGGTTTGGGTGGGGGGGCTGAAAATGTGAGTCGGGGTTGGTCGAGGGGTAAGTGAGGTGGGGGTGTCGGGTTTGTTCGGGGGGGTGAGGTGGGGGTGTCAGGTTTGCTCTCTGCCCCCTCCCCCCTCCAATGGACCCCGCACTCGCTCAGCTCTCTGCCCCCTCCCCACCTCCGACGGACCCGAGCAACGCCGGGTATTTTCGCTAGTTATTAATAAATCTAAGCTTGTAACCTAGTCCCTGTAAGTGCTAAACTCAGCTCTTAGCTGTGTAGAAGAGTTATGCTTAATTTACTTGAATGCTATTTTCCTACAGCACCTAAGACCTGATTTTATGGAATACTTATGACTAGGGGCTTGTCTTCACTGCCCATGACAGCGATCGATCTGTTAGCGATCGATTTCTCACGTCTCATGAAGACGCGAAAAATTGATCGCCCGTGGCGCCCCTGTCGACTCCGGAACTCCAGCTTACCGAGAGGCGCAAGCTGGAGTCGCCAGGGGAGTGCGCCACTGACTGCCGCCGCCATGAGGACAGCTGGTAAGTCAGCTGAAGATACGCCAACTTCAGCTACGTGAATCACGTAGCTGAAGTTGCGTATCTTCAGTCGATTTCCGCCCCCAGTGAAGACCAACTGTAAAAAAACATTCTAGATGTGGAATTGGGCCTATTAACTTCAATTAAATAAATAGCAAAACTCTAACTTAAATGGGTGGAGGATTTGGCTCAATGTATTGGCTACTTCACAGGACTGGGACCTTGGTGCCAAAAAGATTGCTTTACAAAATATTTGGTTTCCTCAACCTTGGTTATTTCCCAACCTTACTTCAATATATCTAATAGTAATTCCACTCTTTCTACTAAGAGAAAATTGTAAATCTAATTATCTTTCTTTTTTTCTCCCCAAGAGAAGTTTTGCATGAGTTTTTTGAATTAAGAATGAAGGGGTTGTGGTACAGCTTCCACAGTAGCTTGATCAAAGAAGTGGGGTCCTGTAAGCTTTCTGTTTATCCAATCCTGAGTCTATCATCAAGCATGTACCTTACAGACAAAAAGGTGACTACTCCCATAGATCCTCTTTTTTGTAAAAAAAAAATTCTCTGTGGTCACTAAGCCACTGATTTACTAAATCATTAATCACCTGCTTAAGACCCATTTAGCGTGGGACTTCATTAGGACTTTAGCCATGTGTTTAAGTTAAATAGGTGCTTAAGTGTTGTGCCAGCTCAGGGCTAGGACTGATTTAGACCCGTGACTGTTAGCAATAGTGGGCATGCCTTC
Organism: Sternotherus odoratus; assembly: GCA_032164245.1. Classification (NCBI taxonomy): domain Eukaryota; kingdom Metazoa; phylum Chordata; order Testudines; family Kinosternidae; genus Sternotherus; species Sternotherus odoratus. The sequence continues at coordinate 66,612,223 of JAVMKO010000003.1, forward strand.
CAATAGTCCTGAGTTTTGTGGGACTGTCTCATTTTGATGCCCAACACTCCCTGTCCTGGTTGAAGTAGAATGCTTCCTGCATTCAGTGGTTTCTGATGCTGTATGCACATTGAACATAGTGTGTACAATTGGCAGGGAAAAGGATAGGGAGGGCATCAGCTTCATCTGCTCCTGGGTATGCTCAGCCTCCTTGGGTATGCTCGCTGGCCGCAAGGAAGAACAGGAATGGAGAGGGATGCTTGCTCCTGAGCAGGCTGGGTTGGATGGTGGAGACTGAGCATGGCACAGGTGTGCAAGGTGCTGAGGCCAGTGGTTGCAGTGGGGATGGCTCCACAGGGATTGACTATGACCAGTTGTCCCACTTTAGCCACTTGAAATGTTGGGAGGTGTGACAGCAGGTGCCCTACCATAGATAGAAGGCCACCGCTGCCGCCACCACCATGTTTCTAGCTTGTCTAGATTAGGGGAAGTTCCCCTTTTGTCCTGGTGTTAAATTACACTGGTGCAATATCCTTAGATTTGCTCTGAGCGGTGTTCTAGTATGTGCTAGTTAAAATGGTGATGGCAGGGATGGGTGACTGAGCATTCCTGTGAGTTTAGACTAGGGTGACCAGATGTCCCAATTTTATAAGGACAGTCCTGATTTTAGGGTCTTTTTCTTATATTGGCGCTTATCACCCCCCCCATCCCCTGTCCCGATTTTTCACACTTGCTGTCTGGGCATTCTAGTTTAGACCTTCAGTGCATCGGGGGTGAGGTTTGCCTATGATATGTTTTCCAAGGGGGAGAGAGTAGTTCTTTGCTCTTGCATATCAGTATGGTATTGGTTTTAAAATAACTTATTAGGATAGACTACACAGCTGTTTAACCTTTCTCTTAGTTCCTGGTGGAAAACAAAGCGCGGGGGAAGGGGAGGGGGACAGTTGAGACCCATTTGGATTGTGTCACGAAACAGACATCTAAGCAATCTCTTGCCAGCCACAGTTGTCTCAAGGGAATAAAGCAGCAGCCAACATACTGTGAGTTTCTTGGTACTGCCTATGTTGTTGTAATTAAACTGAATTTCTGTTTTAATGTGTCAGATAAACAGTGAGTCATTCCTTCGGTACAATTGAGGGTTTAGTGTGTTCAAAGGTGAATAAAACTATACCCAATAGGTCAGTTCTGAAGATGGATAGTTTTGTTTTCCCAAAATACAAATCCATATATTTGATTTAGCTTTATTTTTGAGAGAAAAGAAAGTAAATCAAAATAGAACGCCTTACACTTTTAAAAGTTTGAATCAAAGAAGCCATTACAGTTTGCACAATGGGTACCTTTTGAAAGACAAATCAAGTTTGAAACAGTTACAAAACTGGGTGGAGGATGTCGATATTCTCAATGATGTGGACTCAGTATGATGATAGGCTTGCACTATTAACCAGTCTTTTAAGTTCACACAAATAAAACCCTTTGAATTTGTTGTTTTTCAATAAACTAAAACTACATGTTGTCCAAGGTGGCCAAACACTTTCAGGTTTCCACCCTGTCATAAGTATGAAGTGTCTTAAAATTACTGTTTTACCTGTAATTGGTTAACTGAACAGGAGAGGGGGGTGACATCAGAGCTAGCCTATCTAGAGACAAACAAGGAAGTTAGTCTCACTTCTACCGGGGCTTTCGGTCTGCCTCCATCTTCCCCAACTCTGGGGGTATGGATCTTCCTACTTTTCCTTTCATATGTTTCTAATTTAGACTAACAGTAAGTAGAATTGTGATTGTATAAGTTTTGTAACTGATCTGTGGTGTCTCTAACCTCATCAGGAGGAGAAATCTCAAGAAAGGGGTTAGGGCTAGAAAATTAAGTACCTGTGAAGTTTGTGTAAGTTGTAAGCTTTTCTCTTTTCTTTAATAAACCTTTTTTGTTATAAGAATTGTCTGATAATTCTAGTGAAGGGATCCTAGCTTTGGATCGGGCAGTTAGTCATGGTTAGTGAGGATCTGTGTGCTTGAATTGCTACTAGGTAACGGGGGAGGGGCTGTGGCTCGGAGTCTGTGTTCTTTTCTCTCTCAGCTGGAAAGGAGGGAGAGAGAGGGGGTTCAATGTGCCCCAATCCATGGTTTTGGAATATTCACATTGATGGTGGCAGCAAATTTGCAAGCCCCAGCTGGAGTAGTTGGGTTTTGGGGGGAAAAGAATTAACCTAGGCTGGAAAAGTAGCTTAGAGTTAAGTGGTCATGCATAAGAGACCCCCACATTTTTACCCTAGAGTTTAGAGTGGGGGAGGTTACTCTCTTACACACCCTTACAACATTTTTGTGAAAGTTATAATTACTTGACTATAAGAGGTCATAATTGGACTTTGTCTTTTTGTAGTGTTGAGCACATTATTGATGTATCTTAATTCACGTATCATTGACATGGTAATTTGTGCTAAAGATCTATAATCACTTCCTCAAAAACAACGAGGAGTCTGGTGGCACCTTAAACACTAACAAATTTATTTGGACATAAGCTTTCATAGGTAAAAAACCCACTTCTTCAGATGTACCTGTTTTTTTTGTGGATACAGACTAACATGGCTATCTCTCTGATACACAATCATGTCCAGTACTTGACAATACATGTATTCTACATTCTCCGGGTGTTTTATTTAAAATAAGGTAGGGTTACTGATGTATGCAGTTTTTATGGATCACCATCTATCTGTATGTCCCAAAAATGAGAGCAATATGGGCCATACTCTAATCCATTGGTTCTCAAAGTGGGGGTCGTGATCCCTCGGGGGGGGGTCACGGCCCACTTATGTGGGGGTCGTGAACCCTGATCCCAGTGGCAGGCTGATGACTCCAGTGGCGGGCTTCTGGATCCAGCCCCGCCCCCAGCCAGCGGGCTGCCGGCTCCTGCCCTGACCCACCAGTGGGCTGCTGGCTCCGGCCCCGGCCCCAGGAGCGGGCCCCGACCCTGGCCCCTGGGGCGGCTGGCCGGCTCCGGCCACGATCCCTGGGGTGGGCTGCCGGCTCCTGCCCCGACCAGCCGGTGGGCTGCTGGCCTCAGCCCCGACCCCAGCGGACGGATGGCGCCAGACCTGAGCCCGGTCGTGGGCTCCAACCCCGGCCATGGGCTCCAGCCCTGACCCGGTGGCAGGCTGCCGGCTCCAGCCGCGATCTCCGGGGTGGGCTGCTGTTCCTGCCCCAACCCGCTAGTGGGCTGCTGGCCCCAGCCCTGACCCCAGCGGACCGAGGGCTCCAGCTCCATCCGCGATCCCTGGGGCTGGCAAACTGGCCCCTGCAGGGGGCTGCTTGCTCCAGCCGCAATCCCCGGGGCGGGCTGCTGGCTCCTGCCCCGATCCCAGTGGGCGGCGGGCCCTGACCCTGGTGGGCGGTGGGCCCCAGCCCCGACTCCCGCAGTGGGCTGCTGGCCCCAGCCCTGACTCCAGTGCCAGTGGTGGGCGGTGGGCTCCTGCCCTGACCACCACGGCAGGCTGCGGCTCCCCCGGGGCAGGCTGCTGACCCCCAGTGGCCAGCTGCTGCACCAGCCCCAATCCAGCCCCTGTGGTGGGTGGCTAGCCCCAAGCTCCTCCAGCCCAGCTCAACCCCCCCCCCCCAACTCCACAACACCTCCAGCGCTGCTCCACCTCCAAACAAAGGGTGCCAAACAGAAGTTTGGCCAGGCACCATTTTGCCTATGACTGACCCTGGTAAGGAGACAACATTTGCAGCTGAACAGGTACTTTTATTAACAATCATACATACAAGTGCAAACTTTCTGCTGAAAATAACGGCCAGTTGTACTACTAAAACTGCTAAAAAACGAAAGTATCTCCAGTCTTTTAAACTTGGCTTTACCAGGATCATCACCTCTGGTATTGAAAAACCGCAATGTGTCATTTTGGTGAAGTTTTATCTGCTGAATCAATGAAACCATGCAAAATGCAGGGATAAATAAAATAACTTTCCCACTTATTTTTAATTCAATAAAAATGTGTTTTAGTCTTAATTTAAAAAGCAGTGAGAAAAGGTAAATCAATTTTAAGCAATGGGGTTTACTTTTAGTAAACATTTTAACAGTATTAAATATAAAAAATGTGTATTTAATTTCTAGAGGGGGTTGCGGTCAGAAGCTCAGTGTTCAAAAGGGGTCGCCAATACAAAAAGTTTGAGAACCACTGCAAGTCTAATCAGAGATTGACAATACACTTTTGGATCCCTATGACCTGAAAACTAAATTTAACTTTTACTGGAAATCTGACTTTGTTCCACTAGCAGTGCTAAAGCTCCACCGGTGCTAGTGCAGATGAGGCACCAGTGTTCTTACCACGCAGTTATCTAATCCCTACTCAGTGCAGGGCAAGATGAGTTGATGTTAAAATCTCTGTTTGCCTCCTGACTACTGCAGAGAAGCTACCGGTAGCAAACTCCCCAAAGAGCAAGTCCAGACATCACTAGAGGTGGATTGTCATAAGTGTAAAGTGCTGGAGAGGGTTAATGTTACCTGAGAGCAAGTGATGTAAGAGCTTCCTTGCCGGGAGGGAGGGAGGGAGTTTAGTTTCAGTTTGAGTTTGGCTTGCCATGTAGTTTGGCAAGGGTCCCGGAGCGTCTCTGGCTTTTGAGAATGACTCTACTTCCTTCTTATATTCCTACTTAGCTGACTGTGAGTGATCTTTTGATTTCGTAAGTTCTGTGCCTATTTGGGGTGTCTATCCTTTTCAGAGGGGGAATTAGGGAACTCTAAATTGTAAGTTGTACTGTAGCCTATGTTCTAATCTCTTTTCTTTATTAAATCTTGTTAGTTATAAAAAGCAGTTGGTTTATTTCCCTTAAGGTTTTCTCTGCTTCCAGTCTGGGAAGAGACGAGGGAGGGGAATAGGTAAAAGGATCAGCTCAGGGTAGAAGCTGAGACCGGAGTTCTGTGTTGTCTGCCCTGGGCTATCCGGGAAGTGATACAGTGAGAGTACCCTTATCTCTCAGGGAGAGAGAGAGAGAGAGAACAGGAGGGTTTTGGGGAGTCTGAGTACCCCACTCCAGGGCCTGGAGATTTGCTCAGATGGTGGCAGCCAGGAATCCCCAAGTTCTCAGCTGGTAAAGTGTGGGAGTCTGGGGGTGCAGAGGATTAATTTAAACTGGGGAGCAGTTAAAATTAGTTGGTCTGGCATACAAGAGTCCTTTTCTCTGTACTCAAGAGCACAGAGCCTGGGGTACACACTCTAACATGGCTATTGCGGATAGATGAGGTGGGGTTAAAAACAGTTTAGTTTTGACTATGGGATTTACCCGCTCCTGCAAGGGCATGTGTTGCTAGCAAAGGGACAGTTAGGGAATCGGGGACACAGGTCCGGGCCGGGTCCGCTCTACACGGGGGACATGCTAGGGGGCTGAACAAGCTGGGGAACCCTTGTGCGGCAGGCGACTGGCAAAGGTAGCGACTCGCTCCGCTCTAGGCAGGGCTCGAGGGCCTCTGACCGCGCCCAGCTAGTGGGCGGGGAGCCCCGCTGGAGGGGAGGGGAGGAGCTCCAACCGCCTGCTGCGGCTGCTCGCCGGTCACGGAGCGAGCTGAGGGGCGGGCCCGGGCCGCCTCTCTGGGCGCGGCTCGGAGCGGGAGGGAAGGCGGCACATTTAAAGCTGGGCCCGGGTAGCGGGCGGTCCCCGCCTGCAGCGAGTCTAGTGCGGCCAGAAGGCGGTAGGAGCCGGTAACGCGGCGCTGCGGGAGGGCTGGTCCCTGCCGCCCCCCTGCTTCTCTCACCCGGCTCGTCCTGCCTGTCCCCTCGGCTCGGGGACCCCGCGAGCCGCCTGAGGTAACTGCAGCCCCCTCCCTAGCGCCGGGGCTCGCGCTCGCACCCTCCGCAGCAGGGGCCCGGGCAGGGGGCTCCAGGGACGAGCAGCGGCAGAGCCAAGCCCCGGCGCTGCTCTTCGCCTGCTCCGGCGGGCGCTCGGGCCGCTGCTGCGCTGAGACCCGGGGCTGGCTGTCCCACCTCGCTGAAGCGTCCCCGCAGCAGGTCCAGTTGGTGACCCCGGGAAAGGAGCCTCTCGAAGGAGAGCGGAGTTGTCTGGACCCTGGTGGTCGATCGGACGCTGCCGACATCCCCGCGTACAAAGGCGGGAACGGGGCTTGGTGGGTTGCTTTTGTACTTTTGCAGGTGTAGTGAAGCCGGGACATGGAAACCTCCCTAGTGGAGGGGAGCGGCGTGTCCCTCGTGGCCTTAGGAGCTAACAGTGCAAACAACGAGCTGATTAAAGAGTGCCCCGCATCTGACCCCCCCCCCATGCTTCTCGCCACCTGGCGCCCCACCTGCCCCATCCACCCCTCTCTGACGGTCCCTACACCCCCCACCCCTGACTGCCCCCATCCAACCCCTCCCCGGTCAGGCTATGGCTCTGCAGCTGCGCTGCCCCTCAAGAGCTCGCCACCTCACCGCCCAGAGCATTGCCTTGGCGGCAGGGGGAACTGAGGCTGTGAGGGAAAAGGGATCAGCAGGGGAGGGGACGGGCCGCGAGCTCCGGGGCGGGGCAGGAGAGTCCCATGGGCTGTAGTTTGCCCACCTCTGGCCTAGGTGCCTAACTCAGGCTTTGTGGATTGCATTGTTCCTGTGATTATTTTCTCGGTACCTGAAAATTAGGTGTTGTGGTGATGAATGTAAATCTAAGCCTTGGGTAACTTTTTTTTTTTCCAACTACAGAAAAAAAGATACCCGGTATTAAATCCCTCCAGTATTAAACTCCCGTAAACTAGAAAGAAGGGATCATGAGATAATGTACTACATGCTTACTTACGTATTCCTGTGCTTCTTGCCCCATGCCAGTAGAATTGTCTGCTGCATTTTATCATCTGCTGCTTAGTAATCAATCAAGACTGCATATGGTCTCCTGCCCTGGTGAAGAAGGCTTTCTCATCAGTATGAGCTACTGTGGTGGGGTTCAATTTAGATAACATGGCTTGTAATCTATAGGTATGATGTAGCAGTGTTCTGTATGACAGCCTAGAATACAGTGGTTGTCAGTAGCAATAAAACTGCATTGGAATGTTGTGGGCTGAAGTACTCTCCAGGAAAGGATGGTGATTTGTACATGATTTTGAACAGATTATTTATTCACTAAAACTATCTAACAGAAGTTTTCAGGGTGGACTTTGACAGTTTGATTGTGTCCCAGGTCTTAGGGAAACTTTTACAAGCTCCAGTTCCTCTGAAGGCTTAGCTGTGAGAATGTCTTGAAATCAGATATGTACTCTCCAGAAGATTTCTGAGCTTGATAGCATTTATTTAATAGCAATTTAGGACATGTAAAAAGACAGGGAACAAAGGGTAGGAATAAGTGGTAAACTTTCAGAATGGAGAGGGTTAACTAGTGGGGTTCACTAAGGGTCAGTCCTATGACCAATTCTATTAAACTTATTTATAAATAATTTGGAGAAATGGGTAAACAGTAAGGTGGCAAAGTTTGCAGATACTAAACGGCTCAAGATAGTTAAGACCAACGCATACTGTGAAGAACTTCAAAAAGGTCTCACAAAACTAAGTGGGTAACAAAATGGCAAATTAAATTTAATGTGGATAAATGTAAATTAATGCACATTAACCCCCCCCCACACACACACTATACATACAATATGATGGGGGCTAATTTAGCTACAACTAATAGGAAAAAGATCTTGGACTTATTGTGGATAGTTCTCTAAAGACATCCACACAGTGTGCAGCGGCAGTCAAAAAAGTAAACAGGATGTTAGGAATAATTAAAAAGGGGATAGAGAATAACACGGAGAATATCTTATTGCCCTTTATGTAAATCCATGGTGCGCCCACATCTTGAATACTGCATCCAGATGTGGTTTCCTCATCTCAAAAGGGATATACTGGTATTAGAAAAGATTCAGAGAAGTGCAACTAAAATGATTAGGGGTTTAGAACAGCTGCCATATGAGGAGAGATTAAAGAGGCTTGGAAAAGAGGAGACTAAGGAGGGATATGATAGAGGTATATAAAATTGAGTGGTGTGGAGAAAATGAATAAGGAAAAGTTATTTACTTGTTCCCATAATACAAGAACTAGGGGCCACCAAATGCAATTAATGGATAGCAAGTTTAAAAAAATAAAATGAAGTTTTTCACACCGCGCACAGTAAACCTGTGGTACTCCTTGCCTGAGGAGGTTGTGAAGGCTAGGAACATAACCGAGTTTAAAAGAGAACTGGATAAATTCATGGAGGTTAAGTCCATTAATGGCTATTAGCCACAATGGGTAAGGAATGGTGTCCCTAGCCTCTGTTTCTCAGAGGTGGGTGATGTATGGCAGGAGAGAGATCACTTGATCATTATCTGTTAGGTTCACTCACTTTGGGGTACCTGTCGGTAGACAGGATACTGGGCTGGATGGACCTTTGGTCTGACCTAGTACGGCTATTCTTGTGTTCTTATGAGGAAGGTATCTGACCTAGACTCTCCAATTTCATAAGTAGCTTGAAGATGCTGCATACCAGGATGTTTGTTTGTTCTTTTTCTGTTTTAAATGCCCTCTGAAACATCAACACTATGACCGCTTTTTCTGGATTTTATATTTTTTTCTGAGTATTTATTTTTTTTCCAATTGACTCTGCTTCTTCCTGTGTGATGGTTTATTTTGTGACTGCACCAAATGAGTGGTGTAAATTACTTTGTCTAAACAGAAACCATGTTGATGCTGTGTTGAATAGACATTGGGGGTTTGTACTGGAAGTGGTACAGCAAATAATCTTCCGTGACAAACAATACCTTTTCTTCCCCGAATAGCAGAAGGAGGGTGAGTCTGATACAGTATTTTAATCTGCTGTCTGATACCACAGTTTTACTATATTACTGGGCCTGTAAGTAAGTGTCTTTTCTATAATGAGAATTGTCTTCTACTGAGCTGTGATGGTATGATTGATTACTTGCCTAATTCTGTATTACATTGGTCTGACCTAGTATGGCCATTCTTAAGTTCAACAAGCCCAGTATCCTGTCCTCTGACTGTGGCCAATGGCAGGTGCCCCAAAGGGAATGAACAGAGCGGTTATCATCAGGTGATTCATGCCCTGTCGCCCAATCCCAGTTTCTGCCAAACAGACGCTAGGGACACTATATCTACCCATCCTGGCTAATAGGTCCATCAATGGCTATCTTCCAGGAATCTATCACTTTTGAACCCAGATATATTATTGGCCCTCACAACACCGTCTGTCAAGGAGTTCCAGAGGTTGACCGCGTGTTGTGTGAAAAAATGCCGCCTTGTGCTTATTTTAAACCTGCTACCTATTAATTTAATTTGGTGACCCCTTGTTTTTGTATTAGGAGAAGGGGTAAATAACACTTACTTATTTACTTTCTCTACACCACTCATGATTTTATAGACTTCTAGCATATCTCCCCTTAGTTGCCTCTTTTCCAAGCTCTTTTCAAGTTTAATTATTTAGGTTTGGTAAAGGAATCGTAACATGTCTGATGTGTTGTGATGAAAGCTCTCATCTTCTGTGGCAGCTATAACTTTTGAAGTACAGCACAGAACCAAGTTCCTGGGATCCAAAAATCATTAAAATTGAAGAGGTTGAATTTGAAATTCTGTATTAAGCCTTGGACATTCACAAATTAATTTGTGAATAATAGTAAAGAAAATAATAAGGAATGAGAGTTAAAATGAGGCTTGTGGCTTTGGGCTGACTTTGAGATAATATGGAGTCAAGAATGCATGGCTAGTAACTGTTATGTTACAAGGATTGTGTACACACTCTCCAAGCAATCCATAGTTACAGTAACAGGGCAGTTTTATGAAGTCGTCATTAAAATGCTATTGTAGTAAGACTGAAGAGAGGTGAATTTGAGCTGCAAAGCTCTGACTGAGAGTTTTGATGTTGGGCCTATCTATACCCAACAGATATATTTAAATAAAGCACCATAAGAAATGGTAGGGTTAAGAAACCATGAAACAACTGACAAATATAGTCTTGTTTCTAATTTGTCTTGAACATCATTAAGGTCAACTTAGAAGTAAGGTAATGCAGTAAGCAAAATATTGTTTATATACAACAGGGGTCTCAAACATGCGGCCCGGGGGCCACATGCGGCCCGCAAAGCCCTTCCCTGCGGCCCGCCAAGCTTCCTGGCGCCCCTCCCCCCCCCGGCCCCCCCATAGCAGTTTGCAGGACGGAGGGGCCAGAAGTGGAGGCTTTCTCTGCTGCCTGGCTGGGCCGCGTGTGTTTCTAGCTCTGGACTTCCTAGATTGCTCTTGCTTTGTTTGCCAAACAGCTGTTGGTGGTGCCTAGCACTTTCCAGGAGGGAATGGGGAGCTGCGTGCCCAGAGGAGGAGGTGGGGCAGGGGTGGGACCTCTTGGAAGGGGTGGAGTGGGGGCGGAGCCGGGGCAGCAAGGGCGGGGTGTGTGTCAGTAGGGCGGCCCTCGGGCCAGTGCACTAGTCCTCATGGAAGGGGTGGAGTGGGGGCACAGCCGGGGCAGCGAGGGTGTGGGTGTGTGTCAGTGGTGCGGCCCTCGAGCCAGTGCACTAGTCCTCATGCGGCCCTCGTGGTCATTTGAGTTTGAGACCCCTGATATACAATCAATAATCCAACACTGAAAAACACTTAAAAATGCATTTCTTTCATGTTGTCACATTTTTTTTTCTCCATTTGGGTGGAATACATAACATATGCAAAGCTCAAATATTTAATTTCTAATTTAAATATCTGAATGGAACTTGAGTTAGCTATCCTGGAATAAACATTTTTGGCTGAGCTCTGAGTGTCAACTTTACTAAATCACCTAGTCCAAACATCATTGTCTGTATCTCAAATACAGTTAAATTGTCTTATTTTAGGTGGAGTAAATATGCCCTTGAAAATCGCTTCTGATAAAATGAAGAGTGTGGAATGGGGGACTCTCTTTACTGGGATGTATTAATGGGAATACAGTATATTTAAATCAAGAAAAGGAAGGCAGATTTATTTATTTTTCTTAAATTTTGGACACCATATATTTATTTTAAAAAACACCTACATTAGTGCATTCAGAGGATTGGGGTGGGATAAAATATATGTAGGGAAAAGGGCATGCTCATTCTACATTAAAGATAAGGCATAACTGTCCTGTAAATATATGAGAATGTTAGGAAAGGGGTCCATTATTTTCAGGTCAAAATTTTTTTTAAAAAAGAACAAATGTGTTTAGGAGTCAAGAATGTTTTTGGTAATAAAACAAGATGCCAAGGGAATCTGTAGCATTTCTCTCATTGGTGATTATTATTATTATTATTAAAGGAATTTGTTGGAAGCTATTTAAGCTACAGTATTCTTGACACAATATAGAGGGAAGGACCAGCTGACTGCTCAGTGTTCTTTTCAACCCAATTAATTTAATTTGATACAAACTTAGGGCATTGGACTAGTTGTTGGTGCTATAATAATAGTCCATTTAGGAAATAATGGCATTATGTTTATCTTTCCTTTTATAGACCATGGATTCTGAATCAAAGCAGAGTTTCATAGGAAGCTTTCTGCAGCCTCCAGCTAGAATGTTTGTTCCTACCTTTGGTCAGAGTAAGTCAAAGAAGATAACAGCTACCACTGGTGACATGCTTCCTGCCCCAAACAACCAAGGTAAAGCCACACACACAAAAAGTTTTCTTTTAACTCTATTAAGCAAATTGCCTTGTCTGTTCTACTTGTGAATATTAGTCATTTAGCTCATTGGACTGAAGGCCTGTGTGGAGAATGAGTAGTATTCAATATTCTAATTTTGACGGGCTGTGTGCGCAAAAAATTCCTTCTGTGCAAATTTTTGAAGCAGAGTTCAAATTTGTGTGCCGTGAGGCAAATGTTACCAAGCGAGTAAAATTTGTGCAATTTGTGTCACTTTATATGGGTTTTCAGATAGACCCATCCTAAGTAAACAAAGAAAAACAAAAGTTTGTGTGTTAAATTTAAAATTTTCCTAAAAGATATCAATAAATGATTATCAGCCAAGAATAAGTAATTACAAATGCATTTTAATTTCCTTACTGGTCGAAATGTTAAAGACTGCTAAACTAACCTTACTGTTTTTCCCTGCAATCTTTTTCATTTGCCCATTCAATATAAACTCTGTCCAGATCTATCAGTCCTCCATCCAGCTGGTAACTCTTAATACACATCAGCATGTCCAAATGATCTACTTTGTAAATGATTCTGTAGTTGTTTGTTTTTTAAAGTGTTCATTAAGTTAGTCACACTCACAGTCTGCACAGTGAAATGCTTCAAGAGATGTAAGGCCCCGTTTCTGGAGCAGCGTGGATAGTGAAGCCAGCTCCGACAAAAATTCTAATGTTGTTCAGTATTCCATGGTATTCAGCTTTGTGGCAATATTTAGAAACTGGATCAGTATCTTTGTCTTGCTCAAAATATTCCAGATAAGGATTATAGTGGCGAATAATTGCTCAAAGTGCAAAGTGCCTAGATAAGCCCACTTCATTGAGTGGCCTGAAAGCCACTCACTCGCATTCAGAAGCATCCACTATTTTCTGAAATTTTGTATTTTCTCCTGGATGACCGACAGACCACCGTGTAGACAGTTATCACTAAGGTTTTGATGTCTCTTATCAGCTTGACCACTTTCCATGCATCGGAAATCCCCAAGTCTTCCTGGTGTGTAACGCAATGTTGCTGGGCTAAGTGTGGAAGATCCCCTGGAAAATGTGAGAAGAAAATACATTTTAAAGAACCAAAGTTATAAACTACTTTGGTTATGGATAGTTTTGATCCCAGTCTTGCTCCCATTGCTGTTAATATGAATTATTTGCTATTCATTTTGGTGGGAGCAATGCTAAGTATGTGAACATGTTTCTTTCTCGTGTGGCTTAATCATAGGAAGAACCTAAGGCTCCTTCTGTAGTTGACTCCTAATAGTGTTCTTGCACAAGTTTTCACTGCCTGAGAGAGAGAGTGTTAGTTTAAAAAAAGTATCAGACTACAGTTCTGGAGTTTAGTCTTCGGGTACACTGGAACAGTCCCTGGTACACCTAGGGGAAGATCGAAGGTAGAAATGTGGTATAAAACCACCTTACAGTCCCTGATCTTAGAGACAACGTTGCTTCAAGTTTAGGGCCCTTGTACATTAGGGGCCATTGTGTCAGCTGGGGGTCACTGCAACATGATACAGCCAACCACCATGCTCTGAGGAAAATGGAAGTAGCTGGCAGGAAGGGGGGGGGGGGAACAACATTATTTCCTCTCACCAAGGAAATCCTCTGTTTGCGTAAAGGAAAACTTAAGGGGTGTGTGTCCTATTGGAATGTCACAGAGTGCTTAGTTTGTGTCAGAATCGTGCCCTTTCTCTGTAGGTGTATGACTATGAAGAGGCAATAGCATCTTCATAGTAAAAGCTGTGGTGATACTTCATAAACATGCTTCATAAACATTTGAAAGCACAGTTTAACTACATGTATTTGTTCCCTAAAGTAAAAATGGTTCCTCCTTGATATTTTTCTAAAGTGTCTAACTTTCCCTTCAATCTGACCAGAACAACCTCATGATGCCACAATAAATGAATCCTAAAAAGAGATGTTGAGGTTGGCTCACCCAAGAAGCTTTTTTTCAAGGGCAAGAGCAGCTTAACATTCAAGAAATTGCCATTGTTTGACAGTCAAAGCAGTTCTCTGTCAATAAAGCAGATGTTGGGGAGGAAAAAAGTGGCAACCGAGACTCTCTGTTGATGCTCAAATTGCCATTCAGAAGTGAGAGAGAAATCTAGGTTCTGTTAAAACTTACTTCTCCTCTTTCCTGCTGTCCCCATGATAATGTCCCTTCGACCTCAAAGGAATGTGCGCATTTTGAGATTGGGTAACTGAAGAGCAGTGCAGAGGTTACACAGAAAATACAATGACTGAGCGAGAAACAACACTTAATTTCTAATCTCAGTAGCAAACCCATGTTGTATCCAGTAGATCACTGTGCCTCTACAAATTTCTTCCAATCTCTGAATTTAGGCTTGTTGTAAAACTGGGAAAACAATGCTCACCCATTTCTGCAAAGTTCTCTGAAATCTAGAAATTAAAGTATTACAATGTCTCCTGGAGAAGAGTGAGTAAGTTAGGCATTGGCTGTTTAAGTTAAGAGACCTGGGTCCTAGTCTTTGGTCTGATATTTAATTTGCTATTACTTGCTGGCACTCCTTAGTAGCATTTGGAGTGAAGATGGCCATGCATGTATACACCGCACACTCTCACTTAGTGACATGCAAAATGCATTTGTATTATCAGGTGTACATTGAATATGCTGTGTTTCTATAAGACCCTTTGTTGACTACAGTGGGTGCTGTGGCTCATCTGATAACTTGATGAGTTATTTATCACATGTACTTTTTTTTTTTTAAACGGAAAATGGAGTATATGGCTTTAAAACCACATACAGCACGTAGGGAAGCAAAACAATGGTTTCAAATATAAATCAAGATTGTTACGTAAACAGTACACTCATTTCATAACCCCTATTGGTTTTTTAAACATTTGTTTGTTTTTGAGAATCAATACTATTTTTAATGGCTAACTGTATTGCAGTGCAATACAACATATTTTTAAAATCCACTCTAACGACTTAACTTGTAATTGTTCACCAGCTTTGACGTCTGCTCTCAAAACTCTTCAAGAAAAGATCCGTCGTCTAGAGCTGGAGAGGTTGCAGGCTGAAGATAACCTGAACTGCCTTTCCATTGAAGCTGCCCAGTATAAGACGACCTTGCACCATGAAACAAATGAGAAAGATACAGCACATGAGGAATTGATACACCAGAAAAAAGGTGTCTCTCCAATGGTGATAATTAGAGTTGCAGACTTGTCCTACTTTTTTTAAAATAAAAAATGCTGGAGCAGTCTCAATAAATTTAGTAAAAATAATGGGTTTAGGGGGAAATGGTGGGTAGGGTCCCACTGGTGTGTCATTTAAAACATAGGGAAGGGATTGACATCTGTGTGGGGAGCTGTTGGGTCCTAACCCTGAGGGAAAGAGGCCTTGGTGGTGGGAGTGTTGCAGAGTGGATCGCGCATTCATCACACAGCCCCTGTTCCACAGGGCTAGCCCGGCTACAGAGTGCAGGCAGGGTCCACCCCCTGTGATGACCCTACCCTGCCCTTCCTGCTCCTGGCACTGCTGGATGGGCTGTCCCAAATTGGCCTGTGGAAGCATAAGTGATCAGGCCATGGCCCAGGTGACCCCCTCCCCCCAGCTTGTGAAACACTGGAGACACAAAAAAGTAATGATATTCATGACAACTTTACCTCTGTGACAAACCAGTCACTGTACTAATAATAGAAATAGTCAACACATCTGTTAGTTCTCTCAGCTGAAGGAGTACTCCTGTTTGTTTAGATGAGCTGCTAATGAATGCAGATTCTAGTTTTGGTTTTGAGGAGTATAGTCCTATCCACTAATCCATCATTTATCTGTATTTTTTTAACATAAAAAATAGAAGATTAGGGTTGGAAGACCCCTCAGGAGGTCATCTAGTCAAACCCCCTACTCAAAACAGGACCAACCCCAATGAAATCATTGCAGCCAGGGCTTTGTCAAACCTGACCTTAAAAACCTCTAAGGATGGAGATTTCACCACCTCCCTAGATAACACATTCCAGTGCTTCTCCACCCCCCTAATGAAATAATTTTTCTTACTATCCAACATCCCCCTCCCCAATGCAATGGGAGTCTATTGCTCCTTCTTCGGTCATCTGCCACTGCTGAGAACAGCATAGCTCCATTCTCTTTGGAAACCCCCTCCTCCCCCACTTCAGATAGTTTAAAGCTGCTATCAAATTGCCCCTAACTCTTCTCTTCTGCAGACTAAATAAGCCCAGTTCCCTCAGCCTCTCCTCATAAGGCATATGCCCTAGCCCCCTAATCATTTTCATTTCTCTCCGCTGGACTCTCCAATTTGTCCACAACTTTTCTGTAGCGTGGGGCCCAAACTGGATGCAATACTCCCCATGTAGTCTCACCAGTGCCAAGTAGAAGGGCATAATCACTTTTCCTTGATCTGCTGGCAATCCTTCTTTTATTGCAGCCCAAAATGCCATTCGCTTTCCTGGCAACAAGGGCACATTGTTGACTCATATCCAGCGTCTCGTCCACTGTAATCCTCAAAACCTTTTCTGCAGAACTGCCGCTTAGCTAGTTGGTCCCCAGCCTGTAGCAGTGCATGGGATTCTTCTGTCGTAAGTGCAGAATTCTGCGCTTTTCCTTGTTGAATCTCATCAGACTTCTTTTGGCTCAATCCTCCAATTTTTCTAGGTCACTCTGGACCCTATCCCTACCCTCCAGCATATCTACCACTCCTCCAAGCTTGGTGTCCTCTGAAAAGTTGCTGAGGGTACAATCCATCTCATCATCCAGATCATTAATGGAGATGCTGAAAAAATCTGGCCCTAGGACTGGTCCTTGGAACACTCCACTTGATATCGGCTGCCAACTAGACAGCGAACCATTGATCACTACCTGTTGAGTCTGATGATCTAGGCAGTTTTCTATCCACCTTATAGTCCATGTATTCAATCCATACTTAACTTGCTAGCAAGAATACTGTGGGAAACCATATGAAAAGCTTTGCTAAAGTCAAAATGTATCACATCCACCGCTTTCCCCATATCCACAGAGCCAGCTATCTCCTCATAAAAGGCAATCAGGTTGGTCAGGCATGACATGCCCTGGGTGAATCTGTGTTGACTGTTCCTGATCACCTTCTTCTCCTCCAAGTGCTTCAAAATGAATTCCCTGAGGACCTGCTCCATGATTTTTCCAGGGACTGACCATTCTGTAGTTCCCTAAATTCTCCTTCCCTTTTTTAAAGATGGGCACTATATTTGCCTTTTTTCCAATCATCCAGGACCTCTTTTGACTGCCACGAGTTTTCAAAGATAATAACCAATGGCTCTGCAATCTCATCAGCCAACTCCTTCAGCGCCCCTGGATGCATTAGATGTGGCTGCATGGACTCCTGCATGTCCAACTTTTCTAAATAGTCCTTAACCTGTTCTTTCACCACTGAGGGCTGCTCATCTCCTCCCCATACTGTGCTGCCGAGTGCAGCAGTCTGGGAGCTGACCTTGTCTGTGAAGACCAAAGCAAACAAAGCATTGAGTACTTCAGCTTTTTCCACATCTGTAGGTTGCCTCCCACTTTGAGTAAGGGTCCCACACTTTCCCTGACCACCTTCTTGTTGCTAACATACTAGTAGATGGCCTTCTTGTTACCTTTCACATCCCTAACTGCAATGTCAGTTGTGCTTTGGCCTTTCTGATTACACCCCTGCATGCTCGAGCAATATTTTTATACTCCTAATCATCTGTCCAAGTTTCCACTTCTTGTAAGTTTCCTTTTTGTGTTTAAGCTCACCAAAGATTTCTCTGTGAAGCCAAGCTGGTCGCCTGCCATATTTGTTATCCTTTCTGCACATTGGGATGACTTTTTTCTGGCACCCTCAAAAAGTCTTCTTTAAAATATAGCCAGCTCTCCTGGACTCCTTTCTCCCCCATATTAGCCTTCCTGGGGATCTTGCCTATCAGTTCCCTGAGGGAGTCAAAGTCTGCTTTTCTGAAGTGTAGGGTACATGTTCTGCTGCTTTCCTTTTGTCCTTGGTCACTGCTAATCAGGTTGCCACCAACTTCTACTTCCCCTACCAACTCTTCCCTGTTTGTGAGCAGCAGGTCAAAAGGAGCATGGCCCCTAAGTTAGTTCTTCCAGCAGTTGCATCAGGAAGTTGTCTCTAACACCTTCTAAAAACTTCCTGGATTGTCTATGCACTGTTGTATTGCTCTCCCAGCAAATGTCAAAGTGACTGAAATTCCCCATGAGAACCAGCACCTTTGATCTGAAAACTTCTGTTAGTTGTCTGAAGAAAGCTTCATCTACCTCATCCTCCTGGTCTGATCTGGTCAATCAAGTTACATCAAGTAGCTCTTTCTATGAGAAGTATAGATATTGCACATAAGACCATGAGGGCTTCAGGCCCTCAAGACAGAGAACAACCCCTCAATTGGTCTTTGCTTGCTGAGGTTGACTGGATGAGATGTCCATTGGTGACACTCCTAAAAGAACCAGGACGTCACTACAGGTCAGAGCTCGGTGCTACCTATATGGTACCCCCAATCTGATGAAAGGTATGGAGGGGACAGGAGGGACCCAAATTTTGTGGTGAGTAACTCCTGTGAAGTCAATAATAACACAGATCAGGGTCTGGGCCTTGAAAAACATGCTGAGTCTTGCACATGTTAAAATACTCCCAGTTAACCATTTCACTGGCTCAGCGCAAGTAGTTTGTTTTATATTTTAAAAAATACCAATCAAAACACTTTGAAATCTCCAAGACCATAGGGTGAGGGACTGGCTAAATGTTACTCAAAAATACTGTTCTGCACTGTTTGTGTCTCTCTCCACAGATGTCAGTGTGCAGTTAAGTGCAGCACAATCCCGCTGCGCCATACTGGAGAAACAGCTGGATTACACGAGGAGACTGGTTTTCAATGCAGAGCTAGAAAAGAATATGGTTCTAGAGCAACAGGTGAAGTATTTTGTATAATAAATGAAACAATAAGAGCACGAAATTGTAAAAATGGTAAGATTGTACTTCCTGCATATCACATCTCCCCAGTTCTACTCAGATTGGTAATGACCAAAAGTGATTCTCTGAATAGCTGTCAGAGGATAGTTACACAAAATGGCTTGCTAGTGTGGAGTTCCTAATAAGCTGTCGTGTTCCTGTGTCAGGTGTGGCTTGCCCAGAGAAAGCTCTGTAGCCAAGATACACACCTCAGATGTGTTCATTATAAGATCCTTCAATGCTCTGGCAGGTATGGTTGAGGTTTGTTTCTAGAGGTATTTTTTTTTCTCCTGCTGACAATGGCCCAACCATATTAAACAGCCTCTTAGAATTTGTATGCTAATGTACAACCTTTTTTCCCCCTCTTCTGTGTATATAAATACATTTTACTTCTGTTCCACTCTATGCATCGGATGAAGTGAGCTATAGCCCACGAAAGCCTACGCTGAAATAAACTGGTTAGTCTCTAAGGTGGTACAAAGTCTTCCTTGTCTTATTTATGGGTACAGACTAACATGGCTGCTAATCTTAAACCTGTTAAAATAAGGTATTTTATACACAGTGCCACCCAGTGGTTGAACAGTATAATACAGTTTAGCATTCCATTATATCTCCCCCTGTAAGTTCTACATTTACATTATCACACTCTTTGAATTTCAGTATATATTGATCTGTTAAGTGTCTCTGAATCCTACTGGTTTTTCCTTACACAACCCAAACTTTTAACAACTTGGTCATCTGGTTGGCCATTAGTTGCAACAACTGGTTTTGGTTGGTCTAAAATCCTCATAGTCATCATCTTATTCTGCACCTGCTATCTGTTCCTTCTGAGGCGCATACTGTAGATGTCAGTGGTTTTTGTTGACCTCTCTACTGGCAGTCTTGATCAGATATGATCTGGGTGCTGAATTCTTTTTCTTTACAACAGCTGGAGTTGTCCATCCTTTTTCTCTATAAGAACAGCCATACTGGGTCAGACCTATAGTCCATCTAGCCCAGTATCCGGTCTTCCAACATTGGTCAATGCCAGGTATCCCAGAGGGAATGAACAGTTAATCAAGTGATCCATCTGTTGTTGCCCATTACCAGCTTCTGGCAAACAGAGGCTATGGTCACCATCCCTGCCCACCCTGGCTAATAGCCATTGATCGACCTATCCTCCATGAACGTATCTAGTTCATTTTTATTTTTTTTTAACCCTATTTATAGTCTCGGCCTTCACAGCATCCTCTGGCAAAGAGTTCCACAGGTTGACTGCTGTGTGAAAAAATCCTTCTTTGTTTGTTTTAAACCTGCTGCCTATTATTTTCATTTGGTGGCCCCTAGCTCTTATGTTATGAGGAGTAAATAACACTTATTTACTTTCTTCACAGTAGTTGACTCTTCCAAGCTGAAAAGTCCCAGAAGTTTTATTAGTCTCTCCTCGTATGGAAGCCGTTCGATACCCTAATCCTTTTGGGGGCCCTTTTCTGAACCTTTTCCAATTCCAATATATCTTTTTTTGAGATGGGGCAACTACATCTGCAGACAATATTCAAGATGTGGGTGTACCGTGGATTTATGTGGAGGCTAGAGCTGGCAGCTCTTGAACTGAATTATGTCTGTTGTTAAAGTGTTCCTCTGCTCTTTTTGCCATTGTATCTAGTTTGACTGCTATTTTCATAACCAGCCACTTTTAGGATAGATTCTTTCCCAAACTTGGAACAGTAGTTCTGAGTTGGTTTTTCCATCAGCAGTTGTGCTGGACTGTATCCAGTAGCTGCTATTGGTGCTGATCTGTAACTCGGAAGAGCCAGAAATGGCTCTTCCTGCTGTAAGATTTTCTTGACTGTCTGGGAGGGGAGGGTGGGTGTCATGGGAAGGGGGTGGATAGGAGCTTGCCTTTGCCTCCTGTCTACTCCCTCCCACTTACTGTCCCCCTCAGAACCCTCAACCCATCCATCCCCTGCTCCTTGTCCCTTGACTGTTCCCTCCTGAGACCCCCAACCCAACCCCCCTGCTCCATGAAACAAAGACATTATTTTAAATTAATCAGTCACAGAGGTTTAGTGTGTTTATAGCAATGTTCATTGCTTTTAGAAAAAGGGAACACTAATTTACTTTGTGTGATCTCCATGACAATAGACGTTTATGAAATGTCACCAACTTTTTAAAAATGTTTCCAAAGATTTTAGGCATTACAAAGGATTTTATATCTTACTAAGATACTGATTTTGCTGGAGGTTCTGTTAAACCTAGTTCATCAGATAGTCAGAAGTAAAGAAAGGGAAACTCATTTTGTCCAGCTATCTGGAAGAAGAAAGGGATGGACAGGAAGACTTTGGAAGCAAGTGGTTTTTTTTTTGTTTGTTTGTTTTTTAAACTATAGTAATTAAAATGTGTATTTTAGATAAGGGTGGTCTTTTGAAAGATTTATTTAAAAAACTATATGTTTGAAGATTCAAGCATTTAAGGCTAAAGATTGTGCATCTAAAAATCTATGCAAGGTACTTAAAGCAATGTGCTGTTAGTTTTTGAGTCTCTTGCTAGCTGCTCTTCAAATTCTTTTTTGGCCTGTCTAATTATACTTTTACATTTGCCTTGCCAGAGTTTATGCTCCTTTATATTTTCCTCAGTAAGATTTACCTTCCAGTTTTTAAAGGATGCCTTTTTGCCTGTAACTGCTGCTTTTACTCTGTTTAGCCATAGTGGCATTTTTTTAGTTCTCTGGTTTTTTAAAATTTGGTCTAAACATTTAATTTGAACTTTTTATTATGGTATTTTTAATAAGTTTCCATGCAGCTTGCAGACATTTCACTCTTGTGACTGACTGTATCTTTTAATTTGTGTGTAACTAGCTTCTTCATTTTTATGTAGTTCCCCTTTCTGAAGTGCTACCATGGTGGGCTTCTTTGGTATTTCCCCTTCCACAAAGATGTTAAATTTAATTATATTATTATGATCGCTATTACCGAGCAGTTCAGCTATATTCACCTCTTGGACCAGATCCTGTATTCCACTTAGGACTAAATCAAGAATTTCCTCTCCCCTTGGTGGATTCTGGGGATAGCTGCTACCAGAAACAGTCATTAATGGTGTCTAGAAATTTTATCTCTGCATCCCGTCCTGAGGTGAAAGGTACCCAGTCAACAGGGGGATAGTTGAAATCTTCCATTATTATTGAGTTTTCTGTTCTTATAGCCTCTCTAATCTCCCTGTGCATTTCACAGTCATGATCCTAGCCAGATGGTCAGTAATATATTCCTACTGGTACACTTATTATCCAAGCATGGAATTTCTCTCCATATAGATTCTATGGTACAGTTTGATTTAAGATTTTTACTATATTTGATGGAATGTTTTCTTTTACATACTGTGCCACTCCCCCACCAGCATGAGCTACTCTGTCATTCCTATATACTTTGTACCCTGGTATTTTAGCATTCCATTGATTATCGTTGTTCCATTAATCTTTTCTGATGCCTATTATATCAATATCCTCATTTATTACCAGGCACTCAAGTTCACCCATCTTAGTATTGAGACTTCTAGAATTTGTATCAAGCACTTACAAAATTTTGTCAGTTTTTAGTTGTTTGCAATTATGCGATGTAATTGAATTGGAATTCTTTTTCATTTGACTGTTTCTCTTCAATTCCTATATATGCTTTATCAACTTCTGACAGTGGTGAAAACTGAACACTGCTTTGTCTGTCTGGCATTTTTGATGGCCCTGAACTGAATACTTAAAATTGTAAACTGTTGAAACAAAGTTCACTGTGGTGAGAGATTTCTTGGTGTGTCAAACTATTTTATCAGCTGCCAAACTCAACTTTTGCTTATTCTTTCCAGACTCGGCTTCAAAAAGAAAAGGATCAGAATCAGATGGAGCTCCATGCAAAACTTGAAAAGCTTGAAGTCCTAGAAAAAGAGTGCTTCAGACTTAGCACTACACAGAGAACTGCAGAAGTAAGCAAGCCTAACACGACAATGTGCAGTTACAGTTCATTTCTAATTTTTGTGCCACGATTGCCAATTGTGCTAAAATACACAGACCATTTATCAACTGTAGCTCAAGCAGAGGCGTATAAGATCTCAACATATACCTGCCTTCTACTTCAGACTTAATTTCCTATAAATCTGAGGAATTTAAGCCTGCTTTTCAAGATTCCTTCAATCTTTATAGTTATAGTCAAAATTACTAAATTGCAAGGTACGTACCAATTCTGATTCACTGAGCCAGCCTTAAATGTGACTAACCATAATTGTGTTCTGTTTCAGGACAAGATCAAACAATTGGAGGAAAAGCTTTGTGAAGAAGAGCATCAGCGTAAATTAATACAAGACAAAGCTGCTCAGGTAGGATAGACAAATTACTTCATTTATCTATGAGGAAATAGTGTCTCTCTTCAAGACACGTTTTATAACCAGTTTAGTAGCTGGAAAAATTCTGTAACACTACCTTGACAACTCAAAATGATAAGCTTTGCTTAATGAGGTTTATATTTATACCGTATATACTCGAGTATAAGCCGAGTT
Source organism: Sternotherus odoratus (assembly GCA_032164245.1). Lineage (NCBI taxonomy): Eukaryota > Metazoa > Chordata > Testudines > Kinosternidae > Sternotherus > Sternotherus odoratus. The sequence goes on from JAVMKO010000003.1 coordinate 66,635,278, forward strand.
TTTCAGCCCACTTTTTGGGCTGAAAAAAGCCGCCTCGGCTTATACTTGAGTAGGGTGACCAGATGTCCCGATTTTATCGGGACAGTCCCGATTTTGGTCCATTTGTCCCGCGTCCCGACCACACTTTCGTCGGGACGCCATTTGTCCCGATTTCCGGACCTTCCAGATGAGCCCTGCGTGCGCAGGGCTCAGGCAGGTAGCACGGCCCCGCCCACTGCCCCAGAGCCAGGCAGCCACATGGTGTTAGGGGCGGGTGACCTGCTGCTCCCTGCTTGCGAGTGCCGGCCGGCAGAGGGGAGCGGGGGCGGGGCAGAGAGCCCAGCCCACTCCCGTCTTTCCCTGTCCTCCTCCCCCCCCTCCCCCCCCCCCCCCCCCCGGCGGGCAGAGACTGGCGGCGGTGGAACATGCAGGGCGGGCGGGGAGTGGAGCCTCCCTGCATGCAACCAGCGCCGGCAGGCAGAGGGGGGCGAGGAGGGGCAGCAGCAGATAGGCCACTGCTCCCCCCCTCGGCACCTCCCCCGGCAGAGACAGCATTGGGTAGGGGGGCGGGCCGCGGCAACGTCCAGGAGAGCTCTCTCTGCCTCCAGGAAGCATGCTGCAGGGGAGGAGGAGGCAGAGAGCCCACTGCCCCCCCGCCCCCGCAGAGACAGAGAGCCTCCAGCCGCTGCTCCTGCTCCCCCCTCCCTCCCCGCTTGGGCCCCGCCCCCTGCTTCTCCAACCCCCCTCCCCCCCCCCCCCCCCCCCCCGTGTCCCGATCTTTCACTTTTCCCATCTGGTCACCCTATACTCGAGTCAGTGAAAATTTTGGCCGAAATGGAGCCCGGGAGCCGCGGGAGCCGCGGGAGCGATTCAAAAACATTATTGGTATCTATTTTTATTTTTGAAATTTACCGGTAGCTGCTGCATTTCCCGGGAGCCGCGGGAGCGATTCAAAAACATTATTGGTATCTATTTTTATTTTTGAAATTTACCGGTAGCTGCTGCATTTCCCACCCTAGGCTTATACTCGAGTCAATAGTGCATCGGCTTATATTCGGGTCGACCTATACTCGAGTATATACGGTATTTGGCTTCTTGTAGAACATCAGTTCAATAGTTAAGGCTGAGTTTTGTGTTTTGCACTTAAAGAAGAGAGACAACCTTTTTAATTTTAATTTTTTTTCTAAATGCATGAAGAATACAGTACATTCTCCTCAAAATTATAATATTGCTCATTGAATAAACAATGAATTTTCTGAGAATTTATAATTTAGTTTAAGTTAAAATTAATTATAAAATGGGTCAAGTAAGCAATTTTGCATTCTATGTTAAACTTTTTGTCTTGAACTATGTTAATGGAATAACACATAGACTTCCAACTTTCCAGATGGTTAAAACTCACTGAAATTCTATACATTTGGCTACCCTTAGAGAACTTTTTCTTTTTAAGATTCATGTTTTCACTATTGAAGAAATGTTTTATTGATCATTGGCTGAAAAATAAATGATCTTCTATAGAGAATTCCTCAAAGAACTGCTTTTGCTGCCAAGGCCACCATCTTCCCTGAGTGCAGATTGATTTTACTCACACTAAGAACACTGAAACAGTAGCCATTTTAAAAGAGGGCATGTTAGCTATGGACAGTCATAGCCTCACTTTCATTGAGAATTATACTAGGTAGCAGCCATTTTGAGGACAGTTCTTTTTGGAATTTACTGTAGAAGAATACTTACTCTTCAGCTCTTGTGTTGCAAGGACCTAACAATTACAGAAATGTAGATCTGGAAGGGACCTCCTGTGCTGAAATAGGACTAAGTACACATAGACCATCCATGTCAGGTGTTTGTCCAAACTCCCTCGAAAGCCCCAGAACTTAACTAATTGTATAGTTATAAAGGTTTTTCCGAATAGCTAACCTATGTCTCCCTTGCTCCAGATTATGCCCATTACGTTTTGTGCTACTTTCAATGGACAACATATAACAAAGGATTGCTGTCCTCTTTATAACAGCTTTCAAATATGTTAAGGGATATCAGCTTCCCCCCTCAGTCATCTTATCTCAAGACTGAACATGTTCACTTTTTTTAACCTCTCCACATAGGTCAGATTTTGTAAACCTTTTTTTCATTTTTGTTGCTCTCCAATTTGTCTTCATCTTGCCTAAAGTGTGGCATTCATAACTGGACACACTGCTCCAGCTGAGGCCTCACTAGTGCTGAACAGAGCAGGACAATTCCCTCCCATGTTTAACATATGACAGTGTTTTACAACAAGAGAAGCTAGCTCCTCACCCATTTTCACCATTGCAGTCGCCTTCTGCAGCAGTTCCAACAAAACCTCACTGGTTTCCATCATTCAGGAACTGTAGAATTATCCCTACACTTCAAGACTCAACTAAGTGCCACAGCCCAAAACACAATCCTCTGGATCTCTCCCTTAACTGGTTTTGCTACCACATAAGCAGAGATCCTGCTGTGCATGTCTGACCTTATCTAAAAATACATAATACAAAGAGCAAGTAATTGCAATACCAAGAGCAATTAATTTGTCTTCAGTGCAACTGCAGAGAGACTCCATCAGTGCAAGAAAGGACTCTGGTACAGTAATGTGACTACTACTCAGATTTTACCATAATCCGGGATCTGTCAGAGTTGGTTCTGGGGTGAGAAACCTTCTCTGTTTACAGGTCAGGTGCCATGACTTCTCTTCAGCCTTCTCTTGATTCACACTCAGTGAAGTATCTGGCTGGGGTAGTTTGAGCTGACGATAGTTCTACCGTATCTTTTAGCCAGTTCTGTTTAAATGTGCAAAGAAAGAGACCTCATCCCTTAAAAGGATGAATGTTAACTGCCCTATTACACTAATCTTCTATAGACAACAGTAATTGTAAAGTAATCCCTAGAAAAAACACTTGCTTGGAAAATGGGACTGATGCTAAATGTTGCATGACAGGTGATGGATCACTCAATTGCCCTATTCTGTTGATTTTCTCTGAAGAGTTTGGCTCCTGTCACTGTTGGAAGACAGGACATGGGTCTAGATGGACCATTGGTGACCCAGTATGTCCATTCCTCTGTTGTCCAAACCTCTTTCTGCCCAAATTAGCTATATTCCCAGCTCACCGCAGCATTAATTGTAGTAGTCCAAGAGATAGTTGTTGTACTAGAGTTTGGAAATTGCAATCTCCAAGACAGAGTTGCAAGGTATATTTGGTACCATGACATCCTGTATCCTATTCTGTCTCCATATCCCCTTTTATAATCCTCATGCCTTCCAGAGAGTTCAGTTAGTAATGCATCTAATTAATGCTCTCTTTCATGTGTGGATGAAGATGAAATCTATGCTATTTAAAAACTTTTGATATTAAATACTTTATTCTCATTACTATAGCTTCAAACTGGACTTGAGATAAATAGAATTTTAATGTCTTCAGTGTCACCTCAAAATGAACCAAAAAAGAAAAACTGGAAAAAGAAAACTGCAAAGGTAGCATGCAAGTTTGTCATTTGCACTGTGATAATGTCTCTAACATGCCTCCCTTAATTTTGTAGCATCTCATTCACAGAGTGATAGGGAGGCTACTGGAAATGAGGTGGTGGGTGGGGTTCTTTTGGCTCTCTTACTCTGTCATTTACTCTGGAAATATAACATGCTGTTTTCCCCTCTCTTTAGATAACTAAATATGTTTAGTATGGTAATGCCTAGTTTTAAAATAGAAAACTTTCCCACTCCGAACTGTAAACTATGTACAGCCGTTTCACTGGCCTGTGTTTATGCTCCCTTAGTCGATTTTTTTTTTTTTTTTTTTAGTTTACTTTCAAAGACCACTTGAACTATGATTTTTATTTATTTTTTTGAATGCTGTAGTAAGTGTCATACTAAAGTCAAAATGAACTTCACCCACTGCATTCTTTTCATCCACAGGCATTACAGGTCTGCTAAAATGACATGACTTGTAAAACTGAGTCTGTTAAATGCCACAGAGGCAGTGCTAAATTTCTCTAATCTACTACTGAATTGTCAGATTAATTGTATACTAGATCTCTGTCTTATTGGAAATTCTTCTGTATTTGGGAAAAGTAGGAAAACTTTAATACCCACTAAAGGAGATGAATCGAGACTGCATATTTCACTGGCTATTATGGAGCACTGCTTTTGTATAGAATGACTTGTTGCTGAAGTGTAGCTCAGATTTGTTCTCACTGGAGGAGGGAAGGGAAGGCTTGTTGATAAAATACTTGGATTATGCTCTTTATTATTTGTAATGTGGTAACACTTAAAAGCCTCAGTCATGGAGCAGGACCTTCTTGTGTTAGACACTGCACAAACACAGAACAAAAATAGCACCTGCTTCAAAGTGTTTACAGTCTAATTTGAAAGAATAATTTTAAGGTTGCACTGTTAGGCAAACATGTCTTCTGTCCACTGTCTGTCAGAAAAAATCTACTCTGAAGAAAGTACATCCTCCACAATCTTGCCTAAAGGCTGGGATGTTGCCTTTTGTGGCTGGGAAGGTGAGCCTGATTAGATTCAAATTTAAATGTGTCCACATTATATTTAAATGAACATTTTCCCATTAATTACCTTAGTTATAGCTGCTTATAGAAGTGTCCTTTTCTCCTCTTAAGTCTGCCAGCTCCAGCCACTCTGTTAGTGCAAACGTACAAAGTGTCTTACATATGATGAAACATCGTAGTCCATATGTCTTGTCACGGTGTCCAGAAGCAGCTGAACACAAGATTTCTAGACGAACTATTGCTTGCAAATCTGTATCCTCTTGTTCCACATCTTCTGTCACTGAAAATCTATCTGACCTTTTGCTGGTGATACAAGATGAGCTAGGCCAAATGAGCTTGTAAGTATGTATCTGTGTATTTTCTCGCAAAGGATAAAATGACTGTGATGCTCTGAGTAAAAATGGCTGTAAGGTGCAGCCATGTGAGGGCTATTTGGAGGTTGTGTTAGAGCATATTTGGGTCTAAAAATATTTGGGGAGTGAGGTTTGGGTAGATCTTGCAGATAGGATTTTCTCTAAATGCAAGGGCTATAAAAGCTTCCCAATGAAACAGCCTCATGTGCAGATAGTGGAGAGTCTTCTGTATTTTTGGGACTTTCTTTTTTTAAAGCCACACTTATGATATTAGTGCAGCAGGCTATCTAAATTAAGGTTTGAAGGATATCCTTATCCTCAAAGCTACACGGCACAATGGTAGGTTTCCTTTTGGAGAAACCTTTTATCTGATACCTAGAAGAGTACGTCATACTGTTGTAGGGGTGTTGCCTGCTTTGACCTTATTGTGGCTGATGAGGCCTGAGATGAAAAGGACATGATCAGTCCAGAAAGGACAACTGCATGGGTTGGAGACTAGATGTTCTGCTGGTGTCCATCTAGTCCTTGTAAACAGCATATGTGGTGGTGTTTTTTTAAATCAACATAGCATTTTAAAATTCCTATCTTACAAATCATGCTGAAATAGTTGTTGGTCCTTATTTCAGGACATGTGGCATTGATTAAGCTATTTGCAGAATCTCTTCTTCACAAAGCTCTAGCTATAACTTCCTTATAAGTTGTGTGCGAATCAGAGAGAATATTTGTTTTAGAGTAGCAATTTAAGCTGGAGGAATTTATGATGGGGAAAAAAATAATTATTGATTTTTAGTTATGCTCACTTTGTGCAGGTATTGTATTAAAGCGCCATGCCTTCTTTTGTATTTTACCACAAAGAGCTTGTTGATCAATAACTTCTCACTGGGAAATGTTCTTATCCTCTGTAACTAATATATAGCTTTACTCCATGCATTAGGGAGCTATAAATTAGTCACTCTCATTAGTCTGTAGAGTGAAATGATTGGAACAGTACTTGCCAATAACAACAAACCATGCAGTTAATTTTGCCCATTAGAATTCTTAACTTTACTTGGAGGCAACTTAGATAGGGATTGGAATTGTCCAGTATTCATTTTTGTGTATATTGCCTGCTATTTACTTTAATAGGATCTTTAATTTTTCACATTCCAAATTCCCATTGTGCATGATGCTGCAGTACCACCACACTCTTGAGCTTATTTCTTCCATCTTATGAAAGAAATAGTTATGATGTAAAAAAGAGTATACTTGCTGAAGGCTCAGAGGAGAAGGAAAATATGTAATGAAAAAATATGAATATTTGAGTTATTTATTTATTTAGTATAAAAAGTATTCGTTATGTGTCATGGTGATTAACATGCTTTCTTTCTCTAGTGAGACCTCTGGAGTTTAAACTTGTGCAATGTAACAAAAGTACATGTAAGAAGAATGTTGTTCAAATATACTATCAATACTATTGTCTAATATCTTTGTCTCTAACAGTGAGCATCAAGAACTCTTGAAGCAGATACAAGAAACTCAAAACTGTGAAGTTCGTGAAGACCTAGAACGTGAATTGGATTGTCTTGTAAAGCAAATGGAAATTAAAGGGGAACAGATCTCTAAGTTGAAAAAACACCAAGCTAGTGTAAGGAAATAAATTTTAAAGATTTTATTTAGAAGCAAACTATTGGAATACGATGAAAATAATTTTTCATGCTGTTAGAGAGACAGTGCCTACGTTTAGAATGTACAATCTCGTTGGGATTCCAAGACAAATAAGTTCAAACAAGAAATTTATTTGAAGCATTTGTCAGATTCAAACACTCATCCCTGTCTCTATCTAGAAAACAATGATGACTTGAATGCATTTTAGAGTTTATCTTTAAAAATAGTTCAACCCAAAATCCACATGATGAAAACTTCAAAATATGTCCAGAACTTTTTCTCACAATATAGTAAAACCTCGATTTAACAGACTAATGCGGGCGAGGGGGTATCCGTTAAATCAGAAAGTCCGCTATTTAATAATAAAAAAAAACCCGAGCTGTCAGAGCAGCAGCCCGCCCGCAGGCGGGACCCAGGCAGGACCCGGCAGCCTGCCTGCTGGCGGGACTCGGGCGGGACCCGGGAACCGGCAGCCCGCCCGCTGCCGTGACCCGGGCGGCAGCCGGGAGCCGGCAGCCAGCCCGCCCGCTGCCGTGACCCGGGCGGCAGCCGGCAGCCAGCCCGCTCGCTGCTGTGACCCGGGCGGCAGCCGGGAGCCGGCAGCCAGCCCGCTCGCTGCCGTGACCCGGGCGGCAGCCGGGAGCCGGCAGCCAGCCCGCCCGCTGCCGTGACCCGGGCGGCAGCCGGGAGCTGGCAGCCAGCCCTCGACAAATGGATTTCGGATGCATCAGACTTGCTTAGAAATTTTGTCCGTTGCATCCGAAGTCCGTTAAATCGAGGTCCGTTAAATCGAGGGTTTACTGTACTCTAATTTTGTCTAATGGAGTGTCCTTCAGTTCAGGTTTCATGGTATATTCAAGTTAACACACATATGTTGGTTGACATTTGAAATCATTCATAGTAATATCAACCTCATGATTATTTATTTTTACTAAGAGCTTAGTGAGGTGCTAAGGCTTTAGGTAAATATTTAGATACAATGGCTGATACTGACCATCTGGAAAGAAGCTAAAGTGGAAAACATTGCTATAAGTAGGATATTGTAACTGATGAGGGCTGGTCTACATTGAAAAGTTACATCTGCATAGCAATGTGTTTTAGGGCTTGTCTTCACTACAGCGGGGAGGGATTAGGCATATGAAAAATCCACACCCCTGAGAGATGTAGTTAAGCTGACTTAACCCTAGCTACCGCCTCTCAGGGAGGTGCATTACTTACAGCAGTGGGAGAATTCCTCCCATCGCTGTAGTAACTGTCTACACTGAAACCCTGCAACAGTGCAGCTGTAGTGCTGCAGCTGTGCCTGTGTAGTGTTTTAAGAGTAGACCTAGCCTTAGGCTACCCTGCTGCGGTAAGTGAACCTATGAGAAACTCTCCCGTCAGCTTACCTTACTCTTCTCGTCGGGGGTAGAGTACAGGAATTGACTGGAGAGCAATCTGCTTTGGTGGATCAATCTGAGTGTCGATACTGGCTATAGTGTAGACCGCTTTAGACAAGAGGCGCTCTCTCTCTCATGCGCACATTTACATTTTGAATTTTACAAAAAGACTCTCTCTTTTTATATTATCTTCTTTACATTTTCAAAGTAAAGTTCTTATGCTTGCTACTTCTGTAGAAATAAACCTGGTAAGCTAAAGTCTCTTCATTTATAGTTAGTGTTTGAGACTGGGTGGTGCCTGGGTCTCTAGCTAATATCCTTTCTGAGCATTAAAACTTTTATGCATCATCTTCATTTTAGATCCACAAATTAAAGCAAAAAGCTCAGAAATTGAAGAGACAGTCAGCTCATGTCCTACCAAAATCTGATGACTTAAAAGGAACAAGAGAGATTCCAGTTACTCCACGCGGAAGTGCATCAAAAACCTGTCCTGTGCAAAAAAGCAAAAGTTCTCTTCAACTGTTAAAAAATGTGCAGAAACTTCAATCAACACTGAAAAAAGATGATATCATGTGGGAACAATAGTTTTACATTTTATTATCTAGGTAGTGCCACTTACTGACATGCCAAAAACATTTGTCCATTTCATAGGTTTGGATTTAAGAAATATTAGACTGAATTAAATGTTTAATATTTCATTTATTGCATGTCTAAATATTTTCTAGCCTAATAAATTTCAGTTGAAATTTAGGTTTGGATTGAACAAATTCACTTTCCCTGTAGCTGTACATATTTGTAATAAAATCTGCTTTAACTGTTTTCATGAAGTTTCTTTTAACTTACAAAATAAAACTCTCTTTGAAATGTATAAGAAATGCAATCTGTTTCTTTTACCCACTTTCCTCCACATTGGTGTACATGCAAACACTCTGAAATATTTAATTATGAAGTAGAGAAGGAAGGGAAAACTCCTTAATGTAGGACAGAAACTCAGGACTATCACATTTAGCTCCATACTCAAAGGAGATACTTAAAGGCTACTTCTGCAGGGCAAAACTCCCAGTGGAGTCAGTGAGAGTCTTCCTTTTGTGAGGACTATATATTTGCGTTCTTACAATTAATGCAAACAAGTACAATGTCTGTTGTGAACATGCACTTGCTAATTTTTTAATGTAAAATTATCTAGGATATAAACTTTAGTGCCTGCATTCATGGACTGATGTTGAAGATTGCTAGTTTTGCAGAGGCAGTTTGGCAATGTCACTTGCAGTGATAGAGCAAGGAGGTCTTCCTTCTATGAAGTACTTTTTCTAAAAGTGTAATGGCTTGTATTATACACATTTGCCAGTCAGAGGGCTTAACTGGCCTGTATTGGTTCAAATACGGTGTGGGTTCTTTTTATTAAAACAAAGCAAATTTTTTTTAAAAAAATCCCCCACATCTGACTCCTTAATGCTGCCTACTAAGGCACCATTTATACTGCTGTCACAGTCGTGTTTTTAATATAAATATTGCGAAACTCATTTTCGCTCGCTATGTGGATGGGACCAATCCTTAAAAACCTAAGTAATTGCCTAGCCTAGAACTGTGTCGACAGTCTGCCTAAATCATGTGGTAAACCAGGGTCCTGGAAACATGTATAAAGATGGCTGAAGCCATTGTACGTACTGGGCCTAGAATCCCCTGCCTGTACTCAAATATGTAATGAATGACCCAATCCACAACCGCTGTGGAGCTTTCAGACTCTCAGCTGCTTGCTGCTGCTGTTAGTACAACAGAGGCAGGGCTCTGTTTAGTACTTAGGGTGTGATCTACAAAGCAACTTAGTTGCCTAAGTTTCCATACATACCGTAGCACTACGGTGATGAACGAAACTCCCCTCAGCTGCTGCTTTTTGGTAGGTGCCTAAACTCACTCAGTGCCTACATTTCCATTGTAAAAGTTCCTAGGCACCTAAGTGTTAGCCCCTGGAGCAGGCACACTGGCCTGCATGAAGCAGCTGGGTGCCTATTGCTTGCCTAATCCCGACTGTGATCTGTGAATCAGGGGAAGGTAGGCAGAGGAATACTCTCATTTTGGGGAGCAGAATGTGATCTTGAGCAAGTTTTTGAATGTGATAGATGGGGGAGGGGAGAGAGAGAAGCAACATCGGTTGGTAAGACAGCAGTCAGATAGTGCTAGGTGGAGGTGGACAGGGATAGGTATTTGGTTAACACATCAGAGGGTAGCTAATAGGGCTCCTAATGGGATACAAATTAGAGACCACTTAGGGCAGAGAAGGGGAGGCACTGAAAACCGAGGCAGGGAAGGAGGGAGAGGGCTGGGAAAAGGCTAGGAAGCAAGAAGGGAAGGGGGAGGGGTAGCTGAGCTGCTACCAGGCAGGGACATGGGAGGGCCTTGCACAAAGCAGAGCCAAGCTTTTATTTGCAGTTGGTGGTGTCAGAAGTGGGTCTTTAATCAGAAGATGACAACACTGCACTGTTGTGGAATGACGTTAATAAGCACGTTTGGACTAATGGGTTGTGCTCGGTGACCTCTCAGTGATGAAAGAAGTCTGCATCTCTTTTGTGGTGTATGTGTTGCATTGTCTATCTACAGATTTACTACAATTTTATTCATTTTTGAAAAAATTGTCTAACTGGGAATCTTACAAATTTAGTGAATTGTCTTAAGCTTTGGTGACTGGTGGGCAATCAGCAAGTTTAATGTTTATTTCAGGTCTGTTTTCTTGTAAATTGGGCCAGAGGCTGAATCTAGAATTTCTCTTCTAGATCATGGTCTGGACTAGAAAAATAGGTTGTGTTTTAGAATGTGTTCCCCAACACAATTTTAAACACTAGCATACACCCCTTTTAAAGACCTGTTACTGGTAGAGGTAGCCTCAAATTGACCCCAAGAATTGAGCATGATCAGATAACATGGTTTTACTTTTAAGGGTATCAAATCCTGTCCACATTAGTGTTTAAAAAGACATTTTAATTATTTTCCTAGTACAGATGGAACTTGGATGAAAAAAGGAAATACATTTCTATACATTGAAGTCAGCATTGCAGGAGGTAGAAGCAATATTCTGCAGTTGCAAAGAGCCTGCTCTGATTTCAGGTTCATATTTCACCATAGGAGCCCCTTTATCTTGTGATCTTAAACCATCTGATTCCCTGCTATCCCTGTAAAGTAGATAAATATTTCTGATATAGGAAAACTAAGATACAAGTAGGCCTAAGGTTACCACGCAGTGAGTCGCTAGCAGAGCCAGAATTGCTACCGCGGGAGCACCGCTACCTAGTCCAGACCCTGCAGCCTATTTTTAAAAAGTTTTTAACACTTAAGGGCCATATCAGGTCCCAGGTAGCCCAAAGGGTTGCAGTCGCCTCTCGCAAGAGCACAGGTGATCCTACACCTAAGCTAAAAACCACAGACCCATTGTTGCTGTTAACTCTAGACCAGAAACGACCAGAGTTTTGCCCCTTGTGTGTAAGTACCAGGTGAACATATTTGCACAATGAATGACAGCATCCGAAGCCAGAGGGTCCCTGCACTTCCAGAGCCAGAGAGGATCAAAGGCAATCACAGCTCCAGTCTGGAAGCCCAGGAAGATCCTCTCCTTGGGCTTCCCTGCCCCTTAGAACGTTCAGTGTACTGGGGTTGCTATGGTTACACCTGGGCCTGTGGAAAGCCCTGGGAAAGTGGTGAGTGTATCAGCTGCTTCCTCTGTGCCCCGGTTTTGATTCTGTCGTTAACTCTAGAAAGCTGGGGGACAGACTGTTGTGTGCTACTGCTCAGGGATCGGATCAGAACGCTTCCCTCCATGCAAGGGTTGGCTAGTAGCAGTGGCTGACAGAAAGGAACCCTGGGGAGTTAGACAGGTATTGTATGGCTCTCTCTGAAGCTGGTAATGGAGATTTTGGTGGTGTGGTTCTGTTTAGAGAATGGAGGAAGGGACAATGTTTGAATGGCCATAGCAAATGTTAAATAAACTACGTAATCTACATAAATAGGTTACTACACACCCGCTCAGATTGCGTCTGTGGATTGGGAGGAGATGGAATGGGAAACAAGGTACAAATTGTTCATGACTTGAGATCTTTACTTAATTTTATGTCAAAAGTGTTCAGTTTGGAGTCTAGATGAGATTTTTTTAGAAAAGAGGTGAGTTGATCATTAAGCAGTTTTTAAAAAATGTACATAGTCAAAAACTTTTATGCATGTTTTATATTTCAGCACCAAACAGTTCAAGCCATTTTGTAACATGAATGTCTTACTATTATTTGTTCTGGAGAACTGTTTAAATTTTTCAACATGTGTTTCCTTTCTCAGAGTAAAACAGAACGGATATACTATAACATGCATTAAAAAGAGATAAAGTATAGATTAAATTATTTCTATAGATAAAATATGAACCTCAAAGTTTCCTTAGCTGGATGAAAAAATGAAAATGAATTCTTAAAAAGCAGCAACTGCAAGCGTTTGTTTTGGAATAGTATCTCCGCATTGCCTAGAGTGAAGACACTAGCCAAATTAATTTTTATTTAGAAGATTCACAATTGGAAGCAGTTAACTACTTATGATGGGATTTTTAAAGGAGCCCAAGCTCTGTGTCTGCAGACACGTAGGCATGTGCTTAAATTTACTAGCATGAGTCATTCCATTAATATCAGTGGAACTACTCATAATAGTAAAGTTAATCATGTGCCGAAGTGTTTTCAGGATCAGAGCCTATTATGAGAATTTGGACTTCAATTTCAATGGGATTTAGATGCCTAATTCCCAAGGCTCCTTTGTGAATCCCAGTCTTGAATTCTGTAAATGACTAATATGTAAGAGAGCTTTCAAACAGATTGTTTTACCCAAGCAGTAAGTTTGGCTTAGTGAGGGCTTGGTCTGGAATCTCTTACAAGTCCTTTTGAATCCTACATAGACAAAAGAAAACATTCAATATCCTTTGCATTTGAAACTATTTTAACTTTTTATGTTCATTCACATTTTGAATATTATTACAGTGAAAGCAGACAAGAGTTACAATGACCCATCTGAAAGGAGAGTAATCAGTTTATTCAGCCTAACCACCCTTACACTGGGTTATACAAATTAGTCTTGCACAAAATTATCAATGACAAGATAATTGATTAGTGCTCTAATCTAGGGTCATAGTTTACAATCAGACATACGCAATGTAGGACAAAGGATACAGATCAAACAATATAACAGGATACTTAGAAAAGTAAATTGTATCCAACAACTGTTCACATTTCTGGTGTTAATCAAATATGCTAGCACACGTTAAACAGTAATACTCTGTTAGTTAAACCTACTGGAAAGATTTGTTTTGTCTCCGTACAAAAGGAATTCAATTTGAAAACATATGTTACAATCTTCTTCCCAGCATAACTAGGGGTTGGCCATTAGACATCTCAATAAATCCACTGGGTTCTGGGAATAGGAACTGGCAAAAACACTTTTAGAAAAATATCAAGGCAGGATTTCATCAAGACTTGGATACTTACTAATATAACTAACTACAGATGTTTGTGTGGACTGAAAGATTTACTGAGAAACATTTGCTTCCCAACATAAAAGTACCACACAGAATTGTGATAACTATGGCAGCAAAATAAGAAACTAGATATATGGGAGCATATGTTCTTATTTCAGATTAAAAGTTCTATTTTCCTCAGTTCACCCACATCTGGGAAATCCACACGGAGATTACATTATCCTCCTGTAGGGGCTGATCCAAAGCCCAATGAAATCAGTGGGAGTCTTCTCACTGACTTCAGTGGACTTTGGATCTGTCCCTTTAAAACCCCCCATGGTTTGATGCATCCAAAAACACTTGACAGTAGTTAGGCATTGTTCATAACTGTTTTGTTTCCTTGTGCTCCTTGTCTGTTTGTCACATCAGTTTGTTGTATCTTGTCTTAAATTTGGGCCCCAGTTCTGAAAACACCAGTGCATGTGCTTAACTTTACTCCACTGAATAGTATCATTGACTTCATGTGAGTAAATGTTTGCGGGAATGGGGCCTTAGGTTGTTAGCTCTTTTGGGCAGGGACAGCTCTTTTTGTTGTGTATTTGTACCACGCCTAGCATAATAGCACCTACAGGCCAGGGCCCTCTCACAGTACAAATCATACTTAAAGTCCAGGTTGTTATTTACTTCCACACGCTATAACCCCTTATAGAAGGTGGACTTTTGGTTGATCTCTCTCTCTGATGTTTACTGTTCAGTAGCAATGTAGCAAACGCATGATCGGTTTTCAGGAAATTAAAATTGGATTCACAATAATCTTCTACAGTGTGAATAAGATGCTGGCTATTGTTACTTATTACTAATTTGTGTACTTGTTATCAGAGTTGAAGAGTTTTTGCCTAATAATACCTAGCTCTTGTAAAGTGACTTGCCCAAGGTCACCCAGCAATGATATGATTAAACTCTGTGAGACTTACTCATTAAATCCCAAAATGCAAGAGTTCAAAGAGTGTAATTCCAGATGTTCATTATAATATATGTCCCGATGGTCATCTCATATGCAGCACATACCATCTATGTGGAGTTTTTTAAAAAACTTTCTGTGTGTGTGTGTGTGTGTGTGTGTGTGTGTGTGTGTGTGTGTGTGTGTGTGTGTGGAAATATAAGAATCTCTGTGCATGTAGCTACTGCACTCTGTTCTTAAGGGGAAAACCACCATCTCTAGGCTTGTCATATATTATACTGTACTTTGGTTGTAGACTTAAAGCACTGAGGTTTACAATATGGATGAATTTTACAAGATCTCTTCCACTGAGAGAGTCCAGCAGTTGGAAAAAGAACTAGCTGTTCAACTAGAAGAGCTGAAGACAGAAATAGAAGACAATGGGGTACTTCAGGGAACACCAGATCGAGCTTACAGGTAAAGAAAACCTCTTGGTGAATGAGGAAAAGAGGATTGATTATGTCAATTATGTATTTTAAAAGTGTCTGTTTCATGCATTTTTGTTTCCTCTTGTTAGAAATCCTACATGTCTAGTGATCTAGAGGCTTGGAACAGACCTGGGAACCAGGAATCTTGACTCTTTTTCTTTTAATCCTGGCTCTGCTACTGACTCACTGTGCAGTATGGGAAAGCTAATATACAATTCAAAATTCTTTTTGGAAATTCAGTGCAGTTCTATGTTTTTAAATCCCCAAAGAAAATTTAAAATCTCCCTGCAGCCTTAATTAATCCTCTGTCACTTCTTTCATTGAAGAGGGGTGCCTTTAAGTGTTTTAATATGGTTTCCTATACATTGCTTTTGCAGCTTATACTCGAGTGAGAATTGGGCACTTGGTTGCTATTTAAAACACACAGATTAATTTTTATTTAGTAGTATTTACAATAGTTTGTTAGTGAGTACAACTTTTAAATACATCTACATAAAGTGTGTCTGTGTGAGAGCGAGAGCGATTTGGTCCATATCCTTTTTACAGCCTTGGTCTTCAGTGTCAATAAATATTGGGTCTTGTCTTGCAGGCTGCACTCAGGAAAAGCCTTTATTTATTTCAGTGAGGATTTTAATTGAGTAGGGGTTGCAAGCTCTGCCCAGGTGTACACACTGTCTCTCTTTCTCTATATATGTTTTTAAACTTTTCTGTCTTAAAAAAGGGATATTTACTGTGGATAATATTTACCATTGATTTATACCACTTGAATTATACTGGGCCTTTCAAATTATGACAAAGGAATATATTAATTAACTGACACTGCATTGTTTTCTATCTGTCTGTAATATTCTTTTGGATAATCTTTCTATAGCTCTGTTCCAATACCAAAGGATGCTTCGTATTTCAGAAAAGAAAGGGAGGTGATACTGAAGAAAGGTTTACAGGTAACTGAAGAATATACTAGCAGAAAAAAAATCACCTTTAAATATATTCTAAATAGTAATTGAGAACTAACTTTAGTTAAAGATTTTTTTTTTTAAATGAACAGAACTAACTGTCTCCATTTTTGACAATAAGATGCATGGGGATGGGGTGGGAAGAGTACTAATATAATTGTATATTAGTGAAACAACACAACCCTTTATTTTCTCTACAACAGCTGTTCTTGTGATACTTACTGATAATTTTGGGCCCAATCCTGTAGCCATTGCCCACGTGACCATTCCCACTGGCTTCAAAGGCTACAGGATCAAGCCTGTAACAATATATTTTTTTTTATTTAAAATCAATCATTTTGTATCGCAGATTGTGAAAAATTAACCTTCCACTGAGATTTTTGTGGCAGAGGGGTAGTTTTGCCTGTTACAAAACATGAAAGCAGCATAGCATTTTTCCTGACTATCTGTATTTGCCCACAAAGTTTGCTTGATGTCTAATTACCTGCGCTTTCAGGTAGCAGAGGCAAAACCTCTTGTTGTTCAGGCTGATGTCATGCAGAGGGAGCTAGAGAGCTGTCTGAGAAGAGAATATACAGCAGAAAGCTTACCTCTGTTACTGCACCAGGTAACTTCTATTTGCTACTCAAAGACTCAGGCGATGTTTCAACATGCATGTCCTAGCATGATGGTGACTGAGTTATGACTTCAAGCAAGGATGTGCTTAAAGCATTTCCTGGGATAATAAGGAACCTCTTATAGTACTTGGTTTATTATCTAAAAATGGATCAAAGTCAGCTGGGATGGGCTGGAGCAACATTCTGGTACAGTGGAGCCCCGGTATAACGCGCCCCGCTATAACACAAGTTCGGTTATAGCGCGATTATACCGTGGCTCCCAAGTCCTTGTTCTCTGTCCCTGGCAGGCGCGGGGGCCACGGCATATCTCCCCTGCTGGGCAGTGTGGAAAGAAGCTGTAGCCTCCCCTGCCAGGGATAGAGAACTCAGGACTGTAGGCAGGAAGGCCATGGCTTCCCTCCCCGCTGCCCAGAGGGGAGAGAAGCTGCGGTCTGCACCTGCCTGGGACGGAGAACTGCCGGGCTGCAGACTGCAGCCCGGGAGTTCCCTGTGGAAGCCGCGGCTCTGCGCCTGCCGGGACAGGGGACTCTGGAGCTGCAGCCCCCTGTCCCGGCAAGCGCAGAGCCGAGGCTTCCCTGGAAGCCGCTATGCCATCTCCTACGGGGCTGCCGGAGTCCCCCGATCAGGGCTGGTGCGGGGCAGCGGCTTCCACAGGGAAGCCGCAGCTCTGTGGCCGCTGGGACCAGGGGACTCCGGCAGCCCCAGAGACTCCGTCCCAGCAAGTGCAGAGCTGCGGCTTCTCTTGAAGCCGTTGCCCCCTCCCAACCCCCAACCCCCTCACCGGGACCAGGGGACTCCAAGGCTGCCGGAGTCCTCCTGTCCCGGCAGGCGCAGGGCAGTGGCTTCCAGCAGGCTTCTCTCCCAGCTTCTCTCCCAGAGTCTCCTGTCCCAGTAAGCACCACCGCAGCTTCTCTCCCAGCTTCCCCACTGGGAGAGAAGCTGCGGCCCCGCAACTGCCAGGACAGGGGACTTAGGGGCTGCAGTCACCGGTGGTCCCTGTCCCCAGCAGGCGTGGGGGCAGTGGCTTCCTCAAAGAACTCCGTGTCTGCTAGGGGCAGGAGACTCCAGGGCTGAAAGCAGCAGCTTCTACAGAGAACTCCGGGGCTGCAGAAAGTTACCTCTTAGTGTGAGGATGGTGGCAGAACAGTGATACTAAGGGACTATTTCTCCCGGCCCCTGCTTATGTTAGTCTCAGTACTACTTTAGTTCCCCATAATGTTAAACTGTTACCATTCTCTCAAGTGTGACACTTTGTTTATTTTTGGTTTCATTAAAGTTTTTTACAGACCGAATTACTCATCTGGTCCAGAGTAAATACTTACACATGCTTAGATGGAAGAGATTTTGTAGGCACAGCAGAGTTATTGAACAGCTCTATCCCCTCTATCAGGTAGGAAACCAAAAAATAGAAATATTGCACATGCGCATGATATGTTCATGGTGGTTGGGATGGCTGTCTTGTACTTAAGTGACAAAGCCATAAAGGATAAGGATCATCTGTAAAACACTGAGATCTTCAGATGAAAGATGTTCATATGGTAGCACCTAAAATGTGCTATTCAGTTTTCAGCAACGAAGGAGAATGAATCCCCTGCCCTAAGAATATACTGTGAATGGAGGGAAAGGGATATTGGGAAAAAAAGTGATTGAGGGCATAAACATGTGGTCTTTTAGTACACATTTGTGGTTTATTTTCCAAGGTAACCACTAGATGTCAAATGTTATCATTACTATTTATTATGTAGGTCATATTGAGAGCATCAGAAAGACCTTTTATAATGCCTCTTCCCACCAAAAATGTTTCTTTGTTTTTAATTAGTGCTTGTGCAAAACTTGAGATGTTGTTGGAAATGAAAATTGAGGAAAAAATTACTTTCCACTTTCTGATGAGCTCTAGTTTCCACCGAAAGCATCAGCAACTAGGGATGTCAATCTAGAACATTCACTAACATTAAATTCCCTATAAAATATATAAGAAAAATTGTTTTTGAAAGGGTTTTGTTATTTCATTTTAAAAGCACAATGTAAACTGGTGTCACAAATGCCATTCATTTTTT
Organism: Sternotherus odoratus; assembly: GCA_032164245.1. Lineage (NCBI taxonomy): Eukaryota > Metazoa > Chordata > Testudines > Kinosternidae > Sternotherus > Sternotherus odoratus. Next base: position 66,653,682 of record JAVMKO010000003.1, read on the forward strand.
ATCCAACTAATCATTGCTGTGTGGAGAATGAGGCATATTTAATTGGAAAAAAGATTGTGGATGGTTCTGAGTTTTTATACATTTAGATTTTAGACAGCTGGGTATATTAATTACAGCTTCTTTTGCTGTCAGAGCTGACTGCTAAGAAATACTCTGTTTGAGATTGGAGGGGACCTTTCCTCTTGGACTGCAAATATAATTTAGTCTGGGAAGCAAGAGACTCAAAATTACTCCCAAAGTAGGATTTTTCACATGATGGGAGTGCAGAGTTCTTCTAGTTAATTAATAAATTGCATAAAGAAACAAACAGGAAAATGATGGTCTTTTTCTCTCTACATAGAAACAAATTGGTCACATTATGCAGGAGTACAACGATGCTGTTCAGAGGGCTGCGAGATTGTCGGCTGCACGACAGAACTTTCTGACAGGAAGGAAAAATTCTGTAAATATAGTGACACAGGAAGACCTGGTTATTTACATGCAGTGGTTAGTGTGTCACCTACACTCTCTCAAGGCCATTCACAACTACCTTAGGGTAAGGGAGCATTGTGGACGGTGAAACATAATTGCCAACCTCTGCACTGCAAAAGTTAGCATTTATTAAATGTAATGTTATTTATAGGGAAAACGCGATATAGGGAAAACACGATTGTGCTGAAGCGAAGGATTGACAGTACATCTCCGAGCTCTATGGGGGTTTTTGTTTTAGGGGAACAAATCCTTGAAAGAATGCTGTAGCTAGTATAAAAATCTCTGATGAAAAAAGAGAAACTTGGGAAATTCAGAGTTAAGGTTAATTTTTAAATGAAATTCAGAGATTTGAAAGTATTGAATTGCACAAGCACAGTGTCCTGTAACATGCCAGCAAACTAAAGGCTTGCTATCACACTGGATAATTCTGCTAGGAAAAAGATAGATAAATTATTCTGGCTCATTGAAGTAAGTAGGATAATGAGTCCTCAGGGTATAATGTAAATAGGCTGCTTGGGTTGAAGAAGATCAAGGGTATGGGCAGAGCAGTCTAGAAGGAGAAAACCTGGGGAGATGATTTCAGGTGATCTTTATAATCAGAAGCCTGGTCTCCACTAGGATTTTACATTGGTATAGCAATGTCTCTCAGGACTGTGAAAAATCCAGAGCCCTGAGAGACATGGATATACCAACCTAACCCCCAGTGCAGACAGTGCTAGCTTGGCAGAAGAATTCTTCCAGTGACCTAGCTATTGCCTCTCAGGGAGGCATATTAATTACTCAGAAGCGAGAATCCCCCCACCCATTGAAGTAGGTAGTGTCTGCACTGAAGTGCTACAGCAGCGCAGTTGCAGAGTCATGATGTAGCGTTTTAAGTGGGGGCATATCCTTGTGTTAGTGGTGATTGGTCAATAAAGCCAAGCCCCAAGGACAGATAAGTTTGTACTTTGTCTATTTGTATGCTAGATTGGGAGTGGCATTTGCTCACACACCCATACAACCTTAACCCTGCCCCTGTAGGAATGCCAGTATACATAAGGACTCACCTAAGAACACCGAAAATTTCAAAGGCAAATCTGAGGAGTTGTTCTGCATTGCACTTAGTTTATCTAGTGATTTTATTGTATAATCACGAAAGTCGTTTTTAGTTGTTTATTTGTATCTTTCATAGTACAAATGACAGACAATCATGGTTAACTTTTTTCCCTTCTGTGTTTATTTCCCCTCAAACCCCCCCCCCCCCATTTTCACAGACTGGGTGATTTTAGTGCTTTTTAAGTGATGTGAAATAACACATGCATTTATATTTTCAGGTACTACGGTATTTACCGATCTCTCGCAGAATGGAGGTGGTTATTGAGAAACACTCTGAGGTGGCCCAGGATAATGGGAATAGATTCAGAAGTGCCACTATATTGGAATATTTATCTTCTAATATTCACTTCTCCTTTTGTCCCAGTATTTCAGGAAGAGAGGGTGAGAAATTATCACATTTCCTTTAAAACCACAATAAAATGATCTCTAGTGTAGAAGTCATCTGTTGATGTGTATTCTTGAGAAGGTCAGCAGTCTTGGTTTGGAAAATATTAAATGTTATTCTTGTTTGCACATTTGAGGAATCTGGAGTGCAGCTTGTGAAGCCAGCCAGCATCCTGTAGGATTGAGAAGGCTTCAGAGATCTAGAACACAGAATTTAAAATCTGCAGGGGTGGGTCCCTTCATTTTGCAACTCTCTGGTTGTAGGGGAGGTTTGTGTGTTGTTGCAAATCCTGATTATCTGAAGGGCTTGTATGTGTATTGAGTCATAACAGCAGCATATTAGAAAAACATTGCCGGACTAAACTTGATTTGGATCCTGGGATATTGTTCTAATTATACTAAGCATTGAAATGTTACTCCTGTCTTTTGCATAAACATTGCTTAAAAATACGTTTCAATAGGTGACCTCTTTATGGAGAGACTTGTAGTTTAAAACCAGGGCTCTTGATTAATCAGTTAACGCAAAAAAATTAATTTTGATTAATCACTGTTTTAATTGCACTATTAAACAATAGAATACCAATTGAAATGTATTAAATATTTTGGATATTTTTCTACATTTTCATATATATTCTATGTTGTAATTGAAATCAAAGTGTATATTTTTATTATAAATATTTGCACTGTAAAAATGATAACAAAAGAAATAGTATTTTTCAATTCACCTTATAGAAGTACTGTAGTGAATTCTCTTTACCAGGAAAGTGTAACTTACAAATATAGATTTTTTTGGTTAAATAACTTAATTCAAAAACAAAACAATGTAAAACGTCAGAGCCTACAAGTCCACTCAGTCCTACTTCTTGTTCAGCCAATCGCTAAGACAAACAAGTTGTTTACAGGAGGTAATGCTGCCTGCTTCTTATTTACAACTAGCACAAATACCCGGTGTTGCTCGGGTCCGTCGGAGGGGGGGAAGGAGACCCAGCATTGCTCGAAGAGAGCTGAGCGAGTGTGGGGTCTGTTGGAGGGGGGAGAGAGCTGAGCGAGTGCCGGGGCCGTTGGAGGGGGGGCGGGGGCAGAGAGCTGAGCGAGTGGGTGGGGGGCATTGGAGTGGGGGGAAGGGGGGAGATTTTAAAAATTTTCGATTCTTACCTGAGGGGCAAGAGAGCTGAGCGAGTGCAAGGTTCGTTGGGGGGGGGGGAGGGGGTAGAGAGCTGAGCGAGTGCCGGGGCCGTTGGAGGGGGGGCGGGGGCAGAGAGCTGAGTGAGTGCTGGGTCCGTTGGAGGGTGGGAGGGGGGAGAGAGCTGAGCGAGTGGGTGGGGGGCGTTGGAGTGGGGGGAGGAGGGGGAGATTTTAAAAATTTTCGATTCTTACCTTAGGCGAGAGAGCTGAGCGAGTGCAAGGTCCGTTGGGGGGGGGGGGGGGAGGGAGCTGAGCCAGTGCGGGGGCCGTTGGAGGGAGGGAGGGGGGTGAGATTTTAAAAATTTTCGATTCTTTCCTGAGGGGGGAGAGAGCTCAGTGAGTGTGGGGCCCCTTGGATGGGGGGGAAGAGAGCTGAGCGAGTGTGGGGTCCGTTGGGGAGGGCGAGGGGGTAGAGAGCTGAGCGAGTGCCGGGGCCGTTGGAGGGTGGGAGGGGGGAGAGAGCTGAGTGAGTGGGTTGGGGGCGTTGGAGGGAGGTATTATTACATCATAACTATGTCACAGAGAACAGCTGGTGTGAACCTGCTGCCCAGCTGATGTGAATGGGCTTTAAAGAATTTCACCCCTGGGGGGGCGTCAGAGGTGAGATTTGAAAATTTTTCGACTCTTACCCTGATTAGGACCCCAAGGCCTATAACTGTACCAAATTTCAAGTCTCTAGCTCAAACGGTGTGGAAGGAGTAAGGGAATGTACATACACGCACGCATACACGCATACACCATTTGACTTTTATATATATAGATGTCACCAGAAAGTGAGAACAGGCATTTATATGCCAGATATGCTAAACATTGGTATGTCCCTTCATGCTTCAGCCACCATTCCAGACGATGCGTGTCCATGCTGATAATGCTAGTTAAAAATATGTATTAATTAAATCTGTGATACAATTCTCCCCCAAGGAGTTCAATGTCCCTGCTTTGTTTTACTCACATTCTGCCATATATTTCATGTTACAGCAGTCTCAGACCCAGCACATGTTGTTCATTTTAAGAATACTTTCACTGTAGATTTGACAAAATGCAAAGAAGGTACCAGTGTAATATTTCTAAAGATAGCTGTAGCAAGAGATTCAAGGTTTAAGAGTCTGAAGTACCTTCCTAACTCTGAGAGGGACAAGGTGTGGAGCTTGCTTTCAGAAGTCTTCAAAGGGCAACACTTTGATGTGGAAACTACAGAACCTGAACCACCAAAAAAGAACATTAACCTTCTGCTGGTGGCATCTGACTCAGATAATTAAAATGAACATTCATTGATCCACACTGCTTTGGACTGTTATTGATCAAAACCTGCCTTCAGCATGGACGCATGTCCTCTGAAAATTGTGGTTGAAGCATGAAGGGACTTACGAATCATTAGCGCATCTGACATGTAAATATCTTGTGACACTGGCTACAACAGGGCCATGAGAGGAGAGACTCCATGGAGAGGGGCTAGTTAAGCACATGGACTGCAAATGTAGGTTATCACCTGTAGAGGGAGCAGCTGTACAGCAGCAGGCCACAATCTGGTCTGGAGTTGGTGGTGGTTCATGAGTGAGCAATTTAAAGCGCTCTGCTGGACAGAGGAGAAAAAGGGAAAAGGAGGTAAAGGATGCATCCATGAGCTGAGGAGGATATGGGACTTGGAGCAAAGATAAAATGCAGTTGCATTAAGTGTTCCCTGCTGCCATCCACTATAATGTAGGTGGCAGAGCCTCTTCCCTGAAAGAGTTGATGGCTTGATAGAAGGGAGAAGAAGTTGGAGGACCAGCCACTGCATGCCTCATGTTTCCATGTACACACAGATCATAAGAGTTACTGTCTCTCTCAACACTTGCTCTGTGATCACTGTCAGGGTAGGTTCAAACACGTTACTGATTTTGGCATGTCATTAGCAGCATAGTGCTAGGATGCCAACAGAGTGAAAGGAAATGCATTGAACTCTGCTGGGATATTGATGCTACTCTGATTCTAGTGGCTGTATTTCCTGAAAATTCTGGTGAATCTGGCACAACAGTGGCATGTTCTCTTCTGTTACTTTGTACAAATAAGTCCTCATTTCTGCAAGAAGGGGAAGAGCATATTGCTTGAGTTTGTAGTGGAGAATGAGTTGGCAGAGGATCACCCAGTGGTTTTGAGGATATTTTTAGAATATTGTTAGTTTGATCACTGTGGGCTATCCTGGAAATATCCCTGCTTGTCTTCCTTTCCCACAATATCATCATTTTATACCATGCAGCATGTTTGAGTACCTGTGGTATTCACTTTGCAGGGGAATGGGCCCTTATAGTAACAAAATGCTACTCATAGGTGACAACTTATTTTTGTGTTTACTTCAATAACTTATCTAATGTTTGTACGGTATTATATTAACATTGCAGACTTCAGCCATCTATTATCTAGCTCTGAGCTGCATAGATTAAACAATAAATGATGAAACAAAACATTAAAAGCGAAGACAAAGTGAAGTGTAGAATGGGAACACAGATGGCCCATTACTGCCAAAGCAATGAGATAATGTATTTGGTTATATATAGTTCCAATGAAACCCCATGAGTCTGATTGAACTTTAGCAAATTGTAACATATCAATTAGAATTCAATGAGTATGTCAGCAAAATACTAGATAAAGGAGTTGATATTTATTTGGACTACTTTCTGCTGTTAAAGAAACTAAATAGCTGTCGATGAGAAGTGAATAATTGTCAAGGGTTAGAAACTGGCTTACAGATAAATGAAATAAGAATTAATGGTCATTAATTAATTTTCAGCATAGCAAAGGTTTGGCAGAGGATATCATGAAGTTCCATGCTAGGGCCAGTGTTAATATACTTATACTATACTCTGAAAAATTGGGAGAAAAGTAAGGTAACAAAATTTGCAGGAAACACAGATAATTAGGTTGGCTTAAAAGACTTTGGCAAGTCTGGTTCCAGACACAGCGAGAAAAAAGGAATAAGGGGGAAAAAACAGTTAACCATTGCACTACTTCCCCCAAAATATTCTGAAAATGGGTGATTTATTTGGGAGAAAGGGGGGTTATTTCAAGCTGGTTCACCCATCCCTAATACAGACATGAGAAGAGGGAGTCTTGTTTCTGGAAGCATGTTATTGAAGAAAAACTCATAGCACTATCACAACTGTATTATTCACAGTGGTAATAATCCTGCTATAATAGAAACATACTTTAGTTGCTTGTAGACTGTGAAGATTTGATCTGATAGGCTATTGGTACCGTGGCTTTCAAGCGGACAATGATGTCATTAAAATTCAAGCAGTAAAGTGTGTTTCTGTGGTGGCAGATGGCTACTGCTGCAGCAGCATCAATAGTACATTATATTGCAGGCCCGTGCATCGAGAATAGCTATTCGTGTTTTGTCTTTGGTGGTGGTTTTAATAAAAATATTCATTTAGAATACAGTGGCTGTTCCCTATCAGATTACACACCAGATCTTAATTTAAGCTGTACATACAAAAGAAGTGAGAAAACAGTAATACTATGTGGTCTCCAATAAAGGACTGCAGCATGTTTCAGAAACCACTGCTCCTCAGCTGTTGGTAATAACAGCTACAAACTGCTGTTAGTTTGATTCTGGCCTTTTGTAGGACCCCGCAGCAAGGATGCTGTATTCACACTGCCCCAACACACAACAGAAACTGAAGAATTGAAACCTCAGCTCCGACTTCTGCTTTCTCACTTTGGTGTCTGCTATGATATGGGGAATCTGAAGAACTCTGCTAATGAGATGGAGCTTTTTTCCCTGGTAACTAAAAAATTACAAAATGTTCATGAGCATGCTCATGAGGTTTGGCAGGAGAACACAAGTATTGTAGGTTGTCTTGCATTACAGTGATAGTGTTGTGAATTCTGTGTACTTGGTAGGAAGTACATTTACATAGAGAACAGTAAAAGGCCTACATAGCTTCCCTTATAAACATATGTTACAGTAATAGCCAAAAACATCCTAGTATTGCTGTTTTTAACATTACTGTTCTTAGTAAAATGAAGGATTCCACAGCTTTATTTTACTCCAGGGGTGGACAAACTACGGCCCACGGGGCCTCAACCGGCCCACGGGACCGTCCTGTCCAGCCCCATAGCTCTCTGTCAGGGAAGCTAGTCCTGTCTCGTCCCCCACCTCCCGCAGAGCTATACCATTGCGCGGGCAGCACTCTGGCTCACTGCTACTGCTGGGCAGCACTGCAGCAGCATGGCTAGCTCTGGTGGGGCCTGAACTTCTGCCGTTCTGAGCAGCATGGTAAGGGTGTGGGGTGAGGGGAGGTTGGATATGGGGCAGGGAGTCTCGGGAGGCAGTCAGGGGACAGGGAGCGGGGTCAGTTGGATGGGTGGAGGTTCGGGGTGGGGATGGTCAGGGGACAGGGAATGGAGGAGGTTGGATAGGTGTCAGAGACCGGGGGTCTTTCAGGGAGTGGGGGTGTGGATAGGGGTCAGGGCAGGCAGTGGGTAGGGGGAGGAATCTTGGGGGGCAGTTAGGGTGAGGGGGTCTCAGGAGCGGGTGGTCATGGGGCTAAGGAGCGGATGGGTTGGGAGTTCTGAGGGGGGAAGTCAGGGGGCAGGAAGTAGGTGGGGATCAGATAGGGGGCAGGGGCCAGGCTGTTTGGGGAGGCACAGCCATCCCTATGTGGCCCTCCATACAATTTTGAAACCCCAATCTGGCCCTTGGGCCAAAATGTTTGCCCACCCTTGTTCTACCCAGCTATCCTCCTGCCCTTTCACACAAGCTCATTTCTCAATTTTTCCCCCTTTAGTTTTAGTATGTATTACAGGCATTAATTAACACCACTAGGAATCTGGCTTTTATAGGTCATTAATAATTACTTTACCAAATCCCTGCAGGTTAAAAATTACCAGTTTGAGAACAGTTTTCTCTATTTTACTACCTCACATGTCCAGGATGTAGAGCAGGTGCATAATATTAATATTATCTAATGTGTATATTGCCCCTAATAAAATAGCCACTTAGGTACATGCTTAAAATTTAGCACGAGTAGTCCCTTTGAACCTCATTGAGGCTAAGCATGTGCAGAAATAAGTTCAGGATTGGGCCAGAATATAGAATACTTGTATTATGTGTCAATAGACAGGTACAGATTCTATCAGTGAGTTCATATGACTAACTGGAAGAGATTAGGACATACCGTAGTTGGTTGTTCAGTGGTTAATACAGGAAACCAGTACTGTTCTGTGAAACCTGGTGAGAACTGCTTACATATGCCTTTCAGGTCATCCAGAAATTTCGAAGTGTCTTCAGCAAACAGCAGACAATGAGAACCTTTCCAATGTATGATGCAGGGGTGCCCGGGTCAGAAAACTGGGGTATTTCAGAACCTAGCATGGCTTTGAAAAAGAGAGCCAACTGGATTCCTTTTATAAAGGTAGAAATAAATATTTTTGCTCTGTTGGTAAACTATTGTAACTGCAATTCAGATTAGAGCAAGATGCTTTCCAGCCATTTACTTTTAAAATGACCCAGTAATGACCCCTCCCCCCTTGTTGAAAATTCCAGAGCCATGTCTAACTACGGTCATGTCTAACTGGGACTATTTCTGATTTTCACTCCAGGCAAAAAAGTGAATGAAAATGAATGTAATGCATATACTTTATTATATACTGCCTTCTATCCACATACAACATTTAAATCATATTTATAAATTTTGTCCTTTCTTTTCTGTCAACCAGATTAACCCCAATCAAGACCCCTGGCAGCTAAAGCTTCTGACAAAACTGAAACAACGGAAAAAAGTGGATGAACTATTGCATCTTCAATCAAAATTTTTAGAGGTAAGTTATTAGGATAGTCTATTTATTTACTGAGTGCTCTTGGGTAACTTTAAATCCCTGGAGAAACAACTTGCCTGTGCAAACGTTTGTCTCTGGCTTACATTTTAGACTGTAGAGTTCAGACAAACTGAAGATCCAATACTGAACTGATGCAGATTTTTTTCCCTTCTGTGTTCAGTGAATTTTAAGGGTAGGAAAAATTCAAAAGATTCAGAATGAAGGTTGGTTACTTGACTAAGCAATCAAAATGTTCAGAGTATAGTTCAGTTTAAACTCCAGGTATTTACACCTCTTGGACCTGATTCTGATTTTGCATGCAGTAGGTTTACAGTTGATGTCAATGGCATTACTCCTATCATACACTATTGTAAACTAGATCTGAATTAATCCTGAAGAATTTATTTAGAAATCTCACAAGAGCAGGCTCTTTAGTGAAATTGTTGGCACTTATTATCCTGGTAGGGCCTGAAATAACATGAGAATAGCATCTCTCACAGCATTTAGTAGTTCAGCTTCTAGTTAAATCTAGGAAATGGAAAAGAAATATTGTGTGAACCTGAAATTTATACAGTTCATGTGCATTAATCTTTCATGACTCTTGTTTCAGAAGCCTCTTGAGAGACTTTACTGCAGTGTCACCATATTATTAAAGCACTGTTGTAGCGCTGTAACATCCTGTAATGTAGTGTAGTTGCTTCTAGACTTGAGGAGACTTGATATAGATATTCTGTAGCCACACTAGTTTCTACTGAGTGTATAGAGTAACACTTCACTGATTGTTGCAGTAAGTCTTGGACAATATGGAAATCTGCCATGTCGTTGATAGTTTTGGGGAGATGAAAGTGGGTGGGGATTGCTAGCTGGATGAGACTGCTAGCTGGAGAGGCAAGACTGAGCAATTCCCCTGGTGTGGCCTCATGCAGGTCATTCATTGAATTGTAACTCCCTTGCTGGACAATGGCGGCTGATTGGTGTTTGACACCTTGCCCAGGCGTTGGTTACTTTCTTTGCTGTTGTCTCTGGGGAGCTATCATCTGGCTGATTCCCCAATTTACAGCAGGTTTTAGTGACAACCATATAACACAATTCTCATAACTTCATATGTATTAAAGATGTACATATTTTGATAGAACAGTAACTCTCAGCTGATAAGCTTTTCCCTGATACCTCACAATTATATACAGATGAGAAATATGGGGATTACAAGATGCTCCCCCAAGGTATAGTATATCACACCAGGGGGTGTCAATAAAGGGAATAAATAGGTGGCATAGGAAGTTGGGGCAGTGGAGGTGGCACTGAGGGGAAAAGGCAGTCCAGTCCTCTTTTTCCCTCTACCAATCCACCTCCGTGAGGAATTGAAGCATCTGTCTCTCCCAAATCAGATGGCTCTCTTGAGGTCTTCTGCTATGTGGAGGTTTCATCTGGCATCTTCAGCCTTGGGAGGTTGGGGGAGACAGAAACTTTACTTGTGCAGAGGAGTTGCAATCATTTGCAGGTATACAATGGATTTGATGGAGGTGCTATGCTGCCTTGCTAAATTCTCTCGAACTCATCTCAACTCCTCAAAAAAAGATAGCCTTGCTTTTAGGTTTGCCTTGTGAATCTTAACTCTTGGATATTTTATGTGATTGCACTAAGGTTTCCGACATGGAGCAAGTGATTGACGTTCTCCAGGAGCATGCGACAGAAGTGCTAGAGCCAAGTCCAATGCGATCAAGTTTTGTGACTTCTCACAGCTCAAGACAGCATAACTATGATCGAATCTGGGAGAAAATTTATAGCAAGTCAGAGCTCCAGCAGGTATTTTGAAGGGGAAGATCAGGTGAAACTTGTGTAACTGAGTTTGGCATAGTAACTCCTTTCTTAGAAAACCTTCATTTAATCAGTGATGATGAAGAGCCTCTGCATTGAAAGCTTCTGTAGGGAGACCATGAAGTTCCCTATCTTCCAAAACTTGGTCTCCCTCCTAGGATGTTATTTCTCATAGGATTGAGGGTTGGATTTAACAGCAGGGGAAAGGGCTAGGCCATGATGGTTACAGGAGTGTACAGCAGCAGGAAGAGAGGAGAAAGGATCAGACAGGTTGATTTTTGGTTTCTGGAGGCTCTATTAAAGTTCACACTTGTGTCTGACATTAGATTGGCTTGCTTTTTAATTGGGTGAGTATGAGGGCAGCTTTGGCAATTGAGAGGGGAAGTTGAATTTGTGGTATTGGTTTTAAGAAGGTTCAGCAGATGGGGAACAGTTTAAAAGAGGATGACATGATTCATCTTCAAAGTTTTAGAGGTAAAGACATGAACAAATTATCTTCTAATTAATAATGAGTGCCAGTTGTCTTACTGCAAATTCCACTGAAGCAACTACAGTATGTTGGTTTTTTGCTTCCTCTCCATCCTAAATTCCTTGGATAGCTCAGTGGTTTGAGCACTGGCCTGCTAAAGCCAGGGTTGTGCGTTCAATCCTTGAGGGGGCCATTTTGGGATCTGTCAGGGGACAGTACTTGGTCCTGCTAGTGTAGGCAGGGGACTGATCTTGATGACCTTTCAAAGTCCTTCCAGTTCTATGAGATAGGTATATCTCCATTAAGGGGGGGGAGATAGCTCAGTGGTTTGAGCATTGGCCTGCTAAACCCTAAACCCAGGGTTGTGAGTTCAATCCTCAAGGGGTCAATTTAGGGATCTGGGGCAAAAAAATCTGTCCGGGGACAGTACTTGCTCCTGCTAGTGTAGACAGGGGACTGGACTCAAGGTCCTTCCAGTTCTATGAGATAAGTATATCTCCATCTATTTATTCAGCTAACCAGGATTTATTGCCCATTCCTCCTTTTGTGTCAGAAGGCAATTAACAGCTTCTACACTAACAACTCTTGGTATATGATGTGATTGTATGTTTTAATCTCTGAACTGCCTCTGTCTGCAATCAGATGCTCCATTTGAATTAATATCAAGTCTAGTATTGTTTCCTTTTCTGTTGGTGGTTGTTCATACAGCATTGAATGATTCTGGAAAATGATAGTTGTAAAGGGGAATCACTTTTCCTAAACTGCCATATACTTATGAGGTAAAACCACATCAAGTGCCAAAAAGGGGAACAGCATCAAAATCGTATGAATCTCTTTAAAGTGATAACCTAAATGCCCAATTTTCTTTCTCTGGTGAGATTGTTTGAACCCCTTCTTGGAGGCAATGGGATCCTCCCAATATATGCCTTTATACACTTACCATGTCATGTGACTGTCTCTCTGAGTGAAGAGGACTGGTTGGCATGTCCTGTGAAGCCAGCCATTGTCAAGTCTATTAAATGTTGTTGTCAGATGCTGAATGACAATGAATGACTTGGAAAGACTGTATCCACACAACTGGAATACAATCCTGAGAGACCAAGGTTTCAATGAGAACAATGAAGGTCAAGTGCTTTCATCAGTAAGTGTCTAAACAGCCAGACTTAAGTGGCCATTCTTCCAAAAAAAAAAAAAAAAAAAAAAAAAAAACCCTTCAAAAACAGACTTCAATGAGAAACTGCAGAACTGGAATTAATTTGCAAACTTGATACCACCGAATTAGGCCTGAATAAATACTGGGAGTGGCTGGGCCACAATAAAAAGTAATTTTCCCTCTGTTGATATCCACCCCTTCTTGTCAACTGTTGGGAATAGGCAACTTCCACCTTGATTGAATTGGCCTCGTTAGCCCTGACCCCACACTTTGGTAAGGCAAGTCCCATCTTTTCATGTGCTGTAACATATACCTGTCTACTGTGTTTTGATCTGATTAAGTGCATTTTAGCCTATGAAAGTCTATGCCCAAATAAATGTATTGGTCTCTAAGGTGCCACAAAGATTCCTCCTTATAATCTCTTTGCTGTCCTGTTATCTTCTAAAGAATACAGATTTCTGATGCCAGCTAGCACTGGGTGTATGGGTAGGTGGTTTAAGAAATGAATGCCAGTTTTAACATCAGTGTAACTCTGTTGACTTCAGGAGAGTAACTCCTGATTTACACCAGAGAAAGCAAGATTGGAATCAGGTCTTGATGGAGGTGGTGATGGATGGGCAGTACTAGCTACTTTCCTGGCTAATTTTTACTTTTTTTGTTTTAGTTTATTGTGGGGTTGGAAGGGGCCTAGAAGAACAGACATCACTACAAAGTATTTAAAAGATATTATCTACAGCCCTGAAGTGGGGTGGGGTGGGGGACTTATATAGTTCCAGTTATTATTATGATAGTCTCCTTAAGAGTCTGGGTTTGATCATTCATTTGTATGTCTGCAGGTAGGCTCAGAGGAGGTCCAGATGAGAGAGAATTACATTCCTCATTAATTATAAATTAAGGCTTATTCTAATGTTGGCTCCCTTCTTGATTTGAATGGGAAATCTGTTTTTTTAGGCCTTTTGAAATTCAGATACAAATAATTGAAATTTACTAAAGAATCAATTAAAATTGTTTCCAGTCATCTTTTTAATTAATAGATTTACTTCCAATCATCTTCTGTGTCAATGCTGATTTTTCCCTTGCTCTAGTTTATGCTAGCCCCCAGTCCAGCAATGAGCTCTCTGCAGATCCATCCCTAGACCCTGGTTTTTATGATGAGGCCTTTGTATAATGCTGACCACAAGAACTGTCAGCATCTTCTCAAAACCATTTTTTAAAAACAGGATCAAAACACAGAGGATAATAATTCTGCTGTAGCTATGAATGAGAAGGGCATGGGAACTATCAGTCTCAGCAAGAATCCAGGATCTTCCAGGAAGAAGAAAGAAAGAGGGTAAAACTGTATTCTTCTTGGTAAAGAAAAATAAATGCTGACACTTATCCAGGGGTGAAAGTAACTTAACGGACTTACCATGGTATGCTGGAGTCCTGAGCGGGGGGGGGGGGGCTCAACCGGAAGAGGCGTGAACTCAACCGGAAGAGGTAGGATCTTTAAATCCCTGGGTAATTTAAAGGGCCCCAGGTGGTAGTGGCGACCGGAGCCCCAGGCTCTTCAAATTGCTGCCTGAGTCCCAATGGCATTACCCCTGGGCTCTGGCAGCAGGGCTCAGGTGGCAATTTAAAGGATTCAGGGCTCCAGACACAGCTACCGCCCCAGGCCCTATAAATTGCTGCCCGAGCCCCACAGCTGGAGCCCTGGGTTAGTGGTGAGGGGGCCCCAGTGGTGATTTAAAGGCCAGGGGCTCCCAGCCACCACTACCACAGAGGAGCCCTAGGCCTTTTAAATTGCCGCTGGAGCCCCAGGGGCTTTGGCTGCCGTCGCAACTCCAGGGCTCAGGCAGTGGGGCTCTGGCGGCAATTTAAAGAGCCCGGGGCTCCAGCCGCTGCTGGAGTTAATTCAATAGGCAGTAGTTCACTTCTAGACAGGGCATGAAAGGGCTCTTTAATTTAGATCAGTTTTAGAAATCAATTTGAGGAACAATGACTTAATTTTCTTCTGTCTGGAAAAAAGGTATAGTTACGTAGCCACCTTGCAGCTACTGGGATTAGATGACGGCACAGAGGCCAACAATAAGGACCTTATCATGAGGAAAGGAGCCTACTTGTCCGTCCTTTACTTACGTCACCTGAGAATCAGAGAGCTCCAGGTAAAAACAAAAGCCCGTGTCAGAGTTAATTTTTCAAGGGTACAAAGTCAGTGCAATCCTACCTAAGCTACAGTAATGTATGTTTATGTATCTCCTTTGTTTCAGCGAGTCTGCCTCGGAATCCTGAACTACTTCCGATCTGTTGAGCGAACTTTAACAATCAGCACTTCAGGTCTCACCCTGCATGCTGGTAATCTAGTCCCCAGTGCAGAAGATACCTGTTGGGTAAATGCTGTCAAAGGAGGCATTGGTGTATCTGGTGGTCTTGGTTCTCGCCACTATGTCCATTATACACCGGCTGACTTCAAGGTGATCCATTCAATAACTCTATAAAGGGGTCATCCAAAACGTAGAGTAAAATAGGAATATGTAATATGTTCCTCCTTTTTTTTAGTCTTCTTATCTCTCTATTGCAAACTTTGTTGTGACATCTCAACAATTTATCCTGTCTGAATTGCATTTATCCTCCTGCTTTGACTCTTTACCTGACATAAGGCCTGTTATCTTGTGACCTATTATGGCCTAAAACTGGGAGGTATACGCATTTGGTAGGGCATTGGGTCTAACCTGGGGACCAAACCTTAATACAATGTATGGAAAAAGCAGTTTTAAGTAACATTTTAGAAACCTCTAGAAATATTAGTTATAGGGTTTGTTTTTTTAAAATCTTCCTCTGATGTCTATAGGTGGAATGCTGTAACTATGGCACTTGGCTTTACAGGTGAAGGTATACAAAAAATAGTTTCAGTAAGATTTTTAAGCATTTTGACTTGTAAAAAAAATTTCCACTCTGTAAAATATGTGGAATACACAGAACATTGTTATAATATTATTTATCTATAACAATGTGTTTGTACTTTGAAATGTGTTTAGGATGAGCTTCAAAACTTGCTGCTGGCTTTACTACTGTAATGCAGCCATACTAAATTCATGTGCAGTACCATAGCATGCCATTGTATATTCCCTGGACATACTGAGTATATACTGCGTTCTTGCTCTTTCTGAAACATTGGCTCCTTTTTGGTTGTGAAATATTTAATCGTACCATTTGGATAAACTACTTCACAGAAGGGTTATGATGAGTTCACTTGCATAAGGTTTCTTTATTTCCTCTACTTCTCCCCCAAAATGTGGAAGATGGTATAAGTGATATAAGTGGGATAGAGGGTGTAATTTTGAGTGATAGTGAAATAATCAATGTGCTTTTCCAGGATAATTCAAAGGAACTGATGTATAAATTTGAACTTTGACTAAAGCCAAGGTAAATATTATTTACTAAACCAACAGTTCAACTGGCAATGCAATTGGTAGCACATTCTCCAGTGTTTCCCTAACAACAGTTTCTAATATGATTCGTTAATATACTGCAAAGGCTGTCTCTTAGGAAGTTTAACACAATAAATACAACTGCTTTCCTAGCAGACTAATCAACAGGGCCTCAAGCCTGCTCTGCCTTTTTAACTGATTATGCTGTAACTTGCAAGCTGATGGTGCTAAGTTTTATACTTCTCATCCCACATGTGAGTGCAGTTGGACAAGCTCATTTATATTATGACTACATCATTTTGATAAGACTGTAATCTGTGAGCTGACCACACTGCTGTGCAGGAAACCCAGATTTAAGACCATCATTTCACATTCCAACCTCAGGCAGGTTGGGACTGGAGGCATGACACTCAGAGGCATGACACTCAGTTTCAGGATGCAAGGGCATTGAACGAAACTAAAAATCCTTCTGGGCTGCATCCCTCCTCCTTCAGTCCTAGAAGTTGGTTTAGAACAGCATTTCCTCATTGGAGGCTGCTGTAATCAAGGTAGACAAAGTCAAGTGTAGTGATGCACTGTGGAGGAAAGTATGTGAAGGGTATTCAAATTTACCTTATAATCCTATGTGGGTTTTGTGGTCTTAGTGCCTCTGAGCAACTACAGGAGAAAATGACAGGCACAAATAATGGTGGGCACTAATAACAGCACCTAGGGCTTGTCCTCACTAGGGGGGTAGATCGGCTGTAGATACGCAATTTCAGCTACGTTAATAATGTAGTTGAAATCGACATCTCTACAGCTGACTTACCTCCCGTCCTCGCGGCGGTCGGCGGCGCGGTCCCCCGTTGACTCCAGCTTGCGCCTCTTGATGAGCTGGACTTCCGGAGTCGACCGGGGAGCCGCTGGCGATAGATTTATCGTGTCTTAACAAGACACGATAAATCGATCGCCAGAAGATCGATCCTTCCCGCACGTAGTGAAGACGAGCCCTGTAACAGGGTTGACGACTCACCCCTGCGGTGCCTCCGGGTGCTCGATCGGGGAATCAGCTCCTCCAGCGTCCAGAGCGCCCTCCACAGGTTGATGCCCCGCTTCTTTCCTGGCCCCGCGTCCCTCCCGGACCCCGGTGCCCTCTAACTGCGGGTGCTGCACCCCTGCAGTACCCCCTTAGGTTGGAGGGTCACCCCTCCCTGGGGGAACCCTCTACCCCCTATCCCCACCTTGCCTCAGAATGTGCCACTTCCGGTCACCACTTGCCCCCGCTCACTGGGGCAGACTGCAGTATCATGGCTTCTCATCACCGGCAAGGGGGGTTGGCCTGCTGTCGCTATCTCTAGCCCTGGGCCGCCCCCTGCAACCCTGGTACTCCTGGGTCGGGCCTTCTGTCAGGCCCGGCGGCCTGGGGCTCTCTGGCTAGAGCCTGCCCAGCTCCCTCTGCCCTGCCCCAGCTCTGCCCTAACCCAGGTACCTGGCTTCAGCTCCTGCAGAAAGACCTGTCTACCTCTGAGTACAGGGGAGACTGTCTTTGCCTCTTAGCCTCCCAGCCCTTATATCCTGGCTTGGGAGTGTTTGGGGCGTGGCCTCTCAGCTGGGCCCACTCCCCAATCAGGCCTGGAAGCCTGCTAGCTCCCAGCCTTAACCCCTTCCTGGGCTATTTCCAGCCCCTCCCGGTAGGGGGCGGGTGGTCACCCCACCACAAGCCCCTAGACACACACATATCTGATCTGGAGACACAGATGTACAGCTGGATTTCTAAAAGCCTTATTTGCACCCACCAAAAGTTGTGGGCATTAAGTTGAAGGCCTAGTTGAATCTTCGTTAAATGTGGCCCAGAATAAATATTGCACGTATGCTCCCTGTTTTTTGTGTGTGTGGGAGAGGATTCTCCAGGTTTGTGGTGTCGCAATATGTTGTGACCACTTCCAGACTGATCTCTAATTGGAGAAACAAATAGCAAACACAAATTGGAAATTGAGGGGGTAGGGATGAAAAAGCAAAATTTCAGGGTCTTCCCTCAACTGATATAGGAATTTACTTAAAACCTCTACCTTGTATTGTGCTTCTCAGTGTGATTGTTGCCCAGTTACTTATCTAAATCAAGCTTAACTTGATTCTGCTAAGGATTTTTTAAACTTTAGCAAATTTCCTACCCTGTCACTTCTGAGAGCACTGAAGCTTAATACTCACTTTAGAAATGTACGTAAAGAACAAAGAGCACAGACTTTTATCCGAAAAAAAAAATAATGTTAACCAGATGATCTAATACTAAATTTAAATTAAACATATTTTTGTGGGCATTTATTGGCTGGTGAAATATGGATATTTCTCTAGTCCAGCACAGATCTCTCTAATTAACATTCTGTTATTACTAAGACCATTAAAGAGAATTGGGAAATGCATTGATTTATTTGGTGTGGTGTGGTTTCCATAATTAAAATGAATGCCTGGCCCAGGGCAAGTATTCTGCTTTGCGCATCTCTCTTTCTAATGGAGTTCTGGAAGGCTTCCAGTTGTGAGAGAGAAACTTGTTTGGCATCTCTGATTTCCTAGAGTCAAGAGGAGGATCTTGGTAAAACTAAAGAAAGGAGGAAGGCTGGCAGTGTTAAGATATTACACTGCTATTTTGCACAGTGCAAATTAGGATGGTGTATTACCAAAGAAAAGTAAAATCAGACTTTGCCTATAAATGAAGAATAAGGCTTTTGTAAAAAAGATATTAAGTAAATACAGTAACTTTTTGTAAGAGGTTCCCCTCCATTGCTGCTGAACCCCCTGAGTCAGGGCAGATGACTCCCTGCTTTAGCTTACAATAAATAGTTACCAATTCAGAATCTTGTGGTCTGTGCCTTTAAACAAACAAATGTAAAACCAGGTGTTAGGCTGCAGGACTTTAAGACCAGGACCCAACAAAGCCCTGGGGTTCTGGGTTTACCCTGGGGAATTCCTCCGGTCTCCACGAGTCAGCCAGCACTACAAGAAGCAGACAAGTTTTCTTAACTGGCCTGCTGTCTCTCCCTCTTGGTTCATGTCACCTTCTGGCCCTTCTAGGCCTCTGGAGGACTTGATCTTACTAGTAGCCTGGCCGCAGCAAATTTTTCTTAAGCAGAGGTGTCAGGTCACCTGTCTCTAACAGGGGCCCAAACAGCCAGACAGACCATGTACCTGCTGAATTTAAAAAATAAAGTGAAATAAGGCATGGCTGTATGCCAAGGGTTTGTCTACACTGGAAAATTAACTGTCATACCATACTCCCCATGTGGATATTCTTATTCTAGCAGAAAAGTGTTTTTGTTTTTTTCTGGCGTTGCTTCTTCTACTTTGAAAGCCAACACCACTCCAATTAATTGCAATGTGAAGCTCGTGCCAGGGATGTTACTGAACAGTATTGAATAGTGGCACAGTGCCAGAGTAGATAATCTGGACCAACTCTTTTAAAGATGGTGCTGATTTTAGAGGAATAAGAGTTATAGGTAAACGTTAACTATCCCATTGGTTCAGTAACTGCAAATAAATGTTGTACAATCCAGCACACACACGTCAGTTAATACACCATCTCAGAACCCAAATGGCGATGGCTAAACCTTTTGGATGCATGGGGGTTCTACCCAAATTCTTCAAAATGTTATATAACACAGAAATGCATGACAAGCAATATTATGAAATTAGAAAAGATAAGAAAAACAATATTTGAAAAGGAGTCTGACAAACTAAATTTTGTTTTTCTTCTCCTTTTCTTTTTTGTTACAAAGTGGCAGAAAGGTAGAAGACTTTAAAAAAAATATTGTGAACACCTACTTGAGTGTCATAATTAAGGGAGCCCTTGTCTGATTCATTACTGGTAGAAAAAAATCCTCTCTTGAGCTCACCTACCAATCTGAGTCCTATATGACTCGTGTGTGTGTGTGTGTGTGGCTTTGGGGCATAAGGGCAAAATCAGGCTAATAATGGAAACTCATCTACAACCCTTATCACTATATAACAAAATAGCTTTCATAAGGTAGAAGCACAGAAATGTGATATCTTTTCTTGTATAATTTTTATTTCTGGCTGAACTTTCTTGCTGTTTGGTGACCTTGAAAATTGTCTCCTTCAGCCTCAGGCCTGCTCCTAGATATATTGGTATGCATCATTGCATGTCTTTTAAAACTGACTGCTTGTATCACAATGTCTCTTGGGATTTTCCATTGCACAGGTCCACAGTGCACAGTTCATGGAGTTTTCAGAGGTGGAAAATCATGATGACTTTTACACCACTCAAGATGGATACATTCACACACAGGACCAGCGAGGGGCTTTCATCATGTATGATGTAGCTTTAAAGGACCTGAAAGATCTTGAACATCAGCTGCTGCTTGTGGCAAGCCAGTACATTGAACAAGATAAAAGTAAGATCAAATGCAGATAGCTCAAAAGCAGAGAGTCACTCCACTCCACAAGAGTGCTCTGCCCACAAGATACACCTGGAACCTCATTATATTAAATAGAGTTAGTGAGGGAAGAAAGATTATTGAAGTGGGCTGAGAGTGGGGTGAAAATATGCAACTGAAGGTGACAGGGATGAGCTAGAAGAGGAACTAGTTTTTCTACTACTGCTGCTTGTGAAAGTGCTGCTCAAAAGGCAGCTCGGAACGTTATGCATCTCCAGCCACTCTTAACCTGTTTCAGGTTAAGAGTGGTTGGAGATGCACATTTCAAATTTAGTATTTTTTACCATAGGAAATGAGTTGAAAGTGACTGGGTTACAAATGGTTGCTGAAAGAGAAACTGGACTTGTGGGGAAATGGAAGGAGGGAGAAGGAGATGATGAAACAGAGAGGGAAGAAACATTAGAAAGCCATGAATAAACAGCCACAAATGCATATAAAATATATATTCAAAAATGTAGAGGAAAAGGTTTCTAATGGTACAGGAGAGGACTTATTTTTAATTGTGAAGGGATGTTATGACCTTCCAAGACATTTTTTGAAAGCTTTAATTAACACGGACGTTTTTAAAATCAATTACAGTAAACCCTCGATTTAACGGACCTCGATTTAATGGACTTCGGATGCAACGGACAAAATTTCTGAGCAAGCTGATGCATTCCTGATCCATTTCTGGTGGGCTGGCTGCCGGCTCCCGGCTCCCGCCCGAGTCCCGCCAGCAGGCGGGCTGGCTGATGGTTCCCCACTGCCGCCCGGGTCCCAGCAGCCGGGACCCGGGCGGGCTGGCTGACGGCTCCCAGCAGCTGGGCCCTGGGCGGGCTGGCTGCCAGCTCCCGGCTGCCGCCCGGGTCCCAGCAGTGGGCGAGCTGCGGAGCTGCTGCCCTGACCCTGTGGCTGGCGGGCTGCTGCTCCGACAGCTCTTTATTTTTTTTTTTATTAAATAACGGACTTTTTCATTTAACGGACCCCCCCTCGCCCGAATTAGTCCGTTAAATGGAGGTTTTACTGTACATATATTTGGATAGCAATAAGCCCGGCAAGCTTTAGTAGGCTAGTGTACCTTGCTTCAGGGCATAAGCCAAGCATTAATGTGAGTGGAGGATGGGATAGGAAAATTCTTTTCCTTTGGGCAGGTTATTTCATAACTGCCTCCTGCAGGGATTTTTAAACCTTTCTCTTACCACTGTGGGAGACAGGAGGCTGGAAGAAATGGATGACTATCCTGATCTGGTATGGCAGTTTCTGTGTTTGTAAATTGCTTAAATCTTCAGTCTGCTCTCTCACCAAGGTCCATTAATGCACGGCCTGTTGTGAATTATTTTTGACCTAGTTCTTACGCTCCCAAGCCAGAGATCCTGGTTCCAGTCTCTGTGATTGGGTCAACAGGGACGGAATGTGATGAGGAGACAGAATGCTTTGCTATCATAGGCAATAAATGCTTTAATGGTAACCCCCATCAGTTCAGGAGCAGCAGTGTTGGGTTCAAAATCCTCTTGTCCTGTCCAGTTATCCAAATAAAGGATGGTTGTTGCAATTTGGAGTTGGAGGGCAGCTTGCACTAAGGCTGAATTTGGCCTGAGGAAGTTGAATATTTCAGACCATTTTATGGATTTATCTTTTGTTGACAAAGCAAACCTTTGTAATAGCATCGTTTCCAAATGGGGAGAATAAGTAATACTAACCAGGCATGCAAATTATGCGCTATGCAGACACTTTTGATTTGATTCTCCATATATTTATTAAGAAATAAAACCATCACCAGACAACTGGAATCACTGCTTCCTGGAGGAGTCTCATTGGCTGCCAGTGCAGATGAGCATTTTGTTGCCTACTTCACACCCACGGCTAAACTAACGACAATTGACTTCCTCTAAGAAGTCCTCGGAAAGTAAGGGCTTGGCTACACTTTCAAGTTAGAGTGCATTAAAGCAGCCCCAGGAGCCCTAACTCACGATCCATCCACACTGGCAAGGCACTTAGAGCGCCTGAACTCTGCAGCTGGAGCTCTCCTGGTAATCCATCTCCACGAGAAGCATAAGGCTTGCCGTGCCTCGGCTGAAATGCCCCAGTGTCAGCGTAGACAAAGTGTTGCATTACTGCTCTGTGATCGGCCTCTGGAACCATCCCATAATCCCTGGAAGTCAAGTGGCCACTCTTGTCATTGTTTTGAATTGGCTGTAGGAATGTGGATATGTCCTTTCAAAACTCCGTTTCTGACAGCTGGCTGCTTATCTGGTCTGGGACAGAGCAAACCATTAGTGTGGAATGTTGCTGCTGGGAGTATGTGTAATAAAGTGGGGGAGGGACTGGAAGAAGGTCTTCTGCTGTCTGAACTTACAAGACAGCATGCTGACATGCTCACAGCCCCCGCAAAAAACCACTTTCTCCCCCCTGCCCACATACATAAAACACACTCTTGTCATTCTCCACTCCACCCATCCCCATTTGAAAAGCACATTGCAGCCACTTGCCTGCTGGGATAGCTACCACAATGCACTGCTCTCTGTGGAGTTGCAAGAACTGCTAATGTGGCCATGTCAGTGCACTTGAATCTGACAGTGTGGATTCAAGCTTTCCCTACTGCTAGGGTGACCAGACAGCCAGGGTGAAAAATTGGGACAGGGGGTGGGAGGTAATAGGAGCCTATATAAGAAAAAGACCCCAAACTCAGGACTGTCCCTATAAAATCAGGTCATCTGGTCACCCTACCTACTGCGCTCTGAGGGCTGGTTTAACTCTCAGCGCTCTACATCTGCAAGTGTAGCCATGCCCACCTGGTTTCAGTACTGTGAAGAGCTCTCTGCACTGCTGTGCCTCCTGCGGTGAATGCAGGTTTCCTTTGTGAGGTCTGAGGCTTCCGGGTGAGGAGGTAGAGATAACTGCAACTAAGATTAAATCCTCTGACAAACTAACAAGTGTACTTTTCAACCTCTTTGGACTTCTCCTGACTTATGCCTCTACCTGGAGTTTCCAAAACACTGCCCATCCCTCTTTTCACCAAATAGCATTTTTTTGATTGTGTGTGTTCGATGGATCACACATATTCAAATAAAATTTCCCACACACTTGGTTTTTACATTGTAGACTGCATAGGGGCCTCCAGAACCTGTGGAATTTTAAATCTGCTCTCTGGCCTTCTGTTGCCGGGTAAAGGTAAAACGGAATCTCTCTTTTTGTAAATAAATAAATACATACAGTCTTATCAAAAAGATAGATTAAATGACTATGAGCTAAGCATTCAGTGTACAGTTAATAGACCACACTGATGAGCAGGAAACCCAGATTTAAGGCCATCATTTCACATTTCAACCTCAGGCTGGTTGCGACTGGAGGCATCAGAGCAATTACACTCAGTTTCAGGATGCAAGGGCATTCAAGAAATATATTGAGTGAAACTAAAAATCCTTCTGGGCTGACATCAAGTTTCAGAACATTTGGCATTTGTAAATTACTCTAAAACCTATCTTGGCCTGCTTCTGTGTTGTCTCTTGTGTAAGTCCCATCAGACTAGTCACCTGTAAGAGCTGCTTACCAGTTGGAGATGTCTCCCATTAAAAATACTATCTTCTACTGCATTGTTTACTTTCTTTCCTAGGCTCTGTAACATACCATCAATCCAGTAATGACAACCTTTTAGCATGGGCGCACGTATCTGTGGATCGATTTGCGGTGCTGCTTGACATTTGGACTTGTGAAGCAGCTCTGTTAGAGAATAAATGTCAGGTACATCTCCACCCAATGAGGAAACTCTGAAAGCTATTAATACAGACCAGTTAATCTCCAATTCATTATTTAATTTTTTATTAATGTTCCAATATGGAAGATTTGTATAGTTGACACAACCTGCTACTGCTAGTTATATTAGAGAACAGGATAGAGATGGTTTCCGATGTTGCTAAACAAATGTTCATGTGTTGGATCACATAGTTGGGTCTAAATATTAATTCTTCTGTTAGTTACATTATCAGGAATGAAATGCCATGGATTAGTATAAAAGTCTCTCTCACATTATCAGCAAGCATACCCGCTGGATTGTACATAGAGCAGAACCTTTTCTCATTTCAATTTTAGAGTACTGCAAATTCAGAAATCCACATTGTGATTTGCTGTTCACTAGAACAGCTGGAAAAACAGAATTTAGGGAAGAACCAATAGCTTGCAAGAGCACTGAACAGAACACAAATGAATACACATGGTCATTCCTGTCCAAAGAGTTTATAATTTGGAAGACACAGATGAGACAAGAATGATTTAAAACTATTTTGTATGGTGTTTAGCACAATGGGGTCTTGGTCCATGCCTAGATCAATAATGCAAATAATAGATAACAATAATAAGTTTATATAGCTGGGAGTGGTGATAGCACTATATTGTGAGGGAATAAAGCCCAGCTGAAAGAAATATAGATGGATGCTTCTGAAGAGCAGAGTAAAGGCCCTTCTCACACACTTGAATTGCCCATTTCTACTTCATTCTTATTCCCAGCACAGCTCCTCTGCCACATCACAACAGCAGAAAGAGCATAAGCAAGGAGAGTTTAGTATATAGAACTCTAACTAAAAATGGGTCCATTTTTATACATACGTACATGAAATACACATACACGCACACAGAGAAATCGTAGCAACTCCTTGTGCATTTGCTATTGTGGTAGAAGGGGTATGTGTATCTATATCCAGTTGTTGATCTCCGCAAGTCTCTTATTAATCCTATTACCCCTTCATTGTCTTTGCACTTTTAAAATTGCTTGATACTTTGAATTTTTTGAAAACATCGTATATGTGTGACAGCCATTGCCACATAGCAATGTATGGTGTCTCACGGTGAGGCTGGAACTTTCCGGCTGGCAAGGGCATTGAGCTTGGCAGTGGCATAATACTAGTCTACCTGTCTTGAGGAATTAGGATAGTCCAATGGTTAGGGCCCTAACCTAGGACTTGTAAGAAATGGGTTCAATTCCTTGGTCTGTCACAGATTTTCTGTGTGCGACCCTGAGTACGCTGCGTAGCCTCTCTCTGCCTGAGTTTTCCACTGATATAATAGGGATAGTAATACCTCACAGAGGTGTCATGAGGACAAGTACATTAAAGATTCTGAAGCTTTAAAGAGATGTTTAATCTCTTATAGATAAAACCTTCATGGACATAAACCAGCCACTAATTGCCTGGGCTTGGAAGAAACATCTTATGTGGGCAGGTTATTGTTGAAATATCTTGAATTGAAGCTTCTGGTACTGGTTTTTGTCAAAAACAGGATACCAAACTAGATAGGCTACTGGTCTAGTCTGGTCTCGCTTGCGCCTCTGTTGTCCTTAAAAATCTCTCCATTACAGCAAAAAATGAATATTCGGCTAATAAAAAAGAAAACAAGTCCCTGATAAGTGTACTCACTTTTGAATATCCCTGTAGCTTCTAGATTGTTACTTTGAGGCTTACCAGCATGCTCTGGATGCAGAGGAAAGATTTGCTTTGGCCCAAGCAATAACGGACATCATGCACAAACGCCCGCGATTTGATCTCAGTCTCAGGTATTTTATGAACACCTACAATGATGAATGCATCTGCCTAAGGCTTCAGCTGCAGCTGGTGAGAGAGATATTCAGCCAACATGTAAGTAGGGTTTCTTTACAATATATTCTGTGTGAGAACAGGAGTGGGGAACTGATACTTGAACTAATAACTTTGATTCACTAAGAAGCCTTCAGTGTACTGGATATAGGTTTGCAGTGCTTCTGTTTAAGTTGCGTTGTAACTTCTCAGTATTAGTATAATAATGAAATTGGATGGATGCGCCATAAATTAAATACCCATGAGTCAACAGCAGAAAGCTGAGACTTGCACTTAAATCACAAAATGAATGTTGGAAAGATTGCAGAGTTCTGTTTAATTTACACCCTTTGAAAGACTTTGTTGATTGAAATTGGAGACAAAAAGAAGAAAAGCTGAGCAAACTGTAAATTAAAAAAAATAAAATCAGATACTGTGGTCACCCTCAACTTCACAGTGCAGTGGGAGACTGAGAGCTCATGTTTGAGTGCCTGATGTTGCTCCTCTCCACCACTGGAGAAAATGTAAACAAAAATCATTAATACTTTGTTTTTAAAATGCATTTTAAGGTTTGGCAGATAGCTGTGAAGAGAGTGGAAGCCTTGCCAAGTACTTAAAGAACAAAATGAAGTCATGAGCTCTGGAGTCTATTCTAAGTTTTGCCACATGCTTTCTGTGTAGTTCTGCACAAGTCGCTTCATTTCTCTATGCCTCAGCTTCCCAGTCTGCAAAGTGGAAGTTTGGAGCTTAATGAATGAACTTTTGTAAAGTGCTTTGTGAGCCTCAGACAGAATTAAACATTTTAATGAAGAGAATTTGTGTTTTGCATTGCACATCGATAGATATGTTGAGTTTCGTTTCCTAATGTCACTTGTATCATGTTTTGATTACTGATTTCCAGATAGATGCCCAGCGGGAATATGTCCAAAAGATTTGGCGAAAAGATCAGACAGGTGGTATCAGTGAATTTGGACTTCCCCATAATATAGTTTCTAAGCAACTTATCTCTCTGAACAACAGTTGGTGAGTAATTTAATACAGCCAGTCTTGTTGGAAGTAAGTTTTACATACTAGTGGTTGTAATTGATTTCTATCTTCAGATAATGAATCTTGCTGTCTAAGGTGCTGGATCCCAAATTGTAATTGTCTGAGGAAGGGCCGTCTAATGGAGATTAAAATGTTAGGACTTTTACTATGGTTTGCCAGAGAGACATCTGAGCAAGAAAAGTGATTTTTTTCCCCTGAGAGTGGATTTAATTCATTCATTTTTGCACTATATTGGGAAATTAATATTCACAGTTATAAGAGGTATGTAATACTAATGTCAAAAATCCACTTTCAGGATTACTATTTTTTGTTGTAACTGTGTCAGTCCCAGGATATTATCTTTCACTAGATCAGCGGTGTCCAAAAGAAATTCGATGGTAGCCACACTTGTGGTTTTGAATTTTTCTTATTAGCCACATTAAATCATATTATAAAAAAGCCACATTCATTAGCCACAATTCAATAGCCTATTAGCCACATGTGGCTAGTGGCGAACGTATTGGACACAGCTGCACTAGATGGTAGTGGCAGCAATAAGGGCTGGGTTCAATATCTGGGGGTTCCTCTAAACATTGCAAAACAGGATTGGTTTGAGCCGACACCCAGACACCTGGGAAAACTGATCACCACCCTGGGTGCCTCTACTGGGAAATACTTCCTCACTTGCAAGCACTAAAGTTGTGTATAATGAGATAACTTTTATTAAGGAGAGAGGAACACCACATTAATTTTGGAAAACACAACAATAATTTGAAAGTATTCAAACAATAAGTAAGTTCTTTCCCCGTGGTATCTTGGGCCGTTGTCCCTTGCCTCAGTTCCCCACCTTGTAGGGAGAAAGTCCAGTGGACGAATGTCCCTTTCCTTCTGCTGCACCCCATTTACAGTTGGTTGTTCAAGGTCAGTGAACTCCCAGAATAAAAGAAGTGTGGTTGGGTGGGTAGTTGAGTGACCCTCTGTTCGCAGCTGCTGCCTCTGCTGTCTTTAGCTGTGAGGCTGAGGTTCCACCACCTACCCGCTCCCATTAATGATTTCACTGGGTAATGGGAAACCGCACGGCTGCTGCCTCTTCTGTGTTGTCTTTTCACGCTACACTGACCCCACACCAGATCTAAGGCTCAGCTCCCAGATCAGCGCCTACAGCTCTAGTGATCACTGAGAAGTAACAAAGACTCTCAATTGAGTCAAATTAACTCTGTCTTTAAAACTGATGGGTGAGGGTCAAATGTATCTAAGACCCTTTAAACAAAGTCTGCACCAACAGGTAGGAATACTTGTTCCCACCCGATCTGACTTTCACTTGGATTTGGCATCACAACCCCCTGCTTAATTAGTGAAGTTCAATTTAGGATGACCCTCCCAATTAGGGCATTTTAAGTACAGTTCTGCTGCCCTTTACTCATAAAATAAGGAAACAACATTTCACTAAAACAGCTAAAATTGTTCATTTTGGCAAAGCGGCTACATCTGCTGGTCACCTAGGCAAAGTAGGTGTGTCTATGCAAATATGGTCTGCCCTTGAGGTCTTTCCCTATCATCAGTAGATGGTAGGGGAAAGTCCATTCAGGCTATTGGCTTACAACCCATCACTTTAGAATCACTCTGTCAGTATTGTGACATATCTTTGCAGTAATTAACTATAGTGTTAGTATTAAGTATGACCACTAGTTATAGTACAATGATGTAGTTTGAGGGTGAAGTATGCAGATGGATCCGAGCAGCGATTGACTAAAGTTTTCATACTCTACTTTCACTGACAAATGAAGACATTACAGTTCCTTTCATATGTAATTCTTTTTTTTAATTAACTCTTCTACTTTATTTTCAGATGAGCTGCTTGATTTCTCCCTATGGAAGTCTTAGTTTCCACCTGGAGGCTAAAGTCGTAGTTTGTGTACTAATCATTTGCAATAGACACTTATTCCTGCCACTTTCAGAAGGATTCAGTTCAGAGCTTTTTATTTATTTATTTATTTATTTGAGTGCTACATAAGTGGCATGCCAAATACGTCTGCAGTAGATTCTGCTTATTAGCAGCTCCGCACTTGCCAGCAAAAAGTTGCTATTAAGTGTATGGCAGATGTGCGAGGCTGCAGCTGGGGAAGGAAACACTAGCCCCACAAATGTGCCTGTGGCCAGGGAGGGAGGCTGTAGCCCAGAAGCCAAGGCTTTCCACAAGGAGGGGAAGCAGTGAACAGGGCAGTAGCAGGGAGCAATACTGTGCAGTTCTGTTGGCCCCCAGAATCCCTCCTCCCTTTAGATAGCCCTGGCATCTGGGCTGCAAACCCACTCCTGGCTGCTGTCCTACCCACAGCCTCCCCTCCCAGCCTGCAGCACCGGGACTCCAGCAGGGGCTCCCCCACGGGGCAGGGTTACAGGTACCCCAGTCCCTTATGTCCTCTGCGGTCCCCCAGCACAGGCAGGTTTGTGAGGGTGCAACCAGAGAAGGCACATGCCAGGATTTCCTTCACTGAACCCTACAAACCTTCCTGTGGCCTGGGCCTTTCTTCCAAAAATATTTTGCAATGGGTGGCATGCTGTTGCTGATATCCAAATCCTATTATCATTGAAGTTGATGGGACGGGTTCCCAGCGAAATGTCGTTGTTAACTGGAAGTTAATACGAGGATTGCTATTAAGCCGCATCCACTGCACCAGTATAAAAGTTTGTCTTGCCAATTGCTTTTAAATTTAAAAAAAAATTAAATTTTTAAAACAGGAGCTTTTTCCTTCAGTAGTGATCATGTTCTCTAATAAATTCACCAATTTAATGAATAAATAATAATTATTTACGGATACAGACTAACACGGCTGCTAATCTTAAATTTAATGAATGTCGCTTTTTTTTAAAGCCCTACTTTGAAGAACATTTACTTGCTGGAGTTTCATCCTTCCCTGGGCCTGGCATCTCTAATCCCGAAAGCTCTTGAGTACGTGTCTCAGGAGTTCTGTAGCATCTGTAGACCAAAAACACCCAGTGAGGCAACTAGTCTAGAAAAACAAGTACTTCAGCTAGCTGTGGATGAATGGCTGACCATGGGAAACCCTGAATCTTCATACAGCTCTCAAATTCAGAAAGAGGTAGGTTCAATTTGTACTTTTTATGTAAGTGAGAATTGTTGTAACTTGTAAATTCAGTTGAGTGAGTGTTGTAAGGATGGAAGGATCTTGGTGCCATAATACATGTTCTTTGTTTAGTGGTTAATGTTTTAGTTTTACAATCTCTTAGTATTGGTTTAGTTATTTGACTGGAATTTATACATTGGTCAAAGTCCTTTTTGTCTGTTTCATATGCAAAAGATCCCAACTTAAAGACACAGTGATAAGAAAAAAGAGCATCTTATTCTGATCTCTCACCAACAAAACATAATAAATCAAGGATAGTCAGTTGAAGTAAAAAAAAAAAGTTACACAAACATCAAACTGGTCTGAGATCAGAACTGGGCCCTATATTTACACTGTGTGTGTGTGTGTGTGTGTGTGTGTGTGTGTACAGTTTAATAGTTATTAATATTAAAAGGTTAGCTGTATGCATAAAATATTATTATAGGTGGAACTGGTATTACCACCTACTATTCAGATTGTCCAACACTTCCCCTTTATAAGATCCTAGTTTCCGTTCCCTACAACTTCACCAAACTTTAATTATTTGGGGAGAAATTTCGCATGCTGGGTGTCAGCCTCAGGTTGAATGAATTTTTGGGTATTTTTTTAGCCAAATTTCCAAAAATGAGGCTAGAGGAAAATGCTTTGTTTTAATGCATGTCTCTTTTTTTTTTTTTTTTTTTTTTTTTTAAAGATCTGATTACCTTTTCTTTTAAAAGCAACAATGCCCCCAAGCTTTGGAGCAGGGATTTGAAATTTGGCAGAAGAGTGGCCTTTGTGTCACAGCAGTGCCTATTGGTCATTGCCGTGAAATATTATAGTTCACACCCACTCAGTCAAGGTTTCTTAAATTTTAGCAGTTTCTGGTTTCTGTCCGCACTGTGTATGCACCTTACTGGGGCCGTGCAGGACTGTCCCTGCAATTGAAGCTCTGGGCTGTGAGGGGTTGCCAGGTCTAGATCCAGTACCTGAAATGAGAGCAAGGAGACTGCTTCTCCTGTGCTCTCAATAATCCCACTCTGTTTAGCCCAGGCAACATGGAGGAGGAAGCTGCCTGAGTTGAATGCAGGGAGGGGTGGGGTAGGGGAAGTAGATTGGGAGAAGGAGCCAGTGCATGTGTGTGGAAATCGGAAATGGAGTCTGGCTGCGGAGGGAGAGGGAAACTGAGATGAAGCATCTGCGTGGGGGGAAACTGGAACTGAGAACCAGTGGGGTAGTGGTAAGAATTGACACTGGATGGACAAATATGACTGAGACTGGTTGTGTAGTAAGGGAGTCTGTTGTCTGCAGACCCCTATTTCTTTTGTTGAAAAAAGTGTGAGATGTGTGGTGAATGCAACAGGGAATTATAGGAAGAGAAAGGAGGATTTCGTTTTTAAGGCAGTTGAATGCCAACCTAGAGGATTAGATTCTAACCCTGCCTGTGCCAGAGTTCCTATGTGATGCTTGGCAAATCACTTAAAGCATTATGGGGTGCAAAGTCACACCTAGGCTCTGATTTGCAGAAGTGCTGAGTACTCTCAGCTGCAAGTGAAGTTAGTGGGGCTTTGAACATATAAAGTGTTCTATAATGCTACAAACTCTGACAAATCAGGTCCTAGGTATCTCAAATTAGGCACCATAAATTAGTGCATATGTTTTATCTTAAATTTTGTGCCTCAGTTCCCCATCTGTAAAACTGGGATAATACCATCCCATCAACTCACAGGGTCACTGTGAAAAGAAATTCAATAGTGTTTGTGACTCCTGTGGTAATGACTGCCATACAAAAGCCTGTGAAGAAATTATTTTTGTGTGCTTTTTTTTTAAAAAGTAATGGGGCCACACATTGAACAATGAGGATAAAATAAAAATATTGAATAGTTCATTAAATGACCACTGTCCATCCTGTACTTGAGTGAGGCAGGGATCCTGTGTGTGCGGGAGGGGTGGGTGGGTGGGTATAAGTCTGTGATCAGACAATAGAGAATAGAGATAATAAGGATAGAGAATAAGTCGGAGAATATCTTATTGCCCTT
Organism: Sternotherus odoratus; assembly: GCA_032164245.1. Lineage (NCBI taxonomy): Eukaryota > Metazoa > Chordata > Testudines > Kinosternidae > Sternotherus > Sternotherus odoratus. Next base: position 66,685,605 of record JAVMKO010000003.1, read on the forward strand.
ATACAAATCCATGGTGCGCCCACATCTTGAATACTGCGTACAAATGTGGTCTCCTCATCTCAAAAAGGATATACTGGCACTAGAAAAGGTTCAGAGAAGGGCAACTAAAATGATTAGGGGTTTTGAACGGGTCCCATATGAAGAGAGATTAAAGAGGCTAGGACTTTTTAGCTTGGAAAAGAGGAGACTAAGGGGGGATATGATAGAGGTATATAAAATTATGAGTGGTGTGGAGGAAGTAAATAAGGAAAAGTTATTTACTTGTTCCCAAAATAGAAGAACTAGGGGCCACTCAATGAAATTGGCGTGCAGCAGGTTTAAAACAAATAAAAGGAAGTTCTTCTTCACACAGCGCACAGTCAACCTGTGGAACTCCTTACCTGAGGAAGCTGTGAAGGCTAGGACTATAACAGGGTTTAAAAGAGAGCTGGATAAATTCATGGAGGCTAAGTCCATAAATGGCTATTAGCCGGGATGGGTAATGAATGGTGTCCCTAGCCTCTGTCTGTCAGAGGGGGGTGATGGATGGCAGGAGAGAGATCGCTCGATCATACCTGTTAGGTTCACTCACTCCGGGGCACCTGGCACTGGCCACTGTCGGTAGACAGGATGCTGGGCTAGATGGACCTTTGGTCTGACCCAGTATGGCCGTTCTTATGTTCTTATGTTATGTTCTTATCATATAATTAGAGGGACTGAATGAAAATTGTATGGTGAACTTTGATTCTTGCATTTCCTAATGTTGAAGTACTTAATTTTTGCAATTGTAATGTTCTTTTAACATAGGGTGTGTGTGGGTGGGTGGGTGGGTGGGTGGGTGGGTGGGTGTGCCTATGCATAATTCTAACCTTTATTAACTATTAAACAGAATTTTTAAAATCCAGTTTACTTTTCTTAATTTATGCCCTTTGATTATATTTTGATATTACATTAATCTTGCACAACTAAGTGACATTGTCCAATTATAATTTTGCGTATAGTCATTTTTGCATTGTGTCCCTCATGCATTAGCACAGTATTCTTGATTTTTGAGTTTCCAAATCTGGAGGGAGATGTTTACCTCAAAAAACCTCTTTTGTGTTGATATTTGAATAATAATGATGACAAAGACATTTCTGTTGATGGGGCCAGGTTTTGTACAATCCTTTGAACAAAGCCTGTATTTTGGATCTAAACTACTTATCACCCTTAAGGGCCTGGTCTTGCTACCTTTGAAGTAAATGGAAAAACTCCCAACTGATTTCAGTGGGAAGAGGGTTAAATCCAGATGGCCTGGTTCTGATCTTACACAGGTGGTCAATGAGTGAGAGAAAACTCTTTTTAGGTCATTATAGTTATCCCAGAGTAAGTCTGAGGAGTATTGGGTCCAGGAATATAGCTATTCCTTTTAAAAAAACCACACATATATATAAATACATATTTACAAGGGATATCTGAGACTACAGTCAGCAGGGCAGAAGCAGCCAAAGCAGGGGCAGAAGGAGCCCAAGCAGGGACTGCTGTACTGGGGATAGAGGGGGTCAAATTCGGGCTGCTCCTCCCCCAACCCCAGCACCATTGGTCCCAGAACAGTGTAGGGGAGACCACCCACTGTTTGGGCACTAGGCTCTATTTTTTTCTTTGGAGACAAGTGCAGAAAGGAGTGAGCCAGAGACTCCAACCTATAGGGGCAGAAGCAGCCAAGGCAGGGATCTTAGGTTGTTAGGACAGTCTGAGAATTTCCTACAGTTTTAATTGGACTTTCTCTGCTCTGTGCTAACTGACTGTTTGCTCCACACCTCCTGCTATTCCTCCCCTTTCTCCTCCTCCATAGTCTCTTCACCTCAACTTCATTCCACAACTGTCCCTCTTACCCTCTTCACCCTTCCCTTCTCTTCCCATTTAGGTTAGCCCCTCCTATGTAAACCCACTCCCCTCCACACACCAAACCAACAACAAAAAAGTCATGACACTAACATCCTGTTTGCCACCATCCCATTGTTCACTCTGTATGTGTTATATCTCTTCTCCCACCAAGGGGCTGTCTTGTATGTTTTGTAAGCTCTTCAAGGCAGGGACCATCTACTATGCTTTTATGTAGTGCCTAGTCCAATAGGCCCCATTCCCGGAGTTGGCCCTTAGGTACTCCCATAACAAATGTGATTAATAATAATATCTCCCTTCCCTTCTTTTCCTTGCAGTTATTTGCAGACACACTGATGGCAGACCCACACCTTATGCGGGATATGGCTATGTTAGCACTAGAGTCAGGAACAGATGAAGAAAAGAAGCAAGGCAGAGAAAAACAAGCCTTTATTCTGGACATCTTCTCCAGACTCCTGGAACTCATCACACTCCGCCATCGATTGATAGAGACAGCCCTGGAGAGTGCACAGTTGGCTAGGTAGGCACAGAGCACGTGATGCCATCTGTTGTTCTCCTACTGATACATGGAAGAGTTGCCTACATAGCATTTACAAATGTTCGTGTTTTTAATAAACTGAGGTACAACTTAACTTTGATAAAAGACACATGAAATTTTTGCACTTAGATACTGCTGCCTTTGAAATCAGTGGCCAAACTCCCATTTAAAAGGTCGCAGGACTAGTCCCTTCATCTAGTGAAAATGGGGGTCTTTCTACCTTATTGGAGTAGGGTAACCAAGGGGAATTACATCGATTATTAACCATGTGGAGATAGATGCGGCCTCTTCTATGGCAATGGTTTTAAGGCCATGTGCCTCTTTTAAAAATAAAATGGCAAAATGCTAAAGAGATCCACACAGTTTAAGAAGCCCAATGTCTTATAGTTTATTCATTTACTTCAACAAACAGCAGGCGAATATAGTCTTCTTTTGATCACACTTATCTGAAATAGAATTGGTTGGGATTTTTTTCCCCTGTGGAATATTTTGACATTTTGTCAAAAAAAAACAAAAATGTATGTTTGTCAGTGGTTTAAAAAATGTGCAAAGGAGATGCTTTGCACAAATTATTTGTTTTATGAAAAAACCTTTTTCTTTTCTTTTTTACCTAAAGTTTTTTTGACAGAAAATTTTCCAAACAACCCTAATCTGGAATTTTCTCAGTTAAAAAAACAAGCACAAAAGACCAAGTAGTGTCTGTGAGACGGCAAGTATATAAATCTTTAAAATACCAGTAGTGAATTGTCCTTACTGTAGGAATAGAGGGAGGCTTTGTAAAAAGCTCTGAAAGGAAAATAAAGGATCAAGATGCATATGTAAATCACTTTAAACATATAATTTGCTTCAGATAAATTATGCTGTCTTGTAGATGGAACATCAATATAAATAGAAGTAGTTTATTCAACCTGATATTTTAAGGGGATAATTTTGTATCTTGCTTTGATGTGATGGAGATCACAGTTCATTAAGCCAACTGCCATGAAAAACTCGGGTTTGGATTGAAAATTCAAAAAGGCAAATAACCTTTTTCTCAGCTTTGCAGAGTAAGATGAAGTGACTGAAACTAACTTTGTTGATTCTCTAGTGTGTGCCCTGGCTTTAATGAAACTTTTTGGGACCTGCCAGAACTATCACCCATTACTTGTCTGCCTCTCCTATGGTGAAAACTGATTTATATTTAAAAAGCATATCTGTCTGCACTATTCCACATAGCTCATTGTCTTGTCTTTTTGCTTTGTTCCTTAGTAATGTCCACGTATAGTAAGTGTGTCAAGACAATCTAATTATAAGACATGTAATTGTAGGGGAATGTAGAGGCAGGATGGATTCCATCTCAATTTTGTTTCTCTTCTGTTTTCTTTATTGCCATATTAACCTTTGCCTCCCCCATTTCTGTCTTCCCCCCCACCTTTTCTGTTTTTCTTGGTATATCTTTCCTTCTTTGGCACTGTTTCCCCTTATAACACACTCACACACAAGTAAATATATCATTGCATGGATTGCTCACTTGACTATATGGTGACCTAAGGAGCAACTCATTCCACAAGTGGAGTCTGTAGCATAAACATACCAAACCCTTTTGGTTTTAGAGCACAGAGTCCTTTATCCTACACTTCCTACATATTGTTAATTGATATGTATGGTGCTTTTTAATATTCCCAAATGTGGCATTGTTCTTTTGTATGTGACAGCCTTTTCCGCCTTCCCTTTTCTTCCTTTTGTTTATTTCACTTTTTTCTATCTCCACAGAGCCAGAAAGTGTTAGTTACAGTTTTGAGGACTGTGAATTAGGACTTCTGGGTCCTCTTTGTGACTTTGCCGCTTATTCACTAAGGTTATGTCTACACTACACTTAGCTGTGCCACTATAAGGTGTCTAATATAGAACATAGCCTAATAGCTTCTCTGAGACTTGGCTTACCTATTTCTGTTTTCATGGTAAAAATGCTTGTTCAGGGTCTGATCATCTTCTGTCTTGACTACTGTAATTTCCTCTCTGTCACCCATACCTCTTCCCAAGCATTATCCTCCAGTTTTGCCAAAACATGGTTGACAAAATTATCTTCTTTACATGTCAGGCTGACTTTTTCACACCCCAATTTCAATCTCTTCACAGGCGCTCCCTCGGACACTGCATAAAACATTAAACTTCTTGTCCTTACTTTATTTTTGTGTACTGTACCGTAATATGTCAATCACATGGTCAGTGCTAAACAAATAATGAATATCAGCAGCACAATGAGCAGTATTTGTTCTGGTATCAATGAAAACATGCCAGAGGCTAAGTAACATTAACATTTTAGGGGAAGTATCATACTGTAGCAGGTCAGTCTGCTAGCCTCTGGCTTAATGGTCAGTCAGTGTCTTCACAGTTCTTTTTGGTCTGCCTGTCCTGGAGGAAGCCCTGCCACATTGTATACAGCAGCACTCAGTCTCTCTTGTTTGTGCTATCTTCCCCCGTTAAGATTCTGTCATGACAGAGGGGTGGGTGAGATGGAGGGAGAAGGGCAGACTAGTCTTTCCTGCTTCCCCTCAGAGCAGCTTCCCTTCTTCCTAGCTCCTCTACCTCCTTTGCAGGTACTTTCCTGTCCAGCCCCTCCCCCCCTTTTAACTAGTCCCAGCCTGCAGAGACAGCAGGTGCTCCTGCTCTGCCAATCAGGGCCAGGTGGCCTCCCCAGCTCCAATTTACCTTCCCTCAGTGTAGCTGGGGTGACAGAGGGTTTGTTAAGCAGTTCTGTTGGCACCCTGTCACAGCCCCAAAGAGAAGATGGGGAGTATGGATCACTGCTCCTTTTTTTGGAGTGGCCTTACTAAAGCTGCACTAGCTCTGCCTACGGCTCCTAGGGCTGGTCTTCACTACGGTGGGGGGAGAGGGGAGAATCGACGGCAGATACGCAACTTCAGCTACATGAATCATGTAGCTGAATTCGGCATATCTCCAGCAGACTTACCTGTTGTCCTCACGGCGGTGGCAGGCGGCGGCGCGCTCCCCCGTCGACTCCAGCTTGTGCCTCTTGGCGAGCTGGAGTTCTGGAGTCGACGGGGGCGCTGTGGGCGATCGATTTCTCGTGTCTTCACCAGACGCAAGAAATCGATCGCTAACAGATCGATTGCGTGAAGACAAGCCCCTAGTGTAGTCTGTTAAGTCCTTCCCCCATCTCATTGAGCTACCGTTGCCCTTTTTAAACTGTCCCATCACCTGGAGTAGGGCCTCCCTGGCCCAGTACTGCTCGATGCCTTGCTTTGGTTTCGTGCAGGACCTGTAACCCCCATCGCACACACTCAAAATACATCTAATAGATTTTGGATTTCTAGGTAGATATGTACAGCAGTACTGTACTAAACTTTTTTTTTAAAAGTGAAGCGACTGTACCAAATACTTCTATTTTTGTTTCAGGATGTACAAGGCATTTGCAGGGGAGATGGGTTTTGATGAGTTCCATTTATACTTGAGGCCAGTGCACTTTGAATTTGCATCTCACAAGGAGAAAGCAGACCAGCCGCCACCAATATTCATTACAGCTCTCCTAGAAGATGACAGTAGTGTGGACAGGTAAACCAGAACTTCACTGTGTTTCACAGGACAGGGTGTGATTAAATATCTTCCCAGACAGATGATAACCATGCATATCTCTTAGCCTGGTAAATAAAATAAATTATTTAAAAAATCCAGGATTTTGTGGTAGGATGGATGGTAGAAATTATCGTTGCTGAATCTGGTAAGAAAAATGGATTTTCCTATCAGTGATTCTCAATCATTAGCATGTATGTGCAGGCTTCCCCTCCCCATCTGAATGATAAATCACTGCTCATCTCCCAATCGGTTGTATATACTCTAATCCACACTGGAGACTTGGCTGCTACAAACATACAATTGCAAGCAGCTGAATCTTCATTCCTGGATAGAATGTGCATAATTGAATTGTGGGGAGTGGCAGGCACTGTCTGTTGTGGCTGATGTCATAGTCTGGTAGCTAGCACAGCATCCCTGAAGGTTAGGAACTAATATTGTAAATGATGCTTGATTAAACTGGACACGTAGATATTTCGCTTCATAACCCAACTCCTAGAGCCAAATGGGGAAGAATTAATAATTCTTTGCATTCAGCCACAAACTTCACAGAACACTTTATTTCTCTCTCAAGTCCTTCTGAAATATTTAGTAAACCCTAATCTTCCTTTCTATTTAAAGAAGGAATTCTTCATTTCTTTGTGTGATAGGGAAGGAGGCAGAAAATACAGAGCTCTTTAGCATTACCTTTCTTTCCTTCAATTTGGCTTCTTGATGCATTCTCTGTGTTACGGATTTTTTTTTCTTGCAGATATATTCCATCTAATTTACTGTTAAGCATTCAAGAGATTGACAGTAATCAAATTGGAAAATTTAATTTTCATACAAGAGATGGTGTTATTCAGGTGACTAGATTATTTTATTTCCAAAGGAAACCAAAATTGAACACTGAACGTATTATTTAACAATTATATGGCAGTAGCACTTAAAGGCCTCAGTTAGCTTTGGCTTCATTGTGTTAGGTGATATACATTTCTCTTACCAAGTTTTTATTATTTTGTGTGTTTCTATATGTAACCGTATAATCTTGTTCACTTTTCAGAACTGTCACTTGATAATATCAGTCAAACCCTCTGTAGAATAACTTCAGGCCAAATCTTAATGTCTTTATTGAGACACAGTTCTCATTGAAGTCCATGGCAGTTTTGCCAAAGTGTAAGGACTGATGAATTAAAAATGAACTAATCAGGTCATATATATATATATATATATATAAAATGAAAGGGATTTTTTCAGAGGGAAAAGAAAGTGACTCAATTTGTACACTATTTCAAAGTAACAGATTCTTCACTGTTAATCTTTCTCTTTTTGCACCATTGCATTAAAACAATGGGTACTGTACAAAAAGTAGAAACAAAATTGCATGGTGCAGAGTGTCATGACACAGAACTCTTCCAGTCCTTCAAAACTTACTACTTTCCACAATTTTCCCCATTCATGACCCACATTCTTTACCACTAATAATTATTATTATATAATTAAAAACCAATTGAAAAAAACAATATGAAAATAATCAACATCCTAGTCTTACTATATATGAACCCCTCCTGTAGTCTGATGGCATCCTGTCTCATATCCAGTTATATAGATCCTCAATTTAAGTTCCTTGGGGAACACAAATTTATGAATGAAGCTGAGTGAAGTGGCGTCAGCATTTAGCCACGTTTAAATGAGTATATACCAATAGCAGAATGATTAATCACTTCTGGAGATTAGTTAATTCAAGAAAAAATTAGCGTGATCTCTATAACCTTCCTTTATGTTACAGGGGAAATTGCTAACACTTTTGTGTTTTCACCATTAGCTCTTGTCCCAGTCTGGAGTGGAGAACATGGAGATCACCCTTGCCTGTCAAGTCACTCAAAAAAATGCTCTTATTGTTGCTGTTCAGCAAGCCTCATTTTGTCACATGATCCAGCCTACTTGTACAATGGACATGAAGGTCAGCAGCATTTCATTTCTCTAACCCTATTGGGTAAGGTTTTGGGAGCTAACGTCTTGTGCAAGTGCTGATGGTGCTCAGTTAGATATTGATTTTGTTTTACTTTAACAATTAAAATACAAAATGACTCTAGCAATTCTTTGCAAGCATGTTACCAGAAATAAGATGGTTTCACATCAGTGATTCATTTAATGCATATCAGTTGATCCAGGTGACCATGTACCACTGAAATATACCATAGAAAAGAATCTGAGGAGCATGGAGGTAAATTAGATGCAGGAATCACTGGATGAAATCCTATGGCCTATCTTGTTTGGGAAGTCAGGTCAGAGGATCTTAGTGGTCTCTTCTGGCCTTGACATCTATGAACTTCTAAGAAGGGGATATTTCCATCATGTAACAGCACCAGCGACTCATGTCACCACTCTGTAATCTTGCCTTCTGCAAAATGGCACAGCACACAGTTGTGATACCATCTTGAATGAGAAGATAACCATAATTATCTAAAGTGAAACAAATAGGTTCATAAACCATTCCAAGGATACATGGTCATCATTGTTCTGCATCCCTTGATTGACAGTGTTTTAATTTTGCTTTTAAAGTACAGTATTCAGTAGCTGTTTTCCCATCACATCTCAAACTGTTGCATGGTATAACTGCCTGCTGTTACACAACTGTTGTTTGTTTCACCCAGAGATTGCTGCAGTTCAGTGACTGGGTTAAGTGAGTCCTGTATGTAATTTTAAAACTTTAAAAATACATAGAGATACTTCAGGATGAAAGCAACTCTATGAATGTTCCTTTTATAGTTTGTTTTCCTCGCCTCTATATAGTTTGTAAGAGCTGTTGCCAATCCTTTTATTCTGGGGCTGATGATTTTCCCCGTCTCCCCCCACTTCAGCCTCTTTAGTAACTCCCATTTTGATCTCACTTCTTTTGGAGCTAGTATGCTGAGGAGAGCCCATGTTATATACTTTTACTATATACTACATGTGGAAAAAATGGTGCAGCAGTTTTTCCAATCTGCCTCCTTCCCATCCTGCCTCCAATTTGCCTCCTTCCCATCTTCCCATCAAGAGGCACCTGATGCTCACCCCTTTTCTCATGAGACTCTCATCACTCATTTTCTTTCTCTCTTAAAAAGAAAAGGAAAAACATCCTTCATTGTCACCACTTTCAGCCCTAGTACTTTGTCTGCTGTTGGGGTGCCTTGGGCAAAGGGGATACCTTGTGCTTCAGCGGTTTGCATGTCCTTATGGTTGGTGTATGTCAGTGCTTCTGAATGTCAGCCCGGAGTGGGTTTTCCAACACATTCATCTTTCCCCCACATCAGAGGTGAATATAAGGGAGTCTTTGTTGATGTAAACTTAGACTTCCTAGCCCCTGAAGCATGCAAGTTACACCAGAGTAGGCTTGCTTACCAATATGTAACTTGCACACCTGATTGAGATCCATTATTCCCCATCACATACATGAGCACTATTAGCCCAAGGGAATTGGTATCCTGGACAGAGCTGTCCGAAGAATCCTGATAAAACATGGTTTTGTCAGAAATAGCTAATATTGGAAAATCTGAACCTTTTGCAGGGATGACATAGTTCTAATGGAACGCAAGCAGGTTTCTGTCAGAGCCTGGGGCTCCTGGGCTTGTGGCTCCATTGCAGCCCACCAGCTGGACTGCCCTGAAACTGGGACTCCTCCCCTTTCACAGAGTGAAAACCAACGAAACCACATTTTGAAATATCAAAATCCTTTGAGAAAGAGCTGTCCGGAGAGAGAGAATTCTCTAATCCCGAAGTCATTCCCAAATCATTCTCCAGCAATGCCACACAAGTTGCTGCTTCTATGACTCTCAGCCAACTATTGGAAATATTCTTGACTTTGGAAAGAGCTTGCTTCCCCCTATTAATATGGACTGATCTTCCAAACACTTAGAACAATTTTACTGTCTAAGATTGCTATGACTTTTTTCTTTAGAAAGGCGGTGAGTATGCATTTAGTTTACAGATGTCTCCTCTCGGCAATAAATCATTCAATTAGTATTGCATCTGTTTCTGGACTAGATTTTACTCATTTACAGTCAGTAAATATTAGCTGTCTAAATATAGACCTGAACAATTAATGGAACCAGCAGAGCAGCAGCAACAGCAGGAGGCTTGGGCAGGTCATGCATTGATTATTCAAGACCAAGAAGTAAAGAAAAAACATGTCTAAATTATATGTATCAGCACAAAGGTAAAGAGGATAAGTTGGAAACCCCTAGTAGGTTGTCAAAGACTTAGAAGAAGTATGGCAGGTTTGGCTTTATAGTTGTTTAAGAACGTTCTTCCATAATCAATGTTTGCAATATTCAAACAGAGTCAATCACTCTGGTGAATTTCAGTATATCTTTCCTCAGTACATGTGACTGTAAATCTGTGAACTTTTCATACTGTCATCATTCGTAGGGTAAAGATTTTTATCCAGACTCAGTACCTTTATCACGATGGTAATTGATGTGTCCCCAGTCTCTCTGCTTACACATAAGAATAATAGTGGCCAGATATCATTTTACAATAAATATTTGCATCCTCTTGTGATCCTTGCCTCTTTTAAGAGTCCCCAAGTGCTGAGGACTCTAGTCTTATTGAAGTGTCCCAAATGCTTCACTCTTACCCCACCAGTATAATCTTGGGGTTTACATCAGTGGTTCTAGTTATGCTTTGTTTGCCCCATTTTGTCAGAATGTTTGTAGTGTTCTGTAAAATGCCCCCATTAATCCTTACTGAGCGGGGCATGTATTCTCTCTCCCTGTGCAGCCCAGGGCAGCCCAAGCACTTCTAAAGAAATGTTGGGGTCTGTCTGCCTGTTGGCCCACAGTAAGTTCTGCCTGCAGCAGTCAGAATGATCATGTCAGTATTAGTGCTCCTATTTTCCTTGTTTTTAAACATGCGTTTTCCATGCCAGTAGCAATTTAACTTCTCCTATTCCTTTCATTATTCCTTCTCTGATATTAGCTTCTGGGCTATTTCTTTAATTCCCACCCCCAAAACAGGAAGGAAAGGAACTGATCTTGTTCCAAGCTCAGAGAGATTTTCATCCAATCGTCAATGTCTAGGATTCCTGTAAAACAACATTAGATTCTTCAAGAGAGATGCCGTCTCTTCAACTGAGGTGCTATGCAGGCTGGTACGGACGCAGAACAATTCTTGGGGCTATTCTCCACTTTCTTCATTATAAACAAAGAGCAATCCTATCCTCCATGAACACTGCATTTTTCTCCAGGAGATTTAATTGCCTCCGGAGACTTTTTATTGGCATGCATCATACCAATTTGGCAATGTCATTATTATTTCCCCAGGGAAATAATATCCAGAGGTCCCATATAGTCTTAGATTCTGCTTTAACTCCTGAAGGGCAAATTTCCAATCTAGAAAGTATTCTAAACCTAAAATTTGGAACATCCTTGGCCTATCAGCCCCATGTCACCAGCTTTCAAAGAGCAGGTAAAATGGTTAGATGTTTTAACCATTTTTGTGATTCTTATCCTTGGCACTCTTGCCTCTGCACCTTTCAGGCACTTTCCAGTGGCACTTTCTTACTATTTCTTAAAACATGTATCCTACTTGCCATCACTTTATCTAGAAGAATTTTAAAGACTGCAGCTCTTTCCTCTGAGGAACTGATTATCATCCTTCACAAACAGAGTGTTTCTTAGGACGTCTCCTAGCTGAATTCCACAAGTCAATACCGTAGAACACAGAGTTACAAACTTACAGGTCAACCACGCACCTCATTTGGAACCCGAATTATGCAATCAGGCAGCAGAGACCACACACACACACACACACACACACAGTAGAGTACTGTGTTAAACTTTAAACTACTAAAAATATAAAGGGAAAGTTTAAAAAAAAAGAGTTGACAGTTTCCTTACCTTTGTTTCTTTGCTTTTTTCATTTAAATTAAGATGGTTAAAAGCAGCATTTTTCTTCCATATAGTAAAGTATCAAGGGTGTATTAAGTTAATGTTCAGTTTTAACAACCATACCATTTTTTCACAGTTATGAATGTTTCAGAGTTATGAACAACCTCCATTCATGAGGTTTTCGTAACTCAGGGGTTCTACTCTACTGTTTTTCACTCCAATCAAGAATTTGCATTTTCCTCTTGTCCTACTCCAAAAGCAGCCACAACCAAATGTCTGACATATCTCTGATATCCACAGGGATTCTAAATTTTAATCTGAATCATATTAAATTAAACTAAACCGTAGGATTAAAATTCAGCACTGGAAGTTTCTTGTCATCTAAAATACAAAGGTTAAAAGTCATCTAAAGTTTTGGTTTCCAGATGGCTTTGCTCTCACACAGTAGCATACAAGTGCCTTGGGAAAATCAATACTAATAGGCATCAAAGCATATCTACAATGGGTATGGCAATGTTTTGGGCAAAGTGAGCTTCCTCTTTGGTACAAGGCCTTAGCATGGTGCTTGATCTCTTGTCAGACACTATAAGCTCAGTCTTCAAGTATCCACAGTTGCCTCCTCTGAGCTCTTTTGGGTGGCTCTGAACTTTGTAAGCAAATTCCTGTGGCGGTTCTTAGGATAAAACCCACTAAGAAAAGATCTTAGTGATCTTTATCTTCTCCTCCTGCTACTCACTTCATTTTGTAGCTGAGAGTTGACCCTGCCAGCAGGTATATGGGATCTTGGGGAGCAATTACCACACAGGTGGGGTGCAAAATAAACTTTATTAAGAAAATGCAAAAACAGGGAAAATTTAATAGTGAGGGGTATGGGGTTTGTTAAAGTAGACAATTGGGGAGGGTTTCTTTTAGTAAATGGGATAGGGGGTTTCAATAGTGGGGTACAATACAGTTGGTAACCAATTAACACTGAAGTATAAATGTAACAGGTAGCTAACAATTTCTATGTAAAGAGTGTGTCACAGCAGCATATAACCAACTAACAGTATGGGTAAAATGTGTTAAATAACCAACAATTTTAGGTAAAAATGTAAATGTAAAATGTGAGGTGTGTTAGAGAGAAAGGGGTAACCAATGGGGTTTTATGCTAGAAAGAGAGAGAGAGAAGACAGGCTGTAAGTTGAAACAGCAGAGAGGGAGAGGGAGAGAGAGAGAGAGAGAGAGAGAGAGAAAGTGGTAGATAAGTAAGGTTGGGGGATGGGGGAAGAGGAGCACGTGGTGGAGGGAGATTTAAACTCAGGGAGACACAGAACAGACAGGCTGCAAGTTTAAACAGCAGAGAGACAATTATACAAAACACAGTAAAATCTTATCTATGATTTAACTTAACCAAAACTACACAAATTAGCAAGTAACAAAACACAATGCAACAATTCTTTAAGGCTAACTTACAGGGTACAATGCAAGCAATTTCCTAAACCTAACTTAACTACAGCTATGCAAAATGAAATTACAACTTATCTAGACTAAAAGACAAAATCTAACCTAATGGGTGCACCTTATACTAGGGGTAGTTTCAGAGGGTAGGGTGGTGTGTGCCCAGGTACAGTCCAGGAAGGCACAGGCTTATTTCTAGCAGCAAAGGTGCTGCAAAGCAAGAAACAGATTACAGATACAGACCAAGGAGTTTAAGAGAGGTTTTAAGACACAGACCAAGGAGTTAAAGAGAGGTTTTAAGACACAGACCAAGGAGTTTGGTTTAAGTCTAAGAGAGGTTTTAAGACACAGACCAAGGAGTTTAAGAGAGGTTTAGTTTGAGTCTGTGTGTTGGGTAAACAGAGCCAGCAGCTAAAGTAATAAAGTATAGAAAGTTTCACAGAGGATTCTCACCAGTCCCCAAGGCAGCAGCAAAGGCAGAATCAGCATCAGAAGAAGCAAGGAGGGCTCGGCACGGTCTTGATAATCAGGAGGTCTCTCAGGCAGCAATTCGTTCTTCGTGGGAGGGGGGGGGTTTAAAAACGGGGGTACGCTCAAAAATAAAACTAGAGCGGAGAAAGGACCCCCCAGAGCCCCTGGCTGATCAGACCAGGTAGCAATGCAGGAACCCTTCTGATGTTTGTTTCAAAAATGCCTGTTCTTAAAGGCAAACTCAGGCAGTTTCCCCGCCAGTAATCCTGATAGGCTCCCTCTGTCACAGGGGAGGAGTTACAGGGAAAAACTGCAGGTGAGCATAAAACTGCAGGGTCATGCCTGGGCAGAGTCCTGGACCATAGGCGTGAGTTCCACCTCATGACTCAGAAGCACATGAGGCCTATGACTCATGCCCAGGATCTCAAAAACACATTAGGTCTTACAGCTTTGGACATTGCCTACTCTACACCGAGCCCAGGTTTAACAAGGTGATAACAGGACCAACCCTTTGAACAGGGCAGTTGTCCCACTTAGCACGCAGCACAAGTGGCCATCCCTTTGAGAAGGGCAATGGCTCTTGGTAAACAACTTAACAGCCAGGGAGGGGCGGCCACAGGAGAACAAAAACAAAATGGAGTAAGGGGACAGCTGTAAGAAACAAAATGGAATAGGGGGAAAGCTGTAACAGACAAGAGTAAGTGGAGACTTTATACACAAGGTGTGTGTGTATATATGAGTGAGAACAGGAGAAATTACCTGCTTGTGTCCCTAGTGGAAGAAAGAATTGTGTGTGTGTCATGTTCTTTTTCTTACTATCTTAATGCAGGCTTCCTTTTGAACCATTTCTTTTTCTCTTGCTGCTGTATGTAGTCAATGTTAATCAATGACCATTTTTAGACTTATATTGCTTGGGTATATAGAGCTTCCGCCTTGTTTTTTCCCAGTATATATTAAATTCATTTTTTGGATCACGCTTCTGGTGAAGCCAACAACCCCAGCACCCCCATGATCTTCATTGTTGATGAAATGTGGAGAATGTTGTCTAATTATAAATTGTGTATTGCCTCTAACTTTCCTTGTATCCACAGTTTCATTATTCTTATGCTCACTGAGAACTTTTTTATTAAGCTTTCAGTGTGCCTGGTGGTGATGTTATACCATCAGAGTACAGCAGCCACATGGAACTGCAAATCTGTATTGATTTAACAGGCAGTGTTCCCACTAGAATAAGTTCAGATTGGTATTCTTAATATTTTAGGAAGCAAATATAAGTTTGAAGAGTCAGAGCAGCTCAGCAAATGGAAGAAATTCAAGATCTGGAAATGAAATAGAAAAACAGTCACTAGTGGCTACACCAGCAACTTTGTATTCTACAGGGCACGCTTTAGATGGACACTGGACCATTAAAAGGTATTGTTACATTCTGGCCCAGTTCCTATCTCTCAATAGATATTAATAATTTAAGTGCTCTCAAATCCTGGGGCTCAAGTGCTTTTAAGCCCCCTGAGTCTGGTTAGTGACTGGTAACTCTGGGTCTCTCAGGCATACTCTTATGTGCAGACCTCAGGTCTGACATCCTTCTTGGACAGTGGGACCCTGCAGTTCAGCTGTCTTAAATCACAGAACAAGTGGCATGGCCCTCCTAAGCCCCCAGATGCTTAGACTCATTCTGCCCTTCCAAGATCACCTGTCTGGGGAGCTCTGGTTTCAAGTTAAACCCTTCAAAGACAATGTGGAATTAAAGCAAGGACTACAAGCATAGCACAGGAATACAAGCATAGCACTAGAGAGTTCTAGATCTTTGGAAGGCAACATAGTCCTGAATGCAGTCCCCTGCCAAGTCTGATCTCACTGTAGGTCTGAGGTTTGGTCAGTGTCCTGAGGCCTGTCATCCCATTATGCCTTTTTGGCCTGGTCTTCTTGCCTGTGTTGGTGGTTTGGGTCCCTAGCTCAGAAAAGCAGCCCCCTTTTAATATAGGTATCTCCCCCTTCTTCCCTATGTACTCTAGGCTGAGAAGCTGCAGACCCACCCTCTCCCCAGGCAACCTTCTGTGTGGTGTTCATTGCTCTTAGGGTTGGGTGTTAAGAGATCATCAGAGTTGATGGCTCTTGTTGGCTGTATCATGGTTAGACCTCTTGGAGATGAAGATTACAATTGAAAGTGAAGGTTATAAACAAAAGGGAATTCATAAAACAACATGGAACTCCCAGTTCACTCAAACATACTCCCAGTCTGTCACAGGTATCCTGTTAATGTGAGGAGGAGACAAATGCTGTATCTTGGCAGGAGATTAGACTACATTAGATGATCCTTGCAGTCCCTTCTAACCCCATGGTTCTATATTTTTAAATATTTTGTTTCTATTTCCATATATTTTACTTATAATGAAACCAAAGATGTGTATTGCAAGTCTGTACTTGGGTTTTGTCTCTTTCAGCTACTATATTCTGTTATCTATGTGCAAAGAATTTATTATTAAATTAACTATTCGGGAGCATTGTGTTTTAACTTAAAGCAAGAGCTGAGTGGCTCAGATTGGCTCTATTTGCTTTGCTTCTGATGGCTTAATCTTCCCATTCCCAGCTGCAGAGCTCAGATATAATAATTTCATTTACCACTCAGGCCTCCAGAAGCTTTTGTATCCATTCAGTTGGAGAAACTGGGGCCACGGGACATGATGCTGAACACGTTCATTCGTAAGAAAGAAGCCACGGGCAGCAGGATGCAAAACCCTGTAAGTGCACCAAATAACTATTATTGGACAGAGAAGGCTTTTGATGACCTTCAGCACTATATTAAGATTTTTGATAGCATTTTTTTTAAAAAGGCACCAACCTAACTCTCAACCTGCCATTACTTTTAAGGCGAGATGCGGATGGTCCAGTGGTTAATGTGGCAGATTGGCAATATCCTGGACAAATTTTGTGGAATTAAGATAAACTTTGTTGAGTTAGGTTTAATACCTTGTAGGGTCCACTACGTGTGGTGTTGTGGAATTGTATGCAACTCTTCTAGGAAGAGGAGGAAACTAATGTAATTCTTCCAGTTATCAGCTTTTTGAAGCCACTTTGGAGAGGATGGCATACACCAGTTCAAACTGGATTCTCCATGGACCGCCAAACAGAGAGTGGATTTTTAGATTAAAAAAAACTGGTTTTAAAGAGGCTCTGGGTCTTTGTCCTGATCCAGCAAAAGGACAGTATCCCCTTAAGAAAGGGTTGAAAGAACTGGCCCTACTGAGACCCCATAAGACTGTGTGCCTGTCTGAGCTGAAGCTGTGATTTAATCTGAAATCACAAGAAAACCCCTTGAGTGGGATATTGATGGACTGCTCCCGTTAAAGCCCAGGCTAGGGCTGGGGTGAGCTCTGGTAATCTTATCAGCGTGTGCATATGTTCTTTTATTAATTTCAACATGTTTTCTCTGTAGTGCTTTTACCTTAAGAATAAAACAGACTTGCATAGGAAGTGCTGTTTGTAACAGAACTGTTGGCAATTACTTTGATATTAGCCTCCAATGAGAAAGAAAACAAGCCTGTTTAGGCAGACTGTCTTGCTGGGATATAACAGTATAGTCAGGGGACAGTGCAGCCTGGAAATATCCCAGTCAGAAGGGTGAGAGACGCGTGTTTCCACTCAAAAGAGATAATGGACTGGGGAGCCTGAAGTCTAGTGAGTGTCCTTTTTGGACCATACAGTGAAACCTCGATATAACGGACTAATTCGGGCGAAGGGGTGTCCGTTAAAACCGAAAGTCCGTTATTTAATAATTTTTTTAAATTATGAAATAACGGACTTTCGGGTGACAACGGACACCCCCTCGCCCGAATTAGTCCGTTATATGGAGCCGTGAGTTGGCCCACCCCACCCCCTCCCCCCGTCCGGCTCCCCGCTGCGGGGAGCCGGGGGGGGGGGGGGGGGTTGACAGCTCCCGCCTGGCTTCCCGCTGCGGGGAGCCGGGCGGGAGCTCTCAAAACCCCACCGTCCGTCCGTCTCCCCGCTACGAGGAGCCGGGCGGCGGGGTTGACAGCTCCCGCTCGGCTCCCCCCAGCGGGAAGCCCGGCGGGAGATGTCAAACCCCCCGCCCGGCTTCCCGCTGCGGGGAGCCGGGCGGGAGCTCTCAACCCCCCCCGTCCGGCTCCCCGCTGCGGGGAGCCGGGCGGGGGGGGGGGGGGGGTTGACAGCTCCCGCCTGGCTTCCCGCTGGGGGGAGCCAAGCGGGAGCTCTCAAACCCCCCGCCCGGCTTCCCGCTGCGGGGAGCCGAGCGGAGGCTCTCAAACGCCCTCCCGCCCGGCTCTCCGTTGCGGGGAGCCGGGCGGGGGGGTTGACAGCTCCCGCTCGGCTCCCCCCAGCGGGGAGCCGGGCGGGAGCTCTCAAACCCCCCCCCCCCCGCCTGGCTCCCCGTTGCGGGGAGCCGGGCGGGGGGGTTGACAGCTCCCGCCCGGCTTCCCGCTGGGGGGAGCCGAGCGGGAGCTCTCAAACCCCCCGCCCGGCTTCCCGCTGGGGGGAGCCGAGCGGGGGCTCTCAAATGCCCCCCCCACCCGGCTCCCCGCTGAGAGGAGCCGGGCGGGGGGGTTGACAGCTCCCGCTCGGCTCCCCCCAGCGGGAAGCCCGGCGGGAGCTGTCAAACCCCCCGCCCGGCTTCCCGCTGCGGGGAGCCGGGCGGGAGCTCTCAAACGCACGCCCCCCCGCCCGGCTCCCCATTGCAGGGAGCCGGGCGGGGGGGCGGGGGGGTTTGACAGCTCCCGCAGGGGTCCCCGCTGCGGGGAGCCGGGCGGGAGCTGTCAACCCAGCCGGCTCCCTGGGGCGGGAGCCGGCAGCCCCCAATAACGGATTTCGGATGCATCGGAAATTTTGTCCGTTGCATCCGAAGTCCGTTAAATCGGGGTCCGTTAAATCGAGGGTTTACTGTATAGGGAAAATACAGATGCCGTTGCTCTGAACTATGACAGTTAGTGCACCAGCCTGGGACTCAGGAGCCCTAGCTTCAATTCCTTGCTCTTCTACAGACCTCCTGTGTGATCTTGGGCAAGTCATTTAGTCGCTTTGTGCCTCAGTTTCCCATCTGTGATAGCGGGATGATAGACCTCCCCTACCTCAATGTGGTGTTGAGTACAAATACATTAATGATTTGGAGGTGCTCAGATACTACAGTGATGGGATTCTAGAAGTACCTAAGTGAGAGTACTTTAAAATGTGTTGTAAAGAACAAAAATAAAGAATCTATATGTTAAAATAATATAAGAAGAATTCTGTAGCACAGAAGGAAACTGAACTTGAGGTGAGTTTAGTTCATTAAATGGATAGTTCATGTAATCTCAGTTTTACAATTCTGTAGTCCCAGGATCCGTGGAGTTTAAAGGCTGCCTCTTGAACCTCCCACACTCCTCAGTTGTTCTGGGTACTTTTACACCGCAGCTGAACATCTGACTATAGATATTTAGATTAAAAAACAAATCACAATCTGTAGTTATGTTACTGGGTTAAATTAAAAAGGCTAATTGGGGTCATGCTTGAATATCACAAGCTGGGATTGTGAAGAATTTTTCATCCATAATATAGCATCGCAATTGCATGGGATTTTATTCTGGTGAAGCATCCACCATTGGCTTTAGACAAAATTACTGGACTAGGCAGACTTTTTATCAAGTCTCTCTTTGTTATGTCACTTTAATTTTTATCAATTGTGTTTATTTTTTAGAGGAAGATAAATAGACTTTGTGACATAGAATCATAGCAGATTAGGGTTGGAAGAAACCTCAGGAGGTCATCTAGTCCAACCCCCTGTTCAAAGCAGGACCAACACAAACTAAATCATTCCAGCCAGGGCTTTGTCAAGCCAGGCCTTAAAAACCTCCAAGGATTATGATTCTACCACCTCCCTAGGTAACCTATTCCACTGCTTCACTACCCTCATAGTGAAATACTTTTTCCTAATATCCAACCTAAACCTCCCCCACTGCAACTTGAGACCATTGCTCCTCCTTATGTCCTCTGCCACCACTGAGAACAGCTGAGCTCCATCCTCTTTGGAACCCTCCTTCAGGTAGTTGAAGGCTGCTATCAAATCTCTTCCTAGCTCTTCTGCAGATTAAATAAGCCAGGGGTGGGAAAACTACGGCCGTTTTTATCCAGCTTGCAAGCTCCTGCTCTGAGAGTGCCCCAGAGAGCTGGGCTGGCTGCCGGCCGGGCGCGCCGCCCAGAGAGCGTGGCTGGCATGCTGCCCGCGACAGCGGACCCACAGCCATACGCACCGCCCGAAGAGTGGGCCCGGCGTGCTGCCCGGGACAGTGGACCCACGGCCGGCAGGGTGCGCAGTCCGGGACAGCGGGCCGCAGCCGGCCACCGCCCGGAGCCAGAGACAGCCGCCCTTGACTGGCCGGGCGCACCGCCGGAACCTGGGACAGTGGGCCCATGGCAAGCTGTGGGGCCACGCGCTCCCGGCAGGGGGTGCCGGGCCAGCCACAGTGCCCCGCTCTCCCACCCCGGGGGTGGGCAGAGGACAGCAGAGCCGTGGGGCCCGGTGCCCAGTGCAGCAGGAAAGCAAGTTGGGGGTGGGGGCTTAGGTTGTGGGGTGGGAGGGTGGTTAGGGTGTGTGGAGCGGGTCTCGGGAGGGGGAAGTCAGGGAACAGAGAGCAGGGGGGCTAAATAGAGGATGGGGTCCTGGGGGGGGCAGTTAGAGTGGGGGGGTCTCCAAAGGGGGCAATCAGGGGACAAGGAAGGGGGGGGGTTGGATGGGTCTGGGGTTCTGAGGGGGGCATTCCAGGGGCAAGAAGTGGGTGGGGGTTGGATAGGGGGCAGGGCCTTCTCTACCCGGCCCTCCGCACAATTTTGAACCCTAGTGTGGCCCTCGGGCCAAAAAGTTTGCCCACCCCTGAAATAAGCCCAGTTCTCTCAGCTGCTCCTCATACATGATGTGCCCCACCCCCCAACCATCTCTGCTATGTACATCAGCCAAACTGGACAGTCCCTACGAAAACGGATAAATGGACACAAATCAGATATCAGGAATGGCAATATACAAAAACCTGTAGGAGAACACTTCAATCTGCCTGGACACACAATTACAGATTTAAAAGTCACCATACTGCAGCAAAAAAACTTCAAGACCAGACTGCAAAGAAAAACTGCAGAGCTGCAGTTCATTTGCAACTTTGACACAATCAATCTAGGATTGAACAAGGATCTTGAATGGCTTGCTAATTACAAAAACAGCTTCTCCTCTCTCTGAGTTCACACCTCCAATTCAGCTGCTAGAAGAATACCCCACCCTCCCTGATTTGAGTTAACAAGCTGGTTCAGCCTGATTGGACTAACCTTGTTACCTGCTACCTGGTTCTTGCCTACTTATCTATACCTGCCCCTGGACACTTCCACTGCTTGCATCCGACGAAGTGGGTATTAGCCCACGAAAGCTTATGCTTCAAAACGTTATAGTTCGTCTTTAAGGTGCCACAGGACTCTTTGTTACCTCTGCTATTCCAGACTAACACGGCTACCTCTCTCATTCTCTAATCATCTCTGTTGCCCTTTGCTGAACTCCAATTTGTCCACATCCTTTCTGTAGTGAGGGGCCCGAAACTGGATGCAGTACTCCAGATGTGGCCTTAATAGTGCCGAATAGAGGGAAATAATCACTTCCCCCGATCTGCTTGGCAGTGTTCCTACTAATGCAGCCCAATATACCATTAGCCTTCTTGGGAACAAAGGCACACTGACTCATATCCAGCTTTTCGTCCACTGTAATCCCCATGTCCTTTTCCGCAGATCTGCCACTTAGCCAGGCAGTCCCCAGCCTGTAGCAGTGCATGGTATTCTTCTGGACTAAGTGGAGGACTCTGCACATGTCCTTGTTGAACCTCGTCAGATTATATGTGTTTATAGAAAGTCAGCTTTCTAAATTGGACCCAGATTTTTTATGTCTGGAAAATCATCCTTATCCAGTGTCTAGAAACTGAGGTACTTGGATCCTGTTTTGAATTTGCTTATGACTCAAGTTTTCTCCTAGATACATTACAAAGAACAGTCATAGGGTGGCAGTCAAAACCCTGTCAAATATTTTATCAAACAAATACATCAAAATACATAATTCATAGTATATTCACAAACTGTGGCACCAGCTCAATAAGGTGACTGAATATTTGTAGGGGAACTATAAGTTGAATACTTCTTGGATAATATCTCAGTGTATCAATTAAATTGTGTTTAATATCATATGTCCTGAATAAAAACTATTCTAATACTTTTGTTGAATTTGATTATTGGATTGATATACATTTTTACAGGATCTGCTGTACTGGCCAAAATCATCTCAAATGTTCATTCTCATCAAAGTTTTTTTTATGAAGGAGTTAGACTGCTTAGTAATGTTGCCTATGAACCAGAATCTTATTTAATAAATTAATAAAGCAGCATTTCTATAATAAGAAATGTTGCTGTATTGGAATATTTTATGGTCTTTTGGATGCAAGGTACACAAATGTTGTAGAGATGTCACTAAGAAGAAAATATTATCTTGTAGAATGAAGATGAAAAAATCAAAAGAGAAGTTATTGCTGACTACTGTCATAGGTGAGTATATCAAATATATATATTTCACTCTCTTTTTTATTTGTTTTGTTTAAATCCTGTGCAATTGAAATGTGAGAGTGGCCAAGGCTTTACTTTTAATAGGATCTTTTAATAATAGATTACAATATAATTATTATAATGTGTTTTTCACAATGTTTTATAGTTTGTCATAAAACAAAGAGAAAGAGGAAGACTTTTAGTGGTTAATGGGAGATTGTGGGGAGCTAGAGGGAGCACAAGTAACATTGGAGGGAGTATGCTGGAACAGATGGGAAATGGCCATTCTTTCTCTAGAACCAGGCTGCAGAGAGAGGTTGATGAGCTAACTTGTGGATGAGAAAAGGTCAGGGGGAGTGTCTTCACCATGAGAGTAGAGTTGTGGTAAGAGTAGCTTGCAGTAAATCAGAGAATGACCTATTGGTGATGGAGTGGCTGGCTTTGGTCAGAAATAATCCTGTAAATTCAGTCCATGTGCTAGGATGACTAGAGGGACTGGGAAACAGGAAGAATCAGAGTTTCAAACTTGAGTTGGATATTTTTACACTTGCTTTGACTGGGCAGTGGTATAATACTTTACAGCTGTAAGTCCCACTCTGGCTTCTGTTTCTGTCTATAAGAGTTTTGCCATCAACTTCAACAGAAGCAGGATTAGGTCCTTGTACAAGATGCCAGTTTATCTACAAAACTAAACAAAAAACAAACCACCAAATGGCAATTTGCATGTAATTGGACTGGATGAGAAGAGAAAAACAAAGCACATTTAAAGCATTGAATAGACTGATTTAATAAATTAGGTGTCCAACACAAACTCATGATGTCACTTATACTACAATAAGGCATAGAGGAGTTAATTATTAATACCTACCTCTAATGCCATGAGCATTAATTCATTGATGTTTTTAAAGGGCTGTGAGAATATCACGTGAAAGGTGTTTCAGCAGTACAAAATATTAAGCAGCTTTGGTATATGGTGCCACTGTGTATTACAACATAGCAGAATAATCACCTTTAAATCTGATGATTTTGCAGTAGAAGTTGCCAAAGTATGTGTCAATGTGGAAAGCGATTAGAGCCAGGAAGAGTACAGTTTATCTGGATGGATGAATCACTGCACAGTAATTTTTATATAAAGGCTATATGCTAATATTTGGTACCTTTTTTTTAGATTGAGCCATCGTATATCACAGTATGCCCTGAGAGGCCAGATCATTGCATACTACAATAGTCTGAAAAGCCTGCTAGAAGATTTCCCTGTCATCAGAGACAAATACTTCATGATTGGGCTATCCCAAGAGAAAAAAGGGAACAGAGACTCAAAGGAAAACCTTGAGGCTGATCCCAGGTTTGTAATGTCTTCAAAAATTTCTCCCTGGCTGGCAGAGTTTCAAATTAGCAAGTAGAGATGAAAAAAGAACTGTGTAGATAATGGTCCATATGCACTTTGAGACACATTTTCTGCCAGTGTCCAGTTGACCTCTGATTTTGTGCACACAATTGGTTGTGCCTGTGAAAGTCTGCATACAAGAAATTCGAATGCTCCAAAGACTTCCACCAGCATGGATGTGAGAATCAAATGAATCTAGTTTTTGTCCAGAATGTAAACCCTATGTTCATAGATTCTCAGGCAAGAAGGGACCACTGTGGTCATCTAGTCTGACCTGTATAGCATAGGCCATAGACTTTCTCCAAAATAATTCTTAGAGCAGATCTTTTAGAAAAAAATCCAATTTTTATTTTAAAGTTATCAATCATGGAGATGCATGGTAAACTGTTCCACTGGTTAATTAGTTTTGTCATTAAAAATTTAACCCTTATTTCCAGTCTGAAATGAAATCTTTAAGTCAGTTTAGCTAAAGTTGTCTTATTCTATTTCAGAGTTACGTGAAACCTGTTAATAAGTGAGAGTACAAACTCTAGAGCTCTGTCCCTGAATCCATTGGGATTAGAAACTAGCATCAGTTAACCACTTATCCACAATTCTAGTTGACTCCCTTAGCCTGGCTGCTGAGCAAGGACTAAATCAAACACACAATTGCCAGGTGAACATAGCTTTACTGGGGTGTTTATCATTCTGCAGTTCAAACTACAGAGCGGTTGCTGTGCTTGGTGTTAAAAGGAGATGTCTAGTAGAGAGAGAGTGAGTCCATAGAACAGTTTAGAAACATCCCTCGCACTGCAGGGAAAGACTTGTCTAGCATTGATTCTGCTGCTGAATGGTTTGGCCATTTAACCCTCACTGGGTTATGATGTCGATAAGTCGTGACAGAGTGCATGTTAATAAGGTATTGGCTGATGCATTGGGCCGACTCCCTTTCAGCATCCCTTGACTGGGCTCCTTGGCTGGGCTCTGGTGGGGGAGGGGGGTGGGGATGCCTGGGCTGGGGGATCCCTGCAGCTGGGGTCTGGGAGGGAGGGGGTGTGGATGTCTGGGGCAGGGAGGGGGCATGGCTCTGGGGGAGAGGGGCAGAGAAATGGGGACTGGATTGTCGTAGGGGTTTCTTTAGGTCTCTACTCCGGGAGGAATTTTTTGTTGTTGTCTATATCGTTAGACATAGTTGCTGATAGGTATTTGAAATAAAGTACCAAAACAACCTAAACTGACATGATTATATAGTGTTATTTTGACAACATATGCAGAATTTTGCAGAATTTTAAAATATTGTGTGCAGAATTTTTAATTTTTTTGACACAGAATTCCCCTGGGAGTAAAAGAGGAGGATTTCAAGAGAGAAAAATAAATGACTAATAATAGAGGATTTAGTCCAAATGGAAAAATTGAAAAAACAAAACAAAGAAAAACTGCATCAAGGAACCTGATTCTAAACCCCACTAAAATCAGTGGAGACTCCCATTGACTTCAGTGAGTCTCTGGATCAGGCACCATGAAAAAAATTGGATAAGAAAGTGGTTACCCTCCATCTTTACAGTTTTGCCTTAGGTAACCTGATAATGTTACCTGCGTATTAGCAATATTCTCTGCTAAAGTGCAGGAAATGCACAAATGCTGAGATAATTCTGTTAATGTATCTAAAATAGTCAAAATTTAGCTGTGATGCTCTGAGTATCTTTCCCAGACCTGAAGGAGAGCTCCATGTAGCTTGAAGGCTTATCTCTCTCTCCAGAAGAAATTAATCCAATAAGAGATACTGTATTACCTCACCCACCTCTCTCTAAGAATATTTTCTGGCAACTACTGTGTGAAGGCAAAGAAAGAAGGGGGAGGGGGGAAACATTGGTATTTGTTTTATATTATAGAAAGTCTGTTTTATCTAGTATCTTTAAGTTTAAATTTGGCTTTGGCTCCTTCTGAAGTGTGTGGTGAGTGGGAGTGGGATCGTGGAATTCTGAATAATTTCCCAGGTATCACCAGGGCCTCATCTGGATGCTGTATAAATTGTCTTGTTTCTTTCTGAAAAGTTAACATAACATACCACATTATAGCAGAAATAAATGACATTGACCACTTGGGGAGGAGAGCAGCCTTCTTTCCTTAACACAACCCTGGAGAAAACACCATTTAAAATTAAATGGAGCTATGTGTGCAACAAAGAGGGGGGAAACAGACCTATTTGATGGAGAGACTAAATATACAGACATCTATGCTATGGGAGTATGCTCACTACTGAGAGCATTGCCTTTAGGGTGAACTGCAGCTCTTCTACTTAGTCTCTCCCTGCTGTTACGGCTTCCAGGCAATGATGTAAAATGGAAGAAACAGATAAAGAGAGTAAACAATAATGTCACCTGATAAAGTGCAGTTTCCTTGGGTACAGTTTGTTCTTATCATTCCTTATGTAAAATAGGTAATGAACAGCTGGTTAAACAAATCCCACCCAAAGGTAATTCTCTCATTTGCAACACACTGTAGTTAACCATTCGTTATTTTACCCACACACAGATGCAAGTTGTTCTTTCTGCTGTTTGACCTCTCTCTTTAATCACAATAATAATTAATAAGTATAAAACTCACTTTGATGTAAATCAAACTTAACCCGCACCCTACAAATAGGTGCTAGAATTCGGGATGCAGGGACTGCTGCAGTACCCCCTGACGTGAAGTGTTTTCTATTATATACAGATTTACAGCTTGGTTCAATGGCTCTCAGCTCTCCCACTATAAAAATTGTTCCAACATCCCTGCCCTGATTGAGTTCAAATCTCTCATCTGAGACTAAATTAGTTCAATATTATATTTCATGTTCATGTGGACTGAGACAAGAAATGACTGTTTGGTTTATGTGGAAAAACAATAAAAATACATGATGCATATTCCAACTTCATAATTTAACATCTTCTGACAAAAAGGTGGGGCTGCCTACTGAAAGTTGTACAGCAGTTTTAGCAAATATTCATTGTAGACTTTTAATTCTTATCCATTATTGTTGCCCTACCTATTACTATCGAAGAAGGAGGTTACATTATCCAAGTTCCACAGTTCTAATTTAACTTTGTTTATCAAGAGAGGGAGGATTATAGAACCTTGAGGATCCCTGCTGATTCTCCCATGTTATAACATTTCATCACCACATTGGGCCAACTCCTTCCAAACAGGTCTGGGTGTGACTCACTTGACCCTGGCTCTGTTGTTTCTGAGGCAGACAGAAGTAGTCATCAGAAAATGATGCAAGACAGTGCTATCCTATGCCAAAGCTGAACACTTTTCCCTCTCACTTTTGCCTAGGGATCAAAGAGCCATCCCTACAAAGTGCCTCTTCAGAGGTGTTAAATGTCTTCAGTTCTCTCTGAAGTCAATGGAAACTGGGGCCACTCAACACCTTGCAGGAGACATTCAGAGCTTTGTAGGAATGGGCACCAAGCTCTCATCTTTAGTTTCAGTCCTTTTTGTTGTGTGTTGCTCTTTCATTATTTTGCAGGGCTGGCCCATGGCTTATTATTTTTGAATAAGCAATACCACTCTGATTGAGAGAGGCCATTTGGCATAAGTGAGAGTTGTGTATTTGGTTCAGAGAAGCCTTTTGCAGAGCATTCTGGTCCCCTAGATTGGTTGAAACTAGACTATAAGGCCTGGTTGAAAGCCTACTGAAGTCAATGGAAAGTTTCCTATTGAATTCAATGGACTTTTGAATTGGGCCTTTAGCAGTCATTTGATCTCTGGAACACGTTTATTTCTAGTCCAAATATTTGTGGTAAATTCAAAGCCCAAATGGAAGTTTTGCCTGAGCTAGCAAGAGGTTTTTTTACCCAAGTTTTAAGTGAGATTTACAACATTGTAGTATTTAGATTATAAAATTATTTCAGAGACTTTTATTTAGTTGTAACTTTCCAAAGTGACAGGAATCTCTCATTTCCCCATATAACTCAGGTCATTTCAGCCACGACCACGGAGTTTGTTGTCTCCTGATGGGCAAGCCTTCCTCAATTTGTGGTTCATCCCTCACCCTTCTGAAGTACTGATTATGTTTAAAATGCTGCCAGAGGAGGTTAGTATTTACAAACCCAAAGAAAGATTTTGTTTTCTTAATCAAAGCATGTAGAGATGTATCTGGAGGACAGACCACATTCTTCAGACATGTTGAAATGCTGTTTTGTCATTAGAGATGACTAGCCCTAGGAAATAAACTCAGTGTGTTGATTAGAATGCTGCTACAATTAGGATGTGCCATTGTAGTGGGGCATCAGGTCAAAGGCATTAAGAAAAAAGGTTGTATCCTCTGTGTTTGAGGCACAGGAGCAAAAGATAGCAGGGTAATGCAGGTTAGTTTGGATCTTTATTAAAACTAGCCATGTTGGATCCCCTCTGCCTACAGACAAACCTGCATGTCTCTGCTGTCCATCCATCTGTCTCTTCTCCCCCCCCCCCCTGCTTCCCTAAATGTATAGGGAAGTAGCGGGGATGTGAGCTGTAGTAACGGTGCTAAAAGGAAAGTGGGGGGTTAAAATGTGAGGAGGGAAAATAGGGAGACATTGTAACATACCAGTTCTTTGCTTCTGACAAATCGCCTGTTTGCTCCTGATCTATTTATTTTTTTCACAGGGGAAATTTTTTTTTTTTATTTAAATGGTCTAAAAGGACACTCATTTAAGACTCTAGGAGCCCTAACGCTCAGTAGTACAACATAACACTTTAGATTGTAAGTCCTCATGGAAGAGGAATCTTCTGTTCTGTGTTTGTCCAGCACCCGCCCAATGGGCCCCAATCCTGACTGTGGCCTCTAGGTACTGCTGGGATACAAATAATCAGTAATCTTCATTCATAAATATTTTCTTCATATTTTCTGTCTGTCATTTGAAGGGTTTTCTCCCAATGTTTATTTTATCTGCAGGCTGCTTTCAGAGCACTCAGGCAGAGCCTGCAGATTGTGGCATCACTTCATGATATCGTTTCGTACCTTTTCAGCTTTGCTCAATTAGGAAACTCCCCAAACTGCTTTGATTCCCTAAATCCAGAGCCTCTGACCGCGGACTGGGGAGGGAACGAAAGAATCGGTAAGTAATAAACACATCACCATCAGTGGTCAGAACTCGATCAGAAAAACCTTTCAACAAAAACGAGGACAGTTACTGACCGAAACAGTACCTTTTACTTTAAATATATAGTATATGATGATATATTCGTGTCCGAAAATACCTTTATACCCACCCCCATATCTTGAGGTTTAAATCAATTAAATTGACTTAATATCATATGCTTTCAATACATTCCACTATGCACATTTTGTGATCTCACAGCCTTTTACAAACATGAATGAATGTGACCACACCACAACCCTGTGAAGTAGGTAAGTAGCATTATTCCTATTTTAGAGATGAGAAAACTCAGGTATCAAGGGACTTAAGTATCTTGCCCAAGACACAAAACAACTCTGTGGCAGAGCCAGAAATGAAAGACGCATCTTGTGTCTCCCAATCCTGTGCTTTGATCACTAGACCTTCCACCTCCTCCTCTTCCTCCCACCACACAGGTTTTATAAATCTAATTTCAGAATAAGTAATAATTAGTTGTTTAAATCTTTTGGGGCTGGTCAGATTTTCCCATGTCTTTCTACCATGTGGCTCCTACAATGTGTGAAATGATGCTTCTTCAAATGGAACAGAACTCGTCTGGCCTCAGAGCCATTGAACAGCAGATGCCCTTTAATTAAGACAAACACCTGATAATTTCAGGAGATGTGTGTAATGTCTGATTTTTGCACCAGTCTTTCATTCCCAGTCAAGAGCAACTATTAGCACAATAGTGTTTCAAAAGCCAGAGATTACAGTATAGTGCACTGGTTAAATTCAAAGGGTTTGGCTGCTGTACAATAAACTGGGGTTAAACAAGAAAGTTGTCCAGGCTGTGCTGCACAGTTAGACTCAGAGACATTAAGGTCAGAAGGGACCATTTTGATAATCTAGTCTGACCTCCTGCACAATGCAGGCCACAGAATTTTACCCACCCATTCCTACAATATACCTCTCACCTATATCTGAGCTATTGAAGTCCTCAAATCTTGGTTTAAGGACTTCAAAGTACAGAGAATCCTCCAGCAAGTGACCCATGCCCTCTGCTGCAGAGGAAGGTGAAAAACCTCCAGGGCAGCTGCCAATTTGCCCTGGAGGAAAATTCCTTCCCAACCCCAAAAATGGCGATCAGCTGAACCCTGAACATGATTGCCTTCTAAATCTATATATATATATATATAAGTCAAATGGCGTATGGGTGTATGTACGTTCCCTTACTCCTTCCACACCGTTTGAGCTAGAGACTTGAAAGTTGGTACAGTTATAGGCTTTAGGGTCCTAATCAGGGTAAGAATCGAAAATTTTTCAAATCTCACCTCTGACACCCCCTAGGGGTGAAATTCTTTAAAGCCCATTAACATCAGCTGGGCAGCTGCTGTTCTCTGTGACATAGTTATGATGTAATAATACCCCCCTCCAACGGACCCTGCACTCACTCAGCGCTCTCTTCCCCTTCCCCCCCTCCAATGGACCTGAGCAATGCCGGGTATTTTTGCTAGTACTTTTATAAAACAGTGATATTCTGTACTAAATAAACTAAGATTAAATGGTTGCAACAAAGCCTTATTTGTGTAGAAAAATCCCACAAATGCAATGTGCATGTCTATCCTGACATAAGTACAAGGCTGTTTACAACTAACACCTCTAAATTTCAGAATAAAAAAGCCTGTTGGGTTGTTTTTTGTGTGATGTCACGTGGTATCATGGAGTAGCGAGGAAATCACAGTACTTTTTCCTGCAGTGAAGATGGGAGAAGCCTCAGACAGACAGTCCCAGACATCTTTACATTCCAATCTGCAGGCTTTACCTGAGACCCTTCTCTGTTGTCCAGGAAAACCACCTCCTCACCTTTACTCTTCCTCAGTATGTCTCCTAATATCTTAAGAACCAGCCTTGCAAACATCCTATATTTCTTGTAAAATTAGATTCTACTCTGAAAAGTCTCAGATTCTACTCTAAAAGTCTCAGAAACTTTCAGATCAAATCTGCTCAGTTTACAAGTGAGAAGATGGCTTTCCTAGCTACCACTGCTAAAAGCTCAGTCTGGAATCTGAAAGGAAAACTGTATTCATTCTGGATCACTCAGCACCAACAAGAGATTCTCCTCTCGCATTGATGGGAGAGCAGCTTTTGTCTGACACCCATGAAATTGCTCCTGGCTTCTGCTGGTGTAAATCAGAGGGGACTCAAGCCCAGAAATTCTGCTACAATTCTGATGATGATGCATGTGCCAGACTAGGATCCAGCTCTCTTCCCAATAATTCTGTGGGCTCTGCACTGTTCATACAAGTAAAAAGTAGCAGAATATCTTCTTTGGCATTAGAATCAGAAGACATCACTTCGAATGCATGTAGGAAGCAGCTCTGTTGAGTGAGTATCATAGTGACTACTTTGTTTTTCTGGACTAAAATCTCCTCTTGTTGTTACACTGAAACTTGACTGCTCACCAGCTCTGAAACTTTCTTGTAACCGAGAAGCAGTGCCATAGTGCTTTACCTCACACTCTCGTCCTTGCATGAGCAGCACAACTTCTCTGTGGGGAAGGTGGGCTGTGTGGACTGTTAAAAAAAATATTGAAAATATTTCAGACACTTTTGTGTCCCTCAACCCCATTCTGGAGTGGACAAAGCCCATTGGACCACATTGGTCAGTGTAAAAATAATGCTAAAGGACCTTCCTTTTTACCACAACTTAAATTCTTCAGCCCTTCTGTGAGAGACTCGGGTTTTATGTTGGAATGCATCACTACAGGAGATGGGCATTTTAAGATCCCGTGTCCATCTTTAGGCTAACACTGTTAATGTTTTTGTTCTAAAGAAATATGCTCTAATTTTTGTCACTGAAAGGCCCCCATACAGTGATGCTATGAAGATTTGATCTGGATACTGTTTGCATGATTTTGTTCTGAATAATCTGTATGATTTATTGTTTATAAATAGGATGATTCATTGATTTGTCTGAGCACATTGATTTGTCTGAAAATCCTGAGAGGGGAGGAAAGAAAGATACCTTAGCCATGAGACGTGTTGAACTGGAGTGTGAAGTTATCAGAAAGTCCCATTCTTATTTTCTGCACTCACTTGCTTCCTTTCACTGATGGTAGACTGTCAGAATTCTGCAACACACTATGCCATGATGGGGGCTGTCACCTCCTGCAGCACTCAGTCTCTACCAAGCAAGGTAGCAAAAAGCATTGCATTTTGGCCTCCTGCTTTGCAGTGCAGAATGTTACCACAGGTTGCTTGGTTAGCTCGTAATTTATTTTTGACTAGCAGATTAAAAATGCAGGATTTTGTTTCTTTTATTAAATCAATTGCATAACATTTTCCCCAAAGATAAAACAGATGAATGCAGAAATGGTATCTGTTATATAATAGATTTTACTTATGACTCGAGTTAAGCTGTATTGTAACTTTCTAAATGGACTCAGCAATGGGATGGTTTTCAGTCGGATTATACCTTATACAGTGGGCTAGATTCTCAAAACATTGGACACATTTGCGCATATTTATAACAGAAAATTTTGTTGTGTATAATGCATATGTAGGTTGCCATATGTGGTATTTGTGTGACATTTCAAGCCACGTGTGTGTGTGTGTGTGTGTGTGTGTGTGTTCACATAGCTATACAACTTTAAACTGCTCAAAGGCTGATCTGATTATGATAGCGTAAGTGTATTTCAAAAGAAAAATTGAGGGAAGCTTCCGTTCTGACCTGGCAATTTTTAAATGAATGAAAAATCAGGTGTAAAAACTATATATATTTTTTTCATTCCATGAAAATGAAAGATACCAATTCTTCCTGTGACTGTCCAGTCAGAGTTGTATATGTGCAGAATATGTCTTGTGCTAATTTTTACACTATTATTTGGATGAATAAGCAGGATTCTTATAATCAAATACCCCAAAAAACCTGATTTAAAAAAAACACGTTTTAAGTCTTTTTGCCTTTAAATAAATCTGAAAAAGTTCATTGCATGAAAGGACAAGAACAAATCATAAATATTTGCATTCCCTTTTATTTTAATAGTTATGTTGACTTTAATGTTTTGGGTCAATTAACTTAGCTAAAAGGACTTAATACAATGAGCGCACACTAAAAAATATACTCAAATGTACTACTGACTTAATTTAAGGAATATGTGACTGAGAAAAACACGTTTAATAAGCTCTGAAAACCACCCGGAAGCCTGAGCTCATAATGATCATCAGCCAGAACTGCACAATCGAATGCATACAGGAATGTTGTGTAAAATATATTTTTATTTCATATGTCACATTTTTAGAAATCCAAATAAATACAATGACAGATTCTTCAGAAGTTAGATATTCTATTAACACTTTTCATAAGAATGTTCTGGCCCATTGTCCCTGACAAAAACATCCTCTTCTTTCACTGTTCATTAGTAGTCACCCCTCTGCCCCGAAGTGATTACATTTCACTGATAAAGATATGGTGATCTTAGCCACCTAATTGATAAGACATTGGTCTTCTAAGATAGGGACTGTGAGTTCGAGTCCCATCTGTGGTGAGTAAGCAGTTGGAGGCACTCAGATAGTACTGTGACAGGTGCTAACATGAGAACCTAGGGAGCAGATTTCTATACACCAATAGATTATAATGTGCTTTAGGATGAAAAGTGTTGGATGAACATGAAATGTTCTTTGCTGGTTTAAAGTAACTAAACATACAGGGCCTGATGATCCTACAATGCTCAGGGTGTCGTCGAAGGAGATAGTGCTCAGTACCTTGAAGAATCAGCTCCGTAATGGTATGTCTACCCTGCAGTGTAAGCCAGAGTTAGTGGGACTCTAATCAGCTGACTCTGGGTTAGAGCATCTACGCTGATTGATTTTTAACCCTATGTTAAGAATTTTCTTACCCAGACTCAAACCTGGAACTCTGGCATCCACACTGCATCATCTAGACCCAAGTCAAACCGACTATACCCAGACTCCCTGGGGTCCTCCCAAAATGTGGCCACTCTAGCCCTTTGACCATGGAGCACTGTGGGGAAAACTTGGCTATGTACCCTGCATGGAACAGTCTGCTAACACATCCTGCCCAGCAGTCATTTTGGTCTGTTCACTCCTAGCTTCTGGAGACAACAACATGAAGGAGGAGTCTTTTGAAGAACTTTTCTTTTTTGTGCTTTCACTCCTGTGTCAGGAAACAGGCACTGCTTCCGTGAGATGCTGGTGGACATTTCAGTAGCATTTAGGGTGACCAGATGTCCTGATTTTATAGGGACAATCCCAATTTTTGGGTCTTTTTCTTATTTAGTCTCCTATTGCACCCCACCCCTGTCCTGATTTTTCACACTTGCTGTCTGGTCACCCTAGTAGCATTTTCTGACTCATCACAGGCACTGACAGAGCTTTTGGTGGAGGAGGAGGACACAGACATGGCAGACTCGAACTGCCTGGTGCTGTTCATGACACTTGGTATAGATGCTGATGGCCCCTATCTAGACCAGTGCTTCTGGAGCAGGGCGACAAACAAAAGTTGGTGGGATCACGTCCCAATGCAGACCTGGGCAACATGGAGTGGATAAACTAAAGGCTTAGCTGATCCTGCTCCCCCTGAAGTCAATGGCAAAATGACTATGAGTCAACCTTTTCTCTCATTGGTGGTGTTAAAAAATTTGTGATATACATAAGAATGCTAATAGAACCATTTTAAAGAGGTTTGTAACCTTTTATTCCTTATGCCTCTCCTTCTCTCTCTTCCTGCCCAAACTACCTCCCCAAAATCCTCAAATTGCCATAACATCTTTCCTACAGCATGTTTTTGCAAGGCTGAAAACGATGTCTGCAGACAGCAAAAATTATGATTTTCCAGACGTACAATTATCCTGGTGACCAAAAAAAATAAAAAAAAAAGGTCTTTGGTCATGAAGTGGAAGATGTTTAGAGGTCAAAATAGATCACTAGGCCAGTACATATTCGTATGCATTTCCTATTGCTAATTTGATGGATTTATTAATGTTATCTTGGGAACTATAGGAACTGAACTTCAGGAGCTACAAAAAATGATTGACAGCCTTCAAAATCCTATGGATCCTAACAAAGTTGCCCAACTGCTAATCATTCAAAGAGAAGTTCTGTTTCTGCAGTTTGATGCAGCAGTCAAACATTTATTACGGTGAGAGTTAAAAGTGCTAATTCTGAAAAATTATCTCTGCCTGGCTCTTTTATAAAGTACTATGACCGGGTTTTCATTCAGTTCAAGAGGAAGGAGCTGTCTTAACACAAGTAGAAAAGATGAATTTAAAACAGCTGTATATAGTTCATCTATCAATTGACAGATTCCTTATCTGCTATATTTAAGAGAATTTCATTTTAGCCTATCTGAGTACAGCTTATCTGTGAATGTGAGGCTTATTGGTAGTGTTCCTGTAATCATGTGCATTAGACATTCAAAAGAGAATTTTCTTAACCTGTGTGTGTATATATACGTATGAAATGATTTACAGTGTTGATAGATTATGGGTACTGCCACCCAGCACAGAGGGATAGTAGGGAGTAACTCCAACTCCCTCCCCTTTCAATTGCTGTTCTGTAGTATTCTTTGATTAGTGTGGGAAGATGATGTAAATACAGCACTGACTTGTTGACAGATTACAGATCCACAGGGAACCAGAACTAAAAAAACAGGCTCGTTTGCTTTATCTTTTACTCACTTAGGCACTGTGAGCAATTGGTTAGGAAAACATTTCACTTTGATAAAGATTAGTATGCTGATAGGAAATTAAAGCAAACACAAATATTCTGTATGCTACATCTGTATCACTTCTTTATTGAGAGCATGATTAAAGTTCATTTTCTCCAAACTGGGGTTATAATACAAGTGAGAGCATAGTGACACTAAAATGCATATTGCTTTCTTATGAGTCCTTTGACATATTCCATCTGGGAATGCTCTGAGGTGTCCTTAAAACTTCTCTGACAACTCCTTTATTGCTAAAAATACTCTATTTATTTTATTTATTTATTACTTGTACAGCACCATATGTGCACATGTAACATGCAAAAAGACAGGGTCCCTGCCCCAAAGAGCTTAAAATTAAAGGGTGATGAACACTTCCTGAGAGAACAGATGAGGGTGCAGGAAATAGTTTGGCTTCAGGCTTTGAGTTAAAAGGTGTGCAAAAAATGTGGGGATGAGAAATGTCTGTAGCAAAGAGATTCAAATGAACATAGAGCTATTGTATATTTAGGCCGAATTTCAGTTTAGTTTTTGGATGTTTTATTTATATAGTGTGTGTTTATAGAGTACATAACAAAGTATCATTGTGTCTCTTTGGAAGAACACACTATGGATCTGGGATCTCTTTGCTCATATGCTCTTAGCATTTAGACGTTACAGAAATGTTTCACTTTTCAGGCTGGAGTCAAAAATGGGGAAAGTAAGGATGGTGTCTTCCCTATAACTTTTAGCCTAGAGGTTAGGGTACTCACCTCAGATGTGCAAGACCCAGTTCAATCCCACTATCCTCTGCCTGATGTGGAGAAAAGATTTAAATTAGGATCTTCCCCACATTGCAGGAGTATCCTAGCTACTGGACTAAGGATATTCTGGGGTGGGGTGCTCTCAATCCCTCTTGTTGAACGTAAATCTCTACATCCTAGGCAAGTGCCCTAAACTCCAGGCTCTAGGGTCACTCTTTCCCTATCCTAATGCCTGTGGCAATTCATAGTAATTTGTTTACTGGATTTTTTTCAGTTTGCCCCCAAAATGGGGCCATGCGGGTGCCCATAGTGGTGTCACTGGTCTGGAGGTATATATTGTCACCATATCTGAAATAATTGTGCGCGAGGATAAAATCACAGAGCTCAGCGACCAGTTGTGCTGTGGCATCATCAGGGATACTATTCCTGACTGCTTGTGTATGGGATGTTTGTGTAGAGAGCTTCTGCATCCATGGTGGCTAGGATGCTGTTTTCTGGAAGATCACCAATGCATTCTAGTTTTCTCAGGAAGTTGGTGGTGTCATGGAGATAACCGGGAGTGCTGGGCGTAGGGTCTGAATAGAGGGTCCACATATCCGGACAGTCCTTCAGTGAGAGTGCCAATGCCCGAGATGACGGGGCGTCCAGGATTTCCAGGTTTCTGGATCTTGGGTAGCAGATAGAATAACCCCGGTCAGGACTCCAAGGGTATGTTGATTTGTTCCTGTGTTAGTGTAGGGAGTGTCCTGAGTAGATGGTGCAGTTTCTTAGTGTATTCCTCAATGGGATTGGAGGAAAGTGGCCTGTAGAATTTGGTATTGGAGAGTTGTGTGACAGCCTCCTTTGGTAGTCAGACCTGTTCTTGATGACAACAGCACCTCCTTTATCAGCCTCTTTGGTTATAATGTCAGAGTTGCTGCTGAGGCTGTGGATGGCATTGCGCTCTGTACAGCTTAAGTTATGAGGCAAGCGATGTTGTTTTTCCACAATTTCTGCCTGTGCTTGTCAGCTGAAGCATTCTATGCATAGGTCCAGACTTTCATTTTGACCCTAAGGAGGAGTCCATGTGGAGTTATTCTTGTGCTGTTGGTGGGAGGGTATCTGTGTATCAGTGTGCTGTTCAGTGTTATCTTGAAAGTATTCTATGAGTCGGAGATGGCAAAAGTAGGCTTCCAGATCACCGCAGAACTGTATCATGTTTGTGGGGGTGGTGGGGCAAAAAGAAAGTCCCTGAGATAGGACAAACTCTTCTGCTGGGCTGAGTGTGTAGCTGGATAGATTGATGATATTGCTGGGTGAGTTCGGAGTACCACTGTGTGGCCTCATGTAGCAGGTAGGATTTTAGACAGCTTACAGTCCTTTTTCCTTTGTAGAGAGGTGAAGTGTTTGATGTAGATCTCCTGTGTTATATTAGTAAAGTCAGTTTGTGTGGAAGGTAGGGTGACCAGACAGCAAGTGTGAAAAATCGAAACAGTGGGTTGGGAGTAGGAGCCTATATCAGAAAAAGACCCCAAAATCCAGACTTTCCCTATAAAATCAGGACATCTGGTCACTCTAGTGGAAGGTTGGTTATTTATGAAAGTCTCCAGGTTGGAGAGTTATTTTCTGATGTTTTCTTGTTTGCTGTACAGGATGCTGATCAGGTGGTTCCTCAGTTTCTTAGATAGTGTTTGGCATAATCTCTCACTGTGGTCTGTACAGTATGTAGATAACAATGGATTTTTCACCTTCAGTCCATTTGGTATGATGTACATCCATTTGCATTTGGAAAGGAAGATGATATCCGTCTGTACTTGTGCAAGTTTCTTCATGAGGTTGATGGATTTCCATCAACGGAAATTGGATGGATTAAACAAAGACTGTGAATGGCTAGTCAACTACAAAAGCAGTTTCTCCTCCTTTGGTGTTCATACCTCCAGATCAACTGCTAGAAGAGTACCTCATCCTCCCTGATTGAGCTAACCTCATTATCTCTAGCCTGATTCCTGCCTGCATATTTAGACCTGCCTCTGGTCATTTCCACTGCATGCATCTGATAAAGTGGGTATTCACCCACGAAAGCTTATGTTCTAATACCTCTGTTAGTCTATAAGGTGCCACAGGACGCGTTGTCACTTTTGAAGATCCATACTAACACAGCTACCCCTCTGATACTAGTGTGGACTAAAACGAACACTCCTCTGATGTGGATAAAACACCAGACAAGCCTTTAGCTTTTCACTACATACAAAACTAACAGTCAGTTGCAGGTCACTGCCCATGACTGTGATGTTCAGTATATTAATATGAAAGTGTAAGCTAGGTACAGACTGTATTTCAAAAAAAGATTGTATAAAGATGGTATTTAAAAAGTGATTTTGGTGTCTCTTCAGAGAAGTGTATTTGTCCTCTGGGAATATTTTGGCTTACCAGAGTGTTACAGACAGTATGCACCATGGGCTGCCTCCCCTGAGTAACTCTGCAGTAAGGAGTGTGTTTGCCTCACAGCTCTGGCTCCCACAGCTACTGGACCCATGCAGCCCCACAGTGAGTAAAATGTACTTTCAAAGAATGTCTGATTTGATTTGTTTCCTGTTTGTACTTGGGTGCTGAGGAGAGAAGTCGTTCAGTTCTTGCTGTGATACTCCATTCTGTGGTAGCACAGAACTTAGCACGTAGTGACTTTTCATTTCTATGATCATAGTCAATTTCACTTTGTCATTGGGGTCCCCAGAAAAATCCACTAATCAGCAAGTAATCAAAAAAACAAAAAAATAGAAGAGAACTATTACTGTAAGGCATCATATCCTTTGCATCCAAAGTAGGATTATTCCCTACACTCTATGTTGGGTCATTTTATCTACCCTAATTGTAATGCTGGACCTTCCACTACCTTCCTGTTGTGGGTCATCAGAAGTATTAAAGAAGAAGGCTAGTCATAGGCCTGATACAAAGCCTACTGAACTTAACTTTCCATTGACTTCTTTGGATTAGGCCCATAGATGTTAGGGTTAGTAGATGTTTCCAGATATTCAGTTTAAACTTTCCTTTGCTCATTTTCATCCTAATACTCCTAGCAATACCCCCATTGGATCACCCTAACTGACTACTTTCCAACCTTGGTGTTGCACCTTTTAAATCCTTACAGAATTGTGAAACTTCTGCAGTCGGTATCTTGTTCTCAGTGGTTCGCAAACTGGGGTCTGTGAGTCATGTCTGGGGCTGCTGGCTCCGCTGATCAACTCCTTCAAAACCAAAGATAATGAATTTTTAAAAACGTGAACTTAATGTTAAATCCGACACCAGCTTCCAACAATCCAGGAAATGTAGGGTAAAGATAATAGTCCCTTAACTCATCCCATTGTTATCTCAGTAGTCCTTTTATATCTTATATAGTTCCAATTATACACTTATCTGCAACTCATGCAAAGAACTCAAAGCATGCATGGTATATTACAGACTAAGCAGCAGCCTGCACAGTGAATTTTCATCCTCAGCTCAAGTTAGATGAATCCTTTATTATTGTTTGAAAGTTATTTTTGTGCTTCTGAATGTTATCTGAATTGTTTTAGACATTGATGCTGTTTCCTTGGAGGACATTTCTAGTAGATGGAGGACCGTTTCCAGTCACTATCAGCAATCTAAATACCATAAATTACAACATGCAGGTATGGTGAATTCTACTTGTTGTACATCCAAAAGTTACTGTCTCCAAAGGCACAGTGCCAATATGAAAATTGTCCTGCATTAAAACAAGCCCTTCCCTGTGATAGTAACACATTATTCTGTCATTTCAAAAACCCAAATTATTTTACCATTCACTATTTGTTTGTTTATTTTAAAAAACTGCTGCTGTTGGACAATGAAATTGAACTACGCTATTTCATTTTTTGGTTCCCCTGCAGCTACCACAATGCTGCTGTTCTTGGGTAACAAAGTTCTTCCGTGACTTTTAGGTCCACAGCGCCAGAGGCTTCTAGTAGAATCCATCTGTTCGTATAAATGGATGGAGAACTTTTAAAGTAATTGTACTAACAATAACTCATTACCGTAGTTACTCACTGAGATCTGACTGGGTAACCTAAAAAAATCACCAGATGTGTCTCCTCCTCTAGTTGTGCCTGTGCAGACTGAATGATGACGACCGAAGAGTTGCTCATGGGGTGCTGGTCGGGGTGCAGTTTCTAATGGAGGATATACTGCAGAGTACTTATGATGGTGTTATGGAAGATCATGCTGAATGGCAAACTGCTGTAGATAAGAAAAAACAGGTACCTCAGACAAATTAATTCATTTAGACTATACAGCTTGGAGTGGTTCCTCCCTGTCTGCCTCAGAGGAAGGCCATTTCGCCTCGCGATGCCCCCTAGCAGCTGATACCACATTAATTCCCTGTCAAATGGCTAAGTGTCATGAAAGAGTCTAGGGCCCACTGGTGAGGGGCAGGGCAATTAGCAGTCTATCTGCCAGCTTCTCTGACTGGGGCAGACAGCAAACACAGGCTATGTCTACACTAGTGAGCTTACAGTGGTACATCTCTCGTGTAGCTGCTTTGTGCCAATGGGAGAGAGCTCTCCTGTCCGTATAATTAAACTGCTCCCAATAAGTAGCGGTAGTTATGTCAGCGGGAGTAGCTCTTGCATTGACATATTGCTGTGCACAGAACCACTTATGACGGCAAAACATACGCCTTTCTGAGATGTGTTCTTTTTCACACCCTGGAGTGACAGAAGTTTTGCTGACATAAGTGGTAGTGCAGACATGGCCACAGTCAGGCTCAAGCCCTCTGAGCAAGGGAGAGCAGGCACAGTCTATTGCCCAGCTCTCTGACTGTGGCAGACAGCAAACGCACACAAGCCATCCAGCCTAAGATGGGTAGGCCACTGCCCTGAGCTGGAGGCCCTGCCTCTTATACTTCCTGTTCTGCCTAACATGCAGGTATGGTGAATTCTACTTGTTGTACATCCAAAGTTACTGTTTCCAAAGGCGGGTCTGGCCTGGCTTGCCACGGAGGGTGAGGAGTGGTTCCTCTCTGACAGCCTGTGTGGGAGACCAGTCCGCCTCGCTGCACAGCTCTTATGAAAAACTCCCTTGGACTTCGTGAATCTTGGGAGTGTAGCATAAAAGAGTGGCCCTTTTAGTTATACTGCAATAGTCTGTCATGCTCTTGAATGCATGATGGGATGTAATGTGTTTCAAAGCTTTTAGACTGTAGATGAGAATGAGGAGAACCACAGTGACAGAGCCCATTAGAAGGGTTGCTGGTGCCCACCATCCAGCTAATGTACTTACTGCCATCAGAAACTGGGGGACAAAGCAGGGCCTCTTCACTTTCCTCACTTGTGCCTCCTTATCTGTCCCTTAACAAGAGCTGTTCGATGCAGAGAGGCCTGGCCCCCTTGTATAACAAGGATTGATAGTTAAGAAGAGAACTGGATCCTTCTGGCTGTACTTCAAATAACATTTGCACAATGGATAAAAATGTGGTGAATGGTCATTGGGGAGCATTAAGCCTTTCCAGAACCTACCACAAAGGTTTGGTTCAGGGGATGGGCTGATCCATTTCTGATGGAAAGCAGATATATCTACCGGTTAGTAAACACATAAGTGTGCAGTGATACACATAAGTGTGCCAGGATGTGTGAGTGTGGAGAAATGTACAAAGAGAACGAGTTATTTATTTTTTAATAGGGGCTGTTTCCTTCAGGACTTGAGCTGAGGATCTGAGTTTTTAAAGATATTTTTCTCAACAGCAGGGAGTTTTATTGAGGCAGCTGACTCAAGGAAAGTGGCAATAAGATGAAAGATTTGTGTGTGTGTTTTAGCCTTGTCTTTTCTATAGTCCGCTCATTGCAGTGAAAAAATAGCCAGCATTTTACGTGTGCTAGATTTTGTAGGGCAGTAGGGTATGGAAACACTTATAGGAGGTTGTAAGTTTTTTTTTTTTTTTTACTCAATCTCTAATAAGCGTACAGTGGCTTATCTCATTTTATTAAACAACGAAGTGTATGATATGAGATTGTAACAAAATGTCTCCCATAATAATTTCATTAGAATTTGGAAGAAATGGAGGACTCGCATGCCAGTTTGTCAGAGAGCAGCAGAAAGACTTGCAAAGCTCTGCCAAGGCCCCGCGATCCAGTTAGTTCGCGTGCATTGCTGAGATCTTTTCTGATAAAATGGAAGCAATTGGAAGTATTAAAGGCAGAATGGGGTAGACTTAAACTGAAAGTCGAGGATATCAATACAGTTCCTCTTTACAAACAGTTTGCTGAGCTATATGGGTGAGTTTCATTCTGATGTAAAAGTATTCTA
Organism: Sternotherus odoratus; assembly: GCA_032164245.1. Lineage (NCBI taxonomy): Eukaryota > Metazoa > Chordata > Testudines > Kinosternidae > Sternotherus > Sternotherus odoratus. The sequence continues at coordinate 66,728,117 of JAVMKO010000003.1, forward strand.
GGCTGGAGTGCTTATGAAAGTTAAAAACAATAAATGCCTGTAGTACCGTTCTTCACACTGTTCTCCTTATTCTTATCCTGTTTGTTTGCTCTCTTTTAGTTCTACCTTTCTTTAGTTTGGTACAAAATTGATAATTATTCTAATATCTTTGCTTTATCTTTAGAATAGGATTTTTGATCTGCTCTGATCTTCTTTCTACCTGAATTGTTCATTAGTAAGGTTGTTCCAGATATATTCCTGTGGCCTTTCAGTGACTCTATTATTTCTACCTGTCTCTTTAGGACATTCAGATCAATGTTACATATAGTACTTTTAAAAATTGACATTCCTGAAGCTGATTTTTAATTAAATGGAAGTGTACCAGGATTCTTTCTAATTGTCCTACTTGCTTGGCCTGAATAATGTGCATTAGAAAATCTGGCAAGTTTTCTTTAAAGGGACACTTACTAACAGCCCAAAACTATATATTTTTAAAAATTGTGATAAGGCATTGCCCTCCAGGTCCCCTGAAATAAAATCTATTACCAAAACAAGCAACATAATGAAAATAAAAGTTTGCTGGTTAATACAGTCTAGGTAGTGAGTGGTTTGGGGATACTGGAAAACAGGATTCTCACAAAATGGGGCAGAGAAGCAGTGTCTGTTTGTGTCCTTGCAAATCCAAAATATTTGTCTTAGTGTGTTAGTTTGTTTCTTTAACAAACTGGTCTCAGGTCTCTCTCAATTCTAGTCATCAGATATCAAAGTGCCACCTAATACCTCCACTGTATTGTTCTTTGTGACATGTTGTGTTGCTATCTTCAGATTATCCTGAGATCACTCAGATGCCAATTTTATGCCCCTACTAGCTGGTATAACCCTGTTGTTAAACTAGCAATTTACAGTAGAAATACTGATTCGCTGTTATCTCTAGTGACTTGAGAGAAGAAATACTAAAATATCATCGTTATTTATACTTACATAAAAGGAGACCTCCCTATTTACATCTACAAATCCCTGAAGACAGAAGCATATCTGAGTACGATGGCATACCAATTTTCTACTGTGCCCAGTATGCATTGTGCAGCAGGGTGGGGCTGTCAGAGAGGTGATTGCAGCTTTCTAGTTTTCAAATTAATCCAATGCTGACCTCAGTTCTGACGCACTTTAGAGCAGTCTGTGAGATATACTCGCCCGTGGTAGCAGGTAAAGGTTCTCAAGGAGCTGTCTGCCAGTTGAGCATAGCTAACATGTAGTAATGCTCCTGCCACACTCCCTCCTGCCCTGACACATCCCTATAGTGAGTCCAGAGAAGAAGGGTGGCATATGAGCAAGCCATGCCAGATTAATGCCAATTTAGGATTTACCCATGTTGAGGAGTTTTCAGGTAGCCTAATCTGGCTCCTGAGCACAGTGCAGGTCAGGGAAGGGAGCGAGAATCTGGTGATACAATGTCTTCATTGCGCATCCGGAAGAAGAGAAGAAATTGCCAGGGCTGGGGAGCTGCAGGAGCAAGACCCACCTGCAATACCCAGACCCACTTACTGGTATAGCATTGGGATTTGTAAGATCTGTGTGCTTGCTGGGGCTGGGATCTCTGCCCCCTGTAGAGCTTATACATTCTGCAGAGGGAGAGAGCCTTTAGTTCCAGGAACATGTACAGCACTTGAGCTCAACCTGCTCCTACAGCATTGTGAAACTCTTCAGGAGGAGTCCTGGGAAGCTGGGGGCAGGGATTCTTCGTGCTAAATGTGTGGCGGGACACTTCTCCCACACATTTGGCAGCTGTGGCTCCAGCAATCACTCTCTTGCTCTATCCTCACTGTTTCAGGGCTATGCTAATTTGTGCCTATGTAGCTGCCAAGGGACTGATGTGTGGTAGTCATGATCACTGGGGTACAGTGCTGTAGGATTTTGATGTGTATATATTTTGTGAATGGAAACAACAGCTCTGTGGAAAGTGATGGTAAAATACCACACTCACCCCCTTCATCAGGGAAAGTTTCTATACATCTTGAGCAAATGAAGTTTTCAGGTTCTGCAGATGTCTGTGTCTAATGCAATCAATGGTGTCAAATGTAACCTGGTACCTGTGCCCTTTTGTCAATTGCTCCTCTTGTTGTTTAGAGACATAAAGGGACCTTTCAGTATTTAGGCTGGCACTGACGACTGTAGGGAGGCTGGCACTGTTTCTACCTAGCAAATGCCATCAGATATGAGAGGGCAACATGGGGAAGTGTCTACATCTATTTGGTTGTTAGGGGAGAAGTTTTTACCGGCAACCAGAATTCTCTGCTTTGTTTTAGCTCTTCCTGCTTCATCCAATAAACTTTTATTTTTCTATAACAGGGGTCTCAAACATGCGGCCCGGGGGCCGCATGTGGCCCGCGAAGCCCTTCCCTGTGGCCCGCCATGCTTCCTGGCGCCCCTCCCCCCCCATAGCAGTTTGCGGGAGGGAGGGGCCACGAGTGGGGAGCATGTCAGTGATGCGGCCCTCGGGCCAATGCACTAGTCCTCATGCGGCTCTTGTGGTCATTTGAGTTTGAGACCCCTGTTCTATAACTATTGAAAAAAGAAGTGATGTAATGCGAGATTCAGTATCACATGATTGGTCCACACAGAAAATCCTGCTCTGCTAGCAGGGCTTCCCGACAGGTTGACAGAGGATAGTAAAATGAGTCCTGGTGCTTATGTGACAGGGGAGGGGACGGTAAAGGTACATTTGGCCCAAAAGAGAGAAATACAGAAGAGACTGAAAATACTGTTGAGCGGGAACATGTGTAACACCTTTGTCTGGGTTTCTTTAGCACTGACATCCTATACCCTGCTATGAGAGCCATCGCCAGGCACATGGGCACAGAAGATGAGTTTGAAGGACTTGTAACAGGCTCTCAGTCTATACTTCCCCCAAAAGGAGCATCAGAAATTGAAGTCAAAACACGTCAGGTAAAGGGGGGAGTGCTGTTGGCCAACATGGAACCATTAAACCCATGGGGGGCCTAAACAGGGTCACTTGATAGGTCAAGCAAACTCGGATCTCTGCTGCAAGGCCCACGACTCAATGCCCTGCAGCAGCATAAAGCAGCTGTAATGGACTAGTGAACCTGACCCCCAAAGTACTCCTGGTGCAGAATTGGACACAATATAACTTCCCTAAATTATCTGTGTGGTTTTTAAACTTACTTTTTAAAAAACTGAAAATTGGCAAAGCACAGCAGATGAGGTACAATAAGCATAGAGAGTTAATGTGAATAATTTACTGTATACTTACTGTAGCTTCAAAAACTGCTGGAAAGTCTAGAAATACACATGATTCATGAGGTGAAAAAGAAAATTAACCAGGAGATGACACTAGTCACATCTGAAAGAGCAAGAGCAGGAAGTGGCCTCCCTACAGGTAAGGTGTTAAAGTGTGTTTTTATATCTAGCCTCCCCCCACCACCACCTCTTTTCTGTGTAGGAAGCATGCCAAACATGGGAAGCCCAATCCTACAGCCTTTACATATGTGTGGGAGCTCTAGAAGGACTTGAGTTACGATAGGCTTACCAGTTTTGTAGCTAATATGGGTGCAGGGCTTCTTCCATCCATTTTCCCATTGGGGAACATGCATCCCTAGCAGCACATGAGGGTGGAGTGCAAGGATTCTATCCAGCCCTTGTGCAAGGTGGTAAGGTTTCTGTGTATCCTTCCTGCTTCCCTTTGCACCCATTGAAAAGCCAAGAACAATTTAGCCAACATACAGTGAAATCATTAGTGAAAATTTACCATCATCACATAAAACTCCTTTCAGGTTTTGATAAAGCCCAGCCCTTTATGTGAAAATGCCCATACCTTGACTATACCACCATGTGATGAAGACTTATACACTGGGGTTTCAAGCACCTGGCCAACCATACTTATCCCCAGCCTGCTCAGCCTGATTCAAATGCTGCAAAATCTAAGCTTTGACTTTGTTTTTATAAAGCAAGTTTTAACCATAAGTATTGCAAAGAAAGCTATGAGCTGTGTGTGCCAAACTAACTCAAACTTTTCTTCCTGAGTCTGCAGACAGCTTGACATTGCTCCCACTTATCTCATTGGGGTGTCAATGCTTTAGCCAAATGATGACACTTTAAAAGCCAGACTTCCAAGTAATTTAAGTGCATAACTATGCACTTTAATTTATACATTTAGGATAACTGTATGTGCAGATCCGGTAAGTGCATGCACAAATGGTTAAACAAGCAAGCAGTGGAACTAATGGTAGTTCTAAAAATGGCCGACACCATTTCCCCCCACAGACCGATGTTGAATGCAACAGTAATTTTTCTACCCAAATATATAGTTACTACATAAAAAGCCATATTCTACTCTTAATTTTCATGCAAAGCTCTTATTATCAGTGAATGATCAACTGTGGATAGGGCCCTAACCGGTGGACCTGGCCCCTAACAAAAAATATATTTTAGCCCTATTGACACCATGTATTTAACACCCCTGCTCACAGAATCACAATCTGTTTGTGTTGATGGTTGCTTTCTGTTGCATACAGTTTTAGAAAAATTGAGAAATCCTAAACCACAAATTGGAAAATGGTATCATTTTACAGGGATTAAAGAGGGATCAATATTTTGTGACAGACATCTGTTGATGTATTATTTGTTTTGTTTTTTTTCCCTTGCTTGTCCAGAGCTCTGGAAGCATCAAGTCATGCAAGAAAACTTCTCAGTTGTAAGACCACAAATAGTCGAAACATTTGTTCAAAGACTAATGGAAAATTACCAAGAATCTGATGTGGAGGTACATATATTGTGTTTCTATCCAGGCATAACTAATCTTTATTTACATCTTTACTTATTAAAACCTGTCAGTCAGTGACGCATAAGGGAAACATCCTCTCTTAAACTTAAGAGTTTATGTTCAGATTATGATGTTAGCAATGTGATCTTGTGTATTACATATGACACTGGCACCCTGTCATGTGATTTTGTTCAGATCTCACAATTGTAGTAAGGTTAGACGGATTAGAGGCTTCTAAGCGACTATAGGGAAGTAGTGTTGGGGACTCAAAAGGCAGTACTCTTCCTTCTGAGTCCGTACTCAATTAATGTCCCTGTGTGGTATTAGGAAGTACTCTGTTGCCACTTTAAGTCATTAGAGAACTAATGTATTCATTCTGAGAGTGGGGATGTTGGCCCCAATGTCCTGGGAAGTTTCGAAAAGGTATTCATTTCCCATGCTATATAGTTGTAATGTGCTTCATGTGTGTATGTGACTCTGCTTTCTGACAGAAGAATGTCAGCCAACTGTGACAGATGCCTCTGTTTTTGGAGCTGAAGGACAAGGCTTTCAGTCTTAGTTTCTTAGAGATGTTTGTACTTTATGTAGTAATAGTCTGTTCTCTACAACACAGGGATTTGTCACATATGTTGCACCCTGAGAGTAGAGGGCAATTTCATGGCAGATGAAATAAGCCCTGTATTTAGCTTAAATTTGTAACTTGGAGATCTTTAGGGATGAAATGTGTTTTATAAATATATGTTCAATTATACTGAAATATTAGGTCATTATCAGACCTGCTACATTGTTTTCATTGAAATGTGATTCAGTATTGAGATGCATTGCTTGGTTCCTATAGGTAAGCCTGTTCCCCATCCAAATTCTGAGTGAATTGTGTGGTGAGTGGATAAATTTCCTTCCGAGCTCTCCCGTCTACAAGTGATCTTATGGAGCTAAGGTCCTGTCTGCACACAAACTTGCAATGGTTTAATTTATCTGCTCCAAACCCCTATGTTGGACCCTCTTATTTCAGTTTGAGTCCTTGATTTCAATTTAGCATAATTTAGATCCTAACAGATTTAACTAAACTGGAATCATCCTGGTTTAAACCAAAACAAGAATGTCCACATACCTTTTTGCACAGGTTTAACTAAATCAGTTTAAAAATGCATCTTTGATTAAACAAATGCAACTTTACATGTAGACAAGCGCTATGTTCTGGATGAATCTGCTCGTCTTTTTGGCAGCATTCCTTCTTTGTATTCAGCAGGGTTTTTGGAAAGTGTCAGGTGCAGAGAAAAGTTTTATTTTTCTCTGAAGTATAATTTCTTATACTGAAGAGCAACTAATCATAGAATCATAGAATATTAGGGTTGGAAGGGACCTCTGGAAGTCATCTAGTCCAACCCCCTGTTCAAAGCAGGACCAATCCTCAACTAAATCCCCAACTAAATCATCCCAGTCAGGGCTTTGTCAAGCCTGACCTTAAAAACCTCTAAGGAAGGTGATTCTACCACCTCCCTAGGTAACCCATTCCAGTGATTCACCACCCTCCTAGTGAAAAAGTTTTTCCTAATCTCCACATTAATGGAAAAACTGAAAGTAGGCAAATCCCATATGGGAGCTGATATGACATGATATGTCAAAATGAAATACAGAAGCCTTGGGGTGGGGTGCAGAGGTGGACAGGAAATAGATGTAAATACCTGTGTTACCATAGCAGGATATGTCTAAAATGACTAAAAACTTAAGTTTGGGGTATCATGGGGTGGTTGTTTTTTCTTTCCAGATTACGTTTAAAAAAAGCCATTTAGAAAACTGCCTCACTGCACTGGGTTGTGACATCATGGTCAGAGAGCGCAGCAACTTTGAGACTTACTCTATGTTTTATGAAAATCTGCTTCAGCAGGAACATCAGCTACTCTACCAAAAAGAACAGGTACATGCCTGGCGCTGATTCTGTATTGTAAAGAGGGGAGAAATGTAAGAGAGATTTTGCAAGATGGGAAGACGTTGCCAAGTAACAATGAAGCTTTCTGGTAGTAAATTAATCGTAAAATAATTCTGCTGTGCTAGCTTAGTCACAATATGCCTTTGTGCTCTGTTTCAGGAACTGCATGCAGTAGAAGAAGGTGGAAAGCAGACTGATGTAAACCTTAGTCAGGTTGGTGCTGGTGATTTGTGTTCCAGTAGCATTTTAGAGGGGCAGAGCATTGTATAAACTCATAAAACCACCTCTGAGCAAGAGAGCCTTTGTTTGTCATGTTTCTGAGCTTGTAGGTGAACTGCACAATGGCTTTTGATGTTTCTTTGTAGCCCCAACCACTCAGCGAATTTTGTTCTTGGCAGAGTATGTGGATGGGAGGCCTTCAAAGAAAATCCACATGGAAATGGTATAAATATTTTATAGGGAGCAGCCTCCTGTCTAACCCAGTATTGCACCAATGGCCCATTATAGTTTTGGGGTTCCTGTGCTGCTAGAGTTGTCATCTCTTGAGTGACTTGTAAAACAGAGGTGATAACCATTCATGATATGACATGATATGTCAAAATGAAATACAGAAGCCTTGGGGTGGATTGCAGCGGTGGACAGGAAATAGAAGTAAATACCTGTGTTACCATAGCAGGATATGTCTAAAATAACTAAAAACTTAAGTTTAGGGTATCATGGGGTGGTTGTTTTTTCTTTCCAGATTACGTTTTAAAAAAGGAATACAAGGAGTACTGAGGAATACAAGATGTTTTTTCAAAAGCTCAGAGTTCTGGCCAATATCCAGTTTAGATAATTACATGGTCTTACTTAAAATTGTAATTTTAGTAGAAATTGTTTATTCTCCCTTCCAAAAAATTCTGTGCAGCAAGTCTGATACAGAATTGATATTGTCTGAAGTAAATAGGATGAAATTCACTAAGGACAAATGCAAAGTATTCCACTTATGAGGAACAATCAGTTGCACACATACAAAATGGGAAATGACTGCCTAGGTAAGAATGCTGCGGAAAGGAGTCTGGGGGTCATAGTGGATCACAAGCTAAATGGGAGTCAACAGTATAACACTGTTTCAAAAGAAGCAAACATAATTCTGGGATGTATTAGCAGGAGTGTTATAATCAACACACAGTAATTTTTCCACTCTACTCCAGGTCTCAACTGGAGTAGTGTGTCGAGTTTTGGGCACCACATTTCAGAAAAGATGAGGACAAATTGGAGAAAGTCCAGAGAAGAGGAAAAAAAAGATTAAAGTTCTAGAAAATATGACCTATAAGGGAGAATTGAAAAAAATGGGTTTGTTTAGTCTGGAGAAGAGAAGACTAAGAGGGGACACGGTAACAGTTTTCAAGTACATAAAAGACTGTTACAAGGAGGAGGGAGAAAAATTGTTGTTTTTAACCTCTGAGGATAGGACAAGAAGCAATGGGCTTAAATTGCAGCAAGTATAATTTGGGTTGGACATTAGGAAAAACTTCTTAACTGTCAGAGTGGTTAAGCACTGGAATAAATTGCCTAGGGAGGTTGTAGAATCTCCATCATTGGAGATTTTTAAGAGTGGGTTGGACAAACACCTGCAGGAGATGGCCTAGATCAGAGCTAGGCAAACTACGGCCCATGGGCCACATTCAATCTGCAGGATCGTCCTGCCCAGCCCCTGAGTTCCTGGCCAGGGAAGCTAGCCCCTGGGCCCCTCCCTGCTGTCCCACCTCCCCCGCAGTCTCAGCGTTCCGTGCCGCCAGCGCTCTGGCCTGCCACTCCTGCCCACCCCGGTCTAGATAATACTTAGTCCTGCCTTGAGCGCAGGGGACTGGACTGGTTGACCTCTCGAGGTCCCTTCCAGTTCTATATTTCTATTATTGTATTTCACTGTGGACATGGTTGCATTTCAGTAGGGGGTGAGCAGTCCCTATGCATAGCTTATCACTTTGAGATCCTCTAGGTAAAACACTCTAAAAAAAAAATGGTGCCATGGGTGAACTTATACATGTTAACAGGTATCGTGGGGCAGTATCTTCCCTTTCTGAGGAATTTTCTATATTTAAAATGTATCTTTTAATGAGGTGTTAGCTTACTGTGGTAAGATGAGGTAAAATATGTCTCTTTAAGTACAACTAAAGATTTTACATGTTTCCTGTAAATAGACTGTTCTGTAAAAGTTGGTGCTCTATCTAATCTATCAGCTAAAAAAAAAACCCTTAATTTATTAGGTTTGCAAAGTCAACCATACAAAGATAAGAAATGCCAGAATTAAAGTTTCCTGTTCAACTGCCTTAAGCATGAGGCCAGGCTTCCTCTTTACCATCTGGCTGGTGGCCACCTCTTAAGCACCCTCTCATGGCCTGAGGTTACTCTCAGACCTCATTTTTCCTTGTCAGGGCCCTCAAAGTGTGCCACACACATATTCTTCTTAATTCAGCAATACCCTTCTCTAGGACTGGATTTATTAATGTATGAAAATATTCTGAATTGAAGTTCACAAATTCCCATCAAGTCTCTGCTCCCAGGGTTTCCCTGCCTGGAGCCTTGTCCTTGAAAACTCAAGGTACCCTGTTGAAGTCTACTTGCTCCCAGCAGCCAGTGACTCTGCTTGTTTCTCCCTGAGCATCTCCCTCTCTCTGCAGCTTCCTGCTGCTCTTATAGGGGAGTTACCTGTTCCCTGCTCAGGTGTGCCTCCTTAGTAACTAAGGTTGGCTGGCCCCAGGCCTCTAGACCTGAAAGAGGAAAGCTACTCTGTTACTCTCTTCTTGCAATCCTCTGCCTCATTCACTACATGACTTCTGCAATAAATGAGGCAAGCATCCTATTGATAACTGTCTCCTTTACAACACAACTCTGATTTTTCCTCAGAGAAGATCAATCTTGCTGATGAATTGATGGAGCCCCAGTCTGCGGGAGAAAAAATAGTATGTGATCTTATAATTAAGGACTATGTCATAATTCATATGCTCAAGAGGGTCAAATTGCAGTTGCATGGACATGCTTGATTCTGGCATTTTGTAACTTCTGAATGCTTGACATTGCAGCCTTAATAATGTCCTTTTAACACAAGGTGTGTGTGTGTTTGCGGGGTGGGGGTGAGGGGAGAGACCGAGCATGAGAGCATGCACTTAGGAAATCACATAAACTGGGGCAGAAATTCCATCATGCAGCATCATATTGAAACCCATATGGTTCATCAGAAGTATTGGAACATTTAGGTACAGCCCCTTGCACGTGAGCTAATGGAGTAAGTAGTAGGTTATCTGTTCTCTATGTGGACCAGGACTCATGGGGGATGAGACACACACTTTGCCAGTGGGTTTCACAGATATTTGCTGACATCAAGAGAATGGTGAAACTCCGGAATCGCGGGTTCCATTCCAGGCTCTGGAGAGCTGTGTGCGCTCCTGGGCACAGACTCTTCTGCTTCTTCCCCCAAACAGTGGCCACTTCTTGCCCCATTTCCTACAGTCTGTCCTTGTCCTGTCTTTACCTCACCCCAGCACCTCATTGCAGTCCCATTCTCCTCACCCAGTCAGTCCCAGTCTCTATTCCTCAGACTCCCCCCACCTCTGTGCCCCTATATTGGCTGCTAGTCCTGGTCTGCCTCCCCAGACACTTCATCCAGTATCAGTCTTATCCTCCACTCCATCTCTGATTCCTTAACCCAGTCTTTTTGTTTATCCAATCCCAGCCTCTCTCTCTTTCTCTCTCTTCCCCCCACCCCTCCATGCCCCAGGTCTTTGTCTGATCTCAGTGTGTTCCCCCACTGGCCATCCCACTAGCTCCCATTCTTCCCCCTTTCCTGTTTTCCTCACTAACTCCCAGTCCTGGTTTCCCCTCAAAATCCCGTGGTTCCCAGCCCTAAACTGGTTTCCCCAACTGGTCCCAGCCTCTCTTTCCATACCTAGCTCCCAGTGTCCACACCCAACCTGTCCCAGCCTCCTCTCCTACTATCATCTCTGGCTTCTAGTCTTAGCCTTGCCCCCTGTTCAATTCCCAGTCCCAGTCTCCTTGCCAAACTAGTCCTAGGCTCACCAGATTCCTTCTCCCAAACTACCCCTTTCCCTCCCCACACTTCAGCTTTGTTCCCTTTGCATTTGACTCAGATGGCTTCTTCCTCCACAGGGCCTGGCTTTCCAACAAGATGGGGGAGTCCTGGGCAGGACAGGTCCCCTCTCTCAGTTTCAGTGCCTGGCCTCACTCTGGCTCAGAACAACTGGGATCATCCATTACAGAGAACGTTTGGCTCTTCCTTTGAAGCTCTGGGCTGGTGCATGCTCAGTTGCTCTGTGGGGATGGCATATGCACAGTCAGATCAGCACTAGGAGCTGAGAGAGCTTTGAGCATGTTCAGTGAGCTTGGAATATCCAGAGATTTTATCTGTTAAACTCTAAGTAGTTTACTGAGTATGTGTAAACTGTGATTATTTTTTGTCAAAGGCTTCTAAATTGGTCAAATTTTGGCCAGTTTTCACTAAGATGGAAAAGGCAGATCCTTGACACACAGACATACCAAATTTAAAGTCCATGCTCTAGGACTAGGGGCACTTGCGTTGTTCAAAGAAAAGACAACAAGAATTTTTTAACATGGCAATTCTTATTCTAGCCTTATTCTTAGAAATGGGTGAACTGCTCTGGTTGAAATTTTCCAGAATTCAACCTGAGGCAGACACCTAGCATGGAAAAAATCAGTCTACCTGGTTAAAGTTTGGCAAAGTTATAAGCAACTGAAAACTGGGTTCTATAATGGGAAGTGTCAGGCAATCATACAAATAATTGGTGCTACCAACCATGAGTATATTATATATTTTTTGCATATAAAAGCTTTTGGGATAAATTTTTTTAAATGACCCCAGACTTTCTAATGTTGTACTCACAATTGAGTATGAATGCAAACTGGTTGCAAGTGCAATAGATTAAGGATGCAAATGAAAGAACTTATTCATGTAATAATTACCTGCCTAAACCTGCAAACCAGGTGGAGAAATATATTCCATTAGTTGTGCTCCCATTTCTGCTAACGTGGATGCCATGTCTAGGAATCAGACTGGTGCTGTGTTTTCAAGTATCAAGAGACCTACTAACAATAAGTTGCTATTTATTTAATTCTTTATTAAGCAGTCTGTGCCTGGAGATGTACAAACCTGTAAGGAGGCATTTTACTTGCCCCAAGAAACTTACAACCTAGTAGTTTACTGTACAGCTTAGCTGCAGTTCCTCTGATTTCTATCTTCAAGGAATAGGGGCAGCTAGTGTAAGTGGGATCAGGATTCACCAAACTTTATGGCCCCACACAGACTCTTTCTCACACTTCTTAATTTTCCTCCCTCAGCCCTTCCCCAAAATACTTTCTCTCAATCCCTTTTACCTGCTGGATTCATTACTCATCTTCCCTGTCTCTCTCTTTCTCACCTTATGACCACTGGGTTTTCATGTGTCATTATACATCTTCGCACCCTCAAAATATTGGGTCTGGACCTCGGGGATCCTTTTGTATTCAGCCCCTTCAAAGGAAATAACTTCAAAGCAAATAGAGATACAAAAGGTAGATGATTTTACAGAACTGTTTAATTACTGTAATGTAACCTTTCAGTTACAAATGGAGTCAAGCCATGAGGTTCATATCTGTATCCAAACTTTTTCAAAGTTCTGGGATGTTCAGACCAAAGGTTTTGGTTTAGGCCCATCTCTAGTTTCACTGATTTACATTTTTCTTCCTTGATAGATAGCAGAGCTGAGTCATGAGATGATTTTGGAAGTAACTGCTCTAAGAGCCAGACTCACTAATATAGAAAAAGAAAATCTTGGTCTCAAAGAGGAGCTAAGGAAAGAAATACAAGATGAATATGAAACATTAGTGCAGAATCTATTTGTGACTTGTTTACATCTAAAAGTAAGTACAAACCAAGTAGGTATCTGATAGGTCCCTTTTCATTGCCATGGTATTATCTAGTATGTGGCATAGAAAGGAATGAATTAGACAAATGGGCCAACAAGCTAAAGTTAATGGATGAATTACTGTTAATCTCTTTATGTACTTTGGGAGTATCTTGGGGGAATTTTCATCTAGGGAAGTATGTGGATCTATTCTGATGAAGAGAAGGTACATTTTATAGGGGACTAATATCCCATTAAAAAGGGCAGGGACACTTGTTCTTTTTATCTACAGTGGTGAGAGTGTTTGTTTTTAAAATAAATTTTTACTTTTAATGTATATTATTTTTCTAAATAACCTAGGGACAATTTATGTCATTCTTCATGCTGAGTAATGCCTTACTTCCCAAATGTTCCTCCTGTTGATTTCACTGGGGCTATTTGAGGAATAAGGTACTATGGAGCATGAGTGATGGTATCACAATCCAGCTTCTAAACTGAAATGTAAGAAAATTACTCTATCAATAACCTGTTCCAGAAGCAATCCAGCACATAATCTTGGGGCTCTAGTTCAGAATTATCTGTGAGGTATTCACAAGTCCATTAATGCCCCAGAAGATGGCAAGGGTGGTAGCAGGATTACTTGCATTCTCTTTGCCCGACTCTCTCCTTGTTGTCTCTAGCATGAATCCACTTTGTACCAAAAAATTTGTTCTTACAACATGCTACTCATTCTATTAAACCCATGTGTCTTGTGCATATTGGTAGCTTATCTATAAAGCTATGCAATTGAAGTGACATGGGCTGGAATGTCTGGCTAGAGGAAGAAATCTGTTTCCTCATTCTGATACTTTACGACTCTGGGAAATAATTATCAGATAAAGCTTTCAGTTAGGAACTAAGATACTTCTCACACCTTCTAAAATACTGTGTGCAAGGGACTCCATGGGGACTGTTAGTTCATGTTCCTCTTTTTCCAGCATCTGATGAGCAGAATACAATCCCATTAAAAGGTGGTAAAAATATTTGCAGAGAAATGAAGGTCTTGCATATCTTATCAAAAGAGCCACTAATTCATTTATATGCTCTGCTAGATGCATTTCAATGCATTAACTGCATATTTTTATATGGAAGCATTATTTAGAATATAGCTTTATTAAGTGTATATGCATGTGTCTTCCGTCCTCCATACTGTTAGCTTCTGTTTCTAATTGCAGGGGAAGCTAGATGACTATCGCCTTAACATGAGCCAACAAGTGTTGGAGATCATCAGTGAAGTGAGAAAAGAAGGGGTTGACAATATGATTGATTTGAAGAAAAAATTTGGTTCCACTAAAGATGATGATGGATTGAGAGAACATTTGTCTAAAGTAAGGGAGGGGGCTTGTTTTTTCTTTGTTTGTTTTCTAAGTGTAGAAATTATGGGCCCAAACCAAATGCCTGGATCTAAAACCTACTGAACTTTTGTGCTCTGCACTTGGCAACTGTCTTGTGTGTCTGAAATGGGCTGACCCAAAACTTGCATCCTAGTCCTGGTGAACTTTGGAGAGGTCAAGTTCTCGGTCTAAACTGTGCAGTTCAGGTCCATCTGAAGTAGAAATGAAAGTGGAATTTAGCCATAAAATCAAAAGGACATTGTTGTTATTTAGAACAGATAGTGTTCTTAGCACTGAACAAAAAGAGAGAAAGAAATTGGTATTCTAGGAGCTTTTAGTCTGAAATCTAGAAGGAGAAACAACATGAGAATAGAACCTTGTTCACAGGCAGAAACAGACCCCAGTTCAGCAGAGCACTTGAGCACTTGCTTAATTTGGCACAAGTAGTCCGGTTGTAAGTCAGAGACTATTCATGTGCATAAAGTTAATTGCAAGTAAGCACTTTGCTGAATAGCGATGGGGACTACTCATGTGCTTTGCTGAATTGGGGCAATAATCACTAAATCAAGTAACCCTATTTCTCCATAACTAGTCCATAATCTGAAAATTAAGTGAAATGAGGCCATCTTGGTCTTCCTTTGTCAGACCAGAATCTTATGTCTAAATATCTAAATCTATGATAAATCATGAAAATACACCTCCAGGTTAACAAGTGGGAAAGCATGTGATGGGAAATGTAAATGTAAGGTGGCCACCCAGAGTCATCTCAAAAGTACAGTTTCCATCAATAAGCCTCCCAGCTGGGGCAATGTCGAGAAAAATAGGGTTCAGCTTCTCAAATATCTACTTAATTTTGCCATAATGCTATTATGTCATCCTTATCAGGAAAATCATAAGTGGGGTGAAGTAGGGTACTAGATATGAAACAATTAATATGACCCAAAACCACCATTTGAGTAAATTTGGAAATCATCAGAAAAATCCATGTGTTTTATCTCAGTTAGTGGGTGGTTTATTTTTACACAGTTTACCTGTTTGTTTATTTTCTGTCTGCGGGCAGTGTTCACTTCTGTGCCCTCAGAGGTACAGTAACTGAAATTCATTTTGAAAAGTGCACTGGTTTAAACTGCAAAGTTTGAAGGTTTGGAAGTTCAGAATTCAGTTGGAGAGAAAACATTGTAAAAACATTGCAGGTTGCTCTAAGGGACAGTGTCCTTGTAAGAAGTCTCTCTTAACAGTGATTGTGATCATGTTGTCTTTAGCAAGAGCAGCTGCAGACCTTGCAGGATGAAAACACCAGACTACAGGAGCTGGTGTGTAAACTGAAAGCCCTAAACTGTTGGAAGCAGACTATTCAAAAGGCACAACTCTCTGTAAAGCTGAGAAATGCAGAGAAGGTGAGAAGTCCTAATTACTTCATTTTTACTATGGTCTTTTTAAATTTTCTGCTTAAACTAGGGATCAAATTTGGCCAGCTCTCAGCAGCTAAAAACCTAGTACTCTTTCATGGTGACTGTTATCTTGTGCTCCAAATTCTATGCTTCATTTTAAAAGAAATAAATTATGATTGTTCACAGTCCAAAGGTTATTTTTACAGAGTGTAAACCTGAACAGAGATATCTGCCTGAATTACCTGAAATAAGAGTCTGAAATAACAGCTCTGAGAAGTACTGTGAACAGCCCACATTCATCCCAATTGAGGCATTGACTCCGAAGATTAATTATGACAATTTATAAGTCAAAATTAACTATTTCACTACTGATCAAAGCAAAGGAGAAAGAAGAGGGACAACAGTATTATGAAGATATGTATAGTCTAGTGGGAGAGGATGGGTATTTGTTTGTGGATGTAGTTTGGGAAAGTACTGCTTTTTTTGGATAGAGTGGGAGGCTTAGGATAATATAACTTCTGCTTTGGTGTGCATGGTGCTTTTTATAGAAGGGAACTACAGGGTATTTAAGAGAAGCAGGATGGGATACAAGGTTCTCATTTACATTAAGGAAAAGATGGAAGAAGCTCAAAGATTACAAAATTAAACCAAAGTGTAGATGAATGGAAAAAATATGCCTTCTCTCTCTGAATGTGGTTGGACATAAAGGAACACAGAGTTTACTGACAGTTACATGGATTATTTGGCTCTATATGCTAAACCAAGGAAAGGCTAAACCAAGGAAAGGCAGAATGATCATACTTGTTAATTTAAAATTGGTAAAGATAGAATGGTGTGTGTGTTTAAACCAATGTACAACTGTATGTGCATATGCTTTGTTCATTTATGTCAAGGAGATGCTAAATAGGTGGATGGATGATTGATTAATCAAAAAAGGGGCTGAATTAGACTTATATCTTGTGGATTTGAAATAAAACAATGACTTAAATTAAAACAGGAAAAATGAATGGAAATGTTGGTTTTGTTAGTTTAAATTGAGAAAGCAAACTAGATAATATATATGGCTGACCATTTTAAAACCTGAAGAGGATAGAACAATTTCTCAGCTGTGTTAATTCATGCCAAAGAAAGCCAAAAAGGAATCCAATGTGTGTTAACTTAGTGATAGGAAGGAAAGAACAAAATATTGCTTTGTATAAAGACTTGAGGCTTATTGTATAAAAAGTCATTTTATAAAGTGTTACTTTACATGATTCAACTAGCCAAAACCAATGCACGGGCCTGACTTGCTGTGTGCTACTCTATGAATTCTTGGCAAGGCTGAAACTGGAGTCTGCATGTTTTTATTTCATCTTGTAATCCTAAGGGCAGGTCAAATTTTTTTTAACAGAGCTAGAGAAGCACAATACTTCAGATAGTGTGTAGTGTAATTGCTCCCTGTAAGAATGTGCTACTTATTGTGTACTATTTATGGTTGCCAGTCCTGGTGCTCTGACCGGGATGGTAAGGGGGTGGTGAGTGGGTAGGGGGGTTGGATAAGGGGCAGGAGGTCCTGGGGGACCTATCAGGGGGCGAGGGCGTGGATAGGGGTCGTTACAGTCGGGGGGACGGAGCAGGGGGGCTTGGATAGGGGGTGGGGCCCCGAGGGGGGGCGCAGTTAGGGGCAGGAGTGCACAGCCTTCCCTACCCAGGTGTAGTGTATTAAATTGTTCCCCGTAGGAATGTGCTACTTATGGTATACTACTTATGGCTGCCAGTCTTGGTGTTCTGTAAGTAGCACATTTCTACGGGGAGCAATTTAATACACTACATCCGGTGGCACAGCCACACCACCCAGAGCGCTGGAGGCACAGCGGGCTGAGGCTGCAGGGGAGTGGGGACAGCCTCCCTAGTTGGGAGCTCAAGAGCTGGGCAGGACGTCCCTGCGGGCTGGATGTGGCCCCCAGGCCATAATTTGCCCACCTCTGGCCTAGGCAATTGGTATCTAAAAGATCGTTCCAGAATGAAGGCTAGTCATCAACTGTTGCTGCTCTGGCACAATGGAACTCTCTACAATAAGGGTAAAGTTCATCTGTGCAGGAGACAAAACCGTCTCAAGGGCTGGCTCAAGACTGTGCAACCTACCATTCTCTAACATAAACATACAGGGTGTGTGCGTGTCTACATGTGTGAGAGAGTTGTGTGCAATGGAGAGTGTTTTGTTTGGGGGACCAGATATATCTATATAAAAATATTTCAATCCAAAACACAGCATTCTACTTCACGTATTCTTTGCATGTCCATATTGGGAAAGGATAGGAGAGCAAACACTTGATGGATGTTAGTCACATTCTTAGTGTGCTAGTGAAAGACACTCAACTACATGAATAAAAACTTATACAGAATAGGATGGATAGTGTTAAATACTTTTCTGGTCAAGAATCCAGACCAAGACCAGGGATGGTTTTAAGTACAAACCTAAATAAAGCCACCTCCTCCTATCTGTAGCTAATTTTTCAATGTCTTATGTAACATAACTCTTATGAAATTTAATAACATCTTGGCTTAAAAGAGAGTCAAACCATTAGAAAAAGGGGAAGTGAGTCACTAATTCTGTTTAACAACCAAAAGGATTAAAGAATCCATATGTTGATGCCAAGAAGAGAGGGGGAGAAATGTGGGCTGACCTTGTGATGTGGTTCAGGATTATGTATGAAGAAGTGCCAGGTCAATACATCAAGATCTCTGAGACTCGTATAGACTTTTTATCAGAAGCACATGTGACCATTTAATCATAGTGTCCTATAACATATTGGGGCCCTCCATGCAGGATGGGAAGTCAGTGGCTGCTATTCTGACTTTTTATTGTTTATGTAGTTTAACTGGTGTACATGGGGCTTTAAAAACATTCAAGAAAAGAAGGACCCTTCACTGAAGAATTTACAATCTACATAAAATGGATGCAATAAAAAGACTTTTGGAATGCAAGGAGGGTACCTATAGCTGCAGTTGCAATGGGTTTGAATATACTGGAGTGAGGAGAGTTACTGAGGCAGAAGAGAGGGAAGGAGGGTGTCAGTCTATGAATTACCCAGCCATGATGACAACTGAAAGAAAAAGTGAATGCAGGGCTGGCCTCAACCAGAAGCAGAATAAGTGGCTGCTTTGTGCCCTACTTTTTGGTCTGTGGGCTCATGTGTCTTGCATGCTCTGCACCTCATGATCCAATTTATCTTCCTGTCAATTCAGGGCTGGCTCCATAAATCTGTTAGGCCAGCCCGGTATAAGCGAGTGAGTGTTTTATGACAGAGAACACAAAATGGGATGGGAACCAGTAAAAGTAAATTCCAGAAGCAAATCCAGCAAACCCAGTTTTCCATGGAATCTGACTGCACCAGGATTCCAGTGAACTTGAGGACAAATCTATTCATATTCAGCCATACTGTGCGTTCTTAATGAGTTTTGCTCACCAAAGCAGGGCAAAATGATAAAGCTAATCATTGTACCTTGACAGACTATTTCCTGTAATTACTGAAGTTTTCTTTGCAGGTGATTATATCCCAGATGTCCATATTATTGCCTGCCTGTCTGCAAACTTGCTGATAAGGTTTCACTTTTAATTGAAACATATACGAATTAACATTCTATGTGATAGTTGAAAACATTGAGATCTGATTCTACTTCAACTTTAATGGGAGTGTTTTTACCAAGTAAGAACTGCAGGAAACCATTTAAAGGAGATCTGCAAAGGGAAAAATTAGGCTCGTGCCTTTTTGTATGTATGAAGGAGGCCTGAATATGGAGGCTATGTGGATTTGTTGTTCTTAATTACATTTGAAATTCAGATCATGTCTAGGTTAGAAGAGTTGGTTTGGGTGGTCAACGCCTGAATTGGTTTAGCCTAGGTATGAGCTGCAAAGCCATACCTTTGAGTTTGTGTGCCCTCATTGGTGCGGTTCTCACCCATCTTGAGGCATATCCCAGGGTTCTTTGTGCAGCAGGTAGCTGATGTGCTCAGATTCTTTCCCAATTAATTGTGGAAGGCTAGACTCTGCTTCTGGACGCACAAGGGAATTGTGGGAAAGCACTGGAAGACTATCAGTACTTGAGTGATTTAGTCTAGATCTTTATTGCATAGTAGGAAGGTCAGATTTTGTATATCTGATATAGCTAAGGACCAGGGATCCTAGAAATCCATTTGCCATGGAAAAACACGGCATTTCCATTTTTACAGAGAAATCTGTTATTTTTTACATTTTATGAAAATAAAGACATATATTAACTATTAACTACATTTTACTGAAAGTACCAGTGTCAGTGCGCACAACTTCCCCCTCCTGTGGTTGATTTTTTTGAATGTGCTTTAAATTTACATAGCTAAACATACCCCAATAAGCTACTTCCAGTGAATAGAGGTTACTCAGTGGCATATAGGTGTTTGTGTTTTAATGCATTTCAAATTTCACTTCAGCCTCCAAATGTAAGTAATTAAAGTTATGAAAAAATGCCAAAAACTTTAAAAATCACCCTTACAGAGCATGTTGCTGAGTTTGACAAGGATAAATTTCACATTGATGGTAATGTGCTGTTCTGTACTGTATGCAGCAATGCTGTAGAGTACATTTGAAGGCAGACAATTGAAGAACATGTGAAGAGTGCTAATCATAAACTGAATGAAAAGAAATGAAGTGGTTGAAACAGCAGGGTAGATAACAGCAAAGAAACAATGCATGGTGACTGGATCATTCTATTAATTTAATTTTATTATAATGATTGATGGAATTGATAGGCTTTGAACTTCCTTAAAAATAGTAAATATATCAATAAAACATTGTGTTCAACTGATACCTATATGTATTGTGGCTAGGAAAACTAATGTTCAGCATTTCATCTTAACTGAGTAAAAAATTTTCAGGCCTTCTTTTTGAATCAGAAAGAAACAAAAAGGGACTCCTGCATTTTATTAAAAATCCCTGTAGGTCACCTTTCAAGTAATCTAGCGCTATTAACAATAGAAGACCATGGCTTTCATTCCTTAATTCTATTACGTTCTTTTTGTTAACAGGAGGCCCTTCAAAGCAAAGAAGATTGTTTGAATGCCAAGATGCTGGCAGAACAAGAGGTGCTTTTATTTCGTCAGCAGCTGGTGGCTTTAAGGAAGGCTCTGGCAAAATCTCAAGCAGACAATGAAAGACTAAAGAAACAGTTAGATAAACAGGTACTTAACGTAACTATCCTGATTCATTCTATAAAGTGGGTCAAATTTTCATCTCCTCTTAATACCACTTACATCAATAGAGAATTTTACCCATTGCCTTTCAAGCAGGAAATACTTCCTGAAACAATTGAGGGACAATTGGAAACTGAAGCTGAAGGTGTATATATTTTGACTCTACTTAGCCATATATATTGGTTTGAGCTTTTTCTACAGGCATTGTAGAGGAATATAGACACAAGCTGTTAGGTATCTATATATATAAAAGTCAAATGGTGTATGCGTGTATGTATGTATTTGCGCTTACTCCGTTTGAGCTAGAGACTTGAAATTTGGTACAGTTAGAGGTCTTAGGGTCCTAACCAGGGTAAGAGTCGAAAATTTTTCAAATCTCACCTCTGACGCCCCCCAGGGGTGAAATTCTTTAAAGCCCATTCACATCAGCTGGGCAGCTGCTGTTCTCTGTGACATAGTTATGATGTCATAATACCCCCTCCAACGGACCCCGCATTCGCTCAGCTCTCTGCCCCCTCCCCCCTCCAACGGACCCCGCACTCGCTCAGCTCTCTACCCCCTCCCCCCTCCAACGGACCCCGCACTCGCTCAGCTCTCTGCCCCTCCCCACCTCCGACGGACCCGAGTTGGGTTTGGTCAGAGGATAAGTGAGGTAGGGGTGTCGAGTTTGGTCGGGGGGTGAGGTCGGGGTGTTGGGTTTGGTCCGGGGGTGAGGTGGGGGTGTCGGGTTTGGTCGGGGGGGGGTAAGTGAGCCAGGAGGTGTCGGGTTTGGTCTGGGGGGGTGGGAAGGTGTCGGGGTGGGTTAGGGGTGAGGTGTGGGTGTTGGGGTTGGTCAGGGGGTGTTGGGTTTGGTGGGGGGGTAAGGTGGGGGTGTTGGGGTTGGTTGGGGGGATGAGGAGGGGGGTCGGGGTTGGTCGAGGGGTAAGTGAGGTGTGGGTGTCGGGTTTGTTTGTGGTGGTAGGTAGGGGTGTCGGGTTTGGTTGGGGGGGAAGTGAGGTGGGTGTGTCAGGTTTGGTCTATGGGGGGTGAGGTGTGGGTGTTGGTCAGGGGGTGTTGGTAGGGGAGTGACGTGGGGGTGTTGGGTTTGGGTGGGGGGGTGAAAATGTGAGTCGGGGTTGGTCGAGAGGTAAGTGAGGTGGGGGTGTCGGGTTTGGTCGGGGGGGTGAGGTGGGGGTGTCAGGTTTGCTCTCTGCCCCCTCCCCCCTCCAACGGACCCCGCACTCGCTCAGCTCTCTGCCCCCTCCCCACCTCCGACTGACCCGAGCAACACCGGGTATCACCTCAGCATACATCACCTCAGCAAAATGACAATCAAAGATTTTAAAGGATTATTTTATGAAAATGTGAATTGTCCAAAAGCCTAAGAATATCTTTTAGATGATAAATATTTGTAATAAAAATAACCCCAATATTCCTATTTAAAATAATTATCAGCAACAGAGAGAAAAAGAAAACCCAATGTTTATTCCCATGAACAAAGAGTTTAATTTAGTCCTTGTCTACATTAGAGGGCTAAATTGATGTAAATTACACAGTTTAAGTTATGTAACTTACCAGAGCAGGGAGCTTCTTTCCAGGCATTGCTTAAAGATGATGTGCAAAGGAGAAAAAATTGAGCTTCTGCCCTATTTTATTTCTGAGTCCAGAAAGTCTGAGGATTGGTTTGTTTTGAATTCTCCTTGTTTTTTTACATGAGAAATGAATGAGTCTTTCAACTTCTGTCGCCTGACATATTGTTGTTTCCATGTTCTAGAAACACTTGCTACAAGAAGTAGAATATAGGATGACACAAGAAGCCCGGAGCAGGCAACAGCTGGATGTGATGAAAGCAGCAAACATGGAGAAGATGCTGGAAGATATGGGGCAGAAAGAACAGAGGCTGCAATGTCTGACCGAAGATGCTGAGAAATCTTCTAGAATAGTGCAGCTTCAGCAAAAACGGATCAAAAAAGAAATGTGGCAGGTAAGTGCATAACTACAACCTTTAAACACTTCAGCATGTACCGTGTTGCTAAGGAAACTAGCGTTCCTTGAGAAATGTACTAGGGCCTCCGTATTAGTTACCAGCTGCACGTCTTTCTCTGATCAATGCTGAATGCATCCCCTCCAGTGTCCTGGATTTCACAGTATAATCTGGATTTTGGGAGTTAATGCCACGTCTTTCTGCAGCCCTGCCAAGCTAGATGTTCTGAATAGAGAGACACTCCCACAGACTGCCTTTGGGTCTAAGGAGTAGTGCACTGAGTTGGGGGCTAGGAGACCATGGGGTCTAAACTTATCTCTTCCAAAGTTTTTTTTTATATTTGTGTGTATTTCACAACTCCTACTATTGAGAATGGCCTTGAATCCCTGTCCTCAGAGGCAAGTATTCACCCCATTTTACAAATAAGCTACTGGAGAGGTGTTACAAGGTCACTTCTGGCAGAATTGGGGATAGAATGGTGTTTAACATGGTAAGCCTAAATCTCCGCCACTCATCCACAATGTGCAAAACCTAAGTTTTTGTAAGCACTGCTCTAACCCCTAGATCATGTTCCCTTCCCAGAACTGGGCGTAGAACCCAGGAGCACTAATCTCCGACATTCTACTATAATTTAGCAAATAGTTGTGTAATCCACTGGCAAATGTGTCACATCCCTCGCTAGCTGCTGTTCTACAGAGAGGATAACATGGAATTATTTAGCTCTGTACTAGGGAGTTGAAGACTGAGGGTTCAAGTCGTGCTGGTGCTTTGTTTGTACATTATGGAATTTCTGTCCTTCCTAATTTCTTTTTAAACAGCTGGTTTAATGAGTGAGAAAACATCCTTAAAAAACTGCTTTATAGTTAAAAAGCAGCCAAACTTATACCACAATCGACTGTTATAATGTGTAACAAAACACAGGTATATAATGTTTCAGCCATTTACGTCACATTTGTGTCACATTCGATCACACACTGGCAGATTTAAGGTTGAGAGGTATGACTGAATGGAATGGAGTTGCTCAGGAGTGCCTGCTAGTTAACTCACCTGTATATTAAGTCTTCTCCTGCATTGCCACGTGAACTGTAAATGAGGAAATCCATTCCAGCAGTTTCACCATAAATGTAGAAGTTACCAACATTGAAATGTTCTTATTGGGTGATATCAAACATGCAGTACTACATTTGGTATAAATTATAAAATGGCTAATCATTCCCAACAGCATAAGCCTTCCGCTTACAATAAAAGTGTGGCAAATTCTACTTGGTTAAGTTGTTTTTTATGCAGATTTTACTGACCTTATCTGATTATATATTTTGTGTTTAAACAGTTCTGGATAATCTAGATCCTCTTAGGAGATTTATTGAAGTATAAAGTAAATCCAAGAGTGCCTTGACAGCCAAAACATAAACAAAACAACGGCTGTTTAGTGTAAAACAAAAATTCATGCTTTTTCATCTTCAGCATATCTTAATGCTGTTACTATGGTAGAAAAGCAAAGAAATGGCTTGTTGCAATTAGTCCAGCAAATCCAAGGCAAAGCCATTGACTTAGGGAAAGAGACACACAACCAAAAACGAATCACCTTGGTCCCTGCTATAGGTAGGTCATTTTTATCTCCACTCCAAATGTTTACTGTTGTAAAAAAAGAAATATAATTAGCATTTATGCTAATTGTCAAGTCTTTGATACTATAAGACAGGTTGTATACAGCCATTGCAGACAGCATACATAGCTGGCATGTAGAAATTTTATTATTCTTTTGCTTTATCTACTTTCTATCTGACACGATTAAGGGGCACACATCCATTACCAGTGGTTCTCAAACTGGGGTTCAAGGAACCTTTTTTGACAGTCCACTGAATGAAACATTTTGGGACACAGGCAGGGTTGATGCAATGCCATGGCTCATGAATCCATACACAGGCACCCTGGACAGTAGTAAGGAGCAGTTCGACATGTCTTCCCGAGTGTGTTTTTTCTGCCTTCTAATCTGGGCCAGCTTCTGGGGCGGAGTTGACGGGGGCATGTAAGAGTGTCTTCCCTCTCTCTGAACCTGGGGTACAGAGAGGGGTCTCTTCTATGCCAGACCAAATAACTACAAGCTGCTTCCCAGCCTAAGTTAAGTCTTCACACCCCCAAACCCCACACTCTACCAGCTGGGAACTTGGGGTATCCCTGCCACCAATTCGGGTGTATTTCCAAAACCCTGGAGGGGGCACCCGGACTCCCCCAAATTCCATCTCTCTCTCCTGAGAGCCGGGACACTCAGAGGCTGCTTCCCTTCCCCCTCCCGTCTGTTACGGAGAGAGATGAGAAACCGCCCTGAGGCTTTCCCACTGTGAGCCTTCCTCTTAGACACACAGACTTCCCTGTACCTGGGAACTGAGTTAAATCCAAAGCCAGGATTCCTTTATGAGAAGAACCAAACACTTTTTATAACTAAAAAGATTTAATAAAGAAAAGAGAATACAGCATACACTTACAATACAACTTCACAATCTAGAGTTCCCTAACTTCCCCTCTGAAAAGGTTAGCAACACCCTAAATAGGTACAGAAAATTATGGAAATCAACATATTACTCACAGCACAGCTACTTATGAATATAGGAAGGAAGTAGAAGTTTTCATCCTTCATTGCTAGAGGCGAAACTGGGTCTCTTGCCAATGCTGGAACGGCAGGAAACTGAACTTAAAACTCCCTCCCTCCCTCGTGGCACGGAAGCTCTTACGTCACTCCCTCTCAGGTAACATTAACCCCATACAGGCAGAATAACACTCTCTAGCACTTTACACTTATGACAGGGCACGTTGAAACATTTGCACCTGCGGGAGGAGAAAAAGGGAGGGTAGAATTTTAAGATACATTTTAGAGAACAAAGGGGAGACTCTCAGTGAAACAGGCAATTCATAGTACACAGCACATGTTCTTTCTGTACAAGGTCGCACTTTGCCTTTTATACTGAAGTGCCTGCCAGTTTGGTGTGACCAGCGCATCACACACGGCTGGGCAACAGAATTCAGCTTGCATGGAGCCATGGACTGGCCTGGGACATGCGGGATTCTGCTTCTTCTGCATTCATTTCAAGGCTTTTGGACTGGGGTGCCCCCCCTTTCCCATACCAAGCAATTCCTGGTGGGTTTGCCATTTAAAAGAGAGGCCTGGCCTGTGGTCTCTCTGGGATGATCCCTTCACAAACAGCCCTCACACGCCCGTTAGGCCCAGCACCAACATCCCTACATGAAAAGATTATCCCACCCCCACCGCCTGGTTCTGATGAGGGATGAACCCTTTAAACTACACGCGAACAGCCCAGCATGAACGGACACCTCTGATTGTTCCCTTAAACAAATTCCCCTATTTCAATCAGCTGCCCATGAATGATATCACTCTCGAGAGGCTAACAGAGAGATAAAGAACTAATGTTGCTTGAATGTGCCCAAAACCCAGGAGCTTTTGCTGCTCTGCTCTGTGAAGCAGTGACTCCCAACTACTTGCTACTGGCCTGGTGGGGTAAAGTGTCCTAACATGGAGGACGGAATAAGGCAGCCCTACCCAGAAACTTACTGCAAAGGCTTGCAGAGTACCTTCAGGAGAGCTTCATGGACATGTCCTGGAGGATTTCCACTCAATCCCCAGGCATGTTAACAGATGTTTCCAGTAGCTGTACTGGAGACGAATGCATCAAAAGCCTTCAGGGCAAATGAATAATTAAACACACTTGCTTTTAAACCCTGTATCATACTTAAAAGGTACACTCTCCAGAAGTGCCTTCTCCAGCATCAAGGTCCGGGAGTCCACCCTGGGGGTGGTGGTGGAGGGTATTGGTTCCAGGATGATAAACAGTTCCTGGCTGCCGGGGAGAACAGATTCACCACTTGCCGCCTGTGCACTGTTCTCCTCCTCCAAAAGCTCCTCCTCACTCCGAGCGATTCTCTTCTTGCAGGTGTCCACGGACAGTGGTGGGGTAATGGTGGCGTCACCCCCTGCAATTGCATGCAGCTCATGGTAGAAGAGGCATATATGGGGCTGTGACCCAGAGTGCCCATTTGCCTCCCTGTTTTTTTGGTAGGCTTGCCTGAGCTCCTTTATTTTCACACGACACTGCTGCGTATCCCTGCGGTACCTCTTTCCGTCATGCCCCTGGAGATTTTGGCGAAGGTCTTTGCGTTTCTTTGTTCTGAACATAGTTCTGCCATAACAGATTCTTCTCCCCATACTGCGATGAGATCCAGTACCTCCCGTTCAGTCCATGCTGGAGCTCATTTGCAAATCTGGGACTGCGTGGTCTCCTGTGCTGGTGGACTCTGCATGGTTGTTTATGATTGTGGGCTCTGCACGGTCACCTGTGCTGATGAGCTCGCCGCTCGCCACGCTGGCCAAACAGGAAATTAAATTCAAAAGTTCCCAGGGCTTTTCCTGCTACCTGGCTAGTGCATCTGAGTTGGAAGTGTTGTCCAGAGCGGTCACAATGGAGCATTCTGGGATAGCTCTGGGAGGCCAATAACGTTGAATGCGTCCACAGTACCTTTAATCCGGACCTGCAATGTTCACTTTAGCGCTACTCTCCTTGCCGAGATGGAGTATGGAAACCGGCTTTAAGAGCCCTTTAAATCGACAAAACCGGGTTGATCGTGTTGACAGAAACAGTTTTAATTCAATTTAACTCTTCTAATTCCAAAATAATTGCGTACTGTAGACCAGCCCTAAGAGCATAAAGTGTGGCTTTCCATCCTTTAGTTGCAGGTCCTATCATAGATAGGATGAAACTTCCTTGTTCTTATCTGACTCTCTCTTCTGTAAACCTGACCAAAGTATTTTCTCTCTTCAGCACCTGAACAGTCCAATTGAAATTAACCACCACGATTTGGGACAGTCGGGATGACAGATAGCATTTTGCTGGGAATAGTTCGGTAGCTGTTGGCACTTTCTGTGACTGCCTTTATTAAGAGCGTATGACATCAAGAGACTTTTGGAAGAGCAGAGCATTCAGCCTTGGTACATAGGCCAATGAGTTCATAGTTCCCCATCTCTAAATGGTACAGCTGTGCACCCTTTTGTTGTGTTTACTTATAACCCTTTGAGTACCCAGAAACATCAGTAGCTGAATTGGCCTTTGAGAAAATAAAAAAATGTGGTCTCTGTTGCTGCTAGCTCTCGAGAAGGAGACCTATGTGAGCATAAAAACATGTGGCTTATAACAGTTACCCTGTATAGAACTAAGCCATCATCTCAGCGGTGTCTAATTCAATTGTTGGTTCTCATTTCTTGCTCCTTGTTCTGGCAGAGAATGGGGGCACTGAGAAGACAGGCCACACAGCCCTGGGAGGAGCCGACAGGAAGATGACTTGCTGGTGTTCACTCCTGTCTCTCATTTAGAATGGCATTGAGGCTGGACATTTCTGGTCATTATGTGGGGTGTGGATTACTGGGGTTATAAATAGAGAGCTCAGGGGAGTGAGGAGGAAACAGGCACCAGGTTGTCTACTGTTGTTTCTTAAAATGCTGGAAGCTGCAGATTTTATTAGTTATAATGACCATTTATACCAGTTATATCACTCTCCTCCTGAAGGATCCCAGACACATTTTATAAAATTATATCTAGGAATTACTTCATCCACCACTGAACTGTGACCACCTCTGATGTTGAAGGCACCTGGTTCTCCTTTTGAGCCCTTTAGCTTTTGACTTTTGTTTGAACGAGGACTGTCAGAAGATTTTTTTTTCTTTTTTAACCTGAATCCTCTTCCTGTTGTTATTATCCTCCTTAGATAAGAAGCCAATTGATCCAAGAACGTAGTTTAAAACTGGATGCCTTCCAGCGGGTGGATGAACTGCAGTATCAGGTTTACGACTTGGAAGCTGTAACATCCCAGAGAAACTCATCCACAGGCAAGGGAACATGTATTTCTTTTTAAATGATGTGGAACATCCAAACAAGGCCAGTAGACTTTTCCAGCTTAATTGTATGGCGTGGCTACAGTACCACCACCTGGATGGCCAAAATGGCACATGCCTGCATATTCACCAAGCCCCACCTACAAAAATAGGTATTTTCTCTTCCCTTCTTCCCCCTCCCCCCTTTTTTTTTCTTCTCGTGTGTGAAGAAGGCCTGAAAGATTGTTTTGGGGGTGGGATTTTTTTCTTTCCTTTTTTTTTTTTTAACCTTAGCACCATCAGGAATATAAATACTGCTGTTTTTATGGGAAATCTCTTTGGAGGACAGGAGTTTGGAGCTTTCTCGGTTCTTCATTGAAGGGACAAGAATTTTGAAGCTTTAACAAAGAGATATTTTTTTCTTCCCGGATGTTTTTTTTTAAAAAAATACGTTAAATTCAAAGTGCTTTAAACAGGTTGGTGAAAAATCCCCGTCCCCGCAATTGTTCAAGTTTCCTTTCCTTTCTTCTTGTGATATCAAAATCCTGCTAATTCTTCAATCAGCTGTAGAGTGATGCAGGACATTGGGATGGACAAGACCTGAATTTTCAATACACTAAATACAGGGGGGGGAGGGGGGGGAACCAAACTTCCAGGCCTTCTTTAAATATTTTGAAGACTAAAAAAATGACACATCCAGTTCGACATACCAGGGTACAATCCAGACCAAGAATTAGCTTTGTCACTCCTTCCCTGTAACCTAGGGTGCCCTTTAGAGTGCTCTGCTTATGTAGCCTCTAACCTGGACTGCTCACAAACAGCCTCCAGCATGTAACTCACTCCCAGCTATGTCTGTGTGTGTGCTGCAGCCAACCAGCCCCTGTGGGCTCTTACCAGCCTTAGAGATTACCACATGGTGACATCAACGCACTCCCAGTCCCAGATTTCCCCCCAGAAACCTATGTCCTGTACTGCCCGGCCCTCTCCTGAACAATACAAATATATTAAGTCTGCTATTCCTTTAAGGGAATAATATGCACCCAACTTGTTACTCCAAATGGAATTACCCCAATTACCCCCAAACACTTTGACATAAACACACTGGACTACATAAGAGACATAAAAGTCAGAAATGGTTACCAGAAAAATAAAGATAAAATGCTTAGTGGTGGCTAACTTAAGAAACAGTATTAGATGTAAAGCAAAGATTTTTTAACCACATGCTTCAGAAAATAACTGACCAAAATTTCCAGTCAGGAGCCCTCCCCCCAGAGTCCAATGGCTGCTTCCCTTGTCTTTTCAGTTGCAGTGAATGTGATAGAGAGAGAGAGAGAGAGAGAGAGAGAGATATGCCTGGGGAGTTTGTGTCTCCTTTTTATAGTTTCATTCCCTCTCTTGAAAACATTTCCAGCTGAGACAGTGTGTCTGTGTGGAAAGATGTTCCCTGCTGGGGTTCTCGTGGTACGTTGGGAGCTGCAGGGTTGATTTGCAACTTATTGTGGGTTTTCCCTTTCTAATGGATTATTTCAGTGCATTTAATTGGAGTTCTGTTTGTGTTTCCACTGAAAGGTTAAGAGGAACTAAGTGAAGTGAAGATTTCTCTAGCCACTGACTTTCAGAATGCAAAGTCTAGCATTTCAGAGACAGCAGAGGGTCTGATCTGGCAGCAAATTCAGCCCTGCAAATTCATTGCAATATAAAATATCCCTGATATGTCTATTAGTTGCTCACCCTTACATCTTCACAGAAGTCTAGGGATGCCCTTAGAACTACTGAGGCATATAAAGCCTTTCACCTGTAGGGTGATGGTAGTGACAAAAAATTGCCTAGGTCAGTGGAAGCATCCATACGATGAGTCATCAGTTCGCTTCACCGGATGTTCACTTCCCCAAAGTCACTACAGTGGCATTGCTGTGTAGTCTTTAACAGAGAGGACAAAGCTGCCATGGAGCCATAGCTCATTGTGGCGGTCCCTCTACATCAGGAGTGAAACAGGGTGGTAGGGCAGTATGGGGAAGTTTGTGCAGTTGCTGCCCATGCTGCATCTGTTCTGAGGGGTAAATAAAAGCCCTCAACTTCCCGTAGTGTCAGTCAGGAACCTTTTATAAGCACTATAATTCACACACAGTGATAAAAAGAACATTAAACTGCCTTTCCAGTGTTAGCAGAGATGAAAAATACAGCCAGTGGAAAAACCAAATGGGCAAGTAAGGGTGAGTACATTCTGAACCCACCAGAGCTCACTCTCTATGGAATGCACAGAATGAAAAGAATTGAAAATCAACTTGGACATGTCAAAGTATTTGTCCTGCAGGGAGTTCCCGTTATTCAACCTGCTGCATAGCTGGAGAACTTGTCTGGAGAGCAAGAAAAAGTCTTTATTGAAAATGGAGCCAAAATACAGACATTCAGCAGATGTCTGTCCACAAATACTAAAAGGACATGCTTTTCCTAGATGATGATGGTTTTAATTGTGTAACTGTATTATGGATGTTGTAATTTATTTCTTTAAAAAGGAATGAAGTCCTCCAATTTGATGTCTCGTAGTGCTAGCAGTGTAAGACGTCCTTTCTCAGGTAATAAACCAATACAGAATAACTATCACTTCCCACCCATTAGCAGTAATGCACTTTGTCAGGAAAAGCAGGCTCACAAGAGTGCAAAGGTTTATAATTTTTATTAATTTGAATACGGCTGTATTGTCTTTAGTTGTAATATCAAGTCCTAAAGTAATTTCATGCGTTACCCTTCATTCTAGTGTTCATATTCATATAGGGGTGACAACTGATCAGTTGCTATATCGCCATCTATTTAGGCTGTAATCGCAACCCTCATTTGATCGGGTTATAATAAACACAGTTGAGTTGTCCACATAGATGCTCTAGGCACAGCACAACCAACTGTTCACCACGCTGCCTATCGGTGCTTTTCTGAGAAAAATCTGGCCGGCTGTTTCATATTGCCTCAGCAGGGGATAGAGGACAGGCAGATAGATTAGTACCAGCAACACGCAGGACAATGCATTTGGGGAGGTCTTGCTGCACAAAGATATGGGAAGGAGGAGAACCCAATTACACTGACTTAGGGTCATATCTGCATTGCAAAATAAGTGCTATAATTAGGTTACAGAAACATAGGTGCCATTCAAGGCTGTTGGCAAGGGTGACGTGTGGCTACGCACAGAATATTAACTCTTACATGCTCTAGGTGGAGACTATCCAAGTTTAGAGCTGATTGTATCAGTAGCTGGTTAGAAATCAGCATCTGCTTCAGAGATTTCTTAGTGGCTGAATGGACCAACAGTCAATTAGGGAAGTTTCTCAGTCTGAGTGAAGACCTAATGGAAGGAAAAAACTAAGCTAACAGTTGAAATGGAAGAAACACACCGTCTTTCATTTTTGATTCTGTTGCAATCTAAGGGATAATGACAACAGAGTATTGGCTAAACTATTTGCATACAATGGATTAAATTAGAGTTTGGATCAGCAAAGATCTGCTTCACTGATCTGTCCACTGATAGTGGAATATGTATATGACTCCCACAGTAATGAGACTTTCTCTAACCAGTGACAGGGTATGGAGCTTTAATGACATTTAATGACGAAAATATTGTGGCTGTTTTTAATTCTGCACATTCTATTAGAAACCCTACAGGAACCACTATGCAGTTAGGGCAGGACTAAGAAGGAAATTGCTTACAGTTCTGTATGACCGTTAGCAGCTGTATTTTTAAGTTTACATATCAGAACAGGCACTTTGTGTATTTCTGCTAAAGTCAAGTTCTGCTGTAACTCCACATCTATATATATAAAAGTCAAGTGGTGTATGTATGAGTGTATGTATGTATGTATGTATGTATGTACGTATGACAGCGAACTCCTCCCGCACCGTTTGAGCCAGAGACTTGAAATTTGGTACAGTGAGGGGTCTTGGGGTCTAGATCTTGGTAAGGGTCGAAAAATTTTTGGATCTCACCTCTGACGCCCCCCAGGGGTGAAAGTCTTTCAGGGCCAATCACATCAGCTGGGCAGTTAGGTGCTGATGATGTCATAATACCCCCTCCAACAGACACCGCACTCGCTCAGCTCGCCCCTCCCTCCTCCAACGGAACCCCGGAGATCCCTCAGCTCACTGCCCCTCCCCCCTCCCAACGGAACCACGGAGATCCCTCAGCTCACTGCCCCTCCCTCCTCCAACGGAACCCCGGAGATCCCTCAGCTCACTGCCCCTCCCTCCTCCAACGGAACCCCGGAGATCACTCAGCTCACTGCCCCTCCCTCCTCCAACGGAACCCCGGAGATCACTCAGCTCACTGCCCCTCAACGGAACCCCGGAGATCCCTCAGTTCTCTGCCCCTCCCCCCTCCAAATGGAACCCCAGAATCCATCAGCTCTGTGCTGCCCCCCACCTGTGAAGGTCCCCGGAATCCCTCGGCTCTGGGCCCCCTCCCCGCCTGCGACGGATCTGAGTTGGGTTTGGTGGGACGGTAAGTGAGGTGGGGGTGTCGGGTTTGGTCGGGGGGTGAGGTGGGGGTGTTGGGTTTGCTTGGGGGGGTGGGAAGGTGTCGGGGTGGGTGAGGGGTGAGGGATGGGTGTTGGGGTTGGTCAGGGGGTGTCAGCTGTCTGCCACCTCCCCACCTCCGACTGACCCGAGCAGCGCCGGGCACTTATGCTAGTTATTTATAATATAGGTTCTGCAGCCTGGGCCCAGCGCACAGTGCTCTCGGCATCCACTCTACCCAGGGATTACAAGCAGAAGCCTTTGACTCCAGATTCCAAGGGTGGCGATATAACATCAGGAAAAACGGAAAGGTCAAAGACTGTGAGTAATGGTGGACTTAGTAGTGAATGGTAAAGTCAGTGAAGTTTGAGGAAAATGAATTTGTGTTGTCAGTCTTTTTAGGTCTGGACATTAACAGTCAAATGCCCCTTAAAGATCTGGATTAAGTAGTGGAATAGGGGGAGTGATATAATTGAAGGCTCCCTCTCACACCTGATTCTCACACAGTTCTTATACACTGTTGGCTGATTTCCAGGCACCGGTTAAGCTTCTAAGGGCCAACCTCCACTAGAGGGTGCTGTAACAGGGTCAGTGACTTCTGAGAAGAGCAGAGGAGGTAGTAGTTTACAATGAATCCTGCCCCTCTCCAGCCAAGAACCACCCCATTCCTATGTGTCTTCTGCAAGCCACTTCCCTTTGTTTCAGACGAGGAAGCAGCAGTAGAGATGTGCATGCAGCATATGCTGGGATGGGTTGGTGATCAGGATAAATTTACTCATGCTCAGTGTAAGTACTGCATAGACTCCTCCCAAAGGTTACCATTACAGCCCACTCACTTACAATTGCAGGTGCCCAGCAGATGGAGGAACACAGTGATAGATGCTCTCTTACCAGACCTGGCTGAACATGCTCAACCTCCCATCCTCATGCAGACGCATGAAAACAGGCTGGCCCAAAAGTGAGCTGCAATGTACTTTGGATTAAAATCAGAGGGTGTTTTCAGACTTATGCATTGTAACTGATCTGGCTAATGTGGAGTGGGATAATGAAATGTATACAAAGCCAAACTGATATACAAAGTAATGTGTGCTCTGATTGGGCCCGGTCTTCACTACACACTTATATCTGTATAAACATGTTGCTCAGGGGTGTGGATTTTCAGTTATCACTAGAGCTGGTCAAAAAATGAAATTTCCTTTTCACAATTTTTTTGGGGGTCTGAATTAGAACAATAACAAAAAGTTTGAAATATTTGGTGCAAAGTGATTTTAGAAAAGTTGTTTCTGGAGAATCAAAACAATGTTTTGAAAAATTCCAGGAAGCAGGGGATTCTGAGCAGGAAACCAGGACCTGGTTTCCATTAAAAATTTCTATTGATTTGACAGTCCTGTGAAAAGTTTCAATTCTAGTGAATCAGCATTTCCCAACATGCTGTAGTTATTACCTCCTCTTTGACTCATCGCAGAAACTGATGTTCTGGGACTTTACTCATCACCATCTTTTGCCACCTGTCCTACTGACAGGAATGTGTGAGCCTGATCTATAGTGTGAGTATTAATTTATATTGATTACCTAAAAATTCCCAGGTATCACTTCGAGGGTTGACAGGTTCTTGTCCCATGATCAGGCTGAGTATTATTAAAATTACTATATAGTTGGGAACCCTGATGTGCACAGCTGCAACACTCTCCCTATAGGAACTCCTCTATATTTCCAAATAGTTTATTAATACATTTAGCAAAGTCACACACACACACTAACTCAGTATGATAGATAGAAATACTACAGAATGTACATTCATATACTCACACCAGCCCTTGCAGGACAACCTGAAATGTTAGCCATCATCTTCCTCATCAGGAGTGGCCATTGTTCTAGCCCTTTCCAAGGGTTACATCTTTCTCGCCTACCCTACAGGCTTGGATGCAACCTTTATAACATGTTACACTGATGCTACTATATATAAAACATATTCAGTAGGGGTTTTTCACTTTTTCCTTATATATGGTTCCTCATCCTATTAATGCTGAGGTGGCTTCCTTGTATAGGTTAGTACATTGATATATGTAACAACTACCATCTCAGCTCATGATCATACCTGTCAGCCCTTGCTTAAGCAGATTTGTGGTTACTACTTTCATGTTCTTTGTGGTAGCACTTATTGGAACAATCTAACTCCTACCATTAAGCAAGTTCATAAAATCTAAAAGTAACTGTTGATCTATGCCAAGGGTTACAGCCTGTGTAACCACACTTATGCTAACTTATGCTTCAGCTAATGTCTTGCAGGATAGAGGACAGACATGCCAAACCTGCAGGGAAAAAATGCAGAAATTGAGCTAGTTTGGGGCTTGTAGCATTTTGCCACTTTTTTAAATCAGTTCCTGGGAAGCAGGGGTTGGGAAGGAAGAGTCAGCGGTGTACAATGGGCCCATTACTGTCCCAGACTGCATGACTAGGGGATCTAGTCAGTCATATAGAGCGTTGGGATTTTTAGGGATTGGCCTGTTTTGAAATGGGATGAGCTTGATTTTTGGCTTACCATGAAAGTTGTGATGTGTATTTACTGCATGAAAGTTGGCAACTCTGGCTACAGTAAGTTTCTTGCATTACAGCTGATAATAAAAGCATCCAAATATAAGGCAAGGCAGTGAATAGGGTAAAGGCAAGCCTATGGCTACAAGTGTCATTTACAAGAGCTGTGTTATTTAGTAGAATTGATCTGCTAGATCTAGTGTAGTTCTAAGGCTCCAGGCCTGTACATGGCTTGTTCAGTCAGGCACTGCCATAGCTCTCTCTACTTGTATAATTCAACTAATTACTATTCTAATGTGCAAGAATGAACAGGAGTGGTTTTTGCCCATCCACTGCTTTGTCTGTGCACAGCCTTTGGAACTAAAGCCTGATCATACTGCCCCTGGACCCCAATAATCTGCTTATATTTAGATTAATGTCCATGTGTTTCCACCTGGTGCCTTTAGCATAAACTAAAATGGATATGCTTGGTGTTACAGCTGTCTCTTGTCTGTTCTCCTCTCTTACTTTCCCCAGCTGAGCTCTCTCTTCTGATTCTTTCATCCTCTTCCTCTGTCATCTTCTCACCTATAAGCAGAGAAAAGCTGAAGAGTGGTGCTTCCCTGGCCCAGGTCAGGCTCTTCCCCCTTTGAATCAAGGCTGCTTTGACAGGACTCTGGGGCTCTGCCTGAGTACCTGTACTAGTACAGCCATGACACTTTTGCCAAAGAGAATGGATGGCAACTCCAACTGGCTTTTTCTTTCACAGCGTTAAGCTTTTTGTCACACAACATAGATCAGACTAGATGGAATAAAAGTTTCATAGACTTTAAGGCCAGAAGAGACCATGGCCTACATCTTCAGAGGTATTTAGGTGCCTAAATGCTTTAGATGCCATAGCCACACTTGTCCCACCATTTGATTTTGTAGACTCTCATATCCTCCTTTAGTCATCTCTTTTCTAAGATGACCAGTCTTTATAGGGGGAAGATCATCATTTTGTTGCCCTTCGCTGCACCTTTTCTAATGCATCATTTTTGAGAGATGCTGCCCTGATTGGCACACTATGGGTGGTGTTATTTTCTGTCTGTCTTATCCTTTTTCTAATGATTCCTCCATTTAAGTATGTTTTCAGAGAGCTATCACCAGTGCCTCTATGATCTCTTGTGGGTGGTAACAGTTAATGTAAGTGGAATTAAGGGTTAGTGAGTGTTCTAACAAGGCAGCCATACTGCCTCATACACATGCTTTCCCATTGTTTGACCTCTGTTACCTGTATCATTTAAAAACAATTTTAATACTGGGAGTCCCAGGGAAAGAGGCTAGAAGGGGATATGCTTAGCAGTACCATAATATCATTAGCTGCTGACAAATTAGGACAATTAGATCTTACTTATTTCCAAGTAGCCGTATTTACAGTTAGACAAAATAGTGAAAAATAGAATATTCACTCACCCATTAAAGCAATATATTACTTTGTTAAAGTAATTCCAGCAAGTTGAAAGTTTAATGCTGTATTACTGAAGTTTAGTGTTAATTAATTCTCCCTAACTTTTACATTATAATATGAAAAGAGCTGAAACATTGCCACTATAATGACCAGTTAATTTGTTTATATGGAAATTTTACCTTTCATCCATTGTTAAATTGACAAGCTATCACTAGAGTTAAGTTCGTGATGTGATGTTTCCAAGTCTGAATCAGTTATGGTGGGTATATTTTTCTGTATCATTCCTTAAGCAACGTGTGAGGGCTTTAAGTATTTCCACCTTTAAGGGTTACTATTTATGTGCAGGAGTTTAAGGATATTGTACTTTGGCCCTATGAATTATAATGGGAAGTTTGCCCTGCTTTAATAGAGCCTGGAAGCTTACTCAGATTGTTGCTTAAAATAAAAAAAAAAATCTCATCACCTCTGTCTAGTATGATGCTGCTGGTATTATAGTTTTCTATGGCAGCAGGCTCCTGAATTCCACAGGAGCCAATTAACACACTCCACTCTCCTCAGAGGAGAGTTTAGGGTGTGTACTCACACCCCTGTAATCATAAAATTTACAAATTAGAATTTACTACCTCCGAATCTAAACTCTTCCCTTCACTTCCACAGAAGTTTTCATTGCAAAACACCACTCAAGTAGCACAATAGTTGTGTTGGCAGCAGCAGAGTGTACCAGCTCAAGCTGTAGCACGTATTCCCTTGGGTCTAGCTGACAAGTTAAAAGCACCAGCTGTAGGGAGGGAGAGAAATTCAGTTGAGAGATAAACACTTGACTTGTTACTCTGCCGTGAAGACTAAGTTAAATGTTAGTGTTAAAATCCCAGTACAGACAAGATGGTGTTTTAAACTATTCAAGTCAAATGCTGGGGCATCGCCTCAAGGAGCTAACATTGTAAGATTACAACATGCCTTGACTACACAAGGATTCAATAGATGTGTGTCCTAGCCTAGGACTAGTAAGTGAAAAAAGAGTAACTAACATCTCCCATCACTGCAGCGATGGTGTGAACTTCACCAGTGCACACTAAAATCCAGTATCAGGTGCCCTACCCTCACAATAGCATGAAGGGTGGTCCAGTGGTTAGAGCCCTAGCTCAATCTGTCACATTTCACCTGTGTGACCTTGGGCACATCAAGCACAGCTTCTTATCCTTGTTTTACAGCTGCGGAACATAGTAATCTTCCTCAGAGTGAGGAGAAAACTACATTAATTGTGAGGGGCTCATACTACAATATTGGGGGGCTAAGAGTAGTGTCCAGGACTATTATTCCGTGGGGGCAGTTTCACTGGGAGGCACCCAGAAGGCTGAACACACATTTAAAAGGCACAGAATGAGAGGTTCAACTCTGCTGCTCATATGTATAGGTCTGAATAGTGGAGCAACCAATGCCCTATTTCATAAGTTACTAACTAACTGGGGATAAGAGGGAAACTAGCATTCAAGGCAGCCCTGTAAGAATCATTTTAATGATTTAGAGAAGTACTAAAGTTCTGTGAGTGGAGGAGAAGGGGGCACGCATACACATTGCAAACCCATCTTGTACACTGCTTCAGTTTCATGTTTCCACTGATTTGACCTCATTCTACTTGTACCATCATCCTTAAGTCAATCCTCATTTCTCCACGGCATTTCTTGTTTGGAACTTTCCTTGCAGCCAAAATAGGCACTGTGGCTATGAATGTACATGTTTTATCTTCTCCTGGTGCTAAGAGACAATATTTACAAACTAAATACAACCCCAAAAATTTTTCAAGAAATGATTTTATTTGTCAATTTGGTTTTCTGATTAGGTTTGTTTTGCATTTCTTCCACTGAAGACAAAATACAAACAATACAGCAATGTCTGCAAGGAACATTCATAAGATACCAGGTTTGATAAATATATTTGCATAAAGTGGCTTCAGGAACAAGTCCAAGGATAAACAGCATGGGGGAAAAAAAAAAAGTCACTACAGTTCAGTGTTTAAGAGCTGATTTAAAGGGGCAGCCTAATAGCAAATAAAACTATTCCATGGAGACAATCTAAGCCACCTTCCACTTCAAAACACACAACTAAGAGGACCTGAAAGTTCTGTTAGTCTATGCTGGCTATGAGCATGTGACTAACTGGCACTGTAATTTTGGAAGGAAGCAAAAACCACAGCAAGGCAGCCCAAGCACATCTGGCAACCTCAAATGAGTTGCCAGACAGAAACTAAGCCCTAGGTATGATTTTATCAGCAATTATGGAAGTTAGTCTGTCTAGCAAGGCAAGCATATAGGCTGCTGCACAAAACTTACACCTTCCTAGAACAAGACTAAAGCTATAGTTCTGCAGTAACGGTGCATTACAAAATTAGAGCTTCCTGAAGATTGATATCAATGGCACCAAGATCCTGGGTTTCCTAAGTCTTGGAAAGTAGAAATTGCAGACAGAAGGGATTACTCTGGTAACTAAGTCAAGTTACCCCCCCTCTTCTGCCCTGGTTTTACCAACACATCTGAGGCCAGAGATTTTAAACAATTAAGGCACTTGAAAAGTGATTAAGTTTTTGCTAATGAGCACATTTTCTAATAGAAATCAAGATCAGTGTGAGACTAAAGCATTTTAGCAAAATTTTATACAGTAATTATATCAATCAACTCCAGGTTTAATGGTGGCATTGTTTTCCTTAAGTGTCCTGTAGCCTTTTGCTGCAAGTTTAAGACCAAAATGTGAGAGCTTTTAGGGAATTAGGCACAATACTAAAACAAAAAAGTGTTAGGAATACTATTGGGAATATCTACTGAAAAAGTGGGAGATTTTTTTTGTCACATTATAGAAATAAGTGCATAGAGCATGTTCCTTTGCCCAAATTAAGTTATGAAACAATTTAAGGAGATGGGAATGAGAGACTAAATGATTTTACAATATAAGGCCAAGAATACACCATCCAATCCAGACAAATGGTGCTTGCTGGAAGTTGGGTGGTCAGTCTGTTTAATAAACCTGAGCTGACTGCCTGGCTTTTGTCAGGAGTACATTAACCTGCAATTCTCTGAAAGTACAGCACTGTCTGGTAACAATTTTATATAGCAAGTTTAGTTTTCTATGCAGCATAACAGAAAGTGAATGCCTTCTACGGTAGAAAAGCATGAGGAAATTAAACTCACTAACTAAAATGCTTTTTCATTTTATATTCCCATGACCTAATTTATTAGTAATCATGCTGTCAATGTTTAAACACCCAGGTTAAGGTAAACATTTAAATCATGCAAATCAGTAGCTGCATAAGGCTATAGAATTTCATCAAAATGGGGATAAGGAATACCATCCATTTAAAATCTAGTCAACTTCAATAGTTACAAGTAGCTTCAAGTGCTATGCCTGCCCAGTTCATTTCCAATGTTATCTTATAATTGTTCACTCACACAGTGCTGCATCAAAGACTCTCAGAGGAGGAGAAAGTGTTTGTAGGCAGTGGAGAACAGTGACACTATGCACAAAGCAAACTTTCTCTGTTACAGTAATCTTTAACACCTCTAACAATAATAGATAAATCATATTTGTCTGAGAAAATGTTAAGTTTTTGAAGTCAAGCATGTGAAATTATGCTATAGCCTTCCTATGCTTGCCTTGTTACAGGCCAGAAATAATTTGAGACTAGTGAAAAATCTAGTTCACCTTCAAAATTAGTCAAATATCCCAGTCCCTCATTCACAAAAGAAGTCAACCTCTCAAAAGATCAGAAAAAAATGTTAGCCATGTTTTTGGTGTAGTGAATGTGGAGATTGGAAGGATGTACTCTGCTTTACTCTATTAAGATAGTACTGCATCAGCCTTTAACTTTGATTCAAATAAAAATGGCACAAACATTTGAATTTGCAACCTCTCTTTCATTCTTTAAGGCACTGGACTTTATTTTCTCTTACATGGAGGGGAAATATTCTCACCGCCCTTCCAGTTATAACAACTGAAAAGGTCAAAATTAAGAAATCAAAATGTGCAATATAATTCTTGGTTGGCATCTTTAATTCTCACGTAGAAAAATATGGGTTTGGCATTATTTTCATCCAAGAGGATATTTTATGAAGACCGTTTCTACTTCTACAAACCTTTGTTATCCTTCCTTGCACTACAAGAGGCACAAGCTAGCACAAATGGTATTTCACTCCCAGAAGTCAATCACTTATAATTCAGATCTTGATAAAATTTTAGGGATACTACACTTATGGTTGATTTAAATCAGCCTCTGCCATCATTATCATGAGATTGTCTATTCAAGTCAGTGTTCCCACTGAATAAGAATCATTGTAAGTCTACATTTGGCATGTCAAGTTTAAAAAAAGAAAAAAGTCCCACAGCCGCAGCCACTAAAGAAAAATAAGAAATCAGAAGGACCCATGCAGCATATTGAATACCTCTGTTGAGCCAGAAGTGATTCATACCATACCTCTTATCAAGTATAGTGTTACAAAAATAACATCCTTTCAAAAAAGTCTTTTGGAGATTTAAAGGATATTCTGAATTGTGGTGTTCCGTACAGAGAATATATTTTGGTTCAGTGAACTACAGGTGTTGGGCTACTAGTCCATTGTAAAAATGACAGGTTCTAGAGAGTATGATAGTTTCGATCTTTAGATTTGCAGAATTTATACAAGAAGAAGATTACAGCCTGCAGACCCAGCACAAGGACAATCCCACCAATGAAACTGGCAGCATCAAATGTGGACTTGTGAGGAGCTGGTTTAGGGGGACTCTCAGTAGCATGTGTTGTACCTGTTAAACAACAAATAAATAGATTATAGTTTAACAAGTGGATGTCACATTTACAGTAAATATTGAAAGAATTTGGTGTTTTCCTTGTACTATGAATCTGTCCAATAAGAGGTTTGACATTAAACACTGATTAGGAAAGCACAGTCTGTATGCTTGACAACCCCTAAGCATGACATCTGCCAACACAGTTCTTTGCTTCTTTCCTTAGTACTCTCAGGTTTGAGGATGTTTAAGCAACATTTACAGAGTGATGTTTAACATATGATTCATGGCCTGTATCAGATTTCCAAAGGGGGCTGCACCTCAATTTGAAATTTTTTTAGGGTCCACAAATGAAAAGTGGTTGTACAATCTTCATACCAGTGGTGTTCCTTTCAATGAAACAGATTAGAATATATCAAACCGTATGTAACTAAAAGCTACTTTGAACTTCTTATAAGAACTGGTTTCATCCCCACTTCACAGAAGAATCCCAGTTAAAACTAAACCCGTACTTCAAAAATACCATTACCCAAACTTTTGTTTTACTGTAAGAATGATACTTATTCATACCCCAAGACTCCCACAGAAGGCCAAAAGTAATTTTCCTAATGAGGTAAGAACCTCTCCTCTGCTACCTGCCCATATCTGTTATTCTGTTCATACTTGGCGAATGACCTTACTAAAGAACTCAAACTCTGTGCTTGAATAGTCTTCCCTCTGTCAATGTGTAACTAAATGATTTAGATCTCATCACAGGGCATTGTGGCCATCATCAAATGGATAGGCTTTTAAAAATTACCTCCGCTTCTGAATATATTTCATTAGGTGGTATAAATTTGTTAATTTAATTTCAAGATCTAGCCTTTTAAATTGGCTCCTATTGGTGTTGCCAACATGTGTTAGAGAAACGTTTCTCTAACACAACTGGTCCATGGATCAGCACCAGTCCCTGACATCTCCCCAACACAGTTTGGGAAGCAGCAAGCCAGTCGCTGGTATTAAAAAGATTGAGAAACACGGCATTCAAGTATTTCACCCTAACCCAGGGTTATGTCAGGAGGGCAAATTTAATATTTTAACTCAGTCACTGGACTTCACAGGTTCCTCTTGGGCAGCTATACTTAAAAGTGAAATGAAGCCTGTCAAACTGCTTAATTTGGCCAATTCACTTTGAAATTTCACTGGGCAGTGTTTGTTACTGTCACAGCAACATCTCACAACAGATATTCCACCTTAATAAAGGTAAATTTGGCATGCAAGGTCATGACTGACATACCTGCTGTTGCTATTCTTCACTACTTCTTTTCACCTACTAAGTAACATTTTTATTTCCAAATAAGCTTTGCCAAATACAGTTTTTTAAAATACTTAAACTGACAGTAAAATAAAAAAAGTTTACCTGGTGTACTGATTGTTGAGAGAACTGGAGTACTTGAAGCAGTAGATGAAGTTGCATTGGTGATGTTAGCTGTTTTGTAGAGAGAGAAACTTCTAAGTTCAAAATGTATAGATATCACTTTTGTAAGCTC
The DNA here is from genome assembly GCA_032164245.1 of Sternotherus odoratus. NCBI lineage: Eukaryota > Metazoa > Chordata > Testudines > Kinosternidae > Sternotherus > Sternotherus odoratus. The sequence continues at coordinate 66,771,283 of JAVMKO010000003.1, forward strand.
TATTTTTGTAATTGCTTCAGTTTTTAAAAGGTTCTTGTTTCACTTGGTCAAGAACAACCCTCTTACAAATGCAGAATATGTATTTAGAGAGGTATTTACAATGCTATGCAGTTAAGTAAATTTTTATAGACAATTTTGTGAGCTACCACATGTATATTTAAAACGGAAGTCTTGGTGCAGTATGGTGGTTATTCAATACTTAAAGTTATGCATTGTACCTACTGTAACAGATGTTCAATTTCATGAACTACTCATTCCCAATTAGTTTGTAAAAAAAGGATTCTACTAAAAGTTTGCTTAAAGTTATATTAACCCAGTTATCAGTTCAGGACAGCAAATATTTCTTTTTTACCTGTGGTAGCAGTAGCAGCTGTGGTAGCATTAGCTATGGTAACATTAACAGTTGTGGGAGCAGCAGTAGATAAATCTGTAGAAGTGTGTGTAAAAAAATAAAGTTAATTTACAAGATTGTAACAAACAGAAGATAGACTCCCATTTAAGAATAGTAAAATGATTAGTGGATCATTCTGATGGCTATTGTGACATACCAAAAAGATTGGAAGAGTTCACTGCAGTACAGTAATGCTAAACTATGGGAGCAGACTACCTCAAGCAAACAAAATTGACACCCCTACAGGGTAATTCAAGTCAGAAACAGACAGTAGCAGAGGCCTAGCTTGGACCCTCACCATAAGGCTCAGCACCAGGTGTCATGGAACATTCCAACTGGCAGACTCCGAAGAGCTGCTGTGACTAACAGGCACACCCAGGCTTTGGATCTGGAAACTGGGCAGGATGCATAAGAGGCTCCTGAGGACCGCATTATAGGTCCCTTCAAGACTGACTCTACTCTTGCCATATGAAACTGAAAGCTGAACAGATGTTCTATAGCAGGGTGGGCAAACTACGGCCTGTGGGCTCATTCCAACTGGCCCCAGAGGTCCATCTAGGGAGGCTGCTCCAGCCTCTCCCCCGCTGTCTCCCTCCCCGTAGCCTCGGCGGGCCACGCAAGCAGCAGCTCTGTGGGGTGGGGCTGTGCGACCACGTGTTTGCCTTCGGGCCAGACAACGCTGTGGGCTCCAGCTAATCAGCGCAGCGGTGTCTGGCTGTGGGCCAAACACTCTATTCTGAGCAGTGGCAGAGTGAGTGGTCCTGGGCCAGCGGGATGGATAAGGGGGCTGAGGGTCTGGGGTTGGGTGGCACGTGGGAGTTCCAGGGGGCCTGTCAGGGGTGTGGCTAGGGGGTCAGGGAGCAGGGGGGTTGGATAGGGGGTGGGGTCCTTGGGGGTCTCTGGACTGGGTAGTCAGGGGACAAAGTGTGGGGGACTTAGATAGGGTGGGGGTGCTTAGGGTTGGGGGGTCTCCAGAGGGGTTGATCAGAGGACAAGGAGCAGGGGGGTTGGACGGGTCAGGAGTTCTGAGGGAGGCAGTCAGGGGGCAGGAAGTGGGTGGGGGTCAGATAGGGGGTGGGGCCAGGCTCTTTGGGGAAGCACAGCCTTCCCTACCCAGCCCTCCGCACAATTTTGAACCCCAACGTGACCCTTGGGCCAAAAAAGTTTGCCCACGCCTGTTCTATAGCCTTTATAAAACACTCCAAATGGAAGTCAGACCTTTTAACCTATTTTGAAATAGTATCTTGTGGTTTAGAGAAATAAGGCTCGTCACCATAAGGAACACAGTAATATTTCAAACAGAAGTTTTTCCAAATGCAGCATACCACTAATGAAGAGTAGCGGAGTAGAAATTGGTCCACTTTCAACAAGTTAACAAAAACTAAGATGGCAGCCAAATGAACTTGGATTTGTTTTAAAGTGAAGTACAGTAAACCCTCGATTTAACGGACCTCAGATGCAACGGACAAAATTTCTGAGCAAGTCTGATGCATTCCTGATCCATTTCTGGCAGGCGGGGTCCCGGCAGCGGGCGGGCTCCCGCCGGGGTCCCGGCAGCGGGCGGGCTGCGGAGCTGCCGCCCTGACCCTCTGGCGGGCAGGCTGCTGCTCCGACAGCTCTTTTTTTTTTTTTAATTATTAAATAACAGACTTTTTGATTTAACGGACACCCCCTCGCCCGAATTAGTCCGTTAAATGGAGGTTTTACTGTACGCTGCTTAATAAAAGGCAACAATATGTACAGTACAAGAAAGCATATTTTAATCTGTTATAAATTTAAAAGTAGGTTTAACTGGACAACTCAAAGCTTACATACTATGCAGATTTGCTTACTCAATTGATACAAGATATGTAAGTGCAGGCTGAAAGCTATTGTACTGGAAGTTGTAAAGAACAGGAAGACTGTCTCAAATAGGTAACACAACTTGGAAAAGACTGCATTAAGAGTCAACCTAAACATCCAGATACTTACTAAAACAATGTGAAACGGCAGTACAGTTAGATCCTGTTGCATTTTCACAAGAAAAGTTTGATCCTGTCCCAAAAAAACAACAAAAAAAAAGCATCAATGAGTGGTAGGAAAAGATTTTTTATATTGACAATGTCTCAAAAATGACTACTACTTTTATCCATTACAAAGTATGTTATTGCGTAAAATTTCTTAATGTCCTACGAGGTTTCCCTGGGGATGTCAGTCTCTTGGTTATTAGATTAAGACTATTTCAATGGACAAGATTGAAGTTATTAAATGAGTTCAATCATTAAGTATGTTTTTGTAAAGCAAGAGTGAACAAAACAGTAACATTCACTCACATAAGCATTGTAAGCAATCCATGCAATACCTCTTGTAATATATTCTAGTTACGGATACCTGCTTATGTACCATTTTGAAAAAGGTATGTGGATATAAACAGAGTCAGACAAGTTTAACTAAAACATTACAAGCAGTATTTCGTTTACTGTTCCAATCGTTGGAAAACCAGGGCAGAAATACTCTGAGCCCAATTCAGTGATACTTCACAAGGACTTCCACTAAGCACAAATGAGAGTTGTGAGATCTATCTAAAGCAAAATTAAGATCTTCAATTTAAGAGGAATTCATATTTGTTTTGATCAGACAGTCCATATTTACATAGCAATTTAGTGTTAATGTAACCGGTTAAGAAGTTTCAAGACATTTAACACACTTATTTGTCCACAGTCCACTCAAGCAGGTTGTCCACAGTGCCTTGAATTTTGTCAGAGAATTCTGGAAAGAGACTACGTATACTTGTAGTAGAAAGAACCTTTTGAGAGGAACCCCAAAACTGTGCTGGTAATGTTTGAGACTTGCTTGCCATTAACTATGGAGAGAGATCCTCCATAAGCCCTTACATGGGTAGTCTACATAACCATGTATTATCCCTCATGTATTAATCACTACCCTCATTTCCTCTCCTTGTTCTAATTTTTTCAACCACTTGTGTGTCTCATGTTTAGACTCTAAACTGATCGGGGAGTGACTGTCTTAACACAATGTTTGTTCAGTGCCTAGCACACTGGGACCCCAATTCTGATTATGCCTTCTGGGCACTGCTAAAATATAAATCTATAGGCTAATTTACATAAGGGATTGTCTACTGCTCTATCTTAACTTGGGGCACTTGAGAACAGGACTGGATTTAACAGTTCTGTGGGATAATCTCAAAAGGTACTGCAATGTTGGACATTGGTCAACTTCAGCATGTCATAGTCCATCCATAACCTCCTTCCAGCAAGGCTAAGTAACTAGTTTAATGTCTTGAGAAGTCTATTGCACAGTTAGTAGCTACTATTTTCCCATGGTGCTTCAGTTAGCTTATTTGGTTAGCGGGCCTTTAAAAATTCTGCTTTTATTTGTATTTTGGGCATAATATTCAGCTGACTCTGGGTAAGATTAGTTTAACTTTCATATCAGAGTGTTTGTAGTTTGTGTCCATTACTGTTTTGGGATCTTAACAGTTCAGAAGAATTTTAACAGTGTTGCTTTTCACTAGGTTATCCACCAAAACAGAGTTATCATCCATTACCCCTTGTAAATGTTTGTGAAATCAGACTCAAAGACATATCTAGTTATTAGTTTTTCTAGATATTTACCTTGGCACTGACTCCACTTGCATTCTGGGGCAGTTCCATTAACACAGTCATCACAGGTTTTTAAATCTGCACAGCTGGCTGAAAAAAGAAAACATTTAATTATGGGCCAGTTGATCATTATCAGGAGAGCAATTCTCCCAAACATAATGGGATTTGTTTTCTGGAATTTTTTAAACCCCAGATCTCAGTTTTACTTATTAGCACCTATGAATGGAGGACCTCCATAACATCCTCAAAAGTATTTACTTATGAACTGAGTCAATTCCCCAGCAAAGCATCTTTTTTAAGATAAGAAGCTGTAGCACAGAGAAGTAACAAGCCTAAATTCACACAAATCTATGGCACAGAACCCAGATCTGTCGACATCTAGTCTTGTGGTTAACCCATAAGTTTATCTCCCTCCCCCCCCCCAAGTATTGTCAGTGACTCCAGCTACACATGCATTAGGCTCAAGTAGATTCAAGTGCACTTTACTCCTGGTGAGCAATACTATTGCTATTCCAGTGCCGTGCCCCAGAAATGCCTTATGTAGTGGTTTCCAAATATACTTAATAAAGCTTGTGAGAATCTAAATAGAGAACAGAAAATGTACAAGAGTGAAAAGAACGAAGGGTATGCCTATACAGCAAAGAAAAATCCACAGCAGGGCCATTGCAGTGGATTTGGATTCACAGGGCTGGGGCTGCTCCACTGCTATGTACATGTCTGGATTCAGGACTCTAGGATCCTGTGAGGTGGGAGGGTCCCAGAGCTCAGGCTCCAGCTGAGCCCAGAAGTCTAAACCCAGCCATGGATTTTCTTTGGATGTGTAGACATACCCTAAGTCTGCCAACAAGACTTTACAGAAGTATTTTGTAACCTCAGTGGGTAAACACCTTTACTATAAAGGGAAGAGACAACAGAAAATAGAATCAGTTAAAAACTTATGGGAGAAAACAACAATTAATTAATGCTGGCCTAACTGGTATAAACCTTCATTTGGTACAACTGTACCAAGAGAGTGTGGAACAGACCAAACTGAAAACAGTTTTCCTGTTTCACCATACTGGGAACTAGTTTTAGTGGGACTGATGCTGGTTCTCTACAAAGTTATTTGGACATATTAAACCTAAGTGTCACAACTGATTCTCCAAAGACTATGGTAGCAGGACCAAAAGTCTCTTCTGCATGCTGCTGCACAATGAATGCTATCTATTTAAGCAAGAGTGTTAAAATTTGATTTTTCCATATTCTAGAATTCTATCCTGGCTCCTGGAGTGGACAAGTACAATACAGTGCTATAGAGAACAACAGTCTTAGCATTAGGTCTAGTTGCAATTATTCCTACTAACATCTGTGGATGGGGAAGAGATGGAAACTTCCCTCAGGGTTCAAATGCCAAGGTTACTACTTGCACAACTGAAAATCCTGAATACCAAGATTAATCTTTCCTTTCTGCTGAGCATATATCTTCACTCATATGGTGTCTGTTACAAGTAGTTTGAGATAGTTGGGAGAGAAGATACTAGATAACTGAAAACCAGGAATGGCTTATAGGACAGAGGCCACTCACTCTCACTGGGTTTCTCAGTATGACCTGGTACTTCTGTTTTTGTAACCAGAGTCACCAGCTTGTCTAACCCAACCCTGCTTATTTTTTGGAATACTAAAGATTTCTTAAGTTACATCATGCATGCAATGGCAGCCTTGACTTTAAAACTGACATACTGTTTTTCTTGGAGAAACGAACAGCTTCTCCACCTGGAGTGAACACTAAATCAGAAATCCAGTTTAATTAGAAATTATCCTTGGACTGAAACCAGACATGTCCTGTCATCTGGATATGTACACATCCTGTGTTGCTCACATCTATCAAGATCTCAGTCAGCAATGACTTCCACATGAAAGTATGCCTACAGATACTACTGAGATCAAATCATCCAGCCTCTGAAGTTGAATCTGAGCAGACACCTGCTGGCTCAGATAAATCCTCCACCAGACTTCAAACATACAGGACCCTGTCCTAGAGCAAGAAAGCTTGCAGCTGAGCTTTGTCTTACAGCCCCAAAGTACCTGGAGCTTGAAACAGCAGCTCTTGCCACCATCAAATAATAAATTACCTTTAATTTGTAAGTCAAGGCATTCACCTGGCCCGAGTGACCTTTCACATTTCCTTCTGAAGAGACAGTCATACTGAGCCATCTGCACTGATATTTGGCAATGTAGACCTGGTAATCCACATTTTGAGGTGAAAGTATCAACTGGTAAACCTTTCAGCCACATGAAAACTGCAGCAACAAAACTCAGGATTCCAGGGTCCTGAATTCAACTATTTCTTCTGGATAAGGCTGCCTCAGAATTATGAGATGTTTTATTCAAAGACATTGTTGCCATCTCTACTTTCCAGGAAAAAGGGTTTCCGTAGACCTTTTCAGCTTTACCATCTCAAACAATGTGAGGACACATCAATCCTCTTCACATGGGTAGTTGGACCAGCTTTCCTATCAATGACTGTCAATTCCTAGAGACATGGATCCAAAAATCAGCTCAGTCTGCAGTCTCCTCTTCCCTAGAGATTTATATAGCTAATGACCATTCCCTGAATAGAATCAGAATAGCACCCATCTCCAGATACTTCCCCTTAATGCTACACAAGCAACTTGATATGGCACTTCAATGGAGATGGCAGGACAGAAGTTGCTGCCAAAATAAGGCCTCTGGTAACAGCTTTAAGATTCTCAGTGCAGACTGCATTTTCTTTAGACTGCATCATCTTTCTGTACAGTGCTTATCAAATAGGGTCCCAGTCTGTGACCAGGGCTCTGAGACTTCACAGTAATACACAATAGAATAATAAAGTTGTGTCTGCCTGACCGCCGGGGTGCAAGTGTACTACTGCATAATCTCAAAAATGGAACTGTCAACTTGGACCATGAACCTGAATGATTGGCATAAGTCAGTCAAATCTTCCAATGACATCCCAGGTTTGACAAGGGTACTCTAAATTCTAAAAGGTTTCAGGTCAGGGCTGCATGAAATCAAAAGCTGCAATGAGCTCCACAGAGCCTCTTGCTTTCAATGCTTCTGCAAAGCTTTTAATCTCAAAAGGAACTGAAACTCAGTATTAGATTTAACTGACAAAAACTGCACGTTCACAAGGTGCGGCTGACCTGACCTGCTTACATGACAACTGGAGTAGATAATGCTACAGTGGTTTCAGTCACACTCTTCAGCTTTTGAGCAAGGGTGACTAGAAACTGCTCCTCTAACAAAACTCTTCACTTGCAGTCCCACATGGATTTTACCTGGCCCTCCTTTGCTGAAGAGGATGCAAACCCTATCAGGACACAGAATTACTGGCAGAAGTAATACAAACCATACCAAATTATAGGAGGAGTCAATATGATTTAACCATATTAATGGCTCAGGCCCAGTCATTTTGTTTCAAACAAAGCTATAATGGTTTTTAAAGATTTAACTCTATAAATAGCTCTAATTTTGGCCATGTGATTACACATGCTGTACTTGGATCTAGTACAGGGGTCTCAAACATGCGGCCCGGGGGCCACATGCGGCCCGCAAAGCCCTTCCCTGTGGCCCGCAAAGCCCTTCCCTGTGGCCCGCAAAGCCCTTCCCTGTGGCCCGCAAAGCGTCCTGGCGCCCCCCGTCCCCCCATAGCAGTTTGCAGGACGGAGGGGCCAGAAGTGGAGGCTTCTCTGCTGCCTGGCTGGGCCGTGTGTGTTTCTAGCTCTGGACGTCCTAGATTGCTCTTGCTTTGTTTGCCAAACAGCTGTTGGTGGTGCCTAGCGCTTTCCAGGAGGGAATGGGGAGCTGCGTGCTCAGAGGAGGAGGTGGGGCAGGGGTGGGACCTCTTGGAAGGGGTGGAGTGGGGGCGGAGCCGGGGCAGCGAGGGCAGGGTGTGTGTCAGTGGTGCGGCCCCCGGGCCAGTGCACTAGTCCTCATGCGGCCCTCGTGGTCATTTGAGTTTGAGACCCCTGATCTAGTACATTTAACTATTATAAACAGAAGTCATGATATTTTTAGAATATCTTTTGAATAAATTAAGTATGAAATGCTCACCCATAGACATTTGTCATATTTCCCTAAATTTCATGTACCAAGACCAGTACTGAAGTGATTAAAGATATGGTGATCTAGTGGATTAAGCATATGATTAGCAATAGAATGTCTTGGTTTTAATGCCACTGAATTGATGTGAGGCTTTAGCAAGTCACTTCCTCCAGTGGAAAGTACTAATATTTACCTTTTATACAAGAGTTAACAAAGTCCTGTGGCACCTTAAAGACTAACTATAAAGTTTTGAAGCATGAGCTTTCGTGGGCTAATACCCACTTCGTCGGATGCAGGCAGTAGAAGTGTTCAATTGTTCACAAACAGGCAGTTATAGAAAAGTAGGTAAGAGCCAGGGGGGAGGTGAAAAGGTTAGTCCAATTAAGCTGAGCCAGCTTGTTATCTCCGATCAGGGAGTGTGGATTATTCGTCTAGCATTTGAATGGGGTGTGTGGACATGGAGAGATGAGAAACAATGTCTGTAATGAGCCAACCATTGTAGATCCCGGTTCAATCCCAAAGTGTGTGAGCTGAATTTGCAAATGAATTGAAGCTCTGCAGTCTCTCTTTGCAGTTTGGATCTGAAGTTCCCTTTCTGCAGAATGGTGACCTTTAAATCTGAAATAGTGTGTCCAGGCAGGTTGAAGTGTTCCCCTACAGGTTTTTGTATATTGCCATTCCTAATATCTGATTTGTGTGCATTTATCCTTTTTCGTAGGGACTGTCCAGTTTGGCCGATGTACATAGCAGAGGGACACTGGTGGCATATAATGGCATATATGACATTGGTTGATGTACAGGTGAATGAGCCAGTGATGGTATGGTTGATCTGGTTAGGTCCTGTGATGGTGTTGCTGGTGTAGATATGTGGGCAGAGTTGGCATCGAGGTTTGTTGCATGGATTGGTTCCTGAGTTGGAGTTATTGTGGTGCAGTGTGCTGTTGCTGGTGAGAATTTGTTTAAGGTTGGCAGGTTGTCTGTGTGCCAGGACTGGCCTTCCTCCCAAGGCTTTTGAAAGTGAGGGATTATTGTCCAGGATGGGTTGTAGGTCACTGATGATGCGTTGCAAAGGTTTTAACTGAGGACTGTAGGTGATGGCCAGTGGTGTTCTGTTGTTTTTTTTCTTGGGCTTGTCTTGTAGCAGCAGGCTTCTGGGTACACGTCTGGCTCTGTTGATCTGTGTCCTTATTTCCTTGTGTGGGTATTGTAGTTTTGAGAAAGCCTGGTGAAGATCTCGTAGGTGTTGGTCTCTGTCTGATACCTCCAGACCAGCGGGACTGCTATGGGCACCCGCATGGCCCCACAGTATGCCAACATCTTTATGGCAGACCTGGAACAACGCTTCCTCAACTCTCGTCCACTCACACCCCTTCTCTATCTACGCTACATTGATGACATCTTCATCATCTGGACCCATGGGAAAGAAACTCTAGAAGAATTCCACCATGACTTCAACAGCTTCCACCCCAACATCCACCTCAGTCTGGACCAGTCCACACAGGAAATCCACTTCCTAGACACCACAGTGCAAATTAATGACGGCCACATCGACACCACCCTATACCGAAAACCTACCGACAGCTATGCCTACCTTCATGCCACCAGCTTCCATCCCGGACATACCACACGATCCATTGTCTACAGCCAAGCACTGAGGTACAATCGGATTTGCTCCAACCCCTCAGACAGAGACCAACACCTACGAGATCTTCACCAGGCTTTCTCAAAACTACAATACCCACACAAGGAAATAAGGACACAGATCAACAGAGCCAGACGTGTACCCAGAAGCCTGCTGCTACAAGACAAGCCCAAGAAAAAAAACAACAGAACACCACTGGCCATCACCTACAGTCCTCAGTTAAAACCTTTGCAACGCATCATCAGTGACCTACAACCCATCCTGGACAATAATCCCTCACTTTCAAAAGCCTTGGGAGGAAGGCCAGTCCTGGCACACAGACAACCTGCCAACCTTAAACAAATTCTCACCAGCAACAGCACACTGCACCACAATAACTCCAACTCAGGAACCAATCCATGCAACAAACCTCGATGCCAACTCTGCCCACATATCTACACCAGCAACACCATCACAGGACCTAACCAGATCAACCATACCATCACTGGCTCATTCACCTGTACATCAACCAATGTCATATATGCCATTATATGCCACCAGTGTCCCTCTGCTATGTACATCGGCCAAACTGGACAGTCCCTACGAAAAAGGATAAATGCACACAAATCAGATATTAGGAATGGCAATATACAAAAACCTGTAGGACCTGCCTGGACACACTATTTCAGATTTAAAGGTCACCATTCTGCAGAAAGGGAACTTCAGATCCAAACTGCAAAGAGAGACTGCAGAGCTTCAATTCATTTGCAAATTCAGCTCACACACTTTGGGATTGAACCGGGATCTACAATGGTTGGCTCATTACAGACATTGTTTCTCATCTCTCCATGTCCACACACCCCATTCAAATGCTAGACGAATAATCCACACTCCCTGATCGGAGATAACAAGCTGGCTCAGCTTAATTGGACTAACCTTTTCACCTCCCCCCTGGCTCTTACCTACTTTTCTATAACTGCCTGTTTGTGAACAATTGAACACTTCTACTGCCTGCATCCGACGAAGTGGGTATTAGCCCACGAAAGCTCATGCTTCAAAACTTTATAGTTAGTCTTTAAGGTGCCACAGGACTTTGTTAACTCTGCTATTCCAGACTAACACGGCTACCACCCTGATTCTTTTATACAAGGTCATTCTAAGAATAAATGTTTAAACAAAACATTGGCTAGGACAATCTTCAAGTACTTATAGTTAAGGCTACGATTTTGTCAGGGATATTTTTAGTAAAAAAGTCAGGGACAAGTCACAGTCAAAGTCAGGGAAACCTGCCTGATTTTTACTAAAAACATCCTGACAAAATGGGGAGGGAGAAGGGCCCAGCAACCTTTCTGTCCCCCCACTTAAGAGGCTGGGAGCTGTAGGGACCCCATTACCCAGTGGCTGGGAGGGCCTTCCCCCACTGCCCTGCAGAGCTGAAACTACCCCACCACCCACCAACTGCTCTGAAGGGCTGGGAGTTGCAGGGGTCCCCCCACTGCCCACAGTGGTAGAGGAGATGCAGCCCTTCCCCTAAGCAGCTCTAGGGTCCCTCTGCTGCCACCAGCTAGGGAGCTATACCTCCCTCTTCCCAACCACTGAGCAACTCTGGGACCTTCTGCCAAGGCCCTGGCTGTGCACAGCGGCTGAGCCACTGCAGGGGGGACCCCTGCCAGCAGCAGTGACTAGGCAGCTCAGGGATCACCACCAATGGCAGGCGGGTCAAGTGTGGAGAGAGGGATCCTGCCAGGCGCAGCTTCTGGGCAGCAGAGACTTTGCTGCTGTGGGGTCCTCCCTTGGTGGCAGCAGCTAGCCAGCTCCGTGACAAGCGTAGCCTTAATTATAGTGATACGTTTTCTTGATACAGGGAGTGCCAATTAACACGCACGTAAACGCTCACTATAGCACATTAAGTTGTCTAGATACATGCAATAAACGACTGTAGATTTGACTGCACGGCTATCAACAACTCCGACGTGACACTTCAGTCCCGATTACTCAAGACCAGGATCTGTGGGCTGGTTACTCAGCTCTGCTGCACTGTTTCCTCCCAGTGGTCTTTGCACTTGTCAACACCAACCATAAATCTCGGCTTCGGGAGACAGATCTGGGCACTTCCTGCACCTGGGGCACGCAAACCGGGTAAGTGTCCCCGCTTGGCCCCTTCCTGCCGCAACAGGGGCAGCAAATGCTGCAAGGGGCGATTAACATCAGCCAGCTGCGCTTTCGGAAACTGGATCCAACCCCCCAGGAAATAACCTGGGCGCGCGGGCAACGGAGGCGGCTGCCACCAACTCTCCCGGGCAGCGCGGAGCGGGCGCCGGGGAAACACGGCGACAGAGCCGAGTTTAGGATCACGCCCCTGCCCCTCCCCCCAGCCGGTGGAGTCGCGCCGGCCACACAGCAGCCGCCCCCCCCCCCCCCCCGCGCTCTGGGGACAGCGGAGCGCTCCGCGGCCCCGCCACAGCGCCCGAATGCCGGGGGGGGGGGTGGCCTGGCCTCCATCGTTCACAACCCCCCGGCCCCACACCCAGCTCCCGCCTCACCTGCCGCTGCCGCCGCCCACAGCAGGGCCAGGCAGGCAGTGGCGAGCAGGAACCCCGGCGTCCGGGCCATGGCTCGGCGTGTGACTGACGGGGCGGCTCGGAGCCCGACGACGCTCGCTCGCTCTCCAGCTCCCAGCCCAGCGACGTCAGGTGAGCGAGTGGGACGGGCGTGGCGCTGACCTATTACGTAGAGCGACTGGCCCCGCCCTCGCACAGGATTCGGCCCGTCCGTTCGCCGCTCTTCACCCCCCGCCCCTCCGGTTCAATGGAACAGTCCCCCAGCCGAGCACTAGAGCGGCGGCAGGACACGCCTCTTCTGCACGTGACCGCATCCGGCCCCGTCTCCCCCCATGACGTCGCTCTAGCCCCGCTGGTGAGAGCGTGGGACAAGCCGTGACCCGCCCCGGCCCCGCGCGCGGAGCTGACAGGGCGGGGCTGGGTGAGCGAGGGGGCAGCTGAGGCTCCGCAGAACCGCCCCGCGCCCCCGTTGAGCACAGACTGACCCGGCGTTCAGCCCATTGGCGTCAGCCCACACCCCTCCCCTGACCCCTCCCCTGCACAGCGACCGCCACGAACCCCCCGCTTGCGTCATCCACGGGGTGGGTCTCACTCCTCCAGCGCCACCGAAACCATCTTTTTAAGAATGCCCGGGACCAACTCCCCTGCGGGGGAGCGGGGACGGCCCTGCACCGAGGGGCCCCGCTGTCCCCGGGACAGTCCTGATGTTAGGGGCTTTTTCTTATATAGGCTCCTACTATCCCCCACCCCTTGTCCCATTTTTTCACATTTGTTTTCTGGTCACCCTACTTGCCCCACTATAGTTAGGATCAGGACTCATCTCCATAACAAGTATATGACGGATTCAGAGTCAGTTTAGTAAAATAAGTATCCCCCCCCCCCACTGTGAGATTTGGAATATGGAGACAGAAAATCTCTTAAAATAAGCCTCCATTCTTACTGGTCAGTTTGACTCCATGTTTGTCTCCAGTGTTTGTAGGAATAGCAGTGCAAGGGAAGAAGTGTACAGCTGATAACATGAATACAGGCAGGACTGTTCTCCCACACAATCCAATTCAAGCCCTATGTCCAGATGTATTTTAGTGTAACTATGTGCAGATTCTTAAAAAGACAGGTTAAAATGCAGCAGTTCACCATCTTCCCTCCACAGTCACCATCTGTACATCACCCACCCAAGAGGTAACAGTCACACTGTTCCCTTAGTTCCTTAGCCCAGGTCCAGAATCCCACTCTTCAAGCCATCTCTCTTGCCATTAATAGACCCTATTTTTTTTATTCTTGTGCCAGGGCTTCCACACTTTTGGCAATCCTCCATGTTCCTTGCAACTCTTCTTTCCTAGCTTCTGCACAGGGTGCCAGTCCCAGGCTTCCCCCTTTCACCTGCAACTTACATTCCTGCTGAGCAGCTGCTCATGGGAACCTGTCTCCAGAATCAACCCTCCTTTCCTTGGCTGAACCTTCCTTAACTGACCCAGTGCATCCTCCTTTACTTTTAGGGCTTCTGAACACACCTTATAATCAGCAGGGTTCCCTAGGTCAGGCCATCTTCTCCTATAGCTCTCATAATTTCTCTCTGCCAGCTTTCAACTGTGACTTTATTAGATGATTATCTCATGCAACTACTGCAGGCTCCATACTCCTCTTTCCTACTCTCTTTTCTCAACTGTTGATTGGATCTTTATAGAGGACAGATGCCCTCTATCAGGAGTCATCCAGAGACCACTAACTAGTCATAGATGAACTGGGCACATTCCCTCTTAAAGGTACTAGTTACACTCAGACAATGCCCCATGAGTACTTCCTACTAAAGGAATTAAGGTGGTTTATGTAAATATTTTTGCAACGGTAAAATGGGCATAATGGGCATCTCTTGTTACTGAAGAGAACCAAACACCATTTAACAAATAAGTTCCCAGTCATTTCTTTTAAGTAGAAAATCTACTAACTGATCCATTTCAATTTTGGCATAGAACAAAGCAGTGAAGGTAATAATTCTATAGTCATGTTACAGTGGGAAATTTTATTGGTTCTGGTTGCCAGAATCCAAATGCTAACACAAAAATCATTGTTATACTTAGCTCTTAAATTTTCATCTGTCAATTTCAGAGTGCTTTACCCACAAAGGTAAAGTAAAAATTCAAAGACTCTTTTGCCAGTTGCAGACATGTTAGAGAGATTTTAATTGTTATGGATTATTTTTGTTGAAGTTCTGGGACACTTTTTCATTTTCCACACTCTTGTCATCCATTTGCCAGGTTCTGCTGAAACCATCTGCTGTCACTACTCCTGTACTATGCCTAAGAGAGATCTTTCATTTCAGAAATTACTACTATGGCAATTGGCAATGAGTTGTGTGCTTAGTCTCATGAGTCATAAATAAAGGTGTTTTTACAGCATTTAGATAAATATTGACTTCTTTATGTGGAACTTCCATACTCATCAAAATTACATCTACTCATTACTATTCACTTTACAAAATCTCATGGATATCTTGGATAATAGGGTACAGTTTATAATTTCCTGTTTTGGAGTAATTTTAGCATTTTAATGGGTTCAGTTGGATCCAATATCTTAATTTGATACAATATGTAAACAAAATAATTAAATATACATCTAGGGACTGGGTCTAATTTTATGTACAGTGGTTTTACTTTGGTGTAGCTTCATTGACTTCAGTGGTAACTTTTGATTTATTCTTGTGTAAGTGAAATTAGACCTCTGATATTCAGAGACTGCCCATTACCACCCTTATGTTGAATTGTACCTTACACCCATGCACTCATTTAAATATTTCTCACCAGTGGCGTAAAGTATGACTTAGTGTGATTCAAGAATGGCAGTATTGGACCAAAGGTAAATAATTGCATCCACTCATCACAATCAATCAATAGCAAATTCATTTATGAAGTAGTACTAACTGGTGTTCTACTTAATAGGATTATTTATAGTGCAGCCTATAGTAATGTAATCTCTCACTGGACATCCATATTTACACAATGCCATTATATAGCTATACAAATTAAGTTACATTCCCAAGCCCATTAGTATATTAATGTAAGAATTTGTGTGAACAAGTCATGTTTAGAATAGAAAAAATATCAAGCTAAAAAGTTATATATATAAAAATGCTATTTTAGATTTTAAAAGTCTACAAAATCTATAAAAGGCTGGTCAGAAACATGCATTTTTACACATTACAGTTAAAAGATAAATTGGCTTGTAATCAAGGCACAAGAACGCCACAGTTAATAATTTTACATTCTACTACAGGCCTTTCATTGTATGTAGATACATCTTCCAGTTTCTGAAGAACTTCGGTACCTTCAATCAGCTGTCTGAAGTAAAAGGGGGAATTATATATACATAAAAAGTCAGTAAAATTATGACTATCTGATCACTACCATAAAGCGCTACAGTTTTAGTCATCTATTTGACCATTTGAATTCCATGGTAAATCATTTTCCAATACAAGTTATGTTAAATGTGCATGATTTAACAAAAACTGTAGGACCATACATATGTATAGATGATATATATGGGTAGAGGATCAAGAAAATACACTAACAACAATTTCAAGGTCGGGAAACTATAATTTACTAGGAATACAACTGTGTTATCTATGCTTTTAAAGTAGGGAGTTCCTGGTAAGATG
Organism: Sternotherus odoratus; assembly: GCA_032164245.1. Classification (NCBI taxonomy): domain Eukaryota; kingdom Metazoa; phylum Chordata; order Testudines; family Kinosternidae; genus Sternotherus; species Sternotherus odoratus. Next base: position 66,787,172 of record JAVMKO010000003.1, read on the forward strand.
ACAAGAGAGTCCAGTGTCCATTGTAGAATGAAAGTCAAATGCCACTGATTTAAATACATCCATTTTTTTTTTTTGGCATGTTATATATATTTTTTTCTTTCTTTCTTTTGAAATGCTATACTCCTCTATGGTGCATTAGACGATAGCCACCCTGGCATGTGAGTCTAATGCCCCCCCACACACACACACACTTCTAATCTCTTTATGCTAGGAACCACTAACTGGGTAAACGGATCTTGAAATCCTGCCTCCACTGAAGTCATTGGGAGTTTTGCCATTTCTTTGATGGGGCCAGGATTTCACTCTTAGCTCTGGCTGGCGAAGGATTCCCCTGGTGCAAGCAGTGCAGAGGCAGCAATCTTTTGGAAGTTGCTTTTTTTTAGGCCAGGTGTATGTTAGGAGCACTTTATCAGTATAACTGTACTAGTACACTGTACTGACAAAGTGCTTTTAGTGGGGATGTAGCTTATACTGGCAAAACTATACTTTTCCCAGTATAGCTTATTCTAGCTTGCTAGAGCAAAATACACTACCAGTAAGAGTGCAGTTTTGCAGGTATAACTGTCTAGGGATTTTTGCTGGCTCAGCTACGTCAGAAATAGCACCTCATTACACCCCTGAACAACACAGCTATTATAGCAAAAGTCTACTGTATAGACCTGTACATAGGCAGGGCCCCCCGACCTGCCTTATGTTTTGCCAGGAGTCTCTCCAACCCCTGGCATAGCTTCAGACTGGGAGGGTGCAAAAGTGGCTTAAACACTCCAGCACTGAGAGTTCGGTGCTGTGCCTCTCAGATGAATCTCAGTCTTGGGCAATGGTGTCTTAGATAACTAGGAGTATTTTTAAACATTTTTTAAATTACATAGCTGTAGTATACATACCCAAAAGCCACATATTTTTTATCCAGATAGGGAGCTGGCTGTAGTGTGATATAAAACTGTGAACCATTGCTGTGACGTCCCTTGTTGGCCATCCCAAGAATCCCCTTTTTGTTATGTGGAATGGAAAAGTTTTCATCTAGAAAGTTTACAGTAATAAATTATCATCTGTTTAGTTTGCCTCCTTTTCCTTTTACTCACTGTCACAACTGCCACAGCCCCTCCTTTTCTACAACCCCTTTCTCGCCTCTTACTTCCTTCTCCCTCTCCCCCATTTTTATTTCTTTTTTTCCTATTGTATACTGTACATTGGGAGCCTTTCAGCAGGTCTCCCTTCAACTTGCCCCCAAGTTAGTGAATGGAAACGAAGAGGATTACAGCTTCCTTTTACTCTTGATCACTGAATTCTGCTTCCTAGAAAGGGGTTTAGAAATAATTTTGGGTTAGCATCCCGGGAAAAATCCCTCGTGATAAATATTCAAAATATAACTGCTAACATGCTGCAGACTTTTTAAATATAATTATGACAGCTCTGCTATAGCACCTTTTATCTAAGGATCTCAGAGCACTTGAGAAACAACAGTGTATAGACTGGTTAGTATTGCTCCTATTTTATGGATGAGGAAACTGAGGCATGTAGAAGTGAATAGCCTGATTTTCAGTGGTGCTAAGTACCCATAGTTCTGAGCCATAATGACTTGTCCTGAGTCAGACAGTAAGTCAACAGCAGAACCAAAATTAGAACCTAGAACCATTGTCTCCAAGACTCTCATTCTAAACCTCCATATTAACCTCCAGTTGCTATTTTTTAGGGAACACTAAGTTCTGTCATGTTCTGGGCACTATATGATTAAAGGCCAGATGGGGCTATGGGATGGGATAAAAAGGGAGAGAATTGGCAGTGGTGACAACACTGCAGTTTCTGCACTTGGCATTAAACGGATGATGATGATAAGAAAGACCCAGTGCTACAATTTTCTTTCCACCTCCTCTCAGTGTTACGTGCAGTGATCAGAGAAAATCCAAAAATCCAGTGCAGCCATTGTCACCAAAGAGCCTACTTTTCTCACCAAAGTACACATTACACAATGCCATGCTTAAACACGATTAACTAAACCACATAAAACAGAAGCCACTTTATCAGAACAGCTTACAGTAACTGACATGTTTATTTATAATACTCACTGCTGTTTGCTGCATATGGAGTTAACAAGAGCACATAAAAAGCAAAATGAAGTCAATGGAGTTACAGCAGGGATGGGGAGAAGAGCTAACAGAGCAGAAAGGTGATTATGCAAGGAACTGAAGGCCCCGACAAGTTGTTTAGGACTGTTGTGAAAGGCGAGGGGATTAGTTGTGGGATAGAACATGGCTGGAGTGGCAGGTAATTTAGATATTTGCAGCAGATTTCAGAAGGATGACAGGCAGCTGTCATGCAGGAGATGGAGAGTTGTTTAGCAAGTACATTCATAGCACAAAGAAAGAACAGATTTTTAATTGAGGAAGTCTGAGTGGTCCCTAGATTTTATCCAGAAGCATTCCATGGTGCAGAAGAAAAATGGATACAATGTGTAAGACACATTTTGGAGGTGGGAGAGCCCAAGGAACAGAGTGCAGAAGAGAAAAAAAACATTGATGAACATGAGTCAACTGAGGAGAGGGGGGCCAGGAAGGGAAAGAAAGGGTGGAAAGCATCAGTGAATGAATGCCTGTGGACAGGAGGTCACAGAAGGAATGTGAGATATGCTTGGGGGATGGGGATGGTGAGGATGATTTTCAAAGAGAGGGAATTCAGCAAGAGGGATCAGCCACATGTGAAGACCACATTGAAAGTGAATCTAAGGTAGTCTGTGGAGGAATTGTTACAGATCTGCAAGCTGAAACATCTCTAAGCCCCTTTACTGATTAGGTTGATATGCCATATTGTGTAAGCCAGGACCCAAGGAGAGCTGTCTGCAAACTTAAATCAATGATGGAAATTTGGGCTGAAGACATGAGTAGGGATTTTATTCTTCTTCCATGTTTTGGTATTCTTACTCTGCTTGAGGGCTATTCTCCCAAACTAATTCATAAAAATGACAAATTCTAAATGAAGCAGTTGCTCCTATGCTGCTGCTTGTGAATTACAATGATGACTTCAGCAGTCTAATTTTGGATTAAGCTTCTTTCTTTTAGAAAATGACACTTCAGTCCAAGTAGTTCTCTGTAATTACCTCAGTACTTTGAGCTAATTTCAGGTAAATGTAGAAGCATCCCATTCATTTCACAAAAAATTGCAGTGAATGGATGTTTGTCAGCCGTGGACATTCATAGAATGGCATCTGTCACTGTTCTCAGACAGCAAAAATATCTGTGTAAATAGTTTGGTGGAAAACAGTAGGAAAGCCATATAATCATCACATTAAAATTCCATATCTGAGTGAGCACCTTTGTAAAGGACTGAAAACAATGATTATCTTAATTTTAAAAGAGGGTTCAGTGTGGGCAATCTTCTCTTTTGAAGAATCGATATTTGTGGTGTGTAAAAGAGGGTAATAAAATTCCTTTTAGGGACAATTATAAGGTTGACAGAACTCAAATTAAGTCTATTTTAAAATTAAATTACTTTCCTAATCCTAGAGTATCTACTGTCACCTCAAATAAAGTTACAAGAGTGATAAAAGACAAGCTTCTCTCCAAGATAACAAATGAGTACTGGGTTTGTCTGGAGGAACAAACAGAGTTGCAAGTCACTAAATCCTCTAATTCTAATCCTGACTCTGCCAGTGTCTTGCTGTGTGGCCTTGGGCTAGTCACTTAACCTCTCAGTTTTCCCTATCTGTAAAATGGAGAACACAGTACTTCTCTCACTTGGATGTTGTGAGGATTAACGCTGGTACAGCATGTTGTATATGTAAAGCACTATAAAATATTAAGGACTAGATTGTGGCAGTTATGCCAGTCTTGCACAGGCAGTATGGAGCTACACCAGTCCAGGAGGGGCAACAGCAGAGGTTGTGCCTCAGGTACACACATCTCCCCAATGGGGCCACCCAGTGCACACTGCTGTTTGTTTTAGGATTGTCCAGATTGTTCCAGCTTGAAAGCTCACAGTTTCCAGAACAGCTCTGGAGCAGGTGCATTGAAAGAGAACAGATAAAGAATAGCAGATGCACAGAATGCAGTGTTCCAGTATAGTCTGCATACAATATCTATGCGGTGTGGGTGGGAAAGAGGAATCAGATGAAGATTTCCAGCATGTTATTAAAATATTTTGGTTTCCATTGATTTAGCTTATAGACCTGATCAACGGTTTCCTCAGGAAACAGGTTACTTTCTTGCTGAGAATCCTGTGTTCTGAGGATCTATGCGTCACACTATTCCATGTGCATATGTGATATTGAAGGGAGGACAGGCCACTCTCCAACTTTCTCTTGCCCAATTTTTGGTAGGCAATGTTCAGTGCTGCCTGAGGGCAAGTGACAGGGACTGTGAGAAAAGTTTGCAGGCTTTGTGGGAAATCACTTGTTTAATTTTCAATGACTTGAAAGTTCCTGTAAACTTTCCTGCATGTCTATGCTACTTCTCAGCAAGGCCTCACTGTGGCAGTAATTCAGATGTTCTTAAAAAACAGTCCTATTACCTGGATGTAGTTTAAATGCAAACTTTGGCCCTTTTGCAGTTTCAAGGTGCGAATCACTTCTTGTCACTGAAAGCTTAGCTGTCTTTGAAAATGCTGAAATAAACTGGTTAGTCTCAAAGGTGCCACAAGTCTTCCTTGTCTTATTTGAAAATAAAGACTGCAGTTACACTTGGTGGGTGAGGTAATATCTTTTATTGGACCGACTTCAAGAAGAACACTGTGTGGCTCGAAAGCTTGGTCTCTCTCACTAACAGATAAATAAAATAAAAGCTGTCCAATAAAAGCTATTACCTCACCCACCTTGTCTCTCTAATATCCTGGGACCAATGCGGCTACAACTACTCTGTATGTATGCATGCAGTTACACTTGGCAGTTCTGAACTGTTGGTTGATGGCCAGTTTGTTGAAATGTGGCATCACTTGCAACACTAGTGGTAAGAATACTTTATGCAAGAGAATATAGATTAGTTCCCAGCTGGCTTTAACTGTCCTAAAATATCTTTATGGCTAATTGTTAATCTAAACAGACCCTCCCCCCTTTAAATTCCTGCTCTACTATATTTGAGTTGTTTTTCTTAACTATTGCTCTGTCATTGACAATTATTTTATTACTCTCTATGATTATAAGGGTTTGCACCTTTGATATGAAGTTATGATATGTAGCTCCTGTTCGGTAATTCTAGATTCTCATCATTAGAGTTGAGAGACTAAGGGTCTGCCTCTGATCTCAACATGGTGTAAATCATGGATTATTCCATAAAGTCAAAATCTGGTCCTAAGACACTTAAGCTGCCTGATTCCAGTTTTCTCAGAGTGAAAATCAAATAACTTCTATTCATTTCAGCATTTTAAAATCCTCCCAGTATAATGATGTGACAGAGGCCCACTGGTGACAGCTGGCAAAAGTTTTGCTGTTCTGTGACAGCAACTCCTAACAGGCTTGACAAACTCACTATACTTAGCGCACCTCTTTCATAGTATTTATGCATGAAGAAAATTATGTGAGGTTTACATGAATGCTGGTGCCCCATCGGTTATGAATATTGTCATAAAATGTATGCACATATGCTATTTAAAAGTTATATATGTATACTAAATATACTAAATATATTCCTGAAGTCTGTATTAAAGGAGGGTACACGAACAGGCTTCTGCCAGACAAAGAATGTTCATTCACCAGTTTCTGTTGGTCCACAGGTAAAGCACTGTAAATAATAGTAGGGAATCATTTACATACAAAGTCAACAGGAGGATGTGAAATCAATAGAAAAAAAACACAAAGAGACAGGGGTTATATTGTCATTGAGGACAGAAGAAGAACTTTAGGATATAAGCAGAAGGCAAGGAGACACCCTTTTATCCTACACCTTGGAAGTAAACAGACAATGCATTTACATTACTAAAGGGGAATCTCAACCAGCCTTGGTAGGAAATGCTAAAAAAGCCTTTGGGTGAAATAAGACTGCTTTAGACAGGAGGTTAGCCTCTTTAGTCTCTAACAAACATGTACTATACATATACTATACATGTTAGGCACCTCAAAGACTAACTAAATTATTGAAGCATAAGCTTTCGTGAGCTAATACCCACTTGGGGCTAATACCCACTTACGAAAGCTTATGCTTCAATACTTTAGTCTTTAAGGTGCCACAGGACTCTTTGTCATAGTGAGTCAGTGGCAGAGCCAGGATTACCAGTGAGAAAATCAACCCACTAAACTAGTCTGCCAGGAGACCTATGTTAATAACAAATAGAGAATAATTGTGACTGATATGAGAAAGTCTGACACCGCTGTTAAGATATAAGTGATGAAAATGAAGGGGAAAAAAAAACCTAACTAAACCTGAGAATACTTCAGTGAAAATCCAGTTATGTACCTGAAGTTTGGCTTATGCATGGTAACATAAATAAATCTAAATATACCTTCAAAAGTGGGTCCATAAATTGACTCCCCACCATCTCCTCTTCCAGCTGTTATGTCTGTATGGGGTTAGACAAAAGTGACAGAATACAAATATTCACCACTGGTATTAATTGGCACTTTCATTAGGCAGTTTCAACAAAGGTCAAGGACATAGGTCCCGACCCTGCAATTGTTAATATGCAGGTGGACTGCTGCACCTGTATGGAACCTGGTTTGAATGCAATGGTCTCCACACAGGTGCAACAGTCTGCCTTCATGCTATCAACTGCGGGATTGGGGCCTTACTGGAATTGCAGAATGAATTAATCTCTGGCTCCAAGAGGTGAAGTCTCCAGAAATAACAACTCCATATATACACAATAAGAAACATTATATATATATATAAAAATACCTTCTTGCTGCTATGTTAATACAAGTACCTGCATATCTAGCTTCCAATGTTTAGTAACATACTTCAAGAGTGCTGCTGGACTGAGGTACTAGTCTTAAGAAACAGATTGCAGTATATGAAAATGTGCCACAGTGAACACACCCTGTATTTATAAATAATCACCTGTGCTTAGAACAAGGAAAGATGAAAATAAGGATCTGATCATATAGCAAGTCAGGGCCAGCAAGCCTTTAGTAAACTCCCAGCCGTTACACAAAGCTGACAAACACAGGAAACATAAAAACAAAATTGAAGGGTTTGATAACCAAAAAAGTTTGTGCTAATTTATTTAAACTCTTGTATATGCCAGTCAGGTAAAAGGAAATCATCCTCAGAAGTAAGCCAATTATTTTAAGTTTCTCTTCTGGACCTCATATGTATCTCTATTAAATGAGTTACTTGGGGAAAGCAAAAATGATATCTTGGAAATCTGATCTTAAAACAGTATTAAGTAAACAACGTTTGGAGTAGGAAGGAAACACAGGGAAGAGATCCACGGAGGTGAGAGAAGAGAAGCTGAGAGGAAGAATGAAGGAAATCCCTTCAAATACACCTAACCATGTTTACTTTTATTGAAATGCTGTTATCTTGGATTACCCATTTACCAAGATTCATAATTATTTTCATGCACAATCCCAATGTTCAAATAAGCTCCATATCACCAAAACCTTTGGATATCCATGACTGGTTAAATACTTATGTGAAGTGACATATATACAAAACACATAGGATATTTCTTATGGATCTTCTCAGTGTTTAAATGTTTCCCGCTAATTCCTTGCCAAAGAGCTTTGTGAAAAACTTTTGGCTAATTAAAAAAATCATTATGGACTATTGATTTCTTATCAGTGTTTTGTCTATAATTAGGGAACATCATCACTAAGAGAGAAGCACTGCTTTTTGTTGTGTACACACCTCAGTTAAAACCTTGTCCATCACAAACTGGTTACATCTCTAAGTTCAGCTTTATTTTGTTGGACAAAATCTATTCTTCAGGTTGATTATTCCATCCAAAATCTGAATTACAACGGATTTACAGAAGTTTTAAAACATACCTCCTCCTTGTATCCAGCCATTTTTTACTAATCGATGAAAAATTGACTCTTTATAAGTAAGCTCCAGACCACTGAGAGAGGTTCCTGCTTTTCCTGTACACAAACAGCGAAAATTCTCACAGGTTTTGGGGCACATATCAGAATAGAGCTGCCAAATGAAGGGAAGTAAATTTATCAATAACTTCAAAAGGTCAGATCCTGCAGCCTCTCTCTTGAGAATAAGGGCTGCAACACAGGTCTCGTGTTTGCTCTTTTCTTCTATATCTTACCTCAAATAACAAGGTGCCTGTGGGCTGCTCCTGAATAGCTATGTCCAAGTACACAAACATGTGCTGTTTAAATCAGGGGGAAAAAATCCACTTTTACAAAAAAAGGTCAAATATCTCCTAAGTGTTCACTATTCTGATGCAAGACAGTTTCGATGCTCAATACAATGGTCTCAGTTTTCTTTTTATAATGAACATCTAAAATGGACCCATAATTAGGTATCAAAACAGCTTTTAGAATTAATAAAATATTAGCTATATAATCAGTATTTTAGGTAAGTTTCAGGTCATTCCTGGACAAAACCCCCTGTTAGGGTGCACTAGGAGACATCAGTCTGGGCCCATTTCATCACTGGGATAAGAAGGTGCAGGTTCACTAAAGTCCACGTAAGTTCAAAACCAATTACTCCATCGTAACACTGACTGCTACACCAATGGAATCATTCTGCTAGATAGCTGATCACTGGTCAGATATAAGAAGGTAAATAATTAAATTCCAGTCAGCAAGAAGAAAACTTAATTCAGCATTTTTTAGGATAAATTGATCTCTGATGGGAAAAGGACATTAACAATTTATGACAACATAGTGTTTGGAAAAGCATTGAAAAGTTCAGCTGCTTATCTGATCATGCTGGGTGAAACCATGGCCCCACTGAAGTCAGTTTTTGCCACGGACTTTGATGGACCCAGGATTTCACCCCTTGAGGGTATGTGTACACAGCAGCTGGAAGCAAGCTGCCCAGCTCAGGTAGATAGCCTCAGACTAACGGGGATTGAATTAGTTCACTAATAGCAGTATGGACACTCAGGCATCTCAGGTTGGAGTTTGGGCTGCCTAAGGTGACCAGACAGCAAGTTAGAAGAATTGGGACGGGGGTTGGGATTAATAGGAGCCTATATAAGAAAAAGACCCCAAAATCGTGAATGTCCCTATAAAATTGGGACATCTGGTGACCCTATGGCTTCCAAGCCTAGGGAGTTGTGTGGACTTGAGAGCCCAATCACTAGCCTGAGCTGCAACATCCATACTGCTATTTTTAGCCCACCAGCTTAAGCCCTGCTAGGTTGAGTCTATATACCCAGAGTGGGAGGCTTCCTTCTAGCTGCAATGTAGACATATTCTGAGTCTATTAAACTGGTCTGGAAATCTCAGATCTTTACTCATGAGATTCGTAGCACTTTTGATTTTGGTCCTGGCTGAAATTTCACAAGAGCATTCCTTTATTTGGCATTTCAGCAGTTTTCATTCCAGTTCTGATTAGAAACAACTTAGCTCCATTCTGTCTATATTCCCTGGATGCTGAGTGGGGACATTTTCTCCTTCCTCTTCCTCCTCAATGCTAGTAGGAGATGGCTTTCCACAATTTCCCTCCCCTTTTGGCTGCTGTGGGAAACAAAATCCTCCACCTCCATTCCTTGGGTATGGAGACAACTCTTCTTCTTTTCCATAACTCTGGTGGGGGATTTCAGTGATTATTTCTCTTTGCTGTACCTTCCATGTGGTGGTGGGAAGGAGGAGAGGAACTAGACAGTACAGTTGTCTCATTTCTTGTTGGGTTTGACATTTTTCCCAGTAAGCATGAGGGAGCACTCTGATTAGTCCTCTGCTCAAGATCACTAGTCAGCTTATTTCACCAAAAGTCCTTTAGTATGAGAGCAGCATGAACTTCATTGTAAGTTTATGGTCTTAGACATTGAGTGCGCAAATCAAGAAGTCAAAAACTAGGCGGCAACCCATACTGCAGATTTATATGGATGGATTTAAGAAGTCATGTTTAGAAAGTATCAATCCCTCCTATCCCTTCCCTAGACCTCACTACTCACCAAATCACAAGCAAACAAGCAACCCATTGATAAGTCACATCAAATAATTAGTTAGATAGTATATACCTGGTAACAGACCCTACAATTTCTTTTTAGAAACCAGTGTAACCTGCCTTACTGTTTTGCATATGTTTGGTGCAAAAATCCTCAGTAATAGCTTGATAAAGTGCCGCGGGTTTAAAATCTTGGTAGTTCCACTTGTCATAAGCCCATTTGAGCAGCTCTTGTTCATTTCCCAGCAGTTGGCCATCAATAAAACACATCACACTGGAGGAATACTCCCAGGTTTCACCTTTTAGTTCCTGAATTTAGAAGAAAAAATGAAAACCTGCAGGAATTACACTTTGGATTTAGTACAGAAGCAATCAGTAGTACAGACTCAGATCCCATGCTGATGAATGTGGTATAAATACCTAGTTAGATGGATTTATTTTTTTCATTTTGTTAGGTGGTGTTTATGCTTTCCCTTCCCAAACTCCAGCCCCCTGAAAAACACCACAATGAAAAATAAAACATAGGAATCATAAAACTATATTTTGCAACTTCTCCTGAAATCAAGAATAAATGTCCGAAAATTATAGAAGGTTTTCCAGAATCCTGTTAGAACAGAACATGATTATAAAAACAATTATTCTGGTTCCACTTTTAGGTCAGCTTGGAGGTTTGCTTTGGCAAAACCCATTCACCAAACTAGGTGTAACTTCTATAGTTATCTATAATTAACCAAGGTTTCCCCAAGGGAAGCAAGGATTCTAAACCACATTTAACACAGTCACATGTATTTGTTGAGCCTTGAGTCTGTAATTGTACTGATTTCTTTATGAGACTTATGAGACTCTCCCACCATTGCTTTAACGCTTATGCAATTTCATTAGTGCAAGTAACAAGTAACAGGAGGTATACCTCCACATCATCCTCCCAGGTCATTTTCTGCAGGCAGGAGCAGGCCTGTGTCCCATCATATCTGCAACTCAGCTACGTAAGGGCCTTCACCTAGTTCACTAGTTCCTGCAGCACAGCCCGATCTTGGGTGGCCTGCGTCACCAGCAGGTGATTGGTCTCTTGTTGCAGCCGCATGGCCTCTTGTTGGGCAGCTGCCTGGACCCGAGTAGCCTACTGCTGGGCAGCAGTGGCTTGCACCAGTGCTTTGACCATGTCCTCCATCTTGGGGCAAGGTGGTCGTAACCCACCCTTGATTATGTTCACGGCACAGAAATCCCACTTCTAACACAATGTGTGACAAGATGGCTGATGTTCATACGGTATGTCCTGTGCTTTTCAGGAGATGCCACCCCATGCCCCTGCTCTTGGGTGCCAAGGGCCCTGCTAGTGGCCTGGGAAGGTAGTAGAGGGAAGCGGAGGAGAGGTCTGGGTTTTCTCCTTGTTCTGAGTCCCAGCCCCTCTCAAATCCTGGGGGTTTCTTATTCTCTTTCCCCTTGGGTAGGATTACCATCTGTCCTTAAATGCTGGAGGAGGGAGTCTACCTTCCCGGCCAGGGCAGGGTCTCCTTAACTTTGGTTCTTTGGTCTTTCAAATCTCACAACACACCTTGTCATAAATATAAAGGGAACTGATTAACCTGTAAAGGGTTAATCAGTTCAATAAACATAGTTGGTACCTGACCAGAAGGACCAATGGGGAAAGAAGATACTTTCAAATCTGGAGAGGAAGGGGGAAAAGTTTTGTTTGTGCTCTTTTTGTTTGTTCCCTCTCAGGACAGAGAGAGACCAAGCAGGTAAACTAGTTCCTAAAGATACCTGAAATGATGCATCTAAAATTAAAGAAATTGTACATAAAGGCAAGGAAATGATTATCTTTTGTTTTAGCTTGTAAATTTTCTCTATGCTAAGAGGTAGTTTTATTCGTGTGTTTTGTAACTGTGAAGTTAAGTCCAGAGGGGAGTCTTCTGTATTTTAATTCTTTTATTACCCTGTAAAGTTACCTTCCATTCTGATTTTGCAAGTGTGATTATTTTACTTTTTTATTTATTATAAAGTTCTTCTTTTAAGAAACCGATTGATTTTTAGTGTCCTAAAAACCCAAGGGTCTGGTCTGTGCTCACTTCGTTAACATATTGGTTAGTATATTATTCTCAAGCCTCTTCAGGAAAGGGGGGTGAAGGGACTTGGGGGGATATTTTGGGGAAGTAGGGAATCCTAGTGGTCTTTTTCCTGAATCTTTGTCTATATCTCTTGGTGGTGCCAGCAATACCATCCAAGGACAAGGAAAGGATTTGTGGGAAGTTTTTAACGTAAGCTGGTACTTATAAGCTTGGGGGGGGGGGGTGTCTTTATGCAGCTTCCCACATCTGTACCTCAGAGTTCAGAGTGGGGAGGAAACCCTGACACACCTTCAAGCTCCTTCCTCATCCTTCTCTGACTGCATGAAGCAGGGGGTTTTATTAGGTTCCTGGTAGGACTGTAATTGACTACAGGTGCTCCAATTAATCTGTAGCAACGCTCTCTAGTCTACAGGGAACCATGACTTAATTAGCCTAGGGGTTATATATTTCCCCTCTACCACTGGTGGCTCCTCCATGGAGCTGTGAGCACAGGCATCTACTTGGCATGGTTCACCTCTGTTCCTGACACCTGTCTCTTCTGTGGCATGAGAGAGACCCTTGCGCATGTGTACCTTCAGTCTGCCAGGCTGCAGCCCCTCTTCTGGCTCCTTCAGAACCTCATATTGATTTTCTGGCTGCACTTTTCCCCACACTTGTTTGTTTACTCACACCTGATCCAAGGTTCCTCAAAGTCACAGGACCACCTCGTCAACCTCCTGCTGGCCATGGTGGCCATTCGTGACACTAGGGAGAGGAGGTTGGCGGGGGGCAGGGGGAGGAGGGATGCAACTGTGGGGCTGTCTTTTGTTCCTTTATCCATTCACATATTCGGGCAGAGTTCCTCTGGGCAGCATCCGCCAGTTCTCTCGATGCCTGTGAGGAGCAATGTGCGCTGTCCGGGGTTCTCTGCAGTGTTCCCTAGTTTTAGCCCCCCATGCCTGTTCCCGTTATTACATTTGTTGACCCTGAACTCAGCTGGATTCTGGGTTTAGTAGCCTTTCCCTAGGCTGGGGGTGGGGCTTTTAGCAGTGGGTGAGTTAGCATTCACCCGTGTCCCGGTGCTCAAAAGGACCACTCTACCACTGATAATGTCAAGATGGCTATGTTTAATGCATATTTTACTTCAATCGCCACTAAAAGGGTAAATGGTGTCTAAAGACTAATATAACTAATATTAACAACAATGGGCAAAGAACACAAGACAAAATAGGGAAAAAATAGGTTAAAGAATATTTAGATAAGCTAGGTTTATCCAAGTTGGCAGGGTCTGATGAAATTCAACCTAGAGTACTTAAGGAAGTAGCTGAAGCAATCTTGGATTGTTAGAAATTATTTGATAACTCAGAGGACAGGTGAGGTCCCAGAGGACTGGAGAAGGACAAACACAGTACCTATCTTCAAAAAGGGGAACGAAGAGGAGCCCAGGGCATTGTAGACCAGTCAGACCATTCCAGTATCTTTCCCGTTATCAAAATTAGTCTAAGTTTACTTGGTCCTGCCTCAACACAGGGGGCTGGCATAGATGACCTCTTGAGATGCCATCTAGTTCTACATTTCTATAATTATAGGATATAAAGGACCCTACCACTACCCCCACCCATACAGTTGAGTTCTTAGTGGCAGATTTAGCAGAGTTGTCAAAAGCTGAATGGATGCGCAAAGAGGCTTATTCTGTTTAACCCTAGAAGTGGTCTCCTCAGACTAGGATCCAGGCACATTCGCAGGCCAATCTGGGGAAGTTTGCATTTGCTACTGTAACTGCTGTAAATACTCAGCTTGGCTTTCTAATGCTTCCCAATGTGGTATTTTCTGCAAGCATTACAAATATATTTAAAATAAAGTTTCCACAGATAAAAGGACAGACCATTGCCCTCCTCTTTGGACTAGTATTTGGTTTTCTTCCCAAACCAAAGTACCTGTTTATTTTATTTATTTCTACACCAACCAAACGGTATCATGAACAGGAGCCAGAGATGGTATAGAACACCTTTATCTATTGCATAGAAGATAGCTTTAGTTCTGATTTGTCAAGTGAATGCTAGGTAATTCAAGCATAATTAACTTTAGGGAAAAAAAGAAAAAAAGAGGCACCTTTTTTTTCTCCTGTAAATATTCATGCCATGCAAATTCTAGCAGAGGAAGCATTACAGGCTCTGCAATCTTGGTGGGAAATTTCAGCCTCAGAGCCTAGATTTTCAAAATAAAAAATATTTACTAACAGGCAGTAAATACATTACATTTGTATTCTCTTATCCAAACAGATTTGGATTCAGGCACTGTTTTAGTTTCATTATTTCATGGCAGTTTTTTCACAAATGTAACATAGCTCCCAACAGTTACATAAGACTACACAAACTGTTTTAAATTAGCATTTTAAATGTAAGAGGTTTTTAGCATTTGCAAAAGCTGCTGTTTTCCAAACATTAACTAGTTATACTCATTCTACCCCACTTAGGGAGGGAGGATAAGCAAATGGGGAAACTGCCAGAGACATTGTGTTGCTCTGACATCATCAGTTGCTCTAGACTTCATGGAGAGGTGCAGATGCTCAGCATCTTGCAAGATCAGTCCCAAAGGTACAGAGTGGATCGGGGCAGAGTGAGGATTAGAACTTGGGAGTTCCTGAATTCCAGTTTTTGTTGCCTCTATCATTTTATGAACAGTACATTAGAGAAGCTAGATATGGAACATTCTCATTAGGGCAGTTAGGCTCATCTCCTAGAGTGCAGAATTGTTTCCAGGAGTATATATATTCTAGACCTGTATCCAGGCTGGTTTGCAAGATCTCAATAATAATTTGTATTTCTATAGTACCTCCCATCTAAGAATCTCAAAAAGTATTACAAACACGAACAAATTAGAGGCCTAGATCCTGCGGTGCTTTACACAGATCATGGCCCTACAGCCAGCATAGCTAGGCACTGGATAATCATCCCAGTGTAGGAGGGTTCTACTCAGCCCCCACTCTTTGTTCCCACATTAGCATTTATGCCCAGGGAAAAATGAACAAGGACAGGGTGTACCTTTCCCCCACAGCTGTATCTGCAGCTGGTAAATTTAGGCTGCTCTAAATAAAGATGCAGCCAGCCTGTTTAGGATTAGAGTAACAAAAGGTCACATTTCCACATCTCATCCTAAGCTGCATGGTGCGATGCTTGGTTATGACCAAAGACCTGTGGTCTAAATCTCCCAACACCCCTGGAAGGTAGGTGTTTTTACTCTCATTTTACAGTAGGGGAAAGCGAAGTGCAAAAAAGGTTATGTGACTTTCCTAAAGTTGCAGAGCAAGTCAGATGGTGTTTCATTATACACCTCTACCCTGATATAACACGGTCTGATATAACGTGAATTCGGATATAATGCGGGGCTGCTTTACCTCATTACATCCAAATTTGTATTACCGCAAGCAGTTCCTCTGCGTTCTCCTTTACTTGCTGCAGCTCTTCTTCCCCCCCCCCCCCGCCAACCTCCACTCTGCCTCCTCCCACAAGCGTGCCACAACTCCACTTCTCCCCTCTCCCTCCCAGGCTTGCTGCGCCAATCAGTGCAGAGCCGCGGCAGTGCACTCAGGGGAGGAGGCGGAGGTGAGCTGGGGCAGAGAGCGGTTTCGCCCTCTACCCCGATATAACACAGTCTTACCTATAACATGGTGAGATTTTTTGGCTCCTGAGGACCGTGTTATATCGGGGTAGAGGTGTATTTAAAATCTTGGGTGACATCACATGCAATAAATACTTTAGAGAAAACAATTGAAGGATCCTAACTACCACATGCATGACAACAAAAAATATAAAACCAATACATAGATACCAATGTGAAGAGAACATTATAAATGCATATGTAAGATTGAATTATAAACTCTAAAGGAGAACAAAATGTAGAATTTTAAATCTTAATTTCTTAAAAATAT
This sequence comes from Sternotherus odoratus, assembly GCA_032164245.1. Taxonomy (NCBI): domain Eukaryota; kingdom Metazoa; phylum Chordata; order Testudines; family Kinosternidae; genus Sternotherus; species Sternotherus odoratus. The sequence goes on from JAVMKO010000003.1 coordinate 66,803,146, forward strand.
CTAGGACCACAGTCTCCTAATTTTCTTTGTATTTGATTTAATAATAATGCTGGTCACTATTTTTGTAATCTCCTTTCCCTAGACCCTATAGGAAGCAGAAACAGAAAGGAAGAATTTCAGACTATCTTCTTTCTTCCACTGCAACAATGGCCTGGGAGGAGTTACCTCTGCTGTGCTCTTTGCCACGTGGAACACAGGCTCTTTGAGAAGTCCCACCACCGTCAACTGCTGCAATTTCAGGGGACTCATGGCACCCTCACCCCACCGCACACACGGTCTCCTGGTTTTTCCTCCTTTGGTTTTGCCTCTGCTCTGCTAGCTGCCTAGCCTTGCTCCAGGTCAGCTGGAGGAGAGTGTGTAAACAGAATTCTCCTCACCATAGCAACTCCAGTCACAGGGCTAGTGCTCTGTTCAAGCCTTAGAGATAGAAACTGCGCCTGCACATACATTATACATATCCTAGTGCCCTGGGGAGGAAGGATTGTTTATGTGAGTGCCACTTTCACTGGGCATTTTATTAACATAGTGCTAGATCTTTAACTGCATCTTACAGTGATCTCCTTGGGTGGAGTTTTCAAATTTGCCAAAGTGACTGAGGTACACTAACACAGACAGCTAGGATAATCAATCAGCAAATGAAATTAAAAAACCAGTACCACAGACAAAAAATAAAATAAAGTTATTAGCAAAGCCCTACCTTCTTTGTTTCGAGATGTATACAATTATATTTAGCTGTGTAAAAATGTATATTGTGCCCAGTTTACCAAGCAATCCTGATCACTCTATATTAGTGATCTGTCCTCTTCGTTATTTACCACTCCACCAAACACTGTCATCTGCAAACTTGCAGTAATCCCCCCCACCCCCAGGTCATTGATGAAAATGTTAAATACATAAGGCCAAGAACCAAACTCTGTAGGATCTCACTAGAAACACACCTGGACAGTGATGATTCCTCATTTACAATTATAGTGAGACCTATCTTTTAGCAAGTTTTTAATTCATTTAACATGTGCCATGTTGATTTTATATCAGTCTAGTTTCTTAATCAAAAGGTTGTGCAGCAACCCACTAATTAGTTAAAACCGTATTGATTAGTGGGAAGGGCATGTTAATGTGAAATTGTTTGATATGAGATGTTGTTATAGGATAACTCAGGGGTGGCCAACCTGGATCTGAGGAGTAACCAGAATTTATCAACGTACATTGCCAAAGAACCACAGTAATATGTCAGCAGCCCACCAACAGCTTCCCATCCTGCCTCCCACCCACCAGCAGCCCCACTGATCAGCACCTCTGGAGCTGGGAAGATCCGTTTCTCCCTGGCAACCACAGCCTTGGAGTTGGGGAAAGTCACCTCTTTCTCAAGCCGCCGCAGCCCTGCACATCACCACCTTCTCACCCCACTGCCTCCCTCCAGATCAGTTGTTTTGTGGTATGCATGAGGCTCTGTGCTGGGGGGGTGGGGGGGAGGGAGGGAGAGGAGAGGAGTGAAGGAAACGCAAGCTCAGGGAAGGGCACTGGAAGGGGTGGAGTGGGGGCAGGGCCTGTGGCAGAGCCAGGGGTTGAGCAGTGAGTACCCCTGGCACATTGGAAAGTTGGCACCTGTAGCTCCAGCCCCGGAGTCAGTGCCTATACAAGGAGCCGCATATTAACTTCTGAAGAGCTTCACGTGGCTCCAGAGCCACGGATTGGCCACTCCTGTGATAACTGTTAAGAGAAATTGTATAATGAGGTATGTTGTAGGATGAATACCAAAAAAACCATGTGTCACTGGGAGCATGGAGACAAAGGCTTGGACACCTAGATGGAAGTTCCATCGAGGCTGCTCATTTGGAACTCTGTGGCACCTGAAGTTGAAGTATCCTCAGGCTGGCTTCTGAAGAGAGGAGCAGCAGGATTAGAGAGGCATTCGTGAAATTAAGAAGGGAAGCACTGCTGGGCTTTTATAAGAAAACACTTTCCTTAGTGGAGCAAGAAGGGTTATTGAACACAACTGTTTAATCTGGTTAAATAAAAGGTTAGTAGTTTTTCAAACCCAGAAGCCTGAGAGTCTGTCAGTCAGAGGGTTCTGAAGAACTATGAAGGGCTTTGAAATAAAGAAAAGCAATCAAGATCACTGGCTATATGTAAGCAAGCACTCAGAGGAAGATTAGAGGGTATAAAAGGCTGTATAAGCAACTCAGACACTGTTGAACAAGGCGTACTATGCAAAGGAAAGGGCAGGTAGTGATAATTGGTATTGATTTTATTACCTTTGTTTAATTTGTTATTAAGTTAAATGTCACTATTCCATTATTTTGCCAAGGGTCAATGTCATGTTGACAGGCCTATAATTACCTGCATCATCTCCCATTTATTCTTTTTAAATACTGGCACACCTTTAGTTTTCTTCCAGGCCTCTAGAACTTCCCCAATGTTCCAAGAGTTGTTGAAAATCAGTTTCAATGGTCCATGTTGACCATGAAGTTTGTTGCCTTGACTGAAGACCTGGCAGCTGTGGAGGATTGCTTAAATGGAAGATTATGGCCATTTTTCTCAGAAGTGGACCTACACCAAAAGTTGCACACTGAAGAGGTGATATTAAACAACTGTGGTTACGTGTGCAGATATTTATATTAATTTAAACCTAGATTACAGCAGTTTTGCACATGTAAATTGTCACTTTTTATAAGTCAAGCAAAAAGTTAATTTTGTCTTCACTTCGTTTTTCAGTGCATGGTGTTTAGTTTTAGTATAACAACATGGCTTTCCATTATATGGTGGAATATAAATCTAGTCTTCATTAGAAAAAAGGTGCATCTCTTTAACATGTTAAGCCCTACTATATACAAGGCAGTTGTAGTTTTAACATGTTGAAGTTCGTAGGGTAAGCCTAGGTTTTATCTTGGCCAGCTAGCTGCCTCATATATACTAGGATTTTAACATTTAAAAATATACATTTTTTCCTCATGTTGGCATGACTACACAGCAAAGGTCCCTACAGAATGTGGTATGTTGAAGCTAAGTGGCAAGACTACTTTGTTTCTGATATATACTGGAAGTTGTGTGGCAGCTTCAAGTAAGTTCTAAAATAGAAGTAAAACAAAATGAGTCAAATATAAAAACAGTCAATATTCACCTAGACGAATAGTTCACAACTTTTCCCCCCTCCCCGCAGACCACTTGAAAATTGCTGAGGGTCTCAGCAGACCACCTGAACTTTCCAAATGTTGTGTGAACTGTTGGCTAACTATAGTAAAGCGCTTTGCATAAAAGTGCTATATAAAAAACCGCTAAATAATGAAAAATTTTGTTCTACAAATAAAAGCCACAACTCATATTTTAATATCAGTAGTCTTACCTTTCTAATGCAATGGATGTGCCTTCTCTCCCCTGCCCCGACAGCCCCTGAGCTGGGGAAGAGAGAGGGGGAGAGGGAACGGGAGGGGGAAGGAGAGGGGGAGGGGGAGAGAGACTCTGTCCGTCCATCTCTCCCTGGCAGCCGCAGCCTTGGAGCTGGGGAAAGTCACCTCTTTCATTAGTCGCCGCAGCCCTGCACCCCCTCCCCCATCATCCCTCCACCCTAAAGCCCCCAAGGCCACCACTTCACCTTACATGTGTCTTCTCCAGGGTTCAGGCATCTAATTAATGGAGCCACGCTTGCCTGGATCCCATTAGATAGGTGTCCCTTCATTTTCTTGTGTGCGGCCGCCGAGGCGCGCACTTTAAAGGGAACTATCTGCAGACCACCTGAATAGAGTAATCTTCGGACTACAGTTTGAGAACATCTGACCTAGACCTATATATTTTCAATGTGCCAAAGAGTAATACATAAAACTGTGCTACAGAGACTAAAGCCAACCGGGCCTTTAAAAACCTATATTTATGATTTTTTCTCAAATACAAAAAATATACCAAAATACCACATTCATAATACTACACAAGAATAAATGAAGATGGTTAGGATAAAGGAAGGGAAAGTAACATACCTATCTTCAGGGACTATGTTAAATCATACATCTCTTAAAATCCAGCCCAAATTGCTTGGAATTTTTTGGGCATTCCCTTTCCACAGCATACCAATTATTTGTTATCTGTGAGGTTAGCCATAAAACATCCACAGATCAATATTTGGTGAGGATCGACTTTTCCATTTGCTGTACATTGGAACCATGCTGCCTTGTTACCCGGTAACATCCTGGTATCTGGAACATATTCAAGAATGAAACTTAAGGAAGGATCCAATTTAGCATTCATTAGCATATTAAAAACTAAATTTACACATATTTCCTAATTGTGCTTTTGTTTAGATTACACAAATCTCCATTTTCAATGTTCATGGATTGGTGCATCTTTCTAAAAACTTAATTTAACAAATCTGTCTTCAGCCTAGCAAGGCTAAAGTTTGGTGGGTATGGCTGATGCTCCAGCCTATCCTCATTTATGGTTAAGTGTTGCAATATAGTAATTTAGTATATAAAATTGCACAGTGCTTCAACTTTGCACAGTAACTTTTTCAATTCACTATTACTTTAGGAACAGATCCAGGTTTTTTAAAAGCCATCTCTACCTTTTACTGGAGGTTTCTAAGGTGTTGAAATGAAGGTCTTCCTGTTATTTCAAGGTAGATAACTCATTACAGAAAGTAAAAAATGGTTGCTCACCTTCTTGGCAACTGTTGTTCATGTCCACTCCAATCAAGCGACCCATACACTTCTTGTCTGAAGCGCCTTGGCGAGAGTCACCAAAAGGACAAGTGCCACATTTGTAAGGGGTTTTGGCTGAGGACCCTTAAGGATCGTAAGCAGAGAATTTTCCTCATGGAAGCAGCCCTCCATTTGCAGTCCAACCCCGGGTCAGCGGAGCCCATGTCAGGTGCCTCCTTCTCTGAGTGCAGCACACCAGCACCAGTGGCACACGAGCTGGCACTAAGAAAGTAGGGTAAGGACTCCTGGCACTGACATAAGGCTTCTGGCAGGCACCAATCTTTCTTCTGAGGCACTGGGGATGAAAAGAGGCAGGAGAGGGGTGCTCTACCCCCCTACAACTAAGGAGCCAGCAGTAGGTAGGGCTCAGCCCATCCAGTCTACTTCAGGCCTGGTGCTTCCCAAGAGCTCACTGACTCCTGACCCGCAAAGGGTCCAGTCAAGTCCAGCCCACTACTATGCTCCGGATCATCATGGCCAGGACATTCAACTCCCTTCCACTCTGGAGACTTTTGAGGTGGCGCAGGACCTTATTTGCCCGATGGCACGGTCTTCTCCAAGGAGGAATGAGGCACCGGTGATAAACCGACCACCTTGGATAACTATCCCATTAAAGGGCAAGCCAACGATGATGTCACACTGCTCCCCAGCTCTGCTGCCCCACTTCCCATTGCTGGCTGCCCACATGGGGGGACTGCACCAACACCCACAGGCCCAGCACCACCCAGGACTGCTCCTCTGTGGTCTTCCTTTTCGGAGACCTCAGAGTCTGAGGCGGAGTCCCGTTGTTCAGATAGGTCCAGCAGCAGGAGGTCTAGATCTTGGTGACACCACCAGCCTCTTCCGGTGCCATGGCCACTTTAATGGCAACCACCAGGTCAGGCCCAGGGAGTCTAAAAGAGCCACTATCATCAACCCTAGGATCACAGCCAGGCATCGAGATCCAAGTCATCATTAGTTGTGTCCTTCGCCCCTTTGCAGCAGCTGGCACGAGAGATGCTACTGATACCTTTGCTTGCCACTCAGGCTTCAGCATCAGCAACTGCCTCAGCACCGGTGATACAGCAGCCTGCACAACGTGACCCTCTTGGCGCCAAGGACAGTGACCAAGGTAATTTTTATCTATATATACACACACAAAATGTAATTATAGTTACAGACATACTGTTCCCCCCCACCACCCTTTTTAATTAAAAGAATAAAGAACACAATGAAAGGGTAACAAATTAACAAACAAGCATAGCCATTATCTGTACATTACCAAAGTATGACAATTTTAGATTGTTACTATAATGGCACTCTTATAAACAACACTTTTTAAAAATTATTTTTATAAAAACTCGCTCTATGTTACAAGGAAAAGATAGAATCTGGTTTTATGTAACACTTTTCACTCGCCCATCATTTTACAGATTACATACAGTACAATCCATTTCAGCACTTTGCCAAACAGCAATGATAAATCAGGATGACTGACAAGAAAAAAAAAAAATCAGCTCAATACATCTCAATGATCCATTTCGAGAATGGAAAATGGCACACCTGGTATTCACTGTCTTGCAAGCCTATTCATAGTGAGGTATAGCTCTGAATTGTTTACTGGCATAAAAATCTATATATGAAAAAAAAAAATTCCCTTGGCTTTTTTGTGGGTACTGAAGAAATTGTGCTGAATGATACTTATTTTTAAAAGAATGAAAAGTAGAGAGAAGGTAGATCATATGCAAGAACAAGAGGACAGTCAATGAAATCGACAGGCAACATATTTCGTCTGAAATAGTATTTCAGACAATAAAATTAGCCTGTGGAACTCAATGTCATAGAATATCCCTGAAGTCAAGAACTTGGTGGAATTCAAGAATGAACTGGTCATTTATATAGGTAACAAGAACATCTAGAATTGCAAAAAGAAAGAATATGTAATCAAGAATATCAGAGTTTTAAAAGCAAACCTCTACATAATGGAGGTTAGGATGAAAGTTTCGCCCATGGGATGGTTATGCCATTCGTGTACCCAATTCTATGAAGCAACTGGTAATACCCACTGTAGGAAACAGGATGCTGGATTAGATGGCCTTCTGTTCTGATCTAGCAATTTCAGTGTTCCTAAATGGAACTACAGTAAAACCTCGATATAACGGACTAATTCGGGCGAGGGGGTGTCCGTTAAAGCCGAAAGTCCGTTATTTAATAATTTTTTTTAAAAAAAGGGCTCTGACAGCAATTTTTTAAAGCAACAAACAAAGCAAAATTAGCAAGAATCATTGTCCTGCTATCCAGATTGTGACCTTTTCATAGCCTGCTCAGTTCTTAGTTTTACAAGTTATTGAAGTGTATGCAATAAAAATGAAACCCTCTTCTTATGTGGGCAATATCTAAGTAACCACTACCATAAGTCTGTACTATCACAAGTGACTTTTTAACCACCAGTTAAAAGATTAAAAACTCAATATATGCTCTTTATTGAACTTGAATAACCAGGGTTTTCTCATTATACAATCTTTTAGAATTTAATCTCAGAAAGCTGTGACCAGTTTGCTTCGCAAAACATTTAGGAATTTATATAATAATAAGCATGTCTCAATCCTGAATAAACCAGAAATGTAAGTTATAAAAGTTGCTGACACTTCTCTAGGGGAACCACCATACAATTTGTAAAGTGAAAACTTGACATAGCATTTTATATATGCTGCAATATTTAAGACTCAAACACATTTTATTTTGCAAAGGTATAGCAAGTCGAACTATTTTAGTATGTAAAGATCATTTAAATGTTAAATAATATTTTCCACAGACAAAACGGATAGTTTAATATTTTTTTTTCCTTTAGTATCTTGCAACATCACAATCTTAAGCTTCTGGATTACAGTTACAATATATTCTAGTTCTCTTTTGTTAATGGATTTCTATATTACATATATAGACAATATTTCTCCACCTTGGGAGAGAATTTAGGTAATAAATCAGGTTAATCAACACAATAGTTTTATAGTTGGAGATTAAATAGTGAAGTCAGTTTTAGAATTAAAATTGGTTTTCCCCCCTCCTCCACTGTCTCCCCTCCTCACATCAACTTACTTAAAAGTTGGTACAGCTCCATGGAGAAACTGATATACTTTTTACCCAAATTACAGTAACATTCTCAGTAGCTAGTTGAATGCTTTGTATCTGCAAGATAGTGAACGCCCAGAAATGAAAATTCATACCAATGGCTGTCTAGCCAATGGTGCATACAGCCAGTTACATAGGAAACTTCCTTTGAAAAAAATCCAGTATTTATATTTTATTATTTTACTAGCGAAAATACCCGGCGTAGCTCGGGTCAGTCGGAGGTGGGGAAGGGGCAGACAGCTGAGCGAGTGCGGGGTCCGTTGGAGGGGGGAGGGGGCAGAGAGCAAACCTGACACCCCCACCTCACCCCCCCAACCAAATCCAACACCCCCACCTCACTTACCCCGACCAACCCCGACTCACATTTTCACCCCCCCACCCAAACCCAACACCCCCACGTCTCCCCCATACCAACCCCAGCACCCCCTGACCAACACCCACACCTCACCCCCCGTAGACCAAACCTGACACACCCACCTCACTTCCCCCCCAACCTACCACCACAAACAAACCCGACACCCACACCTCACTTACCCCTCGACCAACCCCGACCCCCCTCCTCACCCCCCCAATCAAACAACCCCACCTTACCCCCCCCACCAAACCCAACACCCCCTGACCAACCCCAACCCCCACCCCTCACCCACCCAGACACCTTCCCACCCCCCCGACCAAACCCGACACCCCCACCTCACCCCCCGACCAAACCCAACACCCCTACCTCACCCCCCGACCAAACCCAATACCCCTACCTCACCCCCCGACCAAACCCGACACCCCTACCTCACTTACCCTCCAACCAAACCCAACTCGGGTCCGTTGGAGGTGGGGAGGGGGCAGAGAGCTGAGGGATTCCGGGGGTCCATTGGAGGGGGGAGGGGCAGAGAGCTGAGCGAGTGCGGTGTCTGTTGGAGGGGGTATTATGACATCAGAACTATGTCACAGAGAACAGCAGCTGCCCAGCTGATGTGATTGGCCTTTAAAGAATTTCACCCCTGGGGGGCGTCAGAGGTGAGATTTGAAAAATTTTCGATTTACGGTCATTAGGACCCCAAGACCTCTAACTGTACTAAATTTCAAGTCTTTAGCTCAAACGGTGTGGAAGGAGTAAGCATACATACGCGCATACATACAGACACCATTTGACTTATATATATATAGATATTAAGGACAGAAGTTGGGTTTTGTCAGAAATAAAACCAGAAATATGAGATACCAATTTAAATCACATGACATTTTTAACCTCAGCCTCAACCTTCAAACTGAGGTAGCTGGCCATATGACATTTTATCAGGATTTTTACATATCAGTGCATTAAGTAACAAATCATTAGTAACTGAACCCCAAGCTGTAGAGCCATGCTCTTCATCAGCTTTTCTTTCTGGAATGTCTTTTCAATACCATTTCAGCACTTTTCCACTAGAAGTCAGGCATTAGTAATGTAAACTGTACACATCTAATCTAGCAACAAAAAGTTGCATTATTTTTAAAATCTATTAAGAGATGCATCATTTTGTAGCTCATGTTCTGGAGTGATTTTATTCACTGTTTCAGTCATAACAAAGAACAAATATTACCTTATATTAAAAGTAATGTGACATTCTGCTTTCAAAGTATAAAAATAATGATTTTAAAATATAAACTGGCTCCTAAACTAACACGGTCTTGCCAGGGAAAAACCCAGGCACACACTTTGCACATCTATAGCGCTATACATCAGAAGATCTTCAAAGTGCTTTGCAGAGGTGGTTAAGCTTATTCCCATTTTGCAGATGAGGAAACTAAGGCACTGAGAGGTTAAGTGACTTGCCCAAGGTCTCACAAGTCAGGAGCAGTGCCAAGAATAGTACTCAAGCTTGCCAGTAGCCAATCTAGCCACTATATCTCATTTCCTCTACATTAAGTGCATTGATTTAAACATTCATTTGAGGAGCAATAATTGTACAACACAGTAAAAAGAAACAGTGAACCAGAGCCGGTCCATGAGTGCATCAATTTTAATCAAAAGCATGAGCAAATTTAGTATTCAATTAATTAAAATAAAATGCACTTAAGACAATGTTCACTGAAATGGTCACACTGAAAATTATATATTTACCTAGAGCAGAGGTGGACAAACTATGGTCCACGGGACCCTCCTGCCCAGCTCCTGAGCTCCTGGTCTGGGAAGCTAGCCCTCAGCCCCTTCCCAGCTGTTCCTCCTCCCGCACAGCCTTAGCTCAGTGCACTGCTGGTGCAAGGCTCTGGGCAGGCTGCCAGGCAACGCAGCCGGTGCTCTGTGCTGCACGGTGATGGGGCTGACTCCAGCCAGGCAGCTTAGCTGCCTCTCCTGGTGCTCTGGGCGGGGCATCTGTAGCGCTGCCAGCCACCGGTGCTCTAGGCAGCACTGTAAGGGGTCGGGGAGTGGGTGAGTTTGTGGGATGGATAGAGGGCAAGGGAGTTCAGGGTAGTGATCAGGGTGTGGGGGTGTGGACAGGGGTCAGAGCAGTCAGAGGGTAGGGAACTCGGGGGGGGGGAGGGGGAGGGGAATGGGGGCAGGGATAGCAGGGGGCAGTCCGGGAGAAGGAGTGGAGTCCCGAAGGGGCAGTCAGGAATGAGAGGAGGGGTTGGATGGGGCAGCAGGGGCAGGAAACCTAGGGGCGTTCAGGAGACATGGAGGGGTAGATAGGGCATGGGACTGGGGTGGGGGGCACGTCAGGGGCTGGATGGGGCAGGAGTCCCAGGGACGCCGGGCCATGCCTGGATGTTTGGGGAGGCAGAGTCTCCCTTAACTGGCCCTCTATAGAATTTCGGAAACTCGATGCGTCCCTCAGGCCAAAAGGTTTGCTTGCCCTGACCTAGAGAGGGAAAGCTCATTAAATGTAAGACATGTGGTGTCAATGTGGTGAAAAAAATATTGGCTATCTTGATATTTATAGTTCAGATAATAGTCATTTTGACCCCCCGCAGAGAAGCCATGCTTGTTGATCAGCATACATCTAGAGTAATAAAACCCTAAAAATAAATGGATTAAAATAAAGGAAACAAAGCCATCCATCAAGATCACCAAGAAATACAACTTCAAATAGATAATCTATTGCAGCAAATGAAATGTGATATGCGTAGGTCATTGCCTGAATGAAGACAGGTATTTAAAAGGAAGCAATGCTAACTTGTATTTCAAAAAGCCTGACCTTGAATCTGATGCTCATGCGATGGGTGATTTATGGACAAAGATTGTGGATGTGATCCAGAAATGTGTATATTTTGGTTCTGTTCTTCACTAATGTGATGGGGCTGGACTGCATTTTGGTTAGTAGGAGACTGACGACTAGGTTCCTGGGTCAGCTGCATATGCTGAGCTCCTGCTGCTAGATGAAGTTCTTCAGTTTGCCCCTGATGGGCATGAAGATGTGCTAATGCTTCCTTTGAAAGAGTGATGACATGCATTTGATCAGATTGTGTAGTCTCTATTTGGTTCTCCATCATATTGATACTTTGGATTTGTTCTACTTGTTCCTGCTGGGCTGCAAGAAGCAAGTTCTGTAGCTGTTGTGGTGGCTGAGTGAGTAGCGCAAGATTAGCAGCTTGGCCTGTTGTCATATTTTGGGAGTTCTCAGCAGTAACAATACTAATACCTTGATTATGACCAGGTATAAAGTTTATGTTATGTACTGAATCTGTGACAAGCAACTGAATCTCTTGTCCTCCAGACGTGGACAGTTGATACTGCTGCAGCTGAAGAATGTTTCTGACCTCCTCTGAGCTATTACTGCTGCTAGGAGCACTGCTTGATTCTTGCAATTGTTTTTCTTTGCTGTGAATTTTCAAATGAGACTTCAAATTGTCCAAGCGTGCAAACTGCAAATTACACTCTGGACAGGAGAAAGGCTTTTTGCCTGTGTGTAAGATACAGTGTCTCCTCTTTGCACTGGAATCCGAGAAACATTTTCCACATATACCACAAGAATATGGCTTTTCCCCTCTGTAAGAGAATATTTTACTTAATCAGAGATACAAATTCTGAGACTACTACTTTTTGCAACGTATTACCTGGCAAATGACTCATATAATAAATATATCATCATTACCATCACCACCAATAATACATAAAATAATAATAAATAATAATAATAATAATATCTGCTATACTGTAGTAGTGCTTACAGGGAGTCATGTAAGAAAAATATTCAGTACTACATTTTCTGGATTCTACTTTTAAGAATTGCACAATAGTGTGACAATGTTTTCCCTAATTTGTTCACATTCAATAGTTAACAATAGGATTGCCTTCGTACAGAAATATTGAGGTTCTTAGTTTTACAAAGCCCTGGTTTGACAAAAGGAGGGGGAGCATAAAAACTGGAGTGATAGATTAATTCTCTTATTTTACATCTTTACTAGCATCTATCATTAAGGATTAATTTTAATTTATTTTGTCATTTCAACTGTTTTTAATATTGACTGAAACATACCTAAAGCCTAATTTCTGGACACATATGGCCTAGGAAGAAAAGAATAGGTTTTGCTTTAATCTGATGGGTTCTTTATTGTGTGCCTTGTAATAGCCCTCCAATGGTCTCAATTTTTATGAGGTTCCTTTATGTGAAAGCTCACGTTCATATGACTGCAAGCCATGGGATACTGTTAGTGCTGTGTACTTTTATCTTCAAAAAAATCAGGTAGCATCAATGTTGGAATTTAACATCAAAACAGGGTTTGACAGTTCCTTTTTAATTAAAAAAAAAAAACCACAGAGGAAAGCTGATCATAAGATATTTCTGCAAAAAATCAGTCTAAAAATCTAAGACGGTTTATTACCCCAAGTCTACCTACAATAAGCCTTCCCCCGGTCTCTGCCTAATTTTTCCAGTTTATTGCATTTTTTGCTTTTAAACGTTAAGCAGAATTTAATATAAACGACACATATTTTAACATACATCTGAAAATACTGTAAAGAACATGAAATATTTACACTTCCATATTGGAAATAAATTGGTTAGACTGCACACAGTAAATCCTAAATATTTCTCTTTTGAGGTTTTTATGCCAAAACAAGCACTAATATCTGAACACCATAAGATTACAACAAAGCATTATAATCTATATCAACTACTTAAGGCCAAATGTAATAGTCTGCGTTTGATATAAACTGGTGTTTTGTTCAGAAACTCTGCTACAGACTTACTACAGGAGTTAATTTAAGGAAATTGTCTCAACAGAAGCCATAGACGAAAATGGTAAAGTAACAGTTATGATTGTAGTAACTTGCTTCTGCTCTCATAGGAGAAGACTATAGTATACATTTTTTGGTATCACTATTTGTTTAATGCTGACAGGATACTAAATGCTATAAAATATACAAAAATAGACAGCCTCTGCCCTATATTAGATGGAATCTCTTCAAGCTTTCCAAAGGAAATTTGACAAGCTCTAAATCAAGAATAGTGGGAAATAGGTAAACTTCATTTTTAAACTTTCACACAGCAATATCTCCTAAAATAATTTGGCAGGATCAGATTAAAACATGTTTCCATGAGAATGGAGGCTCAGGACATTGGCAATAGGATACAAAACTTTATACATCACTGGTTTACAATACAGCTCAAGTTAGTGAAGACCAAAATGCATTACTGGGACTGCTGTTTAGTTGCTTATGTGAAATAAACAGATTACCTCATTTCAATCCCTGCGCTTAATACACACACACAAAACACCTCATCTTCAGAAGTAGCACTGAGAACCTTACTGGCTATTTCTAATATAAAAGTGTATAAATAAATCCTTGATATGAAGCTCTTTGTAGCAGTATTTGAACACTTTGCAAACATGACTATAACCACAAAACGCCCTTATGAGGTAATTAAGTAGTAGTTCTCTCTCCTAAAGAAAAATTTGTTTGTATTGCAGAAACTCTAGAACTCAGGGCCTCATGGTGTTGGGCGTTTTTAATTACCGCAGTGGAACAAACTTATGACCTTTGGTACTTTAAGACTGTAATTGTAACACTGAACCATGTACCTGACTTGGGGTGTAAGTACATGACTGAAATATCAAATGAAGACATGCTACTGAGAAAACATGATAGGAAGCTTGCACTTCCAACTCATACTAACAGTTTATGACTAAATTAAGAGCTAATTAACTGTTAAACTGGCATTTCATGGAGTACTAAAATCCTCTTCCACAAGAAAAATGTTTTGAACCTTCATAACATTTACCCATGCAGTAATCAAATACAAAATTAGAAATTGTGCATCTATCATTTGAACAGTGATGCAAGTTTACTATTAATCCAATACATTGTGATTTTAAAGTGAAAAAACATAAAATAAAGCAGACTGATGTCATGATACATAGCATATATTTCAGGCAGAAGGGCTGATACCTCAAACAAACAAGGGATCTGTGACAACCAAGTGTACCTGACTTTTAAAACACAGGTGTACAGTAACTCCTTGCTTAACATTAAAGTTATGTTCCTGAAGAGTGCTACTATAAGTGAAAATGTTAAGCAAATCCAATTTCCCCATAAGAATTAATGTAAATAGAGGGGATTAGGTTCCGGGGGAAAAAATTCACCAGACATTATATACATATACTGTATAAATCTGAAACAATTTAATACTGTATTCACCAATGATGACTGTGAAGCTTGGTTGAGGAAGGGGCATAGCAGGGTTGGGGCACGGGGGCTTGCCCCGCTCCAGCCACCCGGCACTCTTGCTGGGGAGCAGGGTTAGGGCATAGGGGCTTCCCCCATTCCACCTGCTTGCCCACTCCCTGGCAGGAGCACTGGGCTGAGCAGGGCGAACCAAATAACCTTATAACAGAACAATGCATGACTTTAAACAAGCATGTTCTGTAACAGATCAGCAAGCTAATAACGAAACAGTGTTAACCAGGACAACTTTAAGTGATGCATTACTGTACTCATTTTGTTTAATATTTTTTTCTCCTCTTTAGTCAAGAAAGAGAGTATTCTACAAATAAAACAGGAGAAACTGACTATTGTTAAATTGCTTGTGCACAATGTTGTCAAATGTACCAAATAAAACTGAAAAGATTTTTTTCTGTCTCTGACCTAATCTCAGCTATAAAAATCATAGGTGTTACTTGCAATATTGTACTAGGAAAGAAACTGCATCCATTCTAAAGAATGCAACCTAAATTAATGGCTTAAATTTACTGGGGTTTTCTGTAGAAAAGCTTCCCAGATAAATTAAAACTACATGATAAGATCACTAGAAAGTCTCTAAAGTACACTACTCTCCTCTGGTTAAATCACCACCACCACATCAATAATAGTGGAAGGTTCTGTCAAAGAGGAGAGCCTTACAGCATGCCTAGATTAATCATCACTTCAAAATGTACCTACTAACACTTCAGAATGTAAAAACCACCATGAAAATATGATACAGGACTCATTCATTGATTAATTTCATCATTAAAATCTGCAAAATTTTACACTGATTCAAATATGCTGCACAAAAGTGGGTTAATTTATTTAAATAAAAATGAATACATGCTATTCACAGCATTTAGTAATCAATCAGTACCCACATATCAAGTAAGTGCAGCTAAGGAGCAATGGTTACTAGTGTCATTGGGTAACCCATATATGACATCTACAGGATTAGAAGTTGCGTATCAGAGATTCACTCAATTTAATAAAAATCATGTGTCTCTTGGGTAGTAGAATGATACTCATTCTGTAATAAGGTAATGACCTGTCAAATAGAGAGAGCCAATCACTATACTACTATATATTTCTCTAAACAAAAGTTCACTGTTTTAATTATTGTTTTATCTTCGACATTTATATGGAATTTTAAACCTGCTAAAACTTCCTAAATAAATAGCTTTAAAAAATAAACTGCAAAACTTTACTGTACCGGTGGATTCTGATGTGAGTCTGAAGAGAACTTTTAGCTGTGAATGACTTGCCACAGATTTCACAAGTAAATGGCTTCTCACCTACAAAAGAGAACGGAAACAGACTAAGTTATAATTACTGTAATAATCAATACCACCACCACCAGGCTCTCATATAGCACTTTTCCTCAGTACATCTCAAAGTATTTTAAGTATCATTAGCTATATTACAGATGGGAAAACTGAGTGAAAGCAGTGAACTGACTTGCTCAAGGTCACCCAGGGGCCAGGGACTGAGCCTGGAATAGAACCCAAGTCTCCAGAGTCCTGTGCTCTATCCAATAGGTCGGACTGCCTGCTCATAATTACAGGACATTCTAAATCACCACTGTGCACACTAATAAATGTAAAAGCAAGTTATTCATGCTTGCTAACTCAGGAATAAAGGAAGTTAAATTCTTATGCTTCTAGTGTAAGGCCTGGCTTTCCACGAGACTGCATTCCAGCAAGACCATAACACACCTTGACTAGTGAAGCAGTGCCAACTCCAGGGAATACAATGGAACTTCAGTTAACAGGAGTTTGGGTAAACTGGGATTTTACTGTGTACTGAATTACTCTTCTTACATGGACCTAGCCAGGAAGATTAAATGCAATGAGAAAAAGCTACATAGTAGCAAGACAATGTCACAAACTGACAAAGCAAAGAAAGTGAACCGAAAGTAACGTAACATTTCTCTGTAGTGCCTAGATCAGGGGAGAGGAAACAATGGCGTGGTGTTGGATCCAGCCTGTCAAGGCTTTCAATCCGGCTTGCAGGATTGCCAGCCCCGTGGCGCAGCAGGGCTAAAGCAGGCTCCCTGCTTGCCCTGGCCCCGTGCTCAGCACCACATCCCTGTGGCCCCTGCAGGAGAGTCAGGGGGGTGTCATCCATGTGCTGCCCTCACCTACAGGCACCGTCCCCCGCAATTCCCATTGTCCGGGAACAGGGAACCATGGCCAATGGGAGCTTCCAGGGTGGTATCTGCATGTGAGGGCAGAGCACAGCGGAGCCTTCTGCACCACCCCACGACCAAGAGCTGCTGCCAGACATGTTGTCCACTTCTGAGAGCAGCGCAGACAGAGAGGCAGCCTGCTTTAGCTTTGCTACGTGCCGCTGCCACCCTGGAGCCGCTTAAGATAAGCGGCGCCGGACCGGAGCCTGCACCACTCCTGCACCCCACCCCTCTGCCCTGAGCCCCCTAACTCCCTGCCTTAAGCTCCCTGCTGCATCCCACACCCCAACCCCCTGCCCTGAGCCCCCTAACTCCCTGCCTTGAGCTCCCTGCCGCACCCCACACCCCTCCTGTACCCCAACCCTCTGCCCTGAATCCTTTTCTGCACCCGTCCTGCACCTCAACCCCCTGCCGAGCCCCCTCCTGCATCCCATAGCTCCCCTGCACCCCAACCACTTGCCATAAGCCCCTTACACCTTCTGAACCCCATCACACCCCACACCCCTCCTGCACCCAAACCCCTTGCCCTGAGCCCCTTCTTGCACACCACACCCCCTCCCACATCCCTACCCCATCCCTAGATTCATGGCTCTACATACAAATTCCCCTCCCAGATGTGGCCCTTGGGCCAAAAAGTTTGCCCACCTCTTTCCTACATATTTCTAGGCATGTAATAGGTCATGGATCACGAAAGTTCCCATCACATCTAGGCACAACAAATCAAACTGAGTAGAAGCAAATTTTCAGAAACTTTAAACTTAATAATGAATTTCCATGCTTGTCAGCTTTTACAAAGCTTAAAACCCCCAAACCAAACAGAGTGATGTAACCCACTTCCACCATGCACAAGTTTTCAGAAATGTTATCACAGCAGGACAGTATGCTGAACAACCAAAAATGGGGGTTATTTTTTTCTTGTTCTTTTCACCTTTGGAGAAGGGCCAAATCAGTTTACTTCTCTCAGCTGCTATTTCTGATGCCTGGCCTGCCGTTTCTGGAGACAACACTAAAATCTCTCAACTACATGTTTTTAACCTGGACCTTGATACTATGCCTTTTCCTCTTACTTCTTACACACACATCCCCTTGCTATATGTACAGTACTACAGCAGCCACTAACAACTGAAGTGCTACCATCAAGTCTTTCTCTAACAGCACATTGCAATGGCCACAACCGTGCAAATGAAAATAATCCCTGCATATACCTTTTTATAAAAATGAGAAAGCAAGCACTGACCCAATAACACAAACTATACATACATAAAGAAAGCGAGGAATATTTGTAGCACCTGACCATTCTATTAAAGATTTGATGGTGTCAATTCTGAAACAGGAAAACTTCCAAAACAGACTCCAACGAGAAACTGGAATTAATTTTCAAATTGGATACAATTAACCAGGGGCTAAATAGGACTTGCAAATGGTTCTCTCATTACACTAATTGATTGTATTTCCCGAGTTAATTTAACTTCAACACTTGCTATCTCGTGCAGACACAAAAATCCATTTCAGAAGGTATTTTTTTCTCCTGCTGATAATGGCCCATCCAGATTTAACAGCCTCTTAGAATTGGTATGCTAATGTACAACTTTTTTTCTTCTTCTTCTTCTTTCTGTGTGTATAAATGCATCTTACTTCTGTTCTACTTCTATGCATCCGATGAAGTGGCCTATAGTCCATGAAAGCTTATGCTGAAATAAACTGGTTAGTCTCGAAGGTGCTACAAGTATTCCTCACTTTCTTTACGGATACAGTCTAACACGGCTGCTATTCTTGAACCCATACATACATAGGGAATTGCAAAAAGAAAATGTTTAAGGGTATCCTTATTTATAAAAGCAATTTTCCCCTGTCAAAGTTAGGGGAACTATGAGGAGTTAAACAAATCTGAAGTTGCATAGTACATTTCCATTTTTCTATCATTTTAAATTTATTTACAATGGAAAATTTTGCAAAACTAAACCTCCACAACGAAGATTTAAAGATGAATTACAAAGGCTTTGTTATATTTAAAACATGCTTGTAAAATTCCAGAAAAGGAAAAAGAGTAATAATATTAACAGCAGATTCCAATTTATGCTATAATTAGCACTGTATTTTAAATTACTTTCCATTACTCCAAGGGACAGAAAAACCCACAAATCTCATAAAGGTTTGAAATTCATTCCATTATAGCCTTCATGTTAATTCCTATTATTTATGGTATTTGTGGTGTCATTGGTACGAAAAGCAAGAACTCAATTTTCGAAGGATTTTAAAAACTGATATTTTTAAGGATCTTGAGATAGTATAGAATCTAATTTTGTTCAAGTAAGCACAAAATACTTTTTTAGAATAATAGTATATACTTTCTCCCTTTTGGAATTCTTACAAGATAATTACAAAGATTTTTTTTAAAATCATTACAACTCACCTTTCAAACATGACCTTCAACATGAATTACTTTCTTGGAAGGTTATGCTAACCAGCATCAGAAAGTCAATCTGTCTCAGCTTGCCCTCTGACTCCCCAAGCAACATACACCCCATATATTTCAAATTACCTTCCCCTCTCGACATCTACTTTATTAAAACATAATAAAAAAGTATTTTACTGGTCAACAGGGTTCACAAATAATGCATCCCTCAAGACCTCTGGGAGCAGCCTTCTCTGTTCTTGGGCTGCAGTTAATAGGTTCCTAACACCACCTGACCCAGGCTAATTGTACCACTGAAGACCTCACAGTACTTTCTGCAGGCCTTTCTCTGTGAGAAAAGCAGCCCATCTTGTAGCAGGCTTTGTTTGTAGGCTGTCTCCACATGACCCTCTCTTTTGCACTCGTTACAAATACCTGTGGCCATTCCTAGGGGGCATATCTCCTCACTGGGAACTAGGACATCACTACACACTGAAGGGATGTCTCCCTGCCAACCAGAAATTGGGTATGCGAACCACATCACAGCCAACAAGTTGGTTTTAGCATTCCTTGAAAGAAAAATGGTGTGTAATATATACCTGTATGTGTTCTTAGATGTTTCTTTAACTGAGCTGCATCCATGAATTTGCGATGACACTGGTTACATTCCGGCAATGAATGGCCTTGTCGCAATAATAAAAAAAGTGTCAGTGCATAAGTGATCCCCTGTATTTCTTCAGTGATCTTTGTTAAAGCACTTCCCTGTAAAATAACCACTTTAATATAATATAACAACAACGATTCATTAGTTATTTCTGTTGCTGCACATCACTAGAAATGGCAGCATTAGTCTATTTCATTTCCCCAGTTAATTCTATCACTGAAGAAAAGACACTAGGGGCTTGTTCTCACAGGGGGAGGGAGAGGGGGAATCGACGGCAGATATGCAACTTCAGCTACGTGAATCACGTAGCTGAAGTTTGCGTATCTGCCACCAACTTACCACCCGTCCCCACGGCGGCGGCAGTCAGTGGCGCGCTCTCCCGTCGACTCCAGCTTGCGCCTCCTGGCAAGCTGGAGTTCCGGAGTCAACGGGGGAGCCGCAGGCGATCGATTTATCGCGTCTTAATGAGACGCGATAAATCGATCGCCAGAAGATCGATCCCGGATCAGCCTAGTGAAGACGAGCCCTAATTGTTTTAACTCCTACTTTTACCATCTTCCTTTTGGAGCTTTGAGATTCTGTAGTTCCTCTCTACTTTACACACCTATTATCCAGCCACCATCTTCCTAGAACAAAATTGGTTGGGACTCCTTTTAAAGCTATCAATACCATTCAGCCAGAGGAGTAGCGGAACACCACAAAGCACAATACTGACAACGGACAGTGATGGTACTGCTTTTACTACTCAGGCTATCACGTGGCCACCAGAGATAACTGATCATCTCGTGCTACCAGAGATAACTGATCAACCCACCCATCCTCCCTCACCAGCCTTGTTATACCTGTGTGCACTCGGTAATGACTCTTCAGTTGTCTCTTTTGGCTAAAATACTTCCCACACTGATCACATGTAAAAGCCTTCTGTCCTGTAATAAAAATAATTATATTCCAAAAATTAAGCTAAAACATAACATTTCTGTATAACAGACTAGCAGAAATACCCGGCGTTGCTTGGGTCCGTTGGAGGGGGGAGAGAGCTGAGCGAGTGCAGGGTCTGTTGGAGGGGAGGGGGGGGGGGGAGATTTTAAAATTTTCGATTCTTACCTGAGGGGGGGGAAGAGAGCTGAGCAAGTGGGGTGGCCATTGGAGTGGGGGGGAGGGGGGAGAGAGCTGAGCGAGTGCGGGGTCCGTTGGAGGGGGTATTATTACATCATAACTATGTCAGAGAACAGCAGGTGTTAACCTGCTGCCCAGCTGATGTTAATGGGCTTTAAAGAATTTCACCCCTAGGGGGCGTCAGGTGAGATTTGAAAAAATTTCGATTCTTACCCTGATTAGGCCCCTAAAGCCTATAACTGTACCAAATTTCAAGTCTCTAGCTCAAATGGTGTGGAAGGAGTAAGGGAACATACATACACACACGCATACACCATTTGACTTTTATATATATAGATTCTTATGCTGGAAGGTAGATAATACTAAAATACTGAGCAGAAGTGTTTGTTTTGAAATGTCTAATACTTAGTATAGCTAGATTATATTTATCTTTGATTACTTACCTGTGTGTAGACTCATATGTTCCAAAAGAGAATGTTTTGTTGTTAAAGCCTTATTACAGACCGTACAGATATATGGTCGCTCTCCAGTATGCATCCGCTCATGAACCTGAAGAGAGTGCTTTTGGGAAAAGCCTTTACCACATTCATTGCATTTAAAAGGACGTTCTCCTAAAGTAAAACACCAAGACTATAAATAGCAAAGAGTTATTGCTAATAAATTGCTAAGTAAATATTCTAAGTTGGTAGCAAGATGCATTACAGTACATTATCATCATTAAAAATCAATTTTCAGTAAACCGGGAGGATTAATACAGACAAAAACCTAAACTCCCTTATAGCAATCATTAAAAATCAATCATTTTGTAAGTATCGTTGCATGGACACTGCCAATATCCAATTTTTTAACTGGAAAACAACTTAATTAACTAGATAGCAATCAGTGTGTAAACTACAAAGACTGTAATCTCTGAATCTGAGAATTAAGTAAAATAGTGGAAACAAAAACTGGGTGCTGCACCATACATATAGTGTGTGTATAGCAATACCATGCTATAAAGGAACATTTGAATAATTACATTGAATAATTGGACTACAAACCAATTGTAGTCAGTTACCATACCCTAACCCCAAAAAGGTAGTCTTTTATGCCTACCTGTGTGACTTCTCTGATGGATAGCTAAGAAGTGATTATATTTAAACACTTTGCCACATTCTTTGCAACAAGCTTCAGAACCTGTGCGTTTCCTTTTTCTATCAGTTCTCTTTGTCAATATTTTTCCATCTTCATCACCAACAAGTTTATAATCTTTTAGCTTGATAGACCTCCGTATCCTCCGTTTGCTATAACGAATCTGATTGCTCTGTATTCCTTGAGATTTAGGATCATAATTCTCATCCTTCTCAGCTGATAGATCTACAGCAGCTTCTGAACCACAAGCTGGCTCGGTTTCTTCCACTTCTTTCCTTGCTGGAATTTGATCACTGGCAACGATTTCTTCCACTGCAACTTTTTTCATAAAATTGTGTTTATTTTGCACTGAATTATTCTCTCTTAGCTGCACATCTTCAACAGAAGCTGTCCCAAATCTTTCCTCCTGAGCATTCTTGACTTTTCTAGGTCTTCCTCGTTTTCGTTTTGGTGGATCTCCATTTCTGTCATTTGCAAAGACAACTACTGAACCACCACTACTAGATGTGAGAGGATTATTTGGACTATGATTGGTCTGATAATCTGCATGTGCCCATACTAAATCATTCACTTTTAGGAGCTGTGCAGTTGCCAATATTTGTTCCATACTTTTTTCATTGGAATGGAGATAACCTGTGTAGATAAATTCCAGCAGTGCACCAAAAGTGTCTGCAACCATTCCCTCCAACATATAAATTGACTGGCTTATCTCTCCCTCATCTACAAACATCATTGAAAAGTACTCACTGCTGGCAGCAAGTAAAGCTTTGTGGGCTCTGAAGTGCACATCCTCTACTATTAAAGTGATATCACAAAGAAAATTCTTTTTCCTTTGTTCTGCAAAATTAGCTAGAATGGTATCTCTGTGAGCCTTGGAGTGGATAACAACAAGCTTCTCTGGGGGGTCAGCAGTTGCTTCTGCCATTTTTACTGCAAATTGGAAAAGAGTTACCTACAAGAGTAAAACAGTATTATTGAAAACAATTTTTTTTAGAGGTTTGCATTACAAAAAATGAAATATTAAAGCTTACTCCATAACTAAATAATTTCTGCAGCAAAACTGAAGCTTTTGACCTACTTGTAAGAAGTCAATAATCCTGACATATATCTTTTCCCTTCAAATAAAGCAAAGTTTTTAAATACTTAAGAACAGCTATAAAAACTTTGTAAAATGGAAATTATTTTTGACTATTATTATTTATTTAGTATCATGTGCCTCATGCTGTTCAGTACCCAAAATGGCTACCCCATCTGAAACAAATGTCTTTTGGAACTTAAAAAAAAGACATTGAGTGGAAAGAAAAAAAAGTTAGTTATTAGCTTTCACTTTCACAAATACTTTAGTTAAGGTTATGATGGGACTTCTATTAGAACCCAGGATGATACCCTGGCCCACTGAAGACAATAGCAAAATGCCCACTGACTTCAAGAAGGGCGTGATCTCACCCATAGTTTCACATGCTCCTAATTTCTGAAAACCTTTCCCTGCTTATTCTTAGCAGAGAGGTGGTTGTGAAAGAAACAGCACTAACAAGTGGTAAAAATGCTGGAAGCTGCCAGAGCCTTGCTTATATGACTGTTCTTACCTATATAAACACCAGTTCTATTAAGTCAGTGGAAGCAAGCTTTGTGATTTATTTATTTGTTTTTTTTGGGGGGGGGGAGGGGGGGGAGTTCCGTAAAATTCTGTATTGCAAGCAGAGTCTAAAAGAATGAAATTAAATGCAAAAATAATAAAACTACTTTTAGGCAATAAACAAATCAGCATGCTTAAGCACCAAGTGGTCAGGGTATGGAACAATTATGTTTTGTACAGTAGCAACTGTAATTTGCCCATATAGATTAGCAACCTGTGATAGTCATAAAAACAGTTAACTTCATACAAGTAAAATAAGATCACATGTTTAAACAATTGTCAAGGAATTCAAATTTATGGTTCTCGGAACAACATTAATTTGCAGAACTGCATATGCTTGTAGGTATTTAGATACTGTATACATTCAAAGCAACACAATTGTATCATTACTTTTCTGGCTGCAAGAGCCTAACAATATTTGTTGATTTTTTAAAAAGCATTCTCTAGGGAGGTTATATAAAATGGGAAGGCACACTTATATGATCTGAGCTGTAGCCATATCGGGCCCAGAATATTAGAGAGACAAGGTGGGCGAGATTTTCTCTTGGACCAACTTCTGTTGGAGAGAGAGACATGCTCTCACGTTGCACATAGCTCTTCTTCAGGCCTGGGAAAGGTACGCATAGTGTCACAGCTAAATACGAGATCTAACAACCAGTTTAGCAAAAGTAGTTAGCGTATATTCTGGTGGTTCTCAAACTTTTGTGAACCGCGACCCTTTTTTACAAATTTGATCAGCGCGGCGGACCCTTGTATGTCCCCCAATTCAGTGGCATTTCTGCAGCGGCGGGAGCTCACGACCCCCCCTGGGAGCAGATGGTGACCCCCGGGGGGTTGCAACCCCCAGTTTGAGAACCACTGATATTCTGTTTAATCTTAACTATAAACGGTTGTAATTGTAACACAGATTTGCATGACTGCCACCTGGGAGAAGTTCCTTTCCAGCCTTGTAAATGGGAGGGGCTGGTGGTCCACAAGACACTGTCAGAATAAAAATGGGTACAGTTTGAGAACATCTGAAGTACAGGATTTACCACAGAGTCTCTAAGATACTAGGGTCTCCAAATATTGAATAACCATAAAGGGAGCTAGTTGAGCACTAAACAGCACACTGAAAATTCAAGGATCAGAGCTCAATAGCAAGCCCAGATTAGGATAACAGACTTTTGGCATAATTTTTTTTTATTGAGGCTGAATTATTCATTTTTACTTTTATATCAGATCCCACCGCAAAGTAAAAAACCAAACATTTTCTGAAACAATGAGCAGTTTATCATTGTTTTAGGCTATGAGACTGTAATTACAGATATTTGAGCAAGAGTCCGGGAACCAGGACTCCATGGAGTTACTCTCAGTTTCTGGTCCTGGTTTACCCTAATCCTGAGCAAATTACACTTTTCCACACCTCACTTTCCCCACTTATAGATGGGGGGGGGGGCACATTCCCCATAAAGCTGTAAGTCTCCCCAGCATGTCAAGTGCTATGCTGGCCAGCACAAGCAGGGTCTGTGGTCCCCATGTTACAGCGTGATTGGGGGGGGGGGGGGGGAAGGAGATGCACACAGGGCCGGTAAGACTCGGGGCTACTCGGACCCCGTGGACAGGGGGGTTCCCCTTGGGGGGGGGGGTGACCAAATAGCAAATGTGAAAAATCGGGACAGGGAGTGGGGGGGGTAATAGGAGCCTGTATAAGAAAAGACCCAAACATCAGAACTGTCCCTATAAAATTGGGACATCTGGTCACCCTGGGGGAGGGCGTTTGGGGGGGGGGGAGAGACGGGCTCAGGCTACTCCTTGGCCCCGAGCGCTGCCATCTCCGCGCAGCGCTCCCGCAAGCCGCCTCCCGCCCATCGCTCCCTTCCCAGCGGCATGGCCAGACCATGCACCCAGCGGGTTTCTAACCCCTCAACCCAGCACCGACCCGCCCGGCCCAGAGCAGCCCCAGGAGTCGGGGAGACCTGGGGGGGGGGGGGGGGTTAAGTCCCGCGCAGACTCGCGCAGCCTGCGCTGGCCCCGGCTTGGCACGGCGGGGCTCACTCACCGGCGACAGCCGCAGGCAGCCTTCAGGGAGGGTGCGCTCGGCCCGGCTCGCCTCCCCGCTGGGAGGGGCGCGAACCTGCGTCACGGCGCCGAGCTGCCCGCACGTCCCGCTCGGCCGTTCAGGCAGCAGCAAATTGGCGGGGGCCTCGAGCAGGCTCCGGCAGCACAAGCCCCGCCCCCTCGCAACGAACAACAACGGCCCCCTCCGCCAACGTGCCTCAGCCGCCGGCTCCTCCCCTCGCGCACTGGGGGGGGACTTCTCTGGAAGCGGCCCGCGGTGGGGGTGGCCCTGCGCGTCGCTCAGGGGCTGTGGGACGCGGCGATGCCGGGTCTCGCTGGGCAGTCGGGCAGACGCCGGCAGGGGGCGTTGCCTGCGTGTGTCCCGGGCCGACTCGCAACTCGGGCAAGGCGCGCGCCCCGTCCCCTACAGAGGTCGGCGTCCCACTGACTGACACGTTCCGGGGCGCGCACGCGCTTCCCCCGCCTCGAGCCGCCTGCTTTTGGGAGCAGCCTCCTCTAGCTCGGCCCAGCGTCGGTCGTCACTCGCCTGGGCGCATCGATCCTCGCCTTGAAACCGTCTGACTTGTGCCACCGCTTCCCGACCCGCCGCCCGTCAACACCCCGGACCTCAGCTGCCCCCCTCCAGAGGAGGGGTCCCGGTCTCTCGTTCTCTGCACCCGCTCCCCGCCCTGCCCGTCTAGTCCCGGACTTTAAAAAGTTCTTGTCTTATTTAAAACATTTTTTAAAATAATCAGCAAATGGGCTTTGAGAACTAACTTTTAAAAATTCCCTGCAAACAGAACGATGCGGGCCCCAGAGCGGATGGGATCTGACTCCGAGATAAAGATATCGGAGAATTTTAAAGTATTTTGGTTTTACATTCACATCCTCCTTAAAGTGTACTGTAAATGTGGTTGTACAAACATAAGGAACTGAGTAGAAACAGTAAAAGGAACGGGAAATAACTATTGTGGTCAGGTGTCACCTGTAGGTACTTATTTCTAATAGCATTCTGCTTGGGTATGTTTAAAACACTGGTATCTTGAAACTTCTTGATTTTTGTTTATAAGGACACCATTCTCCCACAAAGGTTTTTTTAAACATCCTTTGTTTCCCTAAATGATTTGGTGACATTGTTAATGATCACAAACAGGATACATCACAGGCAAGGATACATCTAGAACAAGTTAATCAATTTAGTCATGTCTAACTGCCTCTTTCTGAACTAGGGTGTGAAAATAAATTTAAGCGTACCATTACATGTAATAAGAGGGCATTTATTGTACTGATAATGCTGACATACAGAGAGACAGGAAAATGACTGAAAAACAAAATTGTAAAGTTTTCAGAATATTTAATAATTTTCTTTCAGAGCTGATCAAAATATTCCCTACTTTTCAAGATTACAAATATTTCTAAAATATATTGTATATTAATATATTAAACTAAATATTTTTTTAGAATAAACTACATTAAATCTATGCCAGTCAATCATAACTAAATCCTACCTACCTGAGTTTTGTATGTATTCATAAAAGTATAATGTTCTTTAACAGAATTACTTTTATGGATAAATCATTATGACCAGTTGAAGTACAAAATAAGTATATTCATCAAACGAATCAGAATTCAGTAGTTCAATAAAAATTCCCAATTATTTCATTGTTGCAGATTTCAAACTAACCAGAGGTTGTATCCATGTCTTTAAAAGACAAAAACATCTGTAATTTGTGATCAAAGTCAATAGGTCTATTTTGAGGTTCTTTATATTTATGTGTCATTTTGGTACCCAAGTAGGGGATGAGGTCACAGTGATATATGAACTGTTCCAGTTTTCTCTTGTACTTCTTTCGTACATATTCTGAGCTCCTGGGGTTGTAAGCTGCAAGAAATCAAATATATTAAAATGTACCATGTTACATTTAAAAAAAAATTATATTGCAAGAATCATGATATATGGCGTCATATTACAAACTAAAAGACAGGAAGATCAAATGCACTCCTTTCCACCTCAACTAACGATAACACTACCACAGGCTACATCTGGAGACAACATGGCCAGATTTAAAAAAAGAAAAGAAAAGGTTTGTGATGTGATTTTTCAGAAGTGCAGAGCATTCATAACTTGAATTTAAATAGCCATGGATGATCAGCTTTTTGGCCTTTAATTAAAAAAAGCATATTAAAATATACTTTGGATAGCCAAGTGAAAACAGATTTCAAGGCCAAGGGCCTTACATTGACAATAATCCCAGCCCTACTTCTTCCACACTACATTTTGGTATTCAACCCTGGTGACAGAAAGCAAGAGTATTCTTGTTGAGCATAATTGTAATGAGGCATAGGGGAAATGGTGGTTTAAGACAGCCAAATCTTAGGCCAGTCAGTGCTGTATAGATGATAATCGATATCTTGAATGGGACCTAGAACTGGACTGGACAGCATGGGGAACTATGCTATGTGCTGTAACAATCTGTTTTACTTATAAAAATGTATGCAGGTGCATGTGGCACTAACTGAAGCCCCTGAATGATGTTCAAGTGTATTGGTAACCAGAGCACATGACAGCAGTCAAGCTAGTGGGCATGAATAACTATGGTGAGGTAACCTAACCGTTTCCTTTCCATGAGTGACATCTCTCCTATTCTGTGATTTATAGGCAGTGTCTTTTCTGCACAGTTATTGGAAGTACCGTATTTTTCGCCATATAAGACGCACTTTTTCTTCCCCAAAACGGGGGGGGGGGGGAAGTTGGTGCGTCTTATATGGCGAATATACACACCGGGGGGACGGGAGGCTCCAGCCCTTTGCGGAGGGGGGGGGGCGGGAGGCTCCAGCCGTTTGCGCGCGGGGGGGGGGGGGCGGGAGGCTCCAGCCGTTTGCGCGGGGGGGGGGGGGGGCGGGAGGCTCCAGCCGTTTGCGCGCGGGGGGGGGGGGGCCCGGGAGGCTCCAGCCGTTTGCGCGCGGGGGGGGGGGGGGGGGCGGGAGGCTCCAGCCGTTTGCGCGCGGGGGGGGGGCTCCTGATTGAGGGTTCTGGCTATAGACTTGCTCCCACCCTGCCCAACTGTGGGCCAGATTCATTAACTGTGTGCCCCCCTGCTCTGGCTGACTGTCAGGGCTACCAGACCCAATTGATACCCAGCCTGGACTGAAGGCTAGGGCCTATTAACTATTTGCTAATTCCCTCTGAAGGAAGTCGGTCTAGGACCATTGCAGAAAGGGGGCATGGTCTCCCTCCCTGACAAATGAGGAGAGAGATGCAACTGCCTTACATGATCCAATAATATTTAGAGGAAGGTGCTCATTATTATTACTACTTAGTACTTGTATTTCAGTAGCTTGTAGGGGAGTCCCATCAACATGAAGCCCAATTGTGCTTTATTGTTCTTGGTGCTACACAAACACATACAAATACATGGTCCCCGCCCCAAAGAACTTATACACTAAGAAATGATGAAGAAATGGTTTCTTTGTCACCTCTAACGTCTTTGATAGAACAAGGAAGAACTTGAGTGTGATCTGGTACCGATATGTGTAAACTGCTGTTAACTTTATACAGTTGATATAAAATATTTTACTACAGTATTTGGTTCAGAATCTTTTTTTTCTAGATTTTCCTCCTTTAAAATTAGGTGCGTCTTATATGCCGGAGCGTCTTATATGGCGAAAAATACGGTAGTTCAGAACTGTTACTAGGGAACTCTGCGTGAGACCATACCTATTATTTCAGCCCAGAAGAAGATTGCTTCCAAAGAAACACTTAGATGTGATTTTAAAACACAAGGGGGTTTGGATAGGTTGGGGATTCTGAGGGGGGCAGTCAGGGGGCGGGAAGTGGGAGGCGGTCCGATGGGGGCAGGAGCTAGGCTGTTTGGGGAGGAGGGGACTTTGCCCTGATAGCTCCCCAGTGTCACCAGATAAAGAAACAGGTCTCAAGATGAGTAAAGAAAACTTAAGCAACACCATTCTGTCTGGCAAGAAACTGCTTATCAATAGAGAATGTTGTGGAATCCTCATTGTATGATCATAGTCAATACACTTCCTTGTTTGACACTGTGATCTCTGTCTGGTTTGTAATTGTTTCTGTCTGCTGTATAATTAATTTTGCTAGGTGTGAATAAATTAAGGTGGTGGGGTATGATTGGTTAGTAAAATTATACTAAAATAATTGGTTAAGGTATAGCTAAGTAAGTTTCAAGTTTCATTATATAAACTGGGGTTCAAGAAGGAGATCAGGAGAGGAAGAAGATCAGAACAGAAGCAGAAGGAAGGAAGAAAAAGGCTGGAAGACGACCAAAGGAGATAAGGAATCCCAAGGAGAAGAACTCACCCCGAAACCCAGCCTAAGACAAGAGCTGCCAGGACTCAGCTGCAGAAATCATGGGAAATCCTGGAAAGTCAGGGAATCCATGACTTCCATGAAAGACTCACAGCCGTAGCAGATCAACAACACTTGACTATGGTAAAGGCTGCTACCTAATTATATCCTCGTGTACATTTGACCCGTGTCCTTCCCTAGAAAGTTACTGATGCAGCTTTCTGTATCGTAACTAGATCTAATTTAGTGGATCAGTACCTGAATCCATGCTAGGGAGCTGGCCTTAGAGCTACTAATGCTCCATGTGAATCTAAAATCTGTTTCAACTCAAACATTTTTTAAAACAGTTAGATCCTGCACTGATATTTTGGTTGATTCTTTTCTGGAAATTTGTGTAGGTCAAATGTGTTAAGTTGATATTTCAGCATCCTTTATTACAGTGACTCCAGCCAGTTTTTAAAATTGTTCAGGTTGCCCAAGACTGGCTTACACTACAGCTCCATCTAGCTTTAAAAGCAATTTTTGTTGTTGATTAAAAACTAGTTGATTAAAAACTAGGATGGGGAAAATTTCCCTAGTGTGGTGATAAAGTAACAGAGTCTCACAATATTTTTGGGATATTTGAGATATTTTAATATCTTTCATGTTGGTGCTCTATATATTTAACAAAAACCTGTTTATAATTATTACTATGCTATGTATAGTTTTTTTTTAAAAAAAAAATCAGTTCAGAAGAATGGGGAAATCGGATGTCATTGATTGCATTTTTATATAAAATATTACATAAAAGAATTCATTCCATTTATTCAATTAATGCTATTACTATAGCACATTTTACCATACCTTTTAAATGATAGGCCACAAACAGCAGAGCAGTTTTTTTTACACTTAAGAATGGAAACTTTGGCTTTAAGCAGCCCACTTCATTCATAGCCTTTATTAGAGCAGTTGCTATCCCCTGCAGAAATAGAATTTTCTTTAAAAAGCCATGTAGCAAGGACTTGAACACAGTATACCAAAAATACATTAAAGGCCTGATTTTTCTGTCACTTAAGTCTATCTGAATAAGTTTTGATATACCATGGTGTCTGAGCATCTAAATAAGTCGGAGCTTTGTTATTGACTTCAACAGGAGCAGGATCGGACCCTAAATAGTTATCTTTTCCACACATAGAAAAGATATGCCTGTTTAGTATTTATTTTAATAACACTTTCCCATGTCAAGTTGCTATACTATTAGCAACATCATGTAAGTACTTACGCAAACATATACAAAATGCATGGCAAGACCGGCTAGTGCAGTGTAGTTGCTCCATGCTGTACTGTTTACTATCATCATACTCAGCTCAGGAACCCAGTTTAACTTTCAGAGGATCACCCCAGAGCCAGGGTGATCCTCCAATGCCACAGAGACAAATTAGAGATTCTTATGTCACATACTCTCCTTGTTGCCAACACAGCATGGAAAAGAAGGCAAGCTTCTGGGAGCAGGGTCTATGTTTTTGTTATGTGTTTGTTCAGAACAGCATTAAACTATGATTAAGACCCTAAGTGCAACTGCAATACAAATGAAACAACAACAAACAGGAATGTCCAGATACCATGCCTATCCTCTGCATCCTTGGTCCTCCATCCCATTAAGGCTGGCATAAGTTACAGCAGCTCTCTATGCACAAAGCAGCACCAGTATTAGAACAGTACAAAGGTCAGCTTTATACCACCTGCACATCCCTACAATGGATTAGTGGATGCAAAGATGAATTAGGGGGAAGATGATATGGTCATAGGCCTGTGATAAATTGAATGGGCATGGATATTAGCTCCATATGTATTTTACACAAAAGCACTATGTATGTAGTAGTTATAACTCTGTGATAAATTAGAGAGTCATAAGATAAACGGAGGAACCTTGGGATAAATTTCATTACATTGTTCTGCAGTTTATCATGTATCTTTGATCACCTCACCTGGAGTCTGCCCCTTAATCTTTTCCAGGACTGCTTTAAGATTACAAATCTCCAAATAGCTTCAAACAGCTGCCATTTTTTAAACTACCAATAGTATCCTCCCTTAACTGTAAGTACATATATTACCATGATCTTTATTGAATGTTTATTAATAAAAATCAAGATTAATATTACATTTAAAAATAAAAAGCAAAAGACACAGTATGATCCTATATTGTAACTTAAATTTAATTTAAAGAAGCAAGACTAACCTGTTCAAGGTATCCAGTCAGGGGAAGAGCAGTAAGTAGAACTGGTTCCTTTATTGGAGGGAGTTTATGTGGAAGCTTCTGATTCCAGTACTTTTCTGGTAACCTAAGACACAGAAGTTAAGTGACAGGTTTCAGAGTAGCAGCCATGTTAGTCTGTAACTGTAGTGGGGCAGCTGCCCCACTCCCCGGGCAAGAGTAGGCCTAGAGAGGCTGGGTTGGCTGTCAGCCAATAAGAAAAGGGCCTACTGCAGGCCAATCAGGGCCAAGCTTGTAGCCAGCCAATCGGGCTGGCTAGGCCCTATAAGAAGGCTGCCCAGGAGTGGGGCAGTTAGTCTCTCCTGGACCTTCCAGGGGGAAGGTCTGGCTCCTGGGAGAGCACCAGCACCAGCACCAGCACCAGCACCAGCACCAGCACCAGCACCAGCACCAGCACCAGCGGCAGCGGCAGCGGCAGGCCTGGGGGGAAGCAGAAGGGAACTCTGCCCTGGTTACTTGCCAGGCTGCCAGCCCTGACAGAGGGGCCATCCGGTGCAGAGGGGCCACAGGGGAAGTGGCCCGGGGGAGAGTACAAGGGACTGGAGGAGAGAAGGAGGGCAGGATGGCTGCTGCTGCCAAAGGGTCCGTGGGCTGGGACCCAGAGTAGAGGGTGGGCCTGGGTCCCCCCCCCTTCTCCCCTTAGATTGCACCTGGCTGTGCGAGTGGCCTCTACAGCCTACACCTGACCCCTGCCAGAAAGGGTTTGACTTGGGGATGGCTGGCCACTGCAGCTGGACAGCTGAAGGACTACTGGAGCACCCTCCCCTCCCCAGAAGGGGGTGAGTGTGGATGTGGGGTACTGCCAGAAGGCAGTGCCCTGAAGAGGATGCTGCCCGCGAGAAGCAGCACGAGTCCAGGTGTTAACAAAGAGCAATGGAGAGGAAGAGATGGATGGGACACCAGCAGAAGAGGGTGTTCCACCGAGAACTAAGCTAATTCCCAGACTGTCTGGCAGGAGGCGCGTGGTGGTGAGTCCCCGACCTGTTACAGTAACCATAAAAAGAACAGGAGTATTTGTGGCACCTTAGAGACTAACCAATTTATTTCAACATAAGCTTTCGTAGGCGATAGCCCACTTCATCGGATGAATAGAATGGAACACACAGTAGTAAGAGAGAGAGATAGATATACACACAGAAAACATGAAAAGGTGGAAGTTAAGTGCTTTCAAGACAGAAAATATGAAATAATTAAAAGTTAATAAATTCACCTCATAAACTTCTGGAGTTTTTCTTCACTTTCAAAAATATATAACTTATCTCGATATTCCACAGCATACTCAAGGGTGCCAGGTACCAAGGCTTCGTATCTCAAAAGACAGAACAAGGAACAAGTACATATCTACAAGGAATATGAAGCATCACTTGTGCTATTTAAATATATTAAAAATTGGGACTGTTCTGATCCAATAGCTCTACTAATTACAAAAACAACTGGGTATGATAGTTTATGCTCCCACCATGTGACTGATAGAGCTATTCATGGCTCAAAATTTGAATAGGGTACATTGCCTCAATAGGGTACATTAGCTCTACTCTAGACTTGCCTGTAAACAGCCTGCTACAGGGACTGTTTCTCTGGATGAGTGTATTTGAAGCTGAGAAGAGGCAGTCTAGAGCTGGCTATATTGGCTCTACCCCAACCATGGATTTCACAATGAGTGAATGCCCAGCTACCTTTTTAGGAGAGCTTTGTGGCCTTATTGTGTGATACTTTTAGCTCAATTTGTATCTTCTTAGAGTACCTGAGATTTGGGTTTTAAATAATTAACCCAAAGTAAATCTTGGTTGAAGCCATTCAACCCATGCAAGCTTTGCCACAATGAAAAATAAGACTATAGAGATCTTCTCCTCACAGGGCATACTCCCCTCCAAAAGGTTTAAGCTCACCCTTATTTTTTAGCAGTCTTTAACAAAGGTAGGGAAGGGAGCCCTTTGTGATCTATTATTAAGGTTAAGAGTCTATCATGGTTATTTTTAGTACAAGTCGGGGATAGGTCACTAGCAATAACTGTGACAAAATGGGGAAGAGGCGATCCAGCACCCACTGTTACTGCGGCTCTTGAGATTCCCAGGTGCCGTTGGTGGCTCAGAGATTCATGGTCCCCCTGCCACTCATGGTGGCTGAGTGGCAAAGTTCCCACTGCTTCCCACAGCAGATGGGATCTGTGAAGGCCCCATGTAGTGGCTGGGAGCTGGGGGGGGGGCCCTGCCACCATAATTTATCGGAGCTCCGGGGTCCTCCCCCAACTGCCCACAGAGGCTGGGAGCTGTAGCCTCCCCCCCAACCTGCGGTGGCTGGTGGGCCTCCCTGCCTGTGCCAGTTGAGAGCTCAGGGACCCCCTGGCTGACAGCAACAGCCCTGACACCCCGGGGTTGAAGCGGAAAATGTTACGAATTCCATGACCTCCATGACATAATCTTAGCATTAGCTATTATGTATTAAGTGACAATAATATGCTTGGCACTGTACAAAATGCAAAAGAAGAAACAGTCCCTGCCTCAAAGAGATTACAGTATAAGTATCTCCTCAAATCTATCCTCCAAAATCTTCAAGAGGTAGCCATCTGGTCAACTCTTGTCCCTGCTTGTTGCCAGGGGCCTGCTAGTAGGTCTGCTCCTTAGCTCCAGTAAAGATTTTTGGAGGTATAACAAACCTGTTTGCTCTCCACCTGTTTCATGGAGGTGTGTAGAAGCTGATCCTCATGAGGATGCTCCATAGGCTGGCCTTACCTCATTCTGCTCATTAGAAATACTTCAGAGCACACCCATATTAACAGAATTTCAAATTAGTAGAATATCTTTCAGCCTCAGAATGAGGGCTAATGTGGCATCAACAGCAGCTAAAGAAAAGTTTTTAACTCCCCCTATTGCAGAAAGCAAAGGGACCAAACCTGTCACCAATCCCTAAAAAGACACTTCTAGATCTTGAGGAGGAGAGAAATGGTCTACTGGTTGCCCATTCCCCTACCATACAAGAAAAAGATTGGAGCAGTGTCACAGGCTGCCCTGTGAAAATATCAGAACGGATGAAGGACAGAAGGCTACTGAGCCCAACTAGATAGTAGCTAAAAACAGGAGCAAGAGTTCTGGCTTTTTGGGGGAACACAAATCTATGCTGGTTTATTCCGCTTCATGTTTTATGTAATCTCGACAATGTTTCAGGTTCATAATGAAGTGCGAAGGCAAGGGGGTTTCAAAAGTTTATTTTACAAACGTTTTGCAGGGGCACAACGTAAAGAGTTGTAATAGTTTTTCCTGTTGAAAACAGAAAAGCAACACTTTGTCAGGCTACTTTTTTTTTTTTTTTAATATTCTGGGTAATGTAAGGATTTACCTTTGTGTTCCATCTAGGTATGTGACTGGACAGTATCCTTGCATTTCAGCCTTTTTAGGGAATAAGGCCTTCACTTCTGCCATGGTCAGTTTCTTTGGTAGCATATCTGGTGAGGGAAGAGGATGAGGTGCTAATGGTGGCACATATAACTCTGGTGCATTCAAGAATTTCTGTAGTAAGAGAAAAGAAACTTAAAGAAACACAGCATTAAATAAATATTATACAAGCTACACAAGATGTGGCTTATTGCATTCTGGCTCTGCTGCACTTTCTTGCTACTTTCCTACCTTTCACAGGTGCAGTACCTGCTCCTAGTCAAGGCTGTCCCTAGCTGTTCTGGGGCCCTACACAGTGCTCCTACCCCCCACAGAGGGGAATGTGGGGCTGGCTCCAGGCCTCTGTGGGGGGGTGGGGTGGTTTGGGGAGCAGGGGGAAACTGCCCCACAGCACTCACCGGCGGGCACGACTGGGTCTGGGTCGCTGCACTTCCCATCACCAGTGAGTGCAGGTCCAGCCCTGCAGCAGTCCTCAGGGGAGTAGAGGCTGGAGTGGAGCAGGGGCAGTGGCTTTGGGGAGGGGTGGAGTGGGGGTAGGGCTGGGTTGGAGCAGCACACAGTTGTGCAGGGCAGCAGGAAATTTGGTGCCCCAAATTTCCTATTGCCCTACGCAGCTGCCTGCTTTGCGTATGGATAGGGACAGCCCTGCTCCTAGTAAAGCTACCCTTCCTCCTATCCCACTCTTGCTGATGCCATCGAGGCCCTTGGATACTCACATTCAATTCCTCCTGTGAAGCCATTTTGTAATAGTGTCCTCGAAACTCTGCTGCAAACTGCAGCGATGAGGTTACAGAGCAGTCAACCAGTTCACCCTTTTCTGCGAGGCTGACAGGACAATATTGTCCAAACTCTCCCAGCCGAGACTGCAGCTCTTGTGGTGTGATACATAAATCAGCAATACTGGCTGCTTTTCCTGTCAATTATAGGATAAAGTGTTATTTTGTAACATTTCAACATTTTTCACATGTAGTACAAAATGTTGCAGTTTTTGAGGATTATATCCATTGTGGAAATGTAATGCTTATACTCAATGATGAAAATCACAAACTGGCAACCTTTATAAATAATTTGATTATTAAAGAAACTAGGTTGTAAAATATGAATTTATTCTGGTAATCTTTTCTTTAGCAATTATTTAAGAAATACACTAGCTAATGTTGCAGGATCCTACACATGATGAATTTATTAGTCAGCTTTCTTTGAGGTAGTTTTGCATTATGGGTGTACTGTTTCATTCCTCTAATGTGAAGCAACATTTAAATTGTCATTTGATTTCTTAACATGGATGAAAATGAGTTTAAATTAGGATGTGATTAAAAAAAACACCTTTATTCACCCCAGTCTTACAAACTTGAGGGTCTAGCTAACAGTTATTCAAGATCACTTAGAATAAAATATCTAAGAAAATCCAATTTATATTTTAAAAACCTGATCAAATTTTTTTATAAGTACTATTTTCTTGTAAGACTTCTATTACTACTAAGTATCTGAAATGTGTTCTGAAACTTAAATCCATCTTAAAATATTTTTGCTGGGAATTATTGCTTTGGATAATTTGAGGCAAATTAAAATGGAATCTGAATGTGACACAATGTGATCCTTAACTTAGTTACAAAGCAGCAAGCACTATTTTTAAACAATAATTCTTTTACCTTCACTGATTGTTTCCAAATATGTCTGGATCTGTTTAATGATCACCTGGACTTCATCAAGTATTTTGTTCCAGATCCACCACTTGCTGCGGAATGCATCAACCACATACCAGTTCTGATGTTCCGTCTCATAGTAAGTCCTAATAGCATCAATTTGCTTTTTATAGCAGGAGTTCTGAATAGCTAGAATCTGTGAGCTGTCATGTGTGGGATAAGGTGGTCTGAAGAAAATAAAAAATAGCAATTATTTAAGAAATAGCACGGACATAAGAAGAATCAAAAACATACAAAATATATATTTTTCCTGATGATGATTATCTGATTGAATGTCAAAATTTATACATTAGAGTTCACTATCAATATTTTTAAAATTACGCTTATTGAAGCTCTAGAGCACTGTTGAGGAAATACAGTTCTGTTTATCAAGAATTGTATTGTCATTAATACAGAAAAAAAACTCTCGTTCTTATTACATAGCTCTGAAGTCAAGTGGATGTCCAGAAAACAAGCAAAATTCAGAAAATTATGCTGTTTGTTTATTTTGAAGAGGACTTTTAGGATATTAATTATTTACATGTTTATGGACACATTCTAATAACGTGCAGTGGGGCAGTTGTCCCGCTCCTGAAAAAGGTAGGCTGATTGGGGAAGCAGCCACAGCTGGGGCCACACCACAATTAGGCCATACCTGGCCCTGTTATAAGGACTCCGGGAGGAGGTGGGTCAGAGTCTCTTTCTAGCTGTGGAGAGAGAAGGACCTGGCTGCCTGAAAGAAAAGGCTACCTGAGTGATGCAGGGCTGGGGAAAGGCCAGAAGAACTAGGACGTTCCAGCCTGGCAACTCCCCAGGCTGAGGCACTGGTAAAGGCCTATACCGATCTACTGGGGCTGGGAGGTGCAGCCCAGAGACAGGCAGAGGCAGCTGATCCAACCTCTTTGCCAATGACAAATGGCCATGACAGACAGAAGTTTGCCCCAGTGAGTGGGGGCTAGATGATGACTGGC
Source organism: Sternotherus odoratus (assembly GCA_032164245.1). Taxonomy (NCBI): domain Eukaryota; kingdom Metazoa; phylum Chordata; order Testudines; family Kinosternidae; genus Sternotherus; species Sternotherus odoratus. The sequence continues at coordinate 66,841,396 of JAVMKO010000003.1, forward strand.
AAAAGCCACTGAGGAAGGTGGGTGAGAGGGTTGGGGGGGGAGGGGCTCCCTGGGAGGGGAGATCCAGAGTGGGAGTACTGCAGAGGGCAGAACCCCAAGGTGAGGGGCACTAGAGTCTGGGAGGTACACGGGGGCCTGAGGCAAGCGAGACACCAGCCAGCAGAAGGTGCTCTGGAGGCTGAAGGGCTAATTCACAAGAAGATCAGCAGGAGGCATTGTGCCGGTGAGTCTGCTTTGCTACACATTCCTTTAAATCCTAGTCTAAACAAAGTCTTGTAAGTGTTTTAAGATGGGAGCATTGGTGTGGTGCTAGGTACAATCCTGAATCCAGTATCTGAACTGGAAATTTGTGATATCAAGGTCCAAAAGATTTCAGTGAGATCAGATTCTTGTTTGGACATAAGGAGCCATAATCTTCTATTATGTTTAGGGGAAATGCAAGCTCCAAACTCAGAAAGTTATATATATTTTATCCAATTAAAAAAAAACAACATCATCCCATTTTGAGATTAATGTAAAACTCTCAGAGCAATCTGGATTAGAACACAGCTGCAAATATCCAGAAAAGCATAAATATCTAGTTTAAATGCATAGAGTATCCAGGTTCTTCATTTAAACAATGACAAAAGTCTATATTGGGGATTTTAAGGCTCTTACTGTAATACTACCTTTTAGTAATTATTCAGATTGCACAATTGGGCAGATTTAATCCTACAAAATATAACTTGTTTGAAATTAAAAATGGGAGTTGTAAAAAAAAAAAACTCTTGCAAAAAGATAGTTCTAGATTATTTTTGTGATGCAAATTAACAAACAATCAGATGGTGCGGCAGGGCTAAGGCAGGCTCCCTGCCAGCCCTGGCCCCATGTCACTCCCAGAAGCGGCCAACATGTTTGGTGGCAGGAGCAGGAGGGGGCAGGAGGTCTCTGTGTGGTGCCCCTTCCTGAGCACCAACTCTGCAGTTACCATTGGCCTAGGAGTCTTAGAGAAGGGGAGTGATAGGGGATGGTGCAAGGGTGTTTCGGTTTGTGCAATTAGACAGTTGGCAACTCTATGGGCTGGTCTTCACTACCCGCCGGATCGGCGGGTAGCGATCGACCTTTTAGCGATCTATTTCTCGCGTCTGGTGAAGACGCAATAAATCGATTGCTCACGGTGACCCCGTTGACTCTGGAACTCCAGGTTGCCAGGAGGCGCAAGCTGGAGTTGACGGGGGAGTGCGCCGGGGACTGCCGCCACCGTGAGGACCGCAGATAAGTCGGCTGCAAATACACAAACTTTGTAGCTGAAGTTGCGTATCTGCCATCGATACCCTTGTAGTGGTCCCCCGTGGGCCCCCTCCAAGCCGGACAACGAACCCACCGGGGACCCAAAATGGCGGGCGGAGCCGGGGCGGCCCCGCCCCCTGCCCCGGAAGTACAACCAGGGACCCGGAGGCAGAAAAGGCGGGGCCGGCCGCCGAGGGGGGGCCGGAGAAGAGAAGAGCCGGGCAGGAGCCAGCCGGGAGACTGGCTGCTTCCCCGCCTGGACGCGGGGTCGAGTAGCGTCCCCGACGCCTCGCCTGACCGGGACTGCCCCGGGGATCCAGCCGCCGGGTGGCCCGGCGTTCCCACAGCTGCCTGGCCCGGGGTCCCCGCAGCCGCCTACCCTGCGGCCGAAGACAGCCAGGTAGAACCGCCGGACTCCGAGGCTCCGGCGGCAGCGGACACCTGGCCCCGAGTGCCCGCGGCAGCGGACCCCGCCACCGCCACCGGCGAATTCGAAGAGCCCGCAGACCCTCCCTCCTCCGGGGCCCCGGACAACTGGCCGGGAGTCCCAGCCGCCACTTACCCCGAGGAGCAGGGGATGGACTGGACCCCCGGGGACCGAGAACTCTGACGGCTGACCCAAAAGGAGGGGGTAAGTAAAGAGACTGTGCCCCTGGCTGCCGGTATAGAGACGCCGGCCAGAGCCAGCTAACTAATAGCGACTGTGACCCGGGCTGCCGGTGTAGAGACGCTGGCCAGAGCCAGCTAATTAATAGAGACTGTGCCCCTGGCTGCCGGTGTAGAGACGCCGGCCAGAGCCAGCTAACTAACAGAGACTGTGACCCGGGCTGCCGGTGTAGAGACGCCGGCCAGAGCCAGCTAATTAATAGAGACTGTGCCCCTGGCTGCCGGTGTAGAGACGCCGGCCAGAGCCAGCTAATTCATAGAGACTGTGACCCGGGCTGCCGGTGTAGAGACGCCGTCCAAAGCCAGCTAATTCCTAGAGACTGTGCCCCTGGCTGCCGGTGGAGGGACGCCGGCCAGAGCCAGCTAATTAATAGAGACGGTGTCCCTGGTTGCCGGTGTAGAGACGCCGGCCAGAGCCAGCTAATTCCTAGAGACTGTGCCCCTGGCTGCCGGTGGGGAGACACCGGCCAAACCCAGAGGACCCGACCCAGGGAGGCAGTGGCCTGCTGGGCGGTGGACGGACGACGGCCGGTGTGAAGGAACCCCGGCCTGAGTCAACTGCCACAAGCAGACGCGGAGACCACCCGACAGGGGGCGCCCTAGGGCTGGGAAGTGCTAATTCCCCCAACAATCCAGCAGGAGGCGCCCCGAGGGAGTGACGAACCCGTACACCCCCCCCCCAGTAGTGAAGACCAGCCATAGGAGTCCCGGGTTCAGGGTAACTGGCCAGCTCCTGGAGATGCTGGCCTGCAGGGATGGAGATGGGGTCCGGGTTGCCACTGCCCTGACACCCGGCCCCTGAGGCCCAGGTTACACATTGTGGGCTGCATAAACATGGTCTTAGATAAATAACTTGTGCACTGTACGTTGGAGAAAGGAATGTACTTTGGAGAAATTACTCTGACCTTTAAAAAAGCCTACAATTAGAACTCTTACTCAAGGAAAAGAGACAGATTATGTTAGTCAGTTAAGTATCAGTTTTACTAACACTAAGAACTCTTTTGTGGGTGAATAATAAAATCCAGAAGCAAGGCTAGCAGACACAGTTTTGGGTAGTCACTTTCAGCAGCACTCAGATATTATTTTGATGAGGGACATATGAATACTTAAATTGATGCTTGAGAGAGATGTGATTTTATCCATGTAAATCTTTCTTTGTTAGCATTGCTACCTGTCAGTACTTTCCTTGTCTATCAGTGCTCTGCTAAAAAGCTCCTTTGCATCCACTTGTAACTCAAAGATTTTCACTGGAATTATTCTCATTGCTTCCAAGAGGTTTACTTGTTTTCTTGTTACAGGATATCCATCAATAACAACTCTGTGTGAAAACAAATATGAATAAAGGTTTAAAAAAACCTGTCAGTTCCTAATTTATCATTAAGACTGAACAGAAAATAGCAAGAATGTAGTTTTAATTACAGCAAAAAGAGATACCAAAGGTGTGGTCCTGCACCCTCAAGTCAGTGAATGAGAGACTTGCTATTAACAACACTTAGCAGCAGTATTACAGTACTATCCAGACACCTCAATCAAGATCCAAGTACCATTGAGTGAGGGGGTGTACAAACCTATAGGAAGACAGAGCCTCCAACACAGAGTTTACAATAAAATGTAATACAAAATATAAGAAGTTGGTGTAATAAAATTTGGAGGAGAGTGGAGGAGGTAGGCCAAGCGTAAAAGTGTAGGAACACATGGTTACATAGCCTGGTGATGTGCAAAACTCGACAGTTCAGAGTCATTTAAAGTTGGAGTTTTTAAATGATGAGATCTTATCTATTTATAGCAGAGGTAACAAAGTCCTGTGGCACCTTAAAGACTAACTATAAAGTTTTGAAGCATAAGCTTTCGTGGGCTAATACCCACTTCGTCGCACTGCTTGCATCCGACGAAGTGGGTATTAGCCCACGAAAGCTTATGCTTCAAAACTTTATAGTTAATCTTTAAGGTGCCACAGGACTTTGTTACCTCTGCTATTCCAGACTAACACGGCTACCTCTCTGATTCTATCTATTTATAGTTATCCACAATCCCCACTGGTCCTCTACACAATTACTAACTTGACTGGAGCAGGATTAGATTCCAAAGAGACATCTAAATCAACATCTACTACTTTAACTCAAGGTCTGCCTAATCCATATTGAAAAAGAAACACAATTGTCACATATTAGGCATTGGTGGGCCAAGATACACCAAAACATTCACATCCAGGGAAGCTTATGCAATCCTGATCTCAAAGCTCAAAACTGCATGTCAGAGATCAATTAGGTGTTGCCCTGTCCTGTGAGAATTACTCTCCTTTGGGAGAGGAGCTAGAGCAGGGGTCGGCAACCTTTCAGAAGTGATGTGCCGAGTCTTCATTTATTCACCCAAATTTAAGGTTTCGCGTGCCAGTGATACATTTTAATGTTAGGAAGATCTCTTTCTATAAGTCTATAGTATATAACTAAACTATTCTTGTATGTAAAGTAAATATGATATTTAAGAAGCTTCATTTAAAATTAAATTTAAAATGCAGACCTCCCCAGATCGGTGGCCAGGACCCGGGCAGTGTGAGTGCCACTGAAAATCAGCTCACGTGCCGCCTTTGGCACGCATGCCATAGGTTGCCTACCCCTAAGCTAGAGCTTGCGGGAGTAATGAAGTAGGATGATTAACGTTGGTCAGCTTGGCAGGTGGTTCCATTCAGGGGATAGCCTACTAGAAATTTGGATTCCATAACTTAGGGGATACAAAACAGATTTTATTTGCTTGCTGTTCCAAAAAAACCCAAAATAGGAGCACGGAACTGTCAGTCTGCACTACCAGAGAGAGAAAAAAACTGGTGCAAGGGCAGAACAGGTACAGCTGAGCCCCAGAGCTTCATGGATAAGTCTGAATTGCCACTGGTATTTGTAGTAAGAGGTGCAGTCCTCATATCTCAGACTGGGGGACACATCAAAATTGAGAGAGAAACAGGAATTTTCAATGTACAATGAAATACTGTTCCTTTGGTTGAAAAAGTACCTTTCAGAAAATGTGAAATATTAAAGGTAAAAGAGGAAAGTGAAATATTCTTAATTGAGAACTGTAGAAAGTCATGCTTGAAAACTCTTTGAAGACTGAAGTGGAGAGCCTGGTTTGTGCTCCATTGTGGACAGGACCAAAGTATAACTTCTTAACGGAAATTTTTTTGGTTCCATTGACATGTTTTAGTGAAATCATTGTTTCATTATGGTTATGCAAATCAGTCCTTATGAAAATAATGTTATCTTTCAAAAACAAAGAGACAAACCTCTTACCCAGCAGTGCTGCACACATGATCCATCAGTGCCACTTCTAGAGCCTGGATGGCTAGTTCATCAGGTGCAGTCAGGCCTTTATGAAGATGCCACTTTAAAATAAGTGCCAGCTCGCTCTCTGGCTGATTGTTTAACACTATTCGTATAGCATCTCCCATAGATAAGCGCATTAGCCCATAGACACTTGCAAACTTCTTAGCAACTGAAAAATATTTTGTTTTTAACACTCAGCTTTCATTTTGACACCAGGAAAGAAGATAAAAGGATTTTAGTTAAAGTAAACAAATAAAAACCATATAATTTTGTACATATTTTAAAAACTTTGTGGTTACAAAAACACACCAAACAAAACCAGAAATTACAGAATGATGATGGTTACAGAAAATGGCAAACTGTATACAAACAATTTTAGTACAACTTCATTTCTAGCAGTTTGATAATCAGGGTGCCTCAATCACCTACTAACATTTAGTTTAAAAAAATGACAGACACTGACAATTGCCAATTTAGTCTAATACAATCTTTACCTGGCTCTGTGGAATTATATGGACAATAAATTAAAAATTGTTATTTGGCCTTCTTGTACAGAGGTGGCAATGCTGTGAAAAAGGCATGCTCAGTTTCTGGGACAGAATAAGGGTAAAAATTTTATTATAGCCACTTTCAATGGGACTTAGGTTCCTAAGTGATATAAGTACTTTCCAAAAATGGGACTAAGGAGCACTTAGCTTTGGAAAATGTTATCCAGAGTGCCTGGCTTCTGTACAATAGGGGGTGGCACTGAAAGGAGTCTCTTCTAGTCTACCCCAGGCTACAAAATAGTGCTTCAAGAGTGATGTGGTCAGTAAGAGATGGGAGAGAACTCCAGGGGATCACAGTAGACACAGAGAATCTTATACTTGTGAGGGTGAAGGGGAGATTAAAAATTGAAAGTTAAATAAGGGAGGATTAACTTACTTTGTACAGTAACTGGAGTTCTTTGAGATGTGTGATCCCTTATTGGTATTCCACTTGATATGTGTGCACGCTCCATGTGCCGGAGAACAGAAGATTTTTGCTGGCAATGTCCTTCCAGGGTTAGAGCCATTAGGTGATGCCTGGCTATGAAACTGGAAGCCATGACCCTGGCTGAGAACTTCATTGCATTCATTGAGACATCAGGTACAAATGCTGTTGCTTGGGAAACTTTCTTTAAAATGGAGCCAAATTCAGAACAAGCTGTCCTTTAGGGTTCTGAGATCTTCCAGTCAGAAGACAGATCCCTTGCAAAGCAGATAGCTGTTAGGGATGCTCTGAGGGTGTCCAAGGAGGGCTCAAAATCTTTCTTGAAAAGTGGCCTCCAATTTTCTCTCTGTTGGTTCCTTAGGGTAAAACTCTGCTTCTGAGGGAATGATTGTATCCCTTGCTAGAGATGCTACAGCTATGTCTACCTGCAGGATCTCCATGACAGGTGGCTTTGATTCCTGTATCTTACAGAAGCGGAGGTCATTTTTATTAATGTGCTTGCCTGTATCAGTTTGTTTCAATCATCCCTGATCATGTACTAGAAGGAGGAGTGCAGGGGAAATCTTCAGCAGAGAATTTCAAGGAGAGAAATTTACTCTGAGGCTTGCTCTCAGGAACCTATTCAGGTTGGACTTGAATCAAGGAGAAAACCTTTCTGCCCATGGCCTCAAACTTCTTGGGGGGGGGGGGAACCCTATATTGTGTTTTCCCCTCATCCTGTTTGTCAGGGTCTGATACCTCATCTTCCTCAGGACAGGCCTATACTACTGGTTAAGTTGATTTAACTCATGTCGCTCAGGGGTATGAAGCCCCCCCCCCCCCCCGGTCCACTGAGAAATGCAAGTTTCACACTGTCCATACCTGTGTTATGTTGGAAGGAGATGCTCTCCTGCTGACATAGCTTACGCTTTTCACCAAGCAGTAATTATGCTGACCAGAGAGCACACTCCCGTCAGCTTAGCATGCCTTCACCAGACACGCTACAGTGGTACTAGCTGCATCAGCACAGCTGCACTGATGCAGCACCGTAGAGTAGATTTGCTCTCAATGGAGGAGGGGGAGAAGGAAGAGGCATCCAAGGACTTGTACCTCCTGGATTCTGTGCTTTTTCTTCCCTTTTTTCCTTTTTAGATTTCTTTGCTCTTTTTGCATGCTTTGCAGGAGTAGGAGCTCCCTGACACGTTGGTGATGCTTTTTGCAGTTTGCTTTCCATAGTGCCTGAAGCCCTCTGAAAAGTTCTCCCTGAGTCCTCTCAGGCCGGGTCCCATTCCCCCAAGAGGTGAGGGGGGAAGGTACTTGTTACTAGAGTCTCTGGTTGAACTGGGAAGCGGGAGCTGTTTAAGAGTCCTGCTTCTTTACCACGGGCATTCAGGACCCACTTTAAGACACAGAGGGGTGAGGACCTACAAGCATCTCCTCTTTGTTCTACAGGGATCACCTGGGATTTACTCCCTGAGTTAGCTGCCTGGAGTCTTCCTCATCTTCAGAGACTTTCCCTGCTCTACCCTGTGCTTCCTGATCCATTTTTTCCACACTGGAATCGGGGCTGCTTTTGTAGGTAGGGGATTCCACATGCCTGTCAAACTCCTAGCCACAAGAACTAACAGAGTTAGGGTCAGCTAGCTGGGTGCAGCCTGGACACAGCTTATTGTCTTCTGAACCTAGGAAGGTTGCCTCACAAATAGAGCACTGCTTGGATTTGGATTTGTTCTGGTTCTTGGCCTCTCTGCCATGCCTGGGTAGGGGCAGAGGAGCCAGCAGGGAAATGCAGCAGCAGAGTCTCAAGATGAATTAAATTTAAGCTTAAGACTCACCCAGGGAGGAGGAAAGAAGCCTGAAATAGATAGCTCACCTGAAAAAAAGTGAAAAAATAAAAGTAGAAATAAAAGGAGCAGGAACAGTAACTGCCACCTGACTGCTGCCACAGCAACAAAGAATCTGGCAGCAAGTGCAAACAAAGGTGGCATAGCCAGGTCATGTGGCACCATGTCATTGATATGCTTCCATGAGCTGCAGATCAGAGGGGAGAAGCCCAGATGTCCAGAATTGGGGAGATGCTGGGTTGCGGAAAAGGAGGATCTGGGTGGTACTGGTGGTTTTATTATGCCTTGACTGGTCGGTGGTACCAATCAGAGGTGAACCAATGGTGGGTTGGGGACGTCCCAGGTCAGGACCGGATCCAACTATATAGACAGCATATAGATAGTAAGGTCCTCTTGGACAGTACATCTAGCCCGATTCTGGAGAGTGGACTGGATTTCTGCCCTTGGTGGTGCCGGAAGTACTGGCTTCCCGTGAACCGCTCCAGCCATCCCGCAAACTCCACCAGCTCTCTGCTCCACCAGCCGCTCAGCAATATATCTTCAGCTTCCCCACTACTTAACACAGCACTCAGTGATTTCAGCTCTTAGTAATTTTAGCTCTTTAGTGATTTCAGTTTGTAGTAGGGGAGCCTCAGTGCTGGTGCACCATTGGCCCAAAGTGAATGCAGCTCTGCAATCTGGAACCAGATTCCTAATGGAATCAAAATTAGCTCTGCTATTGCACAGTGGAGAGCGGAGGGGGTGTAATTGGTATTTAGGGCCCTCAGAAGGGGGCTCATACCTCAAGGGACAAATGCCTGTCCCCAGACTCTCTCAATTCACTGAGTTTTGGAACCCATGTCCCTTGCCTAGCGAGTGTTACTTAGTTGATGATGAGTCCCTCCATCATACAAAAGGCCAAGTACAATTCCAGTGTCCTTGATTCACACAACCAGGATAACAATACTTTATTCTTCTTGCCCCAATAACAGAGAAACTGGGGATCCCACAGCAGCCAAAGTGACCATTTGGGCAAGCAGTGGGGTGGGTGTGCCCATGGAAATGATGTATGCCCATGAAGTCCTTTTCCACAATTCCAGATGTCAGGGTAGAGGCTGACTCTGCTTACATTACAGATGCAGACATATTTATACTGGTGCATGAAGAGAAGGGAGTTACCTCACAAGTGGAGAACCAATGTTGACAGGGCTAATACAATCAGGGTGGATGTAGTTCACTCCTAATAATTGATGAGGAGATGTCAATTCCAGGAGAGGAAAAGTTGCTTCTGTAATGAGCCAACCATGCCCAGTCCCTATTCAAACCCAAATTAATGGTGTTAAATTTGCAAATGAAGTTTAGTTCTGCAGTTTTTCTTTGAAGTTTGTTTCTGAATTTTTGTTGTTGTTCAAGTATAGCTACTTTTAAATCTGTTAAAAATGTCCAGGAAGATTGAAGTGTTCTCCTACTGGCATTTGTATGTTACCATTCCTGTTTGTCTGGTTTTGGCGAATGTACATGGCAGTGGGGCATTGCTGGCACTTGATGACATATATCACATTAGGAGATGTGCAGGCGAATGAGTCCCTGATGGTGTGGCTGATGTGGTTGGGTCCTCTGATGGTGTCGCCAGAGTAGATATGGAGATGGAGTAGGCAACAAGGTGTGTTACAGGGTTTGGTTCCTGGGTTAGTGTTTCTTTGGAGTGGTGAGTAGATGCTGGGGCGTATTTGCTTCAGGTTGGGGGGTTGTTTGTAAGTGAAGACTGGGCTGCCTCTCAATGTCGGAGAGTGAGAGATCATTTTCCAGGATAGGTTGTAGATCACTGATGATGTGCTGGAGAGGTTTTAGCTGGGGGCAGTATGTGATGGCCAGTGATGTTCTGTTATTTTCCTTGTTGGGCCTGTCCTGTAGTAGGTGACTTCTGGGTACTCATCTCGCTCTGTCAATCTGTTTCCTCACTTTCCCAGGAGGCTACTGTAGTTTAAAGAATGCTTGATAAAGATCTTGTAGGTGTTTGTCTCTGTCTGAGGGATTGGAGCAAATTCAGTTGTATCTTAGGACTTGGCTGTAAACAATGGATCATGTGATGTGTCTTGAATAGAAGCTGGAGACATGTAAATAAGTGTAGTGGTCAGTAGGTTTTCAGGATAGGGTGGTGTTTATGTGACCATCATTTATTTGCACTGTAGTGTCCAGGAAATGGATTTCTTGTGCAGACTGGTCCAGGCTGAGGTTGATGGTGGGGTGGAAACTGTTGAAATCCAGGTGGAATTCTTCAAAGGCCTCCTTCCCATGGGTCCATATGATGAAGATGTCATCCATGTAGCACTAGTAGGGGAGAGGCACTAGGGGACGAAAGCTGAGGAAGCATTGTTCTAAGTCAGCCATAAAAATGGTGGCATACTGTGGGGCCATGTGAGTACCCATAGCAGTGCTGCTGACTTGAAAGGTATAAGGTGCCCCCAAATTTGAAATGGTTGTGGGTGAGGAGAAAGTCATAAAACTCAGCCACCAGGTGTGCCGTGGCCTCATCAGGGATACTGTTCTTGACAGCTTGTAGTCCATCCTCGTGTGGAATATTAGTGTACAGAGTTTCTACATCCATGTTGGCCAGGATGGTGTTTTCAGGAAGATCACCAATGAATTGCAGTTTCCTCAGGAAGTTGGTGGTGCCTTGAAGATAGCTAGGAATGCTGGTAGTGTAGGTTTTGAGGACAGAATCCAAATAGCCAGAGAATCCTGCTGTAAGAGTGTCAAGAGTGAGATAATGGGGTGTCCAGGGATCCAGGTTTATGGATCTTGGGTAGCAGATAGAATACCCCTGTCGGGGTTCTGGGGGTGTATCTGAGTAGATCTGTTCCTGTGCTATAGCAGGGAGTTCCTTGAGCAGATTGTGTAGGTTTTTTTGGTACTCCTCAGTGGGATCGGAAAATAGTGGCCCGTAGTAGGTGGTGTTGGAGAGTTGTCTGGCAGCCTCCTGTTCATAATCTGAACAGGAATGCTAGCTAATGCTGCAGCCAATAAATAGGTTCTGTCTCAGATCAAAGGTGATAGAAAGGAACTGGAGAAGCTGTTAGCTTGCATGGTCTCTTATGCCCTTGGTTCAGAGCATGAAGAGAAGAAGGGCATGGGTGCAGACCAATGACACTGCCAGCAAAAATCTTCTGGTACATTTACACCTCAAGCAGAACACCCACAGGGACCTTCACTTCAAGAAGAATTAATTGAAACTAATGCAATTAAAAGAAAAAACACAAAGAAACTTAACTAGCAAAGCAACTAGAGTGAACAGGTGAATCTAGCCCCATATCTTTAAAATGCCAATGAAATAATATCATTAAACCAAGCATTAGAAGCATATAATTGTCTGACTAAAGCAGAGATGAGTTCTGGGGTTCCTTGGAATCTTTGACTTTCTGTATGTTTTTCCAAATAATCATGACAGTTGCCTGTACTAGTCACATATTAAAGAGCAGCCTTAACATTAAGAAATCCAAATCCTTGTATTGGAAGGGGCAGAAAAAACACCCAATACAGAGCCTCATATTGCATTTCTGTTCCCTGTTTATCTCTCCAAAAGTATGATGGTTGGTACTTGGCTGCACTGACAATTGCTATTTTTATATGAGAGGTGGGAACAGGGAACATGGTATTTCCCAGTGGCAAATGGGGAGTTTTACCACCAGCTGTTTCTATTTTATTGTGTGCCCAGATATGTAATGGGAGTATTCTATTAGATGATCCTGAGACTCCTTCCACTGCATGAGTGATTGGATTTCATAATATGAGGGTACGTCTATACTACTTGCCGGATTGGCAGGTAGTGTTCGATGTATCAGGGATCGATTTATCGCGTCTCATCTAGATGCGATAAATTGATCCCCGAACACGCTCCCTGTCGACTCCGGAACTCCAGCTCCACAAGAGGAGTAAGCGGAGTTGACTGGGGAGCTACCGAGGTCAACTCACCGCTGTGAGGATGGCCAGGTAAGTCGAACTAAGATGCTTCGACTTCAGCTATGCTATTTGCATAGTTGAAGTTGAATTATCTTAGTTCGAACCCTCCCATCCCCGCAGTGTAACCCAGGCCTAAGAGACATAGAGTATTATTATATGTAGTACAGTGACCCCTACAGGCCAATATCCACATCAGAACTACTTATGCTAGGCACTATAAAAACAGCACTTGTCCTGAAGACCTTATAATCTAAACAGACGAAGGGCTGGTCTTCACTAGAGGTGAGGATCGGCTGAAGATACGCAACTTCAGCTACGTTAACAACGTAGCTGAAGTCAGTATATGTACAGCCGACTTACCTGCCGCCCTCATGGCAGCGGCAGTTGGCTGCATGCTCCCCCGTCGACTCCAGCTTGCGCCTTGTGTCAAGCTGGAGTTACCAGAGTTGACGGGGGCCCGCGGGCGATCGATTTCTCGCGTCTTAACCAGACGCGAGAAATCGATCGCTGAAAAAGCAATGGCTACCCACCGTAGTGAAGATGTACCCAAGGAGTGGATGGAAAGGGATAGGACATAAAATCAACACTGGAACTGAGGCATAGGAGATTAAGTGACTTGCCAGAGTTACTTAGCACAGGATGTCTGCCCGCACTAGGAACAGAACTGAACCTGTATCTCCCAAGCGTCAGTCCAAGGCTTAACCACAAGAATAGTCTTTCTTCCTGAGGAGAGGGGACAGGGTTAAGATGGTGAACACAGATCTTTCTGGCTAATAAATAGGATATTGGGAAAACTTACTGCAGCATTCTATGCATGGCAACAACAATAATTTTAGTGACTTATTTGTAATTTCTTGCAAACATGATTATGAGAGATGCAACCCCAATTATAAGGGAAGTTCCTATCCTTTGAAAAGACTGGACCTTACCTGTAGTTTTCCCAGATTTTGGAGGTCCCACAATTGCTATCTTAACTGGCACAGATGGTTTTGGTTTTGGCTGACGGATAAATTTAATGGGATTTTTCATAAATTTTTCTTTATTCTCTTTACTTGAAAAAAAATAAATATATTGTCGGTGGATTACAGGCAAGCTTGGAGTCTGTTGGTTTTGGAAAGGCTTGATTACATCTCCTTCACTTAGCTATAACATACAAAAATGGGAAAAAGTTACTTATTGATATTTCTGTTTCATATAGTCTCCTCTTCGCCCATCCTACAACAGTGGATTTATGGCACAGTGTTATGGAAATACCTACTGGAAGAAAGCAAAGATTTCTGAAACCTTACCCGTGATTACATAAGGCTCAGACAGAACACCATCCCTGTGCTATCTTACTGATAATTTTGTTTGTCATAAAGTAATTATTAGTAATTAATTCTCCATAACAGTATCTGTCCATGGAACCACTGTTGTAGTTTGGGATAAGAGAGAATTCTATATCCATTTTAGTGTCCAGAGCATTACTCTATTTCTGGTCAGAACAAGGAAAAGTATAATTATCTTAATTAAAAACAAGTGCTGTTCTGCAGACTGACTGATAGGGTACACCTGTTCAGTAATACTTAGGCCCCATGGCACTATACTCCTGAGCTATGCATCTGCAGAGGATAATATTAAAACACTGTTCTTTGGTGGATACAGACTGCCATACTATACATTCTACCCTTTTCAGTCTTGATTTCTCATTACTGCATCAGGTCCCTTCAAACCACATGTCTTAGCTCCATAGGGTGCTAGGATTCTGCCTTAATCCACTTCTGGTGCTCACATTCCTCCTTCTGGCTTATTATTCTTACCCATTATCTCTTCCATAATCTTGTTTTATCTTCAGATCATAATTATTTAATTGCCAATTGGCATATCTCATATATTCTGATCTATGAAGACTTTGGCTTCCTTAATTGTACTCATCTCTATCTGATCCTAAAGCACCCCTATTTTCTCCTCCATGATTGTCATAATCTTCTACTTCATGCATTCTACAGCTTTGATAACACACCATCTTGATTCCATCTAAAGACAGTCTGGTACTTGCTTCTTTCTGCTTCCTATGTCAAGTGTTAAATTGTTCTCTTCCTTACACGCTCTCTCTTAGTTTTACTTTTGGCAACTCATATGTAAGAATCTCTTCTCACTTGCAAAGCTGTCACTCCTCCAATGGTATCTTTCTACTCTCCTGTCTTCAGGAATTTCTTTGTTGTTGTTGTTTCCTGTTCATTGGGCTTTTCTTAGCTCAGCTCTGCTCCTTGTTTATTATTCACTCACAAAATCAAGATGCACTTTTAGCATTCCAACAAAATTACATACAGATTACCCACCAGAACTTTGTGTTAATCATTCATAACTTCAAAACACTTTTACTTGTCCCTGCTGCTCCAGCAAGGCTGTAAGAACTTCCTGTTTGCTATGCTATATTTGCTGGGTCCTAAGTATCATACATTTCTTTCTAGTTCAGCTCCACCTTTGATTGTACTAATTCACAAACCTCCATCTGTTCAATGCTCCCACAAAACTAACAATAAATCATTAATCTGCTTAAAACACAACACTAAACTGACCAATTCTTGCGATCATTATTGAAAATATTCAGTGATGTGCTTTTCATAATATTTTATTTTAATTATATGGGAATAAAGAAGACAAACAAGTATTACTTCCTGAAAGTATCTCTCAGTCATTTAATTACGTTACCTTGACTGGGTCCCATTGTCCAAAAGAACTGGGATGTTTATAAGAGAGAACCAACATCTTGCGTGCAAGTGACAAACTTATTGGGTAACATTTCTCAAAAATGCTTTCTCGATTTTCTACTAGATGCTTCAACTTGCTATACAATTGGTAACGTACAATGTGAGGTTTTCGCCCCCCATTGATGGTGATTTGTGGTATTAGCCACCTTTCAAGTTCTTCCTGAATAATGAAAGAATAATGTATGACAAAAATCATAAACGTGATCAAATATTGTAATAAAGGGTGATATGAATAATAACTGTCATTACTATTAGTGATCTTTGGACTAAATCCTCTGCTAGTGTAAATCAGTGTACCTGCATTGCCTTTAGCTTCAGTTGAAGATCTGCCCCTCTGTTTTCATTATTAAGATTTGTATTACAGTATTACAATATACTAAAATAAAATAAGAAAACTATAATTTCCATTAACTTTGAAGACTCTAACTCTATTTAGCTAAACTTTTAAAATGTCTCTTATCAAAACCAATGAAATGTCATGCATTTTTTTCTATTTCACCTGACCCCCATTGCTTATTTAGCTATTATCTATGCATTTAAAAATTGTTCCCCAGTCCCTTCTGGTCCATATTCGTGACTTGCAGCAGGTCAGTTTCTGGTTTCAGAGTAGCAGCCATGTTAGTCTGTATCCGTAAAAAGAACAGGAGTACTTGTGGCACCTTAGGGCTGGTCTTCACTGGGGGGGGGGGGGGGGGAATCGACTGAAGATATGCAACTTCAGCTACGTGATTCACGTAGCTGAAGTTGGTGTATCTTCAGCCAACCTACTTGCTGTCCTCACGGCGGCGTGCTCCACCGTCAACTCCAGCTTGTGCCTCTCGGCAACCTGGAGTTCCAGAGTCGACGGGGACGCCACGGGCGATTGATTTCTCGCGTCTTCAAATTGATCGCTAACAAATCAATGGCTATCCGCCGATCTGGTGGGTAGTGAAGACAAGCCCTTAGAGACTAACAAATTTATTTCAGCATAAGCTTTCATAGGCTACAGCCCACTTCATCGGATGCACATAATGGAACACACAGAAGTAAGATGTGTATATATATACACACAGAAAACATGGAAAGGTGGATGGAACTGATAAAGTGGAGTCAGGTTTGGTGGATTGATTATTGACACTATGAACATGTTCTTATCTACACTATACATGAATCCTGTCAGTTTTACACAGGGAACTCCAGAACCCTAGCCTGAGCTGTCACCAGGCTTCCAACTGTCCTCCCAAATAGCAGGAGACCTGCTCCTCCTGGATAAGCAATTGTATTCCAGTGAGGAGTCAAGAACTAATTCTGAAAGAACTTTTTGCAACTCTAAAGCTCACTATCTCTACTATGAAACTGAAGAAATTCATTCATATTTTTCTGTGTATAACGATCTTTTAACCTATACTCTCTCTTTTCATTTTAAATAAATTTTAGTTTAGTTAATAAAAATTGGCAGTGTGTATTTGGGTAAGATCTAAAATATCATTAACCGGAAGGGCCATGCGTCTGATCCTTTGGGATTGGTAGAACTTTTTATATGATGAACAAAAATTTCAGTAATCCTCATATTTGATACGGCTGTCTGGGTGGGAGCCCGAGGCTGGATTGTTTCAAGGGAACTGTGTTTTTAGCTTCTGGGTAACCAGTAAGGTATTGTAGAAGCTGTTTTGTTGCTGGCTTGGTGACTAAGTATTAGAATAACCACCAAATTTGAGGATCATCTGCCCCATTCTTTGGAGGGCAATCTGAGCAATCTCAGCATGGCTCCCATGGAACACTTGCACTTTCCCCGCTTTTTCCCCCCTTCATCTTTCTGGAGACATTGACTGCATGAGATTTAGTGAAAACTTTATAAGAACTTCAGGTTTGGCTCAATAGAAATTTTGCCTGAATGAGGATCTCAGAAATTTAATTCTTAAGTTGGACACCTGAAAGGGGCCATTATGATTATCTGGTCTGTCCTCCTGAATTAATTATCTCATAAAAAGGAAATAAAGATCTCAAATACCATATCTTTGAAATCTAACAACTAAATTAAATCAGCTATAAAACTGGAAGCACTTCTTGCCTCGTGCCATGTTATCTGATAAAGTAGACAATGAAGAAAGTACCTGAACTCCTTGTAAATTAGTAGTATCTGTTTCATACTTTTCTGTAATTTCATTTTTCATGCGTTCAGCAGCATCCGCTTCCTGTTCTTCCTCCTCCTCATCTACCTCTTCCTCTTTTGGGAACTCTTCTTCAAGAATCATTTCAATATCCTCTTCTTCATCTTCATCCTCTTCGTCACTAGCCTCCTCCTCTTCCCTATATGCTGCAGCCTAAAGTATAAAATGTTCAATTGTTTCATGACTACTGTGCAGAAGTTCAGAAAAAAGAAACTAGAAAAGAAAGTTTTCTGTCACACGCTTTCCCATTTTTTGTCCACAGTTTTAACTTATAAATGGCAAAGATGGTTTACAGAGGTGGGGAAAGAGTACACTATTTCACTAAGACACATCAGCTTAAATAGAGAAGGTAAAAAAGTTTGCTTCTGGGGAAGACTTATTTTCAGCAATAGATTCATGTTTTCTTATGATTTTGTTGTGATTTTTTGAGTCAAATTCAAATTATTCATTAATGTTGTAGTGGGTAGACCACTGGGCTGTAGAGGGAGACCAGGAAATAAGTCCAAGGAAACCAATAAGGCTCAAAACAAAACGTGTGTTTATTCGGCCGAAGGTGACAGCCGCCTAAAAGCGATAAGAAACTGTCACACCCTCATGCATAACTTACAGGTCTTTATAGCTTGCTGGCTACGTAATTTGCATACGTGTTACATGATTGGTTACTTGACATCGCTAGGCAGACTTAGACTTTTCAGGTGAGGTAATCATGTTACAAAAACTGTCTGATTGGACGGAGTTCTTTCCCGCCTTTTTACAGAGATTGTCGCCTTCACACAGAACAGTTCTGACAGGAAAAGTATGTTATCTCTCACAAGTTTAGCAGAAGCAATATACAGAAGCGAATTGCCAGTTTAGTTATACATGACTAATTAAAACTTCTTTTATAACTTTTTCAAGACAAACAACAATGTTAAACAGTTCATAACAAGCTATCATTCCGCCCCTGGTGGAAACCTTTAATGCTTTGATCTTTATACATTTAACATTTGCCTTTTTATGACCCTCTCATTCCCCCCTTTTTCTTGTTGCTAGTCATTGCAGTCTAGCAACACAACACACATTAGGCTTCGCTGTCTGCCACTGTATCGCTTGCTCTTTTGGATCAAAACAAACTGCGGGGTCGGGATCATTACTTGGACATACAGAATACGAAACATTACGATATTGACATTCTAGGGCTTGGACTGGACAGGAGAACTTACTACGATAAACCAGGGTATCAGAAACAGTATGCCCTGCACGAACTTGAGCAATGCAGGTTGAACAGATTTGCCCCTGAAAAGATACTACAGCATTTGGGGCCTGAGGAAACATTAGTAACAGATAAACAAAGTTCATTGAGGAGTACATTGTAGCGGGTGTTGATATTGTGGAGCAGAGCAGGTCTTCAGAGCGGTGCTTGGTCACCTGACTCACAAGAAGTGAGTGGGGTGTCTTGCTGGGCAGGTGGTTGGGCTGATCTTCGGAAAACGACCTGCAGAGGGTTGGAGCTATTCGCGGTGACCTGCCAATCAGGTGTAAGTGATGTGTGGTCGGCCTTTACACGGGTGTAATGAATCCACGGCTTAACACCAGCTAACTTGACAGCAGTGGGGGTGGTAAGGAGAACAGTGTAGGGACCCTTCCACTTAGGTCCCAAGGGGTTGCTCTTCCAATCTTTAAGCCATACGGAATCACCTGGGGAAAAAGGGTGCAGAGCAGTGACAGGAAATGGGAACTTAAGCTCACTAACATAGGTGGATAGTTGATCTAATACAGTGCTTAGGAGCTGAACTTCTTTTATAAGGTCTTGTTTTCCTAAAAGGTAAGTATCCCCCTTCAAGCGGTGGATCCCTAGCGGGGGTCGGCCAAACACTAGCTCATAGGGTGAAAGCTTTAGGGACCGTGTAGGGGTGCATCGGGCCCTGAGCAATACCATGGGTAGGGCTGAAGTCCAAGATAGGCCGGTTTCCTGACAGATTTTACCTAAGGCGGTTTTTAAAGTCCTGTTCATTCTTTCTACTTTCCCTGATGCTTGCGGATGGTAGGCACAATGAAGTTTCCAGGTGATGCCCAGGAGGGTCGATAGAGTATGGATGATCTTATGGACAAAGGAAGGACCATTATCGCTGCCAATGTGTAAGGGGAGTCCGAATCTGGGGATCACATCTCGGAGCAGGGCCTTCGTGACTTGCTCAGCTTTCTCATTAGTGGTGGGCCATGCTTCGACCCAACCAGAGTAGGTGCAAACCGCCACAAGTAGATATTTGAATTTACCAGATTTCGGCATTTCAGTGAAGTCTACGACCAGGGATTCCATAGGACTGTGCCCCATGTATTGAACTCCTGGCGGTCTGAGAGGCTCCACACGTGGATTATGCTTAGCACAAATCTGGCAGCGAAGGGCAGCACGTTTAGTAAGAGCATGCAGGCCATTTATATAAAGTTCACGATCTAAGAGTTCAGCTAAACTGGTACCACCCAGGTGGGTTTGCTGATGCATTTCCTGAATTACCTCCCAAGCTACGGCATTGGGCAGAAAGATTTTGTTATTTGGCAGGACATATAAGCCTGACTGTTTCACTCCTTTCTCCTGCTTAGCCCAAAGTTGTTCCCGTGTAGTGTAGTGGACTTCAGCCGGGATCATGTCAGCTGTGTTAAGATGCTGGATGAGGACAGCCGGTAGTTGTTGGTGTGCCGCAGCTTTGGCCTCTTCGTCTGCTTGCCGATTTCCTTTGGCAACAGGATCCTCGCTATGTTGATGCCCTTTGCAGTGCATCACGGCGACTTGTTTAGGCATCCAAACCGCGTCAAGGAGAGCCAGGATCTCATCTGCATGCTTTATTCTTTGCCCATTCGAGGTTAGAAGCCCTCTCTCCCTATATATATAGCTCCATGGGCATGAAGTGTTAAAAAGGCATACTTTGAGTCAGTATAAACGTTGATCCGCTGTCCTTTTCCTAGCTCGAGGGAGGGCTCGACGGAGGGCAATTAGTTCTGCTTTCTGGGCAGAGGTTCCAGGGGGAAGGGCTCCCGCCTCACAAACAGTGCTTTGATCATTAACTATAGCATATCCTGCTAGTCGCTGGCCCTGATCAACAAAGCTACTGCCATCAGTGAAAAAGACGTGGTCAGGCCTGGTCAAGGGTATATCAGTCAGATCTGGTCGACTGGAGTACACTTCGTCCATAACTTGAAGGCAATTGTGTTCCTTAGTAGGTTTTTCTTCCACGGGCAACAGAGTAGCAGGGTTGAGGGTGGAGCAGACGGAGATGCTAACGGAAGGGTTATCCACTAGTATGCTTTCATATTTAAGGAGTTTTGCATTGGTCATCCAGTGATGACCCCTATGCTCCATTAGTGTGACCACAGCATGTGGGCACTTCAAGGAGACCGGTTGCCCTAAAGTAAGTTTACTGGCTTCTTCAGCAAGTAGGGCAGCTGCTGCTACGGCACGTAGGCAGCCCGGCCATCCTTGTATTACAGTATCCAGTTGCTTGGAGAAATATGCCACCGGTCGTGGCCAGCTGCCAACGATCTGGGTTAAGACTCCAACTGCGATACCCTTCCTCTCTCCTACATACAATATGAAAGGTTTATTCAGGTCTGGGAGACCTAATGCTGGAGCTGTCATTAAAGCAGACTTGATGCTTTCAAACCCTTTTTGCTGTATTTCCGTCCAGATAAAGGGGTCTGTGGCTCCCCCTCTTGTAGCCTCGTGGAGGGGCTTAGCTAGGATAGCGTAATTGGGGATCCAGAGTCGACAGAAGCCGGCAGCTCCCAGGAACTCTCGCACTTGGCGCCTGTTTGTAGGGGTAGGAATGGTGCAGACTGCTTCTTTTCTTTCAATGTCTAACCTGCGGGTTCCTTGTGTGAGCTTGAATCCCAGATATTTCACCTCCTTTTGCACTAATTGGGCCTTTTTCCTGGAGACCTTGTAACCTTTGCGACAGAGATGCTTCAAGAGGTTGGTAGTAGCCTCCACACACTCGGCTCGAGTTTTTGTAGCCACTAGGAGATCATCTGCATACTGAAGAATGTTCCAAGGATTACCTCCTTGTGTGAGGGGTACTAGGTCTTGAGCCAGAGCTTGTCCGAAGAGGGAGGGTGAATTACAAAAACCCTGCGGGAGGCGAGCCCATGTCATGTGGGTCTTCTGGCCGGTATCGGGGTGCTCCCATTGGAAAGCAAAGATGGGTTGACTGACGGGTGCAAGCCGAAGGCAGAAGAAGGCGTCTTTGAGATCTAAAACTGAGTACCACTGGGCATTTGCCGGTACCAGACTGAGGAGGGTGTAAGGATTTGGCACCACTGGATGTAACGGGATCACTCTTTTATTCACGGCCCGCAGGTCTTGTACAGGTCGGAAGCTTCCATCAGGTTTTTGCACAGGCAACAGGGGAGTATTCCAGGACGACTGGCATTTAACAATAATACCAGTGTCAGACAATTTCTGCAGATGCTTATGTATTCCAACTACAGCTTGTCGAGGCAAGGGGTATTGGGGAATTGAGACAGGTGTTGCCATAGGTTTTAAATCGACGATTATTGGGGGAATATCAATCGCCAGTCCTGGTGGGTTATCTTCCGCCCATACACCTGGGACCTCAAAGGTTTGCCAATCCTGTCTCTCTTCTATGGAAGCAAAGAGTCGCCATTCTTCTTCAACGGGGAGTGCTAACATAAGTCGTGGGGTTGTGGAAGGCTTTTCTCCTAGTCGCACCCCCATGGTTCCGTCACTGTCAAAGGTGAGAGTGGCTCTGAGTTTCGACAGCATATCTCTTCCGAGTAGGGGAACGGGGCACTCAGGTATGTAAAGAAGTTTGTGGGTAACGACGTGACTGCCCAACCGGCATGCTCTCTCATGCAGGAAGGGGCAGGGTTTCTTTTGTCCGGTTGCCCCTATAATGGTGGTCTGTTGTTGGCTTATGGGGGCAACCTTGGTATTGATCACGGACTTGGTGGCTCCAGTATCAATTAAAAAGTCTATTAACTGGCCTCCCACATCTACACAGACCATTGGCTCCCCGGGGCCAGTTGCAAATACTTCTGTTGGGGGCCGTGGAGCCGGTCTGGCCTAGTCCTGATTCCCAACCCAATCTTCCATAACAGCCATCCCGAAGGTATCTTTGTCAAGCACCTGAGTGGCCGCAGCTTGCGACCTTAAAGGCATTCCACGCCCTCGAGCACTTGCCCTACCCCGGCCTCCTCTCCCTGGGTTGCCGGACCCCCGTGCTTTCATGTTCTTGAAAGTTGCTTCGCCTTCTTCATTCGGACACTCGTTTTTCCAATGTCCGTTCAGAAAACATCTAGCACACTGATTTGGCCCCAATTGGACCCTTCCTCTCCCTCGTCCTCGTTCATTCAGCTGTCGCCTTCCACTCTGCCCTTTCCCTCGATAATTGTCTTGGAAGACTGCAGCGACTAACTGGGCTCTTTTCTTTACCTTTTCTTCAGTTTTCTTTTGCTCTTCATCCTCACGCACCGCATACACACGGGCGGCTATTTCGAGGATACGTCCCATATTCATGTGGACCAGACCTTGGTCCTTCTGGAGTTTGCGTCTAATGTCTGGGGCGCATTGGCTGATAAAGCTATTTTTCAGGGCTAGTGACCCTGGACTGGTCTCTGCTTCATAGTCCATGTTGTATGGTGACCATTTACGATACCCTTCTCTAAGCCTCTCTAAAAATGCTCCTGGTGTCTCTTCCTTATTTTGCTGCAAATCATGTATCTTTCGGAGATTTACAACCCTCGGTGGCCCTTTCTTTAGGGCTCTTACAAGGAGCCGATGGTATCGGTCGAGATTCCGTTTTTGCTCTGGGACATTTGGGTTCCAGCCGGGGTCGCCGGATGTAGGAAATGTCGTGTCGAGAAAATTTAGAAGGCCATCAGCCGGAGCATTGGCATAATCAATGCGAGCTTCTTCCCTCCCTTGGCTTAAGACGAGGGTTCTTTCCTCCGGACTAAGAAGGATTCCTAAGAGTTGACTGATATCCATCCAGGAGGGGTAATGAGTTCCGAGAATGCCTTCGACAAGGGTGGCAATGGCTGTGGGGTCGTCTGACCAGGGTGCACGCGAGGCCTTCCAGTTTAAAAGATCACTACTGGTAAAGGGGACATGTTGATAAACTCCCTGGACTTGATAGGGACCATCAGGGTTGGTTGCCGGAGGGGGGACCAGTTGGTTGACTACACGGAGAGGGAACGGTCCCTGAACCCCGGAGACATCTCGGTCCTTACTTCGGAGGGCATAAGGGTATCCCCCCGTGGTGCCCCTCTTTTCGTCCTGCTCCGGGTCACGATCCTTGAGTTTTCTCTCAGGAGTCAAGAGTTTTTGAAGTTTTGACAAACCCTCATCGAGTAGTTGTAGGCCTGATAGGCCAGGGTCTGTCTGTGAATCTAGATCGGACAAGCCAGGTACTTGTGCTGGCTGGGCCGTTAGCGACTGAGGCGCCGGTGGAGGCCCCACAGGGGCGGCCGAAACCGCAGGTGGCGGTACATAAGGTGGTGGAGCCTGAGGCTCATCATCTGGGGGACTCGGATATATGGGTCTGGGTTTCTCTTTTGTTCTTCTGGGTCCATCTCGTGGACGGGTTCGAAGGACCAGACACCTGGTACATTCTTGTAATCATGAGGGATTTTCTTCCACCACTTCGAACCAAGCAGAGATGTAATAATATTGATCAGGGTGTTGTCGTCCCGCGAAGTCGAGGACGTTCCTAATGACTTCCATATCTAAGGTTCCTATGGCTGGCCATGAGGGCTGAATTGGGAACGTCGGCCAGTCTATCTCGCAGAATCTTCTTAACAAACCGGCCTTACGACTGCCGGTTGGAATATGCTTCTTAAATTTTCCAAAATTCTCTAACATACAAGTTAGAGGTGTTTTGCGGTCTGTCTTAGAGCTGCTTCCTCCCATTGCAGACTAGGTCTTGGGGCACCCTCACTAGCCTGACTTAACCTTTGCAGACTGGGTCTTGGGGCACCCTCACCAGCCTGACTTACAGCGCGCTTTACCAATTCCCTTTTATCCCACAGGATAGATAAGACTGACACAATAGGGGAGACGGGGTCCAAACCGACTATAGAGGTTGGGGGAGTCGGTCAGTGGGAGGTTTGAGGAGACCACTCACTCGCCACTAGCCTGTGTCACCGGACGTTCCAACGGCTGACAGCAGGAACCGTAATGGCCACTCAATACCATACACACACTCAGTCACACTGACAAGAAGAAATCCCACCTGGAGAACCCCATATACTTGCCGCTCTCTGGTGGCTCTTCCCGTCCCTCCTCGAACCTGTCTTGCCAACCGGTTGGTCTTCCCCGTCACGGTTGTTTTCAAAGCCTCCTCGTTGGTGCAAGAAGCAATCTGGACGAATGGTCGGCCCACGAGCGGCCACCGGTCAAAAACGGGGCCCCTCTCAGTGAACCGCTCCTGTGTCGCCTTCGAATCAGACTTACCTCTGCCAGTCCCCAACAGACTTATCCTCGGACCTACTCCCAGTTTTCCCTCATCATCCCGGACGAGCCCCCAGGAAATGTAGTGGGTAGACCACTGGGCTGTAGAGGGAGACCAGGAAATAAGTCCAAGGAAACCAATAAGGCTCAAAACAAAACGTGTGTTTATTCGGCCGAAGGTGACAGCCGCCTAAAAGCGATAAGAAACTGTCACACCCTCATGCATAACTTACAGGTCTTTATAGCTTGCTGGCTATGTAATTTGCATACGTGTTACATGATTGGTTACTTGACATTGCTAGGCAGACTTAGACTTTTCAGGTGAGGTAATCATGTTACAGAAACTGTCTGATTGGACGGAGTTCTTTCCCGCCTTTTTACAGAGATTGTCGCCTTCACACAGAACAGTTCTGACAGGAAAAGTATGTTCTCTCACAAGTTTAGCAGAAGCAATATACAGAAGCGAATTGCCAGTTTAGTTATACATGACTAATTAAAACTTCTTTTATAACTTTTTCAAGACAAACAACAATGTTAAACAGTTCATAACAAGCTATCATTCCGCCCCTGGTGGAAACCTTTAATGCTTTGATCTTTATACATTTAACATTTGCCTTTTTATGACCCTATCAATGTTAACCAATTTACAGTAATTCAGCTTCAAATAAAGCTTCTGTTTAACCAGATACAGTATTTATCTATAAAAGCTGCTGAAATTGAAGTGCACATTTATCAGAAAATATTTATTAAAAACTAAAAACTTAAGTATTTTTACACCTCCTTGCCACTTGTCATTATTTAATCATTGTAACTAGTTACAGTATTTTGGTAGTGGGAAGAGGTTCACTGAATCTGGGATCACAGTTGGGAATGTTGAAAAAAACAAACATCTGAAGAATACTATAAATGCATTTACTATGGAGCTTTCTAAACAAATGACATGAACTGAACAACTAAAATAAACTCCAATTTGTTTTTTTGGAAAATGGAAGTCAATTAAAAAATCTAAATAAGTAACTTTTAGATTAATATTTGGAAAGAAAACACAGAAAAACTCTGTGCCATGGCTTGATGAAGTTGTAGAATACCGTTCTGCTGACATAAGAGAAATGTGGTTAATTACTGTTTGCTAATGCACTGTAGCTAGCATGTTTTAGTATTACAGTTTGACAGAGTTTTGTTACAAAAAAAACATGTTAGCGGACACCATATTTGAGAATACCCAGGAGGAGGAAAAGAGTTTGAATACAGCTTGAATAGTACATTTTGTAACTGTGTTGTGTATGGGCAGAAACCATTATAACAAGATATTTAAAATGTGTCTCACCTGAAGTTAAAGGGACTATTCACATGCTCAAAGATAGGCATCTGCTTAAGTACCTTGGAGAACAGGAGCTCATGTTTACAAGTAATTTAAAACACAGCTATAAATATTCTTTGGACAGTCTCCAATATATAGCTGTGTTCCCAATCAATAGTAAAATGCCTTAAATATCTGATTAAATTATAATGGAAAAAGAAGTGTTTCTGACAACTTCCGTTATAGTACTGCTACTGCATGTCACTCTAAATGACACTTAGAAATTATGATCATAGGCATTTTAGATATTCCTAATACAGACCAAATCAAATATTTCCATTTTAAAATTTCTTTCCATTATATTATTCTTACCTCCTCTTTCTTTTTGGCTTGCTCTGCTAAAAGTTCTGCCCTTCTTTTGGCAATCTTCTCTTCCTGTTAGTGAAAGACTTAATAAAATAACAATACTTTTAATTTCTGTAACAACTTTCATCCAAGGATCTCAGAGGATCTTACCTTTTGTGACATACCAAATCTTATTAATTTGGGACCAAATCCTGAATTCTATAGGTTATCCTTACTCAGTCCAAAACTCTCATTGAATCAACATGTCTAAATAAAAATGAGTATGAACTTCAGGATTTATCCCTCTGTATTTACTAAGAATGGAGCTGGTAGTATCATGTAAAATTAAATTTGTTCAACATTTACTGTTTTAAGACCCTGTTTTCATTTGCTTACAACTTTAAAGAAGTTTAACAATTCAGGCTGCAATTTTCTATGCTGGATATCTACCTCATTCTGAATGTTTTAGAAAAGTGTTAAGAAGGAGAAGGAAGCTGCAGGGTGATATTCAACTGACTAAACTCCAAGACTGAATTTCCTCTTCCTGCAATCTACTGCCTCACTTGCTAAGCACCTTCTAACTCCTGCAACAAGTGAAGCAAGTGTTAAACAGACAACATTCTCATTAACTACTTAACCCTGATTAATTCTCTAAATACCATTCATCCTATGCATTGAATGGGGGAAAAATAGTATGTGATCATGCAATTAAAAATGGTCAGTCTTAATTCTGGCATTTCCTAACTTCTGAGTGCTTGACTTTGCAACCTTATGATTCTTTTAATGAAGTTTTGTGTATGTAATTTCCTATATAGATTAAAAAAAAAACTGAAAAAATATTCCATCATGTGGAACCATATTGACTCCAATGTAGTTCATTAATGAGGTTAGAATCTTTAATCCACGACACAGACATGTGCCACTTGAACTAACAGTATCAGAGGGGTAGCTGTGTTAGTCTGGATCTGCAAAAGTGACAGTATTGTAGCACCTTTACAGACTAACAGATGTTTTGGAGCATAAGCTTTTGTGGGCGAAGACCCACTTTGTCAGATGAATGTCGCCCACGAAAGCTTATGCTCCAAAACATCTGTTAGTCTGTAAAGGTGCTACAAGATTCTTTGTTGCTTGAACTAACAGTGTAACTAATGAGGATGCGGCACACATTTTGTCAGCAGGATTCAAGGCTATTTGCTCACAGCAGAGAACTAAGGAATCTCAGGTTCTATTGTAGGTTCTGAGGTGAGTGTGCTCTAGTGGTTATAGTTCCGTCTTTCCAGGCCCATCTCCTGAATCTTGAGTCCTTGATGGGCCTAGCCTCTCCAGGCCATCCTCCTCATCATTTCCCTTCTTGGTTCTTCCTTGGCTCCTCATCTTTATACAACCTTCCTCCTGCCTTGTGTTTCCATGTTCCAGTCATCTCCCCCCTCCCCCGGTTCTTAGTTCCAGTCTTCTTCTTTGCTACCTTCTAGCCTCAGCTCCTTTCTATTCAGCATTTTTTGACTGCCGCTGCACACTGAGTGGATGATTTCAGAGAAATCTGTCCAAAAAGACTCCGAGATCTCTTTCTTGAGTGATAACAGCTAATTTAGATCTCATCAGAGATCATTAGCTAGGTCTGCTAGGTTTTTTTGAATATATTTAATTCACAGATCAGCTATTAGCTTTCCTCTATCACTGCTTGCTTTCAGAACTTCTATATATTAAACAAGTACACAGGAACTTGAGGGGAGCTAGGGCTGATACATCTGCTATTACAGCAGGGGTGGGGAACCTCCGGCCCGCAGGCCTTATACGGCCCGCCAAGTCATTCCATCCAGCCCACGGCGGGTCAGAGCTGAGTCAGGCACTGGGGTGTGGGGAGAAGACGCACGCTGAAGCGCCTGGGGCCGCTGCTGGTCAGGGACGCGCGCGGGCCGCCAGGCGGGGGCAGCTCCGCGCTGAAGCGCCTGGGGGCAGGGGGCAGAAGATGCGCGGGGCTGCCGCCGGCCCCGCACTGAAGTGCCTGGGGGCGGGGGTAGAAGACGCGCATGGGCCGCCAGGTGGGGGTAGCTCCGCGCTGAAGGTAGGGGCCGGGAAGCACCTGGGGGAGCCGCGGGGAGCCGACGGTCAAGGGGGGGGAGGCTGGGCAGGGGGGCAGGCAAGGGGGCGGTGGGGGGGGGAGGCTGGGCTGAGGGCTAGGGGCAGGCAAGGGGGTGGGGGGAGGGAGGCCAAGCTGGGCGGGGGAGAGGCCGGGCTGGGGGGGGCAGGCAAGGGGGCAGGAGACTAGGCTGGATGGGGTGGGTGAGGCATGGGTGCGGGAGGGAAGGAGGTTTGGTGGGGGGAGGCTGAGCTGGGCGGGTCAGGCATGGGGGCAGGAGGCTGAGTTGGGAGTGGGAGGGGGGAGGAGGTTAGGTTCGGTGGGATGGGCTAGGCAGGGGTGGGGGAGGGAAGGCGGTTAGATGGGGGGGAGGCTGGGCAGGGGTAAAGGAAGATGACCCCCTGGCCTACACCCAGGCTGACAGCGGGAGCTGACTGGGGCAGGTAGCAGGACCCCGGCTGGCAAGGGGCCAGCGGGGGAAACCCCAAAGCTGTGCAGGGCTAAGCACTCCGCCTGCCACTGCTTTGGGGTTTCCCCCACTGGTCCCTTGCCAGCTGGGGGTCTCAGCTCCCGTTGCCAGCCTGGGCTTCCTTGGGGGGAGGTGGGAGCGGCCCGCGAATGACATCATAAATGTGCAAATGGCCCTCGGCAGAAAAAAGGTTCCCCACCCCTGTATTACAGGATTTTATATCAATGCCATAGGTCCAAGTTAGTAGATAATCCTGTGGTAAGAGCTCCAGGTCCAGCTATTCATACTCACACAATTTTCCACCCCAGAAAAAGCCCAAGAACATAGATAGGCTCTTCAGCATGATCTGAAGATCATCTTGAGTTCTGTCAGATCAATGTGGGAGAAAATTCCAGGATAAAGATCCCTTCACTGAAAATACTCTACCACCATTTAAACCTGATGTTTAAATGCATCACATGCAGAAAAACGATCTGCTTATCCAATGCCAGACCGTTTGAAGTATTGCCAGCTCTTGTGATGTTACCAAGACTCTAATGATCTGGGGTGTTTTTTTCACTTGTCTCATGAAAACATAATGAAAGGCTGCCACTCTCTTATTCAAAATGGCCACCGTGACCTCATACTGTCAAGAGGGCTGAAGTCAGCAAGATGGCTGTCATTTCCTCATGTATATGTAAATGCATATGTAAATGAACTGCCTTAATAAAGTTGAGACACAAGGTAGGTGAGGACATATCTTTCATTGGGTCAACTTCTGTTGGTGAAAGAGACAAGCTTCTACATTCCACAGAGTTCTTCAGTTATCTTTCAACAAGCACATCCTGTAACCGACACAGCTACAATAATACTTAATAAAGGTATCTTCCACTTCCCACTGTTTTCAATAAGATTGAGGCCATGGCCACAGGCAAAATGGCTGCCACTCTGTGGTTCAGAGGTCGACTGAGTACAGGTAACTAAGCATATTTTTTTCTGTTGAGTTGTTGTCTAAGACCCCCATCTCCTGACATATTCCTCTGCACCCTATTCAGCTAAATTCAGAAAGCAGGAGCTTATGTTCTTTAATCTACCTGGATTTCTGCAAGGCAGTTGATACAGTTCCATGTAGGAAATTATTTGTTAGGCTGGAGAAGATGGGCATTAAAATAAGAATTGAAAGAGGGGTAAGGAACTGGTTGAAGTGAAGAACACAATGGGTCATACTGAATGGTGAATTGTCAGGCTGCAGGGAAGTTACTAGTGGAGTTCCTTGGGGATCAATCTTGGGACCAATCTTATTTAACATTTTCATTAATGACCTTGGCACAAAAAGTGAGAGAGTGCTAATAAAATGTATGGATGACACGAAGTTGGGAGGTATTGCCAATAAAGAGGGGGAATGGAATATTATACAAGAAGATTTGGATGACCTTGAAACCTGGAGTGTGACAGAGTGCAGGGGATGAACAAGTGATCCTGCAATCTGATCACTCAGATCTTCATTACTTCCACTTGAGAAAGCTGGCAGGGTTGGGGGTAATTAGAGGGTCAGGCTGGATGGATAGGAGGAGCCAATTAGTCTATCAACCCAAGGCAGGAGAGAGGACTAGGGCTGGGTTAGCCCAGTTACATGGATGCCTCAAGGGAAGGAGACCTCTGTTTCCCTCAAGTTCTGGGGGGAGGGCCAAAAAGCGCAGGTGGTGATATAAACAGACGGTTGCATAGGGATTGTTGTAGAAATGGTGGAGGGAACTTAAAATAAAAGGGTATAGTGAATGCTTAACTATTGGAGTCCATGCACTTTCTGCAGGGAAGATGGTGGTAGAGGAGCCACACCCCGTTACAGGTAGCATTAGAAATGTCATGAAATTTAATAGTGCAAGATACAAGGTCACACACTTAGGGAGTACAAGAAGAATTTTTCCTGCAGCTGGGGACATATCAGTTGGAAGAGACAGAAGAGACTAAACACTTGGGTGTATTGATCAATCACAGGATGACTATGAACCACTAGTGTGATGGCCATGAAAAGGGCTAATGCAATTGTAGGATGCATCAGGCAAGGTATTTCCAGCAGAGATAAGGAAGTATTATTACAACTATACAAGGCACTAGTATACTGTGTGCAGTTCTGGTTTCCCATGTTTAACAAAGATGAATGCAAACTGGAACAAGTGCAGAGAAGGGCTACTAGAATTATCAGAGGAATGGAGAACCTATCTTATGAAAAGAGCCTGGGTTGTCTTGCCTAACCAGACAAAGGCTGTTGGGGGGAGATATGATTGCTCTCTAAAAATACATCATAGGAATAGAATCAGAGCGGTAGCCGTGTTAGTCTGGAATAGCAGAGGTAACAAAGAGTCCTGTGGCACCTTAAAGACTAACTAAAGTATTGAAGCATAAGCTTTCGTGGGTTAGTACCCACTTCGTCGGATGCAAGCAGTGGAAGTGTCCAGGGGCAGGTATAGAATAAATATTAGGAAGGGAGAGGAGTTATTTAAGTTAAGGGCCAATGTTAGAACAAATAGATATACACTGGCCATCAACAAGTTTAGGCTTGAAATTGGACAAAAGTTTCTAACCACCAAAGTAGTGAAGTTCTGGAACAACCTCCCAAGAGTAAATGGTGGATTCTTTGTAACTTGAAGTCTTTAAATTGTGATGTGAGGACTTCAGTATCTCTGCTAGAGGTTATGGGTCTATTACAGGAGTGGGTGGGTGATATTCTGTGGCTTATGATTTGTAGATGGTGAGGCTAGATGATCACAATGGTCCCTCCTCATCTTAAAGTCTATGAGTCTATGTACATCTATAATTTATTGACCCCAAAAAGTACTAAGTTCTAGGTGCAAGTGTGAATCATGATGCACTAAATAGGTCAAGGTTCTCAAACTGCTTAACAGTCCGCCCTTCTTTTATCAAAGGTTATAAACTAAGAAGGAGGAGTCTGGAGAGTAATAGGGCATGGATGGCCAGTCTCCTTATTTCTGGTGATTAGAGCCAAAGTGGAGTGTTCATCTGTGACTCATGGGAAAGGCATGCATTTTAGTGTGCATTCAAGCTGAAATTATCATAGTGACATTATTACACACACGCCTTGACAGACGAGAATCAAAAAGTCAAAAGACGGCACAGAATAACATGATTTGATGTTTTTTAAAATCTCATGATTGGGGGGGGGCAATCTCCTGATTTTTGACCTCTTGTGGTTGGCAATACTGCATCTCCAAACCTCAAAGATGAGATTTTTAGAGCAGAGCTGTAACTTTTGATAACTGCTGGAGCAGAACTTTTACTTCTAGTAGATGAGGATCTCCAGGGCAAAGGAAAACCCCAACCATGCCCCTTTCCCCTGGATAGACCCCTGTACTAAAGCCTGAGAGGGGGATGGTATAAGCATCACTCTGACAACTTCAGACTTGTTCTACTTGCCTCCTGGTGCTTCCTGTAGGAGTATGAAGTTCTGCTTCATCCTCCAATGCAGAGATCTGCGTAAATGGTATAATCTAACTGTGAATGATTCCCCTTCCCCCTCAAATGCCCTTTTGTGGGTGGGCACCCTAAAAGGGGTTACCATTCCTTTTTCCCTCTCAGGTCCCTAAGAACCCTACAATAGGTTCTCTTGCTTCAATAATACCCTTCCCAGGGGCCAGTTTAGTAAAAAAACATACTGCAAATAATCCATAATAAAAGTCCAAAAACATAGTCCATCTGTCACTCCCAGTGCATAGCTGTTAAAATCCCATGACACACAGTCCGTCAACATAACATATACCACACTCTGGGGTTTTCCACCACACCTGGGCTCTTCTTCAGTCCTCTTCTTTGATCCCCTCCCTTCCTTCTGCCAGGACAGTCACTCCACCCCTTCCAGTGGTAGTATATCCCTGTTCTTCACAGTGGAGCCCTAACTGGGGATCTTCCCACTACCACCAACTCTCTGCTGGGACTTCATCCTTACCTAGGAAGCATCTCCTCCTCTCCTCCAGCCTCTGGCTCCAGTTCTCTAGCATGGAGGTAAGCTCCTCCACTGTTCCCCTGCCTTCAGCCCTCTCTGACCCTCAGTTCTGTCTCTCCAGTGTGGAGAGGTCAGCCAGTAAACCCCTCTGATGTTCAGCCTTCCTTCAAGGACCTCTGTCCTCTCTGATTCTCCATGATCCTTTGTAGCGCCAGGTGCTGCCCTGCTGTTTTAAATGACCACCTGAGGTGGCACAGGAGACCTAGGCCTCCTTCATTCCAAGGGTGTCAGCCTCTCTGTAACACTAATCTAAAATGTGTTTGTTATTGAAAGCATAAAACCTACCTTTATTTTTTCTTTCATGTCTTTCAGCTGCTTCTTCTTTTCCATTTTTTTATTTTGTCTATCCCTCCATTTTTCCAAACGTGGAGGAAGAAGACGATCAGAAATGTCACTTTCTTCCACTTGGATAAAAACTGCAACATCGGGACAGAGTCCTCGCTCTGATAAATACTGGGCCTCCTCAAATGTACGAGGGAAACCATCCAGTATAAATCCTGTGGATCTGATTGGAAACAAAGATAAAGATGATGTATTTCTAAAGTAATCTTTTAGTACACAGAAAATTCAGTGAGTGAATGGCAAAAAGAAAAGAAAAATTCATTAACGATTTTTTAATAGCAATTTAAAAAAGTCATTATTTTTTTCTCAATTTCTTGCAGTTCCCTCTTAAAGCTGATCTATATGGTGCCGCAATATGCACCAGAGGGGTATGAATTGAAATGCACACTGAGTTGCACACTAATCTTGCTGGCACACACTAAGTTCCCTAGTGAGTAGACAAGCCCTTAGAAATCTTTTTATTTTATTGCATGTTATTCTGCTTAGCAAACATTGTCTTTCCCTCTGTATTTTGAATGGTGCAGAAATTAAATGCCCATTTTGTTTAAAAGTAATTTCAGCCTAGATAGCATTGTATCTAAAAGAGGTCTGTGTATCCGCATCTTCAATTTTGCTAATGTGGTTCTGAAAATAGTGTTCATTAGCCACTGCTGTAGAATCATAAGTGGTGGCACAAATCATTGTATTGGTATAGCCTGTCATGTGAAGTTTGTTAGCTGATGATTTTCTTTCAGGGAATGACACCTCTCCCACAGTCTATGATGTGGCCTACACCTCTCTGCATGAGCTAAACCTCTCTTCCCGCAAATACTGGAGTCAGTTCAGACTTGTCTCTGGAAATCCAGGTCCTGGTCATACCCCTTACAAAATTTAGCTTTGGAAGTATTTATCTAGTATGAAAATGTATTTCAGTTCTTTTTATTATTATTAGATTGAATGTAAGAGTAATGTTTCATATATATATATATATAAGCCTTGATGTAGATCTTCAGTGTCGCAAATGGCAAAAATAAATATGAAAAAAGTTACGGGAATTGAAAACGCTCCAAAAGACACTTACATCAAAGCTAACCCTCCCCCCAAATTTAAAAAATTTAAACCACAAATTAAGTAAGCTTCAAGAAAAAAACAATTCTCTGAATGTAAAAATAAAAGAAAGCAGCTCCTCTGCATGCCATATTGCTGCTAACATACAACAAAAGGGTAATTTTACTGACTCCGGTTTAGGCAGCAATACTAATAAAAACCAAAATGAAAGCAATTGGAAACTCCTTAAAAAACAAATCCAGAATTGGAACCTGGCATGCATGAGGGAAAATCGAGATAATTGGCCTCCTCCCTCTCCTTCTCACCCAGAATTAAGTGCCGGTGCTTCTCTGGCCCCTCTCCAAGTAACCATGCAGTGGTCAGGACCAGCAAATAATAAAGTGGTTCATAATACTTATAAGTACACTCCTGTCAGCATAGAGGAAATGAGGGGCTTACTGAAAGATCTCCCTGATCTAAAGCCCCAAAACCAGAATTTCGCATTCTAAAAAAAAAGAAAAAAAAGAGTCAAATGGTTACCACCTACACATTACATCCTAGGGCTCTTCATATCCTAACTAAAGGTAAATGCCCCAACCTTTCATGGGTAAAAATCCACTAAAAAATTTTTAAAAAATTCAAATTAGAAAATATAACTTGAGGAATGGAGCCGGTAATTGGGGACTAATAATAAAATGCGTACAAGGCAAGGACAAGCCTGCTGCTCAATACTGTGAGCGAAAATAAAAACCGTATTCAAGTAATGCAGGCATTGCCAATCCAAAAAAAACACCTAATCAGGAATTTCTAAAAATGATAAAGGAAGGTTTTCACTCCCACCTGCAAACAATCCTTAACTTGGAAATGAACCCAGGCTCTTAATTATAAATCCGTCTGTATGTGAGCCTCTAAATGCAAAGCCAAACAAGCTAAAAATATAAAAAAAGTCTATTCGTGTTTCTTTGGTAACAGCAAAAGGTAATGTAACCTGTTATAATTGTGGGTGTCTAGGGCATACCCAAAAGAACTGCAGGCGCAAGGCCCAAAAGCTTAGTCAGGGACAAAATCATGGCCATTTGAATCCCCGCACTGCCCTTTCAATCTGGTCCTGGTCCCGCCCCTACAGCTCACCTATCTTACATTGTTTTATATGTGAGGAGACCGGACGCTGAAAAGCTGGATACCCAAGCCGAGTAGCCCTGGGCAACCGGCCCCAACTGGTATCTCAATCAGCTGCCAAACCTTACTTACATCTAAGCAAAGAGAAAATGGCCAGGCTTTTAAATTCCATGGCCCACTAGGATTCAGCGGACCCCTCGCTTGCCAGTACTGCTAATGCAAATATAAACCTCTCAAGGCCACACTTACAGGAATAAATAAGGGGCCAGCCATGCACAACTCTCGTGGACACAGAAGCATTTGTTTCCATTACTGACCTCCCCCTCCCCACTACTAAACAGTATATTATTAGAGGGGTAGAAGGTGCACAAATCACAGCTTATAAGAGCCACCCTCTTCTTGTAGAATCTATTCTAAACTATTCTTCTGGACTCAGTCTTTTTATGTAGCTCCAAACGCAGAGGGGACTATTTTGGGCATGGATGCCTTCTGCGATCTTGTGGCAACTCTTAACCTTGCTCAAAGTACAGTGAAATTTACTAATAAACTTATGCGTACTCAGGGCTGGCGACAGAAATTTTGGGGCCCCTTTCTCTGATCGTTTGTGGGCTTCCCCCCGGCCGGCCTCCCGCTGCCCGCGCCCTGCCCCGCCCGGGCCTACGTGGGACTGCCTTGCCTGTCGGGCATAGCGGGGGTGGGGGGTGTCGTGTTGCGGGGGTACCGGGCACGGTCGGCAGTAACACGGTGGCGTGAGGCGCGCCACGCATGCGGGCGGCCTCTAGCACACCACCCCTGCCTGGCCCCCCCCCCCAGCCTATTCTCCTTACCCCCCTGCCTGACCCGGCCCACCCAACCTAATCTCCTCCCCCAGCCTAACCTCCTCCCCACCCCACCCATCCCTGCCTGGTCCACCCCGCTGTTGGGGTGATCTTCCTTTATGCCCGCCCAGCCTCCCCCCATCTAACTGCCTTCCCTCCCCCACCCCTGCCTGGCCCTGCCCGGCCCATCCCACCGAACCTAACCTCCTCCCCCCCTCCCACTCCCAACCCAGCCTCCTTCCCCCCATGCCTGACCTGCCCAGCTCAGCCTCCCCCCACCAAACCTCCTTCCCTCCCGCACCCACGCCTTGCCCACCCCATCCAGCCTAGTCTCCTGTCCCCCTCCCCGCCTGCCCAGCCTCCCCCCCCACCGCCCCCTTGCCTGCCCCCCAGCCCAGCCTCCCCCCCCCTTGACATCTCCAAACCTATCTGCACACCGCCTCCCCCCGCCTCCCCCGGAGCCGGGGCTGTTCTCGGAGACTTTCTGGGTGAGGAGCAGCAGGGCACCCAGGCGGGTTCCTCCTCCACCTGGCAGGGAGCGAGTGACGGAGGGAGGGAGGGAGGGAGGGAGACCAGGGCCGCCATCCAGCCGGGGAAGCAGCGCGGCTCAGGCGCCCGGGGACGGCTCCCCCAGGCGGGGCGGCGGGGGGTGCCGGGGCCAGCCGCAGGGCTCGCCAGGAGCGGGGCTGTTTTCGGGTCCCCACTGGGAGCCTGGCGCCGAGCCCGCGGTCACGCTCCCTCCAGCCGGCGCCCCGCGCCATGGCCGCACGTCCCCCCAAACATTGCCTCGGGCCGGGCCCGGGGGGGGACGCAGCCGGCTCCCAACCCCCCACCCGCGCCCTGAGTCCCTTGGCCCCGCCCTCCCCACGCACGCGGCTGCCGGCATGGATGGGCCCCTGAACCTCTCCGCCACCCCGTGGGCAGCCACGGCCAACCGGAGCAGCGGCGGCCCCCCCGCCCCCTAGATCCCTCCAAACCCGGGCCTACGTGGGGCCCCCTTAAGTCCGGGGCCCGGTACAGATGTACCCGTACTCCCCCCCGTCACCGGCCCTGTGCGTATTCATACCATTCCTCTCCATAACAATAAATTCCTCTTTTGTGTTACAAATGCCAAATCTCACTCGTTTCAAGGTATCCCAAGTCTCACTTGGGACATCTCTAGCCCTTTTCAATAATTATGTTCCAGGTTCCCCTTTGTTTGGATAAAAGATAAACCGTCTTGTGGTTTGGTGCCTGCTCATCTCTGCCACCCATCCAGGCTACTGGTCAGCTCCCTCCACCTACCAAGCAATATCCTCTCAAACCCGAGGCTATGGACAAGGAGGTGACATTATTCACTCTTTACTTCAGCTAGGCACGCTGGTTCCCTGTTCCTCCCCAACCAACTCTCCCATCTGGCCAGTTAAAAAACGTAATGGCTCCTGATGCTTTACCATTAACTATTGCAGCGTAACCAACATGCGGACAAACTTGCCCCTTTTATTGCTGACCCATCAGTGGCCCTTTCGGGACGTGATTCTTCTTTCTGTATTTTTACTGTGTTAAATATTGCTAATGATTTCTGGAGCCTTCCCATACACCCAGAATCATAGCGCTGGTTTGCATTCACTTTTAGCCCCACCCAGTACAATTGGGTCTGCCTTCCCCAGTGTTTCCACAACTCCCCTACCCTTTTCCACTGGGTTATGGCTAAGGCTTTCTCCTCGATAAATTGAGCTGTTGCCAACCTTGGCAAATGCAGGCCTAAAAGACAATCTTCGAAAAGCCCAGGTAGCTTTACCTATGGTCCAATATCTGGGCTACATGGCATCCCAGGATTCAAAAGCCCTTACCTCAGACCATCAAATTGCAATTGCTGCAGCCCTATGACTCAACAGTGCGTAAGCTATGCAAACTAATACGTCTTGTTAACTTTTGCAGGCAGTTTGTCCCATCTTTTTCTACCTTAGCACAACCTCTCAATGATCTTCTTAAAGGGTCCCAAGCTTCCTCAGACCTCATTTCTTGGTCACCAGAACATGACCACTGCTTAACCGAACTTAAAATAGCCCTTCTTTCTTCCCCTGCACTTGGGTTCCCCCACACCTCAGTACCATTCAAACTTCGGACACATGTACAGAACAGTCAAATGAGGCCTTTCTTTTATCTTACTTTTGCTACTTGATAAATTTAACTAAGGTTGTACCTGATTAAAATATAGTTCTAGTTTTGGAACTTCCAAGATAATAAACCAGATAGTGAGATACTCGGAGAGTCAAAACATTCTTGAAGTTTCCCTGCTGCCCAGGGAAGGGTGAAAACGACATTGGTTCCATACTTGGCACAGTACATTCCCCAACACAGTGGTACAGCTACGCTAGTCAGTGCGTTTGTGGGCAAAGCCAAGGCTGTGTTGAGTACATATACCATTCTGCCCTTCTCTGTCCAACTGTGTGAGGGGCTGGCAATGTATTGGGTCTGTGGAGCCTGTTCCCATCCAGCACTTCTACCCAACATACAGATAGCTAGTTCAAGGATGTAAGGAGGAATCTTGTGCTCCTTATTCCCCTGGGCTAGTTGGGCTACAGTTTGGCCCAAAAATAAGTAGAAGGCCACACAGAAATGGGCCCATAAACTGCATGTAGCCTGTCAAACTGTTGGATAATGTTAAAACAGAAAATTGTGGTGAGAAATATTGAACAAGTTGGGAAAGTGGAATATGTTCTTGTTTTACAGGACTTTTTAAAAAAAGTTTTCAAACTGCCATTTTTCCTTCATTTTATTGAGAATAGTCTAAGAACATTTTCCTCCTCTTTTAATATACTAAGAAAAATCTTGTTGGCATTTGTAAACTATAAAAGTTACAAGTAAATATTTGGTTAAAATTAAAATGTAACTTTTAACACGTGATGCTGCAACTTCTTGCACATGTGTGGATTGGTGGCCTGCACAGATGTAGCAGCATATCTACATGTAAGCAGTTGTAGGATGGGAGCCCAAGTATGAAAACTTTCTCTGAGATAAACCTTTTCCTTCTATGTCCAGTACTTTTATGAAATATGTCATCTACTCATTCTTTCTCCAACAAGATGGTTTATGA
The DNA here is from genome assembly GCA_032164245.1 of Sternotherus odoratus. Taxonomy (NCBI): domain Eukaryota; kingdom Metazoa; phylum Chordata; order Testudines; family Kinosternidae; genus Sternotherus; species Sternotherus odoratus. The sequence goes on from JAVMKO010000003.1 coordinate 66,880,301, forward strand.
AATCTCATTTAAATACTGTTTATCACTTCCTTTCTTTGTGTCCACTTTAGCCTTCTAGAAACAACGGGCAGTTTAAAATTAGCACTAATATGTTCTCACTAAATCCTACTTATCCTTTTTGAAAGACTGAGATTTTGGGGATGGTTTGATACTTTATTTTGTAACTACTAAAGTCAATATACTATATTCTTAGATGTATAGGCATATGCTGGTATTGCAAGATGCTCTATATCCAATGGATTATCTATCGCATGTTATTCATTACTTATCTACAATTTGTGAACTTAGTATTGCAAAAATTTAATTTATTAAAAGAAATTAAACAAAAAGATAAATAATTTGATGTCAGCAATAGTTACCGGATTGGCTCCTTTGTCCACCACTCAGGAACAATTTTATCAAGCACTTCTGGTGTCAATGCCTCATTTTCTACTATGTTTGCTTTGATTATTTCTTCCTCCTCAGTTAACACCACTTCCTTCATCTAGAGAGACCCAAAAGATCACGACAAAATTAATATCAATATATTGCTTGACATTGCTCTTTGACTGACTCAGAAGGTTAGATAATGCATTTCAAGTGCAGCTTTTATTCAGTTAAATTCAGGAGCATTAAAGTAATCTAATTCATTACATTTTGTTGTATTTCACATACAATTTTAAAAACAGAGTTGGGCAAACATTTCTGAACTTTGATTTTTCAACAAAAAAGAAACTAAATTTTAAAAAAGAAGTTTTTGGTGAAAACTGGCATGAAAAATACACGCTGTTTTTTGATCACCTATACAGATAGTAATTTTTTTTTGAAACATTGACAAAAACAAACAATTAATTTTTCATGACATTTTTTCTAATTTTTTGACCAGCTCTAATTAAAAACCAAAATGTAGTTAATTTATGGAAAATGTGAGGGGTATGTAGGCAGTGCACTAGATGCTTGGTCCAACCAAGCTTTGCTCCGAGGGGACCCGAGAAGCAGAGGCAAAGATGGCCTTAATTCCTTTTTACTTCCCCCAATTTACAGCAACTTCAGAGTTACTGTAAACTGTGCCCCATTCCACAGTCCCCAAGGATCCATACCAGCCACTGGGGAACACCAGAGCATAATAGCTCTGATCTAGCTATGCCCCTTTGCCAAGACAGTTCAGAGGTGGTATAGAGCAGTGATCCTCAAACTTATTTTATTGCATCCCCATATTTGATTGCTCCACTTTAGGTGTCTTGATACCATGTGCTTGTTGTAGGATATTTGTGGTAGCAGTGCCTGGTTGGACCGCTCGTGTGCCATAGTCGTCTCACGCTGCTCTGAGTGGTTACATAGTAGTGTGCAGCCAACTGTCCCTCTGTTCCTTGTCTACCTCAGGGAATTGGCCTGAAACTCCGAAGCAGAGGGGAGAAGGGAGAGTAGTGGAGCACCCACAGGGACAACCATCTCGGAGAACCACAGTTACTGCACAAGGCAAGTAACCATCTCTTCTTCTTCGCAGAGTGTACCTGTGGGTGCTCTACTCTAGATGACTATTGAGCAGTGTCCCTCAGTGGAGTTGGTCTATTGACGGTGGATAACACCATAAGTCCCTTGCATAGAAACTCTGATTATAGGATCATTTTTGGAATATTACAAATACTTTCAATATTTCACTGTATTTTGAAATATTTAACGAAGGGAAGTTATAACATAATAGATAATGCTTTCTTAGCCAAAAGGCCGAGAAGGCCTGTGCTTCTTAAGGATTTTGGTTACTAGTTAACTGCCCATTAGCTAAATAGGATTAGTTTTAAAAACTGAACATTTTTGTCTAATACCTCTTCTCCTGGCACATTCCTCTGCACCCTGTTCAGCTAAATTCAGAAAGCAGAAGTTAACATAAAGTTTTTTACTATGTACATCTGTAACTCATCAGTCCTAAAAAGTAATAAGTTTTCTATGCAAGTGTGAATCATGATGCATTAATCAATAGTTTTCAAACTATTTTACCAAAGGAAATTAATTATGAGGGGAGGGAGTCAAGACAGTAATAGGAAATGGATGGTAGTTCTTGGAATTGGCAATACTAAGCATTTGGCCTTTAAAATACTGTAAGTATACTAAGTATTTGGCCTTTAAAAAAAGGATACTTCTTCTTACTATTACTACATCTTTATTTTTGTTATTTTCATTTTCATGTGCACTTTCGCTTTCAGTTTCAGTTTCAATATTGCTCTGATTGGAGTCTCCCAATTCCTGATAGAGAGTTTCTCTGTCAGTCTGATCTTCCTCAGGTTCCTCGTCAAATTCAAGTCCAACTCTCTTTTCAGTTTTGGGCATGATCATTTCCTGTAGCCGTTCTTCGAACTGAATATGGAAAATTCCTAATTTGTCAGCTAGCCATCGGCCACAGATAGTTTTACCTGCTCCATGTGTGCCCAGCAGGCACACTCTTAAGGGAGGAGCCTGTCAGAAAAAATTAAGAATACTTTTATAACAATTTCTACACTAGGGTGCATTTAAGTTACTATTGTATACACTTTGTTGAATTAATTCAAAATTTCAGGCCTCAAAAGCAGCATGAACACACATGGATTTTGCATTTCAATGTTTAAAACTATGGTGGATTACATATACAGTAGATAAAAACCAGTACATTAACCCCTTTCTCTTCTGCCACTCTATTTCACCCTTTTTATTCTTATTTCAACCTCTCACCCACTCCCAAGCTCCTCTGACCCCTATTTCACTTATGAGAAGTGAGTGAACAATAATAATTAATTAACAAAAAACTATTTTAACAGCGCCATTAAATTGTGTATATGCTTTACTGAGCAAACATATGATCATATTGTAAATCTGTGCCCTACCCTTCCCTTTCCCCCTTTATTCATAACCTTTACTTATCGTGTTGGGCATACATTTAGATTGTAAACTCACTGGGGGGGAGGCACATCTTTCTTGTTTCTGTGAAGTGCCTAGCACATTTGTGGCAACACAGAAATAGCAAAAATAATTGTAATGAAGGATGGAAAATGATGTGCAATATCAACCCCTTATTAGAAATCTATTTTAAATAGTTTTAATGTTTTCTCACTTGTAGTGGTTCCTTGTGAGCCACATACTCCTCAGGGTTCTCCAAAAACTTTTCTCTGGACTCAGGACTTGAAAAATAGTAAATTTTTTCTCGATATATAGCTCCATGTTCAGCAATCCCTGGGGAAAGGACAAAGTTCTCCTTCAGACTCACTGGACAAAAGTGTTTGGTGTCTCCCATATGTCTCCTCTTTTCATTAATTTTATCTTCATCCTGAATATACACCATTGGTTTAGAGAAAACTGTAAAGAAGTCTTTGGATCAAGAATAAAAACATTATATATAAAATATTCTGTGCACATACTTCCCATTTCAAGAGCATTACAGTACATTACTTTCAGAGACAATGATAAAGCAAAGTTCAAGATCTAAATATTCCCATAAACTCTAGGGCATTTGAAATCCAGATCCAATCCAAACTTTACGTCTTACACTCATTCTTAATTACGAATGTTTGAATACAGGGTACTCTAAATACTTACTGCTAAATTTACAAAGTAGCTCCCAAACAACTTCCAAATATGGGTGTGCAAATTTTGCATATGTACCAATTTGCAAATGCAATATTTATACTCATTTCAAGTATATCTATTTGAATATATGTGGAATTATGAGAAACTATGTGAATGCACATGTAATATTTAGATGTACAAATCTGTGAGGACAAGGTAATGTTATGCTGGAAAGTATTAATGTAGCAGGTCTTTGACCTATAGACAGTCAAACTCAGTTAAAGCTGATGGGTATGCCATGCACCTTTTTTTCAGGCTAAATGGAAAGAAGGAGCAATTAAATGCCCCTTTATGTGGTGACAGATGGGCACTAGGAGGCTACTGCACAAGACACTGGGCCATATCACAAAGCCCAAGTAGAGAAACTCTGTGCTCTGAGAGGTTTCTCTGGGACTGGCTGCAAATGTAGAGGCTAGGGTATTGTTTTTGCAAGGTAAATGTGTGTCAGAGAAGAACTACTGACCGTGGGAGAAGCAGTTATGAGCACAGCTTTAAAAGGGAGCCGAGAGAAAT